>JAPVLO010000032.1:3697500-8497500 GCA_027257055.1 Cephalopachus bancanus | reverse complement strand
TTAGCAAACCCACTAACTATCTTGGTCTTGTGTGAGGAGGAAATTTGCCACCTACTTTGGCAATTCACTACACTAAGCCACTACATTCCTTAGAATAATGGTCACTGCTCTTAGCAATCAGTGAGGCTAAATTTGGAAACTCATTCATCTGTCTAGCTTTTCTTGGGTTGTTTTAAAAACTCTGGAGCAGTAAAGCCAGTGATTTGGGATTTGAACATAATAATCTATGTCACCTGGACTGAATCTGATTTACTAGCTTGGTCCAACTGGAATATAGAAAGGTTTGCTAAACTACAGTGAATGCATGTATGTGCACATTCATATGTATGTGCACATTCATATGTATATGCCCACATCTGGACACATACATATGCACATGTAAGGCAATGGAGTCAAATATAATAGGTTCTTAAAACAACTAGCACATTTGTTACTTTAAACTATCCTTTAAAATATTTTTTTCTATCTAGAGACTGCTGAAGAAAGCAGAACAGTTTACCTCACATTCTGCTCTATAAATATTAAAAGTATAAATTGGAAAATTAATTCAGGCTAAGGAAAATAATCAGATTCCACAAGGAGAAATGTTTTTATTTTTAAAAATAATTATAATGATAATTATACTTTATTTAGTTTTTATATATGCCAGGCATTATGCTAACTACTATATATTAAATATCTCATTTGTTGGTTTCAGTAACTTTATGAGATAGATTCTATTATTATCCCTATTTTTAAAATAAAGAAATAAGCTCAGAGAGGTTAAGTCCCTTGCCCAAAGTACGTGGCCAAAAAGTGGCAGAGCTGGGACTGGAAAAGAGATCTGCCTGACCCCACAGTTAAGACTTATATAGGGTCTAAATGCTTTACCTCTCTGGCCATACTTTGCACCACTTTCCCCCAGTTTTCTGTGTCCCAGTCCCCTCAGCCTTCTCTCAGTTTTTGATACTCTTCGAGTGCCTTCATATATATTCAGAATATCTCTATATCATATTTCTATACTTGGATGTGTCTCATAATAGTTTATAATCATATACCGATTGTGACTATTTGACTAATTTCTTTCTCTATCACTAGGCAAGGCCGAGTACCATGTCTACTTGTCTCATTACTACCTGAGAGGAAACAGTGGGGAGTTGTGCTCAAAAGCATGAGTTTTGGAGACAGACTGCCTGGGTTCTAACTTCACTACTTCAGGTTATCACATATGTGACGTTTAACTTCTCTCTGTCTCAATGTTTCTTGTCTATAAAATGAGGATAGCGACAATATCTAGTTCATGAAGCTATTGAGGAGTAAAAGGTGAAATGAGCAATAAAGCATTTAAACTGTTTCCTTGTACCAAAAGGATTTGTTAAAAATTATTATTATTTGTATGTACTCCTGACACCTGTCACAGTGCTGGTTAAATAGTAGACACTCAATAAATATTTTTATAAATGTATACATGAATGAATAAAAGAATTGATTAATGACTAAAAATTTCCTGGATTTATCCCAATATCTACTCTGGTTTTATCACAGTCAGGCTATTGAAGTTTTGAGATTGCCAAAAATTAGCCAAGGATTAGTGCTACTTTAGTCCGGCATCAAGGAATAGACATCATCTCGACATCATCTCTCTGAATACTCCTGAAAATATTCCGGGTTTAGTGCCCAGAATCCAGGGACTTGATCTCACAATCACAAAAAAAAAGAAAGAAAAAGAAGTCACCAATCATGTATGAAACAGTGCATCACTTCTCTAGCTCTCTGTTTGGTGCGAGCATCTTCGACTTTTTTTCTTCTAAGGAAGTGAGAAAGAATAAGAAAAATAACTGACTCCATCTGGGTTCAGAATACCTCGTGGGTATATTCAAAATTGCCTTAAAGTTATTCAACACCAGTATCCACTTCTTATAACCACACTGTACATATGAAGCTTCACATCAATTATAACACACTATTTATTAGGTACCTACAATGTTTCAACCTAGCATACATAATCCTCTGTCTTTATAACAACAATTCAGGGGAATTGATTCATATTGCTTCAATTTTATTAAGAAGAAAGCTGAACTTCATAGAAGTTAAGAAACTTGAGCAAACTCACACAGCAAAAAAAAAGAAAAGGAAGGAATGTGGTTTGAATAATACATTGCTTTATTTTTTATTGTACGTTTAACTCCTTTTATTAGTTTAAGTGAACACAAAATACCTTAAAAAGAAAAAAATGATTGCTAAAAAGGATTACATTTTTAACATGCTGAAGGCAATTAGTAAAGATATTAAACAGAATTTCACCAGTAAATGTGGTTTGCTCTCAAATGTCAAAGATAAAAATAATACTAAAATATTTTTGGCATCTTTATTGGACATCTCATCTTTGGGAACAAGCTAAGGCAATGGTTTTAGTTATGCTCCCTCAGGAACACAGCTAAGAATTAGGGAAAATATTTAATTTAAGACTAAATTTAGTTTAGGGCTACTGTATGCAGATGTCTCTTATAAAGCAGATGTTATATCCTGTCATTGTCATCATTTTTGTATAAAAGTACATTTTCATTGACTTTAACGTATGAAAAAGTAAACTCTTTCCTATAGCGGAACTCTGGAAGCCGTCTGTCCAAGGGCAAGAGCCTAATCCCAAGCTGACTATTTAGCAGCACCAAAAGTATTTATTTATTCAAACTAAATCTTAAAGTCCTGTGACCAAACTTAAAATAACTATATGTACCCCGTCAGTTTTCTATCCTGTTAGGCAAGAATAAGTTACCCCAGCTGGCTGGGTGGCTCAGCCTGTAATCCCGTGCCTTTGGGAATCTGAGGTGAGTGGATTGCCTGAGCCCGCGGGTTTGAGACCCGCCTGGGCAACTTGGCGAGCCCTCATCTCCACAATAAATCAAAAAATGAGCCGGGCGTGGTAGCGCGCGCCTGTAGTTCCAGCTACTTGGAAGGCTGAGGCGGAAGGATCACAGAAGTCCAGCAGGTCGAGGCTGCGGTGGCCAGGAGCGTCCATTGCACTCCAGTCTGGGCGACAGAGTGAGACTCCAACTCAAAACAAAAACAAAAACAAAAAAAAACTACCCCAGTTAAGAGAAGGAGTGGGGAGATACTCCAGGTAAGTGAGCTTTTCTTGTGTTACTCTTAACCTGGATTCAGATATGCAGGCATGCTCACAGGTCCACTGACATAGATGGCCTTTATATTCCCCTCAGCTTGACAAAACTTTAGACAGATTTCTTCCTGACTGTAAACATCCGACCTCTCTTTCCTTAGAACATTTACTTTTTAAAAGATGCACTTGTAAACATTTATCTTCCTCCTTTGAGATATAAATCTTTCAGCCTCTTAACAGTTTTATGCACCAAGAATGTCTTGGTGTCCCTTTCTCCCAGTTTGTGTCTATGTGGGTGGATGGGTCGGGGAGGTAGGATCCTAACTTGAAGAAGTGCAATTAGCAAATAGAGATGGCCTAATCACATTGATAAATCTCCCCCTCAACATCCTTTAGTACTTTACCACTAGTCCACCCCAGTGCTTAAAAACTTCCCTATTCCCCCATCCCACCCCCCTCAGCAGAAGTTGAATTTAGTCTCTCTGTCCTATTGTAATAGTCTTGACACCTATTGCAATATTTTTGAATACAGACTTTCTTGACTATTTAACTCTGTGTGATATAATTTCTCTTTGATAACCCAGATCAACTTATTTCAGAAAAACATTGCCGAATGGTTACCTTTCTAAAAACTCTGCTTTCTACTCTACAATTAAATTGCCAAAATATTTGCGATATATATTCTAGCCATTAAACCTCATTCTCTCACTAGTTTTGTGTATGTCTCCAACCTAGACCCTATGACACTAATAAATGAATATTTTTTGTGCCATTGGACTGTGAGACACTGAAAGGCAGAGATAGTTATATTCACTTTATAAATTCCGCATGTCCAAGTCAGTGCCTTGAAGAATATCAATCACTTCACATCACACTAGAGGAAGCATTCAGGCAAACTTCCTCTACCTTATACATGGGATGACCATATAATTTATCAACTATATTAGGAGTTTTGAGAATTAAATGAGGCATTAAAGCAATTTTATGTAATCTTATGTATTTATTGCTTATAGCAAAATTAGTTTTATGAAGTTATGAATACGAAAAACTCACCAAAATATATATTTTTTAAATGTTGCAGTAAATTTAGATGCTAAAAAAAAAAAACTTTCGTTTTCTAAATTTGAATCTACTCCAGAACAGGATATAAATTTACATAGCAATAAATAGAAGCTTTATCAAATATTCTTCTCATAGGTGGAAATATTTCAAAGCATGGTTAAAGAACTTCAAGGTTTCAACCTATACATTATTTTAATTCACATTAATTTCTTTAGTCTGTCCTTGCTTTTGCAAGGATAAGTTTCAATGTCTCTGTTTGCAGGTTTCATTGTCAATTATTCAATTTGATGAAGGTTGAGTTTTTTTTTTTTGTCTTTCATTTGTTGAATACTTTTATTAATTTTTTTAACTGATTAAAATGTGGAATAGAAACTACTTTTCAATAGTAGTACACTATTATAGAACATTTAGGTTGAAATTGTTCTCCAAAGTTCCAACAATTTAAAAATCTGTCTGACGATGGGTAGCAAAAAGAGAAAAACAAATTGTTATGCTGAAGTATTTATTTTTATTCAATAAAGGAAAATAAATTTAAGTTCAGTCTCTCTGTCTCTCTCTCTAGACAAACACACGTATATGTGTTTAAAATTACTTGTATGTTTGTACATATAAACAGCAAGTATATGTGTATATGTGGGTGGATGGGATATATATACTTGTATATTTTAAATTCTTTGCTTCTATATAGCTTGCCAGAACATTTCAGCTTGTTTAGTTGTGAATCATAAGGGCATCTCAACCAATTTTATAGACATTTCTGTTTCACGGACACTTTAACTTATTAAATACATTAATTTTTACTATGATGCTCTGAGCTACCAAAATCTTTATCCATATTATCAGCACAAAAGTAATTATTTTAACTTCATTTAATTTTTGAATGAATTGATATACTTTCAATAATGTCACTTTTGACAGAATTAACTTCTGGAAGCTTTACCTTCTTTCATAAATTGGTTGAAAACATTAAATCATTATTATAATTAACTAATTTCTACTTCAGCAGCTGTTGACATAGAACCAGCATGTTGAGCAATTCCCCTTTTGTTAATGCATTAATAGCCATCACTTCACTTTTTTTACATAAACAAGAAAACCTGAAATCATAATGAGTAAAATTAATGTAGATGAAGAACAATTATTTAATCTAAATTAAAAGTCATGTTTCTGGAGTGAATTGTAAATTAACTTTTATAGCTGTATATGTTAAATTATTGTCTTTGATCAAAGTCCTAAAATACCTAATAAATTTTAAAATGGCTAAGCTTCTTGAGCAGATTTGTGTTTTGTGGTTTTTGTATCATTGAATACTATTGTGCCCCTGGTGGATGGCAAAAGTCTACAAAATTTTACATTAGAACATATAGTATCAACATTCTTAAGGAGCAAAAATGCTGTATTCTTTTAAAATGTAACATGTGCTCTTACTTTTTAAACTTATTGTTGTCAAAATGTTTCCATTCAAAATTGAAAACATTGAAAAAAAATAGTTGTAGATTTATAGCACAGAAAAAGTGTCCAGAATGCTGTAGCAAGAAAAAGCAGCAGGGTGGCCAAATTTCCATTTCATGTACTCCTACCTTTTATTTCCATGTTTACCACTGACTCTGCTAAGTACCTTCTTGCCTTTCCTGCGCGGTACACCAAACGGTCAGAAGGAGCAGTAATGCCAGATATTTTCCTCATTAATACTTGGAGACCTTTTCAGAAAAAGAAGACATAATTTAAAATTTAATTTTATGTACAGTTCCTTGAAGGAAGCCTATGCACGTGTGGAGCCCCACATCTTAAGGGTCATTAGCATCAAAGTAAATCAGCCTGTGGGATGTAGCCAGGCCAAGAAAAAACGAGTACAAATAGTGTGACGGACAACAGAGAGAGTAACCAGAGATGATGTGGCTGAAGGGAGCAGAAACCAGATTATGTAAATATTTGTAATTTGTGGTAAAGATTTTGAATGAAATGAATGAATGAATTAATGAATAGGTAAATAAAAAAAGATAACTGATTGTGGTTTCAAGAACTAAGGAGTAGGAAAAAAAGAGAAAGAGCTCTTCTTTCTTCCAAGGCAGTCATCTAATGGTACCCTAATGATAGATCTGGCATACGAAGAAATCTAAACAATGGATGATTGAGGGTCCCACACAGTCATGACTACCCTGATTTTCTGTTTTCTTATCTGTGAAAATGTGAGAATTAGATTAAGATTATATCTCTAATAGTTACTTCCAAAATTATTGGAAAACATTCTTCTTTCCTAATTTTGATTTTGAGATTGGTGGGAAAAAAGGTTTTCCGTAGCTCCCTAACTCCAGGTGAATTTTAGCTTGTTTTTCTCGTATTAGAATGCAGTGTTATGGAATCATTTTTTATGACACATTTTATAACATTTTCAAATATTGATTTTCACAGCTACAACCTCCTTTAGCTAGTGACAAGGACTTACTCATCTTTATATCTCCCAAAGTGCCTTGAAAACTCTGTGGTACATGTTTATTGCAGCATAAAGCCATTTTGTATGACAAACCACCCTAAAACTAGTGGCTAATCAATAGCAAATATTTATTTTTCACATTTCTGTGTGTCAGCTTTGCATTTCTTCTGTCAGGGGGCAGGTTGATCTAGAATGACCTCACTTATATGTCTGTTGGTTGGCATGTTGCTTGGTCAACTGGATCTCAGCAGAGATGGCTAGGATGACCTCCTTCCTTGTGTTCTCTCAAACTCCAGGAGGCTAGTCCGTGCTTAGGCAGATGGTGGCAGAAATGTTCCCAGCAGCAAGAGAGGAAGAACACTAGTCTATAGGCCCTTTTCATTCCCCTAAGTCATGTTTGTTAATATCCTATTGATCAACCAAGTCCCATGACCAACCCTAGATTCACTGGGAGGAGAAAGAGTCTCTATTTTGATAGGAAGAATTTATTTTAAAGTGTCCCATCCATGCTGCAACTGGTGATTTCAGTAAGCATGTATCTTCAGTGTCACCTGAAGGTGACATTGAAGCAAGAAAGCAAGCAGTTTCCACTATGTCTCTCTGACCCTGACTGGGCTGGAACTACAGGTCTGGGAAAAAGGGAAAGGGAAAATCAGAAGAATGTGACTCTGTTAATAGGTTAACTGTAAAATAAGAAAGAAACATTTTCTCTTTGTAAATTGTAAAAATATTGAAGTGAAATAGAAACTGAACAAGACACCTTGTTATATTTTACCTAATTGATGTTCCACAAATATCATTTAAAAATGTCCCATTTAATTTTATTTTATTATAAAAGGGGGAAGAAACAGATATGAGACATAATGAAGGAAAACTCAGTTCTCTTGAAGACCAGGCTGAATAACTGCTGCTAGAATATGCTTCCTTCTCAAATGGTAATCCTGATTGAAATATACCATCAATAAGCTAGGACTATTGTTCGTTAGGTTAGACACTCATGAATATAGGGCTGGTTGGGGGTTGAAAACAGTTTGTCTTGAACTCAGAAGATGTTGAATCACTGCTCTGCCACATATGAACTACACATTCTTGAGGAAATGGCCTGGCCCCTCTGAGCCTCTACTCACATCCTCAAAAAGGGATAGAAATACTGCATACAGTGGTTAGTGAGAATTCAGTCAGTAAGATTTGTATAGAATGGAACATTTTATACAACTCAAGTTTATTAATAAGAAGTAATGCAAAGGGCATACATATTAGCATCTTTTGTATCATGATTTGAATTCTATCCAGGCCACTTACTAGCACGTGACACAAAAATTAATTAAACAACTTCAGCTTTCTAAATTGTTAAATGAGGTAATTGTACTTAAAAGACAATTCTAAATATTAAACAATATAACATATATGTTTTGCATATATTGAACTGTCAAAATGGATCTTTTTAAAACTTCTTTTTCTTTCTTTTTAAAAATTAAAAAAAAAAATTTTTGAATCAGGGTTTCACTCTGTCACCCAGGCTGGAGTGCAGTGGCACAAATCACAGCTCACCACAGTCTCAATCTCCTGGGTTTAAGTGACCTTTCCACCTCAGCCTCGAGTAGCTGGGACTACAGAGACATACCACCATGTCTGGCTATTTTTAATTTTTTTCTTAGAGAGGAGGGCTCACTATGTTACCCAGGCTGGTCTCGATCTCCTGGGCTTAAGGAATCCTCTCTCCTCAGTCTCTCAAAGTGCTGGGATTACAGACCTGAGTAATATCTATCCTTTGATCTATATCGTATTATGCACTTTTTGGAATGAGACTAGTTTTTGATGCCTAAAGTTTTAAATGTTTTCTATATTAACAGCAAACACATGTATTTGTGTGCATATGTTCATATGATACTGTTACAGCTATCAGTAGGTACTTAGTGATGTGCTAAATGTTCTATTAAAAATTAGTCATTTAAACCTCACAAGAGATCTATGAGGTTGACACTAGTACCATGATTTAATAGCAAAGAAAACTGGAGATAAAGATGTTGAGTAGATGTATCAGAGAAGGAAACTGAAGATTGAGATGCTAAGTAAAGTATATACCTTGTAAAAATAAATAAAAATAAAGATGAAATTCTAACTCACAGCAATACATCTCCAGATATATCTTCTTAGGCAACACAATTATCTGCTACTCTATGGCAAAGATCCATTGCAGCTATAATTTAAAAAGAAACATTAAAAAATGAATCCAATACATTAATGAAACTGAAATGTGATTGCATTTCATTTAAAATAATTAGCAAATTTTCTCCATGTACTTGCACTCCTTTCCCCTGTCTTATTCCATTCAGGCTGGTATGTCAGAATACCACAGACTTGGTAACTTGGAAACAACAGAAATTTATTTCTCACAGTTCCAGAAACTAGAAGTCCAAGATCAAGGCACAGGCAGATTTGGTGTATGTTGAGGGCCTGTTTTCTAGTTCATAGAAGACCATCAATGTCAATGTAACTTTGCATGACAGAAGGGGTGAATGAGCTCTCAGGAGTTTCTTTATAAGGACACTAATCCCATTCATGAGGGCTACACTCTTACAACCTAATCACTTATCAAAGGTCCCACCTTCATATATCATAGCACTGGGGATTAGGTGTCAATATACGAATTGGTGGTGAGGGAAACATAAATATTGAGTTTATAGTACTTCCTAACAAAATTGCTTTGTTTTAGAAGAAAAATCAAGAACAGAAAATGCCATCTACATTAAACTGCTTGTTTTCCTAAAATTATTTTGGGAGATAGCCTAAATTTGAGATCAATTTTCATGGTATTTTAAACTTAATTGTTTATTATAATGCCTTGCAGTTCAGAATACATAAGTTTCTCGGCCTGTCTTAACAAGGGTAGAGTATATTACACAAGAGTATAGTTCAGTTCTGGCAAATTTTTTGAGTTAAAAATGGGTTGTCATTTGGAGAAGAACAAGGACATAGTAAAATATTCAAAAGGTCAAAGACAAATTTTATTATGCCTAAAATAGTCATGCTTTTTCACAAATTTCCCAAAGTCATCTGGGCTCCAAAACGATATAGTTATTTACTTGTATTTTTCACTTATTAAATGTTAAAAATGTGCTTGACAGGAATTTTGATAGAGGCATACAATTTTTTTTTTACTTAAAAAGAAGATTCTTCTTGCAGATAAGTCAGTTCAGCATTAACAAAACTGAGTCAACTAGATAATTCATATAGTTCAGTACTGAAAATATATTGGGAAAAAAATCCAGCACCTCTCATCTTATGGAGGATAGAAAACATTGTCTTTTTCTAGTGCTGCTTTCTACCTTCCCACTGTTTCCTTTTTTGCCATCTTTATTCACTTTACTGAATGTTTCATCCTTTTCTTGCCTTCACTGAATATAAGTTACACTGAAATTTTCTGCAAAAGTGGCATCTCATCCTACCACATCCTAGTTACCTCACAGGTCATGTTGGGACTAGACTGGTAGTGTTCTTGCTTAATATTATGGCTTCTTTCTAGATCATGGGCATTCCTCATGCTAAAGTCCCTACATTTCTGAGATCTACCACTTGGCTGGCTATACAACACAACACTATCCTATATTTCTGTCGTGGACAAACCATATACATATTTGGGGTTTTTTTGATGGACAGATGGCTCAGTACTCCCTCTTTATTCTGTTACTTCTGTGGAGTGGGGTGACTCATTCAATATCCATTCTCAAATTGGCTCCACTCTACTCTAGCTGCTCACAGAACAGCCTCATTCTTGTTCCAACCTCATTCTGGTTATTGCCCAGAATGCACTATAAAATCACTTTCTTGAGGATGGGGACAGTTTGTCTAGGGTTAAATACTCTATCTTCAACAATTAGCACAGTATCTGGCACATACTAAGTACTTAAAATAATTACTAAATAAATAATACATAACACATTATATCAAGAAATCTTAAGTTCCAAGATCTCATTCTTTGATTATGTTCTATCTTTGTAGCTCTCTAATGACCCAAATTCTACTCCACATTTCATGTTACATTGACTACTATCCTTATCCTTTCTTTTCTCTTAATCTCTGTTATTCTGTTTCACATATTTACTGACTGATATCAATAAGATGAATCTCGCCTCACCAAACACTCTTCATTGTCACATGTCCATACCTACACAGTACATAATCATAAGATAGAACTCTGACACAATCTCTTAAATTGCCTTCTCCAGTCTTTAGCCCAAGCTGTCAAGCACAGCTATAGAAAATCACATAATCATGCATATAGATGACAAACAGTAGTCAGCTAAAAATGGATCCTTGATTCAACTAAACAATGCTTTTGTTGTTTCTAACACCATTTCTCACCAAGAATGTGCTAAATCTTTGCTATTCTCTCCATCTCCCCACTACTCAGCACCTACCAGATGTGAGAGTAGTCCCATTAGGTGTGAACTACAACTGCAAGACTCTTCAATCTTTGAATACTTCTATGTTTCCATTCATTCTAACATTCTTTCCTTCAGATTTAGATATGTCCTCACTTTAGCCTCTCAATTATAAGAACCAGTGGATGATTTTGAATCCGTAACTCACTGCATCTCTTCTTGAATTTCCACTGTTTTCGGTTTTATTAGCACTATCTCCTAAATTTCATTCTTATTCTGGCCGTTCTTTCTTAGGAAAGATATAATGATATAAATTTGTATCTACATTGCCCTTTAGAACAATAGAAAGGTCATAAAACATGTTTTCTATTTACTTTCCTCTTTTTTTTTTTTTTTTTTTTGAGTTGGAGTCTCACTCCATTGTCCAGGCTGCTGGGTTCCGGCGATCCTTTCACCTCAGCCTTCCAAGTAGCCAGAAGTATAGGTGTGTGCTACCACACTGGCTAATTTTTTATTTATTGTAAAGACGAGGTCTCACTAAGTTGCCCAGGTGGGTCTCGAACCCGCGGGCTCAGGCAGTCCACTTGTCTCAGCCTCCCAAAGTGCTGGAATTACAGGTTTACAGGCTGAGCCACTGAGCTTGGCCCCTTGAACCACCGAGTCTGGCCCCTTCCTCTTTCTTAAAGGTTAATGTTCTATTAAATATATATATTGTTCAAAAAAATATATATATGTATATTTTTTTCTTAAGAAATTTTATTTTATGGGTCCCTAAATCTATCGGTTTGTTTCAGTATACAATCAAAATTTATCTCAGCCTTATACTACCATGATGATTCCCAGATAATAAATTCAAATTTACCTGAGAATTTGAGAAGGTTTGATTTACATATGACAAAAGTTAGATATGAATATAATTAACTCTTCTTAAAGATATTCCTGATATAACCTTTGAGCTTATCTTTGGTATGAAGAGAGGGGGAGAAATGCAGGGAGAGTGGCCAGTCACATTATTGCAGTGACATGCTTTGGAAATAGCACAGCATTGATTCAGACAGAACTGGTTTAAAATCCTGGACCTGCTCTTTTACTATCTGGTGGCTTTTAGTAATTTACTTTTGTTATCTGAGTCTTTAGTAATTTACTTTTTAATCTTTGTCTCATATTTGAAATGAATATAACAATTGCATCACCGCATAATTGATTTGCAAGTATTTCAAGAACAATGCTTGGATATATTAGGAATTCAGAAATGTAACATTTTGGTTTTTGCTCTCACTTCCATAGTATTGCAGATTAGATGATAATAGGACACTTTTGTTTCTTAATTAATAAATAGTAAAATTTCCTCTTTTTAGTATATAGTTATTTGAGTTTAGACAAATGATTTGGTCATGTAAACATACTACAACCAAGATGGAATTTTTTTTGTGGGTGACATTTTATTATTAATTAAATTACATTTAAAGATGCAAGGAAATTGGAAGAGTCTTAAATGTTGATTTCAGCAAAAAAGTTTAAGAAATAAAACTAAACCAAGAATCTAGTCACATTCAAATAGATTATATTAAATCTTACAATAAAAATCAACACAATTGCCCTTCACTGATTTTAATAATACCAGGACTAGGTGTATTTCATGTTTCTACATAAAACAATGTTGTAACTGAGCAAAAAAACCCAAAAAACCAAAAACCACACACAAGTGCCTGCTCTAAAATATACCTATTCGTACAAATGAAATTAAAACTACTAGCCAATCTTACATATCAAAACTATCCATTTGGGGATCAAAACTCATTTCAAGCACCTTACAATGCCCACTAACCCAATTCTATTATGTTGTCATAATCTCTGCCCATTTCCAACCCAGGGTATACCACTATCCTGGTTTCCTCAAGTCTGTTAAGTTTCAGAACCTCAAGTTCCATATCCGGGAAAACCTTCAGCCTAGGGAAAACCATTAGCCTCAAGAAAATTGGGACAGTTGATTACCTCCCAAAACCTACCTTAAAATCATCCAGGCAAGCCGGCTCGGTGGCTCAGCCGGTAATCCCGCGCCTTTGGGAGGCTGAGGTGAGTGGATTGCCTGAGCCCACGGGTTTGAGACCTGTCTGGGTGGCGATACCTCATCTCTACAATAAATCAAAAAATCAGCTGGGCGTGGTAGCTCATGCCTGTAATTCCGGCTACTTGGAAGGCTGAGGCAGGTAGAGGCTGCGGTGGCCGGGAGCGGCCACTGCACTCCAGTCTGGGCGACAGAGTGAGACTCCAACTCAAAAAAAAAAAAAAAAAAAAATCATCCAGGCAAGGCTCTAACACTCTATAAATTCCCTTTATTTATTTATCCTTTTTAAGACTCAATTAAGGTTTTGTCAAAATAGCATTCTCCATTACTTCAGTAGGTTGAATATACTTACTCTTACTTGATCTAGTGGTGTTTTGCAGACTTGACAGTCAACAAAATCCAAAACAATCACTGACTCCATAAAGTAATTTAAAAGGGAGTAAAGATAATTCAAAGTAAGTTAAGTTGTATTAAACTCACAAACACTAACCAGTGAAAAATCCTTCTTGAGTGACATATAGAGAAAGTAAAGTAGTAAAAGGTGTTAGTAATTTGATGGAAAATATACTGTCACTCTGCTCTTCTTATGTGGAAATGCCAAAGGGGGGGGGCAGAAATAACACCAGCTACAATAATTCTGCAATAGTCAAGATACGTCTTTTGCTCAAATTAGAAAATAAGACATAACATGGAACTTACTAATCTTTGCTTAGTAGTCAGAGCACAAGCAGCAACTGCCACAGTTGCTCTTAAGTGGGGAAGGGTGGTGACAAAAAGTCACTCTCAGGTCACAATGACATTTTGGCTTTTATTTCACGGTGTGAAAATCAGTAGCTGGCTAGACAGATACTGCCAGAGTCTTGGCTTCTGCATGCTTGTTTCCTTGGTTTGCCAGCTTTCTTTTCTTTTCTTTTCTTTTTTCTTTTAAAGATGTACATTTCAGGGTTAGGTATACAAATGTTCATTATGCAGGTACCCTTGTTGATGAGGTGTGCCCCTCCCTTCCCTGGTAGTTTCCCTGAACTGCCAATCCCAATCCCCTTCCCTAGCAGTTTCCCACTACTGCCAATCACTTTCTTATAGTATTATAATAGTTGTTCAAGGTCCACTTATAAATGAGAACATATGGTACTCTGTTCTTTGTTTCTGTGATACATCACTGAGTATGATCAACTCTAAATTCATCCAAGTTGCTGCAAAGTCCATATGTTTGTCCTTCTTTATGGCTGCATAATATTCCATTGTGTATATGTACCACATATTTTTAATCCACTCTAGCTTCGATGGGCAGCATGGTTGGTTCCATGTTTTTGCTATTGTGAATAGAGCTGCAACAAACATGTGTGTGCAGGTAACTTTTTTGTAGAATGATTTGCGTTCCTCTGGGTATATTCCCAGTAGGGGATTGCTGGGTCATATGGAAGACCAATTTCTAGTTCTTTCAGAAATTGCCACACTGTCTTCCAAAGAGGTTGCACTAGTTTGCATTCCCACCAGCAGTGTAGAAGTGTTCCTTTTTCTCTGCATCCTCACCAGCATCTGTTGTTGTTTGGTTGATTTATGGTGGCCATTCCTGTAGGCATTAGGTGGTATCTCAATGTGGTTTTGATTTGCATTTCTCTGATGATGAGTGAGGTTGAGCACTTTTTCACGTGTCTGTTGGCTGCCCGTATATGTTCTTTTGAGAAGTGTCTATTCATGTCTTTTGCCCACTTTTTAATGGAGCTGTTTGTTTTTTTTCTTTTTGACTCATTCGAGTCTTGTAGATCCTAGATGTTCATTTCTTCTTTTGCCAACATACCACTTTGTCATTTTCCCAAAGACTCACTTTTAATTCATAGATTTGTTTTATTTATAAAACAAATTTGTTATAAAACAAAATTGTTTTATTTATTTATAAAAAAGATGTTAGTGGGGAAAATTTAAATACAGATAAGGTCTTTGGTTCATAATTATATGACAATATTAATTTGGATAAATATAACATTGTTATGTAAGATGTTAGCATCTTACATGAAGAGGAACTAACTGAAGGGTATGTAAAACTTCTCTGCATTATCTTTGCATCTTTTCTGTAAATCTAAAATTATTCCAAAATGAAGATTTTATTTTAAAATATATGTTTCAAATAAAGATGATCTTCACATGAGGAACTACTAAAGTCTCCATTTTTCAATTTTGCATTTTACACTTCTTTTTCAGGTCCATATTTTGCTTTACTTTTGAGGAAAATAAGTGCACAATGTTTGATAATGCTGGAAAGAATTTTGGCCCTTAATTTGTATGTGGAGAGCAGAATAAAGAACAAATAGCTACATAAAATATCTGCTGTGTAATTCTTTACAATCTTGGAGCAATAACTAATATGCTAATAATGTTTTAGGATAGTTTAAAGTGTATTTGATAATGTACATTATAAAAGCTATAATTGTTCAGAGTTCTTGAAAGACTTTTAGACACTCAGTACAAAGTCTCTTTGAACACCCTGTTATTATTATTATTTTTTACCAAGTTTATTTCAAATGTCATATTTAGTGATGTGTGCTGAAGACAGCGTGTTGACAGTTCCCATTTATGAAGGGCTTGCCCTTGCCAGTGAACTGACAGACTATTTTTCCCCACAGAATGCATTTCAATTTCAAATATAAACATTTTTTGGATAATATTCCAATTGTTTCTTCTTGTGCAAAAGGTTAAGATAAGTGGCTAGATCTCCTTGCATTCAACTGAAATGAACAGGGTTGGTACCTTTAATGTTTATTAATTTCATGTGTAAATTGTCATGTTTTGATTTTAAAAATGTTTTGCTATATTTTCCACGGTCTCTGCCCAGCCTTTGTGACTAGCAAGTATCACAGGATATGGGTAGAAGGAATAAACAAGTTTGATGGGCACATGCAATATATTAGTCCCTTTTCTAAAAACAGCCTACCATCAAAGGATGTCCGAAATTTATTCTGCTTAAACAGAATATCCAGTGCAAGAAGATGTATATATGTATGCATATGTGTATATTATTGATCAGTCAAAATCATGAAGGATTCTTTATGCTCTTTTTAGCCCTCTTTTCTCCCCCATATACACATAGTCTTTGCAATGTAGTCTTAAGGCATTTTAGGTTTATCTTAATGGATCAGTATTAGTTTCTGTAAGTTCATAAATACAGGCACGTGCATATGAAGTAGAATGTATGTCTACTTTTGTATCCTTCATGGATTGATGTTCAAACATTAAAATAATTAATAAATATTCATTAAATTGAAATTAAGAAATCAATGCAGTATGAAAGTTTAAAAAAAAATCCCTAAATTAGATTGCCTAGTGGCAGTATTGCCTATTGAGATTAAATAGAACAAAGCAAAACAAAATTCAAAATGAGAATCAGGAAACAATGATATAAGTCTTGGGTAATCCACTCACTTTCAGTAGCTGTTGAACTACTTATAAAATAAAGCAATGAAAGTTAAACTGAAAGCCATATAGAACACATATTTCTGTTCTTATCTTCTTTATGGATGTTTCTTTATGGAATTGAGATAATACCAGTGTTACTATGAACTATTGTCCTTCATCATTTTATTCTTTCCTTTATAAAGAACTTGATGATTGCTTAGATAGTAAATTAAAAATAATGATATATGAAATTGACAATATAAAAATTAACATTGATATAATTATTAGCAGTTAAATATGATTATATAAAACAACAATTCACTTTTCTGTTTTTATTAAGTTTTTGAAAACTTTGGAGAAGTTAAAAATATTCCTGTGCAGTAAAATAGGACAGACATTCTTAATAGATATCCTATAATGGAACTCAGGCATGTTCTACAGAATTAAAACAGATAAAAGCTGACAACAACATAAAATTAAAGAGCCGTAATAGAAATAGGTTACTTTGTGTCCCTATTCCCATGGTTTAACTTTCGCATTGTACATGCAAGATTTCTCATGAAGAATATATCCAGATATATTTCTCATGCACTATACAACTTAAAGAGAAATGTTCAAGTAGACTGTCAATGACCATCATTATCATTATAATATACTATTACTATATTGGATTACTTGAATAAAGGGTCATTCTTGATATAATGTAAGCATTAACATTTCAATTGTTAACATATAATACATCTTTCCTCCAATTGGAGCCAAAACTGAAAATATCTGTGCACCAGCATAATTTAGATAACATATTCAATGCAGTGGAAATGTTTACCATTCAATTGAGTTTGTTGTCAAAACACAGGGGAATTCAACTCGAACATTAGCCATAAATACATTTTTATTCTCTAAACAATCAATGTTTTCTTGAACACAGAGTCAATGTATGGTTTTCTCCAGACACACTCACAGAGTTTCATCATCAATGGTGATGAAATACATAATTATAAAGTGTTTTCTATAAAACTTATATTAAAATCACTTCCAAAAGCTATATAATGCTTAATTAAGTAATTTTTCTGATCCAGAATAATATATCAGTGCCCATTAACATTTATAAGTACACACTCTGCTAAAAAATGTTAGTGTGGTCTGCAAAATTTTAATTCAAAAGTTTAAATGTGTGTTCAACTTAAAAAACTAAGTATATATTCTGATACAACATTGACGATGTAAAGTAAAATTTCATAGCACATAGATACTTTTTAAAGGCAAAAATGATGTTTTTAAATATTTGTATCAACATAATTTCAGTTAGAATATATACATGAATGTATACATTTTCCAGTTAGAATGTATAAATGCAGACGGATTTTAACATTATAAAAATATAATTTAGTAGCCAAAATGAATTATTTGAAGTCATTGTAAGAGACTAAGGATAAATTGTCATTTACAGTGCTACTGTTTAACATTTATTATGATAGCTTAGTGTTCACAAAATTTTTAAATGTATTTCATCAAATTGGTAGAAATACCCATATAAGAACTTTTCAAGTTTTAAATTATCTTTTATTTTAATTATGAATATACAAATACTGTGATTTATACCTTCTGATTCATAATGAGACAAAGCTTACACACAATGTATATTTGGAACTTGCAGAATTCTTATGAAAGAAACAAAGAAGACCTAAATAGGTGATGTATTGCCTTCACATAATGCAGAATCAATATTGTTTAGATGTCAATTTCTCCCTAAACTGATCTGTAGATGCAATCCCAGTAATACATATTTTTGTAGAAATTAACAAGTTGATGCCAAAACTTACATTTAAAAAAATGCAAGTAATATAGAATAGCCTAAATTATTTTGAAAAGAACAAAGGTAGAAGAATGACATCATTAAATGTCAATACTTACCCTAAACTATAGTAATCAAGACAGCGAGTGAGATACTGATGAAGAATGGACCCACAGATAAATATACCAAAATAAGGAATTCAAAAATAAACCTCATGCATTTGTGATCAATTTATTTTTGATAAAAGACAAAGTCAATTTAATGTACAAAAGTAGTTTTTAATAGATGGTGCTGGACATTGGATTTTTATGTAGAAAAACTACGACCTTCTATCCATAGATCATAGGTATTTGAAACTGAACTGCATAATCTCTAGAAAAATGAAGGAAACATTGTTTCTTAGATATGATACCAAAAAATCATCCATAATAGAAAAAAATGATAAAATGTACCTTATGAAAACTTACAAACTTCTCCTCTTTGAAAGATACTATTTGAAAACTCAATATACAAACCACAGAGGTGTGAGAAAATATTTGAGGCAAGATGGCATCGGATCCAGTCAAAGTGTTAGAGTCTCTGCATGAGTGAGTGCACAAAAAACTAATCTACTGTGCACAAAAGGATTCACCATCCCTGGGGCATCACTCAGGAAAAGTCAGAAGAGGTCAGCTGACACCTGGCCTACACCATTACTTGCAAAAACACTCCAGGCACTGGCAGCAAGGACCATGGAGAAAGCATGGGGAGGAAATCTAGAGCTGAGCCCCAACAGATAAAAAAAAACATGGACTGCTGCCATTTTCTCTGTCCTGGGACTGGGCAGAAATCTACTTTATCTCACTCAATTCTGAACAGCCTGCATCCTGAGACCGAGGGGTGATCTCCACACCGTTCTGAAACCACCAATAATTTGTCCAGAGAGGATGCTCCAAGTGTACAATGCTGGAGAGACAGACACCCCACCCCCACACTGTAGCAAACACAGAGGTATGAAATCAGAGTGGAAGTCCAAATGGCAGACATTTTAGGAGATTTTCCTGGGGATATCTGCTGGAGCAAGCGAAATGCTGGCAGTGAGGACTACAGAGGGAACAAGGTTGGACATTGAGGCAGACTCCCAAGGAAGCAGTGGGAAGAGCCCACCCCAAGTCTAGATAGGACTTCAGAGCCTTGCCACCAGGTCATGAAATCTGGAGACTAGTAACTGCTGGGAAGGGAGCAATATCTCCCCACAGAGAAACTGAGCAGACTCTAATGCCAGAGCAGAGAAGTGCTCCAGGGCAGACTATGAAACAGCAGTACTGCATCTTGAGACTAGGAACTGATCTCTGCATTGAATTGGGACTGCTCTTTATGACCTCAGACAACATCACCCCAGTGCACAAGCCCTGGCAGGCAATGACCGATGAGGAAGCCCAGATAATTCACCTTCCCCCACCCCCCAAGTCAGCTGCTGGATGATAGACACAGACAGTAGAACTGACCAAGAGGCTAGTGGCAGTATTGGTTTGTTTGCTTGGTTATCTCAGTTGATTTCTTTGTTTGTTGGTTGGTTTTCTCTCTTTTTTTCTTCTTTTATTTCTCTTTCTTTGTTCTTTCTCTGCTTTTTTGTGTTTTTTTCTTTTTTCTATTTTTCTTTCTTCTTTTTCTTTCTCCTTTCCCTTTTTTCCCTCCTTCTCCTCTCTCTTATCCCTCTTATACTGTCTTGGACTCAGGGGCTATGGAAGCATAACCACTGTAAGGTCATACTGTGTAGGGATGGAGAGTGAGTCCTAGCTGGCCCATTCACCAGATAGCAAAGATTATGACCTGCCAATAGGTTCTGAATCCTTGCATTCTGCCTCCCCTAGTAGTGCTAGAAGTTGTAAAGAGGCAGCACAATGCCCTGCCCCCAGTCCTACTTAATAATTGAACAAACCTGGAGCCCCAGCTCAAAGAAGGACAAAAGGTAGAACAAAATTCAGAAGTGACTGCTTCTCTACTTTCCATTGAACAATGGAATTAAAGCAAGAGATAGGAGAACTGCTATAAACAAAGAAAAACCAACGAATAACTGGTGGTTACCACCAGAGTCCCAGCAAAGAATCAGTGCTAGAAAGAACAGCTACTGAAGTACAAATAGGCTATCTCTGAAGTATTCAGAAGGCACTTACAGAGATCAGAGAATCACTGGACAGAATGGATAAAAATCAAGAAATGCAAGGGTTAAAACTAAAAGCAATCGCAACAGAGCTGGAAAAAGTCAAGAAAGCACACTTAGAAATAACAGAAATAAAGAACTCCAGCCAAGAAATAAACTGACAAGCAAGGGAAGCAGAATAGACCAAGCAGAAGAAAGAATCTCAGAGCTGGAAGATCAAAATATGGATTTAACCCAATCTATAAAAAAAAATACAAAAAAAAAAAACTTAAGAAGAAAGAAAGAATTCTCTAAGAGATGTGCAGTTTTATCAAGAAACCAAACCTATGTCTGATTGGAATACCTGAAATAGAAAGAGAAACAGTAAATACCCTGGAACAAACATTCCATGAGATTACTCAAGAAAATTTCCCTCATCTAGTCAGAGAGATGACTATACAAGCACAAGTGATTCACAGAACTCTTGCAAGACAACTTATGAGAAGAGCAACCACCTAGACACATAGTAATTCTCCTACACAAAGTAGGCCTAAAATAAAACATCCTAAAGGCAACAAGGGAAAAGGTCAGACTACCTACTGGGGGAGACCAGTCAGAATTGCTGCAGACTTATCTGCAGAAACACTACAGGCCAGAAGGAATTGGACCCCAATTTTTAATGTTCTCAGAGATAAACAATTTCAATCAAGAATTTCCTACCCAGCCAAGCTAAACTTCACTAGCTAGGGAGAATTTAAATCCTTCCCAAACATCCAAACCATAAGAGAAGATGCTGCTACGAGACTAGGTCTACAGGCAATGCTTAAAAAGGTGCTGTGCATGGAAGAAAAAAGAAACAAAAGAAAGACCACATATTTCACAAGATCATAAACACAGAAGTAGCAGAACACACAGCAACCCCCCCCAATGAAAACATACATATACATGAGCACAAAAGCCAAATGGAAACAAAACAGCCTTATGACAGCATTATGATAGGAACAAGCGCTCACATTTCAATAATCAGCCTCAAAGCAAATGGACTAAATCTGAAAAGATATAAAATGGAAAACTGAATAAAAAAACATGACTCAGAAATTTGCTGTCTCCAGGAAACTAATCTCACCACAAAGGATGCCCACAAATTCAAAGTTAGAGAATGGAAAGCAGATTTCCAGGCAAATGGATTACAAAAGAAGACAGGAGTTGCAATCTTAATATCAGACAAAACTACCTTTAAACTATCAAATATTTAAAAAACTAAAGAAGGAAACTACATAATGATAAAGGTTTGACCCATCAACAAGAAAAATCCATTCTAAACATATATGCAATCAACTCAGGAGCACCAGTTTTTATAAAGCAACTATTAAGTAAACTAAAAAAAATATTGGCACTAACACTATCATAGCTGGAGACTTAAATTCCCCACTAACAATCCTAGATAGATCATCTAGGTGAAAAATTAACAAAGAAATCCAGAACCTCAACTTGATGCTTGACCAAATGGACTTAGTAGATACCTACAGAACATTCCACCCACCAAGCACTCATCACCACATGGAAGGTACTCCCAGATCAACCACATCCTTGACCATAAATCAAGCATAAACAAATTTCACAAGATTAAAATACTGTAATGCACTTTCTCAGACCACAATGGTATAAAAATAAATGTTACAACAAACAAAATTCCCCCTAAACCCACAAAGACACGGACACTAAACAGCATGATGCTGAATGACTACTGGGTAAACACAGAAATCAAAAAAGAAATTAAAAGTTTCCTGAAAACAAATGAAAACATAGAAACATCTTACCCAAACCTCTGGGATGTCATGAAATCAGTACAGGAGGCAAATTTATATCTTTTTTAACACACATCAAGAAAATAGAAAGAGAACAAATTAACAGCCTACCAAATCAGCTAAGGGAGCTGGAAAGGAAAGACTACCAAAACCTTAACTTCAGCAGAATAATCCAGATCACTATAGTAAAAGCTCAAATATGGGACATAGAAGACAAAAATATCATAGAAAATTTCAGTGAAATAAAAAGCTGATTATTTGAAAGGTAAACAAGATTGATGGACCCCTAGTCAGAATGACCAAGACAGAGAAAATGTCAAAAATAAACACAATCAGAAACACAACAGATCAAGTTACAACTGACCCAGAAGATATACAAAAGATTATCAGAGATTAATATGAACACCTGTATGGAAACAAACTTGATAACCTAAATGAAGTGGAGGACTTTCTGTCATCACACAACCTTGCAAGGTTGAAACAAGAAGAAATTGAGATCCTAAATAGACCAATAACAACCCAGGAAATTGACTTCATCATAAGAAAACTATTTACAGAAAAAAAAAAAAAGCACTGGACCAGATGGATTTCCATCAAAATTCTACAAAACAAAAAACCAGGAATAAATACCAATTATATTGAAAGTATTCTTGGCATTCAAGAAAGAGAGAATGCTCTGCAAATCTTTTTATGAAGCCAACATCACACTGATACCCAAATCAGATAAAGATCCAACTAAGAAAGAGAACTACAGGCCAGTATTTCTGCTGAGCATAGATGCAAAAATACTCAACAAGATTCTAGCAAATTGGATCCAACAACACGTCTCAAAAATTCTCCAAGACCAAGTAGGCTACATCCCCGGAATGCAGGACTGGTTCAACATCTGCAAGACCATAAATGTAATTAAATACATTAACAAATGTAAAAACAAGAACCACATGATTATGCCATTATATGTAGAAAAAGATTTTGTTAAAATCCAGCATCCCTTCTTGATAAAAACCCTTGAAAACCTAGGCATCGAAGAAACATATCTCAAAATGGTAAGATCCATCTATGATAAATCCACAGTCAACATATTGCTAAACTGACAGAAACTGGAAGCATTTCCCCTGAAAACTGGAAGAAGACAAGGCTGCCCACTCTCACCCCTCCTGTTCAACATAGTGTTGGAAGTCCTAGCTAGAGCAATCACACAAGAGAAGGAAATCAGGGGTATTCAAATAGGAAAAAAGATCAAGTTATCCCTCTTTCCTGGCAATATAATCCTATACTTCAAAAATCCAAGAGAATATGTCAGAAACTTCCTTGCACTGATAAAGGACTTTGGCAAAATCTCAAGGTACAAAATAAACATGGCAAAAGACAGTTGAATTCTTATATACCAACAACAAACGGGTAGAGAACCAAATAAAAAGCACAATCCCATCCACAATAGCCAAAAATGAAAAAGAAAAGAAATTCCTCAGCATCTTCCTAACCAGAGAAGTGAAAGACCTTTACAACAAAAAATGCAAAACATTGCTCAAATAAATCAAAGATGACACAAATGGAAAAATATTCCAGGCTCATAAATTGGAAAACATCAATATTGTTAACATATTCATCCTACCAAAGGCAATTTACAGACTCAACACTGTACCCATTAAATTACCAACATCATTCTTCTCAGACCTAGGAACAATACAGAAATTCATAGGGAAATATAAACGACCACTAAAAGACAAAACAATCCTTTGCAAAAGAAACAAAGTAAGAGGTATCACACGTTATTATAAGGCTACAGTAATCAAAACAGGCTGGTATTGGTACAAGAATAGGCATATAGACCAATGGAACAGGATAGAGATTTTGGAAGTAAAACCTTAATTTCTCAACCAACTCATCTTTGACTAAGCTTCCACTAAGAACTACTGGAAAGAGGAGAACCTATTCAATAAATGGTTCTGGGAAAGCTCGCTGATCATGTTTGGAGGAATGAAACAGGATCCCTACCTATCATTGTATACAAAAATCAACTCCAAATGGATCAAAGACCTAAATGTTAAAACCTCAAGAATGCTAGGAAACACAGAAGATACCCTTACGGAAGTCAGAATAGGCAACCAACTCCTGATCAAAACCCCAAAAGCTTATGCCATAAGAGATAAGATTGACAAGTGGAGCCTCATAAAACTGAAAAGCTTCTACAAAACAAAAGAAACCATCAAGATAGTGGGGAGAAGACCAACAGAAAGGGAAAAAATATTTGCCAACTGTGTATCTGACAAAGGTCTAACATCCAAGACCTATAGAAAACTCATGTGCTGAAAGGAAAAAAACAAACTGTCCCCCCCAAATGATCAAGATACATGAATAGACACTTCTCAAAAGAAGACATACTAGCAGTCAACAGACACATGAAAAATGCTCAGCCTCATTAATCATCAGATAAATGCAAATCAAAACCACATTGAGATAACACCTAACTCCAGTAAGAATAGCAATCACTAATAAAACAAACAACAACAGATGCTGGCCAGAATGCAGAGAAAAGGGAACCCTTCTAAACAGTCAGTGGGAATGCAAACTAGGTCAACCTCTATGGAAAACAGTGTGGCGATTTCTTTCTTTCTTTTTCTTTTTTCTTTTTTATCATAAAGATGTAGGGTACAATTCAGGGTTAGGTATACGGACATTGATTATGCAGGTACCCTTGTTGATGAGGTATGCCCCTCCCTCCCCTAGCAGTTTCCCTCAACTCCCAATCCCACCTCCCCTCCCCTCCCCTAGCAGTTTCCGTCAACTGCCATTCCCACCCCACCTCCCCTGATGGTTTCCCATTACTGCCAAATGCTTTCTTATAGTATTATAATTGTTCGAGGTCTGCTTATGAGTGAGAACATGTGGTACTCTGTTCTTTGTTTCTGTGATAGATCACTGGGTATGATCGGCTCCAAATCCATCCAAGTTGCTGCAAAGTCCATATATTTGTCCTTCTTTATGACTGCATAATATTCCATTGTGTATATGCACCACATTTTCTTTATCCAGTCCAGCTTCAGTGGGCAACATTTCTAAAAGAACTAGAAGTTGACCTTCTATATGACCCACCAATCCCCCTTCTGGGACTATACCTGGAGGACCTTAAATCACTCTACAAAAAAGATGGTTGCACACACATTTATTGCAGTGCTATTTGCAATAGCAAAAACATGGAGCCAACCATGCTGCCCATCGAAACTGGACTGGATAAAAAAAAGTACATATACACAATGAAATATTCCACAGTCATAAAGAAGAACAACATTATGGACTTCGCAGTAACTTGGATGAATTTAGAGCCTATAATAGTTATTTATCACAGAAACAGAAACTGAATATGTTCTCACTCATAAGCAGACCCTTATCATATACTATAATACAATAAAGTGATTGACAGTAGCCAGAAACTGCTGGGGAACTAGGGGCACATAATATCAATAAGGGTGCCTGATCTCAAAGCAGCCAAAAGTTGGGACAAAGGGAGGCTCAAAGTTACCTGTATGATGACCACTTGTATACCTAATCCTGAATTGTACCCCACATCATTAAAATTAAAAAAAAATAAAAAATGAAATGTTTGAAAAGCACATTTTTGCAAAATGTACATATATATGTATATATGAAGCATAAGTAAATTATTCTCAAAACTCCTTAATAAGAAACAAAAAACTCAAAATAAGCAAGATAGGCAAATAGACAAAAATATGAATGTCAAATAAGCAGTAGAAAAGATGCTCTGTAACATTAAATATTAGGGAAATATAAATTAAAATCAATAATATACCACTACACACATATTAGAATTACTATAATAAAATTCATAAAGTTAGTATGGCCGAAAATACCAAGTGTAATTGAGGTGGCTCTTTGCAAAATAGAATTCTCAAACATTGCTGATGGGAAGGCAAGTGGAAAGCAGTCTGGCAGTTTCTTGGAAAATTATGTATACACTTATATTACCCAGCAATCCCATTCCTAGGGAGTTATCAGACTGAAACAGAACTCATGCTCACAGAAAAACCTATGGAGGTTTATAACACTTTTATTTATAATCACAAAACATTCAAAATAATTCAAATATATTTTGGCTGATAAATTAATGAACTAACTGTAGTGTGTTCATACAGTGAAATGCAACTCCCCAATAAAAAGATATAAGCTATTAATACAGGGGGAAAAAAGATGGATAAATTTCAAATGCATTGGGCTAAGAAAGAAGCCATACTCAAAGAGCTAAATGCTGTCTAATTCCATTTACATGCCATTTTGGAATAGGCAAAGCTGTAGGAAGAAGAAATTGATCAAAAGTTGCCAGGGCTTATATTTTAGAGGAGAGTTTAGAGGAGAGTTCGTCTCCAAAAAGCACCAAAATTTTAGTTTAATGTGCATAAGCTTAGGAACAAATGCATAGCTTACAAGTGATAGTATTTTTAAGCAATAAGCAGCATTAGTTAAATATTCATCATTTGCCTCTATTATAGGATTATTAAATTGAAATATTTCAGGCTACTTAACTAGTACACTTTAGGCTAATCACTTTATGTTGAAAGTAATGTTTTCTGTTTCCATGTCATATTTCAAAAGATACGTTTAAAAATACATAAAAGAATTTGCCCAGATTTGTTACATGTTTGATAATTATTTAGCCTTTGGAATATTTGAAAGAGATAAGAAACATTTTACTGGCCAGGTGTGGTGGCTCAGCCTGTAATTCCAGCACTTTGGGAGACTGAGGCGAGAGGATTGCCTGAGCCTGACGATTCGAGACCAGCCTGGGCAACTTGGAGAGATTTCATCTCTACAATAAATCACACACACAAGAAACTAGCCAGGTGTGGTGGTGTGTATCTGTAGTTCCAGCTACTTGGAAGGCTGAGGTGGAAGGTCGAGGCTGCAGTGGCTGTGAGCATGACCCTGCATTCCAGTCTAGGTGACAAGAGTGAGACACCAACTCAAAAAAAAAAAAAGAAAAAAGAAAAGAAGGAAATATTTTACCTTAAAATAATAAAAAGAAAAAAGTACAACCACTATGACAAAATACCAGTTGGTACACTTGTTTTGTCAGGAAGGAGAATTCAATTATATTGTTGAAGTTACACCAATATACACTTGGGCTCTAAATAAAGACAGCATTCTAACCATTGTAAGGACTGTCACAAGGAGTAGTAACATAACTATACATGAATACCTTTGGGCAAAAATTGTGTTACCATATGTTAGAATGTTTTGAAATAGTTTTTATTCTTATTGATAAGCAATTTAATTAGATTACCCTGGGACCATGCTAGTGACCATGACCACTCATGAAGCCAATATTAATCTAATGAATACCAATATTCAGGTGGAAATTATGCAAGATGTTGGGAATTGGGAGATCTGTATTACTAAGTTTCCCCAGTAGAAATTTTCTGAAGGTAATGGATGGATGAGAGAGGCATGCACATACATGATTATAACTAGTAATGGTTGACACATAAAGATTTACAAGCAAAGAGTATTTAAAACAATGAGGAAGACGAAATTAACTAGCACTCCTACCCCTTTTGTTCCAGGGTAAGAGACTCTCACAACAGATTTGTGAGCTAAATACATGGAGGTGAAGGAGTATAGAAATTTGCTAGATAAGGTAGAGGTAAAGGGTGAAATGGTTGTTTTTAAAGCAGAGAGGACAGCTTTATATGGCAACTGAAAAGAGATTGGCATATTTATAAACCAATAGTAGTATAGATGCAACAGTGATCCAAAATTCTAATCTGTGTGTTCGCAGAATATTTAGACTTTGAATACATATGTGCACACAATAAATATTAAGGGATTTATTTCAAGAGTCGCAATTCTCTAATTTGTTTTTATAAAATTGAAGGTATCTGGGGAAGTTCTTTTCCTTAAGGCTCCATGGTCAATGGAGAATTGAATTATCATAGCATGGGTTGAAATATCCTAAGTTCCGATGTATTTTGTAGGTGAGAAAAAAAAATGACAATTTCAATTTTCATATAAAGACCTTGCTGCTTCTCTCTCCCCATCCCTGCTCTCTCTCTACACACACACACACACACACACACACACACACACACACACACACACACACACGTACATATAAATGCATCAATCTTGAGAAAGAGAATTAGTAATAAATATTTAAGACAACAGAGGCTTATTTTTTTCATAATGACAAACCCTTGACAAGGTTCTGTGACTTGTTCATCTATCTTAGAATGAGATTTTCCAAAATTCATATTAAGCAGGGAGTAAATACCCAATCTCTGAGAAGCAAGGCTGCCGCATTCTTAGTAAGAGAAAACACTTGGCACTTTCATACATCAGTGTCTTACATGTTTTGCATGAAAAAGTTTAAAATTTTACTTTTACTTTTGCCAGATCACTGTTACATTTTCAAATATAAGAAAACTTAAAAAAGAAGGTAGTTAATGATTGAAAATATTCTTGAAAATATATTCAGAGTCATTGAAGAAACAGTTTTATTAAACTTTGCCAAAGATTTAGTGGAAACTAAAAATCCATTCTCATTTTTTTCAAATACAAGTTTCCTGCTAATTGTCACTTGTCAAATACTTCCTGCTTGCTTTTTCATTCAAATAAGATAGATATGGCATGTGGATTAACTTTATCTGAATGTTTGGATTTTACTTTAAATAATACATGTTAAATCTTTAATAGTATCTTGACGCTCTCATATGTCAGTGGATTAATACTATCTCCTCCAAAGAAGGAATGGTAATTTCAATGAAGTAGACTAAATTTCATTTTGAAAATTAGAAAAAAAATTGTGCTTGTACTTGTAGGACAAAAATGTTCCCACATTTTCATTGGGGACATAATATCTTCAAGGTTAGAAAAAATTTATTTAATTATGATTAAATAATTAAAGCATTGATAGTATGCTTAATTCTGTTACAATATGTTTACAAACTTAATGACTTTCAATAATGAAATAGTATTAAATATTTAGAATAGAATAGTATTTTAAAAATCTAGCTACAAATTGTCTAATTGCATTCTGCTGCATATGGATACAGTTCCCCAACACTATTAAAGAGACTGTTTTTTGCTTATTGTGTGTTCTTGGCACCCTTGTAAAAAATTGATTATAAATTTGTGAGTTTACTTTTGGACTTCCTAATCTCTCTCATTGTGTGTCAATTTTTATGTCCTATTCTCTATCACTGTGTATCAGTTTTTATGTCAAGACCATGTTGTTTTGATTATTATTACTTTGTAGTATATTTGAAGTCAGAAATTGTGATTTTCCAACTAAATTCTTTTTGTTCAATGCTGTTTTGGCTATTCATGTTCTTTGGTGGTTCCATATAAATTTTAGAATTGTTTTTTTCTATTTTTTGATAAATGTCATTGGAATTTTGATAAGGATTGCATTGAATCAGTAGATTACTTTGAGTAGTAAGGTCATTTTAACAATATTAATTATTCTTATCCATGAACATGGAATATCTTTAGTTATCTTTAAGACATTTATTTGTGTCTTCTTTTGAAGTTTTATAGTGTTCAAAGTAGTAGCCTTTTTACTTCCTTGGATAAACTTATTACTAAGTATTTTACATTTTTGTAAGTATTGGAAATGTAATTTTTAAACATTTTTTCATAAGGTTTGCTGTTATTGTATAGAAATGCTGCTGATATTTACATGTAAGTCAATTTTGTTACTTGCAACTTGACTGAATTTGTTTATTAGGTCTGCAAGTTTTTTGGTGGGGTCTTTAGGTTTTTCTCTATATAAAATTATGTCATCTGTAAACAGGGACAATTTAACTTCTTTCTGATTTTGATACCTATTAATTTGTTATCTTGTTTAATTGCTCTGGCTTGAACGTCTAGTACTATGTTGAATAGAGATGGTGAACGTGGGCATCCTTGTCTTATTCATGATATTAAAGGAAAAGATTTAAACTTTTCCTCATTCAGTATGTTGGAAGCTACAGGCTTGTCATACTTGACCTTTGTTGTGTTAAGATATGCTCTTTCTACATCTAATTTGTTAAGAATTTTTTTAATCATAAAAGGATGCTTTTGCTGCATCTATTGAGATAATCACATGGTTTATTTGTTTTATTCTGCTAATGTGTTGCATTTAATTACAACATTTGCATATATTAAATCATCCTTGTGATGAATCCCACTCGATCATAGTAAATGAACCTATTAATGTGCCATTGAATTCGGTTTGCAAGTATTCTGTTGAGTACTTTTGCATCTGTGTTAATCAGAGATATTGGCTTGTAATTTTTTTTCTTGTAGCATATGTCTGGGCTTTGACAATCAGGGTAATGCTAGTCTTATAAAATGAGTGTGGAAGGATTCCTTTTTGAAAACACTTTTAAAAAGAGCTGTTTGAGAAAGATTGATAATTTTTTTCCTTAAATGTTTTGCAGAGTTCAACAGTGAAGACAAGATTCCAATCTTTTCATTAGAGACTATTATGAAAAACTATATGCCAATAAATTTGAAAACTAAATGAAATTACTGAATTCCTGAACTCATACAATGCACCAAGATTGCACCATGAATAGATAGATGATCTGAATATAGCAATAATAAGTAGCTAGATTAAATCAGTAGTAAAAAGTCTTTCATCAAAAAAAGCCCAGGACCTGATGTCTTCACTGATGAATTATTTCAAACATTTAAAGAAACAAATACAATTTCTATTCAAACTATTCTAAAATATTGAAGATAAAGGAATACTTCCAAACTCATTATATAAAACAGCATTACCTTGATACCAAAACCAGGCAATAACACAGCCAAAAAATAAAACTACAGCCCAATATCCCTTATAAACACAATGAAAAAATTCTCAATAAAATACTAGCAAACCAAACTCAACAACACACTAAAAAGGCCATTTGCCACAATCAATTGAGGCTCATCCTAGGAATGAAAGGTTACTTCAATATATGCAAATCAAGAAATGCGATATATCATATCAACAGAATCAAGGATCAAAAGCATATTATAATTTCAACAGATGCTTAAAAAGCATTAATTAAAATGTAGCATCTCTTCATTATGGAAATTCTCAACAAACTGGATATAGAAGGAAAAAAGCCCAAAATGATTAAAAAAAAAACACAGAAAACCTATATGATAACCCCATAGCTAATATTATACTAACTCTGGAAAAATTCAAAATCTTTTATCTAAGATTTAGAACAAGACAGTGATGCTCATCGTCACCATAGTACTGAATGTCCTAGCCAGAGCAATAAATTAAGAAAAAGAAATAAATCGCATCCAATTTGAAAAGGAAGGAGTCAAATTATTATTTTTTTTCAGATTACATGATCTTATATATACAAAAACCTAAACACCATGCAAAACTGCAATAACTGACAAACAATTCAGGAAAATTTCAGGATTCAAAACAAGCATAGAAGAATCAATAGCATTTCTATATGCAAACAGCAAGCAATCCAAAATAGAAATAAATTAATTTCATTCAAAATAGCTACAAAAATTATTTAAGAATAAATTCAATCAAAGAAGTAAAAGATCTCTACAACAAAAACTATCAAAACACTGATGAAGGAAATTGAAGAGGACACATCAAATGGAAGGATATTCCATGTTTACAATAGAAATAATTAATATTGTTAACTGTTCAGTACTACCCAAAGCAAACAACAGATTCAATGCAATCCCTGTTAAAATAGCCATGGCATTCATCAAAAAAATAGAAAAAAGACCTAAAATTCGTATGCAACCACACAAAACCCCAAATATCTAAAACAATTCTGAGCAAAAAGAATAAAGCTGAAAGCATTACACTACTTGACTTTAAATTATACTATTAAGCTATAGTAACCAAAACAGCATGATAATGGCATAAAAAATACACATAAATTAATGGAACAAATGGAGAACCCCAAAACAAATTCACACATTTAAAGCCAACTCATTTTCAAAAAGGTGCCAATAACATACATTGAGGAAAGGATATTATCTTATATAAATTGCACTGGAAAAACGATATTCAAATGCAGAAGAATACAACTAGATCCCTATATACAAAAATAAACTCAAAATGGATTAAAGACTTGAACGTAATACTTAAAACCTTAAAATCATTGGAATAAAATTTAGGAAAAACAGTTCATAACATTTGTCTAGGCAACAATTTTATGTCTAAGACTTCAAAAGCAGAGGCAACAAAAACAAAAATAGACAAATGGGACTATATTAAATTTAAAAAGCTTCTGCACAGCAAAGAAAACAGTAAACAGAGTGGAGACAGCCTGTAGAATGAAAGAAAATATTTGCAAGTATTCATCCAACAAGTGACTAGTATTCAGAATATAAACGGAACTCAAACAATCTAACATTGGGAAAAACAAAACTCAAAAGTGGGCAAAGTATATGAATAGATCATTCTTCTACAAAAGACTTAAAAATGGCCAACATTTATTAAAAAAATGCTCACCATTACTAAGCCTCAAGGAAATGCAAACCAAGACGACAATGAGATATGATCTTATTCCAGTTAAAATAGCTGTTATTTAAAAGGCAAAAATTAACAGCTGCTGAGAAATGGGAATGCTATATCCTGTTGGTGGATATGTTACTAAGCACACACACGGTGGAAGATAGTATGAAGGTTTCTCAAAAATAAAAATAAAAATAGAACTACCGTGTGATCCAACAATCCCACTGCTGGGCATATATTTGAAATAAATCAATATATCCAAGAGATACCTGTACTCCCATGTTTATTATTTATTGCAGCACTATTCACAATAGCCAAGATTTAGAATCAAAGTGCCTATCAATGGATGAATGGATAAAGGAAATGTAGTTTGTATCCACAATGAAATATTACCAAACTATAAAAAAGAATGAAATTTTGTCACCTGCAGCCACATGAATGGAACTGAAGTACATTGTGCTAAGTCAAAGAAGCCACAGCAGAGAAAGTTATGTCACATGTTCTCACTCACATGTGGAAGTCCAAGAGGTGGATATCAGAGAGGTAGAGAGTGAAAGGGTGGTTATAACAGTCTGGAAATCAGAGGGAGGAGAACCAGATGAAGAAACCTTGGTTAATAGGTACAGAAATACAGTTAGTAGGAATTAGTTCCAGTGTTCAATAGCATGGTACAATGACTGCAGTTAGCAATCATTTATTATTCATTTCAGAATATATGGAAGGGAAGATTTGGAATGTTCCCAACACAAATAGATAATAAATGTTTGAGGCCGGGCTCAGTGGCTCAGTCAGTAATCCCAGCACTTTGGGAGGCCGAGGTGAGTGGATTGCCTGAGCCCGAGGGTTCGAGACCCACCCGGGCAACTTGGACAGACCTCATCTCTACAATAAATCAAAAACTAGCAAGGCATGGTAGCGTGTGCCTGTAGTTCCAGCTACTTGGAAGGCTGAGGCGAATGGATCGAGGAGCCCAGCATGTCGAGGCTGCGATGGCAGGAAACGTGTCACTGCACTCCAGTCTGGGGGACAGAGTGAGACTCAAACTCAAAAAATACAAAATACAAAAATAAATGTTTGAGGTGATAAATATCCCAATTACCCTGATTTGATCACTACATTTTGTATGCATGAATCAAGATAGCACATGTATCACAGAAATATGTACAATTATTATTTGGCCATAAAAAAATTGATAACAAAAACCAGAGAGATAGGAGGAAAATTACAAGTGAGAGCTCTGGATTTGTGTATGTTCAGAAGAAAAATGAACAATACTATCAAATACTACTGTGAGCAAAGTAAGAAAAGAACTGAACTGTATTTATGAATTTAGCAGCAAAACGGGTCATTGCTGGGGTTTTTGTGCATTATATGTCTATCTTAAATTGCTAAAACATTTAAAAATTACTATCTTGAGGCTACAGAAGAATGATATTTTCCCTTTAGTGCCCCCAAATACAAAGAATTTAATGCAATATAAGCACTAAAGGGGATTTATTTTTGCAAGAAACTTACAGTATTATTACCATGTGTCCTCTGCAGCTAATACAACAGAAAATATTATGTTAGCCCAAAGGAATCTTAGTCAATGAATTTTCTTATTCCTTGTCTATATTTATAGTAATCCATGTTTGGAAGTCACAAATCTAGTTTTCTCTAATAATGGTTTATGTTTAACTCATCAATTTTCCTTGACTAATTTTAGTAATAGCATTTCCATGAGAGAAAACCAAGAGGTATGTGCTTGGCTATCAAGGAAATAGTAAAATTGTTTATTATTTTTCAGACTTTCTAGTAAAAGAACTCTCATATCACTATGTTGTTTGAAAGTCAAGCCTCAAAGGAGCTCTGAACCAAATAAACAAATTTTAAAAACCCTTGATTTTTAAAAAAATATGAAACTGAAAATATCCCAAGTGTTACTGATGAATTTTAAAAAGATATACCTTCGAGATAGACTTTGACAAAGATACTAGAGTGTGGTCTATTATTTTTTTTACTAGTTATTTGATGTTAAATCACATTTCTTATGAACATGTTGAGCAAACTTTAGTTTTAATTGGAGAAGTTAACTAATAAATTAAAATTTCTCAGGATCTACATTTTTTCCATTGCCCCAAACAGTTTTTGAACCTGTCAGTTTTGATGTCTTTTAGTGTTTCTGACTTTTTTTGGTTTTTTGTTTGTTTGACCTCTTCCACATTGGCAAAACATGTCCTTTTGTGGACTTTTTCATCCAGGGAAACAAAAAAATAGTTGCTGGGCGAGATCAGGTGAATTGGGGTGTCAGGGTCATGCCAGTTTTGTTCAAAAACTGCTGAACACTCAGAGTGATGTGAACAGGTGCATTTTAATGGTGGAAGAACCAGTCACCTGTTTGCCACAACTCAACACGTTTCTTCCATAAATCGTGACACAACCTTCTCAAAGCTTCCAGATAAAAATTTTGACAGTTTGATCTGGAGGAACAAACTCCAAGTGTACTAAAAGGGGCCTGCCCTCCAAAAGAGAATTTCAGGTTTCTTGGGTTTTCCCCTCGTATTACATCATACATACGATAAACATGATTTACTACTGCTGATACTGTCCTTGATCCCCTGGCCAAGGTGGTGTTTGTTAGGTTTTTCTATGTTAAAGTTAATCTTTTTCTTCTCCCTTTTATACTGCATGCTTTGGAAGGAAGTTGGTAGGTGCAGCCTATTGTGAAGGAGTAGAATTCTGTTTCACTTCTTTGTGGATGGAGTGACTACACAAGTTATTTGGAATTCTTCTATAGGTGAGATTTATCTATTCTCTCCCATTTATTAATTTATTCACACACTTTTATATCAGCGCCAACCCATGAATATTTATTTTATTCTTTGGTCCATAATGCAATGCTCATTTATTTTTTTGCTCAAATTTTTCCAGCTTTGACCATTGGGAGCTCTGTGTCATTGGTGCCTGTGTCACTGTGACATACCGTATTCTGGGGAATTGTGAGAGGGTTTCTTATTTTCTCTTCCTTTTCTTTGCTTCTTTCTTCTTTTCCTTCTTTACTTTATTTTCTTCCTTCCTTCCTTCTTCCCTCCCTTCTCCTCCCCTCCCCTCCCCCTTCCTTCCTTCCTTCCTTTCTTTCTCTTTCTTGCTTTTCCTTTTTTTTGGTTGCTTCCTTCCCTAAGTAATTTTAACAAATTATTTTTAGGGTAAGAGTAACTTTAATTTTTGGTATTTGATAATTTTTGTGCTATAAATACTCCACAATTGCCAGTTTCAAGCTACTAACACAATGTCACTGAATGCAGAGTTAGGAACAGGTGCACCATAGCTCACCAGTACAGAATATTTCCACTATACAGCTACAATGGATGCAAGTAACATCAAGAGCATAGATAATATAAAATAGGCTAAAATAATTAGGAGGTTGTATTCTTAGTATTTATTATATCCACATTTTACATAATTTATTTAATTGAACGTTTATAAAGTTTCATAATGACTATGTTTAACAACCAGCTCACAAGTTTTCTGAAAATTTAACAATTGACTCTTACAAGCCAGGTGAGGCATCATACTCTTGAGCTAGATATTGGACAAATTAATTGTAATTTTTATGATGATTGTGAAAAAAGAGAAAAAAAAGGAGAAGGAGGAGAAACCAGTTTGAGATGTCTTTGTGTTACCAGAAATGTGCAAACACTTTTTCTGCATTGTTTCGTTTAATTTCAAAAATATCCTCATGAAACAAGTAAGGAAAAGTTGAAGAACTTCAAAGCCAAAGAGTGAGTGTTGTAAAACATAAATGGATAAACTTTATAAGTCTGATGTCTTTTTTCTTTTAAAAAAGTTATTTCTTTGTATATTTTCTCCTTATGTATCAAGTTTATAATACATGAACTCAAGGTAAATATTATACTCACTTTAATATTTTGAAAATGTATTAGTTCCACTTACTTGCCTTTTAAAACCTTAAACCATAGTAGGACAAGTAACTGATTGCCAACTTTTGCAGATTATTAAGGGGAGAGATGAGGAATATAGAAGGCATGCAATGTGGCATTAGAAAATATAGTAATTATATTTAATGTAGTTAAGTTTTAAATAGTTACAACCAATAATGGAAATCTTCATAACAAATGCCATTTAGAATACTTTGTGATATTAGAGCAGTCTTTCATAATTTAAAAATATAAAGTTTCATGAAATGTTTTACTTTTGAAGCTTTGCTGTATCTAGCATTTTAAACAGGGTTAATACATGCCATATAACAAAAGGATAAACTAAAGATGGTAAAACCATCTGGAGTTTCTGTAATTAAAAAAAAATATGTAAGACATTTTGTAAGATTCCTGACATATGCGTTGTCAAAGTGCTACTCTCCCCTTAAAACATTTTCTGAAAACAAACTTCCTCCATAATACCCTCACACCTCACATTGACAGTGCTAATTACACAGTCATTTCTAAAGATAACCGAACAGTAAACTCTTGAACTGTAAATGTTGAAATGTCAATGGTTTATAAACCTGAGTGTAAACCTCCAATGACAGTGATGACATCTATCTTGCTCAGGATTCAAGGTGGCCTAACCTGAAGATGGGCAAAAATGTGGTGAGCTTTCATAGCTCGTGTTCCAAGATCCTACTCCTGATATTTTTAATAATATTAAAGGAATACATGTGCAGTTTTGTTACATGGATGTTGCGCAGTTGTAGAGTCTGGGCTTGTAATGAAAGCATCAGTTGAATAATATACATTGTACCCATTAGGTAATTTCTTATCCTTCCCCTCTCATCCTCCCACCCTTCTTCTTCCATCCTCCCACTCTTCCTAGTTTCCAGTGCCTATTACTCCACACACGATGTCCATGTGTACACATTATGTAGCTCCCACTTATAAATGAGAACAGGTGGTTTTTAACTTTTGATTCTGAGTTGTTTCATGTAAGATAATGACCTCCCGTTCCATGCATGTTGTTGCAAAAGACATGATTTTGTCTTTATAATGGCTGAATGGTATTCCATTGTGTAACTACCATGATCAGCATTTATTTGGAAAGATGATTTCTTACTTCATTAATGGATTTATAGTAAAATATTCATGAAGATTCTTTATGAAAATTAATGGATTATTGTGGTTTTAAATGCTGCGATAATTTAGACTTTTTAATCTTTGTGATAAGACAGTATTTGTATTTATAGCAGAGATCCTCTGGATCTAGTTTGAAGAAGTTAAACCTGCACTTTCCCATATGTGACTACTGGATACCTATGGTGTGGCCAGTGATACATGCTGAAATGAAAATATTGGATTAATTAAAAATGTTAAACCGGGCTCAGTGGCTCAGCCTGTAATCCTGCGCCTTTGGGAGGCTGAGGTGAGTGGATTGCCTGAGCCCGCGGGTTCGAGACCTGCCTGGGCAGTGAGACCTCATCTCTACAATAAATCAAAAAATCAGCCGGGCGTGGTAGTGCATGCCTGTAATTCTGGCTACTTGGAAAGCTGAGCCGGAAGGATCGCCGGAGCCCAGCAGGTCGATGCTGCAGTGGCCGGGAGCGGCCACTGCACTCCAGTCTGAGTGACAGAGTGAGACTCCAACTTAAAAAAAAAAAAAAGTTAAAATTAATTTTGCCTGTTTACTTTTAAGTGTATTTTTAAATATGTACAAAAACATACAAAATTACATGTGTGACATGGACGTGCTTTATATTTCTATTGTACTGTGCTGATAAGAAAGAAGAAGGAGGCGTTCAATAATAAAAGCAAACAAGTACAGAATATTACCTCTCTGTAGTGGGTGTGGCCCTGGAGAGTGGGCTACTTCCCCAGCAGAGGCAAGCCATTTGGCTGGTGACTGAGAGAATGGACTTTGGTGTTAAAAGGAGCTGGAGTTTGAATTGTGTGTTTTCCACTTAAGAGTTTTGTGGCCTTAGACAATTTATTTTAATCTCTCAGGTTCCTCACCTCTTTTTTGTAAGAAGATAGAGATGATATGATTTTTATCCTAGCAGCGATTGGAGGAATAAATGAAATAATAACTATATAACATAACTTAGACTGTTGCCTTGGTAAACAGTGGATATACAATAAATACCAATTATATTGTTAATATTCTGATTATTGTGATTATTGGCATGCATAAGTAGACATTTAAAGGGATTAGATAGTGATAAATGTGGATAAACACTGGGTTGAAAGAAAATATAAAATGTATAGCAAACATGTTCTTTGAACACCAGATTGTGCTCTGAATACATTAAAGATATAATAAGTTCTTTTTTCCAATGGTAAATGAGATCCCTAAGAGCAGTCAGGGTAGCATAAAGTCTGAGGATGTTTGCTCATGAAGATATGAGAAAGTAACTTGTATATTTTAAGAAGTACTTTAAAACTACTTTAAAATGTTCTTTATAAATATAGTGTATACAAGTTCAAGTTCTGTAGACTGACCAACAAGAAAGTAGATTGTCTCACTAAAAGTTGCTAATAGGTTTCTTTGACTCTAATCAACTATTAGTAGTGAAGATTTAACAAATTAAGTATTATTTATTTTTATAATTTTAATGAGTAAGGTAACTGGATAGATGCTTTCCTATTTTTAATAGGAAGTAGCTTCTTACTTTTAAAAAATTTGTAATTTAACCAATAAAATAGGAAGAAATGTAACTTCCTATTTATTTTATTCAGTGAGAGTTCTTATAAAATTAATATGTAAAACTATATTATTGTATTAACAATCACATTCTAAAAAATAAAACTGTCGCTTAACATTAATAATACAGGTAGAAGTCAGCTAAACCCTGTGTCAACAGAAAAAATACAAATCTTGTTATTATTTTAAAATTAATTTTTTTGTTAAGAGAGCTCTTAATATATTCACCACATACAAAAAAAAGTATCTGTGGGAAGTATTTATAATGTATATGTATACTAAAACATCATGTTGTACATTTTAAATACATACAATTTTATTTATCGATATTTGTTTCCAAAAAACTGGAAAAAAAACCCTAATTTTGAAAAATACCAATTTCCCTTTAACAGAGAGGTGTTATGCTTTGAGAAGGAAACATATTTTCTTATAAATGGAAAAAACATTTCAAATTTTCTTGCAGGCCACTGACATTATCTTACTAGATAATTTTTCTTTCACTGTGGTCAAGAAGTGAAAGGAGAAAATAGATCTTGGAAATGCCAATAAAATCTTTTCAGCTTCTAAAGTTGCAAGCAGGTAGCAATCAATTCCCTCTTGATGGAATGAAGAGTAAAGGCTTTTAAGAAAGCCTTTCTTACAAAGAACAGAGTACCACATGTTCTCACCCTTAAGTGGACCCTGAACATTTACCATAATACTATAAGAAAGGGATTGGCAGTAGCAGGATATTGCCATGGGGGGGGGAACAACATCAATAAGGGTAACTGATATCAAACCAGGCAAAGTGGGAACTAAAGGGGGGCCCAAACTTTACCTGCAAGATGTCCACTTGTGTACCTAATCCTGAACTGTACCCGACATCTTTAAAATAAAATAAATATATGTTTCTAAAAGAAAACCTTTTTTCCCCCTTGCTTTCTTTTTTCCTTTAAAACATACACTATCAATACAGTTTTAAAGACTTCAGGAAGATATGAGTGCTCTAAGAAATTACAGATAATTTATTTCAAATGAAGATGGACTAAGAGAAAGAGGTTTTTCTCATGGATACCCTGATCAATGACTACTAAAATTAAAAAGTATTGGGAAATATACTTGATTGGCTCTTGTGCTAGTATTTCTTTAAATCAGATGCAACTATCACAATCCTTTTAAAGGAAGTGTTTTAAAAAATTGAATTCTTGTACTTACTTTTTCTTCAACGAATTTTTAAAACTTATTTAAAAAAAGTTTTTAAAGTTATTTAAGATTAACACAAGCACTTGAATGTAGCAAGCACTATAAGTACTTCACACATATTATTCCAATTAATGCTCATACAGTCTGAAGAAGTAGGCGCCAGTGTTCTACCCAATTTTACAGCATGAAAGCTGGGACCTAAAGAGTAAAGTAAGGAACTCAGGGGCTCCAGGGACAGATCTAGCCTTCTAAACCCAACAGGCTAACTCTGGAGCACAACTGAGCTCTCAAAAAACCTTACTGTTAATTAACTTTACCTGTAGAAAATGTTTAACCTGTAAACTCCAAGACTCCTGATCAAGAAAGTCAATTCAAGGGGTTTGGAGGAGGATTCTGTCTTTTGAACAAGTATAATAAAGTTTATGTTGCTGTTGTTTGTTTTTAAATGTTGCCTGACCCAGTTTTGAAGCCCTGGCAAGAGGTAGATCAGTTCTCCTTCTTGAGCTGCTGATTAAGTCCACACTCCAACCATTACCATTATGGATTCCCACACTCTGTATAGTAATACACCTGTCCTAACTGCCTCAGCTCAGGATACCGGACAACTAGAAACAGCACCTATGGCTTGAAGCCGGTTAAATCATTTAAATTAGCCAATAAATGAGACACTGCAAAATTTAGCTAATCCTACTCCATTTGCCACAGACAAGCTGCCACCTACAGCTGCAGCTATTCCTGGTGCAACCCACTGTGGGTCCTGCCTGGCAGCTTTCTCTGGTTTGAAGTGTCAGTGTGCTGTGTGCTGCTGTTAAAAGAATCTTTAAATCAGGAACCAATCATAATCTGGAAAGACAATTGTGAATGCCATAATCCCAAATGTTGAAATTGCAAAAATATAATTCTGAAAAAATAATTTAAGTAAATTATTTAAAAAAACATTTATTTACATTATTAAAAATGATATTTTTGAGAAACATAAAAATATGACAGAATACTTCACAGGTCACTGTACACAATAAAGTAGGCAATAATAACATACTTTTTTTTAAGCATAAGTACTCAGGTGCACTAACAACTGTAGCACAGGTATAGCAGGTATTGGAAGATTAAGTGTATTCATAAAGAAATATGTTAAAAAGCAAAATGCATACATGTATATCACTACAGATGGTAATTGTGTGCACCCTTCTTATAACTGCAGTCATCTGAAACACTGTGATGGACAACCTAAGTCTTTCAATGAGATGGACCAAAAACCGCAATAAGTCACTACTACATATGCAGCCACCTAAAAAGTGAGAAATTATATTTTTCACATATGTGCAAAAAAGACCTCTCTACATTTATCAGAGAAGTTTCAATGTTTTTATGTACACACAAAATGTTTATACACAAAGTCAACGTTGTAATAATGTATTTCTGTGGAGACAAATTTCTGGTGACCAAGACAGCAGTAGAAAAGTCTGTCCCAACTCTCAGAGAGATCAGTTTGCCTTTTGTATTTGTTCTCTCCAGGTTCTCGGCCGATTAGATGGTTGCTGCCAACACTGTGGGCAGATCTTCCTCACCTAGTCCACTCAGATTACACACTAATCTCCTCTGGAAACACCCTCATAGACACATCCAAAATATTGCATTAGTAGGTTTCTAGGTATTCCTTAATCGAGTCAAGGTGATAACTGAAATTATCTCCACAAGTTCATCACTTGTCAACTTGGCACCCAAATACATCTCCTTAAACCATGCTTAATTTCTAAACAATACTTAATTTCTAAACAATGACAATAACAAGGAATAGTGCTGCCTAACATGATGCTACTGTCCTGCATACAATCAAAAGCGCACTAACCTCTTCCCCAGAATTCAGCTTTCAGCATTTCAGCTTTCAAGATTTTAGTTTTTTGGGATTGTGATTTTTGGAATATTAGATGTTAGGGAGTTATAATCTTTCAGGATATTAACATTAATGACTGTCTCTTTTGGAATTATGATCCAAACTCCTTTAAAGCTTATAAAACAATTTGCTTCCTGAGCAGGATGCATGAACATGACTGCTGACTCTTGAATAGTTTTTTGGGGGGGTCTACTCTTGGTTTACTAAATGAATCTAAGCCACGCTTAGAGTGACTTAGGCTGGGATTTAACTTTAACCTTGTTGCCTACTGCTGCCTGTCAACACAGCTTGTGTTGGGCAGAGGCCTGATCATGGGCCACCACTTCCTCAGGGTTGGTGTTTATTATTATTATTTGGTACAGAACCATGGTCTTTTTGTGTTTCAATGACACCTGAGAAGGGAGATGTCAGTTGAGCTCCCTCACAGTAGAGAAATTTGTTGCTTGATGAAAGCTGCCTATCTGTCTTTTTTGCTGCTGCTTGGCTTGCTGGTATTACCAGTAAACTTCAGGTTCTCCAAATCCTTCGGGGTATCATGGGCTGCACCTTTGGAAATAAGTAGCTCAATGTTTAACCCAGAGAGAGCCTCTGGATAAGAGAACAAATATCTTATCTCTGTACATACCCGATTCACCCATCAGAAAACTCAATTGCTTAAATAATACGAGACCCCTAACCAGTGTGCTTGGGACTTGCCCCATATCAACATGCAGAGGGACTGATACTTCAGACACGAGGGCTAGCCATCCTGTGTCAAGGAGAGGCTACTACGGCCCTCTCTTAATCACAGACCTCCATCCCTCGGAGGTGATCTGAAAAGCCTTGGAACTAGAGGAATGCCTATAAGGAACCAGCTCTTTCTCCCTCCCTCTCCCTTTCCTGTAACCTTTAAAAGTTATCACTATAAGTTATCAAAATGATACAGAAACTAAAAATCACACACAAACACATATTTATATCTATATTTCTATCTTTAAGTAAATGAAAACAAAGGCTCATAACTTTATCCAATTAAAAATCTAAGATATACTTTAAAAACATTATACAACATAAAGATAAAAGGGCATTGATTGGCATTTGCACCTCTGTAATGCAGGTTCTTAATTAACATTTACTAAAAGGCATCAAATTCAAAGTAGTGTGGATTTAATACTGGGGCTCAAATTGCCACTATACTTGGGATTACTCCACTAAATTTAAACATGGACCCTCTTATAATCTTAGGAAAATAAATATGTTATAGAGAGAAATAGTGTTTCATTTTAACTACAGCATTGCCTAAATTTCCCATCGTCATAGTATCCACTGCCTTAAAATATCTTAGTAGTTGACCAAGCATGGTGGCTCAAACCTGTAATCCCGGCACTTTGGGAGTCTGAGGTGAGAGGATTGCCTGAGTCCAGAGGTTCGAGACCAACCAGGGCAACTTGGCAAAACCTCATCTCTACGATAAATTAAAAAAAAAATAGCCAGATGTGGTGGCATGTGCCTGTACTTCCAGCTACTTGGAAGGCTGAGGTGGAAGGATCGCCTGAGCCCAGCAGGTTGAGGCTACGGTGGCTGTGAGCATGCCACTGCACTCCAACCCGGGTGACAGATTGAGACTCCAACTCAAAAACAAAAAACAAAAAAACCTGGACACAGAGGCTGAAGCGAGAGGATTGCCTGGCCTGGGAGTTAGAGACCAACCTGAGCAACTTGGTGAGACCTCGTCTCTACAATAAATCATAAAAATTAGGCAAATGTGGTGGTGAGTGTCTGTACTTCCAGCTACTTGGGAGGCTGAGGCAGAAGGATTGCCTAAACCCAGCAGGTTGAGGCTGTGGTGTCCATGAGCATGCCACTGCACTCATGCTTGGATGACAAAGTAAAACTCCAACTCAAAAAGAAAAAAAAAATCCTTAGTAGGCAGAGACACTGTGACATAATGAGTAAAAAATTAAAATTAGATTGTCTTTGATACATATAAACAGACTTGAAAAAAATAAGACCCCAGGGACCTCCAGTAGTTAATAGGGCCTAATAATGTAAGTTATATAGTCATCAAGGATTCAATATTATTAAATAACAACAAATTAATGAATGGGTGATCATATCCAATAGTTTTCTATTTGACAATCTACATTTATGAGTTCCTAAACCTGAAAATATAAGTGATTCATCATAGTGAATTGTCAAAACCTTAATCTTGTGATCTCAATTCATTAAAGCCCTAACCCAATACCCAGTATCAAAATTACTGACTCCATCTAATCAGCAACCAATAAATATTTTGCTATTACAGATTTGGCTGATATGCTCTGTTCTGTGCTGATATCAACAGTTTCTTAGCCACAGTTTGTCTTCATCTATGAAGGGACACAACACACTTTTATGAGGGCACCATGGAGTACCTTAGCAGTATGATATTACTCCTCTAAAGAGTTTCATTTCACGCACTCATCAATGATATACAAGCTTGACATCTCTTAGTCCTTTTTGCATTCTGGAGGGAATATATTTCTAATTTAAACATTTTATGTAATCTCACTTATGCTGCTATATAAGAATCAGTTTACCATAAATAGAGCCCTTCCAAAAAAAAAAGACTCTGTAATCTGTTCAAATTAAAATCGACAGGCTCTCCCATTAGTGCTCTCATAGACTCCATCATTGTAGAATCTTTAGCAACATTTTATCATGCTTTCTAGAGTACATGGACCTAAGATCAGATGTTTGACTTGATCATGGTTTCTAGTGCACTGAGAAACAAGAGTATACCAAGTATACCACATTCCTGACCCTAACATATTCATATGAGATCAAAGAAAAGTCAAAATAACACGAATAGGCATTTTTAAAAAATAAGGCATGCAAAGAGCCAACAAGCATATGAAAATATTCTCAGCATCTCTAATCATCAGAGAAAAGCAAATTAAAACCACAATGTGATATCATCCTATACCACTCAGGATGGCTATTATTTAAATAGTTTCAAAAAACAGATATTGGTGAGGATCTGGAAAAAAATGCTTATACACTGTTGGTGATAATGTAAATTAGTCAACTTCTATGGAAAATAGTAGGGAGATTTCTCAAAAACTAAAAATAGAGCTACCATTCAATCCAGCAACCTACTGCTAGGTATCTACCCAAAGGATGAGAAATCATTATATTAAAAAAAAGACACCTGCCCTTGTATGATCATCGCAGCACTACTCACAATAAAAAGACACAAAACCAACCTAAGTGTCCATCATTGGTTGACTGGATTTTTTAAAATGTAGTATATATACACCACAGAATATTATGCAGCCACAAAAAATAATGAAATCCTGTTCTTTGCACCGACATGGATGCAACTAGAGGATATTATCTTAAGTGAAGCAACTCAGAAATAGAAAGTTCTATACCACATATTCTCACTCATAAGTAGAAACTAAATAATGTGTACACATGGACATAAAGTGTGAAATAAAAGTTGGAGACTTGGAAGGCTAAGCGGGTAGGAGGGGGTGAGGGATGGAAATTACTTAATAAATGCAATGTACATGATTTGGGTAATGGCTATACTAAAAGCCCAGACTTCACCGCTATGCAAAAACAAAACTGCATTTGTACCCCTTAAATTTATACAGATTAAAAAAAAAAGTCACCATGCTGCCCATCAAAGCTGGACAGGATTTAAAAAAATGTGGTACATATATACAATGGAATATTATGCAGCCATAAAGAAGTCAAATATATGGACTTCACAGCAACTTGGATGGATTTAGAGTCTATCATACTCAGTGATCTATCACAGAAACAAAGAATAGAGTACCATATGTTCTCACTTATAAGCAGACCTTGAACAATTATCATAATACTACAAGAAAGGAATTGGCAGTAGTGGGAAATTGCCAGGGGTTGGGGTGGGAATAACAGTTGAGGGAAACAGCCAGGGGAAGGAGGGGCACACTTCATCAACAAGGGTACTTGCATAATGAACATTTGTATACCTAACCCTGAATTGTACCCCACATCTTTAAAATAAAATAAAATAAATTGGAAGGAAAAAAAAGTCACAATACGGCATATGAAGTCTGAAATATGAGGCAAAAGATGGAACAACAATCCTATTTACTTCATTAGTAACAGAATTATTTGGGACTAATGGCAGACTCAAACTTTTTTTTTTAATCGTTACTCTGTGATGGGAGAGAAAGAAGATTATGGAATACAGGTACAAAAATACTACTGGAGGAACTTTGAAATAGTCTAAGGAAGAGATGATAAAAGGCCTAAATTAAGAAAATAACAGTGGTGATAGAAAGTTTAGTAGAAAGTTTTTGAGGTAGACTTTCATCAGTTGAATCTGAAAAAGGAAGTAAAATACTGTGAAGTATTAGGTATCTGTCATGAAAAGCTGTGCAGTCGGTGACAGCTGTCAGTCCCAATGGAAGACAAAGGTCCTTTCCTACATTTCTTGAGTGGTTTAAGCTCCAGGTTTCTGTCCTAATCAAAGAACGAAGAAAGAGTTCCTCAAATAATAATTAAGATTGACTATTCTGTCAAACTTGGTTAGTGAAGGCCAAATTTAATCTTACTTAGATTAGAGGAAAGGTGATGACTTAGGAATCTAATTATATTTTTTGTTTGAGAAGAACTTTCAGAAAATCACTGGATGTATCAATTAGGAGGTCTTTACTAACCTTGCAGAATGAAATAAAATGTGCTTCTATGGTTGTGGGTGGAAGATGCTTATACCTGGCATTTTAGATGAGAAATATTTAAACATGTGGGTGCCATGAATATAAACTTTTAATAAGGTTTCATGGTGCAGAGAAGGTAAGGAGATAAAGTGTGGAATAAAATAAATAAATATATATATTTTGGCTAAGGATTTATTTGCAAACAGGCAAATGAAGCATATTACATATAGAGGAAAATTGGTGGATCCCGGGAGGAAAAAAATCTGGTACATAGGAGTTTTAAACAGATTGTAAAATTTTAATTATTAACATAGAATGTTTTTGCAACTACATGAAATAATTTTAGAGAAAAGTCCAAGCAGTTATGTCTGAGTTTTAGTCAAATTTCAAAAAATTGTAATGCAAATAGGATAATATATAAAAGCAGACAAAAACATTCTGAAAAATTATCATTTTGATTGCTCTGAAATAATGCAGGTAACCAATAAAAGGGTTCGTTGGCTTATGAAAGAATTACTAGCCAAAAAAGATCATTGAGTATTTTTAAAAAGCAGACATAATAGTAGAAACTGAGTTATTGGTCTGTATTATTAACTGAAAACACAGATTTTTTTTGAACTTAGTGAAGCACTGTGAATAACTTAAAATGCATTAATCAGTTGCTGAGATGACAAAATGACATTTGTAAGTAAAAACCTTGAAATATTTTTTGAAATCAGTGCTACCATTTAGTCATAAGAAAAAATTGTAAAACAAGAATGGGACTTAAATAAATATTATTCTTACTTCTGATTCTAAGTGTAATAAACTGATGAAAAGGGGAAATCACCATTGGTGTTGCACAGTGCCAATGCTGTTTTCTTCTGATAAGAAATCTAAATCATTGAAAATATTTCCAACACAGTTGGACTACTGAATATCTGACTCACAAATAGTCAGAGAACACAAGACTGGACAGGCATCTGAAAAGAATTATTACTGAGTGAGAAGTCAAAATGACAATCCTCAGAGAACTTTGACCCTCACATATCAGGCTACGAAGTTGGATTAAAACAGTGATCTATAACAGAAACAAAGAACCACATGTTCTCACTCAAAAGTAGATCCTGAATATTTATCACAATATTATAAGAGGAATTGGCAGTGCTGAAACACTGTCAGGGAACGGGGGCGGGGGCACATAACATCACTAAGGGTACCTGATCCTAAACCAAGGGGAGGTGAGGACCAGTGGGAGGCCCAAACTTCACCTCCGCGTAGATCACTTATGTACATAAACCTGACTTGTACCCCACATCTTTAAAATAGAATAAAGAAAAATTTAAAAAAACCCCTAAATCCTGGAAAGAAAAATAAAACTTAAAGTCCATACCAGTGAGAACCTATGTCAAAGACAGGAGACTGGGAACTTTTGACAGAATGACAAACTTTGACATTTCAGGATTTTTATGTTACTCAATATGAATGGAGCAAGCATACTCATAGCCATTCTACTCTCAAAATGTTGAGGTCAATCTAAGGTGTCCAAACTTTATTGTTTTCTCTTTTATTTATTTTTTTTAGTGATTTATGCCACTTATCAATTTTTTAAATCACAATTTTAAAAACCATACATGACAATGAAAACAACATCGTAAAGAGATTTATTTTAAATTGAATAAATGTAATTCTGTCCAAAGCTTATTATATTGTCCTTATTTTTCATTTTATTGCAATTTTGTGAAAATTTTATGGTGGGACAACATTTAGGAATCCATGATATAGAATAAAGTAATCTCCTTAAAGGCAGTGATCAATGCTGACAATAAAATACTATGAGTAAAGTTGGCTCTCAAATAATAAATTATGTTTTGTGTCTATTTCATGCTAGTCACATAAAGAAGGGTAATAACATTTCAATATGAAAGAACACTGGTACAAACCTCAGAGCTGTCAGAATTTCTGTTAATAAGATGCAGAGTTCTGTGATTGTGAAGTGTCAGAAGATATGAATGTGAATTACGAAGTTATTGTAAGATTCTAGGTACTTTATATATCAAGTCAAGATGGCAGGGAAAAGGAAAAGAATGCTGATTGTATCAACTAAGCACTAGGACTGCACTTCTTCCATCTTCTGTAAACTCATCAGCTCTAACCCAGCACTGAATACATAGGTCATGCACAGTGAATAATTGCTAAACTGAGCCCAACTCTTAAAATAGCATTTGTTCTATGAAAATTAATGATATCTGTGTTGTTTACATTGCTTGTCATGATCAATTTTTATCTTTTAATGAAATAGAATAGATTAATAGAATAGAATAGTACACAATGGAACATGAATCTCATCTAATATGGGTATTTAATCTTCACGAAGCTTTTGTTTCAGTTACATATATGTATGCATATTGAGTCATAATGTAAAAAATGTTTATTATAGATTATGCACAAAATGTTTGAAAGTGGCTGATAGACATTGAAAACCTGAACATCAGCCGGCCTCAGTGGCTCAGCCTGTAATCCCGCGTCTTTGGGAGACTGAGGTGAGTGGATTGCCTGAGCCCGCGGGTTCGAGACCTGCCTGGGCAGCGAGACCTCATCTCTACAATAAATCAAAAATCAGCCCGGCGTGGTAGCGCATGCCTATAATTCCGGCTACTCGGAAGGCTGAGGCGGAAGGATCGCCGGAGCCCAGCAGGTCGAGGTTGTGGTGGCCGGGAGCGGCCACTGCACTCCAGTCTGGGAGACAGAGTGAGACTCCAACTCAAAAACAAAACAAAACAAAACAAACCTGAACATCATCAGCATCACCTGAAATTTTAGAAAACCAAAATGAAAGTGTTTTTTATCATACTATTTGAATTAGTTAAATACTTTCCATGATGAACAGGTAAACTTAATTTTTTTCTGCAATGCTGCTATATGTATGTTATAAAGCCTTCTTGAAATATTAATCAAATCAAATTAACTGAGGATAAACTACTAAATATTTAACCATCTTAAAGATGTCATTAGTATAAATTAATTTTGGAATCAGATGTATACAATGCTATGGCAGAGAAGACTCACATACAAGGGTTATGATGTGGAACTATGAGAAATGTCAATATAGAGGTCCAGGATTTTTTTCTCAACAAAGAGGAAACAGGAGATTTCATTGTCCAATTTCTGAGATATAGATATACATAAATCGAAAATAAAATGTTAAAAGCCCAAGAAAAAGACTACAAAAACAATTTATTCCTTCAACAAATACTTTTTTGAACTCCATTGGTGGCTGGGACTGATCCACCTGCTGAAAATACGACAAAGTGGAATAAATTTTCTGCACTCACAGTATCTATTGGGTGAGAGGGAAGGAAGGGCAATGGTGAGCAAAGATGACTATAAACTAATACACATCCAAGGTAATTCCCTACATTAGAATTTGAGTAGATGGACAACGAGGAGTACAACTTAGCTCCTATTCTGTGTTCTTTTTTCTACAAGGAAAATTGTATTAAAACTGGAAATGCTAGACAACACAATGGAAAGATCAAATTACAACTCAGATGATGCAAAATCACAGATTAGAAGTGAACTTCTTCCAAAATTGTATTTCAGAGTAGTGGGAAGATTTGCAGATGTAATCACAAATCATGAGCTGCTATTTGAATTTACATAAAGATAAAGGAAGTTCCAGAAAACTTTTCAAAAGTTTCTAAATTAGGTTGAAAATGTGGTTTCATGAAACATTAGGCCAACATGTTAATTGTTGATCCCTACTAAAACTCTAGAACTGTTAAACAAACAGCTTCTAAATTCTTTTTTAAAATAATACATTGATCACTGGATACCACCATGGGTTCACTATGGTTAGGGTGTCTAAATCAGAGGAAATTTTTGGAACACTTCATTTTGATTTATCATAACATCTGTAAAAATTTCTCCTGAGACTTTGAGACAAAATACAGAAATATGGCCTTTTGATACACCTATTCAACTGACAAAACCTGAACTAAAAAAAAAATAGTAGAAGTGCATATTGACTACATACAAAAGCACGGAAATAAAATGTAATTGAACTCAAACCAACATATTTTTATAAGCATTATAAAGAAAGAACTGACCAAATAGAATATACTTCCTAATGGAAGTACATGACACTGCCTGTGAAGTAACTGTGAAAACAGAAGGAAAAATAAAAACTAAACCAAATCTAGTTTTCATTAAAATTTTTATATGTTTTTTAAATTTTATATTTTGGCTAGTTTTATAAACTGATATTTATAACTAGTAAGCAGAGAACCAATAAGGAGGCAGAATGGACACATATTTAGGAAATTGCTTCTGGGAACATGCCTATTAACCATCTGGAAAACCTCAGAAACAGCTGGTGAGACAATTAGAAAGTAGTTAACTCCTGGAAATAAAACTGGTGGGCATGTGTTTCAATAATATTTGGTTTTCAATGGTAATTGTGATAAGAGTTGTCTTCATTCTCAATTTTACTTCAGTTCAAATTACTCTTGAATTCCACAGACTGTTCAATGCCACCTTACCAATGACCTCTAAATGGTCATTTCTCTGTCCTTATCTTACACGTGCTATTAGTAGCATTCACCTGTTTCATCACTCCTTTCTCCTGATACACTTTCTTTGGCATTTGGATATCATCACTCCTTTCTCCCGATACACTTTCTTTGGCATTTGGATCTCTCTCTCTCTCTCAGGTTTTTTCTTCTGCCTTACAATCCACTGCTTCTTTATGAAGTTCTCTTTTCCTTCTAAATCTCTTAAGTACTAAAGCATCTTGCAGCTCATCTTTTCCCCTCCTTTGTTCTTCAGTTCATCCACAAATCTTGAAGGCCTCTGTCCCAAATCTAGATCCCAAATCTGGCCAATATCAACCCACTGTGGTCATCACAATGGTTCATACTACCATTTATCTCGTACCTTCACTACTGTAAATGGCTCCAAAAGAGGTGCTTCGGCTTTCCTTATTGTTTCACAATAGTCTCTTCTCAACACAATACCAAAATAGGTTATGCCATGTGCCTTGGATGTTTAAAAGCCTTTTACTAAATTCACTCCCAGGATAAAATCCACAACCCTGCCTCCTAAGCCAAATCACCCCTATGTCCTTTTTCCATGTCACTGCTCATTCATGCCCGCCAGCCACCCTGGCCTTCTTTCTATACCTTAAACTCCCTACAAACACTCCGACTTCCAAGCCCTTTTACTTGCTGTTTCAAAGAGAAACCTTTTTCATATAACTCTCAGTATTACTTCTTTTTAATTACCCTGCTCTATTTTTCCCCATAGCACTTGAGATAATTAAAATTCTAACAAAAGCTTATGTGCTTGTTTCCTTCTCCCAATTAGAAGGTAAGCTCCGTAAAGATAATGACCTCTTTGCAACTCTATTCCTAGCACAAGCAGAATGTCGAGCATAGAATAGAAGCTTAACAAATATTTGTTGGATAAGTGAAATAATGAAGTGAGTAACAGGAGAATGTAATAATTCCACTATTCTGTTCTCAAACTTAATTTAGAGCATTTTGTTTAATTTAGGACTACATTTGGTAAGACAGACTTTGGTAAGGTAGAGGAAGCTGACCATAATGGTGTTGTGGGTCGAGCTGTGTCCCCCACCAATAAAGTGGTTATAATGAAGTCCTGACTCTCAGTACCTCAGAATGTAACCTTATTTTGGAAATAGGATTATGAAAAATGTAATTTGTTGACATGAATGAGGTTATACTGGAAATTACAGTGAGTCCTAAACCAATATAACTGATGGGCTTTTAAGAAGTCAGCTGCATGAAGATACACACACACACACACACACACACACACACACACACACACACACACAGAAGAATGTTATGAAAGGATGAAAGCAGAGATTGGAATTATGCAGTGAAGAGACAAGGAATGCCAAAGATTGCTGGCAAACCCCCAGAAGCTAGGAAGATGCAAGGAAGGATGTCCACCACAGATTTCAGAGGGAGCATAACCCTAAAAACACCTTGATTTCAGACTTCTTTTTTTTTTGAGTTGGAGTCTCACTCTGTCGCCCAGACTGGAGTGCAGTGGCCACTCCCGGTCACCGCAGCCTCGACCTGCTGGGCTCCGGCGATCCTTCCACCTCAGCCTTCCAAGTAGCCGGAATTACAGGCATGTGCTACCACACCCGCCTGATTTTTTGATTTATTGTAGAGATGAGGTCTCGCTGCCCAGGCGGGCTCAGGCAATCCACTCACCTCAGCCTCCCAAAGGCATGGGATTACAAGCTGAGCCACATGGCTCAGACTTCTAATTTTAAAACTGTGAGACAATAAAATTCTGTTGATGTAAGTCACTCAGTTTGCAGCACTTTGTCATAGCAGCTCCAGGAAACAAATACAGATGGTAAATCTAGAAAACCATATATCTGTAAGGATCAGATCTTTCACCTAGTAAAAAAAGAGTGCCTGCTAGAAAATTATAAGTAAACACTAAAAAACAACTTATACTTCCTTGGTAGGGCAATACATCGAAGAAAGTGTATATGTATTTGGTTAACTTTGGAGGCCATATCCTAGGTTATACACTAATTGGGATCATTTTTCAAAAAGTCATAAAATGTTAGGTAGTCTGGGATTACAGTTTGAGAATGAGAAAGCGAGATATGTCTGTTCACATCTGGTGAACAGCCAGGGAGAATCTGCCAGATGCTTATGCAAATGGAAACAGAATTCTGCTGGCAAAGAAATGAAGTGGTATCTGCTGCTGACGTTTAAACACTTCTGTACATTTCTGGCCAGTTAGCAGGGTAGAAACAAAAAAAACTCTCTGTGTTCAGGGAATACTGAAGAAACTTCAAGGGAAAAAAATGTAAAGAACAGGGTGCTCTGAGGGTACATTAGTTAGTGTTCAAGCAGGGAAGTAGACTCTATGTGAAGATATAAAATTTGGGGTTTGCTATAGGAATTACATGTTATACATTTGTGGGAACTGGTGAAGACATCTATAAAAAGTGGATACTTTTGTATCTTGTTGTGACCCTTAATTTGTGCAGGACAGCAGGGCCACACATTGGGAGGAAAGGCACAATGTGAAGTAGGGGAGTGAGGACAAGCCAGAACCTGAAATCCAAAGTATCAAACTGGAATTGCAAGGTCAAAATTTAACCCGTCTATCTCTTACCAGCTCCAATCTTAGACATATAAGGAGATTTTCAGAAGAAACTGGGGCCCTTCTTCACAAAGCTACATGTGTTCTGTCCCAGTAATCAGAGACGCTTGAGGTCATACAGTGAGCTATGATTGTGCCAATGTACTCCAACCTGGTCAACAGAGCAAGATCCTTAAAAAAAAAACCAACAAATAACCCAAACAAATAAACAAACCAAAACTAACAAAATCAGAGAAACTGGAAGAGAACTAGAGACACTAGTCCTTGAAACATTGTCCCTGATGCAAATTTTTATGAGATGCCAAAAACGTAGTTATCAAGATAAATGATATTTTAATACAATATGTTAAACGTCAAAAATAATGCAACAATTTGTGATAGACAAGATATCAAAATTTTAAATAAAGATAGTATTCAAGAGAAATTAGTGTAAAACTAGTCATGAAAGGACAGAGTCAGATCTTGTCTTTAAGAGTACATATGTTAGGAGTACACATTTTTGTCTATATAGCAGGATCCTTCTTCAAGGGAATCCAATCTCTCTTTCATTCAAAGGTCTCTGTGTAGGTGAATTTGTCTGTTTGGGGATTGGTTGAAGGAATTTAATTCAGACTTCTGTTCATCAAACTAGAAATTGGTTGTTTTTCAAATCCAGTAACACTTTAATAGCATTAATTACCCAATACTAACAATCTGGATGGATCAACACACTCATCTTTTCCTTTGCAGCCTGTTTTAGTAACCATGGCAAACTTGTTTCTGGCAATTTTGTGCCACTACTTGGCTTCTGGCACTCTGGACTCGTATTATCTTCATTAAAATCAAGGCTCAGGTCTGATGACAGCAGTTTCTACTGTTATTTCTTACCTACCAACAACAATAGCTATGACGGAGCCCTTCAAGTTTTCTCACAACCTTAGTGAAAGAGCTATTCTTCTGGAACGTATAGTTCCACATGATTTACATGATAAATCCATTTTAGATTTCTGATATTCTTAAGCCTCTAAAACCCTTCTTCTATGGTACACTAAGGAAGTTTTGGCAACTCAACTTTTTTTCAGTGAAGGCCAACTTTCGTCCAAGTTTCAGTTAACCAACTGACCAAAGTGTTAGAGCCACTCTGAGCTGCCCAAGTTAACAGATGATTCTAATCCAGAATGTCTTCTTAGCATACATCCATATTAGCAATTTAAGCCTAGTCCAAATTTATATTCTATTTTTATTCGATATACCTTGGAATCCACTCCCATCTGTGATCCTTAAGTTTGTATCAATAAGATGTGAACAAAATCTTGACATTTTTTATGTAAATCGCAACTTCTTACAGGTCATGTTTTTTACTTGATCTCCTGTGTCCTTCTGAGACGTGAGACTATTTATATATCTAGGAGAAATGAGAGTTAGTAGAGTTAGGTCCTTAGGAGGATCAGTAGTTCCTCGTAAGGAAACTAACATCAGAAAAGGAGACACTAGGAGCCTAACTCCCTCAGTTAGAGAAGGAAGGACTATGTCTATTGGCAAAGGAAGTTTGGTAAAGATTAGTGGTCAAGGTCATCAGCTTCACTGGAGCCTAGACGCTGCTCCATCTCAACAAAATGAGCCAGTAGATGAGTGGCAACATATACTAACTATGGTGGCCCCTGGTGCCTTATGATGACCTTAGGAGATAATGGTTTCTGATCCTTGTCCCCCTTATAAATCTAAGTTTCTCCTGTGACCAACTTCATCCAGAACTATAGGTGGAAGGGAATTTAGGGAAAAGTAATTCCAGCTTGGCTAATTTGCAACATTAAAAAAAAAAAGCACCATAGTGAATGACTCAGTAACTGGCAATACAAATATTACAAGGATATGTTAAACAAATCTTCCAGCTTCATCCCCTGGACACTTATCTGGTATCTGGGGGATATAAAGGGCTAGTGAGTAAAAATAAAAGTTGTTTCTGTGTAACACATTGGGGAGAAAAGGCTATTGCATTAGGATTCCTTTAATAGACTGTGTCTCAAAGGAGAGAAAGCTATTCCACACTTGTGGTAGAGGCTACTACATTACTTAGAGAAGGCATCAGTGAGGTATGCCATTCCTGAGCCACAGTAGAGTGTCAGATTTGCAGAGCACCAGTGGGATAATGGCAGTCTGTAAAGAGTTGCAGACCCTCAGATGGGTACTACTGTTCCGCTTGGAGTAATAAGAGAAAATGTGGCACTTAACAGGCAATTTCATGGAAACTGTGTGGGGAGCAAAATTGTTATACTGCTTTAGGGGCTCCAAAAAAACATTTGGGTATCATGGACTCAGAGAGCAAACAGCAAAATTTGGATACAAATGCATAGAAGTTCTCATTCATACCCACCATAGACATCTGAGTTATTAAAAATTGCTGTTGGGGCCACATTTTCATCCATCACATTTTATAAATTATAGACTAGATATTTGGCCTACCATATATCACAAAACTCATCAGTGTTGGGTCTGATATAAAATCTAGGTATTTCAACTGTCAAAAAAAGTGCTTTTTCTATCATAACACCCTGTAACGACATTTTTTAAAAACTTTAGTTGTCTATGATCATCATGAAAATCGTGTCAGACTTTGCATGTCGCCATGCTCAGTATAGCACTTGCCATAACTAAGAGAACAGTATACATTCATTACATGAATGAATAAATTTTACAACAGCTCAAGTGTTTGTACTGTATTAAATAGTATCTGACAAAAATGGGTCACACAGAACCTCAGAATTTGACCTTATTGTGGACATAGGGTCTTTGAACATGTAATTAGGATGAGAACATACTGCAGTAGGATTCTAAATCCAATGGCTGGTGTCCTTGTAAGAATTCCATTTGAAGATAGAGAGACACACACACACAAGGAAGAAGAGCATCTGAAGACAGGCAGAAATTGGAGTGATGCAATCATAAGCCAAGGATTGCTGGCAATCACAGAAGCCAGGAAGAGGCAAGGAAGGCTTCTTTTCCAGAGTCCTCAGAGGGAGCGTGGACACATGGACAATCTGATTTTGCACTTATAGCCTCTAGAATTTTGAGGAAATAATTTTCTGTTATGTTAAGCCATCCGCTTTGTGATTTTTTTTTTTTTTGAGTTGGGGTCTCACCCTGTCACCCAGACTGCAGTGCAGTGGTCGCTCCCGGCCACCGCAGCCTCGACCTGCTGGGCTCCGGTGATCCTTCCACCTCAGCCTTCCATGTAGCTGGAACTACAGGCGCGCACTACCACACACGGCTCATTTTTTGATTTATTGTAGAGATGTGGTCTCGCCAAGTTGCCCAGGCAGGTCTTGAACCCGTAGGCTTAGGCAATCCATTCACCTCAACCTCCCAAAGGCGAGGGATTACAGACTGTGCCACTGAGCCCAGCTGTGGTAATTTTTTTATGGCAGCTCTAGGAATCTAATATAGTTGCTTTTCCATAAGATAGTAGCTACCTTGATGACTTCTGATTGTCCTTCCCATTATAGGGTTTTACTTATGTTGTTTTATATGTTTGCCTTGATTAAACTGAATGATTAGCTAAAAAATAAAGAAACTTTTACTTTTCTCATGTTTTTAAGCTAATAGCATTTAGCCAAAATGAGAAAGTACTTCCTAAAACTCTTAACGAGTTGTTTTTTCTTTTGCATGCCTTTTTTGTTCTGTTTATAATTTTGTACAAGTCAAAACACACTAGATTTGATACTTATGTTCATTGTTTTCTTGTGAAATAGAAACATGTTTCTTTTACAAATATGCCTGTGTTTGGAATACATGTGGTTAGAGTGAAATAGACATATTTATGTCATTTACTTTATTTTTATATTAAGGCTCAAAATATTTGGTCATTTTCAAATTAACTTAAACTCTGGAGATACTTTAATTCTGACCCTTTAAACAGACTCAAATTGTCATTAATCATGGACTAGTAGAAATTGGTAATGTTTCTATCCTATATCACTTGGAAACAACATAATAAAGGAATAAGAAAAGAAAATCACAGAGGCAATTCAATTTCACAAGCTACACTCTGGGCTATTGTCAAAGCTATTTCCCAATGTATCAATCACTGCTTCCTGAGACAAGACAATAACTGGCAAGAACATCTGCCTACTATATACAAGCATGTAGAAAAATGTATCAATTTCTACTTCTTTAGATAAAATAGCATTTGCCAAAATTACTCAATTCTTCATGCTGCCAAGTCAAAGTAAAAGCCATTTATAGAACAGTTGCAAGACAAGTAAAATAATATAACTAAATTTCAAAGCTTAAATTAAGAAAGAAGCCTTTAGTGTTTAGGGACAACCATTGTCAGTCTTTACAACATATTTTTCCTATACTAAGCCAACTGATTGTCCAGCTCTTTCCAGTGAGAGTTCTGCACTGATTGTCCCCATGTCCATAAATGTTTCCTGTGACACAGGAAACCACATTCCATTCCTTTTTGATCCTATACATGACAGATTATTTGACAGTGGGAGCAACTGCATCCTCTTCCTTCACTTTGGATCCATCCTGACAGATGGTATAAGTAAGACTGTCTTTACTTCTCTACCTTCTTTGTTATTTTATGTTTTAAATTGATAGATAAAATTGTATGTCTTTATCATATACATGATGTTTTGAAGCACATGTATATTGTGGAATAACTAAATCTAGCTAATTAACATATACATTACCTCACAGCATTATCACCTTTGTGGCAAGAACACTTAACACACACTCTTAGCATTTTTCAAGTATACAACATATTGTCACTAACTATATTCACCATTTTGTGTCTTTTCTTCCCAATGTGTTAAGGGGGAAAAGTATAAACCAAAAAGATCATTCATCTTTCTTTTTAAAGTCCCTTCTCATAACCCATTCACCCACTTCATCTTCAGGAGCTTGGTATTTTCAAGCTGTTCTCTCAATACCTAAGGTTACTATCATTCCTTCACACACACACTTGACATAATTTATAGGCTTCCTTTAATGATTCTTCTAAGATCACAGCACTGCTAAACATGGGAATAATTGTGTTCAAGTCCCTAAAACAGTTTATTGTCAAAATAACTCTTCCTCCATACACTATACATTGTGTTGTCAAGTTACAGGCTGAAAAGAGGCAATTTTGTTTATGTTAGAATAGTCATTTAGAAAAGACTAGAAACTTGAATTAAGCTGAGTCAGGGTAAACATAGAAGCCATATGAATTTAAAAGTGAACATTTTTTCTTCTCCCCCCTTCACTACCCTTGAATCTAGTAGCTAACTGTTGCTGGTACAGAAGGGAACACAACCACATGAACTGAGCCCCCTAATAAACAGGGGATGCCAAAAAAAAAACCAAAAAACAAAAAACAAAAACTGCGCGTGTTTGGAGAAGTTTCCACTGGACCTAGATAAGAAAGGAGTTCTTCCGAAATTCCCCAAAACCCAGGACTATATCAGTTTCCTTAGTCTCTAGATCACAACTACTTTCTTTCATGTCTTTGCATGACATTTATGTATACCGTTTAACTAAACTTTGTGAACCAGAATTTCCAAAGTAAGCAAAAAGACTGTAAACAACTGAAAAGTACCCAGTCCCAAATTGTCCAAGGTAATTGTAACTTAGAAGAATGGAAGGATTGATGTAATTTGAATATTGGTTTATGTCAGCAACTTTTTTGGGTCTAAACAGAGATTAGAAAAAAGAAATTGAGTACTGGTCACAAGACATTTAGTCATTATTAATCAATAGCTGAAATAGATAAAGCTCTTTCCGCTTTGCTATAAATACCTTATGAAAACTTTGCTTAAGTGAACAGATTCTTGGTGGACACAAACCTGTGCTCTGATCCCTTGATATCATAATAAAACTCCTTTCTTCTCCTAGCTCTCTGTTCCTCATATTTGATTGACTGCAAGGGAACCAGTCGATTGTTGGATCAGACCATAACAGTAGTTGAACATACTATTTCATAACATAAAGAATACATGTGAACTGTGATCTGCTTAAAGTTATCATAAATGGTGAATTAGTGGGGTCTTAATCAGTGACTATCACTATGCTTTAATACTTTTCTATCTAGAATTTGAAACACAATGGAATCTACATGCATAATTCCTTTTCCTACATATTCTCTTTTTTACATACCCTTTTTCTATATATTTTTTCTATTTAAAATATAGCACATGAGAAATAACAAAAGAAAATATGTAACATGGCGCCTTGGGTGTATTGACGTGTTCTTTTCCTAGTTCACTTCATTCCTCCGCACCAAGATAGACAGTATTCTAAATTTGTTAATCTCTTATTTTTTTTTCTTTAGGCTTTTTGTTTGTTGCTATCGTAAATTGTGCTACTGTGAAAATTCTTACCTAGATTTATTGGTGTCTATTCTTTATGGTATGTGCCTACGAGTAGAATTTCTGAATTTTAAGAAACTGAGTGTTCAAACTCACGCGATAAAGTCAATTTCCCCCCAAGTATTTATATCAATTAAGTCTTTCTCTAGCAGTATGTAATAGTGTTCATCTATGTATATACTCTCTGTCACCTGTTATTCTCAGCTTAATAGATATTATTTTGCACTTCTCTAATTTCTAAATAGGTTGAGCACACTTTTGGATGTTTAACATAAACCAGTCTAGGTGTAAGTACATTATTTATACAATTGTTGTTTTTTTGTGGTCATTCATTGTATCTTTTTAGTACTAGTCCTTTGTTAGTGTTGTTTTGAAAATAAGTTCTCCAAGTTTATCATTTGCCTTTTGACTTTTTGATACTGAACTTACTGTATGTAAGTTGCTAATCAATATAGTCAATTGTGTTAATATTTTGTTTTATGTTCTTCTCTGTCTTAATAACAGAAAGATGTAATTAAATATTATCTGTTAAGCTATTTATGGTATTTTCTTTCATTTTAAATATTTAATCATTGGAAATTGATTTTTGTATTTTTTAAATATAAAATTACTCATTTCAGTCTCATTTACTAAATGGCTAGCTAATCCTTTACCCATGACCCAGCTGGCACCTCTACCATATGACCCTGGATCTTTTTATGTGTTCTCCTTTTTATTGTCTTGTTCAAATTGCTTACCTTTTTGCAGAAAGCTGGTATTTCTCTAATATATATCAATATAACGTATCTACTTTTTATATGTTCTGATTTGTTAGACCTCTGGTTGGCCAAAAGCCTATTCTGATTGCTTAGCATTGGCCTCATAGGAATCATTCAACTATTTTAATATGTTATGCATCCCCAAAACAATATAAACTATCTAATTATTATTACTTAACAGTGTTGTGATAATTTCCAGGGAAAGTCTCTCACGTGATTCTTTTCCTTTAGGAAGCCTTAGCTCTTTGGGCTTTGTGCTTCCCCATAACATTTTAAAAGGTTTTCAAGTTCTATGTTTTCAAGTTCCAACCTAATTCTGATAGAATTAGCATGAATTTAAAATTTTAAAGGATACCTTTAATTATTTATTATTTTATTTTATTCTTTATAAATATGGAACCCTTGTCTAATTACTTATGATTTCTTTAATATCCTTCAAAAAGTATTTAGACAAGTCTTACTCATCTGGGTACTTAATTTTGTTTTATTATTTGTGTCTATTGTAAATTATGTTTTTTCTAATTCTATGTCTAATGTCTAACTTATTTACATTATGTTTATGACTTACTCAAAATCAACTCATTTTTCTGTGGTTATTAATTCATTTTACTTGTACCATCTTTTTTCTGTTTGTCTTATTTTTATATATTATTATTTTTCTCTTTACTGTGGTAGAAGTATATATCCTATCCTTCTTTTAGCATTTATCCTTAAATTTTATAAAAATTATAATATTGAACAATTTATCAACCCCATTCCAGAATAACACATCTCTTAAAACACCTTAACTCTAATCATGCCCACCTAGCATACATGCTACTTTTGTTTTGTATTTTAGTTTTCTTGTTTATATACAATATTGGCTTAGGTTTACATACATTATCTGTTTTATTTCTCACCAGTTTCTTTCCATTTTCCTCTTCCTTAAAGTACATTAGTTTGGGGAGTTTTCTCAGATAAATAAGTCTGCCATTCTGTCAAAAGCAGAAGATGATGGGAATAATTTTCTAAATTATCTGATAGAATAAAGTTCTTATATGTGCTCTATCCTGGATGAATACAAAATTAAAACGGTTAAGATTTCTTTCCCTAAAGTTAGAACTATTTATTTTTTGATCAATTCCAAAGTTAGCAGAAATATTCTCCCAGCTGGTATGTGTGACAGTACTACCAGCAGTTCTAATTCTATATATTATATTGCATAAAAATTTCTGTCTGTATTTAATACATTTTTCAAAAAGTTCTGATTTGTTCTTGAATATAGTGCTCCATTCTATAATCAGGTAATATATGCTTATTGTCTGTATAACTGCATTACATCATTTATTTTATTTTTCAGAGAATGTCTTGTGGACTGTGATCACTGTTTGAAATGCAATGTCAGTACAACCTTGAAATCTTAACTTTCCTTTGAAATCACAAACAAATGTGCCTGTTAATTTGTGAGGCTGGTTTGTCAAGAACCTACATAGTTTGCAAAAAATTATACTCAGCCAGATGTCTTATAGATATTAAAATGATGTAGACTTTCGACAGGTTGAAAACTTCATTAGTGTGGTCTTTTCTAAATTTAATTTGGTCATTTACTTATTAAAGAAAACCTCAAAGTCAACTTCTGTGTTCTGCATTGCCTACACTGATGTGCAAACTTCCGCAAATATCTACTTACCAAATAATGAACTCTATACCTAAAAGGATTTTCAACATTCTTATATAAAGGATTTTAAAATGGTTTTTGTTTTCCATATAGTACTAATGAAAGGTGCATTTCCACACTTTTCTGCAGAACTGCATTTTAAGTAAAATTACTCCCAGATATCTTATAGTTGTTCTATCAATGTATTTGTGCCAATAAAAATCCAGAAAAGTCACTAAATTGCTATACACATTACTGTGCAAAACAGAGTCTATAATACCTAGATGTGCTAATATGAAGCCTTTAATAGGTTTCCTGCGATTGACTCCATCTTTCTACGTTTTAGTCAGTGTCCCACTTGCACCCTGCTATTTTCATACTTGTATTAAACACCACACTAAAGGATTTGGGACTATTTTCTTGAGTGGTTGCTGAATGACCAGATGCTACAATCTAGAATCTTAGCCTCCTTTGTGGTAAATCTTGACCATCGGTAAATGGGAAAGAGAAATGCATTAGACAAATCAATAATTTCCTTTTCTTAAAAAATAAAATCATTTTTATATTCTTATGTTTTTCTCTTTCCCAAAGATCAATCTAAGTTAAAAATCCTTTTTTTATATATCCAGTGATGCCCTATAGACCTAGAAAACAAGTCCACCTAGAGATTTGCCTTAGGAATCATGCTAAAGCCCCTGCCTCATTTTCATTTTTCTTTACTCTCAGTGCCTCAGACTGTGTACTTGCCTCACCCTAACCATTACTGCCAACATAATCTCTATCTCCAGTTTTACTTTTTTTTTTTTTTTTTGAGTTGGAGTCTCACTCTGTCGCCCAGACTGGAGTGCAGTGGCTGCTCCTGGCCATGGCAGCCTTGACCTGCTGGGCTCCGGCGATCCTTCCGCCTCAGCCTTCCGAGTAGCCGGAATTACAAGCATGTGCTATCACACCCGGCTAAATTTTTTTTTATTTATTGTGGAGATGAGGTCTCGCCAAGTTGCCCAGGCGGGTCTCGAACCCGCAGGCTCAGGCAATCCACTCACCTCAGCCTCCCAAAGGCGCAGGATTACAAGTTGAGCCACCGAGCCCGGCTTCCAGTTTTACTTTTGTAGAAGACTCAGATGAAGGTAGTAGTACATATTTATAATAAAAATATATATAATATCTATATTAAACAAAAATTATACACACAATTGGGATTTGGTAGCCAAAGGAAAAACACACTGTGTCTTTGTATAAAAAATATATTTCTTTCATTTCTTTTCCTTAAAAAATGAAGTTATTTGTACATTTTTATATTTCAAGGATATCTCTATTGAGTTAAATCATTATAGTGAGGAATAATATTGAAATAACTTTTTGAGGTTTGGCTCAAGGCCTCAAGATATCTAACAAACTGGAATTCTTCAAAGTTTGTGAGCAGAAACTGAATATTATTAAGTGTTGTGATTTCCATCAGTAATCAGATACAATAAATGTTCCCAGACCAAACCATAAATAGTAAAAATCTTCTGGTAAACATTTCAGAAAGAACCTTACCTTCTTCATCCTGTATGTTCTCCTTTGTGTGGATATAGGTGGCTATAGCACTGTGTGAGATGGTGAAGTGAGAAGTGAAAGGAGAATTAAGGAATCACACTGTAGTCAAAAGAATCATTGTTAGGAATCCTTCTCTGAATCAGGTTGGGTCTCAGGCATTTCCATACTTCCATGGATTTGGTAATGCTATGACAAAATAAAAACATCTAAAGTTTTCTACAACCATTGCTTCTACTTTGCAGATTTATATCTTTAGTAGGGACTTCAGGTAAAAGAGGGCTTGCATGATAGTGAGGAGTATTTTTCAGCTGACAGATAAGTAAACGTAAATAAAAAGAAGTTAGATTTATTTTCCTAAGTTGTATTTAACTCCAAAAAGCCTATGCTTATTTTATTGTTCCACAAGTGGTAAATAAGAGTAAAAAGGGAGAAAAATGAAAAATTTAAAATATATAACTTAAATCTGTTGGAGAAGACATAAATGTCTGTGGAAACCATTGGAAATCAGTTTTGATCATTTTTATTTGAAAGTATGATAGAGTTATTCTATGAGGATATGCCTTCTTAATAAGTCTTCATTGTTTTTCTAAACTATCAGTAGATAGCAGTAGATGGTTCTGAGAAAATGACCTTATTTAAGATAACTTTTGTGTTGAGATATCAAGATGCAATTCTGTAGACAAAGGCTCCAGAGGGGTAGCCTCAATATATCTTAAAAGTTTATGGGTAAGTCAATCTTCATGAAAATGTAATCCTCAAACATGGATATTTTACTTTGTAGTCTTAAATATAATAATATTTAAATCTTAAATTTTTAATGACATATTACTACTTTGATGTGCAATCTGAAATCTAACATATTTTTATTGTACCAAAACATAAACATCTGGAATTAGTTCCATTTTTAATCCATTAACTTGGAGTAATATTTATTTTTAGTTTTTCATTCACCCTGTCAAATTTTTGAGAGAAAATGAACTGGGAAATTGTAATATATTTTCCTAATTTTTAAATCAAACTTTAAAAATAATTGGTCTTTAACCTCCAAATTTTAGAATTTAACTCAGGCCACTGTTTTTATTTTGAAAACCAACTTCAGCTCAGGAAAGAAGACCAGTATGTGCTGTACCAAATGAATTTCTCAGTCACAAACTCACAGAGAATGTACAAATCAAAGCATACTTTTCTATAAATTCCTTTGAAGACTATGCCAAGAAGCATTCAAAGGATTCAATAGGTTATAATAATGTTCATTCAGTTTTTTGATCCTGTCTTCACCAGTTAGCTGATTTTCACTGTTTAAAAATTTCTGTAGAAGGATTCATCACCACTTCAAAGCAAAACCACCTAACCTCAGTTTAGTAATGCCAACCACCATACTGTACTTGCAGTTTATCAATCAGACTGAACTGTTTCTGGTTAAAGCCAGAAGAATACATCTAAGATAACAGTGTCTGTTTTTACCCAGCATCGATTTCTCTTTTCTTCCACATCAATAGAACTCTGATTTTTTTTTTTTTCTAGAAAGTCTCCTCTTCTAAGTGTTTATGTATCTCACAGGAAGGTCACCCCACTTCTAGGGCAAGTTTCACTGTTTAGATACAATTTTGTTTTCCCCAGTGATTGGTTTCAGGAAAGGTACCTTATCTTACTCTGGATATAAAAGTGTTTTTGAAAATATGTTCAGAACTTTGTCAGTCAGGGGTCTTGCTAAAGCCTGAGTATAAAACTGACATTGAGAATTCCTATGGTATTTAATGAAACACTGAGATATTAAATCTACCAAACCTAAAAGCTTCTCTTTCTCTAAACTTTCTGCATGTAACGTTGTTATTTTTCCTATTTTTAAGCCAGTTTAAATGGAAATTTTCTGTTCCTTGCAGCTGACAGAAACCTATATGATATGTGAAAGGTTTCACTTTAAATTTTTAAACACAATTCCATCTTGTTGAGTGATGCAAGGAACTTGTGTTCATTTCACATTGCAAAATGTCTAGTGCTAGAGGAACCATTATTTAGCCACACCATCTGTAGACATTCATCAATTTTGACCATTGACAATTAAAATTATAAGATGCTTTTCAAAACAAGGTTTAATCAATTTCTTTTTTTGTACTTATTTTTTTATTATCAATATTTTTGATTTTGATATTGTGGGGTACAGTTAAGGGTTAGGTATACAAATATGCTTCATTCAGGCCAGAAGTAGAATTTTTTTTTTGTTTTGTTTTAGTTGGAGTCTCACTCTGTCGCCCAGACTGGAGTGCAGTGGGCGCTCCTGGCCACCGCAACCTCGACCTGCTGGGCTCCTGTGATCCTTCCGCCTCAGCCTTTCTAGTAGCCGGAATTACAGGCTTGTGCTACTATGCCCGGCTGTTTTTTGTTTTTGTTTTTTTTTAATTTATTGTAGAGATGAGGTCTCGCCAAGTTGGCCAGGAGTGTCTCCAACCTGCGGGCTCAGGCAATCCACTCACCTCAGCCTCCCAAAGGCGCGGGATCACAGGCTGAGCCTCTGAACCCGGCTATCAATTTCTAATGTGCTTGTCATAGGCACCATGTCCAAATTTTTTGATCAGACCACAATTCTTGCTGAATAAATACTGTTATCTAGATGGAATTTTTTTCTTTTCTTTTCTTTTATTATAGATGTGGGGTAAAATTAAGGATTAACATCACAAGGAGACTACATGCTAGTGAAGTTTGGTCCTCCAACTGGCCCTCACTTCCTCCGGTTTGGGATCAGGTACCCTTTGTGTTATGCACCCACTCCATCCTTCCCTCTCTCTTTTGGAAGTGCCCAGTGACCTTCGATCCCTCCCTTTGCTAATATGATTAATGTTCAGGTCCCACTTATATATAAGTGAGAACATGCAGTATTTAATTCTTTGTTTCTATGATAGTTCACAAAGTATAACGATCTCCAGCTCCACCCAATTTGCAGCAACGTCCATGATTTTGTTCTTCTTAATGGCTGCATAATATTCCACTCCTATGGCCCATGTAAAGTGGATTGGATAAAGAAAATGTAGCACATATATAGATGGAATTACTTATGCCTGGATTCTCAACACTAGCTATACAAAAAGGCCACAAATGATTTAACTTTCTCATACAACTTGTTCTGAAAATTCTCAGCTAAATCTTCAATATGTTGATGAGTATCATTTCTGGAGAAATTGAATTAGAAAATATTATTTGTGTTTGCAGATTCATCATTTCTGCTACATTCATAGATACTCTCATTTGTCAAAATTTTTACATACTTATACAATAATTTTACCTAAAAAAGACATAACTACATTCCACAGTAGTATTACTTAATTGTTTTTTCACATATAGAAAAATTCCTGTTAATATTATAGTATTTTTAACCCTGGGAATTAAGTTTTTTAATCATCAATCTGATGATGTCTGATGGTGTTTCCCAATTAAATTACTTCCACAAGTAAAAAATATTCTGCATTTTGTGTGAGGTGTAGGGTAGAGGTGGAGGGAATGGAAACAAATGTTTGGTTACATGGTATGGGAAGGAGATTTATAAATCTTACATTTGTTGTTGTTGTTGGAGTCAGAGTCTCACTTTGTCACCCAAACTGTAGTGCAGTGGCACCATCACGGCTCATGACAGTCTTAACCTCTTGGGTTCAGGTGATCTTCTGCCTTAGTGTTCTGAGTAGTTAGGACTACTCCATGCCCAGCTAATTTTTTAATTTTTTGTGGAGATAAGGTCTCACTTTGTAACTTAGACTGGTCTTGAACTCCTGCAATCAAGAGATCCTCTGGCCTTGGCCTCTCAAAGTGCTGGTATTACAGGTGTGAGCCACTGCACCTGGCCTATTCTTTAAAAGACTGCTTAATCTCCTTACTTCAGTAATGGTTGTATTCTCTTCTAGAGGCTTTTGGCACCAACAACTTCCAAATTCAGGAGGAATTTTCTATTCTGCTTAAACGTTATGACTAATTTAAGTAATTTCCAAATTCCACATTTTTTTTTTGAGCTAGAATCCTACTCTGTCACCCAGACTGGAGGGCAGTGGCTGCTCCCGGCCACTGCAGCTTCGATCTGCTGGACTCCGGTGATCTTTCCGCCTCAACCTTCCAAGTAACTGGAACTACAGGCGCACGCTACCACGCCCAGCTAATTTTTGATTTATAGTAGAGATGAGGTCTTGCCAAGTTGCCCAGGTGTATCTTGAACACGCTGGCTCAGGCAATCCACTCACCTCGGCCTCCCAAAATGCTGGGATTACAGGCTGAGCCACCGAGCCCGGCAACTTCCAAATGTTGGATACTTTCTGACTTCTTTCAGTCTCCACGTTCTTGTGAGTTTTTGTTTATTACAAACGGATACGTTCAATCTTCTCCTTGAACTAGGAGTCATAGATCAGACCTCTTAAATGTATTGAAATTACCATGGATTTGGTAGGACCTTTATCCTTGCAGCCTCAGGGAGTTAATAGTGATGATAAGGATGATTATGGTGATGATAGGTAATTAAGTATTCTGTGTAAGTTTCATAAATGCTTCATAGGACTCTATCCTGGGAAGGAAGCCTACTTGGTCATGGTGGATGATTTTTTAAGATGTGTTTTTGGATCCAATTTGTGAGAATCTTGTTGAGAATTTTTGCATCTATGTTCATCAGGGATATTAGCCTGTAGTTCTCTTTCTTTGTTGGATCTTTGCTTGGGTTGGGTATCAGTGTGATGTTAGCTTCATAAAATGATTTGGGTAGAGTTCTGTCTTTCTTGGTTGCCTAGAATACTTTGAATAGCATTGGTATCTGTTCTTCCTTATATGTTTTGTAGAATTCTACTGGAAAGCTTTCTGGTCTGGGGTTTTTTGTATGTAGTTTTCTTATGATGGAGTCAATTTCCTGGGTTGTTATTGGTCCATTTAGGGTCTCTGTTTCTTCTTATTTCAACCTTGGGAGGTTGTGTGATGTTAGAAATTCCTCCGTTTCATCTAGGCTTTTGAATTTGTTTCCATATAGGTGTGCATAGTGATATCTGATAATCTTTTGTATTTTTTGGAGAGGGGGTTGGTGGTAACTTGATCTTTTGCATTTCTGATTGTGTTTTATGTGGGCCTTTCATCTCTTTTTCATGGTCAATCTGGCTAGGGGGTCCGTCAATCTTGTTTATTCTTTCAAAGAATTAGCTTTTTGTTTTGTCAGTTTTTCTATGATATTTTTGTCTTCTATGTCCCATATTTGGGCTTTTACTTTGGTGATCTGATTCTTCTGCTGAAGTTAGGGTTTTGATGGTCTTCATTTTCCAGCTGCCTTAAGTAATCTGTTAGGCTGTTGACTTGTGATCTCCTTATTTTGTTGTTGTATATTCACAGAGATATAAATTTCCCTCTTAGTACTGATTTCATGGCATCCAAAAGGTTTTGGTAAGATGTCTCTTTGTTTTCATTTGTTTCCAAGAATCTTTTAATTTCTGTTTTGATTTCTGTATTGATCCAGAAGTTCAGCATTGTGCTGTTTAGTGTCCATGTTGTTGTGTGTTTGTGGGGGATTTTATTGGTGGTGATATTCATTTATATTCCACTGTGGTCTGAGAAGGTGCATGGTGTTATGGAATTTGTTTATGCTTGATTTGTGGCAGAGGATGTGGTCGATCTTGGAGTATGAACCATGTGGTGATGAATAAAATATATATTCAGTAAATGGTGCTGGGAACACTGGCTGACCATATGCAGAAGATTGTAACAGGACTCCTACCTATCACCATACTCAAAAATCAACTCCAAATGGATCAAAGATCTAAATGTAAAATCTCAAACTATTTGAATCTTAGAAAATGCAAGAGACACCCTTACAGAAGTTGGAATAGACAACCAATTCCTGATCAAAAACCTAGATGCCCATGCCATAAGAGATAAGATAGAGAAGTGGGACCTCATCAAACCAAAAGGCTTGTGCAAAGCAATATAAACCATCAAGAGAGTGGAGAGACAGCCCACAATTGGAAAAAATATTTGCCAACTGCCTATCTGACAAAGACCTAACATCCAGGATCTACAAGGAACTCAAATGTATCAAAATGAAAAAACAGAACAAAACAAAACAAAAAAATAGCCCCATTAAAGATGGGCTAAAGACATGAATAGACAATTCTCAAAAGAAGATATACAATCAGTGAACAGACACGTGAAAAAATGCTCAGCTTCACTAATCATCAGAGAAATGCAAATCAAAACCACATTAAGATACCACCTATCTCCAGTAAGAATGGCCATCATTAATAAAACAACATATGCTGACAAGGATGCAGAGGAAAGGGAATGTTTCTACACTGTTGGTGGGAGTGCAAACTAATTCAACTTCTATGGAAAACAGTGTGGTGATTTCTAAAAGAACTAGAAATTGACCTTCCATATGACCCAGCAGTCCTCCTTCTGGGAATATACCTGGCAGAACTCAAATCATTCTACAAAAATGATACCTGCACATGCATGTTTACTACAGCACTACTCACAATAGCAAAAACATGAAACCAACCATGCTGCCCATCAAAGTAGGACTGGCTAAAAAAAAAAAGGTGGCACATATGCACTATGGAATATTATGTATTATGCAGCCATAAATAAGGACAAACATATGGACTTCGCAGGAACTTTGATGGATTTGGAGTCCATCATACTCAGTGATCTATATCACAGAAACAAATAACTGAATACCACATGTTCTCACTCATAAGGGGACCCTGAGCAACTATCATAATACTACAAAAGAGGGATTGGCAGTAGCAGGACACTGCCAGAGGAGGGGGGATCACATAACATCAATAAGGGTGCCTGATCCTAATCCAGGCAAAGTGAAGTCCAATGGGAGGTCCCAGATTTCCCCTGTACCTAAACCATTTATGTACCCAATCCTCACTTGTACCCCACAACTTAAAAATAAAAACAAAAAACACTTTACTGGGAAAAATATCTTCAAGTATATTTAAAAACAATATAAGGTATATATGAACATCCATACATTCATGTTTTTCTATGGGGAAATGTGAATTAGATAATAACCTTAAAAACTTTCAGCAGTGAAATATTTTCTTACCAAGAGTTTTATGTCATCATTTTCTCTTGTCTTAAAGCATTGGCTACAATACAATATAATGCTGAACAATGATAATGTTCATTGCTTATACCTAGCATTGATGGACACGTTTCCAATTTTTTTACCACTAGCTATGATGTTTACCACAGATTTCTGGCAGATCACCATTTATAAAGGCTGTTTTCTTCTACTTTTAGTTTTTTGTTTATTCTTTTTACCAAATTAGGACTTCTATATTATATCAGTTTTTTTATATAATCATAATTTTATATTGATAATATAGTCTATTACATTAACCTATTTCTTGATGCTCACCCATCTTTGGAATTCTTTTTTTTTTTTTTTTTTGAGTTGGAGTCTCACTCTGTCACCCATACTGGAGTGCAGTGGCCGCTCCCGGCCACTGCAGCCTCGACCTGCTGGACTCCGGTGATCCTTCTGCCTCAGCCTTCCAAGTAGCTGGAATTACAGGCGCGTGCTACCACGCCCGGTTAATTTTTGATTTATTGTAGAGATGAGGTCTCACCAAGTTGCCCAGGCGGGTCTCGAACCCGCGGGCTCAGGTAATTCACTACCTCAGCCTCCCAAAGCACTGGGATTACAGGCTGAGCCACCGAGCCTGGCGGGAATTCTTGAATTAAACTAATTTGCTCCTCATATACTATGGATTTCACTTTCATAATTTTAGGGTATTTACAACTGTTTCCATACATGAAATTAAAGAGGAGTTTTCAGTTCGTGTGATACTTTTGTCTAATTTTGGTGTGTCAGTTGTTTTCTTTATCAGAACAGTTTGAATCAGGGATTTCCTGTCAGTTAAAAACTGAGTAGAGCTAACCCCTCTGCATCTGGTTAAAAGCTGGAAGTTAGATTTCAGATTAGTTTCTCCAATTTACATACTGTCTTTATCAATCCAGAGAATCTAGAAACTTTTATGTAGATTTTAGAAGAAAATTACCTATTTCTTCTGTATTCCCAAATTAATTGCTACACAGAATCAAAAATAATGTTTTGAAGAAATTTAAATAACAAAAACTATACAAAGCACTATCGTGGAGTAACTGCTCAATAAAAATTATAATATAACTATTAATTACAGGTACTATAGATTTATTTATAATCCTTTTATCAATATAATTATGTATACAGACACAAACACACATAGACACACACACATTTTTAATCAAGTCACTTTAAAGTTATGCATACCAAGATACCTTTTTGTCCTTTTTTTTAGAGTTGTGGGGTACATGTGAGTGTTTGCTACATAAGTAAATTGCATGCAGGTGAGGTTTGAGCTTTTAGCCAGCCATCTCTCCCCCGGTAGTGAGTATGGTACCAAATGGGTGGTTGTGTGCATCTTCTCCCCCTTTCCTCTCTCCCTTCTTTAGCAGTGGGCAGCATTTGTTGTTCCTGTCTTTGAGCTCACATGCTCAATATTTGGGGACTGCTTATGAGTAAGAGCATGAGGTGTTACACTTTTTGTTTCTGTGATAGTTGCCTCAGAATGATTGTCTCCCTCTGCATCCCTGTTGCTGCAAAGGACATGGCTTTTTTATTCTTTATGACTGTGTAGTATTCCATTGTGTATATGTACCACATTTTCTTTATCCAGCCCACTTTTGATGGGCATCTGGATTGATTTCATGGTTTTGCTATTGTGAATAGTGCAGCAAAATATGTGTGCAGGTGTCTTTTGGGCAGAGCAATTTATGTTCCTCTGGGTGTTCCCAGAAGTAGGATTGCTGGATCTTATGACAGCTCAATGTTTAATTCTTGAAGAAAATGCCACACTGCTTTCCATAAAGGCTGAACTATTTTATATTCCCACCAACAGTGTAGGAGCATTATCTTTTCTTTGCAGCCTGACCAACTTCTGTTGTTCTTCGATTTTTCAATGATAGCCATCCTGACTTGTCTGAGGTGATATCTCATTGTAGTATTGATTTGCATTTCTCTAGTGAGAGTGAGCATTTTTTCATGTTTGTTGGTTGCTTGAATGTCTTTCTTTGAAAGTGTCTGCTAAGTGTCTGCTTATGTTCTTTGTCCATGTTTTAATGGGGGTATTTGTTATTCTTTCAACTCATTTGAGTTATTAGTAAATTCTGAGTGTTAGGCCTTTGTCAGATGCATAGCTTGCAAATATTTTTCCCCTTCTTTGGGTTGATTCTTTACATTTGGATGGTTTCTTTTGCTGTGAAAAAACTTTTTAGCTTGATAAGGTCATACCTGTCAACTTTAGATTTTGCTGCATTTGTTTTTGAGGACTTGGCCGTACAGTCCTTGCCTACTCTGATGTCCAGGAGGATGCTGACTGAGTTTTCTTTTAAGATTCTTACAGTTTGAGGTTTCATATTTATGTCCTTGATCCATTTTGAGTTGATTTTTGTATATGGTAATAGGTAGAGGTCAAGTTTTATTCTCCTACATGTGGTTAGCCAGTTTTCTCAGCACCATTTGCTAAATATGATTTTCTTTCCCCCAATGTTTGCTTTCATTGGTTTTGTCAAAGATGAGTTGGTTGAATGTCCATGGATTTATATCTTGATTCCCTTTTTTTCCCATTGGTCTGTGTGTATATTTTTGTACCAATACTATGCTGTCTTGGTTACTGTAGCCTTGTAGTAAAGTTTGAAGACTGGAGGTGTGGTTCCTCCAGCTTTGTTATCTTTGTTGAGGATCGCTTTAGCTATTCTGGTTCTTTTTTTACTTCCTTATGAATTGCTATATTGACTTTTCTAGGTCTGTGAAAAATGATGCTGGTAATTAGAAAGGGATTGCATTGAATTTGTAGATTGTCTTGGGAAGATTGGATATCTTGACAATATTGATTCTTCCAATCCAAGAGCATAGGATGTTCTTCTATTTGTTTGTGTCATCCTCGATTTCTTTGAGCAGTATTTTGTAGTTCTCATTTTAAAAGTCTTTCACATTTTTGATTAAATGGATGCCAAGGCAGTTAACATTTTTGTGGCTATTGTGAATGGGGTTGTGTTTTTTATTTGGTTCTCAGCCTGCTTGCAGTTGATGTATAGAAATGCAACTTTTTTGTGCATTGATTTTGTATCCTGAGGCTTTCCTGAATTTTCTAATTTACTTCTTTAAAATTTTTAGTTAATTTTTTAATTCAGTAAAGCCTCAGGAATAGGCAAGGAATTCATGTAATTCATTTATCATTGCAGGGAGGTTTTTGACAGCCTCTCTGTCTATGTATAGACATCATCTGCAAAAAGGAATAACTTAATTTTCAGTATTTCTATTTGAATACCCCTAATTTCTTTCTCCTGCCTGATTGCTCTGGCTAGGACTTCCAGTCCTAGTTCAGTAAGAGGGGTAAGAGTGGGCATCCTTGTCTTGTTCCAGTACTTATGAGGAATATGTTCAGTTTCTGCCTGTTAAGTATGATGCTGACTGCAAGTTTGTCATAGATGGCTCTTATTGTTTTGAGTAATGTTTCTTTGATGCTTAGGTATTCGTGGGTTTTTATCAAGAAGGAATGTTGTATTTTATCAAATGCATTTTCTGTTTCTAATGAGATAATCATGTGATTCTGTGTTTTACACATCTTTATGTGATAAATTATGTTTATTGATTTACATATTTGAACCAGCCCCGCATTCTGGGAATGAAGCCCACCTGGTTATGGTGGTTGATTCTTTTTTTTTTTTTTTTTTTTGAGTTGGAGTCTCACTCGGTCGCCCAGACTGGAGTGCAGTGGCCGCTCCCGGCCACCGCAGCCTCGCCTGCTGGGCTCCGGCGATCCTTCCTTCTCAGCCTTCCAAGTAGCCAGAATTACAGGCGTGTGCTACCACACCCGGCTGATTTTTTGATTTATTGTAGAGATGAGGTCTCGCTGCCCAGGCAGGTCTCGAACCTGCGGGCTCAGGCAATCCACTCATCTCAGCCTCCCAAAGGCACGGGATTACAGGCTGAGTCACCGAGCCCGGCTGGTGGATGATTCTTAAAATGTGCTGTTGGATAAAATTTGCTAGAATCTTGTTGAGAACTGTTGCATCCATGTTCATCAGGAAAATTGGCCTATAGTTTTATTTCCTTGTTGTGTCTTTGCCATCTTGGGGTACCAGGAAAAATAAGCTAGGGAGAATTCCTTTCTTCTCCATTATCTGGAACATATTCAATAGAATTGGTATCAGCTGTTCCTTGCACAGTCTACTGAATTCAGCTGAGAAACCACCTGGGCCATGTTTTTTGACATGGAGGTTTTTCTCTCTCTCTCTCTTTTCTCTCTCTCTCTCTTTTATTTTTATTTTTTATTTTAAAGATGTGGGGTACAACTCAGGTTTAGGTATACAAACGTTAATTGTGCAGGTACCCTTGTTGATGAGGTGTGCCCCCCTCCACTGGCAGATTCCCACTACTGCCAATCCGCCCCCGCCCCTGGCAGTTTCCTGCTACTGCCAATCCTTTTCTTATAGTATGATGATAATTGTTAAAGGTCCACTAGTGAGTGAGAACATGTGATACTCAGTTCTTTGTTTCTGTGAAAAGATCACTCAGTATTATAGACTCTAAGTCCATCCAGATTGCTACAAAGTTCATGATTATGTCCTTTTTTATGGCTGAGTAATATTCCATCATGTATATGTACCACATTTTTTTTATCCAGTTCTCTTTTGATGGGCAGCACGGTTGATTACACGTTCTTGCTACTGTGAACAATGCTGTGATAAACATATGTGTTCAGGTTATCTTTTTTATAGAGTGATTTGAGTTTTTTCAGGTATATTCTCAGTAGAGGGATTGCGGGGTCATATGGAAGATTGATTTCTAGATCTTTCAGGAATTATCACACCATTTTCCACAGAGGTTGCACTAGTTTACACTCCCACCAACAGTGTAGAAGTGCTCCCTTTTCACCGCATCCTCTCCAGCATCTGTTGTTTTTTGAGTTATTGATGATAGCCATCTTGACTGGAGTTAGGTGGTATCTCAGTGTGGTTTTAATTTGCATTTCTTTGATGACTAGTGAGGCTGAGCATTTTTTCATGTATCTGTTGGCCGCTCATATGTCTTCTTTTGAGAAGTGTCTATTCATATCTTTTGTCCACTTGGTAATGGAGAACCACTCTCTTAATAAGGACATTCAATATTAAACTTTATCTTTCACTGGTGCCTATTCACAACTTTGCTTTACTTAATTACACAATTACACACAAATTTTCTAAAGGTCCTTAGTGCACACCCAACAAAACCTGTTGCCATAAGACATAGTTAATGGAACCAACTCATAGAAGAATTAATACCTAATAAAATAAGGAGAAAATGACTTAAAAGTCAAACTGTTAAAATCTATGGCAACAGAAAGTTTATCAACCATTAAGTGAGAACAGAAATTTCAGGTTTAAGGATTCATTTGGAAATTTTGGTACAGAAAAACAAAGTTAATGAAATTCTTAAAAAATCAGTAAATGACTTAAATTGTATACTAGACATAACTGAAGAGAGAATCAATGATAGGACTAAGGATATTACTCAGAATGCAGCATAGAGATATAAAATAAGTTTAGAAACAGGAAATATTGATTGAACACCTTCAAGATATGTATAAAGAAGCTTCAAAAGGAGAAAATAAATAAAATGAGTAGGAACACTGAAGTAGGTAACTGCAGAAAATTATCCATAATTGAAGAAATGAATCCTCAAACTGAAGAAGTTCACTGAGAGATGAGAAGGATCACATTTGCAAAAAGGAATTCAGGCATAAACATGATGAGAGTCATCAAGTAAAAAGGTAAAATATTTAAAATACATGAAATATTAGTAGCAGAGTTCTCATAAACACAAACAGATATCAAAAAGCCTTGAAGTAATCATTCCAAAGTGTTAAGGGAAAATAGCCATTAACTTAAAATTGTACGCTCAAGTAAAGTGCTATAGATATATCCTATGCACAAAGATTAATAATGTCTACTGTGCATACAACAGTAGTTTCTAAATTTTTCCATATACTGGATTACCTGAAGAAGTTTATAAAATACTATGTCCCACCCCAAGATACTGTGATTTAATTGAGATGTGGTGTATCCTGGGATTTGGAAGTTTTCTAATGTGCAGAAAAGTTTAGCAACCATTGGCACAGACCCTTCAATTAACTATTGAAGAATCAATTTTAACAAACAGAAAAAGTAACTCCCCAAAATAAGAAAGGAAATAATAAATATAAATATAGTGAGCAAATATATTAGTAAAACGTTAGTCAAATAAATATTGAATCATAAACAATACAGTAAGTAGCCCAAACTGGATCTTCATTATAAAGAATGATGATGATGAAAAACAAATTTATTTGAAAAATACAAGTTACTAAAATTCTAAGTAATAACATGGAAAATAGAATGTAGGAAGTTTAGAGGGAAGCTAAAGAGTTCCTAGATTCCTGTTCTTCATGAAAGGGGCTTAGAATAAATGAAAAATATAAAGTAAGTCACTTGTTAAAAAGTTAGAGGTGACCCCTAAAAGAACAAATTAAAAATGTTTAACTCTCAATGGTAGAGCAAGGAAATAAAGAAAACTTTCAGTATAGCAAAGTCAAGAAAAGAAAAAAGCAAGAAAAGTAGTGGAAAATAGAAAACAAAAAATACTAAAAATAATTTCAAAATGTATCAACAATCAGAATAAACATAAATGAATTAAATTTACCTTTCTTAAGGCACAGACTTCTTTTTAACTACAACAGATCTTAAAATTGAAGGGTTTTATTTGTTTGTTTGTTTGTCAAAATTCTAAATAAAGTGACAAATTCACAAAGGAAATAGTTAAGAACCAGAAACCTGCCAATGAATTTGCATACACTCAAGAACATAGTGAGAAATTAGAAGAGTGGAGAGAAAATAGATTAAAGTCCTCCTGAGAGGGAAGGATGGGAGAGACCAGACCTCTTACCTGAAGAGAATGGATTCAAATCTAGTTCTTGGAGAGTTGGCATAAATTTGATGCTATGAGGGATCATTTTAGACGGAAAACTTCCTCTTGCCCCCAAGAGAGGGGCTAGTCAGATGTTTGCCAGATGTGTGTAAAAAGGGTTGATACATAAAGAATGTTTTTATCAGGCACAAAAGTACCAGAGAAGTTCTCTGCACCAGATAAAGGTCACACAAAAATGTGGAACTGGGGGGGAGTGCACGCGCGCGCGCGCGCACACACACACACCACACACACACACACACACACACACACACACGAGAGACATTTTCGGTACTGCTCCAGAAGACAATACGAAAGGACTAAAAACCTTGAGCAGAAGAACCCCCAGGCAGGGAAACAGCAGCAGCAGCAACTAGAGGAGTTGACCCTTGAGGCACAGCATCTGAGGCATAAGCGACTAAAAAACCCACAAATGCTCCCAAAAAAGTCAACCAAAAACACCTGCTAGGCCCACCAGACAGAAACACCCATTCATTCCTCTCCTCTCTTCACATGCTCCAGTCCCGAGGGATTGAAGAGCCTGTCAGCTGGAGGTAGAATCTCCCTGAGGGCTGTCTATTAACTGGCCAGGAGGCTTTGCTAGGGTGGAAAGAAGATGGTAAATGGCCGCATGTAATATAGCTATATTTGATCAATAGCTCAGGCTGTACATATTTGATTTCTAAATTGAGAAGTGCTTAAGGACTTCACACAGTAACTTGGAAGTCAGTGGTAAGTCTGGGACCTACCCAAGGCCATGACTGTTCAAGATTACCACCCTCAATGAATGTACTTTAGAGGCAGAGAACAAAAATTTAGTCATAGAATAATTTGTGCTCATTCCACATCCTAGTTATACAATATTCAGTTCTATGCATCTTGTGAGAGGAACATCCTAAACACAGAGAAACACAGGGGCTGAAAGTAAAGAGACAGAAAAGGAGATAGTCCATTGATGAACAAAAGAAAGCTTGGATAGCTTTATGAATATTGGATGAAATATATTTTAAACTAAAAGTTATTATTAGGAATAAAAAAGGCTAATTTAATTTTTATTTTAAAATTGTGGGGTACAATTCAGGGTTAGGTATACAAATATTCATTGTGCAGGTACTGTTTTTGATGAGGTATGCCCCCCCTGCCCCAGGAAGATATCAACTACTGTCAACCCCACCCCCACATTTTCCCACTACTGTCAATCTTTTTCTTATAGTATTATGGTAGTTGTTCAAGGTCCACTTATGAGTGAGAACATGTGATACTCAGTTCTTTGTTTCTGTGAGAGATCACCCAGTATTATAAACTCTAATTCCATCCAGGTTGCTGCAAAGTTCATGATTTTGTTCTTCTTTATGGCTGCATAATATTCCGTTGTGTATATGTACCTCATTTTTTTATCCAGTCCTTTTTTGATGGGCAGCACGTTTGGTTCCATGTTCTTGCTATTGTGAACAGTGTTGTGATAAACATATGTGTGCAGGTATCTTTTTTATAGAGTGATTTGAATTTTTCCAGGTATATTCTCAATAGGGGAATAGCAGGGTCAAATGGAAGGTCAATTTTTAGAACCTTCAGGTATCGCCATACTGATTTCCACAAAGGCTGTACTAGTTTACACTCCCACCAACAGTGTAGAAGTGTTCCCTTTTCACCATGTCCTCTCCAGCATCTGTTATTTTTTGAGTTATTGATGATGACCATTCTGATTGGAGTTAGGTGGTATCTCAGTGTAATTTTAATTTGCATCTCCTTGATGACTAGTGAGACTGCACATTTTTTCATGTCTCTGTTGGCTACTCATATGTCTTCTCTTGAGAACTGTCTATTCATATCTTTTGCCCACTTTGTAATGAGACTGCTTGTTTATTTCTTTTCAGCATGTTTGACTTCCTTGTAGATCCTTAATGTTAGGCTTTTCTCAAACATGGAGTTGGCAAACATTTTTTTCCAAGTCTGTGGGTTGTCTCCCAGCTCGCTTGATGGTTTCTTTGACTTTGTAGAAGCTTGTCAGTTTAATGAGGTCTCACTTGTCTATCTTATCTCTTATGGCCTGGGGACTTTGGATTTGATCTGGAATTGGTTGCCAGTTCCAACTTCCATAAGAGTACCTCCTGCATTTTCTAAGGTTCTAACAGTTGGAGGTTTGCATTTAGGTCTGTGATCCATTTAGAGTTAATTTTTGTGTATGGGGATAGGTAGGGGTCCTGTTTCAATCTTCTGCATGTAGTCAGCCAACTTTCCCAGCAGCATTTACTGAATAGGTTCTCCTCTCCCCAGTATTGGGTAGTGGAGGCTTTGTTAAAGAAGAGTTGGTTGAGAAATTGAGGTTTTGCTTCTGGAATCTCAATTCTATTTCGTTGGTCTATATGTTCTTGTACCAATATCAGACTGTTTTGATTATTGTAACTTTATAATAGCGTTTAAAGTCTGGTAGTGTGCTACCTCCTGCTTTTTTTTCTTGGACATTTATGTTTCCATATGAATTCCTGTATTGTTTTTTTCTAGGTCAGAGAAATGTTGCTGGTAATTTGATGGGTATTACGTTAAATCTATAGATCGCCTTAGTTAAAATGGACATCTTAACAATGTTGATTCCTCTGATCTATGAACATGGAATATTTATCCACTTGTTTGTGTCAGATTTGATTTCTTTGAGCAGTGTTTTGTAGTTTTCATTGTAAAGGTCTTTCATATCTCTGGTTAGGAAGATGCCAAGGTGTTTCGGTGTGTGTGTGTGTGTGTGTGTGTGTGTGTGTGTGTGTGGCTATTGTGAATGGAATTGTGTTTTTTATTTGGGTTTCTGTTTGTTTATTACTGGTGTATAGAAATACAATTGTCTTTTGCACATTTATTTTATACCCTGAGACTTTGCCAAAGTACTTTATCAGTGCCAGGAAGTTTTTAGCAGATTCTCTTGGGTTTTCAAGGTATACAGTCATGTCATCTGCAAAGAGAGATAACTTGACTTCCTCTTTTCCTATTGGATACCCCTGATTGCGTTATTTTCTCTGATTGCTCTAGCTAGGACTTCCAAAACTATGTTGAACAAGAGGGGTGAGAGTGGGTATCTTTGTCTTGTTTCAGTTTCCAGGAGAAATGGTTCCAATTTTTGTCTGTATAGGATTATGCTGGCTGTGGGTTTCTCATAGAAGACTCTTACTATTTTGAGGTATGTTCCATCTATGCCTAGATGTTTGAGGGCTTTTATCAAGAAGCGTTGCTGGATTTATCCAAAACTTTTTTGTTTATCTAATGATATAATCATGTGGTTTTTGTTTTTACCTCTGTTGATATATTTAATTACGTTTATGCTTTTATGAATGTTGAGCCAGCCTTGAACCCCGGGGATAAAGCCTACTTGGTCATGATGGATGATTTTTGATGGGTTGTTGACTCTAATTTGCTAGAATCTTGTTGAGAATTTTAGCATCTATATTCATCAAAGATATTGGCCTGTAGTTCTCTTTCTTTGGGTATCAATGCGATGTTAGCTTCATAAAATGATTTGGGGAGTGTTCTATGTTTCTCAATTGCCTGGAATACTTTCAATAGGATTGGTATCAGTTCCTTCTTGTATGTTTTGTAGAATTCTGCTGAAAAGCCATTTGGTCCAGGGCTTTTATCTGCAGGTAGTTTTCTTATGACATAGTCAATTTCCTTGATTGCTATTGGTCTATATAGGGTCTCAATTTCTTCTTGTTTCAACCTAATAAGCTTGTGTGATGTCAGAAAATCCTCCATTTCCTTTAGGTTTTCAAGTTTGTTTCCATACAGTTGTACATAGTAGTCTCAGATAATCTTTTGTATTTTTTCAGGGTCAATTGTGACTTCATCTTTTGGGTTTCTGATTGAGTTTATTTGGGCTTTTTCACTCCTTTTCTTGGTCAGTCTGGCTGGAGACCATTAATCTTGTTTATCCTTTCAAAAAACCAGCTTTTTGTTTCATTGATGTTTTGTATTATCTTTTTGTCTTCTGTGTGTCCTGGGTTTGGACTTTTATTTTGGTGATCTGGATTCTTCTGTTGAAGCTAGGGTTTTTGTGGTCTTGCCTTTCCAGCTTCCTTAGATGACCTGTTAGACTGTTAACTTGTGATTTTCTTCATGTGTGTTTGTAAAGATATGAATTCCCCTCTTACTATTGCCTCATGACATCCCAGAGTATTAGTAAGATGTTTCTTTGTTTTCATTTGTTTCCAGGTACCTTTTTATCTCTGTTTTGATTCCTTGTTGACCCAGGAATTGCTTAGCATCATACTGTTTAGTGTCCATGTCTTTGTGAGTTTTGGGGGAACTTTGTTGTCGTTGATATTTATTTTTATTCCACTGTGGTCTGAGAAGGTACATGGCAAAATTTCAATCTTATGAAATTTGCTTATGTTTGATTTATGAACATGATGTGGTCAATCTTGGAGTACATTCCATGTGGTAATGAGTAGAATGTGTATTCTGTGGTTGTTGGGTGGAGTATTCTGTAGGTATCAATTAAGTCCATTTGTTCAATAGTCTCACTGAGGTTCCAAATCTCCTTGCTGATTTTTTTTGTCTTGATGATCTGTCTAGGGTTTTGAGTGGGATATTAAAGTCTCCAGTTATGATAGTGTTAGAGTCGATCTCTTTTTTAAGTTTTCCTAGAAGCTCCTTTACAAACGCTGGTGCTCCTATGTTGGGTGCATATATGTTTAGCATGGATATTTCTTGTTGATGAATTGGACCATTTATCTTTATATAGTGACATTCTTCATCTTTTAAAATTTTTGATAGCTTAAAGGATATTTTATTTGCGATTAAGATTGCAACTCCAGTTTTCTTTTGTGTTCCATTCACCTGAAATTTTGCTTCTCATCCTCTAACCTTGAGTCTGTGAGTGTCCTTTCTGGTGAGGTGAGTCTCTTGGAGACAATATATTGTTACCTTATGATATTTTATCCATTTTGCCATTCTATGGCTTTTGATTGGTGCATTTAGTCCATTCACATTCAGGCTAATTATTGAAATGCGAGAGTTTATCCCTGTCATGAGATTCTTTCAGAGGTATTGTTATTCCTTTTTGTTTGTTGTGTTTCTTTTGATTTGGGAGTTGATTCATGTGTGTTTTCAATCTTTTTCCTGCTTTCTTGTGAAGAATGTTGTTGTTCTTTTTTCCCTTTCTTCCGTGTTTAATATTTTCTTAAGTGTTTCTTGTAGAGCTAATCTAGAGGTAGCGTAATTCTTAGGGATTGAATGTCTGGGAAAGATTTTAATTTTCCCTCACTGATGAAGTTTAGTTTAGCTGGGTATGTTATTCTTGGTTGAAATTGATTATCTTTGAGCACTTTGAAGATTGGGCTCCAAGTTCTCCTAGCCTGAAGTGTTTCTATAGATAAATCTGCTGTTATTCTAATTGGTTTTCCCCAGTAGATAGTCTTACCTTTATCTCTTACTGCCTTTAGAATTTTTTCTTTTATACCTACTTTGTTTAGGTGAATTATTATGTGTCTAGGAGTTGGTCTTCTCATGTGTTGTCTTGCAGGGGTTCTCTGAATCTCTTGTGTTTGATTTTTCACATTACTGATGAGATGAGAGAAGTTTTCCTAAATAATTTCATGGGTTGCTTGTTCCAGGGTGATCTCTGTCTCTCTCTCTGCCTCAAGAAGTCCAATTACTCTTAGGTTTGGCCTCCTGAAATAATTGCTCATCTCTTGAAGGTTTTGTTCTATCTTTTTAAGCTTCTTTTCTATGTTTTTGACAGTTTGGGATAGTTCTATATTTTGGTCCTCAAGCTCTGAAATTCTTTCTTCTGCTTGGCTAATTCCGCTTTCCATGCTTATCAGTTTATTATTTATTTCATTCACAGTGTTCTTTATTGCTGTTATCTCAGTTATAAACTCCTTCCTATTTTCCTCTTGTCTTCCCACAATTCTTCTTAATCTCTCTATTAATGTCATGATATCTGGGCTTGTAGTTTGAGACCAGTCATTCTGGGGGCTCTTCATTGTGTTCCAAAATCTGTTTTCTCAATGTCTGACCTTTCAGGGGTCTGTGAAAGACCTATAGTCTTCTTTTGGTTTTTCTTCATTTGTGTAGATTCCCCTCCACACCCCCCCCCTTTTAAATTATGCTTTTCAGGGATGGCAGGGTTGTGTTTACTTTTGTTTGCTCAGTCTCCTATTCTTCCTTATGTGGATCCTCTGGCTTTGTTCACTTCTGAAGCTGGACTGTGGGTTGGGGGCTGTAGTTTTGCAGTTTTGAGATTTAGTTGAGGGGGAAACTGTGATTCAGAATCTATCTGCAGATCCTAGGATCCACCCTGGAACTCACTTCCTACTGCCTTGCAATCTGCCCATGCAGTGGGAGTTTAGGTTTGCTCCCTGGAACAAAATGAGGTAAGAAAAAGGAAAATAATGAAAGAAGGAAGGGGGGGTCAAGAGGAAGCTGGAGTGAGAGAAGAGTAAGGTGCAAAACAGACAGACATACCAGCTAACAAATGAAAAGATACACAAGGACAGAAAAGAGAAAAAATAAATAAAACCCTAGAACATACAGATAATCACACAAACACACAAGCCAACAAAATCCTGCCTATTGATATACTCTTCCCCTACACAAACAGGGAGTCTAAAGAATAGAATGAAGAAAAAAATCAGTAAAGTAACAAAAGCAAAGCAAATATAAAAATGTTATCAAAACCAAAATGAAAGAGAAAAAAATAAAACCTAAAATAAAAAGCAAACAAAAGTGAGCAAAACAAACAGTCAAAAAATAAAAACAAAAACAAGGAATCAGACTGTCTGTGAGGTCCTTCCTGTATGACCAAAGTCCCCTCAGCTCTGACCTCTAGCCCCTCCCCCCTGCTCTCATTATAGGCAGATAGGATTGCTCATAACTCAGGTCAGTTGCCGCAAGTCTACTTTGGGAGGGGGGTAAGTCCTATTTGGGTTCACTCGGCTTACTGCCTGTCAGGTCTGCCACACAGATCTGAGTTGTCCGTGTCTGATTCAGCCTGAGGGAGGGGGTTCTGTCTCTCCCGGTTTGATGAGATTACCTTAGGCAACAAGTTGGAGACTGTGCAGAGCTAAGCGGGGCAATGCAAGCCTCTGCCTGTTCCTGGGTCAAAGAAAATGGCTACAGTGGGTGGCTCCTCACCAGGCATGGTTTCCTCTCTGGCTTTCCCAATCCTCTCTCTTCACTGATCAGATATGGAGCTCCGTTGATCTGTTATGACAGGTGATGGTGTAGGCCACGTACCAGAGGATGGGAATCAGCTGGATTCAGCAGGCTTTTCTTAGGCATGTTCCCACAAGCAGCATTTAATACTGCATGTGATCTCACTGTTCATGCTCCAAACTCCGGGCAGCAGGGGCTTGCAGTCGCCCTCAGAGGGGGGACCCAGGTGCATGCACTTGAGTATCCCCTCAGACAGACATTCACACTCTCAACAGTGCCCACCCACTCATTCAGTCTTTATGAACACTTGCCTCCATGGAGACTCTTACAGTCTCACCTGTCAGTCACCATCTTAAGCTCACATGAGGAAGGGTTCTTATTACTGAGTCAATTTATTGGATTGTTATTGGTCTGGAGTTTTAATTTCTTCCTATTTTAAGCTTGGGAGGACATGAGATGCCAGGAATTTCTCCATTTCCTCTAAATATTCTAGTTTATTTGCATACAGATGATAATAGTAATCTCTGATTATCTTTTGTATTTCTTCAGGGCCAGCTGTAATATCACCTTTTTTATTTTTCCCCCTCTTTTTTTATTTTAAAGATGTGGGGTAAAATTCAGGACTGGGTATACAAACGTTGGCTTTGCAGGTACCCTTGTTGATGAGGTATGCTCCTTCCTACCCTAGTAGTTTCTCTCAACTGTCAATCCCACTTCCCCTCCACTGACAGTTTCCCACCACTGCCAATCACTTTCTTATTGTATTACAATTGTTCAATTTCTGCTTATGAGTAAGAACATATGGTACTTGTTCTTTGTTTCTGTGATAGATCACTGAGTATGATTGATTCTGAATCAATCCAAGTTGCTGGGAAGTCCATATGTTTGTCCTTCTTTATGTCTGCATAATATTCCATTGTGTATATGTACCACATTTTTTTTATCCAGTCCAGATTCGATGGGCAGCACAGTTGGTTCCATGTTTTTGCTATTGTGAATAGAGTTGCAACAAGCATACATGTGCAGGTATCTTTTTGTAGAATGATTTGAGTTCCTCTGGGATATTCCCAACAGGAGAATTTCTGGGTCATATGGAAGGCCAATTTCTAGTTCTTTCAGAAATTGCCACACTGTCTTCCAAAGCGGTTACACTAGGTTGCATTCCCACCAGCAGTGTGGAAGCATTTCTTTTCTCTGCATCCTCACCGGCATCTGTTGTTGTTTGTGCTATTAATGATGACCATTCTTACTGGGGTTAGGTGGTATCCAATGTCATTTTGATTTGCATTACTCTGATGATGAGTGACGCTGAGCACTTTTTCATGTGTCTGTTGACTGCCTGTATATCTTCTTTTGAGAAGTATCTATTCATGTCTTTTGCCAACTTTTTAATGGAGCTGTTTGCTTTTTTTCCTTTCAGTGTGTTTGAGTTCCTTGTAGATCCTAGATGTTAGGCTTTTATCAGATACACAGTTGGCAAATATTTTTTCCAATTCTATGGGCTGTCTCCCCGCTCTCTTGATGGTTTAGTTTGCCTTGCAGAAGCTTGTTAGTTTGATGAGGTCCCGCTTGTCTATCCTATCTCTTAAGGTATGGGCATTTAGGGTTCTGAATAGGAATTGGTTGCCAGTTCCAATTTTCATAAGGGTGTCTCCTGCATTTTCTAAGATTCTTATAGTTTGAGGTTTTACATTTAGATCTTTGATTCATTGAGAGTTAACTTTTGTGTATGGTGACAGGTAGGGGTCCTGTTTCAATCTGCAGCCAGTTTTTCCAGCACCATTTACTGAATAGGTTCTCCTCTCCCCAGTGGTTGTTGTTGGAGGCTTTGTTAGAGATCAGTTGGTTGAGAAACTGAGGCTTTGCTTCTGGAATCTCTATCCTGTTCCATTGGTCTGTGTACCTGTTCTTGTATCAATACCAGGCTGTTTTGATTACTATAGCCTTATAGTAACATTTGAAGTCTGGAAATGTGATACCTCCTGCTTTGTTTCTTTTGCTAAGGATTGTTTTGGCTATTGGTGGTCTTTTATGTTTCCATATGAATTTCTGTATTGTCATTTCCAGATCTGAGAAGAATGATGTTGGTAACTTGATGGGTATTGCATTGAATCTGTAGATTGCCTTTGGTAGGATGGACATCTTAACAATGTTGATTCTTCCTATCCATGAGCATGGAATATTTTTCCATTTGTTTATGTCTTCTTGGATTTCTTTGAGCAGTGTTTTTCAGTTCTCATTGTAAAGGTCTTTCACTTCTCTGGTTAGGAAGATGCCAAGGTATTTCATTATTTTAGTGGCTATTGTGAATGGGATTGTGCTTTTTATTTGGGTCTCTGCCTGCTTGTTGTTGGTGTATGGGAATGTATCTGTCTTTTGCACATTTATTTTGTACCTGAGACTTTGCCTAAGTCCTTTATCAGTGCAAGCAGGTTTTTGACAGATTCTCTTAGATTTTCAAGGTATAGGATCATATCATCAGCAAAGAGGAATAATTTGACTTCCTCTTTTCCTATTTAGGCACCACTGATTTCCTTCTCTTGTCTAATTGCCCAAGCGAGGACTTCCTACACAATGTTGAACAAGAGGGGTGAGAGTGGGCAGCCTTGTCTTGTTCCAGTTTTCAGGGGAAATGTTTCCAGTTTCTGTCCATTTAGCAATATGTTGGCTGTGGGTTTATCATAGATGGCACATACTATTTTGAGATATGTTCCTTCTATACCTAGGTGTTTGAGGGTTTTTTATCAAGAAGGAATGCTGGGTTTTATCTAAGCCTTTTCTGCTTCTAATGATATAATTATGTGGTTCTTGTTTTTACATTTGTTGATGTATTTAATTGCATTTATGGACTTGTGAATGTTGAACCACCCCTGCATCCTGGAGATGGAACCTACTTGGTCATGGTGGATGGTTTTTAAGATATGTTTTTGGATTCAATGTGCTAGAATCTTGTTGAGGATTTTTGCATCTATGTTCATAAGGGATATTGAACTGTAGTTCTCTTTTTTTGTTGGATCTTTGCCTGCTTTGGGTATCAGTGTGATGTTAGCTTCATAAAATTATTTTGCAAGAATTCCATCTTTCTCAATTGCCTGGAATACTTTCAGTAGGATTGGTATCAGCTCATCCTTGTACATTTTGTAGAATTCTTCTAGAAAGCCATCTGGTCCAGGGCTTTTTTCATAGGTAGTTTTTGTATGACAGAGTCAATTTCCTAGGTTGTTATTGGTCTATTTAGGTCTGCTGCTATTCTGATTAGTTTTCTCCAGTAGGTAGTCTGACCTTTCTCTCTTGCTGCCTTTAGGATTTTTTCTTTTGTGCCAACTTTGTGTTGGTGAATTATTTTGTGTCTAGGAGTTGATATTCTCATTTAATATCTTGTGGGGATTCTTTGTATCTCTTGCGCTTGACTGTTCACATCTCTCGACAGATGGGGTAGGTTTTCTTGGATTACTTCCTGGAATACGTGCTCCAAGTTGCTCTCCATTTCCCTTTCTTCTTCTGGGATACCAATCAGGTGTAGGTCTGGCCTCTTTACATAATCTCACATCTCTTGTAGGCTTTGTTCTTTGTTTCTGAGTCTTCTTTCTATGTTTTTCACAGACCTTGTTAATTCCATGTTCTGGTCTTCAAGTTCTGAGATTCTTTCTTCACTTAGATTAATTCTGCTTTCCATGCTTGTCATCTTGTTATTTATTTTCTGGATGAAATTTTGTATTGCAAAAATCTCTGTTACAAGTTCTTTCGGTGTTGTATCTTTTCTTTCTTCAGTATTATTCACTCTTTCCATCCATTCCCTAATCCCTGTATTATTCTGGGGCCAGTCATTGGTGACTTCCATTGTTTGGGCACCAAGGTCTGATTTTTCAGTTTTATCTTGGTACACTTGAAATTACCTGAGGTCTTCCCTTGGTTTTTTTCCCCATTTGTGACAGATCTCCTATTTTTCTCTTTAGTTCTGTTATTCAGTGTCAGTGGGAGAGGCTTTCCCTTCTGATGTTTTTCAGTCCTCTATTCTTCCCTGATCTGGGCTCTGGATTTTTCTATTTTGAAATTGGACTGTGGATGGGAAGCTTTGTTGTCTCTTGTAGTTTTTGAAATTCTAGTAAAGTAGGGAATGGGGCACGAGGCTTCAGAAACTACTTGCAAATTACAATGCTCACTTATTGTGATAGGTGTTCCCTGAGACCCACTCCCCACCACCACTCTATATGATGATACAAAGCAGAAACCAATCAAAAAACAGTTGAACATACAAACACAGAGACATACACACACACCCCAAAACAAACTGGAATAACAACAAGGTGAAATAAAACAAATGACAACAACAAACAAAAAAACAAGAAAACTAAATGCACACATACACATGCCTAGCACAAACTAAACAGAGAAGAAAAATAGAAAGACCAGAGGAAAAACAAAAAATAAAAAAAGGAATTCAGGTTGAACCCTCACACATATATTGACACACACCTTAAAATATAAAAAAAATGAAAAAAAAAATCCCAGAAGAACAAAAGAGCAAAAACGAACCAACAACAACAGCAAAACTGAAAGATGAACACTCAGTCGTTCACATACACATATAAACAGAAAATGGCAAATAAAAGAAAAAAGAAACAAAAAAAGTAAAGAAAAAAATTGGGGGGCTGCAGATCAAACCCTCACATACACATTCATGCACAAAGGAAAAATATTTTAAAAATAGATGAACTAACAGTCAAAACATTTAAAGAAATAAAAAATAAATTGGATATTTAAAAAGATCCTACCCTCTTGTGGCAGGCTCTGTAATTTTTCCTCTAATCTGGTCTCTCCTGCAGAGCCACCTCTTTCACTCTCTCCTCAGAGTCCAAAGCAGGGAAGGAGGAGGGGCAGTGGAGGTGGGTCAGGCTTCTGTCCTCCCCTCCCACTCTTGTATAGTCAGGGAGATCTCCTTTGGTGGGGAGGTATGGGATTGTTACTCTCATGGGTGTTACCCCAGCCAGGCCTATCCTGGAATGGAGTTCTATTGTGACTGACGTTCAGGTTCCATCTGGGTTTGTCCCTCTCACTAGTGGCTCTGCTGTGTGGGTCTGATGTTCAGAGGATTGCTGGGGAGGAAGGGGTTTGGGTCAGCCCCAGACTCACCACTGATCTCTTTGGAGTCCTTCCTTGTCCTTTTCTGGTCACACCCTTTGTCCTGTGACTGGATCAGGGTGGGGGGTGAGGTGCCTGGAACTCAGCACTCGTCAGGTCTCTCCGAAGTTTGTGCTCTCAGGCTATTCCCTCTGGATCATGATCAATGCCTGAGTAGTTGATCCGTCAGTCACAGAGATTGGGTCTGTGCTCCGTGGTGAGCAAGTTGAGCACTTTCCTGCCCCACTATCAAAATGGTGGTGGGGTGCCTCTCTTCTATTCCGTGGGTCTTTGCCTCTGGACTCCATCTGAAGCCCCTGCTGCCAGCACCCTGGCAGATGGTGAAGTGGTGAGGCAAAGCCAGGAGCCGGCAGTCTCTCTCCTGCTTCAAAGGTGAGAGAAAGTCTTTGGTGATAGTTTCTCCTCACCACTTTTTTACAGGAAAACTTTCTTTAAAAAGAAAAAAATGGTTCTCGGCTTCTGCGACCTGATAAGAGTCAGGGACAAAGTAGGTAAACTGTAGCACCAGCTGTTGCACCAGTGGCCTGGTCACTTGCTCCCGAGACCCCACTTAGACAGTCTCTCGCAGCATTTTATTCCCAGGAAGGGTTTGTTGATTAAAATAAAAGAAAAAGAAAATGGTGCTTGACTTCTGTGTCCCAGGAATTGCTAGGGTCAAAGCCCAGTAGCTGTGGCACCAACAGTTACACGACGAGAGCTCTGGCCGCTGCTAGCTCCCTAGCCCTCACTCAGTCAGTTACTCACATACCCACTTGCTCATCAGCACATACACAAAATTTTCCCTACACTCTCCCTCACATGAGGACTCATATAGTCCAACTGGCTTGGCCGCCATCTTGCTGACCTCCCACCTTTTTAATTTCTAATTATGTTTATTTGAATTCTCTCTCTCTCTCTCTCCCTCTTAATCTGGATAGGGGTCTGTCAATCTTATTTATCCTTTCAAAGAAACAGCACTGTGAGTCAATGATCCTTTGTATAGATTTTTGGTCTGTATTTTATTCAACTGTGTCTTTATTTTAATGATTTTCATTTTCTACTAATTCTAGGGTTGTATTGCTCTTATCTTTTCAGCTCCCTTAGTTGTGACATTAGACTATTAACTTGAGATCTCTCTATTTTTTTTTTTAATGTGTGTGCGATGTTATAAACTTCCCACTCAGCATCATTTTTATGATATTTCAGCAGCTTTGGTATGTTGTGTCTTTGTTTTCATTTTTTCTAGTCTTTTTTTTTATTTCTGCTGGATTTCTGTGTTAGCCCAAAAGTCGTTCAGAAGCATATTGTTTAATTTTCATGTATTTCTTGGTTTTGTAGGGTTTCTGTTGTTAATGATATTTATGAGAGTGGACCAAAAACCAGAATTTATTTATTAAAATTAGTATCATTAATTCTTACATGTTTAAACTTTAGTCACCTTCAAAATGCACTTTGATGCAATATACCTACTGAGTCGCCTTTTTCACTGCTCAAAACAGCTTTTGAACTTGTAAATTTTGATGCCTCTTAGTGTTTCTGCCATTTTTTGTTTCACTTCTTCCACATTGGCAAAAGGTTTCCCTTTGAGGATGTTTAAAAATTGTCACTTGGGACAAGATCTGGTGAATAAGGAGGGTGGGGTTTGGGGATCATGCTGTTTTGAGTCAAAAACTGCTGAACACTCATTGTGGTGTTATCAAGTGGGCTCATAAATCACCCAGCATGAATTGGGCAAATGTTTGAAAAAATCTCCAAAAATATTTCACTGAAACCTCTCACAGCTTCTCATAACAGTGCTAGCTGATACACTAATGCTGATGGGTTCCTAGAACATTACCTAACTGGAGAAACCTGAACTACAAGGGACCATTAAAAATATAATTCTGGATTTTGGGGGGTCTTCTTCATATTTTGGTTCCACTGTTGTCTGAGTAGATGTTCAGCATAATTTTAACCTTTTGAAATTTGTTCATGCTTGTTTTATGTCCAAGTATATGATTGATCTTGGAGTATTTTCCATGTGCTGATGAGAAGAATGTATATTCTGTTGTTGGGTGAAGTGTTCTCTAGAAGTATATTAGGTTCAATTGATTGAATGCTGAGTTAAGTTTTCAAATTTCCTTGTTAGTTTTTTGCCACAATGATCTGTCTAAGCAGTTACCTGGGTATTAAAGTCTCTGACTATAATTGAATGGTTGTCTATGTTCTCTCTTAATTTAATTAGCAATTGTTTTATAAATCTGGGTGCAACTATGTTCCATGCATATGCATTTAAGATGGGCATTTCTTTCTGGTGAATTGAGCCTTTTATTTTTATATCATTTCCTTCAGTATGCTTTTTAACTTTTATTGGTTTAAAGTTTATTTTGTTTACTATAAGAATTGCTGCTCCTGCTTTTGTTTTTCACATTTGCCTGGAAAAGGCCTTTCTCTAGACCTTTACTTTGAGCCCATGGGTGTCATTTGCAATGAGATGTGTTTCCTGAAGGCAGCAGAAGGATGGATCATGCTTCTTTATTCAATTTGCCAAGCTATGTCTCCAAAGTAGTGTATTCAGTTCATTCACATTAAAGTTAATTTTGCTATGTGGGGGTTTGTTCCTGTCATATTGTTATTATTACATAATATATACACAAGAAAATGCTTTGCTTTTCAGGTTTTGTGGTAGATTTGTATGGTCTATAACCTTTGTGCTTGTCTGTGCTTTTGCAATGGGTGGAACCATTCTCTCATTTCTGTGCTTAGAACTTTCTTAACTATCACCTGAAGGGCTGGTCTGGAGGTGGCGTACTATCTCAGGGATGAAATGCCTGGGAAGAATTTTAATTATCCTTCATTAATAAAACTTAGTTTGAAGAGATGGAAAATTCTTGGCTGGAATTGTTTTCCTTTAAGAATCTTAAAGATGGGTCCCCCTGTCCATTCTGGGTTGTAGGGTTTCTGCTGAGAAATCTGCGCAGTTCTGATGGGTTTTCCTCTATAGTGCCCTGACTCTTCTCTGTTGGTGACATTTGTAAGTTTTTAATTGTTTGCTCATTTGTTTCACCTGTTTTCCCTCTTCTGATCTGCCTGTGGTTGGTGAGGCAGAGGTGGCAGGCAATGTGGTGATCTGGGGGAAACTGTGTGGGACTGTTTTATTGGCGCAATCTGGAAGAAACAGGTCATGACCTTTCCTCTATTTCAAAGGTTTTCCCCTTCCTCCAGAAAAAGCACCATGAGTCCTGGCTGGATCTCCAGTGTCCTCCTCCCCAAACTGCTTGTCACTGGTATTGGCAGGCAGCCGAATGAGGCCCTGCATCTCTATTCTGACTCAGGTGCTCTTGGGGATATGGAGTGACCTCCTCCCAGCTGGGCAGGATGCTCCTTTTGCCCAGGGGTAGAAGGAAGAAGTGGGGTATTGTGATTTCTTTCTCTATCAGTAGATGGGCAGGGTCACTGCCACTGCCACACTGTGCAAAGGCACCTAACTCAGATCTTGCACTGATCCATGAGAGGGGCTATGGCAACACAGGTGCCTCACTGAAGGAAAGCTGCATTTGCAGCCCTGGTCTGAGGCCACAGCAGCTGCCTGAAATGGAAAAAAATTTATCAGATGGTCTCATTTCCCCTGCTGGGAGCTGAGGAGGGAATAGGGAGTGTTCACCTGACTCAGACTACCCTGCTGTGTATTTCCTTCTGAGCCTTTCCATGAGGTGTTAGCAGGTGCAGGACTCCTGGGTAACAGGATCCCCTGGGTTCCACATGTCACGTACCAGTGCCTCTCTTTCAATTTAGTGCTGTCCTCCATGCCTGGTGTGGGAGGAGTGCAGTTGGGAGGACTTGAGCAGTCTCTTACGTGACTGAGACTGCAGAGGCTTGCATGAGGTGTGTAAAGAAGAAAAGCTGTCATTTTCATTTATGCCCCTCTGTCTCCAAAGGAGCTCTCCCATTCTTGTGTCAGGGCCACTTCTAGGAGTTTCTGATGGTTGGAACTGCCCATCCTCCACATGTCCAAGTGACTGTCACCATGTGATAGACATCAGACTGGGCTTTCAAGTTGACCCTCAGAGCCTTAAGACTGATCCTCCATATAGGCTTCTTTGCAAAGAGCTTCAGTTGTGTGATGTCCTCAGTTGACCATCTTGGCTCTCTGTGCCCTTTTTGCTTCTTTAAAGCAATTTTGCTTCTTTGTTAATTGCAAGCTTAATGCCTAACTCTCAATGAAAAATCTTAGTTTTTCCACTCAAAATTTTGAGGAAAAATATCCTATAAACACTCCATAATGATGCAAATGAAAAGCCAATATATAATTTTTCTCCAATTAGTCATGGGTAACTAATTTAAGAGAATGATATTTTAAAAATTAGATATAGCAGGAAGAAGTTAGAAGTACTTGCTTTGTTTCTAGAAATATACTTATATTATTATTTGCTTACTAAATTCTACTCGCCAAATGCTATTCTAGAGACTGTGAGATATAAAGATGAATAAGACTTGATTCCTATTGTCTAATTGCTCAAAATTTAGTGAAGGAGAGATACAGACTGATAAATAACTATAAAGCAGTATGGAAAAATATGTAGAATACCATCAAAGAGAAAATGCATGTAGAAATGTGAAAATACAAATATAGAACTAAATTATTTCCCAAGTTGTATATGGTGTGGAGATGTTGGAGAAAGTTATGGAGAGGAGATATTCCCAGCTGACATGAAGTGACAGCTTTAATAGGATAAGTTGCCTTTATTTTCCTGAATTTCATCAGCCACATGCAATAATATCAATACTTGGCTCCAAGTTCTTCCCAATTTTGTTTTTGAAATTAGTCCTCCAACCCAAAACAGGCAAAGATCCAACAAAAAAAAAGAGAACTATAGGCCAATATCCTCAATGAACATGGATGCAAAAAATCTCAACAAGATTCTAGCAAATCAGATCTAACATCACATCTCAAAAATCATCCAACATGACCAAGTAGGCTTCATCCCCAGGATGCAGGGGTGGTGGTTCAACATCCTCAAGACCATAAATGCAATTAAATACATCAACAGATGTAAAAACAAGAATCCCGTGATTATATCATAAGATGCAGAAAAAGCTTTTGATAAAATCCAGCATCCCTTATTGATAAAAATCCTCAAACACCTAGGCATAGAAGGAACATTCTCAAAATAGTAAGCGCCATCTACGATAAACCCAGAGGCAGCATATTGCTAAATGGACAGAAACTGGAAACATCTCCCCTGAAAACTAGAACAAGATAAGGCTGTCTACTCTCACCCCTCTTATTCAACATTGTGTTGGAGGTAGTTGCTAGAGCAATTAGAAAAGAGAAGGAAATAAAGAAATAGGAAAAGAGGAAGTTATGTTATCCCTGTTTGCTGACAATATGATACTGTACCCTGAAAACCCAAGAGAATCTGTCAAAGACCTGCTTTCACTAATAAAGGACTTTAGCAAAGTCTCAGGGTGCAACATAAATGTGCAAAAGACAGTTGCATTCTTATACACCAACAACAAGCAGGCAGAGAACCAAATAAAAAGCACAATCCCATTCTCAATAACTACCAAAAAATGAAATACCTCGGCATCCCTCTTAACCAAGAAGTGGAAGGCCTTTACAATGAAAACTACAAAACACTGTTCAAAGAAATCCAAGAAGACACAAATAGAAAAATATTACATGCTCATGGATTGGAAGAATCAACATAGTTAAGATGTCCATCCTACCAAAGACAATCTATAGATTCAGCGCAATACCCATTAAATTACCAACATCATTAATCTTAGACCTGAAAATGACAATACAAAAATACATATGTAAACATAAAAGACCACGAATAGCCAAAACAATCCTTACCAAAAGAAACAAAGCAAGAGATATCACACTTTCAGACATTAACCTTTACTATAAAGCTACTACAATCAAAACAGTCTGTTATTGGTACAAGAATAGGATTATGGACCAATGGAATAGGATAGAGATTGTGGAAGCAAAACCTCAATTTCTCAACAAACTCAACTTCAACAAAGTCTCTGCCAACAACCGCTGGGGAGAGGAGAACCTATTCAGTAAATTGTCCTGGGAAAACTGACTGACCACATGCAGGATAATGAAACAGGACCCCTATCTATCACCATAAACAACAAAAAAAATGAACTCTAACTAGACAAAATACCTAAACATAAAACTCAAACTATAAGAAACTTAAAAGATGCAGAAGACACTCCTACAGAAACTGTAATAAGCAACCAATTCCTGATCAAAATCCAAAAGTCCATGCCATAATAGATATGCTAGACAAGTGGGGCCTCATCAAACTGAAATGCATCTGCAGAGCAAGAAACCATCAAGAGAGTGAGGAGGCAGAATGGGAAAAATATTTGCCAATTGTATATCTGACAAAAGCTTAACATCTTGTATCTACAAGGAACTCAAAAGTACCAAAAGTAAACAAAACAAAACAAAAAAAACCAAAACACCCAGCCCCATTAAAAAGTGGGCAAAATACATGAATAGACACTTCTCAAAAGAAGATACGTGGGCAGTCAACAGACACACGACAAAGAGCTCAGCCTCACTAATCATTACAGAAATTCAAATCAAAGCCACATTGAGATACCACCTAACCCTAGTAAGAAAGGCCATTATTAATAAAACAAACAACGGATGCTGGCAAGGATGTGGAGAAGGGGGAACTCCTCTGCGCTGCTACTGGGAATGCAAACTACTTCAACCTCTGTGGCTCACAGTGTAGTGATTTCTAAAAGAATTAGAAATTGACCTTTCCTATGACCCAGCAATCCCCCTACCGGTAATATTCGCAGAGGAACTCAAATCATTCTATAAAAATGATACCTGCACACGCATGTTTATTTCAGCACTATTCACAATAGCAAATACATGGAAGCAACCATGCTGCCCATCAAAAGTGGACTGGATAAAAAATGTGTACATATACACAATGGAATACCACACAAACATAAAGAAGGACAAACATAGGGACTTCACAGCAACTTGGATGGAGGTTAGTGTCTATAATACTCAGTGATCTATCACAGAAACAAAGATCTGAGTACCACATGTTCTCACTTATATCAGACCCTGAACATTTGCCATTAATTATGCTATTAAAAAAAAGGGATTGGCAGTAGTGAGATACTGTTGCGCAGCATCAATAAGGGTACCTGACCTCAAACCAGGCAAAGTGGGGACCAAAGGGAGGCTCAAACTTTGCCCGTGTGATGACCACTTGCATACCTAATCCCGAATTGTACCCCACATCTTTAAAACAAAATAAAAAAGAAGAAATTAGTCCTCCATCTGCTCATATATGTTGGTGAGTGATCAAATGTGCATTTATTGGGATAGTTAGGGAGGAGAATCCCTTGATTATCTCCTCTGGAGGCTCATGCTGGAGCTGCCAGTAATATAGCAATCACTAAAAGTTCCTCTTCTGCAGCTCAGATTTTCAGACCTAGAATTAGGACTTTGGTTATTGCCCTCACTTACAGTTTTTCTTATTGGTTCCATTCAACACCTACTGGTCACACATCATTTCCATGAAAACAAATGCTCTTTCTGTCTTTTGTAGATGTTTTTTTCATTCAGTGTGATGGCTTTCAGGCAAATCTGGGGTATCTGTCCATCCTACCACATATTTGAACTCCACTGTAATCTTTTGCAATCTAAGATCACATTAGTACCCTGCTTCTGATTTCGGATGGTTCCCCATCTCACATCTCCCATCATTACATCGTTCAATATCTTATATGACCCAGTGCTCACTGTCTCTAAGGCCTCATCTCTTATTGCCTTCCACCCCCACTGCTGCTTTACAGCCACTTGTGCCTTTTTTATGGTCCTCCAGCCTCAACGACACTCCCACCTACGCTTGTTTCTCTTTGTCAAACACACTCTTACCTCATATGTCAGCAAGAATCTATCCTTATTTAAATCAAGTCTTGCTCAACTGTCACCATCTTAGAGAGGCCTTCCCAAGTACCATGGATAAGCTAGCAATCTTTGTTTACTCTGACACTGTTTATTGTCTCTTCCCTGCTTCAATTTTCCTCATAGCACATGTGAGTATTATCCTCTGACTCGTTATATATTCACATAATTTCCTTGCTTCTGTTTCCTGCACTAGAATGTGGGCATGGTACATAGTTGTGTCCACTGTTTTATCCTCGGCACCTGTAATGTGCCCTGACACTTAATAGGTCCTAATTAAATGTTTGTTGAAGGATTACATTTCTAAGGCATTGGGTCCTATTTTTGTGCTGTTTATTATACTCCGGCTTGCACTGAAGTTCACATTCACATTTGGTTTGTTTTGTACATTACATTACACCTTGAGTTGTGAGATTATGCAAAACTCCAATATGAGCACATAAGTATTAACTGATAAACATATATATATATATATATATGTTGCATATAAGCAAGATGCCTTTCTAGATGAAAAAGAGTATGCTTGGAAGAATAAAGGATAAGCATTTTGTGGATAAATAAAATATATACAGAGATATCTTCTGCTACTTCAGTAATCCAGAATGTTGAGCATAATCAGTAACTTCTTAAATACATTGAAATCTTGGGAAATGGAATTAACTTTTATTTCTTTTATCTGCTTCACCTTAGTAGCTGGAATCTTTCTCTTTATCATTGAGGACTGTTTGATTTAGTCTATTCTAAGTCCTGGTTAATAATGAACAAAATAATTTGGAAGCCAAACAGGATAAAGTAATAATTTTTTCAAATGTCATTCCCCAGGGAAAGTCCCCCTTTTGCACTAGCCTTAGTTGATCTGAAAGCTTGTTAAGAGAAAATGAAATATTTGTAAATGGTTCTGCTTGTTTAAAGTAAGAATGTGAACACATTGTTTTTATTCCCTGGAGGGGAAATATGCAGCAACTTGAGTCTACTCTTTCCACAGCAGAAGCCAGAAGCAGTTTCCTCATAAGCATTTCCATCATTTTCCCCCAAGTCCTCTGTTAAGTAATTTTACAGCAAGATGATTGCTTAAAGAAAAAAGGGCAGTTATATGAATGTGAAACAAAAGCGAATATTTAAGATATTTAAATTGGAAAGCAAATCAATATGATCTACATGATATCTACTTTTTAAAAATTTACTGAAGTTGTCTTGGTGGCCTAATAAATAATCAGTTGTTAAAAAGTGTTCTCTGTTGTCAGGGTATTGTGTTTGAGATCTATTGAGTAGATCAACAGTGTGATTTATTATTTTACATGCACACTTACATATTTTGGTCTATCTCATCAATCATGACTGACAGTTGATTTAAATTCATGTACAACTGTTGTGACTTTCTACTAACATTTTTGCTTTATGTATTTTGGTGGTTTGATGGTGAGGAAAGATGTTTGAAATTTATATCCTTATTTGAGATTCCATGCTTCAAATTTAAAAGCACCCTCCTTTTCTTATTTAACATTTTTCCCTGAGTAAAACTCATCCACCAAGTTGCTACTTTGCTAAATATCCAAACACATCCCTAAACACATTAAATGTACATCTAAGTGTTTTTGACTCTTCTAAATTTTGCCATAGTCCTGCTCTGATATACTGAAAAACGGGCGACTAAATTTAACCACTACAAACTCATTTTGAATGAAATAGTAGTGGAAAAAGAAGAAGAAAAAGGAAAATTGATTAAAATATATAAAAATACAAATTACACAAGCAAAAACGAACAAGCAAACAAAACAATCATGAGTGATTTCTATAGTTGTTTCTACTATTGGTAATGAGACCATAGTTAGTATTTATAATTTCCATGTTCCTCGGCTTATTGGATTGAGTGATACAAACTTTTCTCCATATAAAGGGATGAACCTCGGTACTTTTTCTGATAATGGTTTGTTTGAAACGTCCATCAACATTTTCAGCTAGATGTGGAAGTGCTAGGAGATAGCCCAGATAATCTCCTGGATTTCAGATATACTTTTCACTGCCCCTTTTTGAGTAATAACATCTATTGTATTCAGTCTGAGATTGTCATTCTCCTTCTTTGCTTTTTGGTACAGGAACAAGAGTCCAAGTAGCCAAATGACAGCCTCAACATCTAAGTCAACTGAGCCATCATTTTGTGCCCTTATTCAAACATTCATTCTTTGGAAAACAAGAATTCTAAATCAGCCAAAATCGTAACTGGAGAGAATGAAAGCATAATCTTAACAAGAGAGTTCCTAACAGAGAAACAATAAGTACCACTCCTTGCTGGGCATGGGGGCTCACACCCGTAATCCCAGCACTTTGGGAGGCGGAGGTGAGAGGATTGCCTGAGCCCAGGAGTTCAAGACCAGCCTGAGCAACTTGGTAAGACAAGACCTTGTCTCTACAATAAATCAAGAAAAATTAGCCAGGCATGGTGACACATGCTTATAGTACCAGCTACTTGGAAGGCTGAGGTGGAAGGATCGCCTGAGCCCAGTAGTTCGGGACTGCGGTGGCCTGAGCATGCCACTGCATTCCAGCCTGGGTGACAGAGTAAGACTCCAACTAAAAAAAAAATGTACCATGCCCTAATTGCTGTAATCTTACTTTGGAAAAAAGAAAATCAGATGCAGGTGTTGATTCAGAGTTTATAGAGCATTCTGTAAAATAGCACCTCAAATTTGCAAGCTGTTGTGAACCATCTGGTGTCACATCTAAGTCATTTATTGCCAATTACACCATTTTGCGATGAGTTCTTAAATATTAGACTATTTTCTTGCTTTTTCACCTTAGGTTTTCTTTGTTAAAGGCAATGTAAAATGGATATAATAATGAGAAAAATATTCAGGACTGTTTCATATTATCTAAAAGACAAATCTATATCGAATAAATATTTTTTTCTTGTAGTGGCAAGTTTCTATTACATTCATAATTATATGACTATCTGTTCTACCCTCCCCCCCAACCTGGTGAAAGAAAAGTTTTTGTCTCTACTGCTAACAGACTAGGCACTCAGCAGTTGTTTTTGCCATATCAGTTTGGTGAGGGAAAGTCAAGGTTGTTGGGCATGTATATAACTTCCAGCCTCGTTTCTGTGGCCACTTTCTCATCTTTGAGAAAATAAATAACAAAGTAATGGAGACAGGGTCACAGACATCCATAGAATGTATTATAGTGTCCATCTGATTATTGGGAGTCTTGTAATCAGTGGATGCCCTTGGTGAATATTCATACATGACACATATGTTCTTATGCTTTGGCCCAATTCTGAGAACACCATACTTAAAATGCACTCAAATCTTATTCCTAGACTTCAAATCTTGTTTTTTTTTTCAAATTGCTTGACCATTCCATTCAAACTTTACTATTCATGAGTCAATATGCATTCATACTTATTGCCATCTATTTTTTCTAAATATTTCTATATCTATTTATATCTATAATATATAATAGATATCTATAATATCTATTTCTAAATAGATCATCTGAAGACATAGCCAGTAGAGTACTATCACTTTGTAATTGTTGTCCAAGAATATTCTGGAGTTACTGCATATACAACAGGTCATTTCTGACTAGTACCAGCATATTTTGCATACCTACCTGTGGAATTTCTTTGGTCAACTTTGTCTCAGAGATCTTGACATGTGTCCACAGATAGTTATCGAGGGAGATGTGGCAGAGATGTGACAGTAGATGCACTAAGCATATTAATTACTTGCTCAGGCAATTTACTTTGGGACCAGCTTGAGGCTAATCTTACATGTACCATCACCACACCACTTGATGGTGTGCTGTCCTGGGCACCAAACTTCATGGCTTAATGGAAAAGCTAAAGCCTAGTTCATGAAAAATTGCTAAATTAGCATGATTATTTTGTACTTACATCTAACGTTCTTGTCATGACTAAGGTGCAGTAGCACATTCGCAGCTATTTCTCAAAAATATTATAGTAATATACCTCAGAGAGCATGGCTTTAATTCAAAACTCTAGAGGTATATGATGTTATTCTCTTTAAAATGACTGACATTTTAGGTAATAGTAGATTGTTTGGGTAATAAGGTTAGAAGATAGAGTTCTTATTTGTGGCTTACTCACTAACAGACATCACAATCCCAAAAAGGCCCACCAAGCATTGCACCCTTATTTACAGTAGAGGGTGTAAGATTAAACAGCCTGTTTTTTATTCTGGCAGGAATATCCCACTATATATTAGGCTACTCTAAAATCCAAAAATTGCTGGTATGTTACACAATAAATAGAAAAGTTTTGTGCTTGTAGACAAAACGAAATGTGTTATTGATAAAAAATTTTAAACAAATGGCACTGTTTGATGTCTCATAATATCAATAGCAAACAATGGAGAAGAGCTACTCCTATAATGTGTATGTGGCCAAAAGTTTGGTAAGACCACACATGTTCAATATTATTAGATCTGATGGACAACTTTGAAATGTCTTGTTCAATATATCTTGAAAATCTACTCAACTGTGGCAAAGAATCTAATTAACTAATTAATTAATCATTTGAAAGTGACAATTGGCATATAAAACATGAGAACATAATGTAATAATTCTTCAATTTATTTTGCAATTTCAATTACCACTTATTTCTCCTCTTCACTATTATCTTAGTTATTTAAGTTGCAACCTTTCTTCTTAACTTGTACTTAAGTCTCCATTTCTTGATTTATCATCTTAAGTATTGTATAAATGTGAGTGTACACTGAGTGTTACATTCATGTTTCTCAAACCCAGTCATTTCTGTTTAATTTCCAACTACTAAACTCTGTTCCAGTTTCCCAAAGATAGGTGCTGAATATTATATTTTTTATTTGTCTGCCTTTTCTTCCTCTATTACTTTCCAATTCCCCATTACTTCAATTTTTCAAGTAAACTACTGTACTGAAATCTTTGTCTCCAAACCACTTCTGGGAAATTCATCACAGAAAGCTGAGATTAAAAGTTCCTAAGCAACAAGCACACTGGACTGGAGAGGCTCAGGACATTCAATCTGGTCATCAGTGCTATGGATAGATCTAAAGCCCATAGACACCCATATCTAACATAATAAAAACAACCTAAAAGGCCTAATTGTCTTGCTCCTAGAATCTTCCCAACAGATCTCCAGTGATAAGATAATAGGAAAAGGTGAATTTCATGATATTTGTAAAATGTAGTTTGAGATATGAATCAGACATAGCCTAGATCACATACTTAGAAGAAGTCACTTGGAGACAAGCTTAAACAATGATATAGGACCCAATACTTGGAACTTAGACTAGAAAGCAACAGTCATAGCAATTTCTCTATAATTAGACTTGACTGCAGTTATCTAAACTGAATGTTTGAATCTGATAGTTAGATGTTTTTATTTTATTTGTACAGTAGAACCAGAATAGAAGAATTGTTCAATTGGCAGTAATAATGTTAGTGTATAAACCCTAAAAGTACTTGGAGAGATCACTGCTTAGTATTAGAGAAATATCCATCTTTAACACGTATTTATACAGTAAAATATTTTGTATTTTAATGATTTTTCTAACTTATTTGGCAAATTAATAAAACAATTAATTTATTTTTCAAATGTTTGAATTGTGCATTATTTGGTTTCCGTATCCAGATAAAGTAGACTAAACTACTAATAAAAGTTTGGAATTTTTCATAAATGCAGTCCAATATTAATAACAATTATCTCTATCGTTTTAGAAATTAAAAATAAACCTCTTTCAGTGATGTTGTGGTAGTTCAGAAGACACTGTGATGTATTAATTATGTTAATAAAACATGGAAATTTCAGATACTTAAAATAACTCCAGCTATAAGATTAAAATATTTTAAGAGAAGTACTTATTTTACATATGGGAGAAGATAAAGAGTTTTATTTTATTGGAGCATACCAAAAACACAGTGAAGACATGGGCAACAAAACTTTGTATATGTAATATGAGAAAATGCTAGAATGGAGAATCAACGCATAGCAATGCTTTCTAAAAGGATTATGCATATCAGTTTTGTAAGAAATGGAACTTTTTGTGCCAACTACAAAAACAATATTAATAGACAGGTACAAACATCTGAGATAATAGTAAGGACTGTGGAGAAATAGGAAGAGAACTATCTGGGCTGGTATCATTTGTTCACCTGACTATATGAGTTTCCGGGAGTAATAAGGAAATAGAAGAGGTAATGCCACAGAGTAGTTATGGTGTGAGCTCCAGATACAGAGGAACACAACTCAATCACTTAATGACTGAATAACATGGGACTTTTACTTCTCTGAGCCTCATATTTGTTAAGTATAGTTACTCATTTTTCAGTTTAGGTCAGTGTAACCAAGCCAGGTTACAGAACAGTAGCTGACCTGCTGCTCTCCTGCCCAAGGTGCAAATGCTAGGTCCCGTATCCTTGCTTGAGCCCATCTTGATGTGACTTATTATCCCTGGTATGGAATCTAATCTTCAATACCAAGTATTAAATACTCATGGTATACACCTTGTTGGGTTGTATTGAGGATTAGGAGACATAATATAGGTAAACATTTAGGCTAGTACATGGTACATGAAAGAGTGGAGTAAATGTCAGCTATCTGTGATTTAGATTATTTGTGATTTAGATCATAAGAAGACTCTTAGAGATACATGAAAGTAAAAAATATGAAATACAGGGTATATGTCTAGAGACAGAAATAATTGTAAGTTTGAATGATATGTACAGCAATTATATATAAAATAATAAACAGTTCATATGGAGACTAGGAAAAAATATCCAGATAAGAGACAGTCTTGTTTGAGGACAGGAAAAAAGGGGGTGAGGGCGTGCTGAGATCCCAGGGTCAGGCTGAAAGAAATTTCACATAATTTCAGGTGAATCTGAGAACAGATAGATTTGCTTGTTCTTCACTTTGTGTAGTCTAAGAAAGTGTCTTAGAGGTATGTGCATCTAATCAACAACCAAATAATGGCTTAGGAGGGATCTAGGCAGATGGTTCAGATGACAAGATTCCTAGAGTCCTGTATACTACACTGAAGTGAATGAAAACTGCAGACCAGTATCCTAGCCAGGAAATCAGTATGACTAAGAGAGCAAGGCGGGCAAAGAGGAAATAAATTACAAGAATCTGATGTTCATAGATTAATAGTATAGTCCTCTAGTTTATGATGACAGAGATTGGGTAAGATGCTGTTCTTCAAACAGAAACTAGAAGCAAGACCAGAATGTGGTATATTGACATGATACCCATCTCCCAGTTCCAGTATGGTAGTTGGTACCTTGCTTCATCAACTCCAATGGACTTATCTCAACCATGTCTATCCTTAGTAAATAATTCCACCCTTAAAATTTCTTTATTCTTGAATTTTGATTTTGTCATTTCTTTCCTGTCAGAAGCCTGACAACTAGAGGACATATATTGATATTTTATGAATCATGTTTTCATTCTTGTTTACACTGTGAACCTACCACACTAACTGGTTTATACAGAAATAAATTTGATCTTCATTTTTCTCAATGTTGTGCATGGTTGTAGCTGGCAAGAAAGCAGTGATTAAATTCCAGAGTAAAGCAAGTTCTTTATACGTAAGCAGGGCCATATCAGCATTAATTCTTGGAGAAAGGTGCCTGGTGTGAATATATGGAGATACAATGGATTTTGGAGAATCTTTGCATGCAAAAGGAAAAGTCATCTGGGCTTTTGACAGCAACATGGATCAGCAGGGTGGATTGCATCTGGAAGAGAGTCAAATGTAAGAACAAACAACTGGATCAATAATTATCCATCATCCTTTAGTTTTGTTCAGAAAATATTAGAGGAGGGGCCAATGAACAGAAAGAAATCACATAGTACATTATCAAGGTGATTGGATTTTGCAGCCCAGTTAGAATTTATTGTAAAGGTGAACTAAAAATATGCAAACTTTCAGGTGGGCTCGTTGGCTCGGCCTATAGTCCCAGCGATTTGGGAGGCTGAGGTGAGTGGATTGCCTGAGCCCACGGGTTCGAGACCTGCCTGGGCAACTTGCCGAGACCTCATCTCTACAACAAATCAAAAATTAGCAAGGTGTGGAAGTGCACCTGTAGTTCCAGCTACTTGGAAGGCTGAGGCGGAAGGATCACCAGAGCCCAGCAGGTCAAGGCTGCGGGAGCGGCCACTGCACTCCAGTCTGGGTGACAAAGCGAGACTCCAACTCAAAAAAAAAAGGAAACTTTCTACCAATCTTGTAATGACTTGCAAATATAATGATTGTATCAAAGAGATGGCACCTGGGATGATTTGGGTTTAACTTAATCACAGGTAAAATCAATCCATTTGCAGCTTCAACTTAGTGTCAGTTCAACATTTACTGGTAGGAATCTAAAGGATAATCCTCAAGGTGCTTGAAACAGGAAAGGTTTTGTACTCTCTAGGAGATAGATAGAATGATAGATAGATAGATAGATAGATAGATAGATAGATAGATAGATAGATAGATGTCTCGTGTTTTCTATATACAACTCAATGACTACGATAGAATAATTACAAAAGATATGAAGAAACAGGAAAATGTGACTTAGAGTCAAGAGTAACAGTCAATAGAAACAGACTCATAGATAATCAAATTATTGAACTTAGCAGAAAAAATGGATAGAGAGGTGAAGAAATTGAGCACTTCAGGGAAAAATGTATAACTGCGGAAATAGAACTAATTGTATGTCTTAAAAATTAAATGGTAGAACCAAAATTCCAGTGAGTTAATTTTTTTCCTGCTCTACCTAATCTGCTTGTTATGTATGTGTGTGGGGGGTGGAGCCTGAATCATTTTTTGGAAATTGGACCCTTGTACTACAGGATTCCCTGAGTAGGTCAGTATTCTAGGTACCCATCAGCATCAGTGTATAAGCTAGTGTTGTGAGAGGCTGCATTCTGCTTTGGTGAATTTTTTTTTTTTTTTGAGATTCTTTCAGTGTATTTTCCCATTTCATGACAGGAGATTTGCAAGTGCATCTGCCTACACTGCACCGTGTTCAGCAGTTTTTGACCAAAAACGGCGTGACCCCCATGCCCTACTTCCCTATTCACCAGATCTCACCTCCAGTGACTTTTTTTGTTTCCTCAGATGAAAAAAAATCCTCAAAGGGAAAAGTTTTGTAGATGTGGACAAGGTGAAATGAAAAATGACAGAAGCACTAAAATGCACCAAAATTAATGAGTTCGAACACTGTTTTGAGCAGTGGACAGAGTTTCGATAGGAATATTGCATCAAATGGAGAATACTTTGAAGGTAACTGAAGTTTAAACATGTGAGAATAAAAAAAAATAAATTCCAAAAAAAGTTTTATAAATAAATTCTGTTTAGGGGGATTCCTCCACATATCATGATCCAGTGATAGTTCCGTGAAATAAAAGTTAAAATCAAAATGAAAAGTCAGAAAAGCTAAAATTAAAAAGAAAAGCACGTGCCAGAAAAAATGTAAAGAAAATAATTATCATACGTTGCTGGTGAAAGTGTATGTAAAATAATAAACCGCCTTGAACTACACTTTGCACATGCTAATAAAGTTATACATACACCTAACCATGTTCTGGCAATTCTACTTTTTGGAGGTGAAGAGAAATAAAACCATCCATCCACAACAAAAATATAAGATTTATTCATGATAGTCCCAAACTGAAAGTTGCTTAAATATCTATTCATAATATAACGGATTCAAATTGGGATATATTCATACAATGGGGCACTTGACAGCAAAGAAAAAAATTACTGTTATATGTGAGGGAGAACCCCCCAAAAACTGGAATTACTTTTGGAGTGCAGGACCTATGTAGTACACTCAGAATTTGTTCCTCTAGATAAAATGGTCAACCAAAGTTTTTTTTACATGGAAGCTTTGAGAAGGTTGTCTCATGATTTGCAGAAGAAATGACCCAAGTTGTGGCAAGCAAGTGACTGACTGGTTCTTCCACTGTGACAACGCCCCTGCCCATACCTTGCTGAGTGTTCAGCAGTTTTTGACTCAAAATGGCATAACCACCATATCTCAATCTCCCTAGTCACCAGATCCACTCAAGCGACTTTTTTGGTTTGATTATTTATTTCTCTGGATGAAAAAAGTCCTCAAAGGGAAACTTTTTGCCGATGAGGAAGCGGTGAAAAACAAAATGGCAGAAGCACTAAAAGACATCAAAATCGATTCATTCAATCGATTTTAAAACTGTTTTGAGCAGTGGAAAAAGCCTCTCAATTAGGTGTATTGCATCAAAAAGAGAGTACTTTGAAGATGACTGAAGTTCAAACATGTAAGAATAAATACACAATTAAAAATAAATAAATTCTGTTTTTTGGGGTCCCCTCATAAAACTACATGGATAAAATATTATGTTGAGTGAAAGAATAACAAGACCAAAAAAATGTATCCACTATATGATTCTGTTTATGTAAATTTTAGAAAGAGAGAGGAAAAAAACCTAATTTATGGTGACAGAGTTTAGGACAGCTGTTATCTCTGGGACAAAGTGGGTTAATTACTGGAAAGTGGTATACAGAAATGACTGAGGAGAAGACATATGTCTTGATTTTGGTGGTGGTGACATAAGTTATACACACATATAAAAATACATCAAGTTGCACATTAACATGTGCATTTTTCTGTATGCAAATTACATAACAATAAATAAAAGAAGGGTACACTTTAGCATGGATTATTTGAGCAAAAAATTATGCTTGGAAAATTTCAAGATTATATAGCTAAATTTTTAAAAAGCCATAAAAATAAAACTGATACGAAAATACCAAATATAATATGCCTAGAAATTATCACAATATAGGATAATTTCCTATATTGTGACTCCTAGTACTATATATTTTTTTTACTTGAAATGATTTATATATGCTAGAATCCTGGTGCCTTTATTAGCATCCCTGATCCTCCATCTCCTGACTGTGGAAACTGAATTCAGTAGTTTAATCTCAGTGTTTCTGGGTCATCAGTGTAAAATAGACAGACTAATAATACTTTCTTAAAGCATTATTACAGAACAAAATGAGAAAATACTTATGAACTAATTAGTAGAATGTCAGGAAAATGAGTAGACCTCAATAATTGTTTATTGTTATGAGTTACAGTATTATTCCAACATGTATCTTTTTCAGATACAAATATTATTTAAAAGTAGCCCATGTATTTGTTTTAAGGAAGGCCAGAAATAAATTGATAATTATTTTTTAGTAAAATATATCTGATTATTTATTCTAAAAAGAAATATCTATCTATCTATCTAAATATCTATCTATCTATTTAGGTAGGCAAGCTTCAACTTTCTTATATAGAAAGACTTGGGAAAGGGAGAGTACTTTATCTAGATATATGTGATGATAGACAATTTTATAAACAATATATTGAAAATTTTCACAAAATTGAAGATAAAGATCATGAACTTTAATGTTTTATTTGAAAAAAAAAAGATGTTCTTGTTGCGGTCCATCTAGTTTGTGTTTACAGAATAGACTCTAAAGTCCTTCATATGACAAGTCTTTTTTATTTGGCCTTGTTTGGAGATGATTCTTGCCTGCTGACTTTTGTCTCCAAGAAGAATTTGCTCTGATTCCACTAAACCCCCAATGTATTTTTCTGTTGAAGTATTTTATGTGTTTTCCAATGATTAATTGCTCTTCTTCCTTTTTGCTAGACTTGAGTTGATGAATATTTAATCAACTCTGTATGACCAGAAATTAGTGAAGTGATGGGAGAAATACAGTAGGCACACCAAGATCATTTACAGAATGAAAAACTATTTAAAAGTTTAGAAGTAATAGAAGATGGTTAAAAATCAGGAAACATACAGCTGGCTAAAATTATTTTAAAATATTCATTCTTTAAAACAATATATAACATGAAAGATAGGAGAGTCAACATCTGTAAAAAGAAAGACGTAACATCAGGCTTTCATTTATCCTTTACAGAGCAACAAGCCACTATTTAGGGTCATTCCTCAAAGATTACATAAGAAAAAATATTTTTTAGATGGTTGGGGGCTTAAGCCTGTAATCCCAGCACTTTGGGAGTCTGAGATGAGAGGATTGCCTGAGCCCAGGGGTTTGAGATCAGCTTGGGCAACTTTGTGAGACCTCGTCTCTACAATAAATCAAAAAATAAGCTGGGCATGGTAGCACATGCCTGTAGTTCCAGCTATTTAGTAGGCTGAGGCGAAAGAATCGCCTGAGTCCAGCAGGTCAAGGTTGTGGCGATTGTGAATGTGCCCCTGCACGCTAGCCTGGAAAACAGAATACTACGACTCAAAAGAAAAAAAAAGAAAAGAAAAAAACTTTGATAATGTGTGATTAGCTTCAGGTTAAAAAAGATATTATTATTATTATTATTATTGCTTTTACTACAGTAGAAGGGAGAAAAAATTCTAAAATTCCTCTTTTTAAAATTAAAACTTTTGGATATCAGAAATATTAAAATATATATAAATCAGAACTGTTTTGAATTATAAAAAATAAAAAAACAGAGAAGAGAAAGGGTGATGCAGATAACAAGAAAAAGATAACAAGGTGAAAAATTGCAAAATTTTGAAAAACTTTTTTTATGCTGTCTATTGGAAGATCATCAATTTATTTTAGTTTTAAGAGCATTTTATACATGTATCATAGCTGTCATTCTTTTATTTGAAAAAGAAGTTTCTTTTTTTTAGGTTATCTTATGAACTAGTGACAAATAAAAATGTTGGTTTTACTTGTGTGAAAATGCTCAGTTCTTTAGAATTCTTGAAGATTGCTAGAGAAGTAAAGCAGACAATTAAACACACTCTTTTGAGATTTAATTTCTCTAGCAATTTAGCATTTCTGTCAAATCAAAACTCTAGATTGACACGTCTCCCTATCATAGCATTTGTGGCATGCCAGGAATCTTTTTTCTGTTAGAGATTAAGAGACAATTTTATAAAAATGTTTTATGAAGTGCCCTTTAAACTTTCCGTATGTGCACCTGTGTTCTTCTTGAGGAAAAAAACAAAACAAAACAAAAAAACTCTTGATTCTTTTTTTATAGCTAAGTATATCCTTTTGTCGATTCAATTTGACCTAATACAGTTTCAAACTTTGAAGAGATCAGTGTTTCTTTCCAATGCTTTATTTCCCAGTTTTCAGGAGAGTAAAAGATGAAGCAATTCTCTAAGCATATTTAAAATTTGGTACGTTTAAAAGAACCGCAAATTCTTTGTAATTATTTCCACTGAGAGGCAGAGTAGAATGCCCCCTCTTCAGTGACTGGTCTGATGAAAAGAACATGAAAAGAACATGACTTAATTTTTTACATTTTTATTTTGTGTATTTGTGGGGTACCTGTGAGCACTTGTTATGGGAATAAATTGTGTGCAGGTGAGGTTAGGGCTTCTAATGAGCCCTCTCTCCCCTGGTAGTGGACATGGTACCCAATGGGTGGTTACATGCCCCTTATTCCCCCTACCTCCCTCCTTTAGCATGCCCAGCATCTGTTGTTTCTGTCTTTGTGCTCACATGATTTTAGAGCCTGCTTATGAGTGAGAACATGTGGTATTACATTTTTTGTTTCTATGATAGTTCACTTAGAATGATAGTTTCCAACTGCATGGATGCAGTTGGAAACTATCATTCCAACTGCATCCATGTTGCTGGAAAGAACATGATTTTGTTATTCTTCATGGCTGTGTAGTATTCCATCATGTGTATGTACCATATTTTCTTTATCCAGTCCACTTTTGATGAGCATCTGGGTTGGTTCCATTTTTTTTTTGCTATTGTGAATAGTTCAGCAATGAACATACTTACAAGTATCTTTTGGTAAAGCAATCTATGTTCCTCTGGGGATATTCCTAGAAGTAGGATTGCTGAATCATATGAAAGCTCAATTTTTAGTACTTTGAGAAAAATACCACACTGCTTTCCACAAAGGTCGAACTAGCTTACATTCCCACCAACATTGTGGAAGTATTCCCTTTTCTCCACAGCCTTGCTAACTTTTTAAAAACTTTTTAATGACAGCCATCCTTACACTGTGAGGTGGTATCTCATTGTAATTTAGATTTACATTCCTTTGATGATTAATAAGGCTGATCACTTTTTCATATGTTTGTTGTCTGCTTGAATGAATTTCTTTGAGAAGTGTCTGTCCTTTGACTACTTTTTAATGTTTTTTGGTTTTTTTTTTCTTGTCAATTCGTTTGAGTTTCTTGTAGATCCTGAACGTGAGGCAAGCCCAACTTCTGAAGCTGGTTTATAATAAGGCTTTCAGACTCTGCCTTTGTCTCTTGAGACACTTGCTGTGAGGTCCTAAGCTGCGATGTAAGAAGCTCAACTACCCAGGAGCAGCTATACTATGAGAAGTCTATGTCACAATAAAAGGCCCCGGGAGATGTATCATCTCTTGGAGAGAGAAGAGGACTATCAGCACCAAAGCTCCAGACAAGTGAGCTATCTTGGAAGTAGATCATCAAGCCTCAACTATTACAGAAGATACCATATGGATAGCATGAGCCCTTTCTATATTCCTGATCCATACAATTGGGAACAATAAAAAGTTCTGTTTTAAGCCACTACCTTTTAAGAATAGTAGGTTATGCAGCAATAATTAATTAGAACAAATGGGCATGTAGTGAAAACTTTTTGAGATGCATTTGAAAGATCAATTTTCTTTTGTGCTTTAGCATTTTTTATTGGGAAACATTTCAGTAGAATATTTATATAAAGAACAAAATAATTATTTAATTATAAAGGCAAGATAATTTATTCTGTTTGCATGCAATAAGATCACTGGGAAAGTGTGCAACTAAAATAGAACTCCTGATCTCAGTTAACAGAGATAACAACAAAAATGATATTCTTTACATTCATTCTTAATTTTCCCCCAAACAAAGACAAAATGTCAGCATTCTCATCACCTAAAACTTTTTGCAGATCTGTTTGTGTTTTTGACCTGGTTGAGAATTGATGAGAGAAGATGATGCCAGGTTCATAAAAATGACAAATGCTTCTGTCATTAAGGGATGCATTAATCGTTTTGTCAGGAGAAAACCTACCATTGGAGAGATAAGCCAATAAAACTCCAATGTTGAAATTCCATTCCAATTGAAAATAAGTCTTTAATAACTACACTTTCCTTTGGGATGGAATATTTTTTAAACTAGTAAGTATGGATATTTAATACAAAGATGTCACAATTCATTCTAAATAATATAGTTCCATTAAATGGCTATGGATTGCAAAGTGAACCACAAGAGAAGGAATAACTGGTGTATACAGGTGGGCATTTTTTTTTTTCGGGAGAAGGTTTCTAAGAGTTGTCTAAAAATCAAGTCAGATTTGATTTTTACTTTAAAAATAAGTATTATATTGATTCTTTTGGTTTTCTAAATCTATATCAAAGTGGGTCTTCAAAATCTAATGTCATGAGTTATTGACAAGTATGATAAGTGTGAGGAAAGCAGAAGTACACTCATCCTGATAACCAAGGATTAAGAGAAAATAAAACATTTTGAAATATAAACTGATAAAAGGTATAGTTCTTTCCCAGACTCTACAGTAAACTGATTTCATGCTCTGGACACTGACATACCATATAACATACTGTCTAATCACTAAGAGAAGATCTTAAGAGGGAATAACAGTGCAGTGTCAGAGGCAATGTCCCATGAATATTTTCATGTTTCTTCATGGCGTGAGATCTCTGAGCAGAGTGTGCTAGAAAACTGTGCTAAAAGATGAATGAATGGCAAGAATGCCTTAGAAGTTAAATTTAGATACTCCAGGGAGAGATTTACAGATTTATCTCCCTGGAACTGTTTTTTTTTTTTTAGATTACAAAGGTAGGGGTTCTGGAGACTTTCTCCTCAAAAATATTTTGTTTATATCACACAGGAAGGATTTCTTCTTCTCCTGAGAGAAGGAAAAGTAACTATGTCAGGCATCCTATGAAAGCTCAGAAAGTTATAACTTGGGGGTTCCTCTCCTGTGGTACAGACCTCTCTCACCTTGAACAGATTGGGTACACTTGACTTTCATCAATCGCTCTGTAGGCAATTGAGTTGTGGGAAACCAATACAAGATGAGATGTTCTGTAGTTGATCCATTTTTTATGTCAGACATTTTATGCTTTCTGTTAGAACAAATAAATACAGATATACAAACTTAGAAATGTGGTCTATAAGGTAAAATCCCTCATCCTTGTGGTGAATGTAATTTTTTAGAGTTATTTGTGCTTTAGCGCTCTTTGACTCTACTTAACCAGGTTCCTATTCTCATTCTTTTCCTCTAGTACCCCCCAAATATAGATATTTTAGTAAGGTGGGTGTTAGTTGCTCAAAAATAATATTTAAGATAAAAATTAAGCATTTTATTTAAAAATAGAATTGCATAAAGTTTTAGCTAAACCCTAAACTCTGGGCATCATCAGAATTTGGCAGCAGGGGTTGAATGGCTACCAGTGAAGCAGACAATTATTTATCTTCCCTATATGAAGTTGACAATATTTGGGGGAGTAAGGTGCAGGTTTTACAACTTTATGTCCACAATCCTGGCACAGTGCCTTGTATGAGGTATTTCTTAGTAAACTTTAAAGAAGGTAAATTGCAGTAATAGTCATCCTGAGCAAAGTTTGCATGTGTGTGGCTTCTTGTACCAGAGAGTTACCCCCAAATATCATTATAGATATTAATGTAATGATGAAAGTAATACAGCCTATAACTCAATCATATTTAGTATATCCATCATGAAGGCATATTGTCATGACAGAGGAATAGTGATCTGTACGGAGGCTAAAACAGGAGAAAAAGGACATGACACTTCACCAACTTTTGGGACACTGGCAGACTGGAGTTGTCTGGTTACTTGGTAGTTAATGCTTACAGTGAAGAAGCTGGACTTGGCAAAGGGTTAAGTAAAAGTCATACATCAAATAATTTGCTTTCATATAACCCAATTCTCTTTTATTTATAGATACATTTATGATGAATTTAACATATCAATCTGCCATAGTCATTAGTTGCCTTCATGTACTACTACTCCAGTTCAGTTACAAAATACAAAGTGCAAAATTCAAATAGTTGACTTAAAATAAAAACTGCATAGCTAAAATGAAAGCAAGAGATTCCAGATGTCTAATCATTTTCATTCTCATTTGTCTTGTTAGCCTGATCTTTAGTCATAGATGCATATTTGTCAGAATATAGATTTTTATAGTTGCTCTTGCATAGAACACAAGTTTTGAATTTGCCCTAGTTGATGTTTTACAAAATAAAGTTTAATAAATTCTGTAGGCGAAACAGGCTGGAATATTTTGCTCTCTTAAAATGGCTAATATATGCACATTGACATATTATTCAAATAGCAATTATGACTGAAACAGGAATGTAGTCACACACATTGGGTGAATGGCCTGCATTCTCCTGTTGCAATGGAATGGCATTAATATCTAGGATAAAGGTTCATGGCCTTGGAAAATAGTCATCTAATCTCCCACTTGGTAGAGGCTCCTTTATGTGTCAGGTGCACATAGTTTGATGGCAATATGCCTTAAAATCATCCATTTTGATTAATTGCAAACCTGTGCTTAACAGACATTCTTTTTTTTTAACTTTTTCTTACAAAAAGATGTAGATATTAAAAAGATAATCACAAGGGGCCAGCAAATATGTCCTTATGAATTAATCAGCTACTGTTACCTTTATATTGCAGAATCAATTGGAATTCTGTACCTGTTAATATTTGCTAATGCAGATTAATCAGTCTCAAAATCTGTCCCAGATCCTTTGACCAGGCGGAGACTTGTACCCACAAGGTTCACTGATAGACCCCAGAGCTGTCCAGATTCCCCAGAAATGCAGAACTTCTTAAGTCACAGTTTTGAAACTTCAGAGATAGGAGAGATTTTGAAAGCTACGATTAGATGGCAGTACAAGGGCACTCAGAGACATGGTTTATTTTTACTTTCTGGAAGAGATAAATGAGATGTGGTATCTTTGCTGATACCCTGAGAATAAATTTTAATTTGAGGTTTGGTCTTTTGTGTTTTGTTCTTATTATATATAGAAGGAAGTATTTTTCTTCCACATTGCTTAGTATTTAAAAATAATATTCATATTTATATAATATTTTACTTATATAATAACATTAAATATTCAGCTTATAACTAAAGATCAAAAACTTGCTGATACATGGGTAAGAAGTTAAAAGGAGTGAAATGATGATACAATATCTGATGAAGCTTCAAATCTACAATGTTGAAATAAATAAAAACAAAAATAATGAATTAAGAGAGAAGAGAAACGAAAGGGGGTAGGTGGTAAAGAAAACAAAAATGGTCAGTAGGAAAAATGAACTGAGCCTGATGTTACCTCTCTAATCAGATTCAGGCTTTTGGCATGGCACTCCCTGAGCAAGTGTATGGACCCTCTTCTAGTTCCTGAGGACACAGCACTGAGGAAGACAAATAGTGAATGTCCTTGTTCTTATAGAGCTTATTATTTTAGAGATGAGGAATCAGGAAGATAGGTGTATTAAAAAGTAAACAATGACTATTCCATATTCATTGTAAACAGTATATATCAAATAAAAGTATATACAATGCTGTATCAGAGAGATGGTGATTATCTGACAGAAATAAGCAAAGAAGCAAATGAAAATAACATGGAAAAGGTAGCAGAGAAAATTATTTAAGATTGGGTGGTCAGAAAAACTTTTTTGATGAGGTGACATTTGTGGTGAAACCTGAATTGTTTAAAGGAGTCAACCTTGAGAAGATCTTAAACTTTATAAACTCTGGAAACAGCCAAGGCAGAGGTACAAAGGTGGGAGTAAGCTTGGCATTTTCAGAGACCGAGCAGAGGCTGGTATGATGGGAGAACCTCTGAGCTTTAAAGGAACAAGCCTGTGAATGAGGGAGAAGAGGACAGAGAGGAGGCAGGAACAGGTCAGGTGAGACAGGTTTTATATGCCAGAATAAAGTGTTAGAGTTACATGTTACCCTAAATAAATGTGGAAAACCTTAGAGAGTTTTAAGAAGAGAAATTACAATGAAACTACACATGACCTGAGTCCTGCTTGTTCTTGGAGTTTTATAACATTGAATTCAAACAACAATTTGTCTTTAAAAGTCAGTGTAGATGCTTATGGAAATAGAGACTAAATATTCTTAAATATTATTTTAAAACAAAGATGAATACAGTGATTCATAAGCCAACTCCCAGTTTTTCAGAATACATTGCTTTTTAAACTATGTTTTGCTTCATATGGAATCTTTTATCTATTTTGAGATGGAATATTTTTTTCTAAAAAATGCCACTTAAAAAAGTTTGTGAAATATTTATGAAAAGAATATAAATGTATAGCAAAATACCATACTATTATAATATCTTCAGCTTCTGAAGATCCTAAAGAAGTCAAATAGATGAGAAATGAACTCAGTTGTTCTGCCCACATGAAGGAGAGACAAGTACACAGAACAAGAGAAACAGAAGAGTCATAGGTTAGAGTTCCTGACTTAGGAGCAAGTTTTCCTAAAGAAAGAGGGTACTAGTGCCAAAGGGTTAAAGAATAAAGAGAATACAGAAGAGTATATAAAAACACAGAAAGAGGAAGGAGAAAAAGACTAATTTCTCCTTAGGAAATTCTTCTTAAAGGCCTTCAATTTCTATGCAGGTTTTTTTTCCTTTCTTTTTTTTTTTTGTGGTAAAGGAATTTAAAGCTCAGATTTGTTTTCTGGGTATAGAATTCTCAGATAATAATACCTGCAACTGATTCACAGCAGAACTTTATTTTTCTTACCCAAATGTTGTTATTAATTGTTCCAGAATATCTACTTTTTCAAAAATGAGTGACATTTTTCTATATGGCTCTATAAAAAATTATTTCATTAAATAATAATAATAGCCAAAATAATAAAGCAGTGCATTAAAATATCCAGGAGTCATTAGAGTAGAAACAATGAATCATGCATACTAGAAGCATAAACTAATAGGTTTAATAGACTTGCTTATATTTCCTTAAGAAGTAAGCTTAGTTAATTATGCATTTTAAAAACATGAAAGCATATGATTTCATTCCAGAAGTGATGAATTCTGTGGAGTTTTAAAGTCTTTATTGCAGAAATATGTCCCTCTATCTGTGAGTCTCTTTTGTAATGTACTAATTTTCTCTTTTAGGGTGTTTTATTGTGGCAAAACCTGAATTGTGGTATTATGGACAATCCAGTCATTGACTGCAGATTGGTGTTATTGAAGCAGTGTTTTGAACAAAATGAGATGCTATTCTGGCACAGCATCTCAATAAACCATTAGTGTGTGTTACTCAGTGAAGGAAATAAGGAAGGAAGGAGTGAGGAAAGAAATGGAGGAGGAGGAAGAAAGAGCATTTTACTGTCAGAAATTTCCCATCAATGACATGATAGCAATATGAATGCATCTCAATCCTGCTCAAAGATCCTCCTAGGGAATCTTGGAAGGTAGGTTGTAGATATACACCGTATCCTGCAACTGATTGTATACTGGAGAAAGTATGTGTTCTGAACACAGGTAGACCTTCTGGGTTAATCTGCAGCAGATGAACTAACCCCATTTGAGCTAAGTTGAGTCCTAACTCAAATCCAGACATAATAAGTTTGCAGAGCAAAGTGAGTCTCTCTGAAATTTATTTTTCTCATCTGTAAAATGGGAATATTGATACCAACTTAAGTTAATAAAGCTCAAAGGAGATAACGGTTCCTGAGTAACAACAGCACAGAGTAAATAAGCACTAATGAACAGCAGCTGCTAAAATAACCATCAAATCGCTTTGCTTTTTCTCCCCACTTACTAAAATGGCTTATTTTATAAAGTGACAGATAGGAGAAGTGTTTGGAGAAAAAGTGACCTTTCTTTAAATTAACTGATATGGGGGTAAGAAACGGGTATAAAATAAAAGAATGATGATTATGAGCAATAATAGTTTCTTTCCATTTTTATCTCAAGCTTTTTCTGAGCTCTTAGGCTTATTAAAAGAAATCTTTGTCTTATGTAGAATGCAAAACATGACCATTATTGATATTGGGAAAACATAGTAATAACTATATAAAATATAGTGATTTGATATTCTTAAACTCAATAATGGCTTATCAGAAAAATATATAAAATATATAAACTGATATCTTTCATTATGAATTATTTAGTTTACAAAATAGTTTCTAAAGGTACACATTAAGATTTATTCATGAAGTCTCTTCCTGTAAATAAATAATTCAGTAAATATTTTGATGCAATACTTTTTAATTAAATGAATATAATCTTGAAAAGATTAATTGAGAAATGGAAAGTACTTGAAAGGGATCAAAGAGTTTCAAAATTCTCTGCTTTCAGTTTCTAATCTAAGTACCCAAAAGGCTGTAAAAAAATCCTCTGGGAATCCAACTGACTAACAAGGAGAAGAAATAAGTTCCAGTGCACTTTAAATAGGCCAGAATTACTAATGAAAATGAGTTGAAATATTTATATTATCTTTGTACTTCAAGCTCATGAGTTATATAATATTAACTTCTTAAAATTTATTCTAAAACTTGTAGTCTAAAATGCATATAGCTTGCATCAAGCAGTTGCTAAGTAAAAGAGACAGAGGAACTCAATGTCAAAGAAAAGGAAGAAAATATTTTTTAAAAAGTAGGCAATCAGTATGTTAGAATGGAATGAAAACTGGGAGGCAAATGAAAAAGGAGAAAATAATGCATTTTCTTAGTACTATGATTTTAACATTATAAAAATCTTCTATTAAAGATTTTCCTTTTAGAAATAGGAATTGGATCCACTTTGGTGGACAAGAGGAAAAAAAGGAAATAAAACTGAAGATAACAGAATATTTAGTAGATTCTACATAGAAGGTTATTGGGATGGTGGCAAAGCCTAAGGTTGAAGGTATTTATTTTCATTTTTATATGAACTTCTGGTCCTGCATTATTTTAACTGATTTCAAGTTGAATCTTTGATGCAAGAATCAAAACACAACAATTGAGGCAGATTCACAATTCTATATTTGAAATTCAGCTATAAGATCTCAGAATCCATTTGGCAGATACACACACACTTCTCCCCATTTGGATATAATAAGAAAATTAGTGTTTGTGGGAGATTTGGGGATAGGAGTTGGGGTAGAACTGAGAAAGATAGAGGAGAACAGACCCAAAGAAAGAGGTTTAATAGTATTGAGCGGGTTGCTTTCAAGTGATGCATATGTTCATAATCGTAGAGTTTGTACAGAAGAGTATTATTCTAAATAGAAACAAGTTCTAAATAGATACTTGCTAGTTAGTTAATATTACAGATAAGAGCAAGTATTATAGCTTTGTTGCTATTGTGTTTTCTGTTAGAAGTCTCTCTTTTTATAATAAGATCATTTAACATAAAACATTTTCATTCTAATCTTATGTTCACCAAATCATTCAAAATTGATCCTATCAGTAAATGGACTGGAATTGGATAATAAAGGAATAGCAAAAAGTGTATGCCCATGCATCATGAAAACTGAATAATCTCAGCTTTTTATAAAAACCTATGAACATAATACATATGAACTGAATTTGACTGAAGTAAAATCCTGCATGCAGTAGAATCTCAAATATGGCTTAGACCTTGGCAGCTTCTGAAATTAGAGAGGAAGAGGGAAATGGACAATTACATGTCAAATTGAAGTTGACACTAGAATATCCTGACATCTTTGTGTTAGTGCCTGGTAGTTTTCTGCTTGATGCAGATGCTGACTGTATCACCACCTGGGGGCATGAATCATTGCTGGTGTCTCACATCATCCCCACCATCTGTCGCGGCAAACTTGGCAGCAGGGCTAGCATCTGAAAGAGGCTGTGGGGAGATGGAGGCAGAACCACACTGGCATATTTGGAGGCTTCAGTCACACTCCACTGTTGCCACTGCTTGAAAACGGAAGGTCTAGGAGGCATCTGGCCTCAACACAGGCAGAATACCTGAACAAATTATATGTCTGACAATGATAAAGCTGCTTATGAGACTAGGGGTGGGGAAGGGAGTCAAGTCAGCAGCACCAAGAACTGACAACAAATCCTTTGTTGTCCCTAAAGTAAGGACACCATTTTGCCCTTGCACCCTGTAATACCCATAATCACACGCTACTTCCTGAAGAAATGTGCCATCAGTAATCAAGCACAAAGGAGAGATTAAATGAACACTTCTCTAGATTACTTGCAATCACTAGGGTAAGGCACACTAGTCCTATGATTTGCAGGGCCACAGATACAATGACTCACAAAGTAGGATGGGACAGGAAAATAAAGGTAGCTTGGCCACATAATGTAAAATATGTTGAAGCCTTCACCTCCCATATAAATCTCATTATTGTCAATATAGGGCTAGAAACATTTTGTTAACTATTTATACTTTATCTGCATGAATATATTTTCTGTTAGGTGGAAAGATGAAAGAAAGAGAGACAAGACTTTTTGTAGGTCCAGATCTACCTTAGGATATTTCCTACAGGGCAAGGAAGTCCTAGCTGAGGGTTCAACGGGGCTGGCAGTACTACAATCTGTTATCTGAACAATCTAAACCATTAGAAGGGGACCTCATATTCTGAGCCCTACTCTTGAAAGAAAATACTGTCCAGGACTAATCTGAAAATGAAATCAGAGTAGCCTAGCCACAGGACTGCTATCTAGAGTTGGTCTTCATTTTTTTTAAATGCTAATAACATAAGGAGTTTATAATTTACATGTCCAGTGAGCATTTACTCTCTTGGTTGGACTATCAGTCTGCGCATTTGGGTATTTCATTCCTGTAGTTCCCAATTTATTAACTAGGCAAAATGGGCTCACCTCTTAAATTCAGCAATATTTCAGCACTGACAAAGATGCTTATACCAAGTTCATTTAGCTAAAGTGACATAAATAGTCAAGCTATTATGGGGTGGTGTTCATCAGTGTGGACAGCTTCTGCACTCAGCTGACTGAGACAATATAGAAGGGCTACTGTTGGCATCAGACATCAGCCTTTTCCTGGCTGAAGACCAGTAACTTGTGAGCAAATAGAGAGAAAAAAATCTCTTTCCTCCACTGGAACAGTGCTGCACAGAAGAATCTAGCAAAGCAGTAGAAAACTGAAATTAAAGCCTGAAGAGGCTCTATGAGCAAACATCAGCAAGCCTAGCTCTGCTCAGAATGGACATTCAGCAGGAGCATGCTGAATGGTGGCTCTAACATGTCCATGGTGTCAGCTAGACTTTGCTCCCCATTATTTTTTTTTAAATGGTGCTTCAGATTCAGCAGATTTTTGCTTAAATCTAAAATCCACATCATGCCAACTGTATGAATTTTGGACAAGTTACTTAATCATTCATTGCTTCAGTTTATATATCTATTTAATGAAAATAATATCAATATTATGATTATTATGAGATTAATATTATCATTATTATGAGAGCTGTTGTGGTGATTAAACTGAAAAGGAAAATGCAAGTAAAATGCCTAACGTGGTGCTGAGTGGACAACAGACAATCAATAAGATGGCATTGGAATTTGGTTAAATTGTTATTAGGGTGACATGTAAACAGAACATCCATATCCATCCAAATAAGGTAACGCCACAATGCAATGCATAGACTACTGTGCCCATGTTTATTGTGCTTCTGGTTGCATTCAGTGTGCTGCCCTTCAACTTTGAAGGCATTAGGTAATAGATACTACACAGATAGAAAAGAAAAAAATCCCTCAATTTTACTAGCATCATCCTCTTGTGTTTTCGGTCAGGGAATGGTGTATTGCCAGAAAAAAAATTATCAGAAAGCTTAATGCAAAATTGTATATAAAATATTTTAAATGCACCTATGCTAATTCTTCAGTATAGTTGTGTGTATGTGTAAGTTTGAACAAGAGCTATGCATTTCCTTGTTTCTTCAGTATATTTCCATCTGTATAATAGAAGATAGCACTTCATCCCTTGCAGGTGCCTCATAACCCTCCAGGTTTTAGCATGTTTTTAACAAGTTCTTTACATTTATTCTCTCAGTAGAACTCTCTCTTATTTCATTTGTTTAAATTAAAGTCCAGACACTGGTTTCTTTTCTTCATTAACAAAAATAATTAATAATTATGGTTTGGTAATAGATGTTCTCCAATAACTATCTTTACTGCATGTTAATATATTTACTGTGCAGGAAAATAAAACCTGCAAAAGAGCTAAGTCATGAAATGTAGGAAAATGAGCTATTAAAGTGAAGGTTTGTGAAGGCCTGAGACAATATGAGAGCAGAGGTCAATTTTGGATGGTAGCCCTGTCAGGATGAGCATTTTAACATCTAAAAATGCCACTAATTCCTCTCTAATGAATTTGACATTATTAAGATTATATGGTATAGTCAAGGAGATTGTCAAACTGTTTGTCCCAATATTAAGCAATAATATATTTTGAGGTCCCCAAAATGTCTTCACTAATAGAGGTTGTCACTATGTTATAAGCCCATCACTATGGCAAATGCCATGTGGCATTCAGTTCAAAATAATGACAACAATTTATGAAAATAATTTTCAAATAAATTTTGATGCAAATTCCTTTCATGTTAGATGGAAACAGAAAATTAAAGTGCAAACAGTATGTACAACATACTACATTTTTTGCATAAAGGGTACAAAATAAAGTTTGTGCTTTAGAAACTCTGGAAAGACATGCACACAAACGCACCTACATTAAAAACAGTGGTTATGTGTAGTCAGAAGGCAGACTTGGGTGAGTGAGGAGTGGGGCTGATAGCTGCAGACATTTTAAAATTTAGTTTGATTTTGAAACCATGCAAATGTATTCCCTATTTACAAAATTTAAAAAATTAAATATTTTTTATAGAAACTTCTTGCATGGAAGTTCATTTTCTCTTACATTTCTTGAACCTGATTATGCTTTTCTAGAAACTGGGTATCACTGATTATGTTCAAAGAAAGAACGATGGGTGAAATTCAATGAGGTATTTTCCATGTTTTTTTTTAATAGTTGTACATTTGATCTCATATTCATAATTTCCCCCCAATCATTGTTGTATCTTTGAGATACCAACCAATCTATATTAAAAGTAATTTTTGAACTGTTCTTGGGTTAGCTTGATGCCAAAGTTGAAGAGATTTAAGAGGACTGCTTCTCCTGAACTGTAAATTATTAAGTAAAGAAATTGCTTGTTTTAATCACTTATGAAGGCTAGGTTTTAAAGTATAATAATGACAACAGCATATCAAGAATCCTTTGTTAACTTTTCTAGCACACGCAACAAGCATATGTTGGTGAATATGACCATTAAGAAACATACCAAGTATGACTATAAAAGGAAACAACAAAACATTTTCAGTGTTTTTGAAAAAGAATACGATTTTACCTGTGTTTTATTATAAATAAACAGGTTCTGTCATATTTTATCTTCTTGCCAGCAAATGAAGGACATTGTTTCATAAAGCTTCTAAAATGTACATGAATATTTAATTAAATCATATTTCCTTGAGAAAATAAAGTTCATTCGCATTTATAGCAGACAGTTGTGAGGAGCTCATAATTGTCATAAGACCAGGGTAGCCAGTACCGGTTGCTTGTGGAACAAAACTCCTCGATTTTTAAAACTTTTTTTAAAAAATAAACATACAATCATAGGTGTTCATTTACTTTAAAAATTCTAAAGATGAAGAAAATTATCGTCTATATATTTAAGTCCTTGTATAAATTACAAAACTCAAGTTTATGTTACAGAGTCCCTTCCCCATAGGAAGCATAAAGCACTTTTGTGGTACCTTTCACCAGTAAATATTTGTATCACATTGAATTTGACAAACAAAATAAAAGTCAATATTGCATCTTTAACCCCCAAGAGAACATTCTTCTAAGCTGTCTCTTGTGATGAATGAGCCTCAAAAGTCACTTGATTGCCATGATTTAACTCAATCTCAAATAAAGATATATAAAAGTAATACACATATTGACTTCAGTAGAAATCTAAAAATCAGTGAACTGCAGACTCTTCTTTCTTGAGGTCAACAAACACCCTTTGGAAGACAACCAAGAGTAGTTTAAGACCAGGACAAAAAAATAAAATTATATCAATAATAATTATAATAAAAATAACAATAATAAAATAAAAATAACAACAACCAACAATGAGGTAAACTCCCCTTTAAAAAGGCAATATGTGTTGCCTGGACTGTCAGGAGAGAGTTCGATTGTACCTGACACCCAAATGTTTTTCTAACCAGAGTTCAGCCAGTTGCATGGTTGAGGCAAAAGTACTTGCCTTGGATCCTAAGCACATCTTGTACTGCTTAGGGTCCAAGTTAGGATCACAATGAACTGGATGAAAAATATGCACCACTCCTACTTCTTGACTTCTGAAGGGCCTTAAGCCAGACAGAATAACTTTATTGTAGAGATCTACATCCTCCAGTCCCCAGCCTTGTATTGAGGTATCAAATCCACCTGCACCTAGAAGATCACTTTTGTAAATACAGGTTATTCCATATCCATAGTCTCTCCAAAATCCAGTCTTCTTTGAGAATATAAAGTCATCATCACTGGGAGGATTTCCCCTATTGGTTACCTTTGGGTCATACTGGCTAAAGATGATCGGGTAATACACCTGTTGTCCCTGAATTGTATTGTCTCTACATCGTTGGAGAAAGTCTCCTTTGAAGATCAAGTCAACATCACAAAATAGCAGCAAAGTGTCATTGTCAAACTGGGAAGAAGCCATTTCAAGACCAAGACCTCTAGAAAACTCTCCCTTCATAGAAATCAGGGCCATTTCTGCTTTGGGGTATCTGTTCTGGTATTCTTTTATCAGCTCAATATGCTTGTTGGAATCTTGGCCAGAATCCCTATTAAAAAGGATGATGACCAGCTTTACATTCTGCTTTGGGATAAGACACATATTTTCAAAGTTCTCCATGAATCTCAAGAAAATGTCATATCTCCCAATGAGAGGAACAAGAATGTGTATTTTCTTTTCATTGTGCCCTCCCATTTCTTTGGCACCTTGAAAAGAAGATAATATCTTTAAGGAATTAGATATAAAGGAGAATGACTGAGTGTCACTGTTAATACTCTCTACGAGACTGTTGACATCTAGCTCTTCAGTTTCTCTGAAGAAAGGCTTGCTGAACAACTGCTGAAGATAGGCATGACGTCTCACTGGCACAGTCAGTTTCCTTCCCTTGTGTCTTTTGTATAAGAGGAGTAAATCCAAAATGTACTCCACTCCGTGCATGGGATTAACTCTACGGTAGCCATACTGAATTTCCTTGAAGTCAATGAGCCGTCCTCTACTCTTGGCATTCTCGTTGATCATCTCCATCACCTGTAGGACGGTGTCATCCAGCGCTGACCTTAAAATGCTATTGATGCTCTGTCGAGGAGGCTGGTTCTCAGCTGCTGAGTAAAGGAGCTTCCCTGTCAGGAATTCCCATTCTATGACTTCATTTCTCTCCCGAGGTTGAAAGTGGTTGAAAGAAGGTATTACTCCCAGCTGTTGGTCCTCTTTACTCACTTCAGTGTTACTCAGCTTGCTCATCAGAGCACTCTCCCTGTGGAGCTGGATGGTGCGATAGCGGAGTTCAGAAATTTTGCGGCTGAGCATGTAATTATGCAGCCTGTACTGGTATGCAGGCCTTTTGTTGGGATGAAGGGTTATGGCTGCGTGGATTTTGCTATTGTGAAGGTCTTGGATATAACCCTTCCGATTGTGTTCATAATTTTCATGGAACAGTTGTTGCATCTGAAAAGTAAAAGGAAATCAGAACTTTAGGCTATTAAAAAGATCTCTAGCAATAAACTAAAACATTTAATTTAGAATATTTAACAGATTATTTGTATAACAGTTCACAAAATGGTTTGTAAAATTTATGTTTAAAAAATTTAAATAGTTTTGGCATTCTTAATTGACAGATAAAATTGTATGTATTCATCATGTACCACATAATATTTTGAAGTAAACATACATTGTGGAAGACTAAATCTAGCTAATTGATATATTTATTACCTCACACTGTTATGTTTATAGTAAAAACACTTAACATATAGCTCTCAAAATTTAATAGAATATAACATATTGTTATTAACTATATAGTCACCATCTCTTGAATTTAGAGATTCTATCTAACTGAAATTTTATATAATTTGACCAACATCTCCCCAATCCCTCCCCAACAAATGCTAATATCATTTTATTTTCCAGTTGTAAGGTCAACTTTTTTAGTTTCCACATATAAGTGAGATCATAAATGTCAAGTTCATAGGCTCAAATATAGAAAGCTAACCTCCAGTTATATATTTTGAAATGAAGAATCTTTGCCTCTCTATTTACTCTGAAGCCAACCAAAAATATCAATGAAAAAATGAATTGGATATACTCCTAACCCCATAACAGATCATTGAAAGAGAGAGAGAGGAACAATGGGTATAGCATGGATTTTCCAAAATAGAGAATTCACTCTAAGGACTAAAACCAATGACTGGCAGTAATAGGCTATTTGTCAGAGGGGTCCTAAACTATATTTAGCATACTGCCATACCATCTTCATAGAGTAAGTTCTTGATAAGATGTAGTAGAAACTTTATTTTTCTACATTTCTGTTCTAAAGTATCATGTCAAAAATTAGGCATACTTGGCATCCTCATAAAACAGAAAGGCTTTCCGCTAGTCTAGAACAAATGTACGAACTCAGGCTGAAACCAAAATGAGAAAAATGCACAGTTATAAAAACAAAATTCAAACTGCCAACTAACTCCTCTCTGCCAATCAAGGAATCTCCATCACACCCATTTAAGGTTAAGTAACAACAAGAAGAGGAAAAAAAGGCATGGGAGAAGGAGGGGGAGAAGGAGGAAGAGGAGGAGGAGTAGGAGGACAACGATCACCAATAATAGCATGCGGTGTCTACAAACGTACTGTTAGATATGGAAAAAGGAATATTGCAAACTTAAAAATACGAATTGGAAGCATGTAAAAATTATGCACAAATAAAAAAATTAACAAAAATACATCCTCTCCAAAAACAAAAAAAGTCTCAAGAAATATATAAGTGCACCTAAAGAAGTAAACAAGTAAATGAGCAGAGCTAAGGAAAAGGAGAAAAAAATAAAAACATCAACATTCATATTGCAAGAAGGGTAAAAGGAGACACAGAGATTTATGAAGAACATAGGAAGAAGAGAGTTGAGAACATTTAGCAAAGTAATAGAAATATAAAATAGAGGTCAAAGTTTGGAGAAAGGTAGGTTCTTTTAGTAAAAGAAGTGCTAGGTCAGAAGGAAAAAAAATAAAAACTGATTCCCTACATCTCCCACATGGATGAAATGTTGATATAAATATGGAAGTTCATTTTTAAAAGGGAAGAAAAAAAAAAAAAAGGAAGCAGTGTGCGGCCCATAGTCCCAGCTATTCTGGAGGTGGCAGGACAAGGATTGCTTGAGACCTGGAGTTCACATTCAGCCAGGGCAACATAGCAAGACCCCATCTACAAAAATAAAATAAAATAAGATTTTAAGTTTCTCAAATTGAACAGAGGAAATATCTGCATGATTTTTGGATAGGTGAAGATTTCATAAATAGGACACAAAGTAATCAGATTGATAAATTGCATTTTGTTATAATTAAGAACTTTGTTTCTCAAAAGAAAAAAAAAAATAAGAGAATTGAAAATGTCAACTGTAGACTAGATGCAACGGTTCAGCCTGTAATCCCAACACTTTGGGAGGCCGAGGCAAAAGCCCAGGGGTTCGAGACCAGCCTGGGCAACTTGGTGAGAGCTTGTCTCTACAATAAATCAAAAAATAAGCTAGATGTGGTAGCACATACCTGTAGTTCCAACATCTTGAAAGACTGAGGCGGAAGGATCGCCTAAGCCCAGCAGGATGAGACTGTGGTGGCCATGAGTGTGCCACTTCAGTCCAGCCTGGGCAACAGAGTGAGACTCCAATTCAAAAAAAAAAAAGAAAGAAAGAAAGAAAAAGAAAAGAGTCAAGTACAGCATGGGAGAAGAAAATTTTAATAGAGCTTATGAATAAGGACTAATGCCCAGAATATATAATGAACTTGTACAAATCAGAAAGGAAGGACAAACTCAGCAGAAAAAAAAAAAGGGGGAAATAAAACTTGAGTTGTACTTCACAAAAGGGAGTATGCAAATACTTGACAAGCATATAAAAATATTCTCTACTTCACTCATCATCAGGGTAATGCCACTTAAAAATCACAATGTGATAACATTAGGGATCCACAAGCATGGCTAAAACTAGACAGATTGATAATCCATGCACTGACTAGGTCATGGAGGATTTGGAACTCTCATATGCTGCTGGTGACAATGTAACTTGCTTCAGCCACTAGGAAAAACTGTATCCAATAAAATGAACATACACATTCCCTGTGACTCAGTAAGTGTCTCTTAGATTTATGCTAAGAAATGCGTACCTATATGCACCTAAAAATATATGTGAAGATTTTCACAGCTGCATTATTCATACTCCAAAACTGAAAGCCACTCAAATGTACCTCAGGGTAAAACAGCTATAGTATAATTGTGTAATAAAAAGTAATATATCAGTTAAATTAAATTAAATATTACTAATATCAACATGGATAAATCTCACAAACATAGTGAAGGAAACCATATAAAACAAGAATTCTTTTTTTGTAATTCTTTTATATGAAATTGAGAAACAGATGAAACCCATCAATGCTGTTAGTGGTTAGAATAGCAATCAAGAATCAAGAAAAAGGAAGCTTCTGTAGTGCTGGTAATGTCCTTTGTTTATACAGGTGGTGGTTATATGTGTGATTTAGTTTGTTAATATTCATTAAACTTTAGATATGTTTGTTATCCTCCAATTAATAAAATATTTTATTTTGAAAGTATGCTTACACATGCATATAGAATTGGGTATGGTTTTCAGGCAGGTATGTACAAAAAATGTGTGTCAATATGTGGGGGGTGGAGGGGAGAGTGGGGAGGGGGTAGAGAGAGAGAGAGAGAGAGAAAGAGAGAGAAGGAGACCAGAGAGACTTTCCTAGAGAAGGTGACCTAGAAGGGAGATGATTAATACTACGGCTGATTCTTTACCCCCAGTATTTCATCTGGTTCCTTTTTCATACTTGGATAGGTTTTTAAATCAACATCATTTGACTTTGAAGAATATAACAGCAGTTATTTCAAGAAGGGTTTTGAACTTGATTCAAGATGCAGCAGTTTGGTTTCTTCCAATTTTTTGTCCTGAAAAGCACATGCCAATTTTTATTTGAAACTTTGATCGTTAAATCAAATTAAATTCATAATTTATGGTGGGCTGTTTTATCTCCACTTGTGTAGTATTAATATTTTTAACAAAAATTGCTTTGATATATTACATTATATATTGTTCCCTGAATTTTTTTCTTTCTATGCAAGATGGTAGAATAATTCTGATCTCATAGAGACTACTAATTAGTTATATCATATCTAAAAAGCATTGGCTGTCACTATTCTTTTTTAAGGCATGATGTAAATTACTAAGAAAAGGGACTATGCTAAATTAAGTAAGATGCATTGCTCAGAGGAAAGCTATTAATCGCATACTTATCTAGGTCCTTTAGTGATGCTGAAGTGATTAATCCTGTACCATTTGATAAAGATGACATTGTGTAGCAGAACAAATAATATTTTAGTACTGAAATGTCAAACTAACATATAATTTCAGCCTTACATTGTGTTTATCTTTCAAACATATCACTTTGCAGATATACCACAAGCAGAGGAAGGACAGTGGTGGGGATAATTCCTAAAAGTAAAACATTCATACACACTCCACGTAGTATAGTAATGATGACAGTATCTTGAATTTATTTCACATTTGCCATTAGTAATCATAGAGTATTTCCAAATTTTCTACTTTCATATATAGGAAGGGCCCATCTATACAGGATAGACCGAGGAATGTTTAGGAGCTTGGCTATGAGATCAGGCTATGGATTTGAATACTAGTTTCACCATCTCTAAGCCTTTTCCTTGACAACAGGCTTAAATCTCAGCCTCCTTATCTATAGAATTAGAAAAATGCCATATACATTAATGAACATTGCAGTGTTATTAAATCAGAAAAATGTATATAAAGTGCTTAGCATTGTGTCTGTCACATAGAAAACAATAAATGATAGCTGTGTGTAAACAGTTCAAGAGTATGCCAACCTCCTTCTGATATTTTTTCTTTTTAGCTAGGAGTCTTCAGAGAATGAGCAGTGCGCCCTTTAGTTAGTTAACATGCTCATTTCTGGAAATTCTTGGGAACAATTACAAATTTGGCCACATATTCTCAGTACTTCAATGTATCTAACTTGCCTTTAAGGTACCTTACTGCAAGAAGGACAAATTGCTGTGGAGATTTCAGAAAACCAAAGCTCACAGAGGTTAAGTTATTTAACCAAAAGTCTACTGAGAGTAATGAAATCATGATTAAAATTAGAATTCTCATGACTGTCAGTTTTGCTACTTACCATGATACATTCTGAATGTAGCAAAATCATTCCAAGCAAAAAAGTGTAAAATTTATTTTTAGTTATATTAACTTCGTTGAAATAATTGAGAACCTCTAATCTAAGTTGGCTTCTCCTCCTTTAGAGAATTATCAGTTGATTTCATGATACCTCCAGAGCCTTACACTAAAAAGGAAAATCATTTGCAATAACAAAATTATAGTAGCAATTAACACTAAAGTGTCCCTACTGACCCCAGTGCTTTAAGTGTATCACATACAATCTCACCCTCTGCCAAGAAAATTATGTGAAAGGCTATATGAAAATATTTTATAAAATACCAGACAGAGGAAACATACATTCCAAAAGGTAGTTATGTTTAATTATCATTACTCTTCAACTATACTAAGCTTTCATTACACCCTTTAGAGTTACTAATAATTAAAACATAGCATAGATAATTTCTAAAATAATCATTGCTATGTAAATGAAAAACCTTAATGTCTTAAAAAAACAGTAGGAAGTTGATTGCAAACAGGCACAAGGTAACTTCTGGAACGATGGAAACTATAAAACTAGATAGTTGTGATGGTTATGTAACTATGAATTTACTACATATTATTAAACTACACTTATAAAGGGAGAATTTTGTGGGATGTATATTATACATCAATAAGGCAATTATAAAAACAATAAGGAGCATTAAAAATCAAATACACCTAACTCCAGCTTTATAAACAAAGAGGGGGAATAAGAGTAATACATAGTCCCCTGAATAAGTGTAGGATTTTCAAAAGTTGCGGAGGTTGAGCAGGATCATCTGAAAGCAAATGGAAACAAAAGGCCACGAAGATCAATGTCAGTGCCAAAAGAGTTCAAGGGAAGCTGATCTCAGAAAGCACTAGGAAAATACACTGCCTGAAAATGTAGGGCATAAAATCTATTCTATGTTTACAACTCTATGTGCAGGAACTCAGGTGAACTGGGCTGGTAGAATAAGACCTGACGACACATTTTGTTTCAGAGAAGCAGAAGAGACAGAGGTACAGAAAGAATTAAACACTTAAACAACGTTTTCATGAAGCAGGTTTAATCTGAGGCAGCAGAAAAAAATCAATGCTTTTTCTTTGTAGAAATCAGCAAGCCTTGAGCTGTTGCAAACATTTCTGCCAAAATAAATCTATGGTGCATAGTTTGTACAGAAGAAAAGTAATTTTTTGAGATGAGTCATTTATCTAAGAAAGAAAAATAGTATAGCACTGACACAAAGTCTCAAAACGGTATTTTTTTTTTCCCCAGGGAGCATGTGGTACTACCACCAATATCTCCCAACAAAAAGAAGACATGAAATTGAGGAAAACATTAAGTAACTGTTTGGTTTTTTTTAAAATGTAAGATGCATTTGACTTAATCATCAGAAACAACAAAACAGAAACATAAGATCTCAGTAATGTGATGGCAAGATAAAATGTCAGGTAACTGAACTAACAAATAAGGAAATAACTGTAAAAATCTGTCATAGGCATGAAAATCAGATAAAAATAAGTACTGTGGAAAGTTATTACTAAGGGATAGAAATTAAGAAAGCTAAGGAAAATGAAATAGAAATAGTCACAATAGATGAGAAAAACATTTTAACGACAGGTTAAAACATCTAATGTAGGCCAAGAAGGACCAAAACATACCTAGAGTGACTAAAAAAAAAAGATGACACATTTAAAGATGGAATTTTAAAGAGTTCTTAAAATAAAGAGTATAGTATTTGTATATTAAATGTATTCACTGTATGCCAGATGAAATTGACTCAGAATGTTCAATAAAAGAACAAAACCCTTTGGAAGGCAGACAAAAAGTTCAATTCAAATTCTAAGTTAAAATGGCAGATTTAACAGTAACTTCCACATTTATGATTTGTTGAATTACATGGGAACAGTAATAAATGATTCTCTAAAGGTATATACACATAGACAGGAAATACAAAAACTGGAGAACAGTACAATTGTGAAGTTGATTATGCATGATACATGATCATAGATTTTGCAGATTATAGAAAACGGAATCCTGAATTTGCAAGGGCAAAACCAAGAACGAACTTGAACTGACCCTTAGAAACATCTATAGGAAACTCTACAAATAGGAGTGAAAAGGGTAGGGCTAAAATAATCAGTCAGATTGTGCATCCAGACAACTGCTTCTCTATGAGAAAAAAAAAATTAACAAACTCAATATTTATTTTCTAGAGTCTCCGAATTGGGGAATATCTTTGTTATAGTGAAGTTGGTGAAGAGTGTAAAGAATAAATATATATCTAACAAAAATTATATGTGCCTCATATGAAGTATAGGGAGAGGAGGGCAAGATACACTGCACCTTGCTTTAAATATTAGTATTAATGCAGGTATTAAATGAGTAAATGAGAATGGCTTTGATTAAGTTTTCCTTAGAAAATCATTTGAATATACTTACAATAGCTATCATATAACTTCAGATCATCATCTGAAAACTAAGAAACTGAATTGTCTTCATGAGATCTCTGTGAAATTAAAAGGAAATAAGAGACCATGCTATTATTGAGAAAACTACTTGTGAACATCTTTGGTGTCCTGTATTCAGAAAGAAAAGTTCCTTTAATTTATTTGTGTAAAGAAGTTATTTCAATCTGGTGTGAGTTCTTTTGTTCTCATTAAACCATTACATTTTTTTTTTCCAAAGAGAAAGGATCTTTTAAGGTGGATAATTCTATTTGAGTCTCTTCTTAGATATGAGATTAAGGAGGATTTGGGAAAATGAGGCACTATCCTTTCAAAAAGCAAAGACTCTACAAATTAGAAAATTATAAAGGCATTCAAGAAAAGAAATCATTAAAGTGGTGTAAAATATAATGGTGAATATGTTCCTTAGTGTTTGGCAATTTGCTTTGTAAATATTTAATTCATTTTATTCTCTATAATTTAATTATGTAATACTACATAACTGGAGAGTCTTATTGCTCTTAATGCAAATGACTAATAATCTTTCTATTATAAGACCAGTGAACATAAATGTTGTAAGAAAAATAGTATGTTTTCAAATTAACACTATTATTTTCTCTCAATTATTGTCTTTAAATATTACTAGTAAGGTTCTTAAAGTGTGTCCTACTTCTTTGTTAATAATGACACAATAGCACACATTCTAAATATGAAGAATAGATAATTTTAGAAAAAATAAACATACATATTTTGTTCTATAATTATAGAGAGAACGAACAAATGTCCAAGAAAATATATAGCCTGAATAAATTGTTGCAAGCAACTATCTAATAGAATAACAAGATATGTTCTTCTTCATATCACATGTGTATAAAATAAGAGCATTATGTTGTTACTAAGGTTTATCAAAATAATAGCACCTTGAAAATAGATACATCTACTCCGCAAACTCTACTTTTAAAACCCACCATATGCCATGTGATAAAATTGCATAGAAATAAATTCATGTACATGCACACACACACATACAGAAAGTATACATAAAACCTGGACAATCTGAGTAAGATCCGTGGATTATATTGATGTCTTGGTTGTGATACTCAACTAGAGTTTTGCGAGATGTTGTCATTGAGGAAAATTGGATAAAAAGTACAAGGAATCCCTCTGTATTTTCTTACAACTATATGTAAATTGATAATTACCTCAAAGTAAAGGATTAGATTGAAAATTATGGTGCAAAAATACAAAATATTTTGCCTCTTGTTTTTCTCTTTTTTAAAAAAACAAAATTACCCTCAAATATATTAAAAATAGGTACTGTAAACTTATAGTCCAAAGACTGTAGATATGATTTTGCTGGTGCTATTTTTTCTTGGTAAGTCTCGCATTTTTTTTTTTTTTTTTGAGTTGGAGTTTCACTCCGTCGCCCAGACTGGAGTGCAGTGGCCGCTCCTGGCCACCGCAGCCTCGACCCACTGGACTCCTACGATCCTTCCGCCTCAGCCTTCCGAGTAGCCGGAATTACAGGCGTGCGCTACCACGTCCGGCTGATTTTTGATTTATTGTAGAGATGAAGTCTCGCCAAGTTGCCCAGGCGGGTCTCGAACCCGCGGCCTCAAGCATCCACTCACCTCAGCCTCCCAAAGGCGCGGGATTACAGGCTGAGCCACCGAGCCCGGCAGTCCCGCATTTTTAATGAACTTAAATTTGAAAAATGCTAAGTGAGTAGTGCGTTTTCCAGTTATTTTCAGTACCATCAACTTTCTAAGTTTGTTTTAAAAATTTAAGTTGCCTGCAGGCATTTTGTGTTTGTGGATATTCCTTTTAAAGTAACTTTAAACATCTTAATTTTTTTTTCCTTTTGAAATCCTGTCACTTGCTACAACATGAATGAACTTGAAAACATGTAGTGAAATAGCTGCAAACACTTACATGAAATATCTAAAGTAATCAAACTCACAGAAATAGAAAGTAGAATGGTAATTGCCAAGAGCTGGAGGGAGGAGGAAATGGGGAGTTGTTGTTTAGTGGTTATAGAGTTTCAGTTTTGAAAGATGAAAACCTTCTAGAGATCTGTTACATGCACAACAATGTAAATATAGCTGACAGTACTGAACTGCACACTTAAAAATGGTTAAATGGTAAGCATATATATTTTTTCTTTTCCTCTTCTTTCACATGACCTTCATCTTTTCCTAAAAGGAAATACATGTTACACTCTGGTCAATTAATATACTTTGTTATAAATCATCCCCTCTCTATTATCTTGATTCATGGGCAAGATCTTTCTCATAACAGCAAAATTTATTAATTAATTAAAAAGATTTTAAAAGGGTTCTCTTTGGCCAAGGCTCACATTTTGCATGCTATAATACTAGAGAGAGAGAGAGAGAGAAAGAGGAAAAAAGCAGGCCTCAACACCCATACAGAGCATAAACGTGACACAAGAAAAACTGAGTGCCGTTTGAGACAATGCACACAGAAATAAGCTGTGCCTAAAACCAGAGCACACACAAAATTCCTACCCTCCTAGGACTATGACTTCTTCTTTGTTTTGGCTAGTTTAACTATGGTTCTGTCACTTGCATCCTAAAGAATCTGTCAAAGACACCTGATAGGATGACAAATTTTAACTTCAGCTCTGTGCTAATACTCTGTGCTTTCAAGAAGTTTTGCTTTCTATCTAATTAGTCCAATCTTGGTTGAAATCCAGTCTCAAATGGGCAATCTGCACCATTAAAATGGATACCTTTTTTTCCCTGTTTCATTTCATTTGTTAGCAATTTTAGTTTTAAAAAACCTGACAGATAACACAAAAAATAGCTTGCAGATACTAATTTTTACATGTGCTAAAGTATTAGCAATTTATATCCTATATGTTTATAAAATACTTTCAGTGAGCATAGAAAATAGCTCATAGATATTAACTCAATCATTTATATAGATTTCTCAGCAGGACACTTGATATCTTAGACAAACACCAAAAAGATTAAAAAATAAGAAAGAATTTACTACATTCATCAGATTTTAATTTATAATAGTATAATGGCACACAATCACTTATAGTGTAAACAAACCTTTATGTCTTAATTAAAACTACCCTGTTGGAGTGAAATATTAATCAAATTTAAAAAAAACTAATGATAACTGAATTCTACTGCTCTCCTATTTACCTGATTTAGTCCGACATACACATCTTCAGAGATTGACTATATAGATACTTCCTGACTTATAGTTAAGATAACACTGGATGCTTATGGAAACTTGCACAATATGCTTCCTCTGTAGACTTTCTAATTTTTTTTTTTTTGGCCACTTGTCAAGTAAAATCTTGTATTCACTTTTTCCCTAAACCATGTAAATACTCACAGTTTATTATAGAGAAGAGGCATAGAAGAATAACAGGCCTGCAAGTTGCCATTTTTACAAACATGCTCACATCCTTTATTCATGTAATACCAATGCAACATAACAAACTAATCCCTTCACTAGTGACTTCATTTTCTTCTAAATGGATGGTTCACACTATAACAACAGACAATGGGAAAGAGGGAGGTTATTACTTCCAAACTAGACTTTCAAGATTTTTAAAATTCTGTCATTGACTTTGATTAAAGCATACATTGGAATAACAAATGGGCAAAAAGTGTCAGAAGACTTACAAAAGTCACATACTGAGAAACCAGCAATTCCGTTCCCACAGCACTAATCACCTAAGTGAAAAAAGATATATGGACAAAGGATGTTCATGAAAAGGTTTTTTAACAGGGGAAAGAATGCAATCATCCTAAATAGCTAAGAAAATAAGACTGTTGGTCAAGCTTGGTGCCTCATGCCTGTAATTCTGATGCTTTGAGAGGCTGAGATAGGAAGATTAATTGAGCCCAGAAGTTTGAGATCAGCCTGGACAATATAGTAAGACCTTATCTCTACAAAAAATAGAGACAAGCACCAAAAACAGCTGTATAATTTTGACAAATGCTCACTGTACTAATTATACTATATTGTACTTGCTGCTTTGCTTTACTGTATGCCTTTGTAGATGCCCAGTTCTCAGAGGGTAGCCTAGACTTAATATTTAACAGGATATTTATCATTCATTATTAATAAATATTGAATGCCCCCAACCTATTTGACAGCCAAAACAGGAATCAATACATTTATTGTAAGAACTTTAATTTTCTAAAAAATAATTCTTGGCACTCTGTGTTATTTCCCTCACTTTTAAATTTTTTTTTAAGTTAAAATGTAAAACATAACATAAGATTTTACACATCTGTGTTGCAAAAGATTTGGCATACATCTTAAAGCTTTTATACCTTATTTAAGTAATGACTCACAGGCCAGTACTACCATAGCGTGACTGATAGGAGTCCTCCATGTCTTTACTATTTTCGTAATTGATGTAGTCATCCAAACAGGGGGAAAGGGCGAGGACAGCAGCCATCATCTTTCCTGCTTTGTGCCACTGGGATGTGAAATGACTGTAGGAGTCCAAACTGATTCCAAGTCAGGCTGCACTCCATCATATTAATAATTTCTGCACAAATAAATGAAGTGCTGCTGAGAGACCACAGTAAATGAGAGTGACAGCAAAACCCAAAGAAGGCCTTTGCTACCTACACAGAGACAAGGCAGTCTTTCATTTACAAAACAGGACAAAACACGAGCTTCTATTAAAGTGGTTTGGAGTGAAGACTTGGCTTTTGGGAAAATTTCAGTTACCTAAAGGAAAGAAAAATGAGTCTCTTCCACATATTCCTCTGTCATTTTATCAGCTTGTGCACATGCATGTCTATTCTGGGCCAAGATCCTGTCTCTGGAGTCACAAGCCTGGTTTTGACATGTGCTCTTCCATTCCCAATCTGACCTTGGATAAGTTACATCCTCTGGGAAAAGAAGAGCTCCTGGATGTTTTTCTCCATTACCTGAGTCATGCTTAAATCAATGTCTGACATAGGGTAAGTTACTCAGTGGATATAGCTATTATTATTATTATTTAGTAATCTTTAAATGGTGACATTTCATGCACTTTAAAGCACATTTAAAGGGTACCGTTTCTGCACTCTGATATCTGATTTATACCTAAAGTTTAAATATTTTGCATAATTATAAAGTAAGAAAAGACTTGTACTTTTAGATTAGTTCCCAGATTATTAGATAAATTATATTATAGTGTCTACCAATGGGTAGCAAATATAGCCTCAACATTCCCCTAGCTTGAATAAACTTTAGACAGGTTTCTTCCTCACTTTAGGCCCTAGATCTCCTTTTTCTTAGAGCATTTACTTAAAAAAACTTGCAGTTGTACATTCTTTTCTGCCCCTTTGAGATGTAAATCTTCCAGCCTCTTGCCAGTTTTACAACCTAGAAATGTCTTTCTCAAGGAACTAGTAGCTATTCCTTTGAAATGGAATCATCAAGAAAGACAGGCATCTATCTTTTAGTCTCTGTGGAAGGGAGCAGCTAACTTTAATAAAACACCAATTTAGCAAACACTGATGGCCTAATCACATTAATCCCCTGCAATGTCATCTAGTACCTTTCCAGTAGCTTACCCTAAGACCTAAAAGCTCTCCTGGTAGAAATCACTTTCCTAGGCTTATATATGTCACAGCATCAATTGTATATCTTAAATTTATACAGTAAAAGGAGAGAGGGAGAAAGAAAAACAAAACAAAACAAAACAAAACTTTTTCTTCCTTTTGTCTCAGTGGGAGTTGAGTTCAAGCTCTCTCTCCGCTTGTTACTGCAGTCTTGAATAAAGTCTTCCTTTCATGTTTAACTCCATCTCCTGTAATCTTTCTCTGATGTGGATCACAGGCAATAATTGGTGAAGCACTGTGCTATAGTACTTAGATCCCATGATCCACTTAAAACTCTTTTTCACATTAGCTTTACAAAAAGAGGAAAAGAAAGGCTCAAATTAAGATCCTACTCCTCATGGTGCAATCAAGGAGATAAGTAGTGTTTCCTTCCAGCTGATTTTATTAACATTAAAGTTTTATGATAAATTATAAAGATCCCTAGAGCTAAACACCCAATTAAAATAACATAAGCATAGCAGGATGTCTATTATATTTTTCTTAGAAGAAAAATCCTAATTACAGTGCTGTAGACTTCTGCATGGGCACAGCACTGCTGTGGGAATGAATGGGAATCACAGTTCTAATTAACACGTAGGTATTTCTAAGATGGTGCTAACTAAAAATAAGTGAAGTCTAAACTTCTAAAAGCCAAGCTTTCCGGAAATGAGAATATATTGACTTGAGTCACTTTGACCTTTCTAATTACACTGATCTATCCTTACTGGAGACTATGTATAGTTTTTTTTTTGTGTATACAATTGTTACAACAGAAAAGGGTAATTTATATTAAAGATTAATAAAAACATTTCCTGAGACCTAGTAAATTTCCTAGTGCACTCATTGTCACCACAGTAGCTTTGTTAAAAGAGTGAAGTAAAATTTGGGTTCCTTGCCTGCACGGTACTTACAAGCATAAATTTATATAAGTATGTCTGTTTTTGAGTAGCGCAATTAGAAATTATCACTGTTTTCTAAAAACTTTAGGTCATGCATACAGTTCTTTGGTTGACAGTTATAAGAAATCAACCCCTCTTTATTCAAGAGATTGTCTAAGAATTGCAGTTATCTTTTAAAAGGAGGCTTTATTTTTCTTTCTGAACAATAAAATAAATTAAATGAATTATTTTTAATTCTAAGAAGTAAGTGTAAAATCCCAAAGAGAAAATTGATGGCATTTGAGAAATAAAACTATGATTGGTACAATCAATTTTTTTTTTTTTTTGAGTCAGGTTCTCACTCTGTCACTCAAGCTGGATTGTAGTGGGACCATCATGGCTTACTACAGCCTTGTCCTCCTGGGCTCTGGCAATCCTTCTGCTCAGCTTTCCAAATAGCTGGGGCTACATGTATGTACCTGGTCAATTTTTTGGGTTTTTTTGCAGATATGGAATTTCACTATCTCGCCTAGGTGATCAACAAGTATAAACAAAGCTATACACCCCATATCTCACTAGGTTTTGATTTGTTTTCACAACTCTTTTCATTGTGGTTGCTCCCAATATTGGTGAGCATTTTGAATTTATTTTACATAATGTTTACAGGAATTTTAAAAACAGATCACTGTATGCAAAATATTCACATAACTATGTCTAAATTATTTATATATTATATCACTAATCTCAGTGGCATACTCATTGTAAAAACATTTCACAAAAGGCCAATGACTTGGAATTATACTTCATATAGAAATGTTATATGACAATTAGCTATTAACAAGAAAAAAATAAATTTAGATCCATATCTACCTTACATCTTATACTAAATACATTATATACATATGCATGTATATGTCTGTATGTACATGTGTTTATATGTATGTATGTACATATTTGTATACATTTATCTCATACATATAAAAGACCTAAATCCTACTACTAGCACCCTTCCGTATAATAGTAAAAAAAAAACTTAAAAGAATGGTGAAAAAGTAGGTAAATATTTAACTTTTCTAATCATGTAGGGAAGTCCTTTTAAAGCAATAATAAAAATACAAACAAAAACATAGAAGAAAGGACAATATATTATAATAGTACATTAACATTAAAAGTTTCCCATATCCAAAGCAACATAAATAAAATTGAAGGTCAAACATTAAATTGAGTAAGTGATTTTTGCAATAATGATGAATGTGGTGTTAAAAGCTATTAAATACCATTAAAATCATTAATATATGATTGTTCTCTTTAACCTCATTACCAATTCCAATCTGTTTTACCTAACTATCTCTTAAATCTTGATTTTCTTCTATATATCTTCAGGGCAACCACCCTGGTCAAAGATTCCAGGAACTTTCTCTGCAATAGCTACTCATCTACCCACATTTTATCTGACCAGTCTCCAATAAGATCTCCATGATGTAACACGAGTCATCTTTCCAAGACCCAATTACAATTATGTGACTCTCCCTTCTTCTGTCAAAGCCATCCAATAATCTTTAAAAAAAAAAAGAGCTCTTAGGGTCTGCTTCATGCATTCCTCTCCAGAGTTCTCTGTTAACTTTCAGTCTGTATGTTACAGACATTTTGGCTTTGTCTCTTTCTAGTGTCTTTGCACATGTCTTTTCCTCTACTTGAAATGTTCTCCCAACTCTCAGTCCCATTTCTCCTCCTATTTAACTCTTACTCAGCTTTAATGTCATTGCCTCATGGACACTTTCCCTGACTAGATCAGAGCTGATATACGTTCTCCTGCTAAGAGGTGCCATGTTTTCCCACAATTTAACCCAGTTTTAATTTTATATTTGTTTATTAATCTAAATATGTCGGCCTCCTCAACAAAATTTGGAACTTTTTTGAAGGCTTGGATTGCGTCTTCTCTCATCATTCTATCTCTAGCTCCTGGCACCCTGTAAATGGTGCAGGGCTGAGCTATCTGGGAAGGGAAACTTGAAGCATATCACATGCCTATTAGTAGGCTCCAAATTTTCAGAAAAGATAGACACAAGCAGAATAAATCTGGTCCTTATACTCATGCTTTAAAATCACCTCAGCACAGTGACATATTGAAAGAGGGAAACCAAATAAAACATACACATACTTAACCAAAGAAACAACTATACTTTATTCTCCTGACTTTTCTACCTTGTACAAATTATTTTTCTTCCTAATATATGGACTTCTTATTTCAATATCTCATTCTCCTCCTTTGTCCTCTTCACAGTGTCCTAGTCAATCAATTTTATTTCTTTTGTACAACTGCTCCCTAATTATCTCTTTGTTTCTTCCCCCTTATTACTTGGACTCTGGTTCAAGCTTGAGTTATTGAAAATTTTATTATGGTACTTATATATTAATACTCAAAGAAGCTACAGTGTGTGTGTGTGTATAAATGAATGATTTTGAACCTGCTTAATTATCGACCCAGGAGAAACCAGGAGGACATATTAACAGAACTCTGGAGCCCGTTTCTCTCCTCCCTTCAACCAGAAGTGTTCTGCCTTAAAGCTGTGATATATTAAGTTTTCAAGTAATAGTTCACTTGAAGAAAAAGTTCTATGAAAGAGAAAAAGTATTTGAAAATAACTGTTCTCAATCACCTGACGTTGTACTTTCTTTCATAGCGCTGTTAATTCAAATACCTCCCATTCTTTTAAATTCAGCTAAATTTCCATCATACAAATGCAACTTCTGTCAACTCCAGGATACTCTGACTCTTCATTGCAAGAGCTCACTGTATCACACAGTTGGATGTTTACCATAATATTTGGCTTTCTAATTTATTATTCTATTAATTAGAGATTTTAGTTAGTTATTTAGATAGCTAGCTACCTAATTAAAGTTTATTTTGGCACAGATACTAACAGATTTTTCATTTAGCTCATTATGACCAGTGTTGGGATAATTAAAGATGACAAAATGTGATTAAATCAATCAAGAATTTAATAAGGAAGAAAAATATGTTTTGTTAGGAAAATAACTAGATTTTTCTTAGAGAAGAACTTAGAACAAATGGAAGCAAATTTTGGGGACCCCAAGTTGAGAAAGATCCAAAAGTTGAAGAGAAAGAGTATCCAATGAGTTATGGCTCTGACGTATGTCACTTGTGGAAGGAAATGAAATGTTAGGGCAACCTCTTTCTGCTTAAATGTTCTGTTTGTTCAAGTCAACAGTTCTCATATGCTGTCTAGAAAGGAGAAAAACTAGCCTAGAATAAAATATGCTTCATTTCTTATTTGACCAATATTTTGTTCACTAATAAATAAAACCATTTATCTTGCTAATAGCTTTATTCTAATTTTCTCACACTTAACTTCTTTTGAGAATGAAAATCAACTCAGACATTGCTTTTGTCCTCTACATGTCTACTTTTCATTAATCTTTCCTTAAATTTTTTTCCAAGGATAGGGTGGAGCTGGGCATTAAGAAGTACATGATAAGTGAATTAAATAATTCATATCCCAGAGTGCTGATTTGCCAAGTTGCACTGATTGAAAAATTGCTTGTTTGATGACAAAATAAACTTGAAGGTAATTGCAATTACACAGAGAAGGCACAATATTGCTACATTCACATCAGCTGACATTAGGTCTGAGTTGATTGCGGGTATGCAATTTATTCCACCTGCATTGTGAGATCCACAGTCCAATAACTATGTGGCTTTTCTATCACCCATTGAGATTCCCTTGTTAGGGTGTCCTCACAATTCTGCTCCAATTCTGCCACTTGGAGAAAGTATGAGAAATAACATACGAATAAAAGATAGGATTCTAGGGCCTAGGTTTGATGGCTTTATGGAAGGAATATAAGAAAGCAGCTGATTTTACAAGGCAGACCATTGAACTAGGGGTCCATTGACCAGCTATGTAACAGTGGGCAAAGCACAATATTTGTCAGTGTCAATTCTCTCACTTATTAAGTGGGGAGAATAAAACACTGCCCTTTCAAATGTACATTGTTTGTATGAAGGTCAAAGAAGAACAGTTATGTGAAAGCATTAAAAATATATTTATATATCATACATTATTTAAATGAGAAGTTTAAAAGAATAAATGTAGGAAAAATGAATCTCCAGCTAAAATTAATTTTTTATAAATGTCTCAACAAATCAAGAAATGACATTATTTATAGAATAAAAATGTCAATAGATAAAAGGTCTATTGAGGGATAAATTAATTGACAAAATAATTAAATAAAAAACTCTTTCCAATGTAAGTCTGAAACATTATCCAAGGACACTTTTAATTTTTCAATTGTTTTTCAAGTAAAACTTAAGATTCAAAGTGGGAGAAGACATGGTCATAAAGATGGAATAGACACTGAGATCTCTAAAACAGGGGATGGTAGCAGGTAGGTGGGACTTGAAAAATTACCTATTGGGTATATAATGTCCACTATTTGGGTGATGGGAACCCTAGAAGTCCAGATCTGGTTATGAAGGTTAAATTAGTACAAAGTGTTTTGAAGAATGTCTGACACGTAGTAATAAGCATAAGCATTTTACCATGGATAGTTGTACTGTAATTTAATTTCACTGAAAGCCTACATACATAACCTTTGCTGCCTGAATAAGAAAAAAGATCAAAACTGCTTCATTTCCTGGAGCTATTCCTTCCAAAGGATTAACTGTAGCTGTAGTGAACCCTCTTTATTGGCCACGTCCTCCACCCTCCCCCCTTATCCTTATCTGCCAAGTGATCAACACCGTCTAAGCTAGAACCTCCCTAACAATCAAAGACTCCTGTCTGTAAGTCACAGAGTGGAAAGCAGTGTAGGCCCCTGCTGGCTACTGTGAGGACACTGTATTTAGTTGGGGAGAAAGGAGTCTTCCCTTCTGTGAGAGAACAAGAATCGAAACTATCTCTGGCTCCCAGACAGAAAGTATTTCCAATGCAAAAGACGCCAGGAAAGTACACAGTAAGTGCCTAGAAAACTGATTTAATGGGTTTGAAGGGAAAGAGGGAAGCAATAGACAAATGGATGGATGTACAAAGGGAAGGAGATAGTACTCAGAAGTAAATGAGGTCTAAGGCATCAGATGGGTATTTGATAGGAGAAAAGACATGACTTACGCTACAACAAGGGGGATTGAGGAGATAGTGGGTGAAGATGAAAGCAGGGCTGAAGATTTGGTGGTGAGAAGATGATATTATGACTTATAAGTAACTACTTCTAAGTGAGGCAAGTACTGGGAGTCAGATGGACAAGGAACTTGCTTGTTCTCAATTTAACTCTGCTTGGTTGAAATGAGTAAATCTGTGGTTCCAATTTACATAATCTTTCTATGAATAAAAATAGAATGAAAATGCTCAATCTGCTCCAGATTTAGATCCAAACTGGAATGCAAAATTTGACAGAAATCATCTTCTAAGATGGAATAATCTTTAAATGGTGCTAACAGTCTCACAACAGATGACACCTTCAATCTTCCTCCAAACCACTGTGTTGTCTTTGATTTTCTTTGGGAAAAAAAATGCTTCTATTGGGCATTGTTAGTTGAAAATGTTCCATGCCATATTAGGTAGGCACTTTCACCAAGAAGCTGTTCCATGGTAAATATTGTCAGTAACTGATTGCCTTAGAAGCATTTCTTGGATAATTTATAATAATCACTGATACCCATCTTTATTTTTGTCCTTTCTATTTTTAGCAGTATCCTAAATCTTACCAGTCGCATCTCTGGCCATGTGTACAAATTTGCTAAGATAAGACGAACTGACATATGCTAACTCAGTTGCTTAACATTATCAGATTTAATTTGCATTATTATACAGAAAATTCATAGTTAACTATGAGATACTGCTTTTTTCTTCACTTATTTATGAGGCTTCAATTGGAAAAATTGAAAAGTACAAGAAGAGGATATACAATACACCTTTTAAAGTACTTATAACTAAATTTAAAATGGTCTCAAGTACAACTTCTATGTGGAACATGTTCTTAAAAACCGTAGTACAGAATTGAAAAATGAATGATTTTTTAATAAATGGAAATACCTCTGACCACAGTTTTTTCTTTGTCTCTTTATACTTCAGTAATACTTTCAAGAGACTTGCAGCAAAAATTTTTGGATAAACTTTCATCTATGCTTTCCTTCATAAAATGTCATTGATTACAGAGTTTACTCTCTCTTGATTAATGGTTGCCCCTGATTTAGAATCAAAGGTTACACAAGATATAATGTTGAGCAACTTAATGCACATCTTGTTTAGCCCCCATCTGATGTTAAACACATTTTATTAGATCTCCCTAAATTAGGGAATTGACAGTATTTACTGGTTACTTCTTGTTGGCAAGGAGGTAGTCTAGAAAACTTAACATAGGCCATACCCAGATGTTACTGGATTCTCTAAGAACAAGATAGCATCAGAGCAATGGTAGAGTTAGAATTGAAACCCCAGCATGTCTGACTCCAAAGGCTCCTGGCATTCACCATACCAGCAAGCAACTTTGATGATTGGGAATAAATACCTCCTTGCTTAGCTGACTTCCTTCTTGGTGAGTTGTGACTTCTAGAAAATTTTTCTCTACAAAGCAAAATCTTTAGTCCTTTAACTATTAGCCTCTGGTATTAATTCTAACATCTAACATTGCCAAATTCCAACACTTCTTCCATATGACATCCCTTCATATGAAAAATGGCTATAGTCACTTTGGTCTGCTGCTATGCAGCATAGTTTCTATCAGCACCTTAGTCTCTTCTCTAAACGTGTTTCTATTGAATTTTAGCCCTCTTAAAATACAATAACCAAAACTAAACACTCAACAGCACTCCCGGTGTGGCCTGAGTATCTCAACATCAAATTTGGTTCTTTGTGTTGGACTTTTCAAAATACAGTAGATCCTTATTCTCCTACCACTTACACTGTTAATCTTCATAGCATTTTAAAACATGGTATGCTTGTGTGTATTACTTTACCTGAGTCATTAATTACAATGAGAGAGAGAGAGGGAGGGAGAGAGAGAGACATAGATAGAGTGATGAGAGAGAGAGAGAAGAGAGAGAGAGAGAGAGAGAGAGAGAGAAAGGCATCTCTGGGTACCTCTCTAGGTCTAGACTGATACTTAACCCCATCATCTGCACATTTGGGGACTAAAAACAAAATGTTCATAAACTTGTGTTTGAATCTAAGTCTCACCTCAAAGAAAGCTGTCTAGTGATTTGGACAAGGAAAAAAACCCATAAACTTCAGTTTCTTTTTTTTCTTTTTTTTTTTGAGTTGGAGTCTCACTCTGTCGCCCAGACTGGAGTGCAGTGGTCGGGAGCGGCCACTGCAGCCTCAACCTGCTGGGCTCCGGCGATCCTTCCGCCTCAGCCTTCCAAGTAGCTGGAACTACAGGCGTGCGTTACCACGCCCGGCTAATTTTTTGATTTATTGTAGAGATGAGGTCTCGCCAATTTGCCTAGGCAGATCTCGAACCCGTGGGCTCAGGCAATCCACTCACCTCAGCCTCCCAAAGTGTGGGATTACAGCCTGAGCCACCGAGCTTGGCTAACCTCATTTTCTTAATCTGCAAATTGAGAATGACAGTACATCATTATAGCTGCCACAGCAACAATATTTGTAGTCTAAGGGAGTCTTCACAAAGAAAAGATACTCAATAAAAAATTATGTCTTGCTGGTAAAAACACACAAAAAAGTTTCCATGCTCTTGTCATAGAGATGGGTGTCCAAAACAGTGATTCTACAGTTTCAGCTTGTAGCTGTCTGTGGAATGCAGCTTGCTTGCACATAACCCATCTAGTTCATGTGGTAATCAATTAAACCCTCTAATAATTTGCCTCTCTGCTGCTCAAGCATTTACTAATATTAAGCCCTCTTTGAGCACTGAATGGAAGGGCGCTGAGAGTATAATATGCTCAGAGGGTGTAATATGTTTGATCTTTAGGCTGGTGCTGAGAATCCATTCTTGGCTGCCTTTGACTTTTTATATTTTTTCATTCAAATAACTCAGCTTCTGTCATCCCACTTTTCTGATCTAAAAAATAGTGATAATGATATTGACCCATCTCAAAGGCATGCTGTGAAGAAATGCTAATTAATGTTCACAAAACACTTTGGAAAAGCACAAATTGCTATATAAATGTTAAATATGTGTATTCAACAGATACAAGCCTACCTTGTGATTAAGGCGGCCTAGATGCCAAAATGTCTTGCACAACAAGGGGAAACCAAATAAATAACCTGACACCTGCTCAAAATCCATATTCTTTCTCTTACTCTATTTTGAAGCAGCACAATTTTTATAGGTTTTTTTTCCTGAAAGCTGGAAATAAGCGGTAACTGCAGTGTCTCTCTTTTCAAAAGGTAGAGGATATACTTTAAGTGATTGTCAGAAAGAGAAGTGACTAATTTGCTTCAGGTAGTATATGCTATGGTAAGAAATCTAACAGTTCTTTTCTATAAAAACTCAACATTACTAATAAAGGTATAACTGCACTTTTCTCATACAGTAAGATCCATTGATTTGGATGAGAAGATACAGCTGCTCTCAAACGCTAAACTGCCAGGTTAAGAAAACATTTTGTGATTGCAAAATAGATTAGAAGTGTAAAATGATTGAAAAACAAAAGGCTACACAAGCCATCCCACCCTTCTGCTAAGGCAGCTCTTACTAGAGCTGAACAGCTGCTTAACAAAATCTCACTAATGTATGCCACCCCAGGAACTATGCAATGGCCTTCCTAGGCTTTGGAAAAGGAAGCTGCTAAATATTCCTCAATATGACTTTTCCCCAACTCGTCCAGCTTAGGATCCCTCCCTTGCTTTGAGGATATAAAGAACATAATGCCTAAACCATCTGGAATCATTTTATTTGAGTTGTCTTTTTACCCCACTAGGGGCCTGTGGCAGAATTTGCATTTTCAAGGCTTTTCAATTTTAAACAGTTAATCATCTTAGAGGATAGGGATATGCAAAGCTGGCAGTGTTTCTTGGGAGACTTGATAGAAACTCAGTAAAGAAACGTTTCTAGTTTGAAGTGGAAGGTTGCATTAAACATGAAATAAACACTCCATTCCTGTGCTGCCAGAATCTAAAAATAGGCTCTTGAACAGATTTTAAAGTGCCATTCCATGCTTTCTCCAAGGAAGCCACTGGCACTATTAGCCTGATTACTACACAAAAAGAGAGCCAGATGGTTTGCCCTTGAACCGAAATCAAAGGGCCTTCTTTTATGTGCATTTTTTTTCAAAGTGGGGGCTTCCTAAATATGTAAATGTCCCATGTTTACTACACAAAGGAAATCTGCTGGTCCATTACAACCCCTCTATCCAGAATCCAGTACTCCGTTTTCTTGGCACCCTGAATAATTAAAACCAATGTTAACTCGTGGAAATACCTTTTATGACCCTTACCCTCAGATTAAATTATGACCCGGGAAGTAGTGATATATCACTTAGCCAACACCAAATTCTCTATTACAGAATCAGATACATTGGACTTGGTATTCTAGGTGTCAGTATGGGCACCACCTTAAAGTGTGTTAGAAGTGAAGACTTTCAGGTCCCACCTTTAACCTACTAAATCAAAAGCTGAGTTTAACAAAATCCCCAGGTGACTGGAAGCAAGTTTTACTAGCACAGGATTAGTCAGTTTCTAGCCAATACTTTGCCTCCTTAAGAAGATATTTAACTCCCTTGGTAAGTCCTATTGGATTATTTCACACTCCTCATAACAACTTTAATTTCTTCTGTTATCATATAATATTGAATATAAAAGATTTTAATCTGAGAGCCACACAGCAATGCCACATAGACACCTCCATGTTAGAGTCGATTAATTAACACATTATTAAAGAACATCCACTATGTGTTATTTAACATTCAGAAGTGAAGAAGGTACATTGATAACTCACAGATCTCAAATATGAATAATCATAATGCTGGATGAATAGACACAGAGAAATATGGCATTTAAGAAAGCACTGAGGCTTTCTAACTGGGAGAAAATAAGATTAGGGGGAGGGAGGGTTCACTGAGATAGTTTTAAGACTACATAGGATTAGATGTGATGATGTTTTATACTCCATTCTAAGGCATTTAGAATTTAAATCAGCAAGTAGGTCACACATTCTAATACCTACAGATGCCAGCCGTGAATGGGTGAAGAAGATTAAGTGAAAAATGCATTTGTTCTATGTTGTGTGTTAAATGAACAGCTATTTCTAAATTCCAGTTGGTTGTGCCTGGTGTTGCCACTTCTTTGGATTTACCTGAAATTTAGATTTGCATAGTATGTACAATCTCCTAATGTTTAAACAATGGTTACAACTTTTTTTTTTTCATGAAGTGACTAAATAAAACACCTCTGTGGGCTGAAGTTGCCATGAACCAGTAGTTTGCAACCTCTACTTTAAACTCTGGGGCATCCTGATCTCCCAGAGACTTGGCCTGGGACCAGGATAGGGGTTTCACTATGACTAGGACCAGCTGGGACACATGCAGAGGTAGACAGTACTGAGAAAGCATGATGCACACTGAAGTAGAATCCTGCCCTCAGGGAGCTATCAGTGAAAAAGGAACTGACTGTTGGGGCCAATGAGGAAAGGCTTCCCAGGTTAGGAATGATGGGCTATGATTTCAAGGATCAAAAGGCATAAACATAGGAAAACAGAAGTATTACAGGTGAGAAAACTCAAAGGCTTGAGTTTTTTTACAAAACTTAAAGGCTTGAGAGAATGAAGACAAAACACCAGAACTCAGAATGGCTAGGAGGAGAGTATACGAAGGCAACAAATTTACTTAGACTTAAGCAGTTGGTGGATAGCATCGCATAGTTTATTCTTAAGAATGGCCATTTTCCAGGCTGAGGCAAGAAAAATAATAAATTTTATTTTATTAGTAGTTGCTTTTATGTCATATGCCATTGATTTGACTAGGACTGGAGACAGAGTACATAGAAATAAGAATTGTATAATATTTCACTAGATATAAAACTAGTGTTGCTGAGGCTAGCAAGTAGTTTGTAATAATTTCCTCAGTTTTCAGAAATTACCAAAAAATGAAAGACGGCCATTTAACAGATGTTCAAAGGGCATTAAATATTATCAATCAAGCTGACTTCATATTTCTTTGCAAAACAGCTTTTAACAACAGCTGTGATTCTTTTATCTGCTGCTTTAAAGGAAACTTTTATGTCTATTGCTATATCTATAGTTTTAATTGTAGGTATTCCATCTGTGATTTTTAATTATTTATTTACCTCCAATTTTAGCAAAAGAACATTGATTAGGAACTTAAATAACTCTCTTCCTCTTACTCACCATCATAGAACTGATAGGAAAAGTTTTAAATGCTCTTTGGTGAAGAAAAAAGTCAATGCAAAAATATCTACAAAATTATAGGAAGAAGAGAAATGATGAAATTTAGTCGAGGATTAAAAATGCTGTGAGGCATATTTTATTTAATTTTTCAATATGTGTTCTGGAAATTATTAATATAGTCAGTCTGCAGCTGTTTCTTTCTGAATACAGTGTTAGAGTAGGAAGACTATGGCTTTTAAGGAAAGTCAACAATTTTGGTTATAGTCACAAAATTTGCAAATTACTCTGGCTTTAAATATTTTGTTGTCTATTATTTCCTTATAATAAATATTAGATATTAATGCCTGGGACAATGGTTTTTAGACTTCTCTGTGACGAGGTAGCTGAGGTACTTGTTAAAATGCAGCGTTTCAGACTTTTTATTTATTATTTCTCTTTTATTTTAAAGATGTGGCATACAAGTCAGGATTGAGTACATAGTGATCTAAGTGCAGGTAGTTTGGCCCTCCCATTGGATCTCACTTCAGCGGGATTGGGGTCATACACCTTTATCGATATTGTGTGCCCCCTACCTGCCAGCAGTGTCCTGATGTTGCCAAAAAAAACCAAGATTTTTTTTTCTTAAAAGAGTTTGATTCTGTTTTTTTAAAAGGTTATCCCAAATGATTCTGATGCAGGTGATCTCAGAATTAAATGCCGAATGATAGTGGGCTGGTTCAAGGGCTCCCAGTACCTGGCGTAGCTACATCCTTCAGTAAAATAAAAACTTATCACAGTGATAATATAGGTGAACGCAAGCTTTGTGAGGGGATGATGTGGCCTGTTTTGTTCACAACCATAGTCCCAGCACTGAAATCCACATCCGGCACAGAGTCACTCAAGAACTATTTGTTGAATGGGTGCATGAAAGAATTAATTATGTCAGCATTTGCCTTCTGAAGTTTATGCCCTGCACTTGGTCTTTGATCCCACACTAACCATCAGAAGGCAAAGGATCTGTGTCAAGCATGCAACAACCTGCTCTTCAAAAGTTCATTTTGGGATTCAGAATGTTAATATTCTACAAATTCATCAGCAGTCTTGAAGCTGTAATTTTGCTTAGAGTTTTGTTCTCTGACCACCTAAACAACTAAGAATGCACATGAAAGGGGTTGCAACACCTTAGTGCATAATGACAAACCAGTATCCACATTCTAAATGCATTCTCTAACAGGTCACAGGAAATATAACACACATAATCCCTACAAAATGTTCATGTGGTTCTTAATGATGCTGATCTACATAGTTCCTTTTTTTTTTCCCAGATCCTGTGAACTTGTGAAGTGTTTCTGCATCTGCCGTAATGTTTTGAAACCCACTTGGTGTGATGTTTCAGCTGGAGCTAGAGGTGATAGATGGGCAGTTCCACATAAACATATGATTGCTTAAAATATCTTTTAATATTTATCTCAAGCACATGAAAATATTTTATGAAAACTTAAAGCTACATGAAACTCATAGGAAGAAGTCAATATAACTGCAAGTTTTATTTCTCCATAGAGATTCAGAAAAGATGGAAAACCTATGGAATTAACCATGGTAGTGGATACAGCTCTACTTGGAATGAACCTTTCATTAGGAAGGACATAGGCATTAATACAGTTTATAGTTCCGAATAAGGTTCTAATTCACCCTGTAGGTAACACACTTAACATGAAAGTTCACAACTCTTAGCACCATGACTAAAAGTAATCTTTTGAGACTGCTTTCACTCTAAATATCCTGTAATCAAAAAATTCTATTGGTAGTATACATTCCAGTGTGTTTTCATTGTTAATTAATACTGGTTCACTGAACAATTTTCTGCCTACCAACAGTATTTTCAAACATTTCTCTAGTACCACATTATTTCTATTTACATTTATTCACTTTATAGTAATAAATACTTATTTTACAAGATTTGGATGTATTTAGCAGTCCAAATATGTCTTTATTTTTTATTTTATTTTTTATTTTTTTTTGAGTTGGAGTCCCACTCTGTCACCCAGACTGGAGTGCAGTGGCCGCTCCCGGCCACCGCAGCCTCAACTTGCTGGGCTCCGGCGATCCTTCCGCCTCAGCCTTCCAAGTGGCCAGAATTACAGGCAAGTGCTACCATGCCCGGCTGATTTTTTGATTTATTGTAGAGATGAGGTCTTGCTGCCCAGGCGGGTCTTGAACCCGCGGCTCAGGCAATCCACTCACCTCAGCCTCCCAAAGGCACGGGATTACAGGCTGAGCCACCGAGCCCGGCTTGTCTTTAGTTTTAAAACCACATGAGAGCCATCATTATTTTTATATACTAATGTTCCATCATTTTCTATGTATTTGTACATAGTTTTGATCACAAGGAATATGAAATTTCATAATCTACTTTAAAAGCTAGTTATTTCAAATGGTTCATAAAGATCATTTTAAAGGTTTCATACAAATTTTACATTTCATACAAATTTTACATTTCATTAAAGAAACTTGTACACATATACTGGTGTTTTTATCAATAAAGGCACAACAACTCTGTCCAATTCAGGAAATACATCTGACCCTTCTCATACCAAATTTGGTGTCCATGATGCAACTTTCATTCTTTAGCTACTCAATCAGTTCCATTTCATCTGTTACAATGGAGTGTCATTATATGTGCCGTTAAAATGCCTGATGTTGTAAAAGTTGAAGACACCTTTAACTGGAAGTTCATAAATAGGATGTACACTTCTGGCTAATTTAAGCAAGACACTTAATCTTTCAATTACTTAATTTCTCATTAAAAAAAGAAAATACATTAACATAACATAGAGCAATCATGCAAATTAGCAAGGTTACTAACTACCTAAAAAAAAGAAGTTCAGTTCATATTATCACAATTCACATATACTTCAAAGACTTTGGCTCACAAACCCATGTCTGTGTCCAGGAAAAGTGATATATTGGCTAACACTCTTCACATCTAGGTCCAAGATATGATGTGAAATGATGCTGTCTAAACAAAGGTTTTTAACCTTGTAACTTCTCTGGAATTCAACTGCATCATGTAAAAATGAGGCAAGCAGTACTGCCACTAAATTAAAATATATGAAAATGCTTTGAGGTTTTTATTTAATTAACACATTGTAGTCATGTGTATTTATGGGGTACAATTCGATGTTTCCATACATATATGTCATATAATGATCAAATCAGAATATTTGGTATCAGTCACCTTATGCATTCATTTCTTTGTGGTGAGAATATTCAAAAGCCTCTTTTCTAGCTATTTTGTAATGTACAACATAAAATATTTTACTGTTAACCATTGTCACCCTACTGTGCAACAAAATACCAGAACATATTCTTCCTATTTAATTGTAACTTTATGCCCATTTAGTGATTTCTTCCCATTCCTTTCCCCTCTCCAGTCTTTGGGAACCACTGTTTTACTCTCTGCTCCTATGTTCCATAATATCAACTTTTTACAATTAGATTTCACATATGAGTGAGATCATGCAGTATTTGTCTTTCTTTCTGACATTTCATATGACATGATGTTCTCTAGTTTCATCTATCATGTTGCCAAAAAATTTTTTTTATTCTTTTTTATGACTCAGTAATATTACATTGTGTATATATACACCGTATTTTCTTTATTTATCCATTATTGAACACTTAGGTTGATGCCACATCTTGGAGATTGTTAAGTAGCGCTGCAGTCAACATAGGAATACAAGTATTTCTTTAATGTACTGTTTGCATTTCTTTTGGATATATGCCCACCAGTGGGATTGTTGAATCATATGGTAGTAGTTCTATTTTTCATTTTTTGAGGAATCTTCATACTGTTTTCTACAATGGTTATACTAATTTACAATATGTGCAAGTGCTCCCTTTGCTCCATTCCCTTTCCAACAGTTTTGTCCTTTTAATAACAGTCATTCTAATTGGAATAAGGAGGTCTCTCATTGTGGTCTTGATTTGCATTTCCTGGATAATTCCTGATATTGAACTTTTTTTCTATGTACCACTTGGGCATTTGTATGTCTTGTTTTGAGAAATGCCTATTACAGTTTATTGTCCATTTCTTAATTGGATCATTAGATTTTTTTTTTCTGTTGAGGAGTTTAAGTTGCTTATACATTGTGAATATTAACTCCTTGTCAGATGTATAGTTTCCAGATATTTTCTCCCATTCTGTAGGTTGCCTCTTAACTCTGTTATTATTTCCTTTGCTGTGTAAAAGCTTTTTAGCTTGATGTAATCCAAGTTGTCTATTTTTATTTTAGGTGCCTGTGTATTTAAGGTCTTGGTTTTAAAAATTCTTACTGAGCTCAATGTCATAAAGCATTTCCCCTATGTTTTCTTCTAGTTCTAGTAGTTTTATAGTTTCGGGTTTTCCATTTAAGTTTTTAATTTATTTTGTGTTAAATTTTGTATATAGTGAGAGGTAGGGATCTAGTGTCATTCTTCTTCATGTGGATATTCAATTTTCTAAGCACCATTTACATTTATGAAAGAAACTGTTTTTTCCACAGTATGAGTTCTTGGCACCTTTATCAAAAATAAGTTGACTATAGGTATGTGAATTTAGTTCTGGTCTTTTTGTTATGTTTCATTGGTTTAAACTCTGTTTTTAAGCCAGTGCCATATTGTTTTGATTACTATAGAACTATAGTATATTGTGAAGTCAGATAGTGTGGTGGCTCCAACTTTGTTCTTTTTTTGATTAGCATTGCTTTGGCTATTTATTTGTGGTCTTTTGTGGGTCCATAAAAACATTAAGATTGTTTCTCTATTTCTGTGAGAAATTTCATTAGCATTTTAACAGAAATCTCATTGACTCTGTAGTTTGCTTTAGGTAGTATGGACATTTTTAAAAATATTAACTCTTTTAATCCGTGAACTTGGGATTCCTTTCCACTTACTTGTGCCCTCTTCAATTTATTTTATCAATGCTTTATAGTTTTGAGAGTAGAGATGCTTTACCTCCTTGGTTACATTTATTCCAAGGTATCTTATTTTTTTTTTTTTTTGTAGCTATTGTAAATAAAATTGTTAACTTGTTTTTTATTCGGATAACTATTAGTGTATAGAAACACTACTGATTTGTGTATGCTGATTTTGTATCCAAAAACTTCGTTGGATTCATTTACTAGTTATAACAATTTTTGGTGGAGTCTTTGGAGTTTTCTATATATAAGATGATGTCATATGCAAACAGGAAAAATTTGACTTCCTTCTTTCCAATATGAATGCCTTTATTTCCTGTTCTTTCTTAGCTCATTTGGCTAGAACTTCTAGTATTAGAAAGTGGTGAAATAGGAGTGGTGAAAGCGGTGTTCTTGTCTTGTTACCAATCTTAGTTAAAAAAAAAAGTTTTTGCTTTCTCCATTCAGCATGATGTTAACTGTGGGCTTGCCATATATGGCAATAATTAGGTCTTGCTATATTGCCCATGCTGATCTCAAACTCCTGGCTTCAGGAAATCCTCCTGTCTCATTTCAGCTCCCAAAGTACTGGGATTACAGGTATGTGCCACTGTGCTCAGCTATACCCCACCCCACTTTTTAAAAAAAATCCATTCAATCGTTCTATATCTTTTAATTGAATAATTTAACTCATTTATATTCAAGGTTATTATTGATAGGTAAGGATTTAATCATGCCATCTAAATTTTTTTTTCTGGTTGTTTTGCTGATTTTTTTCCCTTTATTCTTCTGTTGTTCATCACTGTGGTTTGGTAATTTTCTCTGGTGCTAAGTTTTGTTTCCTTTCTCTTTCTCCTTTGTGTATCTGATGTAGTTTATTAATTTGTAGTTACCATGGGGCTAAAGAGTCTTGTAGTTATAATAGACTATTTTAAGCTGATAACAATTTTAGTTGAATAAAATTACCCTGATTCTGCCCACATTTATTTTTTTTCTTTAATTTATATTTAATTAAATATACTTAATTTATATTTTTATTTATTTTAGCTACTAATTGAAGCTCTTGTTGTTTTTGACCACTTTGAACTTCAACCTTCATACTGGAAGACTGAAAGGTTTACATAGTACCACTATAGCACTGGGGTATTCTGAGTATAATTATAAGTTTACCTATACTGGTGAGTTTTATACTTCCATGTGTTTTCATGATAACTATTGTCCTTAAGTTTGTAGTTGTAGCACTCCCATAGGCATTTCTTCTAAGACCAGTCTAATGGTGATGAATTCATTCAGCTTTTGCTTATCTGAGAAGGTCTTTATCTCATGTTTATATCTGGATGATAGATTTGTTTGATATATTATTCTTGGCTAATAGTTGTTTTTTTTTAAATTTCAGCACTTGTACTAAATAAACTAATTCTTTCATAACCTGCAAGGTTTCTGCTGAGAAATCTGCTGATAATCTTATAGAGATTCTCTTATATGTGACTTGACACATTTCTCTTGCAGTTTTTAGAATTCTCTTTGTATCTGATTTTTGACAGTTTGATTATAAGGTGCCTCAGAGAGGATCTTTTGGAGTTGAATCTAACTTATGAGCTTCCTTAACTGGGTGTTTCTATCTCTCCCTAGACTTGGAACATTTTCAGCTATTATTTTCTCAAATAGTGTTTCTGTGCCTTTCTCAATTTTTGCTTCTTCTGACACTATATTATGCAAACATCTGTTTGCTTAATGGTGTCCCATAGGTCATCCTGTAGTCTTTATTCATTTGTTTTTATTTCCTCTTTTTGTCCTCTTACTGGGTTATTTCAAAAGGCTTGCCTTCTATTTCAAAAAAAAAGTTTTCTTCTGTTTGATCTAGACAGTCATTGAAGCTCTCAATTATATTTCTTATTTCATTAACTGCATTCTTCAATTCTAAGATTTCTGTTTGGTTCTTTTAAATATCTACCACTTTACTGAATTTACCATTCAGATCATAAATTGTTTTCCTGATTTCATTGAATTGCTTGTCTGTATCCTCTTATAGCTTACTGAATTTCCTGAAATCATTTGAATTCCTTACTTTTTCATGTTTCTTGTGTTCTTACATTGATATCTATACATTTAGTAGAATCATCACTTTTTACAATTTTATGGAGTATCTTTCATAGAAAGAGGCCTATTCCTGTAGATGGGTCTTAAATTCTTAGATGGGAATTGTGTATTGGTTTTGGTTCTAGGTGGACCCAGTAGCATGATCTCCATACATATTCTTCAGCTGTAATCCTCATTGATGATATCTGCAATTGCCTTACTGGAATAAGCTATGGGTGTTTGTGATGGCAGTGGCATGATTTTGCTAGGGTGGGGATGCTTGTTCATGTAAGTATGGTGGACTGACAGGCTGTGACAACAGGCTTTCTAGGGAGACAGAGCTGCTGCTAGACTGACTGTTAGGCTGAGCATGGGTGTACATGAATGCAACTGTGTGGTCTCTCTAGGGAGGGGAGTGGCTACTGTCAGACTGGCTTTGGGATGGGGCATATGCTAGGCAGCTGTGTGGGAGTGTTTCTGGGGAGACAGAGCTGCTGCTGGGCTAGCTACTGGACTGGGCATAGGAATGTATGGGAAGGGTGGCTATATGATTCTCTCTCCAGAGAGGCGGGGCCACAACCAGGTTGGCTGTCAAGCTGAGTGCAAGTGTGCAAGTGTGCTTTCCTATTCTGTGCAGGTCCACTCATTGTTGCATGGAGTTATGGCTTATTAATTCTCATGATATATATATTTGTTCTACTGGTTGGTAGATATCTGGGCTGTTTCTACTTTAGGATTATTGCTACAATTAGGGCTATTACATATTAATACAACTATGAAAATTTTTGTACGTATATTTTGGTGAACACGCACTTTTAAAAAACATATTAAGGAGGGAAATAATAAACATAGAGTATACACGTTCTCAGTTATATCAGATACTGCCAAACCATTTTCCAAAGTGGTTAAATCAATTTTACACTTCTACCAACTGTGTATGAAAGTAAGTACTAACTGCACAAACATAATACTAACTGGAAGTCAGATACAAAAATGCATTTAGTATATGAATTCATATATATATTTAAATTTCAAATAGCATAAATTAATTTGACCTGTCATAGAACTCTGGTTCCCTAGTGGGTTTTTAAAAAATCATTTGTTTCATGTTCTGCTTATTTTTCCTAGTAAATTCAACATTATATCTTACTATCACAGCCACTCACATATTTATACAACTCTAGAGGGTATTTCCTCTCTGTTTCAATTGATGAACTCATACTATTCCATTAGACAAGTTGTGACAATGATCAAATAAAATAAATAGTCTAAAGAATGATCTAGCTAGCTCTTTGAGCAAGGCAATCACTATAATTTTATCCACAAAACATTTTTCTATCTGTTGTAATTTAGAATTCATTTTTCAAGTAGATAGATACACTGAACCTTAGCCATATACATTAGTGAGAAAATAACAATCACAAGTGACAGATCAGTGTGCTTAGTATGACCTTAACACAGTTTTAAACTTTTATTGGAGAAAGAATAAAGAGGTAGTACTCTTTAGAGGTAGCACCCTTTCCTCTGGTTGGCTCTCCCTTTCTACCATCTCCTGTGTTCTGAATGATGGGAAATTCTAAACTCCACCCACTTGGGTTCATGACTCTATTTTCTGGAAAGTGGGCCTTTTCAGTCCCACTGAGCACTCACTGAATCAGCTTTTCAGGTGAAGGCCATGCATCATCCATCCTTGGAGAGTGAAGATTTGTCACTTGAGCATATGGGCTAGGCGCTCCCTATATATTTAATGCTTGGATTATTTTAGTTTAGAAATAGTCTTAAAGTAAGATTTTGATGATCTTGAGTTTATGCTCATTCATTTCTTGATGTTATGTAATTATTTCCTACATCATCAATGACAATAACAAAAAGCCCTTAGCGAGAGATTGATTTTGATGCTTTCCTCAAACATAATCCCATTGGAACATTCTACTTTCTAGTGAGTTAAAAGCAACATTTCAGAAAAGTGAGGTTTTGATTTCTTAGTTGGAAAAGAAAAACTACAAACAAAAGGCCAAGACTTTCACATTGCAGAATAAATGTTTGAGTGATTGATTCCGGGGCAAGATGGTGACAGGGCAGCTTTGTCTGTGAAACTCTCCACCGAGGAGAACACAAAGAGACTCTGATTCTCTAACCGCAGGTTGTGGATCCCACTGTCTACAGCCTGCTCTTCAAACAGAACTCGACGGTAGACTTTGCTGAGGCATCGCCAAGCTCTGGGCAGCTACTGTGGTGACTGCGGCTGCCGCCCTGGCCGGCAGCCATTCCACATTGCACCGCCAGTGTCTGGGGTGAACCGTGGCCTCCTCCGAGGTGCAGGAACCGCCCCGCCCCCCCAAGGCCCCACCGCCCCTTCTCCAAGGTGGCCGAGCCGCCGCCACCTCCTCCGAGGCAGCCACTGCACAGAGGCGGCCATTACATATCACACCACCTGTGCCAGTGGCCCAGCTGCCACCGCCGCCACTGTTGCTGCTGCTGCCGCTGCTGCTGCCACTGCTGCCACCAACGCAGGCATTCCACATTGCAGCATCAGAGCCTGAGGGGCGGGCAAGCAGCTGAGATAAAGATCATCTGGAGTGAGGGATAACACCACCTGCTGGTGATTCAAGCCCACCACCAGCAAGCACTGGTCCGAGGCCTGGGGACCCTCGGTCCCATGCAGGGCCAGATACTACGGCCCCCTGCTGCTGCTGTTCCACCACGTGTGTGGGAGTCTCGGGTCTCAGCTGGCTCCCTGGCTACATCGTCTCTCATCATCACCAAGCCACTGGTCACTCAGGGAGGCTCTGGACGCCCACCCCTCAGAGACACCAGTTCCATTCTTGGTTGAAGTACCCTGTGGGGAGCCTAGGGCCACTCGTGCCACTCACCACCTGCCATTGGGGCTTTGGAGCTCTGGAGCTCCAGGCCCACCCTGGCTGAGGCACTCAGCCTATGACCCCAAGCTTGGGGACCCAGACAAGTGGAGAGAAAGGGATCTACGAAAGAGAATCTGCCTCCGCCTTTCTCCAGGCAGAGATTTCCATTGCCCTGCCCAACTATCAACAAACTCCACCTTGGTTCCTAAGGTAACTTTGCTAAACAGTAGAAAAAGCCCCACCCCTAAGCTGAATCAGATAGAAGCAACTCCCAGGCAGCCAAACCCAAGCTGTGAGTAAACATAGCTGCCTGCAATGGAAAAACAAAGGGGAGAGGCCAGAGATCAGAGCTGAAGTGATTTTAGTCTGATCTCTTATTGTGATTTATGATTTTATCATTTTGACTGTTTATTTTGATCATGTTCATTGTTTGCCTTCTGACTTACACTGTTTTATGTGTATATTGGTCTGTCTCTGTGTAGCTATCAGTTTTCTTTAGGGAATCTTTCTTACATGTCTTCTTCCACTTCTCTCTGGCCTTGTGTCTCTTTCTCACCTGATAGTTGGTATGTATGTCTGTTTTCCCTCTTGCTCTTCTCTCTCTCTAACTTCCTATTGACTCCCCCTTCCTCCATTATTTTCCTCTTTTATAACCCCATTTTAATCTAGGAACCAAGACTACATACTGCTGAACGGACAGATTGTAAGGCAGAGGGAAATAGGTTCCAGTGTGCCCATACACCTGTTTGTGGATGCTAGAATCAGCATATACACTCTGAACCACAGCTTCCCTCTCAATTAAACCTCAAAACTGCAAAAAGTACAGATTGCAGCCTACACTCCAACCAAAAAAGTGAACAAAGCCAGAAAACCCTCATAAGGAAGAACAGGATATAGCAGAAGAGAAATAAAAGCAACCCCACCTTCCCCCAAAAACAGAATTAAAGAAGGGGAGGGAAAGGGAGAGAGAAAAAAATCTACACAAATGAAGAAAAACCAAAAGAAGAGTATGGGTCTCTCCCAGACCCCTGGGAGGGCAGACATTGAGAAAACTGACTTTGGAATGCAAACAATGAAGAAGTCACAGAATAAGGGTCTCAAACTACAAACGTTGATATCAAGACAATAATGGAGAGACTAAAAAGAATTGAGGAGACACAAGAAGAAATTAGGAAGGAGCTGATATCTGAGATAACTGTAATAAAGAATACTGTGAATGAAATAAATAACAAACTGATAAGCATGGAAAGCAGAATTACCCAAGCAGAAGAATCTCAGAGCTTGAGGACCAAAATATAGAACTAACTCAAACTTTTAAAAACACAGAAAACAAGCTCAAAAAGACAGAACAAAACCTTCAAGAGATGAGCGATTACTTCAAGAGACCAAACCTAAGAGTAATTGGCATATCTGAGGCAGAAAGAGAGACAGAGACCACACTAGAACAAACTTCCCATGAGATCATTCAAGAAAACTTCCCTTATCTAATCAGTGATGCAAAAATTCAAACACAAGAGATTCAGAGAACCTCTGCAAGACAAAAAATGAGAAGACCAACTCCTAGACACATAAGAATTTGCCTAAACAAAGTAGGCATAAAAGAAAAAATCCTAAAGGCAGCAAGAGAAAAAGGCCAGATCACCTACCATGGAAGACCAATCAGAATAGCAGCAGATTTATCTACAGAAACCCTGCAGGCTAGGAGAGCTTGGAGCCCTATCTTCAAAGTCCTAAAAGATAAACAATTTTAACCAAGAATAACTTACCCAGCCAAGCTAAGCTTCATCAGCAAGGGAGAATTAAAATCTTTCCCAGATATCCAATCCCTAAGAACTTATGCTGCGACCAAACCATCTCTACATGAAACACTTAAGAAAGTACTAAACACAGAAGAAAAGGAAAAAAGAACAACATTCTTCAAAAGAGTACAGGGAAAAGAATAAAATATACATGAACCAACCCAAAAACCAAAAGAAAGACAAAAAAGAAACAAGTGGAAGAACAACAACTCTGTAACAACTCTATGATAGGGATGAACTCTCACATTTCAAATAATTAACCTGAATGTGAATGGACTAAATGCACCACTGAAAAGACATAGAATGGCAAAATGGATAAAATATCACCAGGCAACAATATACTGCCTTCAAGAGACCCATCTCACTAGAAAGGACATAAACAGACTCAAAGTAAGAGGATGGGAAACAAATTTTCAGGTGAATGGAACACAAAAGGAAGGAGGAGTCGCGATTCTGTTTAATTTCAGACAAAATACCATTTAAGCTATCAAAAATTAAAAAAGATATGGAGGGCCACTACATAATGATAAAAGGTTCACTCCATCAACAAGAAATATCTATCCTAAACATATATGCGCCCAACATAGGTGCGCCAACTTTCATAAAGCAACTTTTAGGAAAACTAAAGAAACATATTGACTCTAACACCATCATAACTGGGGACATTAATACCCCACTCACAACCCTAGATGGATCATCAGTACAAAAAATCATCAAGGAGATCTGGAACCTCAATGTGACTCTGGACCAAATGGACTTAATTGATACCTACAGAACACTCCATCCAAAGACCACAGAATACACATTCTACTCATCACCGCATGGAACGTATTCTAAGATCGACCACATAATTGGCCATAAATCAAGCATAAGCAAATTTAAAAGGACTGAAATTCTACCATGCACCTTCTCGGACCACAGTGGAATAAAAATAAACATCGACACCAACAAAATCCCCCGAAAGCCCACAAAGACACGGACACTAAAGAGCATAATGCTAAACAACTCCTGGGTCAATGATGAAATCAAAACAGGGATCAAAAGATACCTGGAAACAAATGAAAATGAAGAAATATCTTACCAAAATCTCTGGGATGCCTTAAAAGTTGTTGTAAGAGGAGAATTTATATCCCTACAAACACACATGAAGAAAATGGAAGGAACACAAAATAGGAGCCTAACAAGCCACCTAAGGAAGCTGGAAAAGCAAGACCTCAAAAACCCTCATTTCAGCGGAAGAATCCAGATCACCAAAATAAAAGCCCAATCCAGGACATAGAAGACAAAAAGATAATACAAAAAAATCAATGAAACAAAAAGCTGGTTCTTTGAAAGGATAAACAAGATCAATGGTCACCTAGCTAGACTGACCAAGAAAAAAGTGAGAAAAAACCCAAACAAGCACATCAGAAACACAAAAGGTGAAGTCACATCTGACCCTGAAGAAATACAAAAGATCATTAGAGACTACTATGTACACTTGTATGGAAACAAACTTGAAAACCTTAAGGAAATGGAGGACTTTCTGACATCACACAACCTACCTGGGTTGGAACAAGAAGAAATTGAGACCCTAAATAGACCAATAACAATCAAGGAAATCGACTACGTAATAAGAAAACTACCTACAAAAAAAAGCCCTGGTCCAGATGGCTTTCCAGCAGAATTCTACAAGACATTTAAGGAGGAGCTGATACCAATCCTACTGAAGGTATTTCAGGTGATTGAAAAAGATGGAACTCTCCCCAAATCATTTTACGAAGCCAATATCACATTGATACCCAAGCCAGGTAAAGATCCAACAAAGAAAGAGAACTACAGGCCAATATCTTTGATGAACATAGATGCTAAAATTCTCAACAAGATCCTAGTGAACCGGATTCAACAACACATCTCAAAAATCATCCATCATGACCAAGTAGGCTTCATCCCTGGGATGCAAACCTGGTTCAACATTCGTAAAACCATAAATGTAATTAAATACATCCACAGATGTCAAAACAAAAACCACAGGATCATATCATTAGATGCAGAAAAAGCTTTTGATAAAATCCAGCACCCCTTCTTGATAAAAAACCCTTGAACATCTAGGCATACGGGGAACATACCTCAAAATAGTAAAAGCCATCTATGAGAAACCCACAGTCAGCATACTCCTAAACAGACAAAAATTGGAACCATTTCCCCTTAAAACTGGAACAAGACAAGGATGCCCACTCTCACCCCTCCTGTTCAACATAGTATTGGAAGTCCTGGCTCGAGCAATCAGAGAAGAGGAGGCAATCAGGGGTATCCAAATAGGAAAAGAGGAAGTCAAATTATCTCTCTTTGCAGATGATATGATTGTGTACCTTGAAAACCCAAGAGAATCTGTCAAAAACCTCCTTACACTGATAAAGGCCTTTGGCAAAGTCTCAGGATATAAAATAAATGTGCAAAAGACAATCGCATTTCTTGACACCAATAATAAACAAACAGAAACCCAAATAAAAAACCACAATTCCATTCACAATAGCCACAAAAAAAATGAAATACTTTGGCATCTTCCTAACCAGAAATGTGAAAGACCTTTACAGTGGAAACTACAAAACACTGCTCAAAGAAATCAAAGGTGACACAAACAAGTGGAAAAATATCCCATGCTCATGGGTTGGAAGAATCAACATTGTGACGATGTCCATCTTACTGAAGGCAATCTACAAATTCAATGCAATACCCATCAAATTACCAGCAACGTTCTTCTCAGACCTATAAAAAAACAACACAGGAATTCATATGGAAACACAAACATCCAAGAATAGCCAGTACTATTCTCAGCAAAAATAACAAAGCAGGTGGTACCACATTACCAGACTTCAAACTTTACTATAAAGCTACAATCATCAAAACAGCTTGGTATTAGTATAGGAACAGGCATATAGATCAATGGAATAGAATTGAGATTCCAGAAGCAAAACCTCAATTTCTCAACCAACTCATCTTCAACAAAGCCTCCACCACCTACCACTGGGAAGAGGAGAACCTATTCAGTAAGTGGTGCTGGGAAAACTGGCTGACCATATGCAGAAGATTGAAACAGGACCCCTATCTATCCCTATGAACAAAGGTTAACTCCAAATGGATCAGAGACCTAAATGTAAAACCTCAAACCATATGAACCTTAGAAAATGAAGGAAATACCCTCATGAAAATCGGAACTGGCCTCCAATTCCTGAACAAAACCCAAAACCCAAAGGTCGTAAGAGATAGGATAGACAAGTGGGACCTTATTAAACTGACAAGCTTCTGCAAAGCCAAAGAAACCATCTAGAGAGCAGGGAAACAGCCTACAAACTGGGAAAAAGTATTTGCCAACACCAGGTCAGACAAAGGTTTAACATCTTTGGTCTACAAGGAACTCAAACGTGCTGAAAAGAAAAAAACAAACAACCCATTATAAAATGAGCAAAAGATATGAACAGACACTTCACAAAGGAAGACATTCAAGCACCCAACAGACATATGAAGAAATGCTCAACCTCACTAATCATCAGGGAGATGCAAATCAAAACCACACTGAGATACCACCTAACTCCAGCCAGAATGACAATTATCAACAACTCAAAAAATAACAGGTGCTGGAGAGGGTGCGGCAAAAAGGGAACACTTCTACACTGTTGGTGGAAGTGTAAACTAGTGCAACCTCTGTGGAAAGCAGTGTGGCGATTCCTAAAAGCTCTAAATGTCAACCTCCCATATGACCCCGCAATCCCCCTACTGGGAATATATCCGGAAGAACTCAAATCACTCTATAAAAAAGATACCTGCACACATATGTTTATCGCAGCGTTGTTCACAATAGCAAGAACCTGAAAGCAACAATGCTGCCCATCAAAAGAGAACTGAATTAAAAAAAAGTGGTACATATACAAGGTGGAATACTATGCAGCCATAAAAAAGAACAAAATCATGAATTTTGCAGCAACCTGGATGGAACTAGAGTCTATAATACTGAGTGACCTTTCACAAAAACAAAGGTCCGAGTATCACATGTTCTCACTCATATAATGGACCTTGAACATCCAACCTAATAGTATAAGAAAATGACTGACAGTAGTGGGACACTATGATGGGGGAGGGAGATGGGATTAATGGTAGCAAATATCTGTCTGGGGATGGGGAAGCACCTCTTATCAATAGGGTGCCTGAATGAAACGTATTTGTATACCTAACCCTTAACTGTACCCCACAACAACATAATGAAAAATATTGGTTATAAAAAAAAAAAAAGAAAATACTTCCTAGTCCAAAGACAGCAAATGGGAAACACTGGTAATACTGCCCCCCTCTGGAAAAAAAAATGCTTGAGTGATTGAGAAAAAAAGTTTCACCAGTTGCAGTTGCCACAAATTAAATTCATGATATATTTTAAATAAATGATCACTCCATATGTACATTTGGGAGTTTCAAGTACTGTGCTAAGATCCCCATCTCCTCAGTTAATGGATTTAAGGTCGGTCATATGAACCAGTCAAAATAAATCTCAGAAGATACCGATTGCTATTCTGATGATGTGAAAACCATGTAATTGTCGGAATGTTCTAAATATACTTCAAAAATCCCATCACTGCACCTGAACTTAGTTGTCAGAAATAGTTACACTTTTGAGACAAGATCTATTGTTAACAAAATAGCTGACTAAAAATTTGTTTTAAAATGATACTATTAAGCAATCTAATATAAGGGGGACTCCCCCCAAAAAAACTGGAATTATTTTTTTGAGGATGGGCTCGTTTTATAATGGTACAGGCATCCCCCACTAGGTAAGAAGAGTTCTAGGAACTCATCTGCATCAGTGTACCAGCTAGCGTTGTTGTAAGAGACTGAAGTCGGTTTCAGTAAATTTTTCTTTTTTCTTTTTTGGAGATTCTGTCAGCGTAATTGCCCATTTCATCAAGGGTGATTTACAAGTGCACTTGCCACACTGCACTGAGTGTTCAGCAGTTTTTGACCAAAAACGGTATGACCTCCATACCTCCCCCAATTTACCTAATCTTGTCCCAGGTGACTTCTCTCCCCCCCAGATGAAGATGTGGAAGAAGTGAAACAAAAATGGCAAAAGCACTAAACAGCATCAAGACTGATGAGTTCAAAAAACTGTTCTGAGCAATGGAAAAAGTGTATTGAATGATGTATTGCATCAAACAAAGAGTACTTTGAAGGTGATTGAAATTTAAATATGTAAGAATAAATGCACATTTTTTAATAAATAAATTTCAATGCCTTTTTTTTTTGCTACTGCCTTGCAACGTGGAAGTCTTAAAAATATTGAATTCGCTTCCAATTTTTCCCATAATAGTTAATACTTATTATAATGACAACTCTGATGATTATTGTAAATATGCTTTACCACATATTAAACATAAAATATTCAGAGTGGTTTTGATTTTCTGTTGTAAAAACTCAGAGGATAGCCATATGTGCCCATTAGCTGGACAGAAGAAAAGCTCTTAAACATAAAGCAGCTTCTATTCTTAAAAAAATTACCATCTAATAAAGTGTTGCTCTCATCTGTTATGAGTGACAGCAGTTTTGCCTACCAGCTACCTAGACTTCAGCTGCAAGAAGTAAAGTTATCATACACATTCTGACCTGGTGCTCACACTGAGACTTTGTGTCCTGCTAAAATACGACAGAGCCCATATAGCTTGCTTTGAGCTTTGATGGGAAAAAGTCATAACCTGCTATACTTTCTACTTCTCACTTTAGGATTTTTTCCCAATGTGTCTTGCTCAAGGGACTTCCTTGGGCCAACCAATTACTAGCTTTGGTCAAACTGATGTTTTAGGTGATGTTTCAGTCCATGGGCTGCATATATGAAGGTGGTCTAAAACTATAATGGAGCTGAAAAATTTCGGTTGCCTAGTGATGTTGCATCCGTTGTAATATCATAGCATAACACAACTTTTCTATGTTTAGATACACAGATTATCCTATTGTGTTACAATTGCCTACAGTATTAAGTGCAGTAACTTGCTATATAGGTTTGTAGCCTAGAAGCAATAGAGTACACATGTAGGCTGTGTAGTAGGCTATATCATCTATGGTTGTGTAGTATACTCTATAAAGTTTGCACAATGATGAAACTACCGAGCAACACATTTTTCAGAACATATTCCCATCATTAAGTGATTCATGACTGTATTTCTTTTGTTAGTCTCATCATTGCTCTACTTTAACAAAAAGGATTTGGGTCCAATCTACTGGAACTGCATGAGCTCTTAGGTTAACGTATCCTTATCTCATAATTTATCACCATTTTAGCAATCTTTTGCTGATTGCTAAATCAGATTGAGGGTTTATTCTTTATGTGGCCTCTATTATCTCTATATTATCCTCGTCAATTGTCAGCCTTATTAGATCTGGAGATAATCTTGCTTTTGGGCATAAAGAATGAAAACTACTTTAGGCTAAAAATTCAGTTCAAGTCAGTCTTACTGTCAGCCCTTATTCTAGTATCTGCTTTCTTTCCTACCTTCTTGCCTATATCCCAGCTTCTGCCTTGTATGGTTTCCAGCTCAGATTTCCAGCCTCGCTGGTTGACTCTGAGTTCCGTACTTGTAAGCCATGCCCACCACCAGAACCCTTGGAGACCTAGGGTCCCTGTGGCATTTTCCACCAGTCTTTTAGGGTAATGGCTGCCCACCTGTGTGAAATCTCCCTTGCAGACAGCCTGTGCCTACCTGTGGTCACTTCCTGCCCTCAGACTCCTGAAAAGATGCTGTCCTTGGCTTACTAGATATTTCCCAGGCACCTGGTGCTGGCTTAGCTCTTGCATAGCCTCCTTAGCCTAGCTGCGCCTCTTTGCTCTATACTTCTGCCAAATGAGCTTCTAGTCTGAAAACAACATCTGTAACAGTGATTGGTAAGTAGGAGTTACAAATTTGCTATGTCTGGTCTACAGATGTATTTATTTATCCTATTTGGCTAGCACAGTGTTGACACACAGAGTTTATCTTTCTTTTTCTCTTTCCCTCATTCCTTCTTTCTTTGAATTGTCCATCAAATTTAAAAATCAGATATTTCACATTAAAAAGTAACAAAAACAACAATAACGATAAACCCCAAAACAAACAAATAAAACAAAACCAAAACAGACTGGTTTGAAGGTGGAAACTGTAATAATCTTGAGTCCATGTTGTCACATGGCAAGAACTTGACTCTTAAGATTGTGCATGGGTTCTTTACAGATGTTACAGTTGCTACCTTAAACTACAATCTTCCTCCTCACACTGTAGGCAAATGTCAGGCAGGGATCTTGATCATCATGTTTTCACTGCTGCTTTTTTTCATATTTAAGTGGAAAAGATTTATATCTTAGATCTAAGACTTAAGATGTAAATTAATTATTCTTTTGCCCTTGCCTTTATTGAAAGTGGAAAAACAAATTATCGACCTAACTACATATTAATAAGAGAGCATATTTCTTAATGAAAGAGATTACTATTCTTGAATGCTTAGTGTGCAACATTTTGGATATACTTTCAGTTAAATTCACATATTCACATTACCTGCTTGATGCCTATTGGCATTTAAGTTTTTAACCCACGTAATAGAGTGCTTTGGGAAAAAGGATCAGGATGGTAAAGGGATTCAAAAACCAAGAAACCATACTGAAAATATTGGGATATTTAATTAGAAAAGAGAAAACTTAAAAGACCATAATTATCTTCATATATCTGACAAGCTGTCAGATTAAAAAAGAAAAAAATTCTTTTCTGTGTGGCCCACAGAACTGATAAAGGAAAAAAGTTGCAAGGAGATGTATTTTAAGTGTAGTAAACAGCATGGAGATAACAGGAAACAAGTTCTCTGTTCCTGGACATGTGCAAGCAGATTCTATAAAACACCTGAAGAATCAATTTTTCTTTCAGCCTTAAATGTTTGATTTTTAAATAGTAGGAGCCATTATATTGAGAACAGTGATTTTTTTCTGTTTTCTGTAAAGAGTATATATGTATATTCTTTAGACATTTCTATATATATGTAAGGGAAAATACAGAAATAATGAAGGTAAGCAACAGTTTGAAGACCAGATATTGTTTGGAGCTAGTGGAAGATAAGAAAACTCACAATTTTGAAGCCACACTAGGTCTTTTGAGTCTTATTAAGCTTTATACACCAGAGATTGGAATAGGAGAGAAATAAATAAATTTGCTTATTGATGATGATCTGGTTCCTGGGTTGGATAGTGAGTTCAAGAACATTTACTTTATTATGTGTCATATTTCAAATAAACGTTACATATTTACACACACACACACACACACATATATTTCTTGTTTCTTGTGCATAAAATAACATAGAAAATAATTTCGCAGCAACCTGGATGGAATTAGAGTCTATAATACTGAGTGACCTCTCACAGAAACAAAGACCTGAGTATCATCACATGTTCTCACTCATATAGTGGAACTTGAACATCCAACATAATACTATAAGAAAATGACTGATAGTGGTGGGAAACTATGGGGGGAGGGGAAGGGAGATGGGATTAACGGTAGTAAATATCTGTCTGGGGATGTGGAGACACCTCTTATCAACAAGGTTGCCTGAATAAAGCATATTTGTATACCTAACACTTAACTGTACCCCACAATATCATAATAAAAAATATTGATTAAAAAAAAAGGAAAATAGCTGGGCTCGGTGGCTCAGCCTGTAATCCTGCCCCTTTGGGAGGCTGAGGTGAGTGAATTGCCTGATCCCGCGGGTTCGAGACCTGCCTAGGCAGCGAGACTTCATCTGTACAATAAATCAAAAAATCAGCTGGGCGTGGTAGCGCATGCCTGTAATTCCGGCTACTCGAAAGGCTGAGGCGGAAGGATCGCCGGAGCCCAGCAGGTCGAGGCTGCGGTGGCCAGGAGCGGCCACTGCACTCCAGTCTGGGCGACCGAGTGAGACTCCAACTCAAAAAAAATAAAAATAAAAAAAAAAAAAGAAAAAGAAAACAATTTAATCTCTTTTGAAAGAGAATTATCAAAACTCTTATAGTTCAACTGCTACAAATAATGAGATTCTAACTCAAACCTACAAATAATTAAAATCTGTACTTAGATTATTATTCCCTTCTTACTGAATGACTCAAGAATGGATTAAAGTTTCGTCTGTTTAATTTCTAAGCTATTATTTTCTTTCCGTCATCCCTTCCAGTGCTTTGGTCTGTGTCTCATCAATTCTTGCCTGAACTGTTTCAGTAGCTTTTGAAATGACCCACTCTCTTCTTTCTCAACTCCATCTGCCATACAGCTGCCAGAGTTAAAATTTGCTTATCACTCCCTGCCTCAAAATCTCAGTAGCTCAAGGCCCCTTGGCATCAGGCTACATGACTGTGCCTAGGATTTCTTTACAGCCATCTCATGTGCAGTATATTCTTGGTACACCAAACTACTTACAGTTTCCCAAATACATTATTCGGTTTCTTGCCTTGAGTAATGCAGTGATTTATTCCTTTTGCCTGAGCCTTTCTCTACTTTTCTTCTTGCATTCACTTCCCTTCCCTCTCCAGTTTAATCTCGTCCACCATTAGAATTCAAGTCAAGCATTACCTCCTTAGTGAAACCTTTCTCTCCCTGACCTCTCTATGGCTACAGTAGATAACTTATGATTTCCACAGTATCCAATGTATACCTTAATTATTCAACACATTGTCCTATAATTTTCCACTCTTTTGCTTGTCTCCTTTAATAACTTTAGTGAATGCAAGGATTTGGAATTTCTCTTAGAGATTCTGAATGTATGGCATAATGGCTAGGAAATGGAGGGCCTTCAATAAATATTTGGAAAAACAAAAGAAAAATTAACATTCATAATTTTAGTCAATTGTTTATATATAGTCCTTAAACAATTATATAACCAAAACAACAATTATTGCTCTGATTTCTTCTGAGACTGAAGATTAATGAGGGTAGCAAAAAGTCTTCTGCCTCTTTTACCTTTATTAGAAGATATGTAATCAAGGCATGGTCCCTCTTGAGAATCACTGGCTTCTTTCCAGAGAAATGAGTAATAAGTTCAACACTACCTGCAAAGCCTGAAACCTTTCTAAACAGTATTTCAGTGACAGTTTTGACATTCAAGGAAACCAATTCATTGTGATATGAAGAAGTGAGGAAAAAAAATGAAGGTAACAAGCAACAAATGGAACTGAATTTTAAATTGTGAGAAGTCATGACTAGCATGAGTTTTAGAGTTAAATTTAACAAATGAAAGTATATGAAAAGTAATTAAAATTTATTCCCTATGGTTAATATGCTTTTTAGTATGTTTTGCTAAGGATGAACCTCAGTACCTATTCAGCAATTCCCTTTATGCAGTCATAAAAGGAATGAGGTGAATATTTAAGTGTGTGCAATGCACTTATTTTTTTATTTTTTGAGTTGGAGTCTCACTCTGTTGCCCAGGCTGGAGTGCAGTGGCACACTCACGACCACCCCAGCATCAACCTACTCGGCTCCAGCCATCCTTCCGCCTCAGTCTCCCAAGTAGCCGGAACTATAGGCGCATGCTACCACACCCAGCTAATTTTATTTATTGTAGAGATGAAGTCTCACCAAGTTGCCTGAGCTGGTCTCGAACCCACGGGCTCAGGCAATCCACTCGCCTGGGCCTCCCAAAGTGCTGAGATTACAGGCTGAGCCACCGAGTCTGGTCCAATAAGTTTAAAGAGATATGATTGAGTGAAAGAAAACTAAAGTAGAGAATACTGTGTATATATATATATATACACAAACACACATATATACATGAATATATACAGACTAGTATACATATAAAATGCATGTATATTTTTATATATAGTATATAAATGTATATAGTATATATATATTTGTTACATATATAATATACTCCCAACTACAGCCAAAATAAAAAGACTACATATGTACATACAAGTATATGTTAAGGTACATATAAATATATGTATGTATATACATGTGTGTAGATCTGTATCTATACCTATCTATTTCTAGATTCAAATAATATTTCTGGAAAGATAAGATTCAAAAATGAGTGACAGGGAAATGAGCTTTAGATTTCTGATGTTGGAGAAAAATATACTTTTCATTGTTAACCCTTTCATATGTTAACATATCATAGCTTCGGAATTTTAGCCTCATGAAGCATAATAATTGGGGGGGATGAAACCATGAAAGAGCACAAATAAACAAAACCAGAGATTATTGTGCAACTTAATAATTTTGCTTTAAGGAAATTCTATGCTACAGTTATCTTTGCCATAAAAACACTTTGTGTGCAGAGAAATGATGCAAACCAAAACCAAACCAAACAAAAATATAGAACCTTCAAACACAAGATCTTAAATAAATCTGTGTAGCAGTATTAACAATAATTAGTGATTTCAAGATGATTCAATGGTTTTTAGGAATAGCGTATTTCAACTGAACTCAGTCTCTCCTCTTGAGATGAAGTCTTCGTTCAAGAATCAATGCCTTCTACATAGGTTAATGGGGTGTTGCATAAGCTCCTGATAGATTACAATTCAAAAGGATTCAGAATAATGTGACAGCTTGTCTGTTACTTGCCATTGTCAAAAAAATTCCTAAACTTTGTTGTTGCCTTACCACAATATACAATTTATATAATGCATTTTGAGCTATTAGGTTTATCTTCTAAAGTTATAAAATTTAGAAAACAAAAAATAGGCCAGGCACAGTGGCTCGAGTCTGTAATCCCAGCACTTTGGGAAGCTGAGGAAAGAGGATTGCCTGAGCCCTGGGGTTTGAGATCAGCCTGGGCAACTTGGTGAGACCTCGTCTCTACAATATATCAAAAAAAAAAAAAAAAAAAAAGCTGGGTGTGGTAGCATGCCTGTAATTCCTACTACTTGGAAGGCTGAGACAGAAGGATCGCCTGAGCACAGCAGGTCGCTGCTGGGGTGGCTGTGAGCATGCTACTGCACTCCAGCTTGGGTAATGGAGTGAGACTCTGACTCAAAAAAAAAAAAAAAAAAAAGAAAGAAAGAAAACAAAACAAAACAAAAAATAGAACAAACTGGATTGTTTAAATGTTAAGTCACCATGTACACTAGTGTAATAATAACTTGAAGGTTAGAAGCATGACCTCTGGGTGGAAACGGATATCCCTGGTTTGAATCCAAAATCACTTCTTTAAGCCCTTTTGCCCTTTCAATAACAAGGCAAACCTTATCTTACAGTGGTTTTTAAAATAGGATTAGTAGGAAAATGTAAATAAGTAAGTAATATTAATATAGTAACACTAATATTTGATAATGGTTATTAATCAGAATACTCTGGTGCAGTTTTATGTAATAACTGGGAATCAAGAATTAGGATTAGGCAACATGAAGAAAGTAAATTATCACAATAAAAGGAGTAGATACATGAGAATAAACCTAAATCGGCTTTCATTTTTGCTGCTCTCCCTCTTAGGTTGACCACCTATTTTAAGAGACTTACTTTTTTACCCTAAAAATTTATCTTTATGCTTAATTTACTTTGAAAACCAACGTCTTAGAATAAAGGGAAAATCATACATGCATCCAGATGGCCATCTGGTAGTTATGCCTATCTTTGTGCACCAAAAGTTCAATTCCAAGTCTGACAGGGAGGAGAAAAAAAAAATATTACAAGTATTCTGCACAATTATCTCACAGATGATTGAGAATTTAATGAAACCAAAATTATTAAAATTTTCTGTCTCTTGCCCTCTCAAAGTGCTGAGACTGAGTCTTCATGTCTGCCAAGAGGAAATTTTGGTCAGTTGGTAAATGACTATATAAATTTTTACACAAAAACCCCAGGACACATCTCTCCAGCATGCCCATATAAAGAGCCTAGAAGAGGTATGGCGTTTCTTATACTCCTATAGTATAATAATAAGATAGTAGAATAAATATTTTCAGAGTGAAATATACCTAGTAAAGAGGCTTAGAAAATATCAACTATTGCTTTTATGATGTCTTTGGTGAAAGACTACAGAAGTCTGATTATGTGGATAGTATGGGGCTTTTTCAGGGTATCTCAACCTTGATCAAACATTGCTCTGATATGGTATTTTCCAGCTAACCTAAATTGATGCAATCTTTTGAAATATTATATTTTAGGTGTACTAAACAGTGGAGAATAATACAATAAATCCTATGTATCACCCACAAAATTGATACTTGAGGCAGCTTGGCATACAGGGCTTTCTGTGTCCACCTTATTTAATATGTGCATCACTAGAAAAAAATACATAAGTGCTTGTGCACATTTCCCTAGTGTATGGGTTAACTAAAGTAGCCATAACTTTGCCTGAGCATTCTCTAGTCAGAACTGTTGGAAAAAGAAAAAATCTCATGGTTTTGTCAACATAAGCATGTCCATAATCTTACTTTAATGAGAAGTAAAGATTTTTATAGAAATATTTTAACCAATTTACTGAAGTATTATTGACATGCTAAAAGCTTTACATATTTAATTTATACAATTTCATGAGTTTGGGCATAAGTATATACCTGTGAAGCCATCCCCATCATCAAGGCCACAGATATATGTATCACCACCCAAATTTTCTTCTTTATCATTAATATTTTTTGTGGTAAGAACCCTTAACATAAGATGTACCCTCTTAGCAATTTTATGTATACAGCACAGTATTATTAGCTATGGGCACCATACTATAGAGGATCTCCAGAACTTATTCATCTCCCATAATTGAAACTTTGTATCTTCTGATCATTACCTATTCATTTCTCTCTCACCACAACCTCTGGTAATACCCATTATTTCCACTCTACTCTTTGTTGTGAGACCATGCAGTATTGGTTGTTCTGTGGTTTGAATTATTTCACTCAGCATAATGTTCTCCAAGTCCATCCATGTTATTACAAATGACAGAATTTCCTTTTTTTAAGACTGAATAATATCCCATTATTATTTCGTCCTCCACATCTTAGCTATTAACAATATCTTTCAATCTTGTACATCTCTTGGGAGGATAATTTTTTATGGCGATGTGTTTTTTCTGTGTAGGATTTTGTAATTCTCATTTCTCAGTACATTTGCATTATTAGAAATGAAAATATTTTCTTAGAACAAGCTAAAAACATTGCTTTTTGTATTAAAATCTCCATAACTGTAAAGTTGGAGTATATTTCTTTCAATCTTTATTAATAAATAAAGTTGCAAATTGTCAAGGAGGCGATAGTAATTTAGTTTACCTCGTTAATTTAGTTAATAATTTAATTAACCTTACTTGGTTGATAAGATGCTGAAACTGTATCTCAGTGATACATTTCAAAGCATATTTTTATAGAATTGAAAACACTAATAGTGCATAATCATAATAAATCATCCCACACTCCAAAATAATATTCTTTAAAATATAACAAAACCTTATTAGTTCATCTTCATGGAGAAAAATTGAAAGAAACAGGATAACTGCTTAACAACTAATGCTACGTTAGCAATTTCATCAAAAATTCCTCATTTTCCTAAACTGGAGTACTTGTTAATTTTGAGACTATTTAGTTTTTCTAATTTATTACTTAACAGTGGTTTAAGTAACATGAAAGTAAAATAAAACAAAGTACCTTTATTCATATTTGCAACAAATGACTGCTTTCATATAGTAACTGAGAGTATGACATAATTATGTTCTAGAAAGTTGATGGTAATTATTGCTAAGAGAAGTGATGTTTTAGTAGAAATAACATGGGTTTAGAGTCAGAAAAATCTAGGATGCAACCCAGAATCTATAGTTTACTGACTAGACAAGGTTCTTATCCTTTCTGCTCTAGTTTTTCTTCAGATTTTACATGGGGATATGCTTCTTTGGGGTTGTTTTAGTGACTAAAAGTAATGTGAGAAAATGGCATAGTGGAGGGCATAAAACATGGGCTTAATTTAGAAATATTAACATGGGTATAATTACTCATAGGTTGGGATTTACACAAAAAGGCTAAGTCCATGATGATTGGCTCAAGAGGAAAATGTGGTATGAGTTACACTGATTCACGGTCCAGCATTTTTGTTTATTACACTATGTTGATAATATATATTTGGAAAACAAAGCTGCTGCTTGTTTCAGATTAGATTCCCTAATAGTGTCTGCATATCTATCAGAGGAAAATAGGCACAGTCTTTTCCGGGAGATGCCAACATCTTTCACATCTCTTTAAAAGATGTTCCAGTTGGTACAAAGCCAAAAAGCATGAGCATAGCCACACAGGCCATGAGCACCAGAACCACAGCAACGCCCCTTTCTGCATCCATTGAAAGTCAGTCTGGGGTGGCTCACTAGTGGGTAAGAACTTAAAGGAAAACAACAACAACAACAACAAAAACAATGACAATGTGACCCTACAGTCTGGGTTTATAGTTTTCATTCTTTGATAATGATAAACATGTTCCTTTTATTTTTATTTTTAAAATTTTTTATTTTAAAGATGTGGAGTGCAATTCAGGGTTAGGTATACAAATGATCATTGTGTAGGTAACGTTTGGGTCTCACTTTGGTCCCCACTTCACCTAATTTGAGATCAGGTACCCTTATTGATGAGGTGTGCCCTCCCCTCCCTTCCATGGCAGTTTCCTACCACTGCCAATTCCTTTCTTATAGTATTATGATAATTGTTCAGGGTCCTCTTAGTGAGAACATGTGGTACTCAGTTCTTTGTTTCTGTGATAGATCACTCAGTATTATAGACTCTAAGTTCATCCAAGTTTCTGCAAAGTTCACAATTTTGTCCTTTTATTATTGAAGTGTCTTGTTTCATATGATATTATATGGTCATGCTACTGCTAAATTATATGATGAAAAAAGCCAAAAATGAAATGAATACAATCTAACCATTCAAGTTCTGGCCTACCAGAACAAAACATAAAATCATAAGATTAACATCCATTTTTTGGTCTATAGACAGAGCAGGATTTCTCTCTCTCTCTCTCTCTCTCTCTCTCTCTCTCTCTCTCATCTCTCTTTCTCTCTCTCTCTCTCTCTATTTCGATTTCTCAAAACAAAATTACAAGACAATTTTATTATTACAGAAAAAAAGATGGATGCCATTCTTAGCAGGAACTTCTGTCTAATACTATGAATACAATTATGTCTTTGTTGATTTAGAGTTAGTATCTTAATGACTATAAACACAAGCCCAACATAAGGATTTAGAAGCAGGAGAGCAAGATTATCTAATGTTACGTTTTTTGCTCAGTCTTTATAAACAATAATCATTGGTCTTTTTTCCTTGGGTTAATGAGCCCAACAGAGGCCATTCAGCAGGAAATCAATACATGTATCAAACATACACAATGTGTTAGGGACTATGTATTAATAAGAAAACTATACCAGAGGCAGACATAAAATTGGTTCTTGTGCAACCTCAAAATGTGATTATTAATTAGAATAGCATTCATCTAGAATGAAAAACAAGTACATAAAAAGGCATTGCAAAACTAAATCCAAGGTATTATAATAATGATGAATATAAGATACATCAAAAAAGAGTGTGACGGAGGCACTTTAAAAGCTAAGAAGCTACATTGAGCTTGAAAGCTTTAATGAGCTGTGCCCACTTTATTAACTATAAAGTGAGAGGGAAGACATTTCTGGGACCAGCTTACACAATCATAAGAGATGAATAATAAAATATAAAATTCTGGCTTGCTATCCAAAGACACCTTAAACAGAAGCACACTCTTACAAGAGCAGCTTGCTGGGATCACTTATCTCTTTTGCTTTTGGTTTGGCCACTATTGATTCAATACACTTAAAGGAAACAAACAAGTTTCCGAATGACCATCACAGTTGTGTATACCTTAGAGATTACTATGTATCAACAGGCTAAATGTCAACCCCCTAATCCTTTGTTAAATTAGATATTAACTTGGAGTTCATCACTGTCTCTACATTGCAATTGTATTATTTATAGCTCAGTATTTCATTTCTAACCCTTACTCTCTTTCATTCTCTAAGAATAAAGTGAAAAAGAAGAAAACTGCAGCATAACTAATGTTCAATCCATTTATTTCTGAACAAGCATTTTTCTCTGCTAGAATTTTTGCTGGCATTGAGAGCAAAATATGAGAGGTGCCTTAAGAATGAGAGAGAAATCACACTTGGATCTAAATTTAAAGAGCTGCAATTTTGAAGAATAAAAGTTCAATGTGCATGTCTTTGTTATTTTTACTGAAGTACTGATAAATTTTCAATATGCAAAAATAGTTTCCCCTATTTTATAGATATAATTATAAATATTACTCCTTTTGGTTCATACTCAAAAAAGCATTACCATAAAGAAGATTTAGTTGCAGAGAGAATACAGAAGAAAGACAGGAGAAGCAAGTTGGACCTACAGGAGATGGTTTGCTTGGAGAACATGGAGCTTTTCAGCACTTGGGACACTGTTCTGCCACCAGGACTTACTTGACCTCACTTAGAAACTTGCCAGAAAATCTGTCTTCTATTTTATCATGTGGCTATCCAGAATCTTACATTGTATATTGCATTTCATGCTTTTTCCTTCACTGCTCTTAGAACTATTTATCTTTCCTTCTTATATTAATTTTGCCATCACAGTGTTACAAAATATTTCAGGGCACTGACATTGTCTGTGTGTTTGTGTGCAAGTATGCACAAGTGCATGAAAATAAGAGAGCAAAAAGCAGAAGCTGATGGGCCCTAACAAGCTCATTTGGAAAATCAGCTTCTTATTAGATTAAAATTGGCGAATTTAAAACAAAATCTCTTTTTGAAACAGATCCCTATTTGGAACTCAATAAAAGTGTTTTAAAATTAATATAATTGCATTTTTTGAATAGTGGCAATTGTATTTAAAGTTAATCCCTTATTTTATAACTATCCAATGGAAATGTTTTTAATTAACATCTCTAGGCCAGGTGCAGTAGCTCAAGCCTATAATCCCAGCACTTGGGGAGGCCGAGGCAAGAGGATTGCCTGAGTCCGTGGGTTCAAAACCTGCGTGGGCAACATGGTGAGACCTCATCTCTACAATAAATCAAAAAATTATCTGGATGTGGTAGCGCATACTCATAGTCCCAACTACTTGGAAAACTGAGGCGGAAGGATCGCCTGAGCCCAGTAGGTTGAGGCTGTGGTGACCAGGAGCACGCCACTGCACTCCGGCATGGGCAACAGAGTGATACTGCAACTCAAAAAAAAAAAAAATCTCTATTTGTTGTTAAACCTTTAACTAACCTTTTTTTCCTTGCACTTTATGGGGTGAAGAATTGGTGAAGAACAACTCAAGAAAAGGCCAATAGAATGGATTCCAAAATACGTGTTTCAAGTATTCAAAACCTAAAGGTGAGATAGCAGCTAATATTACAGAAATATTGGTGTGTGGTCAATCAGCACCACCTCTTTGACCATCAAAACTTGAGCAAATAGTTACCAGAAATGCACTCTTAAGTGAGTATTCTAATGTTCTACAAGGCTTCTAATACACGGTGTTATGAAAGAACATTTATAAATGACATGAAGAAAAACACACTTATGCTTTAATAAGCTTATTCCTGACTTGTAATAATCTTTTTTTTTCTATATTTGTCAAATATTTAGGCAGATCAAAATATTTACATTTCCCTAGAGAAAACCTCTTCCATTTTGGAAGTCCTGTAAGCAGCAGTACCTTCATCCTAACAGCAAACACAAGCTGCTCTTGCGCATCCATGACCATGACTGTGGGATGTCTGAACTTCCTGCTTTGGAATCTGACACAAATGCTTTCTTCAAGATGGTGTGGTTAGGAAGCTGAGTGCTGCTTTTGTGCTACTTGCCACAGAATGTTAGAGAACAAAAATGTAAGCTCTTTCTGTTTCCTTTGCAGAAAGGCTTCAAAAGAAAGCTTAAGTGTAGAATAATATTCTTCATTAAGATGCAAAGAGCCACACAAAGCAATAGCTTTGCTTAGATTAGATCAATCTTTTCTTTTGCCCAAATACTATCTTAAAGTCTGAAAAAAGATCTAATTCTACTCCAAGAAGAAATATGGTCTCATGATTAGATATAAAAAGAGGAAAACAACGAATACGGCAACAAATTGAAGAGTGCCTAAATCTGTTGTTATCACAGACGAATATTTTTCATGTATGTATATACATGAATGTATTCATTGATTTATACATTCATTTATAGTCTTGTTTACTCATTCATCATGTATTCATGTATATGTTGGCAAGTCACAGATATTACTGATTTTTAGATTAAAGGAAGACTGGGGTCACCTAATTCAAGGTGCTCACTTCATAGTTTCTTGGAAATAGGAACTTTACATAAAATAAGCACTCAACAAATGTATGCTGGACTGTAAAATGTGCAGCCGAGGGGCTGAGGGCCAAAGGGACATTTCCAAGGTCACTCAGCCATGAAGCAGGAGGGCCAGTCTCTATCTGTCAACCAATTGCCAGTTCTATTATGTCCAGCCTCATCCCACTCAGCAGCATTTCTGAAAAACAGAAAAGCAATCTGGAGACATACATGGCCCAACAAAGCAATAATGTGTTTGCCCTCAGTGTTTGTCCAACACCAATGGCAAAGCAATTTTTAGGAGAAAATACTGAAATGAATTATTTTAAGTCTATTCAGCAAGGTTGCTTCCTCAGATTCCTAAAAAATTACATAAACTTTGGAGTATACAAATATTATACAGTAATTATTTAACATGTGGCATGCCCTGAGTATCTTATCTGTCTTTATTATTGTGGAGGCCATGTTTTATTATTAGGACTACAGAGAAGCTCTGGGAGAAATGCAAAGAACTCCTCTAATAGATTTATAGTCAGATCCTAAGTTTCAAAAATATTTACCTGTGGAAAAAATTTTCAAAACCTTCACCATCATTTCACCTTTACTTGGCATCGTGTCTCTAAATGCATTAGTAAAATGGATTGCTAGGACTCTAGTATGTATAAAATATAGCTTTATTCTACTTTCACTTGCTTCTGTTTACCCATCCAATCAACATTTATTGATGCAGCCTTTATTATATGCTAAGATCATGATTAAATTATAGGACTTGGGTATTCAAGGCATGGATCAACAGCATCAACACCCAGAACCATTGAACTAGAACTTGCATTTTAACAAGACTCCCCCAGCTGACTCATATTAACATTAAAGTTGAGGAATCACTACATAGACATAGCTCAACTCTTGAGATTTGAAAAGTCTATCAGAGGAAACAGCTAGGGTCACAGCCAGCTCAAACAGAAACAGTAGGACACACATTTAAAAGATGCTGAACCCCAGATGGATGAAGCCTTGTGGGCACATGGCTTGGCAAGTGGAGAAGTTTGTGTGCAAATTAGTAAAAGGAACCTCTTCTTCCAAGCAGTCCAACCCACATGCCGGACTCAGGGAAATAGAAAGCAGCACTTAAGTCAAATGCTAACAATTGCCCTTTGCAACCACTTGCTTTATATGATGTGTCACTGAGACCATCATCCTCCCTCCCTACTTCCCTCTTTGTTGTTCTCCTTCAGCCTTCCCTTTCCCCTTCTATCTTTCTTCCTTTCTTAAAGAGACTGATTGTTTTTTGTGTTTTCTTTTTTTTTTTTCCTTTAAAGAACACATTGTATATTATTCTGGGAAGCCTGAGTGTTACTCTACAGGCAACAGAGATTACGATGGAACAATCTAAATTGTGCTATAGTCAAGTTTATTTTTCCAGATTACGACCCTGATAGCAATGTAAGAAAACAACATGGCAGGAATGTTTGAGGGAAGCCCCTAAAATTAGCTAAGCAAGAGATAATGAGGCTCTGAAGGAGGTGAAGGGCACCACGCAGCAGGACCGGAAGACTCTGTAAATGGACATGTTGGGTAGAAAAGAGGGGAGTGGAGTTTTCTTTTTTTTTTTCCTTAGAAAATACTTTTTATTTTATATTTATGTTATTCAAAGTTATATGGGCAGGTTTGGTATTTTAATTTAGGCTTTTTAATTTAAAATTTTAATGTATATGGTAATCTGGTGATAGCAAGAGAATGCATAAAGAAAAAGGACAAAAGAAAAAATGCAGACACAATGGACACAATGTTGTTGTTATTCCTTTAACAATTTTAGCAAATGGAATAAACTTTATATGATGAGTTACATTATATTTATTTTTCATGGGTATAGAAACATCTTTTTTATTTTAATTTGTCTTTCTGTTGATTCAAATTTCCCTTTGGATCTAGTGATAACATAGTCTTTATCATTAGGGGAAAGACCTTTTTTTATAGTTTTGTCATTATTATTCAAAAATTAGTAATTGAACATGGTAATTTCTAATTTAAGAAACAACATAGACTTTGAGTCAAGAATATAAGCAATGAACCTCTGTGAGGGGAAGATAATCCTTTCAGTTGAGAGGATCAGTTTGAGCATGTAAACAGAATACAGATGGAAAATCAGGAGCAAGTGCGGCTCTAAGCAGATAGGAACATGAGGAGACATGCTCAGACCTCCCCAAGGTCTGAGGCCCTTCAAAGTCATGTCACACAATAAATGCCACATAATTAATCAACCACACAAAGAAACAGGGTGTTTAACACAGCCCCATTGTCCTCAAGCATTCACTCTTACTCTTGGAATGATGGTCATAAAATGGCATGCTTGAATAAACAGTCTTGGGACTGCCAAACTGCACAGAAATATAGTCTAGAGGAAGGAGCATCTGTTTTGGATGCAGAAAGTCCTGAGTTGGATTTCTGGAGGTCTACTTTCTAAATATGACCTTGGTCAGATTATATATCTTCTCTAAACCTCAGCTCCTCTATCTGTACAATGGGGACTCCTATGCATTTGTCTAGGGATCAAGGTAGGATGACCACATTTTCTGGTGTTTCCAGGGTAGTCTTTGTTTATACCTATTTCCTCTGAGTAATTATTAACAGTATCCCCTTTGATTCTAAGAAAAATCTCAATTTTAAAGAGAATTATATGCTCCCCCATCATTGTAGGTGTATTAAATGTCTTGGTGTAAGTAAAGCCAACACTGGAATTTTGTTCCTCATACCCCTTCTTATATGCACATGAAAGGAAGGGAATTTGGCAGAATCATCATTACTGTAGCCTGGGCTAACAATACACCTGGAATATAAAAGCATCACAGCACTTCTATTTCATGGACACTTAGCTATAGAATCACTTTAGCAAAGTGCTTTACCCGGTGTAATTTAAGGAAGAAAATTTCACCTCCATTAAAAGAAAAGGCACAATTCTTCATTTTAAGTCTACATGTGGAGAAAGAAAATGATGGTGATAGCAAAAATACTACCAAAAAGTATCATACTCTGCAATATATACTCCAGTTCTTCCTCTACATATACCGATAAACAGTATAAGGTTAATGAGAGTCATGGTTATTAATATACGTATAGTAGTCTTAGGTATACAATCCAGTTGTGTACTTAGATTACTCTGGTTCATGAGTAAAACAATTAGGCAAATTCTGATTATTTTGGTAAGTTTATTTGCATGTAAAACACTACAAAAGTCCTGATTTATAAATATTAAAAACAAAGCTAAAATATTAGTTACTAATGCTGAGAATTTCATGGAAATGCAACAGTGTTGTTCTGAGCATCAAGAAAAATGATCTGGTAGCATTAATATTTAACAGATGTATGATATGTGTGATACTAGATAAATTATTGGACATTCGCAGTTTTCAAGAGATTTTGGTGGTGAAATTAAAAAAAATCTTTTGTATTCACATAAAATATTAAGAAAAAATTAAAAATGTTTATTGTGGTGTAAGACAGCTTCTTTATGGAATAAAAGCAGCTACCCAGAGAGTAGACATTGTGCAGTCATTGACACATATTGATACACTGTCTTCATTGAAAATTTCAAAGGCCTCAGAAAGGCACTAAACTAGGAATGAGATGGTTGGATTTTTATTCCTATCTCTGGCACTATCTGGCCATGAAATCTCTAAGGGGCTTATTTGGGCTTCAGTTTCACTGGCTATAAACTAAATGGTCTAGGAGTCTCTAGTTATATCATTTTTTGTATTACCAATGTTCTTTGATCCTATGGTTTCCTGGTGCAGAGATTATTAATATTGGACACATCTTCTGGACTCCTCTGCATCCTTGTGGCACATTAACACCATCACTTCCCCCTTCCATCAATTATTTGTGTCCCACTATCACCCTAGGGCTCCCAGATTTTTCTGGTACAATTGCAGGCAATTCACTGTGGTTCCACTTGGCATGCTCCCATCCAACTTAACATGAATGACAAGGGGTTTCTTGTTACTGGGAGGACATATTGCAAGAATTAGGATGCCACTTGCTCCCATCTCAACTCTTTCTCCCTCAAAGGAGCCCAGTCCTCTTGAAATAATGTCAAACTTTCAATACGAGTGGCAATAATTAAACACATTACTCAGTCAACAATTTTGTTTTTATTATATAAGTTCTTTACTCAAAAGAAAAAGCTAAAGCTGAAAGGTGATTTTCACTTTGAGTGAATTAGTCAGGTCTCTTAGTATACCGCTGACAACTTTCAGGAGAACAAATTCTGAATAAGCTTGGCTTGGAGAGCTGCAATTTGTCATCTGACCTTCACTTACTGGTGCTGCCTTCATGTCCTCGTTCCTATGAGTGGCACACAGATGGGTTCTGTGTGATCTCAGGGGATCCATACAAGCCGTGAATTCTCCATTTCAGGAGCAATGAACTAAGGAAATCAAGAAGAATCATTCTATTTGGCATCAGTCAAGTGCCCACAGAGGTGGAATAATTAATCACAGCCAACTACAGAGACTATTACATTAGGAAGAAAGAAAAGCATGTGCCAATTTAACTTCCTGCTCAAACTGTAAAAGTTTCAGCATTAATACTACCCACAAATCTTCCTGCTATTTGATTCATATGAATCACTGTATAGGCCATAGAAGCAAAAATATCAGAATAATTGAATATTGGACATAAAAACTAGAAAACTTATTTCAATAACATATTTAAAGGCATGTTACTTACTCTGATTCAGAATTATAGCATGTTTATGTCAGAGAGTGAACATTACAATTAGCACTCTATCCTTCCTACATTTTTTGTGAACTCCTCTGAGATAATTAGTGTGATTGCTTAAGGCTGTGGGAGTGTAACCCTCTTTTTACTGCTGGAAATGTTATTGTTTCTATTTGGGTCAAGTATCTTAAAACTTCCCAGAAAGGATTTTCAGAAATAATTCTGGGAGGCAAATGAGGAAATTGCCAGAGGGATTTTGGAGAAGAAAGGGGCAGTGATGCGCTTCAGCAGGGACACTTGGGGAGGAATAATGAACTGAGAATTAAAATGACAAGAAATGAGAACTTCTTGTGTGACCAGTGAGGGGAGAGAACTCAGAAGAAGGAGGGGAGGAGCCTTTTGTCATTACAGAAGGAGGTTGACATGAACTCAGATGGGCACCAGGGATGATGGGTGGGCCATCCTGGGTTCCCCTAGTCTGCTAGTCTGGAAGAAGAATAGGACACTGCCATTCCAAAAAAACACTTCTGCCATAAGCATCATCATCTAACCCAACCGGGCTCAGACCATGTTAGTTTGCACTAATGATTACATGTACTTGGTTCTTGGTCGTTTGAAAATCACAGACCACAAGTCAGCAGTGTCAATGCTATAATAACACAGGTGAGAAGTAAATGGTTGGACTCTAAATCAGTACAGTCAACAAATCTGAAGAGAAGACCTTTTGGAAGTAAAAGATACTTCAGGAACAAAGAAAATAGCTGAATCACTGGAGATACATAGATATGCATACATAAAACAGTATAATATCAAATTCTGGCTCTGGTAGAATGACCAGAAAGTTCATCTTTGAAAAAGATCATAATTATGAAAATATTGGGGAATCTACAGAAAGCTGGAGACATAAAACATAAGTAAAAGTATTATAAAATGTTGACAACATAGGGAATCACTTTATGGAAATTGTGAAAATATAAAATTCATGTATTGCTTTGAAGTAACTTTTTCAGGCCTAATATTACAATTTAGGAATATAAACCTATTACTGTTAAGGCATTAAACTTGATTATTTTTCACAAGAAAATTATGTTCTGTGTATTTATAAAGATAAAGATATGGGAAAAAATACAAACTTCAAACCAATTTGAAGCAAAGCAAGTGGGTGGATGAGATTTGAACCAAAAAAATAAAATCTGCTCTGCAGTCATTCATATTGTAATCTTTCGATCCCATTGTGGAAGATTTATACAAATGTGACAAAATAAATAAAATCACTCCACATCCAAAAAATCTCTTTTAATTTAATTTATTTAATTCTCCATAGTTGTAACCATGCTCTACACACAGTGTTGTTTCCTTCATTTGGGTTTTAACATGTCTCAGTTGTCCATTCTCATTTGCACATGTCTCAGTTGCACATTCCACAGCGAAGGCTGCAGATCCCATTGATAGTTGAGTTCTAGGACTAATTTAGGTAAGACTGTTCAATGGTAGAGTGGCATCTTCAAGTGTCAGCTAAGGACAGATGTTCCCACAGGCAACAGACAGGAACAGAAACAGGTACCAGTAAAGGAAGCAGGAGAATTGTGTCATGCAACCTAGGACTGCCAGATGATATCCTAAAGGGATGGCTAGGAAGGAACACACTTTGAAGAGTACCTACAGATATTTTGAAAATGGAAAGGACAATTTAGAGGAGAAGGCTTTTTGCTTCAGGAACATCACACGAAGAAGCTTTAAATGAATCTGTATGGGTTCATTACTGATTTATCTGAATTTCATATCACTGTGTACTAGACATTGTTTTCAGCACTTTACAAATATTACCTCACTTAATCCTCATAACACCTCCATGAGCTGGATACTGTTGTTATTCATAGTATGCAGATATTTTTCATATTTCAAAATTCACTTAAGAGCTCTGGACTCTGCATACAAAGAACAGCAATATCAAACAGGCCTTCACTATATTACTCATTATTGTACATACTTGCTATGCCTTCATTCCTATAACAACCATCATCACATGAACAACTTTATTCATAATATTCTAGTTGGAAAACTCTCCAGGCTTCTAGCTGTTTTGCTGCCCTTATAAGTCAATATCAAGAACCACAATTAAAACAGCATAAACAAGGTTCAATAATAACTGCATTGGATAAACCATTATCAGATATTTTTCAAACTTACAAAAATAATGTGTTTGCTTAGTCTGTTTCACATAAATAATTTATAGCAACAATGAAGAAAAAGAATATGAACAAAAATTGAGTCTCATAAACTGATTCTGTATAAAACAGAAGGGTAGTATCATTTTCCCACATCCAAAAAGCAGTTTTCATGTTCCCAATGACAAAAGGGGAGTATAGTTTAAAGAATTATAAATCTAATTCTAACTGACTCCACTAACAGAGTTTTAGCACTTTCTTGCTTCATAGCAGTATTGATATATATATATTTCTCGAAAAAAATTATATATTATAAATATATATTTATGGAAAATATATTTATGAAAAATAGTTGATTTTTATGTAACTTTAAAAATCACTACAAAAATGATTCCATTTTGTGATGGACAAGATTGGTGAATCAACTCTGGATGGTGTGGTCACTCCTATAGATCTGTCTCTCCTGCCATCAGACTGAAGATTGCAAATGGAGAGACAGATTTGTAACACACAAAGGAATCATGCAACAGGAGCAGAACTCATCAGACATCAGGTGGCCACTTTGTACCGAATCACAAGATAAAATTGTATTACGATCTATATTAAAAAACACAATTTTTGAATACATTAAAAATTATCTTTTTTTTTGAGTTGGAGTCTCACTCTGTCGCCCAGACTGGAGTGCAGTGGCCGCTCCCGGCCACCGCTCGACCTGCTGGGCTTCGGCGATCCTTCCGCCTCAGCCTTCCGAGTAGGTGGAACTACAGGCGTGCGCTGCCACGCCCGCTGATTTTTTGATTTATTGTAGAGATGAGGTCTTGCTGCCCAGGCGGGTCTCGAACCCACGGGCTCAGGCAATCCACTCACCTCAGCCTCCCAAAGGCGCGGGATTACAGGCTGAGCCAAAAAGTTATCTTTTAATAAAGCTTTATTTACTTTTCAGTTTAAATACACATTGTAACATTGATTAACTGAGCAATCACAAAGTACTAATTCCTAAAGAGATTGAAATAAACACTTGCATTTGAAAAGGGCCAGCTAAAGATCTAGGCTTTGACAAAAACATATTGAGATATTATGCATGATTTACACAGACACCAATGTTTTTGGAGCTGCATGATTACCAGAAAGATAATATATTAATTCATTTGTTATCTTCTCTGCTATAAACATTAGCTGATATTCTTATATTCTTGCCAGAAATTCTCTATCTCATATATATGATATATATATACATATATATATACTTATTGTATCACTTTTACAGCATGACTCATGACTACAGAATTCCAAAATAATATAATCCCAACACAACTACACAAAACAAAAGATTAATAGTACTAGCTTAAAATGTGACTTCTAATTGCCTTTAAATAATAGCTACAAATTATTTCATAACAGTAATTTTCTACATTATATTGCTAACCACTGAGTTATTGACCCTAAGGAAAATGGAGTAAAACGTCATGACAAAAGGCTGGTAGTGAGTTATCTCAATTGATTGTTCACAGACAAAAGGATCTAAAAGGGAAAATAAGTTGGGTTTTGATCACAGGAATAGTGAAATGAGGATACTCTATGTCTATAATCTCATTTCTCTTCCATTGCCTTTTTGTCTGTTTAATTTCACTTTTTCAGTCTCTAATAGGGAACTCAGTGGCAGCCTGTGTATTTTACGTATGGATTTTCAACTCCAAACAATGCCAGCCTATAACTCTCCAAATAAACAAAGGCAAAGGTGACCCTGAGTAATAAAAATATTTTTTTATGCCTACTGAGACAAACTTTTACACCTGAATTGTTACTATAACTAAGAAGTCTATTCTATAATGGAGTGTAGCTAGACAACAGATTAAAACATGTTGGGCAATTTAGAGAGGCAGTGGAGAGTGTGCAATGGCTCTCCAAAAGTACTTACCAGATGATCAACAGCAGCAACACCTTGAAACTTACAAATGCAAATTCTCAGGACCCATGCCAGGTTTGCTGACTAAGAAACTCTAGAAATCTGCTCTAAGAATTTGCATTTCTAACAAGTTCCCAGCTGATAACTTGTTAAAAACCCACTAGAAGCCAAAATTATTTTCTGAAGTCACTAGAAAAGCAACTTTCTAAGCATTTCTTTTAAGACAAATTCCAGGAAAATATTCAGCAACAGCTAGGTTTTTTACTGATATCCAAAATATTTTAATAGTTCTCTTTATCAGGGTGGTGACAAGTTGTGTGGTATCTCCAGTTTTAGTACTTACAAACCTTTTTCTTTAGTAAGTTATATGTGACGGTTTCCTAAGCAATCAGACCCAGCTGACTTGGGAACCACACTTTGAGAGCCAGTGGATTGGAACATGGATTCTGAAGCTAGGCTCAGTCCCTCACCCGCTACATAAGCTTGAGAAATTTGTTTAACTCAATTTTCTTATCTGCAAATGGGGATGAGTTTGTGCATACATCATAAAAATGCAATAAGGTTTAAATGAATCAGTTACTTAAGACCCTACCTGAAATCTAGTAAGTCCTGTATATGTGTTGGTTAAAAAGAAACTTATTGCATCTATTTTATCCATATTCACCTTCACTGCACTTGTGTATATCTGTCATCATTTTATTACTAGATAGCTGAAAAAAAATCACTTTAATGCATTGGTTCCAAGTCACAGCAGACTATTAGAATTACCTGAGGTGCAGTGGCTCACACTTATTATCCCAGCACTTTGAGAGGCCAAGGCAGAAGGATCCTTGAAGCAAGGAGTTGGAGACCAGCTTGGGCAAGATAGCGAGTTCTCTTACCTTGTCTCTAAAAATAAAAACTTAAAAAAATTAGCCATATGTGGTCATGTGTGCCTGTAGTCACAGCTACACAGGGGCCTGAGGCAGGAGGATCACCTGTGCTCAAGAGTTCATAGTTGCAGTGAGCTAAGATCTCACCACTGCACCCAGCTTGTGTGACAGAACAAAACCCCATCTTTAAAAACAAAAACAAAACAAACAAAAAACCCTGAATCAAGAAGGAAGCTTTTAAAAACTACTGATTTCATAATTTTGATTTATTTTATCTAGGCTGAAGCCCCGATATCAGAATACTTTAAATGCTCTCCAGGCAACTCTAATGTTCAGCCAAGATTGAAAACTGTTTCCCTAACCTATAAATAAGCAGTATCCTTCTAGAATACAATGGTCATATTTGGAATTTTTGTTAGACCTAAAGAGCTATATTGAATAGAGAAAAGCTCTACCTTCTAGGGCTTTTACAAAACTTGGGCTGTTTGTATAATGTGCTCACAAACTAGGTAGCAGATAGATCTTGATAAATCTGAGGTCTCAAAACATACATATTTAGGGTTATAAAATGTGTAGTTTCAGGCAATCCACCATCAGTGTGTACAGAATTTTAAACAGCTGGCTGATTGAAGGTAACACTTTAACCCTGGCAATATGGTCAAAAACACAGTATAGCAGTTTCTCGGCATTTGAGGATTTAACCTTATTAGTTTTTATCCTGAAAGTTCATGACTATGGGGATTTGAGCTTGACCGACTCACAGATTTGAAAGATTCTTGCATTTGGGCTGGTGAATGGGATCTGAGCTGCTGTGCCAGTGAGTGAGCCTCGCATACCAGGCTGCACCTTTCGAACGTCGTGCATCACTTTTTCAATGATAAAAAACATAAAGATTTGAATGTGAATAGTAGCCAACAGGTAAGAAATAAAGTGTCAGTGGAAGTTGAAAGGGTAGCTATAAAAGTTACAGTAAAAATTCAACTCCTTCTTAGCAGAAGGCTGTTCAAACATTTTTACATTCCCAAACCTAAAGATATCTAAAGATCTTACAAATATTCCTCCTGAAGTATATCAAGGACACACTATACACAGAGTTTAAAGTTCTCTTATAATGTTACATATTTTACTGGGATTTAATAAATTCCCAAGTTAATAAAATATATGGAAGTATTATATGTCATCATTAGTATTTCTATGTGCTTCTTACATGAAACAGAAAATAAGTTGGAAGCATATTTCATCTAAGTTTGAAAAAAATGTAAATATTCATAGACTATGAAGATTATCTCTCTGAGGCTCAAGACAGATCTTATGAGGGCTGGGCTTCACATACTGTCAGCATAAAGCCCTCTGGGCAAAATGAAAGCCACAGATTAGACTGTGATTTATCTGGGCTCTTCTGTGAGAAATGTAGAACACATTTCTTACGAATTACAAATATTAAAGAAGCAAAAGCTCTCAATAGCTGCCCCTCCCTGTGTGTTATTGTGGACATGGCAGAAAGATGAAGAAAATCAAGTGGCAATAGATATATATAGATATATTAAATTTAGGTAACCACTGCATCTAAAACAGAGCTTTTGGGGGTCGAAATTTTGACTAAAGGCAAAACTTTGGTCAAAGTTTTTGTCAGGAAATTAATTAGGAAACAATGGAGACTATTTAAAATCCATGTTCACTAGAAGCCAAACTCATTTCTGAAGTGATTACAAAAACAGAGTTGTAGATTTATCTTTTAGAGAAGTCCCACAAAAAAAAAAAAAAAAAAAACAGAAGTAGCCAGGTTTGCTCTCTCATGATCTTCCAATATTTTCTTTATCCAAGTAGTCACAGATTGTCCAGTGTCTCCAATTCTTATGTCTTTTTCTTACAAACCTTTTTCTTTAGTAAATATAGGCAATGGTTTGCAAGCAATTTTGAACCTCTCATTCTCTACCCCATCTCTATCCATTGCCTAATACCCAACTTCTAGCTCATCTCCCCTTTGGAGTTTTCAAGTCACTTATGGTTTAAACAAGAGGATTACGAAGAGTAAATGAGATGTATAAAACCTACCTGTATTTAGCTATGAGTAAGCTCTTAACAGCAATCAAATTCCAATCCTTTCTCAAATCCCCACCTAATCTTTTCCAGTATTCATCAACAAGGTATTAAACATGCAACTTAAAAAAAACAACAGCAACAAAAAAAACCCCAAAACAAATTGCTATTCCCAGAATAGGAAACTGTTCTTTAAAGAAGAGTTAAGGAAATTTTCACAGAAATGCTGCTTCTATTCTATATTGATGAGAAAAACAAACAAACAAAAAACCTAGAACTCTTGAAATTTTGGAATTGAGAAAAATATTTGACCAAATGTTTGGTCTTTAAGTCTAACAACTGTATGTTTTGTGGTTGTGTAGTAAAGACTCTGGAGGTTCCTTACCGGAACAAGCTTCAAATGTATTGAGCTTGTTTTCTCTTACTTTTACTAAAAACATTTTAGTTGAGAACTTTCAATCTATCAAGGATTTCCATGTTGCCTTGGTAGAGGCAGTTTTCAAAACGCCTCTACTTTTCTACTTTCAATGGGAGATCACCCCCTAGTGGAAATGTAATAGAAAATATGGTATTTCTGTGCTGCTCTGTTCAGTGAAAATTTGAAGGAAATCCATGACCCTTAAATAATGTTTATACTCCCAAACAAAAACTAAAGAAGCAATTTTGTAAGCAACATAGATTTTTAAGTTATAGTGAGTTCCCATTTACATAATAATACATTAATAGTTTTAAAATTTCTTGAACTTGTATCCTAATTCACAAAATAATGTCTATTTCCATTATAACTTTTATCTCATTTTATTTTCAGACAGTGATGGGTCTGTTGATATGAATTATAGAATGTGACTTGTAGTAGGTAGCAATATTCTTTCTGTCAAAGAAATTTGAAAACTGAGACATAGTAAAATGAGTAATACTCATGCTTTACATTATTTGGACCCATTTGCAGAATAAATTGTTCACAAAATATGAAATAATAATATCTGCCTTACATATAATCAATGTTATATATTAGGACTGTTCTGGGTTCTTGACATTTTATTCCATTATTAAACCTTTAAAATACTCACAGATAAAATAATTATTGTCTTTGTTGATAAAACCACTTCTAAGCTGATAATATAGCACATGAATGTTCTAATAAACAGCCTAAGTATAAATGCCTTTTAAAAAAATGCTGTAAAAGCTTTCTCACAATTAAAAGTCAAAACTAATAGATTCAAAGTCATATTTGATCAAACCTCACATTAAGTAATCATAATCTCATATATCACATTAAGTAATCACAATCTCATAGATGTGATTGTGCTTACACTATACCATAGCTTTGACAATGTATTACAATCTAAACTGATTGCTAATTTTACATTTTTGAATCATTATATACAATATTGATTACAAGTATTATTAGTCCTAAAAGAATAATACTTCAATCTTCAATAATTCTTCAATCTTAGTAAAGTGCTGCTTAAAATAAATTAGCCAAAGAAAAAGTTATTTATTGTATTAAAGAACTTTACATAGACTCTGGATGGCCCTATACAATGTATAATTGTAATATATACACTAATATAAAAATATAGTAAATAACATTAATGTAAAAGGATAGCTTTTTAAGGGTTCTTTAGAATTATGCATAAAAACTACAATATGAGCATGATGTTTATGAATAACTTCAAACATATCACTAATTTTTAAATACATAGGTACCTATGCATGCTCATGATGTAAAAAGTTTTGCAAGCACTTTAAAATTAAATTGCTATCAACAAAAGAGCATAAATTATAGTATTAGGCAGGAATATTCCTGCCCCACCTACCTTCCAAAGTTGTTGGGAATGCCACAATTTTAAACAAATGTATCTGAAAGTTGATTATAAGTTATAATAAATTATAAAATTATAGTCGGTTGATGAAGTATTTTGATAACAAAAATGGTTTTCATTGTAATGTACTGAAGGATACTTCCATCTCTATGGGAAAGTGTGTTAAACATTGAAACCAACATAACCCCTAGTTGTCTTAGCTGTTGCACTTCTGGCAAGAAGAAAGAAACCCGAAGAGAGAAGAATTAAATAGTCCATTGATTTGGGTAATTATGTGGTGAGTTAGAGAGGATAGAGTCTGCTCTGCAAGCATGATACCTATAATTAGACTTAAATGTTAAACTGAACTGACTTGATTGGTCAAATATCACTAAGGTTTACATTGCATCTATTCTATCTCATCAAAGGCCTTCTTAGTCCTGCCAGGTCTATTGTATAAGATGGCAAAACGGATTTTGACAATACATATATAATTCTATGAAAGAGTGAAGTTAGGGGTGACTAAGCTAACAGCACATTTGCAAAAGCAGCACATATACGTATAAATCAGAAGGAAATTAGCTCATTTTTCAAATTTATTTTAATATCAGTACCATTTTCTCTACATCAATATATAGTAGCCCTCTAAGGAATGCTTAATTATTCACTAAAAGGGACTCAGAGCAAGTCACCTTCATTGTTAAATATACACTACTCAATGTGCTGAGTTAGTAGAAATCCTCCATTACTATTGTTAACATTAGCTATAGTAACATTGTGAAGAAGGTCAGGAGAATTTGTCCTTTATGTAATGATTTGATGGCAAAACTGTAATTTAGATCAGTTTTATGCTGTTTTTATAGAAGAAAAGTAAAGAAATAAGGCTCTAATCCAAACAATATGTTATACAAATAAAAATATTTTTGGCTTGAAAAATACAATATTAATGAAGCAATCATTCTCAATGTTGTGTTATATAATTATATTAACCTTAGTAACCCATATTTTAGTAAACAAACTAAGATCCTTCAAGGAATTAAGAATAAAGCCAGAAATGGACACTCATAGGGACCAAAATGACAAATATTTATTAAATGCTACTCAATCTCAACTGCTTAAACTAAAATTATAATCTTCCTTAGCATTCATGCAAAGCTGGATTGATTCTTAACATAATTTTTCTAACCAGGTTAATTTCCAGGTTTCCTCATCCATGCAAGTATTAAGTACAGCAAGTCGCACAATAAGAGGTATATATCACGACTTCCAGAACAGTGACAGCTGATATTATAAGTCTATCTTTAGAGATAGACAAACATAACCATAATAATGAGTCATGCAAATATGAATGACTCAAGTACAGGTTAAGCTGTGTTCAATACCTTCCTGCCAACAATAACTTCTTACTCCAACTTCACTTAATTTTCCTTAAAATAACTTTATCACCAATTGAAATGTATTTATTTGTTTGTGGGTTAACTGTCTGCATCACTACAGCAGAATACAAGCTGGGTGAAGTCAAGGATTTGATCTATTTTATTCTTTATTATATTTTCAATGCTTTGAATAGTGCCTCGCACATAAAAGGAGGAGTTCTATGTAACTAGCCAGCCCATGGGATGTGTATTTTTCTCCTGTACTGTTGGGGGGATTTGCCCAAAACACAAAGTAAAGAATTTAGTGATATGGTTGGTCATTTACACCATTCAAAAGCACTAAAATTATATGAATTACAAAAAGGTATAAGGTGCATGACAGTGTAATATATCTAGTTAAGTCATTGCAGAGCTAAGAATTGTGTCTTCATAAGACTAATAAAATCTTTTGCACTTCATATAATTGATTATATCATATAACTGTTACAGTAAAATAACATAATTAGCAACTATTTTCTGAAAGGAGCCTGAGAATCATCTAGACTCATATCTAAATCCACATGGACTTGTGTGTTTTAAGGGACGAAATACAAGTCCCAATCGGAGTAAAATATTTTCACATATTCACAATAAAAACATCTGAAACAAAAACCCTGTTTATTAGATGTAAAAAAACAAAACAAACAAAAAATCAAAACAGCATCCTAATTCTCTTAGTTCTCTGGGGAATACTAGAGAAAAAAACAGTTTTGACACAAATGTAACTGGGCATACATAGACCAATTACTAGGACTTTGAGAACAGAATACCTGAATTGTTACCTATCACACTTTCAAAAATAATTTAACATTCACTAATATTTTAATAACCTTGTTTTACATATGAACTTTCCACAAAATAATCAAGAGGTGATTCAATATGCATGACAATGGTACTGAAACAAAGTAGCGATTGAGAATAGAATACTTCAGAGAACTCTGCCAGAATTATAACCAGAGTCATGTTGCTATAAATATAAATATAGTTTAAAAATATCTAGTTAGTAGCTACTGTACCAGAATGTACATAATATGACGGCATGTCACAAATTATTTTCAGATTGAAATAGGGCCTATGTTTAAAAGTTATGCTAAATTCCATGTCAATTTGGACAATGTGTTGCTACTTCATGCAGGTCTTTCTTGAAGAGCATAATAAGTCTCTGTGTCTATCATCTTTGTACACAGTTGGATCTGGATTGCCTCAGAAAATTATAAACTATGTCACAGTAAAAATGTCAATGAGAAGCATTAAATAAACAACAATCTCTACTCATCAAGGAGCCATTTCTACCTCAATGAACCATACTGGTAGTGAGACTAAATCATATCCAAGAAGCAGATATTTGAAATAAAACAATATCTTGAAGTCTTGAAATTCTTGTGTCTAAATTATTTCTTTAAAAAGAGAAAAAAGATAGTAATGAAAAAAAAAAAAGAGGAAAAAGATATGCACAGGGCTGTATTGTGCAAGGGTGACACTTTGTTTTAATTTCATATTCATACCTTCCACCTCCAGTCAGTCTCCACATTGCTATCACATTAATCATCCCTAAAAACTACTCAGACTGCTCTGCTCAAACACCAAGAATGGTTTCCTTGACCAGATAAATCTAATCCAAATTGTACTATCAATCAAAGCCTTTGATATCCTTCTTTGTCCTATTTTTCTCACATAGCACCTTTGAAGAAATGTCCTCATGCCTTTGTTTATGGCATTGCTTTTCCAGGTTAAGCCTTCCAACTTCTATCTGCTTACCTGACATCTCATACTATGAGACCAGAATCCTTGGACCTCTGGCTTTTGGTGTGAAGTAACTCCTAAAAAGAGGTCATCTCTTCTCCCTCAACCCTCAATCCCCTCAATTTTTCTTTTTTTAGTCTCTAATTACGTTTCATCAACAAATGCACATTGCCATGATGGGAGGAAGTATTTGAAAATGCATTTAGTTAATTTGATTGAGGGTGTTAATTCACTCCTGAAGCCACACATAACAGAGCTCTTCAGTGAGAAAGGATTCCCATGGGAAAACATCACAGCTGAGAGGTGCTGAAATGTGTGTTTAATCAACAGCTTCAAATTTAATCCTCTGACAAATATTCTAGAGGCATTCCTTTTTTAAAAAACTAATGTGAAAAATCAAGTTATCTGTGCTTCTTCTAAGTTTTAGGGGCTGATGACATATACAGTAAGAATTGAACCTCTCGGCAGGGCTTGGTGGCTCAGTCTGTAGTCCCAGCACTTTGGGAGGCCGAGGCAAGTGGATTGCCTGAGCCCGTGGGTTCAAGACCCGCCCGGGGAACTTGGCGAAACCTTGTCTCTACAATAAATCAAAAATCAGCCGGGCGGGGTAGCGCGTGCCTGTAGTTCCAGCTACTTGGAAGGCTGAGGCGGAAGGATCGCCAGATCCCAGCAGGTCAAGGTTGCAGTGGCCGGGAGTGTGCATTTCAGTCTGGGTGACAGAGTGAGACTCCGACTTCAAAAAAAAAAAAAAAAAAGTACTAAGCCTCTCAAAGCAAAATCAACAGTTAACATAAAGATAAACTTTAGGTTGTGCTAACAATCAAAATAGGAGATGAATTTAGCTACTTATAAAGAAGGAATGATTAACTTTAAAGTTCGTCTATCTATTTGCTAGAAGAAGTTGCTACTGTTAAGACATAAGGTAGCAGGAGCCAACCCATTCTTATTAAATTATCAAGAAGTAAACAATCTTCACCAGCTCAACTTATGTTCATCAAGGCACATGCAAAGCAAGGGCTAGTCAGAACTATGGTAGTATTCTATACACAGAATAAAATGCAAATAGAATAAAGAAGGCCTGCCTATAAGTAAGAAACCAATGCCCAGAGGTAAACTTATACATAACATTAAGACTGCCTATATGCAGTAGTAAAATATGTGTGCACTTTTAAGATAGATCACAGAGAAATATTTCATTTTCAGTTAAAAGACATTTCAAACACACATATACACAGAGTTTTCTGGAATTACAGACATGCGCTACCACACCCGGCTGATTTTTTGATTTATTGTAGAGATGAGGTCTCGCTGCCCAGGCAGGTCTCGAACCTGCGGGCTCAGGCAATCCACTCACCTCAGCCTCCCAAAGGCGCAGGATTACAGGCTGAGCCACCGGCTCAGCTACTGCAAAGGGAACATTTATACAAGCCTTTTAAGTCACACTTATCAGTCTTACATTTATCTTACTTTCTGTTCTCAATGTGGTACAATGCCATATGTGTTAATAACTCAACTGGAGTAATTGTAATATAAACTTCATAATATATTAATTCTAGAATTCCATGGATCCTTCACTTCTGCACTGTGTACAACCCACCTCCTGCATAAATAGGTTCGTCAAACAACTTGCAAATTTGGCCAGAAGGCTAAAAAGGACTACAGAGTATGCTTTTGCTAGAAATTTTCAACATTCTAGAAACAGCTCTGAAAGTGCATGGTGTGTTCCCAATAGGAATCTTCTAATTAGTCTCTGCCATATGTTCATCTGGCTGAATCCATAGTTGCATCCCAGGAAGTACCAATGCTTCTAAGCACAAGGAGGCTAAGCAGTCCTGGTTTTTTTTTAAAGCAGGGCAAGCAATTCATTATATTTTGTTGTTAGGCCCTTTGAGTTACTTGATAAACATTTTCATTCTCAAGTGGGACATTGTGCTGGAGTTATTATATAGTCTTTCTTCAGGGAACAAGCTGTTAGAAAAATGTGTAGGAAAGAAGATACATAAGCAAAGTAGCAGAATAAAGTTCTGAAACAACATGAGCCAGAAGATTCCTGGCACCTCATTCCCATATTCTTCTCTACAACTAAGTGAATATTTAGGAACTTTAAATTCAATTAAATCATATTCATAATTTTTCTTTATATTCAAGAACTATTTATAGCTATATTATTTATAATTTTCTCATTCTATTAATCATGCTTCTATATCCAGCAGATTAAATATTTGGTATGTGTTTACATAGAAGCAAAGTCACTAGCCCTATGTGAAAGTGAAATCATTGTCTTGCTCTATATCATAGAGCAAATGTGGTGAAATCTACTACAAAGCTACAGTAATCAAAACAGTGTGGCATTGGCATAAAAACAGGCATATAGGCCAAAATAACAAGAAACCAAGTAAATTAATGAATTTATGGTTAATTGATTGCTACAAAGTTTCTGAGAAAAATGATGAGGTAAAAACAGTCCCTTCAATAAACGGAGCTGGGAAAACTAGATATAGACATGCAGAAGAATGAAATTACCATATATATACCATATGCAAAATCAACTCAAAATGGATTACTGACTTAGGCGTAAGATCTGCAACTGTAAAAGTACTAGAAAAAAACATGGGGGAAAACTCTGTGACATTGGTCTAGACAATGACTTTTTGGATATGACCCCAAAGCCCAGGTCGTAGAAATGAACACAGTCAAATAGAATTGTCTCAAACTAAAAAACTTCTGCACAAGAAAGAAAACAAACAATAGCATGAAGGGACAACCAACAAAATGAGAGATAATATTTGCAAACTACACATCTGTTAAGGAGTCAATATCCAAAATACATAAGCAACTCAATAAGAAGAAAACAAATACCTGCATTAAAAAATGGGCAAGGGACCTGGATAGATAGTTCTCAAAGGAAGATATACAAATGGCCAACAGATATATGAAAAAATGCTCAACATCATGAATCATCAGGGCAATGCAAATCAACGTTACAATGAGATATCACCTCAGACCTGTTAGAATGGTTATTATAAAAAGACAAAGATAATTGTTGATAAGGATGGGGAGAATAAAAAAAAACACTTGCATTTTGTTGGAGGGAATGTAAATGAGTGCCATTATGGAAAAGGGAATGGTGGGTCCTCAGAAAACTAAAAATAGAACTACCATATGATCCAGCAATTCCACATCTGAGTTTTTATCCAAAGAAAATGAAATCAGTATGTCAAAGAGATATCTGCACTCCCATGTTTACTGCAGCACTATTCATAATAGCCAAGATATGGAATCAAATTATCAGTGGTATCAATGGATGGATAGATAAAGATAATATGGTCTATATACAAAATGGAATACTATTCACCCTTAAAAAGGAGAAAAATCCCGTCACTTAGGACAACACTGTTGACACTGGAGAACATTATGTTAAGTGAAATAAGCCGACACAGAAGACAAATACTGCATGATCTCATTTACAGATGGAATCTAAAAGAGGTCAAATCCATAGAACCTGAATGAAATGAAGGTTAATTTGAATGAAGGGGTGGGGAGAATCCAAAGATGTTGTCACAATTTAAGTTAGGCAAGAGGAAAAAGTTCTAGAGAACTGTTGTACATTATGGTGACTATAGTTAATAACAACATAACACTTGCAAATTGCTAAGAGAGTAGATCTTGAGTGTTCTCACCACACAAAAAGAAACTGCAAGGTCATGCATATGTTAATTAGAGTGATTCGGCCATTCTAAAATGTATTCATATATCAAAACATCATACTATGTACCATAAATATATACAATTTTTATTTGTCAATTTTTTAAAAATAATGAAATTAGTTGAAACGTATTTTGTAGACTTGATTGACATAGACATGTCTTGGTAATATTTTTCAGAAAAGCTGTCCATACTTTGTGGCATTCCTCAGAAGCTGGTAATAATTGCTGAATCAAAATTAATTATGAGTACTATACGTTATATTGTTCTATAAGGGAAATGCAAAAGAGAGTATTTATTTGATCTGATTAGGATTGCTCTTTGACAATGTTAAATTGTTTTGAAAGCAAAAAAGAAAATGTTGGATGAATTTATCAAGATTTTGTAGCAATGTGATCGTTAGTGAGAAAATGGAAGTACAAAGAAATAGTCCACTGAGTGCCAGCTCTTCACAGATACTCCAGCTGTTAGAATTGACAGCAGTCTTCATTTTCAGTTAAAAAGTACTTGAGGAACTGTTTAATAAATTTAGATGCAGAGAGATAGCTTAATATCCCTGGGGCAACCCAACTGGAGAAATTTAGACCAGATAAGACCAGTGAAACATTTATACGTAAAGGCAACAGTGGAGGGAGCTTTTTCATTACTTGTATAGTTTATGTTAGATTAAATCCAAAGTCAATAAATTGTACCTTTTCTAAGACTTATTTAATAAAGTTGAGATAGTTTTTACAAATTTACAGGGCAGATATTTTCCAAATACAATTTCGTTACTTTAATTAATTTCTTTAAACCTCACTTTTACTTATAACATTTTACTTAGTAACATAATGAAATGTGAATTTCATAAGGTTAGTTTGAGGATACCATAATACAATTCATGTAAATCACTTATACCAGTGATTGGAATATAATAAGCACTCAATTAATGGTAGCCACAGTTTTTAACTTTTGCCACTAAGGGGCCTAAGTTTGACTCTTATTCAACCTTTAGGTAGAATTTAGAGAAAAATAAGCAATCAGCTGTCAATTAGATACTTAACAGATAGGTATGCATAAGCATCAAAGATATAAACACATTAGAAATCTAAATCCTCAAATAGAATATATTTAAAGGTTCCTTATTATCTCTGCCCTTCTGTGAATATTCCCATACCTTGTCCCTATTCTCATAAAAATATTCCCTCACCAATACTTGATGTTTTCCCAAACACAATATGTATTTTTTTTAATTTCTCCCCACAAAACTCTCTATTTCTTATCATCATCACAATAACAATAAAGTGGAGAACAAATAGTAGATGCTCAGGAACTCATTTGAAGTGAGGCACACTCATTATATTATGCACTGTTCAATCTATGACTGAGCCTGATATAAAACCAACTGGATCAGGGATTCTGCTACGTTTACCAGACAGTTCTAAAACCTTGGCAAAGTCTGGCTTCAGGGATTGCCATGGTATTTTTGCCATAACTTACTTCATGATTTTAGTCTAAAAATCTATGCAAAGTAAATCCCATAAAAAGTGTTTCATCATTATTTCTCTGCCCCAATTCTAGCCTCACAAATATAAGAATAATAGTAGATGTCTCCTCACATAGGTCTACAAAAATGAAAATATAGAATTCTCAAAATCACTTTTGCAGGTAATGACTTGTATGTAAAAAATAAATTCCATTCAAAATAGAATCATTCTCACAATTCATGTATGAACTAATGTGTTAATTCACTTATAAGGACAGGGGATATTCCTATTTTATTGTTATTGTTAAACCATTTTCTGAGAATTTTACAAGACTTCACATAGCCAGTACATCCACGGCATCTGTGCTAAAATGTCATCAAGCTTTAATAAGTGTGTGTGTGTGTGTGTGTGTGTGTGTGTGTGTGTGTGTGTGTGTGTATTACTAATAATGAACACATCTACTCGCCTCCCTATTGCTACCAGCACGTCAAAGGAGGTTTGGAGAAATGGAAAGCATTGCCTTCTATACAGTCTCTTAAAGATACCTCTTTGGAAAGTAATAGTGGCAATGCCAGAAAGGAAAACAAATTCAAGATTATTCCATTTTTAGCAACCACCAAATAAACATTAGAAGATAGTCCTCAAACTGGCTTGTGGGAGGTAAAATTATGGTTTATTTTAGATATATGCAGTTGTATGACTCACCGGGGGAAAAATAAATGTGTTGATTTACCAATATGTTATATCAATTACAGACACTGCTCTGCCCAACTGCTCTTGGCATCTGCATGCTTTGTAAAGCATGAATTTAAATCTGGGTGCACATTTATGTTGTGCTGCAAGTCTAACCTACAAAGTAAAATAAAGGCATTTCTTGGGAAAAAATTGTAATACAGTTAAAAAAACATTTAAAGTAATAATTAAAAGCAAATGTCTCAGTGACCTATCAAAGAAACAAAGAACTGAATATCACATATTCTCACTCATAAGTGGGTCCTGAACATTTATCACATTAGCACAAGGGAGGGATTGGCAGTAGCACAACACTGTCAGGGGAGGGGGTGGGTACATAACATCACTAAGGGTATCTGTTCCTAAACCAGGGGAAGTGAGGACTGGTGGGAGACCCAAACTTCACCTGCACAAAGACCACTTATGTATCTAATCCTGATGAGTATCCCACATCTTTAAAATAAAATAAAATATTTTTAAAAAGAAAAGGTTAAAAAAAGCAATAATCACTAACTGTTATTCAAAGTTAAAATATTGATCAAAAACATTTTCTAATTTTAATTCTAATTCCATACTTTCTGAATATCTTAATGATTCCTTTTGGTGAATAATCTTGTATACATTTTATTGATTTTTTTTTCCCTCCTGAACTTGAGAAAGTAGAGTTAGGAACGTGGCTTTTTCACACATCAGTTGCATTTCCCCCCACATTCTGAACTCTTTCAGAACCACTCCCACCAGGTAACAATGAATAATTTATTTAAATCATATCATTTAGTTCTGTCCCAAACACTTTGAAGTAAATGTCATTATTATCCCCATTTCTTTTCCCATGGTAAGGAAGGTTTGTTTCAAAGAAGTCTCCAAATTTGGCTGAGGTCACACAGCCAGTATGAAGCAAAGGGAGTAAGAATTCGATTCTTGATGGTTTGGTGTTAAATGTAGGTCTATCACTAAATCAGGAGTGTATCAACCTTCACAAACATGCAGTTGGACAGATTAAGGTTCTGCAGATATACCTCAATATAAATGTGGGGATTTTTACCTTGCAAATCAGAGGAGAAACACTGCAAGGATATAAATCATTATCTGTTCACAAATTATTTTTTTAAGTACTGCAGATAGATACAGAGAACACATTGAAGGTTACCAGGGATTAAGGAAGGGGTAAGGCAGGGGAGTAGGTGTGGCTGTAAAGGACATCATGAGGGATACTTCAGGGAGTGGAAATGTTCTGCATCTTAACTATACCAACATCAATATACTGGTTGTGATACTGTATTACAGTTTTGTAAGATTTTTTTCCATTGGAGGAAAATTTAGTAACAGAGGCATGGGAAGTCTATAACGTTTCTTACAGTGGCATGTGAATCTACAATTATCTCAAAATGGAAATAATTAAAAATAGTACAGACATTTTAACATGTAGTTACACTAAATTAATTTGAAATGCAAACTAAACAAAGCTACAAGTCCAGGCCAGTGTATTAAAAATCTAAACATAAGGGGGAAACCCAAAAGACAGCCAGGAGTAGGTACTGAAATCCTGAAGAAGCACTCTGTTAATTTAGTCACTCTCACAGGCAGTGGAAGAGGTTCATCCATGACATGCTAAGAACAGAAAAGCAAGCCATGGCAGCCAGTGTTTGGACTGCTCCTCCCTGAGACTGCTGGTAGAGGGAGGCAAAGAAGGAATACTTCTCCAAATCCTGTCTGGCCACAGTGGCTAACTGGCTGCTCTGGTCAGGATAATATTAGGTGTATCTAATCACTGGTATTGAAATTATTAAAAAGAGCCACTCAGAAAACATCAAGTAAAGTAGGGTTACCTAGGGGCTCTGAAGGGGCCACTCTATAATCAGAGGAAAAGGTACAGCCTACCCTGCTATAATTTACATACTTTTTAGAAGCTTGACAAATTAATCATTACAAATCTCTTAGCAAATATATAGCTAAGTCACAGATTTAACTAAGAATATTTTTGTACTGTGTGTGTGTGTGGTGTGTGTGTGTGTGTGTGTGTGTGTGTACTCACAAGGGAAGCAAAGAACTGAACTGGATTCTTGTAAGCAATACACTAAATACTAAAATACTCTATTTAAATATCAAACTATTATAGAACACAAAACAAATATAGCAGGAGAAAGAGAAATAGCAATACAAATATTGTGAAGTAAAGAATAAAAGTAATAATTTGTGGACAATCCAGGGTCCTAATCAAGGCATTTCTTCTCCTCCTCAAGACCATTTGGAAGGAACCAGCTATACTTAGGATAAAGAGGCTGAATTTTACCTCAAATGAAAGATAGTACAACAGCTTTCAACCACAGGTGGTGGTTGCTCATTTTAAAAAATACTCAAAAAAATGGTTGGCAAAAGTTTCCTATCATGTTTAAAGAAAGAATCATTGGTAAGGAAAAAATATCAAAGCAAACTTAAAAAAATACTTTGCTTTGAGATAACTTTAGACTTACAGAAGAGTTGCAGAAATAGTAGAGAGAATTCCCATATACCCATCACCCAGCTTGCCTGCTGTTAACATCTTACATAACCACAGAAGATCTATTGAAACTAAAAACTTTGATACAATACTATTAACTAAAGTCAGAACAGAGCTTTTTCAATTCATCAAATTTTTCTAGTAATGTAGTTTTTTCCAAAACAGGTTCCAATTCAGGGTCTCATTTTGCATTTACTTTTCATGCTCTTAGTCACCTCCTGCTGTAACAGCTCTCCAGTATCCCTTGTCTTTCATGACCCTGAGACTTTTGAACACTGTCTGATGTTTTCTCACGATTATATTGAGACTATGCATTACCCGGTGCAATCCCACAGGTAATGTGTCCTTCTCCATGCATAATATCAAGGTGTTCGTGATAACTATATGTATTTGTGATTATGTTAACCTCAGTTGAGATGATGTCTGCCAAGATTGCCTATTGTAAACTTACTATTTTTCCTTTTGTAATTACTAAATATTTTGGAGGAGATACTCTGAGACTATGCAAACATCTTGTTTTTGTTTGTACTTTTGTCCACTAAGTTTAACATCAATTGGTGGATCTTGCCTTGCAGCAATTTTTCCTGTGGTGTTCTATGGTTGGCTTTCTATTTGTAATTTTGCATTTTAATGTAGTCCTTCTACATTTATAACTGAAATTCTCTTGCAAGAAGGAGTTTTTTAATCACCGTATTCATTTTTAAAAATTTATATCAGTAAAAGATCATGAATATTTATTCTATTATTTGAGATGTGCTCTATTACTATCATTATTTTATGACTCAGGCCCTTTCAGGTTGACTCCTCTGCGCCTTATCCCCTGTTCTCTTATTTTTAGGACCTGTCACTTTCTGGTATTACAAGGTGCTCTAGATGCATCTTATCTTTTCCTTGCCCCAAACCTGGAATCAAAGAGTTCTTCAAGGACCCCTACTTCTTTCTGTTGCTGAATGACATTAGAAATTAAGATATGAGCACTCAGTATGTTCATTATTACTGGAGAAATTACCACATCTAATACCCTTAGTGAAGAGAGGTAGGAAATATAGCTATATATATTAACTCATGCATACATAAGCACCTATATTTCTATATCTATTTCTCTGTGTGTGTATATGTGTATATTATTATTATTGGCACATTCACACTGATACTTCTGCCTCATTTTTTCCTCAGAACTACAGGGTCAGTATTTTAATAGAAATCAAATAAAATATATTGCATGTGACATGAAATAAAATATTTAAGAAATAAAGATTTTTAAACAGCAAAATAAAGCTACTTTTGGGAGGATTAAAAAATAAGTTGGTTAAAAGAATACCACAGCTATGTTCAAATAGTCAATAAACAAAGTAAAAGATGTTCAACATCATTAACCATTACAGGAATGTAGATCAAAACCATAATAAATGCCACCTCACACTCATTTGGATAACTATGTTCAAAAAGATTTTTAATAAGCAGTGTTGTCAGGAACATTGAAGAATTGGAACCCTCATACATTTTGGGGGAGAAATGTAAAATAGTACAACCTCTTTGAAAACCAGTGTAGTAATTTCCTTATAAAGTTAAACATAGAGTTACCATGTGACTTAGCAATCCATTCTTGAATAGATTACCAAAAGACATGAAGCATATGTCCACAAAAAACTTGTACATTCATGTTCATAAAAGCATCATTCGGGGTAGCCAAAAAGAGGAAACAACACAAATGTCCACATCAACTGCCTCTAATTAAGGCCCACAGAGCTCACTGTAATCTTCCGTTTCTTTTGTAACTTCTTGTTCGGACGAATCTTGGCTCTTATTATCTATGATATATTCACTATTTATATAAGCTTCCTATACACATGTACGTATGTTTCATAATTTTGCACTAATAAGTCTATAAGAAAAAAATTCACAGATTACAATGATTGTGTACAGTTCCTTTTATCTTTATTCTATACTATCCAGACAAAACACTCCTTTCCAATGTTATTTAAATCAATCAGCTCCTTCCCTGCCCACCCTTCTCAATGTGGTCATGTGGTTCATGTGTAATACAGTTAGATTCATTTGTCACAGTCTGTATTCTATCTTCCCCTGCTCACCTTTTAGTTGATTTTTTAAATTGAAGAATTAAAAATAGCTTTTCATGATGTATATAGTTCTGTGGATTTTTGTCCATACAGGACAGTTTCATCACCCACCCCCAAATCTCTCTGTGCTACTCCTGTATAGAAAACCCTTTCCTAACTCCACACCAAAACAAGTTTTGCTTCGATTATCCTGTATATGCTTGGAATTAATTAGAATTAAATAGAGCATTTAATCATGCTATAATAATTGTGCATCTGGAAATCAGGACAGTGAAAAGGCCTAATCGGTAAAGCTACAAGCTGCCATTGTTTTAAACTACATTAGTGTTCAGATTTGGCCTTTAAAACTAATTAGATATAAATCTCTCAAAAATTATACCATAGGATTTTTTTTTCTTGGTGGTAATTTTTCTTTCTTAGAATGCTTACATTAAGGGTTTCTTAAGAAGTCCATAGTTTAGCATCATCTAAAGAGAAAAAATGGAAATACCTGTCTGCTCTCATGTGGGTGAAGAAAGTAGTGCTTTCTTGGAGAAGTATCCTGTACTAGTCAAAGATTACTAGAGAGGCTGCCACTATCTATCCCTAGTCAGTCCCTTTAGTGTGTGCGCAGGTACCACATGGCTCAGGCAGTGCGTAATAGTGCATTTGTTTACGTATATATTATTTAGTCATTAAACAACATTAGCTGTTATAGTATTAGTCTTGTGCATATTTTCTTAGGTGATAGGGAAATCTGGTTATTTGGGAGTAGCTGTGTTTAATATTTACACCAAATATATATAATTTTAAAAAATGAGCCGGGCTCGGTGGCTCAGCCTGTAATCCCGCGCCTTTGGGAGGCTGAGGTGAGTGGATTGCCTGAGCCTGCGGGTTCGAGACCCGCCTGGGCAGCGAGACTTCATCTCTACAATAAATCAAAAAACTAACCGGGTGTTGTAGCGCATGCCTGTAATTCCGGCTACTCGGAAGGCTAAGGCAGAAGGATCGCCGGAGCCTAGCAGGTTGAGGCTGCGGTGGCCGGGAGCGGCCACTGCACTCCAGTCTGGGCGACCGAGTGAGACTCCAACTCAAAAAAAAAAAAAAAAAAAAGACCACAGTCCCAAAAAACTCCAGTGTGGTTACATTCAAATAAACAAAATAGCATTTGTATCTCAAAAACAAGATAATATGCAATTATCTGTCTATATTTTTCACTGTGTCTGACTTGCTCACCTGCCACGGAAATTCCTGAAAGAGTGACCCATGTCTTTCTGTATTTCTAGGGCTTCCCAAAAGTGGTCATAAGAAAACTATCTAAGTTCAACTGAATTGTTCAGATTATGTCCAGATATATTGAAAGCAAATATTTAAAGTGAAAGATAAGCAGGACATTTTGTAGGTACCCTTAAAATGTCTACATTTTAGTACATTGAGGAATAAGAATACTCCATTTTAGATATAGAGTAGTGTGTAGTTCCTCTGAGTCAATACTTTACTGTAAACAAATAAGTATTTTATGTAGAAGAGCAAACTTAAACATCGTCATGGTTGAGACTCTGACTCAAGACTCAGAGGCTCAAGACTCTGAGGAATTTACAGTGGGTTTTGGTCAATTTATGCAAGCCTGATTTACTAATAGTTTAGGCCTGCAAATATTTTATATTCATGGCATTTGTAACTCAAATGATTTGTCAACCAAACTAACCTCTTCTCCACAGTGTGATAAAATGTAGCACGGTGGAGAGAAAAGCATTCTCCCATACTGCATGCCAGAAACCAAGAATGGACTCAGTGTTTCGAGGGATTTGAAGTCCACAGCCACCCTTTGCCTCTTTGAGGCACCTGCAACAGTGAAGCAATGGAGGGGCCTTCAAAGAGCTCAACAACAGACCTAACTCAAAGTGGCAAGGGCAGAGAGAAAAGAGTCACAGACCCCAAATGGTCTCTGACTGAGAATGAGTGTGAGGGATTCTCTCTCTGCAGATTCCACAGTACAATAGCTGGTGATTTGACTTGGGCAGGAATCAGAAAGATAGAGATCTTCACCATTAATGGGTTCTCATTTTAAATTTCTAACTAGTTAATCTTATGAAGCATGAGGAACCTAGAAATATTAATTAACTCTGTGAAGAGGTCAGTAAAATGGAAATACAAAAATTCCTGAAATGTCCTTTCTTTGAGTGCAGTTTTAAAATGCCATTTCTCCTCATCTAAACATACTGTATTGTTAGAAAAAACAAACATTTGTGTCATGTATCCTGTTTCAGGCACTTTTATATCATATAATGGTCCTATAAACTTTATGAAGCATAATTACCTTAATCCTATGAATTAATAACCTGGAAATTAAAGAAGTGGATTTTTTTCAGCAGTTCATGTTTCTTGTCTTACATTACAATACTTTTGACCTAGGAGGATCTTCAAAAGGTCATTTGGGCTAGTCCTGCAATCCAACAATTAAGCTACCCACAGCTGTTTTGCAAATAAGGCAATAAATGCTTAAGAGTATTTCTCCACTTTTTTTTTTGTTAATTCATTTCAGTGCTAATTCTCTTTACCAAGTAGAAATTCAAATTCGCATGTTTACTTTTAGGATCGCAAAAGCACAACTTGAAATAAAATGCTGCAAAAGATTCTCAAAGCCAAATAACATTGCTTCCTGAGAAAAATTTAGAGATTCTCACTTTTTCAAATCGAGGACACATGGGATAATTACACCCTAAAAGAACCGAATCATGGTCCTGATAAGAGGAAAGCAAAAGCTTATATAATTAAACAGAACAAAAGCAAAAGATAAAAAAAAAATTAAGTTCAAAAACAGCATATCTGCTGCTTTTGGCAATGGTCCAAATTAATTTCTGGTAAACAGGAATTATAAATACTTCCTAAATAGAACATACCGAATTAAAAGGGGGAGGCTTAAAAGGAGAGAAAGAAAGAAGGAAAGAAGGAAAGAAGGAAGGAAGGAAAGAAAACATCTGAAATGGAAGAAAGTACTTATGTATCAGACAGATATACAGCAGGCTATACCAACAACATGCACTAAATCAATGCCTCTCAAACTTTTTGACATCAGGAACCAGTTTCATGAAAGACAATTTTTTTATGGATGGGGTGGGGAGTAGATCATCAGGCATTAGATTCTCAAAAGGAGCATGCAACCTAGATCTCTCAAACGTGTAGTTCACAACAGGGTTCCCATTCCTATGAGAACCTAATGTTGCAATTGATCTGACAGTAGAGAAGCCTCTGCTCTCCTGCCGCTCATCTTGTGCTGAGAGGTGTTAGTTCCTAATTGGTCACAAAGGGTACTGGTCTGGGGACCCTTACTTTAAATAGTTGTATTGCAGCAGTCCCAAATCAGGCAGGACACTGACATAATGTTTGCCTCTTCCAAAGAAATCACCAGGAGGACAGGTTGGTAAAGACATGGGTTTATTATTACTTACAGGAGGGAAGTGATGGTGGCAGTAAGTACAAAGCTCTCTGCACCCCAATAGACATGGAGAGAGATTATATACCCCCAGCATGATAATGGGAGCAAGACAAAGCAGTAGCATTATATGCAAAGAAGCAGAAACAAAGATGTTTACTCTCAATAACTGTCTTGAGTTTGTAGATGTGCATATCTCCAAGGGCACTTTGACTGGACACAGATGGCCTTGGTCAGAGGTCATTCTCCCAGTTGAGAAACAGTCATCAGCAGGAGAGGGGGAGTGGGTCATATGCCCTGCTTTTGCTCCACAATAGTATATCAATTTACTTGTTTCATAGGCAGAAGCAAAGTTCCCCCTTTATAGGCGAAACAAATTTACAACATTTCCATGTTGGGAGGGATTAATCTGAGAAGAAGAGACACTTCTCATAAAGTAATTGCTTCCTTCTGACCTATTGGTGCTATCTCACTGAATGAGCATGGCACTCTTAACAACCTGATGTCATCTGTGTGTCTCCTGAATGTGACTCTACCCAAGTGGACCACTTGGATGAGAAAAGTGACTGCTGGGGAAGCCCTGGTAACCAGGCACTGTGGGCTGAAGGTTAACCATAAGGAGCTACTGGAGGGGGCTTCAGCATACTAGGGAATCGAAGACTCCAGTGAAGGGCTCTCCCGGGAACACAGAAAAACCATCACAAGAAAAGAATCTGCAATTGTATATTCGGTTTTCTCAGAAAGCACCAGCACCATCCCAGGTCTTTTCAGCCTGGTTTCTTCTCTTCTCTCCTCACCCAAAGTTCCAAAGCACAGGTCGACTGATGAATGGAAGAGGAGGGCAAATATTAAAGAAGCTAAGGCAGACCTGAGCAGGGGAAGATAGGAATGTTCAATTTATTAAGAGATTGAAGCTCTAGTATTAGTATCTGGAGCGAATGCAAGCCAGGGAAACTATAAAGGACTTTAGCTAGATGCCTGAAGGAATGATGTCAGTGTGAAAGAATTAAGATGCACACTCCCTACTGTGTTCAGCCGATTCAATCAATTAGTTACAACTGCATCTTCACATTGAAGTGTAAATATTGGATAAACAACCTTCCTTAGTCCCCACCTGTTACCTGGGCACATGCTGACAATAATCAGTTTCTATTTTCCTTGTCATAAGGACTTCATAAATACCCACTTACAGAGTTCTGCATTTCCTTTACCTATCTGCCTCAAGTGTCTATCCAGAGACAAAAAGTGTATTATCACACACATACCCCCACATAATAGAAATCCAGTTTTCTGCACATAGGAGAAGAAAGCAAACAGGCATGGTCAAGTCAGGCAATGCCTATTTCTCTATTAGTAATTTAGCAAATATTTTTTAACCAATACTTTTGTCTCCTCTGTCACAAAAAGATCATATGCAGAAAATTTAAGTCAAAGTAACACAACTAAACATATTTTGTGCTATTTGCAAATTGAAATTGTTAATAAGAAAATATTTAAAAACTCACCTGAAGACAGCAATATTTATTTTGGCCACCTAATGCTTAATTAATCTATTAAAAATTAGTGTCCTATACTCAAAATAATTTCATATCATATCGTAGCCAAGACAGAAAATGCTCTGATTGAAAAATCATGATTATAGAACACGTTTTTCTGGCACCGAGCTGACTCAATTTAACCTATTTGTGATATTATCAAGGCCACTTTTGATATCAAATATTCATATTACTATTTGAGCAACGATATGCATTACATTTTCCTATTTAAAAGTTTTTTCAATTTTTTAAATTGACAAAACATATATATATATATATATATATATATTTATGAGGTACAATGTGAAGTTTCAATACAAGTATACTTTGTACAATGATCAAATCAGGCTAATTAACCATCATCTCAAGGCTAATATACGTCATCTCAAATATTTATCATTTCTTTTGGTGAGAACATTTTAAATCCTCTTTCTTAGTTATTCTGAAATATAAAATACATTATTATTAGTTATCGTCACTGTTTAAAAGTTTGATATAAGAAATTATTACCTGTTGAAACTAGATTTTCAGCAACTTCAGATATCTGAAACATACTCATAGGCCCAAAAGTAAGCAGAGAATGTGTCTCTTTAAGGGTATCACAGAGCTAACATAAATTACCTTAACAAGTAAATTACCCACAGGAAACTTTAGTGGTAGCTAAATTACATTAATTATTTAATATGATTAGTTATTTAGTTAGGTAAAAGGGAGGAGGTAAATATACAAGGTGGGTAGCAGGACTATTTGACCAATAAAAATGCTCATTTTGTAAGAAAACTTCCTGAGGAAGAAAAAATGCACATTTTGTATTTAGAGGGAAGAAAACACTGGAATACAAAATCTCATTTAAAAAACAAAAACAAAAATAAAAACAGAAAGACCAGCATAAATCTGTTTATTAAAAGGATCAAAGGAAGTACTCATACTCGTCAAAGGCTTTTGAGTTATTTCAATCCAAAAAAAGTGAAAACCAGAATTTGTGTACGATAATAACCCTGAATCATCATAAAAATACTTGCTGGTATTCAGAATAATATTTCAAGAAGTCATAGAAAATAAGCCATTTTAGAAAGATGCGTTAATGAAAACTTGCTAAAATGAAATGGACATAAGGAAGTAAAGATTTATTAACTTAAAAAATTTATTTATATTTCACATCTAATTATTTAATAATGCAAGATAAATTAGATATTTTAATATTTTTCTTGTCATATTTGTGGCCAAGTAATGAAATCTGCTTATAACATGGAATTATTAGCCTTAGGGCAGTGGAAATGAGTTCTGAGAAAAGAGAAAGATAGGATGTATTTTCCTATGCATGCATTTCCATAAAATGCTAACATACAGAGACATATTTTTAAATAATGTAGAAGAGGATCTAGTGGAAAAAAAAGACTCTACTTATGTAGGAAGATGAATTGAGAAGTGAATTATCTTTACTACTAATCAAATGTACAACCTCCAGATGCAAAATAAAATAATTAAAAGAGACCAGAAGTGCTTTTTGAATCGCAGCAGTCACTTGTTATATTAAGAAAGAGACAAATATTCACGTCTTAGAGAAGGTATAGTTCCACACTGTATTCAGTGGGAACTTACAACATTAGAAATAATTGAAGATCCTTATTTCTGTCATATATATATATATATATATATATATTTCTGTCATATATATGTCTTATCTATCTATCATCCATCTATCTATCATCTACCTACCTATCTATCTATGGTTCCAAAATCTCAGGAGGACTATTGTCACATAAGTATGTGCAAGTAATTAAATGCACTCCATTTTGGTCACTGGGAAACTAAAGTTTATCATGTTTTTGTTGAAGACATTTTTATTAGCATAAACACACATCAACATGTTTTCTCACCCTCTCTTCACACCATTCAATCATACACATTTTTAGGGAATAAAATACTGTATGCTCAATAGAAAATGAATCATTTTTAAACATCTCCACTACACAAGGAATTGGCCAGATTCTTTAATCTAGCGATTAGCACCAATGAGATCTGTTCAGTAAAAATAGGAGAACATTCAGTGCTGAAGATTAAGCATTAAGATAATGCAATAAAGAAAAATATTTTATTGGAACAAACATAAGATTTGAAACAAACTATACAGTAATTTCTCTTTCTTATCTTTCAACAAAACATATTGATAGCTGCTTCTCAAATTTGTCATATCCAGAATTTCTTGTATTAATTTTTCCACAGATAATTCATATTTTTAAAAGTGTTATCAATCATACTGTAATTATCAATAACTTGCTACTTTTTAAAAAATCAAAGCTCCTTATGTAATGCATAAGTAAAAATTAAATAGTCTACTTTAAATGTCATTTCTACTGGACTTTTAAAATAGTGACTATCATCATCATAATTCCATGAATCCTCAACAGAGATGACAACTGCTGACATTTGCATTCCAGTTAGCCTGAACTCAGGTGGGAAATTTGATTTCCCATTGTACTCTCAAAATCTGTACAGGAGAAATAATAGTTCAATGCAGAATATTTTTAGGATTTATTTTTTATTAAAGACATATAAGTGAGGAAAATGTTTAGCTTAAGCAATAACTTGGAAGAAACTTCCTTAATTCTTCTGTAAAATCTTTGTGACAAATAGTGACAAAAAAAGGAAAAGAATATTGACTGGAAGCCAGGGAGTGTTCTATTGCACAGCATATCCAATTTAATCATCAACATATCTATGATCTTGGTGTATGTTGGGGTTCAGAAACTGATACCACAAGGTATGGCACTCTAATATGCTAAACTGAAGATGCCTCAAGGTCTATGGGAATGTAAATAAAATTTTAGCAATTTTAGCACACATGCACACCTTTGCCTCTCAATTTTATGTCCCTCTCAAAGCACAGGATGAATTTGTTCTCTGAAGTTTCCTCATCTGCCTAAAGTCCAGATCCACCAGAGAAGAAAATGACTTCTGGTCCCTTCCCTGGGTGTTTCATTAACTAATTCATATCACTGGAAGAAAGACTAAAGTCTGTTAACACACCTGGACAGATCCTTGTCACAAACGATTATCTGCTCTGTGGGCCAAAAAACTTTTGTTCCAGGCCACTGTATGTTTTTCAAACCCATTGAAGTCCCCTAAAAATAATTAACTACAAACCTAAAATCATCCACATGTCTCCATCTCCCTTTCCCCTAAGACGAAAGGTATATAACCATCAGTACACACTGCTTGGTAGTCACTACCTGATTTTTCTCTTGTGCATACTAATACAATTGTATGACTTTTCTCTTAATAATCTGCCTGTTATGAGTTGATTTTTTATCAAACCTGCTGAGGACAAAGGGAAAGTATTCTTTTGGCACCTACATGTATAATCTTCAATACAGAAACAGAGGCTTGGAGAGTCTAAAATACTGACCAAGATCACAGAATAAGTGAAACATATTTACTTGAACCCACTCAGCTCTTTTCTCTCTGCATGCCACCCATAATTTTCAGGTATTAATATAATGAAACAATGCAGATGGTCTTTTTAAAAGAGAGGCCAATCTGTTCATCTCAGCACATCCTGAATTTTGGTCTTGATTATTTTCCAAGTATTACATTTAACAATTGCTAAACTTTTATTTACATTCCCAGGTTTTACCTATTATCCTAAGAATGGGGCCAATACATTATAAACAAGATAATAAGCTTATTATAAGATATCCTGCAGAAATACTGTGAGAAAAACAGATTTTAGTGGGCTTCTTTAGTCGGACAACTCACAGCAGTCATCCTTCAGCTATAAAACAGTCCTACAATCAATACAGATAGAGTGCCCACAATGTGCAGGCACTGTGCTGGTGATGGGTGGAAGGCAGTACAGAAATTGCAGACCTTTGACTAAGCCCTGGTCAAACAGAGAGACGAGCACATTGTGCAATGCAAGTTGTATTGGAGGTTTGATGTAGTTAGTGGGTAAAGAGAGGCTTCCAGGGTGAAGTGGTTTACATATATTTTTAAAATCTTAAATATTTAAAATTGGAAGCTCATTTACTTAAACTCTTCATTTTATAAACAAATGAACTGAAGACCAATAAACTCATTCTGGCCACAAAGTCAGTAATAGATTGAATTGAATTCTCTGTGGCTTTCAGAAACAGCTGTGTGATGAGAGAGAGAGAGAGAGAGAGAGAGAGAGAGATATGTATGAATATATGTGTGTATACATACATATATAATATCTCATATATATATTCAGGTGTATTTCTGAAGTGCTGAAAACATTTTCCTGAGCAAGGCTAGCTAGTTTCCAGAAAACAAACAGAAAAATTTCATGAACTGCATTAGGCCACTTGGATTATTAGAGGGAAGTGTTAGCCTTCTAATTCTCATACTGACATACTCACAAGCTTCTTTGCTTCTTTCATGGATAGAAAAAGGCATATCAACATCATCAGTAACCACCATTCATTTAAAACTGTGCCAAGTACTTCATACAATATTCAGTTTTTTTATAACATCTCTATACAAGTATGATTATTACTCTACTTTTACTGGAAAAAGAACAAGGACTTAGGAAGGTTGAACTGTTTGCCTAAAGTCAGGCAGTTAGTAAGTATCAGATCTAGTATTTGAACCCAAGTCTGTAAAATTCTCGTCTGTGTTATTAGCTGTGATTCTATTCTCATAGAATAGAATCTATGTCTCATATAAACTTCTCTGTCTCATATAAACTTCCATTTATAAATACATCTATAAGTGCATAAAACATACTCGAAAGAAAACGGTCTACTTAAAAGAGGTAAAAGCAATATAAGTCAGACCTAACTGTTTAAAGAAAGCAGCTTTGACCTCAGCTTTGAGCTTTGTCCTTTTTACAACCTATATTCAGGCTGGGGAATTGGAAGAAAGAATGTTGTCAAGGATCTCTCAGGCAGACAAAAGAAAAAGGTTGTGAAGAATGATGCTTTGCTTCAAATACAGCCACTCTTGATCTGCCGGCAGTATTTTTCATTTGATGTTTGCAGGAATCTTTCACAAACGTAATCTCATAAATCCTCATAATAACCTTTGGAAGAAGAGAAATCTCAGTATATAGTTAATGTCCTGCTTTGATGATGATAGCAATTTGAGCAAGTGAGCCCAGAGGGACGGGTAATTAATGGAAGGCTGAATATGAGAGCCATGTACCAGTGGATCCTGCCTTGTTCTCCACTGCTCTTCTCAGCCTCCCCAGTAGGCACAGCTGTTTTCTAGACAGCTGCCTGTCTTCTTCCCTCTCCTATGGATCCCGGATGAGCACTGAGCAAAACAATCAGGCCTGCTTTGATGAAATCAATAGGAATTTACTTTGGTATTTTGTGTTTTTGAGGACCAGTTATGCATCCTATATCCAAATGATCATTATTTTATTATTTCTATAATAGTGACTAGGACAGCAATCTGGTTTAGCAATGACTGGTTAGAGCAATAAACGCAAATAATATCTGTGGTTTGCACATCTGATCAAAAAATCAAAGCGTCAACTCTCATCAATGACAAAATGGCTGCACTTAAACACCCTTTAAAATGATTTCAGAAATGAATTCCCTTCTAATTGTAGAGTGATCATATTATTGGGATGGGGCAGCTGCTTTGCAGGGACCGTCACTTGTGTTTCTTAATGTGACAGCTCCACAGGCAAGTGCTTACTGTTATCTACCTGAAACAATATGCAGGCCCATGTAGTAAAAGCTTCACAGCATAATGATCATATAAAACGTATGGAAATATATTTAATGTTCCTGAACTCCCAGTGAGAAGGCTGGCAGAGAGGCATCTGTGACTCAGACAGCCCAGACACTGGCAGGAAGAATTGTGTGGATATCCCCCCAATAAGGTATATTTGGGAACTGGGACGAGGCTTCCTGATTTTAATTCTATCACCACACTAAAAAGCTCTTTCACTTTGTAGAAGTTATTTAAACGAAGTCTGTCTCACCTATAAAATGGAAATAATACTTTAAAATGTAGTACAGATCAACAGAGAAAATGCACACAAACTACACAAGCTATTTAGCACACAGTGGCAGGCAAATATTAAGTGCTCAATAGATGTTAATTGTTATAACTACATACTCATTTTTAGCTTTCCTTAAGGGTAATCTTACTAGGAGATTTCTATTTGTTATATACAATTAAACATAAACATTTCTTCAATATGTATTCTCACAAAAATATATATATTTATGTATATACATACGCAAACATATATCATATGTATTGCTGAAAACTACAAGTAGGTTTATGAAAAAGTTAGACACAAGAATTTAAAGGAATACAGGATCTCTTGGTGAGTAATATGTTTACTTCTAAATGATCCCCACTGATATTTAGATTTCTCTGATAATCTCAACTTTCCACTTACTAGTATAGAACACCTGCTTGTATGCAGGATAGAGTATACACTGAGAAATAATTTTCCAACTCCTCCTCTTATCTACATTGCTGAACTAAACATATTGTCTTGCAGAGTAGAAAATATTTATTCTGTCTACAGCATATACAGATATTAGTGAGCCAATGTCTCTATAATGAAAATGTCCTGTGTTTATTCTATCGGTTTTCTTTAAAATTTCTGTCTTGGTTTCTTCCACACACTCTAGTCACATTATGGCATCCAGTTCCTTCAAATTAGAAGCAGGGGGCACTATCTGTATACTTTTGGTTTTTATAACCAATTGTATACTTGGTTACAATTAAAACAAACTCCAGAATCACTAGGGGTGTAGGAGATGAGTAGAACTTTGAACATTGGGTGCTTCAAGGCTCCTCCAACCATATGAATTTATGTCTCTTTCAATTATACATGTCACTATTTTTCCTAGTTTAAAAGCTTTAACTCCAAGGAAATATTATGGACTACCTCCTACCTTGCATCCCTCACCAAAAGAAGGTTACATTTAAATCCCAGTAGGAGTAATGCAGCATTCTTAAAAAGAAGGCATGCTGCTTTTTTAATACTAGGAGTACATTCCAAGAAAAGTAGAGTTTCTTTCCCCCATGCCAGGGCTGGCATGTCACCCTGTCTTTTCTGTCTTCTTTCTCAAATAAACTTTGTTTAAAAAAAAAAAAGAAAAGTAAAACTATCTGTATATATCTAAGTATATATGTATATATATATTTTTTAGAGAACACATAAAGTTTGTACCTAGGAATATTACCAAAAGTATTAATCTCAAGGAAAAGTTAAATTATTTTAAGTAGGAAATTATCTATGATTACATATTTATTCATTGTCATTCTTTCAAAAACATTTATTACTATTGTATTCCACAAGACTCAGGATATCAAACTGAAAAGAAACAGTTTTTTTAGGGCCTTATAAGCTGATTAAGGAGTAAAGTATGTCTCAAATAATTATAACGTGCTATAAAACGGGACAGGGTCACAAAGAGGCTGTGAATTTGGAAAAAGAGATTTAAATTTTGGCTGAGAGGGCAGGGTGTCCTGAAGCAAATGTATGTGGTGAGAAAGAGGATACGCAAGATTCATGGACAAGGTTACATTTGACTCAGCTGCTTATACCTCTCAGAATAATTATAGCAGAAGGGCACTCCAGGTGGAGGAAAATAGATATAGAAGAGCACTGAAGTACAATGACATAGCGTGGGTTCACAAAGTGAAGAGTAGTTAGTTTAAGGCAAAGTTGGACCAGAAAGGCAATAAGTATAGTTTCAAAAAGACATGGGTTCCTATCCTTATGGAGTCTGGATATGTAAAATGAAGGAATGGACAAAGATTACAAATATTTTAAGCCTTGCCATCTGAGAAAGTGGCGGTGTCCTTAAAAAGAAATAGGAAAATGAGTTCAAGTGAAAACAGTATTTTTGGCCTGTAATCCCAGCACTTTGGGAGGCCAAGGCGAGAGGGATTTCCTGAGCCCAGGAGTTCGAGACCAGTCTGGGGAACTTGAGACCTCACCTCTACAATAAATCAAGAAAAATAAGCGGGACATGGTGATGCACACATGTAGTTCCAGCTACTTGGAAGACTGAGGCAGAAGGATGCCTGAGCCCGGCAGGTCAGGGCTATGGTGGTTGTGAGTGTGCCACTGCACTCCAGCCTGGGCGACAGAGTGAGACTCTGACTCAAAAACATAAAAAATAAAAATGAAGTAAACTATTTTTGGAAAACATGATAAATTAGGGTTGTATATCATTAAACTTGAGGTACTAGGATCACAACAGAATTATCAGAAGTAATTATATTGGCCTATATGAAAACTCAGGTAGAATATGCCTTACTGATCTCATACACATGGCCCTTTCTTCCTTGGAGATGACAGAGCAAGAACTGTTACTTCATTTTTCCCAAGGCACTCATGTCTTCTTTGCTATTTGTATTTTATTATGTGTCCTTAATTGATTGACCTTTATTTGACTAGATGCTAGGCAATTTGTGGTCAAGGTTTTTTAATATTTTGTCTCTGTATTCTTCATTGTGCCCACATAATTTCTTATATGGGTGACAGTCATTGAAAAATAAGAGTTTGAATGAATAGGAAAGGAAAAAGTCTGCCCATGATAAAAATGAACAGAGAGGCACTAGGTATTTTCACACAGGAATATTTTTTGTAGCTTGAATACAATTACATAAGTCAAAATAATTAAAATATATAATATATAAATACAGTCAATCTCTTTAAATTTAATAATAGCTTTATTGTGTCATTACTATAGTACAATTAGTTTTAAAATATTCTGAGCACCAAAAAATTGTAAAAAGCAAGATTACTTTTTTATTTTAAGACCAAGATTTTAAAAAAGGTGTTTGACTTTTTCCTTTAAAGCAAGGAGAGTATAATGTGTTAAATGTATCACTAAGCCTGAATGTATCACTAAGCCTGAAATATTTTATGCACATTTAATGTAGGTAGACCATTAATATCCTTCCTCTGTTCTTGGGGGAAAAGTAACAGTAGTTTTGAAACAAATGGCATATTACCCTCAATGGGTGTGACTATGGAGTCTCAAAGCCCTTCTTTCCACTACATCCTGACAACATTCCTGAATAAAACCAAAAAAAGAATTCTTATTTTGTTTACAAATGACAGAATTAAATGAAACTCAGGGGACAAGACATTAACTTGTCTGAAATCATGAAGCTATTAAAGCAAAAAGATTGATGATTATTTTTTATCATTATGTATTGTCAATGTAACAACTCCTACTTGTCCACTTCAGAAACTCAAATTTCTCCTGTATTTGGTATAAAAGCCAGGCTTCCAATTGCAACAATAAATATTGAATCCTAAATATAGTAATGATATATTTGTGTGACAGTATTGAATATCATTACAACATTAGGTTAATGCAAAAATTGAAGGAATAAACAATCTTATAATCTTTAATAAATTATTTCTTCTCTCAGGAGCATTGAGTAGAGAAAACTGTCTCCTATTTTCAGAACCAATATAGGGTTTTCCAAATATTGATTATATTATATTTTTGGAGCTTTTATAAACAGATATTGTGGGAATCATGTAGAAATTTCATATTATATAATATTTTAGTTTCAGCATTTTCTGGATATTAAGAGAGTTAATTTGATTATATCAAATTCATCGCATTTCCCTGTGTTTTTTTTCTGCTGTGTTATCCTACCTTTTAGGAACATGTGCCATATCCTCTAGTGACAATACGCTACTAAAGAAAAGTTAATTCTGGCTTAAAGAGCATTGCTACATTGTCCAATGTGATATAATTTTACCAGGACACAGACACAGGAACAAAAAGTCAGATGGACAAAAACAAGTATAATCCCCACTTGGAAGAATATTGCTCTTTACATACTAGTTCTGTGAACTTGGGGTTGTCACTTCAAACTCTTATTTCTCCTGTCTGTGATGATGATTTCTCTCTTACCTATCACTAAAGTATGTTATGATAATCACATAAGAAATAAACATAAATATGCTTTGCAAACTATATACAATATATTCTCTAGCATAAAAATTAGAGAGAATACTATCTTAGTTGATTTCAATACAATTTTGCCAATTATGAGTTTTAAAATGCATTTTTGATCAATAAATACTTGTGTATATTTATGGGGTAAAATTTGGTGCTCTGATCTATGAATACATTGTAGAAAGACTCAATCAAGCTAATTATACATATACATCACTTAATTGACTTATTTGTGTGATAAGTACATTACAGTCTATTCTTTTAGCAGTTTTTGAAATATACCACAAATTTATTAACTGTGGTCACTACGCAGAGCAATAGATCACTACAACTTATTCTTTCAGTCTAACTGAAACTACATACCCTTGATCAACGTCTTCCCTTTCCCTTTCCTCTCTCTCCTCCCTTACCACTCCCTCCCCAGCTTCTGATAACTACCTTTTTTACTCTCCTTCTATGAAATGGACCTTTTTTTAGATCACATATCAGTAAGATCATACAGTATTTAACTCACTTAGCATAATGTCCTTCAGTTTCATTCATTCATATTGTCACAAATGACAATTTTCTTCTTTCCAAAGAATGTATAGTATTTAATGTCCACATATTGCAAGAATTAATATTGTTAATATGTCCATACTCAAAGCGATCTACAGATTCAATGAAATTTCTTTCTAAATTCCAATATCATTTTTTTTACAAAAATAGAAAAGAATTCTAAAATTCATATGAAACCATTAAAGACCTCAAATAGTCAAAGCTTGAGCAAAAAGATCAAAGCTGAAGTCATCATATTCCTGATTTCAAAATACATTATGAAGTCATTAAAATCAAAGCAGCATGGTACTAACATAAAAACAGACACACTGACCAATGAAACAGATTAGAAAGCCCAGAAGTAAACCGAAGTATTTATGAGCAATAGATTTTCAACAGAGGTGCCAAGAACACATAATAGGAAAAGGACAGTTTTCTAGATAAATAGTGCTGGGAAAACTAGATATTCACATGCTGAAGAGTGAAATTAGAACCTTTTCCCATACATACATAGAAATAAACTCAAAATGGATAAGACTTTAATGTAAGACCTGAAACTATAAAACAACTACAAGAAAATAGGAGAAAGAGCCCCAACATTGGTCAGGGCAATGATGTCTTGTATAGTACTCAAAGAGCAAAGATAGACAAATGGGATTGCATAAAACTAAAAAGCTTCTGCAGAGCAAAAGAAACAATGAACAGTGTAGGCAACTACCCATAGATTAGGAGAAAATATCTGCAAACAATACATCTCATAAGAGATTAATATCCAAAATATATAAGGACTCAAACGACTCAATAGCAAAAAAACAAATAACCTGAATTTTAAAAATGGGCAAAGGATCTGAATAGCTATATCTTATATGAAGAGGTACAAATGGCCAACAGTTACATGAGATAATGCTCAATATCTCTAATCATGAGGAAAATCAAATTAAAAGCATAATGAAAAATTACCTTACATCTGTTACCATAAGAAACAGAGGCCATTATATAACAAAACACCTGTACCCAGTTATTCATCATAGCACAATTCACAATTGTAAAGATGTGGAATCTTTGCAATTGTGAATTGTACACAGACTACTATGCAGCCATAAAAAAGAATGAAGTTATGTCCTTGGCAGCAACATGGATGGAGCTGGAGATCATCATCCTAAGTAAACTGACTCAAACCGAAAACCAAACACTTCATGTTCTCACTCATATGGGGGAGTTAAATAGTCACAGAGGTAGAAATAATAGACACTAGGGACACCAATAAAGTCAGAGTGTGGAGGGGGGTTAAGGTTCAGAAACTACCTACGGGGCACAATGTTCACGATCTGGGGGAGAGGCCACCTGAGACCCAAAACCCCACTACACAATATGTTCATGTAACAAATACACGTGTACCCACCTGAATCCAAAATAAAAATAAAAAGGAATGAATATTTTCCAAAAGACAAATGGTAACAAGTGTTGGTAAGGATGTGGAGAAAAAGGAATCCTTGTACACTGTTGGAAAAGTAAATTAGTATAGCCATAATGAAAAACAGTATGGAGTTTCACCAAAAATTAAAAATAGAACTACCATATGAGAGAACAACCCACTTCTGGATATACACCCACAGCAATTAAAATTGGTATGTCACCAACTATCTGAACTCCCACATCCCTTCCAGCATTATTCACAATAGCGAGATAGGGAAGCAATCTAACTGTCTATCAACAGATAAACAAGTAAAGAATATGTGATATACAATATGAAGTAAAACAGTGCTATTTTTCTACTCAACTATACTTTGATTTGTTTTATGAAGTAAGATAAAGCTGAATTGTTTCCACACACATATGGATGTTTGCTCTCATTTATTTATACTGTCCAAACTATTCAGAAGATGAACTCAACTCTTCTCTTGACAGTATGCAAATGTCAAGGTTGAAAATTTATTATGGATGAAAACCTTTGCTTCCATGCAAACATTTGAATTTAAAAGTCCAGACAATCAAGAACTAATTATTATTTTAAGTAACAAGTCTACCTCTGGTATATGGTTATAAAACTTTGTCTTTACTAATCTTCCAATTACTTAAAAAAAAAAAAACAGCCGGGCTCGGTGGCTCAGCCTGTAATCCCGCACCTTTGAGAGGCTGAGGTGAGTGGATTGCATGAGCCCGCGGGTTCGAGACCCACCTGGGCAGCAAGACCTCATCTCTACAATAAATAAAAAAATCAGCCGGGTGTGGTAGCGCATGCCTGTAATTCCGGCTACTTGGAAGGCTGAGGCGGAAGGATCGCAGGAGCCCAGCAGGTCGAGGCTGTGGTGGCCGGGAGAGGCCACTGCACTGCAGTCTGGGCGACAGAGTGAGACTCCAACTCAAAAAAAAAAAAAAACAACAAAAAACAAACTAACAAACAAACTCCAATGTGCATAAGAGTATTTCCTGCATTTTCTTCTGGGATTCTTATAGTTTGAGTTTTTACATTTAGGTATTGACCCATTTAGAGTTGATTTTTGAATAATATGCAGCCACAAATAAGGACAAAATCAAGGACTTTGTAGTAAATTGGATGGAAGTGGAGACCATCATACTTAGAGATCTATCAATCACAGTAACAAAGAACCAAATATCACATATTCTCACTCACAAGTGGGACCTGAACATTAACCACAACAACACAAGGCAGGGATTGGCAGTAGTTGGACACTGCCAATGGAGAGGGCAAGGTGGAAGGTCACGTGGCAATATAAAGGATAACTGGTCCTAAACCAGGGAAGATGAGGACCAGTTGGAGGTCCAAACTCCAGCTGTACATAGATTACTTATGTACCAAATCCTGACTTGTAACACAAATCTCTATAATAAAATAAGGTAAAATAAATATATAAACAAAATGAATTGTAAAAAAAATTTAGGTGTGTACATATGAAGCTCTCTGTATCTCAGTGGTGTATTACATAGAGAGCACTGCATTCCTTATTGTCAATTTTGGGCATTTGTTGGATATCACACTGCTAAGTTGATACAAACTTGAAAAAAACAGAAACTCTCTCTCTTCCTCTCTTTCTCTCTCTTTCTCACTCTTTCTTTCTAATGAAATAGCCCAGACACATAGATAAATGAACACAGTTACATATATAATTAAGTCTATGAAAACTACAAATCCTTATCTCTGCAAATAAAAAGGAATAAAAGAAAAATGATTTCTAATCATTTGGAAGCAACAATAAAACAGATCTGAGTCTTAAAGCAGTAGATATCACTGTTCCTACTGTGTTTATTCCTAGACAATTTTATTTTGGTAGCCAGAAACAGCTTTAACATGATTAAGTTTATCTTACTTTTATTTATTAACACTTCAACAGTATTGAATATCTGTATGTTTCGCTAAAGTGGTAAAAGTTTAATTTATTTTTATATTACTGTAATAAATAAGTCATGAATAAGACTTTTAGCCAAATAATTGAGTATTGGCCTTAAAATTATTTTCCAGTTTTAACATACAATAAAATCAATTGCATTTAATCATTTCAGTATTTCAATACTGCACTATAAATTCAATAGTTAGTTGAAAATTTGTACTTAGAAGGTTTCTACTTGATGATTTTAAGACAACAAAATACATGAAAGTTTTCTGTAATATACCAGGAAGGATTCTGTAATGTACTTGGAGGATTCATTCATCCAACATTTTTGCCTTTCAATCACTGTGTCTTAATTTTGGCTTGATTTGATTTGAAAACCAGATCTCCCGGCTTTCACTATCAAATATAATAAATTTGGTAAATGGTTTGATATATTTTAACATCTATCATTTTATTTACTATTATATGTCAATAAATACACAACAATAATACAAATGAAATAATAAAAATATACTTTAATTATTTATTTAGAATTTTCATGAAGAGAAGCATTTGCATAGGCAGTATTCCCGTAAGTTAGTATTGCACTTGATCTTAGCCAGAAGGCTGAGGAATGCACAGGTTAATATTGAATGTAAAAGAAGTTTCTGATGTTATAAAGAATGTACTAGGCGGGCTCAGTGGCTCAGCCTGTTATCCCACGCTTTTGGGACACTGAGGTGAGTGGATTGCCTGAGCCCGCGGGTTCGAGACCCGCCTGGGCAGCGAGATCTCATCTCTACAATAAATCAAAACGAGCCGGGCGTGGTAGCGCGCGCCTGTAGTTCCAGCTACTCGGAAGGCTGAGGCGGAAGGATTGGCGGAGCCCAGCAGGTAAGGCGGCGGTGGCCAGGAGCGGCCACTGCACTCCAGTCTGGGCGACAGAGTGAGACTCCAACTCAAAAAAAAGTAGCCGGGCTCGGTGGCTCAGCCTGTAATCCCGCACCTTTGGGAGGCTGAGGTGAGTGGATTGCCTGAGCCCGTGGGTTCGAGACCCGCCTGGGCAGCGAGACCTCATCTCTACAATAAATCAAAAAGTCAGCCGGATGTGGTAGCACATGCCTGTAATTCTGGCTACTTGGAAGGCTGAGGCAGAAGGATCGCTGGAGCCCAGCAGGTCGAGGCTGCGGTGGCCGGGAGCGGCCACTGCACTCCAGTCTGGGTGACAGAGTGAGAGACTTCAACTCAAAAAAAAAAAAAAGAAGATGAAGAATGTACTGTGTTTGTAAGACAGCTACAAGATCTAATTTTTCAGTGTCTATTATTTTTCTCAGATGTGATTTTTCCTGTGTTTCTGATTCTATATCCATGAAAAATATAGAAAATTATAACTATATTTCATAAGTTACATTAATAAAAATGTTAATAATTCTATAAAACAAGATAATATCAAATGTTAAATGCAAATACTACTGTAGAAATGGTAATAACGTAACTCTTAATGAGATATCAAAAATTTCAAAAGTAATTTAATTATTTATCTATGACAGACGAATTGTCTACAAAATCTTAATTTAGAAGAGGAAGAATTGTTGAGTAAAAGGGGAAACATAAGCTCAAGGGGTAAGTAATTTTGTTTTCCATTTTATGAGCATGTCATACTTATTAGCTGTACTTAGAGCACAGTGCAGAATATGCTAAGTTTCCTAGGACTTCAATCCAATAAGAATAGTGAGAGTAGAAATTCAAATGACATATGACATAATATGCAAATCATGCCATAAAATTATGCAAATATTAAATAGCCAAGTTAGTGAAGATTCATATGTATACACTTACCAATAGATAATGACACAACAAAAATGATGGTTATGTGAAAAAACTGTTCCGGCTGGGTGCAGTGACTCAGCCTGTAATCCCAGCACTTTGGGAGGCCAAAATGAGAGGATTGCCTGAGTTCGGGGGTTCAACGCCAGCCTGGGCAATTTGATGAGCCCTCATCTCTACAATAAATCACAAAAACTAACCAGGTGTGATGGTAAGCATCTGTAGTTCAGCTACTTGGAAGGCTGAGGTGAAAGGATCGCCTCAGCCCAGCAGGTAGAGGCTGCAGTGGCCATGAGTGAGCCATTGCACTCCAGCTTGGGCGGTAAAAGTGAGATTCCAACGCAAAAGAAAAAAAAAATTGTTCCATGTAAGCTCTTCTTATATCTTGGCGTATTCTAATTAATAAAAATAAAATGTATATTTTGTTTCTGTTCAGTTTATTGGTCGCATACAATACTAATAGTAATTTTCTTCTTGATAGTATCCTAGCTTAAAACACATTTATATTCCATATTTGGAAAGATGAGACACAGGCAGGGTGTTCATCACAGTCCCAGTGATGGCAGGTTTGACCTTGGGACTCTTCTGCCTCTTTGATAACATTATATCTGGTGAAGTAACTAGTACCTATGTTTTCAACCTCAGCTAATTTGATTTAAAGGTGATTGAATTCTGGATAGACTATTAGAGAATATAAATTTTCCGCAACAAGATGCTTATAAATAGAATGAAATATACATGTGTGTGTGTGCATGTGTGTGTTGACTACTGAATCCATTTATTCATTGATTCAAAAAATGATTATTGAGTTCTAGAATGGTAATATACTCTGGTACGTGATTCTGTGGATGCCAAAATGAACAAAACCAAATTCCTTTTCTTAACAAGTTTGCTTTCTCATGGTTGTTGAACTATCCATATAAATTGGTGAAACTGAAAGATCAGTTCTTTGAGCCAAACCTGATAGTGGCAGGCTACAAATAAATTGACTGCAAGCATCATACACCACCATAACTGATGAAGGCTTTTATAGAATGTCTTTGCAGAATCATACTATTCAAAATGGTGTCCTTCATAAGGAATCATAGTATAGCACTACTTCCTATAAACTTGCTTCTCATTTTCTACCCAGACTTCTGTGGTTTGGCATGCCCTTGCCTTGAGACATCCCTTCCAATACACACTCAGGGATGTTAAATTAATTCCCCACAAAGGTTTCTCTGTGAGAAAAAGTAGTAGATATTTATTATATAGTTTTTTGTCCTTTAGAGGAGTAATATTTTTTCTTAGCATTTTGATGGTGACTATTGACAAATAGGAAACTGGCACAAGTGAAGACAGCCCATCCTGCGAGCACCTGGACCATCATGTACTGTCAGAGGCATCAATTCAAAGCAGTCGAGAGACATTTCAGTAATTATGAAATCTTCTGAAAGTGAAATAGGCAATTAGTGGATTTTTCATCTTATTTTTTAATTTTCATGGGAAAATCAAGTGTATTCAATTCTCTCACTTGCAATTACACTGCTAATTAACATGAATTGGTAGTGCTCTATGTATGATAATGACACTTAGCTGTTGGCTAAAAACCAGTAAAGAATTACAAATACAATTAAATTCAATATTGAAACAGGCCACGTTGAAAAAAGGGTGAGAAGAGGTACTGGCAACTTAAATATTAGATAGCTATCCATACTGCATATTTACAGCTGCCTGGACATTTATGAGCTGGGTACCAACTTATTCATTTGGACAATTATTTATAGACTGGCAAATATTAAACTTTTATAGATCTAAACTATGGTTGGGATTTATTTTCTAAAATGTTTTACATAATTTTGGGGAACCTATACAACATTAAATCATTCAACAATGCTTTGCTGTAGTAGATATGTGGGATCCAAAGATGAATAAAATATAGTTTATATCTTCGTGACCACAATCAAGTAAACAAAAAAGAAGCAGATATGCAAATATCCATAATCATTCACATTCACAAACCCAAACCTCAAAATTCCTTTTACCTTCTTTTTTTTAACTTCTTTTCCTTAAGAGTACGACTTTCCTTGGAACCTGCTCAAGGAATGGTTATCGTCTCTTCTAAAAGTTCAATACCACAGATAATAGAAGTTGCGTAGGTGTCTATCTTTACTGGCACTTCTAGATATTCTCCTTCTCTCCTCCACAAAAACACCACCCAGTTTTGAACCTCATATCCTTAGATTATGCCTAGTACTCCTCCTTGTTGCAGTCAAGTATGGCAACTCTGGACCACTATCATACAATTCTTAAAAGTTTTCACTCCTGTGTTGCTCTAAATATCTTCAATGCTGTTGTAATTCTTTGCAATATAAACATCCTCCTCTCTTCCCCCCCAAAATGCCATTCTCCATTCTCTCACACCTAGCCTTTCAAATCCTTAACCTCCTCATCTCTAATTAGAGATCTAATGATCCTATCCACCACCTTACCTTAGCCCTTCACACCCAAGTCATACCCTATCTTATTACTAGTAAGTATAACCCATCCATAATCCCATATTTCATTATCCCATCCTATGATGATCATCTTTTATCATTCCAACTCACTCTTTGAGTATCACAACAATTATTGGCTCCTCTAGGACCAGTCATCAATTGATCCAATCATTCTTTTACTTATGCCCTTGCATTTGGTCTTTCCAACCGTAATACTAACGGGTCAAGGAGGTCAAATCTAAAGCACATAAGTCATTTCAAATTTTATACTTAAGAATAACAATTGCTCCCATCTAATTATTCAAAGTTGTTGATTTCCTTCTCTTCTCCCTCCTACTTGTATATTATGAACAGTTTAACTTTTCTAAACAAGCATTTCTACCACTAAAACAAGTCTGCTTTATATAAATACTCTAGACTCATTTATTTTCCTTAAACAGCTATTATTACATAACTGTTTAAGAACTTGGGAAATAGAACATTTCATTTACTTAACAGAAGAACTCAATTAAAAAAATATTTTCATGCACACTGTGTACAAATCATTAGACTATGTTTGTCTAATATATAAAAAATGGCAATGTTTCAAATATTTCAAACCATGTTACAAAACAGAACCACAGTGACATATCTAATAAAAATGTAGAAAGATGAGAAACTCACAGATAAATTTACAGAACACAAAATAATTGTAATACATAAGAGGAAGAGAGCTCTTTGGCCAGTGAAATCAGAGAAGGCTTCAAGCAAGGGGATATTCCAGTGTTATGGGAAAGTCCTACTTGCCAGTTTTAGCAAACAATGGTGTGAACATTTTAGTAAAGAACTATTTCCCATCCAAAGTCACTACAATTTGTTTTATACAAAATATATTTAAAGAAAGCAAAAGTAAAATGAAGGCAGGAGAAGTGGGGCTTGCTTTTGTGCTGATGGGCCAGTCTTGCAATTTTGTCCTCCTCCTGACCTGTATACACAGAGAAGACTCTTTATTTTCTCCATGAAAAACTTAATTATATGATAAAAATAGTCTAATGTCAAAGTGCTATGCAAGATAAATACAATAATAAAAACAAAGAGATAGAACTAAGTTAAACTTTCCTACCATGAGGATTGGAGAGAATTATTGGGATTGTTAAGGATGCCATGTTTTGGTTTCTCTTCACATTCCCTTTGGAGTAGTCAAGTCCTATTGTACCAGACACTCCAATTCCACTTTTTTTGAAGAATGGATAAATACAGAAATGATTATTTATTTATTTATTTATTTATTTTGAGTTGGAGTCTCACTCTGTCGCCCAGACTGGAGTGCAGTGGCCGCTCCCGGCCACGGCAGCCTCGACCTGCTGGGCTCCAGCGATCCTCCCGCCTCAGCCTTCCGAGTAGCCGGAATTACAGGCATGTGCTGCCACACCCTGTTGATTTTTTGATTTATTGTAGAGATGAGGTCTCGCTGCCCAGGCAGGTCTCGAATCCGTGGGCTCAAGCAATCCACTCACCTCAGCCTCCCAAAGGCGCGGGATTACTGGCTGAGCCACCAAGCCCGGCATTAGAAATGATTCTTAACTTACAGTAAGAAGCCCTAAGTTCAAATTTCATCTCTGAACTAATTAATCATGAGCCTCAAGAAAAGTCACTAAATTTTTATACTGTTATCTTATTTTTCAAAAAGAAGAAGGTTGACTAAGTATCTTCTCTGGTTCCATCATGCTCTATAATTTGGGGGTAGCAAAAGATGATCCCCAGAATGTTCCTTAATAATACCCAAGATAGTAGTGTGCGAAATTAATAGAAGACTTTTGGTCAGGAACTCAATAATCCTTCAGAAAATGATAAAAGAAAGAGAAATAAAAGAATAGGGTTTTTAAAAAGAAAGTAGTGATTAGCACTAACTTTTGACAAAAGCAATAGAAAGGTTGGTTTGAAGGAGTATGAAGAAATTAGGGCAAAGATTCATGGCTTTTTATGATGGTACAGTCTCATCCAATTTTTGGACTATTTTCATGGTAGGAGCCAGTATGTGTTTGGTAACAAAGAGTTAATGCAATATAACCAAAAGCATATTTTGGACATATTAATATAATATGAAGCAGCATGAATAAGGACATTGCTTAGAATTAGGAAAATTGTGGGCCTTGTACCAATGTAATAAGGGAGAAGACTGTTTGAACCAGACATTTCTGTTTAGTGAGATTGAATCTCACCAAACTGGGAAAGTGAATGAGTGGCTGTAATTAAATGGTGATGTCAAACAATAAATTTAAAAAGATATTAACAAATTTGATTAAATGTCAGACTATAAATACTTCTTTCTCTGACCCTTTTAAACAGATGATACAGTAGTGATATCTTAGATATTTTACAAATAATCAAGTTAATAAGGTGCTAAGGGACAGTCTTTGGTAGTCTGTGATCTGCACCAGTTTCTCAAATTCATCCAAGAACAAGAAGCCACCCTGAGGGATAGAAATATGAGTCACATAAATGATACATCTTAGTGGAGTCCACATAACCACCAATAAGCAACCTCATTTTGTATAAGTACTTTGAAATCCCCATAACTACAATTTTCCAAGAAAAGGAATGGATGAAGGACCATTGGCCTACATCACTTGGTTGTTTTTATAATTTATGCTTGCATAGGCTGAGGGCTACCACTAACACTTCAATGAGTATTCAAACATTGTTAAGAGAGGACTTTTACAAGACAGTTCTAAATGCCAAAGTTGTTATTAGCCAGCAACAGTGTTCTTCTTGCTTCAAAGTGAATTTATTTCAAAATAATGAACATTAAGTTCATATTTTAAAGGCAAAAATCAAAAACACCACCAAAAACAACAGATTTTTTAATAAATTAAATTGTTCTGAGGTTTTTGCATCTGTTGACTCAGTAGTAGCAAAATACAGGACTTCTTCCAGATGAATGAGTTACAAAAAGTAAGTTCTATTCACAGCATATGCAGGAAATCAATGCACACAGGGTAAAAAAGAAGAAGAATGAAAAGAAACTGCTCTTGCAAAGTGATGTGTGCAAAGTAAAAATTATACATGAGTGCCCCTAACTGTTTACAATAAAAGTATTCCCCTTAGGCAGCTCCTCAGAGAGGTATGTCCTTAAACTTAACAGAAGGGCAGCATCAGAAGGAAAAATAAAATAATATTTCACATACACACAATTATCTGGTAAACTATCCAGCTTTTCTCTTTTCTCATGGTAAATGACTTTGTTTGGACTTAACTTTCTAGATTCTGCAAATTACTTGGAATAATTCTAGGAGCAACCCATGCCCTTGGGACCTCTCTCAGATTTGGCTCTAGATAAAGATTCAGGCATATGCAGAATATATTCATCATGTAAAACATGAAGTCAATGAATAGCAGACAAGACTTTCATCTGTTTCCCAAATTAAACAAAATGATTTGAACTGTTTTTAAATTCTTAACATGTGCCACAGAAGTAGGTTGGTTTCTGAAACTTGCCTAGAGTAAGTAAAAATCAATTCAAAACCAACATCCTTATCCCAAACTCAGAAAAGATGGTCAGCGAAAAATTGGAGCAATAAGTAGACCTCGTCTCCAGTGCTTCCTTAGCCACTGTATAATTGTGTAAAAATGCCTTAAACTCTGTCAGTCTTAATTTCTCCATGTAGAATGGATCTCATACCTACCTACGTGACATGCCTCCTGTGGGGACAACGAGCGAACGGGTGCAAAACACCTGGCTCATTTCAGACTTAGAATTTGTATCTAAAAAGATCACTAATAATACCAGTAGATAGCAATTGTCTATCCTCTTATGAGTTAATGAGAAAAATATATTTTAATGTAAAAGTGTCTCTAGCAAAATGTCAAGTTGGCTGTTTCTAAGTTGTCCTCAGTATATCTGCCAAGCCTCCTGTGACAACTCTTGCTTTAGGGTCTGACTAGGAAAACAAACTCAAAGTGATTTCTCCCACAGTCATGTTCAAGAACTGTACCATTAGAAATAGTTCTCACCAGTACTCCCTTCCCTAATGATCACATGCTATCGTTTGAATATGCCCCTCCCAAATCCAAAATCTGGGTATTGACCTTGTGATAGTGTTGAGGTGGGACCTTTAGAGGGTAATTATGTCATGAGGGCTTCTCCCTTGTAAATGGGACTGGGATTAAGGCACAGATGACAGAACAGCTTTAGGCTTTCTTGCTCTCTTGTCCTTCTGCCTTCTGCCAGGTGAGAACACAACAAAGAACGTCCTCACCATACACCAAATGCTGGCACCTTGATCTTAAACTTACCAGTCTCCAGATTGTGAGAAATAAATTTCGATTTTTAAAAAAATGACCCAGTCTGTGTTCTTTTGCTATGGCTGCACAAATGAACTAAGACATCACACAACCCCTGGGACATGAAAGTACTAATCTCATAAAAAGATTATACAACTTCTTCAAATATTTAATAACAACAGCATTAACAATGAATGGTTCTTAAGAAGAATGAAGATAGAAATTTAGAGAAAAAAGCAAGAAGAGACATATAAAACTATTACACAAATATAGATCTGAGATGCCACAACAATACAAAATAAGATGAAGAACATTTGAGTACAGTGAAAATTTTACTACTGAAACACATCCAAGTTTGTAATTCTTTATGACGATTGGAGCAGAAGTATAAATGAAAGTTGAGCACCAAAGATTCTCAGTTATGCTGAGAGTCCTCCTTTTTCCCTTCATTTTCAGTTGTTCTCCCCAGCTCCTAAATCAAACACCTGATAAGATTCACCAGCAGACATATATTCACAAAATTATTGCTTAGGTTACTTTCTTTCTTCGAAGATCATGGTGGAGGTTACTTTCCTATAACAAGCAAATCTTTAACATTTATGCTCAGATTTTGAAATGCAAGAAAGAAAAGAATGCTAAAAGAAGTCATGCTCAACAAAATCCAGGAGCTATTATCCACCAAATGCAAAATTATTTTTTAATAGAAGTCGGTTTTCTATTTGGATTCCAAATCTTATATGGAAGAAAAATTCCATATTTTCTCAACATGCTTTAAAAAATTGGACAGGCAGAGGAGGGTTAATACAGACCTTAGAAACATTATCATTATTTATTTTAGTTTTATAGAAAGAGAACTTGAATAAACTCTGGAAAATATGCAAATTAATGAAACAAATATAATCTGTACAAACTTCTAGGCTTAATGTTTAGAAATTAAGTTTCTGGTTTGCAAAAAGGATTTCCTTAGAAATTACTTTCATTTCATGTCACTTGTTAAAGTGTGGCCCAGACTCTAGACTGCATCAACAAATATAGCTCTATGCATGGATTTTAATGTTATAATTAACTATATAATTTTATATTACACCTTATGACACTCTTCTCTCATAAATTCCATCTGGCATATGTATTCATTCTCTGAATAAATTAATTTTTAATAACTCGTTTGAGAATTCTATGCTACCTTTTGAAACTTGGTAATTATCTATGATATGCCTATGATGGAATCAGGAATTCCTAATTTATGGGGTAGTTGTGGTAGGTTGAAAATATTCCCTCACCCCAAAAGATATTCACATCAAATTCCTGGAACTTGTTAATGCTACTTTATCTGGAAAAAGGGTTTCTGCAAATGTAATCAGGTTAATAAGCATTTAGAATTGAGTTCATCCTGAACCATTTTGGACCCTGTATCAGTTTGGGTTCTCTAGTGAAACAGAACTGAGAGAAGGAGACAAAGAGAGAGAGAGAGAGAGAGAGAGAGACAGACAGACAGACAGACGGAGGGCAGGGAGAGAGAGAGGCAGGGAGAGAGAGAGAGAGAGAGAAAGAGAGATTTTAAGGAATTGATTGCCACTACTATAGGTATTGATAAGTCCAAAATCCGTAGGACAGGCTGGAAGTTCAGAAATTCAGGTAAACGTTGATATTGCAGTTTCGAGTCTGAAATTTACATGGCAGGTTAGCAGTATGAAAATTCAGGCAGGATTTTTATGTCACAGTGTTGAGCAGAATTCTTTCTTCCCCAAGAAACCTTAACTTTTGCTTTTAGGGCCTTCAGCTGGTTGCATGAGGCACACCCATATTATGGAAAGTAATTGACTTTCTTGTACGTATTAATCACATCTAAAAAAAAAAATACCTTCCCAAAAAATCTAGACCAATGTTTGATGAAACAACGAAATGGCATAGCCACAATGACACATAAAATCTACCTTCACAGGCACTAAATCCAAAGACAAGTTCCTTAAAAGATACCCAGAGACAAAGGTCATATGAAGATAAAACAGAGAGATGTGAACACAAGTAAAGGAAACTCGCAACATCCAAAATGTGAAAGAGGCAAAGAATGAATTCTTCCCTGAAATTCCCCAGAGGCAGTGCAGTCCTGTTGACAACTTGATTACTGATATCTGGCCTCCAGAACCGAGAGAATATTTTCTGCTGTCTTCAGGTCCCCAGTTTGAGGTCATATTATTACCACAAGGAAAGAATGCAATAGCTAAAACTTGATAATTAATATCTATTTTATCTCAGACCATTACTTTTAGCCAATCAATCTACATTTCATCTCTATTATTTTATGATGTTATGATATGCCTTTTATCCTTCTTTGTCCATTTTCATCTACCTAAAGGATAACTAATGAATTTAACATTTTTGTTCATTTTGAAAGCAACGGGCTTCTTGCACCTAGATTTTCTAATAAAAAGCAATTTAATCAGCAAATACAAATTGTTAAACACAGTGACAATATGGAAAGAAGAAAATCAGAAATTAAGGGCTGTATCTGGAGTCATGACATCAGTGGTGGGAAAGAAGGATATAAATTAGAATTATTTTAAGGGAAGATTCATCACAATTTTATTTGCTGAATAAAAGAATGAAGAAAACTGATTAATTAAATGCAACTAAGCCTTTGGTACTGGGGTAACTAGGAAAACAAAGGTACATCTGAGAAGAAACTAGAACAGAGGTGCTGTGTGCTTGTGTATGCTGATATAAGCAGAATAAGGGAAAGGCTTAGAGAAGGAGGGAGAAATAAACATATGAAAAGTCAGTATGAATGATTAAGGCTTAAGATTGAAGCCTGTTGAACTTGAGGAGTTGGATAAACATCATGGTATGAATGTTTTCATCAACAAGGAGTTACTGCTGAAGAAGATACTGAGAAAGAAAGCCAAGAATTATAAACAATTTTATCACTAATCTTTTTATATTTACATTAACAGGCAATGTCACCCAACAAATATAAAAGTTAAATGTGAAAATAAATAAATATGCTACAAAAAGTAATGTATTAATACTATTAATGACAAATATTACTATTATGGGATCACTGATAACATGTTCCTTCTAAAAGCAGTACATTATGTTTTATGTACTTTTTATATTTAGTCATCCAAGGAAAGAAAAATACTTTAGTTTCAGAAAACAATGATACCAGTAAGAACAGTTATTATTCTTAACAGTAACTGGGAAATGAATTTACTAATCATGACTACACATGTCAGAATCATAAGTTATTTTTTAAAACAACTTGAGAAATAATTTCATCTTCTGTAGTCTGAGAACTTAAGCTTCCACATAATCTCAGGTGGTTTCTTTTAAAGAAAATACTGATAAAAAGCACAAATACAGTGTTTCCATGTAGGGAGCATTCTTCTATGTGCTTTCTGAGTATTGACTCACATAGTCCTCTTAACAATCCTATCAAACAGATTCCATTATTATGTCTACTTTGTATATGAGAATATCAAGTCACAATATGAATCCTGCCCAAGACAACACGGCTAAGTCAGGCTTTTATCCCATGATATAAATCACTGAGCTATACCACTCTGTGCACTGCATGCTATAAATAAAGCTGATATTTACTTTAGGACTATGTGATAGGTATGTAGACGTATTGTCTTTTTTTTGAAATGGAAACAAGTTATAAAACAAAAAGATGAATTATGGAATTCAAGCTTTCATTTATCCTTTGCTCTTCTACTAAGATCAGTAAAGATTCATCTTTGGTTCATTTTTAAATTCCTTTTCTTGCAAATCACAACTATATTTAACAGCCCACAGTGCTCTAATCCAGCTATACCAAAACTCTTTAAGTGAAAAAAAGAAAGAAAAATTCTAAAAATTGGAATCACAATAAATCGAATGCTATCATTTTAAAAACAGGGAATATTTTAAATTGAGGTGAACACTGAGCTTTCAGATTAACTGTTCACTTTGCTTGCTTTTTAAAGTTTATTTTTGATGAACCAGAATTTTCTTTATCCAGCTGAGTCAGAAAGTTTGTTTAAATGCCAAATCTATGCCATCAGATACTTCTTGGGTCAGTGAATTGCATCCAACCCAGAAAAGTTAGGATACACTGAGGAAAGAAATTACAGTTTGGGGTTTTCAAAGTATATCACACAAACTTCAATTCTTGGATACGGCAATATAGGCATTCACCTCTTCCACCAAGGATACTCTTAATAGCGTCAAATTCAAGCATTATTAATACTTATGTGATCAAAAGAGAAAAAAATCAACATCAGTTCTTATCTCCCTCCACGTCATTTTATCATACATTTTTATTGTACATTGTTTCTTGGTGTTGGTGACCCGGGGAAGGATGAAGATGCCATTGCTATTGTCCTGCATGAGCTCAGACATTGAATACATCATCTTGTCAAAATGCCCAGGCCTCCATGGCACACTGCCTGGAAAATCGAGTCCCTTCTCACCACAGTGTTTCTGGCGGTGGTGGCTGCTGCTGCTGCTGCTGCTGTTCTTCTACTCAAAATATCCTTTGGAATGTGGAGAGGACATACATATACTACTAGGGTATCTGTGTCTTCTCATATTCTGCCCCTAAAGACATTATTTAATTCCATGAAAATAATTAAGACAGCTCATCTAAGTAATAGCTGAAGGAACTCCCATGTCTCTTCTAATATTTCACCAGTACAAAAAAGCCAAGGGCTTAAGATATTTTCCAGTTGTTTCCAACTCTTGTTTCTAAATCCATTTAATAATGAAAAACTCAGCTCGCCAGGAAAAACCTATACTCTGTTATTAATGGATATATTTAGTCATGATAGTCACATATCATACACTATGAAATGAAAACAAAGATCTATCTTCAAAACACCTTTGTAGACTGCCATATCCATAGCCAAAAATGGCCTTTTATTTTTATTACTATTATTTTTATATGGGGCAAATTGTAATACCTATCGGCAGAGAAGAGAATATGTCAAAAATACAGAAAAATAGCTTGTTAAACCACATTATACAATTTACATTCAAAATGATCACTAAGAGTTAGCTCATGATGGGGGTCAGAGCACAGGCTGCACTTCATTTTTCTATTATAAATTCCTATACACATCAGAATATAGAGACCCACAGGCAGACACATTCCAAATAGGGTGAAGAATAGTAATATCAGATTGGAATAGCCAGGAAGTCCTCCATATCCTACATACACTTGGGCCAGAAGGAGATACCATTTTCTCCCACCTTCCCCACCTGGCCCTTCTGGAACAATAAATGCCCCAGGTGGCTGACTACATTCAATGGGGTCAGAAAGCCACACCCAGAAGACAAACAACCAGCACACTCCACTCAGTAATACAGCCTAATCTTTCACACAACCACTGGAGTCTGTATACAATAAAACATTTCAGCAGTCACATAATATTAAAAAAAACTATTACTTATTAATATCAAAACAATTCATTATTCTCATAACATTAAAAACTAATAATAACACATGTAAAGCTTTTGGAAGAAAATCTACCACTTAATAATTTTTCATAAAATTCTGTGAGTTAAGAGATATTATTGTCTTTATTTTATATGTGAGGAAACTGAGGCACAGAACTATGAAGTCATTTGTCCCAAGGTAACATAAGGAATAATAATATCACAGGGTCTGCACAAGACAGAGCAGGGATTTCATCGCATGCCATGGGGCTCTGGACCTCATCCTCTTTAACATTTCACTAAACATTTTACAGAGATCACAAGGAACCTCAATTCCAAAGGTGAGCACACAGACATTTTATGAAAGCCAATGTCATGTAAAACAGGTAATCTTAATATATATGAAAGCAAAATAAACTTCTAAAAAATTTAGATTAAGTGTAGTTAATATCATCAGAGAAATAAGAGGCTATAATCTCCATAACAAAGAATATATTAATTTTCAGAGAAGTGGCATAAATAATAAGTGGCAATTAAATCTCAATAGATGAGCTAAATAAGAAAAAATGGGCACAGATGAAGAAGAAACTAGAAGAATGAGCCAGGGAATTCTCCCAGAAGCAGTTAAAAATACCAAGAGATACAAAGAATGAAAGGAAAACCAAAAGATGTGAAGGACTGATTCCAATATTTGACAATAGGCTTTCCAGAAAGCAAGAGTAAAAGAATAAAGCAAAAGGATATGTGCAGTATTGGAACAAAATGTCTCAAAACTGAGTAAAGTTTTAGGTTCTTAGATTTAGAAGTCCAAATGAATGCTAGATAAACAAATAAAATAGATATATCTTGACATCTCAAGATGAACTTTCCAGATTTACAAGATATTTGTATTTCATTTTTGGTCACCTGAAAATTGATATAACTAAAATTTACAATTCGTAAAACTGAGTTCACCTAATCTATAAATAGATTCTTTTCATTTCCCTATTTCTATCATTATTTGTATTTTTCCAATCACCCAGACTTCAAATGCGTCATTTAACTTTTCCCCTTTCTGGCCATATTTACTTACTGCTATACTTTGTCTCTCAGTTATGAAGAACAGAGATTCACTTAGACCAGAACAGAATCCATTGTGAAAGCATATGTATGTGATAACGGTAATTATATGATATGTAAGTTCACAATCAAGACACAGTATAAGCCTGGGCTCCTAATTAAGAACTGAAAGATAGTTATGGAGCTGAGCAGTATCTAATATTTTGAGAATCAGACACGGAATGACCATAATTAATAGATTCAGTTCTACTCTACAGATTCCTGCTTTAGATCTCCCTACTTGGGCAATCTCCAAATCAATTCTTACCTGCTTAACTGTAGTTTTTGCTTCCTTATTGGTTTGAGTTGCTGTAACTCATTTTGGTCCTGACTTTCACTCTGCTCCCTCATTATGTATACTTTCTATTTGTTACTTAAAATCTATTACATCTTAGTTTTGCATCCTAGTTTACTTAGTCCTCTTGTGAGACTTTTCTTCTTTAGGAAAGTAAGTCAACAAAGAGCAGCTACTTTTTTCCTATAACAACAAACTCGTTTTTAATTGTTCAATTTAGTTGGAGTGTCCCTATATAGGAATATGTAAGTCGTTGAGCTGTGACTAATCATGAGGATACTACCTTCCTCTGAACTTACAATATTTATCATTATGCAACTGACTCTACAGTTAATCATGGTTAGCTGTCCAATTCATTCCTCATTTGTTGTCTTTTGCAATTATTCATTTATTGTATTGTTGACTTATCATGGTTTATAACTTCCTTTCCCTTCAAGGCATTCCTTTTTAGTACTGGGGCCTTTTCCAGTACTTAAAGTGTAGCACTGCAGCATTGAGAAATTTAAGTGCTTCCATTTTCATTTGTAAAATAGGATCAGAAAGAAGATATTAAAGTTTGTGGGTATTAGCTGGTAACAATACTTAAATAGTACTGAGATGTGGAAAGCCTTGAGTAAAGACACAGGTTCCTTTAGAAGACTAGGGGGAAAAAATCCCCTGGTTTGGTTTTAGCACTCTTCTATTAGACAGAAGTCTCGCTGTTCTCTCTTTGAACAAAATTCTCCTTTTTTTCCCTCTCATAGCAGATAGGGAGTTTATAAAATTAAAAAAAGTTATCATTTATGATAAACTGGCATAACCAGTTCACTTGGGATCAGTGCTTTATGGCAGGATATTTCTTGGCAATAATTTTATTGATGATAGTTCCAAAAGGAAAATCTCCACCACTGTTATCAAGTAGTGAATAGTTACATAGTTAACAGATAGATAAGGTATCTCTGTTCACAACTCATCCTCCCACTTCCTCTGGGAACCACACTTCTACTGTAGGATAAATACATCGGGGTCAAAACTGCAAATGAACTGCTCGCTACTCCTCACTGGTAGATTATTAGATGGGTTCATGAGCCAAGTTTGGCTAATCAGATTTCTCTCTCTCCCTGTAATAAGAGATTTGGGTGAGAGGGAGTCCAGTACCTCTGTCTATGGGGCTACACCATGCAGAGCAGGAGCTGTGGGAGTGACCATCTATGGCAGTGTGGATTGAGAGTTCATGAAAGCTCATCTGCAGAGAGAAAGAAAAGAGTGATGCAGATACACCCAGATAAACAGAGAGGGGGCAGAGTTTAGTTCTTGATTTTGCTATGCCCTAATGGATCCCTTTAATACAATCTACTTTTATTTTCAAGATTTAAAAAAAAAAAATCTGAATGCACAAGGTTGTCATTCCCAATTCCAATTCTGAACTTGTTTTGTCACTTCGATGTACTGCACCTACTTTTTACTGTCTGTCTCCTCCTCCGGCAATGCTAATTCTGCATTTATTTTGCAAGCCTGTTCACAATTTACCACAGCTAGTTTTTCTGCCCTTATCTTCCCCAGAATGTTTCAATCAGTTTTGCATTTCATTTGTCCAGGTTACTGTAAATTTCATCTCTATCTTTTGCCCATAAGTTTGTTCCTTTCTTCAAATGCCTTATTCTGGCTTAACACTTCAGGTAGTCAAGTTTGCTCTCCTCATAGAAAATGTCCCTGTCCTATCTTCCAGGTACTTATGACATCCTATGGTAGCTTCCTAGATCATTCTTTTGGGCTCTATTATATACATCCACACAGTGCCGGTATTCTTCTTGGTGGGTAATAACTTGATTGCACTGTGAGCACCACAGGCTCAGAATTAATGGGCTCAGTAAGACATGTTCCTTTTCTTCTCAAAAGCATGTTTTTGTTTGTTTGTTTAATAAAGTAAACCAGCCTAGAAAGAATCAAAGTTTAGTTGTACCTGGTAGACAGGTTTACAGTCTCTAAAGAACTTTCTTCTAAAAAGTGATTCTCCCGTATTGTTTAATTACATTATTTATATTTTACTTACAGAAGCAACAGATGAATATATTATCACCCCCTAAAACAAATCCAAACAACATAGAATTACACAGAACATTAACAAGTCTCCCTTCATACCCTACACTACCCCCATCCTCATCCCAATCTCATCCTTTCCACAGAGGTGACTACTGATAAGACTTTGATATACATTGTTACTAAAAATTTATTTGTAAATATAAAGATTTTTATTTTGTGAAAAAATAGGATAACAATTTAAAGTATTTAAATATTTTTTTCTGTTTAAGAATGTAGTTTATCTATGATAGTATATATAAATATACCATTTTTTATGACAGCTGCACTAACAATTAAAAGATGAATGCACACCAATTAACACAACCATTAATTTATTGATGGATAGTAGCAACAATGCCGTAGTGAAAAAAGATAAATACATTGTGGTGTTTCATTTGTCAGTTGAGTCCGGTGACAATTCTGGTGATTGGTTTTTTTCTAACTGTGATGGATCTTGTTGGCCAATCTGTATCTAGAAATGAGTCTCTATATTGAAAACAAGTGCATTTACATAGGTATAGTGAAAATTCTCATTCCCTTATCAAGCACTTCACCACAATTCTGTGTGATTCCAGTGCCTGTATTATTTTCATTTTATCAGGTTTCAGGTTTTTCTCTTTTAAAAAAAAAAATTGTGAGGTACATGTGAGGATTTGCAGCGTAAATATATTGTGTGAAGGTGAGTAACTATATTGCACAAAGGTGGGGTTTGGGCTTCTGATGATCCCCCCACTTCCCCATAGTGGGAGTGGTATCCAATGGGTGGTTTCGTGTCCCTTATCCCCCTCCCTCCTTTGGCAGTTCCCAGTGTCTGTTGTTTCCAGCCTCGTGCCCATGTGCCCAATGTTTAGTGCCCACTTGTGAGTGATAACATGTGATATTCAATTTTTTTCTGTACTAATCCACTTAGAGTAATGATATCTAGCTGCATTGATGTTGCTGTGAGGGACATGATTTTGCTCTCTTTTATGGTTGCATAGTATTCCATCATGTATTTATTTAGTCTACTCTAAGTGAGCATCTGAGTTGGTTCCGTGTTTTGTCTATTGTGGATAGTGCTGCGATAAACATGCACGTGTAGGTGCTTTTTTAATAGAGGTATTTGTGTTCCTTTGGGAGTGGGATTGTTTGGTCAAATTGTAAGTCTGTTTTTATTTCTTTGCGATATCTCCAAACTGCCTTTCACAAAGGTTGTAGTAGCTTATGTTCCCATCAACAGTGTAAAAGTGTTCCCTTTTCTCTGCAGCCTTGCCAACACCTGCTGTTTTTAACTTTTTAATGATAGCCCTTCTGATTGGTGTATGATGATATCTCATTGCAGTTTTGAGCTGCATTTCTCTGATGACTAGTAATGCTGAGCATTAAAAAAAAAATGTTTGTTGGATACCTGGATGAGTTCCTTTGAAAAGTATTTGGTTGTGTCCTTTACCTACATTTTAATGTGTTTTTTTTTTCCTGTCAATTCACATGAGTTCCTTGTATATTTGGATACTAGTAGGGCTTTGCTGGATGCATAGCTTGCTATGGGATGTCTCTTTACTCTCTTGCTGGTTTCTTTTGTTGTGCAAGAACTTTTTAGCTTGATAAGGTTTCACCTGTCAATTTTAATTTTGCTGCATTTGTTGTTAAAAACTTGGCCATGAATTCATTTCCTAGGTCGATGTCCAGGAGGGTTTTTCTAGGTTTTTTTTTCTAAGATTCTTAAGTTTGAGCTTTCATATTTAAGTCCTTGACCCATTTTAAGCTAATTGCAGTATATGACGATAGGTAGGGGTCTTGTTTCATTCTTCTGCACATGGTTAGTCAGTTTTCCCAGCACTATTTGCTAAATAAAGTTTTCTTTCCTCAACATGTTTGTTTCGGTCATCTTTGTCAAACATAGGCTTGTTGAAAGTCTGTGGTTTTATTTCTAGGTTCTCCATCCTGTCCCATTGATCTATATGTCTATTCTTGTATTGTTTTTGCTGCTGTTTTGGTTATTGTAGTCTTGTAGTAAAGTTTGAAGTCTGGGAGTGTGATGCCACCAGCTTTGTTTTTTTTAAATTGAGAATTGTTTGGGCTATTTTGGCTTATTTTGTTTTATTTTTTGCTTCCATATGAATTTATGTATTGCCTTTCTGAGGTCTGTGAAATATGTTGTTGGCAGTTTGATAAGGATTGCACTGAATCTGCAGGTTGCCTTGGGTAGAATGCACATCTTGATAACGTTGATTCTTCCAGTCCATGAGTATGAGATGTTCTTTCATTTGTTTATGTCATATTTGATTTCTTTGAGCAGAGTTTTGTTTTGTGGCTCTCAGTAAAGATCTTTCCACTCTTTGGATAGATGAATCATGAGGTATTTTATTTTGTGTGTGTGTGGCTATTGTGAATAGGATTGTGGTTTTGATTTTGTTCTCAACCTATTTGTCGTTGATGTATAGAAATGCAACTGATTTTTGCGCATTGATTTTGTATCCTGAGACTTTACCAAAGTTGTTTATCAGTGCAATAAGGTTTTTGGCAACTCTCTAGGGTTTTCTAGTTATAGAAACATATCATCTGCAAAGACGGATAATTTAACTTGCTCTTTTTCTATTTGGTATCGCTAATCTCTTTCTCCTGCCTGACTTCTCTGGCTAGGACTTCCAGTAGTATATTAAGTAGGAGAGGTGAGGTGGATATCCTTGTCTCAGTTCATTTCTTAGGGGGATGCTTCCAGCTTCTGCCTGTTAAGTATGATTTTTGGTTGCAGCCCTATCATAGATGACTCTTATTATTTTGAGGAATATTCTTTGAATGTCTGGGTGTTTGAGGTTTGTTTTTTTTTTTTTTAATCAAGAAGGAGTGCTGAATTTTTCAAATGTTTTTTCTGCACCTATTGAAATAATCATGTGGTTCTTGATTTTACATCTGTTTATGTGGTGTATTACACTTATTAATTTGTATATGTTCATCAGGTTTCGAGTTTTAAAACATAATTTTTTATTCCTAAATGTTAATGTTTATTAAGTCTTCCATAAAATATAAATTGTGCACACAGCTAGCTATTATTGTATAACACTAGTCAAAATTTTTATTTCTTTAGAAACTGTTGGTATTTCAAAAGAGAAGTTGGCCAAAGCAAGATTTCACAAAATAACAATACATTTGTATTATTTGTAAAGACATAGCACTACAATTTCCTCTAGTGGGCAGATTGTGTCATGCACAAATGCCCCTTTTAACTATGATAATTGTTTGAGATATCACACATAAAATTTAAATCATTTTAAACAGGTAAAGATAACAAATACAAGCTAATCTGAATTATTCTGACAACATTTTTTAACACGAGATAGTAGAAGACAATTGACATATACATGCCAGGACTTTTATAACACTAGAAGGGAATGCACAAGTCAAAAGAACAGCATTCAAATATTCTGTTGTACATACATGTGCATTCATCTATGTAGTGTAGCTAAACAAAGTCCTACAACATCAGATGACTTGGTAGTAATTGTTTGGTTCTTAATGTTCAAATATTAAAAAGATATGACTTGCAGATCGTATCTACCAAAGTTTCTCTAAGGTGTCTTTAAAGTGTTGAAGAAACAGTCTTAAGATACAAAGTTCTAGCAAGAGTACCTGCACAATGAATATTTGTATACCTAACCCTGAATTGTACTCTACAATTTTAAAATTAAAAAAAAGATAATGCCCTACTTTAAAGTTCCTTGACAATACATTCAAATAAATACTAAATATAGAGAAATTTTGCTGTCTGACTAAAAGAACAAAATGATGACCATTTTATTTCCCTACTGTGCTAACTTCTTAAAGTCAAAGAACTTTATTTCTTCCCATCCCTTAATTACTAAGCAAGATGCATGGTTATTAACAACCTCAAAAGCGGATGTAAAGATATGAAGGAAATGTTTTATCATTGATTGTTGGCTTGAAGAGAACTACCCAATTATCCACGAATTAATTAGCGTACCTAACATCATTTTATCATAAAATTTATGAGACATATCCTAGTGTAAGATTTCATCTTCAAACTCGTTAAGCAAGTTTATCCTGTTACTAGAGTAGCTGACAGCCCCTCTTTCAAACATAAATATACCCCAAAACAGAATGTATTTATAAAAAATTGTGTATTTATTCTTGTATGTTAAAACTTCAGTTACCTTCAAAGTACTCTTCGTTTTATTCAATACACCTATCAAATCACTTTTGCCATTGCTCAAAAAAGTTTCTGAACTCATTAATTTGATGTCTTTTAGTGCTTCTGCTGTTTTTTTGTTTGTTTGTTTTACCTCTTCGACATAAGCAAACATTTCCCTTTGAAGATTTTTTCATCCAGGAAAAAAAAAAAAAATGTCACTCTGGGTGAGATCTGGTGAATAGGGAGGGTGGGGCACAGAGTTTATGTCATTTTGTGTCAAAAACTGTTGAACTCTCAAGTGTAGTGTGGGAAGGTACTGTCATAGTGGAAGAACTAATCACCTGTTTGCCACAACTTGGGGCATTTCTTCTGTAAATTGTCATGCAACCTTTTCACAACTTCCCAATAATAATTTTGGTCAACTTTTTGATCTGGAGGAACAAATTCCGAGTGTACCATAAGGGGCCCATCCTCCAAAAAGATAATTCTGGGTTTTTTTTTGGGGGGGGGAGTCCCCCTCATCTCTCTCTCTCTCTCTCTTTCTCTCTCTCTCTCTCTCTCTCTCTCTCTCTCTCTATATATATATATATATATATATATATATTCAGTGTTGAATAAAACATCTTTAAAGGTTTTTCCCAGAGCCTAGTTAGACTACCTAATTTTGAGGAGCTGCTACATGATGGCCTATACCCTTAGGCAACATGTAACGGAACATCTGACAATAATTTGTTCTTCTTTTTCATGGCATGTGCCAGCTATCTGTAGGCAAAATATAGGAGGACACAGCCTTATCAGATTATCTTTATAAGAGAAGTCCTGTTACTATGCAAGCATATTCCTAGCTGAGTTAGAGAATCTCCTCTCTTTATCAATGAAATAGTTTTAAAAAATATCAGCCTGGTGTAATATTTTTAACCCTGAAAATAAAAATTCTCAACTCTAGTAAAATAAATGTCCTACTCTATCTTTTATTTAGAAACTCACATCAGTTTTTAGGTGAGAGTTTGGAGATGTATCAATATAACTCAGAAAGATCAACTTAAAAATGTTGTCAATTATGTAACCACTATCCCATCCCTTCCTTTTTCCTGCAACTTTGGTGACAGGGAAAAACAACGACTTAAAAGTGGGATGTTCTCATCAAGTCTCTCTCTCTCTCTCTCTCTCTCTCTCTCTCTCTCTCTCTCTCTCTCTCTGTGTGTGTGTGTGTGTGTGTGTGTGTGTGTGTGTGTCTGTGTGTGGTGTCAACATTTGAACTTTACTCTTTTTGCAATTTGGAAATATACAATTCTTTACTATACTATGTTGCGCATCTCAAAAAACTAATTCCACCTAACAATAACTTTGTATCTTTTAAGCAACATCCCCCCCATTTCCTTCTCCCTCATTCCCCAAGCTTCTTACCACCATTCTACTGCTTGCTTTCTTAATATCCATCCTTATCATCTCGCTCACATGTTGAAAGAGGTTTGGGAAAGGTGAAGAACCTATAGAAAGGACAATTAACAAGAGCAAAAATGAAGAAAAAAATATAGAGGAGAAGATAGGGAAAGAATATAGAAGAGAGAGGGAAAGATTGAGAGAGAGAAATGTGCCAGAGTAATTCACACAGACCTGGAAGTGGTTTGTTTCCTAACTGAAGACAAGAGCATATTTAGAGACCAGCAGAGACATAGCTCTGCCCCAGTGAATTCTGCTTCCTCTCAACCTGCACTCCATAGATTTCAAGAGACACAAAAATGAAAGAATTGTGCCTGTTGTAATAATTATACAAAAAGAGTGATTATTTTTCAAACACACACATCAAAATCCTAGTTTCAAACTATAAAATAATAAAGTATTTTTACAAAATACATAGACATCTCATTGAGGAGTAGGACTGTATCCCAGGGAGTAACTACACATCTCACTTTACATATTTTTAAAAGTATCTTTTGTTTTGGAGGTAGTAGATTATTGGATACTTAGTACAACAATAAAAATAATAAAAGAAATAAATAAAAGCAGGCCCTGCATGAACTAATTATAGTGATAAGGCTTGGACCAACAGGGACAGAAAACAGACTTCAGCAGAGTCCAATTCTATACACATGTACTAAATCCATATCTGTTCTATATAATTTGTTTACTTTCTTTTCTTTCCTTCCTTTATTTTGTTTCTTTTTATTTTTTCTTCCTTTTCTTTTAAATTTTTTATTTACTTTTTTCTTCATATTGTCATACATGTGCAAAGAAGATAAGACCATACTGCGTTTTTATATAAAAAAGAAAAAAAAGACACTGCTAAAACTTGCAAGTTAAAACAACAAAAGTACTTGACAATATATTCTGTTCGATAATTACAAGAATTGAAATGTTATATTAAAAATTGAATTAAAATTTGTTAAAACATATTCATATGCATGTATGTAATGTAATGCTGGTATTCTATTCAATTTGATTAAATAACAAGATAAAAGTGATAAAGATACACTGATTTTTATTTCTTGGTTTCTGCAGTTCAAATGGAATTAGATATTATTATCACTTTGGCATTAGTAAAAGTTCAGTATGTTGTTACTGAGGCTTTTCGAATATACTACTTAAGGAGTATGTTTTCTTTTAACTTTATCTCATCTAGTGAATTGCATCCAACAGAATTTTCCTACTGTATAGGAAAAATGTGATTCAGGAAAAATCTGGATGAGAAACAAGGGTTCATGATGGTTTCTGGGTGGCCAATGAATTACTGATCTAAAATATTTTGGATGACAATTCTTTCTTCTAGTATAGTATTTAACTTTTAATTGATCAGGATGTATCTGTAAGATCCTTGTGACTGGGGCCTCTGTCCAGTTTGTCTTGATATCATATTAAACTCTTACATAATACTTTATACATTGTTGGTGAAAAATAAACATTTGTTGGATAAGTGAGTTATTACAGTTCCTACAAGCAGTTACAATCTTGAGGGAGACATACCAGATAAAAGGTAAGATGAGCTAAAGCAATTTCAATAAACTCTTAAATATGAAAATAGTTTATATTGGTTAAAGACAAAACTAAAAATATTTCCTCTTTTATTTTTGTTATCCTGAGGCTTTTATAGGATCAGATTTTGCAACTTGTTACTATACTTTTAAAACTCGACTTCTTTATTTTTCTTATATTTACAGAACATGAGAATAAATGTACCCACTGAAACAAGATACAAGAAACAATACCATATTTTATGTTTAATTATTATATTTCAACAATTAATTCAAATATATTTTTAAATTAATTTATTAATTTACTATTAAATTTTAAAAATCCAACTTCTTCCAAGCACATAACAACTGAATACACTGAATTTATAACTAACTTGCTACCACTTAAGAGGTCACAAAAAAATCTGATTTTCTATATACATTTTAATGGTAAATTTAAAAATTAAAATTCTGGTTTTATGCAGAGATGTCTGTAAAAATTATTTATTGAAGCTTAGGTACATATTAATTTTAAAGATCTGTCCTGGCATCCAGCTCCCAAGTTTAGTTTCCATGTTGTTCCAATGTAGATGATTAGTGTGATGTAATTGCCAATTATCTGTATCTTTTTCAAGATTGTAAGCTCATTCAAGTCAGAATATCTGTCATAATTCATATTGTCTCTGTAGGTACAACTTCCCTCAAAGTAGGTGTTCAAAAGGTATTTAGGGCAATCACAAGATCAAATTTATTAGCCTACAAGTTTAAGGTCAAATCCAGACCATGTTGAAAATGTCAAATTTTAAAGCACCTTAATAACTAGCCTTTTTTCTCCCAAGATGACATTCCGCATCTTCTCAAGCTTTAACCCTGTAATTTAGCATATATTAAAAGACTAGCATAGCAAATATGCACTTGGTAATAAACCAGTCTAATCTGTGTCATAGATAATGTAGTTCACCTTCATTTGTATACTACATTGCTTCTTTTACACTTTATGTGCCTCAGGTTCTGGAGGTTGGGATGAGTGTTCTCACTCTACTTTTCTCATTTTGTTTAATTCCATTAAAAATGCAAACTATGTATACCACCCAAATATGCCATCCACTAAACCTTCTCAACGGTATCATTTATCAACAGGTCATTCACTGATGGACCCACTGAAGTATCTTCTTCTTTGTCATCCTTTCGAGTAATATCAGCATACTGTGAATGACCCAAGAAATAGGCTGACATCTTAATTCCTTGACTTTGTCACCTACAGTCACTTTTTCTTACTCGCCTTAAGAGCCTCCCCATTCAATAGTAACATCTTAGTCCTAGTGTTTTCCTGGAAATAGCCTACGTCCTTCATCTTGTTTACATATCTTGATTTGTCTATATCCTTCTTTTTCATTAACTCAAATGCTATACTGAAAACTTATACTACTTCATAATGACCACATACTTTCACTGACCACATACTTTCACTGACCAATCCACTTTATATCCCATCAATTCCCTCTTAGCATCACTTAATTCTTTACTTTACATGGCTTCAGTTTCATGGTCCATCATTAACATTGTCTTGTAAATAGCTCCAACTATTTGGCCACCCCAGAAAAATCCTCACCTAGTTTCAACACAATATTCTGCCATTATCTGTATATGAGTATATAATGTTGCCAGAAGAAAGAAAACATGGAATGACTGGTTGCACGTTAGATTGACAACAAATATCACCTGACACTGAAAATTACCAGGAAATTCATTTATGTTTTCTAATAAAGTCAGTTTCCTACTTTCTGAAGTAATTCATTGACAGATTTTCTGCCAGTTCAGTTGCAACAGTTTGTCCCAATTTCCTTCCCTAGTCTTCTTAGCTAAGTATTATACTTTTTACTTTAAGAAAATAGAAGCTATTAAGTACGGAATCATCTTTCCTACCCATCTTCCTTGCCTTCCCTCCCATGATAATGGAGGAGGAATCCCTTTTTACAAAAGGCCAATTTCACCACTTATGCTCCAGATTCCACCTTCCCTTATCCTTCTGAAATTTTGTTCTTCAAAGATATTACTGACATCTTGCACATGTACCATGAATTTCCCCTTTCTGTTAGGTTATTCTAATCAACATGCAAAACCACGGTTAAAAGTTTTATAGCTTTAAAAAATATTTGTCTCTTCTCACCTCATATTTGCTCCAGAAACCATTTTCTCCCAGCTTCAAAGCCAAAGTAGCTAAAAGATATGACTTAACTTGCTCTTCTTTGTTTCTCCTCCCATTCACACTTTGGTACACAGCAATCTGATGTCTGTCCACCTCACTTCTGAAACGTCTCATCAAGGTCACCTACAAACCTCATGTTGCCAAAATCAATGATAATGTCTCTACCTTCATATTTTAGCTACAGATGACATAGCTGACCTCCTCTCTCCTTCTCAAAAGACTCTCCTCTCCTGGTCTCTACGGATATTACACTACAATGGTATTTGTATTACTTTCTTGGTGAATCCTTGCTCGTTCTCCTCTACTTGACCTCCAAATAATGAAGTTCCTTGATAATTACTCCTGAACTCATCAGATTTTCTCAGTATACATGTCTTCTTAAAGTAAACTTATCTGCTGTTGAGTCTTTAAATGCTATCTATAGTTTCTGAAAATTTATGTATTTCAGCATATGTATTTCCAACTCTGATCTCTCTCTGGGCTCCAGGCTCAATTCAGCTGTGTATCTGACATCTCCATATTGATTTCTAAAATGCATTTTTACCTCAATACTGCCAAATCTAAGTCATGATTTTCAGTTTGACACTGCCTTTGCAGTCTAGTCTTCCTTTAGTCTCCACCCTCTCAATACATGACACTACCATTTACCCAGTTTGCTCAAGTAAAAAATGCAAATGTCCTTGATGATTTCTTTCTCCTCCTTTTCCAAGTCAGCAAGTCCTACTAGCTCCATCTCTGAAATTTATCAGTAAGTCATCAATTTTTCTGTAATGCTCCTGCTATCACCCTTACTCCCCTATAATTCATTTTCCAGGAAAAGCCAGAGATTTTTTTTTAAACTTACTGTTAGATCATATTATTTCACAGCTTTTAAGACTACAATGACTTTCCATTATTCTTGCAATAAAATTCTCATGTTTGCCTACAAGGCCTGTGAGATGTGGACCTTGCCTGCCTCTACTTCAACACTCTCCCTATTGCTAAGTCTGCACCAGGGACCCTGCCTTTCGGCCTTTCCCTAAATATGCCAACCATCATCCCCAGTCATGAGAGTTTCTAACTAACCAACTTGCTTAGTTTCTTCCCTTTACTTTCTATCATATCACCTCATTTCATTCCTTCACTAGATTTATCAAGCTTTGTAATTGTTTGTTTGTCTAACAACAGTAGACCTTAAATTTCATAAGAGCAGGAGTCTTACTGTCCTATTCACCTCTGTGTTCCTGCACCCAGCACGGTGAAGAGCACAGAGTAGGCATTCAGTAAGCATGTACTTAAAACAAAATGAATGGAGAGGTGTATGAGACTTCCCAATTCTTGTTCAAAGTTATCATTTATAGTACATCCATTTGTTATGGCACTACAAAGCTGACAATGAAGGCTCTGTATGGTGAAACGGTGTTCTCAACATAAAAGCAACCTGATCTTGAATCTAAAAGTAAATTGTAATAAAATCTAGACGTCAATCTTTTTCTCCAGTGAAGTTAAGGACTGATCTTTCCCCATTATCTTTAGCACAATCATAAACATCATAAAACTTGTGCATACTTTAGGTGCTTTCCCAATGATTTCTTAAACTAATTCTGCTACATGACAGCAAATGCAATAAATGACTAGCCAGCATCATATGTGACTTACTTCCATATTAGAAGGCAAAACACTGTACAGTTGCACTGCAAGGGATAATTTTATTGCCAATGTCCTTCATTTAGAATTGCAAATAGCTAATGTTATAACACTCGATTTAGACACAGTGCTGTATTATTTCTGTCTGCCAAACAGATAATGCAAACAGACCACTGTGGGTAAGACTGTGAAATAGGGCAATTATCTAAAGTAACTTACTACACACCTCAGTTTTTAAGTCTTCTCCTCTCTAGACATCCAAAATTCATGCAAATATCTAACTTTCAATCTCTTATTCCTTAATTAAAATCTCTTCTCAGGAAAAAAATCTGAAAAATCATCCACTTAATATTATAAATTATAGTCTAGACAAATAGTGGCTTCTCCCAGGAGTCTGAATTTATGTGTTTAACAATACATGTTCATTAACTATCTATTTATTTACTTAAAAAGATATACTCATAATATATATTTATCTATTTACAAAAATTACTTATTTAACAATAAAGTTTCAATTTAGCACAGCAAGGAAACACAAACAAAAAAGCAAAACAATAAAAAGTCATCTCAAACCTGCGGGGGACTTTTGTGTTCCTGACCCCATTTGTAAATGCAGTCTTGAAGACAAAGGATTTCTTGTCAACATGGAATTTAACATTTATATAACAATTAAGAAAAATGTCTTAGCTTTCTTGGGCCAATAATAGTTCTTCATAAGTTTCCATCTTTAGGATTACTATCTGAGGCCAGTTACTTAACTCTATGATCAAAGTTGACTATACCAGTTCTTGTAATAAAATTCTATGAGTTCCTACCATGACTCAACTGGTGAACCGGAAAATGAAACTACTTTCCCAATACATCTTTGTGTTTCTGCTAATGAGGGTTAGGTAATATATGCCATTATAGCAAATAGAAGATCCTCTAAGCTACCCTACACTAGAAACAAAATGCTAAATTAATGTTTATCTGCTATATGAAGAGCGAGAAATTGAAGAAACTAATACAATATGTTGCCAGGTAATTACTCTATCCTGCTAATTGTAACTTGTTACCTATTTCTCTAGATAGTAAGAAAGTTATTGATTTTAACTCTAATGAACCATCATTTTAGATAATTAAAAACAAAATCTTATAGAATAGCTTTATCAAACTACAAACATAAATGCTTTATACTTAACAAAAAACCCAAATATTAAAATTCTGTGTCAAATGTGCAGGCTGCAATCAAACAAAATGATGAGCTTGGTTTTTTAAAAACAGTAGACAAAAGGAATTGATACTGTCATGGGAATTTATTATTTCAAAATTATAATAGAAGGTGTAAATCTTTCAAAATTAAAGCATATGAATATTTATTGTACCTTGATCTAATTAAAGATTTGCCTGAATAATTACTTTTTGGAGGAAAACGCATATTTGTGAGATGTTGTGCTACAATAAATTTATATGCAAATTAAAAAGTAGAAGGTAGTAATGATATTTGGTAACAGAAGAGATTCTTGAATTTTAATTACAAACTTGCTTAAAATTATTTAGACAGTTTTTATCAATCTGCCACAGTTACACTTTTTCCACATTTCCTAATTTACAATTTTCAAAGTTATAGGTATCCCTAAAAAATGTATTAAAAAATACTTTTAAATTTTCTTAAAATTTAGAATGTGATCAGTATGCTTTAAATCACCATTATTTCAATGCTTATCTATATCTGTTAAAATGTAGTCTCATAACTTTCAAAATAAGTACAATTTTAAAAATTGTCAAAAAAGGAACATTTAGTGATTCATACATCAATATTTTATGGTCACCATCTGTGCCTCTTTCTCTTTTTTTCTTTCATTGAACATCATCTTTAAAAAATTAGGATATCATTGCTGAGAAAACAATCATTATGTTTATCATTCTCTCAGCTTAATATGATGACTTTTTAGTATGGTCACTTTTGGTGTCTCTGACATTTGACACAATAATGTGAAAGAATAGTTGAAGAAATGAAGCACTCACCTCTCTCTTGGGTTGGGGGCTGCCTGGAGGCAGGTTCAGGTACATATGTTTTATTGAGGGAGCACTTTCAGGAAAAAAAGGAAGTCAGGTAAGTGGAGCAGGAAAATGTGGTCTTAGCTGGTGTCTGGCTTTAGCTAGACTGTTTGGTGAGCAATGGGTGTCGATAGCACAGTGGAGTTTATTTCACCTTGAGACAAAGAGGTCAGCTTCTGTATCTCAGTATCAGTCAATCATTGGGTGGTAAAGGAGTATGTAACTTCCTTTGAGGGTAAGACAATTCCTGTTGGACCAAGGGCAAGTCTTCAGAGAAGACAGCCCCAAGCCGTTAGCAGCCAACACTTAGAGCAGCTTGTTACTGTGTACTGACAGTACAGGTGGTGATTTGAGCCACTTCCCAACAGCTGGGACAATTAGGATCATCCATAGTCATGAAATTTGTTCATCAATACTAATTTGCCTCTGTTAAAGAAATAGTCAAGCAATTTTTCTGCTTGTGCTTACTAAATATTCCTTTCTCTTCTGAAAATTAAATAGATCCCTTTTCCCATTTAATCATAGAAGGCTCCCAAAGCTATCTATTTGAAAGGAAGAGCCTTGAAAAAACCTTTCCTCTTTCCTCAAGAAACACTGACAATAGAAATAGGCTGCAAACTATTTAGGTGTATTTACGCAAGAATCAGCTTCTCTTATTTTTAAGTCTACTCCTCTAATGTTTTAGCAACTGTTATGTTATAAGACTAATCACTTGCTCATTTTGAGTGCCCATGAAGTTTCAAGTTGTTTATCTTTCTGATTTCCACCACCGTAATGGCATGTTACAGTTTGCAGTTTTCCGTAACATTACATTGAAAGCATTAGAGCCACAGGCCATTAAGTGAGTAAATTCCCAGCTTGGTTGAGGCTTCTTCTTCTCAAAATCAAATATAGGCAAAAAAAGTCAGATTTGACAGTTCAAATATTTTTAATGTCTCAAATACAAATTATGACATGTCTAAACAATTTGGGGTAACAAATTTTAAAATGGATAACTTGTCACTCAATTTTAAAATTGGTGCTCTGGAAGTCTAATAAAATCGGTACTCTGAAAGCTGACGACTGAACAGAGTATTCCCTGTGCTTTATGTTCACATGGTATACTCTAAATGCAAGACAGTTACTCAGTGTTTCCATGAAAATGGTCACTGATTTGTGGTTGAAAATGAAATTTATTTTGAAAGCAACTTTATCTCAGATTTAATGGAAAGACTCCAAAAGACCTCACTACAGCTCTGTGCAATGGTACCCAAGTATCTAGATGCTTGTCAAGTAATGTGATTGACAGAGCACAAAAATGGACGAAAGTTCAAAATGTTTACAGTCACATCCTTCACTTTTCACACAAAAGAAATGGATTAATATTACCTTAGCCAATCTCCCTTAAACAACAGTGTCAGTGTCAAAATTTGAGCTATTTAGATTAATCCCCAAAATCCTTCAAAAGAAAAGTCTGGAAATTCAAATATCATAAAGATGTAAGACACCAGAAAAGTGTTGTTTTTTGTTTGTTTGTTTGTTTAAACAGGGGCAATCTCTTTTCTACAACTTCTGTTTAGGAGAAAAAAATGTTTATAACCAAAAGGAAAAATTCCAAATCTCAGACAGTTATTGCAACAAAATTCCAGTATATGAAAAGATCTTATAAAATTATTTAGCATTCAATAAAATGACTTCAGAAATATTATGAAACAATTACAAAGTTGTCCCTCTCCATTCTTCCTCACATATATACACACATGCATTTTTAATCTATAAGCTGTCCAGTTCCTAGAATCTCCAGTAGATACATTAAATAACACCAAAGTTCTACAAAGGAAAGTGCCACACAATTGTCTCCTTGTTCTAGATGTAGCTTTAATTAGGGGTAAATATAAATCAGAAAGTTTCTAAACATTTTATAACCATAATCTCTTAATTTTACATTTTCCTCTATTGCTAATAATTTTTTTAGCAACAGTTATGTTATAAAAACATTTATTTGAATTTTAGCTTTTTTTAGTGGTGTCTGTTTTTTTTCTTTCTGATAAGTTCAAGTAGATTTAAATTTAATAGGTAGAAAATGAGAAAAGACAGGAAAGTAAGGATAATATGTATAATGACTATGTTGACTTCATAATGGTTTTTGTTATAAATATATTAAAACAAGTCACCTACCCTTAACAACAATAATGGTGCTCTATTGTGTAGTGAGGTACAGATAAACCATTCCCTGTCCAGTGTGCATCACATTAACGGTCTTCTGTTGCAGATGTAGAAAGAACTAATCATTTGACAAAGGAATAAATAATTGAAATGATCAAACAATACACTATGGAGAGGATGATGGAGATTGCCTACAATTAGCCACTTCACAACATTTCTACAGATTAAGTGTACTTCAGTCCTTTTTAAGTCCTGCATGCAGGACATGAATCTGCACATGCAAAAATCTCTACATTACTAGTTCTTTTTGCTTAAATACAAATTCAGGATCACATGAGCGAGCTTATAAAGTCTTTCAAAAAAGTCATAACTATGACCAAGAATAAATGGCATAATCATTCCATAATTTAAAAAGTCTATTTTCAGGTTTAATGACAATTAGCTATATTATTACTAGAAGGTAACAGAGCAAAGAATGCCATATAACTTTTCACGGAGATAAACATAAAGAGGTTTCTTTTTCACTATCCCTGAACTTTTTTCAAGAACAAATGTTCTGGGGACATAAAGAAAAAGATGATTACACAGTATTAATATTCTGCCCTTTTCCTAGGCAGAGGTATCTGAAGTCATTTTCACCAGGTAGTTAAATACAAAACAAATGTAAATTTCAGCAACTCCCTCTGTGGTAGAAATTAATCTGCTAAAACAGGTATCTTTGGAGTTCAGTAGCAGTGCATACCACAGGGGCTAATAAAAGATCAAGTTTAGGTTAATAAGATGTAAGTCACCATCTTCACACAGCCATTTTCTAATGGTCAAATAGCACCACAAATTAAGGGTCAGGAGGATAAGTGATTCCAAAAATGGATATCTTATTACCAATACTAATGATTCTTGGATTTTAAAATCTGCATTCTTTTCTTTATACATGATAAAATTGTTGCTTTTAAATGAAGATACGGCCTGGCTCGGTGGTTCAGCCTGTATTCTCAGCACTTTGGGAGGCTGAGGTGAGTGAATTGCCTGAGCCTGTGGGTTCCAGACTGGGCAGAGACCAGACTGAGCAACTTGACGAGACTGCATCTCTACAAAAAAAGAAAAATTAACCAGGCATGATAGCACACGCCTGTAGTTCCGGCTACTTGGAAGACAGAGACGGAAGGATCGCCAGAGCCCAGCGGGTCTATGCTGGGGTAGCCGTGAGCATGCCACTGCACTCCAGCCTGGACAACGGAGTAAGACTTCAACTCAAAAATAAAATAAAATAAATAAGCGAAGGTAGGATTTGAACAACTTAACTATGCATGTTGTTGAACTCTAGGACACAATGTGCTACCTGCTATGAACCCAGCTCTAGATCAGGCACTCAGGGGAATATTGTTTTTTTCCTTCATTTCCATCACTTTTCAAACTTTAAATAATAAAAGAGAATAAATCACATTCTTAATTTTAAAAATTCCAAAAATTAGGACATTACAAAGTGAAAAGAAAAAGTCCCCTATCTCACTCTTGAAAGGTAGTCACTATTAAGGCTTTATTTATTAATATATCATACAAGTAGAACTGTCAGGTCATAGAACACAGAACATGAAAATTACCTTTGCTCTTTCTTTCCCTCCATCTCTCTTGTTGATTTAAAGTCTTTTAAATTTTTTTTAAAAAATTGAATCTTTTGTGGTTATGTTTTACAAATAAGTTTTCTAATTTGTCATTTTTTTGGTTTGTTTCACTACATTTAGCAGCCTCTGCCTTGTGGGCACATCACAATTCAGTTCTCTGAACTTTTCTTAGCACGAAGGGAGTGAGGGTGGGAGGAGCACCCTGACCTTGCATTCTGCGATGTATAATTTGTCCATCAAGACCCTCAGCTGCATTGGTGATGAGGTTTACCCTGCTCCATCCATCTGACCTCTAATCTGTCTTTTTGTTTTGTTTTGTTTTGTTTTGTTTTAATGGTCAGAATGTAGGTTTCAGAAATTAGATATGGCCTATCTGGGAGGCATCTCTTTCAGTTTGCCTCTTTTGCTATCTCACTGAGTAAAATGAAGTCTCTCTTGTTATGCATGTTTTCTTCTTTTCATATCCACTACCACTCCTATACATCCTACTTCCAATAAGTAACTTTGAGTCATTCAGGGACCATCTATTCTTAGAGAATATATACCTTGTACCAGTAGAGCTATTTCTTTTTTTGGGGGGGGGTTAATATTTTCTTAATCTGACCCAGATTTCAGTTTATTTGGCATGAAGAATATAGTCTGTGGTGCTATAGACCTTTACCAGTTTCACTGACAATGGAGTTGGAGTATTATTCCTCCATGTTTAATCTTATGATTCCCCAATACACACACACACACACACACACACACACACACAGAGAGAGAGAGAGAGAGAGATTCAAAATGGAGAAATGGAGAGATGGTAAAACTACATTTATTCATTATTTGTCCCTTAATCTACAAAAGAATTCTTTCCACACATAAGGAAACTGAGGCTTAGGGAGGTGAAGCAAGGACTCACAAGCTAGAGTCTGGTGGGACTAAGATTTTAAGCCAGATCTATATGGCTCCAAGGTCTAAATCATTTTTTCAGCCAGCTCACATTGTTTTTCCACTTTTTCAACAATCTTTGGCAGTTTAACAGGGAACATGATTTTTAAGCAATGAACAAATTGACTCTGTTTAAAACAGAGAACATTTACAGCATACCAACCTAATGTGATTGTAATGAGTACACATTTCAAAAGCAGTATTTATGCATTTTAGACACTTTTAAATTGTAGTGCTCTAGATAAGTTATGATATGGAGGCAGGGTAATGGAAGAGGTATAGTAAAAAAATATCTAGAGAATTTAAAAAAGCACACAAATGTTAAATTTGGTAATATTGTCAGACAAAATGAAAATACACAATTAACAGAGTGTATGGGAGTGTTGTTACTACCCTTTTTGCTCAGTACATTCTCTCAAGAGAGCACACTTCATTGGCATTATTTAATTCTTCATCATGTTCAGGAGAGACAGTGTGAGACAGTGTCCATGAATTAGTGTCATGTTACATTCAAATACAGGGCAACACTGAGATGCTAAATTCATCGTCCTACATTGTTGAGACAGTCAGTGCATCTGGAACCTCTCTTGACTGTGCAGGATTGAACAAAGGGCCTTGTAACATTTTTAGCACATACAGCTTTTTAATTCAGGAGTCTGATGATCATGCCTGACATAGGGCTAGTCTTGAACTACTTTCAAAAGCAACACTAAATGAACAATTAAATGAATGATTAGACCAGGGAATATGCCCTAGAATCCCTGAGAATGCCAGTATCCTGATCAACTATATATCTTATTTTTAATTTTAATGTCATAGGACTACTGCACAGATCTTAAGTTGTCATTTGAATTGAAAAATAAAGGAACTTAGCTAGGAGCATTTGTTTTCAAAGTGACTGAATATCTGATCTAACTGCCAGAATTTTCATGAACAGAATTGATTACACCCTTCACAGCAATTTTTACCCACTGCTGCCGAGCTTAGCTCATTTCTGCTTCCTGTATCTTGAGGCATCTGTATCATAACACTCATTTCTACCTACTTTAACAGTACTATGTACAGCCTGAGGGCATTTATAGAATTCATGTTGCTTTACTTTAACTGTAGCCCATTTAGTTTGTTTCTCTCTCTTTTTAGCAATAACTTGTACTATGACAAGCAAACACAGAACATATAAGTAATTTGGGTTGAACCATAGAATCACATATTGTGTCAACTCTTATCTTTTTGGTTGTTCATACCTAAAATATTGAAAGTGGGTTAGATTTCTCTCTTTCTCTTTAAAAAACAATATCATTTCCACTGTCAATCCATCAGAAAATCCCCTGGGCTCTGCATTCAAAACATATCCAGTTTACTGACCCTTCTCCCCACCTCCACTACTACTATGCTGGTCCAGGTCACCACCATCGCTCACTTGCTCATTATTACAAAAGCTTCATCTTTCTGCTTCTTCCCATGCCTTGTTATGGTATATTTCTAACACATATTGAAATGAAAGTCAGGCCCTTGTTACTCCTCTGATCAAAATACTTCTATGCATTCCCAACTCACCAGCATAAAAGTCTAGTTCCTAAAATCACTTACAAGACCTTACCTGCTGTGTCCCCTATTACTTCTCTATCCTTATCTTCTCTGTTCATGCCTCTCTTTACTAGTACTAGCCACATTGACTTCCCTCCTCCTGCTTTAATATGTCAAGTAAGTTCCTGCCTCAGGATCTTGCCTGATATGTTCATCATCTAGATATTTTTCTGCCTCACTTTCTGACCTTCATCAGGTTTTTACTCAAATGTTATTTTCTTATTGATAACTTCCCTATTTAAAATTGCAGAACATTGCCCACTTCCATCCCATTGGCTCTCCCTGTCCTGACATCCTGCTTTACTTTTTTTAATCATAACATATATTACCATCGGGTATACTAAATGTGTCTTATTTCTAATTGTTTATTTCACACGTTAGAATATGACCTCGATGAAGTGAAGGATTGTGTGTGTTCATCACTTTTTCTACAGCCCTAGAACTGTGGCTGTACCATAAATATCTGTTCAATGGATCCTTTCCTGGTTTTGAAAGGAAACCAATTAAATGTCAAAGATGAGAATGGTGACAACTGCTCATAATAAATGTTGCTAAAATTGGCAGTGCTAAGATTTCTATTTGGGAAAATGAACCATTCTTTTTAAAAATGTGAAGTTGCACCTCTCATAAATATGGAATAGATGAATTCTGAATAACTTAGAAAGTTTAAAATGATAGAGTCTCCCATAGGAGACTCATCCAAGATTAATAACTAAAGACTATTATTCATTGTAAAAGAAAGTGAAATTTGCTTCTATTTCATTTATGTACTTTTTAAAGAAAAAGAGCAAACAAAAGTAACTTCTGTATTATTTTCACATAAGAAAAAGTCAAGATTCATGTTTGTTTTATTTCATATCATAAAAAACAAACATCTGGGTAACCGTATTTTGCAGACACTTAAGCAACAGTCAAAAGCAAGATTGAGTTAAAGTACATGTTATTCTCAGAGCCTCCTTCTTCTCTAAGACATTCATTCTTTTTGCAACTTGCATTTTAAAATATAATTTCCTAAAGCAAAAGTATATTTTTAGATTTAAAACTATCTTCTAAATATCCAGAGAATTGCAGTTTGAGCTTCTTTAATTTGTTCTGAGATAGTTAATTAGATTTATTCACTTGATTTGTACTAATAGGAAGACCAGCAATTGATAAATATAATCAAACTCAAGAGTTTTATTGTGCCAGATTTTTAAAAAAGCAAATATAAAGCACAAAATATAGAAATGAATTTAAAAGCTTACCCCACTTTTGGGAATACTAGGAGCAAGAACTCTGAGATTCTCCAACATCCAGATTCCAGTTCATTCATCAGCCAGAGGGGTTTGGTTCTTGTATATATGGATTGGTGTTAGAATTAAAATTAGATAGGGTCTGTAAATACAGTGCCTGGTATAATGTCTGTTAATTCAGTGGTAGCTATTATTATTAAAAAAAACACACCAAAAGCATCCAATACTTTTAACATTCAATGAAGTTTCATTTATCACAAAATAGTTTCATGAAAGAAAATCAATAATTACACTCTATCAATAAGGGGACACCAGTGATATCTCTTCTTTCACTAATGCCTCTCCTCTCTGCTTCTAAACTGGAAAGACTAGACACTGCCTCTGGCAAATGAGGGAAAAAGGAGTGAAAGAACAAAGAGAGGAAAGAGAAGAGTTAAATCGGTACTGATATTGGAAGGAAAAGGAAAATTGAAGAAAATTTAGAATGTTAATTATTATGCTGGATGATTGAAAATCTTTAATTACTTAAACAAAACTGATGACTAAAGGTACCCTGCTCAGACTATCCTTCAAGAAAGCACTACTTGGGCTGGGCACGGTGGCTCAAGCCTGTAATCCCAGCACTTTGGGAGACCGAGGCCAGAGGACTGCCTGACCTCAGGGGTTCAAGACCGGCCTGGGTAACTTGGTGAGATCTCATCTCTATAATAAATGAAATAAATAAATGAATAAATAAATAAATAAATATGCCAGGCATGGTAGCGAGTGTCTGTAGTTCCAGCTACTTGGAAGACTGAGGCAGAAGGATCGCCTGAGCCCAGCAGGTCAAGGCTATGGTGACCGTTAGTGTGCCACTGTACACCAGCCTGGGCAACAGAATGAGACCCCAGCGAAAGAAAGAAAGAAAGAAAAGAAGGAAGGAAGGATGGAAGGAAGGAAGGAAGGAAGGAAGGAAGGAAGGAAGGAAGGAAGGAAGGAAGACAGACAGACAGAAAGAAAGAAAGAAAGAAAGAAAGAAGGAAGGAAGGAAGGAAAGAAAGAAGGAAAGAAAGAAGGAAAGAAAGAAAGAAAGAAACTCACTACTTGATTCCCATCTGCGAGGTATGGTTAGTTGACAGCCTCCAGCTGTCAGCTTTATCCAGGTCTCTTTCAGCTTTTAAGCCAAGGGCACAGTCTTCTCTGAGTGGCCAATGCCCTACGACTGAGCAAGACTCTGGTATATAGACCTGGCCACTTCTGCCTCTAATGTGGGACTTGTCCAACATGCATTCTGTTCAGAGATCCTGGTTGGGTTGGGAGAGACTTTATCAGGTCTTCATGGTCATCTGAGGGCTTCCCTAACTCAATCAATTCTGCTTCCTTCCTTCTGCTCTCACAGGTGAAAATTCTGAGATTCTTCCTGGGAAACTCAAACAACTTTGGAAGGGAAGGTTTACCCCAAAGCATCTACCTCTCTCTTTCATTTATAATCAGTTTTGATTTCCCATGCATACGTCTAAACTGGGGACTTATTTTATGTCTGCAGAGTGATCTCCTTAAATCTCCACTTTCTTACCCTGAGGTAAAGAAGGTGGCCCTCATGGGAGGGTGAAAGAATGAGATATAAAGCAGAAATATCTCCAATAAATCTCCTTTAAGACTCTCTCATTAGGGTTAGAGTAGGTTATAGCTTCCTGTTCACTTCTCATTTTGGAAACGGTTGTGTTGAATCACAGCCGGTTTCTCTTTGAAGAAAGTCTAGGGAAAAACCTACATTTATAAATTATCTCAGCTAAAACTTCCATTTAACACACTATTATACTAATAAGCAGTCTAGCCAAATATTACTACACTAGTATAAATGATAATACATATAATCTAGGTGCTATGAACACTGTCTTCCACACAATAACCAATTTAGGAAAGAAATACTTCCTTATTATTCAAAGTTGTCTCACATCTCTAATATGTGGGAGGAAATAATTTGCTAATATAGAAAGCTCTCATAGCAGAACATAACCATAGGAAATAGAATATACTATACAGAGAGGCAACAGACACATTCCAAATCCATTTATATGTATTTATATAGTTGGGTCTACTGGCAATAAGTAGTAGAGGAATAGGATCAACCATAAATGAAATATGTTATACTTTGAATTTACTTAATGCTTCATTGAATACCTACACTCTGATTTATCAAATTGCAAATTTATCGAGTTATACCTGAGTTGAAAATAACTTCTTCTTCTTAAGGATTTCTAGTTTGCCTCTGTAAATACCAAAAAGTTTGACGGGAACATATTTCTGTTAAAATAAGTTTATTTCAACATAGATTAATTATTTTTAAAACAGAAAATAATAGATTCTTAAATATTTTCCCAAATGTCAATTTGTGACACTATTTTGCCTGCTTCATGAAGGAAGACACTATGTCTATTTAATTCACTTTTGTGTCCTAGCACTTTAAAAAACTCAAGTACACTATTGAACAAATAAATTAATTATTTTCAAACCATGAATGGCTTAAAAATATTGTACAGAGAAATTTGCATAGTATTCACTTTTTATGCAAGGTATGCATCCCCTGTGTACCTCCACCAATTCAAAATTTGTGTAATTCTCATGAGTCCTCATGACCAATGGCAGTTTTATTCGTTTACTAGACAAAGCAAAGTTGCCACATGGTATATCGCAAATAAAAGTATACAAATAACTTAACCACCGATTTTTGAAGTTTCCCAATTCTTTAAGAGTAAGAAGTCAATTTGGAAGTTGTTCTAGTAACTATTATGCCCACACATTGAGGTACTAATGCTGCATATTGCATTATTTCAAATTAACAAAATTCATATTGCATAAAATTCATTAAAATATGAGATAGAAGTAAATAAATAAGTATATCTTGGGTGAATAAAAAAAATTTGAGTCTAATCATATTAGTCCTTGAACAGACCTTCTGCCCTCTTATGTGTTAGTAAAGGTGCTAAGAGGTTAATGTCCCAGTGCTGAAATAAATATTGAAAGTCATTTTTTTAAAAAAAACTCTAAATCTGAACAAAACTGGCTACAGGTCACATGACTAGAAAACAATGACATTTAAAGCTTCTTTTTTCTTTATACTAGAACAAAATATTAGAGATGATAAAGATATTTTAGGTAAGGTAATTAAAATTATGGTTAAAGTCTACAAAGTAATAAAAATATATATCAAGCTAGAGGATAAATTAGAAACTCTCTTGAAAGGAAGCAGAAAGATAATGAGAAATAAATCATTTAAAAAACTAATTTAGAAAAAAATTACAGAGCAGGACAGATAAAAATATTTGTGCTTATAGTAACTTTTATTTATAATATCAAAAGGAAAATGGTCTAATTCACTACTTTCATACACTTTTTCCATCTGTACAAAAAAAAGATATGTTTTGGCATGCTGTTGAACATAAAAAGTCTTTTGACTTCAACCCCTCATTTCTGAAGGAAAGATGAAGTAGCATTGGAGACTGGTTAGGAAAGCCAATTCTGTCTCTATGCCCACAGTGAGCAACTAACGCTGATTTTCTCTTTAATGATCTTGTTGCCAGGAGGTTATGTTACTGGAGTTCTGGTGGGTATGAAACAATGTGTTAAAGAAAATCCCACCAACTTTTTTATTAAAAAGAAAAGGGTAAAATAGGTGGAGAACTGAGAACTATTGGGAAGAAACAGAAGGCACTTAAATATATTTAAAATATACTGCAGATCAACTGCAGAATAATATTAATATTATAATTATAATAATTAATAATTATATAATTAATAATATATTTTCATTATTTTATTATAATATATAATTAATAATAATATTATTAATATTAAGAAGACTAAATAGTACAAATATCTAAATGAAATACCTCATTTTACATATAAAAAAATGGAGACCCAGTGAATTTAAGTTCCTTGTGAGACAGTTGTGTGTGTGTGTGTGTGTGTGTGTGTGTGTGTGTGTGTGTGTGTCATTAAGTACACAAGGCTTGGGCCAGACAGTCTATAGTCTAATACCAGCTCAGTTGCTTATAGAATCTTGGACAAGACACTTAATTTTCTAAACCTCAATTCCCTCATTTGCTCAATGAGGATAGTGTAGTTCTTAATACTCAAAGATGTTATGAGGATGTAATAAGATTACAAAAATGTGTAGCACAGAACCAGCTGCATAATAAATACCTAATAAGCTACGGTATTTATTATTGTCACACACAAACCCTGTTGAGTCCAAGAGATTTGGGTAGAATAAAGCTCCTGACTCCAGATCTAAGTAAATGGTACTTTACCTACTCCTGCGGGGATTGGGATAATTGAATTTTGTTGAGGATATGAGAGAAGTAGTGTTTTCTTTTTTGTGGGGGCCATCGGCACTGATGTCAGAGTCTGTCGAGAATTATATACAACACATAGCAAAGTAGTAGGGAAGGAGACAAAATAAATGAAGAAGCAAATAGAGACGGACAGACACATAGAGAAGGGAGACACAATGAGATGCAGGCAACAGGAGAAGGGAGACACAATGAAAAGCAGCTAACCTTAAGGTAAGGAAAGAGATAGAAAAAGGGAGGATTACAAAGAGTGAGAGAGATAGAGGCAGGAAGAAGGAGAAAATGAAAGAATAAATTTTAAAAAGACTATTAGAGAGGCACAAAGACAAAGTACTCTGATAAGAGGATGAAACAGGGTGAAAACAATGAGACAAAGACAAAAGTAGACAAAAACAGAAAGTAATAGAGACAGGATGACAAAGAAAGAAAGAGAAAGATTGAGGTTTTTCCCAGCATCCTCTCCAGATGAGCCTGGAACTGGGACCATCCCTGTATTTTCAGTCATGTGAGGTAATAAATTGTCATTTTCACAATAGTTAATTTAAGCAGTTATTCTGTACCAGACAACATGTTAGATGTTTAGCCAAAATAGCAATAATTGTTCATAATTTTTTCTTTTATTTTATTATAGAGTTGTGAGGTACAAATAAGGATTAACTAACTATACAAGGGCTACATTCTGATGAAGTTTGGGCTTCCAACTGGCCTTTGTCTCCCCCTGGTATAGGATCAGGTATCCTTTGTATTGTGATTATGCATCTGGTATTGTACTGCATGCCTTGTTTAATTTAATCCTCACAGTAAATCTATTATCACATTTATGTTACAGATAATATAAATCTTCAGAGAACTTCAGGTACTCTTCCAGGGTAACATTCATTTTAAAGATCAGGTATTCAGCACCAGAATCATGGCTATTCTTCCTTCTAACTGTATCCTCCTTACACAAAGTTTTTTAGAGTTAGAGCATTTCTGGATATCAAATGAAAGTGTATATCCTTTATCTGCTGTATATTCATTAGATACATTTTATAAGCTTTTGCTAGTTCATTAGATACATTTTATAAGCTTTGCTAGTTCAATGCCAAAGCAGTTTCTTTTTTCTTTTTTTTCAAACACACCCTTTATTTATGTATTTTTTTTGAGTTGGAGTCTCACTCTTTCGCCCAGACTGGAGGGCAGTGGCCACTCCCGGCCATTGCAGCCTCCACCTGCTAGGCTCCGGCAATCCTTCCGCCTCACCCTTCCGAGTAGCTGGAATTACAGGCACGTGCTACCACGCCTGGCTAATTTTTTTATTTATTGTAGAGATGAGGTCTCACCAAGTTACCCAGACGGGTCTCGAACCCATGGGCTCAGGCAATTCACTCACCTCAGCCTCCCAAAGCACGGGATCACAGGCTGAGCCACCGAGCCCAGCTCAAAGCAGAGTTTCTTAATGCCAGTATAAAACTCCTTCCTCACATCTCAGGAAGTACCAAGATGTTAGGCACCTGGAAAGGCCTAGGAGCACACATTAAGTCAGTATCCCCTAAGGACTGCAAGAGCAAGTCACTTAAGTGTGATACCCTAGTAATGAGGGCCACTAGAGAACACTAAACACCCCACTCTCATTTATCTTAAATTAGATTTGCTTATTATTATTATTATTATTATTATTATTATCTTTGGGGAAAATATTTTCTCAAATATTATCTCAAATTACAAAAAGTAAACTTGCCAGTATTTTATAAAAATGTGATAACAGATTAAATGTTATAAGTATTTAACTTTACTACGTCATTTAATTGAAATTTAAATAGATTAATCTGCCAAACTTTCAGAAGGAAGGCAAATTTTTATTACAATTTGCTTTCAAATATTTAATATTTAAAATAGAATATAAACTGCCAAGAAATACATACAATTTTAAGAGCAGCAAAACACCATTTTCAGAGAATTGGTTCAGTACTATGGTTATTAGACATGTTTGTCTTATAAAAATGCAAATTTGCAAATTAAGCTCAAAAGTCACAAAACATAAATCCATTTACATCAATACCACCAAAACCTATCATTGCTATTTATAGATTCCCTCCTGACAGTCTATAATAACATATTTTGCTGGTGTGAAGGAAATCCTGTTTACCAGTGTTTTCAGCAGGCAGTCAGTTTACTTAACAAATGATTATCTTCCATTACTATAGTATTTAATTATGGTGAATGTAGTTTACATTTTAATCACTTCATTATTTACATTTTAATACTTTCCCATATAAAATATGATGTTTTAAAAAATGTTGCATTGGTGGAGAAAAAGGAACGCTTCTACACTGCTGGTGGGAATGCAAACTATTGCAACCTCTTCAGAAGACAGTGTGGCGATTTCTGAAAGAACTAGAAATTGACCTTCCATATGATCTAGCAATCCCCCCTATTGGGAATATACCCAGAAGAACTCAGATCATTCTATAAAAATGATACCTGCACACGCATATTTGTTGCAGCTCTATTCACAATAGTAAAAACATGGAACCAACCATGCTGCCCATCAAAGTTGGACTGAATTTTAAAGATGTGGTACATATACATAATGGAATATTATGCAGCCATAAAGGACAAACATATGGACTTCACAGTAACTTGGATGGATTTAGAGTCTATCATACTCGGTGATCTATCACAGAAAGAACGAGCAGAGTACCATATGTTCTCACTCAGCAGCGGACATCGAACAATTATCATAATACTATAAAAAAGGGATTGGCAGTAGTGGGAAACTGCTAGGGAAGGGAGGTGGGATTGGCAGGTGAGGGAAACTGCCAGGGGAGGGAGGGGCACACCTCATTAACAAGGGTACTTGCATAATCAACATTTGTATACCTAACCCTGAATTGTACTCCACAACTTTAAAATAAAAATAAAAATGTTGCATTGGTAATTAAGGGGAGGTACTACAGATAAACTGCAATTTCTAGCTATGGACGCTATGAGAAACTGCTAAGGAATATATGAACTTCAAGGAAAGAAAGATTGGGCTACAAAGATAAAAAATATAAGTAAAAATATGAACAACTAACCCTCCCTGGTTTTTCACAAGGCCCTGTGACATTCCTTCACATCAATTCACTTTTCTTCATTGACCTGGTCCTCAGTGTCACTGATGTTTTCAAGATGCTATGAATGTTAGTTAAACTGTTTTCTTCCCTGCTTCCTCCTTAGTTCCTCAATTCATTCTACATATGGCGATCAAGATGATCTATGAAAGCATAAATTAGATGACATCTTCCATAGATTGAATGTTTGTGTCCCTTCTCAAATCCATATGTTAAATCCAAATGCCCAGCCTGGTGATATTTGAACTTAATGGCTTTTGGGAGGAGATTAGTTCATGAGGACAGAGCCCTCATGAATGGAGTTAGTACCCTTATAAAAAAAAAAAAAAGATCCCAGAAAATCCTCTTGGCCTTCTGCCATGTAAAGACATAGCCAAAAGATGTACTGTCTATGCTGTCTAAGAACTGAGAAGTAGGTCCTCACCAGACACCAAATCTTCTGGTGCCTTGATCTTGTACTTCTCAGCCTCCAGCACTGTGAGAAATAAATTTCTCTTGTTTATAAATCATTCAGTCTATAGTACTTTGTTAGAGTAACCCAAACAAACTGAGGGAGTATAACATTTACTTTTGGGTTCCTTGGCTTCTTTTATTAAAGGACAAATCTTCCTTGTGAGCCAAAGCCCTGTTTAATCTGGTTCCTGTTGGCTCTCCAGCTTGTCTGAGTCCACCTGTTCTTTACTTCATTCACTCTGCCCACACTGGCCTTCTTTCTTAGGTTCCAGCACCGTACATCTTTCATACTGCTTCTTTTGCCTAGAATGCCCTGTGTTGGATTTTTTTCACGTGATTAATTTCACCAGATCTCAACCTAAAAGTTACTTCTTTAGGGAGGATTTCACTGATCTGTATACTAAATCCAAATTAGAGCCCTTCTGTTATTCTGTCTCATTCAAAGTCTGATGAGCCAGGAGATTCTCAGAGAACTAAATCCACAAAAGGTCCTAATATGACACTGAAAATAAGTGTGACATGGTGGAGAAAAATGCATATTTATAAGAATTCTTCTCAAGGAAAGAATTCTCTGTTTTATTTTTCACTGTATAATCTGCTTTGGGCCCTAAGTTAATCATTCATCAAACATTTACTGAATCAATCAATGTAGAGTAATAAAACTGTACTCAATCTCAACCTTATCACTCCCAGTTTTAATCCTGTGCAACTCAGATAATTCATTTATAAAATTGGAAATATCATAATAGCTGTCCAGTCTCTACTGAGGTGTCTTTAAGGGTATTAAGCGAGATTGAAAATGTGAAAATATGTTTTAATTGTAGGACCTGTCAACGTTATTCACCTATTCAGTTATTCCTGCTGAGGCCTCATACATTTCTTTTTGCAGAGAACTTTGGAAATAAGGTTGGGAGGGCTAGGTCTGTGCTGAATACTATCAATTAATTGTCCTATTATCAACCTAATCTCTACATATTAATTTACAAAGCAACATTAGGGACTAGTCAGAATTTTCCTATCTCAAGTTGCAGATTGCTTATGAACACTGTTTCCATGTTTTGTCTAATTTTTTATGCTATTCATGGTTACAAAGAATGTCTAATCTCTCACCACTTTTCTAGGCATGTAGAAGAACAATAACTCCATATTATCAGTAAAAATCAGCAAAAGTACATTTTGTAAAACATAATTTGATTAAGAATATTTTATATCACATCCTTAAGAGGGGTTAAAACTGATTAGATGCTGCCATGCAACTGCACACGGCAGAAAGCCTGGTTAAGAGTCTGCACATTATTTTTTTTTCCTACAAATAAACCCTTCCCAGACTAGTTGCTCACAAATTCAAAGCAGGCAAGACATTTTCCTTATATTAACCGAGTATAGGCTCAATAAAATACACTGCTGCAAGGGGCTTCCATATTCAAAAGATTTAGATGAACTATTGCCACTTTGAAATCTTGTCAAACTCATTTAAATTTGATTCCATCAATAATGGAACATCTGGGGGAAAAACTAAAAGACGTTTTATTTCTAAGGTGGAAAGAATTTAGATCCCCTCAGGGGACGGGGTAGCACTATTACAAGACTGGCAAGAAAAGAGGCACAAAAGAAGCATGGCAAGCTTTTAGAAGTCTTTTGGCCATCTATTGTAGGGAAAGGTGAGGACAGCATCGTATCATTAAACAGGAGGTATAAGTTGTAACCAGAAGACATGTCTATATTGATTGCATATTTTAAGTGGAATAAACTGCTCAACAACTTCAAGAGTACTGGGTATTGCCACCAATACCTAGTAAGAGTAAAATGTAATACAGTAACCAAAATGTTTGCATTTCCTTTTAAAGAGCTATTTTGGGGAGAAAAAAGTTTTGCTGTGTTATATTTAAATAATGTATGTTTTAATACTGTGTATTTAGAAAACAAGCATTTCCTCCTATTCAAAGCTAAACTGCATGACTCATTTTTCCTCTCTGTACACTTCAGTAACCCATGAGTCCAAAGAAAGGTGGAGGGTGTTACATGTAAGGCCTGGGTGTTAACTTCTGCAGCATTGTTCTCAGGACTGTCTTTAAAACTCTGTAATGGTGGTTTTAGACTTCAATATACTTTATATTCTGCTTATATAAGTTTTACTTTGAAATTATAAATCTGAAGGCATAAGGCACAATGATTAGCTCTTGCTGAACCATGGTTGGGCTCTTCCCCTCTGTATGTTAAATGCTTGGTTTTAAGCAGCTGATAAAATTTTCATAAACAAACTATTCATTTACAAAATTTCATTCTCAATATATTTCAATTTATTATTACTATTTCATTATATTTAGCTGCACAATAGTTATTGTGAGACAAATTGGGAAACAGACCTCTAAAAAAGTAAAATTGCAGCATATACAATCAAAGACTAGATTATGATCCCTTTTTCCTCTTGTAATTTCTGTAGAAGAAATGTATGCCTCCCCACTGCCAAAAAAAAAAAGACTCTTCCTATTTACTAGATTCCCTATATTTGGGTGTCCTCCATTCTTTTTATAAAAAAGCAGGGAAAATAAAATTTAAGAAACAAAATTCTGACTGGAGTTAGGTGGTATCTCAGTGTAGGTTTAACGTGCATCTCCTTGATGACTAGTGAGGCTGAACATTTTTCATGTGTCTGTTGGCTGCTCATATGTCTTCTTTTGAGAATTGTCTATTCATATCTTTAGTTCACTTTGTAATGGGGCTGTTTTTTTTTTCTTTTCAGCACGTTTGAGTTTCTGTAGATCCTTGATGTTAGGCTTTTGTCAGACAAGAGGACTGGATTTTTAAAATGTGATATATATATACAATGGAATATTACACAACCATAAAGAAGAACAAAATCATGAACTTCACAGCAACGTGGATGAAATTGGAGCTAATAATACTGAGTTATCTCTCACAGAAACAAAGAGCTGAGTATCATATGTTCTCACTCATAAGTGGACCTTGAACAACTACCATATTACTGTAGGAAAGGGATTGAAAGTAGCAGGAAACTGCAGGGAGGAGGGTGGGAAGGATAACTGGGATTGACGGTAGTCAATATCCACCTCATCAATATGGGTACTTGCACAATGAACATTTGTATACCTTACCCTGAATTGAACACCACAATTTCAAACTAAAAATTAAAAGAGAAAAAAAAGAAACAAAATTCAAAAACTATGCATCCATCTGCATAGATTTTTCTCACTTCTACAGGAGGAGTTGAGGGTTTCATTATCTAAGTGTGGACCACAAGAATTTCTCTGACCTGAAACATTCTAGAAAGGATGAAAATTTTCAAGAATTTTGAGAGGTTTTATCTAGGAAAATCCAGTGACATTCTAGTCATAGTTTATGGTTCCCAGGCTATCTCAAGTTTATGAGTTGATCATTTAACTTTTATTTATCTGAGTTGGAGTCTCACTCTGTCACCGAGACTGGAGTGCAGTGGCACGCTCCCAGCCACTGCAGCCTCAACCTGCTAGGCAACAGCAATCCTTCCACTTCAGCCTTCCAAGTAGCCGGAACTACAGTTGTGCGATACCAAGCCTGGCTAATTATTTAACTTTTAAAACTACTCTTTCCCCTAAATACAAGAACTACAGGGCATATTTTTAAATTTGAATTTCAATAGAATTAAATTTCACATTTTCCTGGAAGGTCTACAGACCCCTTCTACAACACTGAACACATAAAAGTAAGAAGAGAAATAACTATGTTATGTATATCTCACATTCAAAGTAACATATTTACAATTAATTTTTAAATATATTCCAAAGTAAATGCAAGATAAGAAGGCAACATTTGAATAATATAGTTTCATTGAATGCCTCTTTGATAAATAAGCATTGGTTACTTGTAAAAATAATTCAATTATTTACTGAGAATGTCATTTATTCAGTTTATCACTTTGCTACCTGGTTAAAAACACATTTTTAAAAAAATCAATTATGGCCAGGCTTGGTGGCTCAGCCTGTAATCCCAGCACTTTGGGAGGCCGAGGCGAGTGGATTACCTGATCCCGTGGGTTCAAGACCAGACCGGGCAAGTTGGTGAGACCTCGTCTCTACAATAAAAATAAGTAAAAAATGAGCTGGGGCCGGGCTCGGTGGCTCAGCCTGTAATCCCGCACTTTGGGAGGCTGAGGTGAGTGGATTGTCTGAGCCCGCGGGTTCGAGACCCGCCTGGGCAACTTGGCGAGACCTCATCTCTACAATAAATCAGAAAATCAGCTGGGCGTGGTAGCGCATTCAAGTCTGGGGGACAGTGTGAGACTCCAACTCACAAAAAAAAAAAAAAAGAGCTGGGCATGGTAGCACACGCCTGCACATCCGGTTACTTGGAAGGCTGAAGCGGCGGAAGGATCACCAGAGCCCAGCGGGTGGACGCTGGGTTGGCCGTGAGCATGTCACTGCACAGCCTGGGCAACAGAGTGTGACTCCAACTCAAAAAAAAAAAAAATCAATTATAAATTACAGTTGTTTAAACAGGGTGAAAAAAAAGGCAAGATGTCATTGACAGCGAGATTAAATAATAGAATTGGTAATGCTCTCAAAGACTTTCCTAAATTTTTTATTTTGCTAGCATATATAGAATATACTATTTACTACTAAAGGCAAATTATTTGTGGTGGTATAAACAGCAACAATCCAAACATAAGTTTATGCATAGAAACCAAGAGTTTCTTAGTGCACTACTTAATCATGACTACTTACTAACACTAGACAGATAATGCTAATATATGCTAACAATATAAATATACTGCAGAATGGTGACACAAATAAATGAAAATCAAAGTTCAATAATGATCATGGCAAAAAAATCTAAGAATCTGGTATAGGTGGGAATAGATATTCACTAATCCCATGGACACACAATTAAAATATTTTCTACATTAATATATTAAAATATTTCATTTGATTAATACATTTTTTACATTAATACATCAAATTGTCAAATTCATACAGCCCTCACTGGGGAATATTTCAAAAAGCAAGGTTAGTCTTTCAATACGGAAGAAATCTACTTTCCCAACAGGTGACCTAATTTTTCATGCAAATATAAAAAATAATGTAGTCAGTTAATTACTCTTGTACTCCATGAATCTGACCATATGCGGATCTTTCCAGTAAATAGCACAGAATGGAATATATTGGCAATACAATGTGCAAACAGTAGGAACAAAGATTGCCTATCTACCTTTTTATTTTATTGAAATTCCAATTAGAAAAGTGACAGCTTTTATAAACCTGAGAGCTGTAGTATATTTTGAAAAAATGACACATTTGCTCCTTTTTCATTCTCTAAATATTTATCATGCAAATGAATTTACATAGTGCTTATCCTTTTCGGATAAGGGAAACAGCATGAGTAAGACAAATTAACTAAGACATTAAAAAAAGTATTAGACTTATCATAGTTTTGACTAGATTTGACAGAATAAACGTTTGTAGTGTTTGTATATATGTATGCGGGTGAGAGTGTGAGAAGAAAAAAAAAACAGATTGTGCTAGCATTCTTTCCTGGTTAAACAAATAGAAAGCTCCATTGCCATGGAAACTGACAAGAAAAGCAATTCTTTTTTTCCTTCCATTTATTCTCTACCCATATTTAGCAGAATATGAAGAAAAGATCAGGTTGCATTGATGCAGTGAAAATAGCAATTCAACTATAAATGAAACTAATTATAATTTTTAAAAAATCACTCCTGTATAGCTAGTTAGGTATTATTACAATTTGGGGCACATTATTAGTGGTGGTAGTGTGAACAGAAAAACAACCACAAATGTAAACACAGACAAAAGTTTCTTAGTGCAATTTTAGCCATGACTCATTAGCTAAGACTATGTAGATAATACTCACACCCAATGGAGAGACCAACAAAAAATAGAACTGTCTTTTTATTATTTTTATTTTGGAAGGCAGGTGCCTTGTAGTACAGGCTTCCCCTGCAAGATAAGTGTGCTAGGAACCCATCGGCATCAGTGTACCAGCTAGCGTTGTTGTGAGATGCTGCGTTAGGCTTCAGTGATTTTTTAAAAAATTCTTTCAGTGAGTCTGCCCATTTTATAATGGGTGATTTGTAAGCACAACTGTCCACTCTGCACTGAGGGTTCAGCAGTTTTGACTAAAAATAGCATGACCCCATATCCTACCCTCCCTAGTCACCTGATCTTGCCCCAAGAGACTTTGTTTGGTTTCCCCAGATGAAAACTCCTCAAAGGGAAATGTTTTGCTGATCTGGAAGAGGTGAAAAGCAAACAACAACAACAAAACCCCTGCAGAAGCACTAAAATGCATTACAATTGACAGTTTAAGAACTGTTTGAGCTGTGGTAAAAGTGTCTTGATAGGTGTACCGCATCAAATGGAAAGTACTTTGAAGATGACTGAAATTTAAACAGGCAAAAATAAATAGACAATTTTTATAAATAAATTCCAGATTTTTGAGGGTCCTACCCCTCATATGCTTATTGGAATTGTGAATCAGGGCAAGATTCTTGTGACTAAACCTTCAACATAAATACAAAATAAAATGTGAGACAAGAGATTACATAAATATTAGCATATAAGAACAATAAACAGAAGTCCCATCTCCAAGTTTTACTACTTTGGCAGATACTGTCTTTCATTTGTTTATTTGTAAACAATTATACATGGACATTTGCTATATCACATACTGGGGACACAACACTGAATAAAACATTGCTCCTTCTTTTAACAGTGTACAATGGTTGAGAAGTGGGGGGGAAAGCATATAAATTACTGAATAAACTTTGGCATGGAGAAGAGTTAGATCAAAGTGTGCACAAGGACAAATATGAACCAAACTTGAAGCATCTTGACAGATTGAGTAAGGGACAGGTGAAGGGGAAATAATAGGTTTCCCAGAGGAATGACACAAACACTTTACTAGACAAAGACTAGTTATTGCTTGGGTGAGGGTGCTAAATTTGATGTTTATGAGCTTTGGTTAGGAGTTAGAGATTCCTAGGCTTTACCCCTGAATCTCTGATTCTGTGTATCTGGAAAACAGTCTAGAAGCACACATTTTTAATATGCATCTCAGGTGATTCAAATACATATGTTCCTTGATGGAGAAAAACTGTTTTAAAGGGCACTGTGAAAAGTCATGAGGAGGTATAGAAAGCTTTCTCCAAGTAAGAGAGAGTTTAAACCTTAATCAAATGGATGTTTGGGGGGGCCAAAGAAAAATTTTAATCTGAGAAATTCAAGAGCCATATTTGTACTTTAGTAAGATCTCTAAGATAACAGTGCAGAGAAAATCTCATCCTTAGTCGATGCTTGAACTGATGCATCTACGCTAAATATGAAATTTATGCAATTTTCTAATAAAAACATCAAGTTAAAAGCATTCTATAAAACATTAATTGTGAAAATCGAAAGGCATTCTACCGGGAAAACATGAACCAGGTTATTTTGTGGAGTAAGGCTGTATAAGGATTGGCCAGACTGGACATAAGAGATTAATTCGGTGGGAAATGTCATAATCTTAAGTGAGAAGGGATCAAGGCTACACTAAGGAATAGGAGAGCCAAGTGGGGACACTGGGATAAACAGGAGGTGATGGGATTGCATCATATTAAGGAGAAGAGATCAACCAGGGGAACAATTGTGGAGCAGGGGTTGGTATATGAGTATCAGGAGGTAAAGAACGATTGTCCAGGTTTCCGGACTAAGTGATGGGGAACTCGATATTGTCTTTCACAGAGATATAGAATACATGAGAATAGAAGGGAAAAGAGAGTGGAAAAATAAATTGTTTTGAATATACATTAAGAAAAAATCACCAGGCTCAGTGTAATCCCAGCCTGTAATCCCGCGCCTTGGGAGGCTGAGGTGAGTGGATTGCCTGAGCCTGCGGGTTCAAGACCCACCTGGGCAACTTAGTGAGACTTCATCTCTACAATAAAACAAAAATTAGCCGGGTGTAGTAGCGTATGCCTATAGTTTCAGCTACTTGGAAGGGTGAGGCGGAAGATCGCCGGAGCCCAGCAGGTCGAGGCTGCGATGGCCGGGAGCGGCCACTGCACTCCAGTCTGGGCGACAGAGTGAGACTCCAACTCAAAAAAAAAGAAAAAAGAAAAAAGAAAAAATCATATTGTCATGCTGACAGCAATTATCAGAGCAATCATTCTTCAAACAAACATAAAAATAGTGTTTTAAATGGGAATATAACACATTTTAGAATTTTTTTCTACATGGTTGTCTTAGTCTGTTTTGTGTTGCTAGAAGGAATAGCTTGGTCTGTATAGTTTATTAAGAAAAGAGGTTTATTTAGCTCACAGTTCAGCAGCTATACAAGAAAAATGGTGCCAGCATCTTCTTGGTTTCTGATGAGAGCTTTCGTGCCGCATCAAAACATGGCAGAGAAGGTCAAAGGGGAAGCTGGCATGTGCAAGGAAAGACAAAACCTGAGGGGTATCCTGGCTTCGTAACAATCTACTCTCAGAGAAACTAATCCATTCCCCCAAGAACCAATCCAGTTTTGAGAGTGAGAATTCACTACCTAAGAACAGCATCAAGTCATTCATGAAGAATCCACCCGCATAACCCCAAACACCTCCACTAGGTCCCATCTCCCAACACCACCATACCAGGGATCAGATTTCAACATGAGATTTGGTGCAACAAACCACAGCCAAACTACAGCAATGACATATTAGGATAGAATCATAAGAGACCACAAGCCTAGCCACTGATTATCAAATCATACCATTTGATAAATGGCAAAAATCCAAGAAGTGGGCTTGACCTAATATAGTCATAACAAAATTCCTCATAATGAAAAAATGCTTAGAGGCAGAAACCTCCAGCAGTCAGGTGAGACATAGGCAGAGACAGAATACTTCCAAAGGATATTTTATCAAGATTACTAGGGTCATTTCATAATTAATCACTAAGTATGTTAAATAGTTATGGATATATAGGTGATTTTAATTTAAACAACATTTCTGGATACTGATAAAACATCAGGAGATGTGTATCTCTGGGCTAGAAGCCTAACAATTTATTTTGCAAATCAGGACTTACTGTTTCTCATTAAGTTTATACATACTGGGGAGGGGCCAAAAATATATACACATTTTAAGAGATGTCATCTATGTATTTTTTTAAAACTTAAATTTAATTATGGTAGCAATGTGTAGTATAATGCTTGCTTAAAAGATGGCATTAATCAATGAATGTTAGCATCACTGTGTGATAGACAAGACAGTTAAAGAAAATGGTGGAAGAACAGTTGTCATTCGAGGAGCTCAAGACCATTTTGAAGTGGTATGTGAAATGTGAGAATGTTATAGAACGAAAATGGAGGTGTGAGTATGCAACAGAACTTCCAACATGTCTAACAATTGCATGCGTTCAAAATAAGTTTGAGATCCATGGTACTGTGTGTGATGTGTACAAGAGAAAATTCAGGAGATCTTTCACTGCAGCAAGTCCTGCAGTAATCAGATTGCTATAATCAGAAGTTTCTGGATGCTGATGGTAACCACTCTGTACGCCTCACGTAGCTACAGAAGTCAAACGTGACTTGTATATTCATCTTTTGTTATCAGTATATATTGAATATTACAATTTTAATACAGTTTTTTCCTTTCTTAAAATTGTGTACATTTTTGGCATTTTCTATGTATATAAAATCATACTCTTCTCTCTTTAAACAGAAAACAAAATAGTTGAGCTAACAGAAATTTGTCTGTTAATAATAAAAGAACCCAAAGGTATACCTCTGCAATCTACATTGATTCTCTTCTGTGGCAATTCCTACATAAGATTACTAGATAGTGGACACGCATCCATGACCCCAGGTCACTTAACAGGAAACACCACAGTTACTACAAAATAATTATGGGTTATTTTACCTCATTCTTCCAAGAGTAAGTTTCCTAGTTCAAAGAGGTTTCAAGAGGATTATGATTGGTTTTCTTATCTCCTAGTGTTATCATAAAAGCAAGTAGAAACAAAACTGTTTTTGTTAACTTTCTGTAGTCCTTCTGTTAAATCCACTTAATATCACTGCTTAATACCTTCATGATGTGTTATTTAAATGTGTTTAAAAGCTGTTTACATAAGCCTTATATTTGTTCTTAGAACATTTAAAATTTGACTTCAGTGTGTTAGCATTCAACTTGTCTAAACATCCACCCCGAATAGCATAAATACAGAATACAAAAATAAATGAAGAAACTGCCAGCACAAGTTGGAAATAATAAATAAGTAAATGTAAACATTGTTCCAGAGGAGGGACTATGAAGTGACATTTCCTCAAAAAGTTTTTAGAAAGCCTGTCAAACTTTCATACAGAAGAAATATTTTCTTCTGTATGGATAATAAGAATTTCTCAGGAGATCTGACGGTCAAGTAGCTTTTTCTCTTTCATCACTTTTCACTACCATCAGGATTAGAAAGTAGTTCTTCCCTCTGCCCTGCCTCCCCTTCCCCCAGCCCTCAGTGCCTAAAGACTGTTCAAGACCTACTGTAGAGGCGGTGGGAACTTTAATGACTTGAGAAAGCCTGGGGCCATAAAGAGACTAGCTTGTTAGGGGATCACAAGTTTTGAGTTAGGAAAAAGCAGCAGGATTCTAATTGTCATGCAGTGGCTAAGCTCCAGCATAACTGGAGACTGGCAGCATCCTAAACACTGACCTTACTCACTCAAACATCCACCCCTGCATAGCATAAATACAGAATACAAAAATAAAGGAAGAAATTATAAGCACTATCTTTTTCCTCAATGGACTTCAAAACACTACAAATACACTAATAAAAAGTAGAACTTTCATAATTCTGGCTTGTATCACTATCTTTCTGTTCCTATTGCTATTGCTTTCATTCTGGTCCTTAGTTCATGGTTGATGGCTACAGTTGTCTCCTAAAATACCCAACTGTCTTAAGACTCTCACCAATATTACCTATACTATGTCTCATATCAAAATCCATATTCCTTTTTGGTAGAATATTCTATCAAAAAGACATCTGTACTCATTTATTACAGTACTATAAACAGTAGCAAAAGCATGAAATCAGCCTAGGTGCCTATCAGCAGTAGACTGAATAAGGAAACTGTGGTATATATATACCATGGAATACTATACAACCATAAAAAAGAACAATATGGTGTCCTCTGCAGCAACATGGATGTAACTGGAGGCCATGATTCTAAGTAAATTATGACAGAAACAGAAAACAGAACACTGCATGTTCTCACTTATAATTGGGAGCTAAACATTGGGTGCACATGGACACAAGGATGGAAACAATAGACAGTGGGGACTCCAAAAAGGGAGAGGTAGAGAGGGGAGAATAAAGGTTGAAAACTATCTATTGGGTACCATGTTCACTACCTAAGTAATGGGCTCAGCAGAAGCCCAAGTCTCATCATCATGCAATATACCCATGTACCAAACTTGCACATACATCCCTTGAATCTAAAATTATAAAAGTTTACCTGTTTAGTTTTTTTTTTTTAAAGATCAATTTTCCTTATATGTCTGTGGATCATCTTCTCTCTACTAGTACTTCCTTCCCAATCTCTCCTACTATCTGAAAAGTTTTTAGTGGATGGTATCTACTATCTACTAAAGAAAATCCAAACTGGAATTCTAGGGTTAATATACCATTTCAGTCTCATACCTGATTAATATTCATTATGTCTCTAAACTTCAGGAATTTTGGAGCTCTTTCTTTTCTTTTTTAAAGTTAATAATAACATTGCAAAATTGTGTACTAACAAAATCATTAGCTGTGTCACATTACTGTTTCTGATCATTCCAGACACTGTGAATGTGTGATTTTTGTCTCCCTTTTAAACAGAAATTTCTTGAAGGCAAGGGTAATAATTTTAAAACTTTTATCATTCACAACAGAGACAATTAAAAAAACATCCAAAAAATGAGTAAGATAATGCTAAACCCTCTAGTATTTAAAGGAATTAAATAGAATCTCAGGACAGTACTTTAAGTGCCAACCAATACATAACAATATGCTATGAGTTTTTGTCCATGTACAATAATTAAGAGACCAATTTGTTAAAAATGTTATTGCATTACTCAAAGTGTAGTCCAAGGATATACATCATATGTATTATCTAGGAACTTTTCAGAAATGTAGAATCTCTGGCTCCACTCCAGAGCCAATGAACTCAATCTGCATTTTAACAAGATTCCCAGGTAATTAGTATGACAATGTTCGAGAGCCACCGATCTCTAGATCTCTAGTTTCTCCCAACTAGTTTTCTTTTTCTTTTTTTTGAGTTGGAGTCTCACTCCATCGCCCAGACTGGAGTACAGTGGCATGCTCCCAGCCACCACAGCCTCAACCTGTTGGGCTCCAACAATACTTCTGCCTCAGCCTTCCTAGTAGCCAGAACTGCAGGTGTGGGCTATCATGCCCCGCTAATTTGTTTGATTTATTGTAGAGACAGGTCTCACCAAGTTGCCTGGGGGGGTCTCGAACCCGCGGGCTCAGGCAATCCACTCGCCTCAGCCTCCCAAAGTGCTGGGATTACAGGCTGCGCCACCGAGCCCAGCCCCAACTAGTTTTCTTAGTTATCTAGCACTCTGTGGGCTAGACACTCTCTCATTACAGATTATATCAATCTACACAGGATTAGATAAATTATTTAGAGTCACCAACCACTGACAATATACCTCCTTCTTATACGCAATTGAAATTTTTAAAAACTTAAAATTTTAGTTATAGAGATCTAATTTTCTCATTAATAACTACTTGGATGTCTTTCTTAAAAATATCACATTCTTTCACAAGACATTGTTCAGAGGTATCCACGTTTGCTGCTGTGCTGTACCTGTGTTTCATCTGCCTCTTGGGTCATCCAATACTGAATTTAGAAAATACAAAACTGTATGAATAGTTTAAGTATTATAAGCTCTAGCAACCAAAATATATAGCATACACTGTTATTTTATTAAGCATTTAAGCATATTACCCAACCTAGGTACTCACAGAGCTCACATTCTTTGATCATTTGACACAGCTGATTATCCTGCGCTCATCACCCTCAACTCAAAAACCTTCATGAGCTATATAGCACAGATCCTTTAGCCTGACAATGCTGCATCTCAGACTCCTAGTGCCACACTATATCCTCTATCCTCTTCTGCACCAGGTCTGTCTCTTACTGTGCCCCAACATTCCAGGGACATTCTAAACATTCCAGGCACATTCCTAACTCCACAGCATTAACCAAATTTATACTGCTTGGAAAATAGTCCTCCTCATTTCTGGTAAAACAAGATAGTATATAAGTATCATCCAAGAATCTGAAGTTCACTGACTACCTTCAGAAATCAATGACCCAAATACCCTCCTACTTTTAACAATGCTTGTTTGATTTCAGGACACACATTTGACAAACATTAGTATGTGTTTCCATGTGTGGCTTATCTTATACCTCTGGGATTCCTATTATCTTTAGTAATACTTAAAACAGACTATGAGAATGATAAATATTTGTTGTTGATGGCAAAATAAAGATTAAACTAAAAAAGGACAAACATATGAATGACTCCATAGCTTAACAAAAATTCTTTGGGGATTATATGTCTATTACCTACTCTTTTCAAGTAGATATATCAGAGTTAATAACAATTAAAATTTGCAATTAAGAGTATTAGGGTGCTTAAGCCAGAAGTTATTATTATTGCCTCACTACAGATCTGAACATAAAAAATAAAGACAGTAATGATCTTTTTCAAGTACTTTAATTTGAAATCTTACTGAAATTACTCATAGATTTAAAATGTAATTAAAAAGAAACAAGTGATTCCTAAATATCATAGGTTTTTAAAACTTCACTATATCTTTAAAATAAAGTGAATTTAAGTTGAAATTTAGCATTGTGCTGTGTATAGTGTTATACAAGTGTGAATTTTTAAAAAGTAACTTTTATTTTTATTTGATGCAATAATAATGTAGTTTTTTAAAGGAGTGACTCTTAAAAGTCTCGGCTGATTTTGTATCTAAATAACTGTGAATTTTTTGTGAAACTTGACTTTTTTAATATCTAAAAAAACTTAAACATATTGAGTTAAATATGTGCTATTGAAATAGAATTATCAAATTATACAATTTCAAACAAAACATCAGTTTTGAAAAATGCTTGAATAACATTCACTTACTCTTTCACTTATTTAATACACTATATAATGTTACTCACATAATATAAAAAATGCTATATCCAAAATAATATTTAGATTATAAAGAGAATATTTGATGGCAAAAAAATTAAGACATGCTTAAATATAATTGTAGAGTGACAAGTCTATTCAAGATCTACCTCATTATCTTCCTTACTTGTAAAGAATATTTTCTATACAGTCTCCTAAGCAATATTCCAATCACTTCTGGTTATTTTTAAATAATTCTTTGTAAGAGATACACAAGAAATAACTCAGAGCAACCTCAGTCTTCAAATACCAATTTTAAAAATTAGATTATTTTTAGGTATTCTCATTCTTACCCTAACCAAATCTCATATTTTTGCCTTGCCTTCTCTCTTTTCTTGTTCAAGTAGATATTATTAACAAATAAAAACAGGAAAAACAGGCAAATATCTGGGTAACTATGGATTTACTTCTATGGATTTACTTACTTTTCTGTTTTAAGTCACCATTAATAAAGACCAAGTTCCAATCTACATTTCTAACTCTAGACAGTTTAAAAATTTCAAACTATACATTTTTATTCAAAAACATAAACATCTTAAATATTGAAAGATACAAACTTACACTGAAAGCAATTGCGATCTTTATTATTTGCCATCCAGTAGTCAACTTTATGTTGTGTGGCTCAGGCGAAAAAAGAATATAGTCTAGTATAAAGGAGTTGAAGGGACACTACGGAAAGAGCTAAAAACAAATGAGAGATAACTTCTTTCCTACATTTTAGCTTTTCAACAGTTATAGTGTGAATAAATTTCAATAATTATGGTATGACTATTTTAAAGCAAGTTTAAAAGAATCACATAAATTCTAAAAACATAAAATTTATCAATTGCTTTGAATGTTTCAGAATATATTATTCCCAATAGAGATTTCAAATAAATAAAATTCTCAAAGGAAAAAAAAAATGGCTATCCTGTCAAACAATCGTTAAAAATATTAATATATATGTTATTTGGAATACTTAGAACAATTCTAAAAGATATAATAAACAGATTCATAGCATCTCAAAGGGTGATATTTTTTCCCAAAAACATGGAGCACAAACAGGTGTGGAATACATCAGAATTAACCTTAGAGGTGTTGAGGGTACAAAAGCCAAATTTGCAATCAGACATTAATTGCTCTCATTATACAAAGCAATTGAACCACAAGGTCTCAAATTGCCTAGGGAAGAACTTTAAAATCCCCCTTTTTATTTATTGGGATGATTTTTCTGTTCAACTTTCTTACTTTTTACATATTACTTTGTACTGTCTAGCCTACCCTTCTCTGCCTGGCCTCCTGAGCACATGAGCATGTGGCTATGTTAAGCACAGACAGAATGCAAACTGACTCCTATCCCAGGTACAACTGTGTCCATGAACAAAACAATGTCTTTCACTAAGGCTAACCTGAGCCAGTACAAGGTCCCTATAACAAAACTTAAGGTCTGTTTAGGGCTTTTTTGTTTATTTTTTGTTTGTTTTCTTCAAACTAGTTCACCATTTAGGTTGTACCATATACATGCCTGAAGGAACATTCTGGTCTTAAAGGGAACTAAAACTATCACTCCTTCCAAAGCCTTTTGCCCATCAAAAGGAAACAAATATGTTAAATATCCTTTTTGCATACCGGCAAATTCCATTACAACATGTCATTGTACTTCATGAAAAACTCATTACCTGTGTAATAGTTCTTCCTACCACACTATTGTTTTGATAACAAGAACCTGAGCTGTCGTAGACACCACATCCAGACTCCTAACAAATTAATTAGCAACAACCCTATCAGCAACATCACAAAATAAGACAAAGTTTCTGACAACAGGCACATCTGATCTGGCCTGTTGAAGGACAGCTTAGAACAAATCAGTTTAAGTAGGAAAGTCACCTGAGACGTCCTGATAACATTGACGTGCATGTACAAAACAACCCAAGGAAACTGTAACTGAACCCAGAAAGTTTTTTTTTTTTTAAGTGAAAAGTAACAGTAATTCAAAAACAGAAATGAAAAGGTGTAAAGTCATTTGGAATCACAATTGGGTTGGAAGTGTGTCTGTGTGCTTTAAAATAATAAGCTCCCCACCTCTCCCCCACCTTCCAATTAGGGAAAGAAAAAAAAATACATGTCTCAAGTTCTACTAAAATTTTTCAAAAACAGACTTTATTGTGTCATTTAAGGTATTCAACATGATGTTATAAGATAGGTATGTAGTAAAATAGTTACTACACTAAAACAGATTATCGTAGACATCATCTCATGTAGTAGCCCATTTAAATAATTTTATGTCTCTTTATACTCTAATTTATTCTAACAATAGCTCCTACATTGCAGTATCAGCATCAGGACTGCTTGAAAACTACTCTAGCAGTATTCTGGTTGTCTGGAAAAGAACCTAACTGGGGTGGGGCCTCCTCTTTCTTCTAGCAGAAGGGGCCTCCCAAGCTTAACTTCCTATGGCTCCCCCTCACCTGCAGAGGGAATTGTAATAACCATGGATTATAAGGCCTGCAAGTCCTGAACAGTTAGTAAATCCAGACAAGGCTTTTAAATGTCTGCCATCCTGAACCCAGGCTGCCGTCACAAATCAGCCTAGGCCCAGAAGCACCCTAGCCATAACATGTTTCTCTGTGAGATGATGGGAGGATTAGGGGCATTTAAGACTTTACTTCTCTTTATGATCCTTGGTTATGTATGTAGCCCAATAAAGCCTATTCCATAACTGTGTTAGCTTCATAGAATTTGTCCTGAACCCTACAGCATGAAACGTGGAAACCTGCACGATTCTCACAAGGAACAACACATAGAAACACAGAAGAAAGCCACTGGGCACTACCCTTCATACAGAGGCAACAGAATTTCATCCTCTTGCTAAAGTCATGAATTTAAAAGAACATAAAACAAGGCCTTAGAGAGTAACTCAGACGTAAATATAAGCATTGGCTTACATATTAATATCTTAAAGGAAACTAGGCAGAATTTTAAGTAACTGTCTAAGCTTTGTTTTTCTTCTTTTGCCCTTTTTGGTATACATGTGATTACATTAGTGAGTTAAATTTCTGAATGCCAATTACAAGAACATGGACATTTGTATTCCCCTACACTAGATATACAGAAAACAATTGGTGAGGGCATGGTTCAGAATGCTTCATGAGCATAAAGATCTTTTAAAAGTAATGTTATCTATTTTTGTGAAATAATTTTTAAGGATAATTATGACACATAAGTTACTCTATACATATTATACTATCCCCTAAATAGAAGCAACAGTACATATTTACAAAATGCTCATTTTGATAATAAAATCACATATATCTATTCTTACGGAAGAAAGGCAAGGAAGGGGAAGGCACTTTCAGGGAAATCCTGCTTATCTTGGTACCATCCAAGGCCCTTCACTAGATCCTGACACCAATTCCTACCACAGGCACAAAGAAGTAATGTCTAATGTGTTCATGGCGATCTCTTTACCATGTGGTTAGTTTCTTCAGCGGCCTGCTTACTCAGCTGTGTTGAAGGAGAAGAAAAAGAGAATTCCAGCAAGACTCTGATTCTAAAAGTTTTGGAATCATGACTGTTTCTCAGATAATCTTTTCTTTCCCTTGAGTCTGTATGCAATCTCCAAGAAATCCGAGGACTGATAGGCAGAACCCCTTGCATAAATTACTGAACACACACATAAAAAAGAAGGCAGCAAGAGTATCTGGTTTCCATTACATTCTGTAAAATAATGGTCAACTTCTATGGTTACTAAGAGAGACAGAGACAGAGAGAGAGAGAGAGAGAGAGAGAGAGAGAGAGAGAGAGAGAGAGAGAGAGAGAGAGAGAGAACGTGCACACATGTGCGCAAGAGCGAGCACATAATAAAATCATAAATGGCTATATCTGAATATAAACCCATGTTAGAGGAATCTTTTAAATCCATGAAATGAAGTAGATTTTTTTTATAAACTATACGTATGTACTGGCTTGAAGTTTGAAATTAGAGATAATTCTAGACATTAACACTTCCATTACTGGCAGCTAAATAAATACACCCTCATTCTATCTAGTTTATTATTTGTACCTGTTTCCAAAGTGTTATTTTTATAGTGCATCCTTTCAAAACTTTACATCAAAATCCTAAGACGAGTTTTAACCGAGAAAAGAAAGACATGCTTAGCATGTCCTCATCTTTCATAAAAAAGCAACAGAAGATAAAACATATAATATCCATAATCATTATCAACAAATATCATTGATTCTTCTAACAAGTTGTGAGTTTTTAAAATATGCTGATTCTCTTCATTAAAAAGTCTTTTCACCGTTGTTCAAAATTAGCTGTTTCTGAACACAGTGCTAAAATTCATCACAAGTTTCAAGATAAGTGAGAGATTTTAGCTTTCTGAAAGACAATGATTACCTCTGAAGGAAGGGAAATAAGATGAAGTCAGAAAAGAGACTAGGGGATTTCTAGTATGCATGAGTGGTACCCTAATTCTTAACCTAGATATTGTCACAAAGATAGCCCTTTATTACATTATTTATATGATCACATATACCTTGTAGTTCCAATATTTTTAAATTAAAAATACTATGCAGATACATTGCATAGTTTACATTTTTTAACATAAATTATTCTAAGTAAGGAGGAGAAATTATTCCAACTAGAGGGATAAATACTCCAAGGCAGGAAAGTTCGGTGTGTTCAGGAAACTGAAAGAACTCCAGGGTGGTTGAATTGCCTTCCTGAGTGCGAGAGAGAACAGGACAAAATGAGATTATAAAGAAAGGAAGTGTCCTATAATACAAAATTTTGCAAGATAAAATTCAGCATCCTTGACACTTTGGGAGGGTGTTCATAGATCCCCTTCTCTTGTGTAATCAGCACATTTCGCAGGACCTTCCCAACAAGGAGTACTCCACCACTGCCATTACCATTGCCTGGTTACATCTTCTCTGGAATCTCAGTGCTTATCATAATACATGCCATCATGATAACAAAAGATGAAAGGTTTTTATGCATTTTAATTGGCATAGTCCTCTCCGAAAGCCTCTTCTGCCTAACTACAAATGAAAAGAAGCAATGAAATAACATTATGTGAATCATGGCACAGTCTTTTCCATTTTTTATTGTCAATTTTTACCAAGGCTGATACACACACACACACACACACACAAATTCATATATATATACTTTGAGATATATATATTAATTTGTGTATATGATGAAGATACTATCTCAAATTAGAAAAAAAAATATGATGTTTTATTCAACAAATAGTGTAGGGACAATTGACTAACCATACCAAAACAAAAAGAAAGCTGAATCTCCACTTCATCCTTCCAAAAAAATAAGTTCCAGATGAATCACAAATTTAAACATTCTAAAAAACCTATAATATTTTAGAATAAAATAATACAATATTTAACCTAATCTTGAAGTAGAAATCCTTTCTTAGTAAGTCGGAAAACATAAAAGTCTTAACAAAAAGTAATAGAAAAGACTGATAACTTTGTCTGCATTTAAAAAATTCTGCCTAAATCATATAGTACAATTAAAAGAAAAAAACCCAAACAACAAACTGAAAACATAATTTTGCAACATATAACACACAAAGAACCAGTTACTATACTGAATGAAATATTTGAATATTCGTACAAATCAGTAGGAAAAGTAAAAAACATTTTTTAAATGGGCAACAAAAATAAATGTAAATGGATTTCAACTATATAAAAAGTTCTTGAGCCATTTTACTCTATTAAAAATTGCAAGTTAAAACAACTTAAAAAGGATCTGCCACGTTTCACTAATCAGATTAACACAATTCACAAAGACTGATCATAAACAATATTGGCTAGTAGCTGGCAGAAAAGGCCCTTTTCATAGACTCTTTTTAAGAGTATAAGTTGGTAAATTTTGGCAAGAACACTAAGGAAGCACAAAACCTTTGATCTAACATTTTACTTCAATAATTTATCCTATACATATATACACATGTGTGTATAAAAAAGTATTTACAGTAATACAATAGAATTGTATTTAAATATCAAAAGACCAAAGACAATCTTAATGTTCATAGTATACAAATGATAAAATTTAAGAATTTATATTCACATAATAATATAGTATAGTATGCAGTTTAAAAAAAGTAATCAATTTCTTGTGTGCTAATATAAAAATAGCTTAAAGATATATTATATATATTATATATATATTTATATATATATAATATATATATATTTTTAAGTGAGTAAAAAATAACCAAAGTGTTATAACAGTTAGCTATTGTGCATTGAAGTACACACACACACATACATGCTAGCTTCAGTGAAATGTTTCTAGAAATTTCACTGTTAAATTGCTGTAAATTAAACAATTGATTACTTCTAGGCAAGAAGCCAAAGGATCTGAGGCAGCAATCAACAGTTATATCAATGAACAGTTCCTTTTGTATGATTTTTAAAAATTATGTGCGTGAATAGATTTTTCAGTTAAAACACCCAGATTGAAAAAAACTCAAATTAAACACTCAGTAGCATTGCTGCTATAACTTTATTTTCTGAGAGAAAACAAGGTGGGTATCACATTGGTCATATATATGGCTTATATTGTCATATATGGATTCTGACAAAGTACAGAAAATGAACTAGTCTAGTTTTCTTTAACTTGTCTAAAAAAGTTATCTTCAAGAATGAAACAGAAGAGGTAGAATTTTTTAACCATCTTTTAATTATCTGAAAAATATGCCCATTGGTAGACTCCAATCATCAGAAGCTCCTGCAAAGATAAACCAAGAAAGAGGGAGAAATAAACAAGTGTTGACAGAAAGCATAGTTATGAACCAAACATTGGCACTTTCTGTAGAGTCACTGGTTAAAAAAACTTGTATAAATTTAGAAATTGTGTTTTGCACTAAGGAAATTGAAAAGAAGTAAGATAATATCTCCACTTTTATTGGATTTTGAGTGAGACACATAATATACAAGTAAATAACTAAATAACATTGTTACAGCTATCTTATCATATTACAGATATGATAGATGCAATAAAGAAAAGAATGGCGATGATTTGGGGTGTGTGTGTGTGTGTGTGTGTGTGTGTGTGTGTGTGTGTGTGTGTGCGTCTATGTGTTCTGAGAATGGCAGACCTCAGAACTGTTATGTGTTTGCCACTGAAATAATAAGAAATCCTTTGAAACATCCAGCCTGTTTTAGAAGCCCTCTTTCTCAAAAACTGGACCACATAAAGTTTACCGATATTCATCAAGACAGAATCTGGCTGTGCAATTATAAAACAAGTAATTTCTGACAATAAACTAAGAAACCAAATCAAGAAATCCAGTATATTTGTTGGAAGACAGAAACTATTTCTGGTATTAAATTCTACATTTTAAAATGTTGTGGGGGGACGTAAAAATAAACATCTACAAATAATTCCAGGATTCTAAGAGACAAAAATGTTACCATATCACATTAGGCTTTTTGTGTAGTTTGTTAAGACACTCACAAATGGTGTATGAAATAATATAGTTTCTCAAAAGATCTTATAAGCAAGCTCTTCCGTCAGTTCTAAAGGGACCACAGCAATACTAGGCTGTACTGGCGGGTATACAGCTGACAGCAGAGGGGCTGTAAGAGGGGCTCCAAGATGACCTAAAGTAATATTAGGGACAGTGACAACACAATTTCATCATAATAACAGCTACAGGTTAGGTACTTTCGAGATACGAAGTCATTTAAACAGAAGCACTCTGATAAGAATATTATTAGCCTCTTTTTTTGACTTTCTCAAAATATGGTGGATAGAAAATGACAGAACCAGGTTTTAAAATAAGGTCTACTTAGTCCTAAGCCCTGTGTACTATAGCTAGAGATTGAAAGATGGAGATGGAGATGAAGAGGTGGAGAGTGAGAGATGGGAGATGGGGGATGGGGGAGAGAGGAAGAGGGAGTGGGAAAAGGGGAGGCAGAGACAGGGTAAGAATTGGGAGGTGGGAGACTGGGGATGGAAAAAGAAAAGGACAGAGAGAAGAGAAGGAAGGAAAGGAAGGAACTTTATGCATGTGCCCCACTTTTTTAAAATGTACACAGATACTTTGGAACCAGATCATTGTTAAAAGACAGAGTGAAGTAGCTAACAGCATAATTGTTAGAGTCAGAATTAATGGCTAGAACTAGAGTCTTGGCTCCAACATAAATTAATTTGCCATATAAATGTAAGTAAATTAAATTCTCTTAGCTCTCTTCTCACCTGAAGCAGCATACAACAGTGTCCATTTCTTAGCATCAAGATGAAAATTAAGTGACAATATGTGTAAAGCATTTCATACAGTGTTTTGAGTGTCAAACCACTGAACAAAAGTATGTAATTTAAAACACTCAAAATACTAAACCAAAGTTTATTTGTATCAGCTAGAACAATAATATTAGATATGTGTAAGAATTTAAATCAAGGACTACTGCTTTAGAACACAATTTGATATAACATGGCATAGCTGAGGATTTACTAGGAAATGACATCAAATAGGCCAATATGTTGCAGACAGACATGGCTCTTTTTAGCAAAACCTTTAGGTAGATCAGAAATTTAAAAGCCAAAGTCACAAAAGGTAACAGCACTACAAATGTTTTCTCCTGCCATAAGGCATAGCACATTTTGATGGGACAGGACTACTGGTAAAAGTCTATCTCCTCTGCTTATAGTATTGCCAATAACAAACATCATGAATGCTTTTTTGCTTTACTGAGATGATATAAAAATATATCCCATTTGCAAGCCTAAAGAATGTGAAATGTGTTCAAGACCTCAAAACAAAAATTTTAAGTACTAAAAAAGATGCCAATTTGTTCTATCCTTCATCTTTTTTTTTTTTTATTTTGAGTTGGCGTCTCACTCGGTTGCCCAGACTGGAGTGCAGTGGCCGCTCCCGGTCACTGCAGCCTCGACCTGCTGGGCTCCGGCGATCCTTCCACCTCAGCCTTCCAAGTAACTGGAATTACAGGCGCGCACTACCACGCCCGGCTGATTTTTGATTTATTGTAGAGATGAGGTTCGCCAAGTTGCCCAGGTGGGTCTCGAACCCGCGGGCTCCAGCAATCCGCTCACCTCAGCCTCCCAAGGTGAGGGATTACAGGCTGAGCAACTGAGCCCGTCTTGTGCTTCATCTTATCTTATATTTTTAGTATACTTCAGCACCTTTTAGCAATTAAAATTATTAATAATACAATGATTTATGATTCCTGACTAAAAAGTTTGTATAAAAGCAAATGTCATTGAAAAATAAGTAGAAGAGATATCCTTATTCCTTTTGAAAACTATTTTGATTCAATCAAAGTATCATTTATTTCAGATGCCAAATTAATGTACTACTGAATTCTAGTCAGATTTTAATTCATGCATACTGTTGTTGTGACTGAAAGGTAAGGACAGTGTGTTCCTTAGCAAAAATATGCAACATGGAATGTTTGCAGGCCTTCAATTTAGCAAGCTGACTTACATGGTCAGGTGGCTGATGTGAACTGCTGAAGGAACTCACAGAAAGAAAACTTCAAAAGAAAGCTACAAAACAAGTTTAATTAATTAAAAGATTCTTTCTTCATCTTTGATTGTCTCCAGTGCCTCTGAGACATAATTGAATGGAGAAACAAAGAACAGATTGTATTCTAAGATGAATCTATCCATACTCAGGAAACAGAGGAAGGTCACTCACCACAATGCAGCAACCTAGAGAGTTACGAGAAGCAACTTCATTTCCCCTAAAACCTTTTTGGGACAACATTATTCTTTACAGTTTTCTTTTAAATATAAGGGCCAAAAGTATCTATTTCCCTGATTCCCAATTCAAGGCAAGAATCTTCCCACTCTTCCTGTTCTCCCTCCTGCTCTTTCTTCTCCTCATCCTCTTCCTCCTGCTCCTTTTCTTCAGCCAGTAATAGACTGCCATATTGTTATTGATGTACTTCCCATGGCTACTTCCCAGTTACATTATTTATGGAATCTGAATTTCATAACTGTAACAATGGGAGATGATTATGGTAGATCCTAGTTAAGACTCAACTTTTGGCAAAACTCAGAAGCTTGTTGATCAGATCCTAACACCCTACATATTATTCAGCTTTACTATTACATTAATCACAGAACAAACTCTTAAATACATCAGTATTATTATTGCTTTGTAAAAAAAAATACACTAAGGATAATTAGCATTTTGATGACATTTCACACGAGATATCAAGCATAAATTTAGCCCCTTCTCCTTTTTACTCACTCGGTGTTAGCTTGTGATCTCTCACCTTGGTACTCTGTTTGAAATGCTCTTCCTGGTACCTTTAAGCCTCCTAATGAAAACTTTTCCAGTCAGTCTTAGTTCATGTGTCATCTACTTAAGAATGCTAGGTTATGTGCTCTGTACATTCAGAACCCTTGAATGTCCTTCTATGGTACCTTTGTCAGCCAAGATGTTCCCACCTTACTGCTTCATTATCGTCCCTGTTCTACTGTAAACTTCTTAATCTCTGGGACTAAGTTTGTTCATATTGTTACTCTCAGACTCTAACCTAGAGAAAATACTCAACATATTGTTACTAAATGAATGAACGAACAAACCAGGAAATAAGTATAAGTAAAACCTACTACTGCATAAACATGGAATTTGACAAGATTCATTCAACATTGATATTAATGTGACAGGGATAATATTTCTAGTATATTTTAGAATATTCTGAATAGAATATTTCAGATTCAACCAGACCATGAAGTTAAGTTTAGAAAATCAAACTTTGGGTTGATAATATATTACCTAGTCATCTTCACATATACACATTACTTCATCTTCAATTTCTGTATGGCCAAGAAAGAAACATACTATTTAAATTAAGTCATACTATGATTGGCAGGTAGAAAGGCTACAGACAGAAAAGCAGGGCATACACATACGTTTATACATCTTCTGCCCCTATTCCTGATGCTTCCCAGCTGCTTGACTTGAAACAAATCATTAAATTCCTCTAAGGCTATTTCATTTATTAAAAAAAAAAAATTTCTAATCGTATCCCTTGAATAAGTTGAGTGCTTGGTAACTAAAAATTTTAGACATTTTTAATATTATAAAAATACTGTATTTTTCTTAAAATTAGATCTGAAAATATACTGTGTTTACTTAATACATGGAAGAGTCTATGTGACCACCATAAACGAATTAAAAAAACTCAAAAGGTAGAAAAAAAATCCAATCATTTTGAAACTTGATTATTGAAACTTGATTATATATTAAGAAATATTTTAGACCAGAGCTCATCAAACCTCAGCTCCTGAAATGCCTGTTTGGATAAGTAAAGTTTTAGTGGAACACAGACACATTAATTTATTTATGAATTATCTATCTTGTTTGCATGCCAAACAATAGAGTTGAGTAGTGTACAGAAACCACATGGCATGCAAAGCATGAAATATTTACTATCTGTCACTATACAGAATATGATTGTGGAGCCCTGATCATTAAATCACAAAAATAATTCACAAAACAGGCACTATAATTATCTCCATTTTATGGATGATAAACTGAGGCACCAAGACGTCAAGTAATTAGGCCCACATCAAAAGTTGTCAAGTGGCAGAATTGAGACAAAGCACTTTGACTACAAGTTGTATTCTTCATCACTACCAGTCAAGATAATTTAGTAGAAAGGAATTGCTATGGTTTGTATGGATCCTCCAAAGTTAATGTCTTAGAAACTTGATTCTCAGTGTGGCAGTGCTAAGAAGTGGGGCCTAATGGGAGGTATTTGGACCATGGGGCACCACCCTCATAAAGATATTAATACCAAAATCATACGAATGATTGATTTCCTTATATAAGGACAAGTTTGGTGCCCTCTTACTTTCTCTTGTTCTCTATTTGCTCTTCCACCATGGGACAACAGAGTAAGAAGTCCCTTGCCAGATGTCAGTCCCTTCAATTTGGACATCCCCGTGTCCAGTACTGTCAGGCAATAAACTTCCTGTTCATTATGAATCACTCAGGCTATATTATTCTGTTGTAGCAACACAAATACACTAAGATAGAAAATAAACCAAGAGTACATTACAAAACCTCTTACTGTGCACCCCTATTGGAATGCAGCTTTGTGACGAAGTATACCACATGTGAATAACATGGAAAAATGTTGAGAGATGCTCTTCCAGGTGAGCTAATGGGCTTCCTTGGATGATGTTGGCATAGAAGTACAGGTTTTAAGGTCCTTCCCAGTTTTAAATTCTATAGCATAGATTTATATACTTCAATAAAAATCACATTTTCTAAAATTTTGTATAGGGATAAAAATAATAAAATTATTGCAAAAGATCAGAGCTCTCTCTGGAAAAGTCTGTAGTTCCATATGGCTACAACTATGACTTGATTAGCCCAATGATCTAATAAAAGTTAATCTGCTCACACAAAAGACAGTTGTAGTAAAATATTATTACACAATATATTCATTCAATAATATTTATTGAATGCTCACTATGTGCTGGGCTTTGTTCTATGTGTTGAGGCGACAGCAATGAACAAAACAGATAATAATTCCTGATTAGTCATCCTAAAAGTTTATCATAAATTATACCCCAAACTAGGTATAAATAAAAAGTCATGCTCTGAATTAAAAAAAAACCTTAAGTATGATAAATGTGTACTTTTCTCTTTCTAAAGAAATACACAAAGAGGAATAAATAATTTTATTATCTGTGCTGTTAAGCTGTAAAATAATAACTTCCAATAGGCATTACATTTCATTCTGGCTTTACATGCTCCAATTTGCTAAATTTTTCTTTCACAATTTTATATATGTCCTTAAAATGCTCATATTTAATATTTTCCCTCTTGTTAAAAAAAGTTTTTCATTCAAAAGTTATGAGTTCAAGTAGCAACAACAAAAAATAGGTGACATAATATTTGCCCAAAACCATAAAAGCAGAATCTGTAAGTAGCCCATTCCTATCTGATGAGGTTATTTATACATTCTAAGGACATGGTGGAAAAGAAAAAAAAAAGAAAAAACATGAGACACGGTAATCCAGAAAATGTAGAGCCAACAGCAGTCCTTCTGGATTCTAAAATATACATGGATCTGTATGTGTGTTCTAAAGTGTCAGAAGACAACACTATCATCAATTAAAGAAAATAATATTTCTAGAAGACACTATGAAGGTGAGTAGAACTTCATGAAAGTCCTTACCACTGCCACATTTTTTACCAGTGTTTGTAAATAGGTCTGCTTCTGAAAAGGCATTTTGTAAGGAAGGTAGAAGAAAATACTAATAACCTTTTAGATGAATGATCAAGGTATGCCTTTTATCAATAACATTTTCATCCTGTGTACTCATCACCTGAGTGATGAAACAGTATTAAAAGAATCTAAGAGATCTGGACTCACATAAAAAATGGCTCTGGTGCTATTACTCTTCCAAATTCAGGGAACAATATGTCATTATAAAGAGAGTACACTTATCTGGGCAAGTAAAATAACCTTTTTTTAAACCCTGAGTTTGAAACAAATGTCCTTCTATGTCTATAAGTGTTCTATAAATTTATTTTATTGAATTTCTTGGTTCACTAAATGAATACATGTGTAGATTATTTTAACTCCCTAAGAATGTTTGCTGCTTATAAATATCACAGCACACTGTAAGTAAAAAATAAACATTTTGAGGATAATTTGAAACAGGTAGTCATAGCATATTTTTAATCAAAAGAGCCACAACTACAACTAGAAAAGTTAGAAACTCTTCCAACATGTTTAGTGCCAACAAGGTAAATAATCCAAATGGAACATCATTTTTCTCAAGATATTTATGTTTATTTTTCCACTTCCTAGCTAGTATTTAAATAAAACTTATAGTCAAATGATACATAACACACGTATGCCATGCTACACATATGACCATTATAGGAAAAAAAGTTAACATGATAGTCTCATTTTTAAGGGCACATAAACCAAGCTACAGAATAGCGTCAAATCTTGAATATCACTGAACGAGATCATAATACCCTTTAGAAGTCATTCCTTTTAAAGCACATGGATGATTTATATCAATGTTAGAAAAACACTATATATTAAGGGTACCACTCAAAAATCTCTTTGCAAAGGAATTAATATCATGAATTAAGAAGCATCTCCTATGTTCAATTACACAGAATCTGTTGTGAGTTCTAATTAGCTTTTAAAAATCTAGGGGTAAACTGAGGCAAGGTGGGCCAGTGCCGAGGAAACAATGCAAGATTGCAACAAAGAAGGAAGTAGAAAGAAGTAAATTTATTATTCACCTTTCACAGATGGAAAGGGGGCCAGCATTCAGGCGAGTGTTGCGTGGAAGGCTAGAAACTAGGAGTATTTAAGGGCCATTAAAGCAAGGGGAGCTTGGACCTGGAGGTCTGGGCCAAAAGGAATGTCCAGAGTTGTATTCTTTGGTGTTCAAAGTAGTCACATGAATCTAGTACCTTGACATCGCCTGGCTTCAATGTTTCATGACTTCAGGTGGTGGGTTGGAGGTTGTCATGGTCCTATGAGAAAAATATACCAATAAGCATGCCTCCTGGTGATGTGCTGGAGGTGGTCATGGATTACTAATAACAATGTATTAATATGAATGCCTAAAAGATACATTGTTAGCAAGACTGGACATGCTTAAGGGGTTCTGTGTAACCACTGATTTCTAAAACTAATTTTTTTTTTCTTGTTAATGATAATAGGGTAAAAAGATGTGTGGGCCGTGCAAGCTGTGCAGCAAGGGAATGCCAAGCAAAACAGTTGTGCTGATTTAATGGCTACATTATATCCTAAACTTCTAGGGTTTCCTTCTTTCAATAATAAACATTTTGTACTTACTTCATACAAGTACAGCATTTGTCATTCTCTAGTTCTGTACATTTACTGGGATGGGTATTAGACGTTAATTTTGTATCTGGCTTCTACTTTTCCAAACTGCTTTCCTAATAACATAATGTTGAAACCCCTGCATGTAAACCAGAAAATTTTATGAAGAAACAGATCAACATAGTTCTTTTCATCACCAAGGTGGATTCTAGGATAGTGATGAAATATTTGTTTTCTGTATTCTCTTTGAATGTTTTCATTTTGTTGAATATCACAGTCTAATATGGTCACTGAACTTTGCAAAAAAGAAAGTACCTTTAGTAAAACCACATTTTTGGTAAGGAATTGTAAAATAAATGAAAAATATTTCTATTTTCCGACTTTGTCTATTTGTTTTTGCCAAAGAAAACACATTAATAAGAAGAGTTTTTTGAATTATAGAAATGGCAATAAACCAATAACACTAATAGTTTAAAAAATCAGTATTTTATTAAGAACTAAAAGATAATCTAAATTTTAAAAAGTATCAAGTCAGGCACAGGCATGGTAGCGCACAACTGTAGTTCCAGCTACTTGGAAGGGTGAAGCGGAAGGATCACCTGATGCTGGATTTGACGCTTCTCTGATACTCTGTTCACCTAATATTTTATGCATACATTAGTCTTAACACTCAATAAGCTACACTGAAATAAGTCTGTATGTAAATTTACCTCAAGACAGTTTTCAAAGTTCTATCATTAGCATCTACCCTACCATTTGGTAGATATGGTCTTTATTGGTGCTCAATAAATGTGTCAAACTGAATCGTTCCTGACTCACATCAGAGAAAAATGAAAAGAAAGTTTCCTCTTTCCTCACCTTCTTCAGAGAGTAAAGATATTTAAGCATAATTTAAGTGTACACAATACAAAAAAACTATGTAAAAATGGAGCAAATTATAAGCTTATTTTACTTCATAACAAGTAATGTATGGCATTGCTTTTATTGATAAGCAATATTGATAAGCAATATTGACCAATATAGATCTAGGAGAACAAAGAATATTAAGCAAAACTGAAATAGACATAATCACACTGTTTCTGTGAGTATAAATCAAAAGTTAAGAGTAATATACAGCCTGGTTCGGTGGCTCAGCCTGTAAGCCTGTGCCTTTGGGAGGCTGAGGTGAGTGGACTGCCTGAGCCCGCAGGTTCGAGACCCGCCTGGGCAACTTGGCGAGACCTCATCTCTACAAAAAATTAAAAAATTAGCCAGGCGTGGTAGCGCTCGCCTGTAGTTCCAGCTACTTGGAAGGCTGAGGCAGAAGGATCACCGGAGCCCAGCAGGTCGAGGCTGCGGTGGCCGGGAGTGGCCACTGCACTCCAGTCTGGGTGACAGAGTGAGACTCTAACTCAAAAATAATAATAATAATAATTTTTCCATAAATGGTACCGGAAAACTGGACATCCATATTCAAGAAAAATGAATCTAGACTCCGACTTTACACTCTTCACAAAATTAACTCAAAGATGTAAATGTAAAATTATAGACTTAGTGCAAAGGATAATCATAGATTTAAATATAAATCACAAGACTCTAAAACTCCCAAAAGATTACATATAAGAAAACCTAGATGACCTTGGGTATGGTGATGACTTTTTAGATACCATACCAGAGGCATAAGCCCTGAAAGAAATCGTTGATAAGCTGAACTTCATTAACAAAACAAATTTCTGCTCTGTGAAAAACAATGTCAAGAGTATAAGATGACAAGCCATACACTTGAAGAAAATATTTGAAAAAGACATTTAAAAAAGAATCGTAGCCGGGCTCGGTGGCTCAGCCTGTAATCCCGCGCTTTGGGGAGGCTGAGGTGAGTGGATTGCCTAGCCCGCCGGTTCGAGACCCACCTGGGCAACTTGGCGAGACGTCATCTCTACAATAAATCAAAAAATCAGCCGGGCATGGTAGTGTATGCCTGTAATTCCGGCTACTTGGAAGGCTGAGGTGGAAGGATTGCTGGAGCCCAGCAGGTAGAGGCTGCGGTGGCCGGGGACGGCCACTGCACTCCAGTTTGGGTGACAGAGTGAGACTCCAACTCAAAAAAAAAAAAAAAAAAAAGAATCGTTACCCAAAATATACAAAGAACACTTTAAACCTAACAATAAGAATACAACCTGAATAAAAAATGGGTCAAAAACCTTGTCAGACACCTCACCAAAGAAAATATATAATACAAATGACAAATAAGCATAGTTTATATAATGCAATTAATGAGTATATAATATAAAAGGAAGAATATAAATCTTAAGTCATTGTTAAAACTTCACATAATTTAAAATTTTTAATATAATATTTTCCGTATTAATTTCTGGTTTCATTGCTTACTGATAAATTCGTAGCAATTTTTAATGACAGTATAATGTTAGTGGACATTTATCTGACCTCATAGATAGTCAAATAAGTATATAAATAAATAATTATAGTTTTTGTTAAAAGCTAACCACAAATTCAATCTGAAAAATAAATTAGCAAATATACTTAGTGCATTTTGTTTTTCAGGTGATTAAATATTTTTGTATATTTCCATATACTGAGATAATATATATTCACTGAAGAAAATGTATAAAAGTATGAAAAAAGACAAAATACTCATTGCTCAGTGGTAAACTCCATTATCATTATGACTTACTTTCCTGAAGATTTGTACATACAAACACAAATAATATATTGGAAGCACCTTGATCTCAAGAACCATATGTAATTCATCTTTATATAGCTGCAGAAAGCAGTAGCGACTCTAAGATGCAGCAGGCTCTCAAACTTCTGATACATTGTGCATTAATTGCAAGAATATTCAAAGCAGTTGTGTATTTATGCCTTAAAATGTAGGCATGTTTATATATAAAAATATGTATTTGTATGTCTTTAATTTAAGAAAAAAATATTAATGAAGCAATTAAACAGCATATTTTATTAGCGAAATCCTGGATATTAAATAATTTAGATACTGTCAAATGAATACTTTATATTAAAAATTATTATAAGTTAAAAATGTTTTGAGGTCAAAGACAGACCATATATATTACTTAAAATACTTTACTGGAAACAGAACTGCGACCATCTTTTTTTTTCAAAAGCAAAATACAGTATTAACTGCCAACAAAATAATTAGTATCTCATGCTCAGAACTAAATTAATGCCTAAAAATAAATGCTTAACGTATAATTCACAGCTTTGCAAAATCCTGTATAAGTAATTAACACATTCACTTTCTGGAAAGACTAAAGGTTGTGTTTAAAGTGAAAAATAAGCACAACAGAGACTGAGAAAGAAAAAAAAAACTGAGGATATCTGATGAAATAAAATTCTAGACGGATTTCATTCAGTTCTGTTTTGCTAAAATCACCATTTAAAAATCTATCTATAGTTTACTTTCTTTTTTCTCCTGAAGTAAGTTATTTGTTTTGACTTTTACTTACTATATTTATAATGGTCGTACTGAACAAGCCAAATCTTTAAAAATGACTTGATATTTCCATATATGTTTGTTAAAAAGAGTTACTCAAATTAAAATTCTAATACATATAATCTCAACCTTAATCTTTTTACAGTTTTATAGTCATGATAAAATGATACTTTTCAGTCTTTTATTTTCCCCCAAGGTAAAAGAATATTTAATTTACTCAAGAGAAATAACTAAATGCTATGCTCATTGTATTTTTTTTTAATTTAATGAATCATGAGCATCTTTTATTTAACTTTCTATATTGTTAAAACCATATTACAGATAACTTAAACCAGGTTGGGTGACATTAGACAAATGTACATTCAACTTATAATGCTGATCTGTTATTTGCACAAAGAACTGCTTGATTTTGAGCTGCCATCGTGGTGAGCAGCAAGGATGCGTAAGGGCACAATTAGTCCCAAGTAATCTGTTCCCAAATAAAGCATTGTCCTTAAAAGATTGCTTCTACTTTATCAGTTTGCTGCTAATCAGTAATTGAAAATATAAGCTAACCTTGAAATACTTTTCTTTGGATTCATTTTGTCCTTGGGAGCCAGTGTGGTGCAATAAACAGTGTGCAACCTTTGGGGCAAAGAGACCTGAGTTTAGATTGCCATCATGACACTTCCTGAAAGATCTTTGGAACACATAACTTTACCTGAAATTATCTGATCTGTAGCATTCTCATAAGTAAAGTAGGCTTAGTAATTTCCACTTAAGTAGTTCCTTTGCAGGTTAGAGGTGTTAAATATAAAACATCTAGCAAGTAGTGCCTTGCATAGTAGGCACTCAATTAAATGGAATGCATTAAATGAAAATCTAATCAAAGTTAGATTAATATTGAAACAAAAAAGCAAAATTAAAATAAACAAACATGAACATCTTCCATATAGTAATATTGTCTATCTCTCTCTCTCTCTCCCTCTCTCTCTCTCTCTCACACACACACACACACACACATATCTAATAACCAAGAAAGTTGCTTTCTCTTGACAAATTAAAGAGCAAACTCTTAGACATTTTTATGAGCTGCTCAAATGACCATCCCCCAGACAGAGACTGCCATAAGAAAAAAATAATGTGTTTTATTTAACAAATATTTTTTGGGTTACTATAGCATTTTCTTCATTGTGAGTATACACACTGGAGTACCCAGTTCCTAAAGACTTACTGCTATTATCTTCTCTCCACAAACCATTATATACACAGCCTGAAATCCCATCATCAAAAAATGATATCTTATGTGTAAAGAGCTTTTTATGTACATATGTCTTCCAATTAGAAAGATCTATATTAAATATTGCTAAAGGAATACAAATTCCAGGGGGGGAAAGGTCTCCAGATACCCTTCATTCAGCCAACCCTTTCTATAACATATGCTTCTAGTGTCCAAAGACAATTCACTGTATCTTTAGGCGGACACTCTTTTACAGCAAATACCTGGACACATTTATTGGGTTGTTATCTATGAAACCAGGATGGACCTTGTTTTTGAGCTCAAATAACTATATATCAGCTGGTGTCTTTTTAACTTAGCTCCCAGCTTTGGACTCAGATGGTGTTCATTCAGCTCTTCAAATTGCCACAGGTACTCTTTATGGGCAAGTTCCAACCTTTGTCCTCGGGAATTTTTTGCCTATTAGTACAATATCCAATTCTTAAAAGACTGACTCTAGCTCCAAACTGACTGACCACATCCTTCTTCTTTGTGAGACTACCACTGTTCATTTTCCTCAGCTGTGGGATCTAAGATAGAGGCATTTTCAAACCAACTTATTGTATCAAAAACAGTGCAAGCAAAACAGTCAGTCTTCTTGAATAAGACTAGTTTTATCATTTTTTTTTACAAAAGAACACAAAATGTGGTCAGACCATCTAAGATAAAACTGAATCCAATGACTTACAAGTTACTTGTAACTGTCCATGCATCAGTCTCCTTGTCTGTATAAAGAGAAAATTGATGGCATCAACTTTATGATCTATCTCATTTAATTCATGCAACAACCCTATACAAAAATAAATAGGAGGCTGACTTGTCCATAATAAGAGTACAAATTTATTTTTGTAAACTTTATTTTATTATAAAGATATGGGGTACAAATCAGGAATAGGTACGTAAGTGATCTATGTGTAGGTGAAGTTTGGGCTTTCAACTAATTCCCCTTTCCCCTGATTTAGGATAAGGTACCCTTAGTGATGTTATGTGCTCTCCCCTCCCTCCCTTGGCAGTGTCCTGCTACTGCCAATTCCTCTCTTGTAGCATTGTGATAAATGTTCAGGACCCATTTATGAGTGAGAACATGTGGTATTCAGTTCTTTGTTTCTGTGACAGATCACTAAGTATGATGGATTATAAATCCAACTAATTTGCTGCAAAGTCCATAATTTTGTCCTTCTTTATAGATGCATAATACCCCATCATGTATATGTACCACATTTTCTCTATTTAGTTCACTTTCGATGGGCAGCAGGGTTGGTTCCGTGTTTTTGCTATTGTGAATAGTGCTGCAATAAACTTGCATGTGCAAGTATCTTCTTTGTGGAATGATTTTAGCTCCTCCAGGTATATTCCCAGGAGGGGGAATTTCATTCATAACTATCATATCACCATTGTCATCATCATCATCGACGACAAACAAAAATTCCATAATAGAGAAAGTTGAAAGGTATTTTCTCAATTACCTTCATGCCTCACTATACTGAATACATGGAATACTTCAAATATCATTTAAATATCCACAGAATGACAGTGTTATATATATCAAAATTATCTATAAAATGAAAAAAAATCACATAATTACATCAGAGAGCACACTTTCTATTTAAGTTTATATTTGACCATCATAGTCAAACTTTCAAATAAATAATTGTTATATAAAGTAATTAATAATTCATTATCAAATTAAAATACTACCTTAAAGATCATGACAATTATCTTTCAATCAATGTTTTGTGTTCTTCAACTGGTTACTTTCTATATAAATTAAGATCTTATACCTCACATCTTTAAAATAAATAAATAAAATTTTAAAAAAGAAATTAAAGGTCGAGAAGTAATTATGTGATAAGCTATGAAGCAAACATTTAAAAATATCCATTATATATAGTTTGAAAACAAAAGTTGTGAGTAGATGCTACTGTTATTTTATCAGAAGTAATAAAACCAATAGACTTATTGTATTTTAAATATCATCGTGCTTAACATTACTTCTCTACACTATATCTTACGCAAATAATATATGTTCTGGTATAAATCTTCAAGTTGAATCACCTTAACATCCAGTGAATGAAACCTGTGCTCAGATATCTGCTCTCAAATTTCATTTTCTGCATCATCGCTGATAGCTCTGCCATGCACCTCCTCTAGAATTATGAAGTGCACCAACAACCCAACCACACTTGACAGCACTAAGGAATCACACTGTACACAGGGGCCTTTGACTTTTACTCTCAACCATGGTAATGGTTTTTTCACCAGAGACAATTAAAAGGATTCTGGTGAAAAAGAATTGCTAGGTGTATTGCTAGGTCAAAGATTTGTTACTGAAACTCTAACAAGGATTTTGGAGGTAGGGGTGGGCATAAACATTGACATTTTCCCTTGGAATTATGTTTCTCTGATTGATCCAATTCATATTAAAAGTCACAGATCACTAAGCCAGGATAATTTCACATAAGGGCCAGTTAGTTTTTCCTTCCTGTAGTAATAATATACACATCCAGACTGACACATTCCATCCCTTGTATGTGATTCACAAGAAAGACCAGGCAGGAATATAACTAGATCAGTGCAAAGAGCCTCACCAGTTCAAAGGCATTCCTTGCAATTAAGGACTACTGGAAAGAAGCTATGTGCCAGTAAGTCATATTTGCCCCAAAGCAGACTTGATGGAATTCTAACTTTTCATATTCAGCTATTTGGACTAATACATTATTTTTACAATTTTAGGGAGTTCAGAGGTGGTCAGTCTATTAAGAATGCAAGGCAGATACAAGATTGCCAAACAGACAAAATAAAAGCTTTCCAGACCTAGGAGCCAACATATGAAAAGTTAGGAGGTTGTAAAATAGCATGTCATTCTAGAGAAAAACACAAGCAGTTTGGAGTTTATAGAGAGTGGGGTAATTTATACTGAGAGAGTTAGTAGAGGCAGATCTTGCTATGAAGTCTGATTTTTGTCAAGACATTGAAGGATTATAAGCATAAAAGTGCCCTATCCACAATAATATATATATTTTAAATTACTATGGAAGTAATCACTTGGAGAGGGGATGAACTGAGGATACAGTTCATCATTCCCTAAGACAGATGACAAGGCCTTTAATCAAGGCACTGCCTATAAAAATGGAGGAAAGGAGATTTTACAAAATGACAAGACAGACTACTAAAAATCTCCAACAGAAATCATACTAAACAGCAGTGGTATTAGAAAGAGAAAAATAAAAGTATACATATAATCATTATTAAATTCTGAAGAAACTAAATTGCACTTTAAAATATCTTAAAATGGCAGCAATTCAGAAAGGAACATCTTATATCTATTAGAATAGAAATAAAAGCTTTATATCCATAAAATAGCTAGTCATACAGGAGTATAATTCAGAGACATAAAAAATAGGCAAAATTTTCACAGTTCACTTGAATATGCAGTTAGAGGTAGCTAAGCAAGGTCTATGGCTATGATTTCAGATTATCTGAAATTCTTCATAAAAAGTATAATTAAATTAAAAGACATAATATTTGGAAATCACAAAACCTTACACTGAGTAATGTAACGTGAATCAACAATCATGGCCAATAAGACTAAATTCTTGATAAGGCATGATCAGAGTAGACAGCATCTATGACATAAAGGTTTCATACACAACACAGATAAAAGATAACTCACAAAACAGGAATTTAATGGAAGAGTCATCAAAGGGGATAGAGGAGCAGGGACATCATGTGAGAGAGTTACAACCACAATGTGAGAGCAACAGAAGGCATGAGACTCATCATGAGATGAGAAAGCCTGATTGACACATCACAAGATTCAGTGGGCTAAAGATCATTTTTAAAAGGGACAGAAAGCACATGGGAGTAAAAGGCAAAGCATGAGGTAGGGGTGACAGCCATAAGAAGACTCAAGACACAAAACCAAGATACAAGCAGTTAATAGGCAACACACATGAGGCAATATGCAAGAACTAGACATTCAAGAAAGAACAAGGAAAACAGTTTTCCTATTCATTTTTTGCTTATTGCAGGCTTGATTTTGACAGCATTGTGGGTGGATTGGTAGATGGAGAAGTTATCCTTGAGAATCCAATTGAAGGGCATTTTCCCATTTTCATTCATTCATACACACACAAACACACACCAGAGATGAGGCCAGTAGCTGCTTTCATGATGCAGATTTCTTGGATTAGAGTTCCTGAAACAGACATTAAGAGTTTTTATTTAGATAAGAAAAGCTACTATCATCAAGAATTTTAAATAATATGGAAATATCAGGATGCCTCCATGCCCCCTAGTCTATAATCTCTCTCTCTCTCTCTCTCTCTCTCTCTCTTCTCACACACACACACACACACACACACACACACACACACACACACACACACACACACACAAACTCCTTGCCTCATACAAGAAACAGGAGTTAGATGTTCTTAAGCCACACCCTCCTGTCTCATAATTTTTCATCCTTTTATCTTTCTGGAACCTTAACACCTGTTTAGACACTGGAACTTTTCTAGGATGTTTTGGTCTTGATATGGCTAGAGTTTTTTATTAAATTCTTAATTTAAGTTAAAAATATGCTTTTTTCCCAAAGTTAACATGTACTGAAATATTAAATGCAAAGAAAACAAATACATTGGCATAGGAGCACCCCTCTCTTTTGGGAAAAGATCTAGTGAAGGAATTTCAGTACAACCTACTCTACTGGGCAATGAATGTTTTCCAAAGGTAAGTGAGAGCATAGGCACATGCTATAAGAAAACTATTCACTTCAGACACAGAGGACCACTTCCTACACCTACTACCCACCCAGCTTCAGTGGCGATCCGTAATGATAAATATTGGATTAAATTAAATAAAGTATCCCTTCATAGTATAAATATTGTACATGGATTTTGTTACTTACATTGTTAAAAAATGAAAAAAAGATTTAAAATATACCTATACAAGTTTATAGGTACTGTGACAATGGATTATTAAGGGAAAATTTTTTTTTTTTTTAGTTGGAGTCTCACTCTGTTGCCCAGGCTGGAGTGCAGTGGCCGCTCCCAGCCACCGCAGCCTCGACTTGCTGGGTTCCAGTGATCCTTCCGCCTCAGCCTTACCGAGTAGCTGGAACTACAGGTGCGCGCTACCATGCCCGGCTAATTTTTGGTTTATTGTAAAGATGAAGTCTCGCCAAGTTGCCCAGGTGGGAAATTAGACACATTTAAGCTTTATTATCTAGTCAAAGGCAAAAAACAAAAACAGAAGAACATAGTCCATGATGACACTGTCAGAAAGACAATTAGGCTAAATGAAACAATATGACAGTCCACATGTTTGTAGCAATAACGTTATATGCACATTTTATGTGCAATGAAGCTTTTCATGTATTTCAGCATGATAATTTGTTTTATATGGGTTCAAGCTCTTGCAGAACTCTAAAGTGTAAGTATCAAACCAAGTTTAAGTGCAAATCCTATCATTATAGAGTCTCAGTATTCTTGGCCCTATGTCTTATATGATTGACAATGGTTAACAAGTAGATATTTCTGCTTGGAATTTCTTATTATGAAAAGGACAATCTCTCAATGCTGATGAATTCGTTTTAATCTAATGAGGTTTCCACATGAAAAAAGTTAGATAACTATAGCTAACGGCTTCTAGAAATGATAAACCCTCACCTAGTAACTGAGTTTATAAATTGAACATAAAGGCATTAATGTCAGTCGTGTCTGCAGCCCCAGTTGGGTGCTACAAGAGTTTAAAAAGTGAATGTATGATATGATCTTTGATCATCAGATGTTAACAATCTATTTGAAAATATATACTGAGGATACAGATGAATGACCATACGAAGAGTTGGAGAACAAAAACTGAGAAACCATATGAGCTAAAAGAGTTGTACGGAGGATTAATTAATGGGGATGGGAACAGTTGAGAGTGCTTTTACAAGGGATGTTGACTTGAGCCATGTATGAAACACGAGTAAGTTTGGCCAAAGTAGCAAAAACACTTCAAGCATAGAGAACCCTAAAGCAAAGAATACTGTCAAGAACCACCAGGGTAAACTTAGGGGATAAGGAATAAGGGATTTGAGGGTTCAAAGTAGTAAATCTGGAGATCATTCGGTATATTCTTAAACTCAGGGACTGATTATGTCATAACTTTTAAGTCATTTTAAATAATTTTGATTTACCCTGTAGGTAGCAGGCAGCATTAATGTTATTTTTGTTTAAATTACCTACTTTAATTCAGTCAAAAATTCCAATCTGATTCATAAGGGAAAGCTCTTGCCAGAACAATTTAGTGTATTGTTGGTTAAACAAGGCATATTGAGAATTGCTCTAGGGAAAGCGGTCCTTTCACGCTTTTGAATTAGCTAGAGATAAAGAGATGTGTAAAATAGTGTAGCTGAATTCCCAGTAGAATCCAAGCATGTGTAGAAATTTACAGCCACCAGCAACAATCTCACTTTACAACAGTAAGGTCCCTGGGGACAAGTTTCATGTCTAATTTTAGACTATTTCTTTTTATCAGTTCAGTGCCTGGTCACTCCCTATAAATGCTTACTGATTGATTAAGTGGAAAATATCGTCCACCATAATGTCTCTAAATATTATTTTAAATTGCTGAAGCTCTTTTCCACAAGCAATGTGACACAGCATAAATAGTTGAGGATTTGAAAGCAGAAAAAGTTGACTCAGCGACTTTTTAACAATATGGCATTAGCCCAATAACTTCTCTGAATCACAATTTTCTCACTTTTAAAATAGAGTTAATAATACTAACCTGCAGAGTTGGTCTGAAGATAGACATTTTTAAAACTTGCCCATCTTAGTGCCTAGTAATATAATGAATGATTCAACCTACAGTGCATAGTATTATGTTAGTTTTTTTTAAATCAGTGATTGAAGAATTACATAGCTAAAGAAAGATACAATAAAATTTTGTTTTATTTTATTAAAATAAAAAAATGAGTACATTATTATTTCATATCTTTAAAATAGCATCTGCCTTAAAACAACTTACTATATTTTGACTAATTAAATAATGCATTGAATATCTATTATCATTTGCTGTAAAATTATGCCAAATCTAAAAAGCACATCCCCCACATTATTTATTAAAATTAAAGTACATGCAGAATTATTTCCATCTTATTATAAATTAGATAATAGAAATATCCTGAAAATGTCTCACTTTCAATCTCTTAGTTCAATTCAATACATCTTCTTTGAATTCCAAATATTCCATTTTCTTCTAAATGTTTTCATATATTTTATATAGAACATCAAGGAATATGCTAACATACATTTATATGTACAGACTGCAATAAACTTTAATGCTCTAGCTTCATGAAGAAGAGCTGCTATGACCTTACATTTATCTGGCATAGTAGAGGCATTTACAATGATATTTAATGAGAACAATTTAGAGTTGTATACAATAATTCACTTTTTCCCAATGCTATCACAGACACCATTAGGTTTGGACATTTGCCAAATTCAAATCACAATATGGCTTCTAGCAGCATGGTTTTACAGCCTAGAGTAGCTGGTGGCATTATTAATCAAATTACACCCATAAATCATGTCTTTTTTACAGACAGGAGAAAAAGTATGCCCACCACTAATAAAAATAAATTATATCTACTGTATCATCCAAGTCATACCAAATAGTGTAAGCAGAGTACAGCATCTCAGAAGAACAACACATGCCACAAAATCTCCATCCGGATTCTAATTCTGCTCAAATGATTTAGATAAATATAAAATTATCTGAGTTAAGCTGTTCCTCATCACTGATCAAATGCAAGCATTATTTCATGCTAGCATGCCATTTAAGATCTCCCTCTGTGTAAACACTTTAAACCCCAAAACATATATCTATCTGTCTGCCTGTCTGTCTATTTGTCCCTCTGTCCAACCATCTATTCATCTCTAAAGTCAAACATAAATACTTTTGAGTACCCAGCATTCTGTTGTGCTCTGATGATGCAAATGTTTACAAAACAAACATTTTCTTGATCGAAAGCTATTTATAGCCCACTGGTAAAGATAAATAAGAAATGAATAAATAGGCAAAAAAAAAAATTACCAAGCTATGATACATCTTTTAAAAAAGAAGGATATAAAAGCCTGAAGTGGAGATCTATATTAAGTGTAGTAGTCACGCAAAGCTGATTTGAGATTTCCTCCTTCAGATAGGGCCCTAAAGAATAAGAAAGCAGACTTAAAGATTTAGGGGGCTCTTTATGTGCAGAGGGACAGTATGTGTCAAGAACCCCGGGCATGAAATATTCTGAAGCATTGGAGAAACTGAAAGAAATACAGAGTTAATTTTATTTATTCAGCACCTAAATACACACACAATGCCTCACTAGTCTTTTGGTTGAAAAGTTATTTTCTTTTTTTTCTTTTGAATTCAGTAGAAACTGCCTTAATGCATTAATTAAAACAGAACATTTTGTTCAAGCTAATATTTCTGGCTAACCTTCAACTATTGAAGAAATAGCACTTAGGAGAACCTCATCAAAATGATTCCACCACTGAATAAAAGATAAAAAGTATTTAAGATGGAGGCTGAGGAAGTTTTTCTGCCCATTTCTCCAAATAATTTTGCAAAACCATTTACATCATGCTTTGAAATGACATATTCTTTATGAAAAATTAATGAATTAAATTATTTTCCTGAAGAGTTTCTTTTTAGCCTGGAGATCAGTCAGAGATAAATGACCGATATTAACTCAGTAAGTATTTTAAATTAAATGTCTGTAAAGAGCAAAAAAATGTGTTTAGTATTCAATCAGTATACTAAATGACTTAACTACAATTAGCTAATGCTTAGTTGAAGAAAATATGCATCATAAAACTTGATCCCTTTAATTACATTAAGTAATGTAATCATTAAACATTAATGAGTAAATCATTACATTGATAACAGAAGTAGTATCAATTACTTTAAGTATATTGGTGTAGATAGATAGATAGATAGATAGATAGATAGATAGATTACAAAAATCTGGCCCCAAACCACCCTTTGACTGTGTGTTGTGTGTGTGTGTGTGTGTGTGTGTGTGTGTGTGTGTGTGTGTGTGTGTGTGTGTGTATGTTTAGGTTCAAACTAAATTTTTTTAAGTATCATTTTATAGGATAATAAGAAAGGATCTATCATAACAGCATTGATTTACACAAATTTAACTATAATGTAATATCCATTAATCATTAGCATTTTCATGGAAATAAATCACTCTACCTAAACTCCAGAAAAATAATTAAATCAGTAATTGAGAATCCCTCAAGAAGTATGTTAAATGCAGATTCCTAAGCTCCATCTATGTCTAAAGATTCTGACTCTGTTAACTCTGGAGTAGAGCCAAGATATCTGCATTAACAAAGATCCCATATATTTCAGATGTAGCTGGGATATTGGTGACCTGCACTTTGGGAAACACTACTTTTCAGGGCCTGGAAATCTTACAAAGAAAGTGTTTTAAATGCACATTGACCTATTTGCTGGGGATCTTGTTATAGAATGCTTGACATTTAATATAAAAACCTACAGTCAAAATTGTGGTTCCCATTTTCTCCCAATCCACAAAATGGTGAGAAATAACTGTCCTTTACAGATACAATCACATCCCAACTCATAAGACCCTAGTGAGAAACCAGTCAGATCAGAGGACTAAATACTATTCATATGGGGTCAGAAAAAGTCCTCTATTCTGCTTTTCCCAAGTTGAATGCTAAAGTTTCAACCCCTCCATCTAAATGGTTTGTTATAGCACAACGCATTTTGCACTCAATAGTCAATGTTTGCTGAATTGTACTTTAGAAAATAAATTTAACATTTGACATGGTATAGATTTTGCAAGCACCAATTAGACAGATGCAGGCATGTGACTTTAAAAAGAGGCAACTTGAAAATATATGGCCAAATTTCAAAAAAGTTAACTACACAGATAAAACTGAAAACAGAGAGTTCATGTAGAGTTTATTGCAAGTTCATTTTGCTCTATTCTGATGTGTGGATTTATCAAAGCATGTTATAAGATATCACTCTAATAAAATTGAAAACTGAATTTAGGTTTCCAGACAGTATATATTTAATAAGGCACAATCTACTTGCTGACACCTTAGCAATAGGTGTGAGAATTGCCTCTTCTTATATCTTTATACTACGGAAAATTTTTATTTTAACTTGTAGTAGATTTTTTAAGAGAACACCACCATAGTTTGTGGATGGAAGAGATACTTAGTTCATAAAAATTGATCCATAGCTTCTCTGGATTAATTCCTATTATACCATATATGATCCCCTTTTGCCATTTCACCAAAAAGTCATGGGAGTTTAATAAAAATGACTTAGCAGTCAATTAAATTTAAAAAAATCTAGACATTAATGTTATTTCTAGATGTGCCCTTTAAAAACCCTTGCTATGGCTGGCTCCAAACACTTAGGCAAATTAATGGCTGCCAGATGAAGTGTATAATGTTTGAGGACACAGTCAGGTTTAAGCATGGCTTGCCTTTGAATGATCCTTTCTATTCACTCACCGTCTTCTGTATAATTAATAGCCACTCTCCCAAATCACATGCCAATTAATGAGATGCAGATAAAAGTTTAAAGGTCTGTACTGCAATTCTGTCTTAATGAAAGTCAATATCATTTTGCCAAGAAAGCTCAGATCACATTTGGCTTTCACAGATAATTAGGAGGGTTTTAAGGAACCAAATAGTAGCAGAGACTGGTAAATATTAGATCTTTTAAATAGATGCCATATTTAGCCATAAAGAGAACAGTTAGAATTTACTTTTCCATTTCTACAGAAATCAATTTGCTTTATTCTCTTCAAAGGATATTTAAAAGTTATTAATACAAATGCACATATGCACATATCTGTAACTGAATTCTACATAATAATTTTTATCAAGTATAGTCATTTGCAAATAGTCTTTCATTCGCATGACATGATTCCTCTTTTATCAAATGTTAACTATTTAGATGTGTAAAAAGGCTCTCTGTTAACTGATTCCATCTTACTTCCTTCAGTCTTTCTCACCCTACATAAATGTGGCATGGGTAAATTAGACCACAGAAACTGTGGAATAAATATATTAATCTAATTTTTCAGATGAGGATAATGAGATTGAGGAGTGAAGTCTGATTTTTAAACAAGGACCTTTAATTTTAGAATGAGTGATTTTCCATTACAACCCTGTCATTCTAAATTGGTTATATAAATAGGAGATGGTCAGATCATTCATTTATTGCCTTCTTAAATTGCTTTAGACACAAGTAACATTAGACATGTTGAGAACCTACACAAGGAGTCCTTTGACTTTAAGTATAAAGTTACTTACAGTATCCTAATGTAAGAGGGACAACTTGGTTATTGGGGGAAAAAAATAAAGCCAGGTATTGATTCCCTTCTTATTGTTATTAATACTTCTTCATGAGTTTTATCATTTCCTTTTAAAGTCCAGAACTAAATCCATTTCAAGAAAACTCATCTTCAAATAGTAGGCTAGAGCTTTTCCCTCAAGTAGGTGCTGAATAAAACTAGAAATTTTTATGAAATTGTAAAAGCTCCATGTAAAGAATATTTGATGAATTTGCAAGCTCCATAAACTTCAAATTGTGATTTGATGGGTGTATCTGGGTGATTTTTCTACTTTTGTACCTTCAAAACATGCTAAGACAAAAATAAAAGCACTGTTCACTTATTATTAAAATGTTATTATTTTATTAACATCTTATTATCTAGCCTAACGCTCATAACTGCCCTATGACATAGATCGTTTCTTGTACCCATTTCCAGATGAGTGTTCAAAATTTCAGAGGCAAGGGTTATCTATCATGTAGATTAAAGAGCCAGGGTTCAAACTTGTGCATTGCAGTGTTTTCCACAATGCACTGCCTACCTGCTGAACCATGCACTGAGAAATGACCTCATATTCATTCACCATCATTTACTGAGTTCCTCTTATGCACAAAGCATTGGATAGTTTCCAACGATGAATTTATTTGGATCAACAGATTAAGTAGAAGAAAAATATCTCATACTTTCACTTTCACTACACAAATACTCCTCGACATTTCAACAGCTGTTCTCAAATCACTTGGTATTTCTAATACTTTAAAAAAAAATAACTTTTTTCTCTATCAACCTGCAATACAAATACAAAATATCACCCAGAATAAAACATGTTGTCGGAAATGTGAGGATGAAGCTTTGTATCTTTGCATGTGTGCACAAAGCTCCCATTATCTAAACGTTTCTGATGACTAGAATCCAGAATGTGTGGTATGGAAGAAGAGTTACTCAGTCAACTCTACTTCATCTGATAGCTTTTAAAACAAGAATTTAAGACTCTCGTCTCACTAATGGAAATATTTTCCTACCAGTAAATGTATCCAGAGGCAAACAGTTGATGAACTAGTATCTTATAACATAAAACAAAATCTCTGGAACCCAAAATGAGACATTTGCACAATTTGCTTCCTATCGCTACAAAGAAAATTGACTGAAGAAGACAATGTTTGACAAATATGAAAAGACAAATATCAATTATATGTTAGTAACCTTCTCACCATTCTAATTTTATCTTAGAAACCTGTCAATTATCTCATTTCAACAAAAAGTACCATGATAACTTTTCTTTCATGGTTCACATAAGCATACAGTGTGTCTAAATATAGTAGCCTCAAGGTGCAGTGCAGCACCAAAATGGCACCTAGTAACTGAAATTTGAAGAGTCCACAAAGCAAACTGCAGACAATAGTTATTTAACCACCAGAACTGACACCTAAAGCAAACTTTTGAGCGGTTGCACGTCAAACAAACTGTGTTGTAGAGAAATGTAATTTGGAAATTCTGCAATAAAATGACAGAACACGTGATGGAGTCACAGATTTGTAAGCTGGAAAAGTATTTACAATATATCTAGTCAAATTCTGTCAATTTTACAGATGGAAGAGCTAAGTTCTAAAGAGGTAACATAATTTCCTCAAGATCAAATGGCATCATTTACCAGAAGCTGATTTGAAAAACAGATTTCTAATACCCCTTTCAGAGTTCTTTCCATGAAATAATATGCACCCACTCCACTGCCCAATGCTTTGCTTCTTACCCTTGGAAGGAAATCTCCTCTTGAATCCAGACCCTCAATGACCCATATACCAAGGAAATTCCAACTGATGTCAGAGTTTGGAATAACAAAAAAATTTAAAGGAAAATTTTGTGATTGTTTGTCATTTGTTTAAATAAGTGCATTCTGAGGGATTACAGACACCAGGAGAGTCTCTTGGACTACGTCTGATTATAAGTATATTGTCCTGGGTAAGTATAATAATACTGCCGATATGCTCATATATGTCATGTATACAGGGGTAGAGTTGTCCCATTAGCCCTTCATCCACAGAGGTGGTTGTACCAGATCATTCAGAAAACCTCTTTGGTTTCCCAACTCATTCAGAGGAAAAAGCAATATCCTTACAATGGATTGCAAGTGTGCAATGATCTGTCTCACCCCAATATTTCTGGATTCCATACTGCCTCTCTTAGTCTGGCTCACTCTACTTGTGCCTCACCGACCTTCTTGCTAAGCCTTGAGCAGACGAAGTATGTTGACACCACAGAGCCTGAATACTCTCCCTGCCTAGAACATTCTTTCAATAGTGACAAGCATCTCTACTGCCCTTCCTTCAGGTCTTTGCTTACATGTCACCTCAGAGAAAACTCTTGGTTTTTCTTTACAGCACGTGACAGCACTTGACATAGAATAATTCATGTATTGGTTTGTTGCCTGTTTTCCTGAATTAAAATATATCAACTATAAGAAGGCTGAAATTTGGTTTTGTTCATCTTAGTATCTCTATTATCTGAAACACTTATTGGCATATAAAAGGCATTCAAAATTTTGAATAAGTAAGCTTAATATATAAAATTTTTATAAATTATCTTAATACATTCATGAAAATATCACATTGGAATTAAATTTTAGAAGAAAACCTATATCCATTTGTACTCTAGCTGCAGAGGGATTTGTTCTAGGGCATTAGTATTTCCCTTGCTCTTCAAATTTTCATTCATTCATTCACTCATTCAAAAGCTGTCTGAGTGTCTATGGTGTAGGGAATGAACATGAATGTAAGAGCTGGCTATACAGCCATGAGCAAAGCAGATTTTAAAAATTATCCTGCCATGAACTTATAGTCTATGAATTTTCTAAAAGAATAGTTACAATCACAGTAACTTAAACCTTCAATGAGATGAGAGCTATTACTTTTAACTAAAAAGGGAGAGCTACAAAAGACATAGATATGAGAAGAGATGCTCCTGGCAGATGTGTGGCCTGGCAACCCGACAGTTTTTAGTACCTATCACCCATTTTCCATCTCCCTGTCACTCACACACACAAACATACACATTCACATACATACTCACTCACACACACACAAATTCACATGCATACTCTCACACTCTCACACACTCACATACACACACGCACATAAACACACATACACACACTCACACTCAGACACACGCTCAAACATTCACATACACACTCGCATACATTCATATATACATACACATTCTCACACAAAAACACACACAAATTTACACACACAAAACCTCATACGCACTCCACACTCTAACCCACACTCACATAAGCACTCATACACTCTCACATACATACTCTCACACTCTCCTCTTGCCACTGTAAAGCCACCAGCAGTGGAATCTATCTTTCAACCTGAAGCCAAGAAAAGACTCAAAGACTAATGCCCCAGTGACAAAGTAAATGGCCATGATGACAGGGACCACCACAGTTCATTGTGTTTAGGCCAGTAATAAGGTAGATTTCAATACAGCCTTTTCATGAGGCACTTACAAATATTTTTCAGTTAAAATTAAATAAAAGAGGCCAGGCGCAGTGGCTCACATCTGTAATCCAGCACTTTGGGAGGTGGAAGCAAGAGGATTGCCTGAGTCCAGGGGTTCGAGACCAGCTCAGGCAACTTGGCAAGACCTCGTCTCTACAATAAATAAAAAAAAATAAAAATAAAAAATTAGCCAGGCATGGTGCCATTTACCTGTAGTTCCAGTTACTGGATGACTGAGGCATAAGGATCACCTGAGCCCCCAAGTAGAGGCTGTCGTGGCAGTGAGCATGCCTCTCCACTCCAGCCTGGGTGACAGAGCAAGACACCAAATAAATAAATAAATAAATAAATAAAGGTTTCAGTTGGTAGACATGAAAGATTACACATATTCAACCTATATATTGTGGTAGCAGACTAAAATATATTTAAATTACAAATAAGATATCTGTGTTTGAATGACAGGAAACAAATGGGAAAAGAAAAGGAAAAATTGAGAACATTTTGTGTTTTCAGTCACAGCTCTGAAAAAGGAAAAAAAAAGGTTTATACTGTGAGCAGATTCATAGCTCCAGAGTTTGCACAGGGAGGAATAAAGACTTCATATTAATTTGAATGTTAAATGCCCTAGAATTACTAATAACCTGTCTTATTTTGGTAATTAAGATTATTTCCAAAATGATTAAGATTCTCTACATACTATTTGCTATACACAGGAGGAAACAGTGTCCTGAATAATTCAATCCTAGACTGTTAAATAGTAGCTGTTAAAATAAAGAGAAATAGGACTGTACACTGTTTCTAGCTGGGGATCTGACAGAAGTGAAGCATATTATGTTGTCAGAGATGGATTGAGAGTTATCAAAGTCCTATATCTGGATGCACACGAGCTACGCTAACCCCCATCTTCAGGGTAAATTATAATTATCCTATTCCCTTTCCATGATCACCTTTACATTCTCCTGCTTTTTTCTTCTCAGGTTAAGCCAAAGCCCAGTTGATGAAACACAATGCACTAGGGCAGAATTAGTGGGAATTCCACTTACAAAGGATAACCTGCTCTTCTATACAAGTATGTATATTCAGGGTCAGAGACATGCAGCCTGTTACTCTAGGACACGGCCAACAGGCACTTCGAAGTTTTTTCTCTGAATACTGCTTCCAGCCCATACAAAAAGCCTGGCTTTTGAGGAAGTGGGCAGACCATTATCCCACTCTCATCCAGCACAGATTTCCCTGATACCCACGAGGTCGATTTGAGGGAATGGTTACTAGTATATCCATTCCCAACTAGCACATACCCTCTTGAAAGAAGTAAAGATGGAGAAAGTTAAGAATTCCAAACGACTCAGAAATGTTCATCACAAGTGAATTATAGGACACACAAACTGACATACACATACACACACATATACATATGCACACACACACACATTCCTTAGGGTTTTTAAAAAAACTCTTAAAGGAAATAAAAAGTAACTTGATACTATACAGGACCCAAGATCAACTAAATCAATAGTGTGAAAGAAAATTAAAATGTGGACGTTTGAATCAAATGGCATCAGAAACATTCAAATGATAACTAAGGACAAGTAACACCCAACAGGAGGTTGTAGACTCTGTACAGTACTTCTCTGGGCTTCATCCCAAACACAACTAAAAATAGGTTGATTTAACTGCTGAATAGAAGGCTTCATTGTGACAAGTAACCAAAATTTGACTCTCCAATGTGATCTAGTTTTTTCCCCACTGCATCATACTTCACTAGTATGTTAATACTGATCACTGTCAGTGACCAGTGTGAAATGTTATCCCAAGCCCATGAGGGGTATCACGGAAAGTAGATTATGTGAATGCTGAACCTAGCTCTGACACTCAAGTGTCATGTCCAAGTCATAACTTCTCTTTTGGCTTCTTTATTTATAGAAAAAGAAATTGGAAAATTGTCATGCCCACCTCAAGTAAGCTATCACCCAAGGAAGTAGATGAAGACAGTTTCATAAACATCTAAAGACTACAGAGATTTAGGGTATTTGTAATAGCTGTTATCTACTTCCCAAGCTTGAGAAATAAAATAAAGTCATATTTCTCTTTAATAGTCAATAGGACTCTAGTCCTTAAGTTCAGTATAGAGGCCTTCTTTCTCTACCACACCATGGTTTTTGCTTGACTGATTATAAGTAATGGTTATTTCTGGTCATTCCAGCCTCATCACTGGCTCTGAAACCCTAACAACCACCTTGGGGTTCTTGGCAACCACCTCGAAGTTAGCAGGACTCTAGCAACAGAATGTACAAAATAACCACCCCCTCGCCCGAAACTGGCTGCTCTAAATGGGCTACCAGCACCCAGGGTAGGTTCATCCTAGATAACAACCCAGGTGTCCTAACCTCTCATAGAGTCAATGGACCCTTCTATATAATTCCCCTCTTTCTGCCAGAGTTATCATTTGAGTGCAATCCTTGAAGTCAGAATTCTCCCACCGAGTTAATTTGTATAAAAATGCTGGAGTCCAGAGACCTGATGTCAAGGAGGAGATAACAGGATTTTCTGTGCATGGAAAGCTGGTATGACGGGAGGACAAGGAGAATGGAGAATGAGGTGAGGGCTACAAGTGAACACAGGTGAACACAGTAACCTATTAGAATAAAGCATCTAATAGGTTACTGAGAGGAGTTTGGTCTTTATCTTGTGTGTTGTAAGAAGCAACTAGACAAGTTTTAAGCAGAGGAGTGACAGGTCATATTGAAAATCAGAAAAGATAAATATAGCTGCAAATCAGAGAACAACCTTGATGAACTAGGAGGCTTTTGTAATCTCTCTGGTAACTGATGTAGATAACCTAAATCAGGGTGTTTAGATGGGGCTAAGAAAAGAAGTAGATATATTGGAGACATTTAGGAGGTGATATGAATAAGACTTGAGGACAGATTGTATTCAGGGAGTGAGGGAGCAAGAGATGTCATGAATGACTCATATTTCTGATATGCAATTGGTTCGGTGGTAATGCTATTTGCTAAGATCAGAGGAGTAAAGACAAGGGTTGGTGCTGAAGGTTATGCATTCAGTTATGACAGTGTTGTTTGAGTCTTGATTGAAATGATTTGAGATGGAATAGCTCATAGGGAAGAAAAGAGAAAATAATTGATAATGGAAATTTTCTGAGAGGGTTGGGAATACAGGAAACAAAATCCAGAAGCAGGGACTGGTATGAGATGAGCAGGACCATTGCTGTGTATATAGAACTGAGGAGAAAGTTGAAAGGGCGGCTACAGATATAAATAGCCTCCTACTTTGGGATGAGGAAAAGTGAGAGTTTCCAAATAATGAATTTTATTTTCTCTTGGATAGAATAAGCAGAGTCATCTGTAGAAAAAGAGGTGAGCAATAAAAAAAGATGTGAGAATACAGAATATATTAAATAGTTTAAAACGTGTGTTGCTGTACAAGTTGATATCAGATTTTACTATTATAACAAAATGAAGGCTTAAAGTAAAAACAGTGTTACTGAAATTGCAGACCATCCCTAGTCAGAAAGAAGGGAAGTAAAAAATGAAGCTAATGGAGAGAAAAGTAAGGAACAGTTGAATAATTATGTTGAAAGGGAAAAAACTGTTATCAGGGAAGAGGTTATCTGAGGTAGTACTTAAAATTAGGAAAAAGAGGGTTGAGGAAAGACCAAAGTGGTTTAGGGTTCTTGAGTATCAGAGAAAAATTTCCAGGGTTAAGTGTATATTACATACAGTGTTCTCAGATATGTATTAGATGAAGGAATGATCATAATTGACCACCATTTCTTAAAAGGGGGCAACAAGTGACCTAAAATTTTATTCTCAAGTAAAAAAATTCAACTTGAAACGTTCACACACTTTCGAGAAATAATTCTCTCTATATTGCTATGTTTTCATGTAAAACTATTTTGAGAGATAATGGGGCAGTATGAACACTTTGTATACTCTCTCAATTCAAACTCTTTTTTCACTATTACACACCTTCCCTGCTATTACTGACTTTATATGCTGTGTTTAGGAAAATAAGCATTTTGAGTATCTTTAGCAATGTCAGAAATACTGAATTTAAAAAGGGAAGGAAGGAAGCAATTACCCCTTTTGGTGTATTCCATGCATTAGCTGTAATTTCCATTGCCCATTTTCTTCTAAAACTCATGTCTGTACCATTTATGGTGAAAAGCAAGTCAGACTTGCCGCAATCAACCAAACATTCCAATTCAAGTCACTCTGGGAAGAATTTCAACTCAGAACATACTGCGGAAATTTTCTGCTGGTTTGATCATATCCAACTGGTGGACACAGCATTCAGAGTAGCTTGCCAAATAAATTATAAGTTGAACACCCGAACACTAAGAAAAGTAAAATAATTACTAGGGCAGTCCTTTATGATATGCCTTTCTATTTATGCTAATATTTAGAGTAGGGTGCACATAAAATGTTCCATAAAAGTCTGTTAAACAGATTGAAGGAAAAGTAAAACAAATTTACTTCCAGAAAAAAATTCATTATTTTAAAAAATAATTACAATATAAAACAATGATTTACTAAAACAATGCTTGTACAAAGTTTTCATGTTCACCAAACTATCAGAGTTTATTACACTGAGAGTTTTAAAATTTTAAAAGCAAGTAAATCTAATTAAAACCAGAGTTAGAGTTGAATGATATTTTTTATAATTTCCATTTTCTCATGTATTGAAGTAACATATCCAAACCATCACTCATCTTGCTACAGTTGTCTTTTGAAAATGACATGAAAATTAAATTTCTTGAGCCATTTGATAAGAAAACACATCAACCCTTAAACTTGTTTTGTTTATATAAAAAATGTACCAAGTGATAAAATCCCAGCCTCAATGACCATTTTAAAGAGTATCAGCAAACAGATAATCTACCAATTGGGAGAAAAAATTTGCAAATTACACTTGAGACAAAGGGCTAATATCCAGAATCTATAAGGAACTCAAACAATTCAACGCAAAAAAACACAACCATATCAAAAGTGGTCAAAGAACATGAATAGACACTTCTCAAAAGAAAGCACACAAGTGACCAACAGACATAAAAAACTGATCAACATCACTAAGCAGAAAAATGCAAATTAAAACCACAATGAGATATCACCTCACATCAGTCAAAATGGCCATTAGAAAGTCAAAGAACACCAAATGTTGGCATGGTTGCAGAGAAAATGTATGTTCATTCAGTGTTGGTGAGATTGTAAACTAGTTCAACCTCTATGCAAAACAGTCTGAAGGTTTCTCAGAGAACTCAAAATTGAATTAACATTTGACCCAGCAATCTCACTATTAGTGATCTACCCAAAGGAAAAGAAATCAATATATAAAAATGTACCTGTCCTTGCATGCTCATTACAACACTATTCACAATCTCAAAATCATGGAACCAACCTAAGTGCCCACCAACAATTAACTGGATAAAGAAAATGTGGTATACATACACCATGAAATACTACACAGCTACAAATGAGAAGGAAATCAAGTCCTTTGCAGTAACAGGGATGGGGCTGGAGATCATCATCCTAAGTGAATTCCTCAGAAACCAAATGAAACACCACATGTCCTCACTCATACATGTGAGCTAAATGGCCACAAAGATGGAAATAATACACACTGGGAAAACCACTAAGGGAGGAGGGAGATGAGGGTTCGGAAGCTACCTATGGGGCACAATGTTCACTATCTAGAGAATCGGTCACCTGAGACACAATCCCCACCAATTCGATACTTTTTATGTCTATGTAATGAACATGCATGTATACCTCTGAATCTAAAATAAAATCAAATAAAATGAAAAAAAGTATAAGAAAATAAATATTTTGAGCACAATGTTTTCATCATGTTATTTCTGGCCCCAAACCTTCAAAGACCTTCCAAAGTTTGGGAGCTCAAACTTCATTCATTCAACTACATTTAGTAAGTGTCTACTATATGCCAAACCTGACTTTTCCTTCTATGGACAGAGTTAAACAGAGAAAGAGAAGCCCATCAGTCAAAAAGGATTATTGGGCCATAGAGGACAGATGTGCCAAGTGCTTTGAGAACAGAAAGAAACTAGGCAATATCCCTGTCTGCAGGGTGGAAAAAATCTACTGAGGAAGTTTCTGAAAAGTCATTTCTAATTTCATCAAATGGTTATCTGTTGTCATAAAACTCAGTCTATCCAGAGTTTTCAGGATCAGGGCTTTTCAAGGTTCATCTCTGAACAATATATTCAGCATCAGAAATGCTTAAACACTCAACACTTAACTCTGTGGCAATGCAATAATCAAATACAGTATCAGATAAATTTTAAATTGCTGTGAAGAAGTTTAAAAAAAGATATACATCATTTGCAACAGGAAAAATAGCACCTTAAACTGTAACAAAATAAATATGCAAAGTAAAAACTGTAATTGTAAAAAATTTTCAAATTCACTATAGCTCTAAGCATTTTCCTATGCTGATGACATAGAAATCTTAATGCAAATAAGTCTTAAAATACTATCTATGGAAACACTTATTTATAATCTTGCTTCTTTAGCTGCATATTCAAACTGAATAACAATGAACTCAACTATTCCAGATCATAAATATGTTTATTGTTATTCCTCGCTATTTAGCAATATTGAAATTAACATCTTACATTTTTTACATTCAAATTAAGCATTTCTTTGCTCTACTGAATTATAATAAATATAAATGTGAAGAAAATGGAGAAGACAGTACTTGTTTTCAAATTTTTTATGCATAACATCCAAATCTGAAGATTTCAGTCATAAATTAAAAATTCATACTATAATCCCAGAGGTAGATTTAGGAAATATGAAAGGAAAGTGTAAAAAGACAATAATATTCTAGATAAGTGAGAAATTCTTGTTTTGGCTTAGAAAGCAAGTAACAAATTATCATTGGAATATGATGATTAAATCATCATCTTTCTAGTCATTTGACCAAAATTATTTACATATCCACTAGGCAAAGTATCTTAAAAATGCAACAGGATAAATAAAAACTAAAGTCTTGTTCATGACAAAGTTAGCATGTAACTTAAATATTAGCATAGAAATATGATGATTAAATCATCTTTCTAGTCATTTGACCAAAATAATTTACATATCCATTACGCAGAGTATCTTAAAATTCAACAGGAGATCAGGCTCAGTGGCTCAGTCTGTAATCCCAGTACTTTGGGAGGCTAAGGCGAGTGGATTGCCTGAGCCCACGGGTTCGAGACCTGCCCGGGCAACCTGGCGAGACCTCATCTCTACAGTAAATCAAAAATTAGCTGGGCTTGGTAGCGTGCACTTGTAGTTCCGGCCACTTAGAAGGCCGAGGAGGAAGGATCACTGGAGGCCAGCAAGTCGAGGTTGTGGGTGGCCGGGAGCGTGCCACTGCACTCCAATCTGGGTGACAGAGTAAAACTCCATCTCAAAAAAAAAAAAATGCAACAGGACTAATAAAAATTAAAGTCTTGTTCATGACGAGGCTAGCAGTAACTGAAATATTAGCATAGAAATCAGTATATGAAGCAAATGGGGTATTATCACATGGCAGAGAAAAATAACTATATGAGTACACAAATTGGCTAAAGAGAACATATTCAGTTGGAGTTTATTATGGAAGATTTCATTAAGAAGGGCAAAATTCAGGCTGAAACTTGAATGAAGAGTAGAATTTTCCATGTTTATTAAACAAAGTAAACAGTCATTTATTTAAGCTAGTAGGGAAATGTTGAGTCCTGTATTTTATGCTCTCAGGAATTAATCTTTATCAATTTTTGGCATTCAACAATAATCTCTCTAAAAGAAATTGCTGTTCTGTCTTCTTAAAAAGAAGGCATTGAATAAAGTTTAACTTGGGGATTATATGGCTCATTATTTATATTCTTATAGTTCCATCCTCTATTTACTTTTAATCTCCAGCAGATCATCTACTTCTTACTATATCCCTTTCTATTTTATTTTTTCTTCCTTTTATGGTAAAAGAAAAAACTAGAAAGCAACCTTGTTATAAAAACAAGAAACTATAAGAATCAATAAAGTCCTATATGAAAAATAAGGAATAAAGTACATAATTTTTCTCTAAAGTCTTTGTGACAACTATTTTGGAATCACAGTGGGGTTTTTTGTTTTGTTTTGTTTTATTTTCTATTCTGCTTTTACCTTTTATCTTGCTAATAAGTGGGATTTTCCTCAATGAAAAGCCAGTAGTAAAGTGATATTTAATGGTTAACAAAAATAACTCAATAAAAGTATATAAGTGGTACAAATGTCAAGTGATCTGGAGAAGGGCATTTTATTGCAGGCTTGGAGTCAGCCACTTGTTACTTCCCAGTTGACTCAGTCTCAGCAATACTTTTTAATCTGCTCATTCCCTCCTTACATTTAGCTCCCAGACAGATGCCTTACTCCAGAAAAAGGCTCAGCAGGAAGCAAGTGTAGTTATAGGCCAGTAGAAGAAATACACACTAATTAAAATAATCAGTCAAGACTTTCACTCAAATATGAGCAAACAACCAAGAATCACCAGATTCCCGAGAAGATATGAACAAGAAAGAAAAGGAAAAACTGATAATATGAGAGAAGAAAATTAAAACACATGAACTAATAAGACTTTAATATTAAGGGTACCACAGCTGTAAAAATAATTGGAAGCTCTGAAAAGAACCAATAAGAACATATTAAAAATATTTAGAAATTTAATATATTGTCAATTAAAAAAAATTAATGGAAGGTCTAGAATATAAAGTTGAAAACATCAGTCAGTAAGTAAATCGGAGAAGGAGGAAGATAGATAAAACAAAGGATCAAAAGAGCAGGTGAAATATTTGACCAATAGACATTTATTTTGGGAAAGAAAAAAAAAGAAGAGGGAATAACTTATCAAGAAAATAATAGGAAAAAAAAACCCTAAATCTGAAGGGCATAAGTGTTTATATTTAAATGAATATGAACCCACAACACAAATCGTAAAATTTTAGAGCACCGGGAAGAAAGTCAAGAACCCAATATCTCCTGAGGGCATGGAATACAAGGATAATCATATTGTCATCAAATGTTTCATCAGGAGATGATACAACACAGCTGAGCAATACTTTCAACTTCTGAGTAAAAAAGACTTTGAATCTAGAATTCTGCACTATACCAAAATATTAATCAAGTATGAGGAAACATAAAGATATTTTCATATTTTCAGGAATTCAGTTTATCTACCACATACCTTCATATGTCAAATATTTGAAGATATACCTTAATAAGAAAGGAAGGAAAGAAAGAAGGAAGGAAGGAAGGAAGGAAGGAAGGAAGGAAGGAAGGAAGGAAGGAAGGAAGGAAGGGAGAGGGGGGAAGAAAGAAGGGAGGAAGGAAATAAAAAGAAGGGAGAGACTAAAGGAGAGAGCAAGAGAGGGAAGAATATTAAAAATAACAAGAAAATAAAAGGAAATGATATTGGGGAAAGAATGAAACCAGATCTCTTGATGAAAGCTGTACTTCTGGCACGGGAGCAACAGAACCAGACTTAGGCAAGAGGATAGAGGGCTTCAGAAGAGGTCGCCAGGGAAAAAATGGGCGGTAGCTTTTGATATAATTAGTTAAAGTTTGCACAAATAAAAGTTATTATGTAAAGATTACAGCTATAAAACATTTGAAATTTTAATTTAAGGAGAGGATATTATACAATTATTTCAGTCACTCTGATTTGTTCACATGCTAACGTCTTTAAGAAAAGTTTGTCACAAACGTTTTAAAAATGTAAATTTTAAAAATGTGAGAAGAAAAGAAAAAAAATTCCAATGATGCAAACAAAGCTCAGAAAGGTCTAATTCTAACTATAAATTAATCAGAGGAACATGAGCATGGAATATTTTTCCTTTAGCTTGCGTTATCTTTGCTTTCTTTGAGCAGTGTTTTGTTATCAGGAAGGTAATTGGGTGATTCTATAAAGATGAAGTTGAAACTAATTTTCTTTTCTTCATATTCTTTTTTAAATTTTCATTTTACAAATGGGCACACTTCAGGGTTGAGTATACAAATGATCATTGTACAGGTAAAGTTTGGGCCTCAGTTTGGCCCCCACTTAACCTGGTTTGAGATCAGGTACCCTTATTGATAAAGTGTGACCCCCCCCAGCAGTTTCCCACCACTGCCGATCCCTTTCTTATAGTATTATGATGATAATTTTTTAGGGTTCACTTATGAGTGAGAACATGTGGTACTCAGTTCTTTGTTTTTGTGATAGATCACTGAGTACTATAGACTCTAAATCCATCCAAGTTTCTGCTAAGTTCATAATTTTGTCCTTCTTTATGGCTGTGTAATATTCCATCGTGTTTATGTACCACATTTTTTAAATCCAGTCTACTTTCAATGGGCAGTACAGTTGGTTACATGCTTTTGCTATTTTGAATAATGCTGCAATAAATGGTGTGTGCAGGTATCTTTTTCATAGAGTTCCTCCGGATATATTCCCAGGAGGGGGGTTGCTGTGGGTATGGAAGGTAGATTTTTAGATCTTTTAGGAATCACCACACTGTTTCCTACAGAGGTTATATTAGTTTACACTCTCATCAAAAGTGTGGAAGTGTTCCCTTTTCCCTACATCCTCTCCAGCATCAGTTGTTTTTTGAGTTAGTGATGATGGCTATTCTGACAGGAGTTAGGTGTTATTTCAGGGTGGTTTTACTTTGCATTTCTTTGATGACTAGTGAGACTGAACATTTTTTCATGTATCTGTTGGTTGCTCGTATGTCTTCTTTTGCAAAATGTCTACTGATATATTTTGCCCACTTTTTAATAGGGCTATTTATTTCTTTTTGGCATATTTGAGTTCCTTGTAAGTCCTAAATTTTAGGCCTTTGTCAGATATACACTTGGCAATTATTTTTTTTCCATTCTGTGGGCAGTCTCCCCACTCTCATGATGGTTTTTTTTTTTGATTTGCAGAAGCTTTTCAGTTTGATGAGGTCTCCCTTGTCTTTTTTATCTTTTATGGCAAACACACTTGGAGTTTTGATCAGGCATTTGTTGCCAGTTCCAGTTCCTATTTTCTAAGGTTCTCATAGTTTGAGTTTTTGTGTTTAGGTCTTTGATCCATTTAGAGATCATTTTTATGTATGTTGATAGGTAGGGGGTCTTGATTTAATATTCTACATGTGGTTAGTCAGTTTTCCTAGTACCATTTACTGAATAAGTTCTCCTCTTCCCAGTCATTGTCAGTGGGGGCTCTGTTGAAGATGAGTTGGTTGAGAATTTGAGGTTTTGTTTATGAACTCTCTGTCCTGTTCCATTGGCCTATATGCCTATTCTCGTACTATTACCAAGTTGTTTTGATTATTGTAGCCTTACAGTAAAGTCTGAAGTCTGGAAGTGTGAAACTTCCAGCTTTGTTTCTTTTGCTGAGAATTGTTTGAACTATCCGTGGTCATTTATGTTTCCATATGAATTTTTGTATTGTCATTTCCAAGTCTGAGAAGAATGATCCTCGTAACTTAATGGGTATTGCATTAAAACTGTAGGTTGCCTTTGGTAGGATGAACATCTTAACAATGTTGATTCTTCCAATCCATGAGCATGGAATATTTTTCCTTTAGCTTGCGTTATCTTTGCTTTCTTTGAGCAGTGTTTTGTTATTTTCATTATAAAGGTCTTTCACATCTCTGGTTAGAAAGATGTCAAGATATTTCATCTTTTTTGTTGCTACTGTGATTGGGATTTTGCTTTATATTTGGCTCTCTGTCTGTTTGTTATTGCTGTATAAGAATGTAACTGTCTTTTGCACATTGATTTTATACCCTGAGACTTTGCCAGGACATAGAAGACAAAAATATCATAGAAAAGATCAATAAAACAAAAAGCTGGTTCTTTGAAAGGATAAACAAAAAGCTGGTTCTTTGAAACGATAAACAAGATGGACTGATCCCTAGCCAGACTGATGAAGAAAAAGAGACAAAAAACCCAAATAAACACAATCAGAAATGCAAAAGATCCAATCACAACAGACCCTGAAGAAATACAAAAAATTATCAGAGATTACTATACAAATCTGTATGGAAACAAACTCTAAAATCTAAATGAAACAGAGGACTGTCTGACATCACATAACCTCCCACGTTTGGAACAAGAAGAAATTGAGACATTAAACAGACCAATAATAACACAAGAAATCTACTTAATCAAAAGAAAATTACCCACAAAATAAACCCCTGAGCCAGATGGCTTTCCAGCAGAGATATACAAAACATACAAGTAGAAGCTAATACCAATCCTACTGAAAAGTATTCCAAGCAATCAAGAAAGATGGAACTCTCCCCAAATCATTTTATGAAACTAACATCACACAGATACACAGACAGGGTAAGAAAGAGAACTATAGGGCAATATCCCTGATGCAAAAATACTCAACAGATTCTAGCAAATTGGATCCAACAACACATCTTAAAAATCATCCACCATGATCAAGGAAGCTTCAGCCCTGGGATGCAAGGCTGGTTCAACATCCAAAGACCATACATGTAATTCAATACATCTATTGATGTAAAAATAGGAATCACATGATGATATCATTAGATGGAGAAAAAGCTTTTGATAAAATCCAGCATCCCTTCTTGATAAAAAACCTTTGAACACCTAGCATAGAGGGAACATACCTCAAAATACTAAGAGCCATCTATGACAAACCCAATGGCAACATATTGATAAACTGACAAACATTGGAAGCATTTCCCCTGAAATCTGGGACAAGACAAGGTGCCCACTCTCATTCCTCCCTCCTGTTCAACATAGTGTTGAAAGCCCTAGCTAGAGCAATCAGACAAGAGAAGAAAATTAGGAGTATCCCAATAGGAAAAGAGGAAGTCAAGTTATTTCTCTTTACTGACAAAATGATTCTATACCTTGAAAATCAAGAGAATCTGTCAAAAACCATCTTGCACTGAAATTAATTTTCAATTATAAAAGAGTATAAATTTTTAAAAAATAAAATCATCATCTAATCTCTAATTTTTTTAATGTAAATGTATTTATTTATTATAAAGTTGTGGGTGCAAGTGAAGATTTACTACATAAATAGCCTGCATGCAGGGAAAATTGCACTCCAGCCTGGGTAACAAGAGTGAGACTCCAACTCAAAAAAAAAAACAAAAACCAGAAGTTTGGGCTTCTTGGTAGTCCTACCCCCCCGGTAGTGGACCAGGTACCCTTTGTGTGTCATGCGCCCTCCATTCTCTTCCCTCTCTCCCTCCTTTAGCAGCACCCAGTGACTGTTGATCCCATCCTTGTGCTATTGTGATTAGTGATCAGAGCCCAATTATGAGTGAGAACATGTGGTATTCAGTTCTTTGTTTCTGTGATAGCTCACTTAGCATGATGGTCTCCAACTCCATCTAAGATGCTGTGAAGTCCATGATTTTGTTCCTCTTTGTGGCTACAAAATACTCCATCATGAAAATGTATCACATTTTCTTTATCCACTCCACTTTTGATGAGTATCTTGGTTGGTTCCTTGTTTTTGTTATTATGAATAATATGGCAATAAGCATGCATGTGCAGTTGTCTTTTTGGTAGAGTGATTTATACTTCTCCAGGTATATTCCCAAGAGAGGTATTGCTGGGTCATATGGAAGATCAATTTTTAGTTATTTTGGGAATGGTCATACTGTTTTCTATAGAGGCTGAACTGGTTTTCATTTCTGCCAACAGTATTGAAGCATTCTCCTTTTTTCTGCAGTCATACTAGCACCTGTTGCTTTTTTGACTTATCAATGATAGCCATCCTTATCAAAATTAGGAGCTACCTCATTGTAGTTTTGAATTGCATTTCTCTGATTAGTGAGGCTTAGCATTTCTTTCACGTGCCTGTCAGTTGCTTATATGTCACCTTTTCTGAAGTATTATGTATCTAACATGTATAATAATCAGCTTAGTGTCCAATGTTCTATTTATAACTTACCCTAAGAAATAGTTTTACTACTGTTAGCTATCATAATTTTAATTGACAAACATAGGAACAGCACTATAGTGATAATTTGGTATATTTGAATGTACTTTTGTCAAAAAAATTAAAGAATATCATCAGAAAGAAATATTAAATCCCAATATAACCTGTGCAAAAATGCTTCTCAGTACAATTCTCCCAAATGTACTATTATACTATCATTTCTTTTTAATTGGAAATTACAGATACTTTGATGTGTGAGAAACATCAGAATTCTACTTTCTAGCTGTGCTGCCATGTTGACATAATTTTATGTCAGTATGCCTCACAGTCATCAATAGTCAATTGGAGACAACAATATTCACTTTATAGAGTTTAATGCTTCAATTAAACAATATATTCCAAATACCTCAAATGTATTCCAAATGCAGTGCCTGGCAGATAGTAAACATTAAAAATTACCTTTTCTCCCCTACTATCTCAGTATTTAACCTACTTTTATTGGTGTTTCTAAGGCACTCATGCCTAAGTGCTTTCTCAAAAGATGCAAAAGATATCTCATAATCTGAACTAAAGTAGAAATAAAATGCTATCTCAGAAAATAAGCTAGGCAAATTCTATAAAGAAGAAATTGCAGAATTTAAAGAATAAAATGGGCATTCAGTAGAAAATATGACTTCTCAAATGTGTCAAATTAAATTTTTTAAAAATAAGACAGAAATGTAGACGGCCAGAAAGGCAAATTACAACTGAAGGCAACTATGATAGTTTTGAGGAAAGGTTATAAAAAAAACTAAAAAAGATATACACATGATAAAAAGGATAGGAATTGGCAAATAGAAAAATAGCTATAGGTATTAGAATGTTGATAACATAAAGAGCAGCTTAAGTTACAAACTCATTTCAAGCATTTTAAAGTGAAATTAACAAAATTCTGCCTTTAGGATTCTGCCTTTAATTGCACTTATACAAATAATTAGTACATATTTCCACTGTATATTAATAGAAAACACATTTGACTTGCAGATCTTAATAGACCTTAAACACTTACTGGGGTCGTCAAGACCCAATGATCAATTTTTGTTATATCTGGTTTCATTTGCTCTTTTAACTAGATATTGCTCACTACTCTTATCCAAATGTCCAGCCCAGCAGGACAAGGGCTCTGTTTACTGCTGTAAGAACTATATGCATTCTTTCCACTTTTACTCAATACAAAATATTCCAGATTCTAGTCTTCCTCCAAAATCAGTCAAGAAATAGCATTTCTTTAAAACCTCCCCAGCTGCTTCAGCTCTTTGTCCTTTACCTCCTCCCCTGAATGTTTATAGGTTCTTATTGCCTATACCAATGCAGTATTTAGTTTAAAGCTTATTATGCTACATTGATTTTTCTACATAGATTCTCCTTCTTCCTATCCAGACTGATTATGCCATTCTCTCTAGGACCCAGTGCTTAGCAGATGCTCAATACGTATCTGTGCCAGTAATGTAAAGCTGAAAAACAGTTAAGAGCAAAGGGTAATTTACAGACTTACATTGTTTGTCAAGACAGGTAATTCACACATACACACACACACACACACACACACACACACACACACACACTCACATGCACATACACACACAGAGAAGTAGAAAACTGAATACTCCATGTTCTTACGAATAAGAGGGAGCTAAAAACTGGGTTCACATGGTCATAAGAATGGGAGCAACATATAGTGGAGATTCCTAAAGGGGGAAGGGAGGAAAGGGCATAAGGGTTGAATAACCACCCATTGGGTACCTGCTTACCACCTGAGTGATGGTTCAACAGAAGCCCAAACCACACCATCACACAATATACCAGTGTAACAAACCTGAACATATACCCCTTGAATCTGAAGTTTTAAAAAAGATATAAAAGGAATAGCAAAAGTATCAATAATAATCTTAATGATTATCATGATTTAAAAAAACTCTATGTGACTGCAGAAGTTTGCCTTTCAATTTACCTTTGGATATCATATTTTAGGAAAATGCAAATTACAAAGCCAAGTTTCTGCATAGATGGTCAATGGTTGAGATTATTTCTAACTACGTAGATCCCCAAAATCTCTTCAGGGTCCATATAGAGAGAAAACCTGTGGGCATCCCTACCAGGTGGAGCTCTGCCTTCCCATGCTCCACCACAGCAGTGTATTTTACAGACTGAAACTTCAGGGGGAAAAATGACTAATTGTTTAGTTATTATTTTCTGCCAACAATCATACAAAATTATGAGATTGTTTTTAAAAATTAATGAGATTTAAAAAATATTCTTAGAATATCCATGTGTAAGTTTGAGTGTCTGTACACTAGTTTAACCATCCTTGAATGAGGGTATATTTTAAAAATTTATTTTCTGCTCCACTATACGTGGCCCCCACCCACTGTGTGGGAATCTCAGCTCCCTCCCCTACTATATCGTCTCACCCAGCACCAAGCCACCGGTCACCCAGGGAGGCTCTAGGCACCTGCCCCTCAATGATACCATCTCCATTTCTGGCTGAAGTATCCTGTGAGGGGCCCAAAGCCACTCTCACTGCTCACCACCTGCCCTTTGGAGTTCTGGAGCTCTGGGCCCACCCTGGCTAAGGCACCCAGCGTATGACCCCATGCTTGTGTAAGGGAACAGCACATCTTAAGGAGGTGCTGGGAACTCCCATTGCAGACATCCCAGGCAACAGGCTAAAACAACAAACCCAAGCTGCGAGTAAATCTAGCTGCCTGCAATGAAAGCAAAGGGGAGAGGCTGGAGATCAGAGCTGAAGAGATTTTAGACACTCAGGAAAGATTCCAGAGCTAGTCTGATTTCTTATTTTGACTTTTGATTTTGTCATTTTGACTGTTTTGCTCACTTTTGTTTGCTTTTTGACTTAGACTATCTGTTTGTGTTGGGAAAAATGCATCAAAAGCCATGATTTTATTGGACTGTCTGTGTGTTTACTGGCATGCTTTAGGGAATTTTGTTTGTGTGTCTTTTTCACTTCTCTCTGGCCTTGTGTCTCTTTTTCACCTGTTAGTTGGTATGTATGTCTATTTTCCCTCTCACTCTTCTCCCTTTCTAACTTCCTATTGATTTACCCTTCCTCCATTATTTTCCTCTTTCGTATCTCCTTTTGTTCCAGGGACCAGACCTACATCCCGCTGCCCAGACAGATTGTGAGGCAGTGGGAAATAGGTTCCAGTGTGACCATACACCATTGGTGGATGCTGGAATCAGCAGATAGATTCTGAATCACAGCTTCCCCCTCAATTAAACCTCAAAACTGCAAAAAGTACAGCCCGCAATCTATACTTTAGCCTCAAAAGTTAACAAAGTCAGAGGACCCTCACAAGTGAAACAAAAGCAACCCCACCTTCCCTGAAAAACAGAACTAAAGAAGGGGAGAGAAAGGGGGAGAGAGAGAAAAATCTACACAAATGAAGAAAAACCAAAAGAAGAATATTGGTCTCTCCCAGACCCTTGGGAGGGCAGACACTGAGAAAACTGACTTCGGAATGCAAACAATGAAGAGCCCTCAGAATGACTGGTCTCAAACTACAAATCTTGATATCAAGACATTAATGAAGAGAATAAAAAAATTGAGGAGAAACAAGAAGAAACTAGGAATGAATTGATAACTGAGATAACAGTAATAAAGAATACTGTGAATGAAATACATAACAAATTGATAAGCATGGAAAGCAGAATTAGCCAAGGAGAAAAAAGAATCTCAGAGCTTGAGGACCAAAATACAGAACTAACCCAAACTGTTAAAAACACAGAAAACAAGCTTAAAAAGACAGAAAAAAAACCTTCAAGAGATGAGCGATTACTTCAAGAGAAAGAACCTAAGAGTAATTGGCCTTCCTGAAACAGAAAGAGAAACAGAAACCACCTTGGAACAAACATTCCATGAGATTATTGAAGAAAACTTCCCTCATCACATCAGTGAAGCAAAAAATCACACACAAGAGATTCAGAGAACAAATGAGAAGAACAACTCCCAGACATAATAATTCACCTAAACAAAGTAGGTATAAAAGAAAAAATCCTAAAGGCAGCAAAAGAAAAAGACCAGATCACCTACCATGGAAGACTAATCAGAATAGAAGCAGATTTATCTACAGAAACCCTGCAAGCTAGGAGAGCTTGGAGCCCTATCTTCAAAGTCCTAAAAGATAAACAATTTCAACCAAGAATAACTTACCCAGCCAAGCAAAGCTTCATCAGCGAGGGAGAATTAAAGTATTTCCCAGATATCCAGTCCCTAAGAATTTACACTGCCACTAGACCACCTCTACATGAAACATGTAAGAAAGTACTAAACACAGAAGAAAAGGAAAAAAGAACAAGGTTCTTCACAAGAGTACAGGAAACAGAATAAAATACACATGAACCAACCCGAAAACCAAAAGAAAGACAACAAACCAAGAGGAACAACAACAACAACTCTATAATAGGGGTTAACTCTCACATTTAAATAATTAGCCTGAATGTGAATGGACTAAATGCACCACTGAAAAGACATAAAATGGCAAATGGATAAAATATCACCAGGAAATAATATACTGCCTTCAAGAGATCCATCTCACTAGAAAGGACACACACAGACTCAAAGTAAGAGGATGAGAAACAAATTTTCAGGCAAATGAAACACACAAAAAAGTAGGAGTCATGATCCTAATTTCAGACAAAATACCATTTAAGCTATCAAAAATTTAAAAGATACAAAAGGCCACTACATAATGATAAAAGGTTCACTCCATCAACAAGAAATATCTATCCTAAACATATATGCACCCAACATAAGTGTGCCAAATTTCATAAAGCAGCTTCTAGGAAACCTAAAGAAGGATATTGACTCTAACACAATCATAACTGGGGACTTTAATACCCCACTCACAACCCTAGGCAGATCATCAGGACAAAAAAATCAGCAATGAGATCTGGAATCTCAATGTGACTCTTGACCAAATGAACTTAATTGATACCTACAGAACACTCCACCCAACGACCACAGAATATACATTCTACTCAGCACCACATGAAACGTACTCTAAGATTGACCACATACTTGGCAATAAATCAAGCATAAACAAATTTCAAAAGATTGAAATTTTGTCATGCACCTTCTCAGACCACAGTGGAATAAAAATAAACATCAACACTAACAAGCTTCCCCTCAAACCACAAAGAGATGGACACTAAACAGCACAATGCTAAACAACTCCCGAGTCAACAATGAAATCAAAACAGAGATTAAAAAATACCTGGAAACAAATGAAAATGAAGAGATATCTTACCAAAATCTCTAGGATGCCATAAAAGCTGTAGTAAGAAGGGAATTCATATCCCTACAAATGCACATGAAGAAAATGGAAGGATCACAGAACAACAGCCTAACAAGTCACCTTAGGAAGCTGGAAAAACAAGACCACCAAAACCCTAACTGCAGCAGAAGAACATAGAACACCAAAATAAAAGCCCAAATCCGGGACATAGAAGAAAAATGATAATACAAAAAAAATCAATGAAACAAAAAGCTGGTTCTTTGAAAGGATACACAAGATCGATGGTACCTTAGCTAGACTGACCAAGAAAAAAAGAGAAAACGCCCAAATACATGCAATCAGAAACACAAAAGATGAACTCACATGTGACTGTGAAGAAATACAAAAGATCATTAAAGACTACTATGTACACTTGTATGGAAACAAACTGGAAAACCTTAAGGAAATGGAAGACTTTCTGATATCACACAACCTGCCTAGGTTGAAACAAGAAGAAATCAAGACCCTAAATAGACCAATAACAATCAAGGAAATTGACTATATAATAAGAAAACTACCTACCAAAAAAAAGGCCCTGAACCAGATGGCTTTCCAGCAGAATTCTATAAGACATTTAAGGAAGAGCTGATACCAATTCTACTGAAAGTATTCCAGGTGATTGAGAAAGATGGAACCCTCCCCAAATCATTCTATGAAGTTAGCATCACATTGATACCCAAGCCAGGTAAAGACCCAACAAAGAAAGAGAACTACATGTCACCATCTTTGATGAACATAGATGCCAAAATTCTCAACAAGATCCTAGCAAACTGGATTCAACAACACATCTCAAAGATCATCCATCATGACCAAGTAGGCTTCATCCCTGGGATGTAAGGCTGGTTCAACATTTGTAAAACCATAAATGTAATTAAATACATCAACAGATGTCAAAACAAAAACCACATGATTATATCATTAGATGCAGAAAAACTTTAGATAAAATCCAGCATCCCTTCCTGATAAAAACCCTCAAACATCTGGGCATACATGGAACATACCTCAAAATAATAAAAGCCATCTATGAGAAACCCACAGCTTGCATACTCCTAAACAGACAAAAATTGGAACCATTTCCCATGAAAACTGGAATAAGACAAGGATGCCCACTCTCTCCCCTTCTGTTCAATATAGTATTGGAAGTCCTAGCTAGAGCAATCAGAAAAGAGAAGGCAATCAGAGGTATCCAAATAGGTAAAGAGGAAGTCAAGTTATCCCTCTTTGCTGATGGCATGATTGTGTACCTTGAAAACCCAAGAGAATCTGTCAAAAGCCTCCTTACACTGATAAAGAACTTTGGCAAAGTCTCAGGGTATAAAATAAATGTGCAAAAGAAAATTGTATTTCTTGACACCAATAATAAACAAAGAGAAACCCAAATAAAAAGCACAATTCCATTCACAATATCTGTAAAAAAATGAAATACCTTGGCATCTTCCTAACCAGAGATGTGAAAGACCTTTACAATGAAAACTACAAAACACTGCTCAAAGAAATCAAGGATGACACAAACAAGTGGAAAAATATCCCATGCTCATGGATTGGAAGAATCAACATTATAAAGATGTCCATTCTACCTAAGGCAATCTACAGATTTAATGCAATACCCATCAAATTACCAGCAACATTCTTCTCAAAGCTAGAAAAAACAATACAGGAATTCATATGGAAACACAATCGACCAAGAATAACCAGAACCTCAGCAAAAAAAAAAAAAAAATCAAAGCAGGAGGTATCACACCACCAGACTTCAAACTTTACTATAAAGCTACAATAATCAAAACAGCTTGGTATTCATACAGGAAAAGGCATATAGACCAATGGAATAGAATTGAGATTACAGAAGCAAAACCTTAATTTCTCAACCAACTCATCTTTGATAAAGCCTCCACCACCCACCACTGGGGAGAGGAGAACCTATTCAGTAAATGGTGCTGGGAAAACTGGCTGACCACATGCAGAAGACTCAAACAAGACCCCTATCTATCCTCATACACAAAAATTAACTCTAAATGGATCAGAGATAAATGTAAAACCTCAAACCATAAGAGCCTTAGAAAATAAAGGACATACCCTCATGGAAATTGGAACTGGCATCCAATTCCTGAACAAAACTAGAAATCCACAGGCCAAAAGAGATAAGATAGACAAGTGGGACCTCATTAAACTGACAAGCTTCTGCAAAGCGAAAGAAACCATAAAGAGAGCAGGGAGATAGCCCACAGACTGGAAAAGAGTATTTGCCAACTCCAGGTCTGACAAACACTTAACATGTTGGATCTACAAGGAACCCAAACAAGCTGAAAAGAAAAAAACAAACAACAGCATTATAAAGTAGGCAAAAGATATTTACAGACACTTCTCAAGGGAAGATATCCGAGCAGCCAACAGACACATGAAGAAATGTTCAACCTCACTAATCATCAAGGTGATGCAAATCAAAATCACACTGAGATACCATCTAACTCCAGTCAGAATGGCAATTATCAATACTCAAAAAATAAGAGTTGCTGGAGAGGGTGGGGTGAAAAGGGAACACTTCTACGCTGTTGGTGGTAGTGCAAACTAGTGTAACCTCTGTGGAAAGTAGTGTGGTGATTCCTAAAAGCTCTAAATATCAACCTCCCATAATGACCCTGCAATCCCCCTACTGAGAATATACCCTGAAGAACTCAAATCACTCTATCAAAAAGATACCTACACATGAATGTTTATAGCAGCATTGTTCACAATAGCAAGAACCTGGAACCAACCATGCTGTCCATCAAAAGAGGACTGGATTTAAAAATGTGGTACATATACACGATGGAATACTATACAGCCATAAAAAAGAACAAAATCATGAATTTTGCAGCAACCTGGATGAAACTAGAGTCTATAATACTGAGTGACCTCTCACAGAAACAAAGATCTGAGTATCACATGTTCTCACTTATATAGTGGACCTTGAACATCTATCATAATGCTATAAGAAAAGGATTGACAGTGGTGGGGAACTATGGGAGGGAGGGAAGGGAGGTGGGATTAACGGCAGTCAATCTGTCTGGGGATGGGGAGACACCCCTTATCAACAAGGGCACCTGAACGAAGCATATTTTTATACCTAACCCTTAACTGTACCCCACAATATTAAAATAAAAAATATTGATTTAAAAAAATAAAAATTAAATAAATAAAATTTATTCAATTTCCATGTTACTCTTACTTATTGATATCTGAATATCAATCAAACAGTATAATTTTCCACTATTTTCTAGTTATTCCCTTCTAATTGTCTTTCAAAATGTTAGGCACAAAGGAAACATAATATGTTATTTCACACAATAGCATTGCATATTTGAATTTAAAACAGATTTGACAAAAACTGGAAAAATAATATTACTGCGCAAAATATGGAAAAGATAAAAAATTGAAAATATTATAGTTATTCTCATGCTACCTTTTCTACTCAATCACATTAATTTATATAGACAGGTGTTGCTTAAGTATAATTAGTCATATTTATAATTAATATTAAACAATAAAAAGCAACCTATGGTTAAGATGGTATGGTATTAATATAACCTATATTTTAAAATCAAATTGAAAATTTCATATTTTGTTTAAATCTACCCTTTTAAATTAAAGGTATAGAAACTTTTATGATGTAGTTTCGCTTGTATATTGTTTATTTTTATTGCTTGTGCTTTTGGTGACATACCCAAAAAATGATCACCAAGACCAATGCAATAGCAGTTTTCCTCTGTTTTCTTCTTCTTCTTTGTTTTTGCGCCCTCCCTCCCCTGATTTCTTCTAAGAGTTTTGTGGTTCAGATATTAAGATTTTGATCCATTTTGAATTTTTTTGTGTGTATGATGTAAAAAACATATCTAATTTTATTTTGCTGCATGTGAATGTCCAGTTTTCCCAATACCATTTATTGACAAGACTCCATTTTCTTCACTGTATATTATTTGTACCTCTGTCAAAAATGAGTTGGTCATATATTCTTGGGTTCATTTCTGAATTTCCTATTCTGCTCCATTGATTCTGTGTCTGTTATTAGGCCAGTATCACACTACCTTCATTACTATATTTTGTGATAGAATTTGAAATCAGGAACCATTTTGCCCCAGTTTTGTTCAGTGCTTTAGCTATGCAGTCTTTTGTGACTCCATATGAATTTTAGAATTATTTTTTCTAAATCTGTGAAAACTGTCATTGGAACTTTGATAGAGATTACACTGGATCTGTAGACTGCTTTGGAACATTATGAACATTTTGACAGTATTAATTTTTTCAGTCCATGAACACAGGATATTTTTCATTTATTCAAGTCTCATTCAATTACTTTCATCAATATTTTATCATTTTCAGTGTATACATCTTTCACCAATTTAGTTAATTTATTCCTTAGTACTTTCTCATACTATTGTAAATGGGATTTTCTTAATTTATTTTTCAGATATTTCATTGTTAGTGTATAGAATCACAACTGATTTTTGTATATGAATTTTGTATTCTGTAACTTTACTTTTTGTTTATTAGCTTTAATAGTTTTGGTTGGAGTCTTTAGGAATTTCCATATATAAGATCATACCATCTACAGAGATAATTTTACTACTTCATTTCATATTATATGCCTTTTATTTTATTGCTTGCCTAATTTTTCTGCCTAGGACTTTCAGTACTATGACAAATAGAAGTGATGAGGATGGGGATCCTTGTGTTAGGGGAAAAACATTTAGCTTTTCATCATTAAATATATTAGTACAGGCTTGTCATGCATGGTTTTTATTGTGTCGGAGTTATATTCCTTTTATTCCAAATTTGTTGAGAGTTTTTATTATGAAAGGATGTTAAATTTTGTCAAATGGCTTTCCTGCAACTACTGATCATATGACTTTTATCCTTCATCCTTCACTCCATTATTATGGTTCATAACATTTTGATTTGTGTATGTTGAACAATCCTTGCATCCCAGGGATAAATTTTACTTGATTGTGGTGAATACTTTTCAAATTGCTATAAAATTTGGTTTACTAGTGTTTTACAACTGTATTCATTGGTATACTGCCCTGAAAATTTTTTTTGTAGTATATTTGTCTGGCTTTGTATAAGGATAATATTGCCTTGTAAATAAATTTGGAAGTATCCCCTCTTCTTCAATTTTCTGAAAGGGTTTGATAAGGATTGATATTAGTTCTCCTTTAAATGTTTGATAGAACTCACCAGTTTAGTCATCATGTCACTGGACTTTGCTATGCTTTGTTTGGACATTTTTTATTACTGATTCAATCTCATTAACTCATTGGTCTGTTCAGATTTTCTATTTCTTCTATTTCTGATTCAGTCTTGGAAGGTTGTATATTTTTGAGCAATTTATCAATTTTCTAGGTTATCCAACATGATGTATAATTATTCATATACTCTTATAATCCATTACATTTCTGTAGTATAAGCTACAATGCCTCCTCATCTTTTGTGATTTATTTTATGGGTCCCTGTCTCTCTCTCTCTCACACACACACACACACACACACACACACACACACACACACACACACACACACACACCTTTTTGGTTAGTCTAGTTAAGGGTTAAGGTCTGACAATTTTATTCATGATTTCATAACAACCACTCTTGGTATAACTAATTCTTGCTACTTTTTTTTTCTAGCCTCTATTTCATGCATTTCTGTTCTGATCCTTGTTATTTTCTTTCTCCAACTAACTTTGAACTTTGCTCTTTTGTAGTTCATTGACCTATACAGATTTGGTTGTTTTTTGAGCTCTTTATTTTTTCTTCATGTAAGCACTTACAGTTATAAACTTCCCTCCTATAACTGCTTTTGCTGCATCCATAAGCTTTTGTATGTCATATCTCCATTTTCATTTGACTCAAGATATTTTTAAATTTTTCTTTTGATTTCTTCTTTGAACCACTGCTTGTTCAGGAGAATTTTTTTTTTCCACATAGTTTTCCTTGTGCTGTTAATTTCTAGTTTCTTACCTTTGCATTTGGAAAAGATGCTTGCTATGATTTCAGTTTTCTTAATATGCTAAGACTTATTTTGTAGGCTAGTATCTGATCTGTCCTAGAAAACATTCTGTGTGAGTTTGAGAAAACTATGTATTATAAGTTGTTAAACAGAATGTTCTACAGAGAAAAAAAAATCAAGAAAATAAAAAAGCAACCTACGGAATGGAAGAAAATATTTATCTGACAAAAGGTTAATATCCATAAAATATGATAAATGTATACCTAACTGTATAGAAAAAACTCTGATTTTAAAATGTACCAAAAATCTGAGTAGCTACTTTCCCAAAGAGGACACACAATGACTAATAAGTATACAAAAAGGTGATGATTAGTGAGTCATCAAGAAAATGCAAAGTAAAAACATGAGATTTCACCTCACAACTGTTAGGATGTGTATTACTGAAATGTCAAAAGATAGTGTTGTAGGGATGTTAAGAAAAGAAACACTTATATACTATGGATAATAATGCAAATTGGTATAGCCATTATAGAAAATACTGTGAAGATTCTTCATAAAATTAAAAATAAAGTTACCACATGAACCAGCAATCCCACAACTGGTTATATATCCAAAGAAGATAAATTCACAATCTCTAGTGATACCTCGTGTCTATTGTACCACTGGTCACAATACCCAAAATATACAAGCAACCTGGGAGACTGTCAATGAATAAATGGATATCGAAAATGTGGTATATACATACAATGGAATATCATTTAGCTTAAGAGAAAGGAAATCCTGCCATTTCAACAACATGGACAAACCTGGAGGACATTATGCTAAGTGAAATAAGGCAAGCACTGACAGACAAATACTGCACAATACTACTTATATGTGCAATGTGAAAAAAGTCAAATTCACTTAGAAACATTAGAGAGGTGGCTACCCATGTTCTAGTGGTGAAGAATATGGGAAGACGTTCATCAAAGAGCATAAACCTTCAATTATAAGATGAGTAAATTCTGGAGACCTAATGTACAACTTGTTGACTACAGTATTTTTTTAAGTACACAGAGAATATAGGTTAAAGTAAAATTTCCATGAATACTTATACAATTTCACTTTAAACAAAAAGTTCATTTGAATTTATAATTGTCTTTAAATTGTTAAATTTTAAACATATATTTTTTAAACCTTCTAATTCTATCATATTAAATTTTACTTTGATCTTACTTTAGTTATAATTTCCTCATATGTAGAAACCCTTTTTGGAAACATGCTTACTTTCAAAATCCCCTAGCCTCAAAAATTATTCTTTAGAAAGCAGCTATGAAATAAGAAGTTAAAATTTCTATAAATGTCTATTTTTTATAGAAGAAAAATAAAACTTCAACTATGCTACTTAACATCAACTCACATACCTAAAGACAAAAGAAATTGCTGGTGAAAAAACAGAAACATTCATAAAGGTGAAAAAATTTAGCCCAGCACCTTCATTGTGCTTCACCTAGTCAAGCTGTGCTTCTATGCTGCTATTCAAGTCACTGCTAAGTGTGGGAAGACTGTTAAAAATAAGTTTTGTGGTTGGAATAATATTTTTATAGGTTCACATTGCCCAAAGTCTTGGTCTTTTTTTTCTCTGAGAGAGTCAGAGCTCAAGTTTAGAGGAGGAAAAAAAAAAAAAAAGAAAGTACCATCCAGTTGAAAAGCGTTTTAAAAACTCTCCTGGCCAAATTTGGGAGCTAGTGTTCAATACAGCATGGTTCTTCCTTAATAAGAAGAGAAATTGAATCAAAAAACCCACAAGCATTTTTGCATGCCTCACCATCTGTAAGGTATTATGCTAAACTACTGTGGGGAATAAAACATAAGTGAGAAATCTTCAATTTTTATCTACCCGTCTCTCCTCCCATATTGTCCAAAGGAAAAATCCAAAAGTCTCTCTCTCTCTCACTCTCTCTCTCTGTCTCTCTCTCTCTCTCTCTCTCTCTCTCTCTCTCTCTCTCCTCTCTCTCTCACTCTCTCTCTCTCCTCTCTCTCTCACTCTCTCTCTCTCTCTCCTCTCTCTCTCTCTCTCCTCTCTCTCTCTCTCTTTCTCTCTCTGTCCTTTCCCTTCATCTTTAACATATATCAGAGTATCTCAAATTTTCCCAAACAGTAGAACCCCTAAGAGAAGTGAAGATGAGACCCTCGCCTCAGGGACGAGATGGCGTAAGCTCAATGCTTATAAGCAATCTCTTTTGTTTATGTTAAATTTTTAAAAATCCTATCAATAAGGCATTTAATTTTCTTCTTAAAACTGTCTTATTTATTTCATTATAACTTTTTTCCCTCAAAACTTCAAGCAAAGCTGATGCTTCAGGAAGCTATGCCGTGTTTATTCTTGGGATGTCCAGGTCATTTTGAAAAGAACAGACCAGTAATTTTTGTTTTCTGTTTTCTCCCAACAGGCACAAGTGCCATGCTCCACATTCCTCCTGTCCTACAGAGTTTCCTAATGCCCATCTTCACCTACAATGCGCAAGGCAGTAGCTAACAGAATGCTTCAGAATGATTCATGGACTTTGAATATTAGAGTAGTCAGGCATTTAAACTGACATCTGCTTTTACTAAAGCACAAAGGGTCCAACGCGTAGGCTCACATTATTTTAATTTCCAATCCGGTTAATTCAAATTCAAAGAAATAAAAAGAAAATAATGATTTCTTAGCGTGGAATATTAGTGTACTAAAATTATCATCTGATATCAGCATTAGCTAAAACAGTGACAACATAATCTTTGCTGTTGCATTTTCTTTCTTTTTTCTCTTTTAATTTTTACTTTGAAATTGTGGGGTACAATTCAGGGTCAGGTATACAAATGTTCATTGTGCAAGTACTCATATTGATGAGGTGTGTCCCCCCTTCCCCAAGTGGATATCAACTACCGTCAATCCCAGCTATCCCCTCCATCGTCCTCCCCACAGTTTCCGCTACTTTCCATCCCTTTCCTACAGTAAAATGGTAGTTGTTCAAGGTCCACTTATGAGTGAGAACATGTGATACTCATCTCTTTGTTTCTAACTTGTCTTGTTTAAAATATGAGCACACACTTGTCAAATATGCAGGAGCTTTTGCTTTGGTTCCCTTACTTGTTTTTGCTATTTTGTTATTTTATAAGAAGCATTTATTATTTTTGCATTTCTTAAAAAAGAAAGAAAACAATGGAATTTGGAATTTGCACCTATAAGCATATACATTTGTCTTCACATAACACTTTCAAAAATATATTGATCTAAAAATCATATTAAATAGTTATAAATGTATGCTGTAGTCAACAGTTCAAAATACTAAATCCACTTCATTGTCTCAAATCAAAGGCCCTTTCCCATAGGCAATTTATAAGATCGACTTCACGCATAGCTTGTAATTCTGCTTAAGCAAATTAAAACTGATCTCCTATTTGATACCTTACAATATCAATCTGGAAAGACTAGTCTTTTCCCTCCTTCCCATTTTCACCAGGTGCTCATATGGGTCAATAATCTCAGTCCAAGGAAGAAGAACCCTAGGTCAGAGGGGCTGACTCTTCCTCATATTAATGTCAGCTGACCCTTTTCCAAGCACCACGTGAGCGGTTACTGTAAATTTAGTGTTGAAGCTTAGGGGAAAACAATAGTTCTGTGACTATCACTTTACAAGTGAAAATTCAGTTTGATGAGAACCATTGAAGAGCTACCATTAGAAAAGGGAAGTGCCATGGAATAGTGAAAAGATATTCAGAGAAAGCATCTTTACTACAACTCTCACATTTGTGTGTTCTCCAACCCTATACAACATATCTAACATATCTAATTTATCTAATTTGGTAAGATTTCCAGTTAATGCTGTTCAACTTTTTTGACAATGTTTAACAGTTAATCCTAAAATACTTAAATGTTCATCATTATAATATTCTATGTGCATGACCTATGTCTTGTTATCTATTTGTGGTATTATATAATTTACTCACAAACTTACTGAAAACATTTATTCTCTAGAGCTCTGAATTAGATCTAGACTCTTTCTGCAACACATTTGGAGTATCCTCATCTACCCACAAAGTATCAAATTTTAGGCACAAAAACTTTTACGAAAAAAATTCTTAAGGATCATGATTGTTGATTTTAACGATGTGTTTCCATATTACCTAAAAATGTACAAACATATCATTAATTGTAAAATTTGTAGACTTGCATAGTAATATAGTTTTATTACATAGATTTAATTTACAAATTAAACACCAACATACTAAATCTGTAAAATTTGAATTGATATACATTTAGCCTTAATTTAATGTAACAATTGTTTTCTTTGCTATTGGTTTTGGGTATTGCCTACAACAGCATGAGTTTTTTAGTTCAATGTGAATATATAATCACTGTTTGATGAATCAATTACTCCAACAGTTTTCACTACTTGAACTGCTGCAAATCTTTGTCATAGTGTGCACTGATTATATTTTAATTTTCATTGGTCCTAATTCATTAAGTCCTTATTAGTCCGACTTTCATTTAGCTCAATAAAAAGAGTCCAATTTGGCTCCAATGGAAATACTTCATGGCAAGACTGTGTTATAATGGCATCACAAAAATGACCCAGAATCTGTTCATGTGCCAACATATATTAGCTAATTATCATAAAAATAAAAATGCAGAACAATTTCTGTGGAAAACATTCAGCACCATAAGAATGCACAAGTCAGCCGGGTTCGGTGGCTCAGCCTGTAATCACGCGCTTTGGGAGGCTGAGGTGAGTGGATTGCCTGCGCCTGTAGGTTCGAGACCCTCCTGGGCAACTTGGCAAGACCTCATCTCTACAATAAATTTAAAAATTAGCCGGGCGTGGTAGCGCACGCCTGTAGTTCCAGCGACTTGAAAGGCTGAGGCGGAAGGATCGGCGGAGCCCAGCAGATCGAGGCTGCGGTGGCCGGGAGCAGCCACTGCATTCCAGTCTGGAAGACAGAGTGAGACTCCAACTCAAAAAAAAAGGAATGCACAAGTCAACCCCTTGAGGTCCAAAAAAACATGCCAATGAAGAGTTTCCATTGCAGAAAGGATAAATATAAGGGTCAACAGAAGCTAATCTCATAAAAGCCCATTAACCACTTAACTTGCAACATGTTGTAAGTAAAGAAAACATTAAACAAAATTTCTACCTCCCAAATCCATGACCAAATAAAAGACATTTTTAACCATTCAAAACAAATGTACACTCTCTCTCTGATTATTCTATAGGTTTTGAAGTCAGATGGATTCAAGGAGAATTATTTAACCCCCTCTAAGTACCGGTTTCTATTTTTTGTATAAAACAGACAAAAATGTTATTTTATTAAAAATCATATTTATGCATTATAAAATTGTGAAAAAAATGAGGGTCTTTTGATAAACACAAAAATCTAAAATCAATAGTTAGGGAACTATATTTGTATATTAACATCCAATTAGTTACTGTTTTTTTTTCGGTTTTTTAATATATATTAAACTGGATCACACTATGTTGCTCAGGCTGGAATGCAGTGGCTATTGAACTGCAGCCTTGAACTCCTGGGCCCAAGTGATCCTCCCACCTCAGTCTCCCAAGTAGCTGGGACTACAGGTGTGTTCCATGGTGCCCAGCTTATTTCTGTTTTTAATTTTGGTGGTAGAGTACTCAGAATATTCTTAACTCAGAGATAAGTAGTTTCAAATGTTATCAATTTTAGCAATTAATCTTGTAAGATACTTCATTCACACAAGAAAGCAAAACAGGTCTGCCCAAAAAGAAGAGGTGGGATAATTTTAATGTTTCCAACAAGTTAATTTTAATGTACTACATATTTTTAAATATAATTTATTATAATTTTAAAAAATATATTCCAACGTGTTTCTTTATTTGTAAAATGGAGGTAGAAATATACATTCAGGGTTATTGTAATAACTAAACAAGGCAACACAGATCCTGTTACGCATGGTGTCTGGTACAACAAATGTAAATTCCATCTTTTAGTCTAGCTAATCGGTACTATCTCCTTTGGGAATACAATTTAAAGACAATAGTTATTTAATATTATTATAACTGAATAAAGTCTACATTCAACAATATATATATTTTTTTATTTTATGAAAGTAGGCAAAAGTTACCAAATGTAATTCTGAAAATATACAACACAAATTTTAGGGGCAGTATTTTTAAGAAAATAATCAACTGGTTTATTTTTATTTTTTATTAAGATGTGGGGTAAAATTCAGGGTTAGGTACACAAATGTTGATCATGCAGGTACCCTTGTTGATGAGGTGTGCCCCTCCCTTCCCCAGCAGCCTCCCCCAACTGCCAATCCCACCTTCCTCCCCTGACAGTTTTCCACTACTCCCAATCCCTTTCTTATAGTACTGTAATTGTGTTTTAAAGAAAACATTAACGGTGTTCTCATAATGCAGTGAGTGTTCTTCTCCAGTAATCTTTACATGTTAGATGGATTTTATGAGCTAGCAATCATAGTATGAAAAATTTTAACAGGCTTTGCTGCATCAAAATTGTATCCCCTTTAAGAACTTTCCACACACACCAAGAAACATCATGCAAAAATCATAATCAAGGTACTGGCAAAAATCTATCTCCCATTAAGGCTACTCATAAATTGGGAAAATATAATAATATAGCCCTGTCCTACATAATTTAATAGAATGAATATCAAGAGTCTATGATTTTTATATTCATTTACCTAAATTATATATATATATGTATGTTTGAGTGTGTACACAAATACAGATGTTCCTCAACCTAAGATGGAGTTATATCCCAATAAACCCATCATGAATTGACAATATCATAAGTTGAAAAGGCATTCAATACACCTAACCCACCCAACATCATAGCTTACCCTAGCCCAGACTCCTGGGCCATGGACTGGTGGTACCAGTCTGTGGCCTGTTAGAAACCGGGCCACACAGCAGGAGGTGAGCGGCAGAAGAGCTAGCAAAGCTTCATCTGTATTTACAACCCCTCTCCATCGTTGCCATTACCAACTTCTGTCAGATCAGCTGAGGAATTAGATTCTCTTAGGATCATGAACCCCACTGTGCACTACACATGGAAGGGATGTATGTTGCATACTCCTTATGAGAATCTTGCTGTATGATCTGAGGTGGAGCTGAAGCAGTGATGCTAGAGCTGGGGAAGGGGTGCGAAAATGGACTAACGTTAGCATTGAGGATTGACTGCACATCCCTGCCTCCACAAAACCAGTTCCTGATGTCAAAAGAGGTTGAGGACTGGCTGCCCTAGCCTACTTTCAACATGTTCAGAACACTTACATTTGCCTATAGTTAGGCAAATTATCAAACATGAGCTATTTTATAATACAGTGTAAAGTGTTGAAAAATCTCGTGTAATTTATTTAATATTATGCTGAAGTACCAAAACAGAATGGTTGTATGGATTCCATCACAAAATCAAAAACTGTAAGTCAAACCATCATAAACCAGGGACCATCTGTATACAATTATAGACAAATATACCTATAACTATTATTTAGATAAGTGAATGTATATATATAATGAATATACATATATTATTTAGGTAAATGAAATATGATATATCATCCATACACACAAAAATACTCTCATACAGATCTATATACTTGTATATAATATATATATATACACACACATACATACAGTCTATACATATATACACACACACACAAAGACAGAAACTGCAGTACTTTTTATAACTGAAATTTTAAAAAGCAAAGTTTATAAGAAGAGGGACAAGGTTAACTTTACATACTTTTCAAAAAATAAAAATCATATTCTTACATCTTTCAGAATATATATTGAATTACTAATGTGTAGATTTGTTCTTAGCATATTTTGTAAAGGTTAACATAATGTCTAAAGATTACATTCCTAAAAATAATACTTGTGCAAAAATCTAATGACATAATTTTGACAAGTATCTCTTCTGAAAAACTATTTTCTGATTTACCTGTAAGTCGTCACTACAAATGCTGAGAATGAGTGCAGTTAGCAAGAGTCAAAGAAGATTTATCACATTTTAAATAATTCAATGACCAGAAATGCATCTCATATCTGTAGTAAACCAAGAATTCAATTTGCTTTAAAAAAAATTGTTATCAAGATGCCTACTCATATCCCTTTGTATCTAGGAAATAGGTTTAAATCTCTTATGGTTTCTATATAGACAAGTATAATATACATAAGCAATGAGAATATTATTTCACCATGCTCTCAGAGACTAAGGTAATTCAAACTGGAAAAAGGAATTTAGAACACATCTAGTTAATGTCAACCCTGTAAAAAATCCTTTCTTTTTCTTTTCTCTTCTTGTTTTAGAGACAGGGCCTCACTCTGTTGCCCAGACTGGCGTACAGTGGCACAATCACAGCTACTGTATCCTCAAATTCCTGAGTTCAAGTGAGTAGCTGCAACTACAGGTATGCACCATCATACCCAGCTGACTTTTTTCTGTAGACACAGGGTCTCACTCTATTGGTCAGGCTGGTCTCAAACTTCGTACTGGAATTATAGGCATGATCCACTGTATACACAACCAATCATTCTTCTTTTTTATTTTTCTTTTATTTTTTTAAGATAGATTTTACTCTGTCACCAAGGCTACAGTGCATTGGCACAATCACGGATCATCATACCCTCAAACTCCTGGGCTCAAGCAATTCTCTTGCCTCAGCCTACCAAGTTTCTGGGACTACAGTTGTATGCCACCATGCCCACCTAATTTTTTAATATTTTGTAGAGACAAGGTGCCATGTTGTGGCACAGGATGGTCTTGAACTCCTGGCCTCCAGTGATCCTCCCGCCTCAGCCTCCCAAAGTGCTGAAATTACAGGCATAAGCCACCATGCTCAGCCCCAAGAACTCTTTCAATGTCATTATAATTTGATCAGCATAATCACTTTTATAATCCAATATAATGTACTGACAGCATACTTTTTAAATATTTCTATAACTTACATAACACACAGTAATCCCTAGTGAATAGAACGCTCTGCCACCATGATATAAAATAGAATAATCACAATTTGAGATATGTTTATTATATCTTTTTCTACTCAGTTTTTAAGCTATTGTCTCCTCTTGAGGCAGCACCCCTAAAAGGATTTTGCTTGTTAATTGATATCACAGGGTCTGCATGAAAAGGTTATGAGCATCTTTATTTCCAATCCATCATTTTTAACTCCAGTGAATATTATTCAAGTCCCAAATGTAAATTCAGACTGATCGAAATGAAGTTCACTATGCTGTATTAATTCAAAGTATCATTCAGATAGAATAAAGCTTTCCATATACTACATCTTCATTTAGCAAAAACCTAGGTTCGTGTTTTGTCTTTTATTTTTAATCTGCAAAATTCCTTATATTATAACCTAGTAATATAATTAAACCTAAATTTAGACAAGCAAGTAGCAGTCTTGATTATTTATTTAAAATAACTTGTTTTGATGGTTTTTTTGTTATTATTTGAAGAGAAAAATTCAAAGTATATAACTTTTTAATTTGTTTTAATTTTCAAATTATGCATAGAGGATAGTACCTGAAGCTATATGTAAAACATTGCTTGAAGGAAATAACTGAAAAGGCAAATTCTCATTCAAATATTACAAAATTAGATTCTTAGAGTCATATTAAAATCTCTTGACAAGAGGATACATCAGTATACAGCCTAATGTTAATGACGTGAAGCTCCACAAAATGATGGAGTCATGGCATCTCACCTTGGAGACCTTACATTCAAACGGACAAGTCAGAAACCAAAAAGAGAATGAGAGTGATAGAAAGGAGAAAACTCCAAATGAAGCAGGATATTTTTCTACTTAGGAAACAAAAGAAGACTTTGTGGAACTTTGAGATAACCCTTGAAGGACAGTCTATATAAGTGGAGAAGGAGAGGATTCCAGACAAAGAACACAACGTGAGTAAAACCACAATATCAGAAAAGTATAGGAGATGCTGAAGGAATTATGAGGAGCCTATGGTCAGAATGCAGGGTAAATGGGGCAAAATAAGGGTGAAACAGAATAAGCTGTGAAGCTGGTAGCTTAAGACATTCTATACAACACACACTTTAATTTTTTTTCTCTGCCATCTACACCCCATTTATGGAACCTCCATATAAGATCCCCATCTTTTACATGTCAGAGAAACAGTCATGTTCACAACCTTTCATACGGATAGGGTGCAGAAATCGACTCACCTGCCCCAGGAAGCTAGTGACACCATGAAGCAAAAACAGTACAGGCGGCTTCCCCACAAAAGTGGTGACCACGGTGGCAGATACCTCTGGTTACTGGTGGCATCAAGAACTGTTTCCAGGTAAAATGTCTAGCGACCAAGATCTAGTGGGTGTCCTGTAGTGGCACCTGATAACACACCAGATAGGGTTGCCACATAAATTCTGGGCCCTGCTCCTGGGAGTCTAGAACTCATCTTAATTCTTAGGCCATGCCAGGATGATATGAATTGCTCAAGATCCTTTAATAAATCCTTTTCTAAATAAATTAGCCAGAGGTGGTAATTTTTTCTTTTAGTGAAGAATCCTGACTGATATGCTGTGCAAAATTATTTGGTCTTTATTTTGTGGAATATATAGAAGCATAAGTCAATTAAGGAAAATTTTCTCCAAATTTGAGTTTGATTTATTAGTACTATTTTGTTTTATCTTCTAGTGAATTTCATAATGTCTATCAAGTTTCCTTAAACTTTTACATAGGGACATATTTAATTAATGGTTAAAAATACTATGAATATTGATTATCTTCTAATTAGTACTTTGCTACAGTTTTGAAATTCTAAATTTTTTTAACTTCTGGGTTAAATTTTGTAAAAAATTATCTTCTGAATCAACGAATAAGAGGTTGTACCCAGCCCAGTTTCCAGATCTATCTAGTCAAAATCTCTTCTGCAGCAATATGGTATTTAAAAAGCATTGAATAGGCCACTTTCCCGCACAAAGCTTGAAGATGGATAAACAAAACCAGTGATTTATGAGCTATATAAGTAAACACCTGACATGTCGCAGCTTCAGTTTAGAGCTTGAGAGCTGTAAATGTGATGTTGTATCACTTGTTTAAGATGTATTTCCATATGAGTGACTCAGAATTTGCTACAAGATAAATCAAAACAGTATTCCCATCTCATTTTTATGTGTAACACTTTAAAGTTTTCTTTTCCATTCATTCCTTCTTTTTATTCAAGCAACTCCATTTGTGAATACTTCCCCTCATACAGCTATTTGTTATCCATGTTGTGGATGAATGAACTCTGAAAATCCAGACTGTACCAAATGAATGTTTTGTCCAAATGACAGACTGTCAAGAACCAACCTTTCCATAGGAAGACTGACATAATGGCCACAAGAGTGATGTCTGTTCTTCTTTATCTGGCACAAGAAAATCAGTGTTCTGACGTAAGGCTGTGCAGTGAGTCTAACATAGGAACACAGCATAAAAACACAAGCTGTCAAAAATTAAACAAAAATGTCTTTGATCTTATTTCATACTTCATGTATGACTACATGAGACTACGAGGAGGAAAGAAATATATAATAATTAAGTAGCCTCTTTCATGTTTGTGATCAGGAGAGAAGGTTATTTAAACACTAAAGAAACTGCTCTAAGCAAAATATTTCTGAAATTTTACCTCAGAAATGTGAATTTGAATACATAAATTAAAATTCCTCACAATAATAAGAAAGAACTGCACAAGAGAAAACATGCTATAACCAAGGAAATTTTGTTTATCTTTTTGAGAAACATTATTTCTCAGTAATTAAAATACCTCTTTTTAGTATTTTGTCTTCCTTTTATAGCCCAGTTCTTGGTATGATTCATTTAATGTGAGGTTCTAATTTTTATTATGATTCAGAATTTCTTTCTGCTTTTCAAAGAGCCAGCTTTAAGTGCGCCTACATTTGTACAATTATCCTCCCAAGCAGCCTAGCCATTAAGCAGCCAGGCTTCTCACAGTTGCGAGACCTCAGCTTCTTTTGAGCAACCTGTTTACTCATTACTTCTCTTTTTCTTTCTCCGATCTTATTCATAACAGATCCCTACTGGAAACAAAAGAATGCCAGTATTATTCGTGGAAAACAAAATACGATATCTATGTTTATTTATTAGCTCTATCCAGCACCAGTTCTGAGCCTTATTTTCACACTCCAGTACAAATGAACAACCTATCCTGGCTGACAAATGAAAATTTCTACCTGTCTTTTCAATTTCAGAGTTACTCCTACAGAATTTTCCATATGCTGCTGGTCTAGTTATCCTCCTAAAAAGCTATTATAATCAAGAAACTTCAATACTGAACATCATACAATAGTGTTTTTGCATTAAATTCAAATAAACTCTTCTATATTTACTATATGTCTATCATCTGGCAATAAAATCAACATTTAAAAATTTTTTCTCACATTCAAAAATACTTTAAATTGCAGTAAACAGAGCATCCACAACATTATATATTTTAACCTATTTAAATTATGTTATGCTGCCTCCAAAGCCCTAAATCTATTGCAATATACACCTATGCATCAAATTAAAACAATGATTTGTATTCTACTTTTATCCCATTCTTTTTACGTACTATTACATAATAAGCATTTTCTACTTCATAAAATAAATGTAAGAAATCATTTTAATGGTTGTTCATAATTATGGCATATTGATACAGAGTAGTTTATTTATCTATTTTCCTCTGTTTTTAGGTTTTCTCACATATCATTACACACAAATCTAAAATCATCTCTAGTTTCCTAAGTGACATTGCTAGGTCAAAGGATAGATTACACATAAGCAATACTGAAAACTTGAAACCAACTTTGGTATCATTTCATGTGAACGTCAAGAAAAAGTGTTACCAGCTAGTGTTTAAGAGTTTTAAAATTAATATTTTTTAAAGAAATGTAATGTTAGATACAACTTGTAAATAACTCACCTAAATACATTTATAATTATATGAAAATATGATATTGTTAAATGAATTTAGGATTATTTAATTCCCCTTTTATGGGTTTATTTATTATTAACTATTTTTGGAAGTTTTGATGAATATGCTTAAAATGATGACTTGTAAAATTAAGAAACTGTCAATGACTTTTAATTGTACCTAATTATTCTGCACACAAATGATAACTTCAGTAACATCACTTTAAACTATTAAAAGGATGTTCCTAAAAATAAACACGCCAGGTAAACACTTCTGTTACTCCCGTCTTTATTTAGTTTTCTAAAAATAATATTTAGAATTAGAAATTTCTTCTTAAAATAAAATATTTTTAAATTGGATTTTTTCAAACATTAACTGAGTATTTCCAAGGAAAAATGTCGAACAAGCATGAACTGACACAGCTGACGTGCTGACCAAACCTGACGGCCTAATGCTAATTTCAAAACATTCCTCATGCTGCCAGGAAATGGTCCTCCCTTCCATAGAGTCACACTTTTATGGGATGGATAGTGAATGTTTCTTTGAGGCCATCTAGGCCATCGGAGTTTGAGTCAGATTACCTCTGCGTATGCATTCAGTTCTAACCTTCTTTTATTGATGACTCGTGAGTCATGCCATCCTCCAATCAGAGTGGAGGTTATTGTGAAACATTTATCTTTTTATTCTAGTGCTGCCTTTTGTATTTGTATCACTCCATGCTTCATAAAGCATTTTTAGACCTATTATTTTATGTAACTGTCACAGTCTGGTAACAAAAGGTAGAGTTTGGATCTATTATCTGTCCCTGGTTCAGAAAGGCAAGGTGATAAACTAGTTAGTATCAGAGGTAATCTGAAAACCTAGTTCTCCTCATTCCAGGCCTGTCAACATTTCACTGTTCCTCTTAACATTCTCTGGCCCAACTGGGTAAAAGTAAACTTATTGGTTAAAATGGTATAAGTCATTTATCAGCTTAGAACAAAAGAAGAGCCTAAGAAATCTAAATAAACCGTTTTCAAAAAGCATTCCCCCCTTTTTTTTTTTGAGTCGGAGTCTCACTCTGTCGCCCAGACTGGAGTGGAGTGCAGTGGCCACTCCCGGCCACCACAGCCTCTACCTGCTGGGCTCCGGCGAGGCTTCCAAGTAGCTGGAACTACAGGTGCGCGCTACCACGCCCGGCTAATTTTTCTGATTGATTGTAGAGATGAGGTCTCGCCAAGTTGCCCAGGCGGGTCTTGAACCCGCGGGCTCAGGCAATCCACTCACCTCAGCCTCCCATAGGCACGGGATTACAGGCTGAGCCACCAAGCCCAGCACCTTCCCCTTTTAAAAACGGACATTAAACAATATTTTAACTCTAATTCAGAATTAACATGAGAATGTGTCTGAGATAGAAACATTTTTGCATCTAATATACATAAACTAGTACATGAGTAAGAACAATACCAACCCCCAAAAGCTGATACTGGACTTTCACATACAAAAGTTTTAAGTATTGTCTAAACTTTATAGACAATGGAGGTATAATGGTAAAATTTATGTGTCAACTTGGCTACATTATAGTGCCCAGTTGCCTGGTCAAATGCCAGTCTACACATTGCTGTGAAGATATTTCTTTAAAAATGATTAACATTTAAATCAGTAGACTTTGAATAAATCAGATTATCCTTTATATTTTATGAGAGGCAAATCCAGTCAACTGAAAGCTTTAAGGAAAAAAAGAAAGAAAGAAACAAATTCCCTGAAGAGGAAGGAATTCTACCTCCAAACTGCCTTTAGAATTGAGCCTTAACATCAACTCCTGCTAGAATATACAATCTGGCAGCCTGTCCAGCAGATTTTAAACTTGCCATCTGCCCCCACAATAGTGTGAACCAATTCCTTAAAAGAACAGCTCTGAAGTTCCTCTTATATAATATATATAACATAAATATAATATTCATAGTTTTATTGTTTACATACATTATATTGGTTCTGTCTATCTAGAGAACCACTGGCTAATACAGTGGGTTAGCTTTAACACCTATTCCAAGATCCTTCTCCTTTTCTTTCTTCAGCTACGGAAGTTAGAACGTAAGTATTCAATTCACCTGACTCTTGTAGATACATGTGTCTATATGACACAATTCTGATCAGGATTTCGGCAAAAGTCCAGGAGGATTTCATCTATGCAGAAAAAACTAGATCCATGCCAAGAAAAAAAAAAATCTTTTCCTTTCCTATCTGGAACTAGAATTAGACATTTAAAAGTGTCTGAAATCTGTAAGCGTGAGAACAAAAGCCAACACTAGAAGCATAGACAAAGTAAAAAAAACAAAGGCATGAGACCACAACAGCATTATTTAGCATCACTTAGTCATGGCCTACTCACCTACACATCTGGAAGACTGAAAACCAAAAAGCCACTGTGGCCAAGTTTTCTGTTTTCTTTGGTCAAATACATTCATAAAAGACAGAATACTTGTCGAATATCTTCATGCCAGTGGTCCCCAACCTTTTTGGCATCAAGAACCGGTTTTATGGAAGATAATTTTTCCACAGATGCGGGGGGAGCCCTGGGGGATCATCAGGCATTAGATTCTCATAAGGAGTGGGCAACCTAGTTTCCTCACATTCACAGTTCACGATAGGGTTCACACTCCTATAAGAATCTAATGCCACCGCTGGTCTGACAGAAGGAACCCACCACTCACCTCCCTGCTGTGTGGCCCTATTTCTATACCATTCCATGGCTCTGGGGTTGGGGACCCCTGTTTTATACACATCTATCCAATATCTTCAGTTGGTAAACAATTGTTTTCTTATAGAAAGTTTAGTAGGAAATATTTTTAATATAAGTATGAAAGTCCAGATATAATTTATCAAGCATTTAATGATTTCCTCAATTAAAACATGGTACAGCAATTAATGAGGTGTTTCTTTTAAAAGGCTTTCATTTAGAGCTATGCTGGAAGAAATCAGTTCTTGCAATCAGTCGAAACACACAAAGCAGGGAGAGGAAGTCAGTGTGTTCATGGATACAAATGGTTGTAAGAACACTAACGAACATTTGTAGGCTAGATATGTTTTTCAGAAATACACATGCTTTAAATTATTTTCAGAACTTCACTAAATAAGGTTCTTTTTAGTGTATTATTCAAAATAACCCCAAAATTTTATTGGTTAATAAAATACATGAGCCTACGAATGTCACTATATTCAGGTTGTAATAAAATCAGGGAGGTTGAGATAGAGGCAATTTAAAATCAACTGGACTGAAAACGCTGATGTCCACTGAAAAATAGTTTAAACAAAGTTGTTTACAAAAGAATATTAAATTAACCTAGTGGCCTAAGTGTCCCCAGAATTCTAAGACCTTACTTTAATTAAGAGACCAGCAAAGATGCTCATTCCCCGGTGGTAGAACAGGATTCTCACACTTCTAAAGGCCTTTCTGTGGCTGTCATCTCCTCTGTGGTCTTTCCATTGCTTTCTGTCTGCCAACGGTTGGACTCAGGTAGTCACCAACACGGCCATCCCTGGGTGGGTAGCTTCTCTAGTTTCCTCATCTATGACTTTGACCTAGAAGAGACCAACCCTGGCCATCCTGTCTCAGGGCATCATGTGCAGCCCATTTTGTCTCGTTCCTTCTCTATGAGTGCAAAGTTTACCTAATTTTCCAAGTTAAGATCAACTTCATGAAGCCTTCTAGCCAAAACTTTGTAGCCACCAGTGATGGCTTCTTTGAAATATCTGTAGTGCTTATCAATGTATGACTTATCAATTCCAAGCTTCTATGGTACTTATTTGGCTTTTTTCCCTAGCTATACTTCCAAGGAAAAAGTTTATGTTTATGGTTAGAACAAGACATGAAATCTTATACTTGGTAAGTACTTCCAATACACTTATTCCGGTATGGACTGGTGTCCTGGTATTTTTACTGTGTGACTTTACAGTTTGTTTAAACTCCAGAAGTAGGTGTATCTTCCTAAAGAGATTATCTATAACAACGTCTCTATTTTCATATTCTATCAACAGCTAAACATATGGCTGGCACTCGGCACAAACCTGCTTACAATATTAATTGCAATAAAAATGGTAATAACCTAAAATTTATCCATAGAGAGTTTCACAAGGATTTATTTATAAAGCTGCACTAAATAGGAGTTCTCTTCAGTGAATCATTCAAAATAACCTCCCCAATTTTTTTCATGATATATGAGCCTACATATGTTGCTATATACAGGTTGTAATATAAGTCAATGTAAAAGACACTCCTAAAACCTAAAAATTAAAAAAGCACTCATATTAAAAGTCACCAAAAACAGTAAAGATTTTACAAAGTTATAGCTCTTTTTTTAAGTATTTAACTATTCCTACAAATTTCCCCTCTCTATATATATGTATTATTATGTATATGTAAAAATATGTATAATGTATTCATATATAATATATATATTTCTGAGAAGTGAATGAGAAATCTTCATTTTAATTTAGACTAATCACCAGAACAAGCAATACTTGTCCAGATAAAATGATGAGTCCCCAGAATATATCCCAGTAAGTAAAATTCTAGCATGATGTATATGCCCATGTGCACTTTGTTCCTTAATATTACAGCTGAAAGAAAAACAATTACTTTATATAAAACTGACAGCCTGCATGTTTATTCTTTCCCTGAGACACAGTAAAAGTACAGTTTTCTATATCTATTGAAAATGAAATCTTTATTTCTATATAATTTTCCTGTAAACATGCTAAAAACTGGAAAGAATGCAGCAATTTTGATCTCTTTCATTTACTCCTCACAGATCTCTCTGGGAAAAATGCAGTGACCCTTAATCTCCTACTCTCTAGTAGACAGAATGTTAAAATTGATGACAGCAGTTCTCCACTCCAGGCCTTTACTGTCTGACCTCTGTCACCTACCTCCTTCCTTTCCAATTTCCTTATATTGTATACACTTGAACTTGTCTATTACAATCTGACATCATAGTTTTAAAATAAAAATGAAAGCCATCCTTAAAATTCATACTCAGAATGTCAATATAACATTTTAAAAAGAATGTGATCTCTGAAATCAAATAAACCAGAGTTCAAGGCAAAACTCTAACAACTCTTTAGCTGTGTGACCTTGGGCAAGCTCTTCAACTTCTCTGAGCCTGTTCTCTCACTTGTGGAAGAGAGCAAAGGAAACTTCACCTCACTTAATGCTCCGGGCAGTTTAGAAAGCTATGTTAAAGCATCCAGTAAAGAGCTTTGTATATAACTAATGGTCAATAATTTATTGTTATAGCTACATAAGTATATAAATCAATTTGATGCTTATTTTCAAAAGTTTTCAAAATTTTCAAAAGTTTACATTATAGTTCATCATAAGCATAATAAATACTAGACGTTTCAGATATTTTCTAGCATAGTCTTAATTCTATAAGGAAAGAAAGTAGAAATTAACAGAACCACAATGAGCTACAGATCAGCATTTGGTCTGGTTGTCTATCTGGGTTTTATATTATCATAAATCCTTGTTCCAATTTCCACTTCCTTCACAAGTTACATAACATCAAAATGTTAAAATGATGCTTAAACTTAGCGAAATTTATTCCCATTGTATTTACAGCATTCAAAAGAAACAAAGCTAATCAAGACAACTCTATCACATGACACCAGCATTATCAACCAAACATCTAAATATTAAAAAATCTATTAGATCCAGATCTAGATTAATTTGGTCAACTCTTATTAATTCTATTCTATAGGGGAAAATGACAAATGACAAATATAAACTAAGAAAAAAGTATTTTTCATAGTTTTATAATATTCTAAAGCCTTAATTGATAACTATACAGCTTGGCCAATAAGAATCACATAACACTAACATCATTTTTTATTCATTTTCTCTAGGAGTTGCGGAAACTGGTTGGTAAACTGTTCATCCCATAAACTCATGTGTATAAACTGGAATTTAATACCAGTATGGAGAAAAAGAAAACCAAAAAAAGATTAACCATTCCTATCCTTTAAAACATGTTTTTTTCTTTTTTTTCTTTCTTCTTTTTTTTTTTTGAGTTGGAGTCTCACGCTTGTCGCCCAAGCTGGGGTGCAGTGGCACACTCACCACCACCCCAGCGACGACCTGCTGGGCTTCACGATCCTTCTACCTCAGGCTTCCAAGTAGTTGGAACTACAGGTGCACACTACCATACTCGGCTAATTTTTTGATTTTTATTGTAGAGACGAGGTCTCACCATGTTGCCCAGGCTAGTCTTGAACCTGGGGGCTCAGGCAGTCCTCTCACCTCGGCCTCCCAAAGTGCTGGGTTTACAGGCTTGAGTCACTGCCTTGGCCCTAAAACATGTTTTTTTCAAGTATTGTGTTTAATCATAAATCTTTTGAAAAAAGAATAAGATACAACCTGGGGGCTGGGCTCAGTGGCTCAGCCTGTAATCTCAGTGCTTTGGGAGGCCGAGGTGAGTGAATTGCCTGAGCCCGAGGGTTCGAGACCCGCCTGGGCAACTTGGTGAGAACTCATCTCTACAATAAATAAAATTAGCTGGGCGTGGTAGCGCGCGCCTGTAGTTCCAGCTACTTGGAAGGCTGAGGCAGAAGGATCGCCGGAGCCCAGCAGGTCGGGGCTGCGGCGGCTGGAAGCGTGTCACTGCACTCCAGTCTGGGCGACAGAGTGAGATTCCAACTCAAAAAAAAAGAAAAAAAATACAACCTGAGGTTCTTTAAAAAAAATAAAAGCACACAGTTTTACATAATCAAGAATTGTATCATTACTTATACACTTGTATACAAAACTGATAATTGTGCTGACACAATAAAACTTGAAAAGCAGTGAAAAACATTTTCCTTCAATTATTCACAGACACGTTTTACAATTGTCTACCAAATTTGATAAACTCAATTTTACTCATTATCAACTTCTTCAATCTATTCTCCAAGTGACATACTTGATGAAATGGAACTTTGGTGTAATTTGCAAATGAGATTTAAGTTCTAAATGCTTTGATAGTTTAAGGCTAATTTCTGAATGTATGAACACAGCGTTCTGAATCCCAATCTAGTTTATGTGACCATTTCTTAAATATGTAAAAAGTCTTCTTTAAAAGGGTAATCAAATTAATAATATCCCAAGAACACCAGCGCAGGGCAATGTAGTTGTATTTGACAGAAAAGAAATCATTTCAAAAATGAATTTAGGCAAAATACTACCTGATAAGAGCATTGAACACTATGAGCACTAAAAAACAAAGAAATATTAGGAAAAAAAGAACAGAAAACGAAAATGAAGCTAAAATGAAGAAAATTCGAACTTAGTTAAGGTAATAAAAAGACAGGATCTTAAAATTTACTTATACCATGGCCTTTTAAAATATTATGAAAATATCTACATTCATAAGGTTTGCTTCAAGTAATTTTATTTTGCTAAAGAAGTACCATAACTATTTTAATTAATACATTACCATTCATGAGATTACCAAGGTTTCAAAAAAAAACAAATTTATGATATAAAGTTAAATGTTCTTCAAATGAAACGATGAATCAATTTCAATGAATTTGAAATTATTTTTATATTGGACCATTTGTTAGACAATCTATATGCAAAATTTAATGCACTGCATAAATAAATACTATGGTAACAAATATTTACAATATCAAGAATAAACATCAATTACATGCTTATAACCAATTTAAAAAAATTCAAAACACAACTATAAAATATGTTGTCAGAATAGCAAATACGGAATAACAAAGGTTATTGATTATGGTGAGTCTTTCCGTAGACTTTCCAAACTAAGAAGACAGTCTTGATGAAATTTGATTACCACAACTACATAAATCTTTAAGGCTATTTAATTTATAAAACAGGGAAATCAGGCCATTGTTTTGTTAAGCACTGGCCAGACCATATGTTCTTTGAGCTATGATCATCATACTTTCTTAGCTTTGGACCCCTCCCCTGCCCTGGGGAGGTGAATCTCTCCTCTCTCTCTCTCTCTCTCTCTCTCTGTCTCTCTATCCGTCTAATTTACTTTCTAAATAAACTGCATTTTCCGATCTAAAAAAAAAGGGAAACCAAGATAAAGTGAAGGTCAAATATGAAAAATTCAGACTTTTAAAGAACCATAAACAACCACATGAATCTTGATTTAAGCAATCATACATATGGAAGGGAAACGAAGGATAATGGATTTATATGTTATGTAATTAATCAAAGATTATCCTGCTCTCAATCTATTTCTAGCAAGAACATCTACAACTTAATCAATTACAACACAATATAAAAGTATTTGTTCATAAAACCAAAGTCTAGTTTCACAAAAGAAGACATACATTATAAGATATTTGAAACACTAAAGTCACTTTAAATAGAAACTTCATTAAATGATTCTATATCATAAAAATAACCTGAAGATTTGACACATAGTATCATGTACATATAAAATGGTCATCTAAAAATATCAACTATTAATACATTTTCAAGAGAAATAAAAAAACTTTGGCCCATCACCAAATAATAACATGATAAAGTTCCATGCTATGTGCTTTACTGACCCTAAATTTGTTTTGCAATCCTAATTCAGAAACTCTACAATGATACTTTATACTGTATTCAAGTTTTAGTAAATCACATAAAAAACATAGAAGCTGAAATTTACAATTGGAGATTTATTTTGGTTTATATCCATTATCCCCTTACTGGCCATTTAGTAAAAATCATCTTTGTGACTCAGTATTGTATCTGCTCTCACAAGCTCATGCCATGATAAATGCTTCTCACACATACACACACATATATATAAGAAATATCCAGATATATGTAAAACATGCATCATGTAGTTAAAATGTGTTTTTGATATTATAATTTGTATCAGGATACCTTTCAGGTCACACTATACAGTTCTTTAAAAATGTGGAATTCATAAAAGCAGAGAGAAGAATGGTGGTTACCAGAGGTTGAGGGGTGAGGGATTGAGATGTTGATCAAAGGATATAAAATTTCAGTTAGACAAGAGGAATAAGTTCCAGAGATCTCCTGTATAACATGGTGATAATACTTAGTAACAATTGATTTTATACTTAAAAATTGCTTAAAGAGTATATTTTAAGTTTTCTCACCAAAAAAATGATGTGTGTGAGGCAACACATGTTAACTCATTTAATTTAGTCATACCATAATGTCACATATATCAAAACACTATCTTGTATGCCACATATACAATTTAATTTGTAAATTTTAAAAAATCAAACTGAATTTAAATAAGGAACATCACTCAGCTCTTTAAAATTTTCCAAGGCTTCCCATTTATCTTACTGAACTCTTTCCACCATGTGATCCCTGCCTGTGTGGAACTTCATTCTCAAATCGCTTTGCCCTGAATGCTTATAAGTGAACCACACTGGCCTCATACCAGTTTCATGTATACTTCCAGGCCTTTGCACTGACTCTTCCTCAGTCTGGATAGTCAACTCTTCCTAGGTTCATTCTCATGCTTTGCTTCTGGGCTCAAATGTCACCGCTTCCCAGAAGACCTGCCTGATGAATTTATCTAAGTAGCCTTCATATTTACTCTTTTGTGTATCATCCTGCTCATGTCTTCTCAGTTTGTGATTGTTTATTTGTCTACCTGTTTATTGTATGTCTCCCTCCGTGAAATGACAAATTCCACAAGGACAAAAAGCCCATCTATCCCACTCCTCAGTATCTGTTTCCCAGTAATTCCTAGTAAATGTAGAATAATTAGATGAGATATATTAAAAAGGGCTAAACATTTGGGGAGTTTGCAACTCTTTGTGAATTTTTTTTAGCAGTTAAGAAAGGGTGGGAATTGCATATTGATTTGAGGATGTTGTGTAGTACATTTTCCTTTTGCTGTCCCAGAAGTGCAAGCACATCTCTTAAAATAATAGTGTAATTGCTCTGAAATGCTAGGCAGTATTAAAATAAAAAGGAGGAAGATGATATCTAGGTACTAACATAAGAATACCTACAAGAAATAATCCTAATTTTAAAAGGCAGCTTTTAGAGCAATATGTATAAAGTGTCAACTCTTGTGACAAACAAAAGTTGGGGGTGAGGGAGTTACTGTATATCTTAATGTTGCCTGTCATTTTACAGCAACTTTGGAAATACAAAGAAGAGTGGTTAGAAGAAGGTAAGGAGGCCTCTCCAGGTAGACGAAGGACAAAATGTGAATGATTTTTTTTTACTATATGTATTTCTATGCTTTTTAATTTTGAACCATTTTATATTATTGATTCAAATCACTAAATACAATTTGAATTTTAAGTAATTTTAAAACTACTAATTTTAATAATTGAAACTTAAACAAATTAAACTTTTCCATTCTATGTGATATGATTTTTTTTAAACACGAACTGCTTTACCCATGCATAAAGCAGTTTACTTAAAACAAATGCCTTTATGTAGCCTGATAATACACACAGGAAATTCCTCCCCCTATTTGACTAATCTGGGAAAGTTGTTCAGCTATGAGAGTCTTGCTTTTCTACTAAAAAGTTCTCACAAAGGGTTGCAAAGCTATACATAGATCTGTCCTCATCTCCAATGCATTTTATCTCTGATCTCACATTTTACTACTCTCCCAAACCCTTACTCAATTATAGTTCTCCTTGCCTTCTTGCCAATTCTTGCTTGCCACATGCGTTTCTCTTGGGAACTTGTTCACCTACTGTTCCCTGGAAGGAAAGCTTCTCCCTCAGGTTCCTGCATGGTTCAAATATCATTGTCTCAATAAGGTCCACCAAACCTTCCTATGTTAAACTGGATACTTGCCACCCTGCATTCCTCAGCCTTCCCTTGCTTATATATTGTCTTTTCTTACTAGATAATAAGGAAGAGATTTATGCCTATTTTTGACTACTGTTGACTCCAGTACCTAAAGGATAGTGCCTGGCATATGTCATGCTCAATAAATATTTGCTGAGTAAATGAATAATGAATGAAACTCAATGTATCCAAAAGAAAACTAATTCTTCCTCAACCCTTGCCAGTAGCACAAACGCATAATTCAGTGGCACAATTGACTTTCCTGAATTTCTGACAATGATGGTAAGAAAAATGAAAGATACAGACAGTGAAGAAGAAATTAGAGAAGCATTCCATGTGTTTGATAAGGATGGCAATGGCTATATTAGTGCAGCAGAGCTTTGCCATGTGATGACAAACCTTGGAGAGAAGTTAACAGATGAAGAGTTGATGAAACGATCAGGGAAGCAGATATCAATGGCGATGGTCAGGTAAACTATGAAGAGTTTGTACAAATGATGACAGCAAAATGAAGACATTGTACAGAATATGTTAAATTTCTTGTACAAAATTGTTTATTTGCCTTTTCTTTGTTTGTAACTTATCTGTGAAAGGTTTCTCCCTACTGTCAAAAAAAAGCATGTATAGTAATTAGGGCTTCATTCCTCTATGTTTTCTCCCTTATCTTACTGTCATTGTCCTGAAAACTTATTTTAGAATATTGATCAAGTAACATGTTGCATGTGGCTTACTCTGGATATATCCAAGCCCTTTTGCACATCTGAACTTAGATGGAGTTGGTCAAATGAGGGAACATCTAGGTTATGCCTTTTTTTTAAAGTAGTTTTCTTTAGGAACTGTCAGCATGTTGTTGTTGAAGTGTGGAGTTGTAGCTCTGCGTAGACTATGGACAGTCAACAATATGTACCTAAAAGTTGCACTATTGCAAAACGGGTGTATTATCCAGGTACTCGTACACTTTTTTTTTTTTTTTTTTTTTACTGCTGGTCTTGTACTAGAAACATTTTCTTTTATTGTTACTTGCTTTTTAAACTTTGTCTAGCCACTTAAAGAAAATCTGCTTATGGCACAATTTGCCTCAGATCCATTCCAAGTTGTGTATTTGTTTTCCAGTAAAAAAATTACAATTTCCCCCCCAAAAAATGTTCCCCCTTTCCACTCCTACATCTCAAATCAGTCACTAGTTCTGCCAGTTCTCTTCTTGTATTTTCTCGTAAGTCCATCACCTCACTTCCATTTTCACTGTGATTGAAGACTCTGCTCTCACTTGCTATTGAGCAATAGCTAACTGTCATGTGTCACAATCTCAGAGCACAATAGCATCTGATAATCCTTTGAGAGGTAATCTGATCATGGTGCTTACCTACTCAAAAAGCTTTAAAACTCCCCATTATTGACAGAACTTACTTTCCACTCTAACTGCTCATCAGAATCACCCAGAAAGATTTTTAACAACCCCATGCATGGAAACCAATCTAGACCAATTACATCATCCCAGGTGATTCTAAGAATAGCTGACCTCTGCAAAACAAAGGAAAATACTAATGGAGTAAAGAGACAACCTATGAACTAGCAGAAATTATTCGTAAGCCATACTTCTAATAAGAAATTAATATCCAAAATATATAAGGAACTCAAACAATTCTATAGAAAGAAAACAAGTAATATGTCTAAAAAAATGGGCGAAGAACTTGAATAGATATTTCTCAAAAGAAGACAAATCAACAGCTAACAGAAACATGAAAAATGGGGGACTCACTATCATTAGGGAGATGTAAATTAAAACCACAATGAGATGTCGCCTCACAGTTGTTAAAATGACAATTATCAAAAAGACAAAAAGATAAAAAGTGTTGGTGAGAATGTGGAGAAGAGTGACCTACTGGGTGGTATATAAATTTGTACAACCATTATAAAAAACAGAAATTCTTTCATTTGCGACAACATGAATGGAATTGGATAAAATTATGCTAAATGCAGTAAGTCAAACACATAAAGACAAATACAGTAGTCCTCCCATATATGTAGTTTTGCTTTCCATGGTTTCAGTTACTCTTGGTCAACCACAACCCAAAATTATTACATGGAAATTTCCAGAAATAAACAATTTATAAGTTTTAAATTGAGCACTATTCTGAGTAGAGTGATGAAATTTTGAGCTGTCTCGCCCCATCCTACCCGGGATATGATTCATCGCTCTGTCCAGTATATTCATACTGTAGACACTCCCTGCCCCCTAGTCACTTGGTAGCTGTCTCAGTTCTCAGATGACCTGTCACTGTACTATAGTGCTTGTACTTAAGTAACCCATATTTCACTTAATAGAGTGCAAGAGTAGTGATGCTGGCAGTTCAGATTTGCCAAACTAAAGCCACAAGTTGCCTCCTTTAAGTAAAAAGTTAAAGGTACCAGATTAGGGGAAAAGAAATGCATGTTCATGCCTGTAATTCTAGCACTTTGGAAGGTTGAGGGGAGAATCACTTGAAGCCAGGAAGTTTGAGACCAGCCTTAGCAACATAGGGAGACCACTGCACCAATCTCTAAAAACAATTTTAAAAATAAAAATTTTTTAATTAGCCTAATGTGGTGGCACACACTTGTATATTTCTAGCTACTTTGGAAGCTGAGGCAGGAGGATAATTTGAGCCCAGGAGTTCAAGGTTACAGTGCGCTATGATCATGCAACTGCCACTAGCCTGGGCAACATAGCAAGACTTTCTTCTCTCTCTCTCTCTCTCTCTCGCTCTCTCACACACACACACATTACACACACACACAAAAGCTGAGGTTGCTAAGAGCTAGTGTAAGAACGAATCTTCTATCAATGAAATTGTAAAGAAGAAAAAAGAAATCTATAGTTTTGCAGTCACACCTCAAACTGCAAAAGTTACACCCACAGTACATGATAAGTGTTTAATTAGGATAGAAAAGGCATTAAATTTGTGGGTGGATGACATGAACAGAAATGTGTTCCAGTTGATGCCAGTTGGGTTTGGTACTACAGTATATGCACAGAGGATAAGGGGAGACTACTGTATCACATGTTCTCACTTATATGTAGAATCTAAAACAATTGAACTCAGAAGCAGAGAGAAGAAGAATGATTACCAGCGGCTGTGGGGTGAGGGAAATGAAGAGATGATAATCAGAGGATACAAAATCTCAGTTAGATAGCCGAGATAAGTTTGATATTGATATTCTATTGATATCTATTGCACAGTGTGTTGTATATAGCTAATAACTGAAGAGTGAACATTTCAATGTCACTAAGAGAGTAAATCTTGAATATTCTTATCACAAAGAAGGTCAAATACATGAGTTGATGGATAGGTTAATGAGTTTGAGTTAATCATTCCACATGGTATGCAAAAATCATAACACCACTGTGTATCCCATAAATATACATAACTATAATTTATGGACATAAAATAAAAATACAAATTTAAACACTGATAGTTACACAAATCAGTGTTATTGATAGAATACACACTGTGTCCACTGAAATGCAACTGATTTACTGATAGCACCTCATGGATACCAACGTCTTTCCATGTTTTCATCTATTTGATATTCATCCCATTATTCTCTAATGCTTACACGTATGTCTGTCTTTGAATACTTTTCTGAAACAGTGGAAACATCTTATCTGTTTTTTCATTAACTTATAAAATAAATAAGACCTTTAATGTGCATATTTTTGCAAGAATCTTGATCTTACCATTTTAAATATATATATTAGCAGAATATTTGTTTTATATTTTTTTAAAAGTCAAGAATTCCTGAACTACAATGAACAATCTAAACCTTTGAGCATGACGTACAATTATCATGTTGTACCTACAGCTCTTGAACCTTGTATCTCCTGCCTCCAGTTACAGAAAAGCAGACACTCTGTTGTCCAGAGGCTGTGCTTCCAACTTTGCCTGCCAACAGCTCTCCACTCACCTGGCAAGGACCCTATGCAATGCTTCCAGTTTGGGGGAAGAATTTTCCTGTTCTCCTGGGGCATTTCTTGCCTTACTCCTGTGTAGCCTTTAGATTCTTCCATTACAGAAGTCAGCTATAGTCGTGGGTTCATAAATATCTGTACAGAATAACTGGCTGAAATCAAAATTACCCATTGAAGTTTTTAAAAAAATCTAAAAAGTTATTGTTTCTGAAATTAATCACATGGATCATTCTGATACCTTTTTCTTTTAGAACTCAAATTCTACAAGTCAATGTTAAAGGAATCAAGTCAATAAAAGCATTCCATCTACATTTTGAGAACCCTCTTAATATATATTATGCAAGTGTAATAAATAAAAATAGGTACAAAACCTTACCCTTGCACAGATTAAAAAATACTGCTTTAAAATCCACCTTGGTTTTTTTTAAATGAGTAATATATGAACCATGAAGATCAGACCATGAGAAAACATACAGTTGTGAATGGTGGCTTTATATTCATTGTCTTAAATTCTAATGATGAACTCTTTGGAACAGATGAGTAATAGACCAGGCAAGGACAGGCAGACATACTGATTACTGTCCTGTGATTTTCCAATAGGAAAGCAAAGTAAAAAGTAAATTTTAAGAGATAGTTTTTAAAAAATAGACTGGATATTTGCATATGGAACTTTTTATTTTTATTTTTAGAAATGGGGTCTCCCTCTTTGGCCCCTGATTGGTGGAATGCAGTGGTGCAAACATAGATCACTGCAGCCCCAACTCCTGGGCTCAAGCAATTCTCTCACCTCTGCTTCCTAAGTAGATCCTAAGTAGATGAACACCACCACTCCAGGCTAATATTTGTATTTTTTATAGAGATGAGGTCTTCCTCTGTTGCCCAGACTGGTCTCAAATTCCTGACCTCAATTGATCCTTCTGCCTTGGCCTCCCAAAGTGCTGTGATTTAACATTCTAGTTCGGGTTAGTCCATAATCAACATTTTTTTCAAAGTTCCCGGGGATTCCACTGTGTAGTCACAGTAGAAAACCACTGAATCAACACTGTACCTACTACAACAAAGTCCACAGTACAAATACAAATCATAGCATTGGAAAGGGTGAATGACTGTGATTCCAATCAACATTATCTCATTCCCATGAGGGTAAAAAAAGGAATATGAACAGTGAAAGTTGGAAAATATTAATAATAGTTAACACTTATGCAGGCTTCTTATGTCAAGCAGTATTCTAAGGGCTTCTAATACATTAACTTTTATGTTACTCACAACAGCTCTATAAAGTTGGCACTTATGTCTTTCTGCTTCTGCAAAAATAGCTAGCAGTTACAGAACGCTTAACACTGTGAGACATTACTCTGAATGCTGCCATACGCATTGACTTATTTAATCTTCATATCATTCTATTAGCTAAGTATTGTTATTACCGCAGGCTTTCCATATCTGTAGTTACAGAACTCATGGATATGGAAGGCAGATTGTCCTACTATACCTTTATATAAGGGACTTGAGCATCCTCAAATTTTGGTATCCACAGAAGTCCTGGAAACAATCCTTCTCAAACATGAAGGGCTGACTGCATATCCATTCAATAAATGAGGAAACCAAAGCACAGAGAGGTTAGATAGTTTGCTAGTGAATGGCAAAACTAGAATTTGAAGCCTGGTAGAATTTGACCCATACTTAAAAAAACAAAATCACAGTGATTTGTGGGATACAACAAGCACAAACATTGATATACAACAAAATATTAATATTAATATATTAATATACAACAAAATTACTAAAAAGTCTTTGTTTTTCTCCTATTCAAGGGAAAGTAATACAAACAAGAGAAGAAGTTAACTTACGAAAATGGAAATAAGAATTACTTGTTCTTAGTTCTGAAAGAAGTACCAATGTTGGACCCAATTACAGATTTCATGACTTAGAATGAAAAAAAAAAAGAATTTGGAAAAATGCCAGTGATGAGAAACCCAACGCTACATCAGATTCAAAAGCAAGAGGTCTGTTGGAAGCCTGACTCTTCCTTCCTCTATACTCTATGAGGATAAGATAGGCATGTGTGTTGCTTGCTGCTGATAGAAAGAGCTCAATAAATATATTGAGGAAATGAAATCAGTTGGCTATATAAGATATGAGATGACTGAATTTAAGGAAGAAAATTTTCAATTTATTTTAACACTATATGCTTTCATATTTTATAAAGGTGTATATTAAAATCCTTATTTTGAATAAAATTAATTTCTGTATAATAGAATATTAGATTATTAAAATATACTGTTTTAATTAAAATGGTGACTTTTTCCATATTTTAATTGTACATGCAAATTTTACCTTAAAATTATTATTTATGAAAACAGACATTTTTAATAACCATCTCAGCTAAGTAATCACATTTCTAACTCTCAAACAAGCTATATAATTCTCATGAAACTCTTTTGTGCTCCTCAGGTTGGGTGGTTATCCTGTCCTTAATTAGTTGGATTTCATCATCTGTAGTTGGTAAGTCTACTTTCCTCTTGATAGGCAAAGCGCGATTATCCTGCCCTTAAGCAACAACAAGAGCTGTACTCTGGGTGTTCACCAGAGAATACACATATCTCAAACATCCTGTTGGTCAACCTACCATAAAACACTTGAGTGAGATGTAATAGCCATGAAAGGTTCTTTGAAGAGTATCCTAAATTTAAAACAAAATCAAGCAAGGTACCAAACAATGGTACACTAGACTACAATTGCACACTTTCCAAGTTGAATTCCGTTTGCAGAAATGCCTTTCTGTTTTGCAGCCTTGGCTTTTATTGAGGGGATCCATAAGAAATACCCAACCGAAACAAGTGGTGTGGCTGCGCATGGTGGCTTACACCTGTAACCCCAGAACTTTGGGAGGCAGAGGCCTGAGCTCAGAGGTTCAAGACCAGTCGCCAGGGCAACTTAGCAAGACCTCATCTCCACAGTAAATCAAAAAATTAGCTGGGCATGGTGGTGTGCACCTGTAGTTCCAGCTACTTGGAAGGCTGAGATGGAAGAATCGCCTGAACCCAGCAGGTCAAGGCTGTGGTGGCTGTGAGTGTGCCACTGCACTCCAGCCTGGGTTACAGAGTAAGACTCCAACTTAAGAAACAAAAATAAAAAATGAAAAGAAGTGGTGTTAAGGATGTGATCTGTCACATTCCTCACATCCCCTTTCTGTTCTATGGGGGAGATTTCTCAGGTGTCACTCTTTTTTTTTTTTAGTTGGAGTCTCACTCTGTTGCCCAGACTGGAGTGCAGTGGCCGCTCCCGGCCACCGCAGCCTCGACCTGCTGGGCTCCGGCGATCCTTCCGCCTCAGCCTTCCGAGTAGCTGGAATTACAGGCACGCGCTACCACGCCCGGCTAATTTTTTGATTTATTGTAGACATGAGGTCTCGCCTGCCCAGGTGGGTCTCGAACCTGCGGGCTCAGGCAATCCACTCATCTCAGCCTCCCAAAGGCGCGGGATTACAGGTTGAGCCACCGAGCCCAGCTAAGGTCTCACTCTTGAGATGAATTAGGGTTCTCTTTAATGCCTGGAAAATGGGAACCAAAAATGTATTTTTTTACGATTTTTGTCATGTTTTTCTGCATATTTTCTTTTTTATCTGATTCCTTCACATTTTAAATTTTTTTGCTACATATTTCTATTAATATTTGTATTTCTTTAAACCATTTCTTTTTGAGATACATAAACTCTAAATAAATAGCTTTACAATAAAAATGAATGAAACTAAAAGGGATAATGGAAAGTTCAGAGACCATTGACTGTAAAGAATGAAGGGCAAAGGTTTCAAAATTATAAATGGTGAGTAAATATTTTAAAATCTCAAAATATTAAGAAATGCATTTGATTAATCTGTTAGTTTCAAAATAGTGGCTGCTGGATTTTTTTTAATATGTGATTTTGATTAAGTTAATTTGAAAATTTGTAAGATAATTTCCAAGATAAAATAACCTTAAATGCATATTATGACTCAAACTGATTCATATGTGGTTAAGCGCCAACCAAAGTATTTAATGGTTAGGACAGTAAATAAAAACATTAGAATTGTGAGGAACTGAAATCCTTCAACTTTTCAGTTTACTTAGGTTTTATTATTCAATAATATCAAATAATGACTCATATATCTCAAGACAGAGTTCTTTTTCTAATTTTAATAAAGTTTGCTTAACTGAAATGTCAGGTTAAAAGTTATACCTTTGTGTAAAAGTAACATGTTATAATCAAAGTAAAATGCAGCATAGTTAAATAAAATAATATATTTCTTTGTATTTTAGCATGAATTCATTAGGTAGAAAAGAGATCGAAATAAATATTTCTCAGAACATAGCTTTTTGGAGGCCAAGACAAAGAAAGTGAAAGTAGAATATTGACTTGGATTTTTTTCAGGAAATTAGATTATTTGTAATCAATTAAAGAAAAAACATATTTAAAATTTTTAAACTAATGTGAGTATTTTTGGTTATCATGAAGCTTAATTCAAATTGCCTGGAGGCATCTTCCCAACTTAATAATTTTCACAATTGTTGAAAATCACCTTCTTGGAAAACATAACTTGTCACAATTTAGGTGACAAGGCATCAGCTAGCAATGAAAACAAACTAATTAAACCTACTAAATATGTTTTTTATATATATATATATACCATGCTTCTCCATCAACTCAGAATGCAATTCTATTTTGTATAAATTTGCAAAATGAAGTAAGCACTGTGGCATAAAAGAGATTGTACAAAATCAAAGCATGATGATTTCATCTGACAAGTGGGATTGGGGTGGGAAGAGTAGGTGTGAGATTCAAGCAGCTTACTGCTTTTAATAAAGTTGAAAACTAAATTGTGACTGAATCAGAGCAAGGAAAGATTTTTGAAAGACTGCATTTTAGATTCAACCAGTCTTATCAGACGATTTTGGGGCACAAACCATGTTCATGATAGAGCAAAATTAACATTAAAAAATAGAAAAGTTCATAAGGAATAAGGAGAAGCTAAGAAGGATGTTCAACAACCCTATAAAAATGATACAGATATTTTAGCATGAATGGATATGTTAGAAGAAATTACATATAGTTTAATTTCTTATGGTATAGCTCTCTGGTATTAAAAGCCCAGGAAAACACTGCCATAAGATACTATTTTGTGAAATAATGAAATTTTCTAGGTTGTTCATAGCTTTTAAGGTACTAAGATTGAACATAAGACACCATAGTGTAAAATTAATTCTAAAGAGTCCAATAAAAATCTGCTCAGTCATGTGAAATGGATTTTTAAATCTACTGAGAAACATTCTTACTCATATAGAACTCTGTTTTTTAAATCAACACTTAATTGAATTAAATAAAGATATTTATTTATTTGGCTTCATTTTACTACAGACTGGAGTGCAGTGGCCAGGAGCAGCCACTGCAGCCTTAACCTGCTGGGCTCCGGCTATCCTTCCGCCTCAGCCTTCCAAGTAGCTGGAACTACAGGTGCACGCTACCACGCCCGGTTAATTTTTTTGATTTATTGTAGAGATGAGGTCTCGCCAAGTTGCCCAGGCGGGTCTCGAACCCGTGGGATCAGGCAATCCACTCACCTCAGCCTCCCAAAGGTGCGGGATTACAGGCTGAGACACTGAGCCTGGTTCACAAACTATTCTTAAAATGACCCCTAGATAAAATGCAAAACTCTCGCCCAGGGAGAAGAACAATCACTGAAGTTAAAATTATTTTGATGTTTGAATATAAGTGATCTTGCTAAAAACCAAAACAAAACAAAAAACTCCCAATTCTGCTAACAGACAGGTGACCATGAATGTATAAGTAATCATTTAACAGTGATGACTTTCTTGTTATTTACTGAAAAAAATTAATAAAGTATAACTGTATTCTACAATTTTAATGGTCAAACTTGAAAAATATTATGTTTTCTGTAAATTAAAGTATTTAAAAATATACCTCTCATTCTCATTGGAAAAATCACTTCATTTCCTAGAGGGCATTAGCATGAAATTTGTAACATGTGGATTATCTGGTTCAAAAAAATCAAAACTTTTATGCCTACTTGGGCTAGGCAGTTAAAGTAAATGTGTAAGAAGTTCCTGTTATATAGTAGGACATAAAAGGAACTGAAGACTGCCTGCCTCTACTAACGACATCAAAAAACAAAAACAAAAACAAAAAACCTTAAAATATCCTATGTGCCAAATAACACTGAAGAGCATATGCAGCCTCCCAAGCTGCCAGATTGCAGCTCTAGAATAGCAGCAGCCAAGATAGAGCTCAACCAAAAATGTAATCCTTGCCAACAGGAGATACCAATAAATTCTAACACTCGCAAAGTGAACAGAATGATTTTTTTTCCCACAAACATGCTTCATTCAGTTAGTAATCTTTACTTATAAAGTTTGGTCCATAAACGAATAATAGAACAGCAACCCATGAAGTCTGTTATTATTAACATCTGTCATATGGCCTTAAAAACTGGGGCCTCAACCCCAGGTGGGAAAGGGAGAATCTCAACTCAGACTCTCCAATGATCTGAGGCACACAAAGAACCAGTCTGTCTGAGGCTCACCAGCAAGCAAAAGCCTCTTTATTCAGAAGAGGTCAGGTCAACTTGGGGCTTTAACTGTGATCTACTGTGATCTGGATGTATATTTGATGATCTTTTGGGTTATCAGGCTTGGGCTGTATGAGCACATTAATTTACTGGGAACCTGATGAAAAGTAGTTCATACCAAAAAAAATTTGCAATTTTTAAAAATCTATCACTAAAGACAGAGTGAAAAAAAGAAAAAGTGGGTGAAGAAGATAGAAAAACAGAACAAGAGGCCAGCAGACAAGACATTTTTCCTCAGACCACTTGGGTCTTATGAGAAAGGACTGAAGCTATACATCATTGCCTCAAAGCCCTGAGGTGCATCAGGAAGAGGTTCCAGCTGCCTTGAGAGACAAACCCCTGGGTGTTCATGTGAGTTGACTGCAGAACAAGATAATACTCAACTTCCTTTCCTACTGAAGATTCTAGAGAAAGTCAGAAAAGGGGGGGGCATTGTTCTGTCAATTAATGTAGAAATCTTTACGATATTTTTTTTCTTTATGTCGAACAGTTTGGGATTCTTTAAATATGCATATTAAATAATGACTTGTTAAATAATATTTTCCATACAATCTCCTTAAGATCAGTTATTTAATATGATGTGCACAGACTGAAGCAAGTATTTGTGACGATAGGCTATAGCTGTAATGTTAAGCAGACTTCCACGTTTCATAAGTTTCACTAATATTGTATTCCTCATATTTCTAAAATACTTCAACATATTGGTTTCTTATTCCTTGCCACAAAAACTTAAACTTCGATTTTATAACTGAGGCTAATTTTTATTTTGATCTATTTGATATAATAGAAGCACCCATTGCTAACAATTATTAAGTAAAATATATGAATCCATGTTATTTAACATAGTATATGATCTCTACAGCATTAGGACAACAAAGACTAATATCTACTGACAGTTTATTATGTGCCAGGCACTATATTAAGAGCTTTACATAGATCATGGATCATTTCAGCATTTCATTTATTCTTCCTTGAAATACATGAGATAGACACTATAATAATCTCCACTTTCAGTTAAAGTAAATAAGGCTTGAAGAGGTTACTTGCAAAAGACAAATAAGATAAGTGTTAAAATGGTGGCTCAAAACCCAGGTCATGCCCTACCACCCGCCTGCCTACCTCTCTCTCTCTCTCTCTCTCTCCCCCCGCCTCTCACTCACACGCGTGCACGCGCGCACACACACACACACACACACACACACACACACACACACACTATATATATATATTCTCAATTGTATATACAACATAGAGACAGAGACTTCAATTTAACAATAAAGAAGAATACTAGAAAATTCATTCCTAGATATTACAAAAATATAATTTATATTCAAGAAAAACTGCATAGTCTATATATTTTATTCACTAATTTGTCCAATTCTCTTTCTAAAAGAGCACATGCCTATTCACCATTTAAAAAAGGGAACATTCTATCATATACGTTTCACCTATTCAAACTCAAAAATTATGAATATGCTTCCATAACAGTAATCTCAAATCTGAAAGAAGTTTTATTGGAGGAAAACCCAAACAAAATCCTAAAATATGAATAAGGTATGCATAAAGGAAATTTAAAATTTTAGGAAAGTTACATCATAGATGGTTCTTTTAAAAGAAATATGGAAACAAAACGAATGATCAATCTCACAGCTTTTTCTATGACCAGATGTGAACTCTCACCTTTATTGAGGATGCCAACTTAGAGTAGAGTAGATCGATCTTTCTACATAATACATATGAATGGTATAATATATGGACACCATTTCAACTAACATAAAATCCTAGCTAGAAAGTAATCTATGGTATTTGTGTACAACATACACTAGTTTAGCTGTGGCCTACTGACCTAATCAAGTATCTCATGAAACACAGAACACACCCTAGTATTAAAATTTCTAAATGTAATTTTTTTGTATATTTATCTTTACTAATTTTATTAATGGATGTTATTTAATACATCTGGCAATAAAATTTGCCGTAGTTTCTTTTCATAAGACTTTTAAGACTTTATATTAGGGTTAAATCAATGCCTCCTTTAAATAAATACTGTTTACATAGCTCCTTTAAAGACTAACATTTTAAAACAAAGTGTATTGTGTGTGCTATGTACTATGACAGAAAGTCAACATTTTACAACACTACTCCTCTAGAAAATATTATTAAATGCTAGAAAAAATGTTGAAAGGATTCATTTTATACAGATTTATAAGTCAGTGAGGGACAAATGTCAGTCTAAATTCAAATGTATTTTGAAAAGTTACTGAAAATATGGTGTTCACCAAGTTACAACCTATAAGACAGAGTCTTTTTTGTTTGTCTCTTCATCTACATCAGTTAAAGGATTTAAAATTACACTTACTCTAACAGAGAAAATGCACATCTATAGTAACTTCACCCATAACAAATGCCTATATTATATGCAAAATAGTAAATCAACTTAAGTTCATAGGTCACTTGAGCATTTCTCACTGTCTTATAACATGAATGGAGAATGCTAGGTGAAGATTAAACCTTCACAGCAGAATCAATAAGAAATTGAAGGGAGGATATTTAAACAAAATAGTTGTTAACATTTTATACATGATGTTAGGGTAATAAAGTATCATATAAGACATAATAGCTTTCCATTTTTATTGTTAACTGTTGTTAATTTTGATTAGTATATTTAACTCATCCCTACAAAATAAATATCTGCAGAATAATACATTCATGTAAACAAAATCAACTGAATGTCATCTATATCAAATAATTATTTTTGTCTTTCACTTAGTTGCATATCAAATAAAGAGAAATCTTTTTGAATTGATCTTATTCTAAATTATTATATTTAAACTCTAACATTTTGCAAAAATTTTTATTCTAAAGTAGTTGTAGAATAGTTATATAAAATAAAAATTAAAATTTTATTATAAAAAAGAATTAGCTAAACAATCGTTTTAATTTTCATAATGCTTATTCCAAAAATTAGTTACAAATAATTTTACATTATATAGTAAATATACAAAATATTCCTCCAAAGTGTAAATGACAGAATGTATAAAAAAGAAAGTAAAATTTACTAAACTGAGTTTATACTTCTAAAAGAAAAACAAAATGGAACTTTGTAACTTTGAGGTATAATGCCTTCACAGAGAACATTTTTATGTTTCTTCTATACTAAATGACATGAAAAATTTGAAGAGGTAAGAAAATTAATCAAGATATAATTTGCAAAGGTATGCAATGGGTAGCTAAAATAATATTAAGATGCAACCACTTGCAAACCAAATTATACTGAAAACTACAATATGTTATTTAAATGTTAAATTTATTTTTACTAAGATTATCATTTATGAAATGTATTTTAAATAAAACTTTATTTCATTTAAAAATCAATTTTTGAAGGAAAACAACCCCAGATTATTCCATGAAACAAATTATGGCAGTAAATAAATAGCTCAGATATTTAAGTGATGGTTGCTGTTCAGAAAATGGCATAGGGTCAGACATAAACAAATTCCAGGAACCTGTCACAATAGTAAGCAGTTACTATTTTAAGTTAACACCTTCAAAGTTCTGGGTTTTTTTCCAGATAACTCATTCCTTTTAGATAACCAACAAATTATTGAAGTCATTAAAATTCTGTGAATAAATCTATCATAAATCATACTTTATTAATTAATTTTTCCTATGTTTTAAAAGATATTTTGAATTTCCATTTGAACAATCTTCAAAGAAACTTCAAGATTTAACTATTTAAAAACATAGAGGTGCCATTATACGTAACAACAGCAAAAACAAGGAATACTACAAAATACTAAATGCTACAACTGAGAATAATAAAATCAGTCCTCCTAATAGAGACAGGAATTTGACACACGTATTTAAACACCAACAAAACCAATAAAGGCAAAAATAGCATCTTCCATAGATGTGACCATATATGCAGACTGCTGCTTAACATCAAGGATCACTCTAATAACAAAGCCACAGACAGACCTCATACCTTTAAGACTGATCTCCCAAAACCAGTCTTCTATCCATAAAAGGCTGCTACTATCGATTTCAAGTAAATATCAATATACAGAGAGAATAAAAAGAATTGCTGACCCAGATTGTAAAATGCCATGCACCTATAATGTGTGAACATTGTCATCACAGCTCAAGGCTTACCTCATAAGACCAGACACACTGAGTCCCACCAAAACGGCGAACGCATCTTCCAACTTCCACGTCCTCATGAGTTGTGTACATTTCTCTAAGGCATTCGCCAATATGGGGCACCATCCTCCTGAGAACTTCTCGGCTAAAGATCATGCCAGGTCCTCCCATGCAGAAATTCTCTCCAGGCTCTAGCCCCAGTTTTCCAAGTTCTTCAATATTTCCCAGGCCAGTCTGCCCCAGATAGAGAGGCTTGCTGCTGTTCAGTGATCTAAGAAACTCTTCTAACTTATCACCTACGAAGAGAAAGGCAACAATTACTACTATATCTTATTTCCTAATCACTTACAATGTATAAGGTAAGAGACAGAACTTTCAACGTGGTGCTTAAACTCCCCATAAGTCCTATGCAACTGAAATGAAGAAAAACCTCTCCCGGTATTCTGTAATTTTTAAAGACTTATGGTTATTCATTAAAACACAACATTTGATCACCTTCTTGTCAAGGTCACTGTAAAACTTTAACAAGTCTGATGATCATAAACTTTATATAAAAGGTGAAATAATGAAAAGGAGAATGAATACAGGTTTCTTGGTACAATGAAGTAATAAGGAAATCCGAGAAATATAAAATAATACTAAATATTGATTTAACATTGTTTTGGCAGACTCTGGATATCTAATAACTAACTTTTTTCTTCATAATTGATTTAGTTCTGTGTTTGCCTTTAACTAGACTTTAATTGTTTGCAACCCACATAGTTTTAGCAGGAATTTTAATCAAACTTGTCTTGAAACTTAACTGGAGAAGGCACCTTTTAAAAATGTGTTGAAAATTAAATAATGTAATTGCTTTCACTTGGAGTTTGTAAGTTAATCAGGAAAAATTTTATAGCTAAAACAGTTCAAAAGCATGTGGTGTTCTATGAAGTGACACATTGGAATAAGTATCACGTTCCTCATAGTCCCAACCAGCATCTTTACCATAATTTATGATGAACATGGTGTCTGCAGTCATCATCCTGATCCTGTGCCTTGCCCACTGTTTTCAATGAGTGTCAGACATTGTTGAGTTCTTAATACAAAATGTGTTTCAGTCTTAATAGAGATAGAAATACGGCAGTTCAAGGTTGTGAAGGACAATCTTTCAAAGTATTAAAATACACGACAGAAGTAGATGCTGCTAAATGCATTTTAGAAATTTACTGCAAAATGTGGCAAACTTCTGCCAGGAAACCCTGGTGATTTTGAGACACAGAAGACAAGGTACCATAAGGTAAGAGAAAGTTTTCTCCTTTGAAGCAATTCTAAATACCATGATTATTATGTAATAAGAGATCATTCTTTATTTTTGTATCCAATCATCAGTATTTCCTACTACCATCAGCCCTTCCAGTCCAAACCCAACAGGTCTTTAGTTATGAACGATACACTAACTCCGTGTGCCAACACGGAACAACTGAGGTTTATTTTTTGGCTTGATGCTTGTTAGCTTTGTTTTGTTTTTTCTTGCATTATGTGAAATGTAGTAGCTGGATCAGGAGAAGGCAATGGAGCTACAAGCAGAGAGGCATAAACTAAGGAAGGGCTGCCCCCCTTTGACCAAGAAGCTAGAAAATGTGGAGAGCACAGACAAACCTTCCTCACATAAACCCTGCTGCGTCCCTCGAGTTTTCCCCAGTCTCAGCAATGGCTGGACTGGAAAGATTTACTTCTCTGACCTAAGAAACTTTCATCCGCTGAGTTTACAAATTCTCTGGCCAGAGCCACCCACACTCTGGGAAAACGACCGCGCCTCTTTTAAAATTGTCAAGAAAGTTTTCTCATGCTGTGGCTGCCTGCGGTTCCGGGAAGGACTCTTAGCCTCTGCTTATCACTGCAGCCACCAAGATGCCCTGAAAGGAATAGTACAGCCTGGAGTCCCCAGGTCTGGTTAATCAGCGAGTGCTTCCTCCTCTTCCCCGCCACCGATTCCTAACAATACGTCCATCCTCTCGGGGTTTTATTGGAGGGGGCGGGGAGGAGGAACGAGGGATGACTTGGTTCTGCACTGACTGTGGTGGCCGCGAAGAGCAGAGCTCTGGGGCGGCGAGGGTGTGCAAGGACTCCCAGGGTGTGGAGAGAGTAGTGCCAAAGGGAAGGACGCGCACAGGGAAGGGTCCCGAACAGCGAAGATGGTTCCTCAATCTCAACAGTTCCAAAAGTGCGCTAGATCCAGTCTAAACAAAAGAGCAAGATTCAAAGCAAGAACACTGGATCTCCAGACTGGCTCTAGCCAGCATCCTCCGTATTCCCTTCCTCCGCCAAAGACACACCCCTCTGGACCGATTTGAAAGCCACCTTCACCCGGAGCTTTCAGAGGAGGGCAGAATGGGTATGGCCTTTGGTTTAGCTCTAGGGTCCCTGTCCTCGCCTCTCCCACACGGTAAAGACTAGGGACATGGGATAGGCAGAACCGAAGACAGCGAGAGTGAGGGAAAAGATTGAAACCGGGCAGGTGTGAGGAGAGTCCAGATTGCAGGAGGAGAGGAGGAGCGGGTTAGGAATGATGGGCGGAGGCGAGGGGTGGCGACGCCAGGCCAGGGGCTGCGGAAGCCAGGAGCACGTGCTGGGGAGAAAGAGAGGAGGGTCTGGGCAGGGGCTGGGGTTGGCTGCACAGAAAGGAGTCAGGGAAGCGGGCAAGCTGGAAGGCCAAACCCAGGAGGTCACCTTTGATGTAGACATCGTCGTCGGCGCGCATGAACCACTCATACTTGTCCAGGTAGTGGTCGTGCATGTACTTGATCATCATGAAGGACTTTTTCTGAGGAGGGTAGGAGTCGTCCACCCCCGGCAGCGCGATGACAGGCAGGGGTGGCGGGGGCTGACCGGGCCCGGCGTTGGGGGGCTGCTGGCTGGAAAAGAACTCCACGCGGCCGGGAATGAAGCGCGCCCAGGTTCGCTGCGCCGCCAGCGCGCGGCTGCCCAGGTACTTCTGCGCGGTCATCACCCCCACGTACAGGAAGTCCCGGGGTCGGGCGCTCGGGGCGGCAGCGCCCCCGTCTCCGCTGCCGTTGTGGCTACTCCCCGGCCGGCCGCCTCTCCGCTGCCCGGCCGCGCCCCCGTCCTCCTCCTCCGGGTCCCCCTCCGCTGCCGGAGCACCGGGAAGCGCCGTTGCGCCCTCGGGCTCGCGTCCTCGCCGCCGGTGCTGCGGCGGAGGTGGCTGCTGCCAGGGGCTGCTTCGAAAACTGGTGATCCCGGTTCTGCCTCGGGCAGCTGTGGCCCCTGGAGCTGCTGGCGCGCGGGGGCGGTGACGGCTCCTGCCGCGGCCGGGGCTGGGGCAGCGGCTGCTGCGCGCCGGCGCCGGCGCCGGGGCCAGCGGCCGAGCGGCCGTAGTAGGAGCAGAGGCTGGAGCCGCGTCTCTTCCTCTCGCTCAGCTCCGCCACCCTGGGGGCGATGAGCCAGGACGCGGCAGTGAAGCCCAGCACCAGCCCCAATGCCACGCTCATCCAAGGGCGGCGGGAGCGCACGGCCATCGCGGCTGCCCCGGGCGCGGACGCTCGCTGGGCGGCAGCGGCGCGCGGGTCCACCGGCTCGCACCGCCCCTCCTCCGCCTCCGAGCCCCCAGCCCCGGCCGCAGCCCGCCACCCAGGCGCCGACGCCGACCCCGGGTCGGAGCGCTCCGGACGCCTCGCCCGCCGCCCGCTGCAGCTGCTGGCCGCGCTCCGCTCTGGGTCGGGGCTCCGAGGAGGGTCGGGAGTGAAACTTCTCCAGGCGGCGGCGGCAGCGAGAGGAGCTGCAGGAGGAGGAGGAGGAGGAGGAACAGCGGCGGCGGCAACGCGTCCGTTCCTCGGCTGCCACCCTGTCACTGGCGCGCCTGGTCCCTCCCTCCTCCCAAGCCCCCGCCCTCGCTCCCGCCTCCCGCTCCTCCCGCCGCCAGGCTCCGTGCTGGCCCGGAGGAGGGGCCGCGAGCACCGCCGCTGCCAGAGGAGCGAAGCGCCCGCCGCGGTATTTCCCCGGCACCCGCCCTTGGACGCCCCCCGTCCGCGCCCGGGTCCAGAGCCGGCCTCCTCTCCGGAAGGAAACGATCCCTGTCGGGCCGCCTCCGGCTTGCAGCGCCGACGCCCCCTCGTTCCTCCTCCCCCCGGCTCTCGCTCTTCTTCCCATTTCCCGTCCCGTCCCGCCCTCCGCCGGCCTCCCAACGCCCGCGTCCGGGGGCTCCACTGCCCTCCTCCCGGCACGTCGGCTCCGCTGACCTCATCGGCGGAGCGCGGGTCCCCAAGTCCCCAGCGAGCGCGTCCATCTCCCTCCGGGCTCGTCTCCCCCGGCCCACGGCCCCGTCACGTCCTGGCGTGACCCTTCCCCATCTGCCCCGCCCAGGTCCGCCAGGGCCACTTCGCGTTTTTCGTCCTGTTGTCGTGGTACTCTCCGTTGCCACTCCGCGCCGTCTATCTCTGCTCCTCGTCCCGCTCTCTATTCGGGAAGCCATGTGTCCCATCCCAGCACCTCTCCTCTCAGCCTAACCTGTCCCCTGTCCCTACCTTTACTTTTCACCACCCCTTTGTCACTTGGTGTCTCCCCTAAGAACATTTCAGAGGGATTGGAAATACCTATCCTGAAAGGCTGAGGGAGATGATGGTTCAGTCCCCAAAGAACATAAAAATCCCATGGTCTCCACCTGTCGGGCTGGGAAATGTGGGGCTGCCTAATGGTCCCCTCTTCAACTCTCCTACTGATGGTCTCTTGTCTAGAAGTAAAAACCATGAACTGTGTTCACTCCCTGGCAATGATAGAGACATGTGAACAGATTCACAGGGCCAATACCCTGAAGATCCTAACTAAAGAAACTCTTACCCTCGCCCACCCAAAATATGTGAACTTAATCAGAAAATAGAAGGTATAATTTTTATTCTTGCCTATAACCCTTTTTATTTTCTAAGGCGATGACAGGAAATTTTTACTTCTCCAATGAGGAAGGAAAAATCTCCAGCGACAGAATCTCAAAAAAGTTAAACTGTATTTGGCCAAAATCATTGTAAGTTAGTTACATTATGAAGAAATTTACCTGAAGATGTATGGCATTTTGAAGAACGGAACATTGGAAAATTTATTTCTAAAGGTTGTGAATCTAACTATAGTCTGAGGTGCTTTTGTCATCCCAACTCCTCCTTGTCTTCAAATTTCAGTCTTCTGTTTTAGACATCAAACTCAAAGGGATGGTATTGAATGGCATTAGACATAATGGCTGGATCCAGCAAGGTGTTGGCAGCGTCCCTGGAACAGTAGGCCTGCCTGAAGCCCTTGGAGGAATGGTTCTTTCCACACCACTCACTGGCTGTGCATGAGCACGTCTGACTAAATGTTTCATCTGCTGGACAATGAAGCTCCTTTTCCATGTCTAAGTCTTGCCCCAAGACACTTGGGAATACAGATTACTGGACTCTTTCTCAAAGATGAATTTTAGTTAGAATACATAACTAGTCAAATAAACAGACCCCTTTTGATTTAAAAATGTATCTTCCCAAGAACATCTTAAACTTTCTAGAACAGTGCTATTCAAAAGAATTATCCCTATGATGGAAAAACTCTTTATCTGTATTGTCTGACAGGTAGACACATGATTATTGAGCACTTGAAATGTGGCTAGTGTCATTGATGAATTTTCAATTTTAGTTAGTTTTTATTTAAAGAACCCCATGTGGCTAGGGAGTACTATGTTGGAGAGCACATTTCCAGGGAATTTCCCATTACATATGATCAGTAGTAAATAACAAGTAGTCCACAGCTGCATACTCTCCCCTGCAGTATTCAGCTAGACTTCGTACTCCTGAGTGCCATTCAGGTGGTTAATCTACAAAATCATTAATTCTCATTGGGCACAAATAACCAACTCATCAACTGTTTAGAATATTTGGGGAGAATGTTAACTTAATTCTTTCACTTATTATAGAAGCATGTATTAGAGATTAAACATTAGACAAGATGGAAGCCTCTGTATATGGAGATGTCAACAAGCTATTCACTCTTTCTCATTGGGAAAGCTTATAACTCAGTAGAAAACACAGGCATTAATCATCACACTATAAAATGAACTATAATGAAAATGCAGAGTACTCAGTATTTACAAGGGCATCTAATTTAGCCTGGGAATCTGGGAAGCCACTAGGAAATATTCAAATAAAATGAAAGGTATTGAAGTGATGTTCCATATTAGTTAAGTGACCCTCGGCAAGTTATTTAAATTATCTGAGCTTTAGATTCCTCATCTAGAAATGCATTTCTGTGATGATTTATTAAGATAATAGACACTTGGGAAATGTTAGTTGCCCTCATTTTGCTCTTTGTCATGATAAAAATCTCCTGGATATAATCGTATTTTATGATATTTTATCCTTTAATTTATTTAACAAATTATTATTTTGTATCTACTATAAGCAAACACTATTACTGAGAAACAGCAGTAAACAAACACTATTATTGAGAAACAGCAGGAAAAGACCTGACTCTATGACACTTATATTCTACTAGCAGAAACTTACACACAGACATACAAATATATGTGTAATGTATTTATAAAAATATATATATTGGATGATAAGTGTCCAGAAAAATAGAGAGGAATAGTAGGCTATGTATGTATTGGGTAAGGTCATTTAAAAAATTGACCAGAGAAGTTCTTCATGATAATGTTAGAAGATCACAGGAAAAAGTGAGGAAACTAACCATGAGGATGTCTGAAAGAAGACTTTCCAAGGCAAGGGAATAGTCAACACATACTCTCGGAGATAGACGTGGCATGCTGGGGAACAGCAGAGACCAAAGTAGTTAATGGGAGGGCACTGGTGATTTTCTGATAATTTAGGCCATTGTTGCCTAGTAGAATTAAAATGTGAGCCACAAATGTGAGTTATGTAATTTAACTGTTTTCTAATAGCCACATTTAAAAACTGACAGATGCAATTTATTTTAATGATAATTTTATTCATCTTAATATATCCAAAATATCATGACATTTTATTTTATTATTTTATTGATACTATTTTTTAATACAAAACCATTGAGTGTTTTCCACTTACAGCACGTCTCCATTCAGACTAGCCATATTTCCAATGTTCAATAGACATGTGTTGCTAGGGGATAACCTATTGGACAGTGCATATTTAAAGACATGCAGACAGTTGTAAAGACTTGAGCTTTTACTTTGAGTGACAGCGAAAGTGTTGCAAAGAGTGGCCAAGTGGTTTTTGTATTCACATTTCATGTTAATTCTTTTCTTTTTTTTTTTTTTTTGTGAGTTGGAGTCTCTGTCACCCAGACTGGAGTGCAGTGGCCGCTCCCGGCCACCGCAGCCTCGACCTGCTGGGCTCTGGCCATCCTTCCACCTCATCCTTCCAAGTAGCCGGAATTACAAGCATGTGCTACCACACCCGGCTGATTTTTTGATTTATTGTAGAGATGAGGTCTCGCTGCCCAGGCGGGTTTCGAACCCGTGGGCTCAGGCAATCCACTCACCTCAGCCTCCCAAAGGCGCGGGATTACAGGCTGAGTCACCGAGCCCGGTTATATTCATATTTTTTAATATTCAGATTTTTATTCTTTTATTTTCCACTCTAGCTCCCATGGAGATTAAAAAAAAAAACCCAAAACAGAGTGTTACAACAGTAGAATCAGGGCAAGCATTTATATCATTGAAGTGACGCCGTCACTTTGGAATACAAGAAACAAAATCTATTTTTCTTCCTTTCACATAGTAGCTGCACCTTTTCCTTATTTATAATAGTAGAACCTTTGGGAAAGATTGTTTATTAGATTTAATTTTGTTTATACTGAGATTCCTGTAGCTATTTATTGGGAATTTCTCAAAGTCAGTGAAGTAATTTTCTCATACACATTTTAATTTTGATGATACATGGCTTTTAGGATAGATAATTTCCTGGGAAATCTCTACCATGTACTAACTTTTTATTTTAAAAAAATAAAGTAATAAGTTCTAGGAAGAATTTAAGAAAAAAATTCAATTGAATAAGAAGGGTGCTGAGGGATTTGTGTGAAAACAGTCATTTAAGAGAAGAGTAAACATAATTGCATACCAAAATATCACAGTATCTGTAGACTATGTTAGAATGAAGAACACACAAATGCAAATAATTCTAATATCTCTGGCAAAATAGTCTGATGTAATTGCTGTTCTTACCTAAACAAGTATGTGTCGATTAGGTATACTGTGAAACACCTCATAAAATCTCTGTGAAGACCCTTGGTAGCTGAAGCGCAATAACAAAAACTTCCTAAAATTATGATCGCTTACAAAAAAACTGCCAAACTAATTTCCTGTTCTTTTTAAATCCTTTAACAATTTCAAGGAGATCCTTATTAGACTATTTTTAACATATGAATCATTTGCCATCTTCTCTGAGCTAAAACTATTAACTCGTGAAGTTATATGGTCCAGATTCACGTTGGAGACAGAGCTCTTGTCAAGGTTGTGTTTCTGGCTTTGAAATAACATTAATGTCAACCACCCCAAGATCAAGTCTGACATGCTTAGCAGAGAGCCATTGGGCAGACTGCTCTGAGAGTATTACATTGAATATTTGAGCTAATCAGAAAGAGCAAGTTGATAGTAACTTCAAAATCACAGAAAAGGTATAAATGACTTTAAAGGGGGATATCATCATTTAGTCACTTATGAAAGTTAAAGGTAAATATTTAAATGAATCGTTTGTCATATGCTTCTGTTTCAATGTATAATCAAGTTTAGGTTTGTACTAACATTTTAATTTAGAATTTTTCTGTTATTTTGAATGCTGTCTTTTTTTTGACAGATCAAGGTTGAGTTGATTTCATTTGTGTGAAGCAACTGTGGCATCTAGTGGTTAATAATCATAATGGTAATTCAGTTAGTTTCTAAGGGATACATTGTATTATAAAATGTTTTTAGCTACTGCCAAAAATATTATAATCACAGAGATGTAATAAGAAAACCATTTTTATTATATTTTTATTTTCTCATAGTCAGCATATAAAGGGATGATCAAAATTCATGTACTTAAATATGAAAAAGTAATTATTTACAGCAGATTATAAAAAGATGTAAGTTTTAGAGTCTAATATTACTCTTCATTTAGTTAATCACCATGAAAATGTTGCACTAAACTTTTTATACTGATTGAATATTTTATACTGCCAAAGGATTATTAATTATTTTTAGGTATGATAATGATAGTATTGTGCCTTTGTTTTTTGAAAATGGTCCTATTACTAGAAATACATACTAAAATGTTTACAGATGAACTGGCATCACAACTAGGATTCATGTAATATGGGACAGAGAGAGGAACTAAGTGGATGTCCATGCGAATGGGATCTGAATGTCCAGGTATTGATTACAGTTAGGGTAGTTACTTTAGATACATTTGAAATTTTCTATAATAAAAAGTGTAAAGAAAATACTTCATTTGCTTAAGATCGGCACGCACTCAACATTTATTTCCTATAGATTTATTTGACCAAGAGATGGTTAACTTGTTCAAACAATCAGTGAGAAGAAAAGAATGAGACTCCTGCTGTCATTTCAGAAAGGATCAAAAGGTGACCATGTTGAAGATAAAATTTCCACTTTTTCCTTCCCATCTTTGCCTTAATAGCAGGCTTATAAATAAGCAAAATACCCAAACAAGCTTTTACAAAGAATGAGGCACTATTTGCAGGTGAGAGTTTTCTTTTTTTCTTTTTCTTTTTTTTCCTTTTTTTAACTTTAACAGTCTATGACTAGGCAGTGGGCTGCAGAATCTTCAGAGTTTCGAATCACCAATCGAAATGTATTCTAAAATGGGTAATTTTTTCCTTTCATTACTCTCCTAAAATATTAATAATCTCCAATTCAACATTTTAACCTTAGAAAACTTAAAATGCATATGCTACCTTCCTTCTGTTCCTTTAATTTTCAACCAGTTAATTAATTGGTTTCCTTTGGTATCCTATAGATCGCTGTTGTCATTAGAAATATACTATCCACATAGGTAACTTAAAATTTTCTAGTAACCAAGTTTTTAAAAGTAAAATATAGTACAAAGTGAATTTATTCTTAATAATATGCTTTATTTTATTTTACTCAGTATATCCAGTTCTCATAGAGAGTAGAATGGGGGAGGGGAAAATGCAGAGAGGTTAATTAAGGGTTACAAAATTACAGCTAAATAAGAGGAATGAGTTCTGCTGTTCTGCACCATTGTAGGTAGGGTGAATACAGTTAATTATAATTTATTGTATATTTCAAAAATCTAGAAGAGAGAATTTTGAATATGCACAACACAAAGGATAAATGTTTGAGGTGATGGACATGCTAATTATCCTGATTTGATCATTATTCATTGTACACATCTATTAAAATATAACTGTATCCCATAAATATGTACAATTATCATGTGTATACTAAAAATAAAAAGGCAGGGAAACTAAATATTTTTTTAAAAAGTTAATTTAGGCTGGGCTCAGTGGCTCATCCTGTAATCCCAGTGCTTTTGGAGGCCGAGGTGAGTGGATTGCCTGAACCTGCAGGTTTGAGACCCACCCGGGCAACTTGGGGAGACCTCATCTCCACAATAAATCAAAAATTAGCTGGGCATGGTAGCACGTGCCTGTAATTCCAGCTACTCAGAAGGCTGAGACTGAAGGATCCCTGGAGCCCAGCGGGTCAAGGCTGCGGTGGAGCGTGCCACTGCACTCCAGTCTGGGCGACGGAGTGAGACTCCAACTAAAAAAAAAAAAAAAAAAAGTGAACTTAAAAAGCAGTTCTATTAAGCCAATAAACAACTCTGCTATTCTACGTCACACTTTTGTTTCCCCAGACTGCTCTTCCCATGTGTATTTAAAAAAAAAAATATGACAGGAATCATAGCAGTGTAGCAGTACTGTCTGAATCAGATTAAAATTAAATTGAGATTTTAGTATTAGCAGCACAGAATTAGGACTCCAGGACTTGGTATAGTCATCAGAGTCTATTCAAATCTTCTTATATGTGTATAGAACCCGACTCGTCATGACAACTTACAGATAATTAAAATGTTAGCACCTAGGTCAGTGTTTCTCAAGGTGGAATTCTCAGAATGCCTACGTAAGTATTTCAAATGTGTTATTGTGGCATAACTATTAATAGTAAATTTGAATTCCTATTGAGTCAAAATCCCTGTGGGTAGGAACCAGAAATCCACATTTATAACAAGATACCTAAGCAATTCTTAAGCATACTGAAGTTTGTAAACTGTTCAAATAACTTCCTTGATAAGTGGGGTAATTCAAAATCCTAACAGTACACATTAAATGAAACAAACTCATATGAAAAGCAAAACCGTGATACTCTGCTACTGACATTTATCAATCTCAAAGAGTATGAATCAATAACTAAAATGCTAGGTTTCCAGCCCAAAACAATAGAACTATATTTTACTTCGTTTAGTTTTGTTTTGCAAATTGAATGTATGTACACTTCCCTATGTCTTGGTTTTTTTCCTCAAGAAGTAGACTTTGAGATGAGGATTTGAGAGCAAGCAGTTTATTGGAAAATGATCCCAGAGAATACTGGTGGGAGAGAAAGGAAATGAAAAAAAAAAGGTACGGGAAGAAAAGTAACCAATAAAGGGTGAATTCTGAAGCCAGTTCCCACTGTAGATAACAAGAGTTTAATTCCACTTCGGGAAATCTGGTAGTCAATGTATAAACCATGCCCTTATATCCACTGGAAGGTAAAAGAAATTGGGGTTTTTATACATAAACAACTTTCAGTCGTTGATTAAGGGCTGCTCCTAGAGGACACTAACTCCTCAGCACTTCCAGCCTACCCCCCGTACAATCAGAGTGCACTCCAGCTGCCAGAGAAAGCCCTTCAGTGAAGAGTTAAATATCCCATGGCTGGAAGATGGACCATTGGCAAGCACTGAAGCGGTAAGGTAAGGTTGTGTGGGCGAAATGCTGGCAGCCTCTGCTCTCACCCGCAAGTTGAAAGGAATATTCAATCCTAGAGCCAAACTTGTAGAATTTCTATACTACTACAGAAACAAGCTGTGTGAGTAGGTAATTCTTAATACACCAAGTAGTATTTTCAAAAAAATGTATCTTGCAAAATCAGATTTCTTTTAATTGAGGAACGTATCTTATAGAATAATCTTTTTAATAGAATTATTGAGGATGTTGATGTTTTCCTATGCCATCCTCTGCTGAACTACTGAAATTTTTGGTAGGCATCCACTGTGGCCATCATACCATGTTTTATTTTTGGAGATTCTCTTCGGCTACTAAAATAATATTTTTTACCCTGGAAAAATGTAAGCATATACATGTACTTACACTAGAATGTCCTGTATCAATCATCCAACTTCAGCATTCCTCAATTCATTAGTGATCTTATTTATATCTCTGCCCATTAATACCAACTATTTTATCTCAAAGCAAATAAAAAATATGGTATCATTTAGTCATAAATATTTCCATATGTATCTCTAAAAGACAAGGACTTAAAAATAATCAAGATGCCTTTACCTTATAAAAAATTCAACAAACATTCCTTAATATTTTACATGTTAAATAATTATTCATAATCTCCAACGGTCCCATCAATTCCAAATTATCAGTATGGATTAATATGTTTTTCATACATGTCTATTAGGTGAAGCCTCCATCTCTTATTTTTCCTGTATTCCATTAAAAAAAACTGGGAAACTGGGTCGCATGCCCTGTGGGGTTTCCTACAATCTGAGATTTTGCAGATTCCATCCCTGTGATGTCACTTACAATACTTCTCCATATTCTGTATGACCTGTGAATTGATAAATTGGTAATAGAATCTAGAGAACTTCCCATTCAAATTCCATTTTTCTTTTTGAACAAAAGTGCTTCACAGATGGTATTGTGTTCTTTCAGAAGAAGGTATATATTTGCCTCCCTATTTCTGATGTAAGCAGCTGTTGCTAATGAATTCCTATTAATTCATTAGAAGTTACAAATGGCAATATTTAATTCTACCAATGTTCTTTCGACTGAAATACTCTATTATCTAGTGGTACAATCTACATAAAAATAAGATGCATGGTTTTTCCCTTTTACTCTTAATTTTTGATGATTCAGAGATTTTAAAAGATGATTGAGTAGTACCAATACCTATCCATACTCAGTTCCTCAGAAGTTCTTGCTAAATGAAACTAATTGAAATAATCCCCATATGGAAACTTGTTCCTACCAGAAGCAATCTCATTTTCTGTTGTGTAATCTCTAATCATCTCACTAAGATTTTAGCCTACACACCAGGACAAAAATCTATGTCTGTGAGGAAAAGAAAAGAAGCTAAATTTTTCTGTTTTTACTTTTTTATTCATTATGTTGCATTTATTGAACTTTTAAAAATTGGAAATAGGCTATGGAGGTAATGTAAGAAGTTGGACTTTTATATATATAATATCTTATATGTTATATATAATATACATCATATATAAATTGTATTGTGTGTGTATATGTATATATATGGTTCTTAGCTATCTGGAATTTCTGGTATATTATATAAGATTTATTTATGAATTATAGGAAATTTTGTTTTGCATTCAGAAAGAGTTTAGTGGGGTAGGATTTGGAAAAGGAAAAAAGCTGCTAAACATGGTTATTTTTTAGTGTAAGAATTTATATAGTTGTTTTCTATGTGGTTTTGGTTTGGCATCTTTTGCTGTTTGTATCTGTGCCCCTTTTCTGCCTAGGTAATCCATTAATTATACAGATATCAAGATGTCAGACATCAAGAGACCTACCTTGCAGTTCATGCCCTTTTCTCAGGCTGCTACAATATCTGTGAACCGTTCACAGAAAATTCAGCTCTGCTATGCATTTCTTCACCTGTATTAGACTATAGCAGAGTTTGGCAAACTATAGGCCATAGGCCAAATCCAGGCTGCCAACTGTTTTGAATGGCCTACAAATAAAGAATAATTTTTACATTTTAAAATGATTTTACGTTTTTAAATTGTTACATTTTAAGTGTTGAATAAGTGCTTACATAATATCCTCAATGTTAGCTGGGCTCGGTGGCTCAGCCTGTAATCCCGCACCTTTGGGAGGCTGAGGTGAGTGGATTACCTGAGCCCGCGGGTTCGAGACCCGCGTGGGCAACTTAGTGAGACCTCATCTGTACAATAAATCAAAAAATTAGCTGGGCGTAGTAGCTCGCGCCTGTAGTTCCAGCTACTTGGAAGGTTGAGGCAGAAGGTTCGCCAGAGTCCAGCAGGTCGAGGCTGCGGTGGCCGGAGTGGCCACTGCACTCCAGTCTGGGCGACAGAGTGAGACTCTAACTAAAAAAAAAAAAAAAATCCTCAATGTTGCCACTTGGTCTACAAAACCTAACATATTTAATATTTGGCCCATTAGAAAAAGTTTGCCATACCCTAGGCTATAATGGTGATTTGCATACTATTTTCAGTAGCAGAACTTTGGGAAAAAAAGAGCGGAAATGTGTTTTAATCTTTCTTCTTTAAACAAATAAATGCATATTTATAAAATTTGCTTTAAAATTTTAATAATTTCTCATTAAAATATTTAATCAGTAACAAGGAGGCTGCTTTGATGAGCATAATAGACATAAGGAACAATTTTGACATTGAGGACTGTCGATGACAATTACAGTCTTAGAAAAGATTCAGCCCACAATTTATTTCTGTGGATTTTTTTGTTAGACTAGTTCAAAAATAAAATCATGTTTCAAGCAGATAAGTGATTATAAATAGTAGCAATTTTTTAACAACTCACCTTGCAATCTCAGGACACTGAAATTAAACTGATCCAAATTCTTAAAAGAAAAATAGGAATTTTTGATTTCACTTACAACATCAAAAAGCAGCTCTTAAAATAACAATATGGCAATCAGACAAGAAGCACCAACAATTTGGAATAAGAGATAAAGCTGTCTATATTTTAACACTTTTGTTGCTTTCTTGCCACTGCATCACTGAAGAGCAGGCACAGAACAAATGAGTTTGCTGCTGCAATTTTAAGTAGACATAAGCAAGCTCGAATTTTAAAGTGAATGGTGAAGAACAACAACCCTTTTTGTTGAAGAGTTCCTTAACAGAATGTACAAATATGACAACTGAAGCTATACTTTGAAGTCCAAGCAGAAACAACGTAACTTTAAACAACAGTAAGATTAAAGTTAGTATAAATTGGAGTTATATTCTCCAAGAGATTAGATTAGAAAACGAGCTAAAAATTGAATGGAGTAAAAATTACCCTTGAAAATTCTTTATCTTCCTATAAGCTGGCCATATATGGTCGTGGATATACATCTTCATATGGTACAGTTTGTCACTTAAGTTTGAGGACTACTGAGCTAGAATAAGAGAAAGAATATACTCAGATATGTGAACATTCTGTCTTTAAGATAATCTACTAAACCCTTGCAGTGTCTAGAAGATAGGTGAAGAATTCTAAAATACTTGCATTCAGTGTTCAACTTCTACTGAAATATAGCCTTGAAAGTTTATGTGAAGATTAAGTGAAGTAAACAAGAGGAAGACTCTCCCCCCAACAAAAATAGAATCTGGAACCCAGAAAATGCTTAATAAATATTTCCTATATTTGAATATGACTCACACACACATTTATATAGAAAAAAACTGATTGCTTGCTCTAATCTTTCTAATGTGGCATTTGCTATTTGACTCTGCCTATCATTTAGTCCTCTATTTATTTGGCACAGAAATGCTGAGCAACTCCTATGTGGTATTGTCCTAGGTGCCGCAATTCACCATTAAATAAAGCAGACTAAATTATTTTGCCCATGGCTTGGAGAGTTTCCACACTAGTTGAGAGGGACAGACAATAAAATAAAACATATTATTAAATTGTACAGTACTAAGATGGTGGAAGCTATATAAAAACATAAGACAGGGAAGGGAGTTAAGAACTTAGGGATAGGGAAGCAATTTTTAAATATCATGATCAGGAAAGGTCTCATTCAGAAGATGATATATGAGCAAATACTTGAAGGAGGTGAGAAAGCCAAACTCCATGATGCCTGTGGAAAGAGCATTCTGGGCAGATAGGAGGAGCATACATAATGTGTGCTAGGAGCAACCAGGCAGCTGGGATAGCTGGAGGAGTGTGAGCAAAAGGAATGTGGTAAAAGATGAAGTTAGCAAAGAAAGGGGCATGTCCCATAGCCTCTGTTGACCAATGTAAGGTTTTCATTTGGATTTGGATGGGAAGTCATTGCAAAGGTTTGGATGCAAGAGGGCTCTGATCTTGCTTAAGTTTTAACACACATTCCTCAAGAGTGGACCTCACGGAGTCACGTCTTATGTAATACGTTCCCAAATTAAGTTTTTAAGTTACATATAGATTTGATATTCCTTCACAATATGAAACTTTTAAGTTTACATTATATTTTTCATCACAGTGTTAAACATAACTAAAAACACTATTTTAAAATGGAATTCCAATCAAACATTTCTAGAATACCTAAAACCCCTCCATGAACCCAAAGAACATAGGCTGATGCCTCTTTAGACTTTTGTAATACCGACATTCTGTAGACTCCTCAGTTTCAGGATGAGAGACAAGTTGGCCTGACTTTTCTTTTCTAGATATAAGCATTTATGCCTGACCTCTTTAGTTTTAGTTTGTTCTCTCACTGTTTTTAAATAGTTATTCTTATTTTTCTCTTAATGGCATTTCCTTATTCCTTCACCCAGCTGCTGCTTAAAGATCCTGCTGACATTCATTTTGGGGCATTATTTCCAACCCAGTGGAGCTGAGATGTATTTGATTAGCAACACATCAAGATGACTAAAGTTGATGAGATTTTCTTATCACTTGCTGTATTATTTCAGAGATAACATTAATGAAACTGTGGATGAGTCAAGCAGTAGATCATGGCTATGCATATATGACAGGAATATTTTTTGAGATAATAATTTATATTTATTTTCAGTGTTTCTCCCTCTTCTTTCTATTTCAAGCTGGTAGCCAGACCATTTGTATTTTCTTGTTCCCAGGCTTTTTTGCAGAGCCAGTAGAATCTTCCTAAGACAACAGTTGCTTTTGTCCTTTGAGAAAGTATTAGCTTATGGATGAGATCACCTGGACAGTCCCAGCTAGTGAGGAGAAATTGAAGAAGGGAGTAAAGATATTGAAACCAAAGAGTGATATGACATTTATAGTATCTGAAAAGGAGAAAAAGATTTGTGGGCTCCATAATCATTGATAATTTGAATTTCCTAGGTGGCAATCTCCAGAGAATTTGAACCTTTGACACTGCCTCAACAAAAACCCAGGACACCCAATAGAAGGGGAGCAGAGAGTCACTACACCAGAAGGTACCAGGCATAAAGGAGTGATGGATGTACTAGCAGAAACCACTGAGGAACCATGACTTTAGAAGCATTCCAGATGCTTAATGCTGTGCGCAACCCTAAGACATTAAACAGCCCTGACCAGAAAGCATATCGCAAAAATATCTTAGATTTCACTTTCTTGCTATCCTCATTAAACAGAGACCTGGAGATGAACTGAAGTTGGCTTTAAAAATAATGTTATATGGCATGTATGTTGACTATATAGATCAAGCTTTATACCTTCTATAACCCCTTTTCCCTCAGGCAATAATGACCTAAAACATTTTTAAAATAAGTTCATTTTCCCAGAATGCTTTCTTTTTAAATAAAATGTTAATTAAATGCTTTCTGTTGCTTCAAGTTCTTGTAACTGAACTTATTTTATTAAACATGATTCTTAGCAATCACATTTATTCATCTAAAAAATATGAATAAAACCGACATTCATCCAATAGAGATTTTTCACTCTTTGATTTGATACCCTCAGGAAATTGCAAGTAAGAATTGAGATGGACAGGATATTAGATTATTTTTTTAATATTAATTTTCACCAAACACCAAAGTACTAAATCAGATGAACACCTAATTTCATCCATTTAAATATACTTAATCCTGAAGTATTGATACTTAGATTTGATGCCATCACATTTAGGTCTAAGCATACAAATTTTGTACATTATTCCTGTAATAGCAGTGTAATTCCATACATAATTTATCTTTAAAAAGTCTGGGGACACAAAGACATGGACACTAAACAGCATGATGCTAAACAACTCCTGGGTCAATGATGAAATCAAAACAGAGATCAAAAGATACCTGGAAACAAATGAAAATGAAGAAACATCTTACCAAAATCTCTGGGACGCCTTGAAAGCTGTAGTAAGAGGGGAATTTATATCCCTGCAAACACACGTGAAGAAAATGGAAGGAACACAAATTAACAACCTAACAAGCCACCTAAAAAAGCTGGAAAAGCAAGACCACAAAACCTCTAATTTCAGCAGAAGAATCCAGATCACCAAAATACAAGCCCAAATCCAGGACATAGAAGATAAAAAGATAATACAAAAAAATCAATGAAACAAAAAGCTGGTTCTTAAAAAGGATAAACAAGATCGATGGTCCCCTACCTAGACTGACCAAGAAAAAATGAGAAAAAAAAATCAAATAAGCAAAATCAGAAACACAAAAGATGTAGTCACATCTGACCCTGAAGAAATACAAAAGATCATTAGAGACTACTACATACACTTGTATAGAAACAAACATGAAAACCTTAAGGAAATGGAGGACTTTCTGACATCACACAACCTACCTAGGTTGGAACAAGAAGAAATTGAGACCCTAAATAGACCAATAACAATCAAGGAAATCGACTACATAATAAGAAAACTTCCTACAAAAAAAAGCCCTGGTCCAGATGGCTTTCCAGCAGAATTCTACAAGACATTTAAGGAGGAGCTGATACCAATCCTACTGAAGGTATTCCAGGTGATTGAAAAAGATGGAACTCTCCCCAAATCATTTTATGAAGCCAACATCACATTGATACCCCAGCTAGGTAAAGATCCAACAAAGAAAGAGAACTACAGGCCAATATCTTTGATGAACATAGATGCTAAAATTCTCAACAAGATCCTAGCAAACCAAATTCAGCAATACATCTCAAAAATCATCCATCATGACAAAGTAGGCTTCATTCCTGGGATGTAAGCCTGGTTCAACATTCGTAAAACCATAAATGTAATGAAATACACTCAACAGATGTCAAAACAAAAACCACATGATTATAACATTAGATGCAAAAAAAAACTTTTGATAAAATCCAGCACCCCTTCTTGATAAAAACCCTTGAACATCTAGACATATGGTGAACATACCTCAAAATAGTAAAAGCAATCTATGAGAAACCCACAGCCAGTATATTCCTAAATGGACAAAAATTGGAACCATTTCCCCTGAAAACTGGAACAAGACAAAGATGCCCTCTCTCACCCCTCCTATTCAACATAGTATTGGAAGTCCTGGCTCGAGCAATCAGAGAAGAGGAGGCAATCAGGGGTATCCAAATAGGAAAAGAGGAAGTCAAGTTATCTCTCTTTGCAGATGATATGATTGTGTACCTTGAAAACCCAAGAGAATCTGTCAAAAACCTCCTTACACTGATAAAGGCCTTTGGCAAAGTCTCAGGGTACAAAATAAATGTACAAAAGACAATTGCATTTCTCTACACCAATAACAAACAAACAGAAACCCAAATAAAAAACACAATTCCATTCACAATAGCCACAAAAAAAAAAAAAAATGAAATACCTTGGCATCTTCCTAACCAGAGATGTGAAAGACCTTTACAATGAAAATTACAAAACACTGCTCAAAGAAATCAAAGATGACACAAACAAGTGGAAAAATATCCCATGCTCATGGATTGGAAGAATCAACATTGTGAAGATGTCCATCTTACCTAAGGCAATCTACAAATTCAATGCAATACCCATCAAATTACCAGCAACATTCTTCTCAGACCTAGAAAAGACAACACAGGAATTCATATGGAAACACAAACGTCCAAGAATAGCCAGAACAATCCTCAGCAAAAAGAAACAAAGCAGGTGGTATCACATTACCAGACTTCAAACTTTACTATAAAGCTCCAATCATCAAAACAGCTTGGTATTGGGATAGGAACAGGCATATAGATCAATGGATTAGAATTGAGATTCCAGCAAATTGAAGCAAAACCTCAATTTCTCAACCAACTCATCTTCGACAAGGCCTCCACCACCTACCACTGGAGAGAGGAGAACCTATTCAGTAAATGGTGCTGGGAAGACTGGCTGACCACATGCAGAAGATTGAAACAGGACCGCTATCTATCCCCATGCACAAAGGTTAACTCCAAATGGGTCAGAGACCTAAATGTAAAACCTCAAACCATAAGAACCTTAGAAAATGAAGAAAATACCCTCATGGAAATCGGAACTGGCATCCAATTCCTGAAAAAAACCCAAACTCATGGGTCATAAGAGAGAAGGTAGACAAGTGGGATCTCATTAAACTGACAAGCTTCTGCAAGGCCAAAGAAACCATCAAGAGAGCAGGGAGACAGCCTACAGACTGGGAAAAAATATTTGCCAACACCAGGTCTGACAAAGGCTTAACATACTGGATCTACAAGGGACTAAAACGTGCTGAAAAGAAAAAAACAAACAACCCCATTATCAAATGGGCAAAAGATATGAACAGACACTTCACAAAAGAGGACATCTGAGCAGCTAACAAACACATGAAGAAATGTTCAACTTCACTAATCATCAGGGAGATGCAAATCAAAACCACACTGAGATACCACCTAACTCCAGTCAGAATGGCAATTATCAACAGCTCAAAAAATAACAGCTGCTGAAGACGGTGTGGCAAAAAGGGAACACTTCTATACTGTTGGTGGGAATGTAAACTAGTGCAACCTCTGTGGAAAGCAGTGTGGCAATTCCTAAAAGCTCTAAATATCAACCTCCCATATGACCCTGCAATCCCTCTACTGGGAATATACCCTGAAGAACTCAAATCACTCTATAAAAAAGATACCTGCACACTTATGTTTATCGTAGAATTGTTCACAATAGCAAGAACCTGGAAACAACCATGCTGCCCATCAAAAGAGGACTGGATTAAAAAATGTGGTACATATACACGATGGAATACTATGCAGTCATCAAAAAGAACAAAATCATGAATTTCTCAGCAACCTGGATGGAACTAGAGTCTATAATACTGAGTGACCCCTCACAGAAACAAAGATCCGAGTATCACATGTTCTCACTCATATAATGGACCTTGAACATCCAAGGTAATACTATAAGAAATGACTGACGGTACTGGGAAACTATGGGGGGGGAGGGATGGGATTAACAGTAGCAAATATCTGTCTGGGGATGGAAACACCTCTTATCAACAGGGTGCCTGAATGAAATGTAATTGTACACCTAACCCTTAACTGTACCCCACAAAACCATAATTAAAAAAAAAAGTCTGGTGACAGATATAATGTAAACTTGGGCAAGTTGCATTGGTCTTTGTTTCTCTTAGCTGAAAAAAATGAAGATAAAATTTACTTCACTGTGTTTTTTAAAATTTTATGTGGTGTTTTGTGCTCTAGATGAGTTTAGTAATTCAGAAGTTCTAATATCAATGTGTATTAATGGACATGTAATGGCCTTTGTGTTTTATTTATTTATCTGCCTTCCCAGCATCCCTCTTTTGGGTAGTCATCTGACTTCCCTTCTACAGTAATCCTGTTCAGTCTTTGTGGTTTAGGTGGGGCTAACCTTAGTATTTAGTTGACCACAATTTAGCTTTAGGCACGTGACACAAACAAGGTTAGCCATAACCCTCCCTGAGATCATTGCCAGAGATTGTGAGAAAGATACTCTCACTTGTCTATGATCTCTGGCTGCAGGGTCCTCATGAGCCTGGAGCTGCTGGGGGACATCATTATATGGAGACAGTCTGAGAATGAAGAGAATGAAGCCACATAGATGATCAGAGGAAGGCCCTGTTGTCATTTAAGCTTCTGAATCCAGAAATGTTTAGAAGCCCACTTTTAGAATTTTTAGTTATGTGGAGCCATGTGTGCCATACTTCATAAGCAATTTATGATGGACTTCTGTCACTCACAACTAATAGAATTTTCTCTCAAACACAGTGAAGTGAGCTTTGAAGTCAGACTTCATATATTCACATCCCAGCTCTTTCACTTGTCTGCTGTATGACCTTAGTAAAGTTACTTTGACCCATTGCTCCTCAACTTCCTTCTCTGGAAATAAATAATAGCAATACAGACCTTATTTACTGGGGACTAGTAATTGAGATTGTGCATATTTGTACGTATATGCATCATAGCACAATGTCTGACCCATGAGCAATGCTCAATAAATGCAAGCTGTTATTGTTATTATTATACCAATAGCAGGCCTAATAAAAAATATTACCTGGTAAACAATATATGCATTTAAAACAACCAAATAATAGTCAGAAATTAATAAGCAAAGAAAAGATAGACAAAATATAGGACAGTGAAATTAAATGGAGCTAAAAGTAAGGTGAAGCAATTCTTAGTAAAAAATGGGAACATAGAAAATGTGAAGACATAAATCCTTGTATTTGATGACACTAGCAGCACAAAATCCATGAATCAAGTGTTGCCAACCAGTGCCCCAGACATTCTATTTATTTTATTTTTTAAATGGAATCTTTGATTCTGGCACTAAAACAAAAACTCTATGGATAGCACTAAACCAGTAGATATTCTAAACTGGCAGAATTTGTGTTAACTTTTTTAGTACCTTAATCATAAGTTTTCCTTAATGTTTTTTCAGAGTACTGTTAATAGAATTATATAAAACTTGAATATTAAGTTTTCAGTGTTCTGGAAACTTGATTCACGTAGACAAGACATTTCTACAGACATGTTGTAACAGGTATTTAATAGGATGCAGTTAGAGTCTGTGACTTTTAATTAAGGTGTGAGACAATTGAAATTATAACACATCAAAATAAAATTATCTATATTAGTTTAAGAAAATAACTATATGAAAGCAATTATTATATTTAAATGATAATTTGCATTAAAATTTGCCGTTTTATTTTCAATATAACTGTTCAATTCTTGGCCTTAAGTAAAAATGTAAGAAGGTAAACTGGATGAAAAACAATACAGTCTGAAAAGCATAGAACTAATCATCAAAACTTTCCATGATACACTTTTATCACTAATAACTTTTAAATACATCCATCTAGTCTATAAATATTGGTGTTTAAAAAATATTAAGGAAATTTTTTATTACTTTTTATTTTAAATGAATTCAGTATGCATGCTTTGGAATGGAAGTATAGCAAAATATCATAAAAGATTGCAAATTGCAATTTTATAATGCATTTGAAAAATAAATAAGTGAACCTATTTGAATATTATTAAACTAATTATGTCATATTATATAATATCAGCATAACCAAATAATTTAAAGAAATATTTAAACAACATAATCCATACATTTCTCTGGTATTTGGAATACTGTCTCTAAAGTACCAGATTTAGATTATGCATAATTTGCACGCAGTCACTATCACCAAGCTCTGTTAAACCACTAGATAATTATTGTGGCATTAAATTCTCACATACACGACACAGATGTCCAAAGAATGCAGAGATCTTTTTTTTTCTGTAGCATTTCTGAACTTTCCATGAGGAAAAACAGGCATGGGAATTGGAAGAGAATTTCAACAATAGATCATTCTATTTTGTTTTAAATGTTGTCTTTCGCCAGGCATGGTGGCTCACGCCTGTAATCCTAGCAATTTGGAAGGATGAGTTTGAAGGGTGAGGCAAGAGAATTGTTTGAACCCAAGAGTGTGAGACCTTCCTAGGCAACATGGCTAGACCTCCTCCCTACATAAGTCAAAAAAATTAATTGGGTTTTGTGGGGCATGCTTGCAGTCCCAGCTACTCAGAAGGTTGATGTAGAAGGATCATCTGAGCCCAGCAGTTCAAGGCTGCTGTGATAGTCATGATTGTGCCACTGCACTGCAGCCTGGGTGACACTGTGAGACTCCTATTCAAAAAAAAAGAGGAAAATGTCTTTCAATTTAAAAGATTCCTAATGCATTAATATTCTCTTAATTCAAAATTAAGCTACCTACAGGGCTCTTTCTCCCTTTCACTTTCCTCAAACTATTATCAAGGTATAGGTAAAACTTCATAGTCAAGACAAAGAGACCAGTGCTTCCCCATGAGAAATCAGTAAATGTGCCTTAGATGTTTCCACTCACCCCTCTCTCAATGCTTTATCCCCCTCATAGTAGAGAGGGATCAGTCTGGATGCAGTCTCCCAAGGAAGAACAGGGCAAAAGCTATTTTGTTTTCTATTTTCTCCCCAACACACCTAGCATGCATTCCTATGAAACCTGGGACACTAGCCTGGAGAAGAGAAGTCAGGACACAGGCATCTGATCTTTGCTTTCATGGTCTCTGTCACCTTCTCCCTCCCCAATCCGATGCCAATAAGAGCAGACTTTCTCTTTCCCCTACTTTATTCTGATTTATTCTGTTCCTGGTATATGACAATTGTGTGATCTGGTCAGCAAATCCTAGGCCCAGATATGTTAATGAAATCCTTTTCTCAACAAGGTGTGGCTTTCAAGCCTATTTTCATGTTTTTCACTAAAAAAATTCCATTCTGAACATCAATTGCTAAATGTTGACTCCTCCTTCTTCTTGGCATCTTTCTTGTAACAATAAAAATCTGTCCTGAGGAAAAATCATGCCTGTGGAAGAATGGAAGGAGAAGAGTCACATGAAAGGAATTTTTAAAAAGATAAAAACATATAAATGCACTTCAAAATCTATTATTCAGATTTCAATTAGAACAAGTAAATGTTTCATTTAGCCAGAGGTAGTGAAAGGCTGCACATGCATTGTTATGATCAGTAACAACATCAAGTTAAATGTGTTTAGACATTATGAAACCTTTTAGATGGGTTAAAGAGTATGTAAGTTGTAGTACAAGTTTAACTCTATGAAAATTGAAAGGAAAGAGGGTGGATATACTTAGGGAACGTATGAAAGATGATATAGCAATCTGAAGGTTTTGAAAATGTAGCCATCTCTAGAAAATATTAGAAAAAAGAATTATAACCCATTTATTAAATACTAAATTCAGCATATATAAAAATGAACAATGATTCCACAAATGAACAATAGATAATACATTTTACTCTATATGCAGGTACAAAGAAAGCATTCAACTATGGTATATGTTGCCTGCAAAATAAAAACTCAACCATTATGACTGTTTTGCAATAATTGGTACAAGATGGAGCAACTTGCCTTTCCCTTTCAAGGTGATTCTCTGAGTGCATCATCCCCTCTTTCCCTTTAGCATTTTATAAAAATTTTGTATGAGAGTTTTCTTTAACACAATAATCAATTGGAAACAACTGAATTTTAAGAAGAATTAACATAGCACAGAGATGGATAGTGACTGTCTTTCAGAGGTGGATACAATGGCTGATGGAATTTTGCTTCCTTTTATTTTGGGAGGAAAAGTAACATTTTCATTTGCATAAAGAATAGTTGCATGGTGTTAGGTGGAAATATTGAATTTCAAGTTTTTGTGCAAAGCTTTATATAGATGCTACATAGTCAAAGGTGAGTTTGCTAGTTGTTATGCTAGTCTCTGTCACCATCAAATCCATTCATCCATATTCACTTTGAGATGGTGAGACTGAACCTGAAAATACCATTGCTGCTTTGGACTGGCTCCCTATTGGCTCATCTGATATGGAGCACTAGAGAGAGAAGCAAGGCTATAGGAGGGGGAAAATCATCTTATGAATGCTTCCAAAAATATATTTCCAACAAGGGAAGATGCAGTACTTTTACGTAGCAGTGTTCAAATCCATCTCATACTTTTTTTGCAACACTTTTAGAATGAGCCTCGTTATACTTCCCTTAAAGACCCCAGCTCCAGCCAAATAGTGTCATCCTCAGAGACAAGGCATCCAGTTCCATGGGGCCCCACTTTCAAATTTCTGTTTTTTAAATTTTCATTGTTTTCCCAAATCTAGGATTAACAGCTACTTCCTGTGGTCCTTATCCCTATGATACCTTGGTGTTCTTTTTTGTCTTTTCAATTAACTACATAAAAATTACTTGTTTTAAATTTTTTCCCTTTTAGAATATAAATCCTCTTTTTAAAAATACAAACTGAGGATAACCCCCTCCAGTTTCCCTCCCACTGTGGGAGCTTTTCTGTCTTCTCAATAAATTCTGCTAAAAAAAGCAAAACCAAAACAAACAAACAAAAATGCTAAACTGATATAAATGATAAATTTTTGTGATTTTTCTCTGTGTCAAAAACAAAATGTTTGCTGTATTTTGGGGGCATGCTGTTCCACATAGCAATTAAAATATGTTCCAGATACTTTCTAAAGATATTACTAAATATATTAATTAATTTAACTTTTAAGAAGAAAGAAAGTAAATTCTGGGTGATTGGTAGGTAGTGTTATTGCACTCATTATTACAGGCATAAAAAATGAGGCACAGAAAGGATTAGGTTCTTACAAATTCCCTGAATGAACTAGGAGTGCCAAGGTGTGACTAAACTTTTGACTGAAAAGTCATGACTTTGACCCTGTTGCCGGGAGCCACAATCACTAGTAAAAGTAAGGTAAAAGGGACCTGAAAACAGGAAAAATGCCGGCTGGGAGCAAGGCCCCAGTAAAATGCGGCCATGATGGAGGCAAAGTCCCATGGATCCTGTTGACGGACCTTCCCTAACTTTGAAGGATTGCGTGCATAGGCTTGAGAATGTTCCCTCTTTAATTGAGATAATAGATATGCAAATGGATGATGGCATTTGACAGCAAAAATTATACATAGGCATAATGGAGGTGAGATTGCAACAAAAAGGGTGCCCCTTAGAATGTGCAAGAATGTGGAATTAGCAATAAACCCATGTATAGAAATGTAAAAAAGTCTCAGCAGCAAAAACTCCCCCCCGAAGGGACAAGGGAATGCAAATTTTGAAACCTTTAGCTAAAAAGGAAAAACAAGTACTTCCTCATATCCTTTATAAGTAACAACATTGACAGTTGTGATTGATGAGGAAGTGAGAAACTGAGACAGAGTATCTCCAAAAACAGGTGTTTTTGGGAAAAACAAGTCACAGACATGCCTTTTGATTTAAGAAATATTATAGTTTAATTAGAAAGAGGGTTAAAATTAAAGTAAGGATTAGATAAATAGCAGTTATAATTAAAAGATAAATGTTTATTATAGATGTAGGTATTAGTTAAATAGAAGGAATAGGAAATAATTAAGTTTTAAGGTAAACTTAAAATTATATACACTTAATGTAGGTTTAAAATTAAATACATTTAGGATTAGAAGTAAGATTAATTTTATATATAAGTGTAGATTTAGACATAAGTTTTGTTTAGAAATATAAAATGTAAAATGAGTAGAATTAAGAAAATAGAATAGTGAAGGGAAGAGATTCAGCTGGCCTAGAGGTCACAGGATGCGGCTGATAAATTGGCAGCTGGTATTTTGTTACACCACCGGTAGCTACACCACAGGTAGCAGGAAGGAACAAAATGAAACTTGTAAAGGCCAACTTCCCCATAAACAAAAGAAAAAACATGATGTAAACATTTAATGTGTAACATGGGATACATTTTGTGGGTAAGGGGGTCAGTAAAAAAACTATATAAGCTTGTAAGAATTGAATAAAAAATGGCAGAGTCTTGAGCTCTCCCCAGGAAGAACGATCCTGTCGTGTTTGTCTTTTCTTTTTCACCACTTCCTGATTCCCCCATCTCAAGCCCTGACTCTCTCCTGGAGCTGGACTCCAGCACACTGTCATCCAGAATTCAGAAAATGACTGCCCCCATTCATAATTCTAGAAACTATTGCTGTCATTACATCATTATTGTTGACACAGTTACTCTGAAGCAGGTACTTTGCATTGGGATGCCAATCTTTTTTACATACCAATCTTTCTAATTTTTTGTTGCCTCTAGTCTCACAACTAACATCAAATCCCTACATACTCCAGATATGGTAGGCTGAATAATGCCACTCCAAAGATGTCCATAACCTAATTTCCAGGACTTGTGACCTAACATGGAGAAAGGGTCCTTGCAGATGAGATTAAATTTAAAATCTTGAAATGGGTAGATTATCTTGGCTTATCTGGGAACTCAGTGTAATTACAAGGGTCCTTATAAGAGTGAAACAGGAGAGTAAGATTCAGAGAGATATTACAATATACTATGCTATTGGGTTTTAAAAATGGAGAAAGGAACCATGTATGCAGGAATGCAGGAGACCACTAGAAGTTAGAAAAGACAAGAAAACATTCTCCCCTAGAACACGCAGAAAGAATGAAGCCTTGCTGACTAGTCTAGGACTTCTCCTGATCTTCAAAACACTAAGAGAATATATTTTTATTGTTTTAAGCACCCATTTTGTGTAATTTGTTACAGCAGCAATAAAAAACTAATATACTGAGGAACAAGTGTAGATTCTCAGGAAGAGACAGCTCACACTCAAAAAGAATTGCAAGAGTTTGTTAGCTTACATAGAGAAATTGGAGGAGTGTGTATGGAGTGACCCCACTAACGTCGTTCTTCCTTCTTCTCTGATCTAGCACTTTTAAAATTCATTCTCACACACCTACTTCAGGGGAGGTCATTACTGGGTCTTTAAGCGAAGCTGAGGCAACTAATCAGAATAGAGAAGAGGTGGTCTCTGATGATGAGGGAAGTTCTATAAGATTTTTGGGTTCAGTGTTCACAAATTTATTCTACTGCAGCCTAACTCCAACGTTCCAGTCCTCAGGAAATCACTGCTTTTAATCAACTCTCATACTTTCACTCAGAAGTTCTAGAGAAGTTGTGACTGCAGGAACAGACTTTGGTTTTTAGTAGGGTTATGGCTTGCATAGTACATCTCCAAATCTCATATTGGAATTTGATCCCCAATGTTGGAAGTGGGGCCTAGTAGGAGCTGTTTGAGTCATGTGGAGGGCCCTTACAAATGGCTGGGTGCCATCCTCATGGTAATGAGTGAATTCTTGCTCTATTAATTTCTGATTGTTAAAAAGATTCTGGCACCTTCCTTCCCTCTTTTTTCACTTCTTACTGGTTACTCTACCACTAACAGGAGTCCAGTGAGATGGAACACTCACACAAAAAGGTAGTGAAGCAACTTTATTACTCACGGATAGACTATAAGAAACAACAGAAGCCTAGGACTCATAGTGACTATTTCCCTCCCTGCCGCCAGGACTCAGAAAAGCCAGGAGTGGACAGAGTCTCATATGTGCTTGCCCCTACATCATAATGGAGCTAAACGACCCTGAAAACATCCAACTCTAGGTTTCTTATACCCTAGGACAATAGCAACCTTTTTGCTATCAGGGACTAGTTTCATGGAAGATAATTTTTCCACGAAGGTAGTTTTTCCATGAACTGAGGAGGGGTGGGTTATTTCTGAATGATTCTGGATGATTCAAGCACCTAACATTTATTATGTAATAGCACTTTATTTCTATTATTATTATGTAATGAAATTATTATTATGAAATTATTTTTATATGAGTCTGCAAGCAATTGATGTATTATGATCTCTGTACAGTCAAACCTCACTGCTAATGTTAATCAGTATTTGGAGCCACTCCCCAGCACTAGCATCACTGCCTCCACTCCACCTCAGACCATCAGGCATTCAATTCTCATAAGGAGTGTGCAATCTAGACCAGTAGGACATGCAGCTCACAGTAGGGTTCATACTCCTTTAGGAATCTAATGCCACTGTTGATAAGGCAGAACTCATGCAGTTATGTGAGTGATGGAGAGCAACTGCAAATGCAGATGAAGCTTCACAGGCTTACCCACTGATCACCTCCTGCTGTGTGGCCCTGTTTCTAACAGGCCATGAATGGGTCCTAGGAACCCTGCCCCAAGAGACAGTGGTATTGCTTTACAAAAATGCTGCAGAACAGTCTGCTCTAGGAGGGACAAAGACAAAGTCCCAGCTTTTCTAGACAGTTGCTCCTTATCTCAGGATGTTGCATTCTCAGCAAGCCCAAGAACTAAAGACAGGAAAGAGGGAGAGCTAAGTCAGCCAAGGCCACGTAGGGGCCTTTCCTCCTACACTTCAGTTTTCTCTCTGGAGCAATTTATACTTGTACTTAGACTTAATGTTCATTATGTTTTATTTCTATCAAATTATTTTAGTGTTTGATTATATAGGAACGTAGTGCTACTCACCATCTCTTTTGAGTAAACTTAATTATTCAGTTGTGCCTAACAGTCCTTCGTGCAGAATAGAAAGTCAATAACCCATGGTTGTAGAATAAAAGCAACATAATAGATTGAAGTAGGTGGTTTCTGACAATTTTTAAATGAAAGAAAGGTTTATGAGGTTTTTCTAAATTTCAAAAGTAACATTGACTGACATTATAAGCTTTTGGCTTTCTAAGGCATTTTTATTTTCTTTAGAAATTACATTACTTTACATGAAGCTTTAAATTTTCCATGAAAACAATTCATTAATGAACAATTAATAATTTGCTGAAAATTTTATAGGCAAGATGGAAGAAATCAAATCCACTAGCAAATAATTTGATAAAATCTCGTTGGGTATGTTTGGTCTCCTGAAAGTCTTTCTCCGGCCCAGCTAATCATTTTCCTGACCCTTAGTACCCCTATACTTCCCCTCCCCATTTTATTTTGCAGAGTTGTTTCCTCTTTCATATAGGAACATAGGAACTGGCCTGATATGCTGTTTCTTTCCTTAAGGCTTATCAAAATATCTTACTCGATGAAGCTGTCTTCTCAACATTTGACTTGTACTAGTTGCTAAGAAAATTTTATATTTAAACTTTTACAGCAGCATAAGTGGCTTTATCTAGGATTATATTCGAATATGGTGGTAACTATACATTGGCTGATTATACAATTTTATTTACCTCCTACAGTCAAACCTTACTTGCCTTTTGAGTTAATAACTTTTCTCTTGCTTTACTATATTTATTGTCTTTAATATTCACAAAAACTTATTTTTTAAAAAAATCAACTCTTCCCATAACCCTGATTATCTTCCTTCTGTGATAACATGAATCTATTTCCACTAATTTTTCTGGATTTTTAAATACATGGCCCTTGCTGTTTCAAAAATTTACATAATAAGAGTACTGGGAAATAGTTATTTCTGTAATCCATGAGGTGAATCTTCCTTCATCTCCTGAATCTTCATATTTCCTTCACTTCATTAACTTGGTATGCCACATCAACTTTGGTTCCTGTTAGCTTCTATTTTCTTCTTCAATTAATGACAATGAACAGTGGGTGATGAGATGCTGAGTAAACACACACCAAGGTGCACCACACTCTGCATTCACCACCAGCCTCTAGCACAGCAATGGCAAGGATGAAAGTGAGGAGTAAATGAAACATGTCAATGTAGAAAACAAAAAAAGGCACTGAAAGAAGGCAGATTTGTAGTTGATAGATGTTGCATATTGGTATACCAATGAAAAGGGAAAGCAAATGGGTAGAATAAAAATAATAAATGCAAGAAGTCATACAGATTTACATCTTTCATCTGAATAAATTAAATTCTCCTAAACATTTGTATTATATTTACATAAAGCAAATTTGTGTCTGTGAGTTATATGGCTTTCAAATTTGAGCTGTCTGATACTACCTCCAGAAACTTGTGGCAAATTTATGTATCTATCCTATTTCTAAAGAAAATATAAATAAACCCCAATTATTTACTGCTTTGTTATTTGCCTAATCAATTTGTTCCTTTGTATTTAAACATAGAAATCACAATAACCAAGTATAATGACTTTGCCTTCCTTACAAATGCAGTTGAAATGAAACTTTAAACATCAAGTCTAATTCACAGGTACCCCGAAACACAGGAAGGTTTGGCACAGCAAGACCAGATAAGTGAAGAATGTAAAGCAGACAAGAAAAATTTTAATCTGAATTTTGATTTGAAAACGCCGAAATTCTAAAAAGGTGATATAGATGACCTTGGGGTGGGGGGAAGTTTTTTTGGTATTTTGTTTGTTTGCTTGTTTGTTGTTTAGCAGAACTTAAAAATAACTACAAGATTAGAGAGTGCAGCAGGGACTGAATGAAAATACAGGTAAAAGAAGAAAGCAATAGAACCGATGCAGTCTAGGTCACTGACTCATATATTTACCTGTGGGCCGTTTTCCAACCCCTCCCACACACACCTATGTGTGTCCATGCCCACTCGCAAACATATACAATAAATGGAGGTAGGGTTTACAAATTAGAGCTTCTAGTTAATGCCTGGTGATTATATTACTCAGGGTGATATATTTATCTAAATTTGTTACATCAATTAAGAAATATAGAATGAAATATTGATGCTTAAAAGTAGGAAGTTAAGCATTAGCAAAACAGAACTCTGTAAGAGTGTTTTCAAGTAGTATTAGACCAGCAGAAGGCACAAAAAAGTAAAAACAAAAACTGATCAATCCAAAAACTGAAAAAAAAAGAAAAAGAGGAAACATCTATGACAAATAAAATTTTTTAAAATAAATAATTATGCAAAATGCTGTTTCTGTCAAATCTGCCATTGCAGATTGTCTATCAGTACTTGATCCATCTATACACTCATCTGCATATGTAAGGATGAAGTTCATAAGATATCTCAGGGCACCAAGTCCAAAAGTCAAACCACTTGAGTCCTGCAAGCTAGTTCTTAGGGTAGTGCTTATTCAGAGTAAGAACAGAAGTATAAATCTGGGTAATAAAAATTAAATTTTCTATGCACCACAATGAGCAGCTGTAATTGGAATATCACCAAACACAAACTCCCAAGTCTTAATTGCCTTCTTTCCTCCCTATGGAACCTATGGGTGACTAATCGCCTCCTCTTCCCTACCCTTTCTTCCTTGTAATGCTTCTTAGGCCAATGACCTTAACTTTTATATTTAACTGTGTTCATTACACAGAAAATAACTTCATTACCATCTTCTTCCTTTTCTTTGGAAATGCAGGAACAAAATTTCACTAAACTTTCTGCATCATCAAATTTTACCTATATAGTGTACCAAGAAAGGGCAGTTGAGTTAAAGTTAATCTAGAACAACATAAATCTATAAAGGCATGGTAAATCTCCAATGGACATTTCTTACGGGTGCATTTTACAAGTGAAGTAGTATTGGAGTGTAGTAGAGATGAGCACTGAACAGAAATGATCAGGCTTCTACTCCCACTCATTGTGGTTTCAAATCTCTGGGTTCACAAGAGCACTCTAAGCAGCTTTGGGATCTGTACCTAAGCTAGTTGACATCGGGGAAGCATAAGGCTCCCTTCTCCCAGGAATTGATCATTTTCCTGCTTGTTTTGTTAGTGGGCAGATCATGCAAGCACTGTGGATACATCAGCCATGAGATTTGTACTTACTCCACCTTTACTAGAGTTCATGGGAGAAATAATAGATAGGAGTGGTCAGAAGCTTTGTATGTAATTGTATGGGCACATAGATTCAAGTAAATCCTTTAATAATTCAAGTTAATCCTTTAACAATTCCTCTGACCTGATTCTTAGCCTGTGCCAAGAACATAAATTCCTTCCTAGACCATCTTGCAAATGCAAACTAGGTATGCAGACAGGTAAACCAAGTTTTATACTGCCTTTGAGTTAACGTGCACATAATTTTCAAGTGTTTGTTTTCTCATTATAATATACAGTAATATCTTTAAAATAGCATAGTGTTCTTGCTATTTAGGGCATCCTGAGCAGTTACACATATTTAAAATATGCAATTTGATTAGTTTCAACATAAATATATACCCATGAAACCATCACCTAAATAATGATTATGAACATGTCCATCATCCCCCAAAATATCCTCATACCTCTTTGTAATACATCCTTCCCTTCTGCATCCCATCCTCTGTAAACCACCCTCTACTTTGCATTACAATAGACTTGCACTTTCAAAACTTTCATACAAATGGAATCATATTTGTATGATATGTGTATATTTTGGCCTGGCTTTTCTCATTCATCACAATTATTTGGAAAATTTTCTATGTTGGTGTATGTATCAGTAGTTCATTACTTTTTATTGCTGAGAAGTATTTCATTGCATGTATTTACCACTTATTGATGGACATTTATGTTGTTTCCAGATTTGGGCTATTACAAATAAAGCTGTGTTGGGCATCTGTGTACAAATCTTTGAATGGGGATGTTCTTTGATTTCCCTTGAGTAGATACTTAGAAATAGACGGCTGGGAAATATTGTAAGTGTATATTTAACAAGAACTTATCATTTGTATTCAAAAAATGTTTTATCTTTTTACATTCTTATCAGCAGTAAACGAGAGTTTCAGTTAATCTATATCCTTGTTAACCGTAGATATAATGTCTTTTAAGTTGTAAGCATGTAATGGTACTTAAATGTGATTTTCATTTTCAAAATCACTACTGATATTGAGCATCTTTTTATGTGCTTCTTTAACATTTATATATACTTTTGGTAAAGTATATATTCAAATTTTTTATTAGGTTGTTTTCTCTTTATTAAGCAGTAACAGTCTATATATTCTAGATATAAACATTTGTCATATATATATACTTTTATATCCTAATCTTTGTTTTGCTTTATTGTTTGTCATAAAAATTTTTTCTGAAGAAAGTTTTCAAATTTGAACTCTTATTTTATTAGTTTTTCTTTTATAATTAATACTTCTGTAGCATATTTAAGAAATATTTGCTAAGTCCAAATCATTCTGATTTTTCTCCTTTTTTTTCCAGGATGTTTGTGGTTTTAACCTTAGGGTAAAGTCATTGATTCCTGTTAAGTTACTTTATGCATATGGGGGATTGAGGTTCTGTTTTTTCTATCCCTTCTTTCTTTCCTCTTTCTTTAATGTCTTTCTCTTTCTTCTTCTTTCTACTCTTCCTTCTTTTCTTCTTTTCCTTCTCCTCCTCCTCCTCTGCCTCTTCTTCCTTCCTTTCTCTCTCTCTCTCTCTCTCCCCTCCTCTGTCTCTCCCTCTATCTCTTTCAGTCTTTCTCTTGGTCTCTCTCTCTCTTTTTCTACTCCTCCCCTCCTTTCTTCCTTCCCTTCCTCCTCCTCTCTCCTCTTTCTCCCTCCCTCTCTCCCTTCTTTTTTCTCTTCTTTCTCCTTCTGCTCGGTTTCTTTCTTTGTATATGGTTAACCAATTGTGACTATACCATCTGTTGAAACGATTATGCTTTTTCCATTGAATTGTCATCTTTATCAAAGATAAATTGATTGCATATGTAGCAAAACTTTTTTGTGTGTTGGTGTTTTAGAGACAGGATCTCACTGTGTTGCCCAGGCTGGAGTGCAGTAGTGCTGACCTTGGCTCACTGCAGCCTCAAACTCTCAGGCTCAAGAAATTCCCCACCTAAGCCTCCCAAGTAGCTGCGACTACAGGTACACCACCATGTTCAGTGAATTTATTTTTATTTTTCATAGATAAAGTGTTGCAATGTTGCCCAGGCTGCTTTCGAATTCCTGAGCTTGAACAGTCCTTCCACCTCAACCTCCCAAAGTGCTGGGATTATAGGTTTGAGCCACTGCACCCAGCCTATAAAACATTTTAAAATTTAAGCTCTAATTGTTAGCTCCCTGTGGAATAACTGGCTCCCCTCTCTCTGATCATTAACAGAATATAAATAATTTTTTACATCTTACTTTTTCCTTGTTTCTCTTTTTCTTTCCATCCCTCTGCCACATTAAGTAAAACTGTCATTTAATTTTAAGCCAAATAACTGCATTTTTATATAAAGGGAGACACAAAATATATTATTCAAAATGCATTTCTGAAAGCTGTTTTAGAGATGTACCCAAGCCACACATTAAATTGTATCCTAAGAAGTGAAGGAATATAATGAATCAAGTTGGGGGAAAAATCAATTAAATCTAAGGTGGAATTGCACTTTCTTTCTGTCTATTTGATGCATAATATTTGTTCATATTTATGGAGTACATGTGATATTTTGTTACATGTATAGAATGTGCAATGATCAATTCAGGGTATTTAATGTATCCATCATCTCTAGCATTTATCTTTTTAATATGTTGGGAGCATTTTAAGTCCCATCTGTTACCTATTTTGAGATAAGTAATACATTATTGCTGACTATAATCACCTTACTCTGCTATCAAACAGTGGAACTTACTCTTTCTATCTAGCTGTATGTTTGTATTAATTAACCAATCTCTTTTCATCTCTTCCTCCCACCTACCCTTCCTAGTCTTGTCATTCTACACTCTACCTTTCAGTGAAATTACATCTTATTGGGCTATTGAGAAACTTTGGTCAAGTCTATGGAATAAATGCTGAGTTTTATCAATACTACTCTTTAAATCTCTTTAACTTGCTAAGAAAGTAAACTGTTTATAGTTTTGTGTAAATCTGTATATAAGTAATAAATAAATCATAAAATATAACTTTCCTCCATTGTTAGAACTATCAATATTTAAGGGTTAGTTGGTTTGTTTCCAGAGACCATGGAACATTAAAAAATTATATATATTATATATATATATATATAATACACACACACACACACACACACACATATATACACCACACATATATATGTGTACGTGTGTGTGTACAAACCATGAAATTTGTGAAGAAGGCTTACTATCATTAAATACAAATAATATCTAAAAAATTATATTGTAGAAAATATTAATAGCTACATTGAAGTAAAATGTGAGCTATTATAAGAAAACATTGGAGATAGTAGTGACACATCTGGTATAAATAAGTTTCAGCCGGGCTCAGTGGCTCAGCCTGTAATCCCGCGCCTTTGGGAGGCTGAGGTGAGTGGATTGCCTGAGCCCGCGGGTTCGAGACCCGCCTGGGCGGCAAGACCTCATCTCTACAATAAATCAAAAAAAAAAAAAAAAAATCAGCCGTGCATGGTAGCGCATGCCTGTAATCCCAGCTACTTGGAAGGCTGAGACGGAAGGATTGCTGGAGCCCAGCAGGTCGAGGCTGCGGTGGCCGGGAGCGGCCACTGCACTCCAGCCTGAATGACAGAGTGAGACTCCAACTCAAAAAAAAAAAATAGGGTTCAGGTTCTCCATAGAGAGGATATGGTGATTAATTCTTAGTGACATTTATGGGAAATGTTTAAAAAATGTAAGTGTAACCACCAGGAAATACTAAAAGTATACTTAACTCTCTAAACATTAAAGGAGGATAAACCTCTCCATCAGTCTGCTAAGGGACTTGAAAGAAATAAACAAAAGAAAGGGCAAGAAACTACAAAAAAAAAATGCCAGTAATATGGCCAAAGAGAGCAGTTGTCAAAACAGATATGAATGCATTGAATTCAATTATTTATAAAGAGATTTTAGATTGTTTTATGTGTGTGCATAGCCTTGCTAAATATTCTATAAGAAATCTACTTAACTGAATGATGCAGAAAGTTTAGAATGAAAGGACAGAAAGATATTTTAGGCAATTAGAACAAAAGAAAAACAGGGATCACAATAAAATTTATAACAGATAAAATAATTCAAGGTCAAAAGCATTAAAATAAAAAAGGGAAATGTTTGCTAATTACCAAGAAGATATATGCTAGCACATTTTATGAATCTAAAATAAAGCATAAATCACATCAAATTAAGAGTTCAGCATTGTATTGGAAGTCCTAGTTAGGGCAATTAGACAAGAGAAGGAAATCAGGGGTATCCAACTAGGAAAAGAGGAAGTCAAGTTATCCCTCTTTGCTGATGATATGATCCTATACCTTGAAAATCCAAGAGAATCGGTCAAAAACCTGTTTGCACTGACAAAGGACTTTGGAAAAGTCTCAGGGTACAAAATAAATGTGCAAAAGACAGTTGCATCCCTATACACCAGCAACAAGCAGGCAGAGACCCCAAAAAAAGCACAATCCCATTCACAATAGCCACACAAAAAAAGAAATACCTTGGCATCTTCCTAACCAGAGAAGTGGAAGACCTTTACATGAGAACTGCAAAACACTGATCAAAGAAAGCCAAGAAGACACAAACAAATGGAAAACTATTCCATGCTCATGGATAGGAAGAATCAACATTGTTAAGATGTCCATCCTACCAAAGACAATCTACAGATTCAATGCAATACCCATTAAGTTACCGATATCATTCTTCTCAGACCCGGAAATGGCAATATAGAAATTCAAATGGAAACAGAAACGACCACAAAATAGCCAAAACAATAATCCTTAGTAAAAGAAAGCAGGAGGTATCACACTTCCAGACTTCAAACTTTACTATAAGCCTACAGTAATCAAAACAGCCTGGTATTGGTACAAGAACAGGCATGTAGACCAACGGAATAGGACAGAGATTCTGGAAGCAAAGCCTCAGTTTCTCAACAAATCATCTTTGACAAAGCCCCCAACAAGAACCACTGGGGAGAAGAGAACCTATTCAGTAAATGGTGCTGGGAAAACTGGTTGATCACATGCAGAAGATTGAAACAGGACCCCTACCTATCACCAGACACAAAAATTAACTCTAAATGGATCAAAGACCTAAACACAAAACCTCAAACTATAAGAACCTTAGAAAACACAGGAGACACCCTTATGGAAAGTGGAACTGGCAACCAGTTCCTGATCAGAACCTTAAGTGCCCATACCATAAGAAATAAGATAGACAATTGGGACCTCATCAAACTAATGAGCTTCTGCAAAGCAACGAAACCATTAAGAAAGCAGGGAGAGAGCCCACAGAATAGAAAAAATATTTGCCAACTGTATATCTGACAAAGGCTTAACATCTAGGATCTACAAGGAACTCAAACGTGCTGAAAGGAAAAAAAAGACAAACAGCCCCATTAAAAAGTGGGCAAAAGACATGAATAGACACTCCTCAAAAGAAGATATATGGGCAACCAACAGACACATGAAAAAGTGCTCAGTCTCAATCATCATCAGAGAAAATGCAAATCAGAACCACATTGAGATACCACCTAACCCCAGTAAGAATGGTCATCATCAACAACAAAAAACCAATAACATGCTATCGAGGATGCAGAGAAAAAGGAACGCTTCTACATTGCTGGTGGGAATGCAAACTAGTGCAACCTCTTTGGAAGACAATGTGGCGATTTCTGAAAGAACTAGAAATTGACCTTCCATATGACCCAGCAATTCGCCTTCTGGGAATATACCCATAAGAACTCAAATCCTTCTATTTAAAAGATACCTGCCCACATATGTTTTTTGCAGCTCTATTCACAGAAGAAAAACATGGAACCACCCATGCTGCCCATTGAAGCTGAACTGAATTAAAAAATATATGCACAATGGAATATTGTGCAGCCATAAATAAGGACACACATATGGACTTCGCAGCAACTTGGAAGGATTTAGAGTCTATCATATTCAGTGATCTATCACAAAAACAAAGAACAGAGTACCATATGTTCTCACTTATAAGTGGACCTTGAACAATTACAATACTATAAGAAAGGGATTGGCAGTAGTGGGAAAACTGTCAGGGGACGGGGAGTGGGATTGGCAGTTGAGGGAAACTGCCAGGGGAGGAAGGTGCACACCTCATCCACAAGGGTACTTGCATAATAAGAACCTTAGAAAACTCAGGAGACACCCTTATGGAAACTGGAACAGGCAACCAGTTCCTGATCAGAACCTTAAGTGCCTAATCCTGAATTGTATCCCATATCTTTATAATAAAAAAATAGATTGAGAAATTCACAATCTTAGACGAAGTTTTAAAATACTCATAAATCTACAGATTAAATAGACAAAAGTAAATAGAGACAGAAGTGAAATAAATAATTAAATGATATAATACATATTTATAATATAATACATATATTACTATAAATATGTAACTTACTGAATAACTTAAAGAACCATTAAATGCAATGCGTATTTTTTCATTTGATGAAAAATTCTTTTGAAATTTTATTTTCAAAAGAATATAGATACAGTATACAAAATCATAAAAATAGATAAAATTTGTATATTTATTAGAAGTGGGGATAGAGACAGCATCTCACTATGCTGCTCAGGCTGGTCTCAAACTCCTGAGCTCAAGTGATCCTTCTGCTTCATCCTATCAATATATGTAATTTTTATATAAAATACTATCTACTTGTTTTGAAATTTCCTCTTAACATCTGTTGTCCTCATAAGGTTTTTTCCCACCTTCCCTTGTTTCCCCTGAATGCCATTGATCCTAAATGTGCCTTTCTTGTTCATTTTACTAAATTATTTCCTTCCTTCGTTTTTATTTAACAGTTTTGTATACTAGTTCCTTAAAATTATTTTCTAAGTGTTTTTCAGTAATATCAAATGATGCCTAATTCATTTTAGGACAAAATATATACCACCTTAAGTGCATGAAAGTAAAAACCCTGATGAGGGAAATTCTGGATAGGAATTGTTTCTCATGATTCATATCTCATTGTACAGATTACTGCCTACTTATAGACTACCACCTATTCTCACTAACGTGATATACTAACCTGAATCATTGGCCAGTGGGAGTGAACACACATTCACATGCTTCTCTAGGGGTAAAATAGTTGCTGATTTTATGTGTAGCAGGAATTTTCTCCCTTTCACTCATTATTCTTCCTGAAACATGCAAAAATCAAGGCTAACTCCCCAGAAAAGGACATTTATTAATGTGAACTGAAGCAGAGGAATTGAGATTCTAGCATGAAAAACTTGGCAGTTTTTCTTATTGACCCACAGAATCTGAAGTGCTTCTTTTCCCAGGCCCACAAGTTTTCCCTTCCTACCTCCCTAATCTAGGCCCCATCCAGAGGTGGAACTAGCTGTCTCTGAATGACTGATTGAGCCTGATCTGAATGTTAAGGAGAAGAGCCCAAACCCTGGGGGTTAAAGTGGTTAAAAGAATTGCAGGGAGAGGGGAATGTTAGGCAAATGAAAAAGAGAGTCAAAAGGAAAGGTTTTTTCTACCAGCAGTGGGGATAACTAGAGGCAGGCCCACACACATGATCAAAAGACCCCTTGACGAGAGCGAGGAAAAGCTGAAAACCCGTAAATACCCACCTACCTGTGGGCTCTGTGTGGAATAAAAATTAAAACTTGAACCATAATAAAGAACTGCTTATTTCTTTACTTTGAACCCTGGGTTTCTTCTCGACTGGGAACAGTAAGTTTTTTATGGACAATTCTATCCTTCTTTCTCTTAAGATAGAGGTATAGCTTAGATTAAACAAATCCCATATTCATATTATATAACATCATATCAAATCCAGGTCATTCAACTGTCTTTAAGTTCTGACTCTGAAAGTTCATCCATGAATTAACATCTTTGTATCTCTATTTTGTATTTGTTCAAGTCATTATTAATGTGCGAGGACCTGAGTTAAAACTGGTCCAACCAATCTCTAGCTGGATAACCTTAAGTGACTTGACTCTCTAGTTCCTTGTTTTTCTTATATAATGAACATATTAATACAAGTCTTACACAGCATCTGTCACAGTTCACATCTTCTATCACTCAAATCCATCCAGGGCTCTCATTAACTTTAATACATTCTGTCACCTGATCATCAAGTTGGTGGTCAATTATAATTCAAAAGAATTCTTACAAAATATGACAAGATATGGATTAGTGGGACCATTTTTTTTCTTCTGCAGTTTTTTTTTTTTTTAATTTTTTTTCTTCTGCAGTTAGTCCTAAGGCCACAGATAATTTCCATCACTTCTTTCTTCTACCATTCATTGCAGATCCTTGACTTGGCTAGTACCTCTGCTAGTCTAGTGTGCTTGCTTCTTGATAACCTAGATCTTCATCTGTGAGGGGTGTGAATTCTTTATTGTTTACTCCTTTCAGGTTGCTACAAGGTCTTGCATGAGCATTACCAGGCATGGAAGAAATAAGTGGTTCTCCAGTGAATCCTTTGAATTTCAAAAATACTCTGCATTATCCGTATAATGGCTGTTGGTTTTTTTTTTTTTTTTTAAATACTGCATTTTGAAAACCAACATCCAACCCCTTTAGGGTGCTAATATGCTTTTGTTATTTCTTTAAGTAGTCGTTCTAATGTTTTATCAGGTTGATAACTTAAGAGTAATGATGTTTGTGTTAGGACCAGTGGCACACCTGTTTCATCCAAAGTGGTGTTTTGTGAGATACCATGACAATAAATCATAAACTGAGCTCTCAGATAGTGGTGGTGGCCAAGGTGCTATGGGAAAAGATGGAACACACACACACACACACACACACACACACACACACACACACACACAAACATGTATTGCTCTCAGTAAACCAAAAACATTGTCCTCTCTGGGCTGAAGGAGATATGATTTATTCAATTTATCACCAAGTGGCTCTTTGGCTTCTTGAGGAATGGTGCCATATTGAGAGTTCAACATCAATCTTTCCTACTGATAGGTTACCATTCAGCACTGGTATGGTAGGTTGCCATTCAGCATTACTGTATCAGCCTTGATGAGAGGGAGAACATGAAAAACCTTTATCCCTTACACCCTGTCTACCCCATTTAAAAGCTGATTTTTCAAGCACTGTACTGCTGTGAGCAGGTGTAGATGTCTTTCACTCTATAACAAATCATCCTATTCTTCTATTTGTTTGCGCCTGCTCCACAGTGTGTGTAAACACTGATGTGAGATTTAAGATCTGCACATTTTTTTCTTCCTCCAGTGAGTCTTTCCACCTGTTTTTAATCTTCCAATCTTGCTGCTTCCGGGTGATAGACCAATTGACCAAGGCATTTTTTATGCCCAGAAGTCTGTGTGTATTTTTACTTCAGACTGCTTCCCTTTCATACCTACTTGATAGCCAGGTATACCATTCAAAGCTCTTCTCCCAGGAGTATTTTGCCTCACTGCTGTCTTTCAGGGCCAACATTGAGTGGGGTTGTAGTCTAGATTCAATTCACTTTTGAGTTTTATCCCCATGACAATTTGAATTTATTACTTTCTGACAGTTAGTCATGGGAAACCCCTCAACAAGGCAATAGGAATGAGCTGTGGGGTTGATAAATAAAGCTGACATGGAGAGGAAATCTAGGTCATTTTCTAAGTGTCTTATTCCCTTTACCCTCCATTGGCCTCATCTTGAATATATCATTTCCATCCTATGCATTACCCCGCAATCTTATTACTTGGTAGTTCTGATGATATGCAAATGATGATGGACATCTCCATCATGTAGTCATTCAATGTTCCATAGACAAATGTCAAGCTTCTATTAGGGCCCAGTAGCAGACTGGGAGCTACAGTTCAAATGATAAATAGTTTTCTGTTGCAGACAACATGCTCTTGCTTCAAAACAGTAGGGTGTCTATGCTGTGACTTTACACTTGGTACTTGCAGAAACCATTTATGGCATCTTTATCTATCACAGAGACCTCTAACACCACGGGATCTACTGTGACATATGACCCAAACAGCAGCAATGCTTGTAATGTAGCCTGACTCTACCAAAGGGCCTCACTCAAACCCGGCAGCTTTCCATGTTACCTAATACATAGGTTCACATCATCTACTATAATTTATCTCACTTTTGTAGGGATCAGACTGGTAGGTTATGTAGGTTATGTGGGGGAAATAATGGGAACTTGTATCCTTTTACATTGTTGAGGGTGGCACTATTTTGCCTTGCTGTTCTACACAGGATGTTGTGTTGCTTCTGATTTATTGTTTTAGCTGGGTTCAGCAAGTTCAGGAGCTTCTACTTGGCTTCACTTTCTTCTGGCTCTTACTCCATAGGCCAAAGAACGAGAGTGAGGGTACTGTCAACTACCAACTATATCCATCCCAATCCCATATTCAAGGACAGGGAAATTACATATTGATTGCACTGTGAGACAAACATTGAGCCAAGACCCTATGTATCAGTGGACTTGGTATTCTTACAGGAAGCCATGTTGGTGTTTTTGTTTCCCATATTAGAGTCAGCTCTGACCCTATGTACAACTACCCCTGAGATGTTAAGATTCTCTTTTCCCCTGTTATGCACATTACCTGAGAAAATGATCATACTTAGGAGAAGATTGGGGAAATCACTATTGTAAACACTGCATATGCATTTCAGTGTTCTTTCAGGAGGGTTCTTCCTCAAGGAGATTCAGCCTTTTCTTAAATCTGTGAGTTCCAGTTCTGAAAATAAATTCAGGTCTGGAAACTGAACAACAGATGACTCTCCTTTGTTATGGCTAACATAGCCTTCTGCTTTTGTGCTCTTGATCATTTTTTTTTTCATTTTAGATATTAAGCAATACTTTCATTGACTTCCCATTATCTTGACTCTAAGGTCACCATAGTCTGTAAACCATCACCATTGATTCCTATGGGTTAGGGATTCAACAGTGCTCTTCTTTATAGGAATTGCATTCTTCTTGACTTGGTAATTTGGAGCTGCCACCTGGCTTTGACTAGCCTGGAATTCTATCATCCTAGGGAGCCAAATTTCTTAAGGGTAATTTTACTTTCAGTCCTAATAGAAAAGGAGAGCCACCAATGAGCTTCTCCATGATACTGCTTCTCCTCTACGAGCACATCCCTATAGCTAGAGTGAAGGAGAGTTTCTTCTGGGAACCTCAGGGGAACACAGTCGATAATTCTCTGGTTCTGTATAGAAAAATCCATTCTTAAATGACTAGCTTTTCTGGGTCTTTTTTTTTAAAGATGCGGGGTACAATTCGGGATTAGGTATACAAGTAGACCTCATGCAGGTAAAGTTTGGGCCTCCCTTTGGTCCCCACTTTCTCTCATTTGAGATCAGATACCCTTACTGATGTTGTATCTTCATTCATGGAGTTCCATTTTAATCAATTTATTGTAAGTAATTTATTTTATAACTTCAAAGAGCTATTTTAGCAGCCTATTGGAAATTACCATAGATGTCACTGCTAGGACATGAATTCTTAAATTTCAGGATATCCTCATTCATCTATTGCATAGACTTCTGGTCTCTAACAATACACATTAGCCAGGTCCTGAAATAGTTTTGATGACTAATCCATTTTTTTCCAAGGCAGGAATAATATTTTCCTGATCAGACCATACTGAACCTAGTTAGTGATCTAGAGGCAATGATTGGAGCAGATCTTGAGGAGGGCTATCATCATTTTACAAGGCATATGCCTCACACGAGGTTTCTAGTGATCTCCAAGCAAGAAAAGGATGTTACAGCAATAGGAGGGAGACACTTCCACAGGCTTAAAAGGTTCCATGTACACCTGGCAGTCTCGGTCTCAAGGTCGGCCTTTCTCATATCCTCATCCCATATCTCAGGGTCCCACTCTTCCTTTATTATGGCCTTGATATTAACCTAGAGGACTTGCCAGGGCTGTTAATTCAGCCATCTTGTAAATCTGCTTGTCTTAAAATCAAATTCTGAGACTGAACTTTAGAATAGTTCTGCCCAATGTCAGGAAATGAGGATCACCTTAAAAGCTACCCTGGAGACCTTCCAGCTTTCACACATTTATTTAAGTTGACATAACTCTAAACTCATCTGACACTGACAAAATTTCACAGAACAACTACTAACCAACTTCATAGTCCTTATCATCACCATTGCCCCATCTTGCTGAAATGCTAAAAATACTGTATAAGTCAATGCACATATAATTCAACCCAATTTCACCAAAAGTGAGAGTCTCATTCTTGCATCTCTGCGAATGTCACAAGTATCATCTCACCTCACTAGCTTAGTTAGGTATTTATAATCATCTAGTCAATATATAATTTGACTGCAGAATTCGATCTCAAGAATCTGCGTCCTAGGACCATTTTGGGTAGCAATTATCTAGTTTGAGTTCCTCTAGAAGGCAATTCTGAGACAAGGATTCTATTGTAAGTAATTTATTAGGGAAGTTATCCAGGAAAGCACTGTTAGAGAATGGGAAAGAGAGAACGAGAAGTAAAAGCAACCAATAAAGATGTATTACTGAGCAAGTTATCACTATAGATAGATAACTGGAGCTTAATCCCACTGGGAGTGGCCTCACCTCTTTTAAGGGGTGAAGGAGCCCAGATATATATGCACCAAATCCCATAAATACTTATTTGAAGGTTCTTCCAGAAAATTTTAATTTCCTGGCACTTCAGTTCATGCAGGCAGAACAGGCTCAAGCACCCAGAAAAAGTTTCAGGCAAAGAGATGCATACGCTAAAAGTTGAAAGACAGTCAATTTGCAGTACAATTGTAAAGTCTCAAAGGATATGGTTGGGACCCAACAGTGTTTGCTGCAGTCCATCTACAGCACAATGTTGTGAGACTCAAGCAAGCTGATGAATATCAAGAATTTATAATAACACCTGGCACATAAAAAATGCTTAACATATGGTTGTTTATCGTTATTATTTTCATTATTATTTGGCATGTCATTCTGACAGTTGTTTGAAGTTCCCTTTGATGTGGGTACATACATGATGTCAAATGGATCATATGGAAGAAAAGTGAAACATCTCATTACTGAAATTTTTAGCATAGCAAATGATAAAACAAAACCTGTCCATATTTCGGTTTGGGACAAAAGTTTTACATGCAGTAATTCACATTCTCCTTCTGGGAATAAATATGACTTTCTTATAAAATGTTTAAGCAATTTTCTCATAAACTTGGAAAATATTAAGATCTTTGGGTAGGCAACTCTCTGCCAGGTGATTGTCAATAAGAAGTCTAACAATCATGAACTAGACATTTTTTTAGCTTATATTTATTTTGATTCATTCTCTTTTCCTATAAAATGTCTCTTCCAAGAGAGATTCTGTGATTTGGTTTGTTCAGACCTACTCTTTCATGGAAAGCCTTGATATGTGGTCACCACTAATTTATTTAAAAATCATTTTTAAACATTGTTTAATACTGATGGTGTCAAAATTGTAGAGAATCAGTATAAAACACTTCTTTCTTCCTTGTCCAACTTCTGAACAACTGAGACACAGACACTCTTTTTCTATATGAAGCTAACAAGAGAGCCAATTTTAAGGCCTGCATCTCAAGTGGATTCTCGTGCTCCTGAACTGAATTTACTCCATTCTGCTAGAGCCCTCTCACTCTTCTTCCCCAATGCCCTGAGAAAACTTAAGCTGATAAAGTTACTGAATGACAGAAAACAGATAAAATTACAAAATACTCAGAGGCAAAAAGTTCTTGTGGAGCAAGGGGCAGCTGAAAATGCATCTTCCTGTCAGTAGCCAGCTGACAGAGAGAACGAGAGAGAATGAAAGAGAGACAGATGGACAACCAGAGATATAAAGAGAGGCCCAGAGGAGGTGTGTGTGTGTGTGGGGGGAGAAATTGACTTTAATGAGTTCCCCAAATTTGCAATCAGAGATAGCCTCTTCCTCCTCAGAGAAGGCAAAGAGAAGCCACCTCTGTTGAAGAATCTTGAATTGTATTAAGAGTAGAAATGGGGGGAAAATGAGGAAGAAGTGTTTCCCACTAACATAAAGATAAAATACTTTAAAAGACATCTTCAAAGAGCAATTGTCTTTGAAAATCAATTGTTATTAAACAAGCCATGGTGTGGTAGGTCATAATATATCAGTACCCTTGAAGGACAAGTGCAGACCACGGTTCTGTAAAAATCATCCAGAATCACCCGCGGGGTACAGTATGCTTGGAAATGAATCAAGCCCTGCTGGAACACACAGGAATACTTTCTGGATGCTAGGATAGGACTCAGTAAAGGTGTATTTGTTATCTTACAGAAGCACTGGGAGAAACTGGATAAAAAGAGAGAGTCTTTAAAACCAGATAGGAAATAAAGACTGTGCTATTAATTGAGTCACAATAATATTCCTAGCATACATCATGCATGATGGAATTTTTTCTACCTGCTGAGCTCATTCTCCATTTTAGTAGGGTTTGGTGGTTTGGCCAGACAGTTGATTTTCTAAGACACATCTGGCTAAGTCATTAGCAGTTATTCCTGAATGTTTTGGCTATTGCCAAAGTAGTCTGCTGGTTTAAGAAAAATCAGAGTGCCATCTTGGGAAATATTACTCTTGCAGACTGCTGTTTATTGTCCAACTCATTTATCCAGGCAAAACTGTTTTTTAACAGTGTACATAAAATCCTTTAAGAGAAAATGCAGTGAAGAGTTTAGTTCTTTACATTTAAGGTTAGTCACTGCAAAGTCCATTACCTGTTTTAAGAGCATTATCTCATTTGTTTTCTTCCATATTTACAATATACTGATTAGAGGCATTAAAATGCTTTTAAGTGTGGGGATTTTTCCATCAGATTTTCATCACTGGAGAAATAGATAACATCCACTAAGTGTTTCTCCCTTAAAATTCTAAATGGAAAAGGGATGTAAGTAGAAACCTTAGTTTATTTCATTTCCCCTTCTTCATTTTATCCTTTTGCTGAGCTTAGATTTTTGGGGGGTGTCCAATATAGGGAAAGTATTTTCAGTATGTGACTCATCTCTAGGTAGCTGATGGAAAATGTTGAAACACTGTACTTTTATTCCTACTCTAAATATGCAACTCTCTTACTGGTGACAATTTTATTGTACTCAAAGCATTTAATAAATCAACTGATCTTTCACAAACTGAAAAGCTAATATTTTAAACTTTGCTTATATGCCAGACACTCTTCCTGACACTTATACATATTAATTCATTTCATCGTGCCCAAATTTTATAAGAGGGATTTTATTTTAATCAGCATTTTACAAATGTGGCCCTGAGGCACAAAGAGGTTATGTAACTTGCCCAAGTAAAGGATATTGCTGGGGTGGATATAATGCAGTTTTGAGACACACCCTGTGTTCTTCTCCATTGAATTACACCACCTCTATGTTCACCTTTCTTGCTCAGACCTGAGAGAAAGATAGATAAACACCCCGACAGAATCGAGAAGAAAGAATTATTTCCTTCCCCGTCTCCATTTTCCATTCTCTTCTTTAGCATCTGCATGAAGGTTAGATGATCAATGTGTTGTCAACAGACCAGACACAGTATTTCTTCTCATCTTCTAAGGGGACACAAAGAACATCGGGATTTTTTTTTTTTTTTTTTTTTTTTTTTGAGTTGGAGTCTCACTCTTTCACCCAGACTGGAGTGCAGTGGCCGCTCCCGGCCACCGCAGCCTCGACCTGCTGGGCTCTCGCGATCCTTCTGCCTCAGCCTTCCAAGTAGCTGGAACTACAGCTACCACTCCAGACTAATTTTTTGATTTATTGTAGAGACGAGGTCTTGCCAAGTTGCTCAGGCGGGTCTCGAACCCGCGAGCTCAGGCAATGCACTCACCTCAGCCTCCCAAGGCGCGGGATTACAGGCTGAGCCACCGAGCCCAGCTAGGATTTTTAAAAATATATTTTATTTTACAGATGTGGGGTACAATTCAGGGTTAGGTATACAAGTGGACATCATACAGGTATTTTTAATGGATGCCGTTGCAACTTAGCTATCTCTGACAAATTGTTAATCTAAGAAATAAAGCAAAAAAACAAACAAGATGAAAACAAGACCCAAACCAAAAAATATTTGGGTTTAGTTCAAAGATACCATAGATAGGTAGAAAACTAAGAACTTCTAATTACCTCATTTTCTTCATTTAATATGCAGATGCATGTTCATAAACACATAAGTATACAAAGAAAAAATAAAATGTAATCAAGAGAAAGTAAATTTTCCCCAAATTAGCCACTGTCTGTTGCCACAGCACTGCTCACCTAAATCACTGCAGTATTCTCCCAATTTGCTTTTACCCTGTTCTTTCTCCAATAATATCAGTTATTGCCTTAGCAATTTCCCATTGCAGTGTGAGAACCCCAAATCTCTTCAAGACCCCTCAAGTTCAGGCTTCTAGTTATTTCTACAGTCTCATTTTCCTCTCATTAACTTCTTGTCAACCTCGTTGAACTTCTTGTAGGTTTTTTAAAAATACTGTTTCTATATTCCTAAGGAACTTTGCACCTGCTGTTTTCCTTTCCTTGAACTACATGTAAAATTAACTCCTATAATCCCCCAGGTCTTAAATGACATTTTCTTAAAGAGGACTTATTTCACTTCCTACTCTTAATGAAGTAGTTCTGTTCTATTCTGTCTTTATCGCCATTCCTAGTCTTCTTTGAAATTATCACAATTTGTTATAGAATACTTATTTGTGTCATTATATGTTTCAATCTGTCTGATCACTGGCTAGACTAACCCGCTGAGTACCCAGCCCACCCGTCACCGTATCTGTCACACAGTGACTACCACCAGGTGGCGCTAAAGCATAGCAGGGATGAGGGTGAATTTGGATCACAAGACAGACTTTGCAACTCTAGCTCACCTTAGTTAATTAATTGACTTGACACCATCCCAAATACCTCTTAACGATTCAAATATTTGGACCTATCTCCATTTTAAAGTCTAAAATTTTTTGGACCACCAAGATGTTTTAGAGAAAGGTTTTATGGTGTTGTGTTCTGTCTGATCCTACACTCTAAAAAGAAGCTGACAGATGAGAGAATTAGAATGCGTTGACAACTATCTGTCTTGATTCTAAAGATCACAATTCAGAAATCATGGAGGTTCAGAATTTATCTAAAAATAAATGACTGTTTTAATAATGAGAGTTATATTGAAACCTGCTTTGGATGTACTGACTGAATTCCCTGTCACTTGAGTTGTTCAGGAAGAGACCAGATGCCCTGTTTGTCCTGGTAATGTGAAAGTGATTCAGGCTGCCAGAAGAGGTCTGGATTAGATGACCACAGAGATTTTCAATCCTGAGAATCTGTGCTTCTGAAATAAAATCTAAATATTTTGAAATACGTAAAAATACTGGTTTAAGAACATCTTGTGTTACTCTGTAGGAGAAATAACTGTCCTTTGCAGACACAGTATAATCAAAAGTGCTTGGATTTTGAAATCAGACTGATTTGAATTAAAACCCAAATTCTGCCACTTTCTAGCCAGGTGTCCTTAGATAAGGTGTTTTGCTTCAGTTTCTTTCTCTCAAATAGAGGATAAGACCAAGTTACTGAGATGCCACTATGCTTCTCTCAGGCAAAATAGTTATGTTTAGTTTTTAAAAAATATTTTATTCTTCTATAGAATGTAATGATTAAAAACCAATGAATGATCTATTATCAACAAGCAACATCAACACAAAAGCTCAGAATCTCTTTTCTTATTCCAAAAAAAAAAAATGAGGATTACTTCTGAATCACTTTTAAATGACAAGTAATGTAGAAAATTTGAAGTTAAATCTATTTTTTAAAAATATAAATAGTTTGGAAACCATTTTCTCCTCTTCCATTAGGGGCTGGGCACAAGTGTTCTTTTCTTTTAGTTTACCATCCTCTAGAAAATTAAGAAAGAAGGGGACTCAGTGCAAAAGAACATAGAAGAAAAAAAAAATCAAAACTTCTGCATCAACAGGAATGCTGGAGAGGCAAAAAGACTTTACTTTTATTAGTTTCAGGAGCTTTGTGGAATCAAAAAGATCACCCATCGCTAATGCAGTGAGAAGTAATATAGAAAAGCCGAGAGAGGGTTGCAGAGGTTTTGATAATAAACCAGCCTAAAGCTGGAACTACCTTAAGCCCTGGAAATGACTGTGACGCTGATCTAAGATTCAGGGAGGTTTATTCCAATATCTGGCCATGTTTGCATATAGAGTAATAATATAAAATATATTTCTTTATTTTTTTTTCCAAAAACTAATCTACACATATGGCAGAGAACTGACTCAGAGGCCAGAGAGCTGGATTATCATCCTGATTTAGCTTTTCACTTGTGCTGTGAGAGACACTGCGTCTCACCATGTGACTAAAATCCGGGCCTCAAAACTCTTACCTGTGGAATTAAAAGGTGGAAACAAATGATCTCTCATCTCTTGAGCTCCATTCAGCTCCCAAAGCTCTGATTCAACAAATTAAAATTTATTCATCAGTCAGAAAGTCAATCAGTCATCCATGAAAAATCCATTGATCACCTAAATGTCAGACACATAGATTCACTTTATTCAACAACAAATATTGAACGAGCTCTGGCTGTGTGCCAGGTCCTGTTCTTCGCTCTGGGGATACAGCAATGCAAGAAAGAGACAGAAATATCTGCAGTCCAGTAGCTTCTCTTCTAAAGGGGAAACTGCTATGAGAAAGGCAAATAAGTAAAATATACACTGTTAGAGAGTAATAAGTGTTGCGAACAAGGCCAGTAGGAAATGTCAGGGGTAGAAATTTGGAGTCTCACTGAGAAAATGACTTTATATTAAAGACAGGAAAGAAATGAGAAAGCAAGCTATGTGGATATCTGGAAGACGATTGTTTCAGGGAGAGAGAACAGAACAAAGGTGTTCCCATCAGACTCAAGGATCAGGTCCAAGAAAACCAGTGTGGACAGAGCAGAATGTTTTGGGGGAAGAGTGACAGGAGGTGATGTGTTTTAATTCAGATACGGATGGAAAAGCAGACAATCTCATAGGATATTTAAGAATTTGATGAAGAGGTGAGCAGAGTCAAGGGAAGCAAACAAGAGACATGAAGCCCCTGGGGAGATCTAGGCTTTACATGTAATGAGAAAGAGAAACAACCAAAGCATGGGGAGAACTGTCACTGTCATGCAGTAGAATGGAGAAGAGTGTCCCTGAGGGGCTAAGACTCTAGTACAGAGTACAGCTCCTGCCATTGTGAAATGTGGCAAAAGTGATCTAGGGGAATAAATATCCCCACAACTCCTTCCTCCTACTGAAAGTGCTACTCATTGTTCAAGCTCAATTCAACCTGGTCTAAGGTCAGGTTGCACAAGGGTAGAAAGTGGATCAAAAGAGCAAAAGCACACAGCAGCACATGAAGCCAGAGAGGTAAGAGCATCCAGATAATGTAGTGCCTAATAAATCATCATGAAAAAGTTGTGACTGTTTTTTTAAAAAAATATTGTCAATCCCACCGAAAAGCTGCAAAAAACTATGTAAAAACTTCTAAATCACTTCATGTTAACATTTTCAATATTTTCTCCATGACCTCTCTCTTAGTCAGCTTGATATAGATATAGGGATTGTTTAATATACTTGTATAGTAACAGGAGCTTATGTAGAGCATCTGGGCCAAGATGCAGGTCAATAGATAGATGTGGTGAGAGTTTATTCAAATTTTCTTCTGATGGAAGAGAAAGAATCATTCAGGATAGAAGATGAGTATGTGTAAATAAAGGAAATGGTGTAATTGTCAGGCAACTACAAGGACTCATTTGAGGTTAGTAATCATATTTTTGAAATGAGACAAGTTGCCATGTTTGTGTGTTTTATTTTAGTCACTTTTGGCTGCAGAGAGTTGAAATTAACCTGACTGTACAACCTGAAGGAAAACAGAGGAAGAAGTGGAGGATATATTCTGGAAAAATGGGTAGGATTAACAGTGGAATGTAAGCTAGGAAAGGAAGGATGAGTATGTGCTAGGATCAATAATTTTAAAGTCCTGGCAATATTTGGGGGTTGATGAAGTGAGGTTACTAAGAGTGAGCTGGAGAGATAAGAGGTAAGAGAGTACAATCTCTGAGATGATGACAGGATTGCAGTTATTTATAATGATGAGGTCAGAGTTATGACTAAAGGTATAAATAGTTGCGGTAAGGTAATGATGAAGATATCAAGGATTAAGAGGGCAGAGTATTGGGTGAATCATGTATGTGGATATGGGCATTAGAAGAAGCAGAATTGGAGATTTACAGTGGCAAAGAAATAAATTATTCAGGGAATGAAAGACAATGCACCAGCAGTGGTAGATAGTGGGGAAAACATTTTTATTTTTATTATTTTTTAGACATATTTTTTATTATAAAATTGTGGGGTACAGTTAAGGGTTAGGTATACAAATGTGCATCGTTCAGGCACCCTTGTTAGTAAGGGGTGTCTCCCCATCCCCAGACAGATATTGACTACCGTTAGTTCACCACCCTTCCCCTCCCTACCCACCCCCATATTTTCCCACCACTGTCAATCCTTTTCTTATAGTATTAGATAGATGTTCAAGGTCCACTTATGAGTGAGAACATGTGATACTCAGATCTTTGTTTCTGTAAGAGATCACTCAGTATGATAGACTCTAGTTCCATCCAGGTTGCTGCGAAATTCAGGGTTTTGTTCTTTTTTTATAGCTGCATAGTATTCCATCGTGTATATGTACCACATTTTTTAAATCCAGTCCTCTTTTGATGGACAACATGGTTGATTCCAGATTCTTGCTATTGTGAGCAATGCTGCAATAAACATTTGTGTGCAGGTATCTTTTTGATAAAGTGGTTTGAGTTCTTCAGGAAATATTCCCAGTAGGGGGATTGCAGGGTCATGTGGGAGGTTGATATTTAGAGCTTTTAGGAATCACCTCACTGCTTTCCACAGAGGTTGCACTAGTTTGCACTCCCACCAACAGTGTAGGAGTGTTCCCTTTTCCCCACACCCTCTCCAACAACTGTTATTTTTTGAGTTATTGATAATTGCCATTCTGGCTGAGTTAGGTGGTATCTCAGTGTGGTTTTGATTTGCATCTCCTTGATGATTAGTGAGGTTGAACATTTCTTCCTGTGTATGTTGGCTGCTCAGATGTCTTCCTTTGAGAAGTGTCTGTTCATATCTTTTGCCCACTTTATAATGTGGTTGTTTGTTTGTTTTTCTTTTCAGCATGTTTGAGCTCCTTGGATCTTTAGATCCAAGATGTTAAGCCTTTGTCAGATCTGGAGTTGGTGAATACTTTTTCCCAGTCTCTGGGCTGTCTCCCTGCTCTTTTGATGGTTTCTTTTGCTTTGCAGAAGCTTGTCAGTTTCATGAGGTCCCACTTGTCGAGCTTATCTCTTATGAACTGTGGGTTTCGGGTTTTTTTCAGGAATTGGATGCCAGTTCCAATTTCCATAAGGGTATGTCCTGCATTTTCTAAGGTTCTTATGGTTTGAGGTTATACATTTAGGTCTCTAATCCATTTAGAGTTAATTTTTGTGCATGGGGATAGATAGGGGTCTTGTTTGAGTCTTCTGCATGTGGTCGGCCAGTTTTCCCAGCACCATTTACTGAATAGATTCTCCTCTCCCCAGTGGAAGGTGTGGAGGCTTTGTCAAAGATGAGTTGGTTGAGAAATTGAGGTTTTGCTTCTGGAATCTCAATTCTATTCCATTCGTCTATATGCCTGTTCCTGTACCAATACCAAGCTGTTTTGATGATTGTAGCTTTATAGTAAAGTTTGAAGTCTGGTAATGTGATACTACTTGCTTTGTTTTTTTTTGTTTGTTTGTTTTTTGCTGAGAATTTTTTCTGGCTATTCTTGATCATTTCTGTTTCTATATGAATTCCTGTATTGTTTTTCCTAGGTCTGAGAAGAATGTTGCTGGTAATTTGATAGGTATTGCATTAAATCTGTAGATTGTCTTAGGTAGGATGAACATCTTCACAATGTTGATTCTTCCAATCCATGAGCATGGGATATTTTTCCACTTCTTTGTGTCATTTTTGATTTCTTTGAGCAGTGTTTTGTAGTTTTCATTGTAAAGGTCTTTCACGTTTCTGATTAGGAAGATGCTGAGGTATTTCAGTTTTTCTGTGGCTATTGTGAATGGAATTGTGCTTTTTATTTGGGTTTCTGTTTGTTTATTATTGGTGTAAAGAAATGTGATTGTCTTTTGTACATTTATTTTATATCCTGAGATTTTGCCAAAGTTCTTTATCAGTGTAAGGAGGTTTTTGACAGATTCTCTAGGGTTTTCAAGGTACACAATCATGTCATCTGCAAAGAGAAATAACTTGACTTCCTCTTTTCCTATTTGGAAACCCCTGATTGCCTTCTCTTCTCTGATTGCTCTAGCCAGGACTTCCAATACTATATTGAACAGGAGGGGTGAGAGTGGACATCCTTGTCTTGTTCCAGTTTTCAGGGGAAATCGTTCCAATTTTTGTCTGTTTAGGAGTATGCTGGCTGTGGGTTTCTCGTAGATGGCTTTTACTATTTTGAGGTATGTTCCACATATGCCTATATGTTCGAGGGTTTTTATCAAGCAGGGATGCCAGATTTTATCAAAAACTTTTTCTGCATCTAATGATATAATCATGTGGTTTTTGTTTTGACATCTGTTGATGTATTTAATTACATTTATGGTTTTACAAATGTTGAACCAGCCTTACATCCCAGGGATGAAGCCTACTTGGTCATGATGGATGATTTTTGAGATGTGTTGTTGAATCTGGTTTGCTAGGATCTTGTTGAGAATTTTAGCATCTATGGTCATCAAAGATATTGGCCCATAGTTCTCTTTCTTTGTTGGGTCTTTACCTGGCTTGGGTATCAATGTGATGTTAGCTTTGTAAAATGATTTGGGGAGAGTTTCATCTTTCTCAATCACCTGGAATACCTTCAGCAGGATTGGTATCAGCTCCTCCTTAAATGTCTTGTAGAATTCTGCTGGAAAGCCATCTGGTCCAGGGCTTTTTTTTGTAGGTAGTTTTCTTATTACATGGTCAATTTCCTTGATTGTTATAGGTCTATTTAGGTCTCAATTTCTTCTTGTTTCAACCTAGGCAGGTTGTGTGATGTCAGAAAGTCCTTCATTTTCTTAAGGTTTTCAAGTTTGTTTCCATACAAGTGTACATAGTAGTCTGTAATAATCTTTTGTATTTCTCAGGGTCAGATGTGACTTCATCTTTTGTGTTTCTGATTGTGTTTATTTGGGCTTTTTCTCTTTTTTCTTTGTCAGTCTAGCTAGGGGACCATTGATCTTGTTTATCCTTTTGAAGAACCAGCTTTTTTTTCATTGATTTTTTTGTAATTTTTTTTGTCTTCTGTGCCCTGGATTTGGGCTTTTATTTTTGTGATCTGGGTTCTTCTGCTGAAATTAGAGTTTTGGTGGTCTTGCTTTTCCAGCTTCCTTAGGTGGCTCGTTAGACTGTTAATTTTTGATCCTCCATTTTCTTCATTGCGTTTATAGGGATATGAATTCTCCTCTTACTATAGCTTTCATGGCATCCCAGAGATTTTGGTAAGATGTCTCTTCATTTTCATTTGTTTCCAGGTAGCTTTTAAGCTCTGTTTTGATTTCATTGTTGACCCAGGAGTTGTTTAGCATCATACTAGGGAAAACATTTTTAAAAGGCCAGGAGAAGTATAGTCTGACTGCATAAAATGCAAAAGTGTAAATTTTTAGAGACAGAGGAAGAACAGTATGGATGCACCATAAGGATGAAGGAGAACATTGATTCTCATCTATAGGCCATGGAAAGAAAACAAAACAAAACTAGCCATTACTTAAGAGGCCAGCAGAGAAAAGGGTGTCCTCTGTGGAGGTCTGGATAATGTTAGAGCAAAGAGTGAGGGAAATGCTCAGAGAAAGGGATAAGGCAACAGGGGATTTTGTTTGCAAATCTTTGAGAACTAGAAAGCATATGAAAGGGCTTCTAGAAGTCATGGAGGCTTAAAAGATAGAGCTGCAATAGGCAACGCACAGAGGGAGCCCTCTGGAGATTAGAGTGGGGGATGAGAGATGATTTGGAAACCCGACTTTCCCATGGCAGTTCACATTCACGCAAATGAGAACCGGGTGAGATTAAGACAGGTAGTGGTGAGAGACCATGAGTGTCGGGAGAGTTGAGTGGGGGTTCTTCTTAGCCACACCAGGGTTTGGAGCCCTCACTTGACTCCTGCAGTAATTGGAGGTGTGAGGTCCCACAGCAGGGTAGTATTCCTCATAGTCCCTGGAGCTCAAAGGCACTCCCTGCCTGCAGAGGGGTGATCTTACCCCATGCCCTTAGGCTCCCCTTGAGTCCTGTTGACAGCAGTAAATAGAATGCATTTAATCACATAAATGTCCTGTTTTGCAATGCATCTGGGTGAATGTATGATGAAATGATAGGCCTCTTCAGCAACATTCAAAAGCATTCAGCTTTATGCAATGGTTAGTAAAAAGCAGGGGCACCTTCCTTGAGAACAGTCCTCATTTTGGCAACTTCATGAAATCTGAAAAATAATGAAGAAAAGTCTCACCTGGGCACCTAGAGAAATGAAGTTATGAAACCCTCCACTTTCTAGTCTCTGTTAGTAAGGACATCTGTTTCTTCTCAGCCTGGATGAGTAAGAATTGCATTCCCCATGAGCAGACAGAATATGAGCATCTACAGCTAAAGTGTTTCTTAATTCTTCATGTGTACATGATGCCTTGTATTGTTGTTTCCAAATATGTGGGGGAAAAGAGAAGATTTCTAAGCCCCCTGCACAAATCCTGTTGGGGAAGACTCAGGGGCATGTTTGAGATGAGGGATCCAGCAGCAAACTTCCTCTTTGCTTATCATAATGCTGTTGCAAGTTACAAATGTGACTGGGGAAAATATGCTGAATTAGTCATGATGTCTCTCCCCACCCTGAACCCTCAGAAAAGAGTGAGTCCTGAAATTCTTTTCATTGAGCAAGATAATGGATGAACAAAACTGCAGATTCCAGAGGCACAAACACCATGCAGCATAAAAAAGGGAAAGAAATGCTGAAGGGAAGATACAGAGGTCAGAGTAGTGGAGGAAATATAGTGGAAAGGGGACTGAAAAAGAGCTAAAAAAGAAGGCAAAGAAAAGAGGCACTTGGGAGAAAACCGGGTATGATGCTGTGTGCCTGTACCTGTAGTCCCAGTTACTTGGGAGGCTGATGCAGGAGGATTGCCTGATCCCAGGAGTTGGAGGTTGCAGTGAGCTGTGATCATGCCACTGTACTCCAGCCACGGCAACAGAGTGAGAACAAGACTCAAAAGACAGAAAGAATAAATGACAGAAAGAATGAATAGAAGGAAGGAAGGAAGAATGGAGTTAGCCAAGGTGGTTCAGGGGCAGTTGAGAGCTTCATTCTGAGCTATGGATACTGTTTCCCATCTCTGTCCACCTGAAAAAATTCTACCTTGGATTCATTATTTTGCTATTTTTGCTGTGACTGCTATTATTAATAGGTATTATAATAGTTGAGGATAGATTCCACATGATCGCAGGCCTCCCAAAGTGCAAGTCTTTTTCCTTTATTTTTATGGTGTTTTCACATTCTTTGGAGGTAAACCACAGATATCTTACATAGTTGGCAAAGCCTAACTAGTATATGAACACTACTGCAATAGCCTTACACTTAGTACTTCTGAATTTTCTGCCATATTAATTTCAAGACCTAAAAAATAAAATTGGAACCACAGATCTGGGTGCAAGAATGTGCAGTATAGATCTAGACTGAATCTTCTCTGTCCTCTCAGAATCATAAAATTTGGCACAGCAGGGAAGCACCAGGGCTGTGACCTGCACTGCTGGATTTGAAAACAGGCTCCATCACTGAGCAACCATGGATTTTTAGTTAAAATGTCCATGTTCAGATTCATCACTTGGAAAAATTGGGTTAATTACAGTACCTGCCAAAGCATGTATGTTACTTACCATAGCATCTGACACAAATCCCTTAATAAATGTTAGCTTGCATTAAAGTGCAATAATTTCCGACTTTGGAAATTATTATTAAATCCCTGTTTCCCATTAAGGCAAATCTAAATAAATTTTGTAACCTATATTTACTTTAAAATCCAAAGATACTTTAAAACAAATATCTGATAAAAGAACACACATTCATATAAGTACTTTTATTGGTTTCATGGTTGCTTGTTTGCTTGGATAGTTTGTTTCTTACAAAGAAAATCAGCATCCATTTGAAACCATTCTTTCCTAATGGTGGGTCTTTAAAGGATATGTACATCAGAAAATTGTATTGTCTACTTTAAATAAATTATGAGTTTCCGTTTTCTCTGTCTCTTACCCTCAACTGTCATCCTTAATTCCTATAATTGTACTTCTCTTCATCCTCATTTTCATGATTTGTTTCCATTTTTCAAGTACATATTATAGCCACAGCAAAACTTTTAAAAAATCTGATTGTCCTTTTTGGGAGAGATGAATCTGACATCATTCGCAATTAACTAATTACTGCTTTAATGATGAAGTATCCTTTCAGTGTTGATCTCCAAGTAATTTAGTTTATAATATGCCTATATGCATCCAGAAAAACTTAGTAGTTCCTAAAAAAAAATTATATTATTTTAATAGGTTCTACTCTTCTTCCTTATGGCTTATATTAAATGTCTAATTTTTAAAGAATTTATGTTGTTTGCTATGGTATTCTCCTGCAGCTTCATTAATGCTTGAGGGTTATTTACATCTAATACTATTTTATTCTTTCTATCTCTTCTGTCCTCTGTCTTAAGTATCTTGTGTCATTATTATTGTAGAGTTGCATTTTCATCTCCTATAAATTCATTTTCCCTTCAAATATCTCTTATTTTTTCTAGTTAATTTCAGTTATTATGCATAATTTTGCACTTAAAAATTTTAAACACCTACTGGGAATATACCCTGAAGAACTCAAATCACTCTATAAAAAAGATAACTATACACGTATGTTTATCACAGCATTGTTCACAATAGCAAGAACCTGGAACCAACCATGCTATCCACCAAAAGAAGACTGGATTAAAAAAATGTGGTACATATACACTATGGAATACTACACAGCAATAAAAAAGAACAAAATCATGAATTTCATAGCAACCTGGATGCAACTAGAGTCTAATACTGAGTGATCTCTCACAGAAACAAAGATCTGAGTAGCACATGTTCTCACACATACAGTGGACCTTGAACATCTATTGTAATACTATAAGAAAAGGATTGACAGTGGTGGGAAACTATGGGGGGGAGGGAGGAGAAGGGAGGTGGGATTAACGGTAATCAATATCTGTCTGGGGAAGGGGAGACACCCCTTATCAACAAGGGTCCCTGAACGATGCATATTTGTATACCTAACCCTTAACTGTACCCCACAATTTTAAAATAAAAAATATTGATTTAAGAATTTAAAAAATGCTGGGCTCGGTGGCTCAGCCTGTAATCCTGCACCTTTGGGAGGCTGAGGTGAATGGATTGCCTGAGCCCGCGGGTTCGAGACCCGCCTGGGCAGTGAGACCTCATCTCTACAATAAATTAAAAAATCAGCCGTGCATGGTAGCGCTTGCCTGTAATTCTGGCTACTTGGAAGGCTGAGACGGAAGGATCGCCGGAGCCCAGCAGGTGAGGCTGCGGTGGCCGGGAGCGGCCACTGCACTCCAGTCTGGGTGACAGAGTGAGACTCCAACTCAAAAAAAAAGAATAAAGAAAATATAAAGCCATGTATTCTTAGGGATTAAAAAAAGAGAAATAAACAAATACATGTATTGATGAATAGCTATTACCTAGTGTCTGTTGGTATCAACATTTATGGATTAAAGCATTGGTTTTCACTTGATCACTTGGTGTTTGTGCACTTATCATTAGGAGTAATCATGCAAAAACTCCATCTAGATAAAGCTTGGGGAAAAGAGCATAACTTTTCATGTGTACCATAAATTATTCAATCAATAAAAAAGCAGAAAGGCAGACAGATGTGTGGATGGATACAGACAGAGAAAGGAGACAATATCATGAATGCTGCTCTATTATTTGAGTTATCAAAATCTCCATGAAATCTTTTTTGGTAAAATGTTTCAAGGTTACATTTCAAATGTCAAAACAAATACACTTTGCTCCAGTCTATTAATTCACTGTTGCTTTCCCAGTGATTGATCTAGATGACTACTCACCTTCTCTGGTTTCTGCAATAATCTTTCATGTGGGACAAGGCTAAATTGATCTTAACTATTTTGCTCTCTTGATAGTTCATTATGATGATATAATTTATACCTAAAAGGTAAGCAAATGAACACTTTCACTCACACTTTTAATTAAAGTAGGATTAGGTTTAAGTTAAGGCCAGACTCAGAATAGCTTAGGTTAATAGACATTTATTTCTGCTACCTTTAACACTCCTGGCTGGGTCAGTAAAAGGGTGTGGTCATTCGAGAATCCAACGGGATAGAGATTTTTGTTTCTACATTAGTGTCTCGTGGTCACCTCCTTAATGATTTTGTTTTATGGCAGTTGAAAAGATGTCAGTGAGAGGAAAGGAGAAAGGCTTAATTAAAGAGTTAGTCATTTTTATAAGCAACTTACCAGAATGATGTCCAATGTTAAATGATTAGAAAGTCTGTACTGAAATTCAATTTTTCACCTTGGAAAAACATTTTAGAGAGTTCCCTAATTGCTTTGGTATACTATTTTATAAGTTCTTACATCAAAGTGTCCTGTATTCTTTTCCATTTACTTTGTTAAGTGACATTTCTGGCACGAAGGCATAGTTTTAGGAAGTGCCCTGCTCTCTAAAATAGGCTGTATTTCTTTCAATAATCTAAAGTAGTAGCAAAGAACAACAAAATAGAAGGAGCATAATAAATGCCATTATTATAGCATGAGTATTTTCAAGCTATAAAAGAAGTATAATTGTTCCAATTTGCTTCTGAACATTGAGTTGGGGGCTGGCTTGGCATGCAACTGTGTAATCTATGAACATTTATTTTGTAGATATTGTTTCAATGATGTATCACGTTAAGCAGGGTCCATATATCTCACCATGCTGCCAAAGTTTTGACTTCGGTTTGGTGCATGTGTGCTTTTTTTCTAATTGTATTGTTTATCTAGTGTAATCCCATCTATATGCTCATGGCTTCAAACCACTATATGGTTTGATGAGAATGATATTACTTCAGCCCAGATCTCTTCTTCTGAATGCCATATCTAAACTAATAGTACCTACTCCTATTTGGAGTGTACCCTCAGATATCCCCAAATCACTTTGAACTTACCATGTTCAAATCGAGCTCATGGTCTTTCCCTTAAATGTGGCATACCGTGAATGTGACCATTATCCATCACAGTACACAAGCCAGAAACCTACAAAACAATCTATCGCCTACATACATCTAACTCTTAGAAAATGCTATTGATTTGGCTACCTATATATCTTTTCAGTATGTCTACTTTTTTTTAATATTCCACTGCCACCACTCTTATCAAACCAAAGACATGGATATTACATTCTGTCACAAGAGCAAATTACTCAGTGTGGCCTGCAATGGCCTGTGTAGACTGAACCTTGACTATGTCTCAATCTTAATTCATTTTGTTTGCCTCCTCCTTCTATCCTCACTGAGATGCTTTTAGTTTCTTCAATATATAAGTCCCCCTTTGATTTTAGGGGCATTTGTATACTCTTCCCTGTTAGAAGACTTTTTCTTCTTTTCTTTGTCTGGTTTATTTACCTTCTACAGTTAACTCTCATGTCTAATGTCCCTCCTGGAGAATTACCTGACCAGATCCTGTTCCCATGTCACATTAGCCTACAATTCCCTTCATAGAGCTTATTGCAGTATAGTTTGTAATCTTGAGGAATTGCATCACCTCTGCTTTATATACCAGTGTATCCCCAGTGCCTGGGAGGATGCCTGGCACCCAGTAGTTACTTAATGAGTATTTAATAAATGAATGTGTGAATATCCCTGGCAAGTGCAATGCAACTTCAGTATTTTATTCCTATTAGACTTCTACCACAGCACCTGGGATGTCTCAGTCAAATGGAGAGGAAGGCTGTCAATCTAAGTAATAATACATCACATCTAAACAATATATTTAAAGAACAATTGTATAGACATGTCTCTTGTCTTCATAGTAAGTTAGAATAATTATTTTTTACAACTTCAGAGATAAGCATACTGACAATCTGGATTTTGAGATTTGCTAAGAATTGCAAAGTCTGGAATTGCAGGATTGGCTCTAGAAATCAGATCTTTGAATCCTTCTACAGTGTTATTTCTACTGTGGTAGGCTGTTTTCTAACATAACTCCCTAATAATGCAGACACTAGTAGTTGACTCCTCATTCTCAATTTACATTCTGGGTAGGCAGCAACTTCTTGACCAGCCCCCCTCCACTCTATAACCTACCCTCTCCTTCATTTCCTGCTCTGCCTGGTCCAGGAAAACTGTTATTACTACTTTTTGTGTCAGCTTGTTCCTATGAAATATTTTAGACAAACACTTCTGTTCTGAGTAGTTTCACTAATTCTTCTTCCCACATCACCAATTTCCACGGAATATACTTATGAGCAACATATTTTGGAAATTACTTAATGTAAGTTTCACTTGAGCTGAATAACCAGTTAATAACACTGGGAGCTATAAAAGTTGTTTCTTTTTATTATTATTATTTAATTTTGTTTTTTGTTGTTGTTGGAGTCTCACCAGTCTCCCAGGTTGGAGTGCAGTGGCATGCTCACGGCCACCCCAGGTCAATCTGCTGGGCTCTGGAGATCCTTCCACCTCAGTCTTCCAAGTAGCCAGAACTGTAGAAGTGCGCTACCACTCCCAGCTTATTTTTGATGCACTGTAGAGACGAGGTCTCGCCAAGTTCCCAGGTTGGTCTCAAACCCATGGGCTCAGGCAATTCACTTGCCTCAGCCTCCCAAAGTGCTGGGAATACAGGCTGAGCCACCAAACCCATCCAAGAGATTTTAATATTCTTCCTCAGGGTGTAATGAAAGTAAGTTTTAGAAACATTGAAAAATAATAACTACCATTAATTAATACCATTGCTATATTATTTACATTAATTGTATCATTTTTACACACTACAGAGGAAGATACAGATTTAGAATAGTTAAATGACTAACATTAACGAATTAGAAAGTGTTAGACCCAAGATTCATCCCAGTATTTGAGGGAATATCTAGTGCCAGTAATCAGAAAATACCAGACAGATGTCAGTAATATGAATTTATTTAGTATTAGAACAATAGTACTGAGAATTAGAATTTAGTGCTGGAATAATAGATAGTGATAGAAAGTGAAAACAGATTGCAAAATATGGTGATAAGAGAGAAAACTCCTGATGAAAAGGGATTTAAAAATTAATAACTTCTACTGTTTATATTTTCTTATTTCAGTAACAATATTGATTTGCTGTGAATAATTTATAAATTACATGTACAAAAGCATCTTAAAATATCACATCACACAACTCAGAAATGGCATTTTACTCTTGACAGGTTGGTATGTCTTTCTAATCTACTACAAGTCATTGCACACTTCTCACATTCATTTCCTAACATTTTAACATTGTTAATAATTTCCTTGGCTCCAAATTTTTTTTTATTATGAAGATGTGGAGTACAATTCAGGGTTATGTATACAAACATTGATTATGCAGGCAGCCTTGTTGATGAGGTATGCCCCTCCCTCCCCTAGCAGCTTCCCTCAACTGCCAATCCCAACCTTCCCCCGCCCCCCGCCTACAGTTTCCCATTACTGCCAAATGCTTTCTTATAGTATTATAATTGTTCAAGGTCCACTTGTGAGTGAGAACGTATGGTACTCTGTTCTTTGTTTCTGTGATAGATCACTGAGTATGATTGACTCCAAATCCATCCAAGTTGCTGTGAAGTCCATATATTTATCCTTCTTGACGACTTGATGACCTGCTAGAAACCTTGGATACTGGTGAGCCATATCAGAGAAAAATCGAAGGCTATACTGGATTATTCATATATACTGCTATTAATACTATAAACTGCTATTCCTCTGGATTTTATCCAGTAGATTCTGGTTTTGCTATTTGGAACTTGATCTGATGCAAAGAAATTTGAGGGGGTTTTGTATCTTCTGTCTTCTTTGACTTCTCTGTGATTTTGATCAGACTTGAGATATCTCTTATTTTTTTTTTTTTCTTCCTTGAGCAAACATGATCAGGAGTCACTTTCTCACGTTCTCTTCCCCATCAGCCTTTCTGCCAGCATTCTTGATTCTAAGCAATCCATTGACATTGCTTTCCTTCGTGATGGCAGTAGTGCAGATGAAGTTCCTCCTCAGGTTACAGGTCTGTAATGGGATGTCTTCAGAATTGGAGAGACCTCAAAACAACTTGGTATAAGGTCATATAATAATCAGTGATGTGTTTGCCATTGCGGACTCAGACTTACTGATCCTCATCTTAAGGCCAACAGAATATATTGTCTTTGTCCTTCCCTAGTGTTTTGTCTTCTGATGTCAAAAGATATTAAACCTAGGCTGCTTGTCTAATTATTTTGTGTCAACCTGATACATGGGATAGATTTCAGAACAAGCTGCTCCCAGAGTACTTCCTGCAGAATTATAGAAAAAGAGCCCAATAAATGAGCATTCCAGTTCATATGCAGCTACGATGAATGGGTCAGATCCCTTCCCCAGTTCACTCCAAGTCCCAGCATTTTAAAGGAAGTATTCTTAGGAAGACAGAGAAAAGCCACTCACAGAGACACAGTCTTTCCTGTTCATTTCTGATAATTATATAGGAATATTTCTGGCATGGACCATCTCATAGGGTCATCTCAAGCCTAGGCATTCCCCCAAAAGTTCTCTGACTAGCTTTATCTTACTTATTTTTATTGCATTTATAATACATATAATTCACATATTTATCTGTAATGAAATACCTGAAGGATTCTTTTTTAAATTTTTATTTCACTTTTTTTGAGACAGTGAACATTTATTATTTCCTAGTTTCTGCAGGACCAGGAGTGGAATACAGTTAAACTGGGTTCTCTGCTCACAGTCTCACAAGATTTCAATCAAGGTGTCTGTATAGCTGTGTTTTTTATTGAATTGGGGGTCCTCTTCCAAGTTTATGTGGTTTTTGGCAGAATTCAGTTCCTTGAGATTGTAGGACTGAGGACCCAATTTCTTGCTGTCTGTCAGTGAGTGACCACCTCTCAGGTCCTGAAGGTGCCCACAACTCATTTGCCATGTGGCCCTTTAATAGCTCTTACAATACAGCAGCTGAGTTCTGTAAACCCCAGCCAGAGAAGCTGCTGTTCCAGTTTACTGAGACAGAGTTTTACATGAGATAACATAGTTATGGGACTGACTGCACCATCACTTTTGCCACATTCATTGCTAGAAGGAAGTTACAGGTAATCACCACATTCAAGGGGAGAGGATTATACAAGGACATGATTCATTGGGGGTTATCTCAGAATTCTGCTTATCATAATTTTTTTTTCTCTTTCAGGTTGATTCATTTAGGTTTCCTTTAGCTCATGACGTTAGGGAAGATAAATATATCAGTTTTTTAATGCAGTTAATGTAGCATAAATACCTAAATCATAGTAATTATATACAGAAGAGTTCTAGTGTAAGCTTTTTAATCTTCCTAGAATTTAGCTAACACCTAAGATAGTGCCTCAAATATCCTCTCTGTTCTATTCTGGGAGAGTCTCCTCTTTATCCAGACAGGTTAGCCTATACCTCCATGTTCCTATGACTTTTTCTTGTCCCAAGATATTTCATTCAAGGATGGCTGTCACTGGAGTTACTATTTTCAGATCATCAATTTATTCAGTTGCAATTTTTCCAAGATTTTATAGATAGATAGATAGATCTTACATGTTTTCTTTTAGTTGTGTTTTTAGAGAGATTGTCTTTTTCTATCATCTCTCTGTAAATATCATCTCCTTCTAGTAGGAAAAAAACTGCCTTTTCTCTCTTTCATGTACTGTTCACAAACTTGCCTATACTTTTGAACTATCCAAATGCCCCCACATTTTGTATCTGCCATAAAAGATCGTTATGATGATAAAATGAGTGTGTGTGTATAATGCAATGTAATCTTTTACATAAAATGGGCTTTCTTTTTTTCCTCTGTGTGCTCTGCAAAGGAATCCACAACTTTGGAAATCACTTGTCACTACTACTAGGATTGAAGGCTCCCTGAAAATTCCATGGAAAAAATAATCCCTAGATTAGGGATGCCCACAGAAATTTTTCTCTGTAGAAATTATGAGGAAGAACCTCACCCCACCCTCTGCAAAAATAAATAAATAAATAAATAAATAACAGAATTATTCAAGCCTCTTGTAGTACAGTTTCCCCTCTAGGTAAGTATTCTGGGAACACACTGGCATCAGTGTACCAGATAGCATTGTTGTGAGAGGATGTGGTTGACTTCAGTGAATTTTTGGGGGGGATTCTTTAAATGCCTATGCCCTTTTTATGATGGGAGATTTACATGAACAACCTGCCCACACCATGTTGAGTGTTCAGCAATTTTTGGTCAAGAATAGCATGTCCCCATACCCCAACCTCACTATTCACCAGATCTAGCCCTGAGTGAATTTTTTGTTTCCCTGATGAAAAAATGACCTTAAAGGGAAACGGTTTGCTGATGTAGAAGAGGTGGAAAAAAAAAAACCCAGCAGAAGCACTAAATCACATCAAAATTGACAGGTTCAAAAACTGAACTTGAGCAGTGAAAAAGCGTCACAATAAGTGTATTGCATTCAAAGGAGAGTACTTTGAAGGTGAATGAAGTTTAAACATATAAGAATAAAAACACAATTTTTATAAATAAATTACATGATTTACGGGGGTTCCCTCATGGATCATCTAGTAGTTTTCATTACTGCAGTGGCTACTTTCAAGCATGCACAAGGGTCTGTGAGGGCATACATTTTCTTGTATTTCTTATATGTTGTACCACTAGAGAAATGAAGAGTTTTGAATTTCTACATAGAAAGAGATCATCGTCCTTTTTGTCATATCTACTAAGCCATCAGTTTAAGAAACCTACAATGTTATACTCTTTTACATAATTTCATTTTATCCAAAATTTAATAGTAATGTATAGACTAAAGTTCATAATTTAGATTTTGCCCTGAAGAGATTATTACTTTGTCCAACAAACAAAAACAGTTGTCAAAGTCTAGTTTTTCTAGACAGGAATAAGCTAAGCAGCAGAGTATATTTTGTCTTGAAGGTGTGCAAATCTGCAGAGATTTTAATCTTAACCACAGTGCCAATTCTTATTAGCAATATGACCCTGGGCATGTTACTCATTATCAGTTTTCTAATCTGTAAAGTCAGGGTAATAGTATTATCTACCTTATTAGCTTGTTGTAAGGACCAAACAAGACTATTCACTTTTTTTTTTGAGTTGGAGTCTCACTCTGTCACCCAGACTGGAGTGCAGTGGCCGCTCCCGGCCACCGCAGCCTCAACCTGCTGGGCTCCAGTGATCCTTCCGCCTCAGCCTTCCGAGTAGCTGGAATTACAGGCATGTGCTACCACACCCGGCTAATTTTTTATTTATTGTAGAGGTGAGGTCTCACCAAGTTGCCCAGGCAGGTCTCGGACCCGTGGACTCAGGCAACCCACTCACCTTAGCCTCCCAAAGCACGGGATTACAGGCTGAGTCACTGAGCCCGGCTTATTCACTTTTTTTAAAACATATTTTTTATTTTAAAATTGTGGGGTACAATTAAGGGTTAGGTATACAAATATGCATCATTCAGGCACCCTTGTTGATAAGGGGTGTTCCCCTGTCCCCAGACAGATATTGACTGCAGTTAATCCCACCTCCCTTCACTTTAAGCATTCAAGATATTCCCTCACACACAATGAGAGTCCACTAAATGTGAGAAATTACCATTGATTTGCTACATAAAATCTGTGTTCTTTTATCTGCTCACTTTGGTGCTTTCGATGTTTTTTTATGTTGATTTAGATTTTCTTTCTTTCTTTTTAAATACATGGAGTACTGTTCAGGTTAGGTACATAAGTGGTCGTCATACAGGTGAAGTGTGGGTATGCTTATTTTTTTCCTTCTTTTTTTAATTTTTATTTTGAAATTGTGGGGTACAATTCAGGGTTAGGTATACAAATATTCACCATGCAGGTACCCTTGTTGATGAGGTGTGTCCCCTTTCCCCAGGCAGATATCGACTACTGTCAATCCCCCCACCCCACCGCCCCGCAGTTTCCCGCTACTGTCAATCCTTTTCTTATAGTACTATGGTAGTTGTTCAAGAACCACTTATGAGTGAGAACATGTGATACTCAGCTCTTTGTTTCTGTGATAGATCACTCAGTACTATAAACTCTAATTCCATCCAGGTTGCTGCAAAGTTCATGATTTTTGTTCTTTTTTATGGCTGTGTAATATTCCATCATGTATTTGTACCACATTTTTTTAAACCCAGTCCTCTTTTGATAGGCAGCACAGTTGGTTCCACTTTCTTACTATTGTGAACAATGTTATGATAAACATATGTGTGCAGGAATCTTTTTTATGGTGTGATTTGAGTTCCTCCAGGAATATTCCCAGTAAGGGGATTGTGGGGTTATATGGAAAGTCGATTTTTGGAACTTTTAGGAATCGCCACACTGATGTCTACAGAGGCTGTACTAGTTTACTCTCCCACCAACACTGTAGAAGTGTTTCCTTTTTGCCATGTCCTCTCCAGCATCTGTTATTTTTTGAGTTATTGATGATGGCCATTCTGACTGGAGTTAAGTGGTATCTCAGTGTCGTTTTAATTTGCATCTCCTTGATGACTAGTGAGGCTGAACATTTTTTCATGTATCTGTTGACTGCTTTCATGTCTTCTTTCGAGAAGTGGCTTCATATCTCTTGCCCACTTTGTAATGGGGCTGCTTGTTTTTTTCTTTTCAGCATGTTTGAGTTCCTTGTAGATCCTTGATGTTAGGCCTTTGTCAGACATGGAGTTGGCAAATATTTTTTCCCAGTCTGTGGGCTGTCTCCCTGCTCTCTTGATGGTATCTTTGGCTTTGCAGAAGCCTGTCAGTTTAATGAGGTCCCACTTGCTGTCTTATCTCTTATGGCATGGGCACTTTGGGTTTTGATCAGGAATTGGTTGCCAGTTCCAACATCCATAAGAATGTCTTCTGCATTTTCTAAGGTTCTTATAAGGGTATGCTTATTGATGTTATGTATCAATTTTCTTTTTCTTACATTCATTTTAAAATTTATTGGAAAAAAATGCTTGCTTTTATAATCTGTGTTTAAAAGGGATAGAAAATGCACTCATTGGTCCCAAGAAGCAATGCTATCTGGATCCAGCAGATGTCTCCACTGGCACAATGTTATAAAATTAGGGATTTAGTTCCCATTTTCAGACAGTTGGAAAAACCTAGTAAAAGACATTGAACAAAATGGTGAAGGATATTTGGGGAAGAGTTTTGAAGACAGCGCTCATAATGGTATCTTTCCATTGGGTCATTCCCTTATAATTATTTATTTTCCTGTCCTGCAGTGGCTGTTGATAAAGATCAAAATATCCAGATTGTGATATAGTCCTGGAGATCTAGAGCATGGTCAGGCTGGATGAAGGTGTGGAGAATTAGTGTAACACTTGTGGGTTATGCTCACGAAAGACTGGCTCTTTCTGGCTAAAGCTGGGATTCTACTGCATATTTCACCATCAGTTTCCAACTCTCTTGTGAATAAGAAATAAACAAAACAGAATTATGCTGACATGTGCATTGAGAGTCAAAAGATAAGAACACACATTTACCACAGGGAGAGTGATAAAAATCAATAGTAAAGGAAAGACATTTGATCTTTTTCCAAATGTGTTAGCAGTGAAGGTAGATTAAAAATATCTATAAAAATACTTTGCATGCCCTTTTAAAGGTAAATTATCAAAAGACAACATATCTAATTGAGGACCACATATTAAAATCAAATACATAAAAGGAAATTTTAGCTTCTTAATAATGAAATAAATCAACTTTGCCTTAAAAGACCTTTGAATGTTCAAATCATGGATGCCAGTCTTGAATATATAACACTAGTATAGCTTGTCTGTTTGGTGTGTTGAGAATAGATTCCAAACCAAAGATTACCTCACAAGTAACAACTTAGTTTCTAAGAAGGCTTGGGTTCTACCTTCTAAAATGATTCTCAGCGGAAAACAAAAGGATTCTGCTTCAGAAACAAAATAGGTTTGACCATCAGAGAAGATAAACTGAAAGTAAGGAAGAGAAAATGTATTTCAATCATATTAGAATTATTGTGTTTGGAAGTAAGAGACTACAGTTTATGTTATCTATTTAGCATATACATATCCACCTAGAATGAGGAATAAGAGCAAGCATATGCCCAGAAATAAAATGAAAAACATCATCTTTAATGAAATGTGTTGAGTCTGCTTAAAAGTTCAGTATTTGAAATGCAGTACTACAGTCAAGGAGGAATTCAAATGTTATTAATATTCATAAATATGCATTGAAGACATTCATCAAAATTTCACCAAGAAACATATGTTTCTAAAATCAGTATTGCCAATATGATCTCTCATAATTCATTCTTAAACCTGTCTTCATGCTTCAGCATATTCTTCTAAATTGGGAAATATAGCGGTTTTTATAAAACTAAAAATGTCGTGCAAAGATATTGTTCGCATTTTTAATGACCTATTTTAAAGCAATTATGTGACTATAATATCTTTTCCTACTGGCATGTAAAAATGAGCATAGGCTTACTTTTAAAAATAATCTTATTATGCCTTGTCATGAAGAAAAGGATTTAACATTCATATGCAGTGATTCTTATAATTGCTTTTCATTATCTTTTAAACCAAAATCTTACCTGTAAAATTTTGTAGTCTCAAAGTTAGAACATAGAGAGAAGATGAAATAGGTCACTCCTTTCTATTCTATCATTTTTCTTACAATATTTCACTAAAAACGCATGTATGTCTACACCTGAGTGTTGTATATACTCTAGAAACATTTTTCAAAGGCAGATATAATGGCAGAGGTATTATAATTTTTATACATTTTAGCTACAAAAATGTTAATATCTAATTCTATCTGAAACTGGACTTTTATATTGCTACATTTAGCTGTTTTAACATTGAAGTTCTCACCAGGTCTTTGAAAAGAAGTATGACCCATTTAAGAAAGAAGGATTCTTGGACCAAGGATTGAAATCTGAAATAGTAAGAACCCAGGAAATGAAAGTAAAGATGTGCTAGCAATAGTCTATAAAGAACATGTAGTCGAATACCGCTTGAGAGGTGAAGTCTTCTCTTGAAGATGGGAAATTAATTCCTTCTGGATAGGAAAAAGCTATCACAGATTCAGGAAAAACATAGAGAACTATATAGACTCCATCTCTGATAATGTTTCCAAGGTGCATGAAATAAAAATCTAATTAAAAAGAGAAAGGCACAGGAATAGTGAAATGCACAAGTTGAGTATGAAGCCCCATGACTGTGAAATAACACTTACTGAAAAGTTTATGGAAGGACAGAGTTTACCAGCATTTTGATATTTAATGAAGTTAGTTTCCCTGGAGCTAACTCTGAATTTCCTCATGAAAATTTAAGAGAAATGTACAGTGTATTGCTCTACTCAGGTTAAAAAGAACTAGAAGTGGGATCTTGTGATTTTTATTTGCATTTCCCTAAAGACTAATAATGTTGAGCATCTTTTCGTGTACTTGTTAGCCATTTGTATATCTTATTTGGAGAACTGTCTATTTAAATATTTTACTCATTATTATTATTTTGAGTCAGGGTCTCACTCTGTTGCCCAAGGTGGAGTGTAGTGGTGTGATCTATAGCTCACTGTAGCCTTGAACTCCTGGGCTCAGGTGATCTTCCTGCCTTAGCTTCCCAAGTAGCTGGGACTACAGGTGTATGCAACTGCACCAGGCAAACTTTTTGATTTTTGTAAATACAAGGCCTTGCTATGTTACCTAGACTGGTCTCAAACCCCTAGGATCAAGGGAATCTCCCTCCTCAGCCTTTCAAAGTGCTGGGAATAAAGGCGTGAACCACCGTGCCCAGCCTTTTGCCCATTAATAATTAGGTTATTTACCTTTTTATTGTTGAGTTATAAGAGTTGTTTATACATTTAGGAAAATAAAAAAGTTTGTGAGACATGGATAAATCAAAATCCTTATTTGTTATTGGTGGAAATTTAAAATGGTGCTGCCTTTGTGAAAAACATTTCGACAGTTCCTCAAAAATGATATGATCCAGCAATTCCACTCTTAGTTACATACCCAAGAGAACTGAAAACATGTTCACACAAAAACTGTACATTATTTACAGTAGCCCCCAAAATGGAAACAACTGGAATGTTTATCAGTGCATTACTAGGCCATGTATTGTATGATTTCATTCATATGAAATGTTCAGAATAGGCAAACACATAGTGAAAATAGATTAGCAACTGTGAATAGATGGGGGAAATTGAAAGTGACTACTGATGGGTAAAACGATTTTTTGGAGGGTAATGAGAATGTTCTGAAGTTAGATAGTGATGATTGCACAATATTGTAAATATATTAACAGTCCACGGAATTATAACAGTTTAAAATAGTGTCTTGTGTGTTATATGAATTATATCTCAATAAAAAATTAATTGTAATTTTTTTAGAGTTGTAATAAGCAGAGACTAGTACCAGTTATGGCTCAGAACATAAGACACCTATTGTGTATTGGTTCATGAATAGGTTAAGTAATACAATTCGAGACTTGAAACTGAATTTAGTGCATCTCTCAGAGTCTGCCTTACCAGGAGCAAATCTGAATGGTTTAGAATCAAGTGAGATATTTCAGATGGAACCAGCTACTGAAATAGGAATAATTTCTAAAGGGAGACTTCATTTCTAACAATATTAATTAAGAATCTTTGGTTTGATTATTCCATAGATGAAAACAAACAAAAACAAAAATCAATTTTCCTGCAAACTAGCCATTATTTCTCCTACAGAGAAAGGACTCAATAGAAGGAAGGGCATTTTTAGTACTTTTAAAAATATGTACATTTATGCAGAATTTTTTTTCTGATTTATAAGTTTGAATTTAGTGTTTTGAATTTTCTAAACTATTGTCAAGATTTCCTAGTGACTCAGTTCTTCCTGCTTAGAATACTGTTTTCCTAACTGAGCTCTCAGCATTGTTTTCTCTGAAAAATGTAAACTAGTAATCTGAAAAGAAGAAAAATGTTGGCATAATTGGAGGGCGGAAACAATTGTGTGGTCAGTAAGCCAGAGGACACTGCATAATCTAACACTTTCTTGGTGAGTCAAAAAATTTTTATTACTATTCAAGACTCTAAGAAATCCTATTGCAAAAACTAAACATGACACAAAACAAAATCAAGCTTGCACAATTTTGTTTAACCTAGTAGTATTTGTCAAATGTATTTGCTATACAGCTATTTTTCAAGGAATACAATTAAAATCTCAGCAATGTTCCTTTAAATACAAATTAATAAGCAATTTGGTTAAAAAGAGATAATAAACCTCTAACTGTAAATCTAAGTTGTACCAAACTTATTCCAGAAGTTTTGAAAAACAACATGCATTTGCAAAATGTCCAACCAATCAAAGTTAGAAGTTTTTCTCTATCTTAGAAATAGAACAATGGTAGACTTCAACCAATCTTTATATACAAAAGATGGTATTTTTAAAAAAATATGTGTACCATGTCATACAGATGTATTTTTCCTGAAAAATTTTTAAAGAATTGTGGCTTTCATTTAAGCAAATATTCAGTAATGGCAAATTTCTTTATTAGAAGGTTACAATTGATTTACACACACACACACACACACACACACACACACACACACACACACACCCGCTAATACTGTGGGAAAAGTCATCCATGTGAGGCTTTAATTTTAATGTATCTTGTTAAATTTATAGGTTTTTCCCCCTCACAATATGTCCATTTTGGAAGCTTATTTGAAACATTTTGTGCCCTACTTATGATGCAAAAATTATTTTCTAATTTTTATGAAAAATTACATTCATTAATTTCCTAAAAAACGTTTGGAGTCTAACTTAAACAGAGATTTTTGTTTTAGTTCAAATCTTCTTGGACCAAATAAATAAAGTTAGTTCATCACTGCCAACATTTACTGAGAGCACAGTAAAGGTGAAAAGACAAGCTATAAAGTTCCAGCTTATAAGTAGCTCAAAAGTCCAAGATGATTTATGAGTATTGTAAAATTCTGCTATGATATCTACTATAAACACAAATCTTCACAATTATGCCTGCATATTCAACTCCAACTATAATGTTATACTTCAGGTAAGCAAAATTTAGGAAGATTATCCCTGCCTTTGAAGATCTGATAGTCTAGTTGAAAGAACCCCATCAGGAAAGTCCTTAATGAACCAAAAGCATATTCACTGCTATAATAGCACCATAAACATCTAAAGCCAATGGAACTTTGAAAGGGTTCTTGGGCAAAGGAAATAATATGTAATGAAAGAAATAGAAAATTTTTTAAAAAGCCGGGCTCGGTGGCTCAGCCTGTAATCCCGCGCCTTTGGGAGGCTGAGGTGAGTGGATTGCCTGAGCCCGCGGGTTCGAGACCCGCCTGGGCAGCAAGACCTCATCTCTACAATAAATCAAAAAAATCAGCCGGTAGCGCATGCCTGTAATTCCGGCTACTTGGAAGGCTGAGGTGGAAGGATTGCCGGAGCCCAGCCGGCCAAGGCTGCAGTGGCCGGGAGTGGCCACTGCACTCCAGTCTGGGCACAGACTGAGACTCCAATTCAAAAAAAAAGAAAAGAAAAATAAAAAATGAACTTGGTCAGTTACTAGTAGCTATGCATGACTGGGTGAACAGTGCATATCTGGGATGCTCAGAACAAAGTGGGAAAGTCTATCACTAATGGGAAGGACGCGTTCTGTTTGGAGATGGATATGTGGATGGGAAGACATGAGGGAAGAGGAACAAATAAAGGCTATTGAAATAATCTAAGAATGGACCGGGCACAGTGGTTCACACCTATAATACCAGTACTTTGGAAGACTGAGGCAGGAGGATAGCTTGAATCCAGGAGTTCAAGACCAACCTGGGCAATGTAGCAAGCCCTCCTCTCTACCAAGAAAATAATCTGGACAGGGCACATGCCTGTAATTCCAGCTAGACAGGAGGCTGAGGTGGGTGGATTCTGTCAACCTGGAAGTTCAAGGCTGTGGTGAGCTGTGACCATGCCACTGCATTCTAATTTGGACAACAGAGTAAGACCCTGACTCAAAAAAAATCTAAGAAAAAAAATTGTTAAAATTTCAGTTGATTAAGTGGCAGAGAGAATAGGGACGATTAAGTGTGTAATGTTAAGATGGTAGATAGAACTGGATACTTGTTTACATAGGAATGGGATAATGTAATAGAGAGCCAAAGGAAAAAATTTAGTCTACTAATAGGACTTCAGTTTGGTTCTGTGCTTTTCTTTACTGAGACAGAAGCAAGGAGAAGGGCACGTTTAAAGGGAAGATAACTTCAGTATTAATCACATAAAGTATAAGAAGCCTACAAGCAAGACATTTGTCAAGTTATGTTAAAAATAATAACAATTGATACATTGACAAATAGGTCACTATAGGAATGGCAGACACAGCATATTGGGTCACTCATCATTAGTTCCAGCTCTCTTCTTGAATGCTTTCTGGTACTACAAAGGTTGAAGGCTTAATGCTACGTTTCCCTCACCTCTTGAAGCAAGAATCTTAGAAATGAATTAGATTTTTCTAATAAGATATGCTCATTCAATTCTTGGATTCAAAACTGAGTTAAGAGAGGGAAAGGCAGGCCTTGAGTCTTGTTTTGATCCTGGACAAAAGAGATTCAGTGTGGTTCTGGAGATACAAAGCAGTGGTTATTTTGATTCTACATTTGATCACAGCAGAGATAGCAAGTCCTTTAAAGGGCTTTGAATTTTTTTCCCTAGAAGTTTATCTAGCCAACGATCTATTTTTTTCAGTTCTTCTAACCATTCTGGAAGAATGATAAATATTTCCCTTTTTTATTAAACCACATAGTATCTATGTCCGAAACAATGTACTTCTCAGTAACAAGAAAGTGTGTATGTCACAGAACTCTGTAGGAACTGGGAATATGGGACAAGTTATTGTACCTTTAAAGAAATACATAAACATGAAATGATAAGAAATTGATGGTCTATGCTAAACCACGGCAAAGCAATTAATTGCCCTCTGTGGTCATTGATATGAAATGATACTTAATTTTTATTAGACCTAGTGGCTACTGCAGTGAACTATTTGGGTGAGAACGAAGAATACAAACAGGGTATAGGTATAGTGAAAGAAAATAAGAGACACATAGTGTTACATTGTTAGTAAAAAACACAGTCAAAGATTAAGAGAAATTCTATGATTTTCCTGAAAGAATCTTTTATTGTTGGCTATCGTGGCTGGCATAGCTAAAAATTAGAAACGGTTTAATATTGTAAGGTATTAAATTACAGTGTAGAACAGTGATATTGTTTTTAAAATTACAGGACTACAAAATGACGGAGAGGGAAATTGGGACAAATATGAATGAATGTGAGAGTTCAGGTCTTAAAACTCTACTGAGGGACTTCTGCTTCCAGCTATAATGGGATTCAGTAAACTGTTTCTCCTGTAGAGAACACTTAAAAAGTCAGTTGCAAAGTTACTTCACAATACAAAATCATCTGTTTGAGGGTATGGAGATCTCCCAAGGCAATAAGAAAATAAGAAACAAGATTACAAAGTGAAAGAAAGCATAAATAGGTGACCTGAATTCTACTTTTCTCCCTCAAGATATTTAATAATTCTTGTGGGGTTTGTGGGGACAGAGAAACCAGCAGAGAACTACAGATAAGAAGCAGAGAAGCCAAGTCACTTTTGGCAACTGCTTAGGGACAGCGAGACAAAGATTAGATTTGGGACTACCAAAATGATCATGACTCTGAAGAGAAGGACGACATAGTGATATGAGCCCTACACTAGAAGGTATTTCTTCAAGATATTTGCCCAGAGATAGAGATTAATAAACTAGATTGGAAAGCAACTGCAAAAGAGGATAGAATTCTAATGAGTCTCACAGTGCTGAGGATACAAAAATTAAGATAGATACCTATGTAAGAGGCATTACAGAGTTTCACCTAGACCCGACACTTAATCTCAGTTCCATTAAATAACAGCATCCTTACCACACTGACATTATTTGGCTCTATCACCTAGTCAACATATGCACATATCCAACAAAGAACTTATATCTGAATAAAAAATAACTCCTACAAAGTAAAAAATATGAAAAAATTGTTGAACTGAAGACATAATCAGACACTTTATATACAAGACTATCATAATGGGAATACACATACTTAGAAAATGTGTAACTTTATTAGCTATCATGGAAGTAACTTTATTAGCTATCATGGAAATGCAAATTTATATCACAAAAAGATGCTATACATTCTTACTAGAATGGCTAAAATAAAAAATACAGGTGACACCAAGTGTTAGTGAGAACAGAATGCAACAAAAACTTTCTTTTTTTATTTTAAAGATGTAGGGTACAATTCAGGTTTACGTATTCAAATGGACATCATATAGGTAACGTTTGGGCCCCCCTTTGGTCCCCAGTTTGCCTGTTTTGGGATCAGGTACACTTACTGATGTTATATCCCCCTCCACCACCCCACTGGCAGTTTCCAGCTACTTCCAATCCCTTTCTTATATGATTACAGTAAATGTTCAGGGTTTACTTATGAGTGAGAACATGTGGTACTCAGTTCTTTGTTTCTGTGATAGATCTCTGGATATTATAGACTCTAAATTCATCTAAGTTGCTGTGAAGTCCATAATTTCATCCTTATGGTTGCATAATATTCCATCATGTAACCCAGCAATCCCCCTTCTGGGAATATACCTGGAGGAACGTAAGTCACTGTACTGAAAACATATCTGTGCACACATGTTTATGGCATCACTATTCACAATATCAAAAACATGAAACAGCAGAAACTTTTCATACATTGCTACAGAATTTCAAATTGGTACAAAATAACCAAGTTATTCCACTTTTTCTACTCTGTGGTATGTATCTACTAATAAGACGCATATATGTGAAATGAAACATATACACAGATAATATTGAAAGCATTATTAGTAATACTTCTAATTTGAAACAGCTTAAATCTTTAAATAATAAATTTGTGTTTATAAAATAAAGGTTTATTTTATTGTGACATATTATTAAATAAAATAAAATACTACACAGTATTAGTTCTTTACTGGGAGTGATTTTGGCCACCTCTCTATCCCGCAGGACATTTGGCAATTTCTGAAATACATTTTTCATTATGAAAACTGGTGGGAGGGCCAATGGCATTTAGTGGGTAGAATCTAAATATAAGCTGTTAGCCATTCTACTTCACAAAGGATAGTCCTCACAAGAAAGAATGATCTGGTCCAAAATGTCAATAGTCCTGAAGTTGAGAAATCCTGCTTATTCATTTTCTGTAGCTGCTTTTACAAATTACCATAAATCAAATGGATTAAATTTATTATTATATTACAGTTCTATAGGTCAGAAGTCCAACACAAGATGCACTGAGTTAAAACCAAGGTACCAACAAAGCTGCATTTACTCTGGTAGGCTCTAAGGAAAAATCTGTTTTCTTGCTTTTTTCAGTTACTAGAGGACATCCACTTTTCATTATTGAATGCTGTACTTGATTTTCTTCCTTGACTTTCTCCTTCTTCAGAGCTAGCAAGGTTCTTGTCATATTGCATCTCTCTTCAGAGCTACCAGGGTTCTTATCATATTGCATCTCACTGACCTACAATCTGCCTCCTTCTTCCACTTTTGAGTACCCTCATTACAACTGAGCCCACCTGGATAATCCAGGCTACTCTCCCTATTTTAAAGCTGACTCATTAGCAATCTTAGTTCCATAAGCAAATCAATTATTTTTTGTCATGTGTTGTAACATACTCACAGGTCCTAAGGATTAGAATATTGACATCTTTGAGGGGCCATTATTCTGCCTACCACCTTGCTATACAGTGATGAAAAAAGATTACACCACTGCAACACAAAATAGCATGCACAAACTTTACGGAAAAAATGTTGAATGATCCTGTTTATATAAAGTTTGAAAATAGGCCAACTGATTTATAGCAATAGGAATTACAATAATGATTTCATGATTCAACAGGTAGCTTCTTGAGCATTGCACAGGTGATAGAGCCAGAAGATTTAGTAACATTCCCTAGTTATTAGAAAGTTTTCTGATTCTATATTTTTCCAGTCAAGGCCTGGATAGCAGCTTCCTTGTTAGCATATTCTGCAACTGACTTTTAGGATTTTTCTAGAAGCTCACCCTGCACTCCATTTCTTCAGCCTTCTTACACATTCTGAAAGTGATTTAATGTTCTAAAATAAATCTCTCTCTGCTTAAAGTAACTGGAGTGGATTATGTTCTATTTTTTTTTTTTTGAGTTGGAGTCTCACTCTGTCGCCCAGACTGGAGTGCAGTGACCACTCCCGGCCACCACAACCTTGACCTGCTGGGCTCTGGTGATCCTTCTGCCTCAGCCTTCCAAGTAGCCGGAACTACAGGCATGTGCTACCATGCCCGGCTGATTTTTTTATTTATTGTAGAGATGAGATCTCACTGCCCAGGCGGGTCTCGAACCTGCAGGCTCAGGCAATTCACTCACCTCAGCCTCCCAAAGGCGCAGGATTACAGGCTGAGCCACCAAGCCCAGCCTGATTATATCCTTTTTTAACTGAAAATTCGGAGACTCCTAAAGATGGCGATGGCATAGTTGGATCCGTGAGACTCTCCGAATGTGAGTTCCCCAAAAGACTCTTTTTTTTTTTTGAGTTGGAGTCTCACTCGGTTGCCCAGACTGGAGTGCAGTGGCCGCTCCAGGCCACTGCAGCCTCGACCTGCTGGGCTCTGGCGATCCTTCCACCTCAGCCTTCCGAGTAGCCAGAATTACAGGCACGCGCTACCACACCCAGTTGATTTTTTGATTTATTGTACAGATGAGGTCTCGCTGCCCAGGCAGGTCTCGAACCCGCCGGCTCAGGCAATCCACTCACCTCAGCCTCCCAAAGGCGTGGGATTACAGGCTGAGCCACCGAGCCCAGCTTCCCAAAAGACTCTTACTTTTTTTCCTGGAACCCCCTGCCCACCGCCAGCCACACTGGTATGAGGCCCGGGGAACTTTGGTCCCACGCGGGGCCAGATATTGCGAACCAGCTACAGCTGCTCCACTATATGTAACTCTGGCTGGCTGGGGAATCCCGAATCCCAGCTCCCTCCCTGGTTACATTGTCATGACCAGCACCTAGCACCAAGCTGCCAGTCACCTAGGGAGGCTCTGGGCACCTGCCCCTCAGAGATACCATTCCCATTTCTGGCTGGAGTGCCCTGTGAGGGACCCAGAGCCACCACTTGCCCTCTGGAGCTTTGGAGATCTGGAGCCCCGGGCCCACCCTGGCTGAGGCACTCAGCATGGGACCACAAGCTTGTGTAAGGGAGCTTGTGTAAGGTGCTGATCGGAGGCTTCCAGCTCCAGAGGAGGGAAGCCCCGACCCTCTCCTCCACCCCAGCCTCCTGGTGGCATCCCGGATCCAGTTCCCAGCTGTGCAGCTGGTCCCACCTAGAGACCCACACAAGCATCCCTAAAAGTGAAAGTAAAACTACCACCTCTGCCATTTTCAAGCAGATTTGCATCGCCCTGCCCACCTATCAGAGCCTCCACCTTGATTCCCATGGTGATGTCATTAAACAGGAGACAAAGCCACTCCCCTATGTGGAACAGAGACAAGTCACAGATCTCCCAGGCAGCAGGCTAGCTGCTTGCAACAAAAACAGGGGAGAGTCTGGAAATTGACACTCAAGGGACTTTAGCCACTAAGAGATGAGAGAAAATGCTACACAAATGAAGAAAAACAAAAGAGGAATATGGGTCTCTCCCAGACTCTTGGGAGGGCAGACACTGAGAAAACTGACTTCAGAATGCAAAAAAAGAAGAGCCCCAGAATGACTGGTCTCAAACTACAAACCTAGATATCAAGACATTAATGGAGAGATTAACAAGAATTGAGGAGACTCAAGAAGAAACTAGAAAGGAGCTGATATCTGAGATAACAGTAATAAAGAATACTGTGAATGAAATAAATAAACTGATAAGCATGGAAAGCAGAATTACCCAAGCAGAAGAAAGAATCTCAGAGCTTGAGGACCAAATATAGAACTAACCCAAACTCTCAAAAACACAGAAAACAAGCTCAAAAGACAGAAAAAAAACTTGAAGAGATGAGCGATTACTTCAAGAGACAGAACCTAAGAGTAATTGGCCTTCCTGAGGCAGAAAGAGAGACAGAGACCACACTGGAACAAACCTTCCATGAGATCATTCAAGAAAACTTCCCTTATCTAATCAATGATGCAAAAACTCAAACACAAGAGATTCAGAGAACCCCTGCAAGACAACAAACGAGAAAACAAGCTCCTAGACACATAATAATTCACTTAAACAAAGTAGGCATAAAAGAAAAAATCCTAAAGGAAGCAAGAGAAAAAGGCCAGATCACCTACCAGGGAAAACCAATTAGAATAGCAGCAGATTTATCTACAGAAACCCTGCAGGCTAGGAGAGCTTGGAACCCTATCTTCAAAGTCCTAAAAGATAAACAATTTCAACCAAGAATAACCTACCCAGCCAGATTAAGCTTCATCAGCAAGGGAGAATTAAAATCTTTCCCAGATATCCAATCCTGAAGAACTTACGCTGCCACCAAACCACCTCTACACGAAACACTCAAGAAAGTACTAAACACAGAAGAAAACGGGAAAAAAAGAACAACGTTCTACACAAGAGTACAGGAAGAAGAATAAAATATACATGAACCAACCCCCAAAACAAAAGAAAGATAATAAACCAAGTGGAAGAACAACTCTATAAGAACCCTATGATAGGGATGAACTCTCACATAATAATTAGCCTGAACATGAATGGACTAAATGCACCACTGAAAAGACATAGAATGGCAACAATATACTGCCTTCAAGAGAACCATCTCACTAGAAAGGACATGAACAGACTCAAAGTAAGAGGATGGGAAACAAATTTTCAGGTGAATGGAACACAAAAGAAAGGAGGAGTCACAATCCTAATTTCAGACAAAATACCATTTAAACTATCAAAAATTTAAAAAGATACAGAGGGCCACTACATAATGATAAAAGGTTCACTCCATCAACAAGAAATATCTATCCTAAACCTATATGCACCTAACATACATGCACCAACTTTTATAAAGCAACTCCTAGGAAAACTAAAGAAGGATATTGGCCCTAACACCATCATAACTGGGGACTTTAATACCCCACTCACAACCCTAGACAGATAATGGGGACAAAAAATCAGCGATGAGATCCGGAACCTCAATGTGACTCTGGACCAAATGGACTTAATTGATACCTACAGAACACTCCATACAAAGAACAGAGAATATACATTCTACTCATCACCACATGGAACGTATTCTAAGATCAACCACATAATTGGCCATAAATCAAGCATAAGCAAATTTAAAAGGACCGAAATTCTACCATGCACCTTCTTGGACCACAGTGGAATAAAAATAAACATTAACACCAGCAAGGCCCCCCAAAACCAACAAAGACATGGTCACTAAACAACATGATGTTAAGCAACTCCTGGGTGAATTATGAAATCAAAACAGAGATCAAAAGATACCTGGAAACAAATGAAAATGAAGAAACATCTTACCAAAATCTCTGGGATGCCTTAAAATCTGCAGTAAGAGGGGAATTTATATCCCTACAAACACACATGAAGAAAATGGAAGGAGCACAAATTAATAGCCTAACAAGCCACCTAAGGAAGCTGGAAAAGCAAGACCACAAAAACCCTAATTTCAGCAAAAGAATCCAGATCACCAAAATAAAGGCCCAAATTCAGGACATAGAAGACAAAAAGACAATACAAAAAATCAATGAAACAAAAAGCTGCTTCTTTGAAAGGATAAACAAGATCAATGTTCCCCTAGCTAGACTGACCAAGAAAAAGAAAGAAAAAACCCAAATAAGCACAATCAGAAACACAAAAGATGAAGTCACATCTGACCCTGAAGAAATACAAAAGATCATCAGAGACTACTATGTACACTTATATGGAGACAAACTTGAAAACCTCAAGGAAATGGAGGACTTTCTGTCATCACACAACCTACCTAGGTTGAAACAAGAAGAAATTGAGACCCTAAATATATGAATAACAATCAAGGAAATTTTATGACGCTAACATCACATTGATACCCAAGCCAGGTAAAGATCCAACAAAGAAATAGAACTACAGGCCAATATCTTTAATGAACATAGACACTAAAATTTTCAACAAGATCCTAGCAAACTGGATTCAAGAAAACATCTCAAAAATCATCCATTATGACCAGATAGGCTTCATCCCTGGGATACAGGTCTGGTTCAACATTCATAAAACAATAAATGTAATTAAATACATCAACAGATGTCAAAACAAAAACCACATGATTATATCATTAGATGCAGAAAAAGCTTTAGATAAAATCCAGCACCCCTTTTTGATAAAAACCCTTGAACATCTACGCATACAGGGAACATACCTCAAAGTAGTAAAAGCCATCTACGAGAAATCCACAGCCAGCATACTCCTAAATGGACAAAAATTGGAGCCATTTCCCCTGAAAACTGGAACAAGACAAGGATACCCACTCTCACCCCTCCTGTTCAGCATAATATTGGAAGTCCTGGCTAGAGCAATCAGGGAAGAGAAGGTAATCAGGGGTTTCCAAATAGGAAAAGAGGAAGTCAAGTTATTTCTCTTTGCAGATGACATGATTGTGTACCTTGAAAACCCTAGAGAATCTGTCAAAAATGACTCCTTACACTGATAAAGAACTTTGGCAAAGTCTCAGGATATAAAATAAATGTGCAAAAGACAATCACATTTCTTTACACCAATAATAAACAAACAGAAACCCAAATAAAAAGCACAATTCCATTCACAATAGCCACAAAAAAACCTGAAATACCTCAGCATCTTCCTAATCAGAAACGTGAAAGACCTTTACAATGAAAACTACAAAAGACTGCTCAAAGAAATCAAAGATGACACAAACAAGTGGAAAAATATCCCATGCTCATGGATTGGAAGAATCAACATTGTGAAGATGTTCATCCTACCTAAGACAATCTACAGATTTAATTTATCAAATTACCAGCAACATTCTTCTCAGACCTAGAAAAAACAACACAGGAATTCATATGGAAACACAAATGACCAAGAATAGCCAGAACAATCCCCAGCAAAAAAAAAATAATAATAACAAAGCAGATGGTATCACATTACCAGAATTCAAACTTTACTATAAAGCTACAATCATCAAAACAGCTTGGTATTGGTATAGGAACAGGCATATAGATCAATGGAATAGAATTGAGATCCTAGAAGCAAAAACTCAATTTCTCAACCAACTTTTCAACAAACCCTCCACCACCTATCACTGGGGAGATGAGAACCTATTCAGTAAATGGTGCTGGGAAAACTGGCTGACCACATGCAGAAGATTGAAACAGGACTCCTATCTATCCCCATACACAAAAATTAACTCCAAATGGATCAGAGACCTAAATGCAAAACCTCAAACCATAAGAACCTTAGAAAATGAAGGACATACCCTCATGGAAATTGGAACTGGCATCCAATTCCTGAACAAAACTCGAAACCCACAGTCCATAAGGGATAAGGTAGACAAGTGGGACCTCATTAAACTGACAAGTTTCTGCAAAGCCAAAGAAACCATCAAGAGAGCAGGGAGACAGCCTACAGACTGGGAAAAAATATTTGCCAATTCCAGGTCTGACAAAGGCTTAACATCTTGGATCTACAAGGAACTCAAACATGCTGAAAAGAAAAAAAACAAACAACCCCATTATAAAATGGGCAAAAGATATGAACAGACACTTCACAAAGGAAGACATCCGAGCAGCCAACAGACACATGAAGAAATGCTCAACCTCACTAATCATCAGGGAGATGCAAATCAAAACCACACTGAGATACCACCTAACTCCAGTCAGAATGGCAATTATCAACAACTCAAAAAATAACAGCTGCTGGAGAGGGTGTGGTGAAAAGGGAACACTTCTACACTGTTGGTGGGAGTGTAAACTAGTGCAACCTCTGTGGAAAGCAGTGTGGCAATTCCTAAAAGCTCTAAACATCAACCTCCCATATGACCCTGCAATCCCTCTACTGGGAATATACCCTGAAGAACTCAAATCACTCGATAAAAAAGATACCTGCACATGAATGTTTATCGCAGCATTGTTCACAATAGCAAGAACCTGGAACCAACCACACTGTCCATCAAAAGAGGAGTGGATTTAAAAAATGTGGTACAAATACATGATGGAATACTATGCAGGCATTAAAAAAAAACAAAATCATGAATTTCACAGCAACCTGGATGGAGCTAGAGTCTATCGTACTGAGTGACTTCTCACAGAAACAAAGATCTGAGTATCACATGTTCTCACCCATATAGTGGACCTTGATCATCCATCACACTACCATAAGAAAATGGTTGACAGTGGTGAGAAACTATGGGGGGGGATGGGACTAATGGTAGTAAACATCTGTCTGGGGACGGGGAGACACCTGTTATCAACAAGGGGGCCTCAATGAGGCATATTTGTATGCCTAACCCTTAACTGTACCCCACAATATCAAAATAAAAAATATTGATTAAAAAAAAGAAAATTCACCAATATTATGTGGCATTAGGTATAACTGAATAAAAATCTCTTTGTCAGTCTTCTTGAAGTATAAAGCATTGCACTAATACTTTGTAAATATCATCCTATTTAATCCTCACAATCATTGGGTATTATTAGCACTAACAATAAGTGATACAATTGAGAATTAAAGAGGTTAAGTTACCTATGCCCAGCTAGTAAGAATGCCATCAAGATGCAAACCCTATACTCTGCAAGCCATGTACTTCTTGTAATTTGCTGCTCAGTTCCATTCCCCCTTCAGAATAGAAATGGCCCATGTATTGATTTGCATAAGTTCTTCCAATAAATATTTGAGTAGTTCAAAGAAGAATTTAAGCCTTATTTTTTCCCCTCAGTTCCTGAGCTACAATGGTGTATCAATTAAATCTCTAAATTGCAAACAATAAAATCTGTTCTGGCTAGCTTAATCAGAATAATGATATCTCTAAGAATAGCAGATGATTAATAGACTCACTGAGATGCTTTGATTTTTTTTTTTTTTTTAGAGAATAGTCTTAAAACTAAGCTTCTAGCAGCAATTCTCCAGAACATGACACAGACTGGACTATTAAGGAAACTGCCCACAGTCTCTGTTGGATGCTAAATGCCAGAAATTCAACTTAACTGACACTACTGCTGGCACTGATTGCACTTCTGTGTCAGAAACTCAGCCTTCCAACCACTGAGAAGCTTTAGCTGTCCCTGCTCCCATCTCCTGCATCAGGTTGCTTCCACTGTTCATTTCTGAGTAGGCCCAGCAGGTACATCTGACTGTGGTGCTCAGGTCACATCTTCATCCTATCTGCAAGGGAGGCTGAGAATTTAATTATATTTTCCAGATTGAAGAGGCAATGTTCACAATGCAGACATTTCCCCCAGAACAGAAAGGCCATACAAAGATAATAGACAATGATGAATGTGATAGGTGTTCATTAGATGCAGAGTTGAGGTTTGATTTCTACTCCATTTTCTACCTACATACTAGACCTGAGTGGTTGTCATCAGTGATTAGAGATAGATATCATTAACTAACACATTTTGAACAACTGTCATTGGCTCTGTTCTGTTTAAAACAGGCTGCTAGTTTAAAAGAAAAGGGTTTCTTTAATGTGTGATAGAAAATATTCATTTCACCAATTATCTCTCTTACAAATGAATAAAACTATCATCAGCATGCTGCTGATTTTTCAGTTGTGCATAATTTCATTTTATGTTTAAGCCTGTAGAGGCTGCTATATGTCTTGTGTTTGTAGTAAAAAAAATTTTAATTCACAGATGTTAGAGTAATTTCATGAAAATAATTGAAGAATTATGAATTGGACATATAAATTTTAATCTCTCTCTCTCTCTCTTTTTTTTTTTTTTTTTTGAGTAAGAGTCCCAGTTTGTTACTCAGACTGGAGTGCAGTGGCATTATCACAACCACTGCAGCTATTACCGGCTGGGATCAGGCGATCCTTCTGCCTCAGCCTTCCAAGAAACTGGAACCACAGGCGCATGCCCCCAAGCTAATTTTCTGATTTATTGTGGAGATAAGGTCTTGTCAAGTTGCCCAGGCTGGTCTGGAACCCCCCTGAGCTCAGGCAATCCTCTTGCTTCCACTCTCAAAGTGTTGGGATTACAGGCATGTTTGATGTCCTCTGGGCTGGAAAATGTAAGGTGAATAAAATTTAATAAAATAAAATCTGCAGGTTTTAACAATACTGCCTTCTTGATAGTTCTAGCACAACTAGTTGGGACTTAGAATGATACTTTTTATTGGGCTTGTGTGCAGCATATCAGGGAATCTATAATTTTATCTTCTAAATCATATCTGAAAGTAATTCAGAAAGTCAAGGTGATTGAGTTATTCTTGATATCCTTTACAGAGAAATGGAGCATGGATCATGCCAAATCTCATTTTTGTGTTGTTTACCCTTAACAGGACTCTGTATTTAGGGCGGGGTGGGGTGGGGGGGCAACAGTTCACATGAAAATGTTATAATGGAATTTGACAAGAATGTTATAAAATCAAAAACACTAGTCTTAGCATTGAGAGTTTTGTTTTGTTTTGTTCTTTTGAGTCTGAGTCTCACTCTGTCACTCAGGATGGAGTGCAGTGGCACACTCCTGATTACCACAACCTCGACCTGCTGGGTTCAGATGATCCTTCTGCTTCAGTCTTCCAAGTAGCTGAAACTACAGGTTGATGCCACCAGGCCCAGCTAATTTTCTGATTTATTGTAGAGCCAAGGTTTTGGCAAGTTGCCCAGACTGATCTCAAACTTCTGAGCTCAGGCAATCCTCTCACCTCTACCTCCCAAAGTGCCGGGATTACAGGCATAAGTCACAGCGCTCGACTAACATCTGTTTTAACTAGGCTCATTTCAGTTTTCTTCTGAACATATACTTTTTCTGTAATGATTTCATTTCAATAATACTTTATATAACCTTAAAAGATCACTTAAAAACTACAAAAGATCACTTAAAACTATGTAATTAGGATTTCAAAGTTCCATTTACTAGATATAGATAGATGAATTGAGAGATTATTTTTGTCAGTCAAAAATCAATTCTTTTCTCAGTCCCCACAGTGGGTGACTCTCCTTTGTTTTTCTTGCTGCCACTGGCTTGAAATAGACATGGTTAGTACACAGTCTCTCTTCTGGTGAGGAACAAGGCACATACATTTTTTATGAGGATTAAAAATTATCCGTCTTTTTCAGAAACTTTTGTGTGATATTCTCTTGCATATATGCCGTTTATTAGCTGCCATGACCTTGCTAACATAAGCATTTTAAAAAATTCTTTCAGATGAGATAATAGCTAGCTCTTTATTTCTATTGTTTATGAGAAACTATAAACCTCATTTTATATTAAGAAACACTAAAATAAGTAATTAATTAGAAGCAAATCTGTATGATGTTTCTTTGATTTGTCAGATAAGTAGCAGATGCTGCAAATAGAGAGAGAGAGATGTAAAAAAGGCCATTTAACTCAAGGTACCTGTAAGTATATGACAAAAATAGACACATGGAGATAATTACTATTAAGCTATTAAGAATATTAAACTCCTTTGTGTTTACAAAACCATCACCCATCCTGTGTACTTCCCCACTGAGTTATCTCATTATCCCTCCTCAAGTAAATACCTTGAGAGAGTTGCTGTCTCAAATTTTTCATCTTCTACTTTACTTAAAACCATTTAAAGGTATCTTCTGCCAACTTCTCACCCACAAGGTCACTGCATCTCACCAGAGCCCTCACTGTTGCAAAATGAAATCTTTTACTTGATCCCTTGGCAGCATTTAACATTGATGAGGACTCTGTTGTTATTAAAACACTCTCGCTTTGATTTCTGTGACACTTTACTTTCCTTAAGTCCTTCCTCTGTCTTTGGAAATTTAATTCTTACCTTTTTTTTTTTTGCCAATTCTCTTTTCAATGTCTATCATTTTAGGTTGTTGTTCCTTAGGAGTCGGTGTAATTCTCCTCTTGCTCTATACATCCCCTGGAATATCTCAACTTTACTTATGCCTGAATTATTATATGAATACCAAAGCTTCAATGCATCTTCCTCACATACCATACTCCTGTATCCAACTGCTGTGGTGCATGATATTCAGACTTTGAAGCACCAAGGCACATCACCCTTCCAAATTTTCTATAACTTAACTCATATTTTAGAAGAATGATTTTCAAATGGTTTGCTCTCAGGATTGCTTCACAGTGTCAACAATTATAGAGTCTCCACAGAGTTTTGTAATTGTGCATTACAGCTATAAATTTTGGCCACATAGCCTTTGAGAATTTTAAATATTATTTATTTATTATTTGTTTATTATTCAATAATTTAAAAATAAGAGCCATATTAGACCAAGGGGGAGGGCCAAGATAGCTGACTGGAGACACTAGATGATGCCACTCACAGAAAAGGAGTCTAAAAGGGGGAGTGAGCCTGGTATTTTGAGGATCTGCCTGAAAATCCAAGCTAAGGTTAATCTGATGGTCACCTAGGATGCAGAGAACAGACGGCTCAAAGTCCCCAAAACAGTCCCAACACAAGCTCAGGGGAGCAGTCTTGGTGAAAGAGGTGGTGAGTGAATGGGACAGGTTTAACATACCTCTCATAGCCCTTTGCAGTGCTAGTCAAGGGAGAGTCAGTCAAGGCCCTCCTTCCACACCACCTCCCACACAGTCAAGTGCAGAAAGCTGCTTAGAATAGGGACAGAGGTCCTGAGTGGATCCACATGAGGCCTAGGAGACCCCAGTTGCCAGTGAGCCCTGTGTGTGACAATAACACAGCCTCCCAAGATTAAAATAGGAAGAAATTAAAGCCAAAAACAGAGTAGTAACAATTCGAGGAATTGATTTCGTAATAAGATTCCTCCCCACCAAAAAAAGCCCTAGTTCAGATGATTTCTCAGCTAAATTCTACCAGACGTTCAAGGAAAATCTAATACCAAGTCTACGAAAATACTCCAAGGAATCAAGAAGGAAGTAATCCACCCTAGCTCATTCTATGAAGTCAATATCATCCTGATACCCCAAATATGGCAAAGACCCAACAATGAAAGAAAACTTCACGCAAAATTTTCGGATGAACATAAATGCAAAAATTTTCAACAAGATACTAGCAAATTGTATCCAACAGCACATTACAAGGATCATTCATCAATACCAGGTAAAATTTATTCTCAGAATGCAAGGCTGGTTCAACATATGAAAATAAATAAATATAATCCACCACATAATCATATATGAAATCAAGACCACATGATTATCTCAATAAATCAGAAAAATACACATGATAAAATTTAACATCCCTTCTTGAGAAAAACTCTCAAACTTCTAGGCATCAAAAGAACATTCCTCAAAATAATAAGAGTCATCTATGACAAACTTTCAGTCAACATCATACTTAATAGACAGAAGCTGGAAGCATTACCCCTAAGAACAGAAGCAAGACAAGAATGTCCACTTTCATCATTCCTATTTATTTTCATTTTTTTTTATTTTAAAGATGTGGGGTACAATTCAGAGTTTGGTATACAAATGTTCATTATGAGGTACCCTTGTTGATGATGTATGCTTTCCCTTCCCTGGCAGTTTTCCACTACTGCCAATCCCTTTTTCTTTTTTCCAATCACCATTTTATTTTATTTTTAATTTTTTAAAAATTATTTTGTTTTTAAAATGTGGAGTACAAATGAGGGTTTCATACATATGTGGTCATCATACAGGTAAAGTGTGTGTGGGTACCCTTATTGCTGTTATGTGCCCCTCCTACCCTGGCAGTGTCCCACTACTGCCAATTACTTTCTTATGGTATTATGATAAATGGTCAAGGCCCGCTTATGAATGAGAACATATGGCACTCTGTTTCTGTGATAGATGACTGAGTGTGATAGACTCCAAATCCATCCAAGTTGCTGCAAAGTCCATATGTTTGTCCTTCTTTATGGTTGCATAATATTCCATTGTGTATATGTACACGTATTTTTTATTCAGTCCAGTTTTGATGGACAGTACAGTTGGTTCCATGTTTTTGCTATTGTGAATAGTACTGCAATAAATATGAGTGTGCAGGAATCTTTTTTGTAGAATGATTTAAGTTCCTCCAGGCATATTTCCAATAGGGGGAATCCTGGATAATATGGAAGGTCAGTTTCTAGTTCTTTTAGAAATTGTCACACTGTTTTCCATAGAGTTTGAACTAATTTGCATTCCCAACCAGCAGTGTAGAAGCATTCTCTTTTCTCCACATCCTCGCCTACATCTGTTGTTGTTTGTTTTATGATAATGGTCATTCTTACTGGGGTTAGGTGGTATCTCAATATGGTTTTGATTTGCATTTCTCTGATGATGAGTGAGGCTGAGCACTTTTACATGTGTCTGTTAGCTGCCCATATACCTTTTGAGAAGTGTCTATTTATATCTTTTGCTCACTTTTTAATGGGGCTGTTTGTTTTCTTCCTTTTGGCACACTTGAGTTTCCATATAGATCCTGGATGTTAGGCCTTGGTCAGATATACAATATACAAATATTTTTCCCCATTCTGTGGGCTGTCTCCTCACTCTCTTGATGGTTTCTTTTGCTTTGCAAAAGTTTTTCAATTGGATTAGGTCCCACTTGTTTATCTTATCTCTAATGGCATGGGCACTTGGAATTGTGATCAGAAATTGGTTGCCAGTTCCAGTTTCCATAAGGGTGTCTCTTGCATTTTCTAAGGTTGTTATAGTTTGAGGGTTTTGTTGTTGTTGTTATTTTGGGGGTTTTCGCTTGTTTGTTTTGTTTTTTGAGTTGGAGTCTCACTCCGTTGCCCAGGCTAGAGTGCAGTGACACACTCATGGCCACTCAGGTGTCAACCTGCTGGGCTATGGCAATCTTTTTGCTTAGGACTTCCAAGTAGCCAGAACTACAGGCATGCCCTATCACACCCATTTGATTTATTGTAGAGATGAGGTCTTGCCAACCTGCCCAGGCTACTCTCAAACCCATGGGCTCAGACAATTCACTTGCCTCAGCCTGAAGTCTTTGATCCATTTAGAGTTGACTTTTGTCAATGGTGATAGGTAGGAGCCTTGTTTTAATCTTCTGCATGCAATCAGCAAGTTTGCCCAGAACAATTTACTGAATGTGTTCTCCTCTCTCCAGTGGTTGTTGTTGGAGGCTTTGTCAAAGATGAGTTGGTTGAGAAATTGAGGTTTTGCTTTCAGAATCCATTGTTCCGTATGCCTGTTCTTGTTCCAATACCATGTTGTTTTAATTATTGTAGCCTTATAGTAAATTCTGAAGTCTGGAAGTGTAATACCTCCTGCTTGGTTTCTTTTGGTAAGGATTGTTTTGGCTATCCATGGTTGTTTATGTATCCATATGAATTTCTGTATCTGAAAAGAATGATGTTGGTAATTTAATGGGTATTGTGTTGAATCTGTACATTGCCTTGGGTAGGATGGATAACTTAACAATGTTGATTCCTCCTATCCATGAACATGCAATATTTTTCCATTTGTTTGTGTCTTCTTGGATTTCTTTGACAATGTATTGTAGTTTTCTTTGGAAAGGCATTTCACTTCTCTGTTTAGGAAGATGCCAAGCTATTTCATGTGTGTGTGTGTGTGTGTGTGTGTGTGTGTGTGCGCGTGCGCGTGCATGTGTGTGGCTATTGTGAATGAGATTGTGCTTTTTATTTGGTTCTCTGTCTGCTTGTTGTTGTTGCCATTGTTCCTATTTAACATAGTACTAGAAGTCCTAGCTAGAGCAATCAGGCAGAAGAAAAAAATTAGAGGTATTTCAGTTGGAAAAAAGGAAGTTAAATTTCACAGATGAAATTACTGAATGAAACAAATTAGGTAAACTCTCAGGATACATTATCAATGAGCAAAAATCAATCAAATTTCTTTACACTAACAATGAGCAGGCTGAGAATCAAATTGAAAACACAATTCAGTTTACAGTAGAACAAAAACATAAGATAATGGGAAGAAGAAAATGATACCCACCCCTCACCCCTGCTGTTTAACATAGCACTGGAAGTCCTAGACAGAGCAATCAGGCAAGAAAAGGAAATCAGGGGTATCCAAATAGGAAAAGAAGAAGTTAAGCTATTTTTATTTGTGGACTGTATGATTTTACATCTTGAAAACCCTAGGGAGTCTGTCAAAAGCCTTTACACATTGATAAATGACTGTGGCAAAATATCAGTTTACAAAATCAATGTGCAAAAGACAGTTGCATTTCTATACACCAACAACAGGCAGATGAAGAAGCAAATAAAAAGCACAATACCATTCACAATATCCACAAAAAAAGAGAAATACCTTGGTGTCCACCGAACGCAAGAAGCAAATGATCTTTACAATGAGAACTACAAAATGCTAAACAAAAAATCAAGAATGACAGAAACAAATGGAAAAACATTCCATGCTCGTGGGTTGGAAGAATCAATACTGTCAAAATGTCCATTCTATCCACGTCAATCTACAGATTCAATCCAATACCCATCAAATTAGCAACATCATTTTTCTCAGACTGGAAATGACAATACGGACATTCATATGGAAACAAAAAAAGATCATGAATAGTCAAAACAATCCTTTGCAAAAGGAACAAAGTGGGAGGTATCACACTTCCAGGTTTTAAACTTTACTACAAGACTACAGTTACCAAAACAGCCAATATTTGACAAAGCTACCAATAACAACCACTGGGGATAGGAGACCATATTTAGCAAAAGGTGCGGGGAAAACTTGCTGACCATATGCAGAAGAATGAAACTGGACCCCTACCTATAACCGTATACAAAAATCAACACTAAATGGATCAAAGACCTAAATGTAAAACCGCAAATGAGAAGAATCTTAGATGAAAACGTAGAAAACACTCTTATGCACATCAGAGAAGACAATGAATTCTTGACCAAATTCCTAAAAGTGAATGCCATAAAAGCTAGGATAAATAAGTGGGACCTTATTAAATTGAAAAGCATTTGCACAGCAAAAGAAACCACCAAGAGACTTGAAAGACAACCCACAGGATGAAAAAAAAATGTGTTAATTATGTATCTGACAAAGGTCTACCATTCAGGATCTACAAGGAACTCAAATGAGCTGAAAGGAAACAAACAAACAACAACAAAAAACAAAACAAAACAACAACACCATTGAAAAGTGGGCAAAGGACATGAAGAGACACTTTTCAAAAGAAGATAGCCTCCACCAATAACCACTGGGGAAAGGTGAACCTATTCTGTAAATGGTGCTGGGAAAACTGGCTGACCACATACAGAAGATTGAAACAGGACCTCTACCTATCACCATAAACAAAAATCAACTCTAAATGGATCAAAGACCTAAATATAAAATCTCAAACTATAAGAATCTTAGAAAATGAAGGAGACACCCTTACAGAGATTGGAATAGGCAACCAATTCCTGATCAAAACCCCAGGTGTCCATGCCATAAGAGATAAGATAGACAAGTGGGACCTCATTAAACTGAAAAGCTTCTGCAAAGCAAAAGTAACCATCAAGAGAGCAGGGAGACATCCCACAGAATGGAATAAAAAATATTTGCCAACTATATATCTGGCAAAGGCATAATATCCAGGATCTATAAGGAACTCAAACATGCCAAAAGGAAAAAAACAAACAGCCCCATTAAAAAGTGAGCAAAAGACATGAATAGACACTTCTCAGCCTCACTAATCATCAGAGAAATGCAAATCAAAACCACATTGAGATATCACCCAACCCCAGAAGAATATCCATCATTCATAAAACAAATAGCAACAGATGCTGGTGAGGATGTAGAGAAAAGGGAACGCTTCTACACTGTTGGTGGGAATGCAAATTAGTTCAACCTCTATGGAAAACAGTGTGGCGGTATCTAAAAGAACTAGAAATTGACCTTCCATATGACCCAGCAATATAATCCAGAAGAGCTCAAATCATTCTACAAAAAAGATAACTGCACATTCATGTTTGTTGCAGCACTATTCATAGTAGAAAAAGCATGGAAACAACCATGCTAGACAAGATTTTTTTTTTTTTTTTTGAGTTGGAGTCTCACTCTGTCACCCAGACTAGAGTGCAATGGCCACTCCCTGCCACCGCAGCCTCGACCTGCTGGGCTCTGGCGATCCTTCTGCCTCAGCCTTCCAAGTAGTTGGAACTACAGGCGCCCGCTACCACCCCGGGCTCATTTTGATTTATTATAGAGATGAGGTCTTGCCAAGTTGCCCAGGCGGGTCTCGAACCCGCAGGCTCAGGCAATCCACTCACCTCAGCCTCCCAAAGCACGGGATTACAGGCTGAGCCACCATGCCCAACTTAGACTAGATTTTTTAAATGTGGTACATATATACAATAGAATATTACACAGTCATAAAGGACAAACATGGACTTTGCAGCAACTTGGATGGATTTAGAGTCAATAGTACTCAGTGATCTTTCACAGAAACAAAGAACAGAGTGCCGGGGACCAGCTCTAGCCGGGTTCAGGGTACCTCAAAGGTGGAGATGGCGTTGGCAATTGGGGAGAAGAAGAGAGAAAGAGAGAGAGAGAGAGAGAAAGAAAGAGACTGGACTCCAGTCTAGTGCAGAAGCGATGTGTGTGTTATTGGGAATTACAATGGGTCTTTTATATACAAAGTCAGATGTGGGAGGGGTGTCCCCCACCCACCAGAAACCTTAATCCATGAAAACTTAATCAATGATTGCCTTTAAACCCTTTTCATATGATAATCTTAAAATCTCATAACAAAGGATAACCTAATCTGTGACTGACATATTCTATAAACCTTTTTGTCCTAAGCTGATTGATTTATGCCAAGTTAAACAATTCTATGGAAGCTTAAGTATTTACTTTACAAACGAAAGTGGCCCATCCTGGAATGTTTGGAATGTGGCCCAGTTCAAAGTTCACAGTGGGCTACCTGCAAGTAACCCAGCTGCATTCTTTCAACAAAATGGTTGTCTTCTAAAACTATATTCTACAATTTACACCTTCAATAAATCCTAAGATCATGACCCAGAAGCCTGTGACCAATACTAATGCTCTTAAATGTGACATGAGTTTGAATTATAAGTTGTGTGAAAGCCAAAACTGCAGTTTGCGGAAGAATAGGAGCAATGAGCTTCTAAAGTTAGCTTGTGTTTGTCCCGGTCTCAGAGTTTTTATGTTTTGAGCTCACAGGAGCTTAATCTGGTTAGTGCTGAGTAGAAAGGGGGAGGAAATGAGGTCAATAACTCCCAAACACATCCTAGTGGTCTCGGGGTCAACGGCCCTTCCTGATCCCTAATGCTTAGTGGGCCTCCGTGGCTGGCTCTCAACAACAGAGTACCACATATTCTCACTCATGAGTGGACCCTAAACATTTACCCTAACCCTATAAGAAAGGGATTGGCATTAGCAGGATACTGCCAGGCAGGGAACACAGCATCAATAAGGGTGTCTGATCACAAACCAGGCAAAGTGGGAATGAAAGGGAGGCCCAAACTTTACCTGTATGATGTCCACTCATTTACCTAATGCTGAATTATATCCCACATCTTTAAAATAAAATATATTTTTAAAAAAGAAGATATGCAAGCAGCCACTGGATAGAATAGAGACTCAGAAATAAAGCCACACTCCTACAATCAAACCATCTTTGACAAAGCTGACAAAAGCAAACATTGGGGAACAGTAACTCTATTTAGCAAATGGTTCTGGGAAAACTGGCAAATCATATGAAGAAGAATGAATCTAGATCTTTACCTATCACCATATACAAAAATTAACTCAAAATGGATCCAGTACTTAAATACATTTAACCTCAAGCTGTAAATACATTTAAAGCTTAAATACATTTAACCTCTAGCTGTAAGAATCTTAGAAGAAAGCCTAGGTAACCCTCCTAGACATCAGAGTAGGCAGTGAATTCATGGCTAAGTCCTCAAAAACAAATGTAGGAAAATCTAAAATGGACAGGTGAAACCTTATCAAGCTAAAAATTTGGGGGAGAGAGAATTAATGGTCTATGAGAAACAGCTGGAGTATATTTCTATCATGTAGTAAACCAACATAGAGACAGTCTGTCAGCACTTGGAGAAGAAGAAGACCAGTAGCACGTCCCAGAAGAAAAAAAATCAGATCCAGAGTACAAAGAAGAGAAAAACCCATCAGCCTGGGTTTTAACTAGCTGGTCTAGCCTGAGTCACCACAAAAACCATGAGCAGCCTCTGGACACAGCAGATGAGGTGAGTGAGGGGAAATTCTGGAGTTTGGTGCTCCTGCCACAGATTTTGAAGGCTCCCTGAGACTCATGGGACTCTGTTTCCCCATCGGAAACTGCCATAGCCACAACTGTGCTCTGCGGAAACCCACACAAAGTGGTGCAGGGAAAAAAAAAAGTCCTGAGCAGTCTCAGCATTCTTTACACCTGGGAACTCAGTTCTTGCTTCCTGCTGCTTTCTAGCTGGTCTGGGAAGAACTGGAAGATCTGCCCCTTTCATTTGCCCCAAGGGAAATTTCCAGACAGTTCCTGCCTGGGGTGGCCTTCTGTGAGAAGACTTTGGGCTGACTACACTTTTCTATTCTAAAGGCAGACTGCCTGAGCCTAAGATGAGGAAGCTAAGCAGGACTTGTTACTTTAGCAACTTTTCATTTCCCATGTAAACTTTTGTATATCCTCTGTACAACATGACAGCATCACACTAGTAGCCAGCAATCCCTGCCATATCTCCACCGGTACACACAGGTAGGGATATTGAGCACTTTTCCTCACCACACCCCACCTTGAAGACTCAAAATTAACAGATAATTTGGCTAGTCCCAACAGTCCTGTCCATTGCCTAGGTTGACTGGGTGGGTACTTCCTGTAGAGTAGCACAAGCCAAGCAGAAGAACACGGCAACCACTGCAGCTGGCTCTCTCCTGCAAGTGCCACCTCCTGGTTAGAGATTACAGGCACAGTTCATTTAATCTGATATAATGTCTCAGCCTTGGGAAAGTCTGATCCTAAACCTCAGCTAACACCACTATCCAAGCTACTGCACCCATTCAGGGGGCCTTGAGGTTATACAGGTACCCAGTACAGTACTACCACAGCTGGCAATTGAGAAGCTCACAACACCAAGCCTATATATACAAAGGAACCCTACAATGTTTAAGCTACCCCCTGCAAACCTCAAATAAGAATGAATAGTCTACCCAAATGAGAAGAAACCAGAAAACAAATGTGAAAATAGAAAAAGCAGAGCTCAGTTGTGTTCGGTGGCTCAGCCTGTAATCTTGTGCTTTGGGAGGCTGAGGTGAGTGGTTTGCCTGAGCCCGCAGGTTCGAGACCCGCCTGGGAAACTTGGCGAGACCTCATCTCTACAATAAATCAAAAAATTAGCCGGGCGTGGTAGCGCGTGCCTGTAGTTCCAGCTACTTGGAAGGCGGAGGTGGAAGGATCGCCGGAGCACAATGGGTCGAGCCTGCAGTGGCAGGGAGCATACCACTCTGCACTCCAGTCTTGGCGACAGAGTGAGATGCCAACTCAAAAAAAAAAAAAAGAAAAGAAAAGAAAAAGCAGAGTTCTCCCAAAGATCATAGTAACTCTTCAGCAAAGGACCCTACCCAAAATGAAATATTGGCGATTCCAGAATTAGAATTCAGAAGATTGATTATTATGTTTATTGTAGATTGTAGTACTATTCACAATAGCAAAAACCATGAAACCAATCAAAATGCCCATTGAAGGTGAATTGGACAAAGAAAATGTGGTATATATACATGACAGTATACTACACAGTCATCAAGAACAAAATCATGTCCTTTGCATGATACAAGTGGAGACCATCATTCTAAGCAAATTATCACAATAAAAAAAATTGAATACTGTGTATTATCACTCATAAGCAGGCACTAAACATTTGGCACACATGGGCACAAGGATGGGAACACCAGACACTGAGTATTGCTAAAGGAGGAAGGGATGGGGAGAGGGGGAGATAAGGGATACAAAACCACTTGTTGGGTAACAGGCCCACTGCTGGTGATGGGGGGGCGGTTGTCAGAAGCTCAAACCTCGACCTCATGCAATATACTTATGTGGCAAATTCTCACATATACTCCATGATTCTAAAATTAAAAATAATAACATTAAACTCATTTCATGTTAACATTTTTAGGATAAATAACTGTATGTGGAAAGCTAAAAAAAAGAAGAGTTGCATTGTTTTAAAATGTTGCAACTTTCTTTAACATGTAGATGAACATAAGACTGACAGATTCTTATATTTGCTTTTGCATTCAGTCTGGAAAACTCTTCTAAACATTCCTGAGAATAAAAGAGAGCTAAAAGGCCAAATGTCATCTAAATATTATTATGAAATTGGTTGTTATCTTATTAATGCCCTGAAATAATTTCAAGAATCTTCATGGATCCCAAATCACATTTGAGAATCATTGGTTTAAGTATTACAAGAATCTGGCGTGAGAATGACTGGGTTAACCTAGGTTAAGAATTTCAGTTGGGTAGTTGTTACAAAGGAACAAAACAAATACATTAGTGGAGTCGAAATGAGTGAGCCTGGTCTGAATAGAATACAGGAGAAAAATCATCCAGAGAGCAAATGGCTAAGCAGATTAGAGGTAAAGTGTACAGGTTAGTGTGTCCTAAGTATCCAGATGAGATAGAAAAAAGCATTTGCTAATATCCATGAAGGCATTTCTGAGCTGGAGAGAAAATGCCATAGCCAGGATAGTTGCCAAGAAATGAGAGCCTGAACTAATTTGAACTAAGGAGTCAATGCACACTGAGGAGAGACGCTAGAGAATTCAAGAGCAGGGACTGGGGGAAACACACACACACACACACACACACACACACACACACACACACACACACACACACACACACACAAGAAAATGAGGCAGGTCAGTAAACTACTCTTCTGAAAAAGTGGTAGACATTCCAATATCCAATTCTGACTGCATTCAGTAAAGGCCCAGCATCTTAAATATGAAGTATTACATTGAACACTGAAAAAAATGGGAACACCTCAAGAGGTGGGTAGCATAATGACAAAATTCTACCCAGTGAGTAAGGTGGTGTACTTTCTTAGTCATCTAAAGGATGTAAAAATACTTGATGACTCCAATTCAGGATTTGCCGTGACATTTTTTTCCTGAAGCTTCCAACCAGATGACTCAAAGGAAAGGATCTGAGTTGTTCCAGTTTGTCTAAATTACCCCTAAAGCAGAGCCACCACAAATGATAAATCGAATTATGCATGGCACAAAGACCCAGGCCTTGACATGAGGGCAACTGAGGCTCTGTTCTTGCTCCACTTACCAAGTTGTATACCTCAGGATTTGTTGCCTCTCAGAGCATGGTTTTTCTACTTCCACCCGAGAAGCTGGACAGTTTTCTAATCTGTAACAGTGTGTCACAGAGGCAAGTGGTGAACTGCATGTTGGGTGTTTCAGTGGCCAATGCTATCTATTTTTCCTATAGGAAAAAAGTCCCATAACAAAGTTACCATGGAAGAAAATCTAATTATTGTGTTAAAACAAAACATATGCAGAGTTTTTAGTAGAAGCAAAACATTAGCTAGAATTTATAACGATCTTGTAATTTATAATCTATATCTGGATTCACACGGTTAAAAGACCATCCAAATAGAAATTCAGCAGGACTAACACGTTTGCTGGAACTAAAAGTGATGTGCTGAATTGTAAGACAACTATGAAACCTTGATGACCATCCTCTTCCATCATTTGCCTGACATTTCTATTTACAAAGCTCTTGAGCTTGGGTGAGGGTCTAGCTTCAGAAGTGAGAATATGTAGGATCTGCACATTGAAATAATTTACACAAAGCTGTGACGTTCGCAGCTGATGTGCTGATGTATGAGGTTGAACTAAGAGCACTTGCCATCATTTGAGCCGTCTAATTGCTTCTCCAGAATAATTTTACAAATTGATAAAGATTCTTGATTATTTTCCACGTGTGAGTCTTTTATGCATGCATATATGTACATATGCATTTATATGTGCATATGAGTATTTATGTGTGCAGTCTTCTTAGCATTTCTTCTTTGGCAGGCAGAGTGAGGATTTCTCCTTTCCTAATCTGAGTAGTTTTAAGGAAATTGTGGGACCAAGTCTACCCCTTACCAACACAGAGGTGTAGCCATAACCCATGCTAGTCCACCTCTGCTATTAAAACAATTCTGATTTTCGTCTGCCCTAAGATTTGTTTTTTCAGCTGTTCTTTGATCCTGTGGGCTATCTGGATTTGCTTTTGGGTTGAGATAGAGTAAATATGGAAAAACCTATGTTTATATTTTGAGATGAGAGGGTAACTGCTCTTGGTTTATCATGGCAGTAGGGATAAGCAGTTGATCACCTGGAGCCATGTGTCTATCCAGGATGACACTCTCTGGAATAGGGTACTATTCCAACAACTTAAAGGATAAGGGATGCCAGATTGCTGGGTGGAATGTTTGTTCCTGGTAGTATTGAATAGCTTAAAGCTAAGAAAACCAAGCTCACATTACAAAATGCTCACTCAGGACACAATAAAATGATTAACCTTCCTGTGACAAAGCTAAACAAGAAAAACCTTACTGACTGTAGTAGTGGGTCAGAGATCACTGAAAATCAACTGGGAGACTGATTTTTTCTTTTAGTTACTGAATTACAGAAGCCTTTAGATTGACATCCTCGACAAGTCTTTAAAGTGAAAGAAACCTGATCAAATTAGAGTGAGATTTTTGAGCACTGAAACAATAAAATCTCAGCAGATTTTGAAGACTTGGAGGGTCCTGGACTAAGGAATCCATCTGAAATGATTTTCATTCTTCCTCTCTTGATTTGCCTCCCTTGAAATAGAGCTGAAACTTCTACTAGTGGTTTATTGCTTCTAAGTAGAGTAGGATTTCAAAACAAAAAACAAAAAGCAAAAACCTCAGCTTTGCTTAGATGATGAGATGAAAAATCAGACTAAAAAAATTGTAGAAATTCATAAATTTAAAGTGCTAGGGAACATTATATAGAAATGGATATTTTGAGTGCTTAACTAAGCACTAAACTTTGGATTAGACTGAATTTTAAATATGGGTGAACTTATTAGAGCTTCTATATCCAATGTGATGGCTTTACTTAGATCCAAGTATATTGTAGGTTTTCTAAATACAACCTGGACTGATCTTGGATCTTAAATAGCAAGACAGACCAGAAAAATATTGGCATAATTTAGAAGATACACTTGAAAGGGTCTGAGAGGGAAAAAAGCTTGATGGAATCTCCCCCATGTTTTCAAAAAATACTACCTCATCTCAGGGCCCCCCCAACTTCTCTTTTATACTTGCCATAAAAATAGGTTGATGAGAGAACCTTTCGAATTTTTAAAAACAGCTTTGCCTGTGGTTCATTCTAGGTCAGAAATTCTGGTGAAAGGGGCAATAGTTGCCTCATACTGAATGAGACTCTATGATTTTGTTAAAGATGGGAAAAGCCTAGCATGCAGAGCCTAGATCATGACAAATAGGGCTGAAGGGTAGGAAAAGGTAACATCTCAGGAAAAGGTAACAACATTTTGTTGTTTTATATTTTATCTTTGTTCAGAATATTTCACTTCTGATACTAATTGAAAATGCAGCTTCCAGGGTACTTTGTGAATCTTAATTCTGCAGAAAAAATAATGAGTGATTACATTTTCATAGAAAATATTGAAGTGATGGGAAAATAAACACATTTACCCTTTGGCCAACACTCTTCTACAAAAAGGAAAAATAAAACTCATCAGACTCACTTGCTGTTCTTGTTTTCCGAATTTAAAATGAAAGTCCTAGCCAGGCTCGGTGGCTCAGTCTGTAATCCCGTGCCTTGGGAGGCTGAAGTGAGTGGATTGCTTGAGCCCACGGGTTCGAGACCTGCCTGGGCAACTTGGTGAGACCTCATCTCTACAATAAATCAAAAAGGTAGCTGGGCGTGGTAGCGCATGCCTGTAATTCCAGCTACTCGGAAGGCTGAGGTGGAAGGATGGCCGGAGCCCCAGTAGGTCGAGGCTGCAGTGGCCGGGAGCGGCCACTGCACTTCAGTCTGGGTGACAGAGTAAGACTCCAACTAAAATAAATAAATAAAATAAAATAAAATAAAATAAAATGAGAGTCCTCTCTTCTCTTCATCTCTAACTCCCACAATACTTAGTACACTACTGGAGTTATGGAATGTGAGCTATTGTGTATGTATATGTGTGTTACTTTTATTTTTTAATTTAGATTATAAGCTCTATGAAGACAGGCAAATTATTCTTTTCTGAGCTCACCTGAGTACCAAAGAAAGTGCCAGGCATACTTGAGGCAGATGAACATGCAATATATTTTGTTTACCTAAAAGAAAATCCTTTAGTCATATCAATTTTGCATTCTTAAATTTTAAAAATAAGGCCTGCCATAAATTCCATATAAGGCAAATTATGGGTCAATTATATCCATTGCTAGGGTTGCAAACAGCGAGAGACTCAGTGCTGTGAATTGTTTTCCATAGTAAGGGAGCAGTAAGCAGAAGCTGGAAGGTAACCTACTCCTCAGGCCAACAGAAAGAGTAGAGATGATGTCAACAAGGCACCAAGTCAGTACTAAAGACACACGATAAAATGCCTCATTTATTTCTTTTATTTTTTTTTTCAATACAGGATTTCTTATTGTTAGCAATATATTGGTGATAGATATTTTAAGTAAAAAAGGCATATTAATTCTATGCTTCATACACCTAACTTTGTATGAAGAATATACAGTCTTTCAATATAAGCTGAGATACTACATTTTCAAGTTCATCAATTTTGTTATCTAAAGAACTTTCCTCTTTTGTTTCTAACAGTGTATTTTTTTTTTCATTTTTTTTTTTTTTTTTTTTGAGTTGGAGTCTCACTCTGTCACCCAGACTGGAGTGCAGTGGCCGCTCCCGGCCACCGCAGCCTCGCCTGCTGGGCTCCGGCGATCCTTCCACCTCAGCCTTCTGAGTAGCTGGAATTACAGGCATGCGCTACCACGCCCGGCTGATTTTTTGATTTATTGTAGAGATGAGGTCTCGCTGCCCAGGCGGGTCTCGAACCCGCGGGCTCAGGCAATCCACTCACCTCAGCCTCCCAAAGGCGCGGGATTACAGGCTGAGCCACCGAGCCCGGCTTTTTTTTTTCATTTTTAAATCTTTTTCCCAGTCAGTGACTAGCCATGGAGCTTAGAAGTAAAAGTTGTCAATTCTTCTTTCTCAAAAAGCTTATAACAAGGCACTGTTAACTTTCTATTTGAGAAGACTGTGTTTACGAGTAGGTTTCTGGAACCATATGAGGTCTGACAATTAAGTTAGCAAACTCATTCTAGAAAAAGTGCTGCATAACTCATTGCTGAATATTACTATAGTCACCTTCAAAGTATTCCCCTTGGGAGGCTATGCACCAACACCAGCATCTAACCCACCCTTCAAAGCAATTTGGGAGTTCTTTCTGGAATGGCCATCAGAGCTGTCGTCGTATTACCCTTGATGTCCTGAATGTAATAAAAATGTCTTCCCTTCAATATTTCCCTTATCTTTAGGTAAAGAAAAAAGTCATTGGGGGCCAGATCAGGTGAGTATGGAGGTTGTTCCATTATAGTTACTTTTTACTGACTAAAAACTCCCTCAGAGACAGTACTGTGTGAGCTGGTACATTGTTGTGATGCAAGAACTCATTTGGGACCATTTGTGCACATACCTTTCTCATGCCAAGATTTTCAGTTAAGATTTTCCTGTTTCTCTATCAATGTTTATTTGGTCTGCTATGCTTCTCCAGTCAGCTGATGATTTTGACGTACAAATTGATGAATTTATGCAGTGTTTTCATCAGTTCTGTTCATTACTGGCTGGCCTGACCTCTCTTCATCAGTGACACTTTTGGTTTCCTCAGAAAAATATTTAATCCAATTGTACACTGCCATTTTCTTCACATCCTTATCTTCATAAACTTGGACTAACATGTCCCTGATTCCAATTCTTGCCAAGTTTAACAAGAAATTTAATGTTTGCTCGCTGCTCTAGTTCAAGCTCCAACATTCTCATCAGCACACATGAGCGTTCAACAGCAATAATGAGTGCCACTCAGCAAGACACCAACATATGTCGACATGAACACAGCTGTGAGACACTGATATACCTGGGTTATGAAACTTTGCCAAGTTGTTTGTACAGTCTGCCAACTTAAGTGCAAAGTGGCAAGTTCATTAACTTAATTGTCAGACCTGGTACTGGAAGACTACAGAGCTCAACATTAAATTATTTTTTAACATGTTCATTGGAGACATTGTTTAAAAACAAAAACTTCCCTTCTTAGGGATTAAATATTTTGAAAATGCTTAGACAGTTGTTCTGAAAAAACAACCACTTCTACCAGTACATAACTAGCAAAAGAGAGAAAAAATAAATATTATAAGATTCCTTTAGTCAGAAAAGAGATACATGCACATGTCTAAAGGATACTTCTACTTTTCATTATTTCTCAGCTTCAGATTTATGACACTTTCAAAAACTAGTTTGACTTCCTAATCTAGACTTATGCCGTCGGAACCATATCTATAAAAATATTCCTTCTTATTTAGTTATAGAGATGGGCTGGTTTACTTCAGGACCAAGGTAGACTAGTGATAAGAGATGGTCCCTACATAGCAAATAGACAATGATCTTTGCTGTGTGACAAATGGAGAATGTAGATGAAAAATACAGAAAGAATTAATGCCGCATTTTTGGAAGACATAGCTAAATTTAATAATTCCTGAGATCTTAATTCAAGAATTTTTAGATTTTTTTTTGTTAGTATTGCTTAAAGAGTTTGTTAAAAAAAATCCGTATTTCAAGAACCCATTCTCAAAGGTTAGGACTTTAGATTTGAAGTAGTCTCCAGAAAGCTGTATATAAAAAATAAAATACCATAAAAAAAGAACTTCCATTTTGCTCCAACCTAAGTGGTCCACATAGCACATTTTGATAACATTGGCTTAAACTACTTTTAGATACCATGAAAAGCCTTGTAACTTAGATAATTATATAAAATAGTGTACTATAAGATTTCATATAAAATATTATATCACATAATTTCTATATTACTCCTATTGGTATAGATGACAAACTTTTAGGAGCATCATAGACATGGAATGATAAAATTTGGGAAGGATTTTTTTATATTTTCAAAAGGGTCTTAGAGACAGATTTCGATAACTTGATGTTATTATTTTGTTTTGCTTTAAAATGATTCACTGGTATGTTTGTTTGCTGACTCCTTTTCTACTGTGGTTTTTCTCACAGTAAGCACAGGTTGGGGGATCAAATTGCAGATAATTTTGTTGCCCTCAAATGTCCTTATGTTTGTTGAGGTCACCCCTTACCAAATTCCAGTTTCATGTTAGAGGTTGCCTGGTGTTAAGATGGACAGAACAGTTGAAAGCTTATTTTAAATAAATAAATTTTAAACAAAATGAAAATGTTTAAGTAAAATAAATAAATAAAATAGATAAATACTAAATTGTTTTTTCTTTACATTATTTTGTCAGTTTGCCGAGTTGTTTCATGTGTTAAACTTCAAAGCTTTGACCAGAATCTTGAGCGACTTGACAATTTTTTTCCCTCAATCCTCATAAAAAGTATCTTTCTTCTACCTTCAAGTCCTTCATTTGCCCTATAGTATAGCTCATAATGCCACTAGAGTACTATGTATTCCTTCAGCCAGTTTTGTTAAGATTGACCTTGCCCTTGGCAACAGATGGTATTGCTTTAGACCTGAACAGTAGAGCCCTAGCTCCCAGCTGCTCCTCAAGGAGTTCTTCCTCAAATTTTTCCAAGTCCCCCTCTGATACCTGGAAACAGCCAGCATCAGCAATGTCATCTAGTCTAAAGCCCCGTGTCCAGTGAGAGATTTAGTGGGCCCTACCCCTTGTTTCTCCACTTTGGAGAGTTCTCTAAATGTGTAACCCTTCCAATTATGTGTGATTGATAAGTAGTGCCAAGAAGCCTTACCTAGTAGGTCATTCTAGTTGCTAGTGGTTGGGCCCCAGTTCCAAGGGGGCAGCCTGGTGAGCATAGCTCTTCTCCTGCTAGCATGGCATCTCCTTTGTGGCATTTTGCAAATTTGTGCTTCTAGAATGGTTTTCACATGCTGATGATGGGTGAAACTCATATTTGGGGCTCTGGAATGCCTAGAGTTCATTTCCAATCCCTGGGCCTGTATATGGACACTCACCCCTCTGAGTTCCAACTATGATACTGTTTCTGGTCTGACACAGCACCAAAGGCAGCATAGGTAGGGTTGTCATTCATCCTTTACCCTGTGTGCCCCTTCCACAGAAACCTGGATGGTCATCTCAGTTTTACTTGCACGGTTGGCTCCCCAAATGTGAAACTCGGTAACAACTTTTCATTGAGTCATTGGAAGCCAGAATTCAAGGGCTGCATGAGGAATAATGCAATGTCACCAGTAATGATAAAATCAACAATAAATGTGTGGCATTAGGTAATTACAGTGGCAAAAATTTCTACATCACTTCATTATAAGAGCATGACATTGTCTGTAATAATAGTGTTGCTACTTCTTTTCTCAAAGTGAAGAATATGAAATTAAATAAGGATAGTACATTTGACAATAAAAGACACAACAGGTGGTTCTTGGACCTAAATGGGAAGAAATGGTGTCTGAATACCATGAAGAATTTTCATGTGCACTGATTGGACAATAAACAATTATATAAGTGTCTCTTCTCTTCCCAATACTTTAATTCCTCAATGAATCAACATCCACATATGCCAAAAAGTATATAATAATTATTTTAGATAAAATTATTTATATAGACAAATTGTGATGTATGGGCATGCAAAATGTTTGTCAAGGATCACCCACACCCATGGGTAGCCCTGGTAATAGGTGTCATTGACAAAACAACAAGGATCCACAGTGATTAAAGTACTCCATAGCCAGTAAATGTGCTAACTCTAGTCACTAATCCTCACAATCTCTCTGGTTTTTTTAATCAACATTTTAAAAAGAGGACTTATAGAGTCTCTAAGAAGCTAAGCAACTGACTCAAGGCCACTAAGGCAGTAAAAGTAAAACATAGATTTTATTCCAGTTTGCCCAACTTTAAAGCTCGGGCTCTTTCTCACTTAGTCGTGAACATGATCAGTTGCAGAGTACAACTCTTCAAAGCAGGTATCTCAGATTTAACATATGCACACAAGCACATACATAGACATATACATACATATGTGTGTATATATACATACACTACGTACACATATATTTGTGTGTTACCATATGTCCCTATATATGGAATAATATGTGTGTTTATATATATGTGATAATATATGTGTCCATATATAAGGAATAATGCTGCTACTACTTGTCTTTTGGGATCATCTCATTTGAAATGACTTAAAGTAGTGAAAGTAACAACCATGGATATGAACCTTTAAACTTAGCCAAGAGCACTTTTCTTTGGCCCCAAGCCTCTCACATCTTTTGTTTTACCTACTTCCCTAGCCTGGCCCCACAGGAAGGAATGATGAAAATTATAGGAAAGTGTGAGAGTTTAGATGGTGCTGGAGCTAGTATCTGGAGTACTTTTAAAAAGGAGAATGGCAATTAAGGTTCCTTTCTGTGCTCTCCGTTGGAAATGAGTGTAGTAAATTGCTAACAGATTTAATTGGTTGACAACTGTAAAAGAAAATTGCCAGACATCAAATTGCTGTCCACTAAGGTCTACTTAAATGCTACATTTAATTTTTCAAAATATTTTCATGTAAATTATATAATGTCATCCTCTTCAAGCTGTAGGGGCTAATTATAGATGAAACTTGTCAATGCTGGACTTTAAATATGTGTAGTCTGCAAGCATGCAATCATAGAATATTGGTGCTATGAAAGACTCTAAAAGTCATCTACTTTAACACCCTTAGTTTACAGATGAGGAAACTAACACTCAGAAGGATTGAATGATTCACAAAGTGCCATAAGGTGGATTAGTAGAAGAACCATGACCAGAAACCCGTATTTATTGGTAATAATATAAATTAATGTGCTTTTTTGGTTTTGAACATTCTGATTTGCATTCCTTTCCTTGTTCTTTAGTTTCAGGTAGGAGCTGAGCTGTGAGAGGTTGGAGTAGGGAACACAACAGAACAAAAAAAGCCAATGTTCAGTAATTGCTGCACACTAAACTTTTAAAATATTCTTATACATAATAGATTAAGAGAAGGAACTTTTAGAGTGTTAGATATTCTTATGGGCTTGTACACTGTCTCACTCAGGACAAGTTCTTCCAGGAGTGGAGGGCTGTGTGTAACAACATAAACAGCTAAGTTTAGGAGTTTAAGTGTAAAGCACACAATGACTTGTTCCTGCTTGAGGAGCAGCAGGCTTGCAGTGGTTCCCTTATTTCCCTGTTATTGGAGCAGTAGGATAGAATTGGTTGCATGGATTTTTGGAGTCCGAATAGGCCCAAAATGAAATATTTGAGGCTCTAAAATGGATTAGAATAATTCAAGTTTCAATTTTCCATCAAGAATTTCCAGGATCATATGAGAGAGGAATTTGGCAAACCTGAAGATAGCACTCGACTAGAGTGTGGAGGATGCAAATTGCAGGCATCAGTGATTGGACTGATGCCATAGATGGGAAAAATAACAGCAGGCATATACCAGGTATATAGACCAGCATGGTTGAGGGAATCCCAGCAGATATCAAAGTGGACAAGGTCAATGATTACAGAACACTCCTGAACTTAGATAATACCACAGAAAGAAAACAAAAAGTGACCTAGGATCGACTAAATTTACATTTTCTTATATCAAAAGGGATGCATAGACTTGAAATAGAAATAAAGATGACTGGTATTACATTAAAATTACATATTTTTGCTTTCCTGGCTTATGTGTCCTTAGACTATTATAGTTACTAATCCTTATCTCAGACCAATGTCTTATCATCTAAAACACTATATAATTTTTTAAAAAAGATAATTTTCTGTGTGTAAATGTGTTTAAAGAAGGATTGTTAACAGACAAATCATCCAATGAGATAAAAAGAACATTGAAATTCATTGATTTTTCCAGTTAAGTTTTGTATTTTCTCTTGTCATGATCTTGTATCAGAACTGGGCTAAGCCAACATTTGTTGGGGTGACTGCCCAGTAGAAATGCTGAACTATTACTGAAATTGATTATAACCTACAGTCAAAACATAGACCCATTCCATCAATTCAGGTCGTTACTTGTAAGTCTTTAGATAGCCAAAAAAAAAAAAAACAACACAAAAACAAACAAAACAGTGAATATTTTTCTTTCTCCTTTTTGAATATAAAAAACTTAACTTTATTTTAATTTGAAACATTTGGAAGGAAATATATACTAATTACATATGTGAGTTTCAAATGCCTCCTAAAGCAGGTAATTTATTTTCTAGAAATAATAACTAATCAAAATGGTGTTTGAGGTACTGATTTATATGGAGTAGCAGCAGGTGAAATCACATGGTTTAGAGTAAGAATCTGGGATGAAACTCAACAGTTATGATAAAGAGAGATACCGGTGGTGGTGATTGGGGTAAGCTTAGAGGACCACAAGATGGAGTCAAGAACTGTAGAGCCAGAGGGAAGAAAAAAGAAGAAGAACATCTGGTAGATAGGAGGGCAAGAAAAGAAACTTGGAAGGGGAGAACTATAAGGGAAAATTTTAAAATAGATATTATACACTATGAAGTATAATCTTTTTCCATGTGACCTATGTAAACTTTAATAAAATCACCATTATTTATTTATATTCTTTTGTGACTGGAATTTTGTTTAAAAAGAACCCAAGGGGAAGACATAGTTATAAACTTAAAAAAAGAAATGTACGATTTTTTTTATCAGTATAGGATAACTTTTATTAAAAAGCAAACCGATAGAATCAGGAAGAGAAATGGAGAAATCAACCATTGGAGTCAGAGGGTTTAAGCTAATGTTTCTCAGAAACAGATGAAGAAGAAAATCATCACAGATATCACAGTTGAATGATATAATTAATACTTTCAAACTAATAGTTATAAACAAAACTTTGCATACAACAAGCAGAGGATGCATACATTAAACAATCTCTAAACTTACTTGAAGTCATTCAGTCTCTCTAAACCTTTGAATAACTTATTCTACAGTACGCCAAAGATCTGGGGGCAGAGGCTACCTTTAGGTCCACATTTTGGACAACTAACCAAAAAAACCATCTGATAGCATCATTTCCAATCCTTCGATTTGGATTCAAATCTCTGATTAGTGAACGCTATCAATGAATTCATCCTGATCCAACTTTATGTTCCTTCTTCCATTATCCTATACTCTTTTTTTTTTTTTTTTTTGAGAAAACAGGATTTATTAAGAGAACAGAAAAGTTCCCACAGCGGGAGGGGACTCAAGGGGGTTGTCCTATACTATAGTCTTAAAAACTATCCCTACACATATTTCCCAGATTTCTGGAAAGATCATTTTTCTGAAAAGTCATCACAGGTTATACTTTGTATTTTACCCTCTGATGCTTACTAGCTTTTGAGTTTAGTTATAGGTCTAGGAACAAAAACAGTTGGTGGAAGTAGGTCCTGAAGTATATTAGAAGTACCTTACAAGATAACGACCACAGGAAAAGACATTAAAGGTTCTTTAGGCAAGGGCAATGGTTAAAAGAATCTTCTACAGGCTTGGCAGAATTGGGGGTTTTAAAGTTCTCAGCTTCATTAGAATCTATCTGTCTGTCCCCCCCCCATTTTCCAGAGCATATCAGTGCTCTGACTTTAACAAAAGAGATGCTAAAAATTAGAAATTAAATTTGCATCTTTAATTCAGTCACTCATGGGATCAGATGTTAGATTTGTTTTCAGAAATATCTGCCCTATAGCTACAGGAAATAAGAGTTTACTTTTGGATGTTATTGAAGTTTTCAGGTCCCTTATCCAGACAATAAGCTTAGAATCTAAGGTCCTGAGCTCATTTTCTTTCCCACAGTTCTGAAGCACAAGAAAAAATCCAACACTGTTATTTTTTTTTTTAATTTTCACTAAAATGTTCTATGGCAGCAATTGCTTGCTTCTATAGGCACTGATTACAGTTATCTACAGGTGATAATTTCAGTAACTGTTTTGACACTGCATGCCATGAATGAGCCATGTTCCCTGTAACCTTGGAAATGTGGTCATTAATGCCTTTAAGTCTAATCAGATCAGAGAGTACAGTCTAGAAAACTCAAATCCATTTTAGAGAACTCATTCTAAATATTCTGTTCCTCTGGAACTACTCTTGGTACCAAATTATGTACCAGTCAGGTTTTAATCAGAGAAGCAGAACCACCAGGAGATGTCATTATGAACATAGAATATAGATGTAAGTATAAATATACATAGAGATTGAGATGTGGATATATAGAGATAAAAATATGCAGATTCAGATATAGCTAAATTAAAAGATTTGTTGCAAGGATTGAACTTTACATAATTATAGGAGGTTGTCAGTCAGTGTCTATAAGACTAGTGTCTTTGCATTTAAGGCTGGAGCTGAAGTTCACAGGGCAGGCAGTCAGGAGGAAAAGATGAATATAACATAGAGAAGAGCAAGGACAAGCTGTGACCCACAAACAAGAGCTGGAACATAACAGGATAGATTGAAACATGTCAGCTATTACTACCTCTGACCTTGACAACATGAATGTACTGCAAGAAAAGCTATTGCCATTGCCCTTCATTGCAGAACATGACACACACCTGGCTCAGGAATTAGAGAATCTAAAGAACAATCAGGGGAGGGTAGAGCAGTTACAAGCTTGATTGCTATCCTTTCTCCACAAGGTTAGTCAGCAGATAAACTATAATGTGTGAACTATATAATCGTTGTTCTTTTATTCCCATTTTTCTAATCTGTTATGAGAACATTTCTTTTGATCAGCCCCAACTGGAAACATACAAGAAAGAAATTATGGGAACTGTAGCTCAATCCAGTCAAATTGAAACTATAAAATATCACAAGATCTTTACTGATTTATTGTCATTGTTATGTCAGTTCCTGAGAGGGGAGTGTTGAAGTCTCAACTATAGTTGCAAATATGTCTATATCTTCTTAAAGTTCTATAATTTTTGCTTCAGTTCTTTGTTTCTGTGATAGATCACTGAGTATGACTGACTCTAAATCCATCCACATTGCTGTGAAGTCTATAATTTTGTTCTATGACTGTATTATTCCATCATGTATCTGTATCACACTTTTAAAAATCCAGTCCACTGTTAATGGACAGCATGGTTGGGTCTATGTTTTTGCTATAGTGAGTAGTGCTGCGATAAACATGCATTTGCAGGTATCTTTTTTGTAGGATGATTTGAGTATATTCCCAGAAGAGGGATTGCTGGATCATACAGAAGTTCAAATTTTAGATCTTTTAGAAATCACCACATTATTTTCCATAAAGGTTGCATGAGTTTATACTCTCACCAACAAGAGTACAAACGTTCCCTTTTCTCTGCATCTTATCCAGCATCTGTAGTTTTTAAGAGTTATTAATGGTGGTCATCCATTGAAATTAGGTGGAGTTAGGTGATTTTGATTTGCATTTCTTTGATGATTAGTGAGGCAGAGCATATTTTCATGTATCTGTTGGCTGCTCATATGTCTTCTTTTGAAAAGTGTCTATTCCTATCTTTTGCTCACTTTTTAATAGGGCAGTTTTTTTTCCTTTCAGCGCATTTGAGTCCTTTTAGACCCTGAAGGGTAGGCCTTTGTCAGATATACAGTTGGCAAATTTGTTTTCCTGTTCTACGGGCTGTCTCCCCACTCTCTTAATGGTTTATTTTGCTTTGCAGAAGCTTGTCAGTTTGATGAGGTCCCATTTGTCAATCTTATCTCGTATGGCCTAGGCTATTGGGGTTTTGATCAAGAATTGGTTGCCTATTCCAATTTCTGTAAGGGTGTTTCCAGCATTTTCTAAGATTCTTAATGTTTGAGATTTTCTATTTAGGTCTTTGATCCATTTAGAGTTGATTTTTGTGTTTGGTGATAGGTAGGGGTCCTGTTTCATTTTCTGCTTGTAGTCGACAAGTTTTCCCATCACCAGTTGCTGAGTAGATGCTCCTCTCCCCAGTGGTTGTTGGTGGAGACTTTGTGAAACATAAGTTGATTGAGAAATTGTGGTTTGCTTCTGGAATCTCTATCCTGTTCCATTGGTCTATATGCCTGTTCTTGTACCAATACCAGGCTGTTTTGATTATTGTAGCCTTACAATAAAGTCTAAAGTCCAGAATTGTGATACCTCCCGCTTTGTTCCTTTTGCTGAACTTTGTTTTGGCTATTTGTGGTCATTTATGTCTCCATATGAATTTCTGTATTGTCATTTCCAGATCTGAAAAGAATGATATTGGTAATTAAATGGTTATTGCATTGACCCTGTAGATTGCCTTTGGTAGGATGGACATCTTAATGATGTTGATTATTCTAATCCATGAGCATGGAATATTTTTCCATTTGTTTGCATCTTCTTTGATTTCTTTAAGCAGTGTTTTGTAGTTTTCATTGTAAAGATCTTACACTTCTCTGGTTAGGAAGATGCCAAGGTATTTTTGTGTGTGTGTGTGTGTGTGTGTGTGTGTGTGTGTTATTGTGGATGAGATTGTGCTTTTTATTTGGTTCTCTGCCTGCTTCTTGTTGTTGTGTAATTATGCAACTGTCTTTTGTACATTTATTTTATGCCATGAGACTTTGCCAAAGTCTTTTATCAATGTAGGGAGGTTTTTGACAGTTTTTTGGGTTTTCAAGGTATAAGATCATAACAGTAGCCAAGAGAAACAACTTAACTTCTTCTTTCCTTATTTGGATACCCCTGATTTACTTTCCTTGTCTGATTGCTCTGACTAGGACTTCCAACACGATGTTGAACAGGAGGGATGAAAGTGGGCAGCCTTGTCTTGTGCTGGTTTTTAGGGGAAATGCTTCCAATTTCTGTTCATTTAGCAATATGTTGACTGTAGATTTACTGTAGATGGCTCTTACTATTTTGAAGTATGTTCCCTCTATTCTTAGTTGTTCAAGTGTTTTTATCAAGAAGGGATGCTGGATTTTGTCAAAGCTTTTTCTACATCTAATTATACAATCATGTTGTTCTTGTTTTTACATCTGTTGATGTATTGAATTACATTTATGGTCTTGTGGATGTTGAACCAGCTCTGCATTCTGGGGATAAAGCCTACTTGGTCATGGTGGATGATTTTTGAGATGTGTTGTTGGATCTGATTTGCTAGAATCTTGTTTAGAATTTTTGCATCTATGTTCTTCAGGGATACTGGTCTATAGTTCTCTTTCTCTGTTGGATCTTTACCTGGTTTAGATATTGGTGTGATGTTAGCTTCATAAAATGATTTGGGAAGAGTTCAATCTCTCTTGTTGACCTGGAATACTTTCAATAGGATTGGTACAAGCTCCTCCTGTATATTTTAGAGTATTCTGCTGGAAAGCTGTCTGGTTCAGGGCTTTTTTTTTTTTCTTTTTGTAGTAGCTTTCTGATGACAGACTCAATTCCCTGGGTTGTTACTGGTCTATTTAGGGTATCAATTTCTTCTTGTTTCAAACGTAGAAGGTTGTATGATTTCAGAAAGTCCTCCATTTCATTTAGGTTTTTGAGTTTGCTTCCATAGAGATGTACATTGTAATCTATGAAAATCTTCTGTATTGCTTCAGGGTCAGTTGTGACTTGATATTTTGCATTTCTGATTGTATTTATTTGGGCCTTTCCTCTCTTTTTCATGGTCATTCTGGTGAGGATTCATCAATCTTGTTTATCCTTTAAAAAATCAGCTTTTTGATTTATTGATTTTTTTACTATGATATTTTGTCATCTATGTCCCATATTTGGGCTTCTACTTGGGTGATCTGGATTCTTCTCCTGAAGTTAGGGTTTGGTGGTCTTGCTTTTCTATCTCCCTCAGGTGTTGTTAACTTGTGGTCTTTCTATTTTCTTGGTGTGTGTGTAGAGTTATATACTTCCTTCTTAGAACTGATTTCATGGCATCCCAGAGGTTTTAGTAAAATGTGTCTTTGTTTTCATTTCTTTCCAAGGATATTTTAGTTTCTGTTTTGATTTCTGTGTTGACCCAGGAGTTGTTCAGCATCATGCTGTTTAGTGTTCATGTCTTTTTGTGTTTTGGAGGGATCTTGTTGGTGGCAATATTTATTTTTTTTCCACTGTAGTATAAGAAGGTGTGTGGTAGTATTTTTATCTTGTGAAATTTGTTTATGCTTGATTTATGACTGAGGATGTGGTCAATTTTGGAGTATCTTCCATGTGGTGATGAGTAGAATGTATATTTTATGTTTGTTGGATGGACTGTTCTATTGGTATCTATTATATCCATTTGGTCAAGTGTTAAGTTGAGGTTCCTGATCTCCTTATTGATTTTTTTGCCTCAATGATCTATCTATGGTTGTTAGCAGGTTATTTAAGTCTCCAGTTATGGTAGTATTAGAGTCAATGTTCTTTTTTTGTTTACTTAGTGGTTGCTTTATAAAATCTGATGCTCCTTTGTTGAGTGCATATATGTTTAGAATGAGTATTTCTTGTTGATGGATTGAACCTCTTATTATTATGTAGTGTCCTTTCATATCTTTTTGAATTTTTGGTAGATTGAAGGTTGTTTCATCTGATATTGACTCCTCAACTCCTGCTTTTTTTGTTTTCCATTTGCCTGAAAGTTTATTCTCCAACCTCTAACTGTGGGTATCCTTTGTCATGAGTTTTGTTTCTTGGAGGCAGTATACTGTTGGGTCACGCTTTTTAAATCCAGTTTGACATTCTGTGACTTTTCAGTGGTGCATTTAGTCAATTCATGTTCAGGCTGATTATTGAAATGTGAGAGTTTGTCCCTGTCATAAGGCTCTTATAAGGCTGATTTGATTTCTTTTTGCTTTTGTGTTAATATATGTGTCTATTTTTGGCCAGGCTCGGTGGCTCAGCCTGTTATCCCAGCACTTTGGCAGCCCAAGGTGAGTGAATTGCCTGAGTCTGTGGGTTCAAGACCCACCTGGGCAACTTGGTGAGACCTCATCTCTACAACAAATCAAAAAAAATAATAATAATCAGGTGTGGTAGCACATGCCTGCAGCTCTGGCTACTTGGAAGGCCGAGGTGGAAGGATCACTGGAGCCCAGCAGGTTGAGGCTGCAGCAGCTGGGAGTGTGTCACTGCTCTACAGTTTGGGTGACAGTGAGATTCCCACTTAAAAATGTGTGTGTGTGTGTGTGTGTGTGTGTGTGTGTTTATTCCAGTGTGCTGTGTGCTCTGTTGCTTTTGTGTTTATGATCTTGTGAAGTGTATGGTCTTTCTTTTGTTTCTTCTTTCTTCTGTGCACCACACCTTATTAAGCATCTCCTATAGAGCTGGTCTGGTAGCAGTACATTCTCTTAGGGAATTGGATGTCTGGGAAGGATTTAAATTCTCCATCGCTGATGATGCTTGGATTGGCTGGGCAGGAAATTCTTGGTTGATAATTTTTATCTTTGAGAACATTAAAAATTAAGGCCCAATTCCTTCTGGCCTGTAGTGTTTCTGTAGAAAAGTCTGGAGTAATTCTGATTGGTCTTCCCCAGTAGACAATCGGGCCTTTTTCCCTTGCTACTTCAGGATTTTTTCTTTTATACCTACTTTGTGTAGGCAAATTATTATGTATCCAGGAATTGGTCTTCTTATAAGATGTCTTGCTGGATTCTCTGAATATCTTGTGCTTATGTATAGTCATATCTCTAGCCAGATGAGGAAAGTTTTCCTGAATGAACTCATAGAATTCTTTTTCCAAGGTGTTTTCTGTTTCTCTTTCTAATATAAGTATACTGATCAGATGTAGGTTTGACTTTTTGATAAAATTGCACATCTCTTGGAGAGGTTCTGCTTTCTTCTTATGTTGTTTTCTCTACATTTTTAAATGATTGGGTGAATTCCATATTTTGGTTTTCCAGCTCTGAGATTCTTTCTTCTTCTTGGTCAATTCTGCTTTCTAAGCTTGTCAGTTTGATATTTGTTTTTAGATGGAGCTCTTTTATTTATGTTATTGTTAATTATGCTTTCTTGAATCTGTCCGACTCCATTGCAAGTTCATTTAAATATAGCCCTTGCGTTTCTTGATTTTGATTTCTTCTATCTAACATTTTTCTGATCTCTATTAAGTACCTTCTAGGTACTGTAGCTCTCAGAGATAGCCATTGTTTGTGCTCCAGTAGTTGTTCTTTCAGGCAATGTCTCTTTGTTGGGACTCTGAGGGTTACTAGTAATTTTTCATTGGGATTTCTTCATTTGTAGCAATACTCTATCTTTCTCTTTAATTCCATTACTCAGTGGGAAGTATAGAAGCAATCACTTCTGATATTTGCTCTAACTTCTGTCCTTCCCTGAGCCAGGTCTCCGGGTTTGTTCAATTATGAAATAGGACTGGAAGTGGGGCATTTCAGCATCTCTTTACAATTTTGAGCACTTACTAACAGGTGGGGGGTACAAAAAGTTTCAGAACATAGTAATGGGACACGATGGTTGCTATCTGGTTATTGGGCCAACTGGGACTTGCTCTCCATCTCCACACAATATGACCTTCCAATGGATATAATTGTGTAGCTTCTGAATCCAAGATAGAGTAGAGAGAGAAAAGAGAGGAAAAAGGAGAGGTAAAAAAAGAAGTGGAAGGAGAAGGAAAAAAAAAGAAAAAACAAAACAGAGAAAAAACAAAGAGGGAGAAAAGGAGGAAAGAAAAGAGAAAACCAACTAACCAAATAAAGCAAACAGATGAGACAAACACAGCAAAGAGAGAGAGAGAGAGAGAGAGAGAGAGAGAGAGAGAGAGAAAACCCACTGGTACAGATTTCTGTTTTAGTATATTTCTTTGAGGGGGCAGAAACTCCCTTTTGTGGCAGGTTCTGCAACTACAAGTCTGTTACTACAGGTTATATCTTCACTGTTGAAATCTGAGATGTTAGAATCTTCACCCTTTGCTGCCTGCACTTGATAGTTAATGCACACCAGCAGGATGGTTGGAGAGGTAAATTGACTCAGTGTCTCCCAGTCTCTTTCTCCCTTCCTTCCTTTCCCAGCATGGTCACAGTTCCTACAGCATCCAATTCACAGCAGAGGAATGGAGCCTCTGTCCTCTACTCTGCCCTCCTGATCTCTTTCACTCATTACTAGGGGTGGGGGAAGTCAACTAGGCACTCACTAGCCTCCTCAGTCAGATCTACTGTATGACTCTATCACCCAGCAGCTGGCTCAGGGCAGGGGTGGGGGATGGGGGTGGGATCATATGTGGCTCTGCATCCACCATTAACCACCAGGGATGGTACACTGGGGTCAATACTCTCTGAGTTCATGGAGAGCAGCCTCAAAGCAATGCAGAGATCACCCCTGGTCTTAAGATGTGGGTCATCTGTTCTGTGGAGGCTGCCCTGGGGAACTTCTCTGCCTAGGCTTTAGACTGACTGCTCAGTTCCTCTACAGATTGCTGTTCCTGTTGCATGTGGGTTGGGGAAGGATAACTCCCTTCCTAGCAAGTACCACAGTCTCAAGATCTTAGGTCCAGGTGGCGGGGCCTGGCATCCTAGCTTGGTGCTGGAGATGATGGCAGCAAGTCCAGGTTTGACGTGGCTGCTCCCACCACTTCTTCCAGACTCTTCCTCTGGCTCCCTCACCGCACTTCCTCCACAGCCCATGCTGCCAGTATCCAGCCTGGTGCTTTAGTGGTGGGGCAGATTCTGGAAATGGCAGTCACTCTGGCAGCTTCTTCCCAGGAAGGGTTTGTTGATTTTAGAAATGATGCTCAGCTTCTGCACCCCAGGAAGCATACATGTTCAAGCAGAGTGGCCATGGCATGAAATGCTTCATCAGGAGAGCCCTGGCCACTTGCTCCAGAGTCCCAACTCAGTCAGCCACTCACATACCCACTTACACACAGACATGCATGCAAATTCATCCATACACTTGCTCACTCACACAGGGACTCACACAATCTGACTGGGTCTGCTGCCATCTTCCTGGAGCTCCCATCCTTTTGTATTAATTATTTCTATGCTCTCATTTCATCTCTATTGACTTATCACTTATAGCTCTATTTACTTTTTTACTGATTGTCTAGGTTTTACTATATGCAATTTATTTTTTATCTACACTTCACATGTAGTTTAGAGATCTTACAGCAATGTATTCCAAATTTTTCTCTCATCCATTTGCTGTCATTTTTACAAATTCTATAAACATATAATATATTGCTACTTTTTTTGGTTTAAACGATCAGTAAGTATTGAAACATTAAAATAAAAAAGTTATTTTACCTTCATTTATTTAATTTTCAGGATTCTGTATTTCTTTGTGTAGATCCAAGTTTCTGTCTGATGTCATACCCCTCTTGCTTGATAAACTTTAACATTTCTTGTCAAGTAGTTCTTCTGGAAACAAATTCTCTCCCATTTCTTCTGCTGAGATGTCCTTATTTCTTTCATTCTTAAAAGATATTTTCCCTGAGTTTGGAATTCTGGTTTGATGCTTTTTATTTTTTCAGCACTTTAAAGATGTTTAATGACTCCATTTCTTTTAGATTATAAGGTTTCTGATATAAATTCTTTTTGTAATTCTTACCTGTATGCAGTGTCTCTTTGCTCTCTATCTCCCTTCCAGATTTTCTCTATATTTTCCCCCCCTCAGTTTAATTATAATATGTTAGGTGTATTTTTTGGCATTTATCCTGCTTGTTAAGCTGAATTTTTTGGATTTGTATATGGAGGGTGAGAAATCTGTCATCAGTTTTAGAAAATTATTGGCCATTACTTCCTCAAATATTTTGTCTTCCCCAATCTTTCTTTCCTTTGTTTTTTGCATACCAATTATGCATGTGTTAAACTGCTTGATCTTCTTTACAGTTCTTCAATGTTCTGTTCTTTTTTTTCACTCCCTATTTTTCTTTGTGTTTCATTTGGGTAGCTTCTACTGACCTATCTTTAAGTTAGAATTATGTCCTCCACTCTCTCAAAGGCATTGTTTATTGCTGTGTTTTTCCTTTCTATAGTTTTCATTTGATTCTTTCTATAGTTTTCATCTCTCTGTTGGAATTATTCATCTGATTTTGCATGTTGTTCACCTTTTTATAAGCATTTTGACATAATTTAATTTATTCTCTGATAGTTTCAACATCTGTGTCATATCTGAGTCTAGTTTGATGATTGTTTTGTTATTTGGGAGTGTTATTTTTATTTTTTTTTTTTTCTCATGTTCATAATTTTTTTTTCTTGCCAAAAATAATCTTGTGTTAGTCAGTAGAAAGTGAGATAAACAGTCTTTTTTTTTTTTTAGTTGGAGTCTCACTCTGTCACCCAGACTGGAGTGCAGTGACATGCTCCTGGCCACTGCAGCCTTGACCTGCTGGGCTCAAGTGATCCTTCCACCTCAGCATTCCAAGTAGTTGGAACTACAGGTGTGCGCTACCACACCCAGCTAATTTTTTGATTTATTGTAGAGATGAGGGCTCGCCAAGTTGCCCTGGTGGATCTCAAACACACAGACTCAGGCAATCCACTCACCTCTGCCTCCCAAAGCACTGGGATTACAGGCTGAACCACCGAGCCTGGCTGATAAACAGTCCTTGGGAGTGAAATGGTATGTCTTTTATTGCCTGGTATCAGAATGCAAATTAATATGGTTGGAATTTGGGCTGGGTTTGAGGTTGCTACCCTCAATACCTAACTTTATTTATATTCCTCTGGCAATTTCTTTTTTTTTTTAACTGTTTTGCCAAGAGGTCTTATTTTGGTTTTGCTTTGTTTTGTTTTCCATTTCTGCATTACTACCATACTTATGTCCTCCCTTACACTGTGCCTTAGAAAATGTTTATTTCAACGGACTTCTGGCAAGATGGCGATGGGTCAGCATGGTCTGTGAGACCCTCCACAAAAGAGAACACTCATAAAGACCCTAGCTCTCTCCCACGGGCTGCAGCTCCCATCTTCGGCAGCCTGCTCTTCACAGGGAACTCAGCTGCCACTGCTCAAATATCACAGTGGTCTGGGCCGCTGCTGCAGTCACCAATGCTGCCCTGAGGTCATTGCCCACCCATGCCTGAGGTGACCCACGACTTCAGACTGTGAGCCCCCGCAAGCAGGATCTACTGAGATCGCCGCTGCTGTGGCTGCTGCTGGCACTGCCACTGCCGCGCCATGCCCCTCACCTGGAGCCAGGCTTGTGGAGCTCCCCCTGTGTATGGGGAGGTGGCTGCCGCACTGCTGATACCGTTGCCAGCTCCCTCCCTTCCTGGGTGACCTCTGAGCTGCAGGCTTCAGCAGCTGCAGATAAAAGTCTACTGTAGTGGTGAGATAGCACCATCTGCTGAGGATCCAAGGTAACAACATCAAAAGGGGAATGACAGATGCTCTTCCCCCTTGATAGACAAGGCCAGATCTCAGTAATAGACTGAGCAGAGAGCCCATATCTGAACTGTTCTTCACAGCGGGCCAGGGGAAACTGACCCTAACTGTGAACAATTCTACCAGCCTGAAAAGACAGCTAGAAATCAGAGCTGAAAGGACATTGGACTTAAAGGAAAAGTCTCACAGTATGCTTGGTTGGTTCTGTTAGATTACTGACTTTAATCTATTCCTTTTCATTTTTTTCTTTTTTTCTTATTTCTCCGTAAACCCCATCTTTGTATAGAGGAATAGCACACCAATAAGGAGGTTGATTAGTTTATACATTAGCATCATTGTTTGTTTTAGTTTTTTATATGGCTGTTAATTAGTTTTCAGTCATGGTTATTGTTTTTCTTTTTATTTATTTCAGTATTTGTGTCTCTTTTCACTTGTCAGTCGGTACACTCATCTATTTTCCCTCTCACTCCTCTCTCTCCACCTCCTCTTCCCCCCACTGCCTGCTCCATTCTCTTCCCTCTGTTAACCTCATATTGCTTTCAGGGAGTAAACCTACAACCCCACTGCATGGACAGATTCCAAGGCAATGGGAAGTGAGTTCAGACTATCCATACACCTGTTGGTGGATACCAGGATCTGAAGAGAGATTTTGAATCACAACTCCCCTCTTAATTAAATTTCAAAACTGCAAAAAGTACTGCCCTCAACCTACAGTCCAATTCCAGAACTGAAGAAAGCAAGAGGAAATACATTAGGAAGAATAGGAGACTGGACAAACAGAAGTAAAAACAAACCCTCCACACCTGGATAACAGAATTAAAGAAGTTGGAGAAATGGAGGGAAGGGAAAACTAGGGAGGAAAAATCTGCACAAATGGAGAAAAACCAAAAGAGGCATATAGGGTTCACACAGACCCCTGGGAGGTCAGACATTGAAAAAACAGACTTTGGAACACAAACAATGAAGAGCCCCTAGAATGACTGGTCACATGCAACAAATCCAGCCATCAAGACATTAATAGAGAGAATTTAAAAAATTGAGGAGAGACAAGAGGAAAATAGGAAGGAGCTGATGACAGAAATAACAGTGGTAAAAAATACTGTGATGGAAATAAATAACAAACTAATAAGCATGGGAAGCAGAATTAGTCAAGCAGAAGAAAGAATCTCAGAGCTTGAAGACCAAAATACAGAACTAACCCAAACTGTCAAAAACATACAAAAGAAGCTTAAAAAGACAGAACAAAACCTTCAAGAGATGAATGATTACTTCAAGAGACCCAACCTGAGAGTAATTGGCCTTCCCGAGGCAGAGAGAGAGTCAGAGGCCACACTAGAACAATCATTTCATGAAATCATTCAAGAAAACTTCCCTCATCTCATCAGTGATGCAAAATTCAAGCACAAGAGATTCAGAGAACCCCTGCAAGACAACAAATGAAAGACCAACTCCCAGACACATATTAATTTGCCTAAACAAAGTAGCTATAAAAGAAAAACTTCTAAAGGCAGCAAGAGAAAAAGGTCAGACTACCTACCAGGGAAGACCAATTAGAATAGCAGCAGATTTATCCCTCCATGCTAGGAGAGCTTAGAGCCCTATTTTCAAAGTTCTAAAAGATAAGCAATTTCAACCAAGAATAACCTACTGAGCCAAGCTAAGCTTCATCAGTGAGGGAGAATAGAAATCTTTCCCAGATATCCAATCCCTAAGAACCTACGCTGCCATCAGACCACCTCTACAAGAATCACTTAAGAAAGTATTGAACACAGAAGAAAAGGAAAAAAGAACAATAACATTCTTCCCAAGAGTATAGGCAAAAGATTAAAAACACACATGAGCCAACTCCAAAACCCAAAGAAAGACAACAAACAAACAGGAACAACAACTCTGTAAGAACCTTATGACAGGGATCAACTCTCACATCTCAATAATTAGTCTAAATGTGAATGGGCTAAATGCACTGAAAAGACATAGAATGGCAAAATGGATAAAATATCACCAAGTAACAATTTATTACTTTTAAGAGACTCACCTCACTAGAAAGGACACTCACAGACTCAAAGGAAGAAGATGGGAAACAAACTTTCAGGTGAACAGAACACAAAAGAAAGGAGGATCTTAATTTCAGACAAAATACCCTTTAAGCTATCAAAAATTTAAAAAGATACAGAAGGCCACTACATAATAATAAAAGGTTCAATCCATCAACAAGAAATACCCATCTTAAGTATATATACCCAACATAGGAGTGACAACTTTCATAAAGAAGCTTCTATGTAAAGTCAAAAAAGGTATCAACTCTAACACTATCATAGCTGGAGACTTCAACACTCGACTCACAACCCTAGACAGATCATCAGACAAAAAATCAGCAATGAGATCCAGAACCTCAATGTGACTCTAAACCAAATGGACTTAATATACATTCTACACATCACCACATGGAATGTACTCTAAGATCAACCACATACTTGGCCATAAATCAAGCATAAACAAATTTAAAAGGATCAAAATTTTACCATGCACCTTCTCAGACCACAGTGGAATAAAAATAAATATCAACACAAACAAGGTCCCCCCAAAACCCACAAAGACATGGACACTAAACAGCATGATGCTAAACAACTCCTGGGTCAATGATGAAATCAAAACAGAGATTAAAAGATATCTGGAAATATTTGAAAATGAAGAAACAGCTTACCAAAATCTCTGGAATGCCATGAAAGCTGTAGTAAGAGGGGGATTCATATCTCTGCAAATGCACATGAAGAAAATGGAAGAATCACAAATTAACAGCCTAACAAGCCACCTAAGGAAGCTGCAAAAGCAAGACCACCAAAATCTTCAGCAGAAGAATCCAGATCACCAAAATAAAAGCTCAAATCCAGGACATAGAAGACAAAAAGATAATACAAAAAAATCCATGAAACAAAATGGTGGTTCGTCGAAAGGATAAACAAGATCGGTGGTCCCCTAGCTAGACTGACCAAGAAAAAGAGAGAAAAAGTCCAAATAAACACAATCAGAAACACAAAAGATGAAGTCACATCTGACCCTGTAGAAATACGAAACATCATTAGAGATGTACTATGTACACTTGTATGGAGACAAACTTGAAAACCTTAAGGAAGTGGAGGACTTTCTGACATCACACAACCTGCCTAGGTTGAAGCAAGAAGAAATTGAGACCCTAAATAGACCTATAACAATCAAGGAAATTGACTACCTAATAAGAAAACTACCTACAAAAAAAAAAAAAAGCACTGGACCAGATGGCTTTCCAGCAGAATTCTACAAGACATTAAGTAGGAGTTGATACCAATCCAACTGAAGGTATTCCAGGCAATTGAGAAAGATGGAACTCTCCCCAAATCATTTTATGAAGCTAACATCACATTGATACCAAACCAGTAAAAGACCCAGCAAAGAAAGAGAACTACAGGCCAATATCTTTGATGAACATAAATACTAAAATTCTCAACAAGATCCTAGCAAACCGGATTCAACAACACATCTCAAAAATCGTCTGTCATGATGTAGTAGGCTTTATCCCTGGGATGCAAGACTGGTTCAACATTTGTAAAACCATAAATGTAATTAAATACATCAACAGATGTCAAAACAAAAACCACATGATTATACCATTAGATGCAGAAAAAACTTTTGATAAAATTCAGCACCCCTTCCTGATAAAAACCCTCAAACAACTAGGCATACGTGGAACACGCCTCATAATAGTAAAAGCCATCTACGAGAAACCCACAGCCAGGATACTCCTAAATGGACAAAAATTGGAACCATTTCCCCTGAAAACTGGAACAAGAAAAGGATGCCCACTCTCACCCCTCCTGTTCAATATAGTATTGGAAGTCCTGGCTAGAGCAATCAGAGAAGAGAAGGCAATCAGGGGTATCAAATAGGAAAAGAGGAAGTCAAGTTATCTGTCTTTGCAGATGACATGATTGTGTACCTTGAAAACCCTAGAGAATCTGTCAAAAACCTCCTTACACTGATAAAGTACTTTGGCAATTCTTGGGTATAAAACAAATGTGCAAAAGACTATCGCATTTCTTTACACTAATAATAAACAAACAGAAACCCAAATAAAAAGCACAATTCTATCCACAATAGTCACACAAAAAATGAAATACCTTGGCATCTTCCTAATCAGAAACATGAAAGACCTTTACAATGAAAACTACAAAACACTGCTCAAAGAAATCAAAAATGACACAAACAAGTGGAAAAATATCCCATGCTCATGGATTGGAAGAATCAACATAGTGACGATGTCCATCTTACCTAAGGCTATCTACAAATTTAATACAATACCCATCAAATTACCAGTAACATTCTTCTCAGATGTAGAAAAAAAATATAGGAATTCATATGGAAACACAATCAACCAAGAATAGGCAGAACAATCCTCAGCAAAAAAAAAAAACAAAGCAGAAGGTATCACATTACCAGACTTCAAACTTTACAATAAAGCTACAATAATCAAAACAGCTTGGTATTGCTACAGGAACAGACATATAGACCAATGGATTAGAATTGATATTCCAGAAGCAAAACCTCAATTTCTCAAACAAATCATCTTTGACATAGCCTCCACCATCTACCACTAGGGAGAGGAGAACCTATTCAGTAAATGGTGCTTGGAAATCTGGCTGACCACATGCAGAAGACTCAAACAAGACTCCTATCTGTCCCCATACATAAAAATTAACTCTAAATGGATCAGAGATCTAAATGTAAAACCTCAAACCATAAGAACCTTAGAAAATGAAGGACACACTCTTATGGAAATTGGAACTGGCATCCAATTCCTGAACAAAACCCAAAACACACAGCTCATAAGAGATAAGATAGACAAGTGGGACCTCATGAAACTGACAAGCTTCTGCAAAGCCAAAGAAACCATCAAGAGAGCAGGGAGACAGCCCACAGATTGGGAAAAAGTATTTGCCAACTCCAGGTCTGACAAAGGCCTAACATCTTGGATCTACAAGAAACTCAAACGTGCTGAAAAGAAAAAAAACAAACAACCCCATTATAAAATGGGCAAAAGATATGAACAGACACATCTCAAATGAAGACATCTGAGCAGCCAACAGACACATGAAGAAATGTTCAACCTCACTAATCATCAAGGAGATGCAAATTAAAACTACTCTGAGATACCACCTAACTGCAGTCAGAATGGCAATATCAATAACTCAAAAAATAACAGATGCTGGAGAGGATGTGGTGAAAAGGGAACACTACTACACTGTTGGTGAAAGTGTAAACTAGTGCAACCTCTGTGAAAAGCAGTGTGGCGATTCCTAAAAGCTCTAAATATCGACCTCCCATATGACTTTGCAATTCCCCTATGGGGAACCTTGAAGAACTAAATCACTCTATCAAAAAGATACCTGCACACGAGTGTTTATTGCAGCATTGTTCACAATAGCAAGAACCTGGAACCAACCATGCTGTTGGTCAAAAGAAGAGTGGATTAAAAAAATGTGGTACATATACATGATGGAATACTACACAGCCATAAAAAGAACAAAATCATGAATTTCACAGCAATCTGGATGGAACTAGAGTGTATAATACTGAGTGATCTTTCACAGCAACAAAGATCTGAGTATCGCATGTTCTCACTCATAAGTGGACCTTGAACATCTATTGTAATACTATAAGAAAGGTTGACAGTGGTGGGAATCTATGGGGGGGGCAGGGAGGGCAAGGGTGGTGGGATTAATGGTAGTCAATATCTGTCTGGGCACGGGGGGGACACCCCTTGTCAACAAGGGTGCCTGAGCGATGCATATTTGTATACCTAACTTTGAACTGTACCCCACAATTTTAAAATAAAAAATATGTTAAAAAAAAAAAAGAAAATGTCTATTTCTAGGTTCTTATCTTTTGTTGTTCTCACAGTAATATTTTGCTGTTACTTTTTATTGGATTTGTCTTCAGGTTCTAGTGGATTGGTGAGAAAGGAGGTTCTCTGTTGTTCTAATTAAGTTTTGTCTTGAGCAGGTACCATGCCCCTGGATCTTGGGAAAGTGCCCTCCTTAGTGTTTCTACCTCTCCCTCAACTATAGTTCTAGGATTCTTTTTTATGTTTACCTTCCTCCGCTCCAGCGTCTGTTGCTTCTACGCCCTGCTATAGTGTGGATGTTTGTTCCCCTTCAAATCTCATGTTGAAATTTGATCCCCAGTGTTGAAGGTGGGGCCTAATTAGAGAGGTTTGTGTCATGGAAGTGGTTTCCTCATAAACATATTAATGCCTTCCCTGGGATAGGGGGAGTGAGTGAGTTCTTGCTCTATTTATTCCTGTGAGAGCTGTTTATTTAAAAAGAACCTGGCCTCTTTCCCCTTCTCTCTTGCTTTATCTGTCACTGTGTGATCTCTGTACAAGTCAGCTCTTCTTTGCCTTCTGCTGCGAGTGGGAAAGGCCTCAAGCTCTCACCAGTAACAGATACAGGTGTCATGCATCTTGAAAAGCCTGCAGCACCATGAACCAGATAAAACCTTTTTTTCCTTATAAATTACACTTTCTCAGGTATTCCTTTGTAGCAACACTAAACAAACTGAGACACACCACATAGAGTAAGACTTCTGTTTCATAGGGAAGATAACAGGAGATAGGGGAGAAGGGTCCAGACAGAGTTTCAATCTACTTCCATCAGTAGCTGCTCTTTCCCTTTCCTGAGATCTGTACCACAAGAAACATTTTTTTAAACGTTCTACCATCTTTTCTGTGCTCATTCAGTGGATTTTACAGAGAAAAATTCTAAAGAGGATGAGGACTTTCCTAATTCCTAATTTCTCTGAAACTCTGTCTTTGAGTCTTCTACTCTCTCATCAGATAACACCAATTGGCCAACCATCTTAGTGAAACCATCTCACCCGTGTCTAGTTGTATTTACTCTGGTAAGTCAGAGCTCTGTCCTTAGCTTTCCCTGCAAAGATCTATTGCTTCTTACACTGAGTCATTTGTTTGCCTTGTAACTTCATCTTCCTAAAGTGTTCATTCAAAATTATGAATTTACAGTTTTTCTTTCCTTTTTGCATTGTAAGCACGGAAGTGATACCATTTCCAGCTTTCCACATCCCTACGTGGAACCTGTAAGCTAGTACTATGTTCTTAATGCATCATGTCTTTATGCTATACGTGCATGTTCTCGTTTACCCCAGTTCCCATCATTGCTTACTGTATTACTCTCCACCATTTCACATAATCATAATCTGATTCATATAATTATGTTACCTGATTAGACGCAGGAAGTGTATAAGCTTTTGGCTGCTGCTTTAAAAACTTTGAAGACGTTTTACTAGTACTGGTTCTAAATAAACAATTTTCAAATTGTTTTATCAGAGAACATTCAGTTTGGCCTTAAATAGTTGTGGCCATAATAAATACTTCTTCAAGACTTGTTGCAAAATCTCTTTTGTTTGTTTCCTACAACTAAAAATCTCACTAATTGCAGTTCCACTGTATTAAATTTATGTTTTCAAAACATTCAGTTAAAATACTAATGTATCTGTGGGACTTAGGGGCACATTGTTCAGTTTTCACCACATAAAAATTTATGTGGTTGGAACCCAGTGTAAGTATTTGAGATTTTAGATGAAAATGGAATATGTGGCATGGTGGAAGAGGGTATATGATATGTAATTGATCACACAATATGCATTAGACATATAAATTTGGAGGTTAGGGGAAGGTGAGGGAAAGAAAAAATAGATGTTTAAATAGCTAAAGCAAAGAAAAGAATTTTATGGTGGGTTTGGGAGTGAGGGAAGGAATTACCAAACAAAACAAAGAACAAAACAAACAATATCAACAACAATATCAGCTTACCTTATTTATTGGTTTTTCTTAGGATCAGAAATAAATATTACTCCTAGTTCACCTCAATCCTGGTCTTATGAAGGTGTGGAAACTCTCATAGGAACCATCAGACATCAGAGAACAGAAGTTCAAAGTGCTATGAGTCAACTCTGTTTTCAACAACAGTTCCTTTGTAACTTGAAATTTTGTCCTGTTAAATTTCTAGATCTTCAAATTGCTCACTAACAGAAGTGATACTTCAGTGCTTAGACCAACTATCAGGTTACTATGTTTGTCATTCAGTTTTTCTTTTGAACGTCACTTCCTTTTATTATATTATTTTTTGCTCGGGGAACAAGATGACTTTTTTCCATAATACTGAATCTATTTAAAGGTTTTTGCAGCAAACAGAAAAAGGATACACACTAGCATCAGCAGAAAAATACAAAGACATAATGTCACTTTGGATTCCAGGTGGCCAGGGACATTTTTCCTTAACAGCAATGTTTGTACATGTTAACAATAAAAATACAGTGTAATTAAATATAATTTTCAACCACCATTTCTTTATATGCTTTCACACTTGTCATCATTATGCTGCTGAAGCAGGCTGGGGGTAGCAGAGAAAGGCGGCATAGAGCACTTTATGGCTTCCAAAGAATCCTGCAGTGTATTCAGTCACTTGATCATTTCAAGTTGTGAGGAAAACATGAAAGTTTTTCATGATCAATTCATTCATCAATTTGTAATGGATAAAAAAAAGTTCCATTGAGAAGGTGACTTGCCTAAGGTCACACTGCTGATAACTGACTGAGGCTGAATTCTAGACTCCTACCTCTTAACCAATACTCTCTCTGATTAATTTTGGAAGGAAAGAGATACATTTGACAGAACTGCCTTGTTACATGAGGCTGAAAGCCCGAGAAACTGCCAGAGATACCCCTGTAAACAAATCCAAGCCAGTATTTTACTTTTGCTGTAGTTATTAATTTTTTAAGACATAGATCCATTTTAAGTTATTTTCTTAAGCCAAGTAAATGTCGAAAGAAAATCAACATCCACCCGCTCAAAACCCTGAACAGCCGCCAAACTCCGTGCCATGTAGTACAAATAACTTGGTCTGACTCACTCTGACAGGCCTGAAAACTCCTTCCATTTATCTCTGCCTACTAATATTTTGCCAGTTCTTTCAGACCTATTTAAAATATCATTTCTTTCATGGCATTTCTGGTCATCTTCAACCAGATATGATCCCTTTTACTTTTGTGTAGTTTATTGGATATATTTGCAGAGTTGTAATACTTACTTCCTATGTACCTTCCCATTAAATATGTAATGTGGGAGTAAATAATGCTGAAAAGAAAAATCAGAAATTAAACTGAATCAGGAAGGAGATAAGACTCATTCATTCATACACTCATTCAAAAATATGTATGGAGTTCCTGTAATGTACCAGATCCTGTAGAGATACACGGAATATGGCAAGAACAAAAAAAGTTCCTTTTCCCATGACGAGTGTGTATTAACAAAATTTACATTACATTGAACTCTTAACTTTACGGAAATTTATCTTTGATTTGTACTGCTCTTTTGATGAATACATTCTCCTCTATATAAGCTACATTCTGTGTGACTGTACCAAAAAAAAAATCACAACCCCTCTAAAAAACAATATTGTATTTTGCTCACCTTTTTAACATAGTTAGGACTCAATTTAGTGACTATATATGAATGGACATTAACATGATTGAATAAAGTTTGATTATTTTGGTCCCACAAGAATTGCAAATTCTGGTGAATGGATATGGAAGTAAATCAGGTGATCTAAAAGAGAGAATCATCCTTTGGCATATAACACAGTGCTTGCTCCAGCTAAACAGGGAGCCTGGCAATGAGCTCTACTGTTGTAGCCTGTCAGGAATGCTGGTGTCAGAGAGGACAGTGATAAAGGCATGAGTCATGAAGTTGCACTATTTGAGTTTGAATTCCACCTCCAAGGTTACCAAATAGAAGACTTTAGAAAAGTCTTTAACCCTTCTGTACTACAGTTATAGTAATTCCTCAGAAGGATGTTTTATGATTGAATGCATTAGTTCTTTGTAATACTTGTAAAGCAATGCATTGGAGTTATCCAGAAAAGACAGAAGCAATATGAGATAGATTATCTATATCTATCTATCTATCTATCTATCTATCTATCTATCTATCTATCTATCTATCCATTATGAGGTTTTGGCTCACATGGTTATTGAGACTGAGGTGTCCTAACATCTGCCATCTGTCAGCTGGAGACCCAGGAGTTTTGGTGGTGTACTTTGAAGGCCTGAGAGTTGGGGAGAGCTGATAGTGTATAGATTCAATCTGAATCTGAAGGCCTGAAACCAGTATCTCAGAAGGCAAATATAAAATAAATTATTGTTAATTATAATTTCCCTATAGTATTATGGAATACTAGAACTTACTCCTTTTATCTACCTGGATCTTTGTACCCCTTGATCAATTTCTTTTCATTCTCTCCTCTCCACTTCCCTTCCGAGCCTCTGGTAGCCACCATTATGCTCTCTACTTTCTTGAGATACACATTTTTGGCTTTCAAATATGCATGAGAACAAGTGATATTTGTCTTTCTGTGCCTGGATTATTTCCCTTAACATAATGACCTCCAGTTCCATCCATGCTGCTGCAAATAACATAATTTTATATTTTTATGGTTAACTATTCCATTGTTCATGTACACCACATTTTTTAATCCATTCATCAGCTGATGGGCATTCAAATTGATTCCATATTTTGGCTATTGTGAATAGTGCTGCAGTGAACATGACAGTGCAGATATCTCTGATTTTCTTTCTTTTAGATATATACCCAACAGTAAGATTGTTGGATCATATAGTAATTCTATTTTCAGTTTTTTAAGAAACCACCATATTGTTTTCCATAATGGCTGTACATTCCATCCTACATTGTAGCTCCTTTTTTCACATCCTCACCAGTATTTTTTATTTTTTGTCTTTTTGAAAATCCTTATTTCAACTGGGGCAAGATTATATCTCATTGTAGTTTTTACTTGAATTTTTCTTCTAATTAGTGGTGTTGAGCATTTTTTAAAATACCTGTTGGTCATTTGTATTTTCTTTTTGAAAATTGTCTATTCAGGCACTTTGCCCATTTTAAAATCTAATTATTACAATTTTTTGCTGTTGAATTGTTTGTGCTTCTTATATATTCTGGCTGTTGATACCTTGTTGGAAGGATAGTTTGCAAATATTTTTTCCGAATCTGTGGATTGTCTCTTCACATTGCTAATTTGTTTCTTTGCCATCCTAAAACATTATAGCCTGATACAACCCCATTTGTCTATTTTTGCTTTTGTTGCCTGTGCTTTTGAGGTATTACCCCCCAAAAATGTTTGTTCAAACCAATGTTCTGTCGTGTTTCTCCAATGATTTTAAAAAGTAGTTTCATAGTTTCAGGTCTTACATTTAAATAGTTAATCCATTTTGAGTTGATTTTTTAAAAGATATGGAGTATAATTCAGGATTACGTATACAAGTGGTCATTGCATAGGTCAAGTTGGGACCTCACTTTGGTCTCCACTTCACCTGGGTTGAAATCAGGTACTATTATTGATGTTATGTGCCCCCCCTCCCCTGTTAGTTTGCTGCTACTGCCAATTCCTTTCTTATAGTATTATGGTAAATATTCAGGGTCCATTTATGAGTGAGAACATGTGGTACTCAGTTATTTGTTTCTGTGATAGATCACTGAGTATTATAGACTCTAAAATAGACTCTAAATCCATCCAAGTTGCTGTGAAGTCCATAATTTTGTCTTTCTTTATGGCCACATGATATTCCATTGTGTATTTGTACCACATTTTTAAAAATCCAGTCCAGTTTTGATGGGCAGCACAGTTGGTACCATGTTTTTGCTATTGTGAATAGTGCTGCAATAAACATGCATGCACAAGTACCTTCTATGTAGAGTGATTTAAGTTCCTCTGAGTATATTCCCAGAAGGAGGATTGCTGGGTAATATGGAAGGCCAATTTCTAGTTCTTTTAGGAATTGTCACACTGTTTTCCATAGAGGTTGAACTAGTTTGCATGATTTTTATATCTGGTGAAAGATGGGATCTAGTTTCATTTTTTTTTTTTTTGAGTTGGAGTCTCACTCTGTTGCCCAGACTGGAATGCAGTGGCTGCTCCTGGCCACTGCAGCCTCGACTTGCTGGGTTCCGGCGATCTTTTCGCCTCAACCTTCCGAGTAGCCGGAATTACAGGCGCACACTATTAGTTTCATTTTTCCAACAGATTTCCCAGCACCATTTATTAAAGAAACTGTCCTTTGTATGTTCTTGGCTCCATTGTTAAACATGGGTTGGCAGTAAGTATGTAGATTTGTTTCTGGGTTCTCAAGTCTGTTCCATTGTTCTATGTGTCTGTTTTAATGCCTGTATCATGGTGTTTTGGTTGCTGCAAGTTTGTAGTATAATTTGAAATCAAACAGTATGTGACTCTAGCTTTTTTGTTTGTTTCTGTTCAAAATTTCTTTGACTATTTAGGGTATTTTGTGGTTTTATACAAATTTTAGAATTTTTTTCTATTTCTGTGAAGAATGTTGTTGATATTTTGGTAAGGATTGCTTTGACTCTGTAGAATACTTTGGGTAGCATTGACTTTTTTTTCATAATCAATATTTTTTATTATGGTTTTGTGGGGTACAGTTAATGGTTAGGTGTACAGTTACATTTCATTCAAGCAACCTGTTGATAAGAGGTGTTTCCCCATCCCCAGACAGATATTTGCTACTATTAATCCCATCTCCCTCCCCCCCATAGCTTCCCAGTACTGTCAGCCATTTTCTTATAGTATTACATTGGATGTTCAAGGTCCATTATATGAGTCAGAACATGTGATACTCAGATCTTTGTTTCTGTGAGAGGTCACTCAGTATTATAGACTCTAGTTCCATTCAGGTTGCTGCGAAATTCATGATTTTGTTCTTTTTTATGGCTGCATAGTATTCCATCATGTATATGTACCACATTTTTTAAATCCAGTCCTCTTTTGATGGGTAGCATGGTTGTTTCCAGGTTCTTGCTATTGTGAACAACGCTGCGATAAACATATGTGTGCAGGTATCTTTTTTATCAAGTGATTTGAGTTCTTCAGAGTATATACCCAGTAGGGGGATTGTGGGGTCATATGGGAGGTTGATATTTCCCCTAAAAACTGGAACAAGACAAGGATGCCCACTCTCACCCCTCCTGTTCAACATAGTGTTGGAAGTCCTGGCTCGAGCAATCAGAGAAGAGGAGGCAATCAGGGGTATCCAAATAGGAAAAGAGGAAGTCAAGTTATCTCTCTTTGCAGATGATATGATTTTACCTTGAAAACCCAAGAGAATCTGTCAAAAACCTCTTTACACTGATAAAGGCCTTTGGCAAAGTCTCAGGATACAAAATAAATGTACAAAAGACAATTGCATTTCTCTACACCAATAATAAACAAACAGAAACCCAAATAAAAAACACAATTCCATTCACAATAGCCACAAAAAAAAGAAATACCTTGGCATTGACATTTTAGCAATGTTAATTCTTCCAATCATCAACAGAAAATATCTTTTTGTTTTAAGTACTCTTGAATTTCTCTCATCAATATTTTATAGTTTTTGTTATACAGATCTTTTACTTCTTTGGTTAAATTTATTTTTGTAGCTTTTGGGATTGATTTCTTTTTTAGATTGTTGTTTGTGTATGGAATCACTATTGATTTTCATATGTTGATTTTGTGTCCTGCAATTTTGCTAAATGTGTTTCTCTGTTCTAACAATTTTTATATTGTCTCTAGGGTTTTCTAAATTCTAAAGATCATGTCATCTGCAAGCAAAGATAATTTTACTCCTTACTTTCCAATCTGGATACCGTTTATTTATTTCTCTTGCCTAATTGCTCTGGTTAGGTTTTCCACTACTATCTTGAATAGAAGTGATCAGAGTGATCATCCTTCTTATTCCAGATCCTAGTGAAAAGTTTCTCAATTTTTCCCCATTCAGTATGATATTAGCTGTGGGTTTGTCATACACCACTATTATCAAGCCAAGTTTTCCTCATTTTATGCCCAATTTGTTGAGGATTTTTATCATGAAGGAATGATGAATTTTAGCAAATTCTTTTTCAGCATATATTGTAAAGATCATATAGTTTTTGTCTTTGATTTTGTTGATGTGATGTATCAAGTTTGTTGATTTGCTTGTGCTGAACCATCTTTTTATCTCTGGTATAAATCTTACTTGATCACAGTAAATTATCTTTTTAATGTGTTGTTGAATTCAGTTGATAGTATTTGTTGAAAAGTTTCACATCTATGTTCATTAGGGATAGTGGTCTGTAGTTTTTTTGTTTGTTGTTGTATCCTTGCCTATTCTTATCATGGAAATGTTGACCTCATAGAATAACTTTGCAAGTAACCTCTTCTTTTCAGATTTTTTGAAATTGTTTGAGTATAATTGGTATTAGTTCTTTTTAAATATATCTGGTAGAATTCAACAGTAAATCTGTCAAGTCCTGAGTTTTTCTTTAATGGGAGACTTTTTAGTGCTGCTTTGATCTTGTTACTTGTCATTAATCTGTTTAGATTTTCTATTCCTTCATGATTCAGTCTTGGTAGGTTGTATGTATTCAATAACTTATCCTTTTTTCTAGGCTTTCCAACTTCTTGGCATATAATTGTTCATAATAGTCATGAGTGATCCTTTTTATTTCTATGGTATCAGTTGTAATATTTTCTTTTTCATTTCTGTTTTAGTTATTTGAATTTTCTCTTTTTTTCTTATTTAGTCTAGATGAAGTTTTGTCAGTTAGTTAATTTGAGTACTGAGGTCACTGTAGTAAATAAAACTAAAAGATTATTTGCTCTCATTGTTCATTTATTCTATTGGTGGTGGCATATAAAGGGGGAAATAAGAAAGTTATGGGTAGCATGACAGACAATAAAAAATATATGTTTGGGAGTGATAGGTTCTTTGAAGAAAACTAATTGTGGTAAGGGGAGAAAGACAGATGAAGTAGCATGGGGGAAGTTAGACTATTTCACACCGACTGGCTAGTGATGACTTTTTGTGAAGAAGTCAGTTAGATATACAAGTCTAAAGTTCAGATGTTAAGTCAGGCATTGGCATATGCTTTTCAAATTGTCAGTGTTTAGAATTTAAAACCATGGTGCTATATAAGATTACCACTAAATGAGAGAAGATGAAAAGCTATAAGGACTAAGCCCTGGGACACTCTACATTTAGAGGACAAGACATTGTAAAGGACCCATCAAAGATGTATAAAGAACAACCAATCAGTGTCAAGTAGGAAGCCAAGTTTTTATGAGGATAATCTAAGTATGATCCGAGTAGTTGAAGACTGACACTGACCATTGGGTTTGGCAATATGGAAATCATGAGTAATCATGACAAGAGTAATTTTAGAAGAGTAATTTTAGAAGATTGATGGGGACAAAGCATGAATGAGTCAAGAGAAATGAGAGGAGAGAAGGCTGAGAACAAAATGAGGTAATAGCTGGAAAAGGAATGTGGGATCAATGGAAGCTGTTTTGTGTTATTGTCGTTATTGCCTAGTATTTGAAGATGGGAGCTCTTTTAACATATTTATCTGTTGATAGGAATTATCCAGTAGAGAAATAAAAAGATACAAGAAAAGAGGGATTAGAATCAATTTGTTTCCTTAAAGGGAGAGAAAGGGATCCAGTAAACACATGGAATGAGATCCAGCGAACTTTAGGTTTAAATAGGGAGTAATTTATCAATTCAGAAGAAAGAAGCAGAATATATGGGTGCTGATGGACCCAGCAAAAAAATGTGGATTTTTAGTTTTCTTTTATTTTCTCAGTAAAATAAGTAACAGCATCACGTCCTTCTGGCATGTCATTTTCTGAATCTATGGCTTACCCGTCTGTGCCATTAATCTATTTCTCCCAGAGGAATTCATTCTCCTAATTCTCTTGTTGAAAGTCCTGTCGGTTTTTAATATTCAGCTTAAAACACACTTCCTCTGAAAGTTTCCTAATCCCTCAATCAGAAATTCTTCTTTCATTCACCTTTAGCCTGTATGCAGTATTGTCTTTTGCCCTTTAGCTATTGTTGGTGTTTTTAATTGTTTTCATTACACTATAAATCCTTGGACAATGTGGAGTGAAAACACTTTTTATTCTCTCTAGTAGTTAGCCAGGGAGATCGCGGTTCATTGGGTGGAAGTAGAAGTAGCTGTTGTTATAGCAGCAGCAGTAGTAGTAGGTCATTGTAGTAGAAATAGCAGCAGTTTGGTTGTTAAGTAGACAGTAGATAATTAGTTAGCTATATATACTAGATAATTAGTAGTTAACTAGGGAAATAGTAAGAAGTATTTTGAAAATATGGTAATCTTGGATTTTTATATTTGAGAAACAAAACATATGGTGTTATGTAAATATTTGTTTTTTTAACCTTTGTTCTTGATTATGCTTTTTTGTTGTTGCTGTTATTGTCGTTAGAGACATGGTCTCACTCTGTTGCCCAGGCTGGAGTGCAGTGGTGGTGCTATCGTAGTTCACTGCAACCTCAAACTCCTAGGCTCCAGTGGGCCATCTGCCTCAGCATCCCAAGTAGCTAGGACTATAGGTGCATGCCACCATGCTTAGCTAATTTTTAAAAAATTTTTTAGAGAAAGGGTTCCACTACGTTGCCCAGACTGGAAACTGTGTTATATTTGCTTAGTTCTGAACTTACCTGTGCTTTTTAAAATTTTTTAAACCTTTTCTTTTCATTTCCATGTTTTACTATGAGAAAAAAATTCAAAACTTACATTCTTTTCCATCTCAACAAGAAAGCTGAAAAGTTAAGTCAAAGACTGTATTTACTATTTTTGTTGGCATTTTTATTCTCTTTATTCAAACATCACTAACACACAATTCCCAACATATTTATACTAGGTGTTTAGTAAAAATATCTCTATATTTTGTATGCTCTAAAGAGAATATGAAGAGATATAATTCTGTTTCTAGGTATCAAATATAAATAAGAATTCAGCAAATGCATAGAGTGAATACATAAGATGCAATTTTCAAGCATTTCTAAGAAAAATGGAGAAAAACATAATTATTTGTAAACATTGAGTAAATTGAGGGGGTTGCCAAATGTTACATGTGTATAGTGATGAAAACATTAATGTATCTATAGATGAAACACCATGAGATTTTTTAAATTCATATTTTATGGAATTTATTCAAATTCACAGGTATATTTGTTTTACAAATCCATTTTAGATGGTAGAGCCAAGCTATTTCAGAACACAAACACACATAGCACACAACTCTAACATAGTTTTCATTTTTATCTGCTTTTTTAAATGGCAGCTTATTTAGTCTTCCTGTAGAAGATCTTTGATAAAGAACTTTCTGAGAATAAGGTTTCATTTACCATTGAAAGATAGATAGATGATGGATAGGTAGATAACCAACACCCATTAAAAGTAACATTTTTGGTGCACATTTCTATGAGTTTTAATGCATCTATAGATCCATGTGGCTTCCACCAGAATCTGGATACAGAGCAATTCCATCACCCCCAAAAACTTCCTCATGCGTCCCTACTGAATCCACACACTGAAGCCACCCTGACTCTTGGCTCCAGTTGGTCTTTTCTCCACGGCTTTACGTTTGTCTCTTGTCAAACACATTTTATTTAGTGTTTCCCAGTTGAGGTCCTACCACTCCAGGGAAGTTCCAGAAATCTCTTCTTGTCTGGGTCTGGCTGTGAACTTTAATCATTTCCTTGTGGATAGGCTCTTAGAAGAAACACTGAATGGATAAAGGAGATTAAGACAGTGCCATGACTCTCTCTGGGAACGAGCGCTTGTGGCAAGGCAAAACAGGACAAAATAACCAACTATTCATTCTAATGCCTCTGTCTTCCCTGAGGATATCTGCTGCCATCTCCCCACTTCAAACTCAAACCGAGTTGATAGATGTGGAGAAGACTTCTGCAGAGAGCAAGGACTGATCATCTAAATGATCTCATTCAAAGATGCTGCTTTTATCACAAAACAGGACAGGAGGTAGAAGAAATCAAACTGATTTTCCTCCCTTCCTTGAAGTATGTTAAAAATTCAGACTCCAGAAAGACATAGCCAACTTAGAAATGCTGTTTCAGGTGAAGAGAGAGGAGATTCTCATTCCCTCCCTGGGGAGGTGAAGAAGTAAAAGAAAGAAAATATAAGTGGATGTCTTGAAAAATGGGGCATTTCTGAGAGATGTAGAAACAGATTTGCCATATTTGAGATGCAGTTTGATAGCAGAAACCGCAGAGGTACACCCCATATCATGAGTTCTGGGGAAAGTGATAGAAATGGTAAATTCTAACAAAATGAAGGCTTCATTCCACCTTAAATTCCCTGTGACTAGAGGGTGGCATTAAAGAGGTCTATACTCTTCCCGGGGTTCTAGGATACATTGCGGAAACTAACTTGGAGAGTGAACTGATGACCATCCCGAGACAATGTGGCCACAAGGGTATGTACGTTGCTGTAAAGTATGTGAACCTTTAACAGTGAGCTGGTGGCAGGCATCCCCAGCACCCTGTACTGGTGACGATTATGTCACCTCTTAGCATCAGTGCCACAAAACAATGAAGAGAGACAAAAATCTCATCATCTCTGCCAAGGATAAATAGATTTCTCTTTTCTAGACTTCATCCTCCAAGAAAGGGTAGGAAACTCAGAGCTAGAATTTGAATGTGATTTCAACTGAATTAGCAATCCTGATAAATGACTGGTTGGACTGCATTTACACCCAATGCTGTATTTCTGGAGACAGAACAAGAGTTCCTCTTCTTGTCACTCAAGTTGGTGACTTTAGAATTTAAACCTATATTACGTAAGTTTGAAACCAGAAGAACTGGCTTTGTATCTTAGAAACCATCTGTAGGGACAATAGATCACTTGAGTTCTAACCCCTGATTCACCCCAAATCCCTGCTGATGTGCAAGAAATCATCATCGCATTATCCACGATGGCTAAGCCTTTCTCAGCATCATATTTCCAAGATTGATTTTAAAATGAGTATCAATTCGAGTTCAACTTTCAAAGCATAAAGCACCTATTAAATAAAGATCAGTTTTTAAACATCTTAAGGGTTAAATTGGTCCTCAGTCTTCTACTCCTGAAGAGAATGAAAAGACAGAGGAAAGAGCCAGGACTAAGAGATGACTTGTAACTCTCCTTCTGCCTTTCTGTTCTAGAAAGAAATGCCACCCAGTGGGCCTTACATTCATGGGCGTCTGGAGGGGGTGTTTTAAAATTCACAGCGAAACCCAGGACCATTGCAGGCCTCTCAACCTGAGCCTTAACTTTGAAAGAGTTTGCTAGGGAACTGACACTCCTCAAGATACTTTCTCAAACTTAAGAGAGAAAGAATCATGCAGGGAGCTTGTTAAACATGAAGATCCTGATTCAGCTGTCCTGAGATTCTGCATTTTTTAACAAGCACGAACCACAATTTGAGTAAAGACGCTACAGAAGACTTAGTTAATGAGTTCCGTGTGCCCAGCTTGAACTTCCTTGATCTGAAGCCTTCTCAGTGTGGGACCCCAATTACTGTCACTTTTCTGGGCTGATGCACGCTCAGCAGTCCCAGCAGGCCCCCCTGCTCCCCACTCTAGGGCTTAATCAGCACAATTAATCACTTCTATTCCTTTGGAAGTTCTCCACTCATTTGTCAGGATTTCCTTACTTTGACACAATTGAAATACCAGCATCAAAATGTGCCAGCGGTGCTTGGGCATCCTGGTGCACACCTGCCATCTGGTGGTGAGAGGTTAACTCCAAGATACAGGGACATAAAAGATCTTTTTTCTTTCTGCTTTTCTTCCTGATTAGCAAGATGCAACTCAGTGTTTGGTCAGTGTACATGAAGATAGGTGCGTTTTTAAAGGCATAGTCTACAAAAATGGGGGAATCCAGGGAGCAAATTCTGTTGCTAAACTGTGCGTTGGTGCCTGACCAGGCAGGATTGGAGAACGGAGGGATTCATACCATTAAACAAACCTCCAATGGTGATGTGGATCTACAGGGTTGTGGGAGGTGAGATTCTCCTCAGAGTGCATTTTCTGTCAGCTTCTCTTGAGCCAGACTCCTTCCTGACTGGACTCCAGAGGAGTTGGAGCTCCCTGGGCTGATATCTAATGTAGGGAGGACCTAAGGCAAGGTTGGAAAACTCAGATCCTATATTCTGGACCGCTGCAGTAGGGGGGAAACACTTTATCCACCACATTTACTAAGAAATAGTAATTAACTCACAAATATTCTTAATCATAGTGTCTAGTGTAAACTGTTTACAAAGAAGTCGCATGAGCCTAAATTGACAAAACGGTACAATCTTATGCCCCTCAGGTTTACTGGCATTCAGAGCATAATCGTGCTTGCACTTATATAAAGCATGCATTTTCTGTATTTACTCATGACAATGTGCTGAAAAATAATGTGTGTGTATATGTAGCTATTAGGTAGGGGAGAGGAGATAAACTTTCCCTGTTTTCATCAATAGCTGGAATATATCAAGCTCTCATTACAGTCATGAGAAAACGATAACTGGAGTGGAAAGAACACTCAGAATAGGTATGGACGACCTCTGCTCTCGTTCCCACTTGATTCTGACAAGTCTTTTGATGTCCTTGAGCTTCAGTCTCTTCTCCTGCAAAATACGGTTTTTACACTTATCTTTTGAGATTTTGTTTGAGAGGAAGTGAGACGGTGGAAGTGATCTCTGCTCTCATTCCCACTTGATTCTGACAAATCTTTTGATGTCCTTGAGCCTCAGTCTCTTTTGTAAAATACAGCTTTTCCACTTATCTTTTGAGATTAGAGTTGAGATGAAGTGAGGTTGTGGCAGTGAAAAGGCTTTCTCAAATTATGAAATGTAGAAGATATGACTATGTCTGTTCCATTGATTTCGGCCCCAGGCAGCTTAAATGAGGGCCAATGTGGAGAAGTCCTGGTAAGTAGGCAGCAGGCAAGGGTTTTGTGTTGGACACTGCTGTCTGTGGGCTTTCCCTGGGAATGGTGAAGGAAAATTGTGCATGACACATGTTAACGGAAGCAAGGAAGACTTTATTCAAGGGAGGCTGCTACTAGGAAGTTATAGTAGGGGAGAGAGATGAGGCTTAACTCCAAACACAGTAAGAAAAATTAGGGGTTTATAACTAAGGAGCAGCCTCAGACATTGCTGAATGGAATATTACTAAGAGGTAGGGTAATTTTTTGCTAAAGTGATCTAACAGGATTTTTGTTGAAGACAAGCCAGAGTGATAAGATACCATACAGGAGGTGGTCAGACCATGGGTAGGAGATTTACCCTACACTGATTCAGCAGGATTCTTGCTAAAACTGAAGCCAGCCAAGGACAGAGCCCAAAATCCAGAGCCTAGCTGGAAAGAGAACTCAGAAGGCCCTGGCAAGATTTAGATTAAGGAAAGAGTGTTTGTCAGATATCTTTCTGAATAACCTGGAAAACAGCCCTAGAAGTTGTACATTTTTATTAAAAATAAGCAAAATAAAACTTTTCTTAAGGGTGTTTAGAACTCATGAAATTGGTTTGCACCCATTATATTAAAAAAAAGGAAAATTCTTGTAGCAGGAACAGAGAAGTTACCCTATAAGTATTGATTCTAAATGTTTTACTCTTTAAAATAAAGTGTTTTTAGAAACAAGTTTAATTAACTACTGTTTCATTTATATTTACTAAAGCAGCTTTGAATCTGGCCTAGCCATAGTTTTATTATTCAAGTAATTATCTAAACAGTATTTCCCCAATATTGAAACTAATTCAATGCAAGGGATTTAAATGCTTATCTCATAGCTGAGAAAAACTAACACATTTCATTAGCATAAGTATTCACTTCTTTTTGTCAGGAACTTAAAAACAGTAAGTACAGTATAAATAAAACTGTATGAGCCTTGACTCTCTTTCCCTCTGGTGAAAGAAATCTAGTCATAGAACGTTTTATGCTAAAAAAAAATTTCTTTGTCTACAAGATACATTGTTTCCATTTTTTCATTTGCAAGTGAGTCTTTTGTATTGGATTTTATATATGCATATGTTGTAAAACAGAGATGTATAATTCTCTTTATCCTCTGGATAGGTCTATGTTCTCCACATCTTTTGAACAGGACTAAGGCATTGTGGAAAGACAGAGCAGTGTGAGTTACCATTTATTTACAGAAGGAAGAGGAGGCAAAGGGCAGATTATGAAGTGGAGCCAGGAAAGAAGGTGGAGCACAAAATACACACAAGGAAGTCCTATACCCTCCCTAAAGAACAGAGGGTCACCATTTTGTCCTGAATTTTTCCAGCAGTCTACACACAGAGGGAAATTTGATCAGGTACATGAGTCACAGTGTCTATAAAATGAAAGCAGGACGACTGCTCTGGCAGAAATCTGGGCTTAGTTTCTGAAGTCGTTCACTGTGGTTGAATATTCTCACCTCAAGTTGGACCAGAGCCTGGACTTCGTGATTATTTGGAAGAAACCAAAAAAGGTATCTTTCTTCTAAAAAGTATTTTCTTTTCGACTCTGTGGGTGTGGAAGTAAAAACCTGGAAGGGTTGAGATTTAATGGCCCTAATTACAGTTTTTAAAAGTTATTCCTCACATATGATAAATTTATACTTATTCAATTATATGAGGGAAAGTTTGAAAATTGGTAATATACATTGCGTATGGAAAAAAGTGGAATTAAAAATAATGTTTAAAGTCACTCTCAATACAAAGAGCTATAAATGCTGAAATTCAGAAGACTATACCAAATCTGAAACAGTAAATTACTTAATAGTCCTAAAACTTTAACCCATTTAAAAGGTTAGAAATGAGGCACTCTCTAAAGATTCTTTTAGCTGTAGATTTAGCATATTATGTACAGTAGAGGCTGGAGTTTGTCCTGAGGGTTCTGGCTCTTCCTTCAAGTGTTGTGCAACTCAAGAGCAATCATATCCTTTTTCTTTCAAGATGAGAGGGTAGTTGTGTTAGCCAGGTGTAGTGGCAGGTGCCTGTACTTCTGGCTACTTGGGAGGCTGAGGTGGAAGGATCGCCTGAGTCCAGTAGGTTGAGGCTGAGGTGACCGTGATAGTGCTACTGCACTCCAGCCTGAGCCACAGATTGAGACTCTGACTCAAAACAAACAAATAAGTAAAATTATTCACTGCAAGAGGGGAGGCAGAAGCTCTTGAACACCTCATCACACTGATTCTAATCACAGAAACATATTTAGGCCTTCACCCAGAAACTGTCCCTTTGGTAGAAGTCTAAGGGGAAACATAGTAAATGTGACCACCAGATGGCAGTAGTGCACTCTGGATAGCTAGCGCACAGATTCCTTTTCTGTTTTCCACTCACGAAACTCTCCACTAGGTGACAGCAATATGAGTATAATTGGAATGGCCATTAATGGATTATGCTTTTAAAAAACAATTCTAATCCTTCTGTTAAATCTGAAAACAGCATTTAAAAAACTGCACAATTGGATTTTTTTTCTAGAAAATGTAACATAGTATTTGCTTTTAGGCCTCCCACACACTAACCTAATATACAAAATCAAAACAACAAAACAAAAGCAAACTTTTTAAAGTAGGAAGAACTCAGGAAAGATTATTGTTTGAAAGTAAATTATTATTACTTAAGAAATTATGGAGTTCACATTTCCTTACCACAGTTTAGGGAAAAAAAAGTGACTAAAATAATCAGTGCAGAAGAATAATTATTGATCACTGATATGTGCCAAGTGTTATATTTAAATACTTTAAAAGCATTATTTTACTGAGTCTTGATCAGAGCCTTTTAAGAAAGTCCAGGTTTGAACATAAGCCTGTTTAGGGCCATCACCTCTGTGTTTTCCAAGACCTTGTGTTTTTTCTACTTGAGTCATTTTCACAAACTCCTATACTGAAACAGAAACTGGAACCGCTTACAACGTATGATTCTGAGTGCCAACAGGGATATATTTTCTCTGGTTATGACTTGCTTTCACATGTAGATGCATCAAATTCATTCAATGAGACACAATAATACATTTTGATTCTACAGTTACACTGAAGGCTAGAAATAAAGTTTGGTGTGAGAGTAATGACAAAGTTATGAACTCATTCATGCTGTGATATAAATGATCAATAGTGTCATAAATAAGAGTAGAAGGAGACTAGGGAAAACAGAGAAGTGCCGGGCACTTGATTAGTATTGACTAGGCAAAAGAGAAGGGTAATGAGGTGGGGCAATGAAGTCCCCTAGTTCAGTTAAGCAGCCGTCTATAACTTCCATGTTTACTCCCGCGTAGTGCTTTTCAAAACGGTTACCCGTGCTTAGTCATAGACAGCCGCAAGTAACTCGATGCAGCACAGATGCTTTCCATGTGAGGCAGAGACCTGAACCTGTGAGGCAGAAACCTGAGAGACGAACATTGGGCAGGCAAGTTTTTAAAGCAGAGTGATAACAAGTGGTGTGTGTGTCCACAGTGAGAGTGAAAATGTTCCCAGGACCTTCATTTTTCCTTTAATTCAGTTCTCAATTGAACTAGAACCTACCACAGAGAGGAAGAGGAATAAGAAGGCAGAGACTACAGATATGCTTAAGACTTTTTGTGTGTAAAATAATTTTATTGTTCAGTAAAGCTGTACTTTGTTATAGTTTATTTCAAGTATCTTTATGAGAAATACAGCAAAATGATATAAAAAGACAAAAGCTTACTTTAGGCTAATGGGAAGGGGAGAAAGTCCTTTTATTTCTTGCACAAGATAGCCTTAGGGTAGAGTGTTTAAAGAAAAGAAGGAAGAGGCGATGGGGGACTTAGGAAAGGATGTTCTAGAAGGAAGGGCAGGGTGGGACTTGATTATTCATCTGTGTCCTGAACTGTCTACCCAGGTATCTGCAGGCAATGGAAAGTGAAGTCGGGCTGCCAATTAGCACAAATGGGGGATAACAACTGCCATTAACTCAGCAACTGCTTATTAAGCCACATACTTTTTATACCTACGTTTCTTATTACATTTTGGCCTGCCCTATTGAGGAGTTGGTATTATTCTTTTCCTGAGAGAATAATTTTCCAGGACCCAACAGTCAGCAAATGGCACAGTTAGGCTTCAAACTCAGTTCTGTTAGCGGTGTCCCCTCTGCTTTTCTAGGGGCCCCCCGCCAGACAAGGGTTGGCGATATACATAGAGACCTACGGACTGCCACCAGATATTACAGTAGCCAATTTGGATGAATTGGTAAGCACAATCGGACCTAAATGTAATTAATTATATAAGTATGGCCCGCCCACACCTAGTTCTACTAGCTGCAACATGAAATTGGGGCATTATAAAGGATTACTGGGAAAATAAATTTTGAATAAAACCTTCCCTGCTTCTCTTTTCCCCAGAATTAAACAGAAATAGAGAAAAGTAAAGCAGAGTATGAATTCAAATCAATTGACAGCACAGCCAGAAGCTTTTATCCCATCTATCTGGCAGTTGGCCAATATATCAACTCAAACTTCCCTAGCAATTACAGAAGGATGGGGTGTTAAAGAGTTAACAGTATTCTAAAAACAAGGTAAATATAGTTTGAGCATTAGGGCAAAGTTGCTGATAATTGCTAATACTGTTTTTATCTCTTTAAAAAAAATGTTTGATTTTGATTGTATATAGTGTCTTTTCTGGGATCATGATCTCCAGAATTCCTCCTTCTCAAAGGAGAAGACTAGAATTCTTACACAGTTTTCATAGAACAAAGTAGAGAAATCATATCACAAGCAGCATTCAGATTCTAGAGGACACACATTTAGTGTAATCAACAATACACCCACACTGCATGTGCTTGTTTATTTGCAAATGTTTATCTAGAAAGATTTTTAAGAAATATAAAGTATCTCTTCTGTGGCAGATTCCTTAGGTGAAAAAAGTGCTGATAGTCACTATGGTAACCAAGATGGAGGTAACCAGAAGTAAAATCAGACCCACACGACAGTATTTTGATTGCTTCTCCTGTTTCTCTTCCTTTTTCAATAAAGTGTCAAAACCCGGTGTGTACATGTCTCCCAACCAAAACCGTAGGTCATTAGGATTTTCCTAAAAGAAAAGTACATAAAGAATATGATTAATCAGTGATCAGTGTTACAAACTAATTGAGACTGCAGGACCAGACACTGTAGCTGGTCCATAGTCACATTGTTTTGGGTAAGGCTTAAGTGTCACGGCTCAAATGAGCCAGGCCGGGCTTCCCTGAATAGCATAAACATGCAACTAGACTGACCAGGAATCCCTGCAGTTCCAATCTGTGGGTCTGCATCAGAATTAATTAGGAGGCATGCTTGATTTTTCAATTAAATAGCTGACATTGGAGAGTCAGAAACACAACGGTGTTTCTATCATGTTTTAGCCAATTTAATGTCCCTTACATCTTATACATAGTGTGTGCAGATCAGTTTAGTGAGTTGAAATAAAATTAAAATTCCTTCTTTAGAAGAAACTCACAGGTTTGATTTTTGTCTGCATGGCAGGAATGAACATGCTTGGTGAGATTTTCAGTAAATCCAGAAGCTTATATCCATGGAAGTAGAAATAAGACTAAGAGTCAAGAGATCCTTCTGTGATTCTGGGCTTGCTGGTCTTCCTCGTAGAGGGCTGCAGCATGTCCGGCATGCAGAAACTTTGACGTTGTTTGACTTGCTGAAGAAAGAATCCATTATATTCTTCCCCATATCAGCTCCTGTTTATTTTATATGCCTTTGTTTCTTTCACAGGCCTCATCTTTTCTTTCAGTCCCACAGAATTATCTTCAATTCAACCTGATATCCTGTGTCCGATAAATCACCTGCAAGCTTTACTGCCTGTACATGTATAAAAATACATTTCTTCTTTTCTCATCTCCTGCTGTGTTTAGGTGCTATAGACGCAGTGTCAATGCCTGGCGGATGGCAGCAGCCACACAACAAATTTACAATGAATGCTGAATCTCTGCTTTTACAAACCCACTTAGTGCCTTATTATTCCTCACCTGTATTATTGTAACTGTTTGCAGCAGTTGCTGGTTGTTCACCCACTCCCTACTTTTCTAACCTCAGTGGACTTCAAGTTAGCTGGAAGTGTGATATAGTCAGTTGCCTTGGTCAGCCTCAGGGGTCAATGAAGTAGCTTCAGATTTCTGGATGCACTGCTGGGAGAGGCATATGCTTGCACATTGGGAATCTGAGATGGATTCTGATGATGGCTATGGAATTATTTCATTCCATTAATATCAGTTTGAATTTCCTAGTCTTGGAATGCTAAGGGTTAGGGTTAGGGTTAGGGTTAGGGTTACTTTTATTAAAGTAAAATTCAGATGCCTGTGCAGAAAGATAATGATCTCAAAATCCTTGTTTACCTCACTCTTATTCTTTACTTTTGTTTTTTGGGTTTTTTTGTGTGTGTGTTCTAATCTGAGGTCTGCATTTTGCCTTTAAGTTTGATGCCTCTGCTCTCCATTAAGAGCTTCTGTAATGAAGACTATTTTTTTCTTACATTCTGCTTCTAGCTTGCCTTGGTAATTAAATATGGGATTTCTTTTCTCTTTTCTGACTTGTGACTCTTAGGAATTTGGAAAAATAGGAGTAGCCAAGGGCAGTTAGAAGGTTTATAGCCTATAAATAGTGTCAAGATTTCAGAAAATAAGTTAGGAAGTCTGTGCACTGATTATGAGATATGGATGGGGTGTTGATGAAAGAAGTTGAATTAAGGAGGTATAGGAAGAAATTGTAATGAAAACAAAAGTTACAGCTTCTAGAAGCTTCCCTAAAGAAGCTACTGCTGAAGAATAGCCTCAGGAGGTCGGTGAGCAGGGCTCAGCTTTTACGACCTACTACTCTGAGGAGAAAGTGCATGGAGAGTACTGGGTGGGGGAGCAGCAGATCCTGATTTTGGTCAAATAAGGCATCTATCTTATCTATGTCTGGTCTTCTTAAACATAACTCATACAATTGTTCAACTTAAAAAAATTACTCCTTGCCGCCAATAATATTTAATTTCCTACACGTAACATTCAAATATTGTTTTTTAGTCTTTATTTGTTTGCCTTATTTCCCCTCACTATTCTATTACTTAAACTGTAGCTCCAGGAAAACTGACTACTTATTGTTTTGGCAAAGTCTCTCAGTTAACTTATATTTCTGCCTCTGCTCTTGCTACTCCTGATGGAAGAGCATTCCCAGTTATGCAAACCATCTTTGTCTTTTGAAATTCTAAGCAGCCTTTTAGCTTATCATAAATTCACTTTTCATGAAGTCTTTTTGTAATCAAATGTGATTTTTGCCCCCTTCTGAATTTGCACAGCACTTTCCACTATGACCATCACCTTTTTCTAGCTAGTCTTATAGTTGTCTGTTAATTTTTTAATACTGAATGAATTTTTTGAGGGTGGGAACAGTAACATTCACCTCTGTAGTCCCTTATTTTACATGTAGACAGAATAAGGAAAAAAGCTCTAGCATACTGTCAAGAAGTATTTGTGCAATAAATCAACACCTTAAAAAAATAGTTGGAATGAATTCTTAGAGGTCCTAATCTGAAGACTCCTGATTAAAAGAACACAAGGTTTGAAAGAAAGAAAGAAAGAAAAAGAAATGCAAAATTTTTGTTCTTGTGGGAAGCATCTGTTATGGAAACTTCTCTGGGAAAGGGGCTATATGAAAAAGATGTTACTGTCAATCTACTAAGAGATGAAGAATTTCAAAGATTCTGGACAATAGGTATTTCAAGGAGTGCATATTTGAGATTATTAAAAGTGTGTGCAGGATTTAAGGAGGCAGGGTACTGTCCCCTTCAAAAGAAAAAAAATCCTCAAGAACCTAAGGTATGAGGCTTAGAATAGATACACATTTTTAAATGAATGATATGTACTTGGAAAACTGCACACTTTCCCGGCAGGCAGAGGCAAGCCAAGGCTGGGTAGGAATTCAGTTCATTCAGAAAACAGAGCTGACATCCCTGCTTCTCAGGTATTTCCAGGTCTTCCATGTGATGGTGATCCAGAAAAAAAGAAAAAGAAAAACTTGAGTTTAAACTAGGTGAATGAGTTCATTGCATACTTTTCCTGTGTTGAAATGTTTTAGTTTTGTTTTGTTACTGAGACACAGGAAAATGACCAAAATGTAAATCTACGATCTTAAATCATTGAGTTGGCTTGAGATAAAATGATCTTTGATGAGAATTTCTTTGTACGGTGCCTAAGATAGAGTACCTAATCAGTATTTTTAAATAAATGCAGAATAGGGAATCAGTTTTTATGTTTTCGTAAACATACATAAGAAAACATATGTAATCTCGCAAGTTAATTTTCAAAAACCTTTTACCCTCCTGGATAACCTTTGTTCTGTGTCACATCATTTTTTCTTCTCTTCACTCTACAGATACTAGTAACTGCTGAAATTGTAAAACTCAAAACAAAAAAACACAAATATTGACTCAGAGGGAGAAAGAAAAGCCAGGGGCTGAAATGATCTGAAATATGGAGATGTTGTGCCTAGTAAGGAATACCTGCTACTCGATAACCCTTTTCCTTTTGGGTTATCGAACTCATCTCCCTTATCATTGAAGAAGGTGATTCTTAGTCTTGTGTACCTTCAGATGTCCAGAGAGGTTTGTGTGCAGGGAACGTTTGTCATATTCCTCAATGGTCCATGAAGGGTTCTTTTTTCTTTCTTCCATAGCTTCCTCCAAACTTATATCACCATATAGTGGGTTATTCTTCAGAACTGATGACATGGATCTTGGGGGGCTATCAGCAGTGGCAAGGGCTTCCACACTGGATCCCCTATTTTGCTGAACAGCAATCTTCTTTTTTTCTCTCTGTTAAGAGGCAAAGAGAGAAGGCTTCTTTTAGCAGTGGGCCTTCTGATGGTAGAGAAGACAATGTGAGATAACTGTACCAGAAAATGTGCTGATTCTGCCTAGAAACACGGCAGATTCAGAAAAAGAATGAGAAAGGGATTCTAAGATTTGATTTGACTTAGAAGCTCAACATTGAGTTCTTTCTTGTACGATGTTGATTAGCTTTAATCATCATTCATTAAAATGCTATTTATAACTACCCAGAAAGAACGCTGTCTTTAATTCAAATAGTAGAATTCAGAGCAAAACTAACTTTTCTCAGTTTATTTGCACTAAGATTTAATGGTATTTTACATCTGATTGTGCATTCCATGACATACAAATAATATTTAACATTGTTGTATTAATCTAACAAAGTCAAAATTAAAAAAAAAATACTTTTAGAGATACACCTTGGCTTTCACAGATATTGTATTGTCTTGGCTCCCATTTCAGACAGCTTTGAGGACTGGGCTAACTTAGCATTGTATGTCTAACAACATTGATATGTATCTACAGACCAGCTGGCTGTTTAATGGCTCTAATATTCACTTTCAGATTTTTTAACAACTTTTTTATTGAAGCATAATATGCATTTTAAAGAGTGTATATGTGATAAACACATAACTCAATAAATTTTTACAAACCAAATGAACCCAAGATTCAATACCCACTCCAAGAAACAGAACATTACTAAGTACACCTCAAGCTTCTTTCCAGTCACTATCTTCCAACCCTACCCAATGGACAAGTAGCATCCCAAATTAGAATAGCATAGGTTAGTTTAGACTCATCTTGTATTTTACATAAATAAAATCATAGAATGTGTGCTTTTCTGTTTCTGTCTTGACCTTCAGAGTTTTACTTTATTTTGTTTTCTTTTAAGGACTAAAAAGCTATCATGAAGGTAGAAATTTTTTAAATTAAAATGCATTTATTGGCCAAATACAAATTATGAAGAAACAAAAAGCTTTTAGAATAATGCTTCATCTGTCATGGGGCATCAAGAAAGAAATTTCTCATGAATTAATTTCTTTTTTTATTATAAAGATGTGGGGTGCAAATCAGGGTTAGGTATACAAAATTTGATTATGCAGGTACCCTTGTTGATGGGGTATGCCCCTCCCTCCCCTAGCAGTTTCCTTCAACTGCCAATCCTACCCCCCTCTCCTGGAAGTTTCCCACTACTGCCAATCCCTTTCTTATAGTATTATGATAATTGTTTGAGGTCTGCTTATGAGTGAGAACATATGGTGCTCTGTTCTTTGTTTCTGTGATAGATCATTGATTATGATCGACTCAGGCTGAATCTTTAAGACTAGTGACTCAATTTCTTAATTTACAGCAATTTTTCAATAATTTACGTATTTCAGCTAGCTTAAACAGAGTAATAAGAATTTTACTCCTCTGTCAAATATATGATCACCAATACATGAATGCTCTTGCGTCTATTGGGGTTTATAGGTTACAGTAAATATATATCACATAAGCTAAAGTTGTAAACTAATGTTACATATAGTTTCCTTCTGAAATGGCAGGCAGGTTTAAGAAAATCACCTAGATAAAACCATTCACATTTCATTTGGTGTTGAGTTTCCCCAGTTTCCTTAATCCATGCATTTTTCACATACTTAGAGATCAACTTAGAGATTCTTTCTGACTTAATAGGTTCTTGGTCTGCTCAAAGTCAATTTATACTCTTCAGTATTAACTGAAGTTTGCAATGAAATAATAAATCTTCTTGACTTAGCATTTATCTTAAAGACAGATTGCTTCAAAAGTAATGTTTCTGAATTGAGCAAAAAATGATTTGATAAGAAATTTCGATTTGGTAAGCTTAGCATAATTCTGACTCAATTTTTTTTTCTTCAAGGCTATACGCCTTTGATCATCTTTGAAGAGATAATTCTTCTGACATTGATAAATTGGTTTTGTCAGGTTATTTTTTTGCTGGACTGTTACTTGAGTTTCTTTTTTTAAATAAGAAAGCTTTGTAAATGAGGAAAATACAGTATGGGGGTCAAGAAAAAAATACATACTCTATTACAGTGTATATTGACTTAGAAAAAACAATATAAAAAAGACAGCAAAGCAATCAGAGATACATTCTTTAAGAACATTCAAGCCCTTTTTTCTAGATCCTGTTCTTGAAAGTGTTGAGGTTTAGCCTAGTATCTCAGTGTCATTTATTTTTGTACTCTGTGTTAATATTATATGTGAGGGACATGTGAAAGATTAATAGTATAAATGTATTAAGGATGTAATGGTTGAATAAGCAATACTAATTTTGGTTGAGGTTGATTTGTACCTTGATAATTTTTTTTTCCAAGTAGCTCTAAGGAAAAAAAATCAATGTATGTAGTTCCAACTCTTCACTCTACTCAATAAGAAAGAATACATTTACCAGAGAAAAACTCAACATCAATTTCATTTTTTTATTAGTTAGACTCTAAAATAAATTACATTTTAAAATATTCCCTTAAAAAAGTAACGCTTCAAAGCTTACTTAGACTTCTGTATTAAACCTTACTTTGCCCATTTATCATTTATATACTTTAATCATAATACTCTTTATGTGCAAGTAAACTATCACTCTATAAAGAGAGTTAGATAGAAGACATATCTGGATAAACAAAAATTAAGAATGCGCAATTAGTAGATTTAAAAAAAAATCTCTAAAAACGTTTTCTGGAAGAAGAAAATTGATAACAGAAGAAAAAAATTAAGACACGAGGAATGTTATGAGAGAAAAAGTAGAAAAAAGAAAGAAAATTGATAAAAGTATATGTAAATACAAGCAAACATTGTTTTTAATGGCAAAACAAAATAATCGCTGATTTGTGAATTTAGGATGAGAGAAATGAAAACACTAGAGAGTAATAAGTTTAACACAGATTTTTTGTATTAGGAACTTTAAAGAAATCATTTCAGTGAAGGAAAGATATAACTAAAAAGTCAAGAAAGGATATATAGGTTCTAAATTAATAGAGCATTAGAAAAAAGAAAAAACAAAGCTGACCTATTTATAAAAAGACTAGAAAAATAAAACAAAGTATATGAGTGGAAAATCTCAGGAAAATAGAAGAATTTTTTTAATAAATATTTACATTAAATGTAAATGGACTAACCCCCTGTTTAAATGACAGAGATTGTCAGATCAGATTTTAAAAGTTGTTATAAAATATTAATAAAATAAATTCTAAAATATAAGGACTCAGAAAGAATTACAGTGAAAAGTGTTTAAAAAATACACACACACACACATATATATATGTGTGTATATATATACACACAAGGCAAATATTAAAAAATGAGAACTGGGTATTGTATTGACTGACTGAAGTTCACCAATTGTGTTTTCTCTTCCTGAGGACAGGAGATACCTATCTTTCCCAGTCTGTTTTAAAGTTAGAGTAAGGCCAGGTAATGTCTGCACAAAAGTAATAGAGACCTCTTTTAAGCCTGGCCTTTGAAATCTTCTACAAGATTTTTGGCTTACTTTTAATCACTTTCTTTGTGTGTATGTGCATGTGTGTATATGCACGAGTGTGTGTATGAGACACTGCAAACAACAGTTCTGAGATGGCAGAGATAGAAAATGCAAGAACTTGAAGACTTGAGTCACTGTTTGTAAAAGAACTGCCCCCAAAGCCCATCTTCCCTCCTCAGACTTTTTTATGAATAAGAACTTTTTTATTTTCATTTTTAGTTACTGATATTTTGGGAGGTATTTGGCATCACAGTGTAGATTAGTCTAGTCTTGCTAATACAGAAAGTAATATCTTGAAATTCCACAAATGTGTTACACTGGCTTAGCAGTTAAGAAGTAGAAGGGAATGGAAGTGATATCAGAGGCTGAAATGATGATTATTCTTATTTATACAGTGGAAAACATTTGGTATAAGTGTCACCTGTGGTAATTTGCTTGGTAATCACCTGTAACTTTAAGAGGGATATTTGTCAATAATAAAAACATATATGTACATGGGGGGAGGAACCAAAAACCCCCAGAATTTGTTTATTTTTTAAAAATGTATATTTATTCTTACATGTTTAAACTTTTGTGACCATCAAAGTACTCTTAATTTGATGCAATACACCTATCAAGATGCTTTTTCCAAAACAATTTTTGAACTCATCAATTTTAGTGCTGTTTATGCCTTTATCATTTATTTGGTTTTTATTTCTTGTTTTGTGGTTTGTTTTTTTTTCACCTCTTTCACATCAGCAAAATGTTTCCCTTTGAGGACATTTTTCATCCCTGGAAAAAATCTCTAAAAAAATTCACTGAAGCCAAACACAGCCTCTTGCAACATTAGCTGGTACACTGATGCCAATAGGTTCCTAGAAGACTTATCTAGTAGAGAAAGCCTGTACTACAAAGGGCTCACCCAACAAAAAGATAAATCTGTTTTTTTGTGTGTGTCCCCCTTATATAATAATATTAAAAGAATCAGAGCAGCCGGGCTCGGTGGCTCAGCCTGTAATCCCGTGCCTTTGGGAGGCTGAGGTGAGTGGATTGCCTGAGCCCGTGGGTTTGAGACCCGCCTGGGCAGCGAGACCTCATCTTTGCAATAAATAAAAAAATCAGCCGGGCGTGGTAGCGCATGCCTATAATTCTGGCTACTCGGAAGGCTGACGCGGAAGGATCGCTGGAGCCCAGCAGGTCGAGGTTGCGGTGGCCGGGAGCGGCCACTGCACTCCAGTCTGGATGACAGAGTGAGACTCCAACTCAAAAAAAAAAAAAAAGAATCAGAGCATTGGTGTAAAACAAGAAAGAGATGAGATCATAGAAAGAACTGGACAATTTACAAGAAGAAATAAAAGAGCAGTGGAAGTCTAGAAATCTGACTTCCACAAACACTGACACATAGAATCATTTAAAAAAAGAAAGAAAAAAGAATATTGAGCATAAAAGCCCAGCAATATTTCTCAGCTAAATGAAGTGACTTAAAGCAAAGATCATGTTAATGATACGGTTTCATAAATAATATTCTGGACATCTCCATATGGTTGTCATTAAGCCAAAGTCTAGAAAAGTAGAGACAGGAAAGCAAAGTAATAAAGCCAATTTGAGAACTTTGTCCTTCAAGAGAACTTCAGTTTATTGTGTTTATAGAACTGACTACAAGTAAATAGATAAGATTACATTAATAAATAGTTTACTAAATTTTGTAGGAATTGTATTACCAAAGAAACTATAGGATATTCCTAAAGGCTTTTGATTGCTTAAAAATAAACAAAACAATAGTCTTTGGCCTCCAAATATCCATAAGCAGGAATAAATTTTGAAGTTTATTCACCCTTATAGGAAGACCTTCTTTAAATACATAAAAAGGGAATGATGAGCAAGAGGATGCTTCCTAGAGGGTAGAGACAGGGACTATGGAGAACAATGCACCAGGAGATCCTCTTAAAAAGCAGAATCTGGACCTAATCAATTTCCCCATCTTCAAAGTAGTCCCAGTGTGATCTCAAATTACTTTGAAGAAATAACTGCTGTGTCTTTCATTTTTCCCATTCAGAAAGGATGAAATTACTTAGTAACCCTATCCTTAGTCCATCGAAGTTTGTAGGATGGTATAAAGGAAATATCTACTAAATGTAGTAATCGATTGACCTTGGAATTGGTATTTCTGGACAGAGTAAATGTGCTCTATGTATGGGAAGATAATTATATATAAATGATATATATATGTGTATATATATATATATACATATATGGTATATGGTATATATGGCACATATATTTGTATATAAAGATATCTCACATATCTACACACACACAGACACACATACACATATATAGTCAATAGAAGAAGACTGTGGTAAAGCCTGACTTTATGCTCAGCAAACCTATTTCTTCTTCATGGGTACACAACAGTTGGATGGAGCTGTACAACTAATGAAACTCAAGCTTGACCACTTATATCTCTGGCAAGATTCTTGGATGATTCTCTTCCTTTCCTAGCTAAAGCAAGTCTCCTAGGACATTTATAATACACATATCAAACCTTGTGTGAATGAAACATATATTTTATTGTCTTAAATCACTAAAACTTTAGGTATATTTAATTCCATGGCATAACAGTCTGACTAACCACTAAGGAAAAAAAATATGTATATATACATATATGTATTTATTCATAGCATTTGTTTTTGGAATGGCAACACTGCAGCACTGGAAGTTTGTTTATTGTTTATCATTTGTCATTTAGTGTGACAATGTTGTACTTGTGAATATGCATTGCATTTTGCAGATTTGAAGAAAGTTAGTGTTATCTGGGGCTAAATAAGATGGAGTGTCACATGGAGGGAAAAAAAGAATATTCTGTTTGAGCTTGACAGAGAAGTAAAGGCAGTGGAGGTGACTCAAAACATCTGTTCTGTGTACAGGGAGAATGCCCTTGGGGAAAACACAGTCAAGAAAATGGTTTTGTCATTTCAAAGAGGACTACTGTGACCTGAGTGATTCTCCACATTTAGGAAGACCATTGGGCTTTGATGAAGACTGTTTAAACACTTTCATCCATGATGATCCACATCAGTTAACATGAGAATTGGCAAATGTGATGAACTGTGTGACCAGTCAAGCATTGTGTGACATCTGCATTCCATGGGCAACCGGAAAAACGCTATCAACTTATGCATCAGCCCAATATACATAATAGACAAAATAGACTTAAGGGAAAAGGATTTGCTAGATATAAAGAAGGTTGTTAGAAAATGAACAAAGTCAGACATCATAAATAAAATATAACAATTCTGAACTTCTTTGCATCTAATAAAATAGCCTCAACATTTGTAAAGCAAAACTTGAAATAAATATGAGAAGTTTACAATGTATTTTTTATCAAACATGCAAAGCTTGATATAAATTTGAATAATAAAATCAAGTTTGAACAAGTGAAACATATAGTCGTATTTGTTAAGCAATTGAAAATATCCATTTTAAAATATACGCTGAATATTTTCTAAATATTAATAATGCTTCAAGATCTAAAACAAATTTGAAAGACTCAATATTATAATAATCATGCTCTTGATCACAGACAATGTAGTTGTAAATCTAGAACTTATTATCAAAAACTTAAAATACCACATTTGCAGACATTTAAAAATACACTTCAAAGAAACAATAATGAAAATTTTAAAGTTTAGGACAAAATAAAAGTGAAACATGCTATATTACACAAAATTGTTATTGAATCTGAAATAATATTTGAAAGAATATTATGGGCATCCATGCTTGTATTATGAAAGCAAAACAAGAAAAGTCATGAACAACTAAGCACTCAATTCAGAAAGTCTTAAAAACAAAGTCACAAAGAAATCTAAGAAAACTGTCAAAATGATACAATATATGTGAAAGTACAAATCAATAAATATTGAAAAGAAAAAACAAACATATAAGGGAGAAGATAAGATTGAAAGCTATTTCTTTGAAAAGACTAAACAGATTGAAAACATTTCGGGCAATACTGCTAAACTGCTAAAGAAAAATAATAAAGACACAAATCCATTAAGTCAGAAATGTAAAGGAGAAATAAGAAGAAACACAGCAGAGATTAAGAAAAGTTGGAAAATAATCTGAGCAATTAAAAAAATTATATGCAACTGTGTAATTTCCTATATAATATCTATTCTAATGAGCAACCTTAATTAAGAAAAATTTTTAAAATTTAAGAAACTTGTGATAATTTGTACTGTCTAATTAATAATGTCCTTCTCCAAAACATGCACACACTTAAGAACACCAGGTCAGAGAGTTTTGCAGTCAACTCCTACCATTTTCAAAATATAATTTCGTAGTAAAATTCTTCCAGAAAATAGGAAAACAACAAACACTTCCCTGTTCATTTTATGAGATTAATATGAAGCTCAGATGAAAGAAGCAAGTGAAAAATAGTATAAACCAATTTATCTTACACATAAAGGCACAAATAGAAATATAATATTGCTAAATAGAATCCTATATGTATAAATTAGACATAATAGGATAAGAAAGATTTATACCAGAGAAGGATGTTATACCAAGAGGATGGTATAGTATTAAAGTATTAATAAAATTTACCATTCTGACACAAAACAAAATTTTGCATTAGTTAAGAAAAAGATTTTTTCAAACATAACGAAATGGGCCCCAAACTTCCAGAACACAGTTTACCTAATGACTTAATATAAGAAACACTTATTTTTGTTTCAGACTTAATACAAGGATGCCAGTAATCACGGCTTCCACATAATATTGCATTGGAAGCCCAAAGCAATTCAATAAGCATAGAAAAAACAAAAATAATAAAAGAATTGAGGGTTGTAAATAATGAAACAAACAGCAGATGGCATGATTAACCACATGGATATTTACAAGGCAAAATAAATTAAGAGATTTTAACACATTTCCTGAATTAAAAATCAGTAGGTAATGATCAATAGTATACAGGAGTAATACTCTACTATAAAACATTATTTAAAAGATACTATTCTCAAGAGCAGTAAGTGGTATAGGTATGTATACATAAACCTAAAAAATTATATGGTAAACTTCTTTGTGGAGAGTTATAAGTTATCATTGAAGGCCATATGAAAAACTGAATAAATAGAAAAATACAACACATTCATGGATTGGGAGAATCAATGTCATGAAGATTTATATTTTCTCCATTTTGATCTATACCTTCATTGTAATCCTTATTATAATCCTAATGCAAACAAGGCATTTTGTTTGTATTTCATGTGTGAGTTCATATACAAACTTTTCCAGAAAATCAGTTCTTCTTTGACCACAGTAATTCTGTCTTCTAAATTGCTACATTGGTAATCTTTATACAAAACAGATTTGAGTACATGATTCTTTTGCTTAAAAAATTTCAATGACTTCTCAAAAATTTCAGAATAAAAATTCGAACTCTCAGACAAAACCCATGGTTCCTCCATGGATCACCCAGGACTCTCTTAAGCTGTATCTTCTACTTTTCCCTACATGTAACCAGGGCTCTGGGGTCTCATACATGATATCATAGCATGCAATGTGTCTTTAATACAGGCTTTAGTGCTTGAGGCATTTGGGTCTGGTGTGAGAGCAGTATGGTGGGTAAATTTGGGTGTTATTTCTGGAAACATACCTTCTAATACCTATTCTCCAACCTTATCAGAGATTTTACAAGCTGCATGAATTTAACATAACTTAATAGGTACCCTGAGCATGTTGATAATACTAACAATCTACTTTCTAAGTAACTTAAACCCCTGCACAGTACCATGTTGCTATGCTAACATAAGTTTAGAAATGACAGACTATTGTGTGTGCAGGGCTGTTCTTTTCAAAATAGTAAGTAGGAGATTGAAAACAGAGAAAGTCTTAGGAAGGTATGATATGTTCAGGGACAGACAGTTAGTGTAAAAAAAAACCCAAATGGTGATTCATTTTTAAAATGGTGATTTGCTACTTCACTTTCTGGTTTTTCCTCCTTTCTTGGTGGGTTTTCTCTTTGGACAAGGTTCCTTTGGCAGGCATTGAGACCCAATCAGAATCCAGAGACATGTATTTTACCTTATTTGTGAAGAAATTGCTTGTATTTTGCCTTATTTGTACAAAATTATTGCTTAGGTGATGTTCAGGAAAGCAACGTAACTCTGAAGTACTCAATCAATGAGGAACCAAGGGAAGAACTTGCGTTTTATGGCATAAATATGCTGGCTGTGACTGTATCTATGTGCCTGCTCACCTGAGAGGTGCCTATTCTTGAAAGAACAAGATTAAAAGAGCTGCCTCTTTTTTCTTAACAAGATTAAAAGAGTTGCCTCTTTTTTTCTTAAGTTTTAATCTTAACTCCTCCAATCTCTGAGTTTCCATGTTATGCTTTAATGATGAAACTGAGGAGGGTTAATTCCATCTCTGACAGCTAAGAAATGCAGTTATATACAAAAACCTAAATAGAAAGGAAAGACATTAAAATTTGGGGAAAAAAGAGCTCTAGTCAACTGAAAAGAAGTGAAGAAAGGTGATTAGGAAATAAATCCATTAAATACCATTGTCAAGAAATAAACAGAAAAGTAGTCCTCTGGCCTTTGCATCTAGCTCACGGGTTTAGTTTGGAATGTTCCTGGGTTCTGAAACTGATGTGACAGAAGCCAGGAAAAGATATAATAAAGAGATTAGTCTGAAGAGATTCCAAAGTGCAACTGCTAATCAGAAAATAAAGGACCACCACAATATCCTTAAAATTTTTGTTTCACTTAATTTTTTTCTAAAAAAAGCTTTTCCTTCTCCTATCTCTTTCATAAAGGGGTTGGCAGAAATATTTGGAATACATGCTGAAATGCCCTCATTAGAAACATGCCCCAATCTTTTCAACAAGCAGAAACATTAAATTTTGGAGAATGTTTATTCATTGCACTGACATAAAATTTATTGTGAAACAACTTCATTTCTCTGGTTAAATAGTTTAAGGAAAAAAAGAATACATATAGTGGAATCAAGTAATATCTGCTCATACTGTTTCCCTGGAAATATGGAAGATCTGAATTGGCACAGATAGGAATTGACAGTGTACCCGCTTACTAACTAGACTGGTTACTTTTCTAGACTGTACAGTATTGTTTTAGTGCATGTAAAAAGATGCTCAGAGAATTTCCTCTAAAAGTTAAATGTGAATTTTAAAAATTAGAAGATAAATCTTTGATATAAAATGATACCTATACTTAAGAATTCAACTTAATATTTTGGACATAGGAAACCTCTCTTTTAATTGTCAAGTTACTCCCAATTTGAAGGTAATGTCTTAGAAAGGTATGATATGTTCAGAGACAGATAGCTAAGAAATGCAGTTATACACAAAAACCCAAGCAGAAAGGAGAGGCATTAAAATCTAGGGAATATAGGTTAAGTCTTTTGACATTCCATGATGTGGTCTACTTCCCAAACTCCATGCACCTGGGTTGTATGGGACAACAGGAACAGTTGACACAACTCTGGAGTTTGTGTGGATTTCATGTGGCATCATATCTACTGCTTAGTTAGCCATGCAGCTTGACAGATGTATGAGTATATTTCCCAGTCATCATCAATCAGCACCATACACATACACACACATGCACACCCATCCATCCACAATATCTATAAAATAATGGAAGTAGAATTATCTGCTATTTTCCAAATTCAAATGAAAGTATAATACATTTTGAAATATTCATAAATAATAATACATACATATGGAACACCTTTCCATACATATTCTTACTCTCTTTTAGAAACTCTGCTTCTCAATTGCTTTTACTTTATATTTCATTTGCTCTCACTTTTAAGGACATAAGTAAAATAAATATCATCCTAATTTTTCAAGTGGAAATACTGAGGCATGGACTGATTAAGGGCTTTAGTAGATATTTCTCAAACTGGCTTACTGTGAATTTGAGGCAAGAAACCAAGTTTCTAACCTCTTTATTCCATGTTCTTCCCATTGGCTTAATGACTCCTTAACAGAATGAGGGTTTTAAATTAAGAATTATTTGGCAGCTTCCACCTTATGAGTGCCTAACACCTTAAAACAATTAGTCCATTCAGTGTTTTCTTCCAGGTATCATGACAATTATTTAAAATTTTTATATGCCTATTACCCTTACATACTTTTAAAAATTAAATGAATATATTAATCCTGGATTTTAATATCCTTCCAAGAAGAGAATAATTATTTATTGATGTATTTCAAGTCAAGTCATGACTGTAATTATTGTTATGTATAGTTTGTGCCATGTTTATCTCATAACCTGAATTTGTAATTCATTTTCTACCCTGCTTCCCCCAACTCCATGCATTATTTTAATAGTAAATTGACTTTTACATCTCATTTAACATTTATTTTTAGGCTAAAAGAATAACTAACTCGAGTTTTTGAAGTTGCTAATTACCAATATACAAAGATCTATTAAGCAGACGTTTATCTCCTTGTGTTTTCCTTGAATAACGATTTCAAGCCATTGGGACCTATAGAAAAAGTTGCCTTTTAAAAATTGGCATCTTATTGAGGTTTAGGAACAACATTCAAGAGTTTTAAATTGTGAAGTTCCACATGAAGGAAATAGGTCAACTTCAATACCAAACTAAAGATGTTAGATCAATGTGTTCCAACCTCAAAAGAATTTATTGGATATGTTTTCTTAGACTAAACTTCATAGCATAGGAGGGCCAAGCTTTCCTGAACTGATTTTTAAGTCATTTTATTGTATGATATAAACAATACCCCAAAAAGGGAGGAATTCCATTTCCCTTAAAACTAAAAACAAAAACAAATGAAAACTACAACTCAACGGATAAGTGTGGAAGGGCAGAAAGTTTGAGGGTTACAAAGGGGACTGATGCAAAATTCAAAAAATGTCAGTTGTCATAATAGGCTGCCTTACAATGGAAATAAATTAAAATCCTTATAGGTGGAGGAAACACTTACATAATCATTTGAGTGTACTAGATTTCGAATGATCTCATGATAAAGGTCCCAAGGAGCCCACAAACATACCACAAAGGAGACACTTTACACCCGGACTCATGAGTAGCAACTGTTCTTAAAAGAAAACAAATTTCTGTTCTGGGAATTTGAACCACTCCAAAGGATTTAATGACTTGCAGGGGTTTGTAGGTCAGTCACATCTGTTCTGTAATGAAATGCTTCTTCCTGTTTCTAAATTAACTAACTCTTAACCCCATTAGCCTTCATGTCTTAAAACAAAGATTATTCCTGTTTCACTAGCTGTGCAACAGTCAGAGCCTTTATGTTTATACCACAGATGGAACTCATCACAGTTTTATTCTTCTCTTTTGCTCAGCATAAAGAAGGATGATGCAAAAGAAAAGCAAGGGAAATAAAATCTGTACTTGGTTTAAAGGTCTAATTGGTATGTCTTGTTCACATGGTCACCTGTGGAAGATAAGAGTCTCTATGATAACAGCTAGCAGTTTTCCAAGATAGAGAGTTCCCTGTATTTCTTTCCTTCAATCATTAGATTTCCATTTTTTTGTTGTCTAAGTCTTCTGTGTAAAAAATGAAAGGGAGCTAGTCTAAGGGAGGCAGAAACAAAGTCTCCAGCTGTTTTAGAGACTTGTTTACACCTATGATGTAAGCTTCTGATGCTTTATGCTTAGACTATACCAAAATATAGAGATAGGTATTCCCCCCAAAACCTTATTGAAAGTGTAGCAACTGGTTTAAACACATTTTGAAGGAAAGGAGTAAAATGAGGAGTCACTTTACACCAAGATTCATGAAACCTAAAATGAGGGTAGGCTGAGAAGCTAATGCTTGGGGTGGGGGGTGAGTTAATGAATGAAAGAATTCACATATTTTATAAAGAGATTAGAGGAAGACTCCTTTAATTAAGGAAGATTGAAGAGAGAGTAGCCTTGTACCCTATTCCCTATAGCCTTCTTTTTTGCATAAATGATTAAAATGGAAGATAGAAAGAAGTAAAACTCCATCCCCATATTTATGTGTCCCTAGATCTTACCTGTGAGTAGACATGGTTTTGCCAGTGTTGTGCAGCAGGGTAATTTCCTCCCGGAAACCTCACCAGGCTGGCCTGAAGGAGGGCTGAGCTCCTCATTAAAGACTTTACGTCAAGCTGCAGGAATTTGTCAGGATGGTTGTTATTTGGCAAAACGGAGAGATCCATTTCTCCCTTCACCTACCGTGGAAAACAAAGGAAGGCAAAACTGCTCCTGTCAGACTCCTCCATTATTAATGAGCCTGAGGATGCTCCGACTGGCATCTGAAACCAGGTTTCTCAGTAGCACCGAGAAACCACTCTCGAAATGACACATTCAATGCACAGGGACAAAAAAACAAAGCAGCATACTGCCCTACCTCTTACACACACACACAAACACACACACACACATACACACACACACACACACACACACACACACACACATACACACACACAAGCATACACATTGACAGCGCTTTAGTGGAACAGATGAGGCTGCACTCATTAAAATTAATAGAATGACAAAATTAGATATGTGTACTACTTAATCTCTCTATTCACAGTTAGAAATAATTTAAGGAGAAATTTTGTTTGGATAAAGCCCCCCAGAGTCTCAATGTTACAGTCCATAATTTGGAGACCAGGAAATACTCACCTATGGACAGACATTGCTTGATTCTTGTCTCTGAACTTTGCTGAGGTAACACAGCTGACTTGGCCCTGCCCATACAGCCTCACATGTGATATGCAGGCTCATGTTTCTTCTCATGTTTTGACTTCGAGAACCTCAAGCGCATGTGAAACCTAAGCAGGTTTAGCTTGTCAGCTTTGTTCTGAGTAGGGAAATGGCAAGAATTTGCTTTATAGTTTGAATGCCCCAGCCTACTGCCTTGACCCATTCACTACCTAAGGTCCCTTTGATTCTGTTTTTAGATGTATATGCTCCTAATGTGTTTTGTTGTTCACACGGCACATTTGGACCCAAAGGAAAAACGTGATTGCTGGGTTTGGATGATATGCTGTCCTAAGTGAACCCATCTGCTGTTAAGAGAGCCAAGGTAGTAGTAAGGCTTCAGACAGTTGTAGCCATTCAGCAAGAGATGATGACTTTAATGGAGGTATGTTCTCTCTTTACAACCCACTGTATTAGATGACCCATACTCCTCACTGGGAAAGTGTGGATTTCCATCTGGAAGAAAGGCAAACCTTCCCACTTGTGAGAAGGTGAAGGTTAGCTATGTCAGCGGTTTCTAAAAGACATAGGTTGCCTGTTATTTTTGCATCTCTATAAACTGCTCTGATTCAGCAGGAAAGTTTCCCTTCCAGAGGCAGTGGGGTTACATGTGGAATGTATCAGCAGTAGATTTCAGAAGAGTGCCATACAGCTTACAAGAATCTGCTGCCAGGATGTTCTTGAATTGAGCAAGACACTGGAGAGTACTTACCTTCTTCATAGCAATAAACATGAGGGGATGTGTTAAAGAAAAACTACCCTACTTATAGTTGTAAAACTGAATTAAGCAGTTAACATTTTTCTATAAGAAATTTTTGGACCCAAACTTTATCACTGTCTTACAATGTTTAAAATAGGTTTGGATGGCTTTTAAAATATATTTACCAGAGAAAGTAACGAGTATTTAATAATGACAGTAATAACAAAGCAGTTAAACCACAAGTGTTTCAAGAATCAAGCATATTATGTGTCTGTGCATGTGCTTGGTACTTTCTGTATTTTTCTGGTTGCTGCCAGAATATATCTAATGAACAACTATTTCTCAGGCTGCTTGCTTTTCCTAAAAGATTCTTTGGGGAATAACACACATCGTCTTTGTTCAAGAAGAACCTTACTTGTCTTTGGCTCTCTATATTGGCAAGTGGAGACACAGAACCTAGCTCCAAATATATTTGATTAGGCCTTTTCCTAGCCAAAGTATGAGGTAGGTGGAATGAGCCTCCAGTTTTCCTCAGGCGTCCTTCCTTTAGATTCCTCCAACATGCCCAAGATGCCCAGAGGCTGCAATACAGTCTCATTCCGTTTTCAAGTTTAGTCTCAGACTCTCCATTTTCTTTCACCATCCTTTGTCTACCTTTACCTCAAACCATCAGTTCTCTTTCTCACTAGGTAGGCTGTATGACCGAATTTCAAGAAATCAAGTTTTATCACCCCCCCACTGACTTCCCCATGCCCCCACTTCACATCAAACTTATGCCTCTGCTTATGCCAGTTCTGAGTTTGGAAACATTCCTTCCTATTTCTGGCTATTGACTGCCTCCTAATCATTCTTCAAGGACTATCGCTTATATCTAGGCTTTCACAAAACCTTTATACATTTTCCCTAGTAGATGTGACTGTTTCCCTCCTTTGAAACCTTACAGTGATTCACTTATAATCTCATCTTATTATCTTTTGTTTACTATGTATTTCATACTTTTGTTTTAAGAGCCTCTACACTAGATGATATATCACAAAAGAGAAGCCCTATTGCATGGTTCCTTTCATATGAGTCATGTCTGAAGACCCTATGAAGCCCTTAGCTCAATAAATAATTTGTTGTCTCTTCCATTCTCTTAGGACTTGGCTATGATCAAAAACTGATAATCCAATTAAAATTTGATCAAAAATGGCTTAATGCTCTATTTTTCAATCTGTGTTCCAACGATACTCAGTGAAAAAAAGGATTCCATTGCCAAAAATGACATCCTCTATATTCATTTCTGGTAAATTTATAATGCATAAACTCATACTGAAGACTGAAAGTCTCTGTTTAGTGAATTCTAGCATTTTTCAAACCTATCATAATAATTCTAGTTTATTTTTTTTCAATTAACTCTTTAAAAATTAAGTCACTTCAGAATAATTGGACAAACATTGACTTAGTTTTCCCTTACTGTCAATAATACCTTCATTCAAGAGTGACAAAGGATTTGAATATACATAAATAAAGAGTTATACTGAAGGAGCAATCTCACCTACAGTTACCTGCAGGAAAGTGTCTATAGAAGACAAGGCATAGAGTTACTATCTGCTGCATTAGAACGTTTTCATAAAAACAAAGAAAATCATGATTGTGGAGTTGATTTGTTGTAAAATAGGGACCGAGCACTTAATTCGCAGACACCAACACCAAAAATACAAGTTATAAAAAGGAGAGGTTTTTATTAGCCAAGAGCTGGGCCAGCAGCCACTTGCCTGCTGGACATAACAGTTCCACAGCAAGGGCCCCCATTTGCTGTAGGGGCTTGCTTAAATGGGGGAAAACCACATTGGGACTTTCCAAGTGGGCCAAACCGCAACATCCTGGAGGCCTAGGTACCTTTCAAGCAATGCTAGCGGGGTTCACAGAAGCGAAAAAAAAAACTGTTAAACAGTTTAACCTAGCCAGCAGGTGCTGTTGCCAGTTTCCAGGAAGGGAATTTTTTTTTTTTTAACTGTGCAAATGTTGAGTACATGCACAGTTAAGTTAGCCTAAGTTTTGACATTATAGATGTCTTTTTAAGCCCCCTTCCACAATTGCTTCTAAACATGCTGAAGAAATTAGTGAAAGAAAATGATAAAACTGGGGGATTTAAGTTCACAGTTCGAGGTTTGAGTTGAGAACCAGAAAGTTTTCATTATTGCCCTGAAATAAAACCTTTTTTTAAAAAAATCGACCCATAATAATAATTACATACACACACACACACACACACACACACACACAATTTATCTGGTACATAGTGATGTTTCAATACATATGATGTATAGTGTATTGTGATCAGACCAGGGTAAGTAGGATACCCATCATCGGCATTACTTATCATTCTTTGTGTTGGGAAATATCCTCTCCTCTAGCTATTTGAAAATTATTAGGCTGGTGCAAAAGTAACTGCGTTTTTTGGACCATGAATTTTAAATCATTTTAACTAGACTCAAAAACATCTTTATCAATCAAAGTAGAAATCATTTCAATCAACGCATTTTTGCTAGTGAGAAATAAGTTTGTTTATTCCTATAGTGTAAAAATCTGTGCTTTGGGATTTGATGAACTTTGGAAAGCATTTTTTGCATCCTGCTGGTTGTGGCAGCGTTGTCTCTGCAAAAAGTTGTCAAGATGCTTGAAGAACTGGTTGTGTGTTGGTGAGAGGTCAGGTGAATACGGCAGATGAGGCAAAACTTCATAGCCGAATTCGTTCAACCTTTAAGCGTTGGTTGTGTGCAACATGCAGTCGGGCATTGTCATGGAGACGACTTGGGCCCTTTCTGTTGACCCATGCTGGTTGCAGGCGCTGCAACTTTCAGTTTATCTCATCAATTTACTGATCATAATTCTCAGATTTAATGGTTTCACCGGGATTCAGAAAACAGTAGTGGATCAGAGTGGCAGCAGACCACCAAACAGTGACCATGACCTTTTTTTGTGCAAGTTTAGCTTTGGGAAGTGCTTTGGAGCGTCTTCTTGGTCCAACCACTGAGCTGGTCATGGCCAGTTGTTGTATATGATCCACTTTTCGTTACATGTCACAATCCAATAGAGAAATGGTTCTTAGAATAAGAGAAGAGGACACTTTAAAATGATAATTTTTTATTTTCATTTTTGGTCAGCTCATGAGGCACCCATTTATTGAGGTTTTTCATCTTTACAGTCTGCTTCAAATGCCAAATGACCATAGAATGGTTGATGATGAGTTCTTCAGCAACTTCTCATGTAGTTGTAAGAGGACCAGCTTTGATAATTGCTCTCAGTTGGTCATTGTCAACTTCCCATGGCTGGTCACTATGCTTCTCATCTTAAAGGCTCTCATCTCCTTTGCAAAACTTCTCGAATCCCCACTGCACTGTACATTCATTAGCAGTTCCTGGGTCAAATGCGTTGTTGATGTTGTGAGTTGTCTCCCCTGCTCTACAACCCATTTTGAACATGAATAAGAAAATCTCTCAAATTAACCTTTTGTCTAACATCATTTCCATAATCTAAAATAAGTATAAAATAAATGGCAAATAATATCATTAACAAAAAAGAAAAACAAAGTGAGAATTGCATTTTAAAATGATGTATAACATGACAACATTTATTTAAGAATGTATTACAATATCAAACAGCAGATATCAACCATGCAAAAACCAAAGTTACTTTTGCACAAACCTAATATTATTAACTATAATCATCCTATAGTGCTACAGAATACTAGAACTTATTCCTTCCATTTTGCTGTAATTTTTTTCTTTGGCAAATCTCTTCCTATTCTTCATCTCCCTCTCTTCTCAGCCTTTAGTAACCTCTGTTATACTCTTCACTTCTATGACATCAACCTTTTTTAGCTTTTTCATTTGAATGAGAGCATATGGTGCTTAACTTTCTGTTTTTGGCATGTTTTACTTAACATTATGGCCTCCAGACTCACCTATGTTGCCTCATGAGACAGAATTTTATTATTTTATATATATACCACAGAATACTATTCTATGTCTATCTATCTCTATATATTACATATATATATACACACACATATACACACTGTGATATATATAATCTATGTACACATATATGTAAATATATATATAATATTTTTTATCCATTCATCTGTTGTTGAGCACTTGGATTAATTTCATATCTTGGCTATTGTGAATAGTATTGCAATAAATGTGAGAGTGCAGATATCTCTTTTATACACTGATTTCCTTTGGAAAAATACCCAGTTCAGGAACTAATGGATTATACAATAGTTCTGTTTTTAGTTTTTGAGGAACCTCCATATTTTTCTCCATTGTGGCTGTTCTAGTTTACATTACTACCAATAGTGTATAAGAGTTCCCTTTTCTTCTCATCCTTGTCAGCATTTGTTATTTTTTATCTTTTTAATAATAGTAATTCTAACTGGGGTAAGACTAATAAAGATTAATAAAGATAATAAAGATAAATAATAAACTCATGGTTTTAACTTGCATTTCCTGATGATTAGTGATGTTGGGCATTTTTTCATATACCTATTGTATGTTTGTATGTCATCTTTTGAGAAAAGTCTGTTGTCCGTTATTTTTTTGTTTATTTTTTTACCAATCTTACAGAAATAGATTAATTTTAAAATGCTATAAATGACCGTATGCCAACAAATTAGGTAGCTAGTTGAAATGAACGTGTTTCTAGAAAGACACCAAATATTGAAGTGGAATCAAGAAGAAACAGAGCATTTGATTAGAACTATAATAAATAAATAACTTGAATTAGTAACCAAGAACTCATTTTTAAAAGCCCAGGCCCAGCTGGCTTTACTGGTGGATTCTTTTTTTTTTTTTTAAGTTGGAGTCTTACTCTGTTACCCAGACTGGAGTTTAGTGGCCACTCCCGGCCACCGCAGCCTTGATCGGCTGGGCTCCGGCGATCCTTCCGCCTCAGCCTTCCAAGGAGCTGGAACTACAGGTGCGTGCTACCATGCCCAGCTAATTTTTTGATTTATTGTAGAGATGAGGTCTCACCAAGTTGCCCAGGTGGGTCTTAAACCCGTGGGCTCAGGCAATCCACTCACCTCAGCTTCCCAAAGGCGTGGGATTACAGACTGAGCCACTGAGCCCGGCTTACTGGTGTATTCTAACAAACATTTAAATATGAATCAATATCAATTACTCATCCTTTCTTCTTAAAAAATAGAAGAAGAGGAAATATGTCTCACCTCATTCTCCAAAACCAGTATTACTTGATATCAAAACCAAATAGAGATAGCACAAGAAAACTATAAGCCAATATCTCTTATGAATATAGATATAAATATACTTGGTAAAATAATAGAAAACTAAATACAGATAGATACAAAAAGAATTTTTTTTTTTTTTTGCCACGACCAAGTGAAATTTATTGCAAAGATGCAAGATTGGCTAAACATATGAAAATCAGTAAATATACTATCTCCTAGCAATAGAATTTTAAAAACATGTGAGCATCTCAATAGAATTCTTAAAAGTATGTCACAACACATAACAACTTTTTAATGATAAAACCACTCAACAAACTAGTAATAGAAGCAATTTCTAAAATCTGATAAAGGATATTTACAAAGTTCTCACTGCTAACATTATATTTAATGATGGAAGACTGAATGATTTCTTCTAAGATTAGGAATAAGATGAGGATGCCTATATTACCACTTATTTTTTTTCATAATCAATATTTTTTATTATGGTTTTGTGGGGTACAGTTAAGGTTTAGGTGTACAATTAGTTTTCATTCAGGCACCCTGTTGATAAGAGGTGTTTCCCCATCCCCAGACAGATATTTGCTACTGTTAATCCCATCTCCCTCCCCCCCACAATTTCCCAGAACCATCAGTCATTTTCTTATAGTGTTACATTGGATGTTCAAGGTCCATTATATGAGTGAGAACATGTGATACTCGGATCTTTGTTTCTGTGAGAGGTCACTCAGTATTATAGACTCTAGTTGCACCCAGGTTGCTGTGAAATTCATGGTTTTCTTCTTTTTATGGCTGCATAGTATTCCATTGTGTATATGTACCAGATTTTTAAAATCCAGTCTTCTTTTGATGGGCAGCATGGTTGTTTCCAGGTTCTTGCTATTGTGAACAATGCTGCGATAAACATATGTGTGCAGGTATCTTTTTTAGAGACTGATTTGAGTTCTTCAGGGTATATTCCCAGTAGGGGGATTGTGGGGTCATATGGGAGGTTGATATTTAGAGCTTTTAGAAATTGCCACACTGCTTTCCACAGAGGTTGCACTAGTTTACACTCCCACCAACAGTGTAGAAGTGTTCCCTTTTCGCCACACCCTCCCCAGCAGCTGTTATTTTTTGAGTTGTTGATAATTGCCATTCTGACTGGAGTTAGGTGGTATCTTAATGTGGTTTTGATTTGTAACTCCCTGATGATTAGTGAGGTTGAACATTTCTTCGTGTGTTTGTTGGCTGCTTGGATGTCCTCTTTTGTGAAGTGTCTGTTATATCTTTTGCCCATTTTATAATGGGGTTGTTTGTTTTTTTCTTTTCAGCACATTTTAGTTCCTTGTAGATCCAGGATGTTAAGCCTTTGTCAGACCTGGTGTTGGCAAATACTTTTTCCCAGTCTGTAGGCTGTCTCCCTGCTCTCTTGATGGTTTCTGTGGCCTTGCAGAAGCTTGTCAGTTTAATAAGGTCCCATTTGTCTATCTTCTCTCTTATGACCTATGGGTTTTGGGTTTTGTTTAGGAATTAGATGCCAGTTCTGATTTCTATGAGGGTATTTCCTTCATTTTCTAAGGTTCTTATGGTTTGAGGTTTTACATTTAGGTCTCTGATCCATTTGAAGTTCACCTTTTTGCATTGGGATAGACAGGGGTCCTGTTTCAATCTTCTGCATGTGGTCAGCTAGTTTTCCCAGCACCATTTACTGAATAGGTTCTTCTCTCCCCAGTGGTAGGTGGTGGAGGCTTTGTCGAAGATGAGTTGGTTGAGAAATTGAGGTTTAGCTTCTGGGATCTCAATTCTATTCCATTGATCTATATGCCTGTTCCTATACCAATACCAAGCTGTTTTGATGATTGTAGCTTTATAGTAAAGTTTGAAGTCTGGTAATGTGATACCACCTGTTTTGTTTTTTTTTGCTGAGGATTGTTCTGGCTATTCTTGGACGTTTGTGTTTCCATATGAATTCCTGTGTTGTTTTTCTAGGTCTGAGAAGAATGTTGCTGGTAATTTGATGGGTATTACATTGAATTTGTAGATTGCCTTAGGTAAGATGGACATCTTCACAATGTTGATTCTTCCAATCCATGAGCATGGGATATTTTCCACTTGTTTGTGTCATCTTTGATTTCTTTGAGCAGTGTTTTGTAATTTTCATTGTAAAGGTCTTTCACATCTCTGGTTAGGAAGATGCCAAGGTATTTCATTTTTTTTTTTTGTAGCTATTGTGAATGGAATTGTGTTTTTTATTTGGGTTTCTATTTATTATTGATGTAGAGAAATGTGATTGTCTTTTGCACATTTATTTGTACCCTGAGACTTTGCCAAAGGCCTTTATCAGTGTAAGGAGGTTTTTGACAGATTCTCTTGGGTTTTCAAGGTACACAATCATATCATCTGCAAAGAGAGATAACTTGACTTCCTCTTTTCCTATTTGAATACCCTGATTGCCTCCTCTTCTTGATTGCTTGAGCCAGGACTCCCAATACTATGTTGAACAGGAGGGTGAGAGTGGGCATCCTTGTCTTGTTCCTGTTTTCAGGGGAAATGGTTCCAATTTATGTCCATTTAGGAGTATGCTGGCTGTGGGTTTCTCGTAGATGGCTTTTACTATTTTAAGGTATGTTCCCCATATGCCTAGATGTTCAGGGTTTTTATCAAGAAGGGGTGCTGGATTTTATCAAAAGCTTTTTCTGCATCTAATGATATAATCATGTGGTTTTTGTTTTGACATCTGTTGATGTATTTCATTACATTTATGGTTTTATGAATGTTGAACCAGTCTTGCATCCCAGAATGAAGCCTACTTGGTCATGATGGATGATTTTTGAGATGTATTGCTGATTTCGGTTTGCTAGGATCTTGTTGAGAATTTTAGCATCTATGTTCATCAAAGATATTGGCCTGTAGTTCTCTTTCTTTGTTGGATCTTTACCTGGCTTGGGTATCAATGTGATGTTGGTTTTGTAAAATGATTTGGGGAGAGTTTCATTTTTTTAAATTGCCTGAATTACCTTCAGTAGGATTGGTATCAGCTCCTCCTTAAATGTCTTGTAGAATTCTGCTGGAAAGCCATCTGGACCAGGGCTTTTTTTTTTGTAGAAAGTTCTTTTTATTATGTAGTCGATTTCCTTGATTGTTATTGGGCTATTTAGGGTCTCAATTTCTTCTTGTTCCAACCTAGGTAGGTTGTATGATGTCAGAAAGTCCTCCATTTCCTTAAGGTTTTCAAATTTGTTTCCATATAGTGTACATAGAGGTCTGTAATGATCTTTTGTTTTTCTTCAGGGTCAGATGTGACTTCACCTTTTGTGTTTCTGATTGTGCTTATTTGGGTTTTTTCTCATTTTTTCTTGGTCAGTCTAGCTAGGGGACCATTGATCTTGTTTATCCTTTTGGAGAACCAGCCTTTTGTTTCATTGATTTTTTTTGCATTATCTTTTTGTCTTCTATGTCCTGGATTTGGGCTTTTATTTTGGTGATCTGGATTCTTCTGCTGAAATTAGGGTTTTTGTGGTCTTGATTTTGCAGCTTCTTTAGGTGGCTTTTTAGGTTGTTAATTTGTATTCCTTCCATTTTCTTCATGTGTGTTTGTAGGGATATAAATTCCCCTCTTACTACAGCTTTCAAGGCATCCCAGAGATTTTGGTAAGATGTTTCTTCATTTTCATTTGTTCCCAGCTATCTTTTGACCTCTGTTTTGATTTCATCATTGACCCAGGAGTTGTTTAGCATCATGCTGGTTAGTGTCCATGCTGGTCTTTGTGGGTTTCGGGGGGACTTTGTTGGTGTCAATGTTTATTTTTATTCCACTGTGGTCTGAGAAGGTGCATGGTAGAATTTCGGTCCTTTTAAATTTGCTTATGCTTGATTTATGGCCAATTATGTGGTTGATCTTAGAATACGTTCCATGTGGTGATGAGTAGAATGCATATTCTGTGGTCTTTGGATGGAGTGTTCTGTACGTATCAATTAAGTCCATTTGGTCCAAAGTCACAGTGAGGTTCCGGATCTCCTTGCTGATATTTTGTCCTGATGATCTGTCTAGGGTTGTGAGTGGGGTATTAAAGTCCCCAGTTATGATGGTGTTAGAGTTAATATCTTCCTTTAGTTTTCCTAGAAGTTGCTTTATGAAAGTTGGCGCACCTATGTTGAGTGCATATATATATAGGATAGATATTTCTTGTTGATGGATTGAACCTTTTATCATTATGTAGCGGCCTTCTGTATCTTTTTTGATTTTTAATAGCTTGATGGGTATTTTGTCTGAAATTAAGATCACTACTCCTCCTTTCTTTTGTATTCCATTCACCTGAAAGTTTGTTTCCCATCCTCTTACTTTGAGTCTGTGGGTGTCCTTTCTAGTGAGGTGAGTCTCTTCAAGGCAATAGATTTTTGCCTGATGATATTTTATCCATTTTTCCATTCTATGTCTTTATAGTGGTGCATTTAATCCATTCACATTTAGGCTAATAATTGAAATGCAAGAGTTGATCCCTGTCATAAGGTTCTTACAGAGTTTTTCCTGTTTGTTTGTTGTCTTTCTTTGGGTTTTTGAGTTGGCTAATGTATGTTTTTAATCTTTTGCCTGTACTCTTGTGAAGAATGTTGTTTTTTCTTTTTTCTTTTTCTTCTGTGTTCAATACTTTCTTAAGTGTTTCTTATAGAAGTGGTCTGATGGCAGCGTAGGTTCTTAGGGATTGGATGTCTGGAAAAGATTTCAATTCTCCCTCACTAATGAAGCTTAGTTTGGCTGGGTAGGTTATTCTTGGTTGAAATTGTTGATTTTTTAGAACTTTGAGGATACAGCTCCAGGCTCTCCTAGCCTGAAGGGTTTCTGTGGATAAATCTGCTGCTATTCTAATTGGTCTTCCCTGGTAGGTAGTCTGGCCTTTTTCTCTTGCTGCCTTTAGGATTTTTTCTTTTATAGCTACTTTGCTTAGGCAAATTATTATGTCTGGGAGTTGGTCTTCTCATTTGTTGTCTTGCAGGGGTTCTCTGAGTCTCTTGTGTTTGAATTTTTTCATCCTTGATGAGATGAGGGAAGTTTTCTTGAATAATTTCATGGAATGTTTGTTCCAGTGTGGCTTCTGTTTCTCTCTCTGCCTCAGGAAGCCCAATTACTCTTAGGTTTGGTCTCTTGAAGTGATCATTCATCTCTTGCAGATTTTGTTCTGTCTTTTTGAACTTCTTTTTTATGCTTTTGGGTTAGTTCTGTGTTTTGGTCTTTGAGCGCTGAGATTCTTTCTTTTGCTTGGCTAATTCTGCTTTCCATGCTTACTAGTTTGTTATTTATTTCCATCACAGTATTCTTTACTGCTATTATTTCTGACATCAGCTCCTTCCTGTTTTCCTCTTGTCCCTCCTCAATTTTTTAAATTCTCTCCATTAATGTCTTGATGTCTCGGTTTGTTGCATGTGACCAGTCATTCTGAGGGCTCTTCATTGTTTGTGTTCCAGAATCTGTTTTCTCAGTGTCTGATCTCCCAGGGGTCTGTGTGAGACCTATATTCTTCTTTTGGTTTTTCTTCATTTGTGTGGTTTTTCCGCCTCCCTACTTTTTCCTTCCCTCCACATCACTGTCTTCTTTAATTCTGTTATTCGGGTGTAAAGGGATGGGTTTTACTTCTGTTTGTTCAATCTCCTATTCTTTATGTATGCCCTCTTACTTTGTTCAATTCTGGAGTTGCACTGTAGGTTGGGGGTGGTCCTTTTTGCAGTTTTGAGATTTACTTAAGGAGGGAGCTGTGATTCAAAATCTATCTGCAGGTCCTGGTATTCGCTGACAGGTGTGTGGATAATCTGGAACCCACTTCTCACTGCCTTGGAATCTGTCTGCAGTGGGGCTGTAGGTTTACTCCCTGAAATAAAATGTGATTAGCAGAGGGAAGAGAATGGAGCAGACAGTGGTTTGAAGAGGGAGGTGGAGAGATAGAAGAGTAAGGGGGGAAACAAACGAGTGTACCAACAAATGGAGAGAGAGACCTATACTGAAACAGAAAAAAACTGTAGACCACAGCTACAGATGAATCAACTCCCATACAAAAAAAAAAATAAAACATATAATGATGTTAACATACAAGCTAACCAACCACTTTATTGGTGTACTGTTCCTCTATACAAAGATATGGTTTGCAGAGAGAAGAAAAGAGAAGAAAAGGAAGAGAAAAAAAAGGAACAAGACAGTAGGAATAGAATTGTCATTAAACTAACAGAATCAATCAAGCACACTCTGAGACTTTTTGTTTAAGTCCAATGTCCTTTCAGTTCTGATTTCTAGCTATCTTTTCTTTCTTTTCTTTTTTTTTTGAGTTGGAGTCTCACTCTGTTGCCCAGACTGGAGTGCAGTGGCCGTTCCCGGCCACCGCAGCCTTGATCTGCTGGGCTCCGGCGATCCTTCCACCTCAGCCTTCCAAGTAGCTGGAACTACAGGCATGCGCTATCACACCCAGCTGATTTTTTGATTAATTGTAGAGATGAGGTCTCACTGCCCAGGTGGGTCTCGAACCCATGGGCTCAGGCAATCCACTCACCTCAGCCTCCCAAAGGTGCGGGATTACAGGCTGAGCCACCAAGCCTGGCTTCTAGCTATCTTTTCAAGGTGGTAAATTAGTTTGCAGTTAGTGTTAGTTGCCCCTGGTCTGCTGTGAAGGACAGTTCAGATCACCCTCCATTCACCACTCTGGCCTATGTCTTTTTCAAGCCTGTTTCTCCTGTTTTGGTGTTGTTACCTTGAATCGCCAGCAGGTGGTGTTATCTCAGCTGCTCGCCCCAGAGTGGGTGGGGCCGGATAGGAACCTGCAGAGACTGGAGATGGATGCCTGCCTCAGGGCAGACAGCACGAGACTCACGGCAGGCAGGACATCTCGGTTGCAGGTGAGGTGGCAGCGATCCCAGCAGATCTTGCCTGCAGGGGCTTCAAGGACAGAAGTCATGGATCGCCTCCGGCCCAGGTGGTGCGATGTGCTATTGGTGACGGCAGCGGCATCTGTGCTGCAGTGACTGTCCAAACTGCTGCAATGCCCCATTGGTGGCAACGACCGAGGTCCGTATGAAGAGCAGGCTGCGATGTTGGGGTCCGCAGACCCCAGGGAGAGAGCCAGAGACCCACTGCAGTTGTCCTTGGCAGAGGGTTTCACAGACCAGGTTGCCCCGTTGCCATCTTGCCGGAAGTCCTCTGTCCATTTTTTAATTAGAATTTTTTTGAAATGTTTGGTTTCCTTGAATATTCTGGAGATAAATACCTGTTGGATGAATAGTTTGCAAATTTTTCTCCTATTCTGTTGATTGTCTTTTGACTCTGTTGATTGTTTCCTTTGCTCTGAAGTTTTTTAGTGTTATCTAATCTTACTTATTATTTTTCCATTGTTGCCTGTGCTTTTGAGTCTTATTCATAAAATCTTTTCACAGGTCAATGTCCTGAAGCATTTCTTCTATATTTTTTCTAATAATTTATAGTTTCAGGTCTTTAATTTTTAAATCCATTTTGAGTTGACTTTTTATAGAGTGAGAGATGGGGATCTAGTTTCATTCTTTGGCACATTGATATGCACTTTTCCCTGCACCATTTGTTAAAGAGACTCTTCTTTCTCCTACAAATGTTCTTGGCACTTTTGCATCAAATTGGTTGGCTGCAACTACTTTAATTTCTGGGTTCTCTACTCTGTTCCAGTGGTCTATGAATCTGTTTTTATGCCAATACATGTTGTTTTGGTTATTACAGCTTTGTAGTCTATTTTGAAATCTAATGTTGTGATGCCTTAAGCTTTATTCTTTTTTTGCTCAGGATCACTTTGGTGGCTGCTCAACATCTTCTGTGATCTCATACACGTTTTAGGATTTTTTTCCCCCTATTTCTGTGAAGAATATTGTTATTGGTATTTTGATAGGAATTTTATTGGCTGTAGACTGTCTGGAGGATATGGTCTTTTAAAAAATATTAATTTTTCTAATCCATGAACATGGGATGGCTTTTCATTTTGTATGTGTGTCGTCTTCAATATCTTTTGTCAGTGTTTTATAGTTTTGCGTGTAGAAATTTTTCAGCTCTATGGTTCAATTTATTTCTAAGTATTTTATTCTTTTATAGCTATTATGAATGGGATCGCTTTCTTGATTTATTTGTCAGACTGATTGCTGTTAACATACAGCAACACTGATAATTTTTGGATGTTAATTTTGTATCCTACAACTTTTGTATGTTAATTTTGTATCCTACAACTCAATTTTAAGGGGTTTTTAGTAGAGTCTTAAGGTTTTTCTAAACATAAGGTCCTCTTTCAAGCAGGGACAATTTTACTTATTCCATTCCAATGTGGATGCCCTTTATTTCTCTATCTTCCCTAATTGCTTGGACTGGGATTCACAGTACCATTTTGAATAAGAATGGTGAGAGTTGGCATTCTTGTCTTTTTCCAGTTCTTATGCTTTTCCCTGTTTCTGTGTGATGTTAATTGTGGTTTGGTCACATTTGGCCTTTATTGTATTGAACTACTTCACACAATAGAATCTTTTAAAATTATACTGCTGATTTCACTCAGGACCTATCCCTATTATCTGCCATATCTTCCAAGTCCTGGAAGATCCAAGGGGACAAGGAAAAAAGTGTGACTTGTGAGGTGGTGCCATGAGTTTCCAAAAAATTGCAAAATTTTGGAAATTCATATTGACTCTATGAAAATGTTTCTTAGGGTATTAGATTAGGGTTGAAGGAATAAGTTGTTAGAGGAAAGTACATACACATTTAGAAAGACAGGTTTTAATATGATAGATGTGCTCAGCACCTGTTAAATGATGTCCCCAAGGGGAACCAGAGGGCATTCCTATCAAGAAGGCTTTGAAAACCACAGTGGTAAAGGCATATTGGAATCCTTAAAGAACTCTACAGTGACTGTTCTCTGAAAGCCAGGAATGACATTCAGAAGTGCTGCCATAGAACTGGTCTTCCTGAAGATAATAAGGATAATAAATTCCATATGCCAGGAACCAAATGGCAGAATTTAACTTCCAGAAGCCATGTGTGCAAGGTTACCATAAAGAGAAGTAGAGTCAAAGTGGTAAATGGAATTGCTATGTTACGAATGTTGGTGCCTCCCACTCCCCCATTCATATGTTGAAACCTAATACCCAATGTAATGGAACTGAGAGGTAGAGCTTTTAGAAGGTGGTTAGGTCATGATGCAGAACCCTCATGAAAGTAAGATGTACTCCTATAAAAGAGTTTTAAGGGGTATCCTTACCCTTTCTGCCATGTGAGAATAAATAGAAGTCTGCATTTATGATGAACAATTCCTTACCAGACATCAAATCTGCTGGTGCCTTGATCTTGAATTTTCTAACCTCCAGAACTGTGAGCAATGCATTTCTATGGTTTATAAATTAGCTAGTCTAAGCTATTTTGCTATAGCTTCCCAAATGGACTAAGACAAGAATGGTTTGACCTGCAAATATTTTTGGTTTGGGCAAATTGATCAGTTAGTCCTGAAGACTGAAATATATGGGCATTCTACTAAAGTCTTATTTGATTTGTATAAACATAATATCTCTATACTTGGTGAACAGTAGTCTTATCTGAATTACCATACCAGGAAATTGAACTCCCATGATCAATTTTCATAGGAGAGATGTTTTGCAGACCCAGGACTCTTTAAATGAAGGAGGGGCCAGTTCTTTTTGAAAAAGATTTGTACTACTCTGTCCAAAATTCATTTTATAAATCTACCTCCTAGTTTTCTCTAGGAAAAATTTGGCTATTTAAAGACATGACTACATTGGGGAAGGGGAAATAAATCGTTTTGGTGATTACTGGTTGTGAACTAGTAATAATTTCTGGTGACCCCAAATTGCACCTGTAACTCCATAGTTAGAGCAAGAGCAAGAGCTTACAGAAGTCAGATATTTTGATCAAGTTTAGACATACCTGTCTCACAGTGGGCCCAAGAGTTCCCGAACCCACCTATTTCACTGTTGTCTTCCTAATTCTGGAAGGCATATTTAGAATAGACATACTCAGAAACTGGAAGAACCCTTCCCCTTTTGTTGGTTCAATGACCTATGGAATTAGTTTTTTTATGATGGTAAGTAACATCAATGGAAGCATCAGAACTACCTTTACATATTACAATTGGAAACTAAGCACAATACAGCATTCCTGAAAGGATTTAAACATTTCTTCCACCATTAAGGATTGGAAGGATGCCAATCTAGTCAATTCCCTCTCTCTCTCTCTCCCTCACCCTCCATTTTCTGTGAAGAATTCTGGATTTTAGAGAATCACATTAGGTTATCACATATTTATTCAGATAGTAGCTCTAATTTCAACCACTGTTCCAGATATATTACCAGTATAAATAAATATGTCCCCTAGAACCTGGAAAAACATTTTTAAAATAAGTTTTTAAGGAATATCAATAGTAGTTTTATGTTCATTGTCCTATCTTAGGGCTATATCAACTCTTTAACCCACAGGGTTATTTATATTGCATAGGATATTATACTGGTATACCACATCAATGAAACCATGGTGATTGGACCTGGTGGAGAAGTAGTAGCCAGTAATATCCTAATATGATATGTGTGATAGACAGTATGAATTAGTCCTCCCAAAATGTGGGGACCTCACACCATGGTAAAATATCCAGGAACTTAGCAGCACCTTGAGGTATTCTTTCTAAGTGATGGATAAGTTCCTGCCTCTGGCCATTTTTAAGAAAGAGATACAAAACCCAGTTGGGCTATAGTGGCAATATAGACCTCATTCGGGAATGCTACTCTGAAACATTACTGAGTAAACCCGACAACTTCCAGTTTATTAATGCACAGAGTAAGAGAGGAGACTGTAATCAGTGCATGTAGCAATTGAGGCTGCTCTGCTCTTTGGGATAAATGGCACAGCACGTGGTACTTGAAGAATCAGTGACACATGAGGATCCTATATGGAACCACTGGTAGGCACCTACTGATGAATGATAATGAATTTCTGGTTTGCTACTAGAGCCTAGTAAATCCTTTACATTTGACCATAGACTGCCAAATTCCCGTGCAACCTGGACTGCCCATTATAAGTTAGGTTATGCCTGATCAACCAAGCCTGTGCACAGATTATCTGCATGGAACATCACTCCATCATCAAGTGTACAAGATTAGTCTTGAGCACATTCTGAAGGCATATGTAAGTTTGTAAGCAAGTGAATCTGATGGTTAAGGGTCCTACTACTGCTACATTGCCTCCTCTCTTGCGACCCACACCTAGAGTCTCATAGAGCACTTCTTAAACCTAACTGACTGAGACAGAAAAAATTTTGCCTTGGTTTCCTAATGGTCATTCACAATATGCTAGCACAACCAAGGATGGAGAGCTGCAACTCTACAACCCCACACAGAGGTGACCCTGAATGATACTAGTAAGGAAAAGCCTCTCATTTGGAAGGAATTAAAGTTGTGCATCTCTGGCTGTTTATTTTACCTGGAAAAAAATTCCAGAGGTATAAATATGCACTAATTCATGGGTTATGTCTAATTGTTTGGCTGGCTTGGAAGAAACTTGGAAACATGACAAAAACTGGTAACAATGAAGTTCTGAGGAAAAAGGTATGTGGATAGATCTTGAATTGCTTGTATACCTACATTCCATTTACTGTTCACCAAAGAGCATCCTCAGAAATGGATTTCGATTACCAGGTGGACATGATGACATGTTCTGAGAATGTTGATTAATCTCTTTCACTCACTTGGGCTCAAGAACAAAGAGACAGTGGTGCCAGAAGTGGAGACTATGCGTGAGCTCAGCAACATGAACTTCCTTTCACCAAGATCTACTATAGTCATTAATAATAACAGAGAAGACATGTCCACAATATAATATAATTCTGTGGGATGATCAGCCAACCCCTTTGATTTTAGGTTGATTACATTCTACTGCCTCTGTCACAAAAGAGGCAGTGGCTTGCCCTTGCAGAAATAGTCTATTCCTCTAAAAATGGCTTTGTCTTTCCAGCCTGTAATGCTTCTGCCAAAATACCCTGTTGACTTAACAAACGTCTCATTCACTGTTATGGCATTTTTTCTGTTTAGGGAACTCACTTAACAGCAACAGTAACAACAATAAAAGTAAACAAAATGTGGCAATGGGCTTGTATGCATGCAAATCTCTAGTGTTACCATGACCCCCATCACTTAAAGCAGACGGCGTAACAAAATGTACAATACCTTCTAAAAAGAGGTTTAGTTTGGCACCAACTGAATGAAAACACTTTGGAGATCTGAGATAATATCCTCTAAGATATATAAGTTCTGAATTATCAATCAATAAATGGTGCTATTTGTACCTAGAGTCATGGATTCAGGAATCACAAAATATGAGCGGGACTGTCTCTTCTTCCTATTTCAATTTTCCTTCTCCCATTCACCTACTGTGTCACATAAGATTTGTTGATATTGGTTAATTTTATATCTTGGCAATTAAAAGTATTTACACAGCAAGGGACTGTGTAGAAACAAAATGACCCCCAATATTAAATTTATTAAAATAAAGATGAAAAATATTAATAAAGGACATGTAAAGAACCGTGAAGCTTCTGAGGTTTTCTACTACTTGCAAATATCATGTTAGCCTGCTGTGTTTTGGAGGAAGAAGACATGAGACTCCTGGGTTAGAGACAAAGGACTTTATTACTCACAGCAATAGTATTAATAAGGGAATCAGCTTTTCTTGTAATGGTTCCCTGTGCCTCAATTTCCACAAGGTAAAGAAAGTGAGGTCACACCAGCACACCAACTGGGTTGTGTTATAAGAGACAAACCCCAATTTTAGAAAACCGGAAGTTTTTGTAATGAGAAGCATGTTTGTCATTTAGAAATAATAGAGATATCACTTCTATCTTCCAAGGTGATTCGCTATACAAGCATCCTTTAGAAGACTGGAACAAAAGCAGACAGTAACTTTGTAAGATGTGGAAATGTGACTAAGTATATGAAGAATTGCCTCTCAATGGGAAGTTTCACATATTTTATTGAAAAATCTAAGAAATCATGTGAATCATGTACAATATTTTCTCACAAGAAAAAAATTAAGCTGGTTTTTGAACGTTTCACAGAATTGTAAAACTTAATTTTAAAAGGAAAAATAAGCACAATGAAACTACCACAGTAATATGTTTTTGTTTTTCCTTGTTCCTAGTAAAAAGGCAGAAAAATATTTAGTAAGTTTTCTTTTTATGAATTGTGAAACTAAGTACTATACTCTTTCATAACTCTGCTAAAAAGATACAAGGAAATGGGTGGAACAATGCTTTCGTTGTTCAAAATATTTTTAAAAAGCTAAAATCTAATGACAATATGTTAAAATAATACACATTTTTGTAAGATGTTACCATTTCTAACGGTTTCTCTACACTATATCAACAGTGCAATGATGATTCAGTGTAATTTCATTACAGTGTTTCATTGTTACAATACTTCCATTCAAGTGCATGTTCATGAACATGATCAAAGTCTCTATTTTGACTTTTCCATCATTAAAATAAGGTTATAATTACAGCAGAATTTTTCCTATGGATGTCTCTAAATCTGAACCAAATTCATAATACATTCTCTAAAAATCTGTTCACTATGAGGTTTGTTATGTTTACACATCTCCTGCAGAATACAGAAAATGGGCTAATTCTGTAGCAGGACACCAGAAACCAAAATAATTTCTCTCCAAATATGACTAAACTATTATGCTAAGTTAGAATACATTCTGGATAACTCAATGGTATCGGTGAGGAGAGAGTAGCACCTTAGAGACAGCCCTAACAAACAAACAAATTTTTTGTCTAATAATCTATTTTTTTTCTTTTTAAATTAGGCTATTGGATCCAACTTATTGTTCATATAAAACTATTTATGAAGCCATGTAGTATAAATCAAAATGTTTGCATAACCAAAACAAGCACCACATTGGATGTCTGGCAGGCAAAAAAATAAATTAATTAATTTGATTAAATTATATGTAATCTGATAATATTTGGTCTGAAAACATGCTAGTGTGTGTGTTTATAAATAATGTAATTGCAAAGAGCTGTGAGCCAGCCAGACTGCTAGAGGTCAACTCTTCTGTTGCAGCTTTTGAGCATAGAAGTCCCTGCATGTCTCACAGCAGCGCTGATACCACCGCATGTCCTGACACAGGTTCTTTTCACGTATCACTCGGCAATATACTGGCCATTGATCTCCCAGGCATTTGAAAGTCAGAGCAGCTGTGAGACAAAACAGAGTGAATCAATACATGTAGACATCATACATATCATTAGTAAAACCACATTTCAATCATTTAAGTGAGAGGATTCTGTACGCTCACTTTGACTCATTTATATTGCCTTCTGGAGCATGCTCACATACACACACACACACACACCTCGATGCAACAAAAAAGTAAATACTGTTTTTACTTATGTTTTTAGGCTTATTAAAGAAATAATTCCCAGAGTCAATGTATTGTATGTACTTTAAAGTTTTGATTTCATGGCTTTCAATTTAGCTTATTTTAGATTTTAGTATAGAAGATTAAAAAGAAAAATAAGTGTGCTTAATATTTCCATCTTTATGGGAATGTGAATTAAAAAGTAGTATTTATATAAATGAAATTAAAAAGAAACAGCAAAATAAAAGTATGCTTATACTTATTTCACATTCCTAGTTTTCCCAGAAAGCAGACACATCTAAATAAAATATCAGGAGATAGTGCTTTCAGGCTTCTATAAAACCAAAGCTGATCATCACAAGTGAGTGAAATTTATAACAATAGAGTGTTTGAAATGAGAACTTGTAGATTATTTGGTCATGTAGATTTAGCCTCAGGTTTTCTGAAAAAATAGTGTGGTCTGGAATGCAAAATAGCAATCAGTCCTGCTACAATTCTTTATTTTGCATATTAGAATTAATCATTTTCTAAAATGATTATTTTACTCAATTTTTTTTTTTTAAGTTAGAGTCTTACTCCGTCGCCCAGGCTGGAGTACAGTGACACACTCATGGTCACCCCAGCGTCAACCTGCTGGGCTCAGGCGATTCTTCTGCCTCAGCCTTCCAAGTAGCAGGAACTACAGGCATGTGCTACCACACCTGGCTAAATTTTTGGTTTATTGTAGAGATGAGGTCTTGCCAAGTTTCCCAGGCTGTTCTCAAACCCTTGGACTCAGGCAATCCCCTCACCTCAGGCTCCCAAAGTGCTGGAAATATTTTTTAAAATATTTTTTTACAATCATTGTGCTTTCATGTTTTGGGGTACATCTTCAAGAAATAATAAATAGAGAAAATGCAATTTTAACAAATTCTTCTGTCAATCCATTATTTTCTGCCACATTATATTTCAAAAACTCCAAGTAATTGTTGAAGAAAAAGGTTATGGTGTTATGGAACATATGGATTTAGTGCTTCTGTTCTAGAATTGCTTAACTTATTGTCTCAATTAGTCTTATTCTACTTGAACTGATTATTTCTAAGAAGTGTTAATTATTTGGCTCAAAAAAGAGAATTTTTTGCATTCCCATGAAGAAAAAATTTCTCCATTTAATTGAACCTTAGGCCTGGAAAAATATCTATGATAATGTAACACCTTAAACATTTTAGAAACTTATTTTGTATGATTCAAAGTGTTCCCCTGGAGAGTATATGCACAGGTTGAAACTGAAAGTGTCAAGCATAATTAACCTACTGATAGCCAGGTAGGAGTCTGTTAAAAACTACTATTTCTACTGTCACAGAAATAAAATCTGATACATTCATGTTTTGTTATGCAAGTGTAGGCTATATTTACTTAAAACACATACTCTACCTCTTGAATATAGATTAGGTTAAATAACAAGTATTATGAATATATAAAAGCATTTTATAACATAAAACTATGTATATATCAATATATTATCAGCATTTATTTTTTTATTTCATTATATCTTCAAGAAGTTGGAATCTCTTGTTTGGTGGTATAGATTCATGCACCCATTCTTCTTGATTGCCAGTGTTTACTCTCTGTCTTTCCAAAGGATAATTTGTACCAAGGAACACGAGGAAGGCTATTAACCACAGAGGAATCTAAGGCTTATACTATAGCTTCACCTTTCTACAGACAGTAGCTTAATTGATAGTTCTACCATGGGATTGTTCTGAGTTTAAAATCTGGTTACACTCTTCAAACCTTTACAAGGTGATCTTGGGTGGTATGGCATTAGTATTTCCCCAACCTGGCTCTGAGTAGACATCTTAAGAAATCGAAGCAGTTTAGTCTTTAGAATTTATTTAAACCCACCTAATCATTTGGACTAAACCAATTTAAAATAGGTACAATTTAGTCAGAGCCAAAATAATCGGTATAGATTTACAATTCTCAAACTTTAAAGTGATATGCAAAATAGAAGCCATAAGTATTTCTACATTTTTCAGAAGCATCCACTTTTTGGTCTGCTTACCCAGTCTGGGTGATGTTATGGTATTTACATTAATCTTCTCATTGCAGGGCTGGAGGTGGCATGGCCTGTATGCTGCAGGTTTTTCTGAAGAAAAACACTCATTTCCATGTCTTCCTGTGATCTTATGCATACACTGGATAACACGAGACTGCATTCCTTTGCCACAGGTAATTGAGCACTAGCAGAAATACAAGGTTTATTCCAAAGTTTTTTTTCTTCTGTTGTTGTTTTCTTTTTCTAATCTGTTAGTCACTTTTCCTCTCTATTTCTTAAAATTAAACATGAGCTGCAACATCCACAGTCAATACAAAACACAGGCCAGAAATATTGATGCTCACAAACCGGACACAATGCTGTTGAGAACATCTAGCTGACCTAAGATGGAACTTTGGATAATGAAGGACATAGGGGTGTAAAGGAGAAAAAAAAAGTTGGAGAATATGACTGGAAGGGAAATAGAGTGTATGACACCAGCATTGCTTAGGTAGGAAGTTTTAAAGGTCTAATACATAGCTTGCAACAAATAATTGATTCATTATATTATTTAATTTAGTCAGTGATGACTAGGAGTGAGCACATGTCCACTCTTGGAGCTGGATCTTTGTTAGACTTTAAATATACTCATCTGCTTTATATGTTCTGGACTTAAATTTTTTTGTTTTTTTTTGAGTTGGAGTCTCACTCTGTCGCCCAGACTGGAGTGCAGTGGCCACTCCCGACCACCGCAGCCTCGACCTGCTAGACTCCGGCGATCCTTCCGCCTCAGCCTTCCCAGTAGCCGGAATAACAGGCATGCGCTACCACGCCCGGCTGATTTTTTGATTTATTGTAGAGATGAGGTCTCGCTGCCCAGGCGGGTCTCGAACCCACGGGCTCAGGCAATCCACTCACCTCAGCCTCCCAAAGGCGCGAGATTACAGGCTGAGCCACCAAGCCCGGCTGGACTTAAATGTTTATAAACAATATCAAGATGGTTTATCAACCTGATATGTTGTCAAAATAACTGCTGTTTCTTGGCAGATGACATTAGTATTAAAGTAATATAAATATTTGATAATCTAGATTTCTCTAGTAAAATGCACTTTTAATGAATTTCTTGCATTTCAGTTAAATGTTTAACTTCATTTTGTAAGATAATTTTCAAAGAAGGATGTATTTGATGTACAATAGTCTTTTACTAGGGAAGCTCCTTGGTTTCATGTATACACACACACACACACACACACATATATTAGATTTAATTTGTGACACAAATAAACTGGTGCTAATTTGAGAAAATATAATTATTTTGATATTAAAATTATACATGAGAGAGGGATTGTGTTTGTGTTTCTGAAAATGATGATTTAATTTACCAGGCATATTATGTTTGAAACCAAAAAATTTAGCTGTGTTTTGCTAAAGAGATTTGTTAATTACATTAGAATTATTTAAATAAATTATCTTAGTATATAACATTATAATTTAAAATTGGTAAATCTTTTCTTTTTGTCAACTTTTAAGTATGTAGACATATCAGTTTTAATGTTTGTTTTCCCTTTTTTTAATCAAGTCAGTTTTAGGATTGCATTCTCTTGGCTATCAATTCTTATTTTCATTTGCACAAGAAGCATTTTGCACAAACCCTTGCCACCTCAAGTCTAATGTACTATTGTTCAATTTGTCTTTAGTCCTCAGTCTTACAATGAATGGCATACATTAATTGAATATGTATTCTTTCAAAATTTATTTAATTATATAATCTCGTTTGACAAAAATTTTTGGTTATTAAGTTCACCATTATCTACAAGATAAAGTCTAGTACCCCGTTATATTCAGGCTGGCATGTATCTACATCTTTAATCTTATTTTCTACCTCACCCCATTAAAAATAATTTTTTTTTATAAACTAATAATATCCATGCAATATCTATTCCCACTTGTACAATTGTGCTCATAGTATTAGTCCCTTCCAAAAGACCTTGCCACTTTTAAAAACACAGTCTCACATCTACCTCCTCTAGAAAGGTTTCCACATTATCCCAGCTACCTAAGCACACTTATGCAATGGTTATGGATTAAACCATATACTCCTACACTGGGTCTCTACACTTCAGAATCACAAGAAGAGTTTTTTCCCCCCTCAAAATATAGGCTTTTAAGTAATAGAATTTCTAGGTCAGTAAATTCATATGGGATCTGGGAGTCTGCATTTTTATTAAATGATTGTCTAGGTAACTATACTGTGCAGCCTGGGTTTGGAAACTACTGGCCAAAAGTATGTGTTCTGCATTTAACATAGGCTCATTTGGATTGCTTAGTGTCTTTACTACCTTTTAATGCATCTAGTTTGTCTCCTTAGCTGATGATAAAAACGTTAGACTCATTGTTATGTCATGTTCAATAAGAATATATGAATAAAAAGTTTACTGCAAAATAATGGAATTATGTGGATGTCATTAACATGGATCTACATAAATGATCTTTACCAGCTTTACCTTATAAACATTTCTGCATGATATTATCTTTGTAACTGATGAATTCTCAGCTTTCTGCAAATACTAGATCAAAAAACAACACCTAGGATGTTGCATCCCTTTAAACTTGACTTTTCCTTTTTAACTTCCATAAGATCTGAATGTATCTAGTTCAGTGTAAACTTGATTATGATTTCAAGTTATTAGAGGAGGACTGTTGGACATGGTCTTTCTTTCTTTAAAAGTCTTCATTTCAATACCACTCTATACATTGGATATAATTACATAAATAAGAACACCAAGCTTCTTAGAAAAATATTTTCAGGAAAAAGCAAACAGCTAAATTAAAACTTTTAGGAGCTGGGCTCGGTGGCTCAGCCTGTAATCCCATGCCTTTGGGAGGCTGAGGTGAGTGGATTGCCTGAGCCCACGGGTTCGAGACCTGCCTGGGCAGCGAGACCTCATCTCTACAATAAATCAAAAAATCAGCCGGGCGTGGTAGCGCATGCCTGTAATTCCAGCTACTTGGAAGGCTGAGGCGGAAGGATCATCGGAGCCCAGCAGGTTGAGGCTGCGGTGGCCAGGAGCGGCCACTGCACTCCAGTCTGGGTGACAGAGTGAGACTCCAACTCAAAAATAAAAAATACCATTCTAGCATCTATTCCTAAAATTTCTGTAGACCTTGAAAGCAACCACAATATTTGATAACAAAAAGAATAATAGAAATTTTAGAGTAGGTGGAACTCATCTGATGTGATAAAGAAGGTTCTCAATTACATTTCAAAGAAGTTTCTCATTTATAGACTACTCTTGATACTTTCAATTAATCTCATATAATCAACTTCAAAGGACATGAGCAAACCAAAGTAATACATCATTTTTCAGGATTATTAGAAATGAAATAACTATGACACATGATAATTCAGAATATATATCTTTAGCTGATAGTGACAGAATAATTACTTACATAAAAATCTGGGAATTTCAAATAGATTATGTTACTTGCATTTTTTTATCCAAATTAAGTTTTGTAAATATTTGGGCATAATATATTATCTAGAAAATAAATGAAAGTTCTGTGATTCATTTAACTGAAATAGTATCATTTTCTGTTTTCAAAACTAATAGAATAAGCTTTGCTATTAAATTAAATAATCTGTGAGCTTTATAATCTATCTTTAGTAAGATACTTTAATATAAAGTATCAGACTCTTACTATTTTCCTTATTAAATATAACTTGGAAATTATTTTCCTTATAAAATATAACTTGGAAAAATCCTTTATTATAAATGTGTAAAAAAATTAACAGATACTTGAAGCAGAACAATTGAAATCCCAAGATATCTTACAAACTATTCATTACTGTTGTTATAGAAGACAATGATAAATAACTGAATATTTTATCAAATAATGTCATTATGATTAAAGACAGACAGACATTAAAAGAAAAAGCCAAAAATAATTCTGACCTCAAAATTAGGAGACCTGGCTTCTAATATTGCCTCTAGCAACTAATCTACCTGGAAATTATTTTTCCTTTTTGTTTTCAAGGCACTGCAGTAGATCATAGCCATAGTTTCAAGTCTAAATTATTATGGAGGTAAAAATTCCAAATAATTTATTATTAAAAGTTATTACAGTCTAAAAATTTCTAACTGAAGCTACATAAGAATATAGATTATAATCCCATTAACTAATCATTCACTCTGCCACCTAATAGTGGTAGCAATTCTCAGTTTCTGCAAATAGAAGTACTATCTAACATAGTCTTAAAATTATACTTTGCTTGAATGCCTCAGAATGATTTTTCAAATATTTACTGACTGCCCATTATATTCAGGATCCTATGCAGCAAATAAAAATAGCAGAGATTATTTACATTGTGAATCTGGTATTCTATTCCATAAACTTTATTAACAAAACAAAGTGACATAACATAGAGTTAGAATCACATTATTAGGCCCTATGGAAGCTCGGTAATTTTGCTCGCTTTTTAGCCAGTTTAATATTTAAACAATCAGTTGCACTACAAAGCCACTATAATGCTTTGGGATCAGAGAAAACCAACATTACTACTTCTGAAAGCTCTTTCTCCATTCAATACTAACAGGAGCTAGCACTTAGTATTTATTATATGTCATGCACTGTGTTGGGGTTATATTTACTTCAATAACTCACAAGAAGCCCATGAATACTATTATTATGTCTTCTCATCAGATGAAAAAGTAAAGGATAAATGACAAAGTAAACAAATTGCCCAAATTTTTACAGCTAAGAAGTGCTGGAATTGGAGTTTTAACTTTAAAATACTGAATTCAGCATTTGAATGCTTAAGCACTACTTGATATCAGAAGATTGTTAATAATTATTTTCATGTTGAAACAGAAATCTTCCCCTTTTTCTTATCCTGCCATATTACCCTATTATCCTATTTTACTATCATACTAAATATTAATGGATTTTATAAGTTTACAATAAAGCAATTTTGCTTTATTTTGGTTTTGGTATTACGTTATATGGTATGAGATAAATTTTTTGTGAATGCCCTGCATGATACATATTTAGATAGAGTGATCATATAATTGATTATCCATATAATACATTAGTGAAAGAAGCTGCTGATAATAATTATTCCCAGATCATAGGCATACTGGGACAGACCTGTGTAAACTAGGCCATCTACATACAATTGACTGACAGACTTATGTGTTCCACAGTAAAAAGAAATGAACTATTATATTCTAGACATTATATATTTTTAGATAGAATGTCCTGGTTATCCTTCTCACAACCCTAATAACTTTTATGTATTTATTTATTTATTTTTGAGTTGATGTCTCACCCCGTTGCCCAGGCTGGAGCGCAGTGGTATGCTCATGGCCACACCAGCGTCAGCCATCCCAGCATTGACCTGCTGGGCTCTGGTGATCCCTCTGCCTCCCCTTAGTCTTCCAAGTAGCTGAAACTACAGGTGCGCGCTACCACGCTTGGCTATTTTTTTTTTTTTATTGCATAGATAAGGTCTCACCAAATTGCCAGGGCTGGTCTCCAACCCACTGGCTCAGGCAATCCACTTGCCTTGACCTCCCAAAGTGCTGGGATTACAGGCTGAGTCACCAGCCTGGCCCCTAATAACTTTAAAAGTGGAAAAGGTGAAGCACATAGAGCTTATTTCATTCATTCATTTAGCAAATATTTACTGAAAGCAGCCAATGAGCCAAAACACTGTTTTGGAGACTGGGATGTGATACTAAACAACAGACAAAAACAGGGACTCTCCCTCCCACTCCCATCTCCTGTCTTAGAGTGGTGGTGGGGTGGGGGGATAGAGTAAAACACACTGTATTTTACATTTCATAGGTTCTATGGAGAAAACTAAAGCTGGGAGAGAAGTTGAGGAAACTTTAGGGTGTGGGGTTTTGCAATTCAAATGCAACGATCAAGGAAGGATTCATGGAGAAAGTGACAAGGACTTGCCACATAAGGAGAGGCAACCACAATATCTTTTCATTCCAAATATAACATTCTCTTCTGATTTGCACCATATAGTTTATATTCATACATGTGTGTGCTATGACATTTCTTCAGATTTTAATGGTGCACTCTCTCCTCTACCTTTTTCTTTTCTTTCAGTCTTTCTTTCAAACAATTGTCAAATATTGTTCCTCACACATGTATGAAGTAAATTTAAAATACATTTGAAACAAGGCATACTACAGACTTCTGCTAAAAGCCAAAATGCTAAAATGTCAACATCAATTTGCCAGCAAGTGGTAAAGAAATACAGAGCATACCAGAAAACTTGCCATTCATGTTTCTTTTACAAGGAAAACTTTCCAACTAGAGTATTTTAAAAAGAGCCTTGTATTGTCTGATAAATATTCTGCTCCCCGGACAGTTTAATATTGCCCTGAAGGACCTTTGAAACAAAGCACCTCATAAATCAATTCCACATACTAGAAGTCTTTAATTCTGAACAGGAAACACAATCACGACGTCCCAGGTTTACTAGATTAAAGAGGAAGCAATAATCTTTAGAGCAAACCTAAACAGCTAGAAAATTGCTCACAATGATTTAGGATTTAAGCAGATTTTTTGACATACTCATAAACAACAGGCTTAAGGAAAATTTGTATTAGTAACCCCTCCTCCCCACCAAAAAACAAGTTCTAAAGTCTCTGAAAGTAAAATTTGTTCTATTGACTTAATGATATTCAGCAATTAAATCTACTTATGACAATTACTATCTTCCCTGAACTTAGGTACATATGAGATAACTTCACCACAGATTTCTCTTATAATGAAATAAAAATTTTCTTGTGTTAGACATTAGTGACAATTTTGAAGATTGTATTAAGTTATGTCTAACACTAAATATGCCAAGATAAATTGGCTCACGTGTCAAACACTAAATATGCCAAGATAAATTGTCTCAATAACTTAAACAGTCTGAATTATTAAAATGATTAGAGAAATAGTTTAGAAAGTGAGAAACACAAATACAAATGTTAGCGAGTCAACTTAGTAAAAAATGCTTCATATTCTTTTAAAATAAGATAAACATTATCAAACCATTTCCATTATTTAAAACTTACTTTTTTGCCATTTCCTACTTTATTATCTGGCATTTGTTTGCCAGGTAATAAAAGTTAGTTGGTTTTATTTTACCTTAAAAAAATCATATAAATAAACTAACTGAAAGGGAAATATTTAGGGAAGTGTAGCAATGTCCATGTTTGTGGAAGTGTAGAGTAGAAATTTACTTAATTCAGATGTTTATATTTTTTCTAAAAATGACCAAGGATGATCCAGTACTAGATATAGACTTGAACTCTTAGGAAGTCTGTATTTACTACGTTAGGTGAAAGCACTGGGCAAACAGGGTCTGAAGTACTGATAAGAACAGGCTAAGATGTCAGAATGATTTGGCAAACTTGTGGATTTATCTAAATGCAAACAAATGAGAGAATATTAAAATCTGTAGGAATAAAAACACACTAAAAATTTTATAACAAATTTTTAACTGTCACATTATCATAGAAACAAAGGGATGAAATGAACTATGAAAGACTATGCGATTCATGTCTTGTAAAAGGTGTGAAATCTCTTCTTCTGTACAAAAGTTGATGGGACAATGATGAAAAGTTCAATTGAGGAAGAAAATAAACATGAACATTTCAGTCATGATATAATATTTATTTTATTATTAATAGAACATGTTGCTAAGATATTGTTTTAATACTTTGAAAAATAGGTGAATAACATATAGAAGGCACTCAAAAAATGGCCATTTACCTTGAGACATTTACAGATGTCATTGTTTCCATAAGTTCAAGAGCAGTGAGTGTGTATGAGAGTGTACTGTCAAATATTTGCGGCCTGATGAAATTAAACATTTTTGGTTTTAATCTGATTTTAGGAACTGAGAATAATTAGGTCTAAATTAGCACAATGGTATAAAAAATTTTTGATGGATCAAAAGCTACATAGAAGATATGAAAGTACTCTATTGCTAAATTTTCATTATTTTATATGGAAATATACCTTTGATGATATGGTTGATTATGTTATCAAGATTATCTTAATGTGTTTCTATGTCCACAGTTTATATGTTTATATTTTTTCTAAAAATGACCAAGGATGATCCAGTACTAGATATAGACTTGAACTCTTAGGAAGTCTATATTTACTACGTTAGGTGAAAGCACTGGGCAAACAGGGTCTGAAGTACTGATAAGAAAACTTCTTTGCTTAGTGGGTATCCCTAAATATCAGGGAATAATGGCAAACATGTTCTGAAGTATATTGAGACAAGTAAAACATGTTTAATTAAAGGTGCTACACAGGTAAACAATAAATAGCCATCTACAAATTTACATAGTGCTCAAGAGAGGCAAGAGAATAGTCCCCCATGATTTCAATGGGTTTTTAAAGGTTTATACATAGTACAACTTGAATTTACTTTTGTAAAGTATAAAATTACCTTTCTGCCACTGAACATTCATGAATCACATGTGGAAATTTACATAATTGTAGGTTATACACCTATCCATTATGTCTCTGTCAAATTTACTGAAGAAAATTGTTGTCTTCCAGTCCAAGAAATAACCTATGCACTTCTGAACAACATACTTTCACTCAAGAATCATTTATAAATGGGATATTGTTAAATACTTCTTAACTACTCTCCTAGAGAGCAGACACTTATTCTTTCCACTGATTTCTGATTGTGTCACTTCTGCACTCCATGGGTTGTGAGATCCACTAGATCTAGTTGTCATGCTAATTTTGATGCTTCACACTCTTGCTATTTAGCAAGCAGCAACGATTATGCTGTTTTCTATATATAACTTGCATAAACAACTATGCTTAAATTGTGACATTGAGTCTTTTCTTTCTTTGGAAAAATACAGATTTCTTAATGCTTCTCAAAGTAAATGTGAAGGGAAGAAATACAAAAAATATTGCCCTAGAATTAATGTATATGATAGAAACTCTGACAGACTGGCACAAAAGAGCTCAGAAGAAAAAAGAAATAAACATTTTAGCCTTTGAATAAAATATTTTTGGAACTGGTAATTTGTTATTTTGCTTTAATCATATTTTAACAATATGTATTGAGATAATTACTAAATCTACTTATTTAACAACTATTTTATAGAAAATATTCCATATTTGTCTATTAAGTTATAATGTGAAGTACTATGTGATTTTGAACATGGGGACTAGAACAAGACTTCCATATCTAGTCTTACATATTGACAATCTATGGTAAAATGCCATACTCTAAAAATGTTGGTTAAATGTTAGTTACTATCTTTTATTTCATGACTTCCGAAAAGTCACATAAGCACTATTTTGGTGCTAGGTAGTTACTTGTCACTCTGAATAATTAATTAGTTTATTTAGATTTGGGTATGATATGGGAGATTATATTTAAATAAATTTGTATACTTTAGGTTATATAATTTGCAAGTTTGTCAGTGAGTTTATTGAACTATTAATCTGTGCATGTTAACCACAATCCTAAAGAAACTGTAAAATTCTTCAAGCTGTAAATCCTGGAAAATGTCATTTTAAAGACTACCAAAGAGGCCAAAAACCCAATAGTAAAAATATCACTATAAGGTATTTATTTAAAGTTTTGTTAGGTTAAAAAACTAAAGTAACACCAGTCTATTTTTGAATTCCTTAAAAATAAAAACTTGGGTGTATTTAGGGGTTAAATATAGTAATTCTCACACTTGGCCGGCACAGAGATTACCCGAGATTCCTTACTTCTAGGCTGTGCCAAAGATATATATTTTGGAGAGAATGTGTATTCTCCAGGCCAACAGTGAAGGAAGGCTTTGTAATGCTTTGCTCATTTCCAGCTGGCCTCTGCAACAAATAGGAATTCCTAAATTAAGGGAAAATTGTCACTGGCAGAGCTCAAATGTTTTTTTTCCTCGCTAATATAATAGACAATCTTACACAACCTGATATAATCTATAATGATAACTGCCAATCTGTAACAAGGTTAACAACATTGACTTGGGTAATTTGTCTTTCAGAATAAATGGATTGTTCCAAAGTGGTTTAACAAGAGTGAAGTAGCATTCACAGTGGAGAGAGGACCTCATAAGGAAACTAAACGATGACTTCTACTGGAAATTATTAGTGCAGCATTCCTATTCATTTATGCATATGTTTGGCAGTTCTATCTTTCAACTTTTTAATAAAGTGAGTGTGAAACAAGCACACTAAAGAACAAAAGTTAAGTTTGTTTTTAAAGATTTGCTATTTATTTTGGTCCATGTTTCAGTATCTTTTAAAAGTAATTTGTCTGCCTCATTTAGCACAGGGCATTTGGAATCGAATTCATTCCTAGAGGTCAGACATTTGAAGGTGTTTTTTGATGTGTGTGTATGTGTGTGTGTGTGTGTGTGTGTGGTGTGTGTGTGTGTGTGTGTGTGTTTAATTGTTTTTGGATCTAAACTTCAACCTCTTCTTGTCTCTTTAATGAAAGTGCTAGCATATATTTATAGCCAAATCAAGGAAATGAGTGTGGCTAAATCAAACAGATTGCTTATGAATGATTTAGAGAGAATCTGAATATGTTGTGAAAATACTGTCAAAATAACCAGTTTTTTTTTTTTGAGTTGGAGTCTCTCTCTGTCTCCCAGACTGGAGTGCAGTGGCATGCTCCCAGCCACTGCAGCTTCGATCTGCTGGGCTCTGGTGATCCTTCCGCCTCAGCCTTCCAAGTAGCTGGAACTACAGGCGTGCGCTACCACGCCCAGCTAATTTTTTTTTTTATTTATTGTAGAGATGAGGTCTCGCCAATTGCCCAGGGAAGTCTCGAACCCGCAGGCTCAGGCAATTCACTCACCTCGGCCTCCCAAAGTGCAGGATTACAGGCTGAGCTACCGAGCCCGACCCCAAAATATTTTTATATCAACATGTACATTGATCACCACTACAACAGGAGGAGGAAGAGGAGAAGGAGGTGGAGGAGGAGAAGAAGAAGAAAAAAATATCTGCATTAAGAAGTAATTAATAGGCACACTGTCTTGGGCATACTTACAATTCTGCCAGAGCTCAGCCCAGAAATCACTGGGTATTGCTGAAGTGAAAAAAGTATATCAAGACATTTCTATTTTATTACTGGATTAATCATTGTCATTCCAGTGAAAAATCTTCCCACCAAAGATAACTTTTGAGAATGATAATCATTCAATTTCCTTTTCAAATAAAATACTTTCCAGGTCTAGTTTAACAATTTTATGTCAAAATGGATCATGCTGTGGCCATGTGAGGGAGAGGTATGTGTTTTTGTTTTGCTTTAATAAATAAAGTCTTGACTTAAAATAGCACAGCTACATTTATGCTATTCCAACTTAAAATAAACCACGTATTTGCCAGTTCACAGAGACAATTTTTAAGTGAGCTTTGCTTCTATCCACTGTTTCCCTTATAGGATAGAAAATTGATATCTAACCTAATGGTGAGTATTTGACCAAATGGATTCAAGTGGACACAAAATAAGTCTGCCAGCTTCCTTAAAACTCTACTTTAATAACCTTTTTTAAAAGCTCAAATATTATGATATTCAAATAAAGATAGATTTAGTTCAACTATTATGGTATTCAAATAAAGGTAGATTCAAATTTTCTAGCAGTTTGAGTTACCATACAGGAAAAGGTGAAAAGAGTCATGTGACAATATAAAATCAAATCATTTAATTTATCTAGAAAACAAGTTAGTTACTAATGATTTTGTTGTAAAATATATAAAATGTTGTTATCAAATTAGAGTCAAAAAAATCTACTATACCATGCAACAAAAGAAAAAATATATAATGCTTAAATGTAACATGTTTTTTTGCTTACACATATAGTACAATGTTCTGGTTGCTGAGAGATTTGTGAGAGGGTAAAGGAGTTAAGATATGCTTAAAAAAACAGTAACAATATAAGACAATAAATAATTAACTGAGGGAGACTAACGTAGTCAATCAGTGCCAAGGAGTTCTGAGGTGGTCATTTATTGGGGGAAGCCTTTTGAGAACTTAGGCGCTTGAGCTGGTCTTTGAGGATTTATACAGTTGGAAGCAACATTGTAGGCAAAGAAAACTGTATAAATAAAAACATGGAGATTGTAGATGTAAAACTGCTCAGGCCCAACTTAGTGGAAACATTTGAGTTTGTGAAAATGACAAGACAATTCTGAATAGATAGGTTAGGTTTCACTATGGAAAGCTCTGGGCCAGAATATCTGTAGTTGACACAATCAATGATTCTCTGGAAGTACTTAGGTTATAGGAAAGAATGATGAAGCCATCTCTTGAGAACTGATGGATTTGAAGGAGGAGGAGTATGCAGGTAAGGAAACAGTTACTCTAATTCTGCTTAAAAATAAATAAGAAGGGACTGCAGTATCATACTGGGAATAAGGCAGAGTGGCTCATGCCTGTAATCCCAACATTTCAGAAAGTACAGGTAGGAGCACTGCTTGAGGCCAGAAGTTTGAGGACAGTCCAGGCAACATAGTGAGACTTCACCTCTATGAAGAAAAAGAAAATTAAAAAATTAGCTGGATATGATGGTGTATATCTGTAGTCTCAGTACTGGAAAGGCTGAGGTAGAAGTATCCCCTGAGTTCATTTTCCTATACCAAGGCTCTGGTAAGCTATGACCATGCTACTGTACAACCTAAGCACCAGAGTGAGACTCTGATAATAAAAAAAAAAAAACAAAAAACCCAGAAAACAAAATCTGACCAAACCAAACAACAACAACAAAATACACTGAGCCAAATCCTATTTGGGTATAGAATAAAAAGTGGATAGCTTCTAGCCTGGATAGGTAGGGAGATTATTTTGACATTTTTTGAGAAAAGGAAACTGGGAGTCAGCTGTGGTTTGAGAAAATAAAATTAGAGATTTTGATTTAAACATATATAATTTGAGAAGTTACTGGAATCCAGTGGCACTTTCTTAGGGTAGCTGAAGTTTGAGTTGAGACTAAAGATCCAGGACTCACTCAATCCTCTGATTCAGTCCCCATTTCATGGAACATTCTTAAAAATACCTTTTTTCCTCTAGTTTCTCATGATTTTCCTCTAGCTCCTCTGAATAACCCTTTCTCGGTTCCTCCTGCTGGCAGCTGCTTCTTCTCTCACATGCCTGTAAAGGGGATTTTCTCAGGACTGCATTTTTCTTCTCCAGCTACATTCTCTCCCAAGACACACTTATACTTTGAAATTTAGATGTTGATGACTCCAAAACTTATATTTCCATCCTGTACCTCTCTTTTGATGTGCTTACTAGACCTCAGTATTTAACTAGTTTACGGACACATGAAATATAGTCCAAAATGGAATTGACAATCTTCTCTCTCAAACTTAATTTGTCCCCAGGGCTTTTAGTCTCATATCACAGAACCACTATCTATACAAGTCACTTAGGCCAGAAAACTAACCTGGGAGTTCTCCTTAACACCTCCCACTTTCTTATCTCCCATTACAGATAATCAACCCCAGTTCTGTTCATTTTAACCTTGTAAAAATTTCTCAATCTCAACCATTTTCCCTACCCCCACTGATACAATAAGAATAGCCAGCATTTATGTAGTTACTGTTTATGTGACACTATGCTAAGAAGTTTCTAAGAATTAGTTCATTTTAGCTCATTAACTTCCATAATAAAAGATCCAGGATTCATATGAGGGATACCTAACTCCATACACTGAGCTATCATTCCTCTTCTAGTCCAAGTCCTTACCTGGCTCCCTGCATCCATGACATCAATCATTTCCAATAATATAGACTGAACAAACAAAAGAATTATAAAAGTATAAGTTTTTAAAATTTTCAGATGGAAATGCAACAAGTTTATAAAATTAAAAGCAATATGTAGATATGGTAGAATTATAAGTACACAAGTTCCTTTCCTCCAATGTAATTCAAATAAAGTGTTCCTTGTACATCTGTGCAGAAATTTTATAATATGTATTAAAAGAACATGCCCACAGTAAAATTTGCTGACACCATATAACTCATTTGCATGGCATTTACTTATTTAATAGTAGGTCTTGGAGAAATTTTTTAATCAGCAAGCACTTATTTACAAATATATTTTTTTAAAGCTATAGTATTGCACTGTCTAAAATAGTATCATAATTTATACAACTAGTTAAAGGATATATAGGTTGTTTCCAAATCTGTGTTGTCCTTAAAGCTACAATGGTGAACATCTTTATAAATATAGTTAGCAAATTACATGAGAATGTTCATAAGGAAGATCTTTAGCAAAGAAGTCAAATTCTTTGTTGAGTCAAAGAAAGTGTGCATCGCATTTCAAACTGAGATGTAATTTTTTTCACCTATCAAGTTGGTTTAAAAATAATTTGATGACATACAATCTTAGAAGTGGTGTGGTGAAACAGATAAGTGGAAGCAATTGGGCATAGTTAAACAGAGTCTGCTCCCTTTACATAGGGCTTTCAGGCTGCCCTGTGATGTCCCTCACTCCACTTCTCCTGTATTGTCTTTGTGTTTATATGTGCATGTTTACTTCTAAACAGATTTGTTAATTTTATTTATTATGCTTCATGGACTCATATTGTCCTATAGTACACAAGCTTACGGATGTATATTTTTCTGATTCACTCTGCTATTTGTGTTTTATTTCCTAAGGTAGACCCTTCATCTTAAGTAGCTCAGAATACTTTCTGTTAGACTAAGCACATCATTGATGCTGGATTATTACTTTTACTTGCACAGTAAGAGCATTTTGAAATTCAAAAATATCTGTAGTTACTTTGGTACATTTTACAAATATAGGGTTTGAGAGTAGGGGGTCTAAGGAACTGTTCCTCTGTAAGCAACCAGATCTACACTGGCCTGAACCCTGTTTCCAGTTATCCCCGGAAGCAGAAGCTCAAGGCCAAGGCTCAGGGTGATGGGTTTGTTAAAGCAATTTTCTTGTTTTTTACATTTTTTTCCTAAAGATCTTATGTGATGTCTACATGCCTGATCAATTTCACATTATTCTTGAATTTTAAACTTGTCTTTCTCTAGTTATTTTGGGTATCTGGTTATAACTATCGTGAATGTATATTTCACTATATTTAAGTTTAAAACACTCAGTGCTGCTGGGTGCAGTTGCTCACACGTGTAGTCCCAGCACTTTGAGAGGCGAAGGCAAGAAGAGGATTCCATGACCCAGGGGTTCGAGACCAGGCTGGGCAACTTGGTGAGACCTCATCTCTACAATAAATCAAAATATTAGCTAGCATAGTGGCATGCCTGTGGTTCAGCTACTTGGAAGGCTGAGGCAGAAGGATCGCCTGAGGCCAGCAGGTTGAGGCTGTGGTAACTGTAAACATGCCGCTGCACAACAGAGTGAAATGTCAACTCAAACATAACAAAACTCTCAATGCTAAGACTACTGTTTTTAATTTTGTAACATTCTTATCAAATTCCATGATACTGTTTTCAAGTGACCCTCCCCCCCAAAAAAGAAAGAAGGTTAAGCATCACAAAAATGAGATTTGGCATGATTCATGCTCTGTTCCCCTTTAAAGGATATCAAGAATAACTTAATCACTTTGATTTTCTGAATTACTTTCAGATATGACTTAGAAGATGAAATTATAGATTCCCCGGTATGTTGCACACAAGCTGGATAGAAAGTGTTATTCTAAGATCCTACTAGTTACGCTAGAACTATCAAGAAGATAGCATTGTTAAACCCTGCAGATTTGATTTTATTAAATATTATTTATCTTGCACTTTCCAAACCAAAGGACATTAAACACATGTGTTTGTACTTATCATATATGTATATATAACACACACATACACATATGTTAATCTCTCCAAATCATAAATTTTATTTAAATCGAAGATATATACAGTTAGTATGTATGCCTCAGTTTTGTAAGCTACTATATTTCTGCTCTTTTCAATTGTACTAGTCAAGTGTACTTGATTCTTTTCAGCAATTCAAACATTTTAGAAATTCATTTTTTAAAACGTTGTATAACTGGTGGTCATAAATAAGACTCTCAGGAGATTTTAAAAATAAAAATGATACAATGCAAAAATTTTTTTTTCCCATTCTCTGAGAGTGCAAAGAGACACAGACAAAACAATTTGATAGCCAATAGTTTGGGGATTTTTTGCATGGTTTCTCCAGATATAATTGTGAGTAGCAAATCGTGTAAGTGCTCAGTGGATGCATCTAAACAGCAAAATGAAAAGTCTTTCTTGGGGAAAGGGATGTCATTTATCATTGAGTAATTTTTTTGTGTGAACAGTTTTTAAATAAAATATAATGAAAAAACATCCCTTTTCAAAGGATATATTGGAATACGTTCCTCGGTGTTGAGATACTTCAAAACTAAGCCCACAATCTTTGATTTCTTCAGTTGGTTGATTGATCTACAATGATAGCTTTAGTGTGATAGCCTTGTATCTGTTTATTGGATACTTGCTCAAATTTTTCTGTGTTACGAGATTATTTATAATTACAAAAGTTATAAGCAATGATCTTTTTCAAACATCAATAGATCGGTAGACATAATTAGAAAGTAATTCTGAATGGAATAGTTCTATAGATTATGAATTCTTTCAGTTGGGTTTCAATCTACAAATTTTCTTTAACTAGAAAAACATTATATAACTTGTCCATAAAATTTGAATAATGTAATGTGGGCTCATGCACACCAGGGAATCTATAATTTCATCTTCTAAATCATATCTAAAGGTAATTCAGAAAATCAAGGTAATTGAGTTATTCTTGATATCCTTTACAGGGGAATGGAGCATGCATCATGCTAAGTCTCATTTTTGTGATGTTTAACCATATCATGCTAAATAATAAAGTAGTCATATACTCTGCAAAAGAGTCTTTGGTAATAAGCAAGAAGAAAGAAGAAAGTCTATAATCTCCTTTTTGCAATTTACCAAAAATGCTAAGGATCTGAAAGGTCTTACAACAAATATATTTGCTTATCTTCGCTTAACACCAGCATTTCTCATACATGGTGACCACATTGCAAGAAATGAGCTTTCCATGAACAAAACACTGGAAGGGCAAGTCTAAAGAACTCTCAAATTAATATGAAGTTGATCTGATAAAAATGATGACATTCAGGTCTTTGGTATATATCCATTTTACTAATGTGTCTATTTGATGGTATATTTTCTCTATTATAGCAATTATCATTTCATCCATTTCTTTTATTCTTTATTTTCAGTAGATACTTAACATTTTCTATTCCCATATGCCACTCAGGTATTTCACCGGGTTATTTGATGTTGCTGCTAATTATTTCCTTACATTTGAATGGAAAATCCTTCTAACAAGCTTTACACTAAACTAAGTTGCAGCAGCCTATTCCATTTAGTTGTGTTAAAATTAGGAAGTTATATATGGACCCTGGAATTCCCTGCAAGCTGATTTTAACTAGGGTAGGGTTACCTGCCAGCACTGGGTCAGTCTATACATGTGGGAATCCATAGTCCGAAGGATTCAATGGGGCAACAAGAAGTCCCTTCTTTGGGATGTTTGGAGCTGGTGCCTTTAGCTCATTTGATAATGCAAAAACAAAACAAAACAAAAACAAAAAAACCCACTAGGCCGCAGATGCGCATGATTAAATTTACAGTGTTATCTAGTCATTCAGTTTAGGATATTCTCGATTGTATCAGGTTAAGGTTTGTTTTTTTAAGTTTCCTTCCAAGACTCACTGAGTTTTCCTTCAGTGGAAAGAAATGTCCTCAGTGATATATTCTAAGTTTCTACCAACTGTGATAAGTTACAGTCCTCACTGTTAATGCTAATTTTAAGAAGTGACAAGTTTTACAGAAAATAGAAGGTAGATGGTCAGGCCAAAGACACTGAGTCTAAACAGTCTGTTAATTTATTGAGAGCTTCAAATTCACAAGCTCTGTCTCTCTAAGAATCCACTACAACCAAAAATAAGAGATAAAAGAATGTTTCTTTCAGGGCTGGCTATATGAAATAGGCAAATTAAGCCACTTGTATTGACTGTTGGCCAATCTGTATATAAGAAATCTCAAAATGACAGGATAATACATCTCTGTTTGTCTCTCTAGACTCGTTTTATGTATATAAGGAAAGTTTTGTGAAACTTGTTTTAGTTTAGTAATTATGCAACAGGAGAACAGTTTATAATGCTTGATTATGCAAAGCATACTTAAGGAGAGAGTTTGTATAATTTACTTTATTAATTTGTACATTTTATTTTTGAGCTTTTTAAAAAGAAATCAGAGTGCTAACGATGAAGGAATAGTAACACTTATTTTCTAATAGTTATTAGAGATTCCCAGAATAATATATCAAGTCAATTTCAACAACATCAGTAACATGTGGTAAGAAAATTATTTTTGTTTGAAAATAATCCAGATATATATAGATCTTTAATTACAAAAATAAACTGTTAAACAGTCAACATTTTTCAGTCAAAATATTATTTCTAGAGAAAACAATATATATATATGGATAGTAGAACACCATTTTGATATGTATAACCACATGAAACTAGAAAATCTTCACTATGAGAATGGCCTCAGGATAAGTAGAATTCTCATTAATGTAAATGTAATTTTTATAGCGAGAAAGCATGTATTTACTCTAATGTATGTTCCCTAGCCATTAGAAAGAATTACCTTAGTTTTTAGATTCTTCATATATCTAATTCCTCTTCTATTCAAATGAACATGCTGAATATAATGTGGTTTCCTTTTGGAAGATAAGTTAAAAATGACTCATTATATTGCAAGCTTTATATTTACCACTTCTAAACAAAGATATACCCAACAGGCTGTATAACTAAATCATTCAACATGATTTACTGTGTTTCCAGCATTATTTTGGATTATATCATCTCACAAAGACTCATAAATATCTTATCCAAATATCTATTAATAATGTCATAATTTGACAGGGGGCCAAAACTATTCATTCCCTAGAATTTTAAAGGATTAAGTTTGAATTGCAGAGTAAGAATTGTACTTAAGAATAAATAAAAAATAATTATGTGCAGTTGCAAGCATTTTTATATTGGTTTCCATCTGCAAACTTGTTTTTTCCTTTTTCTCATCAACAGTCAGTTTAATAAGTTTAAGTCATTTGTTAATACTGCATGGAAGAGTTAACTCATTAAGAGCTTCATAAAGAACTATATTCTGTGTACTAGGTAGCTAAAACTATACTCTTTTATTTGCTCTTCTATAGGCCTCCAGTAATGAAAATCATAAGTTATAGAAGTCCAAATAAAGGCAGAAAGGTCAAATTCAGACAAAAAATATGTCATTTCACTAAACATAAGGGACTATGGTAACATTTTTCAAGTCAGTGTTCCATACTAAAGGCAGTTTAAATGAGTGAATGCAGATTTATATTGCCAGGAAACATGTGGACATGTTCTGTGCTCCCATGAAAAATTCTAACATATCTATACCAGAGATGTAGTCAGAATGTTGTATACACATATAATTGTGTCAACAGTTAATGCAAGCCAGAGCAAAGAAACCATGTTGTATATGTCCTGTTTTTGACAATGTCCTAATCTTAATGAAATAAATATGAGCAGTGTTCAACAAATACTGCATTACCTCTACTTAGAAATCAGAGGCAACAATTTTATAACAATGATTCCTCTCTTTGAATATACCTGGGTCTATTTTCCCCTTTCTTAAATCCAGAGCAATTTTTCTACTCCTTATACAAAACCACCAAAAACAAGTGCTAGAAATCATGTAGGCTGATACAAATGCTGTGAAAAGTTTGAGACGTATCATATTTTCACTCAGCCTCCACTTAGCTGATATTACCTTTGTCCAATAGTGGTCAATAACAAGCAGTGGAGGAACCTAATGATATATTTTTATTTTTATTTTCTTAGTGATCCACCTATATTACTAAGAGAGGAGATTTTCAGTGCTAGACTATAGATTTTACACTTAATATTCCTGCTTAAAGCTTAATTTAGGCTTAGATAGAAGGTTTAATTTTTAATCCACTTCAGTATTGACAGTTAAAAAATATGAGTAGAATTTGACTGAAGCTGACAGCTTAACTGACCTCAGAGGAGCACAGAAATTCTCCCCCAGTCAAACACATCTTGTTGTGATTCCTGTTCCAGAGACACAGCTGATAAGAATAAGAGATTTATGTGTTTTCTCTGTCTCTGAATACTTTCATCACCAAAACTTAATAATAACAGTATTATTCCTTTTCTCTGTAATTATTTTGGGATGGTGTTCATTTCAACATGAAAGTGATATCATAGAAGTATAAAAGGGGGGTAAAATCAATAAAATTCACATGGAGCCACTGGTTTTAATTTGTGCACACTGCTGTTTGAATCTGAATGCTGAGACCTCAGTCATAAAGAAGAAAAAAAATGGCTTTAGGGAAAAGAGCAGACTTATATTCATATACAGATAGCCCATAAAGAAAAAAAGTATAACTTACTGTCTTCTAAATAAGCAAACAAACAAACCAATAAACAAAAGTAAAAAGGCAAGGAACAAATGAACAAAGATGAATTCAACCGTCTCTCAGTATATGTGAGGAAATGGTTCCAGGAACACTTACAAAATCCGTGCATATTAAAGTCCCACAATTGGCTCAGCAGAACCAGCCTATAAGAAAAATCGGCCCTCTGTATAAGTGAATTCTGCAACCCAGGAATACTGTATTCTCCATTGACATTTGGTAAAAAAAAAAAATCCACGTATTAAGTGGACCTACACAATTCAAACCCACGTTGCTCAAGGGTCAATTGTATTTACTTGAAGTTATACATTTCCTTTCTCTCTCACAAAGGCTACATTCTAGTTTGGGTAGCCATACAGTAACACAACAGAACCAAATAAAAGTAATACAATTCAATTATATTTAAGGATTACATCTATATAGTAATTTTAAGATTTAACTATAGGCCACACAATAGGCACATTTGATTAATCGGCAGTAATAGTATCTGTCATTCAAGTGGGATTTGCTAGCCATATTTCCACATAGAGCAATGTATGAGCTTCCAGTTCTATGTCCCTACAACAATAAAACCTGAGTCTTCTGTTTTTTATTTTCTACTATTACATCTTTTGAGTTTTGTAGTTAATAAGGATTACCAACATGTATCATTTTAAAGATTTCTATTTATCATCAAGGTTGGAAAAATATAGTTCAACTATTCTGGCAGTTTTTAAGCTTTTTCTTAGAGTAGAATTATTTCATTTAAAGAAAATATCCAGAATTTCACTAGGCAAAAGAAACAATGAGTTCCTACAATGGAAAGGGAACAATATGTGGTCATCCCCACCTTTAGCTCGTATATTTTTCTGCTTCCTTATCCTATACTCAGTGCTGAATGAAAAGTTAATATAAGTTTGAAAACATTGACTCATTTCCTTTTTGACTCAAATGGTAGTAAAGGCACAAAGGTATTTAGTAGCTTAACCAATTTACCCGTCTGTGCAAGGAGTTGAAACTGTCCCCCATATCTCCACTTCCAAACCAATGTTTTTCCCTGTCATCGTACTCTATTTCTCTCCCTTAAAATTAGGGAAACAAACCCTGAGCATCACAGAAAGTAGTTGTGGTTAATTTGGAATATTCTGCTGCCTCAAAGTATTTTACTCTGAAGTGTAAAGTTTCCTTATATAGTTCATCAGTCAAAAGCTGCATGGACTGATCTGAATATATCTCACTTCTAATTTAGATTGCTTAAACCCATCCTTTAAAGCGTTCTAATGTGAATTTTGAATGTTGCAAGTAGTTGAAACAGACTATAGCTTACTAAAAATCAGATGCTATGTTAATATAAAAACTTATCTTAGGGAGAAAAGGTATAAATACTCATAAGGCACTAGGTTAGATTTTAAATGCCATCCATGGGTTTCATTTGGAGGAACACTAGGAAAGTGGGCTAACCATAGTGTTTTATATACTAAAAATATTTCTCCCAGAATGTCTATTAGGCTATTTGTGAAAAACTACCAGGCTCCCCACCATGCCCAGCAACCACCACTTTTTTTTTCATTTAAAAATAAAGAAGAGAGAATATTTATTATGTCTCACCTAAAGTTCTATGTCCATCTGAGCGTAAACTAAACCCTAGAATTTTATGATTCCATGATAATAAGTAGAGAATATCACAGCTGAGTGTGGCATCTTTTCATTAATTTTTACATTTCTGAAAACATAGCATGTGAATGCTATTTTCACTCAGATATGATCAGAGTTTTATCTTAAACTATGGGGTGTATTAAAACATCATAGAGTGAATATGTTAAATTATTTTCCACAGCCTGATTATATAAAGCTCCACTTATTTAAATTTTAAGTAAGCATTACTATTATCATGAATTAAGCTTACTCTTCACATGCCAGATAAATTGTGTCCATTTGATTTGACCAAAGGACTTCAAGAATTATGTTCCTTTCCATTTCTACTATACATAACTCCAAAAATTGGTGGGGAAAAGACTGCCTTTTACCTATTAAGATGTGAGTTTCCTTTGTTTGTTTCTGATACTATCTTCCTTAACGGTTTTTGTATTTACTTATCTGATTGTATTCTATTTATTAGGTAAGTTTTAAGCAAAAATATGTGCTAAATGCCTTATATATTTTATCTTAATTTTTAACACAGTTCTATAGGAATCATGATCACAGACAGCCAGTCAGCTGGAATTTGAATATGGATGTGGTATACAATACTCCACATCCAATGATCTTGACTTATACTCTCTATCCCCCCTAAAATCCATATGGTATGATTATAGTGCCTAGGGCAATGCTGACATTATTGAAAACAATGACTGAGAATATATAGAATGATTCTTACCTTAGACCAGTCACCCATTCGCCACACATAGCATTTTGAATAATCCTCACAGTCCTCAGCTTCCCTGGGTCTAGTGGAAAGGACACACTTCTTTCTTGGGTTAGTACACCTCACAGTCCGATGCCGTACGCCTTTGCCACACTTGACTGAGCACTGGAAGATAACATCAGAGGGTTTAAAGTTGGTGACTAGGAGAAACAGACTATAGATTAAATTATGTTAAGTACTGGTTTCTAATCATCTCACTTATGAGCCTGTCATCCATGTAAAAGTCAGGTAAAATAATAAAGAATAAGTATAATACCAGCTAAGTATGAATCAGAAGTCAGATAGAGCTTAAGGCAGAGTGCTAGATATAAATGATTTCAGGAATAATGAACCATTATTAGAGTGAGTAAAACAACAGGAATTATTTAAGAAAGATAAATAGTATGCAATTATCAAATATAAGTTACTAAACCTTGGTTGATTCCGACTTTTTAATATAATCATATAAGGAAATTCATTTTGTGAAAAATGACAATTTCCCACAGAATGTCATTTCTCAAAAGCATTTCTTAAAATTAGCAGAGAGAAAATCTTAGCAAACATAAATAATTTATTTACATAATTGTACACCCCTAGAAATCATCATTCTAAATAGTTGTATGGACTTAGTTCAAAAATAGTTTCACTAATTTAATTAATGATTAATATATACTACATGATGGTGACATAATAGATTAAAGCATATTACATATATCCTACCAACCTTTTTCTAGGTATAATTTACTTTCTCATTTACATATCTCCTCTCTAATATAGAATATGCACAAAGCATCTCTGTTTTCCAAAAGGCATGGCATCACTGACTACCTAGATATGAGGGCTAAAATTGCACTGGGTATATGGGAGGGATATACTAGTTATGACAAATCTTGAAAATCCAATATATATCTGTGTCTGGAAAAGGTTCAGAAAAAGAGTGGCAGCATGCAACTATTAATGACGTTGCATAGGAATAACCATGCTTAATTCCAAATCTTTGCTTCTAGTCATGTTGAGAGAAGCTGAGCTCATTCCCCTGCTCACACTCACAGGCTTTAACAACAGTTGTGTTGTTAAATGTAGACATGAAATAAATATTTTAAATAGGTATACTGAATCTTACACAAATAAGTAACTCATAATTTACAGTTTGCATTTCAATATGCTGACCTTCAAATTGGACTACACATTGTGATTTGGTATTTTAATATTTATAATTTTACTTTGCAATTAAAACTATCCATGATTCATAAAATATAGTTTAAAATTAAATAAAAATGAGAGAGACATTTTAAAATTGACATATTGTATTGTGACATATTATTTCTCCCAGCTGACGCCAAAAATCTCTATTGTAAATATTTCCGACCAATTTCCTTCTGAAGTGTGGGAAAACTGTTCTGATTAGGCTGGGAGTGGGGTATTCTTGTTTCTCTGACAGTCATGTGACTCTTCCTTCCAGATTTAACTGATTCATTTCAATGTAAACTAAGATTTGGTATTCACTTTCAAAAGTATACACCATAATTGAAAAAGAGTCTATTAAACAGCAAGGTACAACCCAGAAAAGTAAGAGAACAGAAAGCTGGGATAAGTGCTAATATGCTTTTTTGAAGTGCTAGGGTTAACTGAAAAACAGAAGCCTTATCTTCTAAGTCAGTTTATCTTAATTTTCAAAAGATTGGTTATTTACTTTAACATGACATTTTTTATTTATGATTTTTGCATCTTATCTAATATGCTGAAATAAGTACACGGATGATTTTGCTTGAGTGTGTCCTTGCACATGTGTGTATTTAAGTTAGTGTGTGTGTGTACATGCACACAGACACCTAAAATCCTAAAGAGCAGCCAGTATACAAGTAATGAGTGGTATCTATTATTATGCAAAGACATGCATCATGACAACAGAAAACAAGTCACTATGATTTAGCACAGAATACCCTTGTAGGTTACACACTACAAGCTATCTGGGGCTGGGTGGTGCAGTGAGGAAGACAGCCTTGGCTTTAAAACCCAGTTCTACTACTTAGATATGACTTGTTGTAGTCTATTTAATTTGTCTGAGCTGTACTATCATCACTTATGAAATGGGAAGCACATTTCTTACACTGGTGATTAAATGTAAACAATCTACTAAATATGAAGTAAAAACACACTCCTTGCTCACACAAAATAATTGTTAAATTCTTTTCTCTATTCTGTCCCTTTTAAATGTTCAGAGATATACAATGAGTCAAATGTGTATTTTAATGTGTGCCCACTCAACAGTGTGCTCATAGCATAGAAATAAAAAAGCAGAATTCTATAATGTAGAGAAAATATATTCTTGGTTATGTTACACTATTCATAAATATTATTAATATTTATAAAGAGCAAATATTTTTGCCTTTTTCTATGTTCAAAATTATTTGAATATATACATTTTATTAACAACAAAATTAATAGCTAGTATAGAAAAGTATTAACTGCCATGCAGAGAGATTCTGGACATGATCCAACCTGACCTTGTACAAGTTAAGAGTCAGAGAAGAAATAGGGAAATAAATGGGACATGTATGTACCTCAGACCATACTCCTGCCTCCCACACCGTCATACAGTCCTGGCCCTCACAGCGCTGGGCAGTGGCAGGCTTAGGTCCAGTGCAGTCCCTTTCCCGAGCTCTAATCAGAGTTCCATTGCTCAGTTGTTGGGTACAGGCCACTTGTCTACTCTGCATTCCTTTCCCACAAGTCCGTGAACAGGGAGTCCATTCTGTCATCATCCATCTAAAAGTAAAGCAAGAGTCACTGGAAATAAGTTAAAAGATATTTATCTACCATGTATCTTGACATGTCTAGAGTTAGCAGAATACTACACACTAACTTTATAACCCCCTTTTTAAAAAAACTAATGTGATAATTTTCTCCGAGATGCCCATGCATATATATGACATCAAGTCAATAAAAAGCATGAGTATCTATCTATCTATCTATCTATCTATCTATCTATCTATCTATCTATCTATCTGGCCAAGGTCTTATTCTTAACAGAATTTCAAAGTATCTATCAGACTCTGCCCACGTTACCATACAATTTACCTTTTACTGTCCACCACGTGGCCACACTAAGGTACCCTGTAAGTATAAAATTGCTAATATCCAGGAGTTATTCCTATTCTTTATATTTTGAATCTTTAGAATAGCCCTGTGGGTTAGGTAGCACAACTAATATGGTCATTTACGGAACAGGAAACTGAGGCACACTGTGGTTTAGTAACTTAGCAAAGGTCACAAGGTTGTGGAGCCAGAGCAATCAATCACCAAGGCATTATGCTTATCATTGGCAATAAGATTTCTATCACTGGGCTATATACTTTCAGACAGAGCTACATACGCTTTTTTAGGGTTAACCACTGTCTAGCTGTAGTGAGATGGTAGATACTGGAGTGACAGGGTAAGGGCTAAACTTAAAGTGATTCAATTTTATAGGATGTCAGGCTTCCAATATTACTTTTTGATTGCACTGATTTGGGCACCTGGCCAAAAATATGTATTTTAATACCTAGATGGATATCTCTTTTCCACTGCCAATCATTAGGGTAGTGATATGTATCTAAAGTCAAATCGATTTTATTGAATTGGTACCTACTCTAAGGACTACTAATTTAAACATTTCCCCAAATTTATTTCAGGAAAAAACCAAAACCTATGTCAAAAGTGATTCCTAAAATTTGGTATTTGTATGATTCTTGTCAATAAAAATTTTCTCTGTATTTCTCATAACTTGGACAATCTTATAGGGAGACCCGAACTAAACTCTCTGCACAATCCTATTTTAGCACAGGACATGGCAGTCAGACCCTGAGGTTAATTGTGGATACCTAACTAGTTAACTAATTATTTCACATTCTTGAAATAATACTTATCAACTGTAAGTTTCCATTTTTCTCATTTGGAAAAGGGTATATATTATTATATTGCCTTATATACAATAGGTACTCAGCATATATATTATATTTTGCAGTATATTTAAAATGATTTATAGTTATTCCTATTTTTTTTAGCATCATGTTTCATTCATTTGGAAATTAACCATAGCTTGCTTCCCAAACACTTTCTATTTTCAATTCATGACATTTGTTTACACAGGATCCTCTGCCTAGATCTTCACAGCCAGTGCCAAGCCCCATCCTCCTAGAATACTTTTTCCATCCAACCAAAAGGGAAGAAACTTTCCTCTGACTTCTGTCACCTGACTTGTAGCAATCACATGACATTAGATATTTCCTAGGGAAGTGGAGTGGCCAAAGACTACCTAAGGAATGTGGCCTTCTCTCCCTTTTTAGTATATTCATTTTTCAAAGGCATAGATCAATGCTTTCTTCTTTAAATTTATAACACTTTTCACATAGTAGTTTTTCCTTAAACATTCCTTCAAATGGAATTTATATTTACTGTTTTACAGAAATAACCTCAGTTATTCCCAATTTATCTAAGCCCAGATAGTCTTAGCAATAATCCACATTTTGAGGAGTCACATTTTACAGCCTAGTTTCTCATTTGTATGACTATTTAATATGAATGACTTTATGTTTCTGTTTCAGAAAACGGAACAATTTCATGATAACATTTGTACTCTAGTACTAACTCGTGTAAAATGTTTTTGTTCGCTGGTCTATCAAGTATGATACAGACCTACCATTTTGCTTTGGAGTCCCCTAGTAAATTTTTCCTAAAGTGAATATCTTCCAAATTTAGTTTCACTTCTGCTTCATATTTCTGTACAAGAATGTTCAGGAAATAGTCACAATTTAAATACATCTATATACCATTTTCCTGTCTATGGAACCCAAAGGCACTACTGGATTCTTCTGTACTGAAAAGAAAAGTATTTGCAATTCTGTGGACTCTCATATCTTTTAAGAAGAATAAAATTTTGAGACCTTTAATATAATTATAAAAAGTTGATTTTTTTCCATTCTTCACAAAAACTACTCAAAAAGAAGAACTAAAATGTAACATATTCTAATGAGAAAACATATCTTTGTGCTTTAGAATTCATCTAATTTGGAATGATCCCATTTGCTTATCTCTAAGAGGCCTTCTTACACAGCTATTTACCAGTGCATTAGAGTCTATTTTATAATTGGCACAAAGAATGCCATCAGGCAACTTGGTGACTTTTTAAATAAATGTAAAAGGAAAACAGAATGTTTTTTTACTGGAATGGAGGAAAAGCCAGGATAAACAAATGTTGTGCTTGGCCAGGAAGTTTTGGAAAGTTTTCCTGTGAAGATCCTTAATACTTGCCTATGTCTATTTCTTACTTTTCAATATTTTGAATAATCTCACTGACATCATTTCTTGGTGGTTCAAAATATACTGCCTTCCTTTTTAGTGGAAGGAAGATAATCTCTAATATTATCGAACAAAAAGGCTTCCAGGCCGGGCTCGGTGGCTCAGCCTGTAATCCCGTGCCTTTGGGAGGCTGAAGTGAGTGGATTGCCTGAGTCCGCGGGTTCGAGACCCACCTGGGCAGCGAGACCTCATCTCTACAATAAATCAAAAAATCAGCCGGGCGTGGTGGCGCATGCCTGTAATTCCGGCTACTTGGAAGGCTGAAGTGGAAGGATCGCCGGAGCCCAGCAGGTCGAGGCTGCGGTGGCTGGGAGCGGCCACTGCACTTCCAGTCTGGATGACAGAGTGAGACTCCAACTAAAAAAAAAAAAAAAAAAGGCTTCCAGTCTCCAGCTGCAAAAATTTCTCACTGAGAAATGTATTGATCTTTTAAAATAATTCCTTTTACCAAGTCATTATCGAAGCATTTTTTTCCTCCAAGATAGCTGAGTTCAGTGAATGAACAATAAGTGGTACATATTATATACTAGGCTCCTTCACAGACCAAGTTAGGAACTGACAAATACACTTTAGTCCTCAAATCGAGCTCAAAATTCCTGCTGTATTACAAAAATCTCATTTATCAAAATGGAAAAACTATATGGTCTATTACATAGATAGTGTTTTGAAATATTTGAGTAAATTACTTAACATAGAATAATTTAGCATTTTAATGTCACTAAAGGGGATAGAGAGAAAAAGAGAATTTTTGGAAATAGTAATAACAAAAAGATTCCAGGTTTTTAGAAAAGCTGACCGGGCAAAGTCCAAAAATGCAACCTATATACCTGTTCAGCACTGAATGGGAAAAAAACCCAAGGACCTGACCGTAAGCAACAATAATTCCCTAGGTCACCCTACCTGGTGACTATGATGCATCATGAAAAAGCTTACCAGTCCACACATTTATGGACTTAGGCTGAAAAGCATACAGATAGGAAGGTGCAAAGTATATAACATTATTGAAGGTATATTTATATACTTTTCTGTTTTGTACATCTTTTTATATATCATTCGTCCCTTCTATTCTTTTAGAAGCATATATTTTCCTGGGATAAGATTGTTAGAGCAGAAATACAAAACACTTGGAAAGTTGATAATCAGCTTTCAATATCTAAAATACACTGACTCAACAGAGAAGCAAGCCTTCAAATTTCAACTTTGTAGAGGAATAAAGTATTTTCCAAATCTTTTTAAAGTCCTCACTAACTTAGTATGATCCAGATCTGGAGGGCATAGTAATTGAGTTTTACAATACGGCAGAAATAGAGACAACTCAGGATGCAGTGCTAGGAAGAATGCAGGGAAGGAAAAGGGAATAGGGACATCAGGACTGGGCATTTGCTTGGATGACACCAATTCCCAAAGAGATTATTTATAATAAAAAAGTCCAGACATGGTTAATTGGCAACTTTGTTTCTCATTTTGTGTCCCCTGTACCTACTCATTGTGTTAGAGGGTCATGATGGTGATATCGGTTATAGAATGCTATAGAATCTTTGCATATGTGACTTGTGGGGGGGTAGGTGTAGATTCACCATGAATCCATTGTAGAAGCTATTGTGAAGGGGAGATCAATTCTGTTTGACCACCTAAGAACTCCTAACTATATGGCCTAACCCAACCTCAGCAAATTCCTGAGTGTAAGCACAAAGTAAATATGCCTGTCCCCATTATCTACAGGAATCAATCCAGCCTCACTCGTTTTTGACATCCCATCTCTAAAAGTTTTTAGAACTTTTGACAATAGGGCTGAGGCTAATCCAATCCAGCATTTGTATGTGAAAGCAGGTGGCTTTTCAGAAGCCCTGTGATGGTCAGTAGCCTTGCTGCTAGTCCTCTCCAAAATTAAACTCCAAATTTATACTCAGGTTCTACTCATTTGTCCCTGCTTCATCTTCAGATAACCAAGGAATGGCTTCTTTCTTTCTATATCACTGTCAGCTGCTCAGTATTGCTGTTTTGTCCTCTACTCCTGAGTTTCTTGTCTGCTTTGTTACTTAATACACATTGAGGAAAATCAGAAGGAACCAATGCAGTCATGGTTCAGTAACTAGGTTCCAAATCAGAAATCCAGTGATCAGAGCTCAGGAATTGGGTAGTTTGCACTGGGAACTCTTGGAGAGGAAGTGAGGAATTAGCTTTACGAACCAGAAAGGCCGGGCTCGGTGGCTCAGCCTGTAATCCCGCGCCTTTGGGAGGCTGAGGTGAGTGGATTGCCTGAGCCCGCGGGTTCGAGACCCGCCTGGGCAGCGAGACCTCATCTCTACAATAAATAAAAAAATCAGCGGGGTGTGGTAGCATGCGCCTGTGGTTCTGGCTACCTGGAAGGCTGAGGTGGAAGGATCGCCGGAGCCCAGCAGGTTGAGGCTGCGGTGGCCGGGAGCGGCCATTGCACTCCAGTCTGGGCGACACAGTGAGACTCCAACTCAAAAAAGAAAGAACCAGAAAGATCGCATGGCCTCTGTTGTTCTGCTAGGGTGTGGGTCATGACCCTATTTTGTTTTGGTTTACCCCTGGAAAATTCTAACACTTTATCTTGGAGAATTCAGGAATAAATAGATAAATTCAACCAAATAACCAGAATTTTTGGAGGAGACCTACATGTTATGAAATGATTTTAATTACTTCTCAACAACCACCATTCCTAATGCTACCCCTTACCACTATTGAATGGTTGTTTTCACGCTGGAGAGGAAGGTCAAAAGCTAGGTAGATCCTAACCTTGTTTTCTTGCACTTCGCTTATTTACAGCTTTACATTTTGGTACATATCTCTTTGCAATGTTTTTTAAGAAAATGTGATTTCAGTAATATTCTGTGTTTGTTTTAAAGGCCAGTCATTTAATGACCAAACAATGCTTTCATGATAGCTGGAATAGGGTTACCTTGTTTGACACGGTTGCTCATTACACTTTCGAATCTGTGGCTCTGGTTTGGTTAAGTATTTGCATTTCTTGTTGTCCACAATGCTGATATTTTTGCTCATTATTTTTGTGCAGGATACTGTTGTCTTTCTTTCTCCTGAAAAGATCAAATAAACATAAAAATGTTTGTACGGGCCTTTATGTAATGAATTTAGGAGGTGTTTATAGGCTTGGCATACTTTTCAAAGCTATTTAAAACAAATTCTAGGTTAGATCAATGAATATATTATTTATAATTTAAGAGACAAAATGTACCTCTATGCTTAAATAAGATGAATAAAAATTTTTCCTTTTTGGAAATTAAATGGCAAGTTTTATATACAAAGTGATCATGGCAATGCAAGTTATTAATTGAAGATATTATTGTAAAGGATTGTAGCTATCTTTTAGCATTAAATAGTTGAAAGGAATGTAGCTATCTTTTAGCATTAAATATTTGAAAGCTGTATTTGTATAAAACATTAGAATCTAACCTTCCTAATGTGCTTTCCTGAAAGTACATAAATATGCATGCACATTTTATCGTTTGGCTTGTATATCATCAGTGCTTTATAATGAAATATAGAAAGTATGCTTATTTTGAGTATAACTCAGACCCTTATTTTTATTACCTCCAGTAAAGACTCCAAGAATTCTAGAAAGCTTTACTCCCAAACGACTGTTATCTTCCCTAAGACTCATACTGTCTTTCATCAGATTTTAGAAAACTTCCTCACTTTCTCTGGTATGATAAAGTCTGGTTATAGGAGGTAAAAATGACAATTTGTATGCTATTTTTATTTTCCTTATAGCTCTGTAAGCACACTTCCTTGATAAGATTTTTATTATTCATCTTACACTTAGAGTCTTGTAAGCAAGGACACTCACATCATAAGCTTTGTGACAGTTAGAGAAGCTTAGTTCTATTTATTTTATTTCACTGAAAAAAAAAACAATAAAATTAGAGAAAAAAATGTATTGCTCAACTACACATACATTATACCCATGAAAATAAAACTGAGATCTTAAATCCAGAAGGAAATGTTATTGTTTGAGGTTTTCATTTATATATTTTTATTTCCTAGCCAACACAGGAAATTTCCACTCTAGCATCTAATAGCTGTAGCTACAATGCATCCAATACTGTAGAACCTAGGGATGAACAGAAAGTGATCACTAACTGGCTTTTTGCCTGAACCATGAGAGCTGTAGGTTGTTGACAGAATATTACTTGCTATATGGCAATTAACTTCATCTCTGGGTCATTCCCATAAAAACAGTCTTGGGGAAATCAGTTTGGATGTTTTGAATGCAGTTATAAATAAAGTAAAATAACCATTATGCATTCCACTCTTTAATAAATGGCAAAATCTGAATATGATGAATATATTTTATTGCTAAATTTTTGTTCTTTGAATATTTAACAAGGACTACGCATTTTATTAAGTGAGCCTTCTTTTCTAGTCTCACAGATAGGTTGATACAGATAGGCTCTGTATTTTACACATAAAATGAGTATTTTTAAATAAAATAATATCCTATCCAGGTAGATCACAATTCTAGAATTTGCATCATGTATACTGAAACAAATTTCTGGGAGTGGATTTTGAGTTTCAATATACATAACTGAAATTCTCTATATTATTGAACACTGCAAATTTTTATATTAAATTGTGAGACTCTATAAGGCAGAGTATATATAGTTCATATATATATATAGTATATATTTTTTTATGTATGTGGAGAGAGAGCAAGACAGAGACAGAGACAGAGAGAGAGAATATGATTCTTTATAATGTTCTTAAAATATTTTGCATATTTATTTTATACCCTGAGATTTTGTCAAAGTCCTTCATCAGTGCAAGGAGGTTTTTAATAGATTCTCTTGGGTTTTCAAGGTATAGAATCATGTTGTCTCCAAACAGTGATAACTTAACTTCCTCTTTTCTATTGGGATACCCCTGATTTCCTTCTCTTGTCTGACTGCTCTAGCTAGGAATTCCAATACTATGCTGAACGGGAGGAGAGAGAGTGAAAATCTTTGTCTTGTTTCGGTTTTCAGGGGATATGGTTCCAATTTCTGTCTGCTTAGCAGTATGTTGGCTGTGGGTTTCTCACAGATGGCTTTTACTATTTTGAGGTATGTTCCATCAATGCCTAGATATTCGAGGGTTTTTATCAAGAAGAGGTGCTGGATTTTATCAAAAGCTGTTTCCACATCTAATAATGTAATCATGTGGTTTTGTCTTTACATCTGTTGATGTATTTAATTACGTTTATGGTCTTGCAGATGTTGAACCAGCCCTGTATCCTGGGGATGAAGACTACTTGGTTATGGGGGATGATTTTGGAGATGTATTGTTGAATCTGGTTTGCTAGAATCTTGTTGAGAATTTTAGTATTTATGTTCATCAGGATATTGGCCTGTAGTAATCTTTCCTTGTTGGATCTTTACCCGGTTTGAGTATCAATGTGATGTCGGCTTCTTGATTGTCTGATATACTTTCAGTAGGATTGGTATCAGCTCTCCCTTGTATGTTTTGCAGAATTCTGCTGGAAAGCCATCTGGTCCAAGACTTTTTTTGTAGGTAGTTTTCTTATGACACAGTCGATTTCCTGGGTTGTTACTGGTCTATTTAGGGTCTTGATTTCTTCTTGTTTCAATGTGGGGAAGTTGTGTGATGTAAGAAAATCCTTCATTTCATTTAGGTTTTCATGTTTGTTTCCATACAGGTGTACACAGTAATCTCTTTGGTAAAGTCTCAGGGTTTAAAATAAATGTGAAAAAGATAGCTGCATTACTATACACCAACATTAAACAAACAGAAACCCCAACAAAAAGCACAATCTCATTCACAATAGCCACCAAAAAAAAAATGAAATACCTTGGCATCTTCCTAACCAGATACATGAAAAGCCTTTACAACAAAAACTACAAAACAGTGCTCAAAAAAAGCCCCCCCAAAACAAAGATGACACAAACAAATGGAGAAATATTCTATGCTCATGGATTAGAATAATCAGCATTGTTAAGATGTCCATTCTACCCAAGGCAATCTACAGATTTAATGGAACAGCTATTAAATTACGAGCAGCATTCTTCTCAGATCTGGAATGACAATACAGAAACTCATATGGAAACATAACGACCATGAATAGCCAAAACAATCCTCAGCAAAAAAACCAAAGTGGGAGATATAACACTCCCAGACTATAAACTTTATTATAAAGCTACAATAATCAAAATGGCCAATAAAACAGCCTGTTCTTATACTGGTATTCATACAAGAAAAGACATATAGACCAATGAAACAAGATAGAGATTCCAGAAGCAAAACTTTAATTTCTCAACCAGCTCATCTTCGACAAAGCTTCCACCAACAACCACTGGGGAGAGGAGAACCTATTCAGTAAATAGTGTTGGGAAAACTGACTACCACATGCAGAAGATTACAAGACCCTACCTATCACCATACACAAAAGTCAACTCTAAATGGATCAAAGACCTAAATGTAAAACCTCAAATGATAAGAACCTTAGAAAATGCAGGAGACACCCTTATGGAAATTGGAACCGGCAAACAATTCCTGATCAAAACCCCAAATGCCCATACCATAAGAGAGAAGATAGACAAGTGGGACCTTATCAAACTGACAAGCTTCCGCGAAGTTAAAGAAACCATCAAGAGAGCAGACAGACAGCCCATAGACTGGGAAAAATATTTGCCAACTGTATTTCTGACAAAGGCCTAACATCTAGGATCTACAAGGAACTTAAATGTGCCAAAAAGAAAAAAACAAAAACCAAAAACAGCCCTATTACAAAGTGGGCAAAAGATATGAATAGACACTTCTCAAAAGAAGATATATGAGCAGCCAACAGATACATGAAAAAATGCTCAGCCTCACTAGTCATCAATGAAATGTAAATTAAAATCACACTGAAATACCACCTAAATCTATGTAGGATGGCCGTCATCAATAACTTACAAAATAACAGATGCTGGAGAGGATGCAGGAAAAAGGAAACACTTCTACACTGTTGGTGGGAATTTAAACTAGTACAGCTTTGGTGGAAATTTCTAAAAGGTCTAAAAATCAACCTTCCATATGACCCTGAGATCCCCCAACGGTAATATACTCAGAGGAACTCAATCACTCTATGAAAAAGGTACCTGCACACAGGTTTACTGCAGCATTATTCACAATAGCAAAAACATGGAACCAACTGTGCTGCCCAATGAAATATTACACAGCCATATATAAGGATAAAATTATGAACTTCACAGCAACTTGGATGGACTTAGAGTCTATAATACTGAGTGATCACAGAAACAAAGAACTGAGTATCACATGTTCTCACTCATAAGTGGACCTTAAATAACTATCATAATACTATAAGAAAAGGATTGCCAGTAGTGGGAAATTGCCAGGGGGTGGTGGGATTGGCAGTAGTAGGAATCTGCTGGGGGAGGGGAGGCACAGCTCATCAACAAGGGTACCTGCATAATGAACATTTGTATACTTAACCCTGAATTGTATCCCACATCTTTAAAATTAAAAAAAAAAATTTTATTTACTAATTTTCTATTGAAATAACAATGGCCAGTAGGCATGAGAGCCAAAAGTAAATATACTTTCATGAGGATGAAGGATTTTTCTCTGAGCACATCTTAAAATGCATACATTTAACTTGAACAACTTCTGAAATCATGTCATACCATTGTCTTCTTGGCTATTTTTTTTACATCTTTACATGTCAATAAAATATTATTCCCTCCAGATTTGGACTTAGTGTTAAAACTATTTCATTTTTTTATTTTAATGAAAAAAACTTATTTTGCATTGTTCACAATGCAAATATATAATCTAATCTTGATCTTACCATTTTCATCCTTACAAATATTCTAATGGGATCCCATAACTTTCAAGCTAAATTTAACTTGACTGCTAGCATAACACTCAAGAACCATTATGAACTGGGTTTCTTTCTGCTGTTCTGATCAATTCTTTTCCCACTCCTCAATTCTCTTATTTCACACTGTAGTAATAAACAATCTCACTAACCCAAGCACCTTTGCACCTACGCATATCTCTGGAAGGCTTTTTATAGCTCCCTTTGTTACTCTGTGTGGTGATCTTATTATTATCTGGCCCTTACTAGGTGAACTGTGAGTTCTCTGAAAGCAGAAAGCATTCATCTTTGGACAACCTAGCAATAGCAGGTGCACAGTAAGTACTTTCTGTACTGTGATGTCCATCTCAACATCATGTTTCCTAAAATGGTGAAGAAATCATTTGCAAACTAAAAGACCAATTATGGGGAATATTTATGTATGGCAAATCCAGTTTATGGACTATCACTTATGTATTAAAAATCAAGTTTATAAAGAGTTTATGTTAATATAAAATGTTTTTTTCTATTAGGAAAATACAAAATTGTAACAAATATTATAGAAAAAATAATGCAGAGAAAAAATGGAGTATAAACATATTCTGGTGCATTTTCTTTGACAAGTAATTATTATTTCGGTACATGCAAAGTACCTTCAAAATGTAAAAAGCAAAACAAACCACAATCTCAAAAAGATTCTTTCCTGTTAAATATATTCTAGAGGGTTTGGAAAGGTATAAGCATTTGTATACTGAGATGTTGTCCTCAACTTGGACACAAAGCTTCTTTACGATCTGGATATGGATAAGAAAAGCTGTGTCTGGAAGATCTCACAATGCTAAGGAAACAACATTCATAAGCTAGATGAACTTGGACTGATGTGAAAAATGTGACATGTTGGCTCATTTTTTTCTTCAAATTGGATCTCTTGAGAATTTCCTCAGAGCATGTTTAACTCTTCATTTGTTTCAAAAAGGTTATTGAATTTTTGGGTTCCCATTCTTCTTGTTTCTCAAATCTATCCCTAGATCAAAACAAATCCTAGAGTAATACTGACTCTGTAGTGCTGACTCTACATACAAGGCTCAGATATTTCGAAATAATACACCTTTAATGCCTTTGAAGACCAAGAGCATTTAAAACAGGTCTTTAACGTCAATAAGAACTTCCTAGCAAATTGATCCGCACTTCTGAGGTGCCAAAATAAATTCAAAACATTCCTTTAAATATTTTTAGAACTTTCAGAACTCTAATGCAAAATAAACATTTATTTTACAAATATATTTTAAGCTGTTTGAAAATAAAGAACTAGTTTCAATGACTGATGCTACGATATATTAATTCCAGTCTAAAATTATCATTGGACTCTAAAAAGACTGTGATGAAAAGTATATGATATCTCCTGTATGTCAAAAAAACTACTTGAGATCACTTGCCTTTATTAGATATTTTAAGATAATATCCCTTTCAAAAGAGAGAATTTTCATATCTTTCAATAGCTGGCATTAATAAATTAATACAATAATAAACAGTAAATTAATATAAACAAAAATAATAAATAAATGTAATATATTTAGTTTAAGTTATAATTTTAAAACTTAATGTGAGATACTGATATAAAAGATTAATACAGTAAAAATTAGCTAGACGATACAAAGTATCTTTAAACAAACTCTCCCACTTCAGTTCTGGCAATTTAATAACTTACAATAGATTTAGAAAAATAGCTTATCTCAAACTTTGAAATTTTAAGCTGCCCTGTGATACTTTATTTGCTCTTACTTATTGCTGTAAAATAGAATAGTGCCATTATTATTCCTCTTTGCTGTTGAAGATAAGTTTTGCATGAATCTGTTTCTAATATTCTGTGCTTTGAACTTACTCTCATTTAATTCATGAAAATGCTGAGAGATTACAAAGCTCTTTCTGGCTATAAAATGGATGATATGAAGTCAGAAATGATGCGATTCTTGAAATCCTGTCCATTCACTTTATTTATGAACTGCAAAGGAAAATAATATCCAAAAGCCCAGAAATATTTTGGCATTGAAATGAATATGTGCCCTATTAACATAGGCAGAGATAATTGAAAACTGTTGACTAAATACAATGGAACAGAGTTGGAAACGAAGGTCTATTAAAGCACAAATCATATAAAAGTTATATATTATTAGAGTGATTATTTTATAAAACCAGTCATTTGAAATAAAAGTAAGAACATATCTAAATTCTTATTTAACACAATATTAGAAAACATCATTTTGAATCACAAAAAGCCTAAATCATCTCTATGTTGTGGAAAGAAACATTAAGCCTTCTGCACTGCTTTTGAAGACAGCACAATGAGGAAGAAAGACTCGATTCTAACCCTGGTTCCACACCTAATGGGCCGTGTCACCCGGAAGTCACTTAATCTCTATGCCCTTCAATTTCCTCATGTTGATAATTAAGTCATAATTTAAAATATTTAATATTCCATCTAATTCTGAAACTAGAATAGTTTATAGTCAACTAATATTTCTTAAGGTCGAGCAATTGGCAAATCAAATTTTAGGAAGTAATGTGATTTGGGGGGAAAAAAACTTTTAATGTTAAACAATTTGCTTTTTCAAATTTAACTGACAAGTTCTGTATGTTTAACTCTTGATGCAGCTTCTATTAGACCACAATTGCAGATGAAGGGGGAAAATGAAGATAATAAAATTCACTGGGCAAACATTTTCTTGCCTAGAGTTCTAAATGTCAACAGGTTTTAATTTAAACCGTCTTTCAGAGCTATAAGATGATCCATCAGCCTCTCCATCACTTCTTTCCCCCATAGCCCACCACTACCAGGAGATGGGGCCTCATCAGTGGGATCGAAGACATGACTGAGAACCTTATCTGAGTTATGTAAAAGAGAGAATTGTAGCTGTGTATAATTTCATTTTGAATATGTTTGCTTCTATTTGTGTTTTTTATTTGGATACAGGATGTGAGCGCCCAGAGCCCCTTAAATGCAATGGGCCCTGGCATCAGTGAAGGAGGGAAGAGCAGAGGAACAGGAATTTGGGTGCTTATGGGAGTGTCAGGAGGAGAGGAGGGGAGGATAGAGGAGTTCAAGGTAGTACATGCAATAATGGGACCCCAAACACGGCCACTGAAAACTTCCTTGTGGCCAGAATCACCGATAATATATTTTTAAATTAAAAAAAAATGATTTGAAACCTTTTCAGTGTAATTACCCTGTATCCTTGGGTTGAAGTGCATTCTGGATAACCTTATTCTTTCTCTGTCTTCTATGTTTTCTTTGCTCTGGTGGGCTGAGAAGGTCATGTGCTCCTGCCAGGTGAATCCTGAGGCTCTTGAGTGCTCTGGCCAATGCCACACCTTCACAGCCTCTGCTCCTTGAATGTTTCTGGCACGTTCTTTCTCATGAGGACACAATTTCTTGCTTTCTCTGCAGCCTTCACCAGTATGTTTTTCTCATGTCCCAGTAACAAGTGATGTGTGTGTTCTTGCTCCCCACTGCTACTACCAGATCCTTCTCCCTTTCCTCTTTCCAGCCCTCCAGCTTTGAATCAGACTATGCATCACATGACTCTTCTTGTAGTTAGTAACTTCTAGGTCACACACTATCTTTAAGATTTTAGCTCTCGGTTTATTATTGGTTTTCTAACACTGCTTCTTGCACAATTCTTAAAATTGCAATATCTATTTGAATGATTCTGCCAACACCAGGTTCTCTCAGTTGCTGGCTACCTTCCTTCCCAGAGCACTGAAATAATATACTGTTGATACATGTGGATATAATTTTAAGTTGGAAGTCTCATGACCCGACATCCTTTCTTGGCCTTACTACTAACTGGTTCTATGAGTAACAACCATCTATTTAATCCACAGGACACAACTGTCTTTTTGGTACAATAAAGGAGTAGGATTAAGTGATCTCTTAGTATCACATTTTGTGCTGAACTAAGTTTTATTCTTTTGCCTCTTCAACCTCTAATATAAAAAGAAGAAACTTAAAAAAAACTTTGAGCACAGTTTCAGGATGCTTCTTATTTACTGAAAATAGTGGCACACTCTTAAAAAATAGCAAACTAAAGGAATTGGGGAATTAAACTACTTTTTTCACACATTCTGCATAGTGTTGGCCCTCAGTATCCATGGGTTTTGCAACTATGGATTTAACCAAACTTGAATGAAAACCCTTGGATACGAAAGGCTGACTGTAGGTATTTTCCATCCCATCGTTGGTTAAATTGTGGATTTGGAACCCATAGATACAGGGGGCTGACTGGGCTGTACCATTTTATATTGGGAACTTGAGCATCAGCAAATTTTGGTATCCATGGGAGGTCCTGAATACCGAGAGCCTACTATACGCAGCATAAGTATGCAAACAACATAGAACCAAATTAAATACAACTCTGTCAAAGAACCCTCACATTCAACTCAGGTCTGCAATTCTTGTAGGCAAGTGTACTTTGGATTTTAGAACTTTTAAGATCTTACAGAAGCAACACAGTACATAAGTACGACAGAACAACTTGAATGGTGTCGAGGGAAGTCCCTGTAAACAAATATATTAATATTTATGCAGTGGGATGTTATCATATCAAGTGAGATATGTAACAACTCTAAATAGCTTTTATTCAAAGTCAGATTTGCCCACAAAGTAGTTCAGGTGTTTAGCCACTAAAGATGTCATACAAAACTTTCATTTCTAATCCTTTATAAATTTTGGAATTGTAGATCAGGGATTTTGGATCTGTCTTAGTTATCAAAGGTTATCAGAAAACAACATCTGTTTTGGAAAGATAAATACTTAAAAATCCTTCACCTCCTCCACACGTGGCATCGCAATCTTCCCAACCTGTGTGTGTCCACATGAAGAGGGGCTCAGGGGCCTTAGAACTCTGGTTCTCTGGAAGAGGGTCTGATGGGATTGTGTATTCATAGTGAAGACCATAATTCTGATCCTGAAACAGGAGCACCTAAGTATATAAAAGTGATCAAGGCAGGTGGGTCAAACTGGAGCACATTCAAGATGAAGCACAAAACTAAGGATACTGACACCTTAAAATGCTTGTTTGCATGATGTGCATGTGGTTTTGTTATTGTTGATACATGCTTCTTTAATGCACAGTAGAAATGTGACATTACTTTTAAATGTTGATACTGTCATGCTTTTACAAAGATTGGAGCTTCATACTTACCCCTGCACTGAAGACATAACAGAGAAAATTCATTTGAATAAGGTAAGAGATACCAAATCATTTTCTTTCAATTTGATGGACTAAATCATTTTCTAAAGCATAGCACGAAGTTGACTTTAGTGGGGGAAGGTGGTGGTGAGTGGTACAGAAATATGTGTCCTATCTAATGTCAAGATATGACCCACAATCTAATATGAAATGTAGACTTTCCATTCTTTTAATATAAAAAGGAAAGATGGACTAGAAGTCCTGAGTCAACAGAGGAAGAACACAGAAGACTCTGCAGATCACTGTATTCCATAAAGGCAGAGAATTTCTAAGCCAGCTGGAAGACAAGAATTTCACTCTAGGTATGCTTAAAGTTAGCCTTTAATTTTGGCAAGTTTACTGATTTCCTAATTGTAGAAAATATTGTTTCCTCTGAAATTAAATTTATGTAAAAATAACTTTTAAATAATATTAATTTAAAAACTAAAGTTATACATATGTGTAAATTATTCAATAAACCATAAAGTATATATGAATGACTGAACTTTGAGCTACACTGGATTAAACTATAACCAGGGACCATGTCTGTTTTGTTCTGTACTGGTACTCAGTACCAGGTTCAGAACTGGATCACCATGGGCACTTACGTGTGTGTGTGTGTGTGTGTGTGTGTGTGTGCGTGTGTGTATGTGTATATATGTGTGTGTGTGTGTGTGAGTGTATACATATATATTCTCTTTCATATACATTATATATGAAAGTATATATTTTCAAATGAAAGAGTGATTAAGAAATATGTTTCTTTATGCAACCATTTAAATAAAAGGTATCAAACAGTTCCATGAAATATATCACTTCTATGAATCTGAGGACTATGGAATGAGTCTACATAACACAATGTGATATATAAAAATCATAACTAAAATTTTAAATTGTACTAAATTATTAAAACATTGTGCAATATTTAATCTGTATCAAGGTAGTTATTGTGATAGGAAATACAGATTCACAATCTAATGGAAAATATTTAAATGAGCTTAAGGTTAAGAGTCTGAACATTTTTATCACATTTTCCTATTTTTCTCAAGGTTTTATTCAACTTATCAACAGAACTACTAAAATATTTTGATGTGTGGATTGGAAAACTAGTGAGTTGACTTTATAAACAACTATATTAATAAAAAAATAATAGTTTCTCAGTTCACAAATGCATAACATACAAGGTACTAATTATAAGTACACCACAGTGTTTATATTAGTTTAAGTATCTCATTTGATGTTGCCAATTTGTTATAAGTGGCTTTCAGCCTAATGAGTTGAAAGAGAGAGGGCTTAAATGTGTTTTGGAAAAATGGCATACCATGTTTATGACTATAGCCAGACTGTTACATAGTTTTCAAATTGATGAAATGAACATATAATTAACAACTACTTGCCAACTAATTTAATATATATGTATCTAGTTTTCCAAATAAGCTACCTTTTCATTGATAGCACTTTAGGTTGTCCTTGAGTATCTAATGCCATTTAAAATAGAGACATTGGCCACAGAACATTAGCTCTTTCTTAAATCATTTGAATTTGGCAATATTCTTTGCAAAAAGGAAAGTGTGACCACGCTACAGTTGAGGAGCACATACTGAAGCATGGCAGCTGAAGAGATTGCCTTTCAAAACTCAGTAACGACATTCAATCTGTAATAGTCATTAACGAAAAGTATCTTAGAAGTGCAGTTTCCCTTGGATTACTGAATAAATCCAGGTCACACAGATGCCTTCTTTTAGACATAGTTCACTGACTTTAATTATGCTTCATGCTTCCAGGAAAAACTTTGGTAATTACCAGACAGATTAAGGATTCTGCAGCTAGGAAACTACCTCTGCCCAACACCGAGATTTCACATACACTGTTTTAAGATTTTTGAAGTAAGAGCTTAGAAGAAAAGCCTTGGTATTATTCTATAAAATAAAATAAAATAAGATAAAGTAGGTTACACTTATATAAGGCAGGCAGCATGAGAGCATTTTATACAACACAATCATTAAAAATATGTTTCCTGTTGAGAATGCTGTTATCAGAAGTGACTTGATTATGGAATGAAACAGATATTATTTGCACAATGTTTGTTCAGTCATTTTGTTTTCTCTCTCTGGAAGGCATATGGCATAGCATGAAGTTTCCAACTAAAATTAAATAAAAAGAGTCAAATGAATTTTGGAAAGATGCACACAATAATTATTCAAAATATGCACGTATTTATGATTCCAGGAAGATTGGTATAAAGAACTTGAATCTAAGCTTTATACCAGAGAGGTAACAGAGAAGAGTGATTAACACCTGGTTTATTCACAGCTAAATAACATATAGGACAACACTGTGCATATTGCTTAACTTTTCTCACAATTCTTCTTAATCTGTAAAATAGATCAACAATTATATTATTGTGAGGATTATTTAATCCTTAGAATTATTGTGAGGATTAAATGCTGTAATGAACATAAAGCACTTTTGAATAAGGTCTGATTTTTAAGTGCTCAATGAATGGTGAGTATTATTATTATTAAGATGTGGAATAGAAGGTACACACACCATTCACTCTGCTCCCTTTATTATGTTATTAAAGCATATCACTTGCAGTTGTACAAAACTTTGTAATTTAAATTGTGGTTTCTGGGCCAGTAACAGTAGCATCAGGTGGGAGCTAGTTAGAAATGCAAATCTCAGGTCCCCTGCCAAATCAAATGAATGAGAATATGCATTTTAGCAAGAACCCCAGGTAATCTGCAGGAAAAACAAATGGGCCAATATGTAAACCTCTGGCTCCTAGACTAGCAACACACATGACTCCAATTGAAGATAAATTCAACTTAAATCATGTGGCGATATTAAATAATGTGGCACACCATGCTCCAAATAAACAGTCAACTGATTGTGGTTTAGAGTTGTTTTAAGTGTAGAGTTGAGGAGGTGTTGAAGTATCTGAATTTTAAGCTTCTTTTTACCATTAAGATAGAAAACTCACAGCAGCTGTGTAGTCAGTTCTGTGGTTCCTGTGACATCAAGACTAACGGCCATAATCAAGGTTGAAAGGGGCACGTGGACTTGCCACAAGCCTGGATAAAGTTCCATCATCCCGATTCTTTCCCTCCACTCATTACCACGCATATCTAATCTTTTACTATATGGTAAAGAAAATTATCATCCCAAACGTTCAAGTTTTCAAAATTCTTTACAGAAATCCATTTAACCTGATAAGAAAATATAATGGGGTAATTGGGAGCACTGTTAGATATATTTATCAGATTCTTCCCCCAAGCAGAATAACATTTTATCAAAGGCCTTTTATGCAGATTTAGACAATGCCCACTTCATTGATGTATGAAATGCTATGATTTTTTTTATATTATAGCACTTTCTTTACAGACATCCATTGTGGTTAGTAAATGTATGCTTTCAGGAAAAAGGGGTTTCTTAGCATTCCCTGGAAATTCATCAATACTTTGAGTCTGAGAATTCCCAAAAACATTTTGTTCTTGTAATAATTGCTATTTTTAGAAATCATGATTTAAAACACATTTGTTAAAACTCTAAAAACTCACTTTTAAAATAAGTTTAAACATCTATCTGACAATTCAAATTTGGAAGTAAGATTAGAGAAGGCACAGCAGGAATGCCCTTTGCCATGGAAAGTTGATCATGCAATGTTATAAATTCATTCCCTCATACCAGGAGATGTAAAGGTGCTGTAGTAGGACCTTTGGCAGAGATCTTTTCCCACAGGCCTCGTCTTATATAATGAACGGTAGTTCCTGCTAAATTGAATGCTCCAGAGTGTTCAATCTTCCAGTCACTATTAATAGACTGTTTGCCAGCATCTCGGAGAGCTATAAAGGAGTTCAAAAATATAATGAGTATCTACAAGTCAGTATCATTGATCAACATCCACTTCAAATTATTTAATTAAAAGCATTCTGATCATTTCTAAACAAATGGGTCAACATTCTCTGATGTAAAACTTGAGGCATCTCTTTTTAGGAGATGTCCACAATCATGGCAAATGTCACAAGCTCTCCTGTCCTGACGCTGTCCACAACTACACAGCCACTTTTATCTTTGCCTCCTCCAACTTCCTTGGACACTTGATGTCTGTACCCCTTATTTTGCCTGTAGTCATTTATTATTTAACACATGCTTACATTAAAGCTATATGTATCTGTCACAACTATCCAGTGATCCTAGGAGTATTGTGAAGGCTTGTACTAAGTATTATACTTTCTCTGTTATCTCCTATGCCCATCTAGAAAAGTATGTGATTAAAGAAAAGTCACCCAACAGCACAGTAAGGAACAGATAAAAAAGAAGAGGTTATGTACATTAAAAAACAATTCAAGGATAATATGTTGGTTTTTAAAAACAGACTCAGGACTTTTAAAATACTTCCCATTTGTGATTTGCTGAGACCAGAAATGAAAGATAAATGCTACTACTCACTCATAAACAGCCGTCATACATATGGGACCTTTTTTTGTTTGTTTACATATTTTTTTCCTTCTTTCTTTTTTGAGCTGATCTTCATTACCATTTAAATAAGATTCATGACAGAGAAGTGAGATGTCATGATTACCACTTTAAATTAAAGATTTCTTTATTTTACTCCAAATTATTTTATTTTTATTTAAACTTTTAGACTTTCCCATATAACTTTATTCTTTTTTCAAAAGACATGTACATGAAGATTCATTGAAGGTTTTTAGGCCAATTATATAAAAAATATCTTGATAACTTAATCCAATAAATTCTGGTAGTTATTAATTAACCTATCCATTAACTGGATGTTTGAATATTTCCAAGTTTTTATATTATAAGTGATGCTTAAATAAATATACTGCCCACTAATTATGTGTATATCTGAATAGTTCCCTTGAATAAATATCCAGATTTGAAATTACAGAAGTAAAAAAATTGAATAAAAATTTTGAAAAACAGTTTCAAAATAGTTTTCATAAAGGTTGCATCAATTTATTCTCTCATAAAAGTGACTGAGAGTGCTCATTTCTGAACACATCCTTGGAAGTAACTTCCTCTGATATAACATTTAATCATGATTGAACAATTACTTAACAAATATCAGCTATAATTCAGGCAACACTCAAAGTTCTGGAACCCCCAAAATGAACAACATAGATATGTTCTGGTCTCATGGAATTTAAAATCTATCTGGAGAACCAGATATTTAAAAATTATGTAAGTAACTAACTACATAACAAGCTGACACTTGTATGGGAGGACTCAAGAATGGCTTATCTGAGGGACATTGTTTACTGAGGAAGTTAGCTAGGGGAAACAGGGAAGAAGAGAAAGAGAATTCAAGACCAAGGGAACCATAAATGGAAAGATCTTAAAAGCTCATTTCAGCTTGACCAGGATCTAGAGACTAGTGTGCATAAAGCCAAACGTGATGAAGTAGATCAGGAAGAGAAAAGGCTGGAGACAAGGAATAGACAGACATTATAAGCCTTGCCAGTATTTTGAGGGTTTTCCTCAGGAAAAAAAATGTAAAGGTTTAAAATACTTTGAAAACTATTATACAGAAAGTTGATAGGTATAAGGTAAACTTAGACTGAAAGATTGGCTATAACACCAATACAGTAGTCTAACTAAAAGTAATGGTGGCTTGGATAAAGAGTGGAGAAAAATATCAAGATATACTTAGGAGCAGAACTAACAGAATATGACAATGATTTGGTTGTCCTGGTGAAAGGAAGTGTCAAGTATGATGCCAGTGTTTTAGGATGAGAAAACAGGTGAGTTATAATAGCAAATCAAGAAATGGTAAAACTGTCAAAAGTACATGAGGAGAAATTTCAGAAGTTAAATTTTGCACAACTTACTTTTTAAAAAAATGACCTCTTGCCTTATTGCTATTGAACTTGAAGATATTTTCATTTTCTTATTCGTTACAAATGCATGCACTTTAGACAATGCTAAATTGATAAAATAATGAATGATTTTGCCTAAAAGATAAAGTATTTCCTTGTATTTCCCTAAAGTCTATTAAATATCTTGAGGAGTCATTTTGGCCTAGATTTGCATTGTGGTCAGTACAATCCTACTTTTTTTCTCCTGCATTTTAACACATTTTTATGGCACCATTAGAAAGGAATATTTCCTGAAAATCTGTAATAAAAATGCCTTTAAAAACCTCCTGGGGTTGCTAGAGTATGATATTTAGGCTCAATTAGTATTTTTGACATTCAGCATTCCCCAGAAAATGGCACACACACATACCTTCAAATCCACACAATCTACTAGCTTAAGCAACCTCACATGAAGAATCAGTACTTTGGGTATGTAACGTTTCTTGGTTTTTGCTTTTAATACACTAATTTTAAAAATATGTTTTTAGAAATCCTTTTTCTGGCCATGAGTGAATAACTAAAACTACACTGACTCTTCCACCAATAATAAGTAGAAACCTCATCAATGTATGAAACAACTGTTTTCAGATTGGATAACTGACAACAGAGAACTGTGATCCCTAAGAGAACAGATGATATAATCTCTAAAACTGCTTGACTCTCTGCCTGAGGATATTTATAAGACCCTCCCACTCCCACTGAGAGGTAGAACCCACACAGAGCACAGATGATGAAGGCTTCAGTGAGATGAGGACACAGACAATAGAGTTAAAATTGACGAAAGCAGCTGGAATCTGTTTTGTGGAGTACAGGAGAAGAATCAGTTACACAGAAATAGAGCTCTAAAAATCTGCAAAGGGTTTCTTTGAGCCTGTGGCTGGATAACAAACTGTAAACAAGTAAGTATGACTTGTCAAAGTTGGGAAAAGAGCAGCTACCTGGGACCTCTAAACTGTACAGACCCTGGAACTCATGCAGGGATGGAAGACTATGAGTTCTATGCAATGAAACTGGAGAAATCTTACTGAAAACTCAGTCTTTATTAGAGAATCTAGAAAGACTACATATAAGAACTAAGGCTAACTATTCCTAGAGCAAAGGCTACTTTAGATCCACATTGACAAAGCTTTTAAAAAGTCTCTAGAAGTCTAGTTGATTTGCAAGTAAATGAATATGCAGCAAAATGAAAACTCAACACTCAATAATAAAGACAAAATATAGTCCCAAGCAATGTAACATTAATAGTGTCTAGCATCAAAACAAAAAGTACTAGGTATTGGAAGAAGTCAGCAATTGTGACCTGTCATAATTGGAGGGAAAAAACAACCAATAAAATGAGACCCAGAAATAAAAGAGATGACAGAACTACCAGACCAAGATTTTTAAGCAACTATTATAAGTATGTTCAATATGCACAAGAATTTAAAGAAAACTATGTAATGTTGAAGAGTAATGGAAGCTATGAAAAATAAGCAAATCAAATTTCACAGAATGGAAAAATCTATCTGTAAATTCACTGAATGGGCTTACAAGCATATTAGACAATATAAAAGAAGCCAGTGAATTGAAGAAAAATTAACAGAATAGAAACTATCTGGAATATAGAGAGAAAAAAGGCTGAGAAAAATGAACAAAGCATCACTGACTCAAGAGAGATACCTGGTGGACTCATATATGTGCAACTAAAATGCCAGAAAAGTAAATTATTTGAAGATACGGTGCTCAAAAAATTTCCAAATTTGATAAAATTTATGGTTATAGATTTTAAAAATGCTATGAAAGTCAAGCAGAATAAGCATCCTCCTCCCCCCCAAAAACAAGAAAGAAAGAAAGAAAAAAGTCATGAAAATAATAGCATAATCAAACTCCTGGAACTCAGTGATAGGGATAATAATATTTAAAGTGCCCAGAGAGAAAAAAGCATACATACAAGAATAAAAATATTTGACAATTCACTGGATACACCATCACAACCAGTATAAGCCAGAAGACAATTAATATTACATTTAAAGGGACAAAAATTAAACAAAATAAAGCAAAACAAAACCAAACAAAATCTAGAATTAAATATCCACTGAAAATATCCTTCAGATTCAAAGGTAAAATACATATATTTTCAGACAAACAAAATTTGGGAAATTTTGTTGTCAGCAGACTTGCTCTACAAAAAATGTTAAAGAATGTGCTTCATGCTAAAATAAAATGATTCAAGATAGAAACAAGTGTCTATATGAAGGAAGAAAACATGTTCATACTAGTAAATGTATGAAAATAATAAAAGATTGCTATTTTAAACATTATTTATAGTATAATTGACTATTTAAGGTAAATGATTACACTGTATTTTGGTGTTTAATACATATGCAGAAATAAATTAATTACATGAAATGTGGAAGCAAAAAGAGTTGAGAAACAGGAGTACATCATTTTTAGAAGTTTACATTGCATGTAAAGTGGCATAATATAATTTGTAAGGAAGTCGTAATCAGTTCAAATGTATATTGTAAATGCTTAAACAAACATTAAAATTGAAAAAAATAATTATAGCTAATAAGCATGTAAGGGAGACAAAAATGGAATACTAAAATATACTTAATCCAACAGCAGCCAGAGAAAAAGTAACAAAGGAATAAAAAAGAGATGAAACAAATAGAAAACCTATTCCATATATCCAATAATTTATTAGGCTTAAACATACTGAAGACAGATTGCCTGGCTAAAGAAAAAGAAAGATCCCACTATATTCAATCTAAAAGAATGCATTTTAAAAATACATAAGTAAGTTAAAGGATGGAAACAGATGCAGCATGTAACACTAATCATAAAAAAGGATGCAATGGCTATATTAATATTAGATAGCATAGACTTCATGGCAAGAAATATTTTGAGATATAAAAGGATATGTTTTTGAATGTCATTAAAATTAATTTAAATTTAAAAATTTAAATGACACGTAAAATTTGTTAAGGACTGAACAATCCTAAGTGTATGAATGATCATCAAAATGCATGAAGCAGAAACTGACATAATTAAAAGGGGACATAGAAAAATCCATAATTTTAGTTGAAGGTTTCAATATTTCTTTCTTTAATTTATAAATAAGATAAGTATTAGGGAGAACACAGAAGACTTGAACCAAATAAACCTAATTGATATTTGGAGAAGATTATAGTCTGCAATTGTAGAACACAATTTTTTTCACATATAAATGAATTATTAGCCACTATAGGTTATGAGTCTCAGTTAAAGTCTCAATTAAAATTACACTCAGTATTTCTTTTACAACAGATTTGAACTAGAAATCAATAATAAAATATCTGTTTTAAAAAATATATTTTTATAAAAATATTTAGAAATTAAATAATCCATTTTTAAGTAACCCATGAGTAGAAACCATAATGGCAGTATGAAAATATTTTTGATAAAAATATTTTGTATTTTAAAAATACATTGTGGAATGCAATTGAAGCAGTGATTATAAGGAATCTTATAGCTTTAAACTGTCACAGCAAAAAGAAAAGAACTAAAACACGTGATTTGAGTTTCCACCTTAAAATAGAAAAGAACAATTTAAACCCAAAGTAAATAGAAGGAAAAACATAATAAAGGACAGAAATCAGTTAAATAGGAAATAAGAATACACCAGGGACAGTCAATAGCATCAAAAGTTGATTATTTGAAAAGATCAAATAACTGTTAAAACTCTAGTTTGCCTGATTAAGACAAGTAGAAAGATATAAACTAACTATCAGAAATAAGATATGAAGTATTGTTCTTATAGATATTATAGTGTAAAAAAGAAATATTATACAGCTTTAAGCCAATACATTTGACAAGGTAAGTGAAATAGGTTAAATTATTGAAGACATCAGCCACAAAAACTGACATAAGAAGAAAAAACAACATTTGGATACCCTTATATGTCTATGAAACTAAGTTGGGATTTAAAAATATCCCCACAAAGAAACCTCCAATATTCAAACATCTAAGGAAAAATACTACCAATCTAATACAAAATACACTATAAAATAGAAAAGGAGGGGCACAGAGTTCTTTTAATGTACAAAAAGGTTATTTTCTTAAGGTAGATAATAAATATAAATACTTCGTTTTACTGTTTTCCATTAGTTAATAGTATTTATTTGTACTTCTTAAATATTCAAGAAAAATAAATTGTGTATGTTTTGTGTCCAAGTTCTTTTGAAGATATATTTTCTGAGTCAGTAAGTAAGAAAACAGTGGGTTCTTGACTATACGTGGTAACACATTTGTTCTCTTTTTTTAAAAAAAATAGTTTTTTTTCCCTATTTTTCCTTTCTTTATTTTTTTAAATCATCCTAAGTGATCTATCACAGAAACAAAGAACATTAGTATTTTCAAGACCGATTTCATCTCTAGAATAGCTCAAGCTGTTGAGGAACAAAGATGCTGTTTCTGTTCCTTTTTTTTTTTTTTGAGAAACAAGGTCTTGCTATGTTGTCAGGCTAGTATCCAACTTCTGGGCTTAAATGATCCTCCTGCCTCAGCCTCCCAAAGTGCTGGGCTTACAAGTGTGAGCTACTATAACTGGTGATGCTGTTTCTTTATACGAGTAAAATACGATACCAACTTAGGCCTAATGCTAAGCACAAGGAGAAATGACATTAATTAATTAAGACAGATAATATGATTCAACTTTTAAACTGAGTGATCTTTTAATAACAAAGAGTGATTAGAGAATTGTGTTCGGAGGTCTACAACACAGAAAGATGATAGGATTTGGTAGAACTGGAGGCAGTGATTCAAAAAGAAAATAGTTATTTCATGATTTCAACACTTCTGAATTAATTTTATACAATAAGTTGATCACACTAGTTTAAAAAGATAAATATAAGAAGTTATGAGGTGGAAGTTCAAGAAAATGTGTTTACACCATGTAATTTCAAAATCAAAAGTGTTTCATGAAAGGCAATGGTTTAAAAAAAAAAGAGAGAGACAGCATAGTTCAGTGTTTAAGAACCCATATGCTATGGCCAGACTCTTTGGGTTCAAATCTAGAATCATAGCTTTTTAGATGTATAACCTTAGGCAAGAAACATGTCTGTTCCTCAATTCCCTGATTTAAAAAATTAGAAAATTAGGGGCAATCCCTTTGGGTCCTCTCCTGCTATGGGAGCTTTTTAGTCCTCTCAATAAATCCTGCTTTCTCACACAAAAAATAAACAAATAGTTGGAAAAATAGTAATATCTACTTTATAGAGGTGTTTGAGGATTTATTTAATGGATATATATAAGGCATTGGCCTATATTAACCATTAAATTAATGTGAAACATCTTTTCTTAAACAAAATTCACCCAAAAGTCTATTACCTCCTGTGTGTCAGACATTTTTAGTCAATGTGGGTAAAGCACTGAGCAAAATGTATTCAATAATTAACAATGAAGATTGAGGATATAAAAGCAAGCATGTAAACAAGTATTCACACAGGAACATGCAAGGTAAGCAGGACAATAAATACAATAGAGAGCGGTTTGGCTGGAAGTCACAGTATATATGGGGAGAAAATGATAACTTAAAAAAAATTTATTATAAAGATGTAGGGTACATTTCAGGGTTAGGTATATAAACATTGATCATGCAGGCTACTTGTTGATGAGGTATGCCCCTCCCCCCCAGCAGTTTCCCTCAACTGCCAATCCCACCCCCCTTCCCCTGACAGTTTCCCACTACTGCAAATTGCTTTCTCATGGCATTATAATTTATCAAGGTCCATTTATGAGTGAGAACATATGGAACTCTGTTCTTAGTTTCTGTGATAAATCACTGAGTATGATCGACTCCAAATCCATCCAAGTTGCTGCAAAGTTCATATATTTGTGCTTCTTTATGGCTGCATAATATTTCATTGTGTATATGTACCACATTTTTTGTGTGTGTGCCATCAAGCTTCGATGGGCAACATGGTTGGTTCCATGTTTTTGCTATTGTGAACAGAGCTGCAGCAAACATATGTGTGCAGGTATCTTTTTTGTAGAATGATTTGAGTTCCTCTGAGTATATTCCCAATAGGGGAATTGCTGGGTCATATGGAAGGTCAATTTCTAGTTCTTTCAGAAATTGCCACACTGTCTTCCAGAGAGGTTACACTAGTTTGCATGGGAATGTAGTTTGCATCAGCAGTGTAGAAGCGTTCCTTCTTCTCCACATCCTCCCCAGCATCTGTTGTTGTTTGTTTTATTAATGATGGTCATTCTTACAGGGATTAGGTGGTATCTTAATGTGGTTTTGATTTGCATTTCTCTGATGATGAGCGAGGCTGAGCACTTTTACATGTGTTTGTTGGCTGCCCACATGTCTTCTTTTGAGAAGTGTCTACTCATGTCTTTTGCCCACTTTTTAAAGGGGCTGTTTTTTCCTTTCAGTGCATTTGAGTTCCTTGTAGATCCTAGATGTTAGGCCTTTGTCAGATATACAGTTGGCAAATATTTTTTCCCATTCTGTGGGCTGTCTCCCTGCTCTCTTGATGGTTTCTTTTGCTTTGCAGAAGCTCGTTAATTTGATGAGGTCCCACTTGTCTATCTCATTTCTTAAGGTATTGGCCTTTAGGGTTCTGAATAGGAATTGGTTGCCAGTTCCAATTTCCATAAGGGTGTTTCCTGTGTTTTCTAAGATTCTTATAGTTTGAGGTTTTACATTCAGGTCTTTGATCCATTTAGAGTTAATTTCTATGTATGGTGATAGGTAGGGGTCCTGTTTCAATCTTCTGCATGTGGTTAGCCAGTTTTCCCAACACCATTTACTGAGTAGGTTCTCCTCTCCCCAGTGGTTGTTGTTGGAGGCTTTGTCAAAGATGATTTGGCTGAGGAATTGAGGCTTTGCTTCCAGGATCTCTATCCTTTTCCAATGGTCTATGTGCCTTTTCTTGTACCAATACCGGGCTGTTTTGATTACTGTAGCCTTATAGTAAAGTTTGAAGTCTGGAAGTGTGATCCCTCCTGCTTTGTTTCTTTTGCTAAGGATTGTTTTGGCTATTCATGGTCATTATGTTGTCATATGAATTTCTGATGATCATTTCCAGGTCTGAGAAGAATGATTTTGGTAGTTTAATTGGTACTGAGTTGAATGTATAGATTGCTTTTAGTAGGATGAACATCTCAACAACGTTGATTCTCCCTATCCATGAACATGGAATATTTTTCATTTGTTTGTGTCTTCTTGGATTTCTTTGAGCAGTGTTTTGTAGGTCTCATTGCAAAGATCTTTCACTTCCCTGGTTATGAAGATGCCTAAGTATTTCATTTTTTTAGTGGCTATTGTGAATGGGATTGTGCTTTTTATTTGGGTCTCCGCCTGCTTGTTGTTGGTGTATAGGAATGTAACTGTCTTTTGCATGTTTATTTTGTACCCTGAGACTTTGCCAAAGTCCTTCATCAGTGCAAGCAGGTTTTTATAGATGAAAATGATAACTTTGAATAACTGATAGGACTTGCTGATGTACTATAATAGAATGGCAAAGAAAGTGACGGTTTAAGAAGGACTCTCAATTTTGGCATAAACTACTAGATAGAAATCAATGATCGCAGTAGACTGAATAATGACCTTCCAACATCTCTCCATGTCCTAAAAGTTAGATACCTAACAAAATATCTTTTCTGACCACAAAGAAATGAGGTTAGAATCAGAAACCGAAGAAAAACCAGACTGTAGAAACAAACTGTAGAAATTAAACAAAACACTCTTAAACAACCAAAGAATTAATGGAAAACATCACAAGGGAAATTTAAAAATGAAAACTCATTATTCTTAACCTTAAAGGACACAGCAAAACTAGTTTGAAGGGAAAAATATATACCTATAAAACCTTACAATAAAAAGTATCTCAAATTAACAAACTTTATAGTATAAGTAACTTTACACTGTATGTAACTGGAAAAGGAAGAACACATGGAATCCAAAACTAGCAGAAGAAAGGAAATAATCACGCTTAGAGAAAGATAAATAGAATGAACAACAGCAACCAAAAAAACAAAGAAACAGTAAAAGACAGTTCTCTCAAAAGATCAACAAAATTAACAAATCATTAGTTAGGTTGTCTAAGAAAAAAGACTCAAATTACTAAAACCAGAAATGAAAGTAGGGACAATATAACCAATGCTACAGAAATAAAAAGAATTATGAGAATACTATAAACAACCATGTGACAACACATGAGATAACCAAGATGAAATGGACAAATTCCCAAGAATATAAAACCTACCAAGACATTTTAGTCCATTGGTCTATATGTCTGTCATATGCCAGTTCCATACTGTTTTGACTACAGTGGCTCTGTAGTAAGTTTTGAAATTAGGAAGTATGAGTCCTCCATCTCTGTTCTTTTTAAAAATTGGTTTAAAGTATTCAGGGTCACAGGATATTCCATTTGAATTTTACAATGAGTTTTTGTATTTCTTCGAAAGATGTCATTGAGATGGTAAGGTACTTAATGCCACTCATCTCACTAAACTTTACACTTAGAAACGGTTATGGTGATACATTTTATGCTGCACGTATTATGTCACATTACATTATTGAGGGACAAAAAGATATTCATATCTAATCTCTGAAGCCTATGAATGCTACTGCTATGTTCTGAATATTAGTGTACCCACAATATTCATATGTGGGTAATAGTAGGCAGTGCCTTTTGAGAGGTGATTAGGTCATAAAGGCTCTGCCCTCGTGATTGGGATTAGTGCTCTTACAAAAGAGGGTCCACATAGCTAGCTAGCCCCTTCCACCATGTGAAGACACAGTAAGAAGATGCCATCTATGAATCACTCAGGAACTGAGCTCTCAATAGACATCACATCTGTTAGTACCTTGAGCTTGGACTTCCCAGCCTCCAGAACTGTGAGAAATAAATTTCTGTTGTTTGTAAGCTACCCAGTCTGTGATATTTTTATAGCATCTTCAATAAACTAAGATAGTTACCTACTATATAGCAAAGGTTTTTGTTTGTTTGTTTGTGTTTTTTGATTTAGAATCTCACTCTGTTACCCATGCTGGAGTGCAGTGGCATGGTCATGGTCACGTCAGCCTTGACTTGCTGGGCTCAGGTGATCCTTTCACCTCAGTTTTCCAGGTAGCTGGAACCACAGGAATGCGTCACCATGCCTGGCTGATTTTTTTTATTTATTGTAGAGGCGAGGTTTCACCCTGTTGTTCAAGCTGGTCTTAACCCCTGAGCTCAGATAGTCCTCTTGCCTCCGCCTCCCAAAGTGCAGGGATTACAGGTGTGAGCCATCACACCTAACAGCAAAGTTTTTATTTTTATTTTTTTAAAGACTGCAAAAATTAAGTTAAGGATCTTGAGATGGGGAGATTATCCTGGATTATCCAGGTGGGCCCTATGTACAATCACATGTATTCCTATAAAAGGGAAGAAAAGGAAAATTTGAACACAGAAGAAAAGCAGAAGGAAATAATACCACCATAGAGGCCAATATAAGAATGATGTGACCACAAGCAAAGGAACGCTGGTAGCCACCAGATCTGGAAAAGGCAAAGATTGAATGTTTCCCTGGAGTCTTCAGAGATATTACAACACTGTAGATACTTTGATTGTTGGCCCAGTGAAACTGATTTTAGACTTCTGGCCTGCAGAATTATGAGAGAATACATTTCTGCTGTTTTAAGTAATCATGTTTGCAGTAATTGCTACAGCAGCCACAGAACACTAATGAAGTGACATTTACTATAGTGAGGAATCCTTGAAAGGGATGAATAGAAGGAAATCAAATTTTTTATTTGAACTTTTGATTCTGGACTTCTTATTTCTGAGGTGCCTATGAAACATTTGATAATGTGCATCAAATAAACATATAAAGCAATACAACTAGGTGTGATTCCCTAGGGAGAAAGTATAGCAGAGAAAGCAGAGCCCAGGCCTGAGACTTACAGAAAGAGAACATTTGGGAACTGGAGATCGAGACTCCACTAACGAGACCAGTAAGGGGCATCTGGTGAGGAGGAGAGCTTACAGTCTTAGAAAACAAAAGAAAAGTAGTGTTTAATGAACTAAGGAGAGATCAAGAGTTTTAAGTGCTATTTCCAGGTCAGGTGACTTTGAATTTGTTAACATGGAGGTCATTTGCTGACCTTGAAAGAGGCAGTTATTTTAGAAAGAGACAAAGACAAAGACTGGATTGGCTGAAGAGAATGGGAGCCAAGGAACAGGAAACAGCATGGAGATGTCCCTCTGTAAAACTGCCTGGAATACTCAGTCATATTAATCAGGTTACTAAATCTCATAGTACAATCTAGAATTTTGTAGAATTGAGAAAATTCCATTTGTGATACCTAGTATTCCTTTCCAGTTAGAAAAAAGAAAATATATGTCCAAGTGTAGAAGTCCATAGGTCCCCTGGTACTGGTCTGTGGCTGTTAGGAACTGGACCACACAGCAAGAGGTGAGTGGCAGGTGAGTAAGTGAAGGTTCATCTTTATTTACAGCCACTCCCCATTACTCGCATTACCACCTGAGCTCTGCTTCATGTCAGATCAACAGTGGATTAAGATTTCCATAGGTACGCAAACCTTATTGTGACCTACTCCTGTGAGAAATTTAGGTTGCACACGCCTTATGAGAATCTAATGCCTGATGATCTGAGGTGAAGCTGAGGCAGCAGTGAGGTTTGACTACACAGAGATCATGATCAATCAATTGCTTGCAGACTCATATCAAAACCTTATCAGTGAGTGGCAAGTAAGTTGATGTACTTCAATTATAAACCGCATCTGGTGGCAGGCTTTAAGTTAGAATCCAACACATTTTAGTCCTTGCGTGACCTGCTCATTATTTTGTTTACCACTTCTTGTGTGCGCCTCTTTTTTTTAAAATGGTGAATTGTATAATTATTTCATAATATACTACCATGTAGTAATAATAGAAATAAAGCATACAATAAACATTATGCTCTTGAATCATCCTAAAACCACTCCCAGCAACTCTTGGTCCATGGAAAAATCATGAAACCTGTTTCCATGAAACCAGTCCCTGATGCCAAAAAAGATTAGGGACCTGTAATAGCCAATTGTCTGCTAAGTTTTGGGTTTTTTTTCTTTTCTTTTTTTTTTTTAAGGAGATAGGGTTACTCTGTTGTCCAGGATAGAATGCAGTAGCATAATGATAGCTTACTGCAGCCTCGAATTCCTGGCCTCAAGGAATCCTCCCAGTTTGGTATCTCAAAACTCTGTGATTACAGTCTGCAAGCCAACATGCCCGGCCTCATTGTCTGCTAGTGAAAGGATGTTTTTAAAACATCTAGATTATGACCAGTGTCTCCCAAACCTGGGTATTACGGAACCTTAATCTGAATTTGAAAATCCTGAATGATCTACTTGCACTTAAAGTGTATTTAAAGCCATAGCAGGTAAAATAGATCAAATGAATATACTGATAATAACAAGCTGTGTGTGTCACATGATAAAGAATTTATTTTATTGTTATCTTTTCTCAAACATTTATACTCCTAGAAAGCAAACACTAATGAAAAAACTTCTATTTGAGTGCAAGACTACGTATTTTTGATATTGCAGAGTAAAAACAATCATGGGTTGTTTTCCATGTAAGAAAGATTTCCCTACTGGACAGTATTGTACATTTGAGAATACTATTGCTCATTTTAAAGATGATATAAACACAATATTGTGATTTGGAAAAACTATTTAGTCTTTTGCCAGACCTAATCATATTAAGTCTATCTCTGGATGCCAGGACTAAAAATGTTAATTTCTCATGGCTTAATTCGATTAAACCTTTAACACATAAGCAAATGTATTTTGACAACTTAGTACTGTTTTCATCTATTTAAACATTATTAATTGATTTAATTAAAATATTAAAATAGTTTATCCAATTTTTTTAAAGCGATACTTTAAAAAATATTTTCTCCATAGGTAAGCTTTCTTAAAACGATATAAAAGAGAGAACCCTTTTCTGCTAAAAGATCAAGAACTTTCAATATGTAGAAAAAAATGTTTAAATCTCACAAGATTTTCTGATTCTAAAATAATCATGTTATATAGTTACACACGTGTTTATGCATGCAATTAACATGTATATGCATATATGTATGTGCTATGTATATGAAATATTTTAATTAAAGATATTATATATGGATATAAATATGATACACATCTAATTCATTCTGTGAAAGTTTTTTAAAAATCATGGACTAACATGTGGAAGCAATTTATACTCCTCAAAAACACATAGACAACCAGATTGCTTCTGTCCTGGGAAGTCCCTGGGAGAGAAGGAAAGAAATTCCTACTTGATATGACAAGAGGTGCTTCCTGGAAGTTCAAACACGAAAATGAAACAGATTGACTTCCTTGTCATCACAGAACTCTCATGGCAGGGAGTTGGGCTCGTACTTGGATCTTTTCTGTGTCTGTAACACAGGTTACCTAAATAGCTATGTGCCGGCTTTTCCTCCACAACTTTGATTCTTCTTGCTCCAGCAGGTATCACCAGCACTTCTACGTAACCTGGAAGAGTCAATAAGACATGAACTAAATCTTCAGTTCTTTTAAAATCTCTTTTCTTAATTGACTTGCCTTTTTTCCCCTTGTGGTTTTGGTAATTAATGTGATATTTCAATACCTATGTAAAGAACACTTTTTTATGCATAAAAGCTGCCATTACTTCAAGCAGAGAAATTTCTTGGAAAGATGTTGAGCTTACAGCACTATTGAAGACAAATAGGCAATTGTATTTTATGTAAAAATAGCTCACTGATACCTTATGAATTTTGAGGAGAGAAAAGGCCCAATGGAACAACCCAGTTAGAAACAGCAGTTCTTGGAACAGAGCAACTAACACCAAACTGTGCTCTGGGAACTCCTTTAATTTAGAAAGTGTGGGGAAGAACAACATATACTTGGAGAGAATACAGCTGGCCTGAACCAGGTCCCTGGAGTAGTGAAGTACCAAGCATTCCCTGGAGGATATTAACCAAGATTTTGAAACTTGAGCTGGAGACAAGTAACTATAAGGTTGCACCATGCGATCTAGTGTCATTTCCAAACCTGCAAGACAGCTAGATGTAATACCCAATTAGGTGCTTCTCAGGAAAGATTTTTTCAGCAGAGGTAGAGATATAATGCTTGAAGTAAAATAAAATAATATAAATTGGGGTAAAAAGAGAGAATGTGCAGAAAAAAGAGTCAAGGTTTCACCTAGTGCAGAACAGTGATAGAACAGATGTTAGTTATGTTTCTAAATTATATTAAAATAATACATAATATTCTTCTTGGTATTTTTGTGCAGATCCATTTATCTTATAAAAGTCTAATTTTAACACTTTAAAAAAGGCACAATAATTAATTCTGGAGTTGTCTCCTGTTTTACTTAGCGCAGAACAGTCATAGAGCAGATGTTAGTTATGTTTTTAAATTATGTTAAAATAACACAAATTATTCTTCTTGGCATTTCTGTGTAGATCCATCTATCTTATAAATGTCTAATTTTAAAGTTTTTAAAAAGGCACAAGAATTAATTATGGAGTTGTCTCTTGTTTATTAATTATTCAAATTGCTGAAAATGTTTAGTTATTTGGCATATACCAAAAGATAGCATATACCCCACCTGGTGGTAATGACTGGAATTAGAGACAAGTGCTTTTATAATCAAAATTTCCATTCAAGAACACGGCTTATTTAAATTAACCATTGAATCACAGATTTTGGGTAGCACCAAACCAATTTCAATAATGCCATATGTAAAGGCACTATCATTTTGGTACATGAACAAAATAGGCACCAATGAAAATATAAAAAATGTTCAAGAGCTATTTGTACAAAGAAGTAACGTAAGATGGTCTCTGCCCTCAATGAGCCTATAATTGAATTGGAAAGACAAGGTAGAATTATATTATGTAAATATGAGTGAAAAATCACTGTAATATTGTGTTAATAATAATTTACAAGATGATACGGTTAATTCTCTGCTACAGATTATAAAACAGCTACTCCCTTCTGGTAACCACTCAAAATTTGCTGCTATTTTGACTCAGAGATAGAATTTTTTTACCTGTTAAGTAGTCATATACATTACTCACATTTGAGAAAGGCTAGTGTCAGCTAGAATTACTATTATTAAAGTATAGAATAATTCATATAAGCTAAAGAAATTTTTATAAAGAATAAATAATTTGTCTTTGGAAAATTGGTCAAATTCAGACAGCTACAGAAAAAAAATGAGTTCATTATAGGTAAAGAATAAGGGATATGGGGTGTTTTAGTAGCACTAATATTCTAATGGTATGAGAAAATAAAAGAAGGTGGCTCTATCAAAGAGAGTTTACACGCATGCCCAAGAGAATGAATTTATCAACTTGATATTACTAAACATTCTATAGCAAAGATCTTGGTAGTTAGATCTTGGCTTGAAGAGACTTTGTCTAATAGCAATATGCAAGAAGAATAGGGATATAGTTGTGGATAAGTGCCAGGAGGTTTATGTTGAAATCTAGGAGTGGCAGAGGCAAAGGCAAAAAATCCAGAAGGCACTGTAAAGAAAAAAGTAATCTGAACTTGGTAACTGATAGAAAGAGAGAAGAATAAACACCAAACACAATGCTTTATTATTAGGAACATGATTTATAGGAACACTGAAGCCACAAGAGAAATAACCTAGGTTTGACAATAATTTTATAAGTTTGGCTTTGCAATTTGTATCTAACAAAATGGTACGACACATTAGTAAAAACATCCAGTAAGAGCTCTGAAATATTTGAACTTCTCTAGAAAGATCAGGCTATTGACAGACTTTGTGAAGCATCCTCGCAGAAATAGTAATTTAAGTCATGGAAGTAAGTAAAGAAAATCAAGAAAGAATAGATTTGTCAAGGACTTGACCTTGATAACAATAGTAGTTTTTAACAAAGACATTTAAAATAAACAAAACAAGAATAAATAATCATAAGATGAAGATCTGGTCTATTTGGGTACTGAGGTCCTATGGATGAGAATATCTCAATAAAAATTGCTGGTCAACTGTTACAAGCTGTATGTTAAATAAGAGACATCAAAGAGAAAGGTGACTAAGGAGAGTCCACTGGGTATAACAATCAAGAGATGACTATAAGTATCTGAGCAAAGACATTCAATAAAGTGTTTGGAAATGTTGATTTTCAGAATGTTAAAAAAGAAGAGCAGATAGAACAAAGTACAGGAAGTATGTGTAACCTGCTGTTTAACAGTTCCCTATGAGGTACACTGTACATTAGAGCAATAGCTTTATCTATGTTCATAGTTATTTTAGAATAATTCTCTATTATTGAGTCAAAATTGCTCAGTAGGTGAGTTAGATTGATTTTAAAGAAGAAAGGCAGAAAAATATTAAGCAAAGTCATATGAAGAAAGAAAGCCAATGACTGGAAGTTAGATATTTTTTAGTAAATAAGCCATTTGGCAAAAATTAGAATGTATGTTTTTTAAAGAAGTGAATATAAGAGTGATTACTGCCTGACTTAGAAGTTGGAACATGAAACCAGTGAAGTCAAGGTCATACATTTTATCTTTGTGCTTTGTACACAAGGGCATCCTATTTTATAACCAGAGATCCCATTCTTAATCAGTCATCTTCCAATGTCAGTAGCTATCTTCATCTTCATGGTGGCATAATAAAGCAATCAATGCCATATTTTGAATGACTGCTATGTAGTAACCACTACTGTAGCTACTTTATATGAATTATTAATTTTAACTGTAATGACAGCCTTCAAGGTAGACACATTTCTCACTTAATAGATGAGAAAATAAAGATTGAGAAAAAAATGCAATTTTCAGCACTGCATTATCAGTAATTAGCTGACCAAAACTGAACTCAGATCTGTCAGTTTCCATTGTTCACTTCCTGCTATAACCCAGTGCCACTATTTCATAAAATAAAATAAAGGAGTTGACAATATGACTCTTCCACTGCTATGGCAAGCAACCAGTCAAAAAAACAAACAAAAAAAGCTGCAAGAGCATGTCTTCTTTATACAGGGTAATATCTTCATCTTCTTATATTTAGAATAACAATCTATGTATATATTTAGAAAACATTTTGATGCTCATTTTCTTCTTAGTATATACTGATAATTAACTGGCCAAACACACAATTTACCTTTCATCCCTTTAAAATTGTGTCATGTGGCTAGTTACATTGCAATGAAAGACATTAGAAAGTACTGAGGAAAACACACACACATACTTCTTGAATTTATTTTCCAGCTCCATCAAAAATGATTTAGCAACTTCTAAATAGAGCACAGGGAATAAAAACATCCACATGTGTCTGCACGTGTGTTACTCATACAATATATATGGTGTGTGTGGCCAACTGGGTGAGTAAGGCTACAAGTCCTTCAGGAGATTCTAGGGAGACCATAAACAATAGGGACAAAGTTGTCTCAAGAGAAATGAACACAGCATTCCCAAAGCAGCAAACAGATGGAGCCTATGATAAAATTAATGACACATTCAGAATTTTAAAAAATTTCAAGTTATGAACAATGTAATATTTCATTATTAATTGAATTAGCAAATGTTAACGAATTGCATACTATGCTGATACCAATATGGTATTAAGCAAAAATAGCAGGTTAGTTGTACTCATGGAGCTTAAGATCTAATGGGGAAAGAAAGACAAATGAACATGAAATTGCAAACGTAACTGAAGCTACACTGTATGGATACAAATCTATAAAGCATCATTTAGTCATTGGTGATAGGAGGCAGAAGTTGTTCAGGGATCACTTTACTAAAGAAGTGACATTTAATGCGACATCTAAGTAATATCTAGGAAATCACCTGGCAAAGTCAGGAAGAAGCTGATAGATCCACATTTGGAAATGCAAGGTGTGGGGAAGGCAAGGTGGAAGAGGTAAGAAGCAAAGTGGTTGGGGGGAGCATGGTCAGTTTGAGTACCTGTTATAACTTAGACAAGAAAGGCAACTTCTATGTGAGATAAAACTGAAGAGATAGATAGAGACAACCATAAGATCCAAGTTAAAAAGTCTGGTTTCTGTCCTGCCAGCAATGTGAAACTAAGAGAGTTGTAAGAAAGGTGACACTCTTAGTATTTAATATTCATAACATCTTAGGCATCTCAGATATTTTCCAAATAACAGATGTTATTAAAATAACTTACTTATAGCGAGCAAAAAAACAAAAGTAGAAATTAAAGTGCAATAAAAACAGAGGGTTTGAAGTAGAAATCTAGGAAAAGATGTATTCATATAACTATAGTCAGAGAGAAAAGTTTCACTGATTTTTAATGGTATTTCTGTTTTCTATGCCTTGTGGAAATATGAAATGTTATTACAATTACCTAAAGGCATCAGTGCTAAATGGGAATCAATATTCTTATACTGTGACTGTTTCCATGAATACTAAATAACTTATAATAATAATTTATGATAATAATTAAATGTACTTATAATATTTTCTGCCTGATTGTGATGGGATATGTTTTTATAGTACAGAAGCTCAGGTAAAATCCGAAAGACTGAAGAAATTAAAAAATATTAGAATTTTTAAAGAGCATTACTTTATAAAGCACATTTCTTAGTTAAAAGTACGGGAACCTGCTTCAGTTAAGTATGTTTTTGTCTACAGAATGTTGGCATATTTTTGACTTGTGTAACCTATCTCCTTTTTCACAGTTTTGGAGACTGATTTTGATCTGCAATTTCTCCTGAGCCTTAGCTATATATATAGGCATCAAGATATTCAGGCTCACTTATCAGCTCATTTATCTTCTATTCAGTTTAGGTCTAGCAAAAGGTTACAATCAAGCTTTATACGTTGTGCTTAATTTTCTTCTGAAGGACTATTTTATCTAGAATGAAATTCGTTTTCTTGATTATCCAAATATAAATGGCTCATTTTTTATATTAAAATGAATGCATATTTTAGTCTCAGGCTTTTTGGTATTCTTTTTGAACAAGGAATTTAAAATAGTAAAATGCTGGTATCTGTAATATAAGCATATGAATGATAAAAATAGCATATATTTAACATTAGCACATTAATGATGAATGTAGAGGTGAATATTTGGATGGTGCACATGTCCAGGTAAGAGACTAATGTAAACACAAAAAATGTTTGCTTTTCTCTAGTAGGCTGAAAAGTCTAACACAATTCTGCATATAAATCATATGTTGGGATCATTACATTACAGTCTAAATAATATCACTTTTTGCTGTAAAATATTTTAAATTCATACTTAATATGTCATTCATATTCACTTTAACTCAATATCCCCTGAGTATTAGTATTTATAGATGAGAAAACAAAATAAAGAGGATAATCCTAGCTATTAATATATTTGGGACATTATTACACATCTTCTGACTCCTTTCAGTTATGGTTTCCATTTCACTACACTGCTATGGACCCTCTGTTTCCAAAAATGCATTCCCTGAAAATTTAGCAAAAACATTAAAATTCTTTTTTAAAAAATGGAAAGCTTAAAACCTGAAGACTAGTATTCTCTCAGGTTGCTTCAGGTAGTTACAAATCATTATTTTCAATTAGACATCTTGCTTTCCATTGGAGAATAAGGTCTGTAGAAATCTGACAACATTAGCCAATGCAAACTAGATTATCCCCTTGCTGTTCTAATTTAACTTAACAGATAACTTCATATTTTCATTATTAAGGAATGGACTTAGAATTTCTGGCTCTTATCACATGCATTATATATCATCACACACACACAAATCATATAATACCCATTGTAAAAGTCTTCAATAGAATCAGAACAGTGATCTCTAAGTAAAGTTCTATTTAATCTCTGTCCCCAAAGACTGTAGGGGTTAATATTTATTTAAAAAATTAAAAATTACCTGCTCCTCTGGTGTGATTAAAATCCCCTTTAATGATTTTGCACGATTTTCCATTGCCATTGCATACACCACAGTGATCTTCCCTTGCAAGAGACCCTAATAAACCATCACAGCCAACTTTCTGTAACAAGGGAATGACAGCACATCATATATTGAAGGGTTTTTTTCCTTTTTTTAAACTACTAATTTAGGACAAATCGAGTTTCTATAAACCAGACATATTTAATTGACAAACCTGTAAAATGTCATATTTTCTAGTGTAAACTAATACAGGAAACTCATGTCAAATAATATAATCTATAAAATAGCAAGACAGTGATGAGAGCATTTTTAAAGTTAAGTAATAATTGATATCATAAAGTAATTAGAAAAAAATTTTTTGAGAAGTGTAACTTACATATATTCCAAAGGAAATCCCCATTTCTATTAAATAAAATGATTAATTTAATTCATTCTACTCAACACAGAACAGATGTACTTCACTGCATGGATGGCTTCACTTTGAAAATGCTGATAAAATAAATGCTAAATATTAAATGTTAACTTTATGGAAAATGGAATATAGGCAGTTATTTTTATCATAGTTCATGAATAAACTGTCGTTTATAGTTTATTCTATCCTCATCTTCTTTGGCACATAGCAAATGAATGTAACAAATCCTTACAACTCATGGCTGCTACAAGAAAATATGAACAGCTGGTGAATTAAATTTTCATATGTTCCCAGAAGAATTTTGCTAATCTGAATCTTCAAGACCAAATCAATTGTCCCTTTTCTTGAAAATAATGTTTGCTTCTCACCGATGGCCAAATATGCAATCTTATCTTTCAAAGTTGTCCATACTCAAAGGGCAAATTTTATTATATCAATATTGTCAGAAATAAGTGGTATGATTATACAATTCTTCCTAATTAAGAAGAATTTTGGGAGAAAAAGGCTGATGATAACATTTATAACAAGTTCCAATTATTTCAGCGGAAATTTTAAAATATTAACACAGAAACAAAAACAGGGTATTTGTGATTCATGCTGGTGGTGTTGGGGTGGGGGAAGCTAGCAGATAATTAAATGCAGCTGCAGGATCAGTATCTTGAGAGAGCAAAAGTCACATTAAAACTGTATGATACAGCATCCCTTCCTTTTGTCAAGGGGGGTCTATCAGTATCAAGACATACAAAGTGTTGCTGGAAAACTCTAAACAGCAAGTCAAAGCTCACTCGGGGAGAAAAAGAGAGAATACATCTGGATGAAAGTAATAGTCACCTAAGGGAATCCTCAGACCACAACCAAGTAGACAAAGGGGACATTTAAGTAGGAACCAGATCTGGGAGTCCTGGTTGAAAAAATAAGTTTCTCCTTCATGGACAAATTAGGAAAAATTTACATTAGAGCTTGGAGTGATTTTGAGATGATAAAAGTGTCTTTATTGCTCTACCCCTAGAATCCAGACTGTACCTTGGTAAATGATAAAAAATAAATAGTGGTTCAATAATTGAATAGATTGGTACTTTATAATTTCTTAGTTTTTTCTAACTCTATAACTAGCATATTACAAGGTCTCTAATCCTAAAGTAAAATATACATATATATTTTGTTTTACTATAGTTCACTAATCATATATTTTACAAACATAAATGAAGGGTTTTGTATTTTATAATTGGTATTTTAAGTTTCCACACATATTAAAATATGCTTACATAAATCCAAAGCTGAGGATTAACTACTTTGAAAAGGCAGTGTCACTAGTGGCAGGTATTTGCTGGAGATAGGCAAATAACAGGATCATACAGGATTAAGCCTTCCTTATCCTTTTCAGTAACAGAAACTTCACAGGGTTAAATGTCTCACTGCAAAAAGCTGTCTGTTTTCAATTGCCCTCCATTCACCAAATCTGCAATTTTATATTCAGCTTTGGTGCTATATATTTTGTGATAAACAAAAACACTCTAGTTAAACACTTGGTTGTCAGAAAAAATATGAGAGGCATGTTTTTAATTATATTGAAAAATGGAATGAAACATTTTAGTTAAAAAGCCAGGATCTGAAGTATTCTAATGCCATTAGAAGTCACAATTATTTCAGAGAATTCTAATTTAATTATAACCATGAGGTCCACATAGAATGTGTGTAGAAACTTTGTTGTTGTTGTTGTTATAATTTTAATATCTAGCCAGGGACTCTGTAAAATACTTGGTTTATAAAATTTTGTTAAGTGAAAAGCATAGCAATTTTAGGCTATTATATTTGGCATAGCTAAAAAATACTTTTTAGAAAAAATAAATTCATTTAAGACATACAGTAATCTAAGAGATTTACACATACTGATGAAATACAGTTAAAAGTTTTATGCACAATATTTAGTTCTGAAAACAAAATATGGATAGGAAAAATACCTACAATGATTTTTTAATGAAAAATTACACTTTGCTTCTACCACATTTTGTTAAAGAATAAAGGATATTCATATGTAATATTCATATGTAATCACATGACTGTGTCTTATACCAATGGTATAACATGATTCTATGTTTCAAACCTTGTAGCTTGCGGGCAAAATACAGAATGTTAGAGCTGGGAAAGCAATTAAGTTACATGTTGTTCCCACCTTCTTACCGAGAAGTCCATACATATTTATGATATATCCATAGCTTGTAATTGTTTTCAAATTTTGGTGTGTGTGTTTTCAGGTGTACACTTTCCTGAGAAATTTTTTTCCATAAAATTCTCAAAGGAGTGTATATAGCAGAAAGTCAATGATCATTAGTCTAAGAACTTTATTTCACATATCAGTTAGTGCATGAATAGATATATTAAGTGATTTGCCCAAGAATAGTTTCCTAATGGTTGTCATGGATGCACTGCTGCTCACCTCAGTGACCTCTTTCACTGCTAAAGGATATATTTCTCTCTTGCTTCTGGAATTTTTATCAGAAATCATCTAGACTAAAGAAAACTGCCATTCCCATGGTCATATCTACTTCCTGGGGCAACGTGTATACAAACAATAGTAGATGCTGGGGATAAAATGACCCGTTTTTTTTCTCGTCCCAAATGGTGACAACTCTGAAGACCCATGCTAGCTTTAAGAGCTCCCTACAGGGTCAGCTAAGGTATTGTGATGGCACAGCAGCCCAGTTTAACCCTATGACCGATCCTGCATTAAATTTCCTTCACATTAATCTTCCAGTGGAAGTGAACTTGAGATAGTGGCAGAACTATGGAATCAGCTAAATTCCATCCTTTGATCTTTCCACTATGTTCTTCATACCCACTTTCTTCTATTTTTCTGAAGATAGAACATATAAACGCATGTACAAGGAAAATATTTTTTAAAAGGAAGAGAAAGCAAATAAAATGTTTAAGTATTATAAGAAAGTTGAACATGCATTTTAAAATAATTTAAGTATGTTGATAATACTTAAATATGAGTAATATGAACGATTTTATAGGTTTTTGCCTCTTAGCTCAGTATTAGACACAAGGCGAGAATTGGTATGCTTGAATTTTTGGTCTGAACTATTTTGACAAAAAATGCCCACAGTGTTCCAATTTTTGACCTGTAGTACGTATATACATTACACAATAGTTTCAGCTAGTAATAGATTTTATGAAATGCCTAGTCCAAAACTGTCTCTTCACAGACGAAGAAATTGAGTTCCAATATAAATTGGATTTCTCCAAGTTAGGACCATACCCACATCTTTAGAATCTTTCTCCAAAGCTTTCTACCATATTGTAATGCTGCTCACTGGTCCCACAATCCTCCCTCAACATACGAATTCTCCCTTGTGGAATGTCTTACCTGGCACCTGCCATTTGCACAGATATCTAATCCCTGATATCCACAAGAAGTTCCATCCATCACTTTTTCTGAGAGAAGAACAGGCTGTTCTTTTCCAACAGGAGAGCAAAACAAGGTACATGGTTTTTCTATGTGAAATGAATAAAAATAAATGACAAAATGTTACTCCATAAATATTATCACCTTAAATTTTATTTTCAGAATGGTTATGAGTAAAAAAAAAAACTCAATGTGAATTAAGTAATATAATATTAGAGTAGGCAATACAACAGGATTATTGTGAGTAGTAAATGAGATGACTAGAACAATGATAGGCATACAAAGAACATTAATCTCCTTAAGAAATCTGGTTGTAAATTATAATTATTTTTTATTAGTTTTATTTTAAAGATGTGGGGTACAATTCAGTGTTAGGTATAAATAAAAATGGTGATTGTGTAAGTAAAGTTTGGGCCTCCCTTTGGACTCACTTCACCTGGTATGAGATATGAGATCAAGTACCCTTATTGATGAAGTGTGTACCTCCCCAGCAGTTTCCCACTCCTACCAATCCATTTACAGTAGTATTATGATAACTGTTCAGGGTCCACTTACGAGTGAAAACATGTGGTACTCAGTTATTTGTTTCTGTGATAGATCACTATTACGGACTTTAAATCCATCCAAGTTGCTGCAAAGTTCATAATTTTGTTTTTCTTTATGGCTGCATAATATTCCACCATGCATATGTATCACATTTTTTAAAATCCAGTCTACTTTTGATGGGCAGCACAGTTGGTTCCATGTTTTTGCCATTGTGAATAATGCTGCAATAAACATGTGTGTGCAGGTATCTTTTTCATAGAGTGATTTGAGTTCCTCCGGGTATATTCCCAGAAGGGGGATTCCTGGGTCATATGGAAAGTCGATTTTTAGATCTTTTAGAAATCATCAAACTATTTTCCAGAGAGGTAGAACTAGTTTACACTCCCACCAACAGTGTAGAAGTGTTCCCTTTTCCCTGTATCTTCTCCAGTACCTGTTGTTTTTTGAGTTATTAATGATGGCCATCCTGACTGGAGTTAAGTAGTATCTCAGTGTGGTTTTAATTTGCATTTCTCTGATGATTAGTGAGGCTGAGCATTTTTTCATGTATCTATTGGCTGCTCATGTATTCTTTTGCAAAGTGTCTATTCATATCTTTTGTCCATCTTTCAATAAAGCTGTTTTTTTTCTTTTTGGTACATTTGAGTTTCTAGTAGATCCTAGATGTTAGGCCCTTGTCAGATGTACAGTTGGCAAACATTTTTTCCCATTCTGTGGATTGTCTCCCCACCCTCTTGATGATTTCTTTTGCTTTGCAGAAGTTTTTCAGTTTGATAAAGTCCCACTTGTCTATCTTATCTCTGAGGCCATGGACATTTGGGGTTTTGGACAGGAATTGGTTGCCAGTTCCAATTTCCATAAGTGTGTCTTCTGCATTTTCTAAGGTTCTCATAGTTTGACGTTTCACATTTAGGTGTTTGATCCATTTAGAGTTGACTTTTGTGTATAGTGATACGTAGGGGTCCTGTTTCATTCTTCTGCATGTGGTCAGCTAGTTTTCGCAGCACCATTTACTTAATAGGTTCTCCTCTCTCCAGTGGTTATTAGTGGAAGTTTTGTCAAATATGAGTTGGTTGAGAAACTGAGGTTTTGCTTCTGAAATCTCTATCCTGTTTCATTGGTCTAGATGCTTGTTCTTGTACTAATACCTGGCTGTTTTGATTATTGTAACTTTATAATAAAGTTTAAAGTTGGAAGTGTGATACCTCCCACTTTATTTCTTTTGCTGAGAATTGTTTTGGCTATTCGTGGTCATTTATGTTTCCATATGAATTTCTGTATTGTCGTTTCCAGGTCAGAGAACAATGATGCAGTAGGTAATTTGATGAGTATTGTGTTAAATCTGTAGATATTCTTGGGTAGGATGGACATCTTAGCAATGTTGATTCTTCCAATCCATGAGCATGAAATATTTTTCATTTGTTTGTGTTATCTTTTATTTATTTGAGCAATGTTTTGTAGTAGTTGTTGTAAAGTTCTTTAACTTCTCTGGTTAGGAAGATGCCGAGGTGGTTTAGGTTTTTGTTTGTTTGTTTGTTTGTTTTTGAGCAGGAGTCTCACTGTGTTGCCCAGGCTGGAGGGCAGTGGTATACTCACAGTCACTGCAGCCTTGACCTGCTGGCTCAGGTGATCTTTCCACCTCAGTCTTCCAAGTAGTGAGAACCACGGGTGAGCGCCACCACACCCAGCTAAATTTTTGATTTATTGTAGAGACAAGGTCTTGCCAAGTTGCCCAGGTTGATCTCAAACCCCTGTACTAGGCAATCCTCTTGCCTCCACCTCCCAGAGTGCTGGGATCACAGGTGTGAGCCACCACACTCAGAGTATTTCATTTATTTTGTTGCTACTGTGAATAGAATTATGCTTTTTATTTGGTTCTCTGCCTGTTTGTTGTTGGTATGTAAGAATGTGACTGTCTTTTGCATGCCAATTTTGTACACTGAGACTTTGCCAAAGTCCTTTATCAGTGCAGGAAGGATTTAACAGAATCTTCTGGATTTTTGAGATATAGAATCATATCACTGGCAAAGAGGGACAACCTGATTTCTTCTCTTCCTATTTGGATACCTCTGATTTCCTTCTGTTGTCTCATTGCTCTAGCCAGGGCATCCAACACTATAATGAGCAACGGGCAGCCTTGTCTTGCTCTGGTTTTCAGAGGAAATGCTTCCAATTTTTGTCTATTTAGCAATATGTTGTCTGTGGGTTTATTGTAGATGTATCTTACTATTTTGAAGTATGTTCCCTTTATGTTTAGGTGTTCAAGGGTTTTTATCAGGGAGGGATGCTGGATTTTATTGAAAGCTTTTTCTGCATCTAATGATATAATCATGTGATTTCTATTTTTATACCTATTGATGTATTTAACTACATTTATGGTCTTGTGGATGTTGAACCAGCCATGCATCCCACGGACAAAGCCTATTTGCTCATGGTGGATGATTTTTGAGATGTGTTGTTGGATCCAATTTACTATAATCTTGTTAAGTATTTTTGCATCTATGTTCACCAGGGATATTGGCCTGTAGCTCTCTTTCTTTTGTTGGATCTTCACCTAGTTTGGGTATCAATGTGATGTTAGCTACATAAAACAAATTGGGGAAGAGTTCCATCTTTCTCAGTTGCTTGGAATACTTTCAATAGGATTGGTATCAGCTCCTCCTTGTATGTTTTGTAGAACTCCATTGCAAAGCAAGGACCTTTTTTTTGTGGGTGGTTTTCTTATGGCAGAGTCAATTTTGGGGGTTGTTATTGGTCTATTTAATGTCTCAATTTCTTCTTGTTTCAACCTAGGGAAGTTGTGTGATGTCAGAAAGTCTTCCATTTCATTTAGGTTTTCAAGTTTGGTTCCATACAGGTATGCATAGTTATCTCTGATAATGTTTTGTATTTCCAGGGTCCATTGTGGTGTGATCTTTTGCATTTCTGATTGTGTTTATTTGGGCTTTTTCTGTCTTTTTCTTGGTCACTCTGATTAGGGGTCCATCAGTCTTGTCTTTTCAAATCTTTTCAAAGTAGCAGCTTTTTTTGTTAATTTTTTCTATGCTATTTTTGACTTCTATGTCCTGTATTTGGGCTTTTACTTTGGTGATCTGGATTTTTCTGCTGAAGTTAGGGTTTTGGTGGTCAAATTGTTTTCCAAATGTATAATTTATTATGTTGCTGGCACAAAACCTCTACCATATACAAATCAATCTTTCTCCCTAAAACATTTTTGCATTTCAAATTTTTGCTCATAATTTTGAAATGATTTCTTATCTTAGACACATATTAGAATTCTACTTATTTTAAAGTCCTGATAAAGATTTTCTTTATCAATGAAGTCTTCCTTGATGTCTTATCTCTAAATTTCAATACACTATTTTTAATACTATGCATTTCACATTTTTTGATTGAAAAAATAACTAAAAAGAGAAAGATGAACCTTTAAGATGAGCCATTCTCACAAGATTTCCCATTACAAAGCTATTTAGATGCATTCATTATTATGTGCAATTTTTGATGTGCTAGCAAAAATTTAATCACTCTTTACCCCTTACTCAGAAAGTGTGTCAGTGTGTATGATAGCTAGGTTGAGAACCATTGCTCCAGCTGAATAACTCTTGAATGGTTGTCAGTCTTCTTCAGTGTCTCACCAAGCAATAAGGTAGGGTGGCATGGGTTAAAACACTTGCCTCTTATGCTCAAAAGGTGGCAAAATATTTTTAAAGTGTTGTTTCTATTTCTAAGCCTCCTACAGAGAGAGCTGTAGTATTGGTAACACCAGTAGCACAATTATCCAAATCTGAAACTTCAGAGCAATTTCCATGCTACATTGCTACTCTATTGGCTTGACACCAGTCAGGTCCTTTACTGTTTATTAAGCCTGTATAAATAGAATGGAAAATAGTTTACAGTCTCTGACACTGATCTTCCCTTATGTCTTTAGTAAAGTTCCACGTATGCTGATGGGATTCTATAAATACCAAATAACAGCCAGAGGCATGGAACAGGGTATCACTTTGCAAAAAGAAGACAGACAGTTAAATGAGCCTTCAGAATTGAACATTTCAAACAGTTTTCACATGTGGCTTCTGACTACTGCTCTGAACAATTTTGAGGAGTTGGAACATGGCCTTTAATGTGCATGGTTTTGAAATTTTCCTTTAAGATGCCATAATAAGCTGCAATAAAGCATTTCAGTGTGCTCTCACACCTCAAAGTAGGTTATGTTTATTCAATGACTGCTTACTATGTCATATCTTTGGACTTAAAAATAGCTGCTATAATTGAAACACTTTAAAAGTGGTATATACAATTCTCTTTCTGGAGTTTTCATTGAAGAAAGGAGCAAACCAGATATATGAATAAATAATGTTGAAAAGAGTTAGTCACCGAGAAAATTCCATTAGCATTCCAAGCAAGAATTCAGATAAAAATCTTTACGTTTATTTTTTCTTTTATAACATATTGCCAATTCAATGCTTACTTTAGCTGTACAGATGTCATAAACATTTGATCCCAATCTTCCTTCCTGGAGTATACCCTCAAGGCTATGACACTGTCATGATCCGTGTAACATGCCACACTTGGCAGGCAGGCTCTGTCTTGATTTAAGAGACAACCCCTTTCCAAGATACGCATTAGACATGGATTTCAGCCAAATTTCAGCACACACAGAGTATGTGAAATACCTGAATGCTGAAGCTATGCATTTCTTTTCTCTAAAAATAAATGTTCACTATTGCACTGATACCTTACATTTAATTCTCCTAGGAATGGACTATGTAAGAATAACAGATATAACCACTTGCATTTTAAGGTGTTATATGTTATTTAAAACTTGAGACTTTTAAAAGTAATTGTATATTTCTACTTCTTCCATAATGCTATAAAACATGTAAGCTAGTTGTTGCTGTATATTTTATTTATCATACAGACTAATGAATTTGATTAATATGCATTGCAAACTTATAAAAAATGCTAACCTGTAGACTATACAAATAGCTATTATGTATCATTTTGATGATACACATCACTTTATGAGAGTCAGGAGCATCATTTATGGTGATTTCCAACAATTTTACTGTTTTAAGTTGCTACCCATTCAACTCTGATTTCTTTTCTTTTTTTTTCTTAACTTGGAGAAAACCTACTTTTCATCTCTTATTTCATATATGGATAAATAGATTTCAGATAAATTTAACATTATTAAATCTCACAGCCAGCTAAAAGTGGATTCAGGATTAATATTCAAATCCTCAGATGACTTTCATTATGTGAATAGTTTATTGATTATACTTTTATAATAAAAGTATATTGGTTATGAATTCAAATTTATTTCGTGAATATTCATCAGAAGCTTAATATGCAACAGATGGCATACCAGGAACAGATATTAGAGGGAATACAGATACATTAAAATATGCTGTTATAGGGTACTTGTAGAGTACTTGGAAGGGATATATATACAATTTGTAGAATCAGGAGGATTATTTTTTTTCCTAGTGGAATTGACATATACTGAGTCCAAAAAAATCAGTAGATGTTTTTAAGGTAAAGAAATAGAAAGGCAGGTCAAAGCTTAAGAAGGAAAAGGTAGCCGGGCTCGGTGGCTCAGCCTGTAATCCCGCGCCTTTGGAAGGCTGAGGTGAGTGGATTGCCTGAGCCCGCGGGTTCGAGACCCACCTGGGCAGCGAGACCTCATCTCTATGATAAATCAAAAAATCAGCTGGGCTTGGTAGCTCATGCCTGTAATTCCGGCTACTTGGAAGGCTGAGGCGGAAGGATCACCAGAGCCCAGCAGGTCGAGGCTGCGGTGGCCGGGAGCGGCCACTGCACTCCAGTCTGGGCGACAGAGTGAGACTCCAGCTCAAAAAAAAAAAAAAAAAAAAAGATAAGGTATTATGCCAAAAAACCAGCTGTTATATGGGCTCCGAAATAAGAGAGCAATGTGTCTGAGGGATGAAATGGAAGTTGGTCTGGACATACAGGATGCTACAAAAAGGAATGATGGAGATGAGGCAGAAGAAGTTAAGCCAGACAGGCCACAAAAATGTCCTGATAAACCAGGTAGTCAAGTTTGTGTAACTGATATCTAAATCTCCCTCTAGATGGAAAACACTAAAGGGGATCAAATAGACATGGACAGGAAGGGTTAAGATCATGAGTTTATTCTTAAACTTGCACATATCCAAATAGATATATCAAGCAGGCAGTTGTACAAACAAGCTTGGAGATGAAACAAAAAGTCTGGCAGAAGATATAAATTCATGAATTATTTGCATATTTGAAGTAGTAAGAAGAGTGAAAGTAGAATAGCATCTGGAATAGGCAGAAGAAGAACACGCCCGAGATACAGCAGGAAAACCCAGTCAGTGGTTATAACATGGAAACCAAGCAAGACACACGCGTGTTTCAAGAACCAAGTGGGGTGGTTAACCGTATGAATGTATTTGAAAGTCAGGTAAGAAGAAGATGGGAAGCTCTTCATTAGTTTCCATGAGATTCCTTGATGACATTAGAAAGATCTTTGTTGGTGGAATACAGATTAAAAGAAAACAAAAGGCTGGGAAACAGGCAGCTATTTTGAGAAGGGTGGCTGTGATGAGATAAAAGTATAAGGTGGCTGTAAGCATATGTAAAAAAAAATTGAATGCAAATGATCCAACACAGACGAGATTAAATATGTAAGAGAAAGTAAGGAGTAACCTATAAAATATCTAAAAAGGGAAGATATGATGGCATCTAAGGCACCATTGGAGGGACTAACCATGTAAAGGAGGAATTAAAATTCTGCTATGTAGTAGAAGTAGGTGATATATCTTAAGTTAGGTTTAAATATAGCAGAAAGATAAGGAAGTAATCATCTGATGGCTGCCATTTTCCCTCCATTATGATGTGGACTGATTTGCCCTATTGTTTGGCTGTTTCCATTACCCGCTGTATGCAGGTGCTGCTCTGAGAAAGACTTTTCCCAGATGGGTGCACTGAAATTGAGAAGCAGTGGAGTTCAGATTGGAAAGAGCATTATTGGAATAATGGAAAACACAGTCAAAGTACACTAAAGGGAGAAATAAAGAAGAGAGACTAGTGGCATCATGGTTAATGAAGTCAGATAATCCATCACCATTTTTGGTGACTGCAGCTTGATCACAGGTACCTACCAGGGGAAAGTATGATCAATTCTTCACTAATAAGGTAGCACATAATTTTTTAAAAATTATATTTTGAAATAATCAAAGACTTATACCATTCCAAAATGGTATACAGAAGTCTACATACTTTTTACTCAGTCTCCTTACGTGATTATATCTTAGTTACTGAAGTACAATGGCAAACCTAGGAAGCTGGCATTGGTATGTGTGTATAGTCTCCATTTTATTACATGTGTAAATTTGTGTGACCACTGCCGCAACCAAGGCATTCAACTTGTCCATCAGCACAAAGATCTTCCTTATGCTATCTCTTTATAGAAATCCCCATCCCTTTCTGCATTATCATCCCTAATCTCTGGCAACCACTAATTTGTTTTCCGTCTCATAATTCTGTCATTTCAAGAATGTTATCACATGAAATCACATGACATGTGACCTTTTGATATTGGTATTTTTTCACTCAGCATAATGCTCTGAGGTCTAGAAAGTTGCTGTATATAACAATAGTTTGCTACTTTTTAATTGTTGAATAGCATTCCACCACTCAGGAGTGTGATTTCTACATTGTAAGGTAAATATATACTTAGTTATTTAAGAAACTGCCAACAATTACAGGTGTGAGCCACTTTGCCCAGCCATTATTTTTTAATTTAGCTGTTCTAATAGGTATGTAGTATATATCATATTTTTAAATGTACATTTGTCAGTGTTTATAATTGCTATATGCCAGTAAAGGTAGAAAAAAATTAAAGTTCCGAAATTCTGGAAAATAATCTGTAAAATATCCTTACTATTGCTAAACACTTTGCAAACATAGAAGTCTACTTAGACGACGATGCTCTGGTTGGTCATACCTTCATCCAGGACAGCTTGCCACTGAAGTACATGCTTTGGGTACGAAGTTCTAACACTAAAGGCCTGACATTGCCAGTCTCTGAATCCAGGCAAACCTGCAGGACAAGGTGGATTCTCACATATTCTGTATTGTTTTCTGGGACCATTACAATCCCTTGCTTCAGAACCTAGCCTAGAAAAGATAGTATAAATAATCAAATTTTTTCTGTGTCTTTTTTATGTTAACTTCCCATTTTTTTAAAAATAAAAACCATTTTACTAATAATGTATAATTATTTCTATTACATCTCCTTTTGAAAAGTTGACCCTAAATGATTGGTAGTAGTAGGAAATTGTTATGTTTATTTTTAAAAAAAGCTATGCATTTCTTCCCATCTTTGATTGGTCTATCTTCCAAAATACATGAGAAATAAAAGCCCGCTTGATATGAAAATGATATAGAGGACTAAAGGGCAGAGCCCAGGTGTAAAATAGAAAATCAAATTCTCATGAAGAAGTTTGGTTCTCAGAATTATTAAGAATAAGCTTTCATATAAATTTATATAAATTATTTAGAACTGTGTGTGGTGGCACTGTGCTACTAGGCACCATACCAACAGAGTTAAAATTCACAAGCTAGAATGACTTTCTTACTAGTTAAAACTCACAAGCTAAAATGACTTGAACAAGCTGGTTTTGTCATACTCCCTGTCTGTATATGCGCTTAGCATGTTTTTGTTTTTCATTTGTCCTAGCTTGTATTGTCATTTGTTTTTTTTCTCGTTTCTTTTATTTCTGAAGTCCTATCATCTTTCTGCTTATCTCATAGTTCCTTTAAATGTTCACATAATTTTTCTAATACAGATCTCACCTGCTTGCTTAAATACAACATTTTATTTAATTTACTCATGAAATCGCCTTTTGTAGCTTCTGTTATTTATACTTATGAGTTGGTCTTTTTTGTCTTAAGGGTTGTTGTTATATAAAATACATAATTTAAGGGACTTTTCTGATTTGCAAAGTGCAATAGTTTGAGGGCCTTCTTTTGCTTTCCAACGTACTTTATCAGGAAAACCTTCAATTTCAAAACTGAAGGAAAAAAACCCAGGAACGTTGAGCTTACCTAGGACATTTGCGCTCTCGACTGCTGATCCCAGAACTGCAGGTTCGGCTGCAGGGACTCCACAGGCTCCACTCTCCAGCAAGATGTTCAGGTGCTGAGGTCCTGCTGGTACATTCTCCAGCCTTACACCACTATTCCAAAAGTTATGTCTTAGGTGAACAAATCAGGGCACAACTGAAAATCATTCACTGGCCTATATGGTCACTGGAATTTCAATTACATCAAGTCTACTAGATCCAACAACATATAGAATTTTAAAAGATCAAAAATAAGTTGGTGCTTGCTTTTTGTCACAGTAATACAATGTTTGGTTCTCATAGTTCTCATGCAAATTGATCATACATTCTTGACATGAAAGCAACACACATATACTTGTTACTATGGCCATGAGAATCCAGTAATTGCAATGGAGAGGGGAAATCTGAGGTTGTACAACAGAGAAAGAAAAAAACTAACACATTCTAATAAACAGATAATTTAAAAGAGACCAAAAAAAAAGCACAGGGTAACATGTAAGAATGGAAAATAAGTGTCTTTCTATAACTAGTTCAAAGCAGATACTTTAGCAAATTTAGCAGTTTTGATTTGAGATATCATTTGCTCAGCTCGGGGTACACTTTTCTTGTGATGAAAAAAATGCATGATTTAATTTGAGCACTTTCCTTTATACTTTTATTTTTTTTCTGAAGTTCTCATCAATTTCAACCATTAACATTATAGCAAGTTTTCTCCTAAAAACCAAGTTTGCTTGAAAGACGGGCAATTAGACACTAAAATTCTGTCACTAAATTCTAATTATTCTGTAAGCTTATTAATTTATCTGGATGAATGGGAAATATAAATGTAAAAGATGAGAAAGGGTGCAGTCATTCTCTAATTTATTTATCTATTTATTTTTCATTAACTTAAAACAAAAGCTGTGAGAGAGGCTATTTCTATGGTTACCTAGGAATAGCTACAAGCACTTAGTGGACAGGTTATTATAATTTATACTTATTCCTAAAAATCAGGTATATGATGGGCATAGAAAACAAGTTAAAGGTAACAAATGATTTTGAGAACAATGAGTAAAGATTACAAGTACTTAGACTAGTTGAGCAAGTTGATCTTTCTATCCCTAAACGATTTTCTGCACTTAATGGCAACAGGATTTACAAAGAATTTTGAAGAAATTACAAAAATGCTCTGATCTTCAGCTTGCTTATTTCTGAAACGTGAATGATAATCATGTTTACCTAACAGACTTTTTACAGGGGTCAAATGAAGCACTAAGCATAATATACAAGTCCTATTAAGGATTTAATAGAGGACAACTATGATAAGAATATATTATTGTATGATATATCATTATATTAATGTTGTTAATAATAGTTTTCAGATATCTAACCAAGATTTTGTTCATTTTGATATTTACTGATTTCTCTATCTTTATTTGTAACTTGTTTTGCTAATACACATTTTATTATATTTAAAAGAGGGAATACAGAAGGCTATCCATATAGTTTTGAGCTCAGTTAATGCTTTGCTATAATAAGAAATAAACTAATTATTCCCTTATAGAAGTTTTCTGATGTCAATATTTAAATTCAACCTCTTTTAGATTCAAACATTTTAAATCTAAACATGAAAAACAAGCCAGGGTTGGTGGCTCAGCCTGTAATCCCGCGCCTTGGGAAGCTGAGATGAGTAGATTGCCTGAGCCGGCAGGTTCAAGACCCGCCTGGGCAACTTGGCGAGACCTCATCTCTATAATAAATCAAAAACTAGCCAGGCGTGGTAGCGCGCGCCTGTAGTTCCTGCTACTTGGAAGGCTGAGGCGGAAGGATCGCCGGAGCCCAGCAGGTCGAGGCTGCGGTGGCCGGGAGCGGCCACTGCACTCTAGTCTGGGTGACAGAGTGAGAATCCAACGCAAAAAAACCCAAACAACAACAACAAAAAAAAACCAAAACCAAAATAAACCTCAACATCTCAAAGTACATCACTATGTTAAGATTGTCATTAAATAAATTGAGACTTTTGTACAAAGGTGCAGTACAAAAACTGGAAAATGAGGCAAAACCAAACCATGTGAAAATGTTTCTTACTTGTTTTAAGGGCTTAACAATGTTATGCAGTTCATGGGGCAAAAAGAATCCAACGAGAAAGCTGTCAAACTTTAATGGGTCACATTGTTTTGGCCTACATGAGGGTGTTTATTTTTCCCAGAGTGCCTATCATAGCTCCTTGCCCATTTAGCAACAAACTGGCATGGAAAGGCTGGGCTACAGTTTATAGCAGACTAAAAGGATTCTGGAAAGGACTGGGATCTAGACTTGCATATCATTTAATCTAGATCGCATCTGGCAGATGAAGAGAAACAAACAGATATGCAAGCTATCTGCATACACAAATCTGTAAACTATAAAAAAAGTATAGCATAATAATAAAATTTTATCATCTTGCAGGTAGCCAGATCTCTGGAAGAAATTAGGGGAGACTTGTTTCTATGTATCCTAGATGGTGCTGTGCTTTAACAGTGAGGAAAGTGTTAAATGTTTTGTTATACAATGCATGATTATAAAATTCATATATACAGTGATCCTAATGGTGCTTTCCATAAATTTTCTAGCAGCATGCTCTGTTTCACACAACATTTGTAGTTTTTTGACTCCCCAAAAGAAATTACATAAGGTTTAAAATACTAAAAGTTTGTCTTATCTACTAATTCAGACTGATTTATGAACACCCTAAAGGAATATATAATACAGACTATTTCTGGAACAGTATATGACCTACAAATATTGATTATATTTCCATTCCCCCCAATTTTTATGTGAGCATGTCTAGGAAGTTCATGAAAACACACAATTGAAAGAGGCAATGAAGATGTCATGGAAGCCTGGCCATTCTCTGAGAAGAAGAGGAAGGAAGGCAAAAGTCTGTGTATATATGCACACTGTGATTGTCAATGTGATTGTTCAGGTGATTCATTATTTCTAACAATGAATTATGATGGTAATTTCAAGAATCTCAATTTAGTAAGTAAATAGCTGAAATATATTACACAGACTCCTTTTGAACAGTCTAAAATTCTAGCAAATTGGTATTTAACCTCTCTTTTCCATCTCTCCATTCTTAGCAAATATTGTATGCAAAAAGTCCACATTTATCAGTTTTTACTGACTCACCAACACCTTAACCTCTGTGAAATGTAAATGTAAAAACATTTATACTTGTATTTTAAATCTTAATTATAAAAATTATACAAAAATGACAGTGCAAAAAGGAAAAGGAGAGAAAAGCAAATTGCTTTCAATTTGAAAGATTTTGCCTATAAATAGTATATAAATCTCTATCTTCAAAATCAAATCATAGAATTCTGTAGGCATTGTCTCAGACTTAATTATATACTGTTAGATGAACTAGATTTAAACAGCTTGATTAACATCACTAGTGTGTTTTAAATTACAAAATCCCAAGCTTTGTTTCTTGGTTTGCAATGTACTAAGCTAGCAGTGCAAGGTTGCAAGCATTCAAATATTTTAGCACTACAGTACACAACAGCAAAGTGTTGGAAGTTATTTTCATGGCGAGTCTTACAACAGCTGGAACAGATGGATATTTGAAGAAGCCCACATGGCCTGAAAAACTGAAGTGGTCATTAGTTATTTTAATATCCAAAGCATTACAGAACCTCTAAAAGAATATTACTAACACAATCATAGGAAAATATGACATTGTAATTTTGTTTAGTAATTATAGTTTTAATTGCTGGGAAAAAAAAGTTTTAGAGATCTCAAGAATGCAAGATATTCTCATAAATTAGTAGAAAGATATTACAAAGAAATGCCAGATTATGAAAATTAAGAGATTTTATGTTGGTAAAGAAGATGAATGGGTCATGTGGTTCTTGAGGGCTTATGGCAGAATGTTTGGTTATCTCCGAATATTATTGCTTTTGTGTTTTCGTCATGATAAAAAGTATTGCTAGTGCAAAGTTGTATAATTCAAGCAATAAATTACTCAGCATAATATGATGCTTGCCTGATACATACACATTGGTGTAAAATTTTTTTAAATAGCAGACCCAAATTCTGATGCTCCATTTAAGTTCATAGAAAAATATTTGGCACAGTCTATAAACAACTGATTTTTCACAGACGTTCCCTCTGAAAAAACATTTTCTTATTAATAGTATATAGTGATAAAACTTTTCAGGTCTTTTAAAAAAATAGTTTGAATTTAAACAATATGTACTTTTTTTAAGTTAAAGAAATCACAGAAGTAATAAATGACTACATGCTTATTAAACAACACAGAAATGTCTGCAGAAAAGTTATATTCACCCTTCCTTCCCATTGCTTTACTCCCATCTATCAAATTCACCCAAGAGGTGAATTACAGTGTGAAGTTTATATTTTTAGACCATCTTTTATAAGTATAAAACATATACTGTGTGTATATTCACATCTGTACACAAACTGCGTTTCCCTTAAATCTCAAATGTTTCTGTAAAGTATCAATTTTTCTGACATGCTTATGTACAAACAGCCACATCTTGTAGATCTCTTCATGTAACTACCTCATTTTAAAAAGCAACTACACTATAACTATTAACCTCCTGATATTTTTGTTTGTTTCTCATTTCTCCCCAGTACAGACTGCACCCTTAGATAGTATCTTTGTATGCATGTGAACGTGAGCATGAGAGTGTGTGTGTGTATCTGTGTGCGTATGTACAAGTACTTCCTTAGGACAATTTTCTAGAAGTAGAATTGCTAGATTCTGACCTATTATTCAAATTATTGTGTTTTTAAGCTAACACCCCACATAATTTCTTTTTTCCCCAAGTAATTCACTCCAAGTAATCTATAGCTTCTTTATGTTGCTGTTTATTTCCAAATGTTATAAAATATTCAAGCTCTTCAGAGGCAAGCTTTCTGATCTTGTAGTTAATGAGTAAAGTGATAACCATTTTACTTTCCTGTCATAGTATGCAAATTAGAAAACTATATAAACTATTGATCTGTTACATGTTTGATTAAATTAACCATAATTATTAATACATATGGAACTCACCTACTTCATATATCTCAAAGGAAAATTAATTTTCAACAGCAATTATTTTGATCTGGAAATGTATACTAGTAAATTTCTATTGGCTTGTGAAGCAAATTAAACTATGTAGACAGTCAACTATTAACTAATCTCCAAAAGTCAATTGGAATATTTAATTTATAATACTTCAATTGACAAAGAAAAAATACTCAATTGCTCTCCTGAAATAATGTTTTATACATGAAAGGATATTTTGCTCTGAGAATTTTTACCATTTATGCTATTATTTGTGCAAATTTTACTTTTGTTTAATTTAAAATGCAAAAATACAATATTTTATTAAATATTAATACATATATCTGATTCTCAACATTATTATAATCACCAACAATTTAAAAAAATCAATATTAACAAAACCATAATCATATTTGAAAAAATTATAAAAGTTAAAAATTGATGAAATGTTAATGTTTTGCATAAACTGAAATCATTTCATTAGTATTATGTGTTAGATACACATACAACTGAAAATAGAAAATGCAAGTTTCATTTAGTATATTTCTTTAAATGCAGGCAACACAAATGACTTACCTTACCAGGGTCACAATCAGTTCCATCCATTGGTGGGTCTAGTTTCGTTCTGCATTCTTTCTCACCTTCTACCTTGCACCATAAACCCGTGCAAATTACATGCTGAAAAAAAGGGGACAATCACTAATAAGGGGAAGATAACATTTTTTAAAAGATTAAGCCAATAACTTTTTAGAAAGCTATTTTGGTAGAACGACAAAAATTATTTGAGGAAAAATATGCTTCAAAAGTATTTGAAGAAAAATAGGTCTGTTATAATTTTACTGAATCTGTCCCCACTCCCAATATTTTTGTCATTTTTTTAGATTTCTGAACTGTTGGTATTTTTAATATTATGCTTGTAATGAAAACTGTATAGGGTTTCTTTATAGTAATGAGAAGATTGATACATAACAAAAAATCAGTTTAATAAAGTTAAATCTTTAAAAAAATTTTTTGAATTTGAGATGCCTTTTATTTTGCTCTTTATGTTTGCTTGAGTTTCATACATAAGCAGTTATAAAAAAAAAAACAAACCCAGCCAGGGTCGGTGGCTCAGCCTGTAATCCCGCGCGTTTGGGAGGCTGAGGTGAGTGGATTGCCTGAGCTCGCCAGTTCGAGACCCGCCTGGGCAGTGAGACCTCATCTCTACAATAAATCAAAAAATCAGCTGGGCGTGGTAGCACATGCCTGTAATTCCGGCTACTCGGAAGGCTGAGGTGGAAGGATCGCCGGAGCCCAGCAGGTCGAGGCTGCAGTGGCCGGGAGTGGCCACTGCACTCCAGTCTGGGCAACAGAGTGAGACACCAACTCAAAAACAAAAACAAAAACAAAAACAAAAACAAAAAAACCCAAAAACCCTACCAAAAAATTTCCCTTCCAAATTCCCCCAGAAGATCTATCTTCATGTTTTAATCAAAATGAAGCTGAATAATATGTCTTGGTATTACCAAATTTTGCTTTATGATATTACAAGGAATGAGTACTAGGCAACTGCATTTCAGACACTTCAAAAACCCAAGGGATAGATTTTTAAATATTATTTGATTTTTTTTTACATGGTTATACAAGAGGATGTAGATACAACAGAAAAATTTAAGCTACAAATAACTATTTATACTACCATATGGACCAGGCTAGAATTAGTGTCTGTGTTTGTAGTATGAATTCAGTGTCTCCTGCCATAAAGTCTATCTCTAAAAAGGCTATGCTTTTTGGATTATATGCCACATCTAGTACTTCATTATTTCCCTATACAGTCTTGACCCCGATACAATACAAACTTTTGGTGTGTATGTTTGTGTAAGTTGTTATAATTAATTTTTACCGCAGTATGAATGAGTTTTAGATCTTCAGAATGCAATGACATTTTTCTAGGGAAATGTTAAAGGGAATAAAAAATACTGATAAAGTAGCCGAGATATGGTAACAATAAGAGAACTCTGAGGAAATGTACGAGGAAAGACCATCACAAACCTTAGCCACAGCTATGACTGAGGCCGGCCCTGAGACATAGATATGAAGAGGCCAATGGATATATTCATATACTTTCTATTTCTGTAAGATGGTGGCAATTTTTTTAGACACAAGCATATTGCTAACAATTTCATAGAAATATAAAATGAACAAGGGACGTTTTTAAAGGTAGCAGAGTATTTAATCTGTAATAAAGATAACTGTGTTACCATCTATCCAGGCACCAGGCAGGAGGGAAGAGGAGAACAGGTCAATAAAGATAGAACAAGTGGCAATGTGAAAGACATAGGAACAAGTGAGAGGACCAGTGTAACAGGGAATAGTCACATAATGGAAGAGAGTAGTGAAGAACAAGTGTGAAAAAACAGAACCAGGAAGGACTAGGGGACTCCACATTTGTAGGAAAGAGAAAGTCATTTAGCAGTTGACCAGCAGCAAGTTGATAAAATAAAAAGGTTATTTTAGGGAGCTTACTCTATTGGTGATATTCAAAACACGCTAAAAATCACAGCAAAATTAAAGCTAACTTAGGACCCAAATCTATTAAATTAAATAATGTTGTAAAATATATTTAAACGAATATTTCAAATAGATATGCCACAATTCTAATACTGAATCTGACACAATTCCCAAAATACCATTTCTGTATTATTTAGATTTCTGAACTGTTTGTAAACTCTTAAAACTAAATACCCTATGATGAGGGTGAGATATATATTATTATTTTCTCTGCTGTACTGTTTTTTCGGGTTTTTTTTTTTTTTTTTTTTTTTTGAGTTGGAGTCTCACTCTGTCGCCCAGACTGGAGTGCAGTGGCCACTCCTGGCCACCGCAGCCTCGACCTGCTGGGCTCCGGCGATCCTTCCACCTCAGCCTTCCAAGTAGCAAGAATTACAGGCATGCGCTACCACGCCCGGCTGATTTTTTTTTTTATTTATTGTAGAGATGAGGTCTTGCTGCCCAGGTGGGTCTCGAATCTGCGGGCTCAGGCAATCCACTCACCTCAGCCTCCCAAAGGCGCAGGGTTACAGGCTGAGCCACCGAACCCATCTTGTACTGTTTTTTCAACTTCAAAACATAATATATCGTATTATATTTAGGTCATGATTTATCTTATGTACTTCTATTTGCACATACCATACACCAAAAATTCATCTAGAAAATTATCTTAAATTATATGGCTCCTTTGTAATATTTAGACCTTTTAAATAAGCAGATATCAATTGTACTTCATGAGCTTTTGTGGACACATTTATATTTAAATTAACAAATCTCTAACCTGAGAATTTTGTATCTTGTTTTTCACTCCTGCTAAAACATTTGTTAGGTTTTGTAATCATGGGGTCAAATGCTGAGTTTTCCATAAAAGAAGAGCTTCCCTTTACTGGTAGTCAATAAGCTTAGAATTATTTTAGTCAAGTTTATTAGTTAACCAATGCATATTAAACTTAAAAGCAAATCTTCTATGCCATAGTTTTGAATAATCTTGTTGAACATTGTTGGTGGTCTAAATTCTGCCCTTCCACCATTATCTGCTATTCAAAACAGCAGGTACTCTAATTGATTCCCACTTGAGGCACTGAGAGCATAAAAGCAAACTTGGCAGCTTTTCAAGATAAGCAAGTCACGTAGAATAAATCTCTCATAGGGATCTCTTTTACCCTTTCTGTTCTGCTGGTTAGGAATCTTATGTTCAGTAATTTACAGCTTCAGTCTTTAAAATAATTCAAATTCAGAAGTTCAATCCTAATTGTCACATATAAAGCAAGAAAATGTTGAAGAAATGGCACGAACTGTCTTTACCTTGAAAAGTGGAGTATCTCATATATGTGATATTAGAGCTATGTAACACCAAGAGACAAGATGGGGAGTTACATTAGAGCCAAACACTCTCCATATGTTTCACAGGCAAGAGTCAGATATTTTTTTTCAATGTAGTTGCTGAAACCACTTAAATATGCCAGTAAAAAAAAAAACCACAACAAAACACACACACACACACACAAAAACCTTTGAAACTTAACATGCTTTGCCTAGAAACCCACAACAGAAATGCACAACTCAGAAATTCCTGACAAACTAACAAAAGTGATTCAATATTTCTATTTTATTTTTCTATACTAAAAAGAGATCATTAAAGGCATATAACACGGATTTAGATGTTTATCTCAAGCAGGCTTTTAAAATGTTTACATGAATGTACTATATATTTAAATAGAAGACTGATGGCAAAGTACAAATACTATAAAATTTGTTTTCAAAACTAATCTGTACCTGTGTCTTCCTTTATAGCAATCGATTCCATTAACATGTCCTGAAATTTATGTCAAAATAAAACAATCTTAAGTACATATAGGTGGAAGTAACAATTAATCCTTGTACATGTAACTCTTTGCTCTCCATGCACTATTCTCCAAAATACAATTTATATAATTCAGCTAGAAAATAAGTTTTAAAAAATATTATTTTCCAATGACAGAATACCTTATTATAATCATTAAGGATGGAGTGTGTGTGTGTGTGTGTGTGTGTGTGTGTGTGTGTGTGTGTGTGTACGGGGGGGAGAGAAAACAAAAATAGAAAAACAAAGGTTCAAAAGAAATAAAAGCGTTGAAATCAAATTATTTGTAACCACTAATAAAATTGGAAATTAATATAGAAAACAGAGAAGGTAAAAAAAAATCCACTATTAGGAATAAAAAATGAAGATGTAACTACAGGTTACAGTTTAAACAGAAAATAGACAACTATGATGATCAAATTTATGCCAATAAACTTAACAATTTATATTAAATGGAAAAATACTAAAAAATTAAAACTTACTAAAATAGACCCAAAAATAAATAGAAAAGCTGAAGAGTTCTATAACTGTAGAACAGTTAAAATTCTTTGTTGGAAATTCTCCCACAAATACACCTGGTACAAAAAATAACAATCTATCAAGAAACATATATTCTCAACTTACATAAACTCTCTAGAGAACAAAGAAAGAAGGCACAATTTCTAAACCTTATAATAAACAAACCAGAGAAGGATTTCCAAGAAGAGTAAAACTAGTGATCTACTGTTTAAATATGCTAGACAATTTTAACAGATTGAGTCCAGCAACGCACCAAGACTAAATCAAAATTTTTTCTCAGAATATAAGATTAGTTTAATATTAGGGACTTTGTTAATTTAATCAAGCACATCAATAACTTAAAAGCCTATGATTTTATATCTACAGATATAAAGTTTATGATGTACACTTTTCAACATTCATTAAATCTTTAAGTTAGTAATTAGAGGAATTTTTTACAATTATAGGACATCTATAAAAATATACAGCAAATATCATAATAAATAACAACATCTTTTAAGTTTTCTTCTAGGATCAGGAACATGGTATAGATGACATTTTGGCATCAATGTAAGAAAGTGAATACATGATATATTCAAAAAGCAAAAGAAAGAAAAAAAAAACTATCAAACTACACTCCTGAACTCAGTTAAAATTTTATTCAAAATAAATAACCTTTCAAGGAAACAACAACTGAGTGTTTACCATAATACATTTGACAAAAAGGTGCTTCTAAAGGACATTTTTAAAGAAAAATAAATACAATAGTATAGGAAAACCTGAAAAGCAATGGTGAGCAGAGACTGATAAAAGTGAGGATAAATGTAAATAAACACTGACTATATAAAGTAATAATAATTGGACTTTCACCATTAATTATAAATTATTTTTAGTGGCAAGAAATACTGCTCATTACATCCTCGATACTTTATCCTTTAACAGAGATTTCACCACTGCAATAGGAATTAGTTTGGCATCTTATCTTTCTCTTTCTCCATTCCACATACTTTAAGATAGCTAGTAGAATTTGAGTAGAAGGCATGGAAAGGATAATTCAATCTATTCATAGCCAATGAATGAAGAAGAAAAAAAAATCACAGTACAAATACATTGGGAAGTGTTAAAGAAAGTCAAGGAGTAAGAAGAAATTAAGTGAAAGGACAGCTGTCAATATTTCCTTAAAAGCAGCCCCACAGAAAAGAAAACAATAAAATGGATAGATAAATTAGTTTTAAATGTTAAAAGAAAAATGATCCAGAATTAAGATAAAAAGATTCCCCTTCTGGAATGGAGAATTAAGTTCTCAAAAGACCAACCACTTTTTAGGTTACAACTATAAAACTGTGGATAGAATACAAAGCAAAATGAACAAAAGACAACTTCCTGAAGACTTCCTGAGCAGTGAACAAAGGGAGGCAAATGTCAATTTTTTTTTAGAGGAACTGAAAAACTCAGGACAAGGTGTGTTCATCATCTTCGCAGCTTTCACCTGATAGCTGCCTATGATTGTTACTAAACATTGGGTGGTTAAAGCAACAGGGAAAATCATACCATCTGTGCAGAACTCATAAGGACAGAGATTGAGTTGGTCAAAGCTGCCAAAAACTGAAGGAAGAGTCCCAGAGGGAACAGGATCAGAGGAACCTAAGTACCTCATTGGAATCTGACCAATACATACATGGGTCACATTACAAATAGCACAGATAAGGGAAAAGTGAGTTGATTTAAGATTTTAGCTGTTGCCTACAGTAGATAAGACACAGTTTCCAGTTTGAATCTAATAAATTTAATTGCCTGTGAAAATAAAAAAAACACTATTTATAACCAAATCCTGAGTCTCTACAACAGGGCTCAGCAAACTCTTTCTGTAAAGGGTCAAATGGTATATATTTTAGGCTAGTGGGCCATATGGTCTGTTACAACTATTCAACACTGCCATTATAGCTTGAAGGCAGACACGGTAAACATTTATTTACAAAAACGGGTAGCCAGCCGCCAGGACATAGTTTGCTGATCTTTGTGTTGCAATATAATATCATAATTTCTAGCATACAATTGAAAGTTGCTGACATACAAAGAAACAGCAAAATGTGACACTTTCCAAGGAAAAAACTAAATAAACAGTTCAACCACGAGATGACATGCATACTATAATCTTCATAAAATTTAAAACTGGGTTTATGAATATACTTAGTGAGGTAATAGGACTTAGCTAATAATAAATTAAAAGATATCTCAAAAAATACATTTTAAAAAGTAAATGAAAACTTCCACTATAAAAGTGAAAAACACAATATGTGAAACAAAAAATTTACCAGAAAGGTTTAATAGTAGAATCAAAATGATAAAAATTTAGTAAATAGGCCAGGATTGGTGGCTCAGCCTATAATCCCAGCACTTTGGGAGGTCGAGGCAAGTGGATTGCCTGAGCCCATGGGTTTGAAACCTGCACGGGCAAATTGGTGAGGCCTCGTCTCTACAATAACTAAACTAACTAACTAACTAACTAACTAACTAACTAACTAACTAAATAAATAAATAAATAAATTAGCCGGGCATGGTAGCACATGCCTGTAGTTCCAGCTACTTGGAAGGCTGAGACAGAAGGATCGCTGGAGTCCAGCATGTCGAGGCTGCAGTGGGCAGGAGCGTGTGCCACTGCACTCCAGTCTGGGTGACAGAATGAGAATCCAACTCAAAAAAAAAAAAAATTAGTAAATATAAAAATAGATCAACTAAATTATTCAATCAGAAGGGGATAGAGAAAATATTTTCAAAACATGAAAGAACTGAAGAAATTTGTGAAATTATATCAAAAGGTACAACATGGACACAGAATCAGAGGAGCCTAAGTATTCCTAAGGAAAAAGACAGAAATGGAGAGGCAAAAAAGTATTTAAAGGAATGCTCAATAAAACTTTTTCTCAAATTTGATAAAAACATAAATCTACAAAGGCAAGAAGTTCAACAAACCCTAAATGAGATAAATACGCAGAAAAGCATACCTAGGTAGATTACAATTAATCTTCTGAAAACCAAAGATAAAGAGACTATCTTGTAAACAGCACACAGAAAAATAACAGATTACATACAGAAAAATGACAGTCCAAAAGATGTCATTTCTCTTCTGTGGAGAAGACAGGGGAACACCTTGGAAATGTTGAACGAAAAGTCAACTCAGACTTTTATATCTAGTAAAAATGTATGTCAAAATTTAAGGTGAAATACAAATTTTTGGATAAAAGAAAATTAAGAGAATTTGCCATGAGCAAATCCAACTAAATGAAATAAAGAAGGAAAATTAAACCAGAGATATGAAGAAAATTCATATCTTCAGGAAGTAATAAAGAAAAATAGAAAGGGTAAATATCTGAGTCAAGATAAAAGGTCACTTTTAAATTCATAATCTTTAAAATACATATAAAATGTATAAATAGAAATGTATGCAATTTTATTATGCGGTTTGCAATGTACATAGTTTTAAAGATATGATTATAGCGCGCGCGCGCGCGCACACACACACACACACACACACACACACACACACACACACACACACACACCCCAGAATGAGGAAATCTAAGTGCACCTATGTGGTTGGATATTTCAATATTATAAATGAAATAGTAACATATTAACTTTAAGTAGTTTGAGAAAAATTAAGGGTTTATATTATAGTCCCTAGAACTGACTTTGGCAAACTATGGCCTAGAGACTGGCCAACTGTCTTTGTAACTGAAGTTTTGTTGGAACATTTCCATGCTCATTCACTTACATATTATCTATGACTGATTTGGGCTTTGAGTGGCAAAAGAGGCTCTGTTGCTGACAACCTAATATATTTACTATCTGGCCCTTTAAGTAAAAATATGTGATCCCAGACCTGGACCCAAACCACACCAGATCCAGAACTAGATCAGAACTCTGAAATGGGTAAAGATTTATAGTTAAAAATACAATAGATAAATTAAAGTAGGATCCTAAAAATAATTCAAAAGATATAAAAAGAAAGTAGAAAAAGGGTCGGAGAGAAATAAACAGTTAAAAAAGCTATAAAATGCTAGACCTAAATTCAAATATATTGTTTCATCAGTGATTAAAAATTAATAAACTAAATACCTCAATTAAAAGATCACACTAATCAGCAAAAATTAAAAAACAGATGCAACCATATGCTTACTACAAGAAACTCACTTTAACTATAAGCACACAGATAACTTTAAGATAAATGAAAGGAAAAAGTTTTGTCATGGAAAAAGTAGGCATACTAAATCAGATTAATATTGGATATAATAAACTCTGATATAAAGGGTGCCACCAGTGATAAAGAGGACATTTTCATAATAAAATGGCTCAAATTATCAAGAAAACATAACTATAAGAATTGTATTAGTGTCTTGCAATAAAGCCTATTGGGTATGAATTAAAATCTGACATAAATAAAGGTAGTAGACAATTATACAACCATAGTAGGATATTTAAATGCCCTATTTTAGCAATTAATAGAATATTTAGAAAAATAATCAGAAAAAGATGATCTGTGCAACTCTATTAAGCAACTCAGCCTAATTAATATTTATAGAACACTAACCCTAACGATTGTAGAAAGACATTCTGTCACATGCATATAGTACATTCACCTGGATAGATTATAAATGAATCTCATTAAATTTGAAAAAATTAAAATCAAGTAGAGTATACTTTTGGATATAGAAGTGGAATTATGTGTTGAAGAAAAACTACCTAAATATTTTCCAGAATGATTGTATTATTTTGCATTTCCAGAAGTATATATGAATTCCTTGTTCTATATCATGAAGAAGTATTTGGTATTTTCAATTCTTTAAATTTAAAACATTTTAATGGGTATACAAACATAGCTCTTTATGGATTTAATTTGCATCTCTTAATGCAATGCTAATAACTTTGAGCATCCTTTCAAGAGCTTGTTAGCTATTTGCATATCTTAATTTCTCAATTGTCAGCTTTAATGTTTTGCCTATTTATTGGATTGCTTGATTTTTCATTGTAGAGCATGACAGGAATTTATATATTCTGGACACAGTCATTTGTTAGATATACAAATTATAAATATTTTCTCCCATTCCATAGCTTGTAGAGTTTTCCTAAGAGGAAGTCATTCTATTTTGATAAATTCCAAACTATAATTTTTTTGTTTTGTTTGTTTTTCATTTATGTTTCATGCTTCTGGTGTTCTGTTAAAGGGATATTTCCTCTATATTTTTTCTGAAGTTTTTACTTTTGTAGACTTCACATTTAGGACTATAATGATTTAGAGTTTTCGTGTATGATACGAGGCAATTTTTTAAAGATGAATATCCAATCATTCCAGCACAATTTGTTGAAAGACTTTCCTTTACCCATTGGATTGCCTTGTCACTTCTGCGAATATCAATTATTTACATATGTGAGAGTCTATAATTGGACTCTCTATTGTGTTCCACTGAGGAGTTACATCTCTCCTTTAGCCAATACCACAATGTCTTCATTACTGCCGCTTTGTATGTCTTAAATCATGTAATCATGTGATGTATGTCCCTAACAATTTTATTTTAAGCCTTTTTAAGTCCAACTTCCTGTTATCTCTGGAATTTCACAATGTTGAGTTACAGAGACTCAGCCTTCTAGAATTCTACAAAAAGTACTTTACTTCAATGCCAGTCAGTTCACTGAATCCAAAGAGAAGTTTTATAAAGTTCTTCATATTTTGATGAATAAAATATATATAAGAAAATGTAAAACTAGAATTTTTCCATGTCAGTTTTTAAAATGGTCATATGATTCAATCATACTAGAAAGTTTTCTATGCATTTAATCCATATACAATTCACAAAGTGCCTAGGACAAAAACAAAGGCAAGATCTTAAGGGTCTTAAGTTCTGATTTTTCTTTTGGTTTGTGTTATCCTGCTCCAACCTAAAATGAAGATAATTGAGTTAAAGAATTCAAAGAAAATTCCCTGCAAAAGAAAAACACATTTGAATCTAATTCTTCTGTTGAGTTCTCACCTATTTCTCTTGAATTAAGTGAAATAAAATTAAATGCACACAAAAAAGTCTTAAGATTCCTGGAGGTCTTCAATTTTATCACACTTCCCTTCTATTCAAAAAAAGGTAATACTTGCAAGGCTACTTCTTACCGTTTCTAGGGAAATATTCTTCCATACCTCAGTATTCTCAGCCAGGCTGAGTAATTTCAGGAAGCTATTACAATGACTTGATGCAGTTGGAGCTGGCTCAGCTACAAGACGCCAGATGGCCTGAAGGAACCAATTGCTTAGGACTCAGGAACAAAGCTATCCAAGAAGTTAGCCATTAATTCTGCAAATTAATGCAGAATAGTGAGCTATTATTGCTGGGGATCAAGATGTTTCACAAGCATCCCTACATCTGTGCCTTTAAACATTTTGCAGATGTAAGTTGTTATCCTAAGGGTAAAATTATATCATTAATTAGATCAGCACTATTGCATAATGCTGACTCTCTAGTGCTTGTGTTTAAATATCTCAGTATGGAAGGGAAATATCTAATGCAGATGCTTTGGACCAACTGTCACTGTCAAATTCAGAGTTATATGTTTCTAAGATTCTATCTGTAACATACATGTTGAAGGTTGCTGTGAACCCTCACAGCATGGTGCTTGACTTTTATTTATAACTGATTAGAAATGAGATAGTCATAAGAATGCCTAAGTCATGCATAAGCTATGAAATAAGGTTTCCGCTCCTATAGGTTGCTGTATGTAGTTAGCCATTGCATTCAACTTTCAGAAGTTTATCTTGATATACATATTTGGGAATCAAATATTCATATGAGTGAACATCTAGGATCCTTACTCCATCATTCAATTGATTCACTCATGCATTCAATAAATATTTATTGAGCACTTATTTAGGTGCTAACACATGTAATGATCAAAAGGACTGACAACTCCTTTGACGTTAATGTTACCTCCTAGAAAACTTGTTTTGTATAGAGCTTAGATGACAGATTGGAGGTAAAATGACTCTACATGGATCCACTTGAAGGTGTATATGTGTATAGCAGAACCATAGCCCTGTGTTGCTTAATGACGGAAATACATTTGGAGAAATGTGTCTTTAGGCAATGTTGTTATCATGCAAACATCATAGAGTGTATTCACACAAACTTAGATGGTGTAGACCTAGGCTATATAGTATACCTCATTGCTCCTAGGTTACAAACCTATACAGCATGCTTACTGTACAAAATACTGTCATCAATCATAAAACAATGGTAGGTATTTGCATATCTAAATACAGAAAAGGTACTGCAAAATACCGTATTTTAATTTTATGGGCCCACCATCATACATACAGACGTCCATTGTTGACTGAAATGTCATTATAAGGAGCATGACTGCATTTCATCTTCTACATTTATAACTATTTTGCCCTATATATTAAAGTTATTTTTAAGTTATACCTCCTGACACTTATTACGTATTAAGGCATTTCCAGATAGCTTCAGATAATAGTGTGCCAAACCACTTTGGTTCTTTTCCTACCTCAACATCCTTCTTCAGAGATTTATTTGCTGCTTCCTCTTCATCTTCCTAAACTTTAAATATTGTATTAACCTATGTTTCAGCTCTTGGATCTTTTGAATCTTTTCTCGATTCTAACTCATTTCCTATTGTTATCATTTAGTGTCATGTCCACAATATTATCTACTTCTTAATGGCTTTCAAATATATATCTATCACAGCCCTGATTACATCTCCACTTGGATGTCTAATGGGCATCTAAAACTTAAAACATTACCCCCAAAACCAACACATTTTGCTTTCTGTTTTCTCTTGCTGTGTTCCTCCCAAGATCCATGCGTGGCTGCTCTTACTTTCTTCAGATCACTAAGCAAATGTCACCTTCTCTAGGTCTTCCCAAGTCACCTTATATAAAATATCGCCTTCCTTACCCTCCCACCCTGGTAGTACTTCTTATCTTTCTTATCTGAGTTTATATTTCTTCACAACAATTTTCATAAACTGACGTATTATAGATATACGTGCTATTGTCAGTTTCCTTAAACTAAAATATAAGCTTCATGAGGGTGAGGTATTTTTTTCTTGTTCTATTATTTGAGCATAGTATAGTGCCTAATAGTCAGAACTCAATACATATTTGTCAAATCAATCGCTAAGTTTGTAGATAATCTCTTCTATGGCTCAATCAACCTACCTATTGATCGTCTGGTTTCTACACTTCACATTCTGTACTAAATTGGGATTTAAATACAAAATTAGAAAGAGAGAAAAAGCACATTTTTGGATACCTAACCTAAAACCTAGCTTTATTTGTACAATGTCTCATTTAAAACAAGGCAACATCCCAGGATGTTAAAAGAAAGAGATTTTAAAATTCCCTTTAAACAGTTATATTTTTAGAGATGGAAAGTTCGTTTAGGTGGGGAAGAAATAACCAAATAAAGAGAGCAATAGCATAGAAAAAATAAATATTAAAAATCAATTAAGATACCTTTTATACCTTGATAGTGTAAGTGCTATAGGAGACAAAAGGAATTCAGTTTTAACTCAGAATCTGTCACAAGGGATTCCATATACAAAAGACAATATGGCACATAAAGAAGTTGAGAACAGACAAAGAAGATAGTGGTTACAATGTATTCTTGTATTCTGTTCTCTGGATTTAGACATATTTTAGTTTGCATCTAACACGTCCTTTTAATAGGTAAAAAACCTCAAAGTGTCTTTTAACTTCTATAGTCTTCAAATTATTGATCTGTCCAATAGGGCTGGAAAATAAGAATCAAATTATATCATAAATATAAATATTTTAATACACTACGTGGCAGATATTTAGAGTAAAAAAGTCACAGAATGGTGCTAGTAAAATTTAAGAAACTGCAATATGGTATATTGTCAAAATAAACTTCTAAAATATTTTTAAAATTGTATTTGTGAAAAATGATCTGTAATCTACCAAAATCATGTTAATTTTGTGATTTGTAGTTGATTATTTCTTGAGTGCTTAAACTTGGAGTACTTTATGAAAGATGCATATTTTCCACTTATCAGTTCCATCAATTCTCTATACTGCATAAACCAAAACTCTTCCCTGTGCAATACTCCTCCAACAGTAACCACAGACAGCTGGTTCTGTTGTCCAAAACAATGTTAATTTCAGCACGTAAAAGCATCTGCCCACAAATCCAACCTTGTGTACCCCAAAACATTCATTTTGTCATGGAGATTTAAGAAAGAAGATTGTATGACTAAACTTTTAAATGTCTAACGACCTAAAATTGAGAGCAGCGTGAAGGGAGTTAAATGATGAGATCAAAGAGGTACTATAGACAGATGTTACAGAATCAAAGCTGGTTACTGTCATAAACGCTGAGTTCCAAGGATCCATGACTGTGACACATGAAAATCCTTGGGAATCAGATCACAAGCACATATCAGCACCAGTTCCTTTGGAGCTCCACTATCACCAGGTGAATATTATAGTCTATACAACATTTCACACATCACATTTGGTGCAGCTCCAACTCAATACATTCATTCAAGTTCTAAATCAAATATTCACTGGCTATTTCACTTACTCTGTACCAACCACTAGGCTGGATGCTGGAGAAGCACACTCTGCTCTTATGCAGCTAACATAGTAGGTCAGACTGATAAGAAGCAAATACTACACAAATGACATTCTTCATAAGGGACCTGAGCATCTGGAATTTTTGGCTTCTGCAGGATCTTGAAACCAATTCCCTGAGGAATCTGAGGGATGACTGTACTGGATTTAAAGCAGAAGCATTAAACTGGCATACTGCAAAGACTTTCCTGACTACACTGTAATTTTCAAAGTAGAAATTGCTGGGTCTCGCTTTACTGACTTTAAGTGTCCACACCTTATTTCTATTACTTGCATAGCACAAGAGGAAAAATTCACAAACCTTTTGCTAGAAAATTCTCCTTTCAAACAGTAGGGTGTTTTTGACTCACAGACTCTAAAATATTCTCCTCCTTCTCCAATCAATACTTCTAAACAAGGAATGTGAAAACTTTAAAAATCCCACCTGAACACAACCCTTACCTGCATCTCTTGACAAAAGGAAGCCGATGGCCCAAAGAGAATCTGACACTGCTCATCAGCAGTGTATGTCATCTCCGGAAGTTTGGAGGGAACCATCACAGAATTGACACTCTGGGGATTTGTTTGCAGCAAGCAGTTACTGGCCTTTGACCTAACAATATTCAGATATGTGTCAAAATTTGAATTTATTGTAAGAAGCTGTTATGATTAGTTAGCATAACAATAAGAAACATTTTTAGAATACCAAAGTATTATTTTGAATAATATTGAAAATTTTATTGTTCATAAAAATTATTCCATATATGAACATCAATTATTTACAATTACTTAAAGGAATCCTTGTAAATAATGATGTTCAAGTTAGTAGAACTAGAACTTTTTGGTTTGTAAGGCACATGCATATGAATTAGTTTAGCCAATCTGTATGACACTGAGAGGCAGGTATTATTTTATACATTTATAATATACAGAAACAGACTCAGAGAGTAGCTTGCCCAAATGTGATGTGTAAATGTAAGAAATCAACTATACTAAGGGATTTAAAAAATGTATGGCAAGCATTCTCAACCGAGTAGTAATAGTGCAGATATGTTTGTACTTGGCATTGTAATTCAACTTAATATACATCTTGTACACAACTTTGTATGAGGGAACCCAAAAAAACTGGAATTTATTTGTAAAAAATTGAGTATTTGTTCTTACATGTTTAAACTTCAGTCACCTTCAAAGTACGCTTCATTTGATGCAATACATCTATCTAGATGCTTTTCCACTGCTCAAAACAACTTTTGAACTCATCCATTTTGATGCCTTTTAGTGCATCTGTCATTTTTTTGTTTTCCCTTTTCCACATTGGAAAACGTTTCCCTTTGAGAAATTTTTTTCATCAGGGGAAACAAAAACAAGTTGCTTGGGGGAGAGATTGGATAAATATGGATGATGGGGCATGAATCTCATGTCATTTTTGGTTAAAAACTGCTGAACACTCTGCACAGTGTGGTCAGGTGTGCTCATAAATCACACATCAACAGGCAAACACATTGAAAAAATTAAGAAAGAAAAACATCCACTGAAGCTGACTCTCATAACAATGCTAACTGTTACACTGCTTATGATGGGTTCTTAGAACATTTACCTACTAAGAGAAGCCTGTACTATTACACAAGGAGCCTGCTCTCCAAAAAATAATTCCATTTTATTTTTAGGTCCTCCTTGTAATACAACATTTTTCAGCAACATGTAATTTGATCAGAGTCCCAATTCATGTGAAAGCAGCTATACAAAATCTGGCACATTCCTAAGGAACTTATTTTGGCCTTCTGAACTTATTTTGGCCTACTACTGGTGTAGCTATTTATGGTGTGTTCAAATGTTACAAGCTCTAAATGGTGTACTCTAGACTATTATGACAAAAAGCATGCACAGAGCATGTACATATTTCATAAAAGAGTTATGGTAATGCAACGAGCATTTTAGTATATTTTGACATACATTTAGTAGAAAATAGGTTTAACTACTTAAAGGGCAAGGAAAATATGAGTAAAATTCATCTGTTCAATGAATTTAGCTGGATAGATATTCCTGTATTTCTTATTTAGACTTGTTTTGAATACCTTAAACATCTAGCTAACTATTTTGTGTATCACCTACTACTTCAGTTGCTCCTTCTATTATTAAAAGAATAAGTAAAAAACAAGGATTTCAAAATGAAAATTAGAAAACTTTTCATTTCTTTTTTCAACCAGACAGACACTTAGTGTTATTGAAGGTTGAAAAGAAGAGAATCAAGGACTATTACAATGGTGAAAACTATGTATTAATGAAAAAAGATTCAAAGTGTGAAAGTATCATAATGAAAAGGTAGAGATTTTGATAGAGGGGGTCTGTGCTTTGTGATAACAACAGAAGTATTGGGTACTAAGATGAAAATATATCTACTGGGAAACATTGGAGACTCAAGCAAATACTGTGACAGATTTTTAAAAATCATTACAACAATTTTTCAATCTTACAAATCATCTTGTCCATCCTTTTATTTTAAAACTGTAGAAACTAAAAAAACAGATGAGCTAAATAATGTCTCCCAATGCACACCACAAGTCAATGCAAGAGCCAGGATTTTAATGAAGTACCTGAATTTCTACCCTGTAGGCCTTTCCACTCTGCCACATTGCCTTCCCTGGTTAGTGAGAAAGCAGGAACACATAAACATTCACAGGGCAAAAACAATAAGTGACCTCAGTACCTGAGAAATCTTTCCAAATCTTCCTTGCTACATCGAGACCATGAAACATCACCAAGATTTTGTCCTTTAATCCATTCACCAGACATGATATGAAGACCATCAGCACATGATGGGTGGTCATTGTCATGATTAATGCCCATGCTGATTCAGAATATAATTAAAATTTTTATAATTACATTAGGTAAATATTACTTTTAAAAACTTTTCATAACTGTAGTTAAATAGTTAAAACATTGGGAAAGAAATGTGTTTTAAAGAAATTAGTCTCGAGATAATATTAGATTTCAGGCTAATTTACTTTTAAAATTTTGTTAACCAGATTTAAGGCAAATATTTTTATTTATTAAAAAAAATTCCCCAATAAACCTACAAAATGACATGGTTAACTAACCTATATTGAAATGGTCTATAGATACAGTCTTTGTATAGTAGTATGTATGAAATTAAGTAACAGAAAACCACACTAGATTTTTGATCTTCCCTGCATCAAATTTTCTTCAAAATCTGAAACCACATCTTTTACCAAACATGAAAACACACTGAACTATGAATTTACTATTATATCGGTACCATCTACTCCATTAAACCATCTTCTAACTACCTACTTCATAACACAAATTGTCCTGGGTAAGCATCCCCATTTGTGGCCTTCTTTATCTTTTCTAATGAATAATGAATCTGCAGAAACTTCATTCTAAAAGTGTGACTTATTTCTAAATAGATGCTCTAGAGTACTTTAAATGTGTATGTCTAAAAACTGCCCTTTTTACTTTGTCTTTCAAACCTGTTTGTTCCTATATTCTCTTTCTCTCTTGCTCTTTTTATGATTTTGCTAGCCAGTAAGTTCTGTGAAAGAAAACATCTTCAGGTCATCATTCATCACCCAGGCTATTTTATCAGTAAGTGTTAGGAGCAAGTCCAGGCAATTTTACTTTCTAAATATTTACACCAACTGTCATTTCCCTTCTATCCATATTCTTATTAGCAAAAATTATATAATACTCTAATTACAGTAGATGAAGAGTCTTGACAATTACTATGGGTTCTGTTCCTCTAATCTTTACCAACCTTCTCCTTTCTCCTCCTCTTACCTTGTCCCAATGAGATCTACGTAAAATATAATTGGATTATGCTATTCCTCTGTTTTCTCATTACCTATATGGCAATTTTCAGCTCTTTAACATGTTTCCATACAATTTATTGCACTTTCTCTTCAGCAATACCAAATGACTTGCAATTTTCCAAATGTTATGTTGCTTATTTTCTCACAATTGTTACTTAGCATTTTATATGTATTGTACATCATATAAAAGGTTTCGTGAGCTTGAGTTGAGCAATCCCATGGGGTAGAAATGATAAAAAATCCATTTTGCTGATGAGAAGTAACTCTCCCAAGGCTATATAGTGAGAAATCGGAAATTTATAATGTCTAACCTGAGGTACCTGGCTCTGGAACTCATGTGGTTAATCATTTTACATTGGGCATCTATAAATTTCATACCCATGCCCCATCTTGTCCAAAGTACCTTTCCTTCAGCTTTTTTAAGGTGGACAAATTTGACTTAATCTTCAAGATTGGCCATTGACAGACCGTCACTGCCATTGCCTTACTAAGCTATGGTGTGGCCATGGGCTTTTTGAGCTATGAACAACATTGTTAAGCGTTTTTTACATGGCATTATACACTTCAGTTTTCTGTTAACCTTCTAAATTCTAGAGGAAAAGGACTTTTTCATCTCTCTAAGAGCCTGGCATAAAGCAATCACTCTGCAACCCATGTTGAAACATTGATACAAGCCATCATGTAGGATCATTTATATTACAGAAAAAAGATTCATGTAATTTCCTATGAATTCTCATAATGAGGGCAGTAAAATCATTATTTGTGAATGAGAATTAATACTGAAGATGCAGAAAAATGTCTATTTTTGTACTTGCAAAGTCTAAGATGATGGCTGAATAGCCCAGAGTTCTCTTTTCTTCTTCTGTTATGGTCTAGATAGTAAAATTGTTTTTCCTAATGAAAAATTTACAAGAATATTTATATTATATTTTAAAACAATAAATTGAAAGAGTTATTAAAGAATTTACTGAGAGAAATTACAGCTAGACTACCTACATTTTCTCAAGTCAAAATAAAATATTTAAAGACTACCAAACTACATTTTTATTAAGATAAATTAAACATTTGAATCAAAATTGTTGCAACTAAGTATGTATTTGAAAGAAGAACATGATATAAAAGGAAAACAATAAAGTCTACCCATATCATTAATGAATTAAGACCAACTGTATCACTATGTCTGTTAACTTTAACTATGAGAATTCTTGTCTAAATATAACTAAAAATAGATTATTGAATATTATTTTTCACTTGTAGTATTAGAAGAATTCATTGGTGATTCATATATTTCTTTTCTATTCTAATTAATGTCTTCAAATAGAATCTGTATCAACACATATTAGAATAATTGACAGAGAAAATAAGAAGATAAATGTTTTCATATTTTGAAGATAAAGAAGAAAAGTACGAGATATAATAGGTGTGAACTGGCTCAAGTGAAAGAATATTGGTGAGGAGAATGAAATGATATTGAAGTTAGAGATTTAATCTCATATCTTCCTATTCACGTAACCAGAGGTAAGTTAAATATCAATAAATATGCCTCAGTTTCCTAATTTGTTATGCATACTTTCCTAACTGATTTGCTGTGAAGACTGCATAAGGATGATATAAAGCACCTGCACAGTGTCAGGACTACATAAGGAATACATTATAATGAATCTTTACATTAGGGCAATAGACAAGAAAAATTTTACTGTATCATACTATCTGTCCAAAGATACATAGAGATTAACTTATAAAGATAATTTGTTTTCTTTAGTGAAAGTGTGAACTTAAGAAAAACTAAGAAAATAATGATGGGAAGAATTTCCTTTGCTTAGATATTAGACTAAGACATGAAATGGTAAATATGACACAACCTCACAAATTGGTAAGAAGTCCTCAATGTATTTCTAACTGTATTGTTCGAATACAGCCCCTGCCAGTGCCACTGTCTCTCTCTTCCATGGATTCTGGCTGTAGCACATATCACTGGGTGATCAATGGAATAATAACCATTAGCCACATGAAACATGCTTGACTTTTTCTTGGCAGTGCAGTGTTTCAAATCATACACAAATGCTATCATTTCAGAAGGGCAACAACTTTTTATTCAGAAATAATAAAACTTCCTAAATAATGTGTACATTTGAGAAGAGAGGAGCTGCTTCCCAGATTTAGCAACTTGGATATTTTCCCAAAGTAGTGTAATATGATTTTCTAAATATGGAACATTACAACCTCTCATCCAGATCATTTCCCTTTGGGATCCTGATTCTCAAGTAAGAAATTAGGTTCAGCCACGGAGAGATCTGGTGATTCAAGCATTATCATTAGTTAAGTTTTCCTAAAGCTATTTAACTCATAACAGAAGAGCTTATCATCAAATTGGAGGGAGCTATTGTTTTTGTAACCACACATCTGGAATTATCAGAAGACACAGCTAAGTCCTGATTCTAAAAATATGAAACAAAACAATTAGCTGTGAACCCTTATCTGTGCCAGCCACTATATTCAGCATTGATAATGATGATATCATTCAGTACTCACAATATTCCCATAAGGGAGCTAAACTAAGGCTGTGAAAAGGCATACAGAATGATATAATGGTCATTGGAGAATCAGAAGGGGTGGGAAGAGACGGGGGATGAAAAATTACTAATCTGGTAAAATGTGCACAGGTGGAGCTGGTGAGTACACTCAAAGTCCAGACTTCTTTGCTGCTACATAATGCATCCATGGAACCAAAAACTATTTGTATCCCCTAAAGTTATTGAAAAAATAAATAATTTCTATATTGTTTTCATTATCATGACATCTATTTTAAAGATCAGGAAGGTGCTGAGACTGATGGAAGCACTGTGCCTCAGACCCAGGCAGTCTAATGCTTAAGCACATGAGCCTCTAAACTACCACATTATCGTGCTTCTTTTCCTAAATCAAAACTCTCCATGTCTGCAGAAAATTAATTATTTTTTGAATACTTTTAAGTGCTTCTGTTCTTTTAGCAGAAATGTACCTCTACATATACAGCCCCATAACCTGGTCACATGCACTGCATGGAAAACATTCTCTAAGTAAAATATTAGCAACACCTCTCCTCACACTGTGCAATTGAACTACATTTTAATAATCTCAGTTTAAATTCATTTTGACAAAGAGCCTTGGGCAAATAAACTCTCCACTAACATTGTACATGGTTGTCAAGTCAACTGAAAAAATATTTTTATCTTATAAAACTTCTCAACTTGTTTAAAAGTCCCTGCCAGGAAGTTTTGTGATATCCTGCGGAAAGCTGGAGAAGCATTTGGATTTTGAAGATGGTCCCTTTTGATGTTTAAAGGGTTAGAGAGAAGTCTTATGAATTCACTCACATTTTTAGGATAATTTGAATATGTTCTGATTTGTAAACCATAATATTTCTAAAAAGTAGAATTTTTGTGCAGAATACATTTAATATTTAATAAAAGAAACTATCACAATGTCTAACTGGAAGTATATTTCCACAATATGACATTTAACTTCATATATTTCAGTAGGTATATCTAATTTGATGTAATTTTACTACTGTGTACTTATGGAGAAAAAGTCAGAAATTAAGAAATGCAAGAACTTTTTGTATCATCTATCGCTTTTTAATATTTCAAATCATTGTGATTTGCACAAAACAATGAAATGTGTACTTTTAATGCAAGTCTAACGGCTACATAAAGCAAATCAGCAACAAGGTAAAACATTTGAGGGAAAAATAAGAAAAGCTGAAATACAAAAAAAGATTCCTTTTGACTAAGTTGTGAATTATACTACAGATTTATCTAGCAATACAATATGCACTTGCTGAGAATATACCACCGTACTGAGCTGGGATCATAAAGATAAATCAAACCCTCAAAGTTTTTATCACCTACTAGGATTAGAATAGTCTATCTTTTGCCTTTGTATAGTCAATAGATGCTTGGACCCTGTTAGCATTACTGAAATGCTAGGGCTTCAGTTGAGGTCCCATTGCTTACCAAACAGAAAACCTGAAACACTGAGTATTGCCAGGGAAAAAAGACTTTTTATTTGGGTGATATCAGCCAAGAAGAATGGGAGATTCATTCTCAAATCTATCTCCCCAACCCACTGAAGTCAGGGGTTTTAAATAGTGAGGCAGAAATGTAGAAAACAAAATTAGGGAACAGTGAAGAAGAGGAGTTGGTAAACAGGACTTAGGGAGGGGTCTGGTATCTCATTGTCTGGATGCTGTGGTGAGTTTCAGGTTCTTGATACTATTGGCTTATGGGTACATACATTTCCTGAGAAAGGAGCTCTCATAAGACAAATTTAAGTTTCAAGCTTTAAGATCAGGAGGGTCAAATTCTATGGTTTTTTTTTTTAAGTGTAATCATTAGTTCTATGGGGATGTTGAGCCAGTTTTGTTAGTTCTATATTTTTAAAATCTCTCCCACCCATTTCTCCCTTCCCACCTCTACTGCTAAACAAACAACATAAGTACCAATCCTCTTTACTTCTGGATTACTGCAATATCTGCCCGACTGATCTCCTGCCTATAAACACTTGCCTCATTAAAAATGCTTTAATGATACTAGTTTCTTATGAATGCATTTTGTGTTATTATATACACAGATTCTTTGAATTTTAAGAATACAAAAAAGCTAGTTTCCTATGAAAAAATATTTTAATTTTCCCTTGCAAGCTGAGAGACTAATAATGTGAATAGCGAACCCCCTGCATTGGACTTACATAGGATGTGATGGTGTTAGATAAGTTAAATTGAAGGTTCATGGGTCCCATCTCCAACCAACTGAAAGAGAATAGCTAGAGGGGAAATTGCTTTATAACACATTTTCTAGATGATTCTTATTTATTCAAAATTCTGAGAACTAATGATCTATAGAATAAAATCCACTCTTTATCCCATTATTCAGACCACCTGTAAACTTTTATCAATCTAATTTTCACTGGAACAGTTAATTCTAGCCTAAACTGTTATATAGTTCCTTTCTATAAGAATGCTTTCTCCTGCTAATTTATATTTACATATTCAACTCAATTTTTAAGGCTTCCTTCCTCTCTAAAGTACTCTTTAATAAATTCTAGTCAGCAGACAGCAGACACCCTCACTGCTATCCTGCCTGTTGTGTTCTTCACAATGTAGCTTCCCTTTAATAAACCTTTCCTAATTAAAAAACAAAATAAAATAAGTTCTAGCCCATATTTCTCCTTATGCTTAACTGCTGAGCCCTTCAATAATGTGGTGTATAAGATGTATCAAAACTGCCCTATATTTCAGATTAATTTTTAGTAATATATGTAAAATATCACTATGCATATATATAGTCTATTATAAGAATTTATCGTTATTTTAACTATTTCCCATTCTAAAAGTCCTTGCAGATAACGTATTATCTCTACCTTCATTTCTTATTTACTTCTTGCTGTGTGTCTACTCTTGTTTAAGAGCATATCTTCTTCTCTTATAGCAGATATACTGCTGAACATCAATGCAAATGAATGACAAAAATCTTACTCACTTTTAAAATGGACTCCTGTTGCAAGCTGAGATTAACCATATCATTGTATGTCAGGATGCCTCTTGAAGCATATGCTAGTTTCTTACTCAATCAGCAGAATTTTATTTTATTTATTATTGTTTTTTCCCCAGTTTTACTGAGGTATGATAGGCGAATGAAAAATGTATACATTTAGGGTATATGATGTGATATTCTGATATATGTATATATTGTGAAATAATGATCACAATCAAGCTAATTAATATAGTCATCAACTCACAGTTTTTTTGTGGGTGACGAAAACATTTGATATCAACTCTTTTAGTAAATTTCAAGTGTACATTATTCATAATTATAGTCACCATGCTGTACATTAGGTTTCTAGTACTTATGTCATAAATTAAAGGATTGTACCTTTCAACCAATATTTCCACCTTTCCCCCTCCCAAGACCCAGTCCCTGGTAATTCCCATTCTATTCTCTGTTACCTGAGATATATATATAAATATAGGAGTACAGATAATTGGTGCTGTGAGAGATATACATATATTCAGATTCTATATATGAGTGAGATCACGCAGTAGTTGTCTTTCTGTGTCTGGCTTATTTTACTTAGCATAACTCCCTCAAATTTCATCTATGTTGTTGCAAATGGCAAAATTTTGTTCTTTTTAAAGACTGAATAGTATTTCACATACATATATATATTCTTTCCACATTTCTTTATCCATTCATTTTTTGACAAGCACCTAGCTTGCTTTTGATGTCTTCACTATTGCTTGTTTTGTTTTTTGTTTTGTTTTGTTTTTTGAGTTGGAGTCTCACTCTGTCTCCCAGACTGGAGTGCAGTGGCCGCTCCCAGCCACTACAGCCTCGACCTGCTGGGCTCTGGTGATCCTTCTGCCTCAGCCTTCCAAGTAGCTGGAACTACAGGCACGTGCTACCACACCTGGCTAATTTTTTTGATTTATTGTAGAGATGAGGTCTCGCCAAGTTGCCCAGGCAGATCTTGAACCCACGGGCTCAGGCAGTCCACTCACCTCAGCCTCCCAAAGCACGGGATTACAGGCTGAGCCACTGAGCCTGGCAAATAGACAAACCTATATCCAGACTGTAAGGTAGGCTCATCATAACTGAAACATAATTGAATTATTGTATTTTCATATAGTTTATTTTAAATAGGAATTCAAAGTATTACAGTATACCGAAATGGAAAAAAATGTTGCTATGTTTATATTCCTATAGCTATATCATATTTTCTCATAAAACCATCTTATTTCATCAAGGCAATTGCATTCCTTGACCCAAAGTGATTTCCCTTCCCTCTTCTAGACTCAATATCTTTCTAGATGACTATCTAACAGATGAGCATTCAGACAACAGATACTTATTTATTCATACAATATTTGAGTATCTCTGATATATAATACATACAACTTTGTGCTGTGAGAGAAAAACTATTAGACATTAATCCTGTTTTCATAAAAGTTGCTATTCAGTTGGGGATTTATATATATGTAAATATCAGTATAAATCAGTATATATCAGAAATAATCATGTGGCATGTGGTACTTACAATAATCTACGCAAAAGAATTAAGAATGAAAATTTATTTCTAGCCAGACGTTCAGGTTTAATTTCACAAAGGTGAAAGCATTTGTCTTGGCCATTAACAGGTAAGTACAATTGGAACAAGTATAAATCAGTAGTGCTAGGAACTGAGATAAGATAAAAAGCATGAATAAAAACATGATGGTTGAAAATTATGGATTGCTAGCCTTCATGAGAGAATTAGGTTATAAAGTTAGAAATATAGATTAGGGCTACACTATAAAAGTCGTGAATATTAGGCTAAGGAATTTGGAGCTCATTCATCAGGTGGTGAAAGGCAGTAAAGATTTCCAAACTGATGATCAAGGCCATAATTCAGGAACTTGACTCCTGCTAATGTATGAGATAGACTAGAAAGATAAAGTACCTGAGACAAAGAGACCAGTGAGGCAGTTACTGCAATAGTCCAAACCTGGAGGAATAACAGGAGAGGAAACAGATAGGTGAAACACTTATTTCAATTAAAGAATGAGTAGAATTTGGCAAATAATTATGGGAGGAACTAGAAGGAGAAAGAGTTAAAGATGTGTCAGAAGTCTCAATTAAAGGCCAGGAGCAATATTGATACTAATAACAGAAATACAGATGTCTGAAGAAGCAGGTTTATAACCTGACCCTTCCCCTAATTCTATCTAGGCACAATTTCCAGAGGAGTATGTATGTAAATGTCATTGATTTCCAAGACTCATTAGTCACAAGACATCTGTATTCTTGGTACTCTGGCAATGCTTAAAACTTTAGGAGGTGCCCCAAATATTTATTGCCTTTTAGAGGAGCTAACTTTGCATATTTATTGCCTCGTTAGTCTCTCAGTTCTAAAAAAAACTCTTGAATTACCAACTTGGTGGAAAAGCCATGTCTCCATTCCAAAGTTTAATAATATATATTATTCTTTTTCTTCTGGTTCAAAAGATAAAACAAAAACAAAAACACATATGCATTTTGACATATAAAAAACTGCTCAATGTTTTTATAATGACATGATATATGTTATTTCCTCATCTATGAAATTTGATCCAACTCAACATCTCTATTAGGCAAAAGAATTTTTATATGAGATTCTTAACGAATAAGTGGTATGTGTTTCATGGAGTCTCTTTCAACTTATAAATATAGTTCTGTTGGAGCTTTTTTATTATTTTCTCAACAATATCTATTACGAGTATTAACTATGATAAATGTGCTAAAGTGCTGGGAATGTGATAGTGAACTAAGTAGACAAGAATTCATTATGTACAAAGAGATGATAGGTAGGTAGGTAGGTAGGTAGGTAGGTAGGTAGATAGATAGATAGATAGATAGATATAGACAGACAGAAAGTGAGATTTGAATTTTGAAAAGTTTTTGGGGAAATTAAAGTAATCAGAGGGGAATAAATGTAGGTGGTGGTTGTATTTAAAATTTGGGGGAAATTTAATTATAAAGGCCTCAATGAAAGGTGACATGTGAGTAGAGAACTGAAAGAGAACAACTATGTGACTGTTCTGGGGAAGAAATTTCCAGGCAGAAGGGAAAGGCAAGGCCAAAGCCTCAAAGTAGGTGTTTGCTTCATGAATTTTTAAACTAAATTTCATGAGGTTTTAACACAGAGGCAATGGATTTGGAGCATAGTTGGTAAGGAGGGTATGGCAGGGAAGGAGGCAAGGCATGGAGAGTCTGGTGGGCCAGAGTGAGGGTTGGGGATTTCACTCAATGAGACAGGAAGCTATTGGAAAGTTTTGAGCCAAAAAGTTAGGCAATTTTCTTTATTTTTAAGAAATCTCCCTGACTCTGAGTTGAAAACAGGCTCTAGCAGTCAAGGGCCGAAAAAGAAAGGTTATTTAATAGGCTACTATAGTAACCCCGATGCTCTCACCTTGGTGGCTTAGTTCAGAAAATTAATTTAGAAAAGTAATCAGATTCTGGGCATATTATGAAGGTAGATTCAACAACTGATGAATTGAAAGTGGACTATAAGAGACAGAGAGTGCTCAATAATAATTTCATGGTTTTTGGTTGACCAACTGGAAGAATGAGTTTTTTCCATCTACGGTAATAAGAAGACCTCAGGGGACAATAATTTTAGGGTGTGGGATGTCATTTCTGCAGTCTGTACTGCAATAAATATTCACTATATGTTTAATCTGGAATATTTTGAAATATTGGATATTATTTTTTATACAAATTTACTTGATAACTTATTAAGAGTCCCATGTAATATCAAAAATATTCTTAACAATTTTAACAATGCTACAGAATCTGTTTTAAGGATCATTGATATTCTATGCATAATGATATTTTACTAAGCTAATTACTATATTAAATTATTCACATATTTTATATATATTCATATATTATGAATATAATATGTACCTAATATGTACCGAGCACTATCAAATGAATTAAGAATTCTGTGATGAGCAAAAGCAGATATGGTTCTTCACTTTTTGAAGTTTACAGCCTAGTGAAGTATATATCTAATATATGAACAAATGTGTATTTACAAAGGAAGTGGTGCCTCTAAAATGCTTAATAGAGAGATTCCTTCACAGAGTGCTTCCTTTAGGAAGTGGCTATTAAGTTGATATATAAACAATGAGCAGGAAAAGAGAATTACTTCTAATTACTTCCCAAAGCTAGGAAGCAGCATTTTCCAGGTGGAGGGAACAGCATGTGCTTATGCCCTGCAACACAAAGAAACATGATACATTAGAAACACTGCAAGAATTCTATTGTGACAGCAGTGCTGAGAGTGAGAGGAAGCATGAAATGAAATACAGCTGAAGAGATAAGATGGGAAAAGATAATCCAAAGTCAGTTCAGAAGTAGGTTGAATGTAACTAGAAGAACTCTTCCACGTTTCTGGCATAGCACTGTAATTAATAACATGGGCTTTGGATTCGGACAGACTTGGCTTTAAACATGTACTCAGGCACTTACTAGCTGTGTGAACTTTGGCAATCATCATCTCTAAAATAAAGCTAATATTATTGCCTTCCTTCTTTAGGTGGGAGCAGAAGTCTTTAGCCTCAATGTGTTAAGCCAATGCAAAGTTATGCTCTTCAACAAATCTCCAGATTTATCAGGGTCAGAAAATGGTCACATAGGATTATGCTATTAACACATATCTTTAAAATTATTATTTCTCTGATAATGTATACGTTTTACAATGCCTTGATCTGGGTTAAATTTTACTAAAACCATAACCAATACCAAAGTGGTTAATTTGCTTTTGGTTGGAATCCATAAAAAGAACTGAATTGTTTGTAGACCCAAAGAAAAAAGCCTGTGTGTGGTGTGTGTGTGTGTGTGTGTGTGTGTGTGTGTGTGTGTGTGTGTGTGTGTGTATGTGTACGCACGCACATACATGTATGTTTATGTGTGTGTGCATATGCATATATATATATATATGTGGATATATATATATGGAACCTATCAATCTATCTATGGAATCTATAGGTATTTATTTATATAACAAAATACTCTAAGAGTACTAAATACTTGTACAAAGAAACAACTTATGTTATTTGCAATTAATTGCATCACAGAATTATATCTAAAAGTACTTCACAAAAAAATGAGAAAAAAGATGTACAACTATAGACCACCTTTCAGGCCAAAAATAAAAAAGATTGCTTTTTAGCAACGCAAATACACCTTCCTAGTGCAACACTGACTTAGAATGAATAAGGGTGTACCACATCTGTCATGTGGTAGGGCTACTCAGAGTGTGGTCTGTGCACTGGCTGCTATTTGGTGAACTTTTAAAATTACTGATTTATATCCAGATAAGTAGCTGGTGCTAAAATGTAAATCAGCCACACCACCAAGCACACAGTTTAGTTCATTTTCTCATTTTTAAATTCCAAGACTTTTTCAATGAAGGAAGCAATGTGCTATACTCTGGCATAGCTCCCTATCTTACCACAGACCACACTTGAGGAGTAAGATCATTTATTGAGCAGTTAATGAGAAATACAAATTTAATAGAGAGAACTTTACTACATAAAGTAAATTTCAGAAGCCTTAAAGTGTTAGATAATGAGGGAGAGAGAAAATGTAAGACAACTATACAAAAAAGTGTTTTCCTAATTTTATAGTAGTACAGACTTGTAATTGCAATAACCCCACAAACAATTATAAAAGAAAACACAGCAAGTCCCCTACATACAAATGTGTTCTGTTCCAAGAGTGAGTTCGTAAGTCCAGTTTTTAGTCCAACAAAATTAGCCTATGTACCCAACCAACAAAATTGGCTATATAATACTGTACCAACTATATCACCGCTGCTTTTATGCTTGCTTCCAGACATCCTAAGCTCAAAGCAAAGATACCGTACTGCTGTGCTCTATATGGTACTGTGCAGTAAAGCATAACCACTTGTAGAGGATGCACACATGTGACAATGTACGCCAGACATGTGAACTAACCTACATAATTAGACACGAGAATGCATATTTTCATCTTTAAAAGTTCACAACTTAAAGGTTCATATGTAGGGGACTTACTGTATAAATTTGGCTACTAAAAAAATCTATACATATATGCATAAAAAACCAAAATTAAATTAACTATCAGAACTAGAAAAATCTTTATAATATATTTAATCAAAAGAGAATGTCATCAGCATCAAATGAACTCCTAAAAAAAAAATCTCTTAGTTTTAGTTTCCTGTTCTATAAAATGACAATAGTAACTATACTTAAAAATTTTGTGAGACTGGATTAGACACGAATATACAGTACTTAGCACGTCTGCTAATAAGAGATTGCTACTTTTATTATATCGTCTTTGGCAACCTAATATGAAATATGAAATTTTGAAACTTTAAAAGTACTGTGTAATTGTTTAGTAAAGCATTAACAAGTTTGGGTGGTCCAAAACTTGCATATTCTAAAGAAAAATTGGTCCTTGTCTAGCTCCTGGGAGGTAACATCTAAGCCCTTGATATCCTGCCAAATAATCTTTGACAAGAATACCTATGCTTAGTGAGTCAGGGAGAGGGTGAGGCGGGGGAGACTTGTGCCATGGTGATTTTAGCTAACAATGTGATTTATGGTTGGGAACTAGGACCAATTTGATCTCTGGAGGAAATGGGAGACTGAAGGTTTACCTTGTAGAATGTCAGCCAAATCTACATGACTAAACCCCAGTAAAAACTCTGGATGCCAAGGCTCAGGTTAGCTTCTCTGGTTGCGAACATTTTGTACATGTTTTCACACGTTGTTGGGAGGATTAATCGCTGTGTGTACAACTCCACTGGGAGAGAACTGAAAGCTTGAGCCTGGTATCTCACGGACTCTGCCCTATGCAACTTTTTCCCTTGCATTTTTCCATTTTTGAGTTGGGGTCTCACTTTGCACCCAAGCTGGAGTGCAGTGGTATGGTCACAGCTCACTGTAGTCTTGAATTCCGGGGATCAAGCAATCCTCCCACCTCAGCCCCCTGAGCAGGTAGAACTGCAGGCATGCACTATCATGCCTAGCTAATTTTTTGATTTTTGTTGTGTTGTTGTTTGTTTGTTTGTTTAAGAGACAAGGTCTTGCTATGTAGCCCAGTCTGGTCTTAACCTCCTAGGCACAAGCAATCCTGCTACCTCAGCCAGGAAAAGCATTGAGATTATAGGCATTAGTTACCATGCCTAATCTCTTTTAATGATTTTAGTCTACATTCTTTAATGCTAAAACAGCTTAAACATGAGTAAAACAGCTTTGGTAAGTTTTGAGTCCTACTAGTAAACAATATGAGAGTGGTCTTGGGGACACACCTCTTAAAAACAAGCAAACATAGTAACTTAATCACAATTAATATATTAATAAGTTATAGCCTAAAATAAAGTAATATCTCTTATTCTAACAAAATGTTGTTCATAAATATCAAATAAAATATTTAGAATATAGCTAATATGTACATCTATACATATTCACTCAACAAACTGTCAAATTGATGAGCAATTTCCTAAGCAATTTTTATTTATAAAAATAAAGTTTAGCTTTTATCATAGTAAATTGGATCCCATTTATATTTCATGAGTATTTTATTAATTCAGTACTACCAATAAAAACATTTCCTATGCTGGGTGCAGTGGCTCAAGCCTGTAATCCTAGCACTTTGGAAGGCTGAGGCGAGAAGGTTGTTTGATTTCAGGGGTTCAAGACCAGTCTGGGCAACTTGGCAAGACCACATCTCTACAATAAATCAAAACATTAGCTGGGCATGGATAGTATATACGCCTGTAGTTCTAGCTACTCGAAAAGCTGAGGCAGAAGGCTCACCTGAGCCCAGCAGGTTGAGTCTGGAGTGGCCATAAGCATGCCACTGGACTCTAGCCTGGGCTACAGGGTGAGACTCCCAACTCAAAAAAAAGAAGCATTCCCTGCTCAAAAATTGTGGTTACCAAAAAAAAAAAAGAAAGAAAAGAAAAAGAATAACTCACCTGAGCTACTGCTTAGAAAGATAAATAATTTTGAAAGGAAAATTTTAAAAGTTGGTTTAAATACTTTAATTTTTTTACTGCAGATTTTAACTTATATTTTACATATAATTGTATAAGATTTTTAAACAATTTTTTCCCTCTTTTAATTTTTATTTTAAATTGTGGGGTACAATTCAGGATTAGATATACAAATATTCATTGTGCAGGTACCCTTTTTGATGAGATGTGCCCCACTTCTCCAGGCAGATATCGACTACTGTCAATCCCACCACCCCTGAGATTTTTCTAATTGATAACTTCTGAAAGGAAAAATCAATATAGTTCTGCCAATTGTGGTTTAGATTTGTTTGTAACAATAAGAGAAGAACATTTTATTCTCTTCAATTACTTAAATCTTCACACCAAGGGTCATTTTCATTACATGGTGAACGGTATTAATGTTTCCAGTTATATAAGAAGTTGTTTGGGGAATTTCTGGAAATAAAATTCAAGTCAACAAACATAAATCCATTCATCTAACATAAGTTTCAAAACATGTCATGTGTGACTATAAAGGTATTCTTGAGTAGAAAACTTTAAATGGAATCATTTGCCATTCTAAAATTGTGAGTTGCAGAATTTATGATGGTATACTTTGTTAATAGTTTCTAAAGACTATTTCTACTTATATAATTTAATACAACAGAAAGAAATCAAAAAAGAAAAATAATATTAAGACTTAAAAGTTTCACTTAAGTAGCTACTGTCAATCATATCTCTAAATAAAGGATTTGCTTGTGTGTGCCTACGTGCCTGTACAAGTGCAGGAACATGAGATTTACAGATGTAATCATCTAATACCTATGAAGATTTTCACTGTTTGAGGGATTGTTAGTATGTGAATGCTTTTTTGTACTTCCAGTTTCTTCATTTCTCCCTATATTGTGCCTTATACCTGGATGATAATGATAATATAATTTATATAAATTCTCTTGTTTTTTAAAAAAATAACGATGAAGTTATTCTGACTGTTATTGTCCTTCACTATCTAGCATCTAGAAAGCACCAGCTTCTAATTTTGCGACAAATATTGCTTACTGGTAAGAACTTTTAGTAACTGTAGCTCAACATATATCACATGTGCTGCTTCTAATACATTAATCATTACACATACTTTTGGCACATCTCTCTTGATTTTGGGTACAACACTATAAAAGTAAAATAAAATAATATTTTAGTACCATTTAAGCTATCCAAACTGAGTTCCTGGTCTATTCATTTATGTGGCTTCTATGGAGCAAACTGCTGGTCACAAGTATGCATAGATTTGGGTATATTCTACTACATGAAGGTAAAGTGTCTTTTCCTTAAATCATCTCATTTAGTTCTTGGTTAAAATAGTTGCACTTTCTTGATCAAGAATTAGATGTTAATAATTAACTAGTACTGTGTTTGGTTCCTTTAGTTAATATTTTCCTGCATTTTAGAATATAATAGAGATTGAAGAAATGAATATAGCACATCTGTTTTTAAATGTATCTGTTTAAACATATACTTTAAAAAGTAAGCCCTCTAGTATTCAGGGTACTTAATAAAATTATTCAATATCTGCTTATGAAAATATACACAGACTGCTTGCATATTAAGCATAGCTAATGATTGAAAATGATAATTATTGAGAGATCTGTATTTACTTTATGAGAATCCCACTTGTGTTTAATTTTCAATTACCTTTTAAAAATTCGTCATTAATAACTTTTTCTTGCCTCCAAACATTACTATCAGCACTTCTGCTTCGAATGATACACATGATTTTTCTTAGTATGACTAAACTGAAAATATCTTTCAATTATCAAAATTATATTGGAGCCAGGCATGGTGGCTCAGCCTGTAATCCCGCGCCTTTGGGAGGCTGAGGTGAGTGGATTGCCTGAGCCTGTGGGTTCGAGACCCACCTGGGCAGAGAGACCTCATCTCTACAATAAATCAAAAAATCAGCTGGGCGTGGTAGCGCATGCCTGTAATTCCGGCTACTCGGAAGGCTGAGGCGGAAGGATCACCGGAGCCCAGCAGGTAGAGGCTGCGGTGGCCGGGAGCGGCCACTGCACTCCAGTCTGGGCGACAGAGTGAGAATCCAACTCAAAAAAAAAAAAAAATTATATTGGAATTAAAATCTAAATCCTATCATTCCTTGACTGCAATATTAAATGATGTTTTTGCATTGAATACTTTCTCTAAAGGTTGATGATTTTAAAGTGGATTTATCTTTTATTTTATTTTTTTAAGTAAAAAGAACTCTTTATATTCTTGATTAGTCAACTGAAGACCGAAAGTCTGCATGGGAGAATATGAAATGATGGTTGACACTTGAATAACATGGGTTTGAACTGCACGGATCCACTTTATGTGAATTTTTTAAAATCAAAGGTGAATTGAAAATACAGTATTCATGTGTTGCTAAACTCTTATTATATAAGAAGGAGCTGCCTATTCATTTATGTGGCTTTTATAGGGCCAACTGCTGGTCTCAAGTATGCATAAATTTGGGTATATTCCAGAGCTGGAAGCCATCCCTCGCATATACTGAGTGTCGACTGTATATCTACTACATTGAAGAACAGTGACATCAAAAATCAATCACTTGGAAATTGCTAAGAGAGTAGATGCTTTCACCACAAAAACTGCTAAGTATGTGAGGTAATATACATATTAATTAACTCAGTTTAGCCTTTACAAAATGTACATTCATTTCAAAATAATGTTGCACGCAATAAATATATACTGCTTCTGTCAATTAAAAAACAATTTTAAAAAACTATTGCTATTGATAAGGTCCTATTTGTTAGATTGGGTTATGGATACAATGTTTATTCAATCTGATAATTCGTGGAGTTATATAATTATAATTTGATCACCTGAATAATGTTGTTAATCAAATACTGTCATATCCTATATAGTTTTTTTTTTTTTCCCTAAGCTTTCTCCTAACAAATTCCACTACCATCCAAGTTGCCTACAGAGTCCAGGAATATAATGAAAATCAGGTGAGCTGGGTATATCATACAAGAGTGCTGCATACAGCCTCTGATGAACTGGGAAAGATAGGTCCAATTTAAAGGGTGCATATGATACTGAGCTCCAATGAATGGCTCCCATATGGGACTGTAGGTCAAGTGTTGCCAGGTCTAAAACTCTGAATTTCATGTCAAATTATTACTTTTTAAGATGTTGGCGATTAATTTTTTAAACACTGAAAGCCAAATTAAATATGTCTTTGACTAAAGAGGCCTCCACAAAGATCAACCTCCCTAAGTAGAACCTCACTAAATATGAGTCCAACTAAAATATTTTCACTTGTACAGTTGATACAGCTAGCAATTAGGGAAGTTCCCTGTCAAAATTCAGTCCGATTCCCCAAAACATTTCTACTGTAGCAAACTTCCTCAAAATTTGATCACAGCTTTTATAAAAAATGAATCCCAAACTAATCTCATAACAAAGATATTAATGTTACTGAAGAGAAATCTAAGGCCCAAAGGTAGCAAATAACTTAATGCAGAAATATGAAACAGTGTGAAAGAGTGAAACATTTGTATCATATGAAAACATGTACTGAAATCAATCATGTACCATGTGATAATTATGTTGATGAGGATTTCAACAATATGATAAGATTTTACTCAAAGAACCAGAAATGGTTGCAATATTCAGGAGATTACATTTAAATTCCGATGGTTCTATCTCTTCTTGCTTCCCTAAATTTTCGAAAACTTGAAGCTCAAATAAAAATTTCAAAAGATCCCCATGTAATTCAATAACTCAAATTACTCACCTATATGTAACATAGCCAAGATTTTTACTTACTTGTGACCCATTTCATGAGCAATTGTAAATGCAAGATTCAGGCCATTATCTTCAGCAATAATACATTTTCTCTTTTCGCTACACATTCCACTCAAGTATGCTATACCTAAAAATAAAAATAAAAATTAATTACCATAGGTCTGAATCAAAATGCAAATATTTACTGTAGTTATTAGTCACAGGAATGAAAATGACAATTGTCTTTATTAATATATGTCAATACTAAACTGTAAAATCTAACCTCAATAAATAAAACTTTAGAGGGAAATACTTATATATAAGTCAATCAATAAACTGTTAATATTCTTTTGAATTCCATACTTTAGATGAAATAAATTATTTTACTGTATGTTTATATTTTATAATTTTTTTTCATTGTCATAAAACAAATGAATAGTCACAACTTAGAAAATGCAAATTAAAAAGCAGTGATTATGTTAAATATTTCCAATTATTGTGAAAAATTTAATTTCAAAAAATTTCACAAAGTAAAATAAATTTCATATAGCACAGTCTTAAACTTAGATTTACATTTTGAGCTAATAAAATTTTATTTATGAAATACCACTTTAATCTGACATAGAACTATCTGTGATATTTTAAAAGTAGAAAAGGTTTTCTATGAAAATCTCTTGGCCAATAAGATGGTCTGTATTTAGAGTATATGATACTGAAATTTTATTTAAGATAAAAATTTCTGCAAGATATTTAATATTTTGGTATAAATTATTAATAAAAATGGTTATATCCAAAGTCATCAATATTCCTTAATCAGATATTTATATACTATTTTACTAATTGAGAAGTATACTTTAGAAAGAATATTTAACAAAAGAAATTATAATCTTCCAAGCATAAGTTTTAATGTTATTTTCAAATAACAAATCATTAAAATATCAATTATTTTGGATACATTATATGTTCTCTAATTCTCATATCTGCATAAATTACATTTAAGCTCCTTTTATAGATGAAGGTATTTAGGCCTACATAGGTAAAATGATTTGCCAAAGATCACATAACTATTAAACATGATGGAACGGAGATTTGATTTCACCTTTGAATTCATCTGTCAGATGTTTATTTTGTTTCTGAAAAAAATTTAACACAGAACTTCCCCTAATTAAAGATAGTTAGCTGACTGCTGTGACTTCTTTTCTCTCTCCAGAAACAACAACAAAATATTGATAAGAAATAATTAAACATAAAAAAGCATAAAGCATCTTGCCTATGTTCTGGAATGTTAGAAGATTCATGGAGGAATATCAACTGACTTAGTGAAAACCACAGCCTAAATGTGGCACACAAGGTCTGTGGAGACACACTGCAGGAGGGTTGAAAACAGAGAATATTTGAAAGTATATCTGAAATTCTCAACAACTCATTTAAACCTTCATGCAGAAGAATATCAAAGCCTGGTATCCAGAGGTCTATCAGGAAAATAGTGATATAATCGTTAAGCAAAATATAGTATAAACATGTTATTTTTGAAAATACTACTACAAGAAGAAACATTCAAGAGTTGAAATTAATATATGAACATATTTTTTCTATTTACAAATTAAAATAGATTTTATAGACATTTTACATCTACAAATAGATAAAATAACTTTCTAATGGACAGATGAGTGGGTGGGTGGGTGGATGAATAGACAGATGATAAGCCAATTTCATTTAACTTCAAGGTTAAATGAATACAGAGTAGAAAGAAAGATGAAGGCAATGATAAACAGAGAGGGGGTAATGAAAAGGAGGAGAGGAGAAAACCATATTCTTTTATCTAGTTTCATTAAACAAATGAAATAAAAATCTTTAAATATTTCATTTAAAATTAAAAGATAATGTGGATTTTAAGAGAGCTAAATCATGTACTTATTAGTGCAAAGAAAAATGAGAATCAGATAATTGAACTTGTGTTATAATAAAAAGGAAGAAGGAAGGAAAAGATGAAAAAAGAGGAAGGGAGGATAAATGGAAAGTACCTCCTCTTAACTGGATATTAAAACGTGGAGTTTTTGAACATTTAAAAAGTTGTAGAGATTAAATGTCCCTCCAAATACTAAATCAAGCTCACTACAATTAGCATGCTGGTGACCACTGATCAATGCAAGATTCAGGATTCTTACATATTTTACCATAACTAAAGCAGTCCCACTACCATGTTCAGATTGAAAACTCAATTTACATGGTTTTTATCATGTCACATATCTGTTTGTCTCATGGGTCCAGTACTTACAAATTTAAACACTTTAATGACTTTTACATTTTTTTCTCCTGTACTCACTCAAATGTTATATTGTCTCTACATAAAAATAGTATTGTCATTGTTTCCAATTCCTATCTCTTCAATATATTTTTAGTCTAACAACATTGGCTAGGGTTTTCCCTATACTATTACAATATATGGGTGGTATTGAACTCCTTATTTTTCCTTTTGACTTTAATAGGGGTGTTTACAATTAAATATGATGTTTGCTGCAGGGCATTCATAGATATAGCTTATTAACTTAAGGAAATTACTTTCTGATATCCTTGCATGTCTGAGTGAAAAAGGAAGCAACAACATCTGATTCATAGGTCAAAGGTGAATGGAAGTTGAATAGTGAGTTTTTGGAAAAGAATCAAAAGAAAGGAATAGCCTGTTAGGGAAATGTAGAAGAGCTGAATAAGTACTAGGGGAATACTTAATGTAAATGAGTCAGAGATGTGTTGGTTCACTGAGGACAGATAGTTTGGAGTAGCACTTAGTTGAGTGATACCTGACCGAGTGGCTGAAACAAAGAAGAGTAATATTTGGATTCAATTTGAGTTGAGGTAAAATGGGCAGTAAAGTTGAGAGTGAAAGGGATAAAACCTGTAGGACTCTATGGGGGATAAGTAAAAAAGTAAGGTTAAAGGGAGCCTGACAATTTGGAGACCAGAATACAGTAGTCAGGAGAGTAGAATCACCAATGAAGGAAAAGAGCAGGCACTTTACAAAAAAGTACTGGAGATTTGGATCTGAGAGGTGGATTTAGAGATTTAATATTTCAGAGCAGAAGTTTTGATACATGATTATGTATTTTCATAGGAATAAAGAAGGGCAGAGATAGAGGTCATCTAGATTGAGGTCAAAGAATTATTAAGCCATGTGAGGAAGACTAATTATATGAGCATGAAGTTACACATGACCAGCAAGAATCAGGCAACTGGGAAAGTGGCTAACATTCATCCATAGGAAATGTGGGCAAGAACCAAGATCAATTATAACTTTAAGATGATCAATCTCAAGAATTGCAGCTTCGAATGAAGAGTTAATATATAAGAATGGGACAGATCTTGATTTGAAAGGAGTACTGAGGAGCAAGAGGATTGTGACATTTACACCAGTCTTGTATCTTTCTTGCTTCAGCTCTGTGATATGAAGGAAGAGAAAGAATGAACAATGACCTGCCTGGAGTTCCTAGACTACAGAAACCTATAATCACCTGGTTATGGAAATTGATAACTATTGTGTGGTCATGTAAAAAAATAAAACAAGGTGCTAAACATTTATAATGTAAAGACATATACTATAAAATACAGAGGGTGCCAAAAAATACACACTTTAAGAAAAGAAAAACTATATTAAAATAGTAATAATAAGATGAATACAAGTCATTTTGGCTTCTGCAATTATAAGAGATGTTCGAATGGTTACCATCAGCATCCAGATACTTCTGATTATGCAAACATCTTTTAAAATATGCATACTTTTTTTGGCACTCCAGGTATGAATGTATATAAAATACTATAAAATATTTTTAAATGATGATTATATATTTTCATAGAGATATGATTACAACTATGTATCAAAAAGCCCATGCTACCACATAATTCATAGCTGAACCAATAAATGAAGTATGCTAACTTGCTAATAGCAATTGTATTATATGATAAGATTGTGGTTGATTTTTCTCCCTCTTTTCTCATTTTCCAAATTCATGAATTTATAATTGTTTCATAATGAGAAAATTAAAGAAATATAAACTGGATAACCATGTCTATGAAATTTGAATGGTAATAAGTAGAACTTCCTACAGATCATGATGCAATCTCTAAGACCACAATCAAAAAGGATAAAAAAAAAAGACTTTATTCTTTTTACTTAAATGTAAAGAAAGAATCTTCAATTAAGACTCTGACAAATTTAAATTTTATTGTTCTTACATTTGGCACATCAAGGAATTCATTTTTCTTTGACTTGAAAGTTATGGAGAATGATTATAACCACAACTAATTTAAATGACTTGCATTATTCTGTTTAAAAGTTTATGCTTTTCAAGTCCTTTCAAGAACCCATATGTTTCTTATAATAAGAGATGGGATTAGGAGGGGAAAGGATTTAACACAGCTGTTATTTAAAGATAGATGTAATACAGACCCTTTTCAAAGCACTCTTTTAATATAAAGAATTCTGGAAATACAAAGCAAACCAAACCGCCTAACTTCTCACCTAAAAATCAATCAAGTCATGTGAATAGAATCTCTTACCAGAAAACAAAACACATGATATACCACATCAAGATTATCAGAGACCCCTAAAATCTTAGAGAATACATTTTCCAATAATGGATTAATGGAGAAATCAGAGTTTTTATGTGATAAGATGCATGCATCCTGACAAAAGTCTTCTGGCTCCAGAACTGTTGCTTTTCAGCACTAACTAGATTACCTAAATTCAAAATCTGGTCACCCCTGGAACAAAGTCCTGGTACAACCCTGGGTAAATTACTTACCCTATGGCTCTACCCTATAAGGTAAATTGTTTACCTATGATTTCTACAGTTATTTGAGGTCTAATGTAAAAAATGTAATATATAACAAGTTGCAAAGGTACAAGATAACAAGCATGCCTTCAAGTATATGACCCACACAAATGCTTATTTTAAATTGTGATCACTTAGACATAAAGGTGTACATAGGGTATTTTGGGAGATTGAAAGACATCAGACACAAAAAAATCAAAGCAGAGAAGACTTTCAGAGAGAAAATCAACTTGATAATATCATAAAAAGAGCAGGGGCTACACAAGGAAAGGGAATGGACATGGAAAAGAGTTTCTGAACAAAGGACTGAGCAGGGAAAGGATAAGGAGAAGCTTATGAGAGTTGATGTTTCTCACAGAGATGGTGGCTAATTTTCTTTAAATGGGCCAGTCCTGTAGCATAACACCTCTGCATTAACTCTGTATTTGGTATTTCCTCAGCAAGGAATGTGTCAAAGAAATTGCATAAGTCAAATTCCTTGTAAAAAAGACTAATATAAAATGTAATTCAATGCAGGACCTGAAATAAAAATGTAATTTTGAAGAATAAAAATGTATTTCGTCCTCTAACGAGAAAAAAAAAGGGAATGGTGTAAGGATGGTGCCCAGATAATATTAAATCCATTTACATGATTCAAATTGAGTCATGAACATATCTTTAAAATAATAACTTGCCTTGCTAGTTGACTAATTATTTGCCTGTTTCATTAAAAGTCAGGACGATGATCTAGGAATATAAAAGTACTATTATATAAGCTATGAGTTTGATATAATTATAGTTATAAATATAGATTCAAAAAATATGTTTCCAGGTTCTTTAAAATGTTTAAGCAATCTACAACATTCTTTGTAGTACAGAGTCTATGACTACTATGAAAAAGAGTGACTTCTAACCAAAAAGGAGTTAGTATAACAAACAGTATAATAAGTCTTTCCAATAAAATAAGAAAAATTATTGCATGAACATTGAAATGTTTTCTTTATGTTCCAACATCATGGTATACCAAGTCACCTTGTATTTAAAAAAAGATCACATACATTATTGGTGGGAATATAAATTAGTACAACCTCTGTGGAAATCAGTTTAGAAATTTTTCAAAGAACTGAAAGTATCTGCTATACAAAAAAGAGGTTGTTATATATATATATTATATATATATATATACACACACACACATACATATATATACCTGCACTAGCATGTTTATCACAGCACAATTAACAATAACAAAGATATGAAATTAATCTAAATGCCTATCAACTGATTGGTAAGTAAAGAAATCGTAGTTTATATATACCATGAATATATACTATTCAGCCATAAAAAAGAACAAAATAATGTCTTTTATAGCAACTTGGATGGAATTGGAGACCACTATCCTAAGTAACATAGGAATGGAAAACCAAATACATCATGTTCTTATAAGTGTGAGTTAAGATTGGGGCCTGCAAAGGTATAGAATGGTATGATGACAATGGAGACTCGATGAGGAGAGTGAGAAGGGAGTGAAGGATAAAAAAATCACTTGTCGGGTTCAGTGTACACTAGTGGGAATGACAGGTATACTAAAAGTACAGACTTCTTCACCATTATATAGTCCATTCATGTAACCAAAAACCATCTGCACCCCTAAAGCTATTGAAATAAATAAAATATATAGATATGCCAAATAATACATAATAATACAATTTTTGAACGTATAGATAAGTTTGAAGAAAAGATAATTCTCAAGCGCAAAAATACAGTTTAAAATAATTCATATCTGGAGAGTCATCATGAGTTGATGCTACTACAGCCTGAGTATCAGAAAAGACATAGAACTTATCAAACTGGGGTGTAGTTTCAAAATGTTTGCAGGTACAGGCACTGGTGAGTAGGAAACTCAGATTCCTAGACTAATCAGAAAGTCTAAAATTACTGCTCTTAACTACCTTAATGTATATTTGAAAATAATTTTTAAAATCTGCCAGTAAAGAAAAGCAACAACAAAATTTGGCTCAAAAATATGAGTATGATAGGAATTATTGTATTAATAAATCAAAACCTCAAGCTACCATGAGCATGAGTGTAAAGCTTAAGAAATATTAAGCCACAGATTTAACGTAAAAATTGATCTTTGTGAGTTCAGTAAAAACAAATGAAACATGACTATGATGAGAGGCTTTATCGTCTCAGCAAGCATAAAATTCCCGGAGGGGATAAAAAGTTCCACTGAAGATGAGCCCAAAATAAAGTACAAGCCAAGTAAAGAAATGGTTCACTGTGAAAGAGGCTACAAATATAAAAACTAGACAAAAAATTATGAAATATAGATTCTTTTTAACATAGAGAGTTTGAGGTTCACATCCATTGGGCCACCACAACCCAAATGTATCTTCTGTAATTTAGAGAAACTACTTATTTGTGGTACTTCACATCATAGCATTGGTATAGTAAACTGTTTTCTGAGAATAAGAATTATTCGTGATATATGATAAAAGCTGTTCAAATCAATACACAAAAATACAATGTATATTATTATAATGTGTTTGTATAATGCATACATGGTACATGTGGACAAAATATAAGGCATGTAAGTATAATGTATAAGTAAATATCCACATTTATGAATTGTTGTTATTATTTTGTTGGTCTTGCTGAAACAGGGTCTCATTCTGTCACCCAGGCTGGTGTGCAGTTGCATAATCCCAGCTCACTGCAACCTCAACCTCCTGGGCTCATTGATCCTCCAACTCAGCACTCCTTCACCCCCTCCCCTGCTAGCTGGAACTATAGGCATGCACCACCACACCTAGCCAATTTTTGTAGAAAGAGGTCTCTCTCCTGCCCAGGCTTGTCTCAAACTGCTGGGTTCAAGTGATACTCCCACTTCTGCCACCCAAAGTGCTGGGATTACAAATGTTGAACCACTGTGCTCGACCTATAGATTAAAACCTAAATATCACCTATTACAATAAGTGTTGACCTTGAAAAGGTCCTCACTGAAGGAATTGGTAAAAGAAGTGCTACAGAAAAAAGGAAGTTGAACACAGACGGAAGGGGTGGATTAAGGAAGTTACTACATAACTAAGCTGGGGCACGCAGGGCAGACTAGTTCACAGTCATCCAATGTTCCCTTTTAGAACAACTAGGAAGGTAGGATACAATTAAAAATAATATTTCATTTATTTTGTTTATTTTATATTTATTTTTTAGAATCAGGGTCTCTGTCGCCCAGGCTGGAGTGCAGTGGTATAAGCATAGCTCACCAAAGTCTCAACTCCTGGGCTAAGCTATCCTCCGGCCTCAGCCTCCCAAGTAGCTAGGACTACAGGTGTGTGTCTCCATACCTGGCTAATTTTTAAAAAAATATTTTTTGTAGAGGTAATAAGAGTCTCCATATGTTTCCAGGCTGCTCTCAAACTCCAGGTCCCAAGCAATCTCCCTGCCTTGGTCTCCCAAAGTGCTGGGATTACAGGCCTGAGCCACTGTGCCTGGCCAAAAATAGTATTTTTAAAGGCATCAGAGAACTATAGAAACAAAAGGGACTAGAAGTTTTAAAGTTCTAAATATGTATATAAAAAAATCTCAAGGGTGAGCTAAATACCCACAGGTACTTTTTCCCTGGTGGTATTTGCTGATTTTCAGCAAAAACTAGAGGATGGAAAACAAATTTGATTCAGGAAGATGACGATTGCAGAAGAAAAGAGAAAAAACAAAACAAAACTGGGTGGTCATCAGGGCTTGATTTTGCTGTGCATACAAGCTGGAAACTTGAGTGGTCACAGAAGCTAGAGGAACAAAACTGGAGACTTGAGAGGCCATGGAGTGTTCCCCTCAAGACAATTACCATATTCCAAAATTGCATACAATGATATTTTAAATAGCTAAACCCAAACCTCTGAATAAAAGAGCAGAATTTCCAGTGAAAACTTGTGACAAAGCATAGTCCAAAACCAAAATATAAAAATAAAATAAAATAAAATAAACAGTTCTTATACTACTAGAAGAAAAAAAGTTAATTTATTTCTGCTATACAATAATATCATCTGGAGCCTCTGCTGTTGTAGAGACATTAACAACGGGATCATTCAAAATATACTAGGTATGCCAAGAGAATGTCTATACAAACAAAAACAACAAACTATGACCAAGAAGCGACCAAATGTTGCAGTTAGTAGATACGATTTTTAAATAAATGGGATTAATATGTTAAAATAGAGAAAAAAGATAGACAAAACTAACAAAAGATGGAGAAACTATCAGCTAATTGAAATCTATAAAAAGAATCAAACAGGCATTCTTGATTTGAATAACTCAATATTTGAAATTAAGATCTCAATGGATGATTGAACTACCAATTGGACACAAGAAGAGAGATAAATAGATTAGAGGATAGATTAATTAATGTAAAATAACCAAATTCAAGCAAAAGGGAAAACATGATTTTTAAAAATTTTAAGGAACATAATACACATGTGGGAAACAGGTGTTACATTTTTATAAACTGAATCATAGAATAAGAGACAGACAACAAGATATGAGACTTAGTTGTGAGTTAATAGTTAAGTGCATTTCAAAAATATTGGAAGGCATAAACACAGAATAAATAAAGATCAGCAAGGCCAAAATCCAAAACAGTGATAATACCAAATGCTGAGAATGTGAACAGGACTCTCATTCATTGCTTGTGGGAATGCAAAATGTACATCCATTTTGGACAAAAGTTTGGCAATTTCTTACAAAATTAAATATACTCTTACCCTATTATTAGCAATTACACTTCTTGGTACTCAAAACAACTGAAAATTTATGTCCACACAAAAAACTGTACACGGATGTTTTTAGCAGCTTAATTCATAATTGTCAAAACTTGGAAAAGGTCAACTGGTACATCCATAAATTGGAATATTATATAGTACTAACATGAAATGAGCTGTCAAGTCATAAAGAAAACATGGAAGAAACATAAAGGCGCATAGCTAAGTGATAGAAGCTAACCTGAAAATGCTACATATTATATGGTTTCAACTATATTACATTCTGGAAAAGGCAAAACTATGGTTAGAGTAAAAAGAGCAGTGATGCCAGGGATTAAGACAGGATGGAGGGATGAATAGTTGGAACACCATGGATTTTTAGGGCAGTAAAACTACTTTACATAATACAACAGTGTATACATGTCATTATGCATTTGTGCAGATCTATAGAACACACAATGTCAAGAGTGAATCCTAATTTAGACTGTGGTCTTTGGGGGACAGTGATGTGTCAGTGTAAGTTTATCAGTTGTAACAAATGCACCACTTCAGAGGTGGATGTTGATAACTGAGGTGGCTATGCAAATGTGGGGGCAGGGTATATGAGAGAAAGCTCTGCACTTTCTACTCAGTTTTACTGTGAACATAAAACTGCTCTACAAAATATAGTAAAAAAAAAAACCAACCAAACAACCAACAAACAAAGAACTCAGCAAGGCAAGCAACAAACAGGATCAAACAAAATCACAGTAAAAAAAAAAAAAAAATCTCAAAACTGCTGAAAATAAAAGGAAAGAATCTTAAAATTTCCCAGAAAAAAGAACTTTACTTCAAAGTAATAACAATAAAACTGACTGCAATGAAAACAATAAAAGCTGGAAATAATGGAATGGCATTTTTAAAGTTTAATAGGAAAAAAATCTGCCAACTTCTATTTCTACACTAAGTGAAACAAATTTTTAAAAATAAAGGTACCATAAGAATGTTTTTATACATATAAAAATTGTTTCTTCACACAAGAAAAAAATCATTCCAGATTGAAACTTGGAAATGCAGGAAGAAATGGAGAACATCAGGAAGATTAAATATACAGGTACTATAAATATTAAATACACAAAACATTAATTTTAATGCCTTTCAAATTTAAAATATTAGAGACCTAAAATACATGCAACAATATGTAGTGGGAGATAAATCAAGGAAAAGTGATCAAAAGTTCTAGTAACATCTAGAGACTGATAAAATAATACGTGTAACAGCCGGGTTTTGTGGCTCAGCCTGTACTCCCGCGCCTTTGGGAGGCTGAGGTGAGTGGATTGCCTGAGCCGCGGGTTTGAGACCCGCCTGGGCAGCGAGATCTCATCTCCACAATAAATAAAAAAAAATCAGCCGGGCGTGGTAGCACATGCCTGTAATTCCGGCTACATGGAAGGCTGAGGCAGAAGGATCGCCGGAGCCCAGCAGGTTGAGGCTGCGGTGGCCGGAAGCGGCCACTGCACTCCAGTCTGGGCGACAGAGTGAGACTCCAACTCAATAATAATAATAATAATAATAAAATAATAATAATAATAATAATAATAATACGTGTAACATAAATGGTAACCATGAAAGAACAGTGAAACAATATATAACTAACAATTATATAGATAGAAAATGTTAAATACTGGATTTACCTATCTTTAAAAAGTGAGAAAGGAGAAAAAAGGTATGAAACAAAGTCAAATAGAAAACAAGTGCAATATGCACAGTGTGACAATCAGGTTATGAAATATGCATAATAAAATAAAAAAGAAAAAGTACAAAATAGCACCACTTCATACCAAAAATTTCAAGTAAAAAGCACTAAATTATTCTCAATCTAAACTAAGATTGTAAGACTGGGGGGAAAAAAAACTCTAGTCTGCTTACCAAAGATAAGCTTTAAATATAAGGACAGCCGGGCTCGGTGGCTCAACCTATAACCCCACGCCTTTGGGAGGCTGAGGTGAGTGGATTGCCTGAGCCCGTGGGTTCGAGACCCGCCTTGGCAGCGAGACCTCATCTCTACAATAAATCAAAAAATTAGCCGGGCGTGGTAGCGCGCACCTGTAGTTCCAGCTACTTGGAAGGCTGAGCGGAAGGATCGCTGGAGCCCAGCAGGTCGAGGCTGCGGTGGCCGGGAGTGGCCACTGCACTCCAGTCTGGGCGACAGAGTGAGATTCCAACTCAAAAAAAAAAAAAAATATATATATATATACATATATATATATATGGACATAGGTTAGAAGTAAAAGAATGTAAAAACATATAAAAATATTAACCCAAAAAGAGCAGAAGTGACTACGTAATATTAGAAATATACAAATATATTAGACATATTCAATTCAAGGCACAGGCATATGGAGAATTGTGGAGTTATATTTTTCAAAAGTAAAAGAGTCACTCCAATAAGAAGACATCACAATTTTATATATGTATTTACTCAATCTCAGAGTCTCAAAATATACAAAGTAAAAATGAACAGAATTAAGAGGCAATACAGACAAATTCATAATTGAAATAAAGATATAGCATGCTATTCTGTTTGATAAATAAATTTTATTGTATATATTTGAGATTTACAACATGATGTTATGGGATACATATAGGTAGTAAAATGGTTACTATTGCAAAGCATATAGTTATATTTTTTGTAACAAAAGCAGCTAAAATCTACTTATTAAGCAAAAATTCCTAATTCAATAGAACTTTATTAACTTTTGTTCAACCTACACGTCTGCAATTTTGTGTCCTTTGATCAACATCTCCCCATTTCCTCTCATCCTGCCCCACTGGTAGTAACTGCTGTTTATTCTCTATCTCTGTGTTATGTGAGATACTTTAAAACTGTATTCTACATCTGAAAGAGATCACGCAATGTTTTTCTTCCTGTATCTGGCTTATTTTTCTTTTCTTAATATCCTCCAAGTCTATCCATGTTGCAAATGGAAGGATCTCCTTCCTTTTTAAAGTTGCTATATTTATTATATACAATCTAAATTATAATACAGTATATACTCTATATAATATAAATATTGTATTTCTATTAGGCTGATTATATATATAATATATTGATACATTGCATATTATATATAAAAACACTGCAGTGAACATGAGACTCCATATATATTTATTTACATGGTGGTGATTTTCTCTCTTTTGGGTATATACCCAGAAGAGGGATTGCTGGGTTGTATGGTAGTTTTAGTTTTAATTTTTTTTTTAAAGAACCTCCATACTGTTTCTATAAATGCTATAGTAATCCACATTTCAACCACAGTGTACTAGGATTCCCTTTTCTCTACCCTCTCTCTAATAGTTGATAGAATAAGCAGAACAAAATAACTAAACATAAAAAGTTAAAAAATGAACAAGTATGTTTTAACTGATATAATACTGCACTCAGACATACAATACACATTCTTTTGAAGTATAGGGGGTGAATTTATAAAAAATTAATCATATGGTGAATTAAAAAAAAAACCTCAACACATTTCAAAAGTGGAAATGACCAAAAATGTGTTCACTGACCACAAGGGAAATAATCTAAAAATCAAGAACTAAAAAGACCTAGAAAAACCTAACAAGCATACACGACACATTATTCTTCTAAATAGTTCACAAATGAAAAAAAATTCTAAGGGAAGTTATAAAATATTTTAACATAGTTATAATGAAAACAGAACACATAAAAATGTGTGAACTAAGACCAAAATAGTGCTCAGGGAAATTCACATTAAGGAAAAAAAAAAAAAAAAAGACAATATCAGTGGTTAAATTTTATCATGGATCTAGGAAAAGAAGTTCTCAAAATTTAATGAAATAAAAGAAAGCAGGTAATAAAGAGGAAAATAATCAATAAACTATGCATGTGAAGAATTATGGCAAGAAATTGATAACTCCCTAGTAAACCTATCAAGGATAAAAGAGGGACAAATACAAATAGCCAGTATAAAAAATAAATAAGGAAATATCTCTATAATTCCTAGAGATATCAGACAATCTAAAAACTGTACATTAATAAATTTGACAATTTATTAATTCTGAAATTTCCTGCATTGCTCATTCATTCGGCTCAAGCTACACTAGCTTTTTCTTATTTATCATCTCTTAAATATGATAGCATTTTTCCACCATAAGACCACTTGACTAACTTTTACTTTGGAACATTTTCTCCCTAGCTATCACCTCCAGATCATCTTCAAATCTATCTTCAAATATCACTTAACACTTTATTCAGTCAGGCATTTCTTGATTACTCTTTTACAAATTATAAATTTTCTTCTCTCCACCCTGAAACTCAGATTATTCCTTACCTAGACCAACTATTTTTTCTATACCAGTTTTGTCTTTTAACATACCAAAAAATTTAATTATTTAGTATGTATGTTAACATTCTCCCTCATTAGATTATAAGTGCCACAAGGGCAGGAACATGCTGAGAAATAAATATGCCCATTCCCAACGTGTAGAACAGTGCCTGGAATTCTTAGTAGGGACCTGATAATGTTTAGGTGAATGGATTACTAATCCATGTGTGTTTTGTATAGAATATTGATAATAAATTTTAAAACATGTTAACATGTATCTCTTTTTGGTGTTGCTATGTAGGTAATGTCTTACAAGGTTTCTCTAGATGGCAGGTGAGAACAGATTAGGATTAGTAAACCTTTTGGAAATCTACCCCATGCCAATATAGTATGATTCATAAAAATAACAAATGAAAGTAACACGTGATTAGGAAGAGAGAAGGACTGAATTATTAGTTCTGTGTCTACTTTGACTGCCATGGAAGTCAGAGAGTTAGATAGTTTAACACAGGGAACCTATGGATGATGAGCCTAAAGTTCAGCAGTGCCTTCAGCAGGAGTCTGAGCTCGAAGGGGTATGATTGTGAAAGGGATGGTAGAAAGTGTGGTATAGATGAGTTGAATAGGAAGGTCATAGCATTTTTACCAAGGTAATATTCCTTTTTTGTTGTTTTTTATTCTATAATTCAGGAGGTACATGTGCAGGATTCGCTATTCTTGTACAAGATAAAACAGACATTAAACAAACAGTAAAAAAGAACAATGGAGAGCATTACATAATGATAAAGGCTTCAACTCAACAGGAAGACTTGACTATCCTAACTGTGTATACACTCAACATTGGAACACCAGGGTTTATGAAACAGTGACTACTAGACCTAACAAAAGGCAGACAGCTACCCAGTAAGAGCAGGGAATTTCAACACCCTACTGATAGCATTAGACATATCATTGAGGCAGAAAACTAACAAAGAAATTCTGAACTTAAATTCAATACTTGACCAGCTGGACCTTATAAACATCTTCAGAATATTCCACCCAACAACCACAGAGTATACATTCTTCTCATCTGCACATGGAACATATTCTGAGGTCAACCAAATGCATAGTCATAAAGCAAGTCTCAATCAATTTCCTAAAAACTGACATAATACCAAGTATCTTCTTGGACAACATCAGAATAAAAGTAGAAATCAATACTAAAAAGAACTCTCAAAATCACATTAATACATGGAACTAAATAACGTTCTCCTGAATGACTTTAGGGTAAACATAAAAATCAAGACAGAAATTTAAAATTCCTTAAAAAGAATGAAAATAAAGACATAGCAAAATTTCTGGGATGTTGTAAAAGCAGTGTTAAGAGGAAAGTTTAAAGTGCTAAATGCCCACATCAAAAAGATAGAAAGGTTATCAGATAAAGAACCTAATGTCACACCTAAAATTAGAAAAACAAGAATAAACTAAACCCAAAGCTAATAGAAGAAAAACCAAAATAATAGTAGAATTAAGTGAAATTGAGATGTAGGAAAAAAACAAAGGACCAATGAAGCAAAAAACTGGTTCTTTGAAAAGATAAACAAGATTGATTGACAGCTGGCCAAATTAATGAAGAAAAAAAGAGAGAAGATCCAAATAAGCACTATCAGAAATGACAAAGGTGACATTACAACCGATTAAACAGAAATATAAAAAATTTTCAGAGACTACCATGACCATCTCTATGAAAGAACACTAGAAAATTTAGAAGAAAAAAATAAATTTCTGGAAATACACAACCTCCCAAGATTGAAACAGGAAGAAACTGAAATCCTGAACAGCCAATAATGAGTCACACAATTGAATCTGTAATAAAAAAGCTACCAGTTAAAAAATAAAATCCCCGGACCAGATAGACTCACAGCCAAATTCCAGCAGACATACAAGGATGAACTGGTACTAATCCTACTGAAACATTTCTAAAAACTCAAAGATGAGAGATTCTTCCTTAACTCAATCTACAAAACCAATATAATCCTGATAGCAAAATCTGGCAAAGACACAAGAGAAAAAGAAAACAACAGGCCGATTTCTTTAGTGAACATAGATATAAAAATGTTCAACAAAATATTAGCAAATTGGATTTAACAACACACCAAAATGATCATCCACCATGATCAAGTAAGCTTTATTGCAAGGATGGTTCAAAATACACAAACCCGGGCTGGGTGGCTCAGCCTGCAATCCAAGCACTTTGGGAGGTTGAGGCGATTGAACTGCCTGAGTCCACGGGTTCGAGACCAGCCAGGCAACTTGGCAAGCCCTCGTCTCTACAGTAAATATATGAAAAATAAGCTGGGCATGGTAGCTAGCGTCTGTGGCTACTTGGAAGGCTGAGGCAGAAGGATCTCTGGAGCCCAGCAAGTCAATGTTGGGGTAGCTATGAGTGTGCCACTGTACTGCAGCCTGGGTGACAGAGTAAGACTCCAACTCAAAAAGAAAAACAACACAGAAAATATCAACAAATATAATCTACCACATAAACAAATTAAAAACAAAAACCATATGACTAACTCAATAGATGCAGAAAAAGCATTTGATGAAATCCAAGCTACTATTCTTGAGTTGAACTCATCAACTGTATTCTTGACCACTGAGTCCAGCAGTGTGCTCTCTTGCCTTGAAGGAAAAGACTTTAGTGTAAGAATGCAAGAAAGTCACAGAAAGTAGCAAAAGAACCTGTGATTGTTGACCTACATAATGCCCACCTCTCCCCAAATGTGAAAGATCAGATGAGAGGTTGAGGGATTCTTTGAAAAAAGTATTTGGCCAAAAAAAAATATATATATATATATAAATAAAAGCATTTAAACTAGAAGAAAAATAACATTAATTGATAAGTTTTAGTTTTGATTTTCTTGGAATCAAGTTAGATAAGGAGTTATGAAAGATTTAATATAAAAAATAAATGCTACATTCTTTGCCTAATTTAGTATGATTTTTTTACCCTGCTATGAGTATAGAGACAAAATTAAGTAAAGATGGAAATACCTATGTTTTTAAAAGTGTACGTGTGTGTTATATTTTTAATAGTTTTCTAAAGCATAGTAAAACAGTGAATCACCCAATTTATTTTATTATCCTAAGGAGTGACAGAGATATCTAGGATTGGTGGACTCCTGGACTAGTTAGCAAACACAAGCCACTTCTAAATATTTGGCAAGTTTTTGTATGAAATATTAATATGATGCAGGAAGAAGGAGATGAAAGATGGCTGAAGTAAATGCTAAGGAAAAACAGTGAAAGAACAGGACAGGGACAGTAGTATTTAAGATAAGCAGAGGTGACTGATTTCTAAATTTTAATCTTTTGAGTCAGGGAGAGACTATCATGTTAAAGGACTCATTCCACATCTTTTTTTTTTTTTTTATGGCTGTTGTGGTTTTATACTTTAAGTTTTATACAACTACACCACAAAGATCCAACTACCCAAATCCTCACTGTATTAAGATGACGAGGACTGCTTTTATATGGAAGAAATAATAATTAAGCAAATTTATGCCTGCAGGCTAGTTTTGTGCTCCTGCTATTATACTCTAGATTTATTCTATTTTATATTCATATCTCAACCCTCTTTAGAAAATATAAGGTTAGATTAATGGATGGTTAAAAAATAGACTTTCAAATCTTTAGAGAGTTCAAATTAAGCTGACCCTATGTACATTATTAAGGTTTTGATATATCATTAATAAATCATTAATCAAATACAACATCTGAAATTTTTAATTAAGATTTCTGTGCCCTTCTGAAAATGTAGTGATTGTGGCTCATTCAAAAAGCCATATGTTAGATTACACAGCTAACTCTTGTTAATCAGTAATGAGAACATGACTGCACAGTTTACACAAAACAGTTGAAAATTGGTATTCTCATTGCTATGTTAATATGATAAGCAAGAGTATTTAGGTTTCCTATATGACTTTGCTCTCAAGCAAAATGAATTAGGTTTAATGATTTCATCTGCCTTGAAAATTAACAACTGTCATGACTTTAAAAAATAGGTAAGATGAATCACAGTTAAAGATTTTCTTGAACTAAGTTTAAGGATACAGCTGGAAAAATTTTAAAGCCTTTTGATTGCATATAAATCAGGAATTTTGGCTAACACATTTTTATAATGTTCTAACATAATCATATCCTGAAGGCATTAAATAGGGACAATTAAAACTAAAAATATCATGCTACCAAAAAGTTGTATAAATTGCTTTTTAGTAGACTAGCAAAAACATTGAAAGCATGCATTTGCAGCAGTGAACCAACTCAAGTTTCAAGACAACTTGATACAATATTTTTACACTACCTTGCCAACTTTTAAAAATTTTGTTATTTTTCATGGCTTGCTTTCTCCTCAGTATAAGTGTTTTTATTCAAGTGAAGGAAATAAATAATTATATTAACTGGAGAAATCTAAAGAATGCAATTATAACCTCAAAACAATTATTACTACAAGTATTTATGTTCTCAAACCTCTATTAAGATTTAAAATATTAAGTTTAATATAGTTTTTGACATAATTTGTTAAATGAAATATTTGCTTCAAGAGAACAACTCCAGATGTATTTTTAAGATCTCAGTTTTAGGTTTGTACACTGAGAAAGCCTGAAGTGATAGTAAATAAACTGGTTACAATTTTTTTCTCAAAAATGATTTGATACTTGCTAAAATTCTGATTGGATTTCAATAATAGATTTCTGATGACCTCTTTCCCGCATTAAATACAGACAAGGCAAAAATGAGAATACAATTTTAAGATATGTTTAAACTCACCAAATGCATACTTTTTGTATATCAATTACCTCAAACTAATAGATATCAATTATCTCAATAAAGCTGCTCATTTTTTTAAAAAGTACTTGTCTAAAATAATAAATGATGTTCTGGTGTTAAATATTGTAAGGTTTGTGTCCTAGATACAACTTTTAGCTTTGTGATAGTTCTTTTTTCTGAAATTCAATTTTCCCAACAGTAAAGTTTAGATAATAATTTGTCTTAGGAATGCTAATTTATATAACATATTTCAAGCAGATATTGGTAGGTTTGAAACATGGTTACCTTTAATCATTAAATATGGCTTTCTTTATTTGTAAAATGAGGTAACATCTCCTAGTACAGAGACTTCTTGAAGGGTTAAAAGAGGTGATGTCCTTTCTAACCTCTGCTACATAGTAGATGCTTAGCAGGTATAATGTTCACTAGCACAATTGTGTAAATTTGTGATGAACACAAAGCTGCCACTTCCTAAAGTAATAACTACTATAAAAATATGAGGACTTCAGAGAGTTTTCTAAATTAAAATATAATGTTCTAACATATAGGATATATTGTTTCCAAAGATATATTCAGCATATTTTAACATTCATATATTAGCTTTAAAATTTTTTCTCATAGAAACAAAATACTGTAATTAAAATCAATCTTTAACAGTAAAGGATCTTAGAAGAGAACTATTTTAAAAACAACCACTTTTTACAATTCCTAAGAATTATGTCTTATCCCTATAACATACCTTGCCAAAATGGAAATATAAAATGCCTGATTTATGTTCTGGCCAGTGCCTAATAATATATACAAGAGAAGCCAAGAAAAAACCAAGATAAAGTCAGCCTTGCTTTTATTGTGAAATCACAGAAAATATTTTATCAGAAATTAATTTCTATGCAGAAATATATAGATCTGGGATGCTATATGCTGAAGAGACAGATAGGCACTGAACAGAATCCTTGACCACAAAGAGATTAGTGTCTACTTGGAGAGATGGAATGAATGAAATGCAAGTAATAAGAAAGATTACTGAAGTACTATGCATGGGAGGATGAAAGATAACCTTAGATGTCTAAAATAATTAATTAAGGTTCTGAAAAAGGTTGAATTTGAACAGGATTTGTAAAGGAAGGGACAACAATGAAATAGCAGTCTACTTGTAAAGCCTAAAACAATATATTTGAATACAGAAACCTACTAAAGTCTGTTAAAAAAAAAAAATTGGTCCTTAGAAAGGCCTCAGATACAAGCATGTGCAAAAGTGAATTAAAAGAGGCACAAAACTGGGGAAGTGAGTTCTTTTAAAAGGGCTTCTCAAGTGAATGAAAGGATAAGAAAAAGACCCTGGTAGGTGAGATCTGGGCTGGATTTCAGTCCTTCTTCCTCAGTAGGCCCTGTGGGCCAGATACCCTTGTGCAGAACACAACCACCTGCACAAGGAATATGCAGTTGTAATGCTAAAGGCAAATCTAACAATCACACATCTTACTTGTTTTCATTTTGTTTTGATTTTTAAATTTTTAATGGTTACATTTACTTTTTATTGTACCATTCTATGTGTTTTAACACTTCTATTGATTTGTGTAGCGACTACAATAACCAGGAGGCAGAACATTTCCGTCACTCCCCAAAAATGGCTTGTGTGATCTCTGTATACTTACATGCTCACCCACCCTTAAACAAAAGCAATCACCAATATGCTCATCATTATAGGTTTGTCTTTTAAAGAATGCCATAAATGTCACTATGTAACTTTTCATATTATCTTCTTCCACTTGGCATAATGCTTCGTGATTCTTCTAAGCAGTCAGATGGACCAATAATTCATTCCTTTTCATTGCTGAGTAGCATTTAATTGTATATATGTAACAGATTGTTTATTCACCCTTTGAGCATTTGGATTGTCTCTATATTTCAGTAATTATAAAAAGATCAGGCATCAACATTTGTGAATAGGCTTTGGGTGAACATGAGTGTTTATTTTTCTAAGGTTAAGTTCTTAGGAGTTGAACTGCAGCATCACTTGGCAAATTCATGTTCACCATTATGAAACACTGTCAAAATGTTTTCCAAAGTGGCTGTAAAATTTTGCATTTCCACCTCGGCATCTTCCTAACCAGAGAAGTGAAAGACCTTTACAATGAGAATTACAAAACACTGCTCAAAGAAATCCAAGAAGACACAAACAAATAGAAAAATATACCATGCTCATGGATAGGAAGAATCAGCATTGTTAAGATGTCCATCCTACCAAAGGCAATCTACAGATTCAATGCAATACCCAGTAAGTTACGAACATCATTCTTCTCAGATCTGGAAAGGACAATACAGAAATTCATATGGAAACATAAATGACCATGAATAGCCAAAAGAATCCTTAGCAAGAGAAACAAAGCAGGAGGTATCACACGTCCAGACTTCAAACTTCAAACTCTACTACAAAGCTACAGTAATCAAAACAGCTTGGCATTGGTATAAAAACAGGCACATAGACCAATGGAAAGGATAGAGATTCTGGAAGCAAAGCCTCAATTCCTCAACCAACTCATCTTTGACAAAGCCTCCAACAAAAACTCCTGGGGAGAGGAAAACCTATTCAGTAAATGGTGCTGGGGAAACTGACTGACCACATGCAGAAGACTAAAACAGGACCCCTACCTATCACCATATACAAAAACTAACTCTAAATGGGTCAAATATCTAAACATAAAACCTCAAACTATAAGAATCTTAGAAAACACAGGAGACATCCTTATGGAAATTTGAACTGGGAACCAATTCCTATTCAGAATCCTAAAAGCCAATAACCTTAAGAAATCAGATAGACAAGTGGGACCTCATCAAATTAACGAATTTCTGCAACGCAAAAGAAACCATCAAGAGAGCAGGGAGACAGCCTACAGAATGGGAAAAAAATATTTGTCAACTGTATATCTGACAAAGGCCTAACATCTAGGATCTCCAAGGAACTCAAATGCACCGAAAGGAAAAAAAAAACAAACAGCCCCTTTAAAAAGTGGGCAAAAAGCCGGGCTCGGTGGCTCAGGCTGTAATCCTGCGCCTTTGGGAGGCTGAGGTGAGTGGATTGCCTGAGCCCGCGGGTTCGAGACCCGCCTGGGCGGCGAGACCTCATCCCTACAATAAATCAAAAAATCAGCCGGGCGTGGTAGCACATGCCTGTAATTCCGGCTACTTGGAAGGCTGAGGTGGAAGGATCGCCGGAGCCCAGTAAGTCGAGGCTGCGGTGGCTGGAAGCAGTCACTGCACTCCAGTCTGGGCGACAGAGTGAGACTCCAACTCAAAAAAAAAAAAAAAAAGTGGGCAAATGACATGAATAGACACTTCTCAAAAGAAGATGTACGGGCAGCCAACAGACACATGAAAACGTGCTCAGCCTTACACATCAACAGAGAAATGCAAATCAAAACCACATTAAGATACCACCTAACCCCTGTAAGAATGGCCATTATTAATAAAACAAACAACAACAGATGCTGGTGAGGATGTGGAAAAAAAGGAACGCTTCTACATTGCTGGGGGAATGCAGACTAGTGCAACCTCTTTGGAAGACAGTGTGGCGATTTCTGAAAGAACTAGAATTTGACCTTCCATATGAACCAGCAATTCCCCTATTGTGAATATACCCAAAGGAATTCAAATCATACCTGCACACATATGTTTGCTGCAGTTCTATTCATAATAGCAAAAGCATGAATCAATCGTGTTGCCCATCGAAGCTGGACTGGATAAAAATATGTGGGACATATACACAATGGAATATCATGCAGCCATAAAGAAGGACAAATATATGGACTTTGCAGCAACTTGGATAGATTTGGAGTCGAACATAATCAGTGATTTATCACAGAAACAAAGAACTGAGTTCCATATGTTCTCACTCATAAATGGGCCTTGAACAATTATAATGCTATAAGAAAGTGATTGGCAGTAGTGGAAAACAGTTCGGGGTGGGGGTGGGAATGGCAGTTGAGGAAAACTGCTAGGGGAGGGAGGGCATACCTCATCAACAAAAGTACCTGCATGATTAATGTTTATATACCTAACCCTGAATTGTATATATATAAAGTTTTGCATTTCCAGGGACCATGTATGAGAGTTGAACTTAATCCTCATCTTCACCAACACTTGGCATTTTATTTTACCCATAATAATAGATTAATAGTGACATCTCATGGTAGTTTTAATTTCCATATTCATAAGGACAAATAACACTGAACATCTCGTCTTGTGTCTCTTTGCCATCAATATATCTTTTTGGATGAGTATCTGTTCAAGTCTTTTGCATATTTTTAAATTGTTATTTGATTTCTTAATGTTAAATTTTTTATGTATTTTGTATACAAGTCACATATTCAAGTTCACATGAGTAAATGACTTGAAAATCTATTTTCCTGGGCTACAACTTGTATTTTTATTCTTGACAGAACAAAGTATTTTTATTGTTTAATAGTGATGAAATCCAATCTATCATTTTTTTTTTCCTGTCATGCTTGTAAAGTTATGTGTAAAAAATCTTTGCCTAACCAAAGGTCACAAAACTTTTGTTATGTTTTCTTCTACATTTTTATAATTTTGTATCTTGCATTTAGATGAATAGTCTATTTGTATTAACTTTTGCTCACTCTTTTGCATCCTAAAGTTCAATTTTTAACACTACTCAGTAAAAAAGATTAGTCTTTTTTCATTGAATAGCCTTCGTAACTACACAGAAAATCACTTGGTCATCTTTGTGTGAATCTCTATTTTGATCCAACTGATCTACGTGTCTATTCTTTCATCACCCCTACCCTATCTTGATTACAAAAGTTTTGTTTCATAAGTCTTAAAATTTAGTGGTATTTCTCTTATTTTTTCTTTCAAGATTGTGTTAAGTATTTAGCTGTTTGTCTTTTCACATAACTTTTAAAATAATCCTATCTATATTTACAAACAGTAATTTAAATTCCTATCAGAATTTTTTAAATATATAGATCAATTTTAGAAGAATCACATCTGTGCTATGCTGAATCTTCCAAATCCATAAACATAATGTGTCTCTCCATTTATTTAGACATACTTTTATCGTTCTCATTAGCATTACGTAGATTTTTAGATACAGATTTGGTACATATTTCATTATGGAACTATAATTTTATGTGTAAACACACATATATAATATCCTAATTTATATATATATATACACACACACACACACACAAATAGAAAATTTTGGTTTCTGACTGTTCTAGTACATAAAAATACATTGACTTTTGTATTAGCTTGAATTCTGTTTCCTTGCTAGATTCACTTACTAGTTTTACAAGTTTTTTTCATATATTCCTTGTCATTATCTGAGTAAATAATGTTTTCTGCAGACAGTTTTATTTATTTCTTTATATTTTTTATACCTTTTATATATTTTTCTTACAAAATTGCACATCTGGGATATTTTTATAAGAGGGATGGAGTGGAAGGTCTTGCCTTGTTCCAGTCTTGGTAAGAAAGTGTTCATTCTTTCACCATTAAATGTAATGTAAACTGTCAATTTTTTTCAGTATATGTTCTTTATCAGGCTAAAGCAGTTTTCTCCTATTCATAAGTTTCTGAGTTTTTAATCATGTATGAATAATGAATTTTTCTGCATTAGTTGATATGAATATGTGTTTTGATTTGTTGTTTTTTTTTTCTGTAGATTTTTTATGTGTTTGGTAGCATGGGTTGACTTTCAAATATTGAACTTTTCTTTCCTGAGATAAGACCCACTTGGTTCTGTTCTATTATTCATGTATATTTCTGGGTTCACTTTCCTAATATTTGTGTCTATGTCCATGAGAAATATTGTCTGTTTTATTTTTTCTTGTATTTCTTTGTTTTGTTTAATATCAGGGCAATTCTGATTTTATAAACTGAGTCACAAAGTATCTTTGCCATTTTGTTTCCTGAAAGAAATAATATAAAATTTATATTATTTTATTCTTTGGTTAGCCAGTGAAATTTCCTTGATTTTTTTCTTTAATTCACTCATAAAACTTTCTAGCAGTGGATATTTCATTTTTGGATGATTTTAAACTACAAATTCAAATTCTTTACTATTGTCAAGATTATTCTAGCTCTAGTTTGTGGTTTTCAATGAAATGGTTAATATAAACTGTCGATTTTACATACATAAAGCTATTTTTATTATTCCCTAATGGTTCTTTTAGTGTCTATGGGGTACACAATATCTCACTTTTCATAAATAATATTAAACTGTTCCTACTTTATTTTTTTGTCAAACTTGTAGAGATCTAAAAATTGATTCACAATTTCAGAAGACATGGTTTCCACTGACTTTCACTATGGTTTTTCCATTTTCATTTCACTGATTTATGCTACTATTTTTACTGTTTATTTCCTTCTTGTTGATATGAATGTATGTTTTTGTTTGTCCTTCCTTTTTATTTTGCTTAGACAGAAATTTTTTTGAGACATTTTTGCTTTTATAATAAAATCATTTACTCCTAAATATTCCTCTCTCAATATGGTTTTTTCTGCATCTCCCAATTTGCATATTGTCTTTACACGCATGTTCAGTTCAAAATATTTTGTAATTTTCCTTGAAATTTCACATTTGACCCATAAATTATTTAGAATGATATTATTTGCCAATATTTAGATAATTTTTTTATCTTTTTGTAACTTATTTGTAATCAAGTTCCATTATGCCCTAAAAAATACGCTGTATGATTTTAATTCCTTTAAATTTGCAAAGGTTTGTTTCATAAGCTAGAAAATATTATCTCTTAGAAAAATTTCTATACCATTTGAAAAGTATGCATATTTTGCTACTGTTGGGTGAAGCATCATACAAATATTAGCTGGTAGTAGTGTTCAATTTTTCTATATTCTGGCTAATTTTCTCTTTATTAATTCTATCAATTACTGGAGGATTGTTTCTCTCCAAATTTGTTGATTTTTTTCCTATTAGTTCTGTTAGTTATTGCTTCATTAATTTTAAGTTAAGTGCTAATAGTTAAAATCATTGTATCTTCTTGATTGATTGACCCTGTAGTGTTATGTAATGATCTTCTTAATTAATAGTAATTTTAATTGTTCTGAAATCTATATAAATATAGCCACTCGAGCTTTTTTTAAAGTTTTTACTAGTTTTTTAGTTGGCATATTTTTTTTTCATCCTCATACACTTAACCTGCTTATTATAGTTGAGATGAGTATCTTGCAAACAGATAATGCATTCTGATTATCTCTTACTTATAACTGGTGTATTTAAACTATTTATATTTAATGTAACTATTGATATATTATTACTTAGGTCTAACATTTCATTATTTGTTATTTTTTGCTGTGTGTACCCTCTGTTTCTCTTTCCTTACTTTTATTTTGGACACTTTTTAGTATCTCATTTTAATGTATTTACTATTTTCAATATCATCTTTCTATATACTTTAAGCGGTTACTTACTATAGATTTAATGTTATACATCTTCAACTTTCAAAATCTATGTAAAATCAATATTTCAAATGGAATCTAAAAGCTTAACACCATATAGTACCCTTTGCCTCCATATATGTTGTTCTTTTATGTATTCTCTCTACACACATCATAAACATTATTAGACAATATTACAATTTTTGCTTTCAAGTACCAAACCTAATTAAAATACCAGAGGAAAAATAGTCTACTATTTTTACTGAGATGTATATCATTTTCTTTGCTCTTTCTGCATTTCTAATCATCCATGTTTCCTTTAAGTGTGGTTTCTCTTCAGTTAGAGCTTCTTCCTGTGGCAATTCTTTTAAAGCAGCATTTCTGGCTATGAATTCTTTTAGTTTTCCTTCATCTTATAATGTCCTTATTTTATCTCTATGTATATAAAATGTTACTTGAAAATACAGAATTCTACATTGGCAATCCTTTCAGTATATTAAAAATGATGTGCTACTTCCTTCTGTATCTAATGGTTTGTCCTGAAAAATTTGCTGTTGTTAGACTCACTATAAACAACAGATTGTTTTTCTGAGTCACTTTTTGTGTTTCTCTAGCTTTCAACAGTTTGATTTTGGTATCTCTGGCTGGGCCGTTTTTTGTTTATTTCTTGCTTAGAGTTTGCTCAGCTTCTTGAATCTGATGGTTTAAATATTTTTACCAAATTTAGGAAGTCTTCAGTCATATTCATTTTCTTCTTCTAAGACCCATGATGACCACTTGTGGTATTTACCATTGGTCTCTAAGTTTCTGCTGATATTCTTTTACCAACTTTTTCCTATACATTTTTCAAATTGGGTAGGTTTTTTTTTTCTATCCTAAAGATCACTGTATCTGTTCTCTGACATCTCCATGACACTATTCAAATTACCCAGAGATACTTTTGTTTATTCTTTTCAAAATTCAAAAATTCCCATGAGATTTCTTTCTATTTATTTGCTAAGATTTTCTATCCTTTATTCAGTTCAAAAATTTTTGCTTTTACTTGTTAGAGAATCTTTAAAATACATGCTTTTGTCTTTGTAGTTGATTCCAAAATATGTGCCATCTCAGAGTTGGCATCCATTGTGTGTCTTTCCCATGCAAGTTGAAAATTTCATATTTCATATGTGTAATTTTGGATTGTGTTCTGAACATTTAAAATATTATATTATGAGACATTCAAATCCTATGAAGAATGCCCTTTTTTTCTTCTAGCAAAAAAATCAATGTAATTGGGTTCAGGCTATAGGTTCCAAACTTCTAAGGCTTCTTCTGTGTGTGTTAGGTACATAGTCAATTTGAAAGCCTTTGCATTATTACTCAAATAGCTCAGTTCTCAAAAAAATTTTAGGGTCATAACCACACATGCATAGTTTAGGGTTTAGCAAAAGAGTTGGTGAGTTGGTAAGCAACTTTATGAGGTCAGTCTTCTTGCTACCTTCTACTTCCCTGTTATTCTCATTTCAGTTCGTTCAGAAAGTATAGAGTATTATCCCAGTCTGTTGTGCATGTCTCAAAATGAAGTCTGTTTCCAAGTCTAAGCAGGCGTCAGAAACAAAGCGCAATGATGCCTACCCCAACCTCATGGGATCAAAACTTTTCAGATCAGAGAGGAAGAATTATCCGGAATTTCATGACCACTGCTGTTGTCCTCACTGCCACTACCATAGGATTATAGAAGATGAGAGATAGGACAAAAAATAATATAGGTACTTTTTTAAAGGACGGATTTCTCGAACTTTCTCTGAGCATCAAGGGTCCTTCCTTGTCCTGAATCCAAAACTGAAGGGATTTTCCTACATCTTTCTCTCTACTGGACCAAATGACAACTTCCAAGTGTGGGCTGTGCTAAATGTAGAATGGAGAATACAGAAAAGAAAAGAAAATTGATAAACTCACTGCTGATTTGGTGGTGGTTCAAATTCTTATCTTCTTCCCAATCAGCCTGCTACTTTTACTTTTAAGAAATTCTCAAATAGCTGTTCCATTCTCCCAAGGTTAACAGCTGCATTCAATGGGAGAGAAAGGTGGAGTATGTTTACTCCAGGTGACCTGAAACTAGACAGAGATAGTTACTTCTCTGCAAAATATAAAAACTAATAAAGAAAAACTAAGATCTTGTAATTTAAAGAAAATTGCCTGGGAATTCTGTTTCTTTCTATAAAGCAAATGATCATTTAAATAATTTCTGTATTTTTCTAGAGTTGCTTCCATTTTCCAACTATTTACAGGCCAGAACTGGGAAGGAAATGACAAATGCAAAGAGACAACTTTGGTGAATCACTAGGTGACCTACAGATTAAAGACCTAGAGCATTCTGAAAAATGCATTTTGAAAAAGCATCTTCTTCTATATGACTTATATAGTTTCTGTATTTTTGCCATGCAAAAATTGATAATATTCTATATACCATAATAGAAATAAACTACCATACATTTGTTTTAAAAATAATATAATTATTACTATATAATAATTAAACAAAAAGGAAAACACTGACTTATAAGTGTCCATTTTCTCCAATACTGTACTTGCTTGAAAAAAATGATACAGATAAATTTCTTACTGATGTGAAAACATGATCTTCTGATAATACCAAGATCATTAGAATTTGATGATAGACCTTTTTCTCTCTTCATTTCCCAGTTTGAAAAAAACAATACTAATGTTTCTAGATGTTTTAGAGATGTGTATCAATACATTTATTCTTGGAAGCCATGATACTATAATTGTAGAGAAAAAGGTGACTCTGAGTAAATGAAAGACAAATGGGAAACTTTTTACTTACCTGGGAAAGAATTAAAAATAAATAAATAAAAGTAATTTAAAAGAATGTATAAAAACGGTCACTTTAGTCACCATTCTACTTTTAATATCTAGCACCTAACACAATCTGACACAGAAGAAATACTTCAAAATATTGGAGAAAATGGAATAAATGAAAGAGCAAGAGAGAAGTGAAAGGAGATCATCTGAAAGAATCAATAAAAATCGAGCTGGGCTCAGTGGCTCAGCCAGTAATCCCGCGCTTTGGGAGGCCGAGGTGATTGAATTGCCTGAGCCTGAGGGTTTGAGACCCACCTGGCCAACTTGGCGAGACCTCATCTCTACAATAAATAAAAAAAATTAGCTGGGCGTGGTAGCGCACACCTGTAGTTCCAGCTACTTGGAAGGCTGAGGCGGAAGGATCGCTGGAGCCCAGCAGGTCGAGGCTGCGGTGGCCAGGAGCATGCCACTGCACTCCAGTCTGTGCGACAGAGTGAGACTCCAACTCAAAAAAACCCCCCAAATCGAGGAAAAAAACTAACAGAGTAGTACAGTCCATATCATCTTCTAAGTGTGTTTCTTGACCTATCATATATGATAATTCAGTACATAATGAGAGTTATCACTCTTTATATATCTGATATATTTGAGTCTCAGACCATTATAATGCACTGATAATCAATGTTCTGATGCCATCTGGATTGGAGGAAGATAAGGTTGAGAGAAATGGTATAGAATCAGCTTCAATACACATAGCAAATGCTCACAGGTTTGTTCCTAGTAAGTCTGATTATTATTATCTGGAGATTAAATAATGAAATATCAAAATTATAGAAATATTTGTTATGTTTTAATATTTCTGAAATAAGCACCTTTTCATTTATAGTTTAAAATTTGGATTAATATGCAAAAATGTCTCAAACATGTTCATCAAAGATAGATTAACCATATGGCTAGTTTCCTGGGGCATCCCAATTTATATCTTTGCTCAAATATAATTATTAATTATGCCTCTTAACTTTTAAAAGTGTTTTGGTAGGAATTATAAATTATATGATAGCTACTTGGGAGGCTGAGATTGGAGGATCACTTGAGCTCAAGAGTGTAAGACTGTAGTGAGCTATGACTGTGCCACTGCACTCTAGCTTGGGCAACACAGCAACACCACATCTCAAAAAGAAAGGGGGGGAAAAGAAAGAAAGAAAAAAATATATATGATCACTTGATCTACACTCGATCTTAGCCAAATGGCTGAGATGTGATTTGATCTATAAATGAACATCACTCGGTCTTTTTAATTCCAGAGCTAAAGGCAAATCAGTCCCAGTCTGATACCATCAGGTTTTCTCATCTTCTTTTCTAGAAGCCCAGAGACTTGGTGCATTTCCTCTAATCTAACCTAATCCCACACAATTTACATCCTTGAAAAATCAGTTTTCTCACTCCTTTCCACAGGGCGTGTTCACAGTCACTTCACTTTAATGTGCTTTTGTTCATCACCGATAAGACAAGGAAAAAGAAATATTAAATGTGGAAAAATTTCAAAGGTTATAGGATTGTATTAAATCCTTCAAAATCCTCTTAAAATCCATTGACCATTTCTACGTACTATCAGATGCAATAAATTAAAATCTCTTTGAATTTCTCCCCTTAACTTCTATTTCTTCAGAAACTTTTTCTTTCTTAATCTGCCTTCACAGTGGTTCACATGTATACTTTCATCCAATGTAAATTCCTTTTCTTCCAGTATGGAAGCCACCAATTAATATGGAAATAATATGCATCCTTTAGTCAGAATGAGCTGGTTTTCTACTGCTGCATGACAAATTGCCATAAATGTATCAGTTTAATGGAATGTCTATTTATTAATGTCTATTTATTATCCCAATTTTCAGAAGTCTCAGTAGGCTTGACTGGGTTCTCTGCTTAGTCCCACACAGACAAAATAAAAGTGGCATCCAGGCTGAGCTCTTTTCTAAAGCTTGGGAGGAAGTATTAGTTTTCAAACCTATAAAGGTTGTTGGTACAGTTCCGTTTCTTGTTTCTGCTTTAAAGGGCTCATAGATCACCAATCTTAAGGATAACTGAGGTACATCTGCAAAATTCCTTCACAGCAATATCTAGATTAGTGTTTGACTTAAAACCAGGGTTTAGGAATCTCAGGAATACCACCTTTAGAATTCTGTCGATCACACTAAATATATTCCATTTGTATTTCTGGGGACATCCATATTAAAAACTGAGCAGTACCTTAAAACAACATCTCTCTCACAAATACAATGACCTAACCCTACTTTATATAAAATTGTACACCTCAATGGTTGACACAGGCTTCTAATGTGTTTGATAATCTTTTCTGCTAAATTCCACCAGTCCGAGTGAACAAGAACCTCAGGGCCAACCTTGAATCTATTGTAGAGCTTGACAATGGATTTTCAATAAAGTAAATCCCCAATAAACTTTGAACTTCCTTGAATACTTACACTTCTAATTAACTTAGAAAAAAGGTGACCTTAGTCTGTGCTTAGTCCAAAGGATTAGAAATTTCAAAACATTGAATATTAAACTAATATTTTTTGGTATAAACAATATAGTTTAAAAAATGATATTAAAGTAGAAAAATGATCTCAGTAGTTGCTTTAAGTATATAAAATGAACATTCTGAAATTCTCTGGGCTTTAGGTGGCACAATGAAAGAGACAATGGCAAACTGTTGTTTAATGAAAATTAAGCTATTTAAAAATATGGCTTAACCTCTTCTTCTCACCCAATAAAAATGATTACCTGTGCTGAAATGTGGCTTGAAGAATGTATTGGTATTTGGAAAAGGAAGTGTCTGGAGAGTGTCACATATACAGTCTTGACAGAAAACAGCTATTTAAATATGTTTTAGTGTCTGGATATGTTTCTTTTTGGCAGTTGCTACCTGGGTGGCTTGTATGTCTATTTTACGATTTGCAAGTATGTAAAATCTGAATATTCAAAAGTATAAAGAATAAACTTTACCATTTCAATCTGCTCAAAGACCAAAAAAAAGTTACAAACAGTGAAGCATCTAAGTCTTAGAAATAGAATGCAGGGAGGGTCAGAACATCAGAGCTGGAAACTTGGACGCATAGCTTCTCTCATCAACAAAGTATTGGAAAAAAATTCATAGCTGGACACTCATATTGATCACCCTGCAACTTTTCCAGCTGTAAGTATTTACCAACTTTCTGTATTTTAAGGTCCTTAATTAGTCTCAGGATACACACATACACACACACGAAGTGATCATTGACTGTCCCCATTAATGATCAATTATTCCTAGCATATGGTAGAAGCTCTCAAAGAGGGTTATGTGGAACCTGGAATTCCATAAGACCTTTTCAGTGTGTTCTCTAAGACATTTCCAAGAAGTAGATGAAAGGTCAAAACCATGCTGACATTTGTATTGATAGTGCAAAAGTAATGGTAGGTAAAAATGCCTTGGAGAAATCAAGGCAGTGGCACCAAATTCTGCTATCAGTCATCTTGTTTTTCACTGCCACTTACTCCCAGGAGGGAAAAAAATGTCAATTTTACTTAAAAATGTCTTAGGTAAAGCAGTAACATTTATTCATTTTATAACATCTGAACACTACAGTATATTCATTGTTAACATTTTGCGTAACAAAAAGGAAGTATGTATGGAGATAGCACTTCTGCTTTAGACTAAGGCAAGATGTCTCAGTGAAAAGTACAGTGAAGTTGCTTGAGTTAGAAGCTAAACCAAACTGTTCTTTTCATGAAGCACCATTATTACGTGAAAAAAAGTCTGACAGACAAACATTGGTTATTTAGATTTGGACCTGGGCTGACACTTGCCCAAAAGTGAACAAAGTGAAACAGTCACTCTATGAGAACCAACTGATAATACATTTATTTTGTCAATGATAAAATTTGAGTTTTCAAGCGAAAATTAAAATATTGGAAGATTTTATCTGTCAGCATGAGCTTGATAGCTTCTCAATACCTAAAGAATTTTCTAATATTATTGATACTGATATTAACAAATATTATATATACAAGAAATGTAATATATATTACATGCACATATATTTGTTAATATTGTATATATGTGTTTGTACATATATGTATATATATCATATATATTTCACCATACTATTCACTAAATGTGTGTGTGTGTGTATCCATATATATTTAGAAGATCTACCTAACTTAATTAACTCATATTTTCCTGTTGATCAATGACTGATGTTAAAAAGTCATGCATGGTTAAAACATCCATTTAAAGTATAAGATATATCAACCTATACTATTGTAATTAATTATAAAAGTGGATGATATGCTTTCAGGTTCAACATCACCACATTTCACAAACATTTAAGACAGTGCCATTTGGGTTTTAATGAACTCTCAAAGAATATCCATGATAATTTGAAAATAGTCCACCATTTTCTAACTACATATCTGTGCAAGACCAGATTTTCCTCACACAGGTCAGCCAAAATAACATATAAAAACACCTATACACAGAAGCAAATAAGAGATTCCAGTTATCCTCAATAAACTAGATGTAAGGAGATTTCCAATAATTAAAAACAAAACCATATCTTCTCACTATTCTTGTTGTTTTGGGTAATATAGCTAATTCTTATTAAAATATGAAAGCATGCTCCCTATACTAATATTTAATGAGCTTATTGTTAATTTTAACTGAATTAAAATATTTTTAGAGTTTTTCATTTTAATTTAATATAGCAACAATGAAAAATATAACCTACGTATAAAATCTCTTGTGATCCTCAATAATTCAAAAGTGTAGAGGTATTAAGAACAAAAAATTTTAAGAATCACTGGCTTATTGCATATGCACAATTTAAACATCTATAGAACAGTTTCTAAAATAATTTTTTTAACTTGTGATGTCACTATAACTATAGCACCAATACTCCAAATCAGTGCTGCCACAACATGTTAATGTGGACCAAATTGAATTGTGTGACTAAGTGTAACTGTAACATGTACAAACACACATACAATAATGCTTTAAAAGTTTTCTTTGGAGTCCTATCTCCAGTAGTGAAAAAATTCTGATTACAAATCACCTGAACATATAAATGATGAAGTAAAAATGACAAAAAAACCTCTTAAATGCATACCTGAATTCACAGGTAAGGGAAATCCTTCCATAAGCCTAAAGAAAAGATGGGAAAATAGAATTCAAGTTGCCACTGATGTGCTGCTTGCCTGTGAGCATTTGCCAAAATTAGATTCAAAGTGTTCAGCTTTAGCCATCACACTGGAACAAAAAGAATGCCTGTTCAAGGTGGAGCCTTGATCTGAAACTTCTAAATAAAATGAGAGAATCTGTTTTTACTTTGTTTTGCTTTTGTGAACCAGATGATGTTAAAAGAAGTTAAGACTGATAGTTGAAATCTCAAAAGCAACAGTGAATGTCAGATGACAGGTCAACTAGATGCTCAGTATGCTGGAAACAGACATATATCCAGAATACTTGAATTCTATACTCAACATATCTTTCAAGAATTAAGATAATTTTTAGACATCTTCAGACTAACAAAAACTTAAGGGTTTGCCACTAGTGTACCCTTACTAGAGGACATTTTAGCAAATATTGCTTCAATAAATGGGAAAGTAAGATTAGAAGAGCAAGCAGGCTGTAAGAACGAATGAATAAAATGAATACAATATTGAATATGTGAACAAATCTAATTCAGCATTGGTCATAGAAAACCATAATAACATCTTGTGGGTTTTTAAATAAAATAAAAAATTTGAAAACTGATAACAGCCTACAACAAAGGCAGAGTAAGTGTGGAGTAGAGTGGTCTAAGGGCTTTATATTCCAGAGAGAAGAAAAAATATTTACAATATTGGATTGGATATATGTTTAAATTTCAACAGTAACATGTCTTTCGTGAACAAAGGATTCTCTAATATATAAGCCTAAGACTGTAATTAATGGTCACAGGTTATACAATGTCAGCGTTAGTTACACTGCCAAAAGTTCTTTAAAGCGGTTGTGCCAATTTACATTCACTCCTGAAGTATGCAAGTGTTTACATAGATTCACATACTTCCCATCACTTGGTTACATCAAACTTAATTTTATCAATCTCATTGGTGGAAATTATCTTGTGATCTGAATGTTCATTTCCCATACTACTAATGAAATGAAGTATCTTTCTATGTAATTTTTAACAACACCCATGATGTATTATCTTCTAAAAATGGCCTTTAGGGTCTTTTACCCTATTTGTATTGTCTACTCTTTTTATTCGTTTCTTACTAACTGATTTATAAAAGTTGTTTTCATACTCTGGGTTCTGATACTTTGTTGCTTACATGTTTTGCAAATACTGTATATCACTAACTTAAAAATTCACCTTATTTCACGTTGTGATGTCTTAAAATCAATAATATCTTAGCATTAAAATTGGTCACTTTGAAAAAATAATGGCATATAAGATAATGGTATGTTTTAAAACCAATACAACTGAAGGCACTTTAAAATCCATGAAATATAGTATTTTCTCCCTGATAGACACTTGCATTTTTTCCACTTTTGTTATGTCTTTTGATATGCAGAAATCTTAAATACTAAAAAGTCCTTGAATTGATAAAAGATTTCCTTTATGATTAGCATTTTGATGTCCTCTTTAAGAAATCTGTCTCTACCTTAAAAATAGAAAAAAATTTTGCTACATTTTCCACTACTTTTACAAATTTAAACCATATAGGATTAAATTCAACTTTTTCATGTAAATAACCATCTTAACATCATTTATTAAATAATGCCTTACCCAGTAATCTGCATTATACATCCGTTTCCAATTATGGCCAAATGAATTTTCTTATTTACTGTATACTATATCTTGATATCTGATAGAGTAAATCCCCTCTCCATTTTCTTTCTTCAACAGTGTCTTGGCAATTTTAAGGCCTACATTCCTCCATATAACATTCAGAATCAGCCTGTCAAGTTTCTCAAATCTCCTGTGAGAATTTTTCTGGAATGCATTGTATTAATAGATCAATTTGAGGGAAGTGGACATATGTATCATATTTAATCTTTCAGACCATGAGTAGAGTTTTTCTCTTCATTGAGTTAAGTCTTCTTTACTGAATTGCAGTATAGTCTATAATATTCTCCATATGTCATACATATTTGTCATTAGTATATTCCAACATACTTTTTTTCATACATTTAACAGAATTTTACTTTAATTCCGCACTGTCTATCACTAGCATATAAAATGTATACTGATTTGATATCTAATCACCTTAACTCTTCTACTAATCCTCATGATTTAATTCCATAATCCTTGGGGTTTTTTCTTTATGTAGTCAATTCTATTATTCTATAACCTTATTATAAGGCTTAAAATTTCCAGTCCATTGTTGACTTTCTAGTGATAGTAGTAGAATCTTATCCTTGTTTCTGATTTTGATAGAACTGCTTTTAATGCTTCACTATTTTTTGTAAAAAAAATATACTTATAGATATTTTTGAAAATAACTTCTACTGGCTAATAAAGTTCCAACTTTGACAAGAGTTTTCATCACGAATGCTTTGAATTTTGAAAGGTGTTTTCTTCATCAAAATAAAATGATCATATGGTTTTTATCTTTAATTGGAATATGCAGTTACCCTTTAAGATTTTCTAATGTTAAGCTACTCTTGCATCTCTGGAATAAATTTAGAATAAAATAACTGTATTTGCTTATTTATAAAATACATTATAAGATATTATCAGCTAATATTTGGGTTTTATTTTTCAATTTGTTTTCTAAGAATTGGCTTATGATTTTGCTTTCTAACTCTGTCTTCTCAGGATTTCGTAAGACATGTATAGGGTTTTACTTCCCTTTTATTTTATCCTCTAAAATAGTTTGTATAACATTTTTAGAATTTTAGTTCAATTCATCTATAAAATCATCAGAGACTGGTGTTTTCATGGGAAGATTTTAAACAATTGATTCAATTTTTTTGATTATTAAGAGATTATATAGACTATTATTTGATCTAATCTCTCAGCTAGAAATGGTCATGATTGTTAGTACTCTTTACATATAGTTATATATCATCATACTAATGTATATTTTTATTTGGTCTTGAGTTCTTTACCAGTTCTCAAATTGAACCAGAGACAGAACTGCTGAGTCTACATTCGAAAGATTTGAGAATCCCATGTTTTCCTTATTCCTTGTCTATACAGGATGAAGAAGGTAATTATTGGCTAGAAAGTGTATTGGGTTTCTATGACTGCTATAAAAAAATTACTTCAGATCTAGTGGCTTAAAGCATCTAAATGTATTCTCTCATAGTTCTCCAGGTTAGAAGTTTGCCACAGACCTCACTGGCTTAAATCAAGTGTTGACAGGCCCGTCTGTGGTTACTTCTGTAGGCACTAAAAAAGATTCTTTCCTAACTTTTTTTTCATGTTCTGGAGGCAACCCCCATTTCTTCACTAGTAATTTCTCTTCCTTCTTCAAGTCATCAATACCACATCAAATTCTTTTTACAACACATCTCTCTGTGGCTTCGGCTTCAGTAATCACATCTCTGTCTGACTCAGAATTTTTCTTTCTTCCTCTTCTACTTTTTTATTTTTATACTTTATTTTAAAGATGTGGTGTACAAATCAAGATTAGGTACATAAATGTCTATATACAGGTGAAGTTTGTGCCTCCCATTGGTTCTCACTTCACCTGGCTTAGGATCAGGTAGCCTTGGTGACGTTATGTGCCTCCATCACCCTCCTTCCCCTGGCAGTGTCCTGCTACTGCCAATTCCTTTCTTGTAGTTTTGTGATATATGTCCAGGTCCACTTATGAATGAGAGCATGTGGTACTAGTTGTTTGTTTCTGTGATAGATCACTGAGTATGATAGACTCTAAATCCATCCAAGTTTCTGCAAAGTTCATAATTTTGTCCTCCTTTATGGCTGCATAATATTCCATCATGTGTATGTACCACATTTTTTTAATCCAGTTTGTGCCTCCCATTGGTCCTCACTTCACCTGGTTTCGAAGGGCAGCATGGTTGGTTTCAAGATTTTGCAAAATAGTGATGCAGTAAATATGTGTGTGCAGGTATCTTTTTTGTATAATGATTTGAGTTCCTCTGGTATATTTCCAAAAGATGGATTGCTGGGTCATATGGAAGGTCAATTTTTAGATCTTTTAGAAATTACTACACTGTTTCCCACAGAGGTTGTATTCATTGACACTCCCACCAATGGTGAAGTGTTCCCTTTTCTCCACATCCACTCTAGCATGTTTTTGTTTTGTTTTGTTTTGAGCTACTAATGATGACTCTTATGGCTAGATTTAGGTGGCATCTCAGTGTGGTTTTGATTTGCATTTATTTGATGAATGGTGAGGCTTAGCATTTTTTCATGTATCTGTTGGCTGTTCATATATGCCTTCTTTTGAGAAGTGTCTATTCATGTCTTTTGCCCCGTTTTTATAGGGTTGATTTTTGTAGTTGTTGTTGTTGTTTTCCTTTCAGCATGTTTGCATTCCTTGTAGATCCTGGATGTTACATCTTTGTCAGATAAACAATTGGCAAATATTCCATGCTCATGGATTGGAAAACTGAACATTGTTAAGCTGTCTATCTTACCAAAGGCAATCTACAAATTCAATGCAATACCCAATAAATTACCAACATCATTCTTCTCATACTTGAAAATGACAATACAGAAATTCATATGGAAAGAAAACCAACCACAAATAGCCAAAAAAAAATCCTCAGCAAAAGAAACAAAGTGGGAAGTATCACACTTCCAGACTTTAAACTTTATTATAAGGTTACAATAATTAAAACAGCCTGGTATTGGTACAAGAACAGGTACAAAGACCAATGGAACAGGATGGAGATTCCAGAAGCAAAACCTCAATTTCTTAACCAACTCATCTTTGACAAAGCCTCCACTAACAATCACTGGAGAGAGGAGAACCTATTCAGTTAATAGTGCTGGGAAAACTGGCTGACCACATGCAGAAGAATGAAACAGGACCCCTACTTATCACCATACACAAAAATCAACTCTAAATGGATTGAAGACCCAATCATAAAACCTCAAACTATAAGAATCTTAGAAAATGTAGGAGGCATTGGAATAGGTAACCAATTCCTGAAAATAACCCCCAAAGCCCATGACATAAGAGAGAAGATAGACAAGTGGGACCTCATCAAACTGAAAATCTTTTGCATAGCAAAAGAAACCACTTCCACTTAAGAACTCTTGTGATAATTACGGGGCATACCAGAATACAGGATAATCTCTTTATTTTAGGACCAATTGACTGGAAGCCTTAATTCCATCTACAACCTTAATTGTTATTTGCTTTGTGAGCTAGCATAGTTACATGTTAAGGATTTAGGACAAGTACATTTGGTGGACAATTATACTGGCTTCCATAGAAAGTAGGGCAATATTCCTAGCAATACCCACTAAATAAGTGCCACTTGTATAAGGAATTTTAATTTATATCTCCTGAAATTTAAGTATATTACCGTAGTTCATCCAATCTGTGACTTACAAAACTTTGACTTAAAATATTACACAATTCTAGTAAGCAATTAATTGCAAAGTGAATCCCAACATCAGGGACATTAAACACTAAAACTACGTGTTTTAACATTAATAATTTACATATTAAAACATTTAATACTTTTTCTTCCAGTATCTATTACCTACCTACTGGTTCACCAAACCATCTTACTTACCTAAATCAACAGGAAAAACTGTGATTGAGAAGGTAGTAAAAGTAATTTTTACTTTTTACCTTCTAAGTCGCCTTCCAAATATAGGCTAAATAAATAACTACAACTTATTAACTAAAGTAATTATTTAATATTCTATAATATTGATATAGCCCAACTCAGTCAAAATGCACAAACCTTCAGACTCAGCAAATGAACAAACTATCCTATTGTTTTAAAGTTAAAATATTGTAAATGAAATTTATTTCCAAGTTTATATTTCCATTTCCAATTTTATTATATAATTTCAAGCAAAGATATTTTTCTCCCATTCAGTTTTCTAGTTGTATTTTATCTATTATATGAATGCATTTGCTATAAAGGGAAGCTGATTCGGTATAGTCAGAAGATCTGAGGTAGAATCCAGCACAACAGTGATGTTGAGCAAATTTGTAACTGTTTCACGGGAAATAAGAGGATGTGCTAGAAACTGGTACATACAGAGTGCTGATTAACAACTGTCTGCTTTGCAATTGTCACAGTTTTACAATATTCTGTGAGATAGACAATATATCCTCTATCTTAAAGGTGAGGAAGCCAAGCTTTCAAGGTATTTAATAATGGGCTCACGTTCATATAATTAAACAATAGTCCTCTGATTTAAATATAGATGTCTGAATTCAAAGCCTAAGACCTGCTTGTTCTACATTAGAGCTTTTTCATCTGTAAAATGGCAATAGTAGTAAAACTACATGGTTCAGATTTTGAAGGAATAAATATGATAGTGTCCATGAAAATATTGTTTGAATTGCAATGCAAAGCATAAAGTTTACTATTTCTTTTAAAATAGAGGCATTCTTTCCATTTATAACTCACTTTAGTAATATAAATTTAAAGCTTGTAATTGCTGTCTTTCTTTCCTACTATACCTTGGGAAACAGGAAAAATTGTCTTAAAGCTACCATTCAACTCCATATTATTTAAACTAAGAAATACTAATTCCGCATCCTTCCTTCCTTCCTTTCTCTTTCCTCTTTCAGTGTTTTTGCTATAGTATTCAAAGGAAAATGGGCTGACTTTACACCAGTTATAGATAAAAGAAGGAAAAAAGTATAAACTCACTAAAGAAAAGCATGTATGAAAAAATATATCCCTTCATAATACATGGAAAGATTTTTAAACTGTGTATAGATAAACATTTTATTGGTTGATTTGATCACTGAATCCCTTTTGCTTTGTTATATTAGAGATTGACAGCTATTAAAATGACCATTAAGCTATATAAATGCTCATTTAATTTTTTTAACAAGTCACAGAGTTTACTAGTGCTCTGTCTTGCATTAATACTGTCCCCATATTCTTCTTTCCCTATACATGACACTTTAAAAATAAGGGAATATTTCTATGGCTTAGGCTACAAGTAACATATAAGGCTTAAACTGGCTTAATTAAAATAAGGATATTCTGGCTTACAAATTCAGAAACCCAAACATTAACCTGGGTCCTTTCCTAACATGGCACTGCAGCTACACAGTGGTAGATGCATAGATAACAGAGAGGCAACCGCAACATCTATAATACAGTTGAGACTGCTAAAAAAGGCTTTTGCTGGCAATATTGATGCATAAGCAGAAGAAAAAATAATTATTTTTAGAAAAGCTTTGCTGGTAATCAAACGCTTCCATGGTTAGGGTGATTTCATATCAGGTTTTAATTTATGTCGATTCAGGCAGGAAAAGGAGAAAACTACAGGAAGCAGGTGAGAGAGCCAACACTAGGAAGACTATCCCGACATCAACGCAGCTCATCGCTTTCATCGTTTTTATTTATTGTTTACAGAGAACAAATGACACATCAAAGATGGTTAAGCTAAAACACTTATCACCCTACATAAATGAACCCTACATAAATGAACCCTACATAATATGCCAAAATTGGATTGCAACACTTCTATATGCCTCACCAATAATAACTTGTTATATACAGCTATATGACAAAAAATATAAATATATGTATAAATATTGGATAGCTAAATTTATATTTATATAGATAGTTGCTTAATACATAAGCATACATGTGACCATTCTCTAAAAATTAGAAGAACTGTGAATTCAAGGGTTCTATTAGCTATACTGCTATGTTATAGGGATTTTTTTGGTAAACAAAATGGAAATCTGCTACTTTCTGTACAAAAGCACCTCACAAGTCAGGCAAATTTTTGATAGTCTTTAAACAACTCCATAACATGCTTCAAATTTGACATAACTTTAAATAACACAAAACCAAATCTGTTATCCTGAAAAATAGTCAATCTTAATGTAATTAATGTACTTTGTCTTGGGTTATGAATAATAATAAAATTGTAATGAACCCATGTGTGTATCTCTGAGAAAATAACCAAAAAAGGATAGCTTTAAAACCTCACTTAAAAATTACCTTCAATATATGGTTTATACATGTCTTTAAGCTCTTTCATTAGTAATTGAAGTGTTGACAAATGATTAAACATATAAGTAGAAGTATATATCCTGACATTTTAAAAATATTCCTTTAAAAACCAGCACACACATAATTTCCTATACTTAAGTGATGAGTTCCAGGTCTTCAGAATACCAAAAGTTTTTACATACACTTACCAACAGTATCACATGGCTCATCTTTGTGCACACAGAAATCTTTTCTAGAAAGAAAAATAAAAATTGAAATTATTTTGCACAAGCAATAGACATCATGCGGCTCATTTTAATGTCATGTGTTAATTAAAGCACATCTTTTACCCCCAGGAATTTAAAAACAAATGTTAGCTAATTTCAATTCTAAAAAAAATGGAAGATTAATCAAGCTTTATGGTACATTTATACATGATATAATCCTTAAACATTTTTGTTTCACTTTATAGAAAATAGTTCAAAAATTAAATTCCATCTTGTTTTGAATTTTACAGGATTTATCAGTTTAATATAAAAGAATATCTGATGTTGGCACAAGGCTTTATTGCAAGAGCTCTACTTCATGTAGCACAAAAATAATATCCAGATTAAATATTTAAACATAAAAAATAAAATTTAAAACAATGTAACACTTTATATCATAATATTGGCTAACTTTTTTTAAACCGATCATTTTAACAAGGGTATGAGAAAATTAGTATTTTTACACAAGTGGGATCATTCGATTTTTAAAAATAACAAAGCAATTCAAAGAGGTGAGAAAACCTGTGGCTTAAGGATGGCAGTGATAGGAATAGGACTGACTCTCATGACAAAAGAGTGTCAATTATGCAAAAGATTTTAATAGGGAAAGTGAGAAAAACTGTAGGAAGGGGGATGCAGACCAACCTAAGGGAGTAAATAAAAGATTTAAATAAAAAAATTAGCTATTACAAGCTCTGATACACAATTCTTCAGAATGATAAGAAATTTTCGATTGATTTTTACATGTTACTGAGAAAGGACTGCTAAAATTCCATTGTGGTTATAAATTTTTTGATGTTTCCCCGTGATTCTAATATTTATTCTGGATAAATACTCTAGTAATTATTCTAATGTTTATTTTTGAAGCTAAGTTATTAAGCACCTAAATGCCTAAGTTTTTATAATTTATTTTCAATTATTGTTTTATTATTGTATACATACCATGTTTATCCCTTATGTTTTTATTTATTAAAGTCAATTTGTCTGATGGTAACAAATATCAATATATTAGTAATATATTAGCAATTGCTTAGCATATCTTTTTCCTTTTTTTTTTTCTTTTATTTTCTCTGAGTAAATAGCATATAACTAAAGTTAAAAAGGTAATATCATTACAAATACATTTAGTAATTTTCTATTTTATTATTGGTATATTTGAATTTTTCTACCAAGTTACAATTTTTTGATCTTTCCTATTTTTTTCTTTATAATTTTATTCCCCCCCTTTTCTGCAATGGCTTTGAAAGAAATATTAAATTGTGTTTGATATGATTATTTTTACATTTTAAAGTACAGTGTATTCACCTCCTATTGCTGATGTAATAATTTCATAAATTTAATGGCTTAAAACAACACAGATTTCTTAACCTACAATCTGAAGACCAGAAGTTTGAAATGAGTTTTCTGGTTTAAAATTAATGTGTTGATAATATTGTGCTCTCTTCAGAAACGCTAGACAAGAATCTGTTTCCTTGCCATTTCCAGCTTCTAGAGGCCTTCTTTCTGGCTCAGGGCCTAATTCAACTTTCAAGGCTGGTGATAGCATCACGACTCCTCTAACTTTCCCACCTCCTTTTTTCCCTCACTCTAGGAAATTCTCTCCATCTCAAGATCCTTGGCATAATCACATCTACATAACTCTTTTTTGTATATAAGATAATATACTCACAGGTTCTGGAGATTATAGCATGGGCATCTTTGTGAGGACATCATTCTGCCTATCACATACCCTTAAAATGTCTAAAGTTCAAAGTTCCCTTTATCCTTCTTCTGAAAACGGTAAGAATATGAAATGTTTGTAATTCAGTCTCTACCTTCAATATTTCATGTTTTTTTAAATCTAATATCTTGATTTCTTAGAATTTCAAATTAGACAGTGTTCTAAAACCATAAGTGCTTATTTGGCAATTTGTCTATATATTTAGCAATTTATTTTCTTTACTTCTAAAAGGCTCATTATTCTTTTTATTCAGTATTACCTTTAATGAGGCTCTACGAATAATACATTATCCCAGTCTTTATTTTATTTTCATTTATTCATAATAGAATAGTAGCTGAGTATTGAATTTTAGGTTGACTTTATTGACAGTCAGCAAATTGAAAATAACATTTCATTTTAATATAGCATTCATAAATATTGATTCAAAATCTGTGATCACAATTTTTGTTTTATCATGCATTTGATTTCTGCTTAACTTTAATAATTATTTTTATCTTTATGGAAAAAGACATGTAGTCTCTCCAAGATGTATCTAGATACTGATTATGTTTTTATTTATCTTTCTAGTATTTGGTTTATTTTTCAACTTGAAGATCCATGAACATGCACACAAAATCTTACCATCATCTATTTAGTTAATCCTCTGACATTCTCTTTACTCTTTTCTTCTAGGAATACATTGGCTTTTCTCATTATGTCTGCAACTCTCAAGAACCTTTCTGTATTTCCATCTCTTAACCCCTCTATGCTGCTTCTGGAAGGATCCCTCAGATCAATCATCCAATCCACTATTACTCTCGTCAGCTGAATTTAATCTGCTTTTCAACATAGGAATTGAGAGTTTAAGTAAAAGTACCCTATTTTCTTTCTTGAACTTTTATTTTCCTCAACTTTCAAATCAATTGTTCTTTTTTGCCAAAACATCTTATTTTTATGTTTTGATTTGGGAGGTGCTTTTAATCATATGAACAAGTTCATTTTATCATCTATCAGTATTTTAAAAAAATTTAATATTCTTTATTGTGCCTCTGAGTTCCCACAATGGAACATGTCATCATTGCATTTTGGAAGTCATATATGAACTCACTGGTACTTTACTTGTGGATGCCTTGTGTGGTGTAAGTTGAGAGAGAGTCCCTCCAGAACAATTTTGCATATGCTTTCACTAAGAGCTTCAATTTTGGAATCAGATTCATAGTAATAAATTCCCAGAAGAACCATTTCTTTCCTAATTTGGGATTATAGATGAGACAGAGTACTTCCTTGTTCACAATCCATGCTTGTTGGCAGAGTTTTCACTTGATCACACTTTTATTAAGGGACTTACTATCTATCAGTTCTAGTTATATGTAATCATTTGTTTCACTTCCTCACTTTGTGTAGTCTCATTAAAACCTAAGAAACCATATTTTTTAGTCCAATAAGTTCCCTCAAGGAAGTTACTACATAACCTCAGATTCTTAGTTGTTGTTGTTTTGGTTCATCTGTGCATATAAAAGAATGCTTATATTTTTTCTACAAATTAAAGATATCTATAATGAGACCATTTTTTTATTATCTAGTTAGCCAGATTATCACATAATTTACAAAACTGAACTCAATCTGTCACTTACCATATAGGAGTTAAGTATAATAAAAATAAATGTTAGGTTTGTTCATTTTTGACATTAGATTTCAACATACAAAGAAACAAGACATATAGGGCTTATTTTATTATTACATTTTATAGCATGGAACAACTTTCACCAAACTCTTTAAAAAGCAGGATAATTGCCTCAATAGATGTAGAAATTGACCTTAATAGCTTTTCAAGATATAACTTTCTACAATTGGGATTATGATAGTTATAAACTGTTGTAAAGATTAGGGTGTTCAATCGTATCTTTTATTTTCAAATAGTTGGAGAAAAAAGTAGCCATGGGTATAAAAGAACTAGAGAATTAAGTATTGAAATACCAACAATTAATTATTAAAATTGTTCCCTGCCAGGCTTGGTGGCTCAGCCTGTAATCCCGTGCTTTGGGAAGCTGAGGTGAGTGGATTGCCTTAGCCCGCGGGTTCGAGACCCGCCTGGGCAACTTGGCGAGACCTCATCTCTACAATAAGTCAAAAAATCAGCCTGGTGTGGTAGCGCATGCTTGTAATTCCGGCTACTCGAAAGGCTGAGGCGGAAGGATCGCTGGAGCCCAGCAGATCAAGGCTGCAGTGGCCGGGAGCGGCCACTGCACTTCTGTCTGGGCGACAGGGTGGGACTCCAACTCAAAAAAAAAAAAAATTGTTCCCTATTTCTCCTGGAAAATTTGACAGAGATAATTCTATAAAATAGGTATATAATCAGCTCAAGTACAACAGTAAAGGGGAGAAGTGTAGAATTGAAATAGAGATGATAAAATATAGCCTTAATAAAATCTTTTCAATACAAGGTGCAAAATAAACAATAGAAATTTAATTCACTTAAATCACACCCAATATTTATCATTCTTCAGTTACAAATAACAAAACAATTCAAGTATAATAGTTTATCAAATAAATTGCTTCATAAAGAATCACTAGAAAATTTATTATTCCTGTGGGATAACACTTCTCTAATTTTTATCACAACTCAAGTAAAGTAGAGACTCAGGCCCTCTTACATATTATCTCTTCTTCCTTCCTTTCCTCACTTATTTCACTTCACTCTCACATTTTGGATTTGATTTGTTTCAATGGCCATGCTTCCTCCTACCTCTGTTTGCCTTTGTAATGCATCCCAGAGATACTTTGCTCTAAGGACAGTCTAGTGCCCATTGCAGAGGCTCTCTTGTCAGACTAGCAAGGGAGTCATCCCTAAAGCATAATAGATACAATGTAGTGCTGCAATTGTTGTCTGCTGATTACTTCCAAACAATAGGAAGAACATAAAATGTTTTCATTAGTTTGCAAAATTTTTAATGTTTTTCTCAAATATGCTATATTTTTATTCTGGTACACCCATAAGCTAGTAAATCTATTCTTGATAACTGAAAGTTGGCTGTTAGCACTTGATATATTAACTTTTATATACAGAACGTATAATCCTATCAAGATTGCCTGCATATGACTTAATAGTCCACTGTTCCAAGTAAATGAATATTGCAAAGTAGATGCATTTTTGTTATTTATTAAAAAGCAAATAGCAAAGAAAACAAAAACATTTTGATAAAATAATTAAATGTCTATCAGCATTGAAAGCTTTTATATCTATGTTTTTTGTTTTAAAAATAATCTTTCTGAAAATATATTCCAAAACTAGAAGAAAAATTCTAGATAAATGAGGGAAGACACAATGAAATTTATTCCACAAAATGTAAACACTCTAGCTAGCATACCCTACACTTCTTTCAAGGTAAGCTATTAGTCGGCATCCCCTTCGATACACAAGATATATCGAAATGTATCGTGAATCAGGGAAAACAAGACTGTTCTTGACCGGGAAATTTATTGCCAGGGTTATAGTGAAAGGTCTTTTTTAAAAAAAAAAGCCGAATGGTTCCTTGACAGTACTAACTGACATAAACCCTACCCTTTCAATCCCTCTCCTCCGCATCTTTCCACTGGGAAATCATTTTTTATTGCATCATATTTTCTGGCCAGAGTATCCTAATAATCAGCTTCAAATCATAAAATCTGCCCCCAAACTGAAACCCACTTTTTCAGAGAATGGAAAAAAGATAGCATAGTATGAAAATATGAGTGATTCTGGATCATACAAACCCGGTGGATGAGATTCCTAGAGCTTTTCTCCTCACTACCTTTCCTAATGCCTGATTCTTCAGTTCTTCCTTTGGGTCTAAGAACTACACAGAATCTTTTTCACATAATAAGCAATAAAATAAACAAACAAAAACCCATCTTTTCTGGTGCTCAACTTAGGCAGAGTTGGTCTCTGTAGCTTCTAACAATACTGTATAATACAGGAAAACATTCTGCTAGTGGCATAATATATTCAGAGTTGAAAACTATAATTACAGATGAAAAGAAATGAAAAAGGTTTTCTGGCATTTTTATTCTAGGCAAATGGCAAAATACATTTAGTATTTTTCTATGTAAGAAACTATAGAAATCACATTTTTCATAGGGACACTATGCCTGGTTGTTCTAGTTGTGCACTGTATAATTCTAGGGACACACTTGCATACACAACAGTATAAATGGTTCCCTCTTCCATTGTGTAGTGCACTATCTATACAATTGGATTATGGAGAGAGTCATTAAGTGTCTCTTATATGACAGGCACTAAATAAGGGAAGATACAAAGATCAATAAAATAGACTCTACTCTGAAGGCACAGAAGAGGATGACACACATCACCTCTGTAATGTGAAGGGTTCCAGGATCAGTGCGAAAGAAGTCTGGGGAGTTGTATTATATAATGGATAGTTCTATTTTTCAACTGCTTTTGCCAGCAAACAAATGGTGAAAGAAACATCCAAACCAGATGATGCTGAATAATATTGCAATGCAGAAAATTAAACAATCCCGTAAAATCAAATCTCACCTTAGGGCCAAGAATCACTAAGTATGAAGTATCTTCAGATGTAGGGGGAAAGGATTTTATGTGCTTTTTCTAAATATATAATACATCATATCATGATTCGTGAGGCTGCAACATGACTATTTGATTTACATAATGTGAAACAAGGGACTTCATCCATAGCTAAACAACATGATAAAACTATGACAAATGCACTGCTTATTGTCAAGGGCACTTAGAATCCATCACGCAGCCAATTTCTGTCTACTTAGCAAACAAATGAATAAAGCACAGTACTTCCAAAAATAAAATGTAAGTCCTTTTATCCAAAAGCACTGGAAATACCCCTCACAAAATTGAAGACTACATTGTCTGCAGCATTTGAAAACTTCAGATCAGTCTATAATTCTTAACCTTAAACTCTCCAATAGCCAGCCTATTTCCAAAGGACCAATATAATATATTCTTAATTTCAAAATATTTTTGTGTCGGGTGGAGAGATAGAGATTTGTTTTCTGCCCAGACCTGAGATCATGTGGATTCAAACTTTTTCATTTCTGGCTCAACGCTAATTCCGTGCGCCCGAAGTCTCCATCAGTTTCATTATGTGAGTTTATGGAAATGATACTGTTAGATTTTGGCAACTGGGAAGGCCAATAAATTCTGCTGAAATTCTGATTTACATTGGAAAAAAATGAAATGTAGTCTTTGACTTCCAAGAATGAAGATGCATCTGAGAATTAGTCTCCTTGTAGAGTTTTATAGAGCCTTGGGATATACCTACAAATGATTCATTCAAAAATTATTCTGTGATTTGTATTAAATCAAGATATTTCTGCAATTTCTATGTTTTATTAAATTTTCTTACTTGCCAATGGCATTAGTTTGAAATTAACTTTCAGAAGTATTATACATAAACCAAAAGTATTACTGTAAATATAAAAGCCAAAACTATCGTTAATAAAACTGAGTTTTAAACTAAAGAGTATTTTCAAAAGATATAGATACAAGCCTTCTCCATGATTTCACAAAGAAATGTGAAAATTACACTAAGAAATCAAAGAGTTGACAGTTGGGAGAACACGTTTGTGTTTTTTGTTACTATGAGCCCACAAGCACCTAAGTAGACCAGTTTTAAACTATTTAGTTCATTGTAGTGCACAGGACAATTTGATAAATATACTACCTTAGATAGGTGTGGATTTATATGAACATTGTGTATTTTTGCTGAGACCAAACTTAATCCTTGAGCTAAAATCTCTTCCTACTAATGTGCTCACATAACCTGCATGTAATGAATATGTAAGATGAGCAGTTACTAAGCCTGGTTATGTGTTCAGTATGTCAAACATGGATAAGAACATGGACTCTATGGACATTAACTTTCTTCTAGTTTTATTCTATTTTCACAGCTTCCTTTCAAAGCTAAAAATTTGATCATTTAAACTAACTAACTAAAAAGGGATATTTTTCCTTAATTACACAAAGCATTCACTTAGTCTTTACTGATCAAACGGCACCAGGTCACCTAGGAATAAAATATTCCCTTTAGTAGGCTGATTTTCACTTTAGTAGGCTATAGCACTGGAAGCAGAGATATGGAGAAAAAGGGTAATCCTCCAAATATGCCTTGTCCCACAGGTGAGTAAAAGGCAAGTAAATAGTTTGTCAGTATCTATCAGTATTTTACATATATATACCTTTTGACAGAGCAAGTACTTTTTAATCTACCCTAAATAAACCCTAGATGTTTATAGTCATATATAAAGATATTTATAGCAGAGGGATTTTTTTTTAGCTAAGTAATTTTGAGTTTTTTCTTTTTACTAAGTAATCAATTAGGATACTATAATGCAATTTTAGTATGTCTGCTCCTTCTCCCAAATAACATAGACCAACAACACAAGTGCATCAGCTTCCCATTGCTGCTATAACAAACTGCCAAAAACTCGTGGCTTAAAACAACACAGACTTGTTATCTTACAGTTCTACATGTTAGAAATCAAGTACAGGTGTTACTGGGCTTTAAAAAAAGTGTTATCAGGACTGGATTGCTTCTAAGTCTCTATAATCTATTTTCATGTGTTTTCCAGCTTCCAGACACTTCCGGCATTCTTTTGTTTATAGTCCCTTTCTTCATCTTCAAAGTGAAGTTTGTAGCATTTTCCAGTCCCTGTCTGACTTGGAGCTTCTTCCTCCCTCTTCCATATATTTTAGAACTCTTCTGAATATGTTGGACCTACTCAGATATTCCAGGATAAAATGCTTAACTTAATCACATCTCCATAGTCCCTTGTGCCATGTAGGGTGGCATATTAATGGATTCTGGGGATTCAGACTCAGATATTTTAGGGGGATATCATTATTCTGCCTTCCACAATGAATGACATAAAATGATTTACAAGACATATCATAAAGTGGAAAAAAAAAAAAAAAAGAAAACTGTGTATAGCATACAGCAATGTTCTTTATACATGCACTAACCCTTAATATTGGTAACCTTAGGGCTAGAAAGTGGGAGTAGAATTGGGTAAAAGTTAATTTATCACAAATATTAAGGTATTTAACTTTTACTATAAGAACATGTTTATATTATGAGAATATGTTTAAAAGTTATATGTAAACTTTTATCATGAGAATATGCATTACTTGGAAAATAAAAAAGAATTATATTACATTTTCTAGAGAAATATTTAAGGAGAAGCAAATGTTTGGAATAGATTTTTAAGGGAAAACATGGATTATAAAACAGTATAAAAAATTAGGATTTCAACCCCATGAATTATACTTTGTTTCTAAGAAAAGGGATGAGCAGGCAGTTGTTAATTATATTTTCCCTTATGTTCTTTGCATATATGAAATACATCACACTACTCTTTTTTCCTTTTAAAAGAATACCTGTGTTACATAGCTAGGGAAGACCAGCAAAAAGAGCAGTAATGATAAAGAATGAGTAGTTAAGAATGCTAGTTTTAAAGTTTTGTAACATAAAAATATTGGATGCAAGAAATTCTTCAGCTTTTTTTGGAGTTTTGAGGAGGAAAAACATTGCAAAAAAGGAATTAAATTAAATCCACAAGATTGCTAGGGAGAAACAAAACTTGCATGTAGACTGTGATCCCACAATTGTAAATATGAGAATTTATATATATAAATAGAAATTAAACTAAAGAAATACATTGTAAAATGTTAACCATATTTCTCCCTAGGTAGTGAGGATTATAGACTAATTTTTATTTTTATTCTTGTATTTATTGAATTTCCATAATAAAAATATTGCATTTATAATGGGAAAAAATATAAATCAATAATCAAATTAAGATTATCATCTTTAGTCTCAGAAGCAATAGTTCCAAGATCTATTACTATAAGAAGGAAGACAGTGACAAGTTTTATCATGAAATGTATTTTTTCTGTTCTTATTGAAATGATAATATAATTTCTTTTCTTTTTTTTTTTTTTTTTTTTTTTTTTTGAGTTGGAGTTTCACTCTGTCGCCCAGACTGGAGTGAGTGGCCGCTCATGGCCACCGCAGGCTCGACCTGCCGGGCTCCGGCAATCCTTCCACCTCAGCCTTCCAAGTAGCTGGAACTACAGGTGCACGCTACCACTCCCGGCTAATTTTTTTATTTATTGTAGAGATGAGGTCTTGCCAAGTTGCCCGGGCAGGTCTCGAACCTGCGGGCTCAGGCAATCCACTCACCTCAGCCTCCCAAAGCGCGGGATTACAGGCTGAGCCACCGAGCCTAGCTGATAATATAATTTCTATACTTAAAAAAAAAAAAAAAGAAGGAAGACAGACTTCATCGATGCAGATGCTTAACCCAGACTCACCTCACAAACCTTATTGTCATAGGTCATTGAGCCATCTGTGCAGGTCTTCTTTATTAACTCCTCTACCAGCTTCAGTTTACTACTGTTCTTTCTTTTAACCAACTTTATTGTGGTACAATTTACACACAATTTAAATGAGCATATTGATGAATTTTAACAAATGTATAAATCCGTATATTGAAAGCAAGTTATGCAATGTTTCCATCACCACAGAAAGTTCTCTTTTCAGTCAATTTCTCCATCCTCGAAGCAGACAATCTGCCACCACAGATTAATTTTGCCTGTTCCAGAAATCTATGTAAATGGAATTATCTTATGATTTCTGTTTTTGTCTTTTTCATTCAGTATGTTTAGATATTCACCCACACTATTGCATTTGAGTAGTTTGATAGAGTATTCAATTGTAGGAATACACAACAATATATCAATTTACCTGTGAATTAACATTTAAGTTATATTTATTTTTTGGCAATAATGAATGAAGTGTCTATAAACTTTGTACCATTTTTTTGTGACTAAATATTTTAATTTTTATTGAGTAAATATTGACGCCAAGATGATTTAAATGACCAGTGGATGCTTAACTTATATAAAGAAACTATCTGTTTACCAAAAAGATTGAACCATTTTACAATCCCACCAACAACCGAAGAGTGTTCCATATTTACCATTATTAGCTGTTTTCAGCTTTTATAATAAAAGCCATTTAAGTAGGTGGGACTTAATTTGTACTTTCCTGATTACTAATGATGTTGAACATCCGTTTACACACTTACTAGAGATTCATATTTCTTATTATTGAGTTTTAAGAGTATTACTTATTTATATATGTGTACACATATACACAAACACATATGTACACATTCTGGATAGAAGAATTTTGTTAGTATATGTATGGCAACTATTTTCTCATATTCTGAGGCTTGTTCACTCATTTTAATATGGATGTCTTTTAAACAGTAGATAGTTTTCATTTTAAAGAAGACCAAATGATTACTGTTGATATTTTAAGTTAGTACTTTTTTTGTTCCTATCTAAGAAATCATTGTCCTCCTCTTGTTCACAAAGATTTTCTTCTTCTTTTTTTTTTAAACTAAAATAAAGTTGTAACTTTCATGTTAAAGTCTACCATTAACTTTGAATCAACACTACACATGATGTTAAGTAGGACTGACATCCTTTTTTCTTCCACACAGGTATCCAGATATTCTAGTACCGTATGACAAATTGACTATCTTTTCATCTTTGAGTTATATTGGTAGCTTTATTGAATCAATTGGCCATACATGTATGGGTTTATTTCCAGATTCTTTATTCTGCTTCATTGATTTGCATGATATACATTCTGCCCAAAACATACTATCTTGATTTCCAAACCTTTATAGTAAGTTTTGAAATGAGGTAGTGTAAGTCTACCCAATTTGTTCTTTTTCAAAACTGTAACTTCATTGCTTTGTAGTTTTCATTTATACACATTTTGTTTAAGCTGTTACTAAATATTTATGGTTTTACAAGTTACTGTTTAATTTTTCCTGATTGTTCATTTCTAGTATAATATATAAATACATTTGATTGCTATACGTTGGCTGTATATTCTGTGACCCTGAAAATTCAGTTATAAATTCTACCAATTTTTTTGATAGATTTCATAGGATTTTCTTTGTCTTGAGTCATATAATCTGGAAAAGTAGAGCTTCCTTCTTTTGTCCCCAATATTTACACCTTTCCTTTCATTTTTACTGCCTCATTGTACTGGTGGACTATGATCTTCAGTACAATATTAAATATAAATAGTGAGAGTAGACAACCTTGCCTTGTTTTCAATTATGAAGAGAAAACATTCAACTTTCATTAAGTGCAATGTTAGCTGTAGACTTTTTAATAGATAATCTTTCAGATATTAAGATAGTACCCTTGAGATGTCAATAAGCATTTTGATTGATAGGACATCTTTATTCCTTTCTTTGAGCACATTATAAATATTGTTTCATTGTCTTTTGAACTTGCTTTTCTGATGTGAAATCAGTTATTGATCTCAACATTTTTCTTGTGCAATGTACTTTTTCCCTCCAACTGATTAAAAATTATTTTCTTTATCTCTGGTTTTCAACAATTTTCATATGATATCCCTATTCTCATATTTGGCGTTTTGTTTGTTAGTTTGTTTTTTGAGTTGTAGTCTCACTCCATCGCCCAGGCTGGAGGGCAGTAGCATACTCATGGCCACCCCAGCGTCGACCAGCTGGGCTCCGGTGATCCTTCTGCCTCAGCCTTCCAGGTAGCCAGAACCACAGGCGCATGCTACCACAACTGGTTAATTTTTTATTTATTGTAGAGACAAGGTCTCACTAAGTTGTCTGGGCTGGTCTTGAACCCGTGAGCTCAAGCAATCCACTTGCATCGGCCTCCTAAAGTACTGGGATTACAGGCTGAGCCACCGAACCCAGCATATTTGTTGTTTTTTTATCACTGAATTATGTTGGTAGCTTTATTGAAAGTCAGTAAAACTATCTGGGGAATTTTCTCCATTGCATCTTTAAATAATTTTTCTTACCTATTTCACTCTACTTTTCTGAGACTATGAAGGCACAGTCTTACTGTTTTCTCAGATAAATGCTAGTAGTAATGACAAAGTATCACCAGATTACTTCACTCTGTGACTTGAATTTGCTCAATTCCAAGTATCCTTTAAAAATCTGAACTCCACAGCAGTGACATTCTTAATTTGGGCAGTCTCTACTTGTATATATTCAGACCAGCCCTTGTCAAGTTTTCACAGAAGATCTGCACATCCACTCCTTAGCACAGGGCTTTCATCTCTGGCGTCCTCAACAAGACACCTGTACTCTACCTGAATTCCAGTTTGCTGTACTTGACAAGAAATTGTCTCTAGGCAAAAAACTGAGTTGACTGTGAAACTTGCCTAATACATTTTTCTTCTTTCAGGAATTGCAGTCGTTAAAAAAAAAAAAATAGACAGAGTCTCCCTATGTTGCCTGGGCTGGTCTCGAATTTCTAGTTGCATGTGATCTTTTCATCTTAGCCTCCATAGTCACTGGGATTACAGGAGAAACTGCAAGCTTGCATTGCTCATTCTTCAATGACTAAAAGCAGTTGCCTCATATTTTCCAATTTTATGATTGCTGAAGTCCAGTATCAGTTACACCTATACAGCTAAAAGTGGAAGTCTAGAGGAAGTATATTCTTGTGTAGAGATTTTTTTCAACTTTATGAATTATTATTAGGATTGTTTTACTATAATTTATTAACAAAAAACTACCATGAATTCAATAATTTCATTTCAGAAAGTCACAATGAAGTATATTACTGTGCTTTCCGTGACGTGAAATGCTAACACTTTTGATGACTAAAATTAAATTATTAATGCACAATGAATTATCATTCAGGTTTTTAACAGTTCTAAGCAAAACAAATTCATGAGTAAGTACTAATATGGAATACTCACTAAATTATACAATTTACATTATTTCTCCTTATATTTACAAAATATATATACTTAATGCTATTATTACAAATGTTTGTGAGTAGTATATTCATAATGCAAGTCATAATTAATTAGCTAAAAACAATTGAAACTGTTTTCTCAAATGGAACCTGAAAATTTGTCAATTGCTGAATCTTACATATTAGGTTACTTTATATAGTGATGAATGAAAAAATATAAAATGTAGGTTCATAATTGTAAGACTCCATGAAAATTCAGGATAGATTTAACTTATCATCATCAATGGCTATTCTTTTAACACCAAAAATTTAGGTTAAATTTTTGTTAAAAAACTGACCACATGTTTTGTTAATATGCTATTCAATATTTGGCTGTCCAGGAATTAGTTATTATAAATTGAGGAAGATGATTTAACATCATTATGCCAAAAAATTTTTTGGAACACAAAATCTAGAATATCAAGTGATGAATGTGATCAACAGCAAGACCACTGAATTAGGAATGCCATTTATTTAGCTTTAGAAAATTTACCTTGTTATAAGTATAGCTGCATCCACTGAAGTCATGTCTTCCCCCCAACTTGTTGACATCTCTAAATGTATATCATTTTTTTTGCCAAATTCTTCATATTGCCACTTACAAAAACTTTCTAACATTTTCTCTCCATGGTGCCCAATATATAGGTCTGCCTGCAAAAGAAGATATTTCATTTCAAGTCAAATTATTCTTATATATACAAAAAATTAAAAACTTGGGGAACTTCTTGAATTACTAAAGCAGGCTAGTGACCATAACATTGATTAGAACCAGGAAAACATTCAGGATTAATTTACTCTGAGTTAAAAATCTTAAAGCTTTGAGAAGGTGCAATAATTACAGGATCTATTTAATGATATTCTGAAAAAGAGGTGCAATGGAACATTAAAAATGTGGAACTTTTAGACTTAAATCACTCATTAGTTCTACAATGTAAGAACAAAGACTTTCTAATGTTCCAGTTAAGCAGAATGCCAAAATGATACCACGGAATACTCTCCATTTTAAACAAATTAGATTTTAAAAAGTTATTAATATAAAAGTATATGTTTAAATAAGAGAATAAAACTATCAATTACAATCATAACTCTTTAAAATTGTATTTTGAAAGTTAAGGGTTTGTTGTCAAGAATCCTCAGAAGGTTCTCATTTTTCAAATAAGATTGAGATAGTAGCCAATACTAAAGGCCAGTTTTATGTACACATTAAGTGGACATTTCTAGATTTCCAAGTCAACAGAAGTACATCCTTTATATTACCTTTACTTCAAAGTCTCTGAACAAAGTTTCTCACCCACTTAACAAATAAAAAACTCAAGACTTTCTTACTGGAGTTTCATGGAGCAGAATAAGCTTTATCACACGAAGATTGACCTGCACACCAAGACTCTTGTGTTGGAAAAGATTAAAAACCTGAAAAAAAAAATTTAAAAATCCAAAAATGAAAATGGACAACATCTTAATTTTTCTTAAGGCCTAGACATGGGAGACGTCTCAATTTACTTGAGAAATCTTATTTTTCTAAAAAGCTAGAAAGCAAGATAATTTTTAAATGTGGTACCATGATTTAAAAAAAATCAGTACTCATTTACTTTGTATTAGAAAATATATAACCAGCATAGCAAAATCATGCTTTCAGAGATATTATTAGTTAGAAGAGACTAAAGGTATTAGGCTGTGTTAGTCTACCCTATGTTGAATACTAGTGGAGTGCTCAGGAGGTAACCAAATATGAACAGAAATGTCTGAAGTGTGAAAAACTTTGTCCACTAGAAAATCAGCCAAATGATAGCAAAAATAGTAAAAACTGAAATATATTTATCCTCAAATCAGAGGCTCTTACCCTGCCTTAAATGGTAACTAAAATTTGCCTTTGTCTTTTATTTCTGTTTATTCTCTTTTATGAGCCACTCTTTATTACAACCTTCTGACTCTTTCTTAGAGAAAGTTTATCCAACAGAGTATGTAATAAAGTTAAAGGATTAATTTGGTAGTAAGATTCCCTAAGATGCTATGTATAAATGAAATTTCTATAACCCAGAAATCATCAACCAAAGTTAGCCACCCGTAATTCAGCTGGTTAAAATTTTAGCTATTAGTTATTAGGTTTTATTCATCAACCATAATTATATCTGATATCAAATTTTATGTACCTATATAAAAGCTCAGTGGATTACCAACATCCATTTTTATCCCATCTCATAATCATAGTCATTTTGATGGGGCCATGCATATAAACAAATATAATATTTCTGCTAATCTCAACAAATGGTTTCTCTTTTTTATTTTTTATTTTTGTTTTTTGGGGTTTTTTTGAGTTGGAGTCTCACTCCGTCGCCCAGACTGCAGTGCAACAGCCGCTTCCGGCCACTGCAGCCTTGACCTGCTGGGCTCCGGCGATCCTTCCGCCTCAGCCTTCCAAGTAGCTGGATTACAGGCCCGTGCTACCACACCCGGCTAATTTTTTATTTTATGGAGAGATGAGGTCTCACATGGCTTCTTTTTTTTTTAAAAGGGCATAAATAAAAGAATAAGAGAGACTTTTGCCACATCAAAATTAGCAAGAAGGGCACTGTTTTCTTTTGCTAGTAGATGTAAATCATTATTTTGATATAGTTTTTGAGATAGATGAATTTGATATAGCCAAAGTACTTTTTACTGATGTCAATAAAAGAAAGGAATAATGAGTTAGTTTTTAAAGAACTTCATTATAAATACTCACACATTTCTTCCTTAGAGTTTTCTTGAAAAAATTCCAAGCGCACTTTAAAGTTTGCCTACCATATTTAAGATGGTTAGAATGAATCTCCTGGCTGCATCTGCTCCATGATAGGAAACCATTGCTGGGTCTGCAACCACTACAGTCTCTATGTTGTATTCTTGAGGTAATTTGTATGAATATCGTTTCCCTCTTCCACTTTCTGATATTTTTTTAGACCTAGGTCTTCCTTTATCTGCAACAGAGAATTGAATTTTTAAAAATGCACCTCTATATGGGCAAAGTGAATATATTAACACTTCATAATGGTAAGCAAAATGCGATAAGTTCCTTGCACACATGGAATCTCAAAGGGCATTTGATTTTGGAGTATGACATTAAAATCAGACAGAATGAACTTCTGCCACTTAATAGCTCTGCCATTTTGGGAAACTAGCACCTCCTAGTCAACCTCACTTTTCTTATCTGCAAAATAGATAAAAATAACTCCTACGATCTAAAGTTGTTGATGGCTTATAAAATCACATTAGTAAAATTTCTAGTAATAAGCTCCATATAAACAAAATAACTCAATAAATAAAATACAGTACTATTTTCTTTTTTATGCCAGTATCAGAATAAAATTCTGTCTGCAAAAAGTAGCTGAAGTGATTGCCTCAAATGCCCTAATTTCAGGCAGATGCCCTTGATTACTAAATTATTATGCATGGATTATAAAAGATTTGGCTCCATATTCCATCAGGAGCTCATAGAACTTACAACTTTAGGGCAATATAGATTTCTCAAATAGAGCCAAATAAAAGTAGTAACCACAAACAAAAAAGTTTATAAATTTGACAACATAAAAATTAATAATATATTTATCAAAACATGCCTCTATCAGAGTGAAAAGCATGCCACTAACTGGGAGAAGATATTTGCAATACTTTTCCAGAATAAAGAAATATAGAGCTACTCTGAATCAATGACATTCTAATTCTATATATATTCTATATATTTCTATATTCTGATCTAGGTAGGTAGCTCATGGTTTTATGTTCACTTTGGAAAAATTAAGCAGTTGAGCAACATATTATTTGTGCAAATTTCTGTGAACATGTGGTGCTTCAATAATAAATTTGTGATTTTAACAGCTTTATTGAGGTACAGTTTACACTCCACAATATGTAGCCATGTAAACGTACAATTCATTCATTTTAATAAATTTTAATAAATAAATCTCCACGGTCTACTGTTAAATCAGTTTTCACTTCTTCCTCTCCTTACCATTTGCCAAAATTCTATTGCTGTCTTTAAATTACTATCATCTGTTTTCCAAAACTTATACTTACTGACTGACATATTTTATATTTATTTAATTTCAGTTGAGTTCCTAGGAGTGTAAATGGAAACATGTGTTTTCAATTAGTCATATTTCCCTGGATGTTGCCAACTCACTCTGAATTCAGGAATATGTTTTCTTATAGTGCTAGTTCATCTTCTTGGTTTCTGATAAAATCCTTGAGTCTCGTTCTGGGTGCAATTGACATGCTAAATTGTCAATTCAATGCTGTTATATTCTATCTCACTAACCACGTATTCTACCTTTCATTGCCTTCAAACATGTTTTCACAGTTGCAGGATTAATCTACTTCGGAAGTCTTGACCTACTAGTTCTCTTCTATTACTGACTTCTAGGCCCAGCTGGGTCAGGTCAACTCTGACATCTAACATGAACTGGATCCTACCACCATTGCTGGAAACTTCTCTGGTCTAGATGATCCCCATAAATTACTGTTTCTCATTTTTCCTAGAAATGACAAAGATTAAAAATTTACTTAATGAACCAAGCTTTACCCAAATATTACATACAGTAAGAGAACTAAGTTAACTGAAGTGTTATGAAAATAAATGCTAACATTCTTTGTTTATATCAAGGAACAAGGCAATGTAAGATGACAAAAACAACAGTAGCCATCTGAAACATAATCACTGCAGTTAAAAGTGAACTTGATGGATCCTGATTTTGTGCCAGCAGTTAATACCAAAGACCTTGATCAAGGACACAATAAAAAATTGGTTTTATTCGTATCTTGAAGTCTAAGACACTTAGGAATTGATCATATGGCTTTTCCAATTGTGATATCAATTCTACTTATAATTATACATTAGTATCTTATGATATACATTATGATATACATGGTAAATATTTAGTGGGGAACAGTCTTCCAAGTATCAGAAGAAACTCATCTTGGCAGGGTCAACACCTGATAAGCTAATCTCTAATTATTATCTGTCGATCTATCTGACTATCTATGCCTGGCACCATGTTTTTCTAGATAGATATGTCATTGGCCTTGAAAGAAAACAAGAATATAAAAAACTCTGAGTACTATCCAGCATATGTTCAACAAGCGTGACAAGTAGTAGCTTCCCACTAGTCCCAGCTTCTGCTAAGCAAATGAGATTAATACAGATGCATCCCATAAATAAAATGTGGCACCTCCTTCTACCTAGATACTTTTTCCACATTTTCTTGCTTTACCTCAGTTATCACCTTTCCATCCTCAGGGGGTTTTAAGTAAGATGCTATAGTAGATAGTATTGAGTATCCATCAACATATTCTCCTTTTTTCTCCTTTAGTAATAGAAAACCCCTCTCTAAACATATAGCCCTTCGCCGTTTTTTTTTTTAGCTAGGTGTGTGGTTAGCCAACCAGAAACATTGCTCAGCTTGCTATTCAACTGGGTGTAATTATGTGACTAAGTACTGAGGAAGGGAATATGAGCAGAACTGGTATGTACAACATCTGGGCCTCTCTCTAAGAGAAAATTGCTTGTCTCCTACCTTTGTTCCTTCATTCCATTGGCTAGAATCCAGACAAAGTGTGGTGAGCTGAGGTGGACATAGCAAAAGGTAACACTCTGGGGAATGGCAAACTATAAGACAGAAGGAATCTGGGCTACTGGATGATGTCATGGGTCAGAGAGACCAATTCGCTCTGGCCCACCTGCACACTTCTGAACTGTAAAATACTGGAGAAATAAACGATCTTATTTAGACCATTGTGTTTTGAGGGCTCTATTACAGCAACTTAGCCTATACCATAACTAACACAGGCAGTTCTTAATCGCCTTTCAGTTGGAGTAAGGAGCTGCCTGTGAATTCCTTATTAAAATCCCCTCAAGTCATGCTTCAAACTACTTGCTTAGTTATCTCTAGAATCACAGTAGGAGCTCCACAAAAGTAAGGATAGAGTGTTTCCACTACTTAATACCAGCCACATGATAAGATCCATCAATGAGTATTAAAAGAATGACTCTGGGCATAAATGTAGCACTAAGGTAATTTTATATATTTAAAATATTGTAGCTTGAATATTACCAGATGATTTGTCAACTAAAAAAAAATCCTTATCTACATAAAATAAAAAATTCCAGGAACAGACTTTGTGTAATATTTTATAGATTGTATAATTTTGTAACCACTCAAGAACAGGTAGCCCAACCATCCTTCTCCCAAGATCTCTCCCAATTTTTCCTTCCTCCCCTTGCTCACTCTATTCCATCAGTACTAGAAAGCTCACTGTTAAGGATTTGGGGGTTAACTGTTCTTTCGTCCAAAGCACACTTATTCTAGATGTGTTTCTTACTTTTCCTCTATTAAGGAGCCTTGCTAACCACTTTTTATAAAAGAAACTTGTTCTGTCTCAGTTGGCATATCTAATCTCCCTATCTTGCTTAATTTCTCTTCAGGGTCTATACTAGTGCTAGTCAATAGGCATTCAGTAGAGTCACTGAAATAATGCTTTTGTTTCCCCTGCTTTAAAAGTGTTAAAACTTACCTTAACTGATATTTATTTAATGGCTCTCAATTAATTTCTAGTCTCAAGAAAAAAAAATCCATTTCAACTACAAAAAGAAGGTACTGTTTTACTATTGCCAAAATTACATTAAAATGGCCAGAACTTCAAAAGGGATTGACACACTATAATCAATCACTTTCTGTAAATAACATGTACAAAGAACTGTTAGAATCATTTTTATGAAAGACCAGATTAGAACTATAAAGTTATTCCTTAAACATGAATAAGATAAACTCTTTTTTAAGAGAGGTGATATCATTATACCATTTAAAATATGTCCAATAAACCATTCTAATAAATTAAATGTAAATGTATGATCTAAAAAAGTTAAACTAGAAAGTCTCGAAACATGCATCAACAAACTTGTGATTTTTATAAACAGAAGGATAGAGGAGTCAATTTTTTTTTAAGTGAGCTTTCTAGTACAGGTCCACCTAAACTTTATGACACTAACAATCATAAGTAGAGTCTTTAAAACAGGTCTCTGTGGGCAAAATGCATAGACACAAATCTTGGCTCTGTCACTTACCAACTTCAGGACTGTGAGTTGAAAACTTAATCTGTTTCTGTTGCTGTATAGATAGTAATTACATATGAATAGGGATATGTGTACGTGTATATGTAATGTATTCAGTGCAATGTCTAACATATTAAATGTGAACTGCATATTGGCTATTATGATGAATTTTGTAATACATTAACAAGAAATGTGTTTTCAGATAGCTATATTGCATTTTTTCTTTAAGTAGGCAAATGCACACTTACATGAATCAGATAAACCTAGGCATATACTCTATGCTCTCAGTAAAATTTTGACTTTAACAAACTATTGCACTTTTATTATCAAACAATTAACTAAAACCTAGAGTAAATAATCACTGGTCATATTAAAAGTGCTGTTTGACATTCAAAACCCAAGAAAATTCCTAGGGCAACTATTTTGTTACCCAAATAGTTAATCTAATAAAGCTATAATCTGCATCAAATTTCCTCCCTTCTAGCATGTTTTCCTCTGCAAAAGAGAAAAATAGATTGTATTACGGAAAGCTACAAAATAGAAAGGTTAGCACTACAGTCTCATTCACACTGTCACTGGAATAACTTCATGAAGCTCAGAAAAGGGACAGACAAGGGCATGGGCTTTGCATTACAGAAGAAAGACAATAGGCAAGCTTGCACTTAAAACTGACTTTGGGTTCTGAACTGTGAAGGCTGCAGCAGGTATGGGGGGAAAAACAGATTTGAAATTGTTGTGATTTAATAAAACAATTTTACAATGTTAGAGTCACTAGAAATCATGGATATCAACCTCAGAATCACAGATGTCTACTTCTCCATTCAACAGAGAAATGACTGGTCTAAGTATATATAACTGGACAGCAAAGCATCTGGTGGAAATAATGAATTTATCTCAACTCTTAACAGAGAAAGGCTCTACAAACTTATTGTTCAAATAGCCAAACCACTAGTGGAAGCATTTGGAAAAAAAATAATTCTTACAGTCTTAAAATTTCCTTTGTTCTTCCTATTATCAACATCCCCTCTTACTCTGTTACATTTCACAAAGAAGACTGTGGTTTCCCACATTTCTGTCTGTAGAGACTAGATTTTACTCTTATTTGTGTGTCCAGGGTCCAGCATGCAGTAAACATTTGGGGAATAAAACTGAAGAAACCTTGTGTCTAGCACTCTATTAGGCTATATAGTGCTCCCATGCTAGAGAAACATAGGAGAAAAGTGCTAATCAACATTTCCTAATGTGTAACTCTACAAGCACAAAATGCAATAGTAGCAATAGGAAGCATTAGCTAGACCAGGAGAATAGGAATCTCCAGGGGACTCAGAAGGGCCTTGCTAAGGCACCAACTCTTGAATGATGAATATGCTAAAGGAAGGAAGAACAGCCTTGAAGGAAACCAGGAGACTTAGCAGCATGAAGGAATATGGTGCACTGGGATACAAATAAAATACCTCAATGGACACAGATGTTTCTCTAAATATGCATAAAAATTACATTTTGTGGTTCAAGTTTTAAAATGTTGATTTCCTTGAAGCCCAGACTCAGTAACTCTGACTTAGAGTATCGGAATGAGGTTCAGAAATCTGCACTTTAACCCTGAGCCACAGGTGATGTTGGTGTACGTAATCTATCTACCATATTCAGTTTGCTCTGTGCCAAGCCAAAGAGTATAAATTTTATCCTGAAGATGTGGAGAATCCCAGAAAAAAAAAATGTTATCAAATACACCTTTTAAAAAAACTTGGAAACTAGATCACAGACGGTTAGACTGAAATAAGATGACATAGAGGAGGCAATAAACTGCAGTAATCCAAGCAGTATTTAAACTGCCTGTAGAGATCAGGGTCCAGGAATGGTGAGATTCCCAGTATGCCATTACAAAAACTTAGGTGCTTATTTTAAATCTTTTAGTTTCCTTTGTCTTATACATACAAATATATATATCGCTTATAAAGTGAGAATAAGGTACTACGCAGCTCATAGGATTATAGAAAACATAAAAATGGAATAACACATAACACCTTTTATAACTGGCATGATTCTTTTTGTACAAAATTTCTTATTATGACAATAGAACAGAAGTTGTAGGGGAAAATAATAAACAAAATGTTAAGAAGTACACACTAGCATGAATAAACTCAATCAGACTTACAGGAAGGGAGTGGTTAGAATAATACTTTTTTGTTGCTGTTTGTGTTTTGATTTCAAGGGGGTTACTTTTTACTTTTTATTTTTGGGTGGCTTGGTAAATAGTCAGGGATATCAGAAGAGGGGTTTGGGAGGAAAAATGATGGATTCTGCTTTAGATGTATTAAGTCTGAGATGCTTGAGGATATCTGAATAGAAGTTATTATATATCTGGAAGTCAAGAGAGAGGCTGAAATGGAGATCGTTTGGAACTAATCAATGTGAAGTTAAACCCGTGGATCTGTATTATATCACCCTGAGAAAGTATGTGGAATGAGAAATAGAAAAAAAAGAAGTTCTAAGAAATGACTACATTTGGGGGGCATACATCTAAAGAAGACATATCTAGGAGATGTAAGAAAAATAAAAGGGGAGTTAAAATAGAAACCAGGAGGATAGTTTTAAAAAGGAAGAGCTTTTTTTATCAGTATCAAGAATGACAGATAAAACATGTATGACAGATTTAGAAAAGTATGCTTTCTTTACTGTTCCAGCTAGTGACGGCTTTATTGGCTCTAATGTGTCAGCTTCCTGTGTCCTTACTTTCATTTAAATAGACTACCTGGAAAATTCTAAATTTCTCAAGAGTCTCAACTTCAGGGAAGACTCCACCATACAAGTTAGCCATTGTCTGTGAAAATCATGCATGTTGAAGTAATCTTTTTAATAAGTTACTTCCTTTGATGTTTTTATTGTCTACAATTATGTTGAACTCTTACTTCATCTCTTAAATTTTTAGTCCATTTTCCACACCAATGCATGTTTAAAAACAATACAGCTGATATTCTACACTTCCATTTAGAGAAGAAATGTAAAAATATTCACAGTCTCAGTGTGTGCACTCCTTAATGCCTTCCATACAGTAACAATAATCTCCACAATAGTTATAGACGGAGTATGAGAACTATTTCATTAGTGGCCTAGTTAAGAATAGAGATGACTTCTCTTTGTCTTGCTCAAATCTTTATCTTCAACTCCATAAATCTCTTTTTTTTCCCCTACTAAAATGTTAGGCAATACAAATTGATAATGTCATTTGAAGATAAACCTTTTGATTATCTAGTCCATGACTCCTTTTCTGGGACTGGACCTTATCAAGTACAGAGACTTGATTTCCACTTCCCTGGTGGGTGCTTCCTCTTGCCTTTATACTTTTGCATGTGTGGTACCTTCTGCCTGAAATGCTCTTGCTCCATTCACACCTAACAACTAAATACTAAACACTTCACATATGTTTTTAATTTTCACCCATAATCTCATTTGATTCTGAGGACAGGCTTGAGGTTCATGTATCACTACCACCATTTTGTATATTTCAGATGGCCCTTTTGGGAAATAAAGCAAGTTTCCCAACATATCACAGTTAGAAATTAGTGGCATAGGGGTTTGAACACCAGCATTCTGACCCAAAGTCCATTATCTTAACCTGACCCAGATACTCTGTTCCTTTTTCTCCCTCTAGTCTTAATATTTTTTTTTAATCTTTGAGGCACAGCTTCCCAATTTTAGGAGCTTGGGATCTTATGTACTGAGCCTGTTGTAGTTCTAATCACAATATAGTAAAATTGATGATTTACCAGTTTGTTTAAAATAATACATAGTTCATCTCTCGAGAAAAGAAACTGTCATTTAGCTCTACATCCCTGTGAGGTGACTAGCTGTGCTTACGCTGCAAATAAAAAAGCTAGGGTTCAAAAGTTTAAGAGAATTTCACTAGATTACCTTGGCTGAAGTGAGATTGAAGTGGGACCTTAAACCTGAGGCCTCTTACTCAACCTCATGTGCATTTCTGTCCTCTACATTATGCTTTAATAAAATAACACATTAATGTCATTTTAAAATAGGAAGGGCTCTGGAAATATATATATTCAGGTAATCAATACATCTAAACATAATCTGCCTAAGGCATTCAGATGAAAGGAAATCATGAAAAGATTAAGTTAAGACAATTAAACCTTATGATTTCGTTTTGCAGAGGCAAATACTGCAACATTATCAAAATTTGAGCCATATTATTAATGTCTTAATACAATGGTCGAAGAAGAATTACTACAGTTTGGCATATTAGTACAATTAAATTAATATTTTATTTCATGGGTTGTTAATTTTGAAATGATTTTTAAAATTCTGAATCCTTAAAAAGCATCTAAAAATAGGTAAGCTAGTAAGTCTTCTAGTTGATAATAGCTTAGCACTCTTCTTATCTGAGTAGGCCAGCATTTAATATGCAACAATCATGTCTACAAACAACATGTATCAGTAACTTTATGAATAATGTCTGCCAAACACAAATGTGTACTTATGCTTTATTAACCTATTAAAATTAAAAATTATCTAGAAAATTTTTCTCCATGCATAATAGCATACAAAGCCTGCTTTGTGTCATCAGTGTACATGAGTAATTAGAACAGCTGGAACTTACTATGATTCAAATATTACCCAGTGCGGATTTTCAGTATAACTAATACAAAGCAGTCTCCTTAAACGGAATACAAATTGTTGCTATTGTTTTTATAGGTTGCTTTTGCTCATGATGCCATAACTTTTGTCCAGCTGATTTTAACTCCTTTACGGCTACAGTGCTTAGTATAGAGAAGTGGGACATATAACACTGAGTGTGATGCGGAAACAGACTCACTTAACTCGTTTGGATGATGATTCCTGTACAGACTGATATAATACATTTTTATAACAGAAGTAACAGAACAATTTGGGATGAATATATTCTAAACAGAAACATACTGTAATTTTTTTTAAATCTGAGCACTATAGACAATTGATGAGATAAGCATCCTATGAACTCTGCAAATGTGACTTAGTGTCACAATTCACATACCTAAAGGAACCCCCAAATACCATAATAAATTTTTGATTTGATATCTTGGCACAAACTACATTGACAAAACTGTAAATCTGCAAGTCAAATTTTAGCTTTTACACTACGAATTTTCAATATTCATATTTTTTCAGGTTGTAATTGGAAATATTTCTCAAATCAGTGAATAGTCACTGAGATGTCTGGATTAGATGTCTAAAGGTTTTCGTACAAAAACTTTGAATCTTTTTTTAATGTTGGCTATGATTCTCAGATTCTACTTATATAGCAAACATCATTCACTTTTCTTTTAATTCTTGTACATGTCAAATCTGTCTAAAGGAAATAAAAAAGTACACAAAACAGTCACCTTAATTTTATTTCTGTGCAGACAAAAAGAGACTAAGATTTGATGGTTTGGAATGTTTATGAGTCTCTGAAAATTTCCAGACTTAAGGGATTTAAATACTGAGAACAAAATTCAAAAGTATAAATCTTTGCTCTTTTTCTTATACTGCAGCTAATTTTAACCTCCGAAAAGATTTTTATATGGAGAAATAGAGAGACAGAGAGAAAGAAAGGAGGAGGATGCTTCTGGTCAAGGCAAAAGATATAGAGGTAGACTAAAATAAGTCTATGAACTCACAGTATTCAGTTTCAGGGTATCTGGAATTCTCTGTGTCATTTCTATTCCAGTGATGTGAACAGTATCCCATGAAGAACACTTTACAATTCAAGAAAAGTATACGACATGTTTTATGTAAATCTCTGAAGTCTTCTTAAGTTTCTGTTTTTTATATTAAAATGTAGTGCTTCATAAAAATTTAAAATTCCACAATTGAGACAATTAACTGTTATTAACCAGAAGAAATTCCACATTAAAAATAGAACTAAAGCTAGTAGATAGATGAAAGAAGGAGAGGGAAAATATTTTAAAGGAGTCATTTCACATTGCATATTTACTTAAATTCTTTCAGGAGAAAGCATTACCTGAAATTATACCACAATAATGGCTGTGAAGAGCTGACTTCTCTGAGACTTTTTCCTCCATGGACCTTTTCTGCCTATATACACGGTGTGGGTGACCCGTTATAGCCATCGTATCATTGAGTGGCTCAATAAATATGAAGTCCTCATTGAGCTGTATAAATCCCATCTGGAATATATAACATAAAAAGATAGGTAAAAAATACCATTGAAATACAGTTTAGGTTCTTCTAACAATTCTGTTTTCTTTAAAAAACATGTATACAGTCTTCCAGTGAAACTATTTTAGCAAGCCACCAGTAAGGTAACTATCTTCCCATTTTATTACTTCATCTTTATGCACTTTATTGCACTAGCATAAACTTCATTTAGTTAGTCTTAGCCTGTGTGGGTGGGAGGCTAGATGCCAGCAACAGATGCACAGTAAAAATGTTGGAATGTTAAAGGCTCATTTTGAGAGACCCTTGGGGTCACTCACATGTACAGCATGTACAGAGAGAGCAATACAATTTCTAATTGCATACACAACAGAGTCCAACTTTTTGACAAACATTATTTAATAAAGTAATTCATGTAACACATCAAGCATGTAACATGTAAGACACATAGCACTGAAATTCATATACAGCATGTTCTTAAAGCCTCTACTAAGCATTTTAAAACCTTTAAAGAATAAATTAAAGTGAAGTATCACATTAAAAATTTTATTTCATATAGTGTCATGTTTTAAAAATTCATCCAATTGTAGAATTGAAGGTTAAAAAATTGTAAAATATGGTTATGATCAATAAAAAGAACTTAAAACAAGTAGGCATCTTGTAACATGTTGAGGCTAAACATAATCATTTCTTCTTTTCCCTTTTTAGAATATAAACTTACATTGTAACTGGAAAAGTGTTTCACATAAAAGAACATGCCATAAATTGATCTTTTCAATTATTGTTATTTAACTAATTAGTATATATAAATAGCATATATTTGCCTGTATTACCTTTAGCAAATATTTTTGAAGAAATAATTTACTAAAACCTATACTCTTGATATCCTATCTGCTAATATCAAAATTCTTAATTCTGTTTTGCATTACCAAGATAAAATATATGCATATTTTATATTGCTTTGAGCCACACACATACAATACAATAACATATTTATTCATACATAGTAGTTTTAGTTTTTCAAACTGAAAAAGAAAAAATAAGTGTATCATAAGAAATGCATGTTTTTTAGAAGTACAGAAAATTTTTTTAAATGTATGAGAGTATATTGCATCATTTATAAGAAAGACCACATGACTGCCAATAGGTTACTTCATTTTATTCTGTACCAAACTGATATTACAAAACACCTTAGAAATCTAAAAATCCTAATTAATCTCATTTTATTGACTTGTTATATCACTAAAAAAATTCTCAAGAATGAGAATAAGCAATGCCATCACCACCACCTGTTTGTCTCCTGTCTTTCTTCCTCTCTCTCTACCTCTCCCTCTTGTGTCTACATTTTTCTCCATGTCTCTTTCTCTCTCACACATACACACACGTGTGTGTGTGCACACAAACACATTTTGGGATAGAGGATAATGTAAAAAAAAGATGTACTCTTAGGATCCTTTAAATATGTTAGATATACATGTTTGGACCAAATATTTCTATGTAATTTTAATATCCCCTCAAATAAGTTATTTTCCATACATTCTTTACCTCTCTCAAATCTGAAACTAGCTTGTATTTTAAAGTAATTCCATAAAATCCAGCCATTCTTCTTCTGAGTTTAATTTAATGAGAAACAAAATTAAATATAAAAATATTAAATAATAGCCATTAAAGAGGTAGTACTTCCACACACAGATTGAGAGTAGGTAATATTGTATTATATATCATTGATTCAGATTGTGAAAATATAGAAACATGTTATTTTGTCTTATATATTAGTGTACTTTTCAGATGCACTCAGTATTCAAGGCCACTAATAAAACTGACAGCGTGACTCATGATTGAAATAATAATTATGATATTCAGTAATAACAGCTTAGGCAAACATGGTAAAACATAAATTTACCTAAAACATAAATTTGCAATCCTGTACATTCTTTCAATAGGTTATAAACATTGTTAGATTTATAACAATAAACCTTATAAAATGTAATTGCATACTATCACATAAAATTTAATTACTCCAATAACAGATTCTGAACTTAGATTACTTGTGTTCATAACATACTGCTAGCCATGTAATCATCAGAAAGATACAGTTCCTTTATCTACATAAGAACTTTATAGTGTTGCTTGAAACAAAATGTTTTATAATGGCATGCAATGCTCTTTTCTTGGGATCTGATACAGGGTAACTACTCAATAAGTGTTCTTTGTTATCTTTATTTTAATAATAAGGATAACCATAATAAATATAAGAACCCAAACATTTAGGTATAGACTGAAAAACTCAGAGTTGAAAGAATCATTTTATTAATCTTTATATCTCCCATTAGACATTAAATATTGTCTGAAATAAGTGTTTTGTTGTATTTTGTTTTGTTTTGTTAGGATTTGGAAGCTTCTTCATAACATAACATCTGTTGTATTAGAATTTTATCTAAAGACTTTTTTAAAAACAAAAAGCCACTTTTTAAAAAGGGGGAAAAGGTTGAAGAATTGTAAATGGTGACTCATTCATTTAATATGTCTTTACTGTCTTACCAATGTGTGCAAATTCAGTTCACTCTGGAGTATATTTAGCACCACAGGTCACAACGTGGACTTTCTATGTGAGCCTAGAACACCATCCAATGGCACACAAAGTCCTCCAGCTTGCGTATGTAACATTCAAGACACTCGCTTGTATTAAAGCAGAATTGCAGAGAATCTTGATATTTTCTGTGTCCCCACAAAGAGTTCACTTTTTCCATTAACAAAATAAATTGTTTTATCTGCACTGTGATTTTACAAGCTGTAGAAGAACACAAAACCATATTAACCTCTCTGCACAAGTGCCCCTGTGCTGGATGCTCCAAGATTAGGCAGCATTTGCTTTGGTGCAAATAGTGATTGCCTCACACTCTCAGAAGGAAAGAAAAGATCATGTGAATTAATGTGGCACAATACATTATCTAAAATAAATCTAAAGTATTTAGGTGTTTCCCTCACAGATTATTTTTAAACTTTTCAAAATAATTTTAACTATCTTGAGGCAGTTCATAAAAATATCTGGAAATAAAATTATTTTCTACTTTTAATTTCTGCCATCATGAGCATTTTATCATTTGATAGTATCTGCCCTTTAGTCATTTAATGTTATTTAATTTCATAACTTACAAAAAACTCAATATTTTGCAATTTAGCATTGCTTAGATAAAAATGAGCCAATGGTCATTTTTTAATTAATGGTTCTGATATTTTTTTTTCTATGCAGCTGTGTGCTTTTTAAAACAATAATATTGATCCCCATGTAGATGTACTACCACTACCACCAATTTCTAGTCACAGCATGAAATTTGATTTGGCCAATGTGCAGTGGTGTTTATATATTGTCGCTTCAATTCACAAAATATAATGTTTTGGTTTTTCAAATTCAAATTAATAATGAACTATTAAGTAAATGAACAATGCCATTTTTTCCCCCAGAACCTTCATTTTCTAGGCAGTTTCAATGAACTAGCTGAAGTGATTTTTTTTGAGGATCAGTTGAACAAATATGTATGGACCACTCATCAAGTACTGAATATTATAAGGGTCTGTGATAATATCATATTAAAAAAATATGATCCAGCAATTTCACTTCTGGGTATATTTTCAAAGGAAATTAAATCAGTACATTAAAAAGATATCTGTGCTCTCATGTTCATTGCAGTATTCACAAAAGCTGAGATATGAATTCAACACTGATAAAGAAAATGTGGCACATAGACACAATGAAGTACTACTCAACCTGCGTAGTAGGGAATTCTGTCATTTGGGACAACAAGGATGGACCTGAAGGATATTATGTTAAGTGAAATAAGTCAGGCACAGAAGGCAAATACTGCATGATCTCACTTACATGTGAAATCTAAAAAAAGTCAAAATCATAGAAGCTGATAGTAGAATGGTAGTCAGCAGAAGGAGAGGAAAGGGAGGTTGGAAGGATGTTGATCAAAGAATACAAAATATCAATTAGACAAAAAGAGCAAGTTCAAGAGATCTACTGCACAACATGGTGACTATAATAAAAAACAATCAATTGTATACTTGAAAACTGCCAAGAGAGTAGATTTTAAATGTTCTCATCACAAAAAGAAATAAGTATATGGAGTATTATCTATGTTAATTGGCTTGATTTAACCTATCCTTTTCACAGTGTATATATCAAAACATCAGTTTAAACACCATAAATATGTATAATTTTTGTCAATTAAAATAACAGATTTTAAAATATATAGCATAGCACAAGAACCAAATGTTGTTAAGTGCTAAAGGATATAGGAAGATGCAAGATCATTATAATTTCAAGATATGGAAAGGCTGTGAGGGATAGCAGTACTCAGATAAGACTAGGAAAGGAATGTTCCTTATAGAAGAAGCATCAGGAGCAGGGACAAAAGGGATGGAAAGTCTAAGCAACAGATTGAAAAGATGTTTGAACAGAGAAATGGGAAAAAATATAGCCAAAAAATATACAACAAACCCACATAGTTGAAAAAAAATTCAAATGACAATGTTACCAATAGGAAAAACAAAGTCAATGCCTTAAATATTTACAATAATAAGTCTATTGTCCCAATATAAGGTGTATCCGAGAATTAGTGAGATACTAAAGAAGCACATGTGTTTTATTTGTAATCAGTGGTAAAAGAAGATACTGAAAGGGTTCGGCATCGGTATATGCTTTTTAGACAAATGTATGATGCCCTATGTAATCTGAATTTCTATTAAGCTTAGTTTTCTTTTCTTTTCTTTCTTTTTTTTTTTTTTAGTTGGAGTCTCACACTGTAGCCCAGGCTGTAGTGCAATGGCACACTCACCACCACTCCAACGTTGACCTGCTGGGCTCTGGTGATCCTTCCGCCTTAGCCTTCCAAGTAGCTGGAACTACAGGCATGCACTACCACGCCTGGCTAATTTTTAATTTATTGTAGTGACAAAGTCTCGCCAAGTTGCCTGGGCTGTTCTCCATCCTACGGGCACTGGAAATCCACTTGCCTAGGCCTCCCAAAGTGCTGAGATTACAACTGAGTCACCAAGCCCAGCCAGATTTATTTTCCTAAGTATTTTCTTGTGTGGTAATGTTATAGTATATATCTTACTAAATTGATAACGAATTACATAGTTTCAAATGTAAGCATAATATAGAACTTAATATAAATTATATTGCCAGACATTTGTCTTGTGCTTTATTCAAATAAAATGTCACTTCAATATTACTGTAAATGGGAGTTACTTCTCACGCATTTGTGTATTCTATATCTAAATATAAATCTGCATGAAAATACACTGCTTACATCATACCTACCATATTATCTTGTCATTCTAAAACACCCTTCCTGACTTTTCCCTTTCAAAGTTTCTTCAGTATGCCCAGGAAGATAAATTCAAAACTCTTAATGAAAATATATAAGGTATAAAGTTATAATAAATCCCTGCCTACCTCTCCATTTTTTTTATTTTATTTTTTAATGTTTTTCATAATCAATATTTTCTATTATGGTTTTGTGGGGTACAGTTAAGGGTTAGGTGTACAATTATGTTTCATTCAGGCACCCTGTTGATAAGAGGTGTTTCCCCATCCCCAGACAGATATTTGCTACTGTTAATCCCATCTCCCCCCCCATAGTTTCCCAGTACTGTCAATCATTTTCTTATAGTATTACATTGGATGTTCAAGGTCCACTATATGAGTAAGAACATGTGATACTCGGATCTTTGTTTCTGTGAGAAGTCACTCAGTATTACAGACTCTAGTTCCATCCAGGTTGCTGCAATATTCATGATTTTGTTCTTTTTTAAGGCTGCGTAGTATTCCGCTGTGTATATGTACACATTTTTTTAATCCAGTCCTCTTTTCATGGGCAGCATGGTTGTTTCCAGGTTCTTGCTATTGTGAACAATGCTGTGATAAACATACGTGTGCAGGTATCTTTTTTATAGAGTGATTTGAGTTCTTCAGGGTATATTCCCAGTAGGGGGATTGTGGGATCATATGGGAGGTTGATATTTAGAGCTTTTAGGAATCGCCACACTGCTTTCCACAGAGGTTGCACTAGTTTACACTCCCACCAACAGTGTAGAAGTGTTCCCTTTTCGCCACACCCTCTCCAGCAGCTGTTATTTTTTGAGTTGTTGATAATTGCCATTCTGACTGGAGTTAGGTGGTATCTCAGTGTGGTTTTGATTTGCATCTCCCTGATGATTAGTGAAGTTGAACATTTCTTCATGTATTTGTTGGCTGCTTGGATGTCCTCTTTTGTGAAGTGTCTTTTCATATCTTTGGCCCATTTTATAATGGGGTTGTTTGTTTTTTTCTTTTTAGCACGTTTTAGTTCCAGCTACAATCATCAAAACAGCTTGGTATTGGTATAGGAACAGGCATATAGATCAATGGGATAGAATTGAGACTCCAGAAGCAAAACCTCAATTTCTCAACCAACTCATCTTCAACAAGGCCTCTACCACCTACCACTGGGGAGAGGAGAACCTATTCAGTAAATGGTGCTGAGAAAACAGGCTGACCACGTGCAGAAGATTGAAACAGGACCCCTATCTATCCCCATGCACAAAGGTTAACTCCAAATGGATCAGAGACCTAAATGTAAAACCTCAAACCATAAGAACCTTAGAAAATGAAGGAAATACCCTCATGGAAATCGAAACTGGCATCCAATTCCTGAACAAAACCTGAAACCCACAGGTCATAAGAGAGAAGATAGACAAGTGGGACTTTATTAAACTGACAAGCTTCTGCAAGGCCAAAGAAACCATCAAGAGAGCAGGGAGACAGCCTACAGACTGGGAAAAAGTATTTTGCCAACACCAGGTCTGATAAAGGCTTAACATCCTGGATCTACAAGGATCCACTTTTATTTTTATGTTCAAACTTCATATATAACCATAACAAACATACTTGAACTGTGAACAAACCTACAGTTTAGCATATTTCACAAGAACGTTTACTTGCATGATGAAATCTTGGGACATTGCACATGCTACTTTCTCTTTAGAGAATATCATTATCCCTATGAAGAACAATCAAATCTCCAAAATCAAGAAGACCCTGTCCTTTCTATAAAGTAACCCCTGCCTTCCCTATCTACTTCTACACTACACATTTTCCATTGTCATATTACATCTACTGTGGTCATTGTTTCATGAACTATTTGAGGGGAGACTTTTGGAACAGTGCTCATAATTACTTCAACACATTTGGCCTGGTGCCTAACAGGTCCTCAAGAAATGTTACTTTTAACTCAATGTCTTAGCTTGAGATAAAAGAAAACATATTCATTCACTGTTTCAAAGAGCATGTATTCAGTCCACCTATGACTTCATCTGGGATAAATTATAATTTTTTCTTCCAATGGGCATTTTCAATGTTGCCTGCCTTGTATACCCAAGTATTACCTTTAAGAAAACTTTTCATGTGACCACACCGTTAAACATCATTCCATTTTCTGTCCCAGCCAAAACGGGTTCAAAGTGAATCATAAAACTACAATAGAAAAAAAATTTAAAAATCATTTGGCAACACTGGAGTTTTAAAGAAAACCAAGCCTTATTAATATTGCATGACTTGCCCCAAATCATACAGAGTTCAAGTGACTGTCAAAGCTAGAGTGTAAGCCTCCTTCGGTTTTGATACATCATTCTATCTACCTACACTCAATTTAAACTTCTATCTCCCTTCTAGTTCCCATCCACTTCTTTCCAAACTCCAGAAATTGTTCTGTGGCCACTCACAATTACCCTTTTATTCTCTTCTCTAAGACACTGAATCCTCAACCACTTTTATCCTCCATGAATTTGCATTGCCCTGGTTCTTGTCTTCTCTAGAAATTACTTCTGTTTCACATGTCAAGTCCTCCTAAACCTCATTACCAGTCTCTTCCAAGGCTGGTCCTTGGTAAGCAATAGTTCTCGACATCTACCCACTCTCTGAGGTTTGATAACATCCTCTACGAAGATGATTTCTAAATCTCCCTCACAGCCCACTGCTTTTCTTCAAGACCCACTCTCCTTATATCTCACTCAGAGGTACCATCATTCTCTCGCAACTAGTGCCTCCTTTCTGTTTGTATACCTGTTTATGGCTCTACCTTTTTTAAGTAACCCAGGCTAAAAGTACATTGTCCTTTATTCTTTCCTTTTCAAACTTATTATAAGCTATTTCTAAAAAAGAAAAAAAATAAGATAAAAATAAGCCTCTATGCCAGGCACTTTATGTGCATGATTAATTTATTTAATGCACACACTGAGCTCGGGACACATATGCTAACTTCACCGGTTTTATAGTTTTAAAAAAGTGAGTTTCAAAAGATTTACTGTGTCCTAAGATCACAAATCAGTATGTGGTGAAGACAGAATTCAAACTAAAGGCTGTCTGGCTTCAAGCGCATGCTGCCTTTGTGAGGCTAACTGCAAAAGGCTAGGCCTGCCATATGAGTGTTATTTCAGAAAATCCTCATCTTTAAAAAATTTTGCACTAAGAATTTGGATGTCAAGCACAACACCTCACAGATGGTAGATATCCAAAATTTGATATCAATAGCAAGGCCAGGCATCATCCCTCCCAAAGCAGAAGACAAAAATACTGCAATAAGGCTCTGAACTTTATCTTGAGCTGACTGTTTTATGTGATCAGACTTCTTAGCTGCCAAAGGCATGCTTGCTTTCTAGGGGGGGTTGGGGGCTTTACTACTCCTTCAGTAGTGGATGCCCCAAGAATTTTCCTAAGGCAGATTTGGTAGAATATTTCAGGGTTTTAGTTTACTTTTCCTTCTCCCTTTATCTTTTCTATTTTCTCTCTTAAGATGTTTTCTGACCATAAAACCAGAATTTTTAAATAGAGGAACATTTAAAAAATATTTTTAAAATCCTCCTAAACCTCATTACACAAAATAATTATACAAGAATGTATGTAATTCTCAAGTCAATTAGCATATACACACAAATATATATACTTGTATTGTCTATGTATCTGTGTGTGGGCCTATGTGTGGATGTACACACAGGCAATCATACATTATAATTTTATATTCTACTTTGTTTTTCTCATTTAAGAATAGCTTGTGTTTCTTAGTAGCATTAAACAGTCTTTATACATATGGCTTTTAATTGCTGAATAATAGTTTATTCTCTAAATATAGCATAATTGTATTAGTTATTCACTCATTCAACTCTTTATTGTATAGTAAATGCATGAAAACTCAGAGTTCAGTAGTGAACTAGGTTGGGAAGGACCATCAACTTACACTGGGGGGTGGGTAACAGTGTCATTTATTTAACTGAGTCAAAAAGAATTATATTTGTTTAATAACCATTTGTTACTCTTCATGTTGACCATTTATATCCTTATGTATGTGTCCTATTTCACAATGTGAAAACATAGCCTGGAGGTATCCGGAGAGATACCCAAGGACTAAGGCTTGAAAGTGACAACCTGAGAAGATAAATTCACTCTCTTCAAAGGATGAGAGAGAGTGCGAATGTGAGCGAGAGATATCTCCAGGGACTGTAAGGCACCTCTGAAGTGTAGAAGGTCCATAACCTACACATGTGGCCCCCAAAAGAGCACCCACTGAAAGCACCTGGCAAATGTGAGCTCAGCAATAATACCTATAACACCAAGGGTCACCTAAGAACTTTTTTCCTTCTTGTCAGTGTCCCTGAACATCTCCAGTGCTGGAAGAGCCAGAGAAAGCCCAGTGTGCTGAGTAAGAAACCTGAAAATCCTAGGTGGGGAAATAATAGCAGTCTGATCTTATTCCTTTTTCACTGTATGTGATTTGTTCTAAAAGAAGACTGGATATGGAAGGCATGTGGCAGAGAAACTTTCACTTTATGTGACTTTGGAGGGTTTGATGATTATGGAATAAGTATTTTAATTACCAAACAGAGACTTTTTGTAACTAAATTTACCAGAGGGCTTTACACAGCCTAAGGATAAACACTACCAGAAGTAAAACTGGGGTGGGAGGAGGAGTGTTTTTATTATATCTCTTGAGCCTTGTTTACTCAATGAAAGGTTATATATGTACAATATGTATTCAAGTAGTGCCAAGTATTATAAAAAGGTTAGAGAGTGAGGTGAAAAAGGAGTTTTGGGTGAGGGGGCATCTGAGAAGAGACTTGGTGTATGAGAAGTAACCAGGCTAAGGGGTAGAGGGTGAGCATTCTAGAGAGAGGAACAAGCAAAGGTGCTGAAATGAGAATAAACTTGGCATGTCTGAGGAAAAGCAAGGTCAGTGCAGCTGGAATAGAGTGATATAATGAGAAATGGTTATCAGAAGGAACCCAGGGGCATTCCATAGCAACGTCACTTACTTGATTCATATTCAAAAACAAACCCTGATGAAAGTCGCCTTTAGTTTTTAAATGATCTATATTTTCTTGGACACTGGTTATAAATTTTACCATGGGGTATTTCACAAGGGCTTTTTGTGTTATATTCTTTCAACACAGTCATATTTTATTTACATAATTACACAGGAACAGATTTCACTACTATAAATAAAAATACGCTTTATTTTCCACTTTCTTGTAAACTTCTGTTCTTTTCTGTCTTTTTCTCTGACATTTACAAGTTTCAAAATGTTCCTTTGTTAACTCTATCATGGATAGACAACATCGCAAGTACGAAAATGAATAGAAGCTACTCTTTGGCGTCTATGTTAAGAAGTAAAAAGGAAATTATCGATAAAGACTGGCGAAGTGGAAAATGAATGCCCCATCCTAATATCTAGATATCCAAAACAACTTACTTTGATATTATTGTTGATAGTTATCTCATTTCTCATTTTATATTTTAATTTTTGCTCATATCAAGAAAAGTTATTGATTTTCATATACTTTCATATACCCATTCGCCTTACTATAATTGCTTAGTGATTATAATTTTTAATGAATCCTTTGGATGTCTATGAATTCTTTAAATATATAAAAAAAAACTTATTAGGGAGAAAATTCAGGTTTAAAATTATTTTTAAGTTTATAAACCAGTATAGCAAAAAGCTATTGTGTTCCTTTGCAGCTTCCTGATGATTAGTTTATATTCAGTACAAATATATCTACTGAATACCTACCAGTATGCAAGTCACTGAGGATTCCAAGATGAAAATAGAGTGAATCCCTGTCTTCATGGACCTTATATATCAGGGGCAGGAGAGGGTGGCAGAAAAAAAATCAGGTATTCAGACAAATGTACTTAAGGAATTATTAATTGTAAAAAGTATTAAGAAACAAACAAGTTTTAAGAAACAGAGTGAAGGCTGAGATGGTAGAGACAATAGCCCAATATCTAAGAAGATAGTTTGTGAGGCAAGACCTAATGTAAAAAAGGAGCCAGACATATGAAAATAAATGTAAGTGGGAGACGGATGATGTCTCAAGGCTATGATTCTGGAAGATTTATGGGAGAAATTTAACATATGTACTTTGTGTCCACAAAAGTGTACACTTTCAAATTATTTATAGCAACATATGTTTGTGTCCAGTGTGTATGTCACAGCAAAACATTTATTTTTAAAAATAAAAAATAAATAATAAAACTAAAATACTAGGCAATATATAGAGTACCAAAAGAAATGAAATTGTCCCTGCTGAGCAAAATTCAAGGATGTGGAGGAGGAACAAGATACTTTATTTTTTTCATTATAATTCTTATAGTAGGTATTGACTTCTTAAATGAGTCTTAAAGTGTCTTAGATTACACTTAAAAGAATGATTGAGATGGAGAGACACAAGACTTGTCAGGAGGTTACAGCAGTAATTAAAGCAATAAATAATGATGGCATTAATGTAAAGCCTATCAGTAAGGAAAACCAGGAGTTGAACCAATACTTAGTTAAAAAGTTGACAACTAATATGGAGTCTGAGGCAGTGACAGAAGTCACACACAAACAATAATGGCAAAAACACAGCAGAGAGGTTGGCAGGGCATGACTCATGTACAGCTCTCAAGACCACGATAAGATATTTAGATTTTATTTGAATTGTAACTGGAAGCAAATGACAGTGGATGGCATGATCTAATGTACATGCTGAAAGAAACTATGCATTTTTTTGGAAAACAGATTACAGGGTGACAAGAATAAAATGAGGGAGGCCAGTTCAAAGTTAGTTCTAATAGTCCAGGTGCAAGGTCACGAAAGAAGGATGTGTAGAAAACTAAATAGACTTGAGATTTACTTTGGATTCTCACCCAAACCAAAGGACAACCATCTAAATGTGTTAACAGTGTGATGTCGGGACATTGCTCAGTGGCCCAGAATAATTAAGGAAGACTCCAAAGTTTCTGGCTTTAGTGCTTAATAAGGAGACATGGGTGCCTGTAATTGAGATATAAAAGTCAGATTCTGGAGCTGAAACAGATTATAGGGAAAGAGAATCAAAGCTTCTGATGAGAACTTATTAGGTTTGATATATCTGTGAGATATTCTAGTGGAGAAATCAAGTAGGTAGTTGGAGTATGGCGCTTAGTGGATGGTTTTGAGCTGAAGACATATATCTGGGAGGTTTTAGACCAAAGATTATTTTTAACCCATAAGAACAAATAATGTCATCCAATAAGAGAGTATAGAGAAAGAACAGAAGAGGGCCTAGAATCAAACTCTAAGGACCACAGAGAAGAAGAAAAGGAACCAGCAAAGGAGACTTAGGAAAAAGGACTAGTGAGATTAAATGAAAAATAGGAGCTTGTATAGTTGATTTTAAAAATCAGATTTAACTCTTTCTCGATTTATAAGCTTATAAGCAGCTTTGACGAAAAGACAGGAATAAGGTCTTTTCCATTCCCTCTGAGGAAACTATTGCCCCTGACTAACCCAAATTGCTCAGGTTTAAAAATTTAGCAGTGCTATGCAAGATGATCAAACACATGTGTTCATGCCGTTGTTAAATTCAACACCAAAAGCTGAGCAAAGAAACATTTCCATACCTTCATCCATCAGGATTCTCAAAAGTTATAACTTCGTGACTTCCTTTTATTGCAAATGAGATAATTTTGCATGTTCCATATTGTTGGGTCAGGAGCAGAAATGAAATTTATTAGCTAACTTAGCATGACCTATATTATTTCTTAAACAACAAAAAAGGTGACTTCTAACTCGCCACCCAGCCTAGCACTTAATAAGTTGGTGCATATTCAGTTGTACACCTAGTTGTTAAAGGGTTAGTCACTCCGTGATTTTTCAGAGCATTCACCATGGTGATGAGCTCTTGCAGCACTTATCTCATACAATTCCAGCCCAGTTATGTGCTTTAAGTGGATCAGAATGAGACCACTGAGAAAGCTGCACAGCTGCAATTTGGGGAAGCACTCATCACTGCCAGGTCTTAGTGGTGACCTCACAATTGACAGAGAGGTTGCCAAACTCCTACATACCTCTAGAGAGTAGATGCAAATTCATTTTGCCATGGAAACAAGATTAGTGGAGCAAACTACTCAAGGACCATAGCATTGGTACTCAAAGACATGGAAAATCTGCTGTAACTTATTTTCAGGATTCAATGAAAGGTCAAAGGAATAAAATAAGTTATTCAACAATATTTACTGAGTGCACACTATGTGTCACTTCATGTCCTAGATACAGGAAATGTAGCACTGTACAAAACAGGCAGTCATTTAGAAACAAACCATCAATCTCAAGTAGTTTTACATTAAGGAGTTTACTTCTTATATATTTTAAGTCCTCTTTCCCATTTGCCTCCACATCAACAAAATATGGTGATTGTATGTTTTTCCTCCATTTAAGATCCTTGAATAATTCTCTCCCATCCACCTTTTGAATGACATTAAATAAAATCCAATAAATTGTAACGGTATTTTTCCCCTCACAAGGAGCACTAAACCTTGGACCAATAAAGTTGTTTCTTGCATGGCCTGTTTTTTAACCATGACATCCTCAAATACAAATGTATGTATGACAAGGAAGAACTTAAAGAACACACTTGATCTTCTTTTTCACATTTCTTTACTCTCTTTTATACATGTTCCACCAGTGAGTACAGAGGTTAAAAAAAAAAAATGAATGAACTCTCTTGCTGATTCATCAGAGGCTGCCTTAGGAGATCATATACATAAAAAGTCATTACATATGTTATAAACCCTGAAACCCAGCACCTTCCATATCCCAGACCACATCAGAACTATTATGTCTACATACCATGTTTTAAGAAAGACATATATAAACTGGAAAATGTCAACAGAAATTAGGAATCAGATTGGTTTCAAATTCCACCCAGAGAAGGGATCATTCATCAACATCATTGATAAATATTTAAAATTCTGTCTATGCAGTTCAACCACCAGTAGAGCAATCAATCACCACACTGAGGTAATCCAGGTCTCTAGTAGAGAGTGGTAACTCTTAGTAAGATTTTTCTAAAAGATTCAGAATGCTTCCTCACAACCAATTTATACCATGAGTCCTCATTCTGTACCTTGAGTACCTTTCTATGTTTCACATATATGACATAGAATGTCATATTTTTTATTTTGAGTCAGAGTCTCACTCTGTCACCCAGACTGGAGTGCAGTGGCCGCTCCCGGCCACCGCAGCCTCGACCTGCTGGGCTCCGGCGATCCTTCTGCCTCAGCCTTCCGAGTGGCTGGAATTACAGGCACGCGCTACCATGCCCGGGTGATTTTTTGATTTATTGTAGAGATGAGGTTTCGCCAAGTTGCCCAGGCGATCTCGAACCCGCGGGCTCAGGCAATTCACTCACCTCAGCCTCCCAAAGCGTGGAATTACCGGCTGAGCCACCGAGCCCGGCCGACAAATATTTTTGTGCTCCAATTACTATAACTATTTCTGATACGAAATGGGTTCACTATCTTTCATTCTTATCATTTTTCTTGAGTGTTCTCTAGTTTATAAACATTTTTCTTAGGTTTAATTTCCTTTGATTCTAAAGCATGGCAATTAATGTTACATAAAAGTATAATTTGCACTCAGAATGAGTTGAAATAAAACTAAAAGTAACACATTAAGAACCTGCTGCAGACTGGCATAGAATAACAAAATTAGTTTTATAATTCTTTATTATAAAATAGTTAAAACCTTCAGAAACGTACAAAATAATACAGTGCTCAGTAACCTACCTTCAGTATTTAACAATATTAACAAATATTTGCTATAGATTTTTTTAAATCTACATATAACAATGTTTTAATTCAGTTAAAATGGACCATATATACCTTCCAAAAACCAATTATTTTCTTATTCCTCAAAAGTAACTACTACACTGAAGATGGTTGGTATCTGCTTTGTCATTACAATTGTTACAATCAATATGTTTGAATTTATTTAAAAGGGCTTACTCTGGTCAAATTCAAGGTAAATGTTGAAGGTAGAACAAAAAAAATTTGATATTTGGGTGTACAATTTGAGAGAATTCACAACATGCGGCTCATAATACAATTTGGCCCAGGTCAATATGGCAATCAATAATATAAAAAATAAAGTGAGGAGAGCAGGGTGGGAGGATTGGAGGAGAGTAGAATCAGTCTGGAACACGTTATGTTTAATGTACCTATTAGATCATATGATTAAATGTCAAATAAGTAGCTGAATATACAGTCATGGAGTTCAACAGAGAGGTCTCAACTTGAGTTACATGTTTTGGAGTCATTGGCAGATGGTTGGCATTCAGGCCATGAGATTGGATAAGATCACCAAGTGATATAGATAGAGAGGAACTAAGCACTAGTACATATCAGTGTAAAGGAGATGCAGAGAAAACTAACAATCAGTAAAGCAATCAATGAGGGAGCAGTCAGAGAGGTGTGGTTGGGAAGTAAAGAAAAACATGTTAAGAAGGAAGGCATATCAGCTATTTTCACTGCTGCTGATGGTGAAGTTAGCTGAGCACTAAAAATCAGTAGAACCATGTGACTGCTTTTCCCCATCAGCTTCACATCCTCTATTTTTTGCAATTAACTATTCTGAAATATGGACACTTATTTATAATACAAATTTAAACATTAGATACAACTAACATGTAATTCTTTATTTCTTTAATAATAAATGCAATATAAATTTTAAAGGAAGATGGAGAAAATGCCCAATCTCAAAGTTCATCACACATACATATAGATATTGCAACTTTACTATTAATGGACTCTGAATCTCTGAGTTGAATGAAAAATAAAATATTAGGAGAAGTAAAATACATGAGAGTAATCCACCAAGAGCAAACAGAGAAGTCAGTTGGGTAACTGGGGCACAACTGTTGTGAAATAAATAATTACGTGGGTAATGTCACCTCACTCTTCTATTTGGTTGTAATGAAGAATAAGTTAGGCCATTTTTAGTCTATCAAAAGCTTTATTTAAACTACTTGTAGAATTTCTCCTTTATCCTTGCAAGTTTTACATTATTATACGCAGCCAAGATATCAAAAATATTTCTATTATTAATATCATCAAACAAAATATTAATAGGTACTTATATATTATGTTTGGCATTTGCAAATTGAATTAGAAACATATTAATATTCTTACCTAAGAAACCGATTCAAAAATGTGGCTAATATCCCTGTTCAGGTAAATTTGGTCTGACATCTAGTTAGTTCAGTCTAAAACAATCTGAAATAGATTCTATAAGAAATTGATTAAAATTACTGAACTGGTAGAATTCAAAGACAATCATGATAATGCTTCTCTCATGGTTGACGTTAAATCTTCATTTAAATAGAATTCTTTCTAAGTATTTTCATCCTAAATGATTAAACAATTACTTTTTTAAAATTGTGACCTCTTAAGAAAAAAGTGATTTAAAATTCTGAAAGGGGAACTAAGAGTTGAAGTTCAACTAAAAATGCAAAATGGATTGAGAAAACATTTGGATAAATATGGTTATACCACATCCATTTTGTAAAGTGACAATCACTAAAGCCCTAGCAGCCAGATGTGTAAATGACATATATAATTCACAAAACAGAAAAACAGGTAGATAAATAGGTTTGGAATCATGGTCATTCTTGGCTAGCAATTAAAAGAATAAAAACTCCAACAATCAGTCACAACTTCACTGTACCAAATAGCATTTAAAAGTAGCACATAAAAGTATAACATGTAGTTGATAAAAATGAAGTGAACCTAGTGCTCTCAGTCTTTACTGGTGGATTCATAAAATCAGTGCCCTCTAGGAAGTCCTTGTAGAATCATGTTACTTATACCTTTAGACTCACTAATTGCAGTTCTGGTCATTTTGGGGGGGATACATTCAGAATTAAACTTCCCTTCTTTGGTTTATTAAACTCAAAAATATAAAAGTCTTATAGGGAAATATATAGAAGACAGTTGATTATGACTTCAGACTAGGGAAGCTATTCTTAAAGCATACCAAACAGTAATCAAGCTGGGCTCGGTGGCTCAGCCTGTAATCCCGCGCCTTTAGGAGGCTGAGGTGAGTGGATTGCCTGAACCCGCAGGTTCGAGACCCACCTGGGCAGTGAGACATCATCTCTACAATAAATCAAAAAATCAGCCGGGCGTGGTAGCACGCACCTGTAATTCCGGCTACTCGGAAGGCTGAGGAGGAAGGATCGCCAGAGACCAGAGGTTGAGGCTGCGGTGGCCGGGAGTGGCCACTGCACACCTGTCTGGGCAAGAGAGTGAGATTCAAACTCAAAAAAAAACCCCAAAAAAACAGTAACCACATAGTATAATATTCACTTTTCAAAATTATAAACAGAAGCCATCCCAATGGCCATCACTAAGGAAATGATAAGCTAAATTATGGCACATTCAAGAAAAACATGTCATATACTCTTTAAACCTGGCTTTAACGGAGGTTATGTGGCAATATTGTAAAACATGTGATATATTGTGTCCTTGAAGATGATAAAAAGTTGTAAGTTCACTGTGATGTGAACTTTCAAAACAACTCAATACAATCATAGGAAAACAGACTGGTAGTAAAAGGAGTATCGTAAAATTCTAATATTGGTAATGAAAACAAACAAGTCACTTCTTTTTCAGATGTCAGATTGCATAGTTATACTGTTGCCTACACATTCTTCTGAAAATTTTGAAAGTCATATAGGAAACTGAAGGCTATCAGAAAACAAGTAAACCAACCCATCATTTCAGTGGCTATCAGAAAACAAGTAAATCAACCCATCATCTCAAAGTAACTTACATTTTATAGTTACTTTGATCACTTGGTCATATTATCACCTAGCTGTATGGGAATGAGGAAGTGTCAGGGTTATTTTAGAGATCAAGTCCTGGATGGCATTTTAGCACTTATTATTTGAAAGGAATTTCAGAATAATTCTAGTGAGAGAAACCTCATTCAACTGCTCAATCAACCAACAGACATTTCATGGAATACAGAATAATTTGTTTCATACACTTTTTCTGAGGCCTGCTTAAACAAATTAATGTACACACTGCACACGGGTATATAATTTTTCATGTTAACCAAATTTACCATTCTGCATTTATTTAAATAATTTCAAAGAAAACTTACTATGTAGCATTTAAAAGGTCTAGAACATTATTTAATGCATGGACCAAAACATTTTCTATCTCAACTTCTCATCTTCATTTCATTTAACACACACATTTCTAGCATTCACAATGATACCAGATACTTTTCTAAGTATTTTACTGACTCTACGGAGATGAAGAAACTGAAACACCGTGAGGTTAATTTAATTGTATAAGGTTAGAAGGCAAGTACTTGGGGTGCTTGGATTCAAACCCACACATTCTGGGTTTGAGCCCATGCTCTTATTTAAGGGAGCCAGAAGTAATCCAAAAGTAAGTTTGTTTGCCCTGGCATTTCATTTTCAAACATTAATGACTAAGTTCTCCCCTCATCAAACTCTGTAATAATTTTTTTTGTTTGTTTTTAGATACATGCAAGATGTGCATTTCCTAAATGAAAGTTTTTTTTAAATTTTGTTTTGAGGTTGTAGCACATGGAATTGCTTTTTGTTGGTCAAATATTCATATATTGACAATTTTGTGCAATTCAACTTAACTAGAGGAAACCTTAAGCGTAAAGGTAAAGGAAGATATGGCAGCAGAAGAGCAAACTATATCTGTTGAATTGCATGAGATGTGTGTGTCTTTAAGCAAGTAATAAACTGGTCTTATTTTTCTCATTATTAGTGTGGGAATTTAAGACCTACTAATCATAGCTCTCTGAGAAATCAATCTGTAAAAATTCTCATCAACTATTATGTGTAAAATACACACTGTTTTCTGTCCTAGAGAACAGTATCAGAACCCTAATTATAAAAGGTGAACACTTCTGAAGCACTTACATACCTGAAATATGATTTCCAAAAAATTTAAAAAAATAAATAAGCCATTTCAGAAAATTATAACTGAATTGTTCATCCACCCAGAAGACTGAGAGCCAATGGCCCTGATAAGATTCTCATAAAAGATAAAATGGAAGATTTCAGATTACTAAACTAAGAAAAGAAAGGTTTAGTTCCCTGCAGTTCTATTTGAAAACTGAAGCAGTCCGTGGGTCATTAGATTTTTGAAATTGAGCTTCTTTATGATGACTTCACTGAACATCCCACCACATGCTACCAAGATGAGATTACTTTGGTTACAAAAAGGATCTTATAGACTAACATAGTTCAAACTAGAGGGTAAAAAATATAAGAAACAGTACAGAAAATAGTTTTTTGAATAGGTACTGTTTCCCTCTCACATCTACCATGTCACTGTTTTCTTTTTAAATCAGATAATAAGCTTTACAATAAGAAGAGCTACAAATTATTTTAATTAAATGTATAATTCACATTTTACTTTTCATAATGGACACTCAATAAATGTGGACCCAGAATGATTATGACTTCAGAACTATTTTCTACCTGCTTGGGTAAGAAACAAAGATAAATAAATAGACTCAATTGTAACATTAAAAACCTGATCTTTACTGGTCACCGAAGCTTTGAGTATTTTTAAATACATTCTATACTTTGCATTAATTTCCTTAAAAACCTTTCACAGTTTAAAGGAACACCGATACTAAATTTGGTTTATTTTCAGCCTTAGGAGCTGGGCTGATACTTGATAAATAAAAATGGGTGTGAGTTTCTTTGTAAAGCTTAGTACAGACAAAGGTAACAATAAGAGTAAAATTAAAGCAACTGTTTCCTATCTTAACAAATAACAGTTTCCTGTACATTAAATGAAATATGTGAATGTACTTTGTACAACTATAAGGCTTTACAGAAAGTAAACTATTCCTGTGCTCTACTTTACAAAGTCCTGGCAAAGTACTTTATCTCTTAATAACTAAGATTTTCAATTCAACATAAAAGTGTATATATTTCCTTTAGGAGTAATAGCAAGGTCTCATAGAAAATAAGTAAAACCAGAGGTCTAAAACCATACCATACGAGCATTAAAATTAGAACATTGCCTCATGTTTTCTTCTGGTCTTGCAATTTATCTGTGACTTATTATTTAATCAATTTATCCCACATGTAGACTTCAAATTCATATATGGTATGAATCTCTTTAGGTTTAATTCTACAGCTACCCAAAAGAATACCTATAAATGGCAGTTCTCATCAATTCAGTATGTGCTAGAGTAAACTGGTTTCAAATCGAAGACACGTGTTGCTGAATTAAACTATTAATTGGTAATGCCACAGACCTCTCCTACAGAAAAATTGTGATTAATTATGTCAACAGAAAAGCACATCTAGAAAATGTTACGCTATCTGGAGTTTAGTATGTGAGTACTAAGAAAACAGATAATTTTTTTTAATCTTACATAGATAAAAAGTAGAAAAACATAAAACTTCTAAATCCAGTTACATTAATTAATGAGCACATGTATACTATTGTGATCCAGAAACAGAAATCTGACCATTTATGAGTGGATCAATATACCATGCAAGATGGTAGGCCTGATCTGCCCTAATAATAAGAAATATATATTATGTATTATAAAACATGCTTTTATTAAATTAAAAGACTTCAAAGTTCATAAAATTAATATAAATATTTTTATTAAGTTGCAACAAAGTTCATAACTAATTTTATTAATTTATAGACGTTTAGAATGGTAAGAGTTTCAAATTTATTATTGAAATACATTGTTTTTTATACAATTGGGAACCCAAAAAAACTGGAATTAGTTTTTAGAGAGTTTTTAGTACAGGTTTTCCTGGCTAGATAAGTGTTCTAGGAGCCCACTGGCATCATTACAGCTAATGTTGTTGTGAGAGGCTGCCTTGGCTTGAGTGAATATTTTTTGGAGAGTCTTTCAAAGTGTTTGCTCCTTTCATGATGGGTGATTTACCAGCATGCCTGCTCACACTGCATTAAGTGTTCAGCAGTTTTTGACCAAAAACAGCATGGCCCTCATGCCCCATCCTCCCTATTCACCCAATCTTGCCATAAGCAACTTTTTCTTGTTTCTTAGTTTGTTTTCCTGGATGAAAAAAGTCCCCAAAAGGAAACATTTTTCCGGAGTGGAAGAGGTGAAACAAAAAAACAGCACAATCACTAATAGACATCTAAATTGAAGAGTTCAAAAACTGTTTTGAGCAGTGGAACAGGTGTCTCGATAGGTGTATTGCATCAAACCGAGAGTACTTTGAAGATGACTGAAGTTTAAACATGTAAGAATAAATATGTAATTTTTTATAAATAAATTCTGGGTTTTTTCGTTCCCCCTCATACAATAAACAGCATTATATATTGAAAATTACCATCTTGCATTTTAAGTCCTGACTCAAATTGTTCTCTGCATCTTGGCAGTGCCAACTATCCTTTTGAAGGAAAGAAAATAATGTAGAAACTCTTTAGGAATTCAAAGAAATGACTAAGTTATGTGGTTAACAAAGGAAGAAATTATTCGATTTTGTTAACTCCAACTTTATTCTGATTGTAATAATTAATCTTGGAAAATATTTATCCTTCAAGTTTCACATGTAGTAAGCTGAAATAGTATGGGAAACTGATAGGAAGAGGATGTTAGAAGGAGAAAAGAAAAAATGCATGCATACAAACACACTATTATTTTCTGTTTTGGAAATTGCATTACATCCTATGACTTGCTTAATTCAATTGTTAGCTCTAGCAGTTATTTTAGATTACTCAAGACTTTCTATGTACATAATCATACTGTCTGAAAATAAACAATTTTAGTTCTTTCTTTACTGTCTACCTGCCTTTAATATTTATTTTGTTTTGGGGCTTTTTTTTTTAATGTTTGTATTGTTTCTGTTTTATTTTGTTTATTGTAGTAGTTGGGATTTCCAGGACAATGTTGACTATAAATATTTAGGATTCTTGTTTTATTCCATCAGGGGAAAAGATACAGCTATTCAAAATTAAGAAAAATGTCAACCGTGGGGTTTTTGGTAGATGTCCATTAACAGGTTGAGGTAGTTATGTCTATTCCTTCTTTCTTGACAGTTTTTATTATAAGTAATGTATTTTGTCAACTCATTTTTCTGCATCTCATTGATATTACATAACTTTTCTCTTTTACTTGTTTCATATGGTGAATGACACTGATAGATGCTTTTAATATTTATGCATTCTTGTGATAAAGTCTTTTTGGTCATAATATATTATTCTTTTAATCTAATGCTGGACTTGACTTGCAAATATATGTTAAAAATTTTAATGTCTATGTTTATGTGGAGTTATAATGTAATTTTTTTCTTTTAATGGATTTATCTGTTTTTGATATCAGAATAATGCTGGCCTCATAAAAACTGCCAAGGACTGTCCCCTTCTTTTAAGTTACTGAAGAATTTATGTACTTGCTCCTTAGATGTTTGGAAAAATTAACCAATGAAGCCATTTGGGCAGGAATTTTCTGTTTGAGAGAAATTTTAACCAAAAATTAAATTACAGAATATACAGGGCTTCATCATGTTATACAATTTTTTATCTTAGTTTGGTAATACCTATCTTTCAAGAAATCTGTCCCTTCATCTATAGTTGTAAACTTTTTCAACATAAAGTGGTTTAAATATTTCCTTATTATCATTTCAATTTCAAAGAAACTGTAGTGATATTTCCTTTTCATTAATAATTTGTATTATTTTTCTCTTATATAACTAAAGATATATGAATTTTATTGTTCATTCCGGGAATTAATTTTTCTCCACTGTTTTTGTGGGTGTTTTAAAATTTTCTGATTTCTGCTTTTATCTGTATTATATCCTTTTTAAAATATATTTTGGGTTTAATTTTTTTTCTTTTTCTAATTTGGATGGACCTATCCTTTTTCCTAACATAAGTATTTAATGCTATAAATTTCCCCATACATTGCTTTAGTTGTATCTCACATTTTTGTAAACACTATGTTTCTTGTTTTTATTCAGTTCAAATATTTTGAGTCCTTTTGTGATTTCTTCCTTTATTCATGTGTTATTTAGTAGTGTCATTTTATTTCCAAATTTAAAGTAATTTTTAGGTATCTTTTGTGACTGGTTTTCATTAAATTCACTCTTGTCAGTGAATATACCAGTATGCTTTAAGTTATTCTAAATTTGTTGAGACTAATTTAATGGCCCAGCATATAATCTATCTTGATTTATGTTCCATGTGTACTATAGGTATAACAATTTCTGTGTCAATTAAGTCAAGTGGGTTGGGGGAACTGTCCTGGTTTCCATTTTCTTATTCTTCTTAAATTTTCTATGTGCTTGTTCTACCAGTTACCAAAAGACGAGTAAAAATTTTTTTAAAAAACAGTCTGACAACACTAGGAATTGGCTGGGATGGATATGGGAAACTACACAGCTGGATAAAGTATTATAATCACCAAGAAGAACAAGTTGATCATATTTAAGAAATACAGAATGTGCATCTCCACAAGCCAAAATCTTACTAACAGGTATATACCCAAGAGAAGCCCTTGCATACATTCACAAAAGACTTACAAAAGAATGACCATTAATATATTGCTTGTAATTCCAAAAATTCAGCAAAGGAGAAAAAATGAACATAAATAGGGTAATGTATTAAATACAAATGACTAAATAAACACTGCAGTTTTTTTCTTTTTTTTTTTTTTTTTTGGTCAAGTCAAATTTCTTTGAAGTACTTAAACAGATACTATTGTGTATTTGGACTTAATATTCACAATTTACTTTCAAAATGAAACAAAAATTTTAATTTTAAGAAAGACTGGCAGTGATAAGTAACTAATGATTCTCTGTCTTCTACATGATTTTTCTCACTCTTTTTTTGTTTGTTTGTTTTTTGAGTTGAAGTCTCACTCTGTTGCCCAGACTGGAGAGTAGTGGCACGCTCCCAGCCACCACAGCCCACCTGCTGGGCTTTGGGGATCCTTCAGCCTCAGCCTTCCAAGTAGCTGGAACTACAGGCGTGCGCTACCACGCCTGGCTAATTTTTTTCGTTTACCGTAGAGATGAGGGCTTGCCAAGTTGCCCAGGCGGGTCTCGAACCCATGGGCTCAGGCAATCCACTCACCTTGGTCTCCCAAAGCGCAGGATTACAGGCTGAGTCACCGAGCCTGGATACACTGCAGTTTAAACAGTGGACTATAACTACATGCAACTTGAACAAATCTCAAAAATACAATTTGAATTTTAAAAGGCAAGTCCTACAAGGATTTGTACAGTACGCTTCAATTTACACAAATTTTAAAAGTATGAAAATGCTATATATAGTTTCATGACTGTATAAATACATAAGAAAATAATAAAAGTAATGATGAAAAATACATATATATATTTGAGAATAGTTGTTAAATCTGACTCAGAAAAATAATTGGTTGGGGAGGAACAGCATGAGGGCTTCAACATGACGTTCAAGGTTTAAAATAAGATCTTAAAACAAAAATGGTAAAATGTTAACATTTGTGAAATCTGGGTGTTAGTTGTATTAATATCTATGCTTTTTTATATATTCTAATATTTCTATAATTAACGATCTTGGTGTACCTTTTAATGACTAATAGATTAACATAAAAAATGTAAAAAGATCATTAACATGTAATTCACAAAACAAATGCAAAATATAAAAACATTACAAATTCATAAAGATGTTTGAATTTTAAAAAGAGTGTTAACATTCACTACGGATAAAGATATGAGGAAAGGGTGCTCTTAGATACAGTTAGTGACAGTATAAATTGATCTAGCATTTTTGTTAGGAGATTTGACAGAATATATCTATTTTCAATAATGCAAGCCCTGTATCCCCTTCCTCCTTCAAATATATAATTTCCAAGAATACCTACTACAGACATACTCACATAGGTATGCAAATATCTATTGCCGGGAGCCACAATCACTAGTAAAAGTAAGGTAAAAGGGACCTGAAAACAGGAAAAACGCCGGCTGGGAGCAAGGCCCCAGTAAAATGCGGCCATGATGGAGGCAAAGCCCCATGGATCCTGTTGACAGACCTTCCCTAACTTTGAAGGATTGTGTGCATAGGCTTGAGAATATTCCCTCTTTAATTAAGATAATAGATGCGCAAGTGGATGATGGCATTTGACAGCAAAAATTATACATAGGCATAATGGAGGTGAGATTGCAGCAAAAAGGGTGCCCCTTAGAATGTGCAAGGATGTGGAATTAGCAGCGAACCTATGTATAAAAATGTAAAAAGGGCTCAACAGCAAAAATCTCCCCCCTGAAGGGACAAGGGAATGCAAATTTGGAAACCTTTAGCTAAAAGGAAAAGGTACTTCCTCATACCCTTTATAAGTAACAACATTGACAGTTGTGATTGATGAGGAAGTGAGAAACTGAGACAGAGTATCTCCAAAAACAGGTGTTTTCGGGAAAAACAAGTCACAGACATGCCTTTTGATTTAAGAAATATTATAGTTTAATTAGAAAGAGGGTTAAAATTAAAGTAAGGATTAGAATTAAATAAATAACAGTTACAATTAAAAGATAAATGTTTATTATAGATGTAGGTATTAGTTAAATAGAAGGAATAGGAAATAATTAAGTTTTAAGGTAAACTTAAAATTATATACACTTAATGTAGGTTTAAAATTAAATATATTTAGGATTAGAAGATTAATTTCATATATAAGTTTTGTTTAGAAATATAAAATATAAAATGGGTAGAATTAAGAAAATAGATAGAACAGCGAAGAGATTCAGTTGGCCTAGAGGTCACAGGATGTGGCTGATAAATTGGCAGTTGGTATTTTGTTACACCACTGGTAGCAGGAAGGAACAAAATGAAACTTATAAAGGTCAACTTCCCCACAAACAAAAGAAAAAGCATGATGTAAACATGTAATGTGTAACATGGGATACATTTTGTGGGTAGGGGGGTCAATAAAAAAACTATATAAGCTTGTAAGAATTGAATAAAAATTGGCAGAGTCTTGAGCTCTCCCCAGGAAGAGGATTCCTGTCATGTTTGTCTTTTCTTTTTCGTCGCTTCCTGATTCCCCCGTCTCAAGCCCTGACTCTCTCCTGGAGCTGGACTCCAGCAATCTATGTAACCAGTTATACATTATGAAGTTATTGTTATTTACGTTAGTATAAAAACATCAACTTAAAAGCCTAACAATTATGAGCATCTTTCTTAATGGCCAATATCATGCACACTTGGAGCAAGAGCTACCGATAATGTAATCCAAGTGAAGATTGTCTTACAGAATTTTGGGTAGATATGTTCAGCTTCATGTAGTAGATCCAGTAAGATCTAACACCATGTGCCAGGCCCTTCTCTAGAACAGTGGTTCTCAACTGAGTGTAGTTGTGCCCCCTCTCCCAACACACCCCCCAGAGGAAAATTTGGCAATGTCTGGACATATTTTGGGCTGTCAAGACTGGGCACCTAGAGTCAGAAGCCACAGATGCTGATAAATATCCTAGAATGCACATGACAGCCCTCCACAACAAATAATTTTCCTACCCAAAATGTTATTAGTACCAAGGTTAAGAAACCCTGCTCTGGAGTAATTTACTTGCACTATTTCTCTAATCTCAATTACAATCATATGAAGAAGAAAATATTTTTCCTTATTTTAAGCATGAAGAAACAGTTTCAGAGAGATTAAATATCATATCCAAAGTAACAAAACTAATAGGAGGCAGAGCTTCTTACCTAACCAAAAGGTTACATTGGCAGACTAAAAAAAAAAAAAAGACATAATAATATTACTATGTTCTCATATTATGGATTATTATATAACTCTTAAAAAAAGGAGACTTATATGAATGGCATGAAATGATCTCCAAGCCACAGAGCTAAAAAAAAGATATTTGCAATGTATGAAGCTAATAAAAGAGTAGTATTCAAATTATATAAATATCTCCTGTAAACTAACAAACAAGTAAAAAGTTATAGAAGTCACATAATATGTAATCGCATTTACATGACCAAAAAGTATGTATATGAAAAATAATCACAAATTTTATTTATCTAGTACTAATAAACCAAAAAAATGGAATTATTCTAAAATGATAATTTTTATAAGCATTCATTTAGAAAATGTAAACACAAAAAAATTGAAGAAAAATTTGTCATGGTATGCGGGATTTGGTGATGGTGCGAGCTCTAGAAATTTGAAGAGGTTAGTAACAACTGGATGAAAATGGCAGGGATGGTAATGAAGTGATGGTGATGCCATGGAGTGCCACTGATAACAAAAAGTATGACAATTCTTGGTTGTTGTAAGTTCTGTTGTAATGTAGAAAAGTGCTTAAAGCATCTAAATAAATTTTGCAAATAAATGTGTAACATGACCACACCTTTCTAGATCATTAATTTGATAACTAATTTAGAAAATTAATTTAACTTTAAAGTAACCTAACTTGATTTCAGATAATTTGATTTTAGATAATTACTTGGGAAATTTAAAAACCTACTTTCTGGAAGTTTCCTTAATTAAGAGGAAAAAGGGTCCAAAATACTGCACATGAAATTTCTTCTATTACACACATGCAGAATAGCAAAAACAGAGGGGCAATGGTCCTGCAAATCGATGCCTAAAAAGAGAATTTGGTTGATTGGAAGACCCTTTGTTCTTCTGTATACCTTGATGGATTTGATATGTAAAGTTTGTTGGGAGAGAGAAACGGATAGTAAACAGTTCTGCATAACACAAGGTGAAAAATTCAGAACATCTGGAAATGATACTAAAAGGGTGGAGCAGAGATGAAGGGGGAGGAAGCATGGGAGACAATGAGGTACTAGAACGTCCTTAATGTAACCCTATTCCACAGTACTTTTCATCAAAATCTCCTAGAATTCCTGAAATGACTGGCATGAATATATCTTTGGGGAAAGCAGTTGACGTAGAGGAAACAGAGGTAACGTGTGCACAGGCAGTGTGAGGGAAGGAGCCTAGAAAGGATGTCCAGTCTTTTTTTTCTACTTTACCCCAAAATTGGACAGAAATCTTGAGTCAAGGCCTTACACCCTTATGGCCCAAGAAATGTGGGGCTTTAAGGAATTCCTGAAGATTCTGGTGGCAGAAAGCCCTCACTTAACACCTGCACTATACTTATATAGGGTGTATATGAAGAACTCCATGAAAACACATTAAACTGCTATCTGAAGTAATCTCTAGAGTGGATTTGGGGACTGGTGATTGACTCTTTATACATTCACTTCTGGATAGCTTTATTATTTTATAATAAATAACATTAATGTTTTGAATCTTTGAAAGGAATCTGAGATTATATGAAATATGAGCTACACAAGTAAAAACAATTTGAGATTGCATCATATAAAATGCATTGCCTAGGTTAAAAAAGGTAACGCTTTCACTACAACTTCTATTAGATTATATTAGAAAGATAGAAAACTGTTAAGGATAGTTGTGGTGTTTGTTCTGGAAACAAGAAAGTGGTAATCATGGGGTGGCTAGGTTATCAAGAGTGAAAGACATGTTGCTTTTGATTTGTTTTGACAAATATATAGTCATGTAACAACCATTAAAATCATTATATAAAATATTTCTGTCACCTCCACAAGTTCCCTGTGCTCCTTTCCCTCATTACCTGACTTCTTCATTCAATTCCTTTCCCTCATTACCTGACTTCTTGATAATCATTAATCTAGTTTTGTCTTTTTTAGAATTTCATACAAATATAATCAAACAATATGCAGTTTTATATGTTTAGCTTCTGTCATTTATCTAATTCATAAACTGTATTAGTTTGCTGAGTAGTATTCCATTGAATTAACATACCACACTATGTTTGTTTTCCAGTTAGGACTAATGTGAATAAATCTGCTATGAACATTTGAGAACAATTATGTGGATATTTGTTTTTATTTTTTCCCTAATGACTAATAATATTAAGCATCTTACTTGTGAGTTTACTTTCCATCTGAATATATTCTATAGTGAATTGTCTGCTCAAACATTTTGTCCATTTTTACGGTGGTGTCATCTTATTAGTGAAGAAAGTTATTTATATATTCTGAAAACAAGCACTTTAACAGATATGTCTCTTGCAAATATTTTCTACCACTCTATTATATTTGTATATTTAAGTCAGTATTATTTGAAAAGGAGAAAGTTTTAATATTTTAAGATGTTTTATCAATGTTTGTCTTTTAAGGTTATAGTTTTGTATCCCATCTAAAATTATTTGGCCTATGCCAAGTGAAGATTTTCTCTTAAGAATTCTCTCAGCTGGGCTCGGTGGCTCAGCCTGTAATCCCGCACCTTTGGGAGGCTGAGGTGAATGGATTGCCTGAGCCTGCGGGTTCGAGACCCGCCTGGGCAGGCGAGACCTCATCTCTACAATAAATCAAAATATCCGCCAGGCGTGGTAGCGCATGCCTATAATTCTGGCTACTTGGAAGGCTGAGGCGGAAGGATCGCTGGAGCCCAGCAGGTCGAGGCTGCGGTGGCCGGGAGCGGCTGCTGCACTCCAGTCTGGGCGACAGAGTGAGACTCCAACTCAAAAAAAAAAAAAAAAGAATTCTCTTAATGGGTTATAATCCATTCAAATTAATATTTGTGGTTGGTGTGAGATAGGTATCAAGATGCATTCTTTCCATTTGGATATCAAACTCTTCCACCTCAAAAATTAGACTTCGCCTGGGCAACTGAGCGAGACATTATCTCTACAATAAATCAAAAAATTAGCCGGGTGTGGAAGACTGAGGTGGAAGGATTGCCTGAGCCCAGCAGGTCGACGCTGGGGTGTCCGTGAGCGTGCCATTGCACTCCAGCCTGGGCAATAGAGTGAGACTCCAACTCAAAATCAAAACAAAACAAAGCAAAAAACTAGAATTTCTCCATGAAATTACATTGGCAATTTTACTGAAAAATCAACAAGCCATATTTGAACAGATCAATTTCTGAACTATCTCTTTTGTCCCATGTTTTTTGTGCCAAGATCAGATTATCTTGATTTATTAAAGCTTTACAATATCATTCAGTAAGATATTTTAAGTCCTTGAACTTCGATCTTTTTTCCAAAATAGTTTTAGCTTTTCTAGGTACTCTGCAGTTTCATAAATATTAAAATAAACCTGTCAATTTTTACCCAAAAAGTTTTTTTTTTAATTTTGAATGCATCAAATCTATAAATCAATTCAGAAATAGTAGACATCTTAAAAATGAGTTTTCTGATTCACAAACTTAATAGATTTCTCCATTTACTTAGGTATTCTTTAATGTCTGTCAGCAATATTTTTCAGTTTTCAATATATAGGTAAAGGACAAATAAAGAACAACGGTATATTCTAAATATGTCATATTTTTGATAGTATTGAAAATGACAATTTAAAATTTCTACTTCTAATCATTCACTGATGCTATAAACTTATGATAAATTGATATTTGAACATGAATTTTGTATCCCACAACTTTGCTAAGCTCACATCTTAGTTTTAATAGGATTGTCTATATAGACCACCATGCTTTCTCTGAACAAAGAAAGCTTTGCTTCTTCCTTTACAATCTGAATTCCTTCCATTTATTTTCTTGCCTTTTAGAAGTTCCTTGCTTCCAGAAGTATTAATGATATTGGACTCTTTTGAGAATATTCTCCAGGAAAACTCTTTACTGGCTGATAATTTCTTGCTTTAAAATTATAAACACACCAATGCAAGACAGAAGCTAAAATGAGAAAGAGAAAGATTACAGTAAAAATTGGCAAGTTCTACGACATCAAATTGTTCTTCTAGTCCTGTATCTATTTCATGTCAATTTCTACCCTATATATCTTGGATCAGATAATTAAAATGATATAAAAGTGCTGTATATCTCTAATAAATAAAACTGAAGCTACAAATATCTTCATCACATACACAAACACACATATACATAAACAGTTTTTAATCTTATATCCAGGCCTTACCAGCTGACTGACTAGAGTGACTTATTTTTTTTTTTTTTGAGTTGGAGTCTCACTCTGTTGCCCAGATTGGAGTGCAGTGGCCGCTTCCGGCCACCACAGCCTCGACCTGCTGGGCTCCGGCGATCCTTCCGCCTCAGCCTTCCAAGTAGCCGGAATTACAGGCATGCGCTACCATGCCCGGCTGATTTTTTAATTTATTGTAGAGATAAGGTCTTGCTGCCCAGACGTGTCTCGAACCCGCGGGTTCAGGCAATCCACTCACCTCAGCCTCCCAAAGGCGCGGGATTACAGGCCCGGCTAGAGTGACTTATTTAATCTCTATAAACATATCTACAAAATTGGGTAACAACATATATCTTGGTGGGTTTCTGTGAAAGTTAGCCATACTTTATGGCAATACATGTACAGCATATAGTAGTGTTCAATAAATACTGTTATATTTGGGGCCTTAAGTCTTTTTTCCTTTATTGATTAGATTTACTAAAAAAAAAAAAAAAAAAAAAAAGGGCAGAGGGGTCACTAGCTACCTATCCTTATAGGTAGGATTAGGGAAAGAGTCTGGTCCTTTTTTCATTCCTTGCACTTGCAGAGTTTTTTTGTAATTTACTGTCTACCACTAACATAGTACAGCAAGTTATTTTTATTTGTTCATATATGTAAACTGAGTTAGAACTTACAAAAATGTGTAATCTAAGAGTATCTCAAATTATTAAAGGTAAAATAGGAATGTCCAAATCAGATGTGTGCTCAGGAATTAATACTAGAGTTTATTATTTTATCTACCAAAAAAATCAAAATAAATTTCCCTTATATAGCAACATCTTTTAGGACCATGAAATACAGTTTAGTTTATAAAAACTAGACTTACACATAATCCATAGTTGCAGCACACACTTTTTTTCCCTAGAAAGTATATAGTCATATTACATAAAGCCCAAAAGAACTTGTAGATGCATTTATAAAGTACTTTAAAAATGTATTGTATTATCATGGTTATTACTATTTATATTATTGTAGTAGTTGTCCACTGTTTCCTCTTTCACTTTACTGTATTTTTTAACTATCCAAGATTAATTTATTAAAATCAGTTTCAGAGTAACAGGAAGAGAAGCATACATATTCTGTACACACACATGACTGAATATGTATCTTCTGGAATAAGAGGTAATGGAAAGAAATGAGAGAAGGATTAAGTAGACAGTTGATTATGTAGTTCCAATATAGAGTCTGATGTATTCTCTCACAAAACTATGGTGAGTTATTAATAGGTTCAGAACATAAACACGTAAGACCATGTGACCAAGGACCCAAAAATTGGACACCGTGCACTTGTGGAGACTTCACAGCCAAAGTCAAGAGCAGCCAAGTTATTAGAACACTTACTAAAATACTACAACTGAGCTAACTATAGGCAAATGCTTTGGAGACCTTTTAAACCATATTAACGTGCAGTGTTAGAGCATCCTCAGGGATACTTTAGTGATGTTATGCCAAAGCATTTCAAATGAAAATAGGGATTTCCATATTCTTGAACTTAAAACACACTCTAAATATACATCAGTGGATTTACCTTTCTTCTTTTATCATTCCACCCACTAACCCCCTTTATGATTCTACCTCCCTCATCAGAAGGTTGTGTCAATTCACACAGATTATGTAAACTCTTGGGGCCTGACAAAGAGAAGAAACTATAGAAACTGAAAATGCAAAATAAACAATCATGGAAATTAAATAAGTATTAAAATCTAGTATTTAATTTGCCATTTTACCAGTTAAGATTTGGGTCAGATTTTTCAAGTGATATTTGTATGTTTTGTCTGTTTTTCTCTGACCACCTCAAAGTGTCTCTCCTGATAGAATTCTTCAGCATCATTTTATCCCTTAAAGCTAAGATTCAATATGACTTACAGGAATAAGAATTCAGTTTAATCTTAATCTACAATCATCTTAAGTAGAAGAAATTTAAACACATTAAGAAAAAAACTATAAGTTTTACTGTGTATATATCCAAACACATATCTCCATATAGTACCATAGAGTGGCAAACTGGATAAAGAAGCATGAATCAAAACCAAACACTTGGATATGACCATTCATATGGTATTTTCTTCTACTTACTGAGCCAAGTTTTTCTAAGGTAACAGTTGCAATTAAGTCTTCATAAATATTTATTTTCTAAAATGACAGAGATTCCACATTTACTTACATATCAGATTTCATGAAGTCTAAGATGTCCTTAGTGCTATGATAGACCTCTATGTAAAAGCTGTTAAACTTAGGAAATTGTTAATTGGAATTAACTAAATACAGTGTTTCTATCCTTTACTAAGCTTCTTTGTATCATTAATAAATTAATGCTTAACAGATTAACTATCTAAGAGTCTTTATTTCCCTAACATTTTCCCAGTCATAATCCCTGTGGTCTGGAGAGATCTCTCAAAACTCACATTACCAGTATGGCTTTAGCTTTTAATAAAAGGTACTGTACTGGAATCCTTGACTGTTTAAACATACACATAATCATTGGTCAAAGCTTACACACTTAGAGAATAACTCATTATGTTTGTGAGTGAAATATACTTCCTGAAAAGTTCGGTTTGGATTTTGTTAGTCTGTCTCTATTTACTTGTTTACTTGATTTGAGTACTGACTCTAACAACTTTGGTCTTTTTCACAGCAGTAGGATGGAAACAACAGCACAGTCTGGTACCTGGGTTCATGTCCTAATCCTGCAAAGACACTGTGTAATTTCCTATTTTATATTCATTATTTATATAACCTCAAATGAATAACTTGGATTACTTGTTCCCATAAATCTTATAAAAATTTCAATCTTGTTAATGATTTGAATTGTTCATTTTAATTATTATAATATGGATTAATAATCATTTCCTCACATTGTTTAAGATAAAAATTCTTCCAAAATTAAATTTTAGATTAAGCATAATCCTATCAAAGTCCCAAACAAGTTCTCTGCAAATATTGACAATCTGATCCTACAATTTATATAGAAATAAAGGAATCCAGAATAGTCTAAACAATTCTGAAAAAAGAAAATCAAATGTGAAAGAGATAAAATTCACAATTAAAAAAATTATAAAGCTACATAAATTAATACAGTATGGTACTGACATAAGTATAAAACATAGATCAAAGCGACAGTATTCATAGTTCAAGAATACACTATGTATTTTCAACAAATGGTGCTGAGTCTATTGAATATGTACATGCAAAGAGATAAATTTAGAATGTTACCTTACACCACACACAAAAACTAATAAATCATAAACTAACTGAAATTATGGAAAAAATATAGGAAAAAGTCCTTACGATTTTGGGGCAGACACAGAGTTCTTAGGTATAACATAAACATAAAATCATGCTCCATAATAAAAAATGATAACTGGATTTTATCAAAAATATTTACAATTGACTTTAAAAAGCACCATTAAGAAAACAAACAGACAATCACAGACAGAAGAAAACATTAGTAAATCACTTGCCTAATAAGGGATTTCTGTCCAGAGTATATGAATTCTTAAACTTAAATAGTAGTCTGGGCATGATGGCTTACACCAGTAATACAAGCACTTTGGAGGACTAGACAGGTAGATCACTTGAGGCCAGTAGTACAAGGCCACACTGGGCAACACAGAAAGACTTGATCTCTACAAAAAAACAAAAAGGAAGTCAGGCATGGTAGCACATACCTATAATCCCAGCTACTCTATAGGCTAAGGTGGAATGATTGCCTGAGCCCAGGTGGTTGAGACTATAGAGAACTATGATTGTGCCACTGCACTCCAGTCTGGGCAGAAGAGTGAGATTCCAACTCACAAAAAAAACTGAAAATATAAAAGAAGAGATTCAAGATGACCATTTTGGAGCAGTAGACCTGTGCTACAATCCTAAGCAAGACAGAAAGTAGGGACAAAGCTGCAGATAGATGGAGACACCTTGACTGCTTTTGTTTGGATGAGTGAAGCATCCTGCACCCACAAAGGTCTCTTTTAACATACAGAGATAAGAAAATGATGGCACATGCAGGAATCTGGGTACCCCATTCCCTGTCATGAGCCAGGCTTGTAAAGGAACTGAAGCCCTTCCTAGTGAATGAGAGTGGGTGAGTGTATCTAAGATACATTTGCTTCATTCAGCCCCTACCAGTCATGTTTTCTGTCCCACACAGGAGGAGTTCTGATGAGGGCGCAGTAGCAAACAAATGAACCCCAAGCAGAATCAAAGAAAAAACAAAACAACTCACGCTGGGTCACTAGTCATGAGCATGACTTGGGCTGGCTTCCAGGCAGGGAAAGTCCGCCTGCAGAGTTAACCTCACTGGCACCAGCCTATCTTCCCAGCCAGATCAAGAAGAATTACCTCCAAGTCCTGTGGTGCCTAAAGGGCAAATCACCTCCCTCCTCCCCCATGGCAGGGAAATTGCTCTTTTTCAATTTGACCAAGGAGTAAGCAACATGAAAGCCATCCTAAAGCTTTCTTGGTAGGAAAGCTTCTGGAATACCAACCACAATCAGCAGATGAAGGTGTGAACATACACCCAACAACTCTCCACAGAGTGATAGCAGCAGGGTCTGCTACATTTGAGAAACCTGTCGTAGGGTAGAGCAAGGAGCACAAGTGAATGCCTCCTCTCTCTCTCTCACTGAGTGACCTATATTGAACCACAGAAAGGACCCTAGAACAGAAGCCAGTGACTAGTTTCTGAGTAACAAAAGCCAAAGGAATTACAGAGAGAAAAGAAAAGCCTGTCATACATGAGAAAAATCAGTGAAAAAAACATAGGTAACACTCAGAGTACTAAAAAGACAGAACCTGAAAAAGAAGCTGTCAAAGCAAAAACAGTGGAAACCCACCCAAATGACCTGCCCCAGCTGACAGTCAGAGAAATCAGAGATTGGACAGCTAAAATGAAGAGAGAGACTTGAGAGAAACTAGAAATGAAACTCACCAAATTTGTACAGGAAGTAAAAGCGGAGTTGACCAATTTCAGAAAAACCTATTCTAATAAAATGGAAATTAAAAACTCTATCCTGGAAATAAAAAGCACAGCAACATACAGAGCAGGATCAACTAAGCACAGGAAAGAATCTCAGAGCTTGAAGACCAAAGTATGGAATGAACCCAATATGTCAAAAAAAAAAAAAGAAAAAAAGAAAAAAGCTCAAAAAGAAGGAGCAAAGTCTCCAAGAGATGTGGGACTATGTCAAGATGCCAAATCTATGCCAGACAGGTATTCCTGAGAACACCATGGAACATATATTCAATGAGGTCATCTAAGAAAACTTCCCACATCTTGCTAGAGAGGCAATGTTCAAGCACAAGAGATTCAGAGAATCCCATGAGGTATCACATAAAATAACAAACCACCCAAAGACACATAATAATCAGCCTGCACAAAGTAAGAATGAAAGAAAATAATCCTGAATGCAGCAAGAGAGAGAAGTCAGACTACCTAATGGGGTAGACATATCAGAATTGTTCTAGACATATGTGCAGAAACACTAGAAACCAGAAGAGACTGGAATCCAATCCTTAATGTTTTTAAAGATAAGCAATTCCAGTCAAGAATTCTCTACCCTACCAAGCTAAGCTTCATCAGTAATGGAAAATTAATATCTTTCCCAGATATCCAATCCCTAGGAGAATATGCTGCCTTCAAATCAGCCCTCCAGAAGATGAAGAAGAAAAAGAAAGAAGAAAGTAGAAAGAGGAAGGAAGAAGAATAGGATTAGGAGGAGGAGGAGGGGAAGGAGGAGCAGGAGGAGGAGGAGAAGGAGGAGGAAGAGGAGGAGGAGGAGGAGAACAGTCATACCCATCATCCACGTAAGTACAGAGACAACAGAGCATACAGGACACTCACAAAAATGGAAAATACACACACATATAAATGCAAGAGTAAAAAGGAAACAAAGCAGCCCCCTAAGAGCCCTATGACAGTGAAAAACTCTCACATTCCAACAATCAATTTAAATGACAATAGACTAAATGTGCCACTGAAATGACATAGAGTGGCAATCTGGATAAATAAGCATGATACAACAGTCTACTGCCTTCAGGAAACCCATCTCACTCCAAAGGACACCCACAGGTTCAAAGCTGAGGGTGGAAAATGGTCTTTCAGACAAATGGAAAACAAAAGCAAGCAGGAGCAGCTAATCTGATATCAGACAAAGCAGGCTTAAAACCATCAAAAATTCAAAAGGACACTACATAATGATAAAAGGCTCAATCCACCAAGAAGAGATATCCATCCCAAACATACATGCTTCAACACAGGAACACCAGGTTTTATAAAACAACTACTAAGTAAACTAAGAAAGGACACTAACTCTCACACAATCATAACTGGAGCCCTAAATACTCCACTAACAGCTCTAGATAGAAAATTGAGGCAAAAAACCAACAAGGAGATCTGGAACCTTAACTCAATCAAATGAATTTAATAGACATCTACAAAACTCTTCACCCATCATCTACTGAGAATACATTCTACTCATCAGCACATGGAACGTACTCCAAGAATGATCACATTCTTGGACACCAATCAAGCATGAACAAATGTTAAAAGATCAAAATAATACCATGCATCTTCTCAGGTGCAATGGACTAAAAATAAAAATCACCATCAAGATCCCCATATAACACGCAAAGACATGGACACTAAACAACCTGCTGCTGAATGACATCTGCATCAACATGAAAATCAAGACAGAAATAAAAAGATGCCTGGAAACAAACAAAAACAAAGACACATGAGAATCTCAGGAATACCATGAAATCAGAGTTAAGAGGAAAATTTATACCATTGGTTGCACACATCAAGAAAACAGAAAGATCACAAGAAAACAACCTAACATTACACCTAAGGAAGCTGAAAAGGGCAAGAATATCTAAATCCTCACATCAGCAGAAGAACCCAGTTCACCAAGATAAAATCACAATTGTAGACTATAGAAGACAAAAATATCATAAAAAGGATCAACAAGAAAAAAAGCTGTTTCTTTGAAAGGATCAAAAAGATTGACAGACCACTGAATAAGTTGACTATAAATAAATAAATAAAAATAAATATGTAAATAGAGAGAGAAAGAGAGCGAGACCAAATAAACACAATTAGAAATGCAAAGGTGAAGTCACAATTGACCCTGAAAAAATTCAAAAGGTTATCAGAGATGTACTATGAACAACTGTATACAAATAAACTAGAAAACCTAAAGGAAATGGAGGACTTTCTGACATCACACAACATCCCAAGTTTAAAACAAGAAGAAATGAAATCCTAGACAGATCAATAACGATCCAGGAAACTGACTCATTTATAAGAAACCTACCCACCCAAAAAAGTTCCAGACTAGATGGCTTCTCAGCAGAATTCTACAAGACATAGAAGAAGGAGCTGATACCAATCTTATTCAAAGTATTTCAGGCAATTGAAAACAATGGAATTGTCCCCAACCCATTTTATGAAGCTAACATCATACTGATATCCAATCCTGGCAAAGGAAAGAGAATATCATACATATAAACACAAATGTTCTACCAAATCGAATCCAGTAATACATCTCAAGAATGATCTACCATGACCAGGTCGGCTTCATTCCTGAGACGCAGCACTGATTCAATATTTGCAAGACCATAAATGTAATTCAGCACATTAATAGATGTAAAACAAAGAAATATATGATTATATTATTAGATACAGAAAAGGTGTTCAACAAAATCCAGTATCGCTTCTTAAAAAAAACCCTTAAGCACCTAGGCATAGAAGGAACATTCCTCAAAACAGTAAAAACCATCTATGACAAACCCATGGCCAACATTTTGCTCAATGAGCAGATGCTGGAAGCATTCCCCTAAAACTGGGAAAAAGACAAAGATGCCCACTCTCACCCTTCTTGTACAACATAGGGCTGGAAGTCCTTGCCAGAGCAATCAGACAAGAGAAGGAAATCAGGGGTATCGAAATAGGAAAAAAGGAAGTCAAGCTATCTCTTTTTGTGGACAATATGATTATATACCTTGAAAACCCTAGGGTGTCCGTCAAATGTTTCCTTGCACTGATAAATGACTTTGGTAAAGTTTCAGGTTACAAAATCAATATGCAAAAGACAGTTGGATTTCTACACACAGCAACAAGCAGGCAGAGAACCAAATAAAAAGCACAATCCCATTCACAATAGCCACACCAAAAAAAAAAAAGAAAGAAGAAAGAAAGAAATATTTTGGCATTAACCTAACCAGAGCAGTAAAAGACCTTCACAATGAGAGCTGTTCAAAGAAATCAAGGATGACACAAGCAAATGAAAAAACATCCCCGCGGGTTCGAGATCCGCCTGGGCAGCGAGACCTCATCTCTACAAAAAATCAGCCAGGCGTGGTAGCACATGCCTGTAATTCCGGCTACTCGGAAGGCTGAGGAGGAAGGATCGCCGTAACCCAGCAGGTCGAGGCTGCGGTGGCCGGGAGCGGCCACTGCACTCCAGTCTGCGTGACAGAGTGAGACTCCAATTCAAAAAAAAAAAAAGAAAGAACATCCCATGCTCATTAATTCAAAGAATTAATATTGTCAAGATGTCCATCCTACCCAAGGCAATCTACAGATTCAACGTAATACCCATCAAATTACCAACACCATTTTTTCAGCCTTGGAAATGACAACACAGAAATTCACAAGGAAACAGAAAAGAGCACGAATAGTCAAAACAATCCTCAGCAAAAGGAACAAAGCAGGAGTTAACACACTTCCAGACTTTAAACTTTATTATAAGCCTGCAGTAACCAAAACAGTCTTGATGTTGGTGCAAGAATAGGCACACAGACCAATGGAACAGGACAGAGATTCCAGAAGTAAAAACAAGGTCTCTCAACCAACTAATCTTTGACTAAGCCACCAATCACTATCACTGAGGAAAGGAGACTGTATTTGCCAAATGGTGCTGGGAAAACTGGCCGACCACATGCAGAAGAATGAAACTGGACTCCTACCTTTCACTATATACAAAAAATAACTTTTTAAAGTTGATCAATGGCCTAAATGTAAAACTTCAAATTATAAGACTCCTAGAAGAAAACATAGGAGACACCCATATGCACATCAGAGTAGGCAACTTATTTGTGATGAGTCCCCAAAAGCAAATGCCATAAAAGCTAAGATAGACAAGTAGGACCTTATCAAACTGATAAGCTTTTGCATAGCAAAAGAAACCATCAAGAGAGTGGGGAGACAACCCACAGAATGAAAAAAAGATTTGCAAATTATATATCTGACAAAGTCCTAACATTGGGTACCTACAAGGAACTCAAACAAAGTGAAAAGAAAAACAAGCAACCCCATTAAAAAGTGGGCAAAGGACATGAATAGATACTTTTCAAAAGAAGGCATATGAGCAGTCAACAGACAAGAAAAGATGCTCAGCCTCACAAATTATCAGAGAAATGAAAATCAAAACTACAACAAGATACCACCTAACTCCAGTAAGGATGGCTATTATGATGATGCAGGTGTGTAGAAAATGAGCACTTATACACTGCTGGTAAGAGTGCAAGTCAGTTCAACCTCTATGGACAGCAGTGTGGCCATTCCTAAAAGAACTAAAAATTGACATTTCATATGATCCAGCAATCCCTCTCCTGAGAATATACCCAGAGGAACATAAATCATTCTTACAGAAATGACACCTGCACATGCATGTTTACTGCCATACTGGTCACAATAGCAAAAACTTGGAACCAACCCTACAGCCTGTCAAAAATGAACTGGATAAAGAAAATGTTGTACATATACGCAATGGAGTATTATGCAGCCATAAGGAAGAAAAAAGTCATGGACTTTGCAGCAAATGGATGGAGCTGGAGACCATTATACTAAGTAAACTCACAGAAACAAAAATCTGAATATCGCACGTTCTCACTCATAAGTAGGACTTGAACATTAGTTACATCAGCACAAGGGTGGGATTGGCACTTCTAGGAGAAGAGGGAGGGAGAAGAGTGGGTGCTATGTGACAACACAAAAGATACTTGGTTTATTAACAGGGGGAGTGAGGGTCAGTTAGAAGCCCAAACTTCACTTGCATGCATCCTACTTATGTAGCTAATTTTCACTTTTACCCCCACATTCCTATAATAAAAATTTTAAAGTCATAAATAGCAGAAAAATCTAATTAAAAAGTGGGCAAAAGACTCGAGTAGATATTTCATCAAATATGATAGATATATCAATGGCTATGAATTGGCACATGAAAAAATGCTCAATATAGTCATTAGGGAAACAAAAATTAAAACTACATTGAAACACCTTTGCACATCTGCAAAACTAGTTACAATAAAAAAGACACAATAAGTATTGTTGAGGATGTGAACAATACTTATTGTGTATGAATCCTCATACATAACTGCTGGGAATAAAAAATAGTAGTCATTTGCAAACGAGTTTGACAATGTCCCAAAATATTAAATGAATGTACTGCATGACCTAGTAATTGTGGGTACTTAACCAAGTGGAATGAAAATACTTACCTACATAAAGACTTGAATGTAGATATCTATGGTAGCATTATTAATAATAGCCAAAAAGTGGAAACAATCCAAATGCCCTTCAACTGATGAATGAGTAACAAAATGTAGTATAGCCAGACAATGGAATACTAGTCATGAAAAGAAAGAACTGCTGATCCATGCTACAACATGGATGAACCCCCAAAACATGCTGAGTGATCAAAGACACAAAAGACCCAATTTTATATTACACTGAATATGAAAGGCAAATCTACAGAAACCGAAAGTAGATTAACAGTTTCCTGAGGATGATGACAGAAAGTGACTGCTAATGTGTATGAAGAATCCTTTGAGTTGATGGAAATGGTCTATTAAAAAGCTGTGGTGATGGTTGCACAATTCTGTTAGTGTACTGAAAGTCATTGAATTGTACACTTAAAATGAGTGAGATTTATGGTATGTAAATTATACCTCAAAAAAGATGTTAGAAAATCGGCATTCACAATATCTTTTTCAATTTGTTATATTTTAAGTAACAATTTACCCTAGAAGAATCAGTCTGACATATCCATGAATATATCTTTCAAATGAGAAATGAGGCTATGCTTAGAAAAACTTCTACATAGGAACTTTCATCTTAAAATATCCATGCAATATTTTTTAAAACATAACTGAATAGAACCACCTATTTTGAACTGACAAAATTTTAATTGGGGATCTATAAATTACCCACGTTAGCAGACAAACTGAGGCTTTAATTAAATTTATAAAAAGACAGCTATTTCCACAAATAATCACTTTTATAGTGTGTTAATTATATTTGAGTAAAAACATTTTCCCTGTGAAGTACTCAGATTTTCCATTTTGTTATAATACAATTTTAAAATTCTATTTACTTTATCTGCAAGGATATAATCAGAGTCGGACAACAGCACAGAGACTCTAGACATGCTAATTATACATAAGTATACATAAGTTCTTCTGTCAATAACTTACTAATTGCCTATCTATAAACTGAGTAGACTAAAATATTTACTGGTATTATAATAATTTTATAATGAAAATGTACCTATCACATTTTAGTTCCTATTACATACACTGAAATCCAAATTATCATGGAGAAGGACCAAAAGCCATAATCCATAATTATGTGTTTGTCTACTGCTCTTAACATGTTATTATTTTTTACTGTTAATTCTAATGAGTTTTACAGGACACTTGACATCCCAATACCTGTAATATGAATGAGTGGATAATACCTCTTATATCATTTCTGCCATTTGAAGTAGCTTGCTATTTAATTCTTATGCACTTCCAAGGTCCTCTTAACCTGACCACACTGCATTGCTATTCCAGTAAAATCTCTTACGAAGAGTTTACAATTCTCTCTTCATCACTGATTTTCTAATATTCCACTATAATGTTCCAGTCTTCCTATATCCACATCTGAACTCGATGGTATTGTGGGTCCCTTTCAGTCTGAAGGTAAGTTTCTTATTTTATTTCTGATAAATTTTATTTTATTACAGTATATATTATGAAACAGCTAGAGTAATTCTCCTGTTATATTACCCATAAAATTGTTGATCGTTTGAAATAACTTAGCTCTATTTAATACTTCCAGATTCTAGATGAAAAGCAGATTTCAACTTTTATATATCTTTTTTATCTAAAGAGTAGGAAAATGTTTGTACTGGCATTAACGTTCCATTATATTCTTCCAACTAGTTCACATTTATTGTCTGTTAATAATTTGAAATTCATAAAATTATTTCTAGCTCAATGGCATTGGGTTCCTGAAAAGATGTTAGAAGGTACATAATTTTACTATGATTATAGCTTTAAAAAAAAAAGAGGATGGAAGGATTAAAATTCCTTCAAGACCCCTACAATATGAAATTTGGTAGTTGAAATCCAGTGATGAAGGATCCTGAGCTCTGTTGTCTTCAAAGCCAGTAGAGTAACTTCTCTTAAATTTTAGCTTGCATAAGAATTACTTTGGATTCCTTTTAAATATATTCCTTAGGTTTGAGGCTCAATCTGGGATTCTGATTTTTGATGGAGTATACCCAGCTACCTCTACCTCACTAATAACCTCTCACACCCACCACGATTTTGATACAAGAGTCTACACACCACACTTTAAGAAACAAGGCATCAAGAATGGATGATGTAAACTCACTGCAGAAGTGGTCTTATTTTAAGTGAAGCCAGGTAGAGGCTAGTGGATTAAAAATAGCGTGCAAAATATCCTTATGTATATCTTTTGAATGAGCTTACAAAGGAAAAAGTGTTAAGATCTCATTTTTTTTAATAGAAAGGAATAGGAAAGCAGCAGCATTTAACAATGCCAAAATTGGCCTGGACTCATCAGCTCTAGTCCCTGATAATCTACCTTATGGGCTAAACTGTTAATAATTTATTGCTGATATATGCCTATTAATTACGAAATGAAATCAAATGTCTCTGACTGGAGAAGACAAGTAATAAACTCTCTAATCCCCAAGGTCCTTCTCAACACCACCATGCAATAATTTGCAAAAATATCTGGGTAGCAATGGAATGGCTGAGCTCCCATTTTCTCACTTCTCTCAGTCGAGAACTTGCCATTAGAATGATCATGAGATGGATGTGCTCATTATAGCTGCACCCTAAGTGTACTCTGCATCAAACTATAGTTCTCACTTGGCTAAGAGAATCTCCAAATGTCCTTTCAGGAAGCCTCCAAATCATAATTTAAGAGGGACTACTGGTTTTCCCACTGCCTCAGAATGTGTCTGGATTAGTTCTCGAATCAAATACACATCCCATTTATCAGGAACCTGGAACTCCTCTGATTTTTCTTTATTTTGCAGAGACAAAGACATAATAAAATAATCTGGGGTAAAAATATAATTGCAATTAGCAGAAACATTCAATTTTGCATAAGTTCAATAAAAATGTGCTGTTTTAGTGTTGTATAAAAAATATCTTCAAGCCGGACTCGGTGGCTCAGCCTGTAATCCCGTGCCTTTGGGAGCCCGTGGGTTCGAGACCTGCCTGGGCAGCGAGACCTCATCTCTACAATAAATCAAAAAATCAGCCAGGCGTGGTAGCGCATGCCTGTAATTCCAGCTGCTTGGAAGGCTGAGGCGGAAGGATTGCTGGAGCCCAGCAGGTCGAGACTGCGGTGGCAGGGAGCGGCCACTGCACTTCAGTCTGGGCGACAGAGTGAGACTCCAACTCAAAAAAAAAAAAAAATTTTCAGACTCCTATAAAGAATTTTGTTATTTTAAGAAGCATGCTATAGTTATGATTCAGTTAATAAACTTCAAATACATACAATTATTATTAAACAAAATTTATTTTCACAAAATTGGTCCATGCCTGAATTCTCTTAGACAACTAAGATGTAGAGTGATACATGATTAAACAGTTTAACTTCAGCTGTACAAGTAACTTATTCTATCAACATAGTGACATTGTATATTAGAATTCACTATATTGGTTCCCTGAATAAGACTGGAGTTTCTACATATTGCTCCACTCTAAATATGGAAACTTCTCCCACATGTCACTATATTATCCATGCCATTTTAAATGTTAAACTGGAAGAATCATAGAATCCCTTAAATATAAATACACTTAAAGACCAGTTATTTCATTCATAAGTAGACATTGAACACTTTCTAAATCAGGAACGGTGATGAACACTGGGTAGACAAGAAGTTGAGACAAAAAAAGATTCTTCAAAATTGTAACTATCTTGAAGCAAAAAACAATTTCTTGTATCTTTTTGTTCTCCAGGACTTCAGCACAATATAAAGATGTAAATAGTCCAATACTGATGAATATTTAGAGTACTCTGAATGCTGCAATGAATAGGTTAATTCGTAAATATTTTGGATTTATATGGATTTCTCTAAAATTGACACCTAAAAAAAGAATTACTGAAAAGGGTAAGCACATTTAACATTTTGATAGATACTGAACAAAAGACTACAAATTTACTCTCCTGCAATGTGTAAGACTGCTTCCCAATTATGTCAATTGGATATTTTCAATGTGCATAATTTGTGCCAATCTTATAAACCAAAAATGATGCCTGAGAAAATTTGCTTTTCCTAGCTTTACTGATCATTGCTTTAAATTGTGAAGATTTTATTTAATATTTTTATGTCCTTTTCAACTTTTAAATATTAAAAGTTAATTTCTGGGTGGTAAGATTATAGATGACTTTTAAATATGTTTTAAATGTTTCATACTCAGCATGCATGATTTTGTTATTAATATTTATTTTTAAAAAATACTAATGTATAAAGAGCTCTGGAATTAGAAATAAAAAATAAAATGTAATAGAAAACGAGTAAAAGATAGGAACAGAAAGTCTATAGGAAGGAAATTCAGAATAAAAATATAAAGACATTTGACCTCACCATAACAATAAAAAGGTAAATTAAAACAACGTTCAGATAACATTTTTTGCCTGTTGGATTTCACAAAGATCAAAAGCCACTTTCATACTCTCTTGGCCAGAGTGTAAAGTGGCACCCTCTCTATAAGGTGCCATCAGGAAATATCTCCCTAAATTATCAATATACATGTCCATTGAAAGGGATATACATTACACCGGCAAAACAGCATTTTTTACAGAATTCTATATATTAGTACTGTTCATCATAGGAAAATATTGGATTCAAACGTCTATCAACATCAAACTAATTAGACTACAGCTTATTCTTGCAATCCCATACAATAGAACAAGAAGATAAATATTTACAGATGCATAAGATATATCACATGTATGTGCATTATTTGTGTGTATAAACAGTATGGGTTTTAAAGAGCTATAAACTTTTAGACACATCTATTTGCTTATGCATCACTTACCTGCAGATCATACACTACAAACAGGTAACCCTAGTTACCTCTAGGAAAGGACACTGACTGGAGAACAGGTGTTGGAGAAAGACTTTTAATTATTTACCTTTTTTGGCAGTTCCATATGGTAAAGTTTGGATCCCTATAATTTCAAAAATCATTTTATTTATTTTGGACTCAGATTTGAATGGTAGTTTGGCTGGGTAATCCAGAATTCAAAATGACTCTTCCTCAGAACTCTAAAGCTGCTTGATCTTCTGGTGTCCAGTATTACTGATTCAATCCTCTAAAGTCAATCTGACACTAATCTCACTGTAGATAGACTTTCCTCTATTAAATGTGTAGGATTTTCTCTTCCTCTTTGATTTCCTAATGTGTGGCCACAATGTATCTAGGTTTGGGTCTCTCTGTACTTACTCCATGCTGAATTTGGTATCTTATCTCTGATAAATTTGGTTCTGATACCAAAAAAATGATAACAACCTCTACCTAACCAATGCTGGTTATATCAATCAATTCAACTCAAATCATTGACTCAACACATTACGACCATCTAGAAAACATGTCACTAGTTGGGGTAAATATGTCACTGAGGCATGCAGTATACCAAATGCTCACTGGACTCTTCCATAGTTGTGTACAACACACCAGTCAACCTGTATGTTAACAGTCAGTCAGATTTGTCTAAACACATGTAGACACAACATTTTGTAATTACATAATTTAATCAAACATTAAATATTAAAGCCAGTGAAATATGACTGCAAAACACTTCTGTTTCTATAAAAACTTTGGAAAAACAAGTAAGTTGTTTTAAAAATTGCTCTAATTTTGAGATAAAACAACTATAAAAGAGATGAAAACATTTAAAAATTCAGGATTCTACAATATGAACTGTTTTTCATTTTAATTCCAAATACCGACACGTGTATCACAAACTGGTTTTGTTGCATACCGAGAAAGGATCATTTGGCGCACGACTTTTCTGATCTACCCCAGCAGTAGTAGTACCTGGCCTCACATCCAAAACTTGGCTGATGGGTAGAGTATGATTGCATACATTTTAAAAATTCTTTTATTTTTTAAAAAATTAATTCCTATTGGAGAAATTTTGTATCTAAACATACAACTCATGGCTCACAGCTGTTCTTTTCATATTATATATTGATTTACTCCTTGTATTATATTCTGGGTTAATTTCTGGGTTTGATCTTCCAGGTCACAAATTTGACTATCAGCTTTTCTATTGAGATTTTTACTCTAATGATCATATAATTTCAATTCCATTGTGTCTAATCATTTTTTTATGGAGAGCAGTTTGTTTTATTCTTATTTTGTAAAATTTACTTTTTCTCTGAATATATATCTGCTTTTATTCTTATGGACATTTTAGTTTTGTGTAAGTATTCCATTTACTCAATTTTGTTCCTTCATGTATTAATTAACTGGAGCGTGAGGCTCTCTTTCATATAGTTCATTTTCTTCCAAATGTGATATTCCTGGGAATCAGCTCATCTTTTTTTGTTGTTTCCTTGCTCACCTATCTGTTGTGACTAGTTCAGTTGACTAAGCTCTCCTCCAGTTACTTGGAGATAGATGGAACCTTATGTTGAGGAAAGAGCCATAGCTCCTTTATTGAGAGAAGAGACTCTTCACTCCCTTGGTGGTATGCATATACCTGGAAAAGCCCTGTCTCTAGTTTTCTGTTCTTTCATAGGTACACACATGTGGCTTCTGCTGCTTGACATAACTGGGTATCAGGAAAAGCAAATCCCACTGTTGTTCTAGGGTCCCCTTCTGCTCAATGTATTCCCTTTCAAAACCTGCATGTATAGCAGCAATTTTGGCATAGCTCCTGCCTTTCACAGATGTTTTCTAATGTCTATGTTTCCAAGCCAAACTGTTTTCAGACCTTTAAGAGATATCCAAAATCTGATGTACTGATGACATTCTCTTATAATACCGCTCTAGATTTATTGAGAATATATTTTCTATCATTCTTAAGATTTGACTTGAGTGAAGAAAGTAAATGTATGAGGTCAATCTGCAGTCTTTTGCTTTTTACTCAGATGTTGATTTCACTTGTACCCGAGTCCTCCTTGTAATGCACTCCCCTCACTATCCCTGCCCTGGCACCTGCTTTCACACTGGTAACTGAGACAGAGGCAGTGCCTTGTCTAAAGGGCCTACATCAGTCTATATGCCGGTATAGAATAACATGCACATACACACAAAAACATGACTTTACATAGGGCTCCAGATTCTATAATCAAAAGCAAATAAGAATAACTATTGTACAAAACTCTTAAGTAGGCAAAGATGGTATTAGTTTTAGTATCCATACCTTATCTTCCTGAAAAATAGTTAGCCAATTCCATATTAGGTTAAAAAAAAAACTACAGGTAAGATATGTAGTGATCTAGTTTACCTTGGCCCTGTGCTTATGTGTGCTTAAAAAAAAAAGTGCCTGGCGGGCTCGGTGGCTCAGCCTGTAATCCCGCGCCTTTGGGAGGCTGAGGTGAGTGGATTGCCTGAGCCCACGGGTTCGAGACCTACCTGGGCAACTTGGTGAGACCTCATCTCTACAATAAATAAAAAATTAGCCGGGCGTGGTAGCGCGCGCCTGTAATTCCGGCTACTCAGAAGGCTGAGGCGGAAGGATCACCGGAGCCCAGCAGGTTGAGGCTGCGGTGGCCGGGAGCGGCCACTGCGCTCCAGTCTAGGCGACAGAGTGAGACTCCAACTCAAAAAAAAAAAAAAAAAAAATGCTATGTTAACTTTAAGCAAACATAATAAAGTACTTTATGTGTTATATTATTTAGTGATTTTTATTCAGTACCTAGATTAAAAACTAGATATCTTACAATATGCTGAAAATGAAAAAGGACAAACAAGACATTACCATCAGAGCACTCAGAGCAAATCTATATTGGCTTGTATGGCATCTTACTGTATTTCCTTGCTTACACTGGTAATTGGCAAGTTAGGTTGAGAGCTTCCTGAAATATACCAAGGCATCTTCATCTTCTTTTAGTATTCTATGTATCTGCAAAATGCCTAGTCATGGCAGTTGTTCACTAAAAATTTAATTGATTGGTATTATTATATTTGTGTGCTTATTTTATCAAATGTATGGCTCAAAAATATTATCCAATACTAGACAAATTAGGAAAAACAAAAATAATCAGAACAATTCATAAATCAATGGGTAGATATATAAGCTGTACATTCTATAAATAGAACAGCCCTTGACCCTATATTCAAAATCTCCATTGTGGCACCTCTCCCTTTACAACATAAGTTAGATTTCATATCTAGAGAGTAAATTAGCCAAAAAATGTAAATGTTTACCACTTCACAATACTGGATAGGTGATGGTCTATTTCTTTTGATAGAGACTTTTGGACCTTTTAAAATATGTAATTAAAGCCGGGCTCGGTGGCTCAGCCTGTAATCCCGCGCCTTTGGGAGGCTGAGGTGAGTGGATTGCCTGAGCCCGCGGGTTCGAGACCCGCCTGGGCAGCAAGACCTCATCTCTACAATAAATCAAAAAATCAGCCGGGCGTGGTAGCGCATGCCTGTAATTCCGGCTACTCGGAAGTCTGAGGCGGAAGGATCGCCGGAGCCCAGCAGGTGAGGCTGCGGTGGCCGGGAGCGGCCACTGCACTCCAGTCTGGGCGACAGAGTGAGACTCCAACTCAAAAAAAAAAAAAAAAAAAAATGTAATTATTCAAAAGGTGCTGAGGCATTCAAACACATGTAGACAAAACTAGTTACTAATAGAGGGGAAGGAAAAGCATACTTAGTGGTCTTTTTCTGTGCAACTGACAATAAGAAAGCTTTTACTGAAAAGAAAAAAAGTGTTGCAAACTAATGGCAATTGCATTTATAAATAATTCAACCTCTCTAAATAAAGACATCATGATCCCTTACGTTATAATTACAGGATCAGAGAATTTTAGGGGAACAGGAAGTTCTATGAACATTCACAATTAGACAGAAAAAAGCCCATAACAAGGCTTTTGTGGTTTGATCTCTAAAAAATTTTAGGACCATTTCCCTTGTGACCTAGTCATGGGAGTTTTTTGGTTTTTTTTTTATTCCCTTGACTGTTATTGCACTTTCACAACTCTGCTCGGCGTCTTTGCTCTACGTGTAATACTCTTTAGCATTTTTCTGTCTGGTGAAAGTCAAAATCCAGTTAAATTTCCTTTGCTTTGGAAAGTCTTTCCCAATTCTAAGAGTAGGATTTGTATCTTGGACATAACATTTGATTCATCATGCTGGTCTTGTGACTACTATGTCATTTCTACATACATATGACCTTCTTCTCTGAATCTGTGGGCCCTACAAGGTAGAACATTCTAGCGTCTAACACAGGACCTAGAATATATTAAACATCCTGTAGTATTTCAATTCTGCCATCCTATTTTTTAAAATTAAATTATCTAATTCTCTCATGTTACTTAAGGAAACCAAAGCCTAAAGAGATAAAGGACAAATCAATCATCAAGGAACAAACCTATTCTAGAGTTCAGATTACAACTCTCTTGCCCTAATCCATCTGCTCAAAAGGGAAAAGGGCTGGCATGGTCAAGTCTAGAGTAACAAATCCACCCTTCTTGGCTATTTGCTTAACTTTTTTCATAAAAGTCTGACTGCTATACTGTACTGCTGGCAAAGTCAGTTTTTCTCAATAACAAAGCCTTCCCAGTTCAGAATATACACATATGTGGCCAATAGGAAAAGTGAGTCAAAGTCCAACATGATAAACAGGGAAGTATGTCAAACTACTATTCAGTCTATGAAAAACCTACTCATACTTCTAACTTTGCTTCCTTAAGTATGGAGAGAAGGCATAGCTCATTTGGAAAATCTGACCAACAGTCATTTCAACACAGTGAGAGGCTTTATCCCCTACTGCTTCTACCACACCAGGAACTTTGTATATGTGATTATTTAATCCCCAGCCAAAAGCTAGTGGACAATGAAATCCCCACAAAATGTTTTCCCCATTGAAATGTCTAAGCATCAGTTTCACAGAAAACATTTTTTAAAAGCTTTTCATGTAATTTTTCCATACCAATTTTTTTCATCCACGCCTAAAAATGCCCATATTTGAATATTAATAATTATGAGCCCTGTCCACAATTTACATGATTTGACTATGGGATCTTAGGGGAGGAGTTGGCAAAAATTTCCAGTTTCATTATGTCTGGTTTTTAACCATCTTTTTCATTTCACGGTTTTGGGTGGCTTTGATTGTGCTGCCATTTTCTGCTATCCATTGCTAATGGATTTTGCCTCAAATGAACAGGCGGCTTTCCTATAAATTCTTATGAATTTCCTCAATGGCTGACTACGAATAGCAAACACAAGGGCATTTTTTTATATTTTGTGAGTTTTGCCTTAAACCAATAGTAAAGGCCATGGTGGTGACAGCTGCACAACAAAGTGAATGTACTTAGTGTAACTGACCTGTGTCCCTAAAAACAATTAAAGTGGTTAATTATATGTCAAACATATATGATCTCATCACACATAGTAAAGATCAACTTATGGAAGATAATTATTTCAAACCCTAGGTCATAACAAACAGAAAAATCAAATGATGATCTACACTGACAGAACAAATGGCTTTTACTTTCCAGTCCCAACAGGCCTCTTAAGGAGGCTCTCCACCCTGCCACCTTCCTCCATGGAGTGGAGAAGAAAAGGAACTACTGTCAAATAAAATGTAAGTCTTAGAAAATGTTAAATCGGCTACGCTCAGTGGCTCAGTCCATAATCCCAGCACTTTAGGAGCCCAAGGCAAATGGACTGCGAGCCCGCAGGTTCGAGACCAGCCCAAGCAACTTGGCAAGACCTCGTTTCTACAATAAAAATAAATAAATAAATAAATTAGATGGGCATAGTAACGCATGCCTATAGTTCAGACTACTTGGAAGGCTGAGGCAGAAAGATTGCCGGAGCCCAGCAGGTCGACACTGGGGTGGCCATGAGCGTGCCACTGCACTCCAGCCTGGGCAACAGTGAGACTCCTACTCAAAAAAGAAAAGAAAATGTTAAATCATAGAACCATAACCCTTTGAATATTGATTGGATTCTACTGTCATCCACTAATCATCAGTTCTCAGTCTCAGTTCACAACTCCCAACTTCCACAAAACAGTGAGCAGGAGTGTGAATGTGTTCAAATTCTAGACAACTCTCAGAGTGCAATTCCCTAGAGGAGCATTCTGACATTTTGAAGACATTAAAAAAAAAAAAAAAAATGTAAGAAAATAGATCAGGAACCCAAAGCTGGGAACAGACATGGAGATTCCACAGTGAGCAAACTGGTTGTCATTCAATCTCCTAAAACACATCACGTGGTGAACTTATTTTAGAAAACCCTGGAAAACAGAAATTAGTTGACACATTGGGCAGAAACTACAAGGAGGCAGAGTTTCAATAGTTTCGAAAGACATGTAACCATCAGGAGGGAGAAGGCCATTTATCCATCCAATTAGACTTCCGACTCATTTGACTGCCCCATCCATTGGAGGCATACGGTGTAGAAACCTGGGTGGTGCACCCTAGGGAGAAGTTCAGGAGACACTGAAAGGGGAGGAGGTGCATGCAAATCAGCCTGTCTGTGGGGGCCGAAGAGATGCAGGGGAAGGTAAAGAGCTGGGGAAGGAAGGCGCTTACCAGGCCACCTCCACAGGTGCTGAAAGAGGCCAGCGAGCCGGGGTGCCGCAGCACGGCTCCGGTGTAGAAGCAGGCAGCGTCCAGCGGCGCGGGAGGGCGCGGGGCGGATGCTGCCCCCGTGGGGCCGGGGCCGGGACTTGGCCGCTGTTCCACCGCGAAGCGCGGCGCCAGGAAGCGACCGTCTCTCCGGAGCAGCAGGTACAGATCCCGGGAGAAGGCCGGGATCCTCAGCAGCACCTCGTCGCCATCCGGCTCGGCTTGCTGGGCGGGGCGGGGGCGGGGGCGGGGGCGGGGGAGGCGGCGGCTGCCACGAGGCCGGAGCGCCCGGGGACAGGGCGGCAGCCCCGCCGGATCCCCGCGGCAGCTCCTGAGACTCGAGCTCCTCGTCCTCCTCGCCCCCCGGCAGCGGCGGGGGCCGGAGCCGGGGCTCGGACTGGTCCTCCGCCGGCTCCTCCAGAGGCGCCGGGGCCACCGAGCGCACCTCCCGTGAGCTGCCGGCAGCCTGCGCCCGGGCGCCCCCGCCGCCGCCGGCAGCGCCGCGCACCCAGCCCGGGTCCGCGCTGCCTCCGCTGCCGCCAGCCGCGTCCACCGGCTCCCGGAGCCAGAGTGCAGGAAACACGACTTCCCACTCCTCGCGGTCGGGGGCGAGCTGCAGCCCTGCGGGAGGGGCAGACAGAGAAGTGCGGAGCTTAAAGCGCCGCGGATCCAGTAGCACAAGCATTTCCAAACTCAAAATCCGCGCAGGTTTAGAGCGCTCGCGCGAATGCAATGGAGACCACCCGTTTAGCTACTGAAACTCTTTGCAAGCCCCGAAGCCTTGCGATCAGATTACAGACCCCAGCATTTTCAGAGTAAAAGTACGATCATGTGGCCGGGGGGGGGTCATCGATGTTGGTGATCACACTTAATTGTTGAAAAGAAAGCTGGTGCAAAGACTCCAGCACAATTAAGTGATTGCTAAAGTATGTGCCAGAGCAAAGCATTGCTGTTAACTTTAGTACCTCCTAAGTTTCCTCCAGGTGCTGTAAATGTAACTCTGCAAATAATACTGCTCTCATTAGAGGAAAACAACCATCACACAGATGGTTTAAAATGAGACCAGGAGAAATGCACTTCGCCTCCGAGCTCGACCCTTTCTCCGCGAGCTCATTTTTATTGCTACCCCCCGAGCCCCGCTCACCACGCACCAGTTGCACCAGCCCTGCCGACCCATGCATTCGCGGTCTTCGCTGAGGAGTCTTGAAAGGAAGCCAGGAAGTCATGGAAGAACTTACCTGAAACAATCCCATTCGACAGCAGCCCCAGCTGGTAAAGGAGGCAGCAGCAGCAGATGTGAGCCAGGCGCATCTCGCGGTTCTTCCCCATTACTGCGCTCCTGCGGCCGCGGCGTCTGGCTCTGCGCGCGCCTACTGAGCGATCCGCCGCGGGCGCAGCCGCCTCCCTGGAGCGCTAGGAGGCTGGGCGACGAATTTGCCCAGGCCCTTTGTCTGCCGGGGGTGGGGGGGTGAGGGGGTAGGCTGTGTGACTCCGGGAGGCCGCGGGAGCCCGGGCGGGGGTGGGGTGGGGGAAGGAGTGGGGGAAGCAGCGCCGCGGCCCCGCAGCGCTCCGGCTCCCTGGCGAGTTAGGTGATGTCTATTTTCTGTGTTCTGGACGTTGCAGGAGATTCCGAGGCCGAGCAGGCGAGAGCCGGAGTCCCACAAGACACAGCCGCAGTCAACCGAGGGCCAGGAGGCGCGGGGAGGGCGGTTCTGCCTCCGGACAGGCGGAGGACTGCCCGGCGCAGGCAGGAGGCTGTGGTGTCCGAGCCGAGGTGCGCCGCCTGTACCCGCGCGACGACTGGTGTCACAGTCGCAGCGACTTTGGTGTGCCAAGCGCCGCACACTCGAGACGCAATGCTCAAGGTCTAATCCACAGCGGCGCGGAAGGGTGTGGGTAGGGAGATGAGGGGAAGACGCGACCAGCGAGGTGGGGTGCGAAGGAGAAAGGACTCAAGCACATTAGACCAGAAAAGGGGGGCAAGGGGTGCCCTCCAAGCGTGACGTTGCGGGACAAAGGTTCCCAGAACACCGCACACGTGCTCAAACGCCGGCTTGGGATGGGGTGGGGACCCAAATTCCCTCACCTGACTACTGATTGGCCACTCTGCAAGGCCCGATTTTCATTCCTATTCCGACCCCCCACCACCACCACCACCCCCATCCTCCGCCCCCAGGCGCGGAGGTGTATGCAGGTAGAAGTGCCTCCTTCCTGTCACTCGCTCTTCTCGGGTCCCTCTTTTCATCACGTTCTTGCCCATCTGCGCATTACACAAAGCAAAACTCAGTGCAGACTTGAACACAAAGCTGCAGCCTCCTTTACCATAGACCTTTGATTTGCCTTCGCATCTTTTCTCTCGGAATTTTCTAAGCCTGGAGATAATGTAATTCGTCATGGAATGTGCTTCGAAGGTTCCCAGGACAGTAGCCACCCTTACTTTTCAGAGCCCCTTGTCCCCTCCCCCCATCCCTCTGACTCCTCAGTCATCAGTGCTGTCAGTTTCTCTGTCTCCTGCGCTCGCTCTCTCCCTCTCTCTCACTCTTTCCCTCTCCCCCCCTCCTCTCCTCCCTCTTTTCCTCCCTCCCCAATAATGGCAGTAAGACTAAGAAAATCAACCTTACATGTTGAGTCTGAAGATATTAGACCAGGTGAGATTATTTTGCCTTTTGTACATTTTTTGTACATGATTTTTTTTCTATTTCTATTCTCTTTGGGAGCAAGTTAACAATAAATTGGGAGCAAGTTAATAAATATTCTTTTTCCTTTGTTGTAGTCCCTTCCTGGCACTTACTCACTTTTCCACACCTTTCCCCTAGCCACATCAAACCTTTCACATCAGACTCAAGGATGATTGATCTGAACTTCCATTTGCATCCCCTAAACTAGGCCAGACATGTAGAAATGAAATGAAAGTTAATACAAAGCCGTTTTTTTTGTTTTGTTTTTGTTTTTAATTCCAGCATTGAAGTTGGTTCACCACATCCTTTGTTGCTTTACCTTCTGTTCCTGTGTCAAAGGTGATTACTATGCCTTTAAGGGAGGCAGACGATCTTATTTCAAAGGAAAGCCATTGTTTAAATAAGCAGGGTCCTAGAATACTTTCAGTTGTCCAGAGTTTAAAAACAAAGGCAAAGACACCCTAGGTGAGTTTGTCAAGAATATTCTGCCTCCAATCTTGTCTTGTAAAATCTCTAAAACTGGAGTAACTAAGATGTGGGTTTCCACATACTAAAGAAATATCTGGGTTACTTAGAAACCAGTATGCTTTTTTTTTATGTCTCAATTATGTGGACTTAAAACTAGACAAAAAATCAGAGGCAGTTTATTTTTTTTAAGTATAGCAAACTTAAATTCAAAGCTAGTTTCAATGAAACACCTCCACTATAATATTGTTAAATAAAATGTTTCTCACACATATTTTACAATGACAAAAAGTAAAACTTAGAATATTAAATTTTATATATTTATTTAAATATATTTGTGACTTCTTAAAACTAAATGAGCTGTATGATTAAGTTAAATATACTCAAAAGCACAGGTTGCCAATGTAAGTTTCCATCCCTGTCTTTTTTTCCCTACTAATACATAACCCCTACTAATCTCTCAAGTTAAAGGTTAATATTAATTTTTACAGAAAGATGTGCTGTGCCTCTGCTCTTTCTCCCATTTGAAATAGTGTTACAATTTATATATTGAAAGGCTTTTATAAATAACGGTTTTAATGACTTGTGTACTTCTCCTACTAGACTCTAATTTTTTCTAAAAGGTGGGAATGATTTTTATATCTTTTATTACAGCACACTAGCTCAATGATATACATTAAATAGGTGCAGAAATTCTCAGGAAATTCTCCAAGATGCTTTAGTAAGTGATGGAAATTGATTTATTTTTGGTATTTTATTCCAATTCCTTGTTCTGTACTTAAAACATTAATTCTGGTGGGGATCAGCTACTATCAGTATAATATCTGGCTTACATTGAGAACAAGGCCAAGAGAGAAAAGACGTGGGAAATGTGTGTGCGCTAACTAGTAGAGACTTAAAGCTGCAAGTAAGAGCATCAGTTAAAGTGAATCTGAGTATGTATGTATGTGAAAGAACTAACCTGACTTTGAATTGATTACACTGTGTGTTGTGAAAAAGAAAAAAAGGCAAGACTGAGACATATGTGTACATTACCAACCTTAGAAGAAAGAAAAGAGCAGCTGGGAAAAATATGTTGGTAAGACAGGTCACTACATATGTCACCAGATGGTAGCTAGCGTCAACTGAGCACTACTTTTGTGTTCTCAGAGCAAGGACAGAAGCGGGAGAGGTAAATGACGAAGCATCAGAGTAAGTGGAACCAACTGTTCTTATACACAAGGTGTTCACATGTTGCATTTTATAACCCAGGCTTCTCTACAAAGAAAGATGGCTTTGATGTCTTCAACGCTTTCTTATTCTCTTCACTCATTGGAACTAAACCTCTCACAACTTAAAACTAATCTCAATACCCCTATCAAAAAATTATTAAAATCTTGAGAAAACACAACCTTTTTACTGAGTTGCTTGAGTATAACAACTCCCAATAAAACTCAAATTTAAATCAAGATCAAGACTTAAACTATTTCTGGCCGTGATGGAATAACAGGGACCAGATTTAACTCTCACTTTAAGAAATTAAAAAACAGACAAGACATGAAAAACAAATAGTTTTCAGACATTGGACAACAGGCAGCCTAAGATTGTAACTTATGAAAGAAGAGAAGCAAATTAAGTGATCACTGCAATTTCCCCTGCTTACTACCTGCAGACAGTTTGTGGTCTCAGCACAGAAAGAGAAAATCTGAACAGAACCCTGAAGACTAGCTGAATTGAGGAGACAGAGCCAGGTGGCTAGAATTTACAGGGCTGAGTGCCAGAGACAAGAGTTGCACACCAAATGCATCAGTTATCTCTTGCTGTCTAACAATCTTTGCAGTTTAAAACAACAAACACGCCGGGCTCGGTGGCTCAGCCTGTAATCCTGAGCCTTGGGAGGCTGAGGTGAGTGGATTGCCTGAGCCCGTGGGTTTGAGACCCGCCTGGGCAACTTGGTGAGACCTCATCTCTACAATAAATCAAAAAATTAGCTGGGTGTGGTAGCGCGCGCCTGTAGTTCCAGCTACTTGGAAGGCTGAGGCGGAAGGATCGCCGGAGCCCAGCAGGTCAAGGCTGCGGTGGCCGGGAGAAGCCACTGCACTCTAGTCTGGGCCACAGAGTGAGACGCCAACTCAAAAAATAAAAATAAATAAATAAATAAATAAAAAATAAAACACTGTTCATCTCACATAGTTTCTGAGAGTCAGAAATCCATGAGTGGATAAGCTGGGTGTTTCTTACTCAGGCTTTCTCACAAAATTGCAGTCATACACTTGGCCAAAGCTATAGTTTCAAAAGACCTAAGTAGAGGCAGAGATTCTGCTTTCAAACTCACACAACTGTGGGGAGAAGTTCAGCAGCTTACTATATAAACCTTCCCATAGGGTTATTCATTACCTGTTTTTAACAGAGGAAATATCTGAGGGAAAGCCCCCAAGATAGCAGTCATGGTCTTTATTTATAAACTAATCTTGAAAGAGATGTGCTATCACTTTTACCATATTCTCTTCATAAGAAGCAAGTACTAAGTCCAGCCCACACTCAAAGAGAGAAGTATCAAAAAATTATGGGCATATTTTTTTAAAAATCACTATCTGCCCCCTAGTCATAAAGTATTAGGGGGTTTCAAAAACTTTGTGGAAAATAGAATTAAAATATAACAATAAAAATATAAACTTTATCAATATAAGCTTTATTTCCTCAAGTTCAAGACACTTATATAAGCCACAATATCAGCTATTTAGTCTATCCCTAAAGAAATTAGGGTCCTGTTCACCTAACCATGTCAATACAGTCTTTTTTACATTATTAACTAAAGAAAAACCAGCATCCTTTAGAGATTTTTTTTTTTTTTTAGGATTAGGAAGCAAAAAGTCAGAAGGAGACAAATCAGGATTGTAAGGTGGATGCCTAATGATCTCCCATCAAAACTCACAAAATTGCCTGTTTAATAATAGTAATGAGTAGAAACCTTGGCGTGGAAAAGGACTCTCTGGTGAAACTTTCCCAGCATTTTTCTGCCAAAGCTTTGGCTAACTTTCCCAAAACACTCTCATAATAAGCAGATGTTATCATTATTTAGTCCTCCAGAAAGTCAATGAGCAAAATATCTTGAGTATCTTAAAAAAAACCAAAAACCTGTTGCAATGTCCTTTGCTCTTGACTGGTGCACTTTTGCTTTGACTGAACCTTTTCCACTTCTTGGTAGCCATTGCTTTGATTGTGGTTTGTTTTCAGAATTGTACTGGTGAAGCCATGTTTCACCTCCTGTTACAATTCTTCAAATGAATGCTTCAGGATGTTAATTCCACTAGTTTAAAATTTCCATTGAAAGCACTGCTCTTGTCTGCAGCTGATCTTGGCACAATAGTTTGGCACCCACTGAGTAGAAAGTTCACTCAATTTTACTTCTTCAGTCAGAATTGTGTAAGCTGAACCGATAGAGATATCCATAGTGTTGTCTATTGTTTCTGTTGTTAATCTTCAGTTCTCTTTTAATATTTTTTTTTACAGTGTTTTATTCTGTTGTCCAGGCTGGAATGCAGTGGCATGATCACAGCTCACCACAGCCTCCAACTCTTGGGCTCAAGCAGTCCTCTTGCATCCACTTCCTGAGTAGCTAGGTCAACAAGTGTATGCCACCATGCCCCAGTTATTTTTTTTTCTTTTTTTTAGAGACAGAGTCTCACTGTTACCCAGGCTTTTGTCTTAAGTTCCTGGGATCAAGCAATCCTCCTGCTTCTACCTCCCAAGGTGCTGTGATCATAGGCATGAGTCACCATCCTGGCTTTGGTTCTCTTTAATTAGGCCAAGAACAAGATTAATTTATTTCCTCATAAATTGATGTGGATGGTCTGCTGATGCAAGCTTCATCTTCAACATCATCTTATCCCTTCTAAATCGAGTTATCCATTTGTTAACTGCTGATTGTGGGGGAACATTGTCCCCATAAACTTTTCATGTAGCATCAATTAAGTTACCATTCTTCTACCCAAGCTTCATCATAAATTTGATGATTATTTTTGCTTCAATTTTAGCAAAATTCATCTTGCTCTGGTAAGGGCTCCTTTCAAACTAATGTCTTAACTTTCTTAGTACCTCAAATTAGGTCCTGTTTAGACATGATATAACAAGATGGTGTGACTTTATTTTGGTGCAATTAAAAAAAAAAATCTGTGCATAGTTTTTTTAGAATATGTATTTTCCATGAAATTATGAAGCCCCTTTTTATTTATATTCCCTCCACATAAAAAATATACTCATTTCCCCCCAGTGCTTTCAAAAGGCTCATCACATTAAGGCATCAGCTTAAACTACAGAATCTTACCATTTAAATAATTTCCAGGCACACATGAATGTCCTAGTCTAGTTTATTTAGTAGAGCACTTTGAATTCAGCCCTTCTCCCTCTGTAGAGTTGTGAAATTAAAGGAATAATTTGTTCATCTCCCACATACCCAGCATACTGTGATGGGGCATACATGGAGTACCGGGATAGATATTTTTGTCCAAAAAGGAGTAAAGGGAGGCACAAAGAAATCATTTGGTATGGTTAAACAAATCTATACATGATAAAATTTTATACAAATGCATAATTACAAATTGGTGAAAATTCAAATTGGTCTGTAGTTTTCTTAACAATATCATGCCAGTGTCCATTTCCTAGTTTTAATAATGCAGTGTGATTATATAAAACGTTATCATTGGTGGACGCTAGATGAAGGAAGATACATAAAAAATATCTGCATTATATCTGCAAATGTTTTAGTCTATTATTTCAAAATAAAACCTAAAGTTTCAAGGCACTGATACTCTCCTCAATGCTCACTATCCAGTTTTAAAACTAATCTCACAGTTTAATTTTTTATTACAGCAACACCTACTTCGAGTTATAAAAATTTGTATTAGTTTTCTATTGCTACATAACAAATAACCCCCCATATTTAGTATCTCTTTTTTTTTTTTTTTTTTTTTTGAGTTGGAGTCTCACTCCGTCACCCAGACTGGAGTCCAGTGGCTGCTCTCGGCCACTCCAGCCTCGACCTTCTGGGCTCCAGTGATCCTTCCACCTCAACCTTCCGAGTAGCCAGAATTACAGGCACGTGCTACCATGCCTGGCTGATTTTTGATTTATTGTAGCGATGAGGTCTCGCCAAGTTGCCCAGACGGGTCTCGAACCCGCGGGCTCAGGCAATCCACTCACCTCAGCCTCCCAAAGCGCGGGATTACAGGCTGAGCCACCGAGCCCGGCTTTTGGTATCTTTAAACAATAAATCTTTATTATTTCATACAATCTCTCAGTGTTAGGAACACAGAAAGAGCTTGTCCAGGTAGTTTTGGTTCAGAATTTCTTAAAAGGTTGCATTTAAATTGTTGGCCAGAGCTAAAAGATGCAGTAACTAAAGATGACAGTCCAAAGGTTCCAGCTTTCCCCAAGAGCAAATATCCAAGAGGAAGTAAGAGAGTCACTCAAGATGGAAGTCACAGTATTTTGGCAACCTGGTGACAGAAAAGATATACCATTGTGTCTGCCATAATCTACATGTCCAACATGGTTCACTAAGCTCAGTTCATAAAAAGAAAAGAAGTCCTACCTATGATGGGAGGAATATCAAATAATTTGTGAACATATTCTAAATATACCACAAAGAGAGAAAAGGAGAATTCTGAATGCTGGCTGAAAAAACTTTGAAGTAATTGTCTTAGTTCTGATTTGTACATGCATGTAAAGAAACTACCCACAGCCAGGAGGGTGAGGGGTGGGGAGGTGGCAGAAAGCACTAGATTGGAAGGTCATCATAATACAAGGTGTATAAGATAATGTTCTTAGAAAAGCATCTGCTTAGTAGTGGAGTTAAATTGGTCATATAACTAAAGTTCATGTGGGTCCATCTCAACAGGGCTTAAAACTAAGCCTCAAAATGGCCCATCTCTTATAAAGTAACTTAATTACCTACTAGAACAAAGTCCATTGTATTTAAAGGAATAATAATTTTTTTAAAAAACAGTAGTAGTGTAGAATTCTCATTTTCTGGCATTCAACTTAAAAAAAAAAAACAACAGGCATGCAGAAAAGCAGAAAAATACAACCCCATAACAAGGAGAAAAAGTCATTTAGTAGACATAGATCCAGACATGACAAAGATAAAAGAAAAAATGAGCCAACAGAAGCATTAAACAGCTGTTATAGGTATTCTGTACAGATAGATAGATGTTAGATAGAGAAAAGCATGAGCCTGATGAGAGTCACAAAAAAATACCCAATTTGAAATTTGAAACACAGTTTTTTAAAGGAAAAACACACCAGATGGGATTGACAGCAGATTAGACAGTGCAAGAAAAGAAAAATTGGTTAACTTGAAGACATGTTGATAGAAATTGTCCCAAGGGAAACACAGAGAGAAAAAGACATTAGAACTGACTTGAATGTTGGTGAATGGTGGGATAATAGCAAAATATTTAATAGATGAGTAACTAGAGTTCTAGAAGAAGAGAGGAAATGGAACTGGGAAGAGAAACTATCTGAAAAACTAATGGCTGGAAATTTTCTAAATTTGATGAAAACCATAGTGTATACATGCAGGCATAACATACCTAACGAAAACTATACCAAGGCATGTCTTAATCAATTACTAAAAACAAAACAAAACAAAACAAAACAAAAAAGAAACAAAATCTTAAAAGCTGCCAGAGCCAAAACGACAATATGTAGAGAAATAAACTTAAGAATGACAGCAAACTTTGCATCAAAACTTATGCAAGCAAGAAGACATATACGGTCATGTACCTCATAAGGACATTTTGGTCAACAACGGAACACATATATGATGGTAGTCCTATAAAATTATAATATATTTGTACTGTGCCTTTTCCATGTTTAGATGTGTTTAAATACACAAATATTTAGGATTGTTTTAAAATTGCCTACAGTAACATGCTGTGCAGGTTTATAGACTAGGAGCAATAGGCTATATACACCATATAGCCTAGGGATGTAATAGGCTATCATCTAGATTTCCGTAAGTAAACTCTATGATATTTAAACAACAATGAAATTGCCCAATAGTGCATTTCTCAAAATGTATTCTTGTCTATGGCCATCCCACCCTAAATGCACCTGATCTTGTTGAAGTGTATACTCATGGCTAAGTAACAATAACTGTGTATAGATATTCTAAATAAAATCTTTTAACATATACACATTCTGTAAATATTTTTCCTAGTTGTGGATTGCCTTTTAATTACTAAACAATACTTTTTGAAGATCTAAAATTTTTAATTTTGATAAAATTCAATTTATTAATTTTATTAATGTGTTCTTTTATAGTTTGTCTTTTTGATTTCTTATCTAAGATTTTTTTTTTACTAAGCTAAGACCAAATCCTTTTTCCTACAGTTTCTTCTAGGTCTAAAATTTTACTATTGTATTTAGGTCTATGACACATTTTGACTTAGTTTTAGTAAATGAGAAGAGATAAGCATTAAGGTTCACATTTTTGTATATGGGTATCCAACTTCATTAGTAACTAGCAAAATGCACATTGGATGCAAATTAAATCCACAGGGAGACAATTACTGAACACCTATTAGAATGGATAAAATAAAAATTTTAAAACTGTGTATCTACAATATCCAGTGTTTGCTAGTATTTGAAACAACTGGAACTCTCATGCATTGCTCATGTGAAAGCAAAATGGTACAGCCACTTTGGAAAACACTCTGGTAGTTTCTTATGATTCTTAAATATATATGTACCATAAAAATCACTAACATAATTCCCAGATTTCACAAGGAAAATGAATATGTACATATAAAAAATTTATTGAATTTTTATGCCAACTTTATTTATAATGGCACAAAACTGAAAACAACCTATATTACAATCAATTGGTGAATAGAAAACAAATTGTAGAATATTATTTTAATGTAAAATCACTTGACAATAAAAGAAAATGAACTACTGGAACATGCAACAATATGAATGATCACAAAAGTTTTCTTTTAAGTGAAAAAAGCTTTCATTCATATCCATGTCTAGAAAAGGCAATACCAAAGTGATAGGAAATAGTTCAGTGCTAGGAGCCAGGGCTGCCCTGCAGAACACAGAAGGCAGAGGGGTATGAGGTAACTTTCTTAGGTGATAGAAGTGTTTTATATCACAATAAGGTTATTGATTACACACCAGTATATATTTTTCAAAACTCATTCAAAGTTTACACGTAACACTGGTGAAATTTATTGTATGTAAATTATATCTCAATAAATCTATTTAAACAAAGTCTCAGGCTAAATATGTGACATCTTAATGATTCACTTTTGGCCATCAGTGAGTACATATTTAGGAAATAGAGACCTTTCTCGGAATTCCACATACTAGTAAAGGTCACCATCAGTTACCCAAAAGCTCAAACCATGGGAACAAAAAGTTATTCTTGACTCATGTATCTTATTTACCAAGCACATCGAACCAGTCATCAAGTCATGGGTTTTCAATTTTTCTTTTTATTAGTTCCTGAATTTATCACTCTCTTTAGCACTTCTAGCACTAACCTGATACATTGGGATCCTTGAAACACTCAACTAGCCTATTATCTCCTGCTTCTATTTTGTCTCCTCCACAAACGAATCTTCATTGTGTAGCAAGAGGGTTAATTCAAAATGAAAACAACATCCTGTGATTTTAAAATCCTCCAATGGTTTTCTAGTGCTGTTTAAAAAAATTCAAACTTCTCAACCAAATCAAAAAACCCGGTGTAATCTGAGTCCTTTTATATCTGCATTTCCATCAAATTCTGTTCTTCCCTTCTGGACTTCTCTAAATTCTTACAACATACCTTGATTTTTTTTCTGCCTCAGAGCTACACATACTATTCCCTTCACCTAAAACATGTCTCTTCCCATCCTGTACATTAACTTTAATAACAACTATTGATTCCTCACATACCTTTCTTCTTCTCTTCATGAAACACCATAAGTACCAGGTTAGGTCTCACTGGTTTATGCCATCATAGCATCTGTTGTGTCTACTCAGAGTCTTTACTAATCTTTCACAATTACTATATATTTGTAATTGTCAGTTCAGTATCTGACTTTACCCAAATCCCTGCCACCATACCAAAATTCTACTGTCTAAAAATAATAACTGTTAGTTTTGTGCCTTTTGGACTGTTATAAAACAAACATATTGACAAATGTCAGCATAATACTATATAGCAGACACAAATTAAAATATATAAATATGTTTACTATATTTAAATATATATTTTATATATGCATTATGTATAATATATAAATTATATATTATTTATAAATATATAAATTCCCCCTGCTCAGTACTTGGGCCAAGTTAATAAAATGAAAACTGGCCTTTCAACTATTTATAGTGCATAAAACTATTTTCTTAGAAGAAAATAGCAAATCTGGGAAGGACGGAAGAGGGAACAAGAAAGAAAACAGTCAATGAAAGCTGAATTTTGAGAGTTTTATTGAACTTTTGGAGAAAGTGAGACAAAATGTTGCAGGGGCCGCTTCTATTCTGTGATGAAGGGGCTTTGGAAATATTGATAAATGAAGAAGATTGTTACAAAGTTTTGTTATGTGTTATATATGTTTCACATTTAAGCCATACACAAATTATTGTTATTCTGTTTGGAGTAAGCATGTGGAACTTGTGTCTTATTTCTGAGTGTTACACAGGATGGTCTCAGATTTGTCCAGATTACACGTAAAACTGAATACAGGAAGTGGTTCTACCTAAATAGGTGTTTAAGATTCTCACAATAGTAAAGAGGCCAAGATTAATCTCTAATAATGAGACTCTCCAATCCTCAAAAATTAAAGTATGTTATAATATAAAAGTTTTTTAGCTCCATGAACATCATAAGATCATAATGTAGTCCTTTTCATATACCACTTAGATCTTATATATGGGAGTTTCTTTCGCACTGAAAGTTTACTCATAATTTACACGGACCTGATGGGACTCCAATTCCAAGATTAAGAAATATTGATCCAGGGCCAAGAACTCCCTACTTGGACTTTTCCATTGCATTCCTCTGAGCAGCATCCCACTGAGTACCGATGATCATCACTATAATGATCATTACCTGAAGACTAAAGCCACTGTGTCTGTCACAAAATCTTAAGCTTGTTTCATTATACAGTTTAGTGCCTTTTCTCCCAGTTAGCCGTATGCTTAACCCTAACACCATTTACAATGTCAGGTCTCAGAGGGAATGTCCTAGTTTGCTAAATACTCAGTGAATGTTTCTTGAATAATTGAACAATTGAAACCAAAGACAGTGCCATTCATATCCATGTCACTTCTTCTAGAGTAGGAGACTAACTCACATGAGACTAATGTACATGTTTTAGATTTTTTTTTTTTTGAGTTGGAGTCTCACTCTGTTGCCCAGACTGGAGTGCAGTGGCCGCTCCCGGCCACCACAGCCTCGACCTGCTGGGCTCCGGCGATCCTTCCGCTTCAGCCTTCCAAGTAGCTGGAACTACAGGCGCGCGCTACCACGCCCGGCTAATTTTTTGATTTATGGTAGAGATGAGGTCTTGCTGCCCATGCAGGTCCGAACCCGCGGGCTCAGGCAATCCACTCACCTCAGCCTCCCAAAGGCCCGAGATTACAGGCTGAGCCACCGAGCCCGGCTCAAGACTTTTTTTAAGTATTCAAAATGTGTGTGTGAAAAAGAAAGAGAAGTGAAAGTGGTTATCAGAATTATTCTGAGACAAAAATAACTCTATTGGCAAAAAAAAAAAAAAAAAAAAAAAGTTGAAAAAAATACTCCCTGTATTCGTTGACTAGAGATGGGAAGGTAACCATTAGCATGAAATGAAAATAGAATTCCATATCATTAGAGTATTGCAGCCATTTGCTTTGTTGAGGTTTTGGCTGCCCATCATCTGACCTTTTTTGTTGTATTATGGAGATCCCATAGTTGAGAATCATGCTGGTCTAGGGGTAGGAGGAGGGATATTTATTTCCACTAAAGTAGCATAAAATTCAGGTTTTCATTTTCCTTATCCACCAGGGTGCAGGCCTATGACCTAGACCTAGCTGGTAGAATGTCCACTGCTGACAAGTCTGAAAACAAGTAACACAAAGGTATGAGTAGCACGTTAGATTTCCTTTCAGTAGGATAATTCAGTGGCTGTGGTGGTGATGGTGCCAGTAGTTTGTTCAGTATGCTTTGCCAACTGCATAAACATCCTAACCGACTATTCCAATAGTAGTGCTTGGCTATAGTGACAGCTGCTTGTGTTTCTTCCTGTTTTCACAGCTTGGTTTTCTAATCCTCCATTAATTCTATAGTCTACACTATGATATAATTTCATTATTATTGTTGTTGTTGTTTTGCTAAGGTGAACCAGAATTTAGTTATGAATTGCTACAAGCAAAAACCATGAGTTAAACAAATTGGTATCAAGAAACAAGTTGCAGTCAAGGGAACCTCAGAGTAATCTAGGGAGTTGTGCGTAGTTGGGCATGGAAGTTATGAACATTCTATTGGTATTCGTCGGGGGAATCTTCCAGCCCATGACACGTAGTAACAACAGTTTTCTCTAAATTATTGCCTATGGTATCCTGGAATGAAATATGCACTGAAAACAAAATTATCTGCAGCCATATACTTGCTATAAGAAATAAAATAAATGTGGGGTGGGGTATCTGCTTCTAGTGGTCCTACCTAAGGCCAATGAGAGGCCCAAATTTCAAAATTCTCAACTGAAAGCATGTAATAAAATCCAGGGGTTTTCCTTGAGTGGAATAAAGAATCTCTTACCTCCATTCAGTTTAGAACTTCCCTGATGTATCAGTGAAGAAAAAAATCTAAAGACCAAGAGATTGCAGTGCTGGAAGGAAATGGTCATTTGAAATACATGTCACCTATAAGGCCCAGAAGCTATTCATGTCTCCAAGGACTTAAGAAATAAGTTGATGTAAGAAGTATCATCATATTTTTAAAAAAACAGGCAGGGCTCAGTGGCTCAGCCTGTAATCCCAGGCTTTGGGAGGCTGAGGTGAGTGAATTGCCTGAGCCCGTGTGTTTGAGACCTGCCTGGGCAACTTGGTGAGACCTCATCTCTACAATAAATAAAAATAACTAGCCAGGCGTTGCAGTGCACGCCTGTAGTTCCGGCTACTTGGAAGGCTGAGGCGGAAGGATTGCTGGAGCCCAGCATGTCGAAGCTGCGGTGGCCGGGAACATGCCACTGCACTCCAGTCTGGGTGACAGAGTGAGACTCCAACTCAAAAATAAAAAATAAAAAAATAAAATATAAAAAAAACTTTAATGGCTGTTCTTTGAGGCTGCCAATACTGATGTGGGACACAGCTGGAATGGTCTCCCCGAATCCAGTGGGGCAATTAGGATCCTGCGTAACAAAGTGTCACTTAATCTCAGAAGCAAAGTAGACTCTGGTTGCTGGCAAGATAATATAAATGGTCTGACCCATAGAGATTTTGGTGGTTTCTAATATATTGTAGGATTGTTAGAGGTGAAATGGATAGGCAGTTTACTAAATCATATTTTATATGAGTTTTAAAAGTATAAAAGACAAAACAGAACTAACAAACAAATGAAAATATCCCCTAGGTCTGATGATCTATTATAATAGAAGATAATGGGTTTCTTACTAAATGTCCAGATCCGGCTTAGTACATAACTCACAACCTCTTGAATGACGAGAAGCCTGACCACCCCTGAGAAGACCTGATGAAAACGACATATATACAAGAGTCTTTCTCCTTGCCTGACAGGAGAGAACTTGTAACTATTTACTAAGATTGCTCTACTTTGGGGACTAGAATAGGCACAGATCTTTTATGCCGTATTGTTGGTCACTAGCTCTGAGCAAACACTAGTATCCAAGGACCGAATATCCATGGCAATTTACACGTTGGAGTGGGAGTTTCTGAAAGTCATATATGCATTTTGATTTGAATTTGCTTATGATAGGCCCAGTGAAATCCTGAATCCACACTGTATTTATAAGACTATAATAGCCAACATAATACTAAATATAGCTGAAACACAGTAGAAATATGTTTTATGTATTCATCAAGCTATGGCAGCAAACAATATAAAACCGCTTAAACACAATATAATTTATTTTCTACTTATGTAACTGTTCAGATAGGTATTTCTGATACTTTAGGATCCCAGCTCCTTCTTCCTAGGGGCTCTTTCATCTTCTGTAATGCTTCCAGTCTAGTAAACGGGAAGGCATAAGAAGAAGTAGACATGTTTCCAAAATTCTTTGAAGTGGCATACATCATGCCTGCTTCATTTTTTTTTTTTTTTTTTTTAGTTGGAGTCTCACTCTGTCGCCCAGACTGGAGTGCAATGGCCGCTCCCAGCCACCGCAGCCTCGACCTGCTGGGCTCCGGCGATCCTGCCGCCTCAGCCTTATGAGTAACCAGAATTACAGGCACGCGCTACCACACCCGGCTCATTTTTGATTTATTGTAGAGATGAGGTCTCGCCAAGTTGCCAAGGCGGGTCTTGAACCCGTTGGCTCAGGCAATTCACTCACCTCAGCCTCCCAAAGGCGCGGGATTACAGGTTGAGTTACCGAGCCCGGCTGCTTGCTTCATTCTTTTGGCAAAATCTGATTATAGGATCATCTTGATATGCAAGGGAGGATAGGAAATGTAGTCTAACATTTTCTCTAGGTAAAGGAGAAAGCAGATTTTTGTAAAAGCATAGCAATCTCTGTCACAATGCTATGCTTTTTCTCCAGTTGCTGAATTAATACTAGAATAGAAATACCATGAAATTAGCAAATCTCTGGTAAAGACTGTGGTGATAAGACACCTAATGGAAACCATTAGAACTTCCCCTCCAAACCAAAATAATAAATCAAAGTAACACTGGGTTACTGGGTAAACCACAATGGTTTGTGCCTGTATTAAGGGTTTGGAAAATGCAAGAGTAGTAATGTCTTTTTTACAAGCCTATTTAACTCACCTGTGCCTGTGATAGATGGGCCCTAGAGAATAAAAATGGATTATTGTACATTTAATCAATTTTAACTGGTATTCTAGATATTATCTTTTTACTTGAGCAAATAAATACAGCCTCTAACAACTAATAGCCAGATATTGATTTGGTAATATATTTTCTTTGATCACTATAAATATAAAGCAATGGAAACAATTCAGTTCATACGTTTCTCTGTGCAATTTTCTGGCATCAACCAACCATAAATGGACTGTTACAATGTTACAGCTCCATTAAGGGCAGTACTAAAGGACACCTGATGGAATATAAGTACTACACCTTTTTGTCCACCTGCTGGAAAGAGGGATGGCATGAAATATGTTTCTATACTGATTAATGAACATTGGTTAATGGTTTGCCAACATCCATTGCAATAAATTAGGAAGGAACCCAATTAAAGCATTGGTGAGAAAGAAGCCCGTGTAAGCATTATATGCATGAAATTCCTGAAGAGAACCCAGAATGGAAGACATTTGAGCCCCCATGCGAATGCTCCTCAAAAGCCCCAGTCTGTGAAAGAGGCGCTCTTTCCTAGATTATAAAAACCATCCCTCTCTGAGGACATCAGCCAGCCTTTCTTCACATGCTTGTCCTTGGCCAATGAGAGTATGACCAAAAAGTGCTGGTGGCATGTATGGAAGTGATTCATAAACTCAGTAAGCTTATCTGGCCTCTACCACTGCTGATTCCCTAATATGGCAGTGACAAAAATATCACTACATAATAAGGGAATAACTAAATAATCCTTGGTTGGGAAAGTCTTCTGAAACAATATAGAAAGGCTAGACATCATAAAGAAACACATTAGACTTCATTATTTTCAAGTGTGTGTTTTAAAAGTAAAATGCACACATGAGACAAAGAATTAATATCCCTAATAAAACAGCTCCTGTAAATTAATTTAAAAAGAAAACCATCAGTTGAAAGAAAAGTGGGTAAAAGACAAAATAAGCAATAAAGGGAAGAGAAAATGCAAATATGAAATAATCATATAAAAAGTCACTAATTTTACCATTAGAGAGAATAATGCAGATTATTACCAAACAACAACCAAAAAACAAAAAATAAAATAAAACAAAAACCCCTCCTGATACAATTTTTTTTTACTCACCAAAATAAAATAGGTAATAGCAGTTAAGTAGAAGTAGAGATATAAAAGATGGGAGTAGTCCTACCCTGCTTCTGAGAGTGTGTGCTGAACCTTCTTTGGAAACACAACCAGCCAACTTTAACAAAGTTTTAAATAACAAGTGCTGTCGATCCAGCAATCCCACCTGAAGAAATTCATCATGGAGACAGAGCAGTTAAGACACCTAATATTGTACAAGGGTGTAAGATGTTGTACAAGGATATAAAATATTGTACAAGGATGTTTATTGTACATTGTTTTTAGTGTCACTAAACTGAAGAAAAACCTGAATGCCCATAATTAGGTGAATGAAGAATTTATGACTCGCCTTACTATGGAACATTCTCAATGGCTTAAAAAAAAAATTGGAATTTTGCTGTATGGAAAGAAGTATATACACTACATTATATAATTTTAAATAAGTAAATTATGATGAAATATACATAGTATTTCCTTTGAATTTTCTGTGTATATACTTGTATGAATTTGCAGAAAGGAAAGGAAGATTATACAACAGATTGTTGAAATGCATCAAAGAAATATGAATGTGTGTCAGGCACAATAGAAAGCTAGAGAGGAAGAGAGTAACTTAAAAATATAACATTTTCAATGGCGCCATTTAATTCTCTATAGCTTAAAAAAATCTACTAAAGAATTTTTAAAGGAAAAAATTATAATTAAAAGTGCTCATTGCATCTTTGTTTTGCTTTTTTTCACTTTTACATAATTGACTCATAAATGTTTATTGAGTGAAAGTGCAAAGAGAAAATCAGTCATTCTAGAACAATTCCCTTCTAAGAGAAAACTTTAAATAATACCACAGATTGTTCAGGAAACGCTTCTATTTTTTTTCTACTATGACTTAGCTGTTAATTATTTGGGCATGTGTTTTAAACCTATGACTGATGATGCCCTTGAGGTTTTTTTTTCAGCTTGGGAGACATTTGTTTTAAATTTTTACAATTTAACAAAAATACACTTGATCCATAGAAGAAACTACCCTGGCTGGAATACCTCTTACTACATTAAGGTCACATATCATATGACTATTTAAATTAGAACCAGAAACTTATGCTTTCCTGTTTCTGGAAAGCCTTTCAAATGTTATCTCAGGATAAATAAACTCATAAAAATTGAATATAGATTATGAACTGGTTTTCTATCTTAGAAATATAGTTATATGTGCTAGATTGTGATTTTTGTTTCAAATACTTTGTGACAGTATTGTTCTCTTCTATAAAATGTAACAACATATTTCTGTTGATTGAAACAGTAATTTATACTAAATTCATGATTTCCAAATGTTCGATGTGCAGTTCTACACTGTATTTAAAAATATATATGCTTGAGATTACTTAAAACAAACTTTTTATAAAACAATTTCTTAAAGAAAACTTGTTTTAGAACAAAATCCACTTCAAATACAATACAGAAAACTTGTAGGAGAAACAAAGATATCAAACAGCTGGGAATAAATAGTGTTTCATTAATAGGTCTTATTTCCTTCTTTTTTTGTGCAACTAAAACAGGCCCCCTTCTCTGTAAATGAGACAGGGTAATTTTAGTAACTAGATTATTTTATTATATTCCAAATATTTATGAATTTAATTTTAAATTGTTTCTGTGAAAGACTGTCATAGGCTTTGAGTGATATCTACTTAAAGAACTTTATATATCACAAATTAGCATGTAAATTATTTAATGTAAATTAACTGTAAGAAATCTGAAATTTACAGTAATGTATTTATTTTATATAAGGTGTTTTACAAGAATAAAGGGGAGGAAATGAAGAGGAAAGGAAGAGAACTTTATAGACAGACATAAACCCCAAAGCCTCCCACTAACTGGTATAGTTTATTCAGATTTCCTTGACTGTCTACATTCTATAATAGGTCCCCAGGGCAGGGACTGTGCCTGCTCACTGTCAGCACCCAACAACTAACAAATAGTATTATTAACAAATAGTATAATTAATGTTCTGTGTATGATTTGTATGATTATTATATTTTAATAGCACTATTCCACAGAACATTAATTGAATTGTTATTCAAGTTTTTCTTGATCTTGTCTTATACATACTATGCTGAAGAGAAATGCTTAAACTGATTATGTATACTTTTAAAAATACAACTTAATGAGAAACCAATTTAGTAAATTTCTAGAAGCTGTTTTATATCACATAGAGTGTTGCGTTGTCACACAACCTAATTTAACAGAATTCCCCAGGAAGTTTAGCTTAGGCTGAAATAGAAAATTGTTGTTGCCTGAAAGGTTGTGTGCTTGTCTGATATGCAGAAATTGCTAGAATATGTAACCGTCTTAATTTCAGACACAAAATTCTTTTCTGTCTTTATACCCTGATCTGGTAACTGAAAATTAGGAGCTATATACAGAAATTAATTCAGCTGTTCTAACTAAATATGATAAAATCAGTTAAAAGGTACATTTACATACATACGCACACAAACACATATATTTAAACCTAGTTTAGTCAGTAAAATAATTTTCTATCGGATTTACTTGTTTTCACTAATTTTATTACTCAAAAAATCCAAAGGAGATACAAGTTAAAAACACTTGAACCGGGCTTGGTGGCTCAGCCTGTAATCCCAGCACTTTGGGAGGCTGAGGTAAGTGGATTGCCTGAGCCTGTGGGTTCGAGACCTGCCTGGGCAACTTGGCAAGCCCTCATCTCTCCAATAAGTCAAAAATTAGATGGGTGTGGTAGCGCGTGCCTGTAGTTCCAGCTACTTCGAAGGCTGAGGCAGAAGGATCGCCAGAGCACAGCAGGTCAAGGCTGCAGTGGCCTGGAGCTGCCACTGCACTCCAGTCTGGGTGACAGAGTGAGATTCCAACTCAAAAAAAAAGAAACAATAGGTCAAATTAGTCTGAGCTTTTATTGGTAGAAATATAAAGTGCTAAATAACAATAACTAAATTTCATTTTGAAAAGCAAAGTACATAGAAAGCTTCATCTGTGTTACTATGTTTTTGGTTTCTAGGTTTACATTTTATTTTATTTTTTTCCTATAGTTCCATCTCTCTGCTTAAATTATCAAGTTATTCTTACATGTTGTATAACTTCTGTTAGAGCTTTTAATACATTAATTATAGTTATTCTAAATTCCCTGTTGGTTCTAGCATCTGGGTCATATCTGACTGTGGTTCTGATAATTACTTTGTATCTCCAGGTTGAGTTTATTCTCTACTTGTCAAATGTCTTGTAATTTTGGTAGGAAGCCAGACATGTTGTATAGCACAGTAGATTTTGAGGTGAGTATATTTTATGCTTGGAGATAGGCATACCTTTCCTTCTTCTACACCTTTAGTGTGGGGGATTGTGTTGCTCTAATCAAAAGTTGGGTTGGTTTTGAAGTTTGGTGTTGCTATGGTCATCCTTAGTGCACCAAAGGCTTCATAAACCTTTAATGATACCTCATGTTTAGGTGTGGACTAATTTACCAGGGAGTGCTTCTCAATGACTTCTCCCCTGATGAAAATCTATCAGTCATGTTCCACTAATTTTGTCACTCAGCGTTTGTTACCTTAGCCATGAGAAGAGGGAAGGAATGGCATTCTCTGACATACTGCTTAAATTTTAGTTTTGGCAGCCTATAGAACTTTTGGAGTGTGGCCTTCACAATTGCAGCTGTCTCTCTTCTAGCTGTAGTGCTGGGCCTAGAAAGTATTTCTGCCCTGCCCCCAGGTAAAGCTTTTATTTTTGTTTTATTCCCTTCTATTAGTGGCAAGGTGTTTCCGGAGCCTTAAGGTAACAGTTGTCCTTTTTGTTTACCCTAAAGAGTGTAGTTTTGTTCCAATGGGTCTGTTTGAAATTTCTAACAGTGGCTGTTATTCCTCTCCCCCAGCTGACATTGCATGGAGAAGCTTTCTCAGGATTCCCCTCAGTCTTCACTCTGAACACCTACTGGGATTCATGGAGGCAAACATGCAGCTCCCAGGAGCTACACATTCTGATGCTAGCCCACGCTTGGTCTTTAGCAATTCATTAGAACATTTTTGTTGCATCTTCTTATTAGCTGATATGGCATCTGGTAGTGTATGCCCCAGGTAGGCAAATGCTGTAAAGGTAGTCATCTGGTCATTTGCAATATTTTGGAAGATTCCATGCTAGTAGAACAGTCCCTCTGCATATCTTCAAATAGTAGTGCAGGCTGAGATTTCATATGCAGGAAAGACAGACTGAACTCTGAGTATTTATTCTTTTGGGAACAAACTGTTGTCCTTTCCAGAATGAAAGGACCAGATTTAGTCAATAAGTCACCAACTGTCCAGTTGATCTCCTCGAGGAATGGTGCCAAAATGGGGGTTCAACGCTGGTCTTCATCATTGTTTATTTGGACGTTTGGCAGTGACCTTTTATAGTCAGCTAGCAGGAACAAATGCTGTTGGGCACATAGTCTCCATTTCTGCCAGTCAGGCCACTTAATGCGTGTGTCATTTTTCCAGCACAGGAGGGCTAATGAGATTGGCTGACTGACCTGACACCACTGTTGGGTCATTTTCATTTTCTTGCCCTTTTTATGAGGAATGCTCTCTCGTGTGCAATAACATGTGGCACAATGATGTTCATGCTCTGTGTTACTTCCACCCATCCATCTATAACCCTTTGTCACATATCCCCTGTACCCTTTCTTTTCAATATTTTTATTTTTTTCTTCCTCTATCAACCATCCAAAACATTTTTAACTGCCAATGTATTTTAACATGTTCTTTTTTTTTTTGGTAGAGAAGTGGTTTCCCTATACTGTGCCTAGTCTGGTCTTGAACACCTGGGCTCAAGCAGTCCTCTTGCCTCAGCCTCCTAAAGTGCGGGGATGACAGGCATGAGTCACTGTGCCTGACCCAGTGTATCTTGATATCTAACTTTTTTTGTATCTAACTTCATAACATTTTTTGTTTTTACACAGTGAAGATGGCCAGAAATATACTTTGAAACTCTGCCAATTAGCAGGTTTCTCCTATCTATTGTCTGCACTGTCTCAGGGCACCCCTGCATGAGGATATAATTTGGCTACTATCTATTATGCATCAATATAAAATCAGCCCCCAATCAGCCTTTGGCATGACCTGAGAGAGAGGTTTACCTATTTTGAAGGAATCACTCAGAGGACAGGTTGGTCAAAATATAGGTTTATTAATACTTACAGGAGTGAACCAGTGGCAGCCAGTCAGTACAAAGCTTTCTGCAATAGACATGGGGAGAGATTATATACCCCCCATGTGGGAAGGGGAGGGAGACACAAGCCAGGGGGATTAGGGGTACTTTTCATGTGGATCTTGTGATTTGGGGTATCAGCTTAACTAGATTAAGGGTTACCAGCTGGTAAAGCATTATTTATTCTTAATGCTTCAGTAGGCACTGAGCCCATTACTCTTCTGTCAAAAAGGGAAACCAGGTGGTTTTGCTTTTGATTAGAATGATTCAACAGCTCCAGGTAAGCCTGTGAGTGTGCTTCCACAGGAGATAGATGTGTGTCAGTGGACTAAGTGAGAAAGACTCACCCTCAATGTAGATGGGCACCATCCAATCAACTGGGAGTCCAGATGGAACAAATAGGAGGAGGAAGAGCAAGATCGTGCCCTCTCTCTCTTGGAGTCTGACTGGTATTCTTCTCCTGTCCTTGGATATCTGAATTCCAGGCTCTTTGGACTCTAGGACTCACTGGCAGTCCCTGGGCTCTCAGGCTTTCAGCCTTGGACTGAGAATTATACTATCAGCTTCCCTGGTGGGCCCTCAGATTTGGATTAAGCCACATTATTGGTTTTCCTAGTTCTCCAGCTTGCAGATGGTCTACTGTATTGTGACAGCCTCAAATCAGACAGGAGGCTTGCTTAATGTTTACCTATTCCAATTAAATCACCAAGAGGACAGGTTGGTAAAATTATGGGTTTTTTAATACTTACAGGAGTGAACTGATAGTAGCTGACTGGTAAAAAGTCCTCTGCAAAGGATGTGGGGAGAGATTATATACCCCCAGTGGTATGGTAAAGGGAGCAAGACACAAGAAATAGCATTATGTGTACAAAAGCAGAAACAAAGATGTTTACTCTCTCACTTTCTTGAGTATGCATGTGTGCATAGCTCCAAGGACATTTTAACCAGGCACAGATGGCCTTTGCCAAAGGTCATTCTATTGATCAAGGTACAGTCATCAGCAGTGGAAGGGGAGCAGGGTAAATGTCCTGCATTACCCCACACCTACCATGGGACTTAGCCTCATAATCACATGAGCCAATTCCCCTAATAAATTCCTTTTTATGTATCTCTCTATATATCCTTTCGGTTCTATCTCTCCAGAGGACACTGACTAGAACAGAGTGCTTGTGTTTCTTCATACTGTTCAAACTTAATCCCAGATGTATCACTTTCAAGTGATGATGAATTATTGTTGGGTATGCTCAATTTATGAGTTTAGATCCAACTCATGATGGGCTATTGTGGCCACATATTTACTTAATGCCTCCTAGTCAGGTACTCCATCTCTACTAGGGAACAATAACATGCCGGTAGTTGTTTCTCAAAAGACATATAATTCTCATTGCCACTGTCATGGCCATGCTGTGCAACCTACAGGTCTTCATTGGGATACTCATAATGGGGTTTGCTACAAACTCTGTATAGCTTATTTTCTTACCATGGATACTTCCAATGCCACAGGATCTGGTGGATCATATGACCAGAGTATGGACCTGTTGGAGAGCTCTTCTCTGAGTCCCCATTCTAAAATTGCAGCATTTTGCATCGTCTGGCCTATCTTCAGGTGTGACATATACATCTAGAGCTTCATGAGGCCCACAGATGTTATGCTTTTTTTCATGGTGGGAGTTGCAAGTTCAATTAAAGGATGTTGTAGTATGTTCCTGACCACTGAGACCCAATAATTTTGCAAATTTGTCAGGCATAGAAGTGTACCTTTTTCTCTCTGGAGCTTATATGTCTTTATAAAGGATTTAAGAATGCTGGTAACTTTTTGCTCTTTTGATCTGATCAACATAACATCATCACTGTCATAGATTAATGTAATGTGCTGCAATATGTCCAGACAATCTAAATATCTTTGTGATATATTCTGACAAAGGGCTGGAGAGCTAACACAGTTCAGGATAAAACTCTATGTGTATATTTTTTTTATTTCATGTGACTGCAAAGTATTTCTGATCTTTCTAATTGAAATTAAAAAAAAAAACACATTTGCCAACTCAGTGGCCACATACCATGTATTTAAAGTTGTACTAATCTGATTTAGCAAATATATCACATCTGACATGATTGCTATGATGGGTATTATTTGATAAGAATGCCATTAATCTACAGTCGCTTTCCATGATTCATCCAGATTCTGCAGGGACTAGACTAGCAAATTAAATGGAGCTCTGATGCAGACCACCATATCTGTATCCTGTAGTTCTTTAAAGGGTTTTTAAAGGATCTGCCATGATCCACAGGATGTGCTATTATTGACTTATAGTCTTGGTTAGGAGTAGTAGTTTGGAGGCTTCCACGTGGCATTCTTGACTATAATAGCTCTTGGTCAACAGAGCAAGGATGCATTAAGAGTATACCAACTGCCAAATATCATGCCAATTATGCATTAGGAACCCATGACATCACCAAGTGTGTCTTTAGATACATTGGACCTACTATAATCCAGATCTGAGTCATTTATTTCCTGACCCCTGTATGCCCCATTCTAACAATGAAGTCATATTGCTTTGAGTCTTTAGGTATCAGTGTCTTTTCAGATTCTGTGTCCAGTAGTTTTCCAAATATCTGGGTATTCCTCTTTTTCCCTTTACCTCCTGTATAGTTGTATGAGTAAATGGAAAGAGATTCCTCTGGGAAAAGATTCAGGGACTCATTCTGTATATTCTTGCTTTAGGATAGCCAGAGTCCTTTATCCTGAGACTCAGCCACCTTATAAGTCATTGTGTTAGGGGTCTACTGGCTCATGTCTGGAAATTAATAAGGGACTGTAATTTTTTGCTGAGGAGCTACTCTTAGCCTCTAAGTTTTCCATCCTTGGTTTCTTCTACTTGTATATGCTAAGTAGCTCCTTTATTGACCACTCATTTATTTTACCCTAGGAGGGTTGTGTTCTATTAACCATCTTTGTAATTCTGTGTCAGGCCCACTTGGATGCAACTTTAACATCATTGGTATTTATTAAAATGTCAGTGCTCTCACTTTAAAACTCCACTAACTAGCCTTTGTTTCATGGCTCTGCCAATTCCAATGCTATCAGTGAGCCAGTTCTTAAACAGATATTATACTGTTGGTGCTAGCCTGCAAAGGATAGCCACCACTGAACTTTCTAGTGATGTTGATGCCTTCCCATGTGTCTTAGTCCATTTTGTGCTGCTATTACAGAATACCTGAGACTGGATAGTTTATAGAGAACAGAAATTTATTTCTCACAGTTCTGGAGGCTAGTATGTCTAAGATCAAGGTGCTCGCTGGTACTCTGATAAGGGCCTGGTTTCTGCCTGCTAAATGGTTCCTTAAATGCTGCATCCTCCAAAGAGGAGAAACGCTGTTCCTCACATAGCAGAAGAGCAATAAGCAAGAGAAAAGGATGACTTGACCTTCTATAACAGAACTAATCTTCACCGATGATGATGGAGCCCACATGATTTCATCACCTCTTAATGATTCCACCTCTTAATAGTGTTACAATGGCAATTATATTTCAATGTGAGTTTTGGAGGGGACAAGTATTCACACTATGGCACCATGGTACATCCTTATTGGGCCCTAAAGCATTATTATTATTATTTCAACATCATCAGCTTACACAGACAGATACTCTGGGAAAGTTTGTCTTCTTGTTACAATGGTTTGGAAAATGTCCCCAGGTAAAAAGCTAAATCAACAAAGCATTTAACCAATGTATTTTCCTTTTTCCAAAGATCACAGTTTTGCTTTGCCTTTGCACAATATCACAAAATAATGCCATAAAACTTGCCTCGCAGACTTTGAGAACTTATTTTTTTATGAAACAAGGTAAGTCTAGTACCCTCTAAAAAGTCTACAGCAATATATCATACATGTCATTTTAGTTATATTATATTTGAAATAATTTTTTGTTTTTATTTTTAACTGACACGTAATATTTGTATATATTTATGGAGTACATAATGATGTTTCAATACATATACATATAATGCATAATGTATAGTGAGATATGAGTGTAATTAGCATATTTAATATCTCAAACACTCATCATTTCTTTGTTTGGGGAACATTCAATACCCTCCTTCTAGCTAGTTGAAACTGTGGTATTTCTAATTATAGTCATCCTTCAATGGTATAGTACACTAGAACTTATTCCTCTTATCTAGCTGTGATTGTATCTTTTAACAATTTTTACCTATCCTTCCCTTATTTTACTTACTTTTCACTCAATATTATTGCTTTATTCATGTTGATAATTATAACATGGTACATTATTTTTAACTATTATGTATTCAGTGTATAAATATACTATCATTTTATTCACCTCCCTAATGATAGCAATTAGGGTTTTTTTTCATTTTAAAATTGTCCCATATAATGCTGTGTAAAACATTGTGCTCTTTATGCACTTACATAAGATTTTCTAAGTCTTGGACAGATTCATATAAGTAGAACTGATGGGCAGAAAATTATGTATGTCTTAAATTTACTAGGCACCATCAAATTACTTCTGAAGATAGTTGTGACAACTGATTTTTAACTCACATTTTTTGCTAACTAACATTTCTGTCTATCAAAGTGTCTATCATTTTTTGGTCAACTGAAGTGTAGTAAATTATATTTTTCAATTGCATTTCCTTTTTATTAGCACTACAGAAATTTTATGAATGTTTGCATTTTGATCTTTAGGGAAAAAAGTCAGAAATGTTAGCTTTTAATATTATTTTTCTAATATTTATAGTGCTTTTCTAAGTCTATATGTATGAGTGGAATTAATCTTTTCTCATCTTATGGTTGTTGGTTTTGGAGTTATAATTATACTTGTCACATATAATGAGTTGAGGGAACTTTCCTTCTTTTTTCATTATCTGGAACATTTTTAATAAAATGGACATTAACTACTTTCTAGATTGTTAGGATTAAACTTCAAGCACTATAGGTTTATGGAGATTACTAGAGGTAGATTTTTTAAACAACAGATTTATTGCCTTATTACTTATAAATATTTTGGGGTTTCTAATTTTTTTAGTTAATAGTAACCTATTTTGCTTGGAGATGGCTCCATTTATTTATGTTTTAAAATTCATTATTACAAAAGAACAATAACTTTAAAAAAATTTTTATTTTAAGTATGTGGGGTGTAATTCAGGGTTAGGTACACAAATGTTCATTATGCCTGCATACCTGTATCCTTGTTGATAAGGTGTGCCTCTCACCTCCTGGCAGTTTCCTACTACTGGCTACACTGCCCCCACCCTCCCCTGGCAGATTTTCGCTACTTCCAATCCCTTTCTTATAGAACTATAACTTAAAGCCTCTACTTAATCTGTAGTTATTCCTCTTTCATATTTCATTTATCCATGCCTTCTCTTTTATACTGAAAAGTTTTGCTCAAGGTTTGTCAATTTTGTTCATCTTTTCAAAGTGTCTTTTCACTGGATAATTTGTAATACAGCATGAAATACTCAGTACATCTCAATTCCTAAGTATGAGTTTTAAATTATATTATTTTATTTTTAATTGATAAATATTAATTGTATATATGTATAAGGTACAATGTAATATATTTTTGTGTTTATATTGCAGAATAATTAAACCAAACTAATTAGCAAATCTGTCACCTCGTATACTGATTTTATTGTGGTTAAAACATTCAAAATATACTGTTTTAGTAATTTTTGAAATACACAGCTAATTATTTATTATGTTAACTATTCTGTGAAGTAGTTCACTAGAGCTTATGCCTTCTAAATGAAGCTTTGTATCCTTTCATTAGCATCTCCCCTTTCACTCTCTACTCTCCTTTCCCAGTCTCTATGTCATATTCATCTTTTTTTTTTTTTTTTTTTTTTCGAATTCACATGTAAGCGAGATCATGTAATGTTTATCTTTCTGTGCCTGGCTTATTTCACTTACTACAATGTCCTCCAAGTTTACCCATGTCACAAATGAGACAGTTTTCTGCTTTGTAGGCTAAAGAATGTTTCATGGTACATATATACCACATTTTCTTTGTCCAGTCATCTGATGATGAATACTTAGGTTGCATCCATATCTCAGCTATTGAAAATAATGCTGAATGGACACAAGTGTGTCCATTCATATCTCTTCGGCATATGAATTTTATTCTTTTGGATATGTATCCAGAAATGGGATTACTGGATCATATGGTAATTCTATTTTCAGTTATCTGAGGGACCTTTATAATTTTTTTATAATGCCTGTATTAATGTACAATCTCATCAATAATTTCTCCATATTCTTGACAAGACTTGTTTTATCTTATCTTTTTGATAATAGCATTCTAACAGGTCTGAGCTGATAACTCCTTGTGGTTTTATTTACATATATCTAACTGTGATGACGAGCATTTTAAAATATATCTGTTAGCCATTTCTATGCCTTTTTTTGAGAAATGTCTACATAAGTCCTTTGCCCAGAACAATATTCGGGAGCTTTTCTCCTGTTTTCTTCTAGTGGTTTTAAATTTTTAGGTCGATGTACAAATCTTTTATCTATTTTGAGTTGGTTCTTGTACATAGTGTGAGATGAGTCCAATTCATTTCGCATCAGGATATCCAGTTTTCCTATCACCATTTATTGGAGACACATCTTTCACCATTATCAGTTCTTGTGACCTTGGTTGAAATCAATTGAGTAAAAATATGTGGGTTTATTTCTGGGCATTCTATCCTGTTTTGTTGGTCAATTGTCTGTTTTTATGCCAGCACGAAAACTGTTTGGATTTGTAAACCTTTATAATAGATTTTGAGGTCACAGTGTGTGACCTTTCTTTGTTATTTTCTTGCTCAGTATTACTTTGATTTTGTAAATTGGACTAATTTACTAATTTATTTTTCACCTTTTCAGATAGTTTAGAATAAAGAAACACTAATGATTTTTATATGATTCTGCTACTCTCTACAATTTGTATTCTGCTACTCTCCACAATTTGCTTATCTGACCTAACAGTTTTTATTGTTGTTGTTGTTGTTGTTGTTTTTAATGGTGTCTTCAGGTTTTTCTGTATATAAGAAAACAGAGAAAAAGACATCAGCAAGCCGGGATCTGTGGCTCAGACTGTAATCCCGCGCCTTTGGGAGGCTGAGGTGAGTGGATTGCCTGAGCCCGCGGGTTCGAGACCCGCCTGGGCAACTTGGTGAGACCTCATCTCTACAATAAATCAAAAAATTAGCCGGGTGTGGTAGCGCGTGCCTGTAGTTCCAGCTACTTGGAAGGTTGAGGCGGAAGGATCGCCGGAGCCCAGCTGGTCGAGGCTGCGGTGGCCGGGAGCGGCCACTGCACTCCAGTCTGGGTGACAGAGTGAGACTCCAACTCAAAAAAAAAAAAAGAAAAAAAAAGACATCAGCAAATGGAGACAATTTTACTTCTTCCTTTCCTATTGGTTGGGACTTATAGTACCATGTTGAATCGAAATAGCAAGAATAGGCATCCTTGTCTTGTTCCTAATATTAGAAGAAAAGCTTTCAGCTTTTCACCATTGAGTATTTTGTTAACTGTGGGCTTTTCCTATATGGACTTTATTGTCTGGAGGTACATTTCATCTATACCTAATTTGTTGAGGTTTTATTGTTAATGTGAAAATTTTCAAATGCTTTTACTGCATCTGTTAAGATGATAATATTGTTTATGCCCTTCATTGTGTTAATATAGGGTGTTATATTTATTGATTTGCATCTGTTGAACCCTGCAATCCAGGATAAATCCCACTTGATCATGGTGACTTATCCTTTTAATGTACTATTGAATTTGGTTTGTTAAGATTTTCTAGTTTCTGTTTCATTTACATCTGTTCTGGTATTTATTATATCCTTCCTTATACTGACTTTGAACTTAGGTTGTTCTTTTCTTAGTTTTTTGAGGTATAATATTAAGTTGTTTGAGATCTTTCATTTTTCTGATGTAGACACTACTGCATTCCTTAATTTTTCACATGTTGTGTTTCTGTTCATTTGTCTCAAAATAGTTTTAAATTTCCTTTTTAAGTTTTTCTTTTACTCATTTGTTATTCAGAAGCAGATTGTTTAATTTTTTTTTTTTTTTGAGGTGGAGTCTCACTCTGTCGCCCAGACTCTGTCGCCGCTCCCGGCCACTGCAGCCTCGACCTGCTGGGCTCCGGAGATCCTTCCGCCTCAGCCTTCCGAGTAGCTGGAATTACAGGCATGCGCTACCACGCCCGGCTGATTTTTTGATTTATTGTAGAGATGAGGTCTCGCTGCCCAGGCGGGTCTCGAACCCACGGGCTCAGGCAATTCACTCACCTCAGCCTCCCAAAGGCGCGGGATTATAGGCTGAGCCACTGAGCCCGGCTAGATTGTTTAATTTTTATGAATTCCTAGTTTCATTTCATTGAAACTAGGAATCTACAAGATCAGAAAAGATACTTGATAAGATTTGTCTTCAACTTGCTAAGGCTTGTTTTGTGACCTAGCATATGACCTATCCTGGAGAATCCTCATGTATACTCGAGATGAATGTATGTTCTGCCACTACTTGATGGATTGTTCTATACATGTCTGTTAAGATAATTTGGTCTAAACTGTTGTTTAAGCTCACTACTTCATATTGACTTTCTTTTTGAATGATTTACTTATTGTTAAAAGTGGAATTTTGAATTCCCCTACTATTATTAGGTTGCAGTGTATCTCACCCTTCAGACCTATTAGTATCTACTTTATATATCTAGGTGCATATTTGGGGGGCATACATACTATTTATGATTGTTATATATTCTTGGCAAATTGACCCCTTAGCAAAATATAGTGATTTTCTTTGTTTTCTTTTTAGTTTTTAACTTGAAGTCTATCTTGTCTGTGTGTAGATTTCCCTGCTTCCCTCTGATTACTCTTTGCCTAGAATACCTTTTTCAGTTCCTTCCCTATCAGACTATGTGCGTCATTAAAGTTAAAAGAGAGTCTCTTACAGGCAGCATATTGTTGAATTCTGTTTTTTAAAATATATTCAGTCACTTAGTGTCCTTTAATTAAATAATTTAAGTCATTTATATTTTAAGTAATTGATAGATAAGAAAGGACTTAATGCTAGCATTTTGTCATCTTTTTAACTGACCTTTAGTGATTATTTTGTTCCTTTGTTCTAATCTTGCTTCCTTTGCAGTTTGTTATATTTTTGTAGTTGTTTGCTTTTCTTCTTTTTATCTTCTATAAAAAGAGGGGTTTTTTTCTTTGTGATTACCATGAGAATTACATATTAATAAAATATCTTACGGTTGTACTATCAGCTTAAGTTGGGGTATTATTTTGACTTCAATTGCATGCAAAGGCTCTATACTGTTACTATCCTCCCCCCCCACCTCATTTTATGCACTTGATGTCCTGCTTTGCATCTATTTATATTGTGTATCTATTAACCAATTTTTTATAGCTATAATTGTTTTTAATACATTTGTCTTTCAATTTTTATACTAGAGTTAAGAGTGATTAATATACCGCCTATGTAGTATCAAAGTATTCTGAATTTCACTACATATTTAATTTTATCAGTGAGTTTTATATATTAGGATGAGGGCCTGCTTCAGAGTTTCCAGACAGCAGAACTGTTTCAAGATACACTGAGTGTGGCTTCCTCCAGACCTCTAGGAGACTTCAGTTGTATCACTGAATGAGTCCTTGGACCAGTAATACTGCCCCGTTCATGACTGAAATGGGCTGGAACTGAGACACAGGATTGTTTCAGGGTCCATTACTAAGACCAAGATCTTCAGGCCTGTCTATAGGGTCACAAATAGACATGTCTCATAGTGCTTTCCCAGGTGAACCTGCCTGCTCTCAAACTGCAGTTGAGAAAATCTGAAGCCAATTTATAGGGCTGTTTCAGGATACCTAATGGGACCAAATTTAGGACATCAACCTACAGGAACTCTGCTGGTTGTGCCTCCCTCCAAGTTTTGAGGTGGACAGACAAGGGGACCAGGATTGAGATCTAAGGCTGTTTGACAAAATTCTGGGTGATGAAAGTTGGAAAACCTATCATGGAAACTTAGACAGATGCATCTCCCAGTGGGGCCTCAGCTGGGCAGAACTACTCACAGATTAGGACTGGGAGAAGCCAAAACTAAATTTCAGGGCAAATTCAGAATCTGCTATGGAACCCATGTTGGCAAGCCCAACCTAGTGGTACCAGTGGACAAGACTCCTAGCAGTTCCCTGTTCAGGCAGGATTCCTCCAGACTGCAGCTGAGCGGGGCTGAAGCTGAGAATCAGGGCCTCTTCAAAAACTGCTGACAGAGGCTGACAAGCCTATCCCATTGGCACAAATGGATGCATCTTCCAGCATTTCCCTGTGCTGTTAGGATTCCTCCTGGGCTGGAGTTGAGCATCAGGACTGCTTCAGGATCTGCTATGGGATGGAAACTGGCAAGCTTGTTATGATGGCACAGATAGGTGATTTTCCCAGAAGTTCTCTGTGGACAGAGTTACTCTTAGACCATAGAAGAAAGGGTTGGGGCTGAGCAGGGCCCTTTAGGATTTACTGGGAGATGGAGGCTGGGAAGCCAGCCTGGTGACTCAAATGAGCAAGTCTTCTGGCAGATCCCTGTGCATCTGGGATAACTCCAATACTGCAGCAAGACAGCTGGAGCTGAGACAAGGCCGCTTTAGGATGTATGGTGACACAGAGACCAGCATACCTGTCTCGGTGGCTCAGAGGAATGGATTTCCCTCTTGGTCCTTGGGTGAGCAATACTAAGCTGGGACCACAGCTGAAGGGACTAGAGCTGAGATACAGGGAAAATTGTGGCTCTCTTTCTAAGACCATGACTCTGGTGTGTGCATTTTCTTCTGACCCCCTTAATGGATGATTTTCATAGCAGGCTCAAGGCCAAACGGGGCTGTACCCAAGTCCTTCAGGGAACAGGGCTGTTTCCAAATCTGAACCCAGGATCAGGATTAATGGGTCTGCCACATGGATGCAGATCAGGATGGAGGTCTCAAAACGATCCTTGTAGGTCTTGGGTTCCATCTGGGTTTTGCAATTTCCTATCTGAATCCCAAAGCTCCCACAAAGAGACTTTTGTTCATGCACAAATGCAGAATTCTTGTTATGAGAGGATACAAGTGAGTGACCTCATATTTTGCTATCTTGCTAAGCCCAAAGTCTACTTTCTGATAATATAGTTATGGTCACTTTTTGACTTGAAAAAAGAATCTCTTTCATCCTTTTAGCTTCAATACTTATATTAAGAATATCTTTTGGAAGCAGAATAGAGCTGGATTTTAAAAGTATTATTATTATCTATGCATTGAGTATTCCTATCTTTTGTTGATAGTAATGATTAATATATTTTGAGTTTTTTTACTGTCTTATTTTGAAATTTTACTTATCAAGATTTTCTCCCTTGATATCTTATATTGACTAAACATATTTTTTTAGTTTTTAATTTTAAAGATGAGGGTACAATTTAGGGTTAGGTATACAAATGTTCATTAGGAAGGTACCCTTGTTGATGAGGTGTGCCCCCCCGGCCGATTCCCACTACTGCCAATCCCATCCCCCAACCCCTGGTCCAGCAGTTTCCCACTACTGCCAATCATTTTCTTATAGTATTATAATAATTGTTCTAAGTTCACTTATGAGTGGGAACATGTGATAGATACCCAGTTCTTTATTTCTGTGATAGATCATTCAGTATTATAAACTCTAAGTCCATCCAAGTTGCTGGGAAGTTCATAATTTGTCCTTCTTTTTTTTTTTTTTTTTTTGAGTTGGAGTCTCATTCTGTCGCCCAGGCTGGAGTGCAGTGGCCGCTCCCGGCCACCGCAGCCTCGACCTGCTGGGCTCCGGCGATCATTCCGCCTCAGCCTTCCACGTAGCTGGAACTACGGACGTGCGCTACCACACCCAGCTAATTTTTTGATTTATTGTAGAGATGAGATCTCGCCTGCCCAGACAGGTCTTGAACCCACGGGCTCAGGCAATCCACTCACCTCAGCCTCCCAAAGGCGCGGGATTACAGGCTAAACCACTGAGCCCGGCTTTGTCCTTCTTTATAACTGAATGATACTACATCGTGTATATGTACATTTTTAAAATCCAGTCCTCTTTCGATGGGCAGCATTGTTGGTTCCATGTTTTTGCTATTGTGAATAATGCTGCAATAAACATGTGTGTGCAGGTATCTTTTTCATAGAGTGATTTGAGTTCCTTTGGGTATATTCTTAGTAGGGGGATTGCAAGGTCGTATGGGGAGGTCGATTCTTAGATCTTTTAGGAATTGCCACACTGTTTCCCACAGAGGCTGTACTAGTTTAAACTCCCACCAACAATGTAGAAGTGTTCCCTTTTCCCTGCATCCTCTCCAGATTCTGTTTTTGTTTTTGGTTTTGTCAATTTTTTAGTTATTAATGATGGCTATCCTGACTGGAGTTAGTTGGTACCTCAGTGTGATTTTAATTTTTATTTCTTTGATGACTAGTGAGGCTGAGCATTTTTTCATGTATCTGTTGGCTGCTCATATGTCTTCTTTTGAGAAGTATCTATTCATATCTTTTGCCCACTTTGTAATGGGGCTGTTTGTTTTTTTTTCTTTTCTGCACGTTTGAGTTCCTTGTTAGGCCTTTCTCAGATATACGGTTGGCAAATATTTTTTCCCAGTCCATGAACTGTTTCCCTGCTCTCTTGATTTCTTTGCTTTGCAGAAACTTTTCAGTTTGTTGAGGTCCCACTTGTCTATCTTATCTCTTATGACGTGGGCACTTGGGGTTTTGATCAGGAATTGGTTGCTAGTTCCAATTTTCATAAGGGTGTCTCCTGCATTTTCTAAGGTTCATATAGTTAGAGGTTTTATTTTTAGATGACTAAATATTTTAATTAGTATCCCCCTTTATTGGTTTGAGGGTTTTTTCATTCTAGTTCTACTTCTTAATCTTTATAATTTTATCATGCGTGCTTGAGCTAATATTGTTTAAATGAATCGATTTGTCTTCCCATTTACTATGGAAACTAAGAATTCAGTAATTCTGATATCTCACTCTAGTGAATATTTGTTGTGCTTTTGGTTCACCAGCAGCTTTGAACATATTATACTTAAAAAATGTTTTTTCTTTTGAGTCTACATTCCCCTGAAGGTAAAGGTAAAAAAACTTATTTCCCAGCTGTAGCATAGCATAACCTATGTTTTACTAATCAGCAAAGAATGACAATTGAAATTAATAACACAGAATAGCAAGTGCTTCACAGAGTTCCTATTCTGCAATGTTCTTTATAGGCAAATGTTCTGATTGCTGTGTTCAATAAACAGTCTTAATGATGCAAGCTCTAATGTCAGTGCCCAAGAATAGCAAAAATGGATCCTAGTGCAGCCTTTCTCTCTTGTTGATTTGAGTATTGTGATACTTGAGTAAAACATACGTAGTGAGCTGGGCTCGGTGGCTCAGCCTGTAATCCCACGCTTTGGGAGGCTGAGGTGAGTGGATTGCCTGACCCTGTGGGTTCGAGACCCGCCTGGGCAACTTGGTGAGACCTCATCTCTACAATAAATCAAAAAATCAGCCGGGCATGGTAGCACGTGCCTGTAATTCTGGCTACTCGGAAGGATAGCTGGAGCCCAGCAGGCCGAGGCTTAGGTCGGTGGCCGTGAGTGTGCCACTGGACTCCAGTCTGGGTGACAGAGTGAGACTCCAACTCAAAAAAAAAAAAAAATTAGCCGGGCGTGGTAGCGCACACCTGTAGTTCCAGTTACTTGGAAGGCTGAGGCGGAAGGATCACTGGAGCCCAGCAAGTCAAAGCTGTGGTGACTGGGAACATGCCACTGCAATCCAGTCTGGGCAACAGAGTGAGACTCCAACTCAAAAAAAACACAAAAAAACCAAAAACGTATGTAGTGTTATTAAAAAGTGGCTCAATGAAGATCAATTATTACTGTTTAGTAATTAAAAGAACAAATTAATATGGTTTGTAATATATTTTAAATGATAACAGATATTGCATTGATAAAATTCAAAAAGTATTAGAAATAAAGTTAAAGAACAAACTTTTCATCAAAGATAAAACTTAGTTGTAAGTTAGAAATGAGGAAGATACAATACATTTTACGTGTTTCATTGAGGCTGAAAAGATCAGATCAATTAGTACCAATGGACAATGCTACCCCTTCATTTTCAGCATGATGTAAATAGTATCTAGTTCACCTCACTCAAGTTCACCTTACTCAAGTCAGAGTAGTGAAGAGATGCATTTGGGTTGGAACTTCTTATTCATGAATTATTTTCTAGTACTCTATTCATTTTATTTTCCTAATACCAATAAAGAGCAAGACACAGCTGAATACTTAAAATTAATATATAAATTAATATGTAATTGGTTAGGAAAATTAAGAATAGATTAGCCATGAAAAAAAAACCTCAGAAAATATTTAAACTTAATATAAAACCATTATTTTTCACATTATAGGATGAAGAGTTAATGGAAAATATTTTATTGTTCTACACATTATTTAATACCAGAAAGACCAAAGTAAAGGTGTATCTGACAGCTTTACAATAAAGGCACTTTTGTTTTTAATGACATTTTGATCTAGTCCTAATTATGCATACTTTAGCCCAATATTCCAGAATTCTGTCCTTAGCCTTAAGAAATAGAAATGCAACCACTTAAATTGTGTAAATTCTTGGACCCTACCCTTTTCTGCAGTTTATGGGAAACACATGCCATATTCGTCTGACCCCAACTAATGTCCATGTGTCATGGTAGTATAGCTACCAATGAATGGGGAGAAAGATCTCCTAAGTTTATATAGCCTCACATTTTTTTCTCATTATTTCACAATAATAACAATGGCTATAGGAATTGCATTAGTATATAACTCTCTTTTTGTCAAATAAGTTTTTAAGGAATTATCCTTCTAATATAACAATATGCATACCTTGACATTTTAGAATGTAAAGAAAGGACAACCCCTTTGGGTCTCCTTCCACTGTGGGAGTTTTTCTGTCCTCTTAATAAATCCTGCTTTCTCACTTTCTGACTGTCCATATCCCCCATTCTTCCTGGTTATGAGACAAGAGTCTCGGACCTGTAGAGCTGTGACCAGAAGAGCTGTAGAAGATCATCAGAGCTGAAGAGCCGTGCATCCCAGAGTCTGACATGCCAATTGACGGATCCGACTGAAGCAGGAGAGCTGCCAGACAAGGCGAGACTCTGAAGCTGAGACAACCCAGGGTCTAGGATTGCCAGCTCACTGAACCAGCAATACTCTCAGGACCTGGCTTTCCAGCCCATCAGAGCCAACACTCCGGGGGCTAGACTTACCAGCCCACCAAACCAGCAATACCTCAGGGCTTGGCTTGCCAGCCCTTTAGAGCCAACACTTCCAGGCTAGGCTTACCAGCCCCTCCAGATGACCCTTCCTGGGGCTTGGCTGGCTGATCCATTGATCTGACACTCTTTAAGTCCAGGCTGACCTGAAAAATCTGCATTCATTTTAGCGCCCAAATGTAAGGCTCCATGGAAGGGTGAGTAAAAGCAAAACTATCACTTTACTTTCATTTCTGAGGAACCTCATCCTCACGTTTTTTTACTCTCTCTAAAGAAAAAATTACCTGGACTCTGCCAACCAATTAAAAATGAATAGCATGGCTGCAGGTCTACAATATGCAGAGGTCAGGCTTGCTGTAGAGGACTTGGTTAATCCCCCATCACACTCAGGTGTTGGAAATGTGGGCCTTGTTCTGATCCAGTTTCTTTTCACAGAGGTATAAATGTTGCATGGAATCAGAAGAAGCTTGAGAGTAATTGAGGGCATCTGGCCAAGGCTACAACTTGGTATTACATGAAGGCTTCCAGGCTGACCCCAATTCCCAATAGCCTGACAGGGTGTCAACGGAAGGCTTCCAGTCTCTGCTGTCACACTTTTTTCAGCCTTTTATATCACATTTTCTTCTCTTCAGGATAGCCATGGGTACTGTCCCTACTTGTTCAAAGTCATCAAAGATAAACAATTTCAACCACGAATTTCCTATCCAGTCAAGCTCAACTTCATCAGTGATGGAGAATTAAAATCCTTCCCAGACATCCAATCCCTAAGAGATTATGCAGCTTCCAGACCAATTTTATAGGAGACACTTAAAAAGGTATTAAGCACAGAAGAAAGAAAAAAAGGAATGACCACACACTTCCCAATAGAACAGCAGAGCACAGAATCAAGAGAGAATACAGCACAACAAGAAACTTGAAAACATACACATGCATCAACCCCAAAGCCAAAAGAAAACAAAGAAAAAATGTTATAAGAACCACATGACAGGGATAAATAATCGCATTTCAATAATCAGCCTGAAAGTGAATGGACTAAATGCACCACTGAAAAGACACAGAAAGGCGAACTGGATAAGAAACCATAACCCAATTATTTGCTGCATTCAGGAAACTCATCTCACCACAAGGGATGCACACAGATTCAAAGTTAAAGGATGGAAAATGAGTTTTCAGGCAAATGGATCACAAAAGAAGGCAGGAGTCGTGATCTTAATCGTGATCTATCAATATTTTTAAAAGATACTAAAGGATACTACATAATGATAAAAAGTTTAATCCATTAACAAGAAATACCCATCCTAAACATATATACACCCAACACAAGAGCAGTAGCATTTATAAAGCAACTATTAAGTAAACCAAAAAAAAAAAAAAAAAATTGACTCTAACATTCTTATAGCAGGGAACTTGAATACCCCACTAACAACTCTAGATAGAACATCAAGGCAGAAAAATCAACAAGGAGATCCAGAACCTAAACTTGACACTCGACCAAATGGACTTAATAGATACCTATAGATTATTCTACCCAACAACCACAGAATATACATTCTACTCATCACCACATGGAACGTACTCCAAGATCAATCACATCCTTGGCCACAAATCAAGCATACACAACTTCCATAAGGTTGAAATCTTGCCATCACAACCTCAGATCACAGTGGAATAAAAATAAATATCAACACCAACAAAATTTCCCCAAAGTCCACAAAGACATGGACACAAAATCGCATGATGCTGAAAACTACTGAGTCAGCACTGAAATCAAAGCAGAAATTTCAAGATTGCTGGAAACAAATGAAAATGAAGAAACATCTTACCAAAATTTCTGGGATACCATGAAAGTAATTCTAAGAGGGGAATTTATAACTCTACCAGCACACATCAAGAAAATGGAAAGATCACAAGTTGAGAGCTGAAACTGGAACAAGACAAGGCTGCCCATTCTCACCCCTCTTGTTCAACATTGTGTTGGAAGTCCTAGCTAGGACAATTGGACAAGAGAAGGAAATCAGGGGTATCAAAATAGGAAAAGAGGAAGTAAGGTTATCCCTCTTTGCTGATGATGTGATCCTATACCTTAAAAATTCAAGAAAATCTGTCAAAAACCTGCTTGCACTGATAACGGACTTTGGCAAAGTCTCAGGGTACAAAATAAATGTGCAAAAGACAGTTGCATTCCTATACAGCAACAACAAGCAGGCAGAGACCCAAAATAAAAAGCACAATCCCATTCACAACAACCACAAAAAAAAAGAAAGAAAAGAAATAAGAAATATCTCATCATCTTCTTAACCAGAGAAGTGAAAGACCTTTACGATGAGAACTATAAAACACTGCTCAAAGAAATCCAAGAAAACACAAACAAATGAAAAATATTCCATGCTCATGGATAAGAAGAATCAACATTGTTAAATGTCCATCCTACCAAAGGCAATCTACAGATTCAACACAATACCCATTAAATTACCAACACCATTCTTCTCAGACCTGGAAATGACAATACAGAAATTCATATAGAAACATAAACGACCACGAATAGCCAAAACAATCCATAGTAAAAGAAACAAAGCAGGAGATATCATACTTCCAGACTTCAAACTTTACTATAAGGCTACAGTAATCAAAACAGCCTGGTATTGGTACAAGGACAGGCACATAGACCAATGGAACAGGATAGAGACTCCAGAAGCAAAGCCTCAATTCCTCAACCAACTCATCTTTGACAAAATCTCCAATAACAACCACTGGGGAGAAGAGAAACTATTCAGTAAATGGTGCTGGGAAAACTGGCTGATCACATGCAGAAGATTGAAACAGGACCCCTTCCTATCACCATACACAAAAATTAACTCTAAATGGATCAAAGACCTAAACGTAAAACCTCAAATACAAGAATCTGAGAAATGCAGGAGACACCCTTATGGAAATTGGAACTGGCAAACAATTCCTGATCAGAACCCTAAGTGTCCATATGATAAGAATTAAGATAAGTGGGACCTCATCAAACTGACAAGCTTCTGCAAAGCAAGAGAAACCATCAAGATTGCTGGGAGACAGCCCACAGAATGGGAAAAAATATTAGCCAACTGTATATCTGACAAAGGCCTAACATCTAGGATCTACAAGGAACTCAAATGCGCTGAAAAGAAAAAAAAAAAAAAAACAGCCCCATTAAAAAGTGGGTAAAAGACATGAATAGACTTCTCAAAAGAAGATATATGGGCAGCCAACAGACACATGAAAAATTGCCCAACCTCACTCATCATCAGAGAAATTCAAATCAAAACTACATTGAAATACCACCAAACCCCAGTAAGAATGGCCATCGTTAATAAAACAAACAACAGAGCCGGGCTCTGTGGCTCAGCCTGTAATCCCGCGACTTTGGGAGGCTGAGGTAAGTGGATTGCCTGAGCCCACGGGTTCGTGACCCACCTGGGTAACTTGGCGAGACCTCATCTCTGCAATAAATTAAAAATCAACCGGGCGTGGTAGCGCATGCCTGTAATTCCGGCTACTTGGAAGACTGAAGCGGAAGGATCGCCGGAGCCCAGCAGGTCGAGGCCGCGGTGGCCGGGAGCAGCCACTGCACTACAGTCTGGGCGACAGAGTGAGACTCCAACTCAAAAAAAGAGATGCTGTCGAGGATGCAGAGAAAAAGGAACAGTTCTACACTACTGGTGGGAATGCAAACAAGGACAACCTCTTTGGAAGACAGTGTGGCGATTTCTGAAAGAACTATAGGCCGGGCTTGGTGGTTCAGCCCGTAGTCCCAGCACTTTGGGAGGCCGAGGCAAGAGGATTGCCTGAGCCCGTGGGTTCGAGACCTCGTCTCTACAATAAATCCAAAAAACTAGCCGGGCATGGTAGCGCGCGCCTGTAGTTCCGGTTACTTGGAAGGCTGAGACTGAAGGATCGCAGGACCCGAGCAGGTTGAGGCTGCGGTGGCCGGGAGTGTGCCACTGCACTCTAGTCTGGGCAACAGAGTGAGACTCCAATTCAAAAAAAAAAATTATAAATTGACCTTCCATATGACCCAGCAATTCCACTATTAGAACTATAACCAAAGGAACTCAAATCATTCTACAAAAAAGATACCTGCACACATGTTTGTTGCAGCTCTATTCATAATAGCATAAACATGGAATCAACCATCCTGCTCATTTAAGCTGGGCTGGATTTTAAAAATGTGGTATAGCCAGTCTCGGTGGCTCAGCCTGTAACCACGCCTTTGGGAGGCCGAGGTGAGTGGATTGCCTGAGCCCGCGGGTTCGAGACCCGCCTGGGCAGCGAGACCTCATCTCTACAATAAATCAAAAAATCAGCCAGGCGTGGTAAATGCATGCCTGTAATTCCGGCTACTTGGAAGGCTGAGGCGGAAGGATCTCCGGAGCCCAGCAGGTCGAGGCTGCGGTGGCCGGGAGCAGCCACTGCACTCCAGTCTGGGCGACAGAGTGAGACTCCAACTCAAAAAAATATTGTGTTATATATACACACTGGAATATTATGCAGCCGTAAGGAAAGACAAACATATGGACTTCACAGCAACTTGGATGGATTTGGAGTCGATCATACTCAGTGATCTATCACAGAGACAAAGAACAGAGTACCATATGTTCTCACTCATAAGCGAACCTTGAACAATTATCATAATACTATAAGAAAGGGATGGGCAGTAGTGGGAAACTGTCAGGGGAGGGGAGATAGCATTGGCAGTTGAAACTGCTAGGGGAGCGAGGGGCATACCTCATCAACCAGGGTACCTGCATAATCAACATTTGTATACCTAACCCTGAATTGTACCCCACATCTTTAAAATTAAAAAAAAAAATGTAAAAAAATGCTCTGGTCATTAAAAAATATGATTTTAAAATCTTGATGAAAAGTGTCAGATCCGTGAAAGGAATTTGTGGTAGACAGAATAACAGCCTTGTAAGAATGTTTATGTTTCAAGCTGGGACTGGTAGATGCTGGAAAATGCTAGGGGATGGAGGGAAAAAGAAGAGACGGGGACATGTGGCATCACACTGGGTATCTGGTTCACTATCAAGGAGAGAGAGGGCCAGATAGAAGCCCAAACTTAACCTGCAGGCAACTTACTCATATAGTAAAAGCTTACTTATATTCCAAAACACTATAAATGCATAAACACATTAAAATGTTTATGTTTTAACTCTGGGACCTATGTAAATACTACTTCTCACAGCAAAAGGGGCTTTACAAACATGATTAAAGACCTTGAAATGGCTTCTGATTCTGAAAAGACAGTTGGTATAGTCTCTTTAAATGTTGAAAAACCAGCCAATTACCAAATTTTCTGAAACCTAGCTAGTCAAAATGAACTGACTCTGGTAATTTCATGATACATAGTTTAGGGGCTTTTTCTACATTGGCATGGGACATAGCCCAGTGGTCAAGATTCCTGTTGACTAGTTTTGTGCATATAGTATATCAAAATGCACAATTTTTTTTCAAGATACACTCTGATAATGACCTAGGTATTTACACAGTAAAAATTCTCTCAACTTTGTTGGCTGTAGAGTATTACAACAAATTAGCAAATAATTCCCATATAAATTTTAAAAAGGTACAAAGCAGTAATATTTGACATATGGGCTATTTATATTTTTTCAAGTTTAATTTATACATCAAGATAAATCAAGCTACTGTCATACTTTCCTGAATTTTTCAATGCGCCTAACATATGGTGGTAGTTTCAAGACATTATCTATTAGCACAGATGTGTGTGGCAAACGTCTGCTTGACTTTTTAAGAGTTTGCTGAATTAGATCCAAAAAAGAGAGAAACAATGGTAAAAGAATGAAGAGCCTCATACCAATTTTTTGTTTTCAGAATATGTCCTGTTTAAACTATTACTTTCTGTTGTAACTTTTTTCTTCCCTTTTGCTTAATCACACATATCTACTTGTCCAATGCTACCCTTCCATTAAAGGCCAGACTAACATCTATCCCTTAAAGGAGTCAAGATTCCCTAAAGTAATAATTACCTATTTTTCCAAGGTATTTTTATAGGGCTCTTCAGATACCACCATTATAGCATTTATTACAGAAAGTTTAAGCCCATTATTTGTTATATGTGTGTATCTGCCACTGAATAGAGGCTTTTGAACAACAGCGACCATGTCTTTTTAAATTCTTATATCTACAACAGCTCTAATATGACACTCTTACAGGATTCGTTTTAGTAATGTAGTTATAACTTAAATAGGAATTGTTTGCTTGGGTTGATCTCATTAATAAAGGAAAGAACTGGTAGAATATTCTTTCAAATGTGTAGAAAAAAAGAAGAATGAACAAAAATACACCTCAACTACTGACAACTACTGAACTATTCTTTACTTGCTCTATATTTAAGCTGCAAATTTTAGAACAGCTAATTGAAATTATTGAATCTGATGTTAATCTAATATTTTCTTCTTGAAACATGATGTAAAACTTAAGTATATAACTGATCAAATTTACAGATAAAATTTAAGAAACTCAAGATTTGAACATATCCTTGCAATTTGTTTAAGCTTGAAGTCAATGTTATCAAAATGTTTACCAAATGTGTCAGGATTATAAATGCAGTCAAATGTCAAGGTTTTTATTTTGTTCCCATCTCTTTTGTTTCTGCATAGGAAACATGCTGTTTAAAAAGTCTTTTAGTTTACATTTCTAAATGACTTCAGTATTTTAAACACTAGTTACACAACTTGCTTTTAAGCTATGAAACTACATTCCAGTTCAGGGACCATTGTTGTATATCTGATTTATGATAGAAGGATGGGTATATATAAAGATCAAACAATTTACTACACTTTTCAAAGCTGCTAAGAAGAGTGCCATTATGTCTTTATTATTTCTTTTCTCTCTGTCCCTTTCTTTCTCACTTTTTTGCTTTGTCTCCCAAGTCAGCAAACCAAGTATACACAATTTTGTGACTACTTTCCTTAATCAATTTGGACCTTACCTGGGAATCAAAAGCATGAAACATAACTCAGCAGAAATTATTTCATTTAATTACTGAGTTATTTTACATTTTCATGTGTTATATTTTTAATTTATATTCTTAAAAATTCAGCATTTCTACTATGTTACAATTTCTAAGTATTATTCCTATTAGAGATTACTGGATAAAATGGCTAATTTAATAAATTTTCTTAAAACCAAAAGTCACTATGATGGAACTGCAAAGTTTATGAACCTTTCTTTGAAAGAACCTATAGAATATAAACTGAATTAAATAAAAATTTGTCTTTAGTTTCCATCAGCTCAAACAACCATTGTATGAACAAAATGAATTATGTACTTTTTATCCAATTGCCACTTTCACAAGAAACAAACTATGAACACTAAGTTGTTTAAATTATTTAGAAGCCAAACACATTTCAGATCAAAAATAAAATGATGTAGTCTTTTTAAGGCAAACAATGAAATCCAATTTTTATTTCTTAAATACAAAGAAAATAAGTGTGTTATCTTATAGTTGAGAATACAGTTATAGAATATCTCATTTTGTTTTATTATATGGTTTGTGTAACTAACTCCTCATAACTTCTTTAAAGCATAATGCCAATAGTACTACATTTATAAAATAAAATATTCCAATTATATCCCATGACTTAATTCAACTATTTGAATGATATAATAGCTAAAACTGCATAAAATATAAATTAATTTACATTGGGGGTAGATACAATTATAAGTCTTTTACAAATCTGAAGATCAAAGAAAATATAAATTGTCCAACATTATGTATCTTATCACTAGCAAATCCTAAAATTCAAACCTAAGTAATCTGGCTCCAGAGCATCTTGGGTTGTTTTTGACTATTATGATTTCAGAAGTTCTTTTAAGTGCTATGAAACTTTAACTCATATCAGTGAAAGTATTTTTTAGCCTCTCATTTCACAATTTCTCATAATTAAGTAGGAGCATGGAAGGTAAACCCAGCTTCTGAATAGTCCAGAGGTGCCAAAGCAGGCAGTTAATTTTTCATAATTCAACGAGATATTATTCATATACTATGAAATTCACTAATTTGAAGTATAAAATTTGGTTTTAGGGTATTAACAGAGTTACATAAATTTCATCACAATCTAATTTTAGAACATTTTTGTCACCTCCAAAAGCAACCTCAGGCTCAAAAATAGTCACTTTCCATTTTTCTATCCTAACCCTCCCAGCCCCAGGTAACCATTAACCACAGAGACCATCTTTCTGTCTCTGTAGACTTATGCATTCTGGATTTTTCATATAAATGAATCATACAATATATAGTGTTCTTGTGACTGGGTTACTCAACCCAACCTAATATATGATTAACTCATATTTTTTTATTGTCAAATATTTCATTTTATAGACATACCACATTGGGTTTAACATTCATCATTTGATAGACAATTGGGTTTTGTTTACTCTTTGACCATTAAGTGTAATGCTATGACTATGTATAAGTTTTTGTGTGGGTGCGCGTCTTCATTTCTTCTGGGTAGCCAGATTTTCAGTACGTTTCAGTTCCTTGTAGATCCAGGATGTTAAGCCTTTGTCCGACCTAGAGTTGGCAAATACTTTTTCCCAGTCTGTAGGCTGTCTCCCTGCTCTCTTGATGGTTTCTTTGGCTTTGCAGAAGCTTGTCAGTTTAATAAGGTCCCATTTGTCTATCTTCTCTCTTAAGTCCTGTGGGTTTCAGGTTTTATACAGGAATTGGATGACAGTTCCGATTTCCATGAGAGTATTTCCTTCCTTTTCTAAGGTTCTTATGGTTGAGGTTTTACATTTAGGTCTCTGATCCATTTGGAGTTAACCTTTGTGAATGGGGATAGATAGGGGTCCTGTTTCAATCTTCTGCATGTGGTCAGCCAATTTTCCCAGCACCATTTACTGAATAGGTTCTCCTCTCCCCATTGGTAGGTGGTGGGGGCTTTGTTGAAGATGAGTTGGTTGAGAAATTGAGGTTTTGCTTCTGGAATCTCAATTCTGTTCCATTGATCTATATGCCTGTTCCTGTACCAATACAAGGCTGTTTTGATGATTGTAGCTTTATAGCAAAGTTTGAAGTCTGGTATTGTGATACCACCTGCTTTGTTTTTTTTTGCTGAGGATTGTTCTGGCTATTCTTGGACGTTTGTGTTTCCATATGAATTCCTGTGTTGTCTTTTCTAGGTCTGAGAAGAATGTTGCTGGTAATTTGATGGGTATTACATTGAATTTGTAGATTGCCTTAGGTAAGATGGACATCTTCACAATGTTGATTCTTCCAATCCATGAGCATGGGATATTTTCCACTTGTTCTCTTTCTTTGTTGGATCTTTACCTAGCTTGGGTATCAATGTGATGTTGGCTTCATAAAATGATTTGGGGGGAGTTCCATCTTTTTCAATCGCCTGGAATACCTTCAGTAGGATCAGTATCAGCTCCTCCTTGAATGTCTTGTAGAATTCTGCTGGAAAGCCATCTGGACCAGGGCTTTTCTTTGTAGGAAGTTTTCTTATTACGTAGTCAATTTCCTTGATTGTTATTGGTCTATTTAGCATCTCAATTTCTTTTTGTTCCAACCTAGGTAGGTTGTGTGATGTCAGAAAGTCCTCCATTTCCTTCTGGTTTTCAAGTTTGTTTCCATACAAGTGTACGTAGTAGTCTCTAATGATCTTTTGTATTTCTTCAGGGTCAGATGTGACTTCATCTTTTGTGTTTCTGATTATGCTTATTTGGTTTTTTTCTCGTTTTTTCTTGGTCAGTCTAGCTAGGGGACCATCAATCTTGTTTACCCTTTTGAGGAACCAGCTTTTTGTTTCATTGATTTTTTTGTATTATCTTTTTGTCTTCTATGTCCTGGATTTGGGCTTTTATTTTGGTGATCTGGATTCTTCTGCTGAAATTAGGGTTTTTGTGGTCTTGCTTTTCCGGCTTCTTTAGGTGGCTTGTTAGGTTGTGAATTTCTGTTCCTTCCATTTTCTTCATGTGTGTTTGTAGGGATATAAATTCCCCTTACTACAGCTTTCAAGGCATCCCAGAGATTCTGGTAAGATGTTTCTTCATTTTCATTTGTTTCCAGGTATCTTTTGATCCCTGTTTTGATTTCATCGTTGACCCAGGAGTTGTTTAGCATCATGCTGTTTAGTGTCCATGTCTTTGTGGGTTTTGGGGGGACTTTGTTGATGTCAATGTTTATTTTTATTCCACTGTGGTCCGAGAAGGTGTTTGGTAGAATTTCGGTCCTTTTAAATTTGCTTATGCTTGATTTATGGCCAAGTATGTGGTCAATCTTAGAATATATTCCATGTGGTGATGAGTAGAATGTGTATTCTGTGGTCTTTGGATGGAGTGTTCTGTAGGTATCAATTAAGTCCAAATGGTCCAAAGTCACATTGAGGTTCCGGATCTCCTTGCTGACTTTTTGTCCTGATGATCTGTCTAGGGTTGTGAGTGGGGTAGTAAAGTCCCCAGTTATGATAGTGGTAGAGTCAATATCTTTCTTTAGTTTTCCAAGAAGTTGCTTTATGAAAGTTGGTGCACCTATGTTGGGTGCATATATGTTTAGGATAGATATTTCTTGTTGATGGATTGAGCCTTTTATCATTATGTAGTGGCCTTCTGTATCTTTTTGATTTTTAATAGCTTGAAGGGTATTTTGTCTGAAATTAAGATCGCTACTCCTCCTTTCTTTTGTTTTCCGTTCGCCTGAAAATTTGTTTCCCATCCTCTTACTTTGAGTCTGTGGGTGTCCTTTCTAGTGAGGTGAGTCTCTTGAAGACAATAGATTGTTGCCTGATGATATTTTATCCATTTTGCCATTCTATGTATTTTCAGTGGTGCATTTAGTCCGTTCACATTTAGGCTAATAATTGAAATGCAAGAGTTGATCCCTGTCATAAGGTTCTTACAGAGTTGTTCCTGCTTGTTTGTTGTCTTTCTTTGGGTTTTGGAGTTGGTTCATGTGTGTTTTTAATCTTTTGCCTGTACTCTTATGAAGAATGCTGTTGTTCTTTTTTCTTTTTCTTCTGTGTTTAGTACTTTCTTAAGTGTTTCTTGTAGAGGTGGTCTGGTGATATCGTAGGTTCTTAGGGATTGGATGTCTGGAAAAGATTTCAATTCTCCCTCACTAATGAAGCTTAGTTTGGCTGGGTAGGTTATTCTTGGTTGAAATTGTTTTTCTTTTAGAACTTTGAAGATAGGGCTCCAGGCTCTTCTGACCTAAAGGGTTTCTGTGGATAAATCTGCTGCTATTCTAATTGGTTTTCCCTGGTAGGTAGTCTGGCCTTTTTCTCTTGCTGCCTTTAGGATTTTTCCTTTCATAGCTACTTTGTTTAGGCGAATTATTATGTGTCTTGGAGTTGGTCTTCTCATTTGTTGTCTTGCAGGGGTTCTCTGAATCTCTTGTGTTTGAATTTTTTCATCCTTAATGAGATGAGGGAAGTTTTCTTGAATGATTTCATGAAATGTTTGTTCCAGCGTGGCTTCTGTTTCTCTTTCTGCCTCAGGAAGCCCAATTATTCTTAGGTTTGGTCTCTTGAAGTGATCATTTATCTCTTGCAGGTTTTGTTCTGTCTTTTTGAGCTTCTTTTCTATGCTTTTGACAGTTTGGGTTAGTTCTATGTTTTGGTCTTTGAGCTCTGAGATTCTTCTGCTTGGCTGATTCTGCTTTCCATGCTTATTAGTCTGTTGTTCATTTCCATCACAGTATTCTTTACTGCTGTCATTTCTGACAACAGCTCCTTCCTATTTTCTTCTTATCTCTCCTCAATTTTTTAAATTCTCTCCATTAATGTCTTGATGTCTGGGTTTGTTGCATGTAACCAGTCATTCTGGGGACTCTTCATTGTCTGTGTTCCAGAATCTGTTTTCTCAGTGTCTGATTTCCCAGGGGTCTGTGTAGGACCTATATTCTTCTTTTGGTTTTTCTTCATTTGTGCATTTTTTCCCCCTCTCTACTTTTTCCTTCCCTCCATGTCACCGTCTTCTTTAATTCTGTTATTCAGGGGTAAAGGGATTGGTTTTATTTCTGTTTGTTCAATCTCCTATTCTTTTTGTATGTCCTCTTACTTTGTTCAATTCTGAAGTTGCACTGTGGGTTGGAGGTGGTCCTTTTTGCAGTTTTGAGATGTATTTAAGAGGAGAGCTGTGATTCAAAATCTGTCTGCAGGTCCTGGTATTCACTGACAGGCGTGTGGATAATGTGGAACCCACTTCCCACTGCCCTGGAATCTGTCCGTGCAGTGGGGCTGTAGGTTTACTCCCTGAAATAAAATGTGGTTAGCAGAGGGGAGAGAATGGAGCAGATAGTGGGTTGAAGAGGGGAGTGGAGAGATAGAGGAGTATGGGGGGAAACAAACGAGTGTGCCAACAAACAGAGAGAGAGGCCTATACTGAAACAGATAAAAACAATAGACCACAGCTACAGTTGAACCAACTCTCATATAAACAAAAATAAAACATATAGTGATGCTAATATACAAGCTAACCAACCACCTTGTTAGTGAGCTGTTCCTCTATACAAAGATATGGTTTACAGAGAGAAGAAAAGAGAAGAAAAGGAAAAGGAAAAAAGAAAAAAGGGAACAATACAGTAGGAATAGAATTAAGTCATTTAACTGATAGAATCAATGAAGCACACTCTGAGACCTTTCGTTTAAGTCCAATGTCCTTTCAGGTCTGATTTCTAGTTTTCTTTTCAAGCTGGTAGATTAGTTTGCAGTTAGAGTCAATTGCCCCTGATCTGCTGTGAAGGACAGTTCAGATTAACCTTCCTTCAGCAGTTTGGTCTATGTCTTTATCAAGCTTGTTTCTCACGTTTCGGTGTTGTTACCTTGAATCACCAGCAGGTGGTGCTATCTCATCTGCTCGCCCCAGAGGGGGTGGGGCCGGACAGGAACAAGATGGCTGCCTGCCTCCAAGCAGGCAACAGGAGCCCCACGCCGGCGGGCACGACGGTCTCAGACGCAGGATAGGTGGCAGCGATCCCAGCAGATCTTCCCTGAAGCGGTTCATTGTGGATCTCCTCGGGCCGCTGGTGCGATATGCTACCCCTCCCAGAGGCCACGGCGGCGGTGGTGACTGTACGGCAGCGGCAGTGGCCGTGGGGGGAGGGGTGGCAGCGGCGGCGGCGGCGGGACCGTTTGGAAAGCAGTCAAAACTGTCCAGTCTTTGTGATGGCAGTGGCCGAGCTCTGTCTGTAGAGCAGGCTGCGATGCTGGGGTCCCAAGCCCCCCGGGGCGAGAGTCAGAGACCCACTGCAGATCTCCCTTGCAGAGGGCTTCAGACGCCGGGTCACCCCGTTGCCATCTTGCCTGCTCGTGGTGAACGTTTTGGGACAGCAGAGCTCCACGGTGGCTTGAGTTTGAGGGTGGTGGGCGTGACAGGACGTCCCGGCGGAGCCCGCGCGATGAGAGGGCTCCAGGCCAGGAAGGGGTGCATGTGGCGCGGGGCTGCCAGCGCCCCGCCGGTGCGGGCTGGAAGCTGTGGCATGTCGGCCCAGAGGCACCACGGCCGGGGCGTTAGTTTCTTTTGAGAGTCTCAAGCTTTTCTCCTCTCGTTTCTCCTTCTTTTTGGCTGCATAATATTCCATTGTGTATGTGTACTACATTTTTCTAATCCAGTCCAGTTTTGATGGGCAGCATGGTTGCTTTCATGTTTTTGCTACTGTGAACAGTGCTGCAATAAACATGTGTGTCCAGGTATCTTTTTTTTTTTGTAGAATGATTTGAGTTCCTCCAGATATATTCTCAGTAGGGTGATTGCTGGGTCATATGGAAGGAAATAATCTAGTTCTTTTAGAAATCGGCACACTGTTTTCCAAAGAGGTTGCACTAGTTTCCATTCCCACCAGCAGTGTAGAAGTGTTCTTCTTTCTCCGTATTCTCACCAACATCTGTTGTTTGTTTTATTAATGATGGCCATTCTTACTGGGGTTAGGTGGTATCTCAATGTGGTTTTGATTTGCATTTCTCTGTTGATCAGTGAGGCTGAGCACTTTTTCATGTGTCTGTTGGCTACCCATATATCTTCTTTTGAGAAGTGTCTATGTCTTTTATCTACTTTTTAATGGAGCTGTTGTTTTTTTTTTCCCCCTTTTGGCACATTTGAGTTCCTTGTAGATTCTGGAGGTTAGAGGTTTGTCAGATATACAATTGGCAAATATTTTTTTTCCATTCTGTGGGATGTCTCCCAACTCTCTTGATGGTTTCTTTTGCTTTGTAGAAGCTTTCCAATTTGATGAGGTTCCACTTGTCTATCTTTTTTCTTATAGCATGGGTATTCGGGGTTTTGATCAGGAATTGGTTGCCAGTTCCACTTACCACAAGGATGTCTCCTGCGTTTTCTAAGGTTCTAATAGTTTGAGGTTTTATGTTAAGGTTTTGATCCATTTAGAACTGATTTTGTGTATGGTGATAGGTAGGGGTTCTGTTTCAGTCTTCTGCATGTGGTCAGCCAGTTTTCTCAGCATCATTTATTGAATACATTCTCCTCTCCCCAGAAGAACTAATGATATAATCTAATAATATAATCATGTGGTTGTTAGTGGTGGCTTTGTCAAAGATGAGTTGGTTAAGAAATTGAGGTTTTGCTTCTGGAATCTCTATCCTGTTCCTTTGGTCTATATGCCTATTCTTGTACCAATACCAGGCTGTTTTGATTATTGTAGACTTATAATAAAGTTTAAGGTCTGGAAGTGTGATAGCTCCCACTTCATTTCTTTTGCTGAGGATTGTTTTGGTTATTCATGGTCATTTATGTTTCCATATGAATTTCCGTATTTTCATTTCCAAGTCTGAGAGGAATGATGATGGTAATTTGTTGGGTATTGTATTGAATCTGTAGATTGCCTTTGGTAGGAATGATATCTTAACAATGTTGTTTCTTCCTATTCATGAGAATGGAATATTTTTCCATTTGTTTGTGTCATCTTTGATTTCTTTGAGCAACGTTTTATAGTTTTCATTGTAAAAGTCTTTCACTTCTCTGGTTAGGCAGATACCAATGAATTTCATACTTTTGTGACTTTTTTTTTTTGAGTTGAGTCTCTGTCACCCAGAATGGAGTGCAGTGGCACACTCCCGGCCACTGCAGCCTAAACCTGCTGGGCTCCAGCGATCCTTCTGCCTCAGCCTTCCAAGTAGCTGGAACTACAGGCGCACGCTACCAAGCCCAGCTAATTTTTTATTTATTGTGGAGATGAGATCTTGCCAAGTTGCCCAGGTGGGTTTTGAACCCGTGGGCTCAGACAATCCACTCACCTCAGACTCCCAAAATGCTGGGGTTACAGACTGAGTCACCAAGCCCGGATTTTTTTACTATTGTGAATAGTATCATGCTTTTTTTTGTTTCCCTTCCTGCTTTTTATTGTTGTATAAGAAGGCAACTGTCTTTTGTACATTTATTTTTTTAACCCAAGACTTTACCAAAATCATTTATCAGTGAAAGCAAGTTTTTGACAGATTCTCTTGGGTTTTTGAGGTATAGGATCATATCATCAGCAAAGAGGAATAACTTAAATTTCTCTTTTCCTATTTGGAAAGCCCTGGTTTTCCTTCTCTTCTCTATTTGCTCTAGGGGTCTTCTAACACAATGTTGAACAAGAGAGGTGAGAGTCAGCTACTTTGTCTCATTCCAGTATTCAGGGGAATGTTTCCAGTTTCTGTCCATTTTGCAATATGCTGGCTGTCAGTTTATTGTAGATTGCGCTCACTACTTTGAGGTATGTTCCTTCTATGCCTAGGTGTGTGACAAATTTAACAAGAAATGCTAGATTTTATCAAAAAAATTTTTTGCATCTAATAATATAATCATGCAATTCTTATTTTTACATCTGTTAATGTATCTATTGTCTTGTGGATGTTTGACCAGCTCTGCGTGCTGGGGGTAAAGCCTACTTTGTCATTTTTTATTTTGATTTTTGAGATTTGTTTTTTTTTTGTTTTTGTGTTGCTTTGTTTTGAGTTGGAGTCTCACTCTGTCACCCAAACTGGAGTGCAGTGGCTGCGCCCAGCCACTGCAGCCTAGACCTGCTTGGCTCCAGCGATCCTTCTGCCTCAGCTTTCCAAGTAGCCAGAACGACAGGCGCGCGATACCACACCCGGCTAATTTTTTGATTTATTGTAGAGATGAGATCTAGCCAATTTTTCCAGGCAGGTTTCGAACCCATGGGCTCAGGCAATCCACTCACCTCGGTCTCCCAAAGTGCGGGATTACAGGCTGAGCCACCGAGCCTGGCGATTTTTGAGATTTGTTGTTGAATCCGATTTGCCAGAATCTTGTTGAGAACTTTTGCATCTATGTTAATTAGGGATATTGGCCTGTAGTTCTGTTTTTTGTTGAATCTGTTCCTGCTTTAGGTATCAGTGTGATGTTAGCTTTGTAAAATGATTTGGGGAGAATGCCATCATTCTCCAATTCATAGAATACTTTCAATAGGATTGGTATCAGCTCCTCCTCATACATTTTGTAGAATTCCACTGGAAAAGCCATCTGGTCCAGGACTTTTGTTTTGTAGGTAGTTTTCTTATGACGGAGTCTATTTCCTTGGTTGTTATTGGTCAATTTAGTGTCTCAATGTCTTCTTGTTTCAACCTTGGAAAGTTGTGTGTTGTCAGAAAGTCCTCCATTTCATTTAGGTTATCGAGTTTGTTTCCATATTGGTGTACTTAGTAACCTCTGATAATCTTTTGTATTTCTTCAGGGTCAATTGTGATTTGATCTTTTGCATTTCTGATTGTGTTTATTTGGGCTCTCTCTCTCTCTCTCTTCCCTTTTTTTTTGTTCATTCTAGCTAGAAGTCCATCAATCTTGTTTATCCTTTCAAAAAACCAACTTTTTGTTTTGTTGATATTTTCTATGATATTTTTGTATTTTATGTCTTGTATTTGCACTTTTACTTTGGTGACCTGGATTCTTCTGCTAAAGTTTTAGTTTTGGTAATCTTGTTTTTCCAGCTTCGTTAGGTGATTTTTTAGCCTGTTAACTTGTAATCTTTCCATTTTCTTGATGTGTGTTTGTAGAGATATAGATTCCCTTCTTAGAACAGCTTTCTTGGCATCCCAGGGATTTTGGTAGGGTGTCCCTTCATTTTCATTTGTTTCCAGGAATCTTTTTATTTCTGTTTTCACTTCTGTGTCGACCCAGTAGTCCTTCAGCATCATGCAGTTTAGTGTTCATGTCTTGGTGGGGTTGGGGGAAATTGGGTTGGTGTTGATATTTATTTTTATTCCACTGTAGTCTAAGAAGGTGCATGGCAGTATTTTTATCTTATGAAAATTTTTTTATACTTGATTTATGGCTGAGGATGTGATTGATCTTGGAGTACATTTCATGTGATGTTGAGTAAAATGTGTATTCTGTGGTTGTTGGATGGAGTATTCTGTAGGTATCTATTAAGTCCATTTGGTTGAGCATCAAATTGAGGTTCCAGGACTCTTTGTTGATTCTTTTGCCTTGGTGATCTATCTAGGGCTGTTAGTGGGGTATTTAGGTCCCCAGCTATAATAGTGCTAGAGTCAATATCTTTGTTTAGTTTACTTAGTACTTTCTTTATAAATGCTGGTGCTCCTATTTTAGGTTGCATGTATGTTTAGGATGGATATTTCTTGCTGATGAATTGAACCTTTTGTCTTTATGCAGTGTCCTTCCATATCTTTTAAAATTTTTGATAGTGTGAAGGTTGTTTTGTTTTGTCTGATATTAAGATTGTGATTCTTGCCTTCTTTTGTGATCTTTTTGCATGGAAACTCATTTTCCATCCTCTAAATTTGAGTCTGTGTGCTTCCTTTGTGGTGAGATGAGTTTCAAGGACACCGCAAATTATTGGGTCATGTTTTTTTTTTTTTAATCCAGCTTACTGTTCTGTGTCTTTTCAGTGGTACATTTAGTCCAACATATTCAGGCTGATTATTGAAATGTGATTGTTTATACCTGTCATGAGGTTCTTATAAAGTTTTTTCTTTGTTTCTTTGATTTTGTTTTGTTTTTAGTTTTTGAGTTGATGTATATGTTTGTTTTCAAGTTTGCAGTTACAATGTATTCTCTGTTGATTCTGTGTTTTGCTGTTTCTTGGGAAGTGCACGGTCATTCTTTTTTCTTTCTTTCTTCTGTGCTTAGAGCTGGCTTGGAAGCTGCATAATCTCTTAGGGATTGGATGTCTGGGAAGGATTTTAAAATTTTCCATTGCTGATGAGGCTGAGCTTGGCTGGGTAGGAAATTCTTGGTTGAAATTGTTTATCTTTGCCGGGCTCGGTGGCTCAGCCTGTAATCCTGCACTTTGGGAGGCCGAGGTGAGTGAACTGCCTGAGCCCATGGGTCTCGACCCACCTGGGCAACTTGACGAGAGCTCATCTCTACAATAAGTCAAAAATTAGCTGGGCATGGTAGTGTGCGCCTGTAGTTCCAGCTACTTGGAAGGCAGAGGTGGAAGGATCGCCAGAGCCCAGCAGGTCGAGGCTGTGGTGGCCAGGAGTGTGCCACTGCATTCCAGTCTGGGCGACAGAGTGAGACTCCAAAAGAAATTGTTTATCTTTGAGGGCTTTGACTATCAGACTCCAGTACCTTCTAGTTTGTAGTGTTTCTGCCGATAGGACTCTTGCTATTCTGATGGGTTCTCCTCAGTAGATAGTCTGACCTTTCCCTCACTGCTGTTGAAATTTTTCCTTTTGTTTTGACTATTTGTAGGCAATTTACAATGTCTAGGTGTTGGTCTTCTCATTTGATGTCTTGTGGGGGTTCTCTGTATCTTTTGTGTTTGAATGGTCCCATCTCTGGTGAGATGGGGAAAGTTTTCTTGGATAACCTCCTGGAACACTTACTCCAAATTGTTCTCCATTTCCCTTTCTTCTTCTGGGATACCAATCAGGTGTAGATTTGGCCTCTTGATATAATTGCACATTTCCTGGGAGCTTTGTTCTTTCTATATTTTTTACAGATTGGTTAGTTCCATGTTTTGGTCTCAAGTTCACAGATTCTTTCCTCTGCTTGATTAATTCTGCTTTCTATGCTTGTCATCTTGTTATTTATTTCCTGGATGATTTTTTTATGGCCAAAATCTCTGTTACATGTTCTTTCATTGTTGCATCTTGTCTTTCTTGTGTCTTATTCACTCATTCACCCATTCCCTAATCCCTGTTGTATTCTTGGACCAGAAGTTGATGACTTCCATTGTTTGAGCTCTGAGGTCTGATTTTTTAGGTATTTTCTCTTTGTAATATAGGGAAGTACCTGTTTTCTTCCATTGATTTTTTCTTATCTGTGGCAGATCTCTTTCTGTACTCTTTAGTTTTGTTATACAATGGCAGTGGGAAAGGCTTTCACTTCTGATGTTTTCTCAGCCCTCTATTCTTCTCTGATCAGGGCTCTAAATTTGTTCTAGTTTGAAGTAGGATTGTGGGTGGGAAACTTTGCTATCCCTTGTAGTTTTGAGAGTCAAATATGGTGGAGGATGGGGAGCTAGGATTCAGAAACTACTTGCAACTCACAATGTTCATGGATAGTGTATTGGGTTCCCTGAGGCCTACTCCCCACCACCATTCTATATGATGATGCAATAAGTACATTTTTGTACCCCAAGTCCAAGATACAGTAACAGCAATGAGAACAGAGAAAAGTAGAATAAAAGAAGATGAACAAAAATTTTAAAAAATTTAAAATTAAAAACATAAAAACACAGAGCAACAAAGAGCAGAAACCAAAGCAAAAACATGCATACACATACACCAAAACAAACCGGAATTATAACAAAGCAAAACAAAACAAAACTATAAGAACAACAGCAAACAGGAAAACCAAACACACACACTCAACCCAAAATGAAAGAAGGAAAAGAGAGGAAAAAAATGAAAATTTAAAAAGGAATCCAAGTCAAACCTCACACATATATTCATACACACATTAAACTAAAAAAAAGAGAACAAAAAAGCAAAATCAAACAAACTGAAAGATGATACTCAATCCTTCACACACACATAAACAGAAAACGAAAAATGAAAGAAGAAGAAAAAGCAGTAAGAAAAAAGGGGGGTGGGGAGGATGCAGATTAAACCCTCATATACACATTCATGCACAAAGGAAAAATATTTCAAAAATTAAAAAACAAACAAACAAAAATCTTGCTGTCTTGTGGCAGTTTCTGTAATTGTTCCTTTCAGCTGCTCCTCTACTGTGTCCTGTAGAGCTTCAGTCTCATTCACAAGTTTCCTAGTGTCCTGCCCAGAGAAGGAGGAGGGGGCATTTAGGGTCAGTTGGGCTTCAATCTTCTTCTACCACTCTAGTGTGGCCAGGGGGATCACCTCCTGTGGAGAGGTACAAGACTGTTTCTTCCCCACTACTGGCCAGGAACACCCCAGCCAGACTTATCGTGGAGTAGATCTTCCTTTTGAAGCTGATGTCCATTCTCCATTGGGTTTGTCCCTCTTAGTCATGCCCCAGCTGTGTGGGTCGGTCATGCAGAGAATTGCTGGAGAGAAAGGGGTTGGGCCAGCCCTAGATAGACTCACCATTGATCCCTTTGGAGGTATTCCTTGTCCTTTTCTGGCCCCACCCTTTGTCCCCCGTGGGTCAATTAGGGTAGGTGGTGGGGCACCCGAGACTCAGCACTAGTCCTGTCCTTTCAGGGTTTGTGTTTTCAGGATCGTTTCTCTGGGTCATGATCAACCCCTGAGTTGTTAATCCACCAGTCACAAAGTTCAGGTTGGGTCTGTTGCTCCATGGTGAGCAAGCTGGAGCACTGTCCTGCCCAGTTTTCAAGATGGTAGCAGGGTGCCTCTTTTTTCTTCTGCAGTGGATCTTTGCCTCTGGGCTCCCTAGTTTTGCTACCTGACAGCCCTTGCTGCCAGTGTCCAGCAGGTACTGCAGTGCTGAGGTAGATCTTGGAGCTGGCAGTCTCTCTCAGTCATTTCTTCCCAAGTACATCTTTGTTGATTTTTTAAAAATGGGACTTGGTTTCTGTGCTCTGGGAAGTGCTAGGAACCAAGCAGAGGAACTGTGGTACCAGCTACTTCACCAGAAGAGTCCTGGCCACTTGTTCCCAAGTCCCTACTCAGCCACTCACCCACCCACTTACTCACTGACAGGTATGCAAACTTTTCCATACTCTCACTCACTCACACTGGGTCTTGCTTAGGTCGACTGGCTCTCTGCCATCTTCCCAAGAGTCCTGTTTAGAGAATTTTAGAAGAATGTTCATTATTATAACTCCTACTTCATTTCTTTATTGGTTAGGAATGGCATAAAGAACATTTTCACAAAAAGAAAGTGCTGTGAAATTTAACTCCTTTATTTACTTGAAATAATTTATATGTTCAAGTAAAAAATCCAAAATGTTGTGTGGATAGTAGAACTGTCAGTGTTTCAATGGTCGTATAATGATTTGATTTTATCATTAAGGAATGACTAGAGTTCAGAAGGAGCAAGGAGGAACAAACAAGGTAGATTAAATGACAATTTATTGCCCCACCCTTTTTTTCATGGGCACTAACAGGGAGATATGTTCTGACTGTCTGTACTTGATGATATCACTAAGATATTAATAATTCATTTCAAAAGAACTAGATCAGAAACAGAACGTGACTGAGTCATATTGTAAAGTTAATATGTGAAGTGATGTAATGCAGAGTTAATCCAAGACAACTGTGAGAGTGGCTTGAGATCTGGATCTTGTCTGGTCCAGTTCTGTCATTGTCTCTGCTGCTGCTGAGTGCTAAGGCAATTGCAATGACTTCATCTGGGATGTAGTTACCTCTCCAAAATGAAGATACACTGGGTTAGAAGATTGTTAAATAGTTTAGTGGTGTGCACACCAAAGGGCTTTACAATAAGGTGTTTAGAATTTCTGTATCAATATGCAGAATACAGAGCATTGAAAGATATCCCAAACAGGCAATTCTGTTCCCCATTCTGTTGTCACAATTTTTCCCTCTACTATCTCTCTACATAACTATGGTATATAGTATAACTATATACATTATATGCTATATAGTATGTGTATATATGTAAATACTGTTAATGATTAAGTTAATTTGTTTTGTGCCCCCTAACCACAGAATCACAGATTGTCAGAGCTGAAATGAATCTCAGTGATTATTTGATGAATACAGTTCTCTCATTTTAGAGACTGAAAAGAACAGTTATGACCTGTGTATGCACATGTCCTAGTGACTAGTGGTACCAGGACTGGAACTGGGGCTCTTAGCTCCTCCACCTCTACCATGCCACTTTTTCTAATGGTTCCTAGGACATTCATTTACTCAAATATCTGTAGCTGCAGTCCTATGGTGGCCTCCATAGAAAAAAGAGAAGTTTGGCCTTCTAAAATAGAAACAAAAATCACTTATTAACTACCTATAGAGAATGAATCCACACTTCAATAAAAAATGCTTTTATTTACCAAAATTTAAGTGCACTTTTAGGATATATTAGACATCCTTTTATGTTGATTAGGGGATTTTTTGGTTTGTTTTTATGTAATCAAGTATGCATTTATTTTTATGCTTATGCTACATATTATATTTGCCCAAATAAGCAATGCATTGTGTATTTTAAAGAGGGAACTAAAAGTTGCTGACAAAACACTACAGGTTTCAGGAAAGATTATTACTTGTTGAAGCTCTTTTCCTTTTCTCATAGCACTTGCAGCAACAGTCAGTGCATAATTCTGCCCAAGATTTTTTTGTTCCTAGACAACCTCAGATATGCTCACAATTGATGCTACTGTTATTGAAAACAATACTGGTAAAAAACTATTTGGCTGTCATTTGTTGCCCTCTAATGATTCTCAGCTGCATCGGTGTTTATTTCCTTCATAACACATTTCACAGTTTGTAATGAATACAGTTATTCACATGTTTACTTTTTATTTGTGCACATATTATGTGTCTTTTTCAACTAAAATATTAATTCATTGGGTAGCAAAGATGCTACTTTTCTTATTTATTGGGTGCCAGCAGGGCTTAGAACCTTTCCTAATCTGTGATCAATATTTGCTGACTGAAAAAAATGAACAATATTATACTAGTAAAAAGTATGCACAGCAACAAGAAAGGGAAACAATTTTCTGCATTTCAGCGCGTGTCTGAATATTTGTAGACATGAGTATTGACAAGCAAATATTTCAGTTGTTTATATTCTAGCACACAGTGAGATGAGTTGTATTCCTATTATAAACTTCAGTTTTGAAGATGCTATTGTTGACTTGTGACTAATATTATTAACAGCATGAACTTGTGGAACTTTAATGTGCAGTGCATGAAGAATGTTTTTATATCATACTGTAGGATCGAGAACATAAACCTTGGAATTAAGCCTGCTTTCAAATTTTGCTCTGCCACTTTCCACCTGTGTTGATCTTGGGTGAGTTGATTCACCTCAATGAGTCTCTTGATTTATCTATAAATATGGTTATCGAAAAGAAGACCTTCTGTAAGTTCTGATATAAGAATATTCAACCAGTTGGTAAATTTCTCCGTTTACCATAAGCAATTAGTATTAATATTGTTACAAAATTCATGATACTCAGCATTGATTAAAGTGGTTATTCAACAAAAGTTTCTTTTTTTTTTAAAATTACTTATCTGTGGCAACCTCAACAATTCACACCATATGAACAAAATGTGATCATGGCAAACTGGTCATTCTGTGATTAGGTGGCTTCAGTATGGGCAGCCTGCAGATTTAAAAATCTTTTTAGAGATCCTTTTGTTCTGCTGGCAAGGACTCCTCATGGATATGCAAGACCTTAGTGGTGTGCTATAGTCTTTTGCCAGTTATTTTTTTCAGCCCAGCAGATTGGGTTTGAAAGTAGTGTAGCCACAATGATAAGAGGCTGGCTTTCAATCCTTTATTGTCAGCCTTACTTGTTTTCATGTTTTTCCAAATACAGCCTAAGAAGCGAAGGCTGTAATGGGTTTCCCATCACGGAATATATTCAAACATAAGGTACACAATTCATTGGAAGAGGGTACTGTAGACAGGATTCAGCTTTTACTGCTTTGCCTTTCAACTCAAAGCATATTTTCAGTACTGTTTGAAACATCACAGATGCTCTGCATTTGTTTTCTATAGGTGTTTACTTTCTTTTATGAAAGTGGCAATAATTTGTTAGTTGATCTTTAGCTGTTGCATGTGTTAAGGAAATACTAATCAAAACCATGCAAGTCCTTCTTGTGTGAGGCTCCTGTATCGCCAAGGTTTGCGCTGATTTTGTAATCTCTGAGTACCCTCATTACTTTAAAATTTCCAACAAAGTTTATAATATAAGATCTTGCCAGATTCTCTGAAAGAGACTCTTTTGAAGTACTTTTGGTCTTCTAAGGAGCTGGCTGACTGTTTACTCGGGAGAGTGCTGACAGTCTACTCTGTTATTCTTCAATGCTATCGCACTAACCCTAATGAAAGTGAGTGACTTTGCTTTTTTCCTGCTGGATGATGATAATGAATGTCAGTTTGCCTAGCATGATAGAGAGCTCTGCATTCTGGTGGCAATTTTCAATTTTCTGTTCTCTACCAGCGCTAATAACCCACTGACTTTTTATACATTTATTACTACATAATAAATAGAACACCTATAATGTGTTGCAGTTCTTTGCTAGACTATTAAAACTGTTAATGTAGTAGGAAAATGATAAATAATCACAATATTTATGATGTTGCAAAAGTAGAGAAAACTAAGTAGTAAAAGTGAGGCATAAAGGTAGAAAGTCATTTTTGTCTGCGTGGGCAAGGGATAGTTTTATGGAGACTTGACTCATGAAGGGAAAAACTAGCTGAAATTCTGCATGTGAGATTGAAGGCCTGAGCCTAGCCAGCTTCCTCTAGAGGGAAGCAGATGGAGGTCTTAGACACACAAGGTTGGGTACTGAAGCCAGGTAATAAGACTGGCTAAAGAGAGCCGATTATTCAGATTTCGGGAATTGTACAAACTTGTTGATAAACACAATATTTATTAACTATTGCATTATACAAATGTGTAATTAAATAATCATATTAAAAACAAAGGTAATAAATATTGAAAACATTTAACTTTCAATGATTCTACTACACTTTACTGTTATGTATACTTTTGAGGTTATTTCTATTTTATCAGAATGGTCAAAATACTATATACAGAAGGGGCCAAAAATGTGTCTGCATTTTAATAAAGAAAAAAATGTATTAAAATTGTAAGACTTAAGCCGGGCTCGGTGGCTCAGCCTGTAATCCCGCGCCTTTGGAAGACTGAGGTGAGTGGATTGCCTGAGCCCGCGGGTTCGAGACCTGCCTGGGCAGCGAGACCTCATCTCTACAATAAATCAGAAAATCAGCCAGGCGTGGTAGCGCCCGCCTGTAATTCTGGCTACTTGGAAGGCTGAGGCGGAAGGATCGCCGGAGCCCAGCAGGTCGAGGCTGCGGTGGCCGGGAGCGGCCACTGCACTCCAGTCTGGGCGTCAGAGTGAGAGTCTAACTCAAAAAAAAAAAAAAATTAAAAAAAAAAGTGTAAGACTCAAAATAAACCAATAACAAAAATGAATACAAGTCATGTTTGACTTCTGCAGTTACAAGAGGTGCTCAAAGAGGTTGCCATCAGCATCCAGCAAACTACTGCAAGACTTGTTTCTGTGTGAGGCCTCCCAGATCTTCCCTCGTGCACATCACATACAATACTGTGTGTCTCAAATTTATCATGAATGTGTGCAATTGTTAGGCACATTGGAGGTTCTGTTGCATACTTATGCCTCCATTGTCATTGTACTTCCACAACGTTCTCAAATTTTAAATACCACTTCAAAATGGTCTTGCACTCCTCAAATGACAACCATGCTTCCACCATTTTCTTTGTCCTGCCTGTCACATGGTGACAATAGCATTCATTTGATTAACATCGTCTTTTGAGTGAACGTCATAAGACACATTGCTACCATAATTCAATTCAACTTTGAAAAGTAATATATAGATAGCATTTCTTAAAATGTGTATGCTTTTTTTCTGGCACCCCCGATAATTCTGTGCTGTTATGCATCTCTTTCCAGCACCTCATAAAGTAGCATCGCATTGGTAGTTTGAAACTGGCTGTAGTGGGATTATGTATATCTGAAAAAAAAATCAGCAAATACTACAAATCAGTATTTTATTTATTGCTTTGTTGATTGTGTGGGCTTAAAGTGATGAAAAAAATTTTAATGCAGATTACCTTTTTTTTTTTTTTTTGAGTTGGAGTTTCACTCTGTCACCCAGATTGAAGTGCAGTGGCCACTCCCGGCCACCACAGTCTCGACCTGCTGGGCTCCGGCCATCCTTCCGCCTCAGCCTTCCAAGTAGCTGGAACTACAGGCATGCACTACCGTGCCCGGCTAATTTTTTATTTATTGTAGAGATGAGGTCTCGCCAAGTTGCCCAGGAGGGTCTCAAACCTACTGGCTCAGGCAATCCACTCACCTCAGCCTCCCAAAGGTGTGGGATTATAGGCTGAGCCACCAAGCCCGGCTGCAGATTACTCTCAAAAGTGTATAGATTATGAGTAACACAAAACATTGAGATATCCTGCCAGTATTAGAAAACTGTTACCTGAATCAGTCAGTCATGTCATTGACTAATGAGTGAAGCTCTGATATATCATCATTGTTCATTTTCATCATACCCATTAATGTAAATGAAAGCATTACCATTCATGTCAGAACTATAGTGGTTAATAAACTATATGTTTGGTTCCAGGTACAACAGTTCAGCAAAAATCAACAAAAACATTCTGTTATACTCTATTGGCTAAATGAAAATTACAAGAAAGAGTATTATACATTTTATTATTTCATGTAAATTATATGCTGTGCATTCTTTATATCAGTAAAACATACTTATCTCATGTATATATATGCAAGCACATGTGTGTGTATATATGCATGTATATGTACTTTTTCTCATGGAGAGTAAGTTGTTAAACATTTACAAACCCACCATTGTGTGCACCCATTATTGTGCCCAGCACACCAGAGAGAAAGTTATGCTGTAGTCAAAGGGAGACATTACGTGATTTTAAAGCAAAAAGTTACATATATCTGCATTTTGGGAAAATCCTTTTGCTGAAGAAAAAAAGGAAGAAAGACAAGGACACAATATAGGAGATTATTTAGTTCTGGTAATTAATATTGAGACCCTTATCTTTAATAAGAAAAAAGGAAGGGATACATGTGAGACATGTTCCTGTTACAATTATAGAAACAGATCACCTGTGAGAGAGGAGCAATAGGCAGATGACTCTCAGATGTATGGCTCAAAATAGCTAGAGAGTAAGGTAAATAGGTAAGTAGTAATCAACAAAAAAAGACACAATTTTCTGGAGACGATATAGGAGCTTAGTTTAGAACAAAGTTTGAATATCAAGACATCCCAAGTGTAGAAAAGGCATAATCAGAGGTAACAAAGGCAGCAGAGAAGTCACAACAAAAGCAGATTCACAGAGGGTAGTGGGGCTGAAGTTAGATTATTTATTTGCTATGCCAACTATAGTAGGATAGTAGGATTCTACCAGCAGCCCCATAATTTAGCAGGTTGAAGCAGCCATGATTATTATTATTTCTTGTGATTCTGAGGGTTGGCCGGGTTCAGCTGGGAAGTTTTTCAGCTCTATGTAGAATATGCTGGAAAGTCTAAGATGGTTTCACTCATGTCTGTCACCTCACTTGAGCTGGCTGGAACATCTAGGCCTGCTGGGTTTCTTTCTTTTCCGTTATAGTCTCATATTCAGGAGCAGTCTGCCTTCTTTAAATGACAGATGGTTTTCAAGAAAATAAAAGGGGAACTTCCAAAGAGTCTTAAGATCTGGGCTTAGAAGTCCCAGAACATTATTTCTGCCACATTTTGTTGATCAAAGTAAATCACAAAGCCAGGCTATGTTCAAGGAATGGGAACATAAACCTCACTGCTTGAGGGAAGTAATGGAATACGTGTACGTACAAGGATGGAAGAAATTGTTAGTGACTATTTTTGTAGACAACTTACCCCACGTGTTCATCTTTTGTACCACCTGAGTACCTTTAAGTGTTGACCTCTTATTTCAGTCCAAGTAGCTCTAGGTTAGTATGTTGCTCCACTGCTTTCTTTTACATGCAACAAAAAATAGATTCAGTATCTAAAATTTATGAATGAAATCTCACCCAAGTGCTGGTCTCAGGAGTCAAGGAAATGCATACCTATACCTAATAGTAAAATCTGGATTAGGATGTGGGAAAGGGGCCAAGGAAAAATGAGCACAACCGATTCTTATCTATATAAAGCTGCAAAAAACAAACAGAGCTTATGAACTTTCCCACCCAAGAGTCTGAGTACAAATGTTAGAACAGCCTCTTTCCTACTTCTTTGTTTTAGCACCCAGACATCTTTAGATCACTTTTAGCCATGAGGTATCAAATGACATGGAAAGGGGAGGAAGATTTTTTTTTTTTTTTTTGGTATTAACAACAGGTTCTTTGTCTCCTTTTGAATGTGCCAGACCAGTACTTTAGTATGCAGAGAAATATAGTAAACAGGGAAACCTTTTGCAAGACAAGTTTTCAGGAAGTGTGTTGGCCTCATTAAATCTTTATGGCATGTCACATAGCCTTGTTTGAGTGGATGACTCTTCTTGCTGACCATGTGCAAATGGATGGCTAGACATTTGTGTATTTTTCATAGTGTTCTAAAGTAAAGCTCTGATTCTCTAGTTAGATAACTTCGGGCAGTGTTTTATCCCCCACTCCCTCCCCCCCCTTTTTTTTTTGCTTTCAGATATATACACAGAGATAATCTCAGTATTTCAGAATTAATTCTTAGGATCAACTAACTTCCATAACAAACAAGTCCATAATACAAATAATTTATACATGTAAGCCCCATATAATGTATGAATGCAAATAAATTGACATTTATGTTAAAATTTCATAATTGTAGTAGTCTGATTTTAGTGCTCTATTTGTAGAAATCTCTAATTGTTGTGGTTTAATATCCATTTCTCTAGCTGTGAAATCTTGAGCTAGTCATTTTAGGATGTTTTTCTAGGACTAACAAGTAACTTAGACAAGTAGGCACTGTTTATACGTTATTCAAACAAGTCAATATTAATATTCAGATTTATCATCCTGAATTTTAATGAAAAGAATGCTATTTTGGCTTCTAAATGAAATATAGTTGGATATGAAACTTCGAGTTAGTAATTGAATTGCTTTAAAATGCATTTTCACATGTTTCCATTGTTAAAACAAGGAAATAACTAGATTATTCTAATGGTTCATCTCCAGCTCTAAAATTCTATTACCCCTTGGTTCTGATGAGTTAGAAGTTACTAACAAAGACCAGTATCATTCCTCAGAACAACTGGCTCTTTCTATAACGTATGCAGTTAAATAACTTTATAGGCCTCAGAGGATCAAATTGTCAGTATTAAAAGATTAGAATCTAATCTTCAACTGAGTCTTTCCCCCATTCCGATGAATCTTCTCTTGTTACTCCAAAACATCTCACTTTTTTACATAGGTGTACAAAGTGACAAACTATCCAACCCTTCAACTGAAGACCATTAGAAATAATGATTTTTTTTTTGCAGATGAAATGTTTCCACCATAGTCACACATAACCTGCTTATAAATCCGTACTTCCTTAAGTTAAAAACTTCTGAGTTACTCTCTAAGTTTAGCTTGGTTTTTTATTTTACAAAGACTTTAATTCTACTTCCATCGATGCTGATGGCTTTTGCCATTTTTGACCACTATTAACATAACTTTTTAAATGAAGCTGTGTACAATAAAAAAGTTCGGGGATTGACAAAAGCAAAGAACTGGTCACAAAGAATGGGTCACACAGAGGAGGTCTTCTGTTGAATAGTCTTCCAAATCTGAACCAATCTGATTACCATAGCATGGAGACTAATAGCATTGATGAACTTTAGAATTACACAGACCTGGGTTTGAGTCCTAGTTACACTACTTATTAGATACATTCTCTTGGGAGGATCACTTTATAACTCTAAGTCTCATTTTCTTATTGGGATAATATTACCAGCAGTATCATAGGTTGTTATTATAATTAAGTGAAAAAATACCATCTAAGGAGCCTAGAACTGAGCTTGGTATATAGATCATTCTCAAATGTTTATTATTATTATCATCATCACAACTAGAATCCAATGGATCTTTCATTTAAAAAAAGTAAATGAAATATTATGAATACTAAAATGATATTTATGTACCTTAACTTGTTATCATAAAAATTATTGCTGATCACATGTTTGATTATAGATATGAAATAGAACAAAGATATCAGGCTTCTACTATTTAAGAATTTATAAGGTAAATGATTATATATATTTTGTTTTGTTTTGCTTTGCTTTGAATCGGAGTCTAACTCTGCCACCCAGACTGGAGTGCAGTGGCATGCTCATGGTTACCACAGCCTCTGTCTGCTGGGCTCAGGCAATCCTTCCACCCCAGCCTGCCAAGTAGCTGAAACTACAGGAGGGCACCACTACCCCCAGCTAAATTTTTGATTTATTGTAGAGGCAAGGTCTCACCATGTTGCCCTGTCTGGTCTTGAACTCTTGACTCAGGCAATTCTCTTGCCTCCACCTCCCAAAGTGCTGAGATTACAGGCATGAGCCACCGTGTCCAGTACAATTACATATATTAAGGACTTATATTATGTCAATAAGTCAAGGATTTTGTTTATATGGAAGCAAAAAAAAAGGCTAGTGTGAATGAAATGACTGTTGGCAATGTCTGGATGGGAAGAACCACCACTACTATTTTCTTTAGTTAAAAACAAGACAAAACAGCCAGGCTCGGTGGCTCAGCCTGTAATCCCTTGCTTTGGGAGGCTGAGGTGAGTGGATTGCGTGAGCCCGCGGGTTCGAGACTCGCCTGGGCAACTTGGCGAGACCTCATCTCTACAATAAATTTAAAAAATTAGCCGGGTGTGGTAGCACACGCCTGTAGTTCCAGATACTTGGAAGGCTGAGGCAGAAGGATCGCCGGCACCCAGTGGGTCGAGGCTGCAGTGGCCAGGAGCGGACACCGCACTTCAGTCTGGGTGACAGAGTGAGATGCCAACTCAAAAACAAAACAAACAAACAAGCAAACAAAAAACAAGACAAAACAAAAAAAATCCTTATAGGAGCAATTAGATAAATCTTTTGTTTATGTACTAAATTTTCCGATTACTAATGAAAAACAGTGTTGTAAAGAATATTCATATAGAAAATCATACACAATCAAATATTACAAAAATTTCTACTATCCAGAGATACTGCTATTATCTTGTTCTACATAGTTTATGTTTTCAACTTTTATTTTTACAAATACAGATTTTTTAAAACATGTATACTTCTCTTTAATATGCTGTTTAGTTTTCTATCATAACAATGTATCAAAATTAATCTACTTAGTTATTTAGTAGTGGATATATAGCTAAGGTTTTATCATGAATAACATTTTGAAAAACATTCATGTGAATTCAATTATATGAATAACTGATTATTTCTCTTATTCTATTAAATGGAATTGTTGATACACAAAGACTTAATCATATTCAGGGCTGTTGATAATGTACGGAGGACAATTCAGAAGTTTATTTGAATTATTAAAATAATCTTGGGATGAAAAGGGGTTTTTTTGCTTACTTTTATTTTGCAAATAATAATTATATATGTATTTATGGTGCACAATGTGATGTTTCCATGCAAGTATACACTGTGGAATGATCAAATCAGGTTAATTAACATATCCTTTACCTCAAATATTTATTATTTCTTAAAATTTTATTTTAGCTATTTTGAAATATACGATATATTATTAACTATAGTCTCTATGGTGTGCAATAGAACATCATAACTTATTCTTCCTATCTAACTGAAGCTGTACCTCTTAACCAATACCTCTTGCTTCCCCAACCACTTCTGACCCCTTTTGGTAACTTTCCATTCTATTCTCTACTTCTATGTGTCTGGCTCTTTTAGATTCCACATATAAGTGAAATCATACCTTATTTGGCTTTCTGTGCCTGGCTTATTGTGCTTAACATAATGTCTTTTTGGTTTCTCCATGCTGTTACAAATGACAGAATTTGTTGTTGTTGTTGTTTTAAGAATGAATACTATACTATGGAGTAATATATCACTTTTTAAAAATCCATTCATCCATTAATGGACACTTTGGTTGTTTCCATTATCCTGGCTAATGCCAATAATGTTGCATGAGCACATGAGTGCAGGTATCTCTTTGACATACTTATTTTATTTTCTTTGGATATATATCCAGTATGTATAGAAATTACAAAATAATATGGTTGTTACATTTTTAGTTTTTTGAAGAATCACCATACTATTTTCCAAAATGTCTGCACTAATTTATAATACCACCAAGAGTGTATAAGCGTTTCATTTTTTCCACATCCCCACCAACTCTTGTTATTTTCAATTTTTTTGGCAATTGCCAATCTAACAGGTATGAGGTGATATCTCATTGTAGTTTTAATTTGTGTGTCTCTGATTATTAGAGATGTTGAGCATTGTTTTATGTATCAGTTGGGTATTCGTAACTCTTCTTTGAAAAAACTGTCTAGAAGCCCAAACCTCACCATCACACAATATACCTATGTGGCTTACTTGAGCATTAAATAAATAATATAGTGTCTATTCCAGTTCTTTGACTATTTTTAAAATAGAGTTTTTTGTTTTCTTATTATTAAATAGTTTGAGTACTTTGTATATTTTAGATACTAGCCCTTTATCCAATATATGATTTGCAAATACTTTCCCCAAACTTTGGATTGTCTGTTTATGCTATTTGTTTCCTTTGCTATGCAGAAGCTTTTTAGTTTGATGCAATCCCATTTGTCTGTTGACTGTGCTTTTTGTGTCATATTCAAGAAATCACTGCCTAAACCAATGTTATGGTGCTGTATCACTATAGCTTTGTAATTGATTTTGAAGTCAGGTACTGTGAAGCCTCCAAGTTTGTTCTTTTGGTCAAGATTACTTTGGGTATTTGAGGTCTTTGTGGCTCCATATGAATTTTAGGATTGTTATTCTACTTCTGTGAAGAATGACCTTGGAATTTTTTAACAAGGATTGAACTGAATCTGTAGATCCCTTTGGGTAGTAGGAACATTTTAACAAGATTCTTCCAATTCATGAACACAAAATATTTTTCTGTTTATTTGTGTTATGTACAAATTCTTTCCTCAATGTTTTCTGGTTTTCAGTTTATACTTTTCATATAGAACTTCCATCTTCTTGTATGTATTTTTTTTAATTCTATCATTACGTGGAATGTTCTTAATTTTTCAAAATCTTAATGTACAAAAATGCCACTGATTGTTTCTGTGAATTGACTTTTGTATCCTTCAACTTTTCTGAATTTATCAGTTCTAACAGTTTGTGTGTGTGTGTGTGTGTGTGTGTGTGTGTGTGTGTGTGTGTGTAATCCTTTGGATTTTCTACATTTAACATTTTCAGCAAACACACAATTTTGTTTTTTTCTTACTTGGATGCTTTTTATTTCTTTCTTTTGTCTAAGTGCTTTGTCTAGAACTTTTAGTATTATGTTGAACAGAAGTCATAAGGTTGGACATCATTGTCTTATTCCTGGTCTTTGAGGAAAAACCTTTAGCTCCTCACCACTGAGTATGATGTCAACTGCAGGCTTTTCATATAGGGCCTTTATTGTCTTGAGGTACATTCCTTCTATGACTGATTTGTTGAGAGCTTTTTTTTTTATCTCAAAAGGATGTTGAATTTTGTCAAATGCATTTTCTGCATCTATTGATATGGCTTTTCTTCATAATTCTGTTAGTATGGTGAATTACATTTTTTGATTTGGGCATATTGACTCAACCTTGTATTCCAGGAATTAAACTCTACTTGATCATGATGAATGATCCTTTTAATATACTATTGAACAGGGTTTTCTAGAATTATGCTAAAAAATTTTGCATTTATGTTTATTATAGATATTGGTATGCAGTTTGCTTGTAGTCTTTTTGTCTAGCTTTGGTATCAGGGTAATGCTGGCTTCATAAAATTTGTTTGAAAGTATTCCTTCTCAGGCTGGGTTCGGTGGCTCAGCCTGTAATCTTTGGGAGGCCGAGGTGAGTGGATTGCCTGAGTCCGCGGGTTCGAGAACTGCCTGGGCAACGTGGCGAGACCTCATCTCTACAATAAATAAAAAATTATCTAGGCGTGGTAGTTCATGCCTGTAGTTCCAGCTATTTGGAAAGCTGAGGCAGAAGGATCTCCAGAGCCCAGCAGGTTGAGGCTGCAGTGCCGGGAGCAGCCACTGCACTCCAGTCTGGGTGACAGAGTGAGACTTCAACTCAAAAGAAAGAAAGAAAGAAAGAAAGTATTCCTTCTCTTCTATTTTTTGGAAGAACAAGAAAGATTAATATTAGTTCTTCATTAAATGTTTGGTAGTTTGTGCAGTCATCCAGTCCTGTGCTTTATTTTATGGGAGATTTTTTTCCATTACTCATCAAATCTCCTTACATGTTGGTGTTCAACTTTTGAGTTTCTTTATGATTCAGTCTTGATATGTTGTATTATTTCAGAAATCTTTCCATTTCTGGGTTGTTTAATTTGTTGGTGTGTAATTGTTCATAGTGGTATCTTATGATCTCGTATATTTCTGTGTTATCAGTTGTAATGTCTCTTCTTTCATTTCTGATTTTATTTGAGTCTTCAATATAGGTTAGTCTAGCTATGATTGTCACTTTCGTTTTGGTTTTCAAAAAACAACTCTTAGTTTCATCGATCTTTTAAAATTGTTTTTGTTGTCTACATTTCACTTATCCCTCTTCTAACTTTGGGCCTAGTTTTTTGCTTTGTTTTGTTTGTTTTTCTGGCTTCTTGAGTTGTAACTTTATGTTGTTGATTTGAGATCATTTTTCTTTTCTGATGTGGCCTGTATTGTTGTAAACTTCCCTCCTAGAACTGTTTTTGCTGCATCCATAAGTTTTTGTATTTTGTGTTACCATTTTTAATTTGGTTCAAGGAATGTTTGCATTTTCTCCCAGATTTCTTCTTTGACACAGGGCTTGTTTAGAAGTATATTGTTTAATTTTCACAAAACTATAGTTTTTCATTATTCCTCCTTATATTTATTTCTAGTTTGGTACAACTCTTGTCAGAAAATATTCTGACATAATTTCAAACTTATTTAATGTATTAAGACTTGTTTTGTAGCCTAACATAACCTACCATGGTGAGTAGCATGCATACTCTGTTGCTCTTGGCTGGAATGTTCTAAATATGTCTGCTAAGACTCTTTGATATAAGTATAGTTTAAGTGCAACATGTCTACTGATTTTCTAATGTTAAAAGTTGGGTATTGCAGGGCTCGATGGCTCAGCCTGTAATCCCATGCATTGGGAGACCAAGGTAAGTGAATTTCCTGAGCCCGCAGGTTCGAGACCTGCCTGGGCAACTTGGTGAGACCTCATCTCTACAATAAATCAAAAAAATTAGCCCGGCGTGGTAGCGTGTGCCTGTAATTCCAGCTACTTGGAAGGCTGAGGTGGAAGGATCGCCGGAGCCCAGCAGGTTGAGGCTGCAGTGGCTGGGAGCGTGCCACTGCACTCCAGTCTGGGCAACAGAGTGAGACTCCAACCCCCCCCACCCAAAAGTTGGGTATTAAAACTCTCTACTATTATTATGTTATTTATCTCCCTTCAGATCTCCTAATGTTTGCTATATGTAAATTGAACCATAGATATTTATATGATGCAATATTGGGTGCATATATTCTCTAGATAAACTGATTCTTTTATTACTAGAATTATGCTCAAGAATTTAGTTTCTTTTTACAGTTTTGACTTAAAGCCCATTCTGCTCTCATTTTGTTTCCATTTACATGAAATATGTTTTCAATCACTTTTAGTATATGAGTGTCTTTTACAGTGAAGTGACTCCCTTGTAAGAGAAAGATAGTTGGGTCTTAGGTTTTATTCATTCATATATGCTTTTTTTTTTTTTGAGTTGGAGTCTCACTCTGTCACCCACACTGGAGTGCAGTGGCCACTCCCGGCCACCACAGCCTCGATCTGCTGGGCTCTGACGATCCTTCTGCCTCAGCCTTCCAAGTAGCTGGAACTACAGGCACGCGCTACCACGCCCAGCTAATTTTTTGATTTACTGTAGAGATGAGGTCTCACCAAGTTGCCCAGGCGGGTCTTGAACCCGCACATATATGTTTTTAAATTGAATAATCCATTTATATTCAAAGTACTTGTTGATAGGTAAGGACTTACTTGTGCTATTTTGTCAATTGTTTCCTGATTGTTTTTATAGTGCCTTAATTTCTTTCTTCTTATATTGCTTTCCCTTTTTTTAATAGTTTGATATCTTTCTGTAGTGGCATGCTTTGGCTCTTTCCTTTTTATCTTTTGTATATTCATCATAAGATTGCTTTGTGTCGGCAACCCTCCCCCTCACCCGTGGGGCCCCTTCTACTATGAGAGCTTTTCTGTCCTCTCAAAAAATCCTGCTTTCTCACTAAAAAAAAAAAAGATTGCTTTGTGGTTACCCAGAAGCCTACATTAAACATATAGAGTTGCCAGGTATAGTTTTCTTGGCTGACTTTTTTTTTTTTTTGGTCATGATTTGAATATATCATGGCATTCCCTTCTGGCAAATACGTTTTTGATGAAAATTTGCTGGTAGTCTTATGAGGGCTCCTTTGATGTAACAATTTGCTTTTCCTTTGTGACTTTCAAAATGTTTTTTGTCTTTAACTTTTGACAATTTGATTGTAATGTGTCTTTATGCAGGTCTTTCTGGATTAATCTTGTTTGGTGTCTTTTGGACTTCCTGGATCTGGATTTCTGTTTTCTTCTTCAGGCTTGAAAATTTTTCTGCTGTTATTTCTTTTAATATGTTTTCAATTTCTTTCTCTTTCTCTCTTCTAGTACACCAGTAATGTGTATACTGTTATGCTTGTTGATGTTTCCTGCGTCTCAAACTGTCCTCGCTTATTTTATTCTTTTCATTTTGTTCTTATCCTCACTTTTTAAATTCCTTTTTCATTTTGTTCTTCACATTGTATGATTTCCAGTGGTCTATTTTAAGTTCACTGACCTTTTCTTGTGCTTAATCTAGACTGCTGGTAAACCCTGCTATTTAATTTTTCACTTTAGCTATGTTACTTTTCATCTTGATTTTCTGATTGGAACTTTTTAGTATTTTATAACTCTTTCTTGAGATTCTCACTTTGTTTTTTGGGGTTTTTTTGAGTTGAAGTCTCACTCTGTCACCCAGACTGGAGTGCAGTGGCTGCTCCTGGCCACTGCAGTCTTGACCTGCTGGGCTCCAGCGATCCTTCCACCTCAGCCTTCCAAGTAGCCGGAATTACAGGCATGCGCTACCACGCCCAGCTGATTTTTTCATTTATTGTAGAGATGGGGTCTCGCTGCCCAGGCGGATCTCGAACCTGCGGGCTCAGGCAATCCACTCACATCAGCCTCCCAAAGGCGCGGGATTACAGGCTGAGCCACCGAGCCCGGCTCTCACTTTGTTTTTGCATTGCTCTTCTGACCCTTGATGAGCAGCTTTATGGCCATTTGAATTCTTTATTGGGTTAATCACACATCTTTGCTTTGGTCAGACCATTTTCTGGAAATTTATCTTTTTATTTTATTTGAAAAATATTCTCCTGTTTCTTTATTTTCTTTCTTGCTGTGTTGGTTGCTGCAACATTAGATATACAACTACCACTCCCAGTCTTTTCAGGCTGGACTTGTGTAGGAGAAGAATATCACTAATCTGTCCAGACAGAGATGTTAAGTTGACTCTCAAATCTTTGGGTTTGCGTTTTCTATTTCTGGTGGCCCTCTATCCTCTTGTATGTCCTGTCAATACTCTGAGACTGAAAAGGTAGGAGCCAGACTGTCAAGATGTAGCTAGAAATACCATGGTATTGTATACGTGTTCCATCTTCATGGCTAAGCTGAACATAGATGTTTTTATCTCACATTCTCTGTAAGCCAGGGAAAGGATCTGTGGCACATGCCTGTACTAAGTCTTAGGCTGCACCCTCTGATCCAGAAGAGATGAATACTGAATGTGGGCCTGTTATATGCTTATTTTATTTATTTGTGGTCTATGGACAATCAAGAATTGACTCCCAGAGCTAGGTTTCTAAGGAGACAGCCCTTTGGATGGGTGCTATCAAAGTGTGGTGTTTGGTGTGTGGCCAAACTCCTTCCAAAAGTTTGGGTGCTCAATGTGTGGAAAACATGGGTAGACCTGGATTTATCACTGAGACAGTCTGGGGGAATGGCTGATGAAGTGCCAAGCTCTCACTCTGGCTGCTTAAGGGCCAAAATTATTGGGCCCATTTGCTCCCCAGTGCAAGTATGATAAAAGCCAGGCTATTTGATAATAGCTACTAAAAGTGTGTTTTGTGTACCCCTTCTTAAATGAAAATAAGGGCTTTCATGTTCCTGCCCTTTTCTGCACTACTCTGAGAGGATGTTGCTCCTGGAAAAGTTTATGTGTCCATTTAAAACCACCTCTCTGTTTTGTGATCTAAGGAGACATATCTTTCTAGTCTTTTCTGCACTTAGGGCTAAGAAGGTTAGGATGGAGTCCTTCAAGAAGCAACCGTAAAAGTTAAGGCACTTGATTCTTTTTTTATTCAATTTTTTTAAATTTTAAAGATGTGGGGTACAATTCAGGGTTAGGTATACAAATGTTCAATATGCAGGTACCCTGATTCTTAGCATAAATCCATCTGGAAAGAGGAATAAGGAGGTGAATTGTTTTTTGTTGTTGTTGTTTTTATTTTTTATTTTTTGAGTTGGAATCTCACTCTGTCACCCGGACTGGAGTGCAGTGGCCAATCCCGGCCACCGCAGCCTTGACCTGCTGGGCTCCGGCGATCCTTCCGCCTCAGCCTTCCGAGTAGCCGGAATTACAGGCAAGCACTACCACGCCCGGCTGATTTTTTTATTTATTGTAGAGATGAGGTCTCGCCTGCCCAGGTGGGTCTCGAACACGCGGGTTCAGGCAATCCACTCACCTCAGCCTCCCAAAGGCGCAGGATTACAGGCTGAGCCACCGAGCCAGGCTTGTTTTGTTTTTTTTTTTGAGTTGGAGTCTCACTCTGTCACCTGGACTGGAGTGCAGTGGCCCCTCCCGGCCACCACAGCCTTGACCTGCTGGCCTCTGGCTATCCTTCTGCCTCAGCTTTCCAAGTAGCTGGAATTACAGGCACGCGCTACCATGCCCAGCTAATTTTTTATTTATTATAGAGACGAGGGCTCACCAAGTTGCCCAGGTGGGTCTCGAACCCACGGGCTCAGGCAATCCACTCACCTCAGCCTCCCAAGGCACGGGATTACAGGCTGAGCTACTGAGCCCAGCTAGGAGGTGAATTTTTTAAAGTCCCTTTTCTGCACTGCTCCTGAGGGATGAAGTCCTTGGAAGCGCTTATCTATGCATACAAAACTGCTACTTGTTTTCTGTGATCTAGACAAACTCAAATATACTTAGGCTCTCTACTTCCGGAGTTAGACCATTTAGAATGCAATCTTTCAGCTAGGAGTCATAAAAGTTGGCTTGCACATTGTGTGGAGGAACTCATTCTAGGAGAGACTAATAGACCAAGAATTATCACTGGGTCAAGGGCTTAGAAAATACCAATCTACTTCTCAGGGTGCCAGAAAGTTAATATGTCTCTTCCCCTTTAATTCCCTAATGCAAGTTAGTTAGAAACCAGGCTGCCAAGTAGCCACCAGAAAAGTGTCATAATCCCCTTCTGGGGAGAAACAGTGGGGTGGCATTTTAAGCCCCCTTTCTGCATTGCTCATGGAAGATGATGTCCCTGAAAGTGATTGTGCACGCATATAAAACTGCCGCATTTTCCCTGTGATCCAGTCCCCTTTTCTTCCAGAGCTAGGAAGTTTAGGATGCAGTTTCTCTGATGGAAGCTATAAAAGTCAGGGCATTTGAATGGACTAACTATTTCTGAGAAGGATTAATAGAATTGGAGTTATCACTAAGGTGAGCTGAGTCAAGAAAGGGCAATCTGCTTGTAAGCCTGCTAGTATGTTAATAATTGTCAGTCCCTTTAATTCTCCAATGCAAGTTAAAAGCCAGACTGCCAAGTAGCCACTGGAAGAATGTGTCCAGAGAGAGACAGGGAGCTACATTTTATAAGCCCCCTTTCTGCACTGTTCCCAAGGGATAAAGCATCTGGAAGTGTTTGGGAACCTGTATAAAGTCACATTTTTTTCCCTGTGATCCAAAGATATTTATATGTGTCTAATCCCCTCCACTCTCAGAATTGGAAGAATTAAGAGCCAGTCTCTGGGGAATCTTAGAGTTAGGGTTCTATGTATCAGGTTCTAATCCTCTTCTTCACAGGGTGAAGCTGGGTACTGGTGATTCCTTGCTTGAATATGTGGTACAGTACCTACAATGGATCTCAGCTTTTCTGCTTACTTGATGTGGATGTTTCCTCAGTTGCCCCAGAAGTAGGAGCTTCTCAGTTAGATGCTCACTTTTCTCTCAGAGCAAGTTAATCCATGAATAGATGTTTATTTTGTATTTCAGTTGGGTGTAGGAAAGGTCAAGAGATTTCTATTCTGCCATGTGGCTGATGTTACTCTTAGATCTAGTTCTTTAAATTACTCCAGTCGACATTTATATTTTCTTCTTTTTAACGTCATACCAATTGTTAAATGTAAGTCTATAAGCAAAAGAGTATTGTCTGTCTTGACACAAGTATTTTATGTATATATTTTTTGTGTCTCTTATAGGTAAGTTTTAGATTATAGATATAATATTATATAATGTGTTAAATAGCTATGCATTGAATTACTCTACAAAAAAAAAAGACACACACACACACACACCTATATGTGCATGTTTACAACAGCACTACCCAAAATAACAAAAGCATGAAACCAATCTAGATGCCTATCAATAGTGAACTGGATAAAGAAAATGTGGTATATATACACCACGAAATACTGCACAGTCATAAAAAAAAATTCAAATCATGTCCTTTGCAGCAATATGGATGCAGCTGGAGACCATTATTCTAAGCAAATTATCACAGAAAACTAAGTACTGCACGTTCTGACTCATAAGTGGGAGCTGAACACTGAATGCATACAGGCATAAAGAAGGGAGCAACAGACACTGGGGGCTCCTAAAGGGGGAAGGAACAAACTGGCACATATACTCCTTGAATCTAAAATAAAATAATTTTTAAAAATTATGCATCACCAAACACAGAGCTATGCTGCGTATATTATTCATAGTGTATTCTGTAGTATTCACAGTATCTCAAAGAACACTTAAAAGTTAGATAATGAAGACAGTTCAGAGGAGAGGGAATTAATAATAGAACATATTTAAATGACAATATTCAAATATTTAACAGTAAGGTAAAATAAAATATTTCTGATATACATGTTTTTGGCAAAATAAGATGGAATGAAAAGGTCCAAATGATGCTTTTCCAATTCTAGCTTTCTACCCAGCAAGAAATAATCTCTTTGGATGGCAGAGTAGCCTTGAGTATATAGATATTTAAAGCCAGAAGAAAAGATGAAATCATCAGCAGGAGAATATAGAGATATAAGAAAATGTCTAGGATGTGGCCCTTAATACTTCCAAATTTTGCAGTATATTTAAATAAGGAGAAGAGAGAAATGTATAGCAGAAACAGTTACAAGGGAAGAAGGGCTTGTGAAAGCTAGTAGAGAAGAGTATTTTGGAAAAAAATTGTGTAATCACATCAAATGCTGCTGAGAATCTGAAAATGAGAAAAAAATCTAATAGGATTTAGAAAAGTGGAGGTCACTGACAAGAACAGTTTTGTTAGTGGACTGGAGACAGAAGCCAAATTGGAGTAAACTGAAACTTGGATGGGTAGTTAAGAAATAGTGGCAGGACACATTAATGCATTTTCCATAAAGTATGTCTATAAAGTAAGGAGAAAAAGTAGAATTCTAAAGTAAAAGGAACTGGGTCAAGGGTATTTTCATTTTTTTCTAAGACGTGCATTGTTAGAATCAATTTTTTTTCTTCAGGAAGAAATGACTTGTAGAGGGAGAGAGAAATAAATCAGGAGTAAGAGGTGGTAAATAACGAATAAAGTCCTAGAAACACTAAGAAGCAGGGATGTAGTATTTTTAGTTTTGCTTTGACATGCTCAAACATCACTGCTATGAAGAAATAGTAACGTGATAGTCTTTTAAAATGTAGAAATTTGCTATTCTTCCCTAGTTTCTCCTAAAATCGTTCATGCAAAAATTGGAGAAACTAACTTAGTGCACACAGTGGAGGTGAGATCTACAAATACCAGTTGTGAGAAGATGAAAGTGTGTGAGACTCAGCAGAAGTGTAGTGAGAAAAATCAAAGTAGAAACAGTACCGTTAATAATGTGCATACCATTTTTACTATTCTTGGAGAGATCACAGAAGCATCTAGGATAAATGTGAAGCAATATTAAGCAGACTTCAGGGCTACAGACTGATGGTAAGCAAAACAAATGTCCATTATAAAAGATAATGTGAAGTATTATGGACACAGAACAGATGTGAAACAAATTCACTTTGTTTCAGGACACGTGGCAACTATACCTATTCAAATAATCAGGTCAAATCTTTCTGTGAACACAATTCATGAAAATATATTTACTCACATTTACTAATATTTAATCTAATCCAAACTAGTCCTTTTGTAGTTCCCAAAATTCCTCCCAAATTCTGCTCTCATTTATGCCACTGAGAGAGTTTTGTGCACGTGTGTGTTTGCCATTTAAAAATTAAACATTAAATAAGATTATATGTATAAAATTATGTAAACCAAAGTCTGATTTGTAGCAGACATTAAAAAATATGCTAACCAAATCTGAACATAAAGGAAGTGAGCAAATAAAACAAGGCACTATCACATATGAGTCTTCGTGAGCACTTACATGACTAGGATCCTAGTTAAAAATCTTTCACTTAATTTTAGTTTATCCAATATTAAGATCATATATTAAGTTAATATTTCATAGCATCATAGCACTGGGATTGGCAGGAGTGGATCGACAAAATGAAACTTTTCATAGACTTGAATGTGAACTCATTTTTGAACCCATTACACTTACTGTGTAATACCATTGCTGAGATTAAATGCTAAGTAATATTCGGTGTGCCTGATTTATAGACTGAGCTCTTTAGCCTGCGTATTTTGACTTAGCTTACATGAATATGAGTTGCAATAAGAAGCACTAATCCCTATAAACTATCAATATTACTTTGAAAAAAAATTTGACCAAATTTGCCTTATTGAAAGTGAATGAGTAGCTTCTTTATAAATTTGGAAATACCATGTTAGTAGGCAGCGTTTAAAAGCAAACTTGGCTGTCCCTACAATTTTATGAATGAAATTAAAGTGTGCCTTATGCTCTCACTTAAATATATATTTATAGCTCTTAAACAAATTACACAGCAAGAGTTAAAGATTTTAAGGTTTATGTGAAATACATCTTTCTTCAACTTACAGCTTTTCTTCTGATCTATTTTAAGTAGAATGTGTGTTTTGAGTAATGGTTTTTGTATCAGAGATTATTTTGTACAAAATATTGTACTTTTATTGCTATGATATAATCTGTATATCATGTCTGACGTTATATTGATCCTAAGTTACTAAAATGTGACTATGAGTAACTATTTTGGTGTATTTTCATATTTTAGAAGAGTCAGAAATAAACTTATTCTCCTTGGGCCATGGCTTTACCTGCTAACTTGGACACATACTATGAAGACTGAGAAGAAAAGTGGGTGGTGAGAAGAGTGAAAGATAAAGGTATTGGGAATTCAGTTTTCCCGTTTGCTCTGACTTGAGAATATTCAATGAATCTTGCCAAAGCAGGTGACAATATACCATCAGTCAGACTATGCAATAGAAAGACATATGTGGCTTGATTTTTTTTTAAGTGACTAAAAGACAAACTGGTAAGTCTTGATATTCCAAAACTTTCAAAATGTCAGCAAGTTGAGTTCTGAGATGCAAAGCCACCATTTTTTTAGGCAACTCATAAATTCTTATATTAGTAATGGTGCCAGGAGATAGGTAACATAATTGAGAAATCACTATTTAAGTCTGTTCTGCAGCCACAAAGGATACGAATTACTGAGGACATAACACTTGAATTCCCTGTCTTACAGCTGCCAGCCTGCTGTGACAAGCCATTGACATCTTCTTTGAAGTTATCACTTCATCAGTATTCAGTTCAGTCAAAGCTTTCCTGGTGTGCCTTATGCTCTCACTTAAACTCACACTGAGAGGGGAGGCACCTGATTATAAATGAAATGGCTGAAGGATCTTCTTTAGATGTGACAATATGAAAAGAATGTTTGTGCAAGTAGTTATTTAGATAGTAACCTCAAGGGCAAATTCCAAGAAAATTCACCCTAACACAATTACAGGCAAAGATTTTTTTTCAAACAAAGTTAAATGCCCATGGATTTGGATTTCTTGAAAGAATTTAAGACATAGTCTAGTAATTTTAGGGAACTTTAATTATTTTTATAATTGCAGGGAAGTGTAGTGAGAAAGATCACATGTTCTGTCTTCAATTTTCTCTGCTGTGAAGAAAATCTCTTAGCATATCGTGCATTTAGAAAAACTCACACCTAAAAGATTTGACCTAACTTCTGGTCAATTAAATTATTAGGGGAAAAAAATCTAAACTTTCTGGTATTTAATGCTATATAGACAATCAGCTTAAGAAGAAATAAAATATTCCTATATTCTCCAACACATTTTCCCAACAATATTGGGTAAAAGTACCTTTGAGTAAAAATGTGGCAGATATTACTGAAGTTTATTACCTAAAACAGCTCCACTAGTCCTTTCTGTGGAAATTTATGGTTTCAAATGAAAATTAAACAGCAAAACTTAGTGATTTTCTCAAGTGTCGTTTCAATATGCAAAGAATTCCAATTTATTTGACAAACAGGAGTTTGTTTGAAGAGTAACATAGTGTTTAAAATACAATGTACACTTTACAACTAATTGTCAAGCATTCTCATAATCAGATTTAGTGATTACTCTCATCTTTAAATCATATAAAAAAGAATCTCCACTCATACAGTATATTTTGAATATTATTCTAGGGAATTTGAATGACATAAAAAGCCATCAAATTCTTCCCAGTCTGCTGCCATCTCTGATTATGTCCTTGGGCATCCATGCTTCAGCATTGAAACTGCTGTCATTACCCCAGGATGCTTGATCTCCCTTCATGAGAAACAGCACAACTATTATTCTCCAGTTTGCTGGATAACTCCAATTCACCTTCTATCATTCCCTCCCAAACCTTAATTATTCCATCAGTTTTCATAGAGGTCTCTATGCAGGGCTCTTTAAACCTTATGCCTTTATTAACGTATCACCTACTATTCTAATTATTATCAGTAAGGGCAATCATCATGTTATATTCATCTCTTCTTGGGGCTGTCATTATTTCAGTAGTGATATGTGGTGTCATGTGCTGGTGATAGAGAGATAGTTGTATGGCACCAGAATTTGCAAGATGCCATCCATCCCCAGGATTTTCGAGGAATATCCTCTGAATGGTCTCCCTGAAGACTGTATCACTAGGTTTGAAGTGAGGAAAAGTGTGTTCTCCCCTCTCCGATGGAACCAAGGACAGAAAATTCCATGGCATTCAAACACTCCTCTAAGACATTAACTCACCTTGTTAAGACTCAGTTCTTTTGTATTGTCTTCCTGAAGGGCATCACACAGATGAGGCTTTGTTCACTTCTTCAGCAAGCTCTAAATAAAGTGTGTGGCACTAGGCCAGGCACAGTGGTTCAGTCTGAAATCCCAGAACTTTGGGAGGCCAAGGTGAGAGGATTGCCTGAGCCCGGGGGTTCAAGACCAGCCCAGGCAACTTGATGAGACCTCATCTCTACAATAAATCACAAAAACTAGCCCGGAGTGTTGGTGTGCATCTGTAGTTCCAGTTACTTGGAAGACAGAGGCGGAATGATCACCTAAGCCCAGCAGGTAGAGGCTGCGATGGCCATGAGCGTGCCACTGCACTCCAGCCTGAGCAACAAGAGTGAGACTCCAACTCAAAAAATAAAAAGAAAAAAGAAAAGAAAATGTGAAGCACTTGATTTTGAAGCATGCACATAGTTGCTTAAATTTTGTTTTTGACCTCTTGGGGGCTTCATCTAAAACTTAGACAAAAAGTTACATTCTGAGGCAAAAGAGTTCGAGAGAAAACATCTATGTATTCCCTATACCTAAATTGAAATTTGAGGGCTTATAAAAGTTACTGTGTCCCAGATAGACAGAAAGTTAGAACTAATTTGCCTGCACAATGTATCCCTAGAAAGAAGACGCACAACAGAGGGCCAGACAGTCCTTGCAGTGACTGAAAGAAGAAATGCTTACATCTTAAGGGATTGCCCTTACTAGGCAAAATAGGTGAGTGCACACAAACGTTTGAGGGTTAATTAGGAGCCAAGACTAAACGTAAGAAAGGCCACAGCTTCTGAGTTGTTAGCTCCATGCAGGTCCCAAACTGAAACAGTGTTCAGGTTATTTTGCAAGTCAAGCTTTCCTCCTTTGCTGGATAGCATTGTGTGAATATGTGATGGTTTTTAAATTTAAAACTGGTGTTTGTCAACATACTGAGAAAACTGTGATACTTTTATTCCTAGAACAATACTAACAATTTAGAATTATATGTTAAAAAACAAAAATATAAACAAATAAAACTCCACTTTATTATTTATATTTATCATTTCTTTTTTAAAAGAAGGGGTCTCACTCTATCACCCAGTCTGGAGTGCAATGGTGTGATCACAGCTCTACAACCTCAAACTCGTGGGCTCACGCGGTCTTCCTACTTTAACTTCCCAAGTAAATGGGTTTATAAGCATAGGCTGCCATGCCTGGGTAATTATTTCAAAGTAATTTTTTGGAGATAGGTCTCACTATGTTGCCCAAGCTGGTCTTGAGCTTCTGGCCTCAAGCAATCCTCCTGCCTTGACCTCCTGAGTAGCAGGATTACAGGTGTGAGTCACCATGCCCAGATTCATTTTAAATATTCACTAAATACACTAAATACAATACAGCAAGGGAGAAAACACTGAGAGTACATTCTCATCTCTATGCCATCTAGTAAGATGAATCATAGTGTCATAAAGATCTTTGAATTTAAGGATTTTAAGCTAGTGCCACAGAAAAGCCATCCCTCATAAAGCTACACATGGCTGGCAGCTTTGATGAAAGACAAAGAGCAAGCTGTCATAAAAAGCATTTCTATTATTGATCTGTGGCATATGTTTCTAAAATAAGCCTTCTTTTGAAGTTGATCCCTCTCACTAAAGAGGCATTCTTAAGTGTGTACTTAAAACATTGATTACTGTGCACATTTATATCCTGGATTATGAGGGCAAGCGTGATTTTTATACCTGAGGGATGTTGCCTTATTCCTTATGTGTAAATATATCAAACCCAGAATCCTTACTACCACAAAACCTATAAGTCATATTTTTAAAATATGGGCACATTTTAGAGTGTATTACCCTATTAATGTCAAATTACATAGAATTTCATTGTCTTGGCAATCTCAAGATTCTCTATAGTTGTCATTTGATGACTGTGAGAAATTAGGATATAGTCAGAGGAAACAGAGTGCATTTCAAGTGTTCAGCTTCAGCTCCTGGATATTTTTGGAATAATTTGCCAGAAAATTTCAAACAAAAATGCATATTTTGGTATGTCCCCTTTTGTAATATGACCAGATAAATTACTCATTACCTTTTCGATAAGTACAGTTATAGGAAGAATTAATGTTATAGTATTTGTTCAACAGTATGTATTTAAAATCTTTATACCCTTTTGATGTTTCCAATAAATATTTTTCATTAACTTATTACAAAATAAACACTAGCGTAACTTCTACCTATGTAAAGGAAGAGAATATTATTAATCCCTAGTAGCTTTCTCCTCCCAGATGTTACACCTTCCATTGCTGTCAAAGCACTCACTATTCTGACTTCTAGCATTGTAGTCTAGTTTTGTCATGTTTTTAAACTGTGTGTAAACAGAACCATAAAGTAAGTTCTCATCTGTATATGGTTTATTTTGTTCAACACTGCTTTTGAGACTCACCCATGTTGAGTGCAACCTGAAGTTCATTTATTTATGTATTGTAGAACTATGTATTGATTAAGCTATTTTATTATAAATAATGCTGATCTAAGCATTCTTATATACTGTTTTCACTGTTCATATGTATATGTTACTCTTAAGTATATGCACTTATGAGTTAAATTGTTGCATTTCAGTGTAGGTGTATGTTTGAGAAAGTAGTTTACTAATTTATACTACTAATAATTATATGAGAGTACTTATTGTGTTGCAATCTTGACAGCATTAGTCAATTTTGAATTGAAACATTCTAGTTAGTTGGTAGCTCACTTCATTTTTCATTTTCATTTCCATAAATATCAAACTGAGTACTTTAAATTTAAAGACCTTTGGGTTATCCTTGCCTATGAAGTGCAAATCAGAAATCTTGTCCCTTTTTCTACTGAGATTTTTCTCTCTTACTGAAGTTCAAGCGTTTCTTATATAATCTAGAAAGAAACATTTTTGTCACTTCTGTATATTGTGTATATGTCCTTTCTCTCTGGGGCTTTCATTTTTGCTTTCCTAATGGTATTTTTTGACAAACAAAAGTTCTTCATTGTATTGTTGTCTTATTTATTAATTTTTTTAAATACTCAGTAGATTTTTTTTTTAGTCTTGTATATATATTACTATATTTGATTTGACATCTTATTACAATCTTAGTATTAGGTTCATGAATGATATCACCCACATAAAAATGATGGTTTTGCTAGCATGGTTATGCTAACAAAACCTGAAGGGAAGCATTTCTGGTTTTCTATTTTCTAGATGATATTTTGTAGCTTTTGTGTTACTTTTTACTTAAATGTTTTAAAATAGTTAAGAGGCTATCCATTTTTTTCTATCTCTTCTTGTGCCAGTTTTTAATTTAATTTTTCAAAAAAGGTTTTCATTTCATTCAAATTTTTAAATGTATTGTCATGAAGTTTTTAATAATCTCTTCTAATAATGTATTTTTTATATGTGGGTTCTTTGGTTATATCACTATTTTTTTTCCTGACCCTGGTTATTTATGTTTCTATAAATTTCATTAGGTGGATTGCCTGAGCCCGCGGGTTCGAGACCCGCCTGGGCAGCAAGACCTCATCTCTACAATAAATCAAAAAATCAGCCGGGCGTGGTAGCGCATGCCTGTAATTCTGACTACTTGGAAGGCTGAGGCGGAAGGATCGCCGGAGCCCAGCAGGTCGAGACTGCGGTGGCCGGGAGCGGCCACAGCACTCCAGTCTGGGCGACAGTGAGACTCCAACTCAAAAAAAAAAAAAATTTCAATAGGGATTTATTTCACTAGCCATTACAAAAAACATTTTTGGCTTAAGATGCTACTTATTTATTTGTATCTTTCTAATTTCTTTTTTTACTCTATCTTATAATTTAATTGGCTCCTTTTTCTTATTTTTTGAGTGAATTTTTAGATAACTTACTTTCACCTTTATTCTTTTCTGGTTTTTACATGTAAAGTTATAGATTTCTCAGTATGCTATAGCTGCATCTCACTTGTGTTGACATGTCACATTTTTATTATTGATCAGTTCAAAGCATTTTTTATTTTTAATTGTGATTTCTTCATTGCCCCATAGTTTACGTAGAAGTGTGTATCTTAATCTTTAAATGTATGTTGTCTTTTCATTATTGATCCTGACTCAATAATCATTTTCTGTGATTTCCATCCTCTAGAAATTGTTCAGATTTTTTCTTTGTTTTGTTTTTTGTTTTTTGTTTTTTGAGCTGGAGTCTCACTCTGTCGCCCAGACTGGAGTGCAGTGGCTGCTCCTGGCCACTGCAGCCTCACCTGCTGGGCTCCGTCGATCCTTCTGCCTCAGCCTTCCGAGTAGCCGGAATTATAGGCATGCGCTACCATGCCCGGCTGATTTTTTGATTTATTGTAGAGATGAGGTCTCGCTGCCCAGGCGGGTCTCGAACCCGCAGGCTCAGGCAATCCACTCACCTCAGCCTCCCAAAGGCAGGGGATTACAGGCTGAGCCACCGAGCCCGGCTTGAAATTGTTCAGATTTAATTTGTAGTTTCCTGTATGCCAAAAACATTTATAAATATTCTATATTTTTAAATAAAATCTGTATTTTTCAGTGGGTCTAAACTACCAAACACTCTGCTCAGTTTCTTTGTTCCCGCATAATTACTTTCCCTTCAGCTTATCAGCCTCCCTGTTCATATTATTTGCAAACATGCAAATACCTTCTGAGAAAAAAGGTGTAATCCATTTCCTCACATCCTGTCTATCATGAAACCTCTCCATATCTTTCAAACATATTTTTAAAAAATTGATTCTAATTTTTCTAGTTCTGAATTGGAAGATTAGTCTGCTCCAAATGAATCTGTTCTTCATGTGTTTAGAGAAAGGCACATCGAGTTGATTCTAATGTCCTTTTCATGTGTCCACATAATTTTTAAACACTTTCTATGTTTTTGGCACCAAAATAATTTCCAGGGACATCTTGGACCTTTCTTGTTCCAGTTCTAAATTTCAACACTTCTTCAAGGAGTCCTAATAGTTTTAGTGGAGAATGGTATTTAGAAAAGACCAGCTGGGCGCAGTGGCTCCCACCTATAATCCCAGCACTTTGGGAGGCTGAGGTGATAGGATTGCCGTACCCACGGGTTCAAGACCAGCCTGGGCAACTTGGTGAGACCTCATCTCTACAATAAATCAAAAAATTAGCTGGGCATGGTGGTGCATGTCTGTAGTTCCAGCTACTTGAAAGACTGAGGCGGAAGGATCGCCTGTACCCAGCAGGTCGAGGTTCTGGTAGCCATGAGTGTGCCACTGCACTCCAGTCTGGGCAACAGAGTGAGACTCCAACTAAAAAAAAGAAAAGAAAAGACCTGAGTGCTAGGTGTAGTCTTTGCTATGGAGACTTTCTGCTCCCAGTCTTTCTCAGGTGACAGAACCAATAAGTGTGTGTGTACATATATAATCTACGCATTTATATTTACTTCTTTACACATACACACACAATCATGACTTAACACTAATACCACCAATGTCAATATGCCATTTCATTTATTCTAGTTTTGTAATATTTCTGTATTTAAAATTATCTGCTCCAACATTGAGAAATATGATTTCCATTACTTTTAACAGGTTTATTTCTACCTACAACAGATCTCCCTTTGGCACCACTTCCCAACATTTGTGCTAATATTCCTCCCTGTACTAACCTTACCTGGCTCTGTGCTAATCCTACTTGGGTTCTGACCACAGTTTTATGCGTTCTTCAGTTACACCACAGATTCAATCATTACCCTGCTTGACTGAACTCTGAGTTTCCATATTGTTAACTTTCCTAATCAGATACTCTCCTCCTCACTCCACTTGGTCTGTGACATAATTGGCCACTTGATCACATGTGAATGTCCTCTTCAACTTGCTCTGGCAGACACTCCACATCAGTCTGGATTTCTTTTTTTTTTTTTGAGTTGGAGTCTTGTGGCAGGATGCGGCAAGTGCTCAAATATATTTCTTGTATGATTGAGCGAATAAACACAGAAAAACATGTAGCTGATTCAGGATCAGCAGTTGGCCTCACCTGGGCTGACTGAATATCTCCCACTAGCCCAGTGGCAGGAACGGGGGAGTTAGCAGCAGTTAGAGGTTAGAGGTATTTCCTTTTGAAAAGCAAGTTGCAACTTTAAAGACCCGCCAGGAACCGGGCAGGTTTTGTTTAAGAAAGGCCAAATGGCCCAGAGACTGGACATTTCATGGAAATGGAAAAGAGTCTTATCTAAAACCCCCCTTCTGAAGTTGACGGTTAACAATCCTGTAGTTCCTGAAAACCATTTGTTCTTTGAAATATCTAATTTTGCTGAGTACAACCTTGTAAAATTTCAAAGGAAGTATGTAATCACTCAACACGACTCCCTCCCTTACCTAAACAAGGTATAAGACCCCACTTCTCCTGTTCTGGGGTGCTCGATTTGGACGCATTAGACCCTCGGGCCCGCTGGGATGGCCAGCGTATAGGAAGTGCCACTTCCTATAATACTCTCAGTGTCACAATCTCTCTATTTTTCCTGCTACAGTGTCACTCTGTCGCCTAGACTAGAGTGCAGTGGCACGCTCCCAGCCACCGCAGCCTGGACCTGCTGGGCTCCGACGATCCTTCCGCCTCAGCCTTCCAAGTAGCTGGAACTACAGGCGCGCACTACCACACCCGGTTAATTTTTTTGATTTATTGTAGAGATGAGGTCTGGCCAAGTTGCCCGGGTGGGTCTGAACCTGCGGGCTCAGGCAATCCATTCACCTCGGCCTCCCCAAGTGCTGAGATTACAGACTGAGTCACCAAGCCTGGGCTCTGTCTGGATTTCTACATGGATGTTCCCTTTGGCTGGCTTGACTCTGACATCTTCTCTGGGTCATGGCATAGATTTGCTTGTCTCTAAGTCTTTGGACTAAATTATTTAGGGAGGCAAGGGAGAAAAAGAATGATTTACCAATTCTTTTTTTTTTTTTTTTGAGTTGGAGTCTCACTCTGTCACCCAGACTGGAGTGCAGTGGCCGCTTCCGGCCTCCGCAGCCTCCACCTGCTGGGCTCCGGCGATCCTTCCGCCTCAGCCTTCTGAGTAGCCGGAATTACAGGCGTGTACTACCACGCCCGGCTGATATTTTGATTTATTGTAGAGATGAGGTCTCGCTGCCCAGGCGGGTCTCGAACCCGCGGGCTCAGGCAATCCACTCACCTCAGCCTCCCAAAGGCGCGGGATTACAGGCTGAGCCACCGAGCCCGGCTGATTTACCAATTCTTAAGTTTCCAGACATGTATATTCATTCTCTGTCATTGTCTCTCTCTCTGTTGGTTTCTTAGAATACATAGTTTAACCACCTTACAACTTTTGTTTGGTTTGTCCTTTGTCATTATAAATAAACTAAAAATATTTATTATATACAACAATATAACTAATATATGTTAAATTTTATAATAAACAAATATAAATTAGCATTGATGCTATTTAACTTTATTTAGATTTATTCTCATTTTTAGCATTTTTGGTTCTCTTTCTACCATCTTACACTTCTGATCTTCCATCTGAGATCCTGTATATTCCTTCTGAAGAGGTATTTTTCTTCTGAGTAGCAGGTACTTCTAGTGACAATTCCTTCAGAATTTGTTTATCTAAAGATATTTTTTCACCTCAATTTTTTAAAGTCATTTTTGCTGAAAATGAAATTCTGATTGACAGCTCTTTTTCAGCACTTTGAAAATATCATTCAGTGGTCTTTTTTTCCATTGTAGCTATAGAGAAGTCACATTTTAATTTCACTATTACATAAAAGAATAAAATCCTTGGACTTTCTTTTTAATCTTCCAAATGCTTTAACATTTCCTCCAGTCTTTATTTTTCAGTCATTTCTGATATAATTAGGTGTGGATTTTCTTTTTTATTTGCCTTGCTTGCTACCGTAGCTGCTGGAAAATAGTTTTATGTCTTCTATAATTTTGTAAGGATTGTATTTATTATCTATTCAAATGTGTTTCTGCTCCATTTTTCTTCATCTGCACTTTAGAATTACAACTATAATTATGTTTAAACAGTCTTATTTGAATTTAAACTACCTGCTGAGCCATTATAGCTTTTATTTTTCGCTGCTGGAATTACTATTTGCTTTTAAAATATATATATTTAATTTTTTTCTGAAAATTGCAATACTCATTATTATCATCTCACAAATGAGTATAATTATTTCAAAATTTTTTGCTACTTGAAACTCCTGTAGGTCTGTTTCTATGTTTTGTTGCTGCTGGTGGTTTTCAGTCATTCTGTCTTATCTCCATCATCAACAAGGGTACCTACATAATGAACATTTGTATAACTAACCCTGAATTGTACCCCACATCTTTAAAATAAAAAATTTTAAAGTTAAAAAAAAGAAAAATGTAAACATCTTGTTTGAAAAGTTGTTTGTAGAAATCATTGAGACCTAACATTTTATCCTGTTCCACATATGTTATCTTATTCCAAAGTCTTTTTATATTACTTCTACTAGCTGCATGGAGGCACTCGAAATCTGAGACTGCTTCAATCTATTTTAAGAGATTGAGATTAGCTGAATGTGAGCTATTCTCTCTGGAAGAATTTTTCTATATAAAAATTACTCTTGTTCTGTAATTGGGGCTCTTTGCAGTGTCAAACTAAAGTGAAGGAGAGTCTACAATTCTTCTGCTTTTGAAGTCCCCTGAATTTTAATTCCTAGCTTCCTTTCTGTGCCAGACTGTAAAAGTACATGCTTCAACTCTGAGTTTCTTGGCTCTGCTGTTGAGAAATGGAAGATCATTGGGGAAAAAGCAACAACAAATCTCAAACTTACCTCAGGGGAGCTTTCTTTATCCTTTCTCAGAATTCTGGTCTGGTAAATGTTAACTATCTTTTTTACTCTCCAGTGCTTCCAGAACACATGACTTTTTTTTTTTTTTAATTTTCTAGTTATCCTCATGAAAGTTTGGTCCAAATGACCTAATTTCCAACATTTTGAATTACCATTATATTGCTTAAATATCATGTGTGTTTTCCACACTCTGAGTTTCAGATCCTTGATCCAATTTTATGTTTGATAACAGTAGAGACCCTGGGGAAAAAAAAAAGTAAATACATAAAAGTGGCTTTCATTAAGCAATTTATATATGTTAGATCAGGAAAGAGAAAAATGGGAAGTTGTAGCAACACTTAAGGTTTAATAATATTGATATAACCTGAAAAGAAAAAAATATAACTAGTAAATAGATGTGAGAAACAAACTCACTCGTCTAAATTCCAAGGATGGATGTAGTGACGTGGAGTGCCGCAGAAGCGAGACTTTAATGGTGGTCTTGCAAGATCAGGTGTCTGGTGGGAAGGCACACACAGAGCAGTTATAATAAGCAGTTTATCTTCTAGTATGCAAGTCACTCCCCCAGTTTCTTATTAGCGGAGAACTGCAGGGTGACAGTCTCTCCCGCATGTCACCTAAGGATGTACCTGTTGTTGTTTGATTGGAGAGCTTCAGCTTCTTTATCTTTAAGTTTTATTTTTTTCTTATTTTTTCCTAAGTTAACGTGACTATCATCACGTCTCCCTTTCTAATGAGCTTTTGGTCATGTCTGCTTCCTAGTATGTGCTCATGTTCATGCTAGCAGACTTCTTTCTATTTTATGAAAATAAATCATCTGTTGTCTTTCACACATACCATTCATTTTAATTTCTGAAGATGTAAAAATGATGACAGAGAATTAACTTGAAACCAGTTCCAAAAATGTTCATGTGCGTTTTCTTTTCTAATGGATCATTTAGATATGCAACAAATTGAATATGCCTTTGAAATGACTCCTCTTGTAGAAACTTGTGTCACTTTTTAAAATCCAAAGATATTAACAAATAATTATAGAAAAGGAAAACCAATCTTCCCACTCTTGGGAAAAAAGAGACAAAAAAACTTAAATTTATTGACTTTTTACTTTGTGGCAAATATTATTTATGTCTGAACAATAAAACAGTAAGAAAAGCATCATTATCACTTATCATCTATAAGAAAAATAAAGTACATATAAGTAAAAACATGCCCAAAGTCACTAACTTAATGAGTGGAAAGACTTGGATTAAAGTTAACATACACTCATATCAGACTGCCTCTAATGAACACTTCTAATTAACAGATTTTCTGGATGGTAAATTAGAAATACGATGAATTTTCATAACAATTTTTGTGCATAGTTTTACAAATGAAGATATTTATTTATTATCTATCTATTTATTTATTTATTTTTATGTGCGAATGCATTGGGCTTACACTACTGCACCAGACTAATCTATCAGTTTTTAAAGGAATAGGAGGAAAGTGTTACAGGTTAGAATAATTTGTGTGTGGTTATGAGGGTAATGTGAGGGGGGACCCCAAAAAATCCAGAATTTATTTATTTTAAAATGTGTATATTCTTACATGTTTAAACTTCAGTCACCTTCAGAGTTGTCTCCATTTTATACAATACACCTATCCAGATGATTTTTTCACTGCTCAAAATAGTTTTTGAACTCATCAATTTTGATGTCTTTTAGTGCTGCTGCCGTTTTTTGTTTCACCTCTTCCACATCGTAAAAATATTTCTCTTTGAGGATTTTTTCATTTGGAGAGACAAAAAACAGTCTCTCAGGGCAAGATCTCAGGGAGGATGGAGCACAGAGGTCATGCCACTCAGTCAAAAACTGCTGAACATTCAGTGTGGTGTGGGTAGGTGCATTGCCATGGTGGAAGAACCAGTCATCTTTTTGCCACAGCTTGGGAAGTTTCTTCCACAAATCGTGACCCAACCTTCTCAAAACTTCCAGATAAAAATTTTGGTTGACAGTTTGATCTGGAATAACAAATTCCTAGTATACTACGAGGGTCCTGCTCTCCAACAGATAATTCTTGTTTTTTGCGGGTCCTCCCTCATATAGGTACATAAGTTTAAATTTGTAGATTTTACAAACTTGAATTTAGTATATATGGTGGTGAGTCTTGGTGACCACATTTAAGAATTTTTTATGGAATTTGAATGGTAACATTTTCTCAAAAGACATTAATATTATCTAAAGCTTATAAATAATTAGGAAACATTTTTTAAATGCTTCTATTTACTTTCTGTTATTGTATATATTTGCATTTTGAACAATTTTATTAGCCATTTGGAAACATATTACTAGTTATGGAAATTACTGACCTCTCATTAATAAGATATTATACATTTGAATAGCAACACAACAAAAAATACTTTCTATGACAACTAATCATGCAAAAATTAACATATATTGAATGCAAACTGTATGCCAGGTACTAACAGCATTTTTACATGTACTATTTGACTTGATCCTGAATACCTACCTGAGCTGTGTGAACTGTGAGTTCCCAAACAGATAGGCAAATAAAGAAATGCAGACAACTTCCAGATATAGCTATTTTTTTAGATCACAAATTTCCTGGCTCTTCTTTAGTTTTATTTTTGTTCAAGTCAGTCACATGCCACCTAGTGATATTATAAAGAAATACAACTTATCATTTATTAATATAATACCTTTTCCTATGGGGGATACTTTTCCTCTAACAACTCTCCCTTGCTTCTCCCTTTTCTTCCATCTCTGTCTTCTCTTTCTCCCTCTCTTTTCTCTTTTCACATGTTGAAAGTCAGTTAATTGTATGGTAGGAATGTAGTACTTAACTGTTTTTGCATGCTTGCCCCAGGCAACCCTAACATCAGAAGTTTGTGCTAATTAACAGATAAAAATCTCTGCTTTATAGTCATAAATAAAAAAGAAGTGAGAAGAAAACATGTCAGGAGAAAAAAACTTAAGTAAATATATTAAATGTCAATCACGGTCAGATGAAAAACAAAAGAAAATTACTTTTAATTGAATATATTTTAATCTTGTGGTATGTATATAGTTCTGTATCTTGTGCTACACTTTCTGTCCATTTAAGAAATCCTAATTATTAAAATTCTTAAGTCTAAAATTCTCTCAGTGAAATAGAAACACCTTAATTTCTTTCCTTAATGTCATTCAACTAAATTGGTTCAGAAGTTGGCTACCTTTATCTGCATCTTTCTATTTCATGTTATCAAAAAAGAGCATTTATCTGATTACAGATTGAAGGAGAAAAATGCTATAATTGCAATGTCCTCATAAAATGTAATGAACCTGCTATATACATTTGTCTATGTAGTCCATTCTGACTCTACTTAAAAATGAGTTGATCCTGCATCAAGCCAGGTCATTCACCATGTAAAATAAATGAGAGCAAGTGATACTACTGTGTACTCAAGATCTGAAACAAAGCTATTGAAGTAGCCTCAGATCTTGAGTTACTTTGCTAAGGAGCACTGTCTTTAGGGCAACATATACAAGTGTTGCATGTGACACCATCTGTGATAGGTTATTTGGGAAAGTATCTTTGCCACCTGAAATACATACCTAACATGCTAGCTAAGCTTTCAGATTTCTTTCATTTAGAAATTAAGTTTTGGGCTATACAATTAAAAAAGAGTGTTCCATAATTAAATGAGCCCAGAAAAGTAACAAGTAATGAGCACACATTAAAAACAATGAGTGATTGCCCATCTGTATCACTACCTTTCTTCAAGGTGCATCTTATAGCATATCCTAGAGTCTGAAATGGAATGGAAATGCCAGAAAAACATTTTTGCCTACTTGACAATTTTTCCTCAAGTGGACTTCATCCTTTTTCTATAGTTAAGAACTTAAGCCTATACCAAAGTTTCCATCCTTTGGGCATGCTCTAGATAAAGGGAAGGCTACAGGCAAAAGACGGTCTCTGCCTAAAGCTGAGCAAGGGGGGAAGAGTTGGGAGGTGCTAACTTCATGTGACAGTTCTCATGGAGGGCAGATATAAGGAGAGTGGCAACAGTGGGACCACATGTCATCCTAGTCATGTGGGCTGTTAACGCCAGGTCCTGGATTTAAATTAATGTGGTTGACTTACTTATGGTGCTGTCCTCACAATAACACTATGTAGCAACAATTAAAAGAAGAAATGCAAATATAGGAGACCAGAAGGAAAGAAGCAGATCTGAATTTGATAATAAAGGAAAAGGAGTATTAACATAAGGTGTTCATGTTATTACATATAAAGACAGCTTGCTTGCTTGCTTTCTCTCTCTCTCTCTCTCTCTCTCTCTCTCTCTTTCTTTCTTTCTTGTTGGAATCTCACTCTGACGCCCAGACTGGAGCGCAGTAGCACGCTCCCAGCCACCGCAGCCTTGACCTGCTAGCTCCGGCAATCCTTCCGCCTCAGCCTTCCAAGTAGCTGAAACTACAGGCGTGCGCTACCACACCCGGCTAATTTTTTGATTTATTGTAAAGATGAGGTCTGGCCAAGTTGCCCAGGCGGGTCTCAAACCCGCGGGCTCAGGCAATCCACTCACCTGGGCCTCCCAAAGCACGGGATTACAGGCTGAGACACCGAGCCCAGCCTAAAGACAGTTTTCATACAATTTTCTTTCTACAGATGACTCAAATTGTCTCTATGGAAGCAAGCAACAGTTTATGCCAACAATGTAGATATTTTATAGATGCACATGACCTTCAAAAGATGTTTGGCTCCTAAGTGGTAAAACACAATGTATGCTAATAAGGCATCTATGCCAATTTAATCAAGAATAGCAGAACAATGAATTAGTAAATATTTTAAAGAATAAATTACGTGAAAAGGAAATTAGTTTATATAATATTTATGAAGTTTTCATAAAATTGAAACTTTTGAAAGTATATTTTCTCCAGTGCATTCACATACCTATCATGCACACATACTTCCTTTTATATCTTGCATTTTCTTCTAAGTATGCAGACTTCACAGGCCTGGTTTTGATGCCAAAATGAACCACTTTCATTTGCTGATTGAGATCTGGCTCAACATCCAATGCTTCCCGCTGGGTCCTTACAGAGGATGCATTCATATTTTATCCTAATTTATTCATTATCAAACATCAAACCTTTGGAAGATAAAACAAAGAACCAGTGAACAATGCAGGGAACACTTACTGGTTTGTTTTCATCTTCACTCTCAAATGAAAGAATTCTTCAGTAGCACTGCCCATTCTACCAACACATCATCCAGGTAATTGGGGGGTTGGGGTGGGAATGACAGACTGGGCCAAATCACCCTTCTGCCTTCACTGGTGCACACAGTAATCTCCAACATCAAAAGTATCTAATGAGAACTTGAGAATCCAGGGCATTATATTAGTTGACCCAATCTTGTAATTAAGTATCCAAAATCCCCAAACTTTTTGTGAACTTTTACAGGTTACATGGCAAGATCTCTACACATGCAAAACAAAAACCCTTAGTCATGCTTCTAGGAGGAAAGTTTTAATGACAACTCTGGAAAAACACCAGATTTCAGTATGAAAACCTCAGTTTCTATGTTAATCCTGCCACTTTGTGATTGTATAATAATGGATAATGTCACATATTCTCATTTGTAAAAAGGAATATTACCTTCCTAAGGTGTTTAGAAAGAGATGAAACTATACCATGAAAGTTGCCTTGTAAAGCATGGAGTGTCTTACAAATGCTCAGTATACCTATTACTGTTATGACAAACACTGATACTATTGCTTACAATCATCAGGTAAAGCAGAAAAGACAGCAACATCTTTCATTATAATTGGCCTCATGTAGAAATGGTTGCAAACTTGTTATGATTTGACAGTACCGTTGTACCCCAAATATGTAGATTTTCTACTCTACTTAAAATCCCAGCAGTAGACTTATGTTCGTTGGTTTAAGATATCAAATTATGTCAAAGGTGTCATGATAGTATGAAGAAAAGGAAAAAAAATGTTGTTTTCCCTTCTGATTTACCCTGATAAGAATTAGCAGGCAGCTCTTAGAGAGATGAACAGGTTGACTGGGGGAGAAAGGAAGTAAATTCACAACCACTGTGGGCAGATGACCCTTCAGAACTTTGCTGGATAGAGGTTTTCTATATTGTCTCACCAATGTTGATACCATGTTAGGTGACAGTGTTGCTGTTCCTGCCTAACCAGTAAATTGCAGAGACACATCAATGAGGCCCTTGTGTCATGTCTTTTGCCTCCTTGATCATTCACAGTCTGTAAATGATGTGGGCTTTACTGTAAAGGCAGCTCAACAATGGACTGGCAGTCAAGTTGTTAAATGGATTTCCCATTCTCCACTACCACCCACAAGTATCTAGTATTCTTGATCACTACAACAGGATCCTTAAACATCAACTCAAAAAGGTTTCTGACTCTGCCTTCCTCACATTCTGTGGTCCTCATACCTTCTTAACACCGTTGGACACTTAATATGACTGTTAGCAGAAAGAGATCATCTCCTTTTGCTCAGTTTCTGGGTAATAGTCAAGAAGAAATGAGTGAAGGACTGTACTGACTTATTTAGGACGTTCAGGATTCTGATCTGCTTATTTCTGGATATGATGCTGCTTTCTTTCCCTTTATGGCAACCCCAGGCCAGCCTGATTGATACAATCTCCAGATGGTAGTTTGGTCAAAAGGGTACCTAAAAGATTCAAATCTAATTCTGGTTTGGTTAACTGGATTCTCTTGTTGTACTGACATGATTCTAGATCTTAAGGTGCACACTGCTCACCAAGTGCCTACATGTGGCTGACCTGTGAGAAAATGGGATATCATGGTTCTCTGTTTTCTAGAAGTTTTTGTTTATCTGTATCTGTCCCTTCTGGAAAAAAGATCTGGGTTGGGCATAGCCTGTAGGAAAATAGGTGAAGTTACAACTGAAATTGAGCACCCTGATTTCGTGGTAGTAGAGGGACAACAACCTTGGCACCAAGAAGAAAATACCTAAGACCCAGAAGTAAATGGAAAGACAGGGATAAGTAAAAAAATAAAATAAAAAGGTGAAAGATGTATGCTAATGTCGAATCAGGACAATTCGTGGAAAATTGTGAAATGCCTATTTCTGAGAGTGACAAATACTCTAAAGTGCCCTAGATAATTATATAAAAAAGGTAACAAGGCAAAAAAATTGAAACATTTGGATGAACCTGGACCACAGCAGTAAGTGAGAGCTACTGCTGGTAAACATGTGCCTTTACACGTGACACATACTCTACTAAGCACTTTAAGGAATCAATTCAAAACTACAGAAAAATAGGGAAGAAGTTTCTTACCACACATACATATATTTTATTTGATTTTTTCAGCACTCTGGGATTAACTTGTCTTGAATAGATGTCAACTTTACAAAGAAATCAATCTAATATTTATTTAGAGATAGATATTTAAGTTTATTTTTGTCTAATGTGGTCAAAGCAGGGTGATCCTTTGGCCTTTGAAAAGACGAAGGAGCTCTGGACAACTGAGGAATTCACTACAGTTGACTAAATAAAGTGTCACAAAAATACATCTTATTTTTTCTTTCATGTATTATAAATTTAGAGTAATAAATACATCCTTATATATGCATATTTGTATTTATATATATCCACACATATATGCATATACACATATACCTCCCATTTTCTTTAAATTATCATTGCTAAAATCTTGATATGTATCTTTTCTAATTTTTTTTTTTTGAGTTAGATTCTCACTTTGTTGCCCAGGCTGGAGTGCAGTGGCATGCTCACAGCCATCACCGTAGCCTCAACCTGTTGGCTCAGGCTGTCCTTTTACTTTAGCCTTTCAAGTAGCTGGAACTACAGGCATGCACCACCACTCCTTGGTAATTTTTTTATTTATTATAGAGATGAGGTCTCACCAAGTTACCCAGGCTAGTCTGGAACCCCTGGGCTCAGGCAATCCTTTCACCTCTGCCTCCCAAAATGCTGGGATTACAGGCATGAGCCACCACCCCCAGCCTCTTCTAAATTTTTTTTCTTTTTTCTTTTTAGTTGGAGTCTCATTTTATCGCCCAGGCTGGAGTGCAATAGCACACTCATGGCCACCCCAGTGTCAACTTGCTGGGCTCTGGTGATCCTTCCACCTCAACCTTCCAAGTAGCTGTAACTACAGGCACGTGCTACCACACCCAGTTAATTTTTTTTTTAATTGTAGAGAGGAGGTCTCGCCAAATTGCCTGGGCTGGTTTCGAACTCATGGGCTCAGGCATTCCACTCGCCTTGTCCTCCCAAAGTGCTGGAATTCCAAGCTGAGCTACCGAGTCTAGCCTAATATTTTAAACATAGATCAATAATTGGAATTTTTTCCTTTATTCCCATGTTTAAGAATAATCAGAATTTTAATAATACATATTTTCAATATGTTATATTGAGAAACATAGCCATGTAATTTCTGTAAAAAAGGACCAGAAAAGTACTAAAATTAATGGATTTTAAATTTTTATGTTTAACATGCAATTTGAAAACAACTGCTTCAGAGTGTAGTGCACAGGATCATTGTTACCTTTTTGGTCTTTATTTTATTTCATGGATTAACCTGTCCATGATTTTTTTCTGAGAACATTATGGTATGATATCCTTGTCTTATCTCTAAGACAATATGTATCACCAATTCTTTTTACTTACTCCCTTCTTTCTCCTTTTCCCCACCCCTTCATTTTTGAAAGTAGCAAAGCACTTCCGATATAATTGAGACTTTTTTTCTTATAAAATCCCAAAGTATCCTTAGAATAGTAACTCCATAGTTACTGCTAAATATCAATCTAATCATTAGAAAGGCCAGAGGATTAATTTTCAAATATTTATAGAGAAAATACTTTAAGAATTTTATAATATTTTATTTATTTTTCTTGGGGTTATAGGTTAACTCTTGTTTTTCAATAAAAAAAATTTTGACTTAATTTTTTTAAGTTAATGGTTTTATTGAGATATAATTCACATAGCATATTATTTGTCCATTACAGTATGCAATTCAATGGTTTTTAATACAATCACAGATATGAACAACCATCATCATAGTCAATTTTATAACATTTTTATCATCCCAGAAAGAAACCTTGTAATCCTTAACTATTATTCTCTTACCTTCCTACCCCATCCCTACTCCAGCACTAAGCAAACACTAATTTACTTTCTATTTCTAAAGATTTCCCTGTTCTGAATTTTTAAATGAATGGAATCATAGAACACATGAACAATACATGAACTTTTGCACTGACTTCTTTCACTTGGCTTATTGTTTTTAAGGTTTATACATGCTATGGCATATATCAGTACTTCATTCCTTTTTATGGCAGAATAATATTCCATTGTATGACTGTGCCACCTGTTGACTTATTCATTTGTCAGTTGATGGATGTTGAAGTTGTTTACACTTTTTGGCTGTGTATAATGTTGCTGTAAACATTCTTGTACACATTTTTGTGTGGACATAAGTTTTCACTGCTCTTGGCTATTTGCCTATGAGTGGAAGTGTTGGGTCATATGCTAACTTTATGTTTAATCATTTGAAAAACTGTCAGATTTTTTCCAAAGTGACTGTACGTTTTGCATTTCCACCAACAGTGATTGGGGTTCCAATTTCTCTACATCCTGGTCAACATGTTATTACTGGACTTTTTGATTGCAGTCAGTCAACTTGGTGTGTGTGAAGTGGTATCTCACTATGATTTTGATTTGCTCCTCTTCACTTATTATTTGCTATTCTTCATCATTTGTTAGCTAAAAAACCAGATGTTAAAATTGTGTAAAGTAAAAATAACTGCCATCCAGTTTAAGAATGGGCAAAAAAACCTGAATAGATGTTTCTCCAAGGGAGAGAGACACAAAGGTCCAATAAACACATGAAAAGATACTTGACGTCATTTGCCATCAGGGAAACGCAAACTGATTTAATTTTAAAACATTTTATCTCTTTTTAGAAGTTCAATAGATATAGAACTTTTTGTTCAATGTTTTTAAAATAGCTGTAATTTTAATAAAGATGTATATGTTAGGAGTAAATGGCATACGTACACAGTCAAAATTGGAAAGCAAAATTCACTGACCAAAATTTGAGAGCACCAAAAAAAAAATTCACTTTTTGTGCCAGAGACTTCTAGCTTTAAAGTCATTTTATTACCTGAAAAAAACACTTTAAATAAGATGCAATATCTTCCTACACAGTTCTAAATAAAGTTTTGCATATTTGTGAATATACAAGGTCTTACTTAAAATCATTATAACAATTTATGCCACAAATCTGCCCACTGAAGGTTAAGTACTTTAACATATGACTTACATTATATCACCACTGTTCTTTTGTGAAGAAATGCTTTAATTTTGGCAAGATATCCACAACATTTAAATATTTATAATACTAAGGTCAAGTTGTGCCCCATATCTGATTAAAAACTTCAATGGAGTTTTAAGTTACCACTCAATTTTCAGCAACCCATTCAGAGCACGTTTCTATTACTTTCTGTTGCTGTTGAAATTGATGAACGATGCTATGCAAAGGAAATCTTTCTGAAAAAACTCTAGAGGTTTCAAGTCTTTCTCCTTTCTTTCTTCATTAGGGTAGTTTCTTGCAAAACTTAATGAAGCAAATACATTGGGAGAAAAGACGAAATTCCTTATGCTTACAACTTTTCTCTTGAGGATCCAGAGTATACTTCACTTTCTAAAAAAAAATTGCTGGCACAAAACTAGGCTTCTTCTGGATTTTTAAGATATTTATTCACAATAGAATTAAAAAGATTGGATGTAATAAAAGTATAACATTCTCATGCCTGCCTTTTAAGAAAGAAGATTCCAGTGACAAAAACAAAACTCCAGAACCCAGGAGTTCAGAGTCCCTATTCCAGGTTTAAAGGAGTCTTTGTAAATATTAGTATTTACTCAAGGTATCTTAGTTTACTGGTATTTATCATCTATATTTTTCTGTTCATATGCATAACATCATGAAATTATGAAACAGATTATACAAATGCTTTTAATTGCACATAATTCTCTTAAAACAACAAAAATTGAGTTGATAATTAAATCCTAACAATAGAATGTTAGGCAATTAATAAACATAATATTGCATGAAAATAATTGTAACATTATGAAAAATAATGAACTATTCTCTTCCCCAACTCTGAACATGATTATTTACTGTAAACTTTTATTGAGTATGTAGTTTCAGAAATTTTGTGTATACATAAATAAATGGCTTAATCCTGCACCAAAATAACTTTCACAAGGTTTTATATTGGTTACCAATGGCCTAAACTTCCCTACAAGTCAACGGACATATTTGTTATCAATGACATGGATCTTTGCAGAGCTTTATTTATTTGCATTACCCACCATTAGTTATTTTATCTTGGTCTTTAAGTTTAACTCCCTCCTTCCCCAACAATTCATCTTTTCATTCTCAGATAGAGGATCACATTCTCAAAACCCATGATTTTTCCTTCAAACACCTACCAAAGTGATAATTTTAGATTTGTTAATGAAGCTATTCGATTAAAAATACTCCACCATGGCAGCATAGAGGAGGACAAAGTATAAGTATTTTGAGCTCACCTGTGTCCTCAAAAAATTTAATGAATATTTATTAAATGAATGAGTAAATATCTTTTTAATAGAAATTGGAGGACATGAATAACACTAAAGTTTCTTTCAACTTTCTTGCAGCTTGAGATTTCTTATCTTTCCCTAAGAGCTTCACTTTGAGAGCTAGATATTTGTATTAAATCTGTTGCTTGAAGATGGGAAAGAAAGCATTCACTTTGGGCTGTAGTTGCTAACTTAAAGGAACTCCTTCTGGTAAAATTTGTGACAATTTGAGGTTGAACATAGAATAACAACTGTAAATGATTAAAATAAAATCTGTGGCAATGGTTGAATCTCCGATGATAATCAATAAAATAGAAACATATCACATTTAAAAAACCTACTAAGTCAACTTCTCTGAAATGTTTTAATTAGAAAGAAAAGATTATTGATTTATTTAACTAACAACTATATTTTAGGATGCTAAATAGCTTTGTTTAATAAGGAAAAGCTGGCCAGGCTCGGTGGCTCAGCCTGTAATCCCACGCTTTGGGAGGCCGAGGTGAGTGGATTGCCTGAGCCCGCGGGTTCGAGACCCGCCTGGGCAACTTGGTGAGACCTCATCTCTACAATAAATCAAAAAATTAGGCGGGTGTGGTAGCGCGTGCCTGTAATTCCGGCTACTTGGAAGGCTGAGGTGGAAGGATTGCCAGAACCCAGCAGGCTGAGGCTGAGGTGGCGGGGAGCATGCCACCGCACTCCAGTCTGGGCGATAGAGTGAGACTCCAACTCAAAAAAAATAAATAAATAAAATAAGGAAAAGCTAAAAGGAGTAAAAGTAGTGGGAGAAATGATCAATTTTTACAAATCTTGATGACTATATAGATTCTGGTAAGTTATCAATTGATGTTGAAACTATAAAATGAAATGATTGATGAGAAACCAGACATTTGTTTGGCACCAAAGTCATAACACAAATATTACTTTTTGCTTGCATAGGAAAGACTTAACTGTACAATAGCATTAAGATATAGAAGAAGAAAATTAAATCTATGTGTTGTGCTTCTCTCGGGCGTTTTGGAACAATTATAAAATTTGAATAAAGAATGCTAATATAGCATATTAAAATTATTTTAAGTGAAATAATATTTTGACTATGTAGGAAAACACTCTTTTTTTTAATGCATACCAAAGTTAGAAGAGAAACAAAATAAAGGCATTTTCTGATACACTTAATTTGAGAACATTGTTGCTAGCAGATCATCATGTCAAGTAAGGAGAAAAAAAAAAAAAAGACACCAGGGATCATTTTTGAGTTACAAAAAGTGAAGAATAGAGATTATGAAAAACTAAATAAACCTTGACTTATAAAAGAACAAGAGTAATTTCTAGAGTGGTTTTAAAACAGAAAAATAAGAATTAAAATACAGTGATAGTATATTTATATATAAGCTAAAATGAGAGATAAAAGCAGTTATGGGAGTCTAAGGCTTTGCTCCTTACATTGTGTTCTATGGAGCAAAAGTATCAGATTCACCTGAGAGTTATTAGATGTAGTCTCTCAGGCCCATCCCAGACCTACTGAATCAGAATTTGCAGATGAACAAGAGCCTTGAATGTTTCATATGGATATAAAATTTGAGAATCATTGGTCTAAGGTCTTGAAGAAATTAGGGATATTGCTAACTGTAGACTTTGAAGTATAGGATGTAAGTAGAAATTATTCATGTCGCCAGTCAATTCATGAATAAAAGTATATTTTATATTTCCAAACAAGAATAGAGAAGAAAATAAAAAAGAGAATAATTCAAAAGGCAAGAAATATAAGAAAAATATAGATTGAGTAAAACAAATAGCAAAAAACATGGACATGATTGGTTTATCCACAATAATTTGTGGATAAATACAAGAATATAAGTCAGAAGTATTTAAAAATTCTCTCCAAAGCTCTCTAGTGTCTTTCATCCCTCCTAGTTTGTATCATGCTTATGATCCATATACAAATGGTGGGAGCTAGAGAGGTTTTCTCAGAATTGTGTCCATTCACTCTCTCTCTCTCCTCCTACCTGCTGATTTGAGGGGGACAGAAAATCCAAAGTAAAAATGGTGGTGGACTTCTTTTGTTTCTCTGTTCCTGAAGTACATTATGGACTAATATTGAACCACTTCCTTCATTTTATAGCTACTTTATTTGCTGATATTAACTCATTTTTGGATAGTATTTTTAGTTTTAGAGGTGGTAGAGACTAGGAAAACTTTGTTTTCTTTCATTTTATTCCAGAATTCCAAGAATGCTTTTGGGTAATTATCATGCATGTATGTATTAGCTATCCCTTGTATGTAACAAATCACCCCAGAATTTAGAAACTTAAGATAAGAAAAAAAATTAGCTCGCAATCTCTGAGTGTCAATGATCAGCGTACAACTAAGTTGGGTCGTTCTGGCTAAGGATCTCTCATCAGGTTGCTATTAAAATGTCACCCAGAGCTGTTATCATTTCAAGATTCATTTGGGAGACCAAGGCGGGAGAATTGCTTGAATCTAGGAGCTCAAGACTAATTTAGGCAACATAGTGAGATCTCGGCTGTACAAAAAAAAAAATCAAACAATTAGCTAGGTGTGGTGGTGTGTGTCTGTAGTCCCAGCTACTCGGATGACTGAGGCAGAAGGATGGTCTGAGCCTAGGAGGTCGAGGGTGTGATGAGCCATGATTGTGCCACTGCACTTCAACAGAGTGAGACCCTGAATCAAAAAATAAAGATTTGTTTGGGTCTATAGGATCAATTTCTTTTTCTTTTCTTTTTTTTTTTTTTGAGTTGGAGTTTCACTCCGTCGCCCAGACTGGAGTGCAGTGGCCGCTCCCAGCCACCGCAGCCTCAACCCACTGGGCTCCGGCAATCCTTCCGCCTCAGCCTTCCAGGTAGCCGGAATTACAGGCGCGTGCTACCACGCCCACTGATTTTTGATTTATTGTAGAGATGAGGTCTCACCAAGTTGCCCAGGCGAGTCTCGAACCCACGGGCTCAGGCAATCCACTCACCTCAGCCTCCCAAAGGTGCGGGATTACAGGCTGAGCCACCGAGCCCGGTTTATAGGATCAATTTCTAAGCTTACTTCCCTGACTGTTGGACTGAGGGTCTTGATTTCTTGTCATGGGTCTCCTCACAGGGCTGCTAACAACATGGCAGGTTGTTTCTCTGTGGTGAATGATGAAAGAGAAGGAAAGAAACAGAATACATCTTTTAACCTAAACTCAGAAGCGACATATCATTTTTGGCATATTCTGTTTGTTGGAAGTGAGTCACTAACTCTAGCATATAATCAAGGATAGAGAAATTAAAAACCACCTCTTGAAGAAAGAAGTATTAAATAATTTGTGGATATACTTTTATACATATCACAATATATATAGAGGACTATATTAATGGATGATGTCTGGATAGTCTTAGTTATTCTACTTGTTGATTCAAAGTCTCACTATGTAGTCCAGGCTGGAGTGCAGTGGCACCCTCACGGCTATTGCAGCCTTAACCTCCTGGGCTCAGGTGATCTGTCTGCCTCAGCCTTCCAAGTAGCTGGAACTAGAGGTGAACACCACCACGCCTGGCTAATTTTTTTTTTTATTGTAGAATTGAGGTCTTGCCACTTTCCCCAGGCTGGTCTCAAGCACCTGAACTCAGGTAATCCTCTGACTTTTACATCCTGATGTGCTGGGATTACAGGCATGAACTACCACGCCTCTGGCCCTGATATTCTACTTTTTGCTGAGGAAGATATAAGAATGCACTTATTACAGTGTGAGAATTATAAATACAAAAGTGCCAGAAAATGAAATTTTTTTCCACTATATTTCTTCAACAATTTTACTTTCTTATTAAAACAGAGATTTATATTCATTATATTGGAAAGTACCGAAAATAGACATGAGAAAATGATAGCTGTATTTAGAGAATCATGATGTCTTTTCTACCCAACATTTTTATATACCTATTTTTTTTTTTTTTTTGAATTGGAGTCTCACTCTGTCGCCCAGACTGGAGTGCAGTGGCCGCTCCCGGCCACCGCAGCCTCGACCTGCTGGGCTCCAGCGATCCTTCCGCCTCAGCCTTCCGAGTAGCCGGAATTACAGGCATGTGCTACCACACCGGGCTGATTTTTTAATTTATTGTAGAGATGAGATCTCGCCAAGTTTCCCAGGCGGGTCTCGAACCTGCGGGCTCAGGCAATCCACTCACCTCAGCCTCCCAAAAGCGCGAGATTGCAGGCTGAGCCACCGAGCCTGGCTATAATTATTTTTATATGCATATATATGTGCTGGGAAGACTCCCTCCCCTACTTCATATCTGTGTCCTCAATCTCTCTCTTCCCAAGGTTTATAATTTTGCATGCTTCTATGAAATGTACATCTAAAAGGCACAAGGTTTTTTTTTTTTGCTTAACTCTTGATTAATCTCCAATGGCATTATTTTCCTTGTTGAAGATAAATAAATATGAGCTGATTTGTGATTTTGTCTGACTTTTTTACAAAGTGGGTTAAAATGGCAGATTTTCTTATTTTCATTCCAATTTGGGTTTAATTAAGACAGACCTGTCAGAAAAAGAAAGCCAGAGAAAACAGCCAAAGATAATGCCTAATCACTATCTATCATAATTAAGCTTATGACAGTGCTAATCTTCTGGAACACTTGGGGTCTGGCAGTGCACTGGAGGCCTCTCAGTTGTACTTTGCCCATTGTTCTGATACTTCCCAGTATCCATCTCCAGAAAATATATTTTTTAAAGATTTATCTTCCTTTGCATTTAAACTGAATCTATTTCAAATGTTTTAAAGAAAGTTATTTTATAGCAACTGCTATAATTAAGATCTCTGGCTGTTTGAAAAATAGTCATAGGGAAAATAAGTAGATTGCCCAAATTCTTAATATTTTTACCATGGTTCCATTTGCTTGCATGTAACTAGCAGATACATACACATAGTGGTATGCTTTTTTGTTATTGCTGTTCTGTTTTCTGATTATGGAACAGAAAGAAATATGCCTATATTATGAAGGATAATGAATGCTAGGGATTATATCAAGCTGCTTGTTGCAGACACTTGAAATATAATAGTGGCTGAAACTTGATATCAGAATGTCTTTCTCTTGCATAACATGAACTGGTATGGTAGCTCCATAAAGTTATCAGGACCCAGGTTCCTAATATCTTTTTGCTCTATCATCCTTAATGTGTGACTTCCATTCTCAAATTTACCTCATGTTCACAAGATGATTATTGGACTTCCACAATCATTACTGAAGTCCAGATAGGAAGAAAAAAGCAAAGGGGAAAAGCAAAGGATCCTCCAGACCCAGATTTTTAAGAGTTTTCCCCAAAACTCACCCAATAGCTGTTTCTCACATACCAGTGGCCACCTTCATAAGCAATGGTGGCTAGAAAAATGCAGAGAATAGATATTAAGTAGGCATCTAGGCCATAGTGACTGGAGGGGACAGGATGAGGCCAAGGGTGAGGAGTAGAGGGAGTAAAGTCTGATTTTATAACAAGTAGTCAGTAGTTAGGAAGAGTGAGCACTAATATTCTCTAGATGCCACCATCTGTAATGGATGCTTGATCTTGATGACGTCTCAAAACTTTGTCCACTCAGATATTGAGGTTAATTGTAAATTATGATGGCAAACATTCAAAGAATTTAACCTATTGTAGAAAAAGATAAAGCCTCCAAGTTATTTTATTTTAATCTGATAATATTATGCAAGTTCTTGATATCCAGAAAAGTCCAAGCTTCTGAAATGAGCATGTCTATGTGATTTCTAGTAATATTCATCTCCTTTTTGGTCTATCATTCTTTCAGATCGTAATGCAAATTTCTGCTACTTGTTTCTGGAAAAGAATAATCAGTAGAGGGCACTTATTTAAGAGAGAGTAAAATCATACCATTTTACATTCACATAAAAATTTAAACTAAAAACAAAGAAAAAGTATATATATTTGTAAAACACACAGCACTTCTGTGAGATGGAGAGATATTCTTACCATTATTTAACTAGTAAGAAAAACAGTTCACTATAGAATGATAAAATAACTGTCATAACAGCATCAAATACATTCATGGTCTCATTGGTTTCTCAATGTAGATCTTCAACTTTCAAGATTCTTACATTCTTCTTTTGTATCATCATAGATGATGTACTAAGAAATTCAAATAATTATCTCTTAGAGGGGATGAAACTCAAGACAAAGATATCTAAATTCATGAGCACTAAAGAGCAACAACATTGTCATGAAAGCTGAGGCTCATTAAATAAGGGAAAATTAAGCCCAATTGATGCTGACAGGCCTGGGACTACAGAAGAGGCAAGTTGGACCTCTTTGAGCCTTAAGACACTTCAGTCTCAAGTCACTTGGAATATGCATGTAAATGGTGGAGACATAGGATACTGGTGGCAGAAGGTGGTGGCATCTACTCAAACAGAAAATATTGTGACTTGAGTTATTACATTTTCATTGGGTCAAGTTGAACACTCTGACAAAAAAGACTTTTATAGTCAATATGTCATTTGATAGAAAACCTGATTAGAATTTAATCAAACCTATCACAAAAGACAATTATCATTCATTTTACAATGTAAATGTGAATGACCAAAAATAGCAGCATTTTACAGTGTATCTGAATATTTATAAGGCAACACTTATTATAGACTCTTCTAAAATGACAACGTAGTTGAGATATTATCTGGTTACCTTTTTTTTTTTTTTTTGAGTCGGAGTCTCACTTTGTCGCCAGCCACTGTAGCCTCCACCTGCTGGGATCCGGCGATCCTTCCACTTCAGCCTTCCGAGTAGCCAGAATTACAGGCATGCGCTACCAGGCCTGGCTGATTTTTTGATTTATTGTAGAGATAAGGTTTTGCCAAGTTACCCAGGCGGGTCTCGAACTCTCAGGCTCAGGCAATTCACTCACCTCGGCCTCCCAAAGCACGGGATTACAGGCTGAGCCACTGAGTCCGGCCACCTTTTTTTTTTTTAGAGCTAGCTACTGTTAACATCTGCTCATGTCAAACTGTAGAATTCAGCCATCCTTTATAATTGTGTTGTTCAGATCATAATGGACCTACTATAATTAGTCAAGAAAATGACCCATCAGTGGTCACAAATCAGTCATGGACTGCCACTGTTAAAATGCAAACATAATAAATATTCATGCAAAAACAGGAAGGTAGACTGTATCATTACTTTGTTAGACTATATTTTATAATGAATCCTTGACAAATGTTATAAAAAACTTTGTACAATACTTCATTTTCTGTATTAGGGAAACTTCAAAAGAGTAAAGAAAAAAACACAGTTATTATTTGAAGGACTAAGAAGACTGATAAATGATATAAGACTATCATATTTAGTTCAATTAAAAAATTTGACACTATATTTTAACCAGCAAAAGGATCAAAATACACATGATACAATAAGATGTATTTAAAATATAAATGCATAAAAAATTATTAAACTATAAAAGACAATAACTAGTAAAGTTGCCAAGAAGTATAGTTAAGAAATTTTCTTTCTTATCTAACCTTAGGAATAGGATAAACATTCAACAAAGAAGAGTTTACTGGGAGAATAATTAAATTTATGTTGTGACAAGAGTATAGAATAGTTGAGGCAAAGAGACCTAAGAAGTAATTGGGACTATATTGTAAATGACCGTGTAATGCAAGCTATGTGGTTTGTAAATAATTCTGTAAGCAATGCAAAAAGTGGGTGGTAACTTTAGAGAATTATGTGATTAGTCTTATTTTAGAACAATAACTTCAGTAGAAACTTAATCACTTATTCTATGGGATGTAGATTCCATTCAATTTAAAATATTCGTTGAGTTTTTCATTTTGAATAAGATACTCTAACAAGGTCAAAACATGCCTATCAACATGTTGAGAGGAGATATAAAGATAAGTAAGATGTTCCTGTTTCAATATTCTGAGTCCTCACTGTCAATTTATGAGGGTTAAACGAGGTAGATATTTTTAAATATTTTTAGCTTTAACTTTCATGAATATGATTTTTAAGGATACATAAAGTTAGTGTATCCCGGGGAATTCAGCTGTAAACTACTGATTTTTAAAATACTAAAATATTTATTAGTTGTTTGTTAAATACAGCTGGTTTTCCATATTCATAAGTTCTCATTTGTAGATTCAACCAATAGTTGATCAAAAATCTTTGGAGGAGCCGGGCTCAGTGGCTTAGCCTGTAATCTCGCGCCTTTGGGAGGCTGAGGTGAGTGGATTGCCTGAGCCCGCGGGTTCTAGACCCGCCTGGGCAACGAGACCTCATCTCTACAATAAATCACAAAATCAGCCGGGCGTGGTAGCACATGCCTGTAATTTTGGCTACTTGGAAGGCTGAGGCAGAAGGATCACTGGAGCCCAGCAGGTTGAGCCTGCGGTGGCCGGGAGCGGCCACTGCACTCCAGTCTGGGTGCAGTTTGGAGGAAAACTGCACCTGTAGTGAACATGTACAGACTTTATGTCTTGTCTTTCCCTAATCTGTACAGTATAACAACTACATACACAGCAGTTTACATTGTTTTAGGTATCATAAGTAATCTAGAGATGATTCAAAGTATGCAAGAGGATATAAAATATACATTTATACAAATACTACACTATTTTATATCAGGGATACAGGAATTCACAGATTTTAGTATCTGCAGAAGGTCCTGGAACCAATCCCCCACAAATACTGATAGATGACTATATTTGCTGTCCTTTTGCTTAAATTTTTTTTTTCTCCTCTGAGATAACATGACAAGCAACTTAATTGTAATAAATTTCTTACATAAATGGAATTGCCAACATAAGAGGTGCTCAGAAAGTCTGTTATTTTGTGTGTGTGGTGGGGATTGTTGTTTTGTCTTTTTAATTCAGGATGTCTCTCCTACTTATAATCCAATCACAGTTGATTTGGACACAGACTTACACTATATTTAAATCAGACATAACCTTATGATTTCTGCAAAATACCAGACTCCAACAAACCAACATTTCTAACCATATTGGCAGGATTATTAAAGCTAACTCATCAAGTTCAGATTGACTTATCCAAACATTCACCAAAGTTTGTGCAACACCATTTGAAATCAGAACAGGAAGAAATGTGATCTTTCTTAGAAGACTAATAGAAAAAGTATTCATCTTTTCCAGTAGTTTTTGTATTATTTTTACCTGTTTTTAAAGATACAATCAGAGATTTGTTCATAGTCTTAGTACTATCAATATAACACTTATACTCTGCTTTCCATTGGTATTAAATCTAAATAAATACTATCCTTTATTTAACACCACCTGAAACCTATTATATAGTTTTGGATTGAGGTTATGCTTTCTTTGGAATCTATTTACATTTGAAGAGTCAACACTTGTTCACATTTGCTTGGGAGAATCAAATATATATGAACTGCCATACCTCAGAGATTTGATGAGGCTTATTTTCTATAAACTTTTAATCAGGATCTCAAGGACCTCCTGTTCTCCAATAATTCTACCCCCATTCAATAGGTAGTACTGCAAAATTCTGGAGATACAGAAAGCTCCAAAGCCACCTTCTCCCCCCCAAAAGAACATAAACTAACAAGAAAACATATATTCTTTCTCATCTTACCTGAGTCACGATATGGCTCGTGGAGAGAAGTCTCTTACCTCTGACTATAAGACATCAACAACTTCTTTAGGTAAATAGCTAAAAAACAATGCCATAGAATTCTATTTCTCACCTTTCCTGAAATAACTTTCTTTATGTTCACAACATGAAACTGTATTTGCAATCTCATGTTAGCTGTATCAGCCCCCTACTGTAAGTTAACTTTGCCTAACGGCTTGAACACCCCCCCACCCCGCACATTCTAAACCATCTGGTCAACCTCATTGCTAATTATTCTCTCTTGATCCTTTAACAAAAGTTTACTCATCTTTCTTCAAGGATTAGAAACTGCTGCAAAACACACAAAGGCTTTTATTGACATAATGTTGGGGGGGGTCTTCCATGAATCTAATGATCCCCTGACTGAACAAATGTTGCTGCTTTCTGAAAAAGACTTATTTTTATCACAAGCTGGCTAACATTCCATGAATTATGTTCTCCTTTATATATTATTCATCACAGTAACACATAAACATTAGTTCTCTTTTTCAAAAGAAGGAAAAACAAATGACAGTTTAGTATCTATCTTAGAATTATCCTATGTACACTTAGTAGAAATTCCTTAGAATAATCTAGACTTAACTCTGATTATTTATGGTTAATGTTAAAGACAAAAATGATAATTTAGTATGACTATTTCACTACAGATTTAACTTCACCCTTAGAATATAATCCGACAATGATGAATAAATCAATCCAAATGACAAAATTAATTGCCTTCACTAGAAGTTGCCAACTGGCTAGAGATAGAAAGTTAGTTTTTGAACAGACTATGGATTTGTTTCTGGGTTTCTGTGATATTGAGATGCTTTGGAAACAGTCTTTCCAGTCTCAGAAGAAACTCTAAAACATGGGAATAGACATGGAACTTTTAGATATAGAACATTAGATATCCTAATGGTGTAAAGGTAGTACCTATTATAAAGGCACTTGAAAGTGTCTATAGCTAAGGGAAACACTCTAGCTCATTTTTACACCAACCCGGGTTCCTCCTTAAAAAGGGTCTTGTGACATCCCACCAAATATGATCTTCAGTAGAATCAAAGAGAGCATTATAGAATGTCACAACTTAGCTTCAATATTCAAGAAAAAAGATTGGAAATGATCAGGATACAAACTACATTAAAATAATTCTAGATATTCTTAGGATACTGGTCTGGTTGTGGCGTAAGATGCTACATGAAACTTTCCTAGGGTCGTACGTGAAATCTTTCAGCATAGCAAAGATAAATTGGCCAATGTTCTAAAGCAACACTAGTAGATCAGTTTTAACGGAGTATGTCTTTTGTGCATTCCTTACCTGCCAACAGCCCAATTCTTGTAAAAGTGTAAAGGCTGGGTAGGGACAGAAGTTAAAACTGCAGGACCTTGCAAATACCTTCAAATGAGCTTCTTACTATTAATTACTGCAGTGGAATATGCATGTGCTCTGGTTGTTGTTTGCTTATGTTAAAGACAATTAAGGGGCAACCCCTTCGGGTTCCTTACCGCTGTGGGAACTTCTCTGTCCTCACAATAAATCCTGCTTACTCAAAAAAAAAAAAAAAAGGCAGGTCAAGTCTTTTCCTTATTGAAGAGCAACATATCTGAAAATAGAAAAATCTATTCAACTGCATGTTTCCAGCTGAGAATCTTCATCTAACATTTATAGTTACTGTCATTAAGAAACTGCACAAAGCACTACCTCTAACTCAAATACTCCACTGTCTATGCCTAGGATTGGAAAACAATGTGATCCATTCATGGGACAAATCTGATTTTCCAACCATTGTAAAAAAATTTATCAGGACATAAATTTATTTTATATTATCTACAGTCACTTTCATGCTACAGCAGCAGAGTTTAGTATCTACGAGAGACTAAGGGTTCACAAGCCTGGATTATTTATTATCTGACCATTTACGGAAAACGTTCGCTGATCCCAGGTCTATATTAACCTTGGTCTTCAAACAAATGGAATTCTCATATTAAACTGAACCAAACTTTCCAAAACATTAGAACTTTGTAGGCCAAATGTAATGTTGATAGCTATAATTACAAAGAAATCAGCTCATTTGGCAGTTAATTGACTCTCTATAAGACAGTAAAGGCCAATTTATAAAGTAATGCCATTTATGATCTTTGACCCTACCAGATATGATCAAATAGTGCAAGGAACTCATATAATGCACACAGCCTTATCCACATATATGGACAACTTTTCCTCAAAATGCAACTAATCAACATTTGCATAAACTAAAACCTAGTCTTCTGGAATAAACATATAGAGAAAAACAGCCCTTGAACTCTTTGTTTGTTTGTTTGTTTGTTTGTTTGTTATTTTGTTTTTTGAGTTGGCGTCTCACTCTGTCGCCCACACTGGAGTGCAGTGGCCGCTCCCAGCCACCGCAGTCTCGACCTGCCGGGCTCCTGCGATCCTTCCGCCTCAGCCTTCCGAGTAGCCGGAATTACAGGCATGTGCTACCATGCCCGGCTGATTTTTTTGATTTATTGTAGAGATGAGGTCTTGCCAAGTTGGCCAGGCGGGTCTCGAACCCGTGGGCTCAGGCAATCCACTCACCTCAGCCTCCCAAAGCGTGGGATTACAGGCTGAGCCACCGCGCCTGACTCCTTGAACTCTTTTAAAAAGAACATTGTTAAGTACTCTGAACAACTAGCATGGGGGTAAATCTATAAGACTTTGATTTTTAGATCCATGAATCTAAATTATAGAGATAAATATCATTCTTGGATCATTGGAAGGTCAGCTAAAGAGTTCAACCTTAGAAGAATGACACAATATGTTCTACATTTTGAAAATATCACTGGGCCTGTTGGCTGGAAAAAAACTGAAAGGAGGGAAAAATTTGAACGAGGAATTGTAAATGATTATTATAGCTGTCTAGGTTAAAGAGATTATTATAGGCTGGGCTTGGTGGCTCAGCCTGTAATCCCAGCACTTTGGGAGGCCAAGGTGAGTGGATTGCCTGAGCCTGCGAGTTCAAGACCCGCCCAGGCAACTTGGCGAGACCTCATCTCCACAATAAATCAAAAACTAGTTGGGCGTGGTACCACGCACCTGTAGTTCCAGCTACTTGGAAGACTGAGGGGAAGGATCGCCCGAGCCCAGCAGGTCGAGGCTTTAGTGGCCGGGAGCTTGCCACTGCACTCCAGTCTGGGTGACAGAGTGAGACTCCAACTCAAAAAAAAAAAAAAAAAAAGAGATTATTATATTTTGGATTGGCCACTTTCCATTGTGTTTAGGATAAGATAGATTTAAAATATATTTTGAATGTAGTCAGATGTAATTGTACAATTTTCAAGCAAAATATTATTTAAAAAATGGAAAAGTGGAAAAGAACAATAATCAATAAAGTAACTAAATCTCAATAAAAAAAAATTTTATGGGTCCTTCTGCTTCAGCCCCCACAGTCACATTAGCCCAGATGTTTGAAGGGACACATTCTCTCAAATTGTTAAGAAACAATAACCTCTATTGTATGACCTATTAAGAAAAAATACAAAAGAAAACAATTATCAACTTCATTTTATAAAAGTTCCATAACATTGATATGAAAGCTAAATAAAGACTGTCCAAGAAAAAAATAGACATACCAATGTTATTTATTAATCCATATATATGCATTTAGCATTATCAAATAGATTCCTAAAGTTTATGAAAAAAAGTTATATTATATCCAAGTAGTGTTTATTTAAGGTATACATTTATTAGTTACATGTACATATGTGATGGTTCTGGATTGAGTAGAAAGGTCTAAGAACCAGGGAAACCAACATCTTAAGGCAAAAGAAAATGATTTTCCCAGCCCAAACAGTGAGGATGTGAATTGTTCCTTCTTCAATCTTTTTGGAACTATTTGGATCTACAACAAATTGGATAATGCCCAGCCACATAAGTGAGGGTGTTCATCTTTCCTCACTCTACTGATTCAACTATCAATCTCTCTAAAGACATCCTTACAGACACATTCACAAATAATGTTTTACCAGCTATCTGGGCATCATTAAGCCCCAGCAAGTTTACTAAAAAGTCAACCATCATAATAGACAAAGATATCTAATGTAAATTACCACCTAAAAGACGGAAGGAAAAATTATGTATAATTTTCTCAAAAGGTATTTGTATATTTACTTTTTGCTAAGGTTTATATAATTGCAAGAGGTCATGAAAGTATCAGATTGCTTTTTAAAATAGCTTTCATCACATATGTTAACATGTGAATATATTATATTGATAACAGCTAAAGATAAACAGAGAGTATGCCATTAAAATGTTCATCATGAAAAGGTCAAAATAGAACTACAAGGACTATCTTTTACATCATTTTCCCCACCTACCACATTTCACAGATTGGAAAGTGGACCTGGTGCTGGTGAGTCAGCTTTTATGATGAGTATGAGAACATCATGTGAGTCAGTGGAACAATACAAAAGAAATCATTTTCCCTGAATGTCTTTTTGACTCAGAGACATCTACTTGATACAGGCCACCTACCAACATTTGATTTATTATGTGAGAGAAATATAAACTACTTTGAGCCACTGTGTTTTTTAGATGCTTCTTTATATCAGCTTAGTACCCATTACAAATTAGTCCTTGAAAATGAGATGGTGCCACAACAAAATGTAAAATGGTTTTTACATTTTCACTTCTTTGTTTAGGTATGAATGCTTTCCTTTTCCTTTAGAATATTATACTATCTAGTAAGTTAAATCTTAATATCTAAATAAGTTAGTTCTATTTTTCTATTTTCTCCTACTTTTTAGTTTTAAGTTTTAATTTTTTAGTTAGTAATATTTTGGTTGACAAATGGTAATAATTATATATATCTATGGATTAAAGTGATGTTTGGATATATGTACACAATGTAGAATGAATAAATCAAGTTAATTAACATACTCATCACCTCACCTATGACTTTTTTATGGTGAGACATTTGAAATTTACTCCTAGTTATTTGGCATATACAATACATTATTATTGACTATAGTCACCCTACTAGGCAACAGATCTCAAAATCCATTTCTTCTATCTGAAACTTTATAAATTTTGATTGATAAATCTCCATTCTCTCCCTACCCATCCCCATCTCCACTCCATCCTACCCTCAGTCTCAAGTAACCACCATTTTACTCTCTACTTCTGAGTTTGGCATTTGTTCTTAAAGAGTTGTAAGGAGAACATAAGTAAATTATATACAGGTCTGAACTTCTAGTGAGTCCTCATTCCTTTTGGAAGTGGGCCTGGTACCCAGGTGGTTGTGTGCCTCTTATCTCTCCTCCCTTCCTCCTTTACCAGTGTCCAGTATCTGTTTTCACCTTTGTACCTGTGTGTCCAGTGATCAGGGCCCACTTATGAGTGAGAACATGTAGCATTTAGTTTTTTGTTTCTGTGGTAGTTCACTTAGAATGACAGTCTAGGAGTCCAACTCTTTTAGAGTCCAAATATAAGTGAGATAATGGAGTATTTATCTTCCTGTGCCTGGCTTATTTCATGTAGCATAACGTCCTGAGAAGTTTCCTCCAAGTCAGACACGGTGGTTTACATCTGTAATTCCAGCACTTTGGGAGGCTGAGGCAAGAGGATTGCCTGAGCCCACGGGTTTGAGACCATCCTGGGCAACTTGGTAAGACCTCATCCCTAAAATAAATAAATAAATAGATAGATAGATAGATAGATAGATAGATAGATAGATAGATAGATAGCTGGGTGTGATGGTGCACACCTGTGGTTCCAGTTACTTGGAAGGCTGAGGCGGAAGGATCCCAGCTGGTAAAGGCTGTGGTGGCCGTGAGTGTGCCAATTCATTCCAGCCTAGGTGACAGAGTGAGACTTTGACTCAAAATTAAAAAAAAAAAAAAGTTCCCCTATATTGTTACAAATGATCAGATTTTAAGTGTTTTTAGCCCCTCTCTGCCACATTCCCTCTTTTGATGCTTGACCCTTTATGAGTTAAAGAATTTCATCTTCAATTTGGTGCATTAACATTATGTGGGCTGCAGTTTTTCTTTTGACAACTGTTTCCACAAACTTGGAGATTGAGTTCATAATTACTGGGGCTATGCAAGGGAAGATAAAATAGGATCTCAATAATAGGATTACAGATCCAGTAATGTACTTAAATCCTCCCAGACCTGAGAACATGTTTCCAAACCAATTGCCAATTTTTATGCTATGCCATTTTTGTGCTGGGACACGGGCAAGCTTTCTAACATTGGTGGCTATATCAATTATAGCTTTACTATTATCATCTATTTGCAAACAACAGTCAAAACTATTAAATTTACCACATACTCCTCCTTCTGCTAGCAGGTAATCCAAAGCTAGGTGGTTCTGATAAATGGTGGCATGCATTTCAGCTTGTTGTTGAGCAGCAAGTTCAAAAGCTGTGGCTGTTTGATTAGTTATAACTTCTAAAACAGCTTGTAACCTAATAATGCAATTTAGCATATATATAGGTGTGCAGCTCCAGTTTGTCAGAGCACTAGGAAGCAGCACCACAGTTATTGCAGTCATTTTGAAAGTTTCTCTTGTTGCTGCATGCTTTGCTTTTTGATCTGCTTTGTGATTTTCTTTGGCAGTTATCGCATTTCCCTTTTGATGCCCTCTACAATGTATGACTGTTACCTCTTTTGGTGTGCATACAGGTCTAGTAGCTCTAGGACTTTATTGTCATATGTTATGTCTTTTCCCCTTGATTGATTAAATCTCTCTCCTTGTATAAGGCTCCACACACATGCAAGGTAGTAGAAGCATACTTGGAGTCTATATAGATATTAGCACATAGCCCTGCGGCTAGCTGGAGGACTTGAGTGAGCACAATGAGTTCTGCTTTCTGAGTTGGAGTTCCTATTGGCAGAGGTTTTGCCTAGACCATGGAGTCTAAAGTTACCACCGAATAGCCCACAAAGCACTCTCCCTCCTGTATGAAACTGCTCCCATACATGGAGTACTAGACTTCAGGGTTCCTGAGGGGCTGGTCTGTTAAATCTGGACGGCTACAAAAACACTTCATTTACTATTTCAATGCAATCATAGTCTGGTTGTCCTGGATCTATAGGTAGTAAGGTTGCTGGATTTAGGGTCTTTACCACCTCTAGGCGAATGCGTGGGTTTTCACGGAGCATTCCCCGATATTTGACCACTTGAGCATTGGTTAGCCAATATTGCCCATTGTAGTCCATTAAATTTATCAGAGCATGAGGCACACTGACAGTTAGGTTTTGTTCCATAGTTAGTTTACCAGCTTTTGTTATCAGGAGTGCTGTGGTTGCCAGGGCTCATAAACAAGGCGGCCAGCTCTGAGTCACAGAATCTAGCTGTTTGGATAAATATGTCATGGGTCTATGCCATGACCCTAGCATTTGAGTTAAGACCCCTACTGCAGTGCCAACATGTTCACGCACATATAAAAAGAAAGGCTTGTCACATCTGGGAGTCCTAGACTAGGTGCATTGATGGAGACCTGTTTAATTTGTCCAAAGACCTGTTGCTGAGCGTTTCCCCATAGCAGAGGCTACCATTCACCCCCTTTGTGACTTCACAGAGGGGTTTTGCCAGGAGAAGTTGGGTATCCAAATTCTACAGAACCCCACAGCCCCCCAAAGCTGCCGAATTTGACGCCGAGTAGTTGGGACTGGAAATTGAACTCATCGCCTATTTTCTTTCAGGATCAAGTTGGTGCTGGCCTTGGGACAAATGAACCCTAGATACCTAACTTTTTCCTGACAAATTTGGGCTTTTTTCTTTAAGAACTTGTAGCCTCCCTTCACAGAAGGGTGAGCAGTTGTTGTGTTCCTTACATACAGTTTTCCCAGGTTGGTGCAACAGTAAGTCACCTACACATTGGAGCAAGGTACAGCCACACTGCTATACTGGAAAGGCTTTTAAATCTGAGGCTAGTGCCCTACTGAAGATGGTTGGAGAATTCTTGAATCCTTGGGGCATCCAGGTCCAAGTTAACTGTCCTTTGGTGCCATTTGTCGGGTCCTCCCAATGGAAAGCAAAGATCAGCTGACTTCTTGGAGCCAGGTGGACGCAGAAGAAAGTGTCCTTAAGGTTCAAGCAGGTGAAGAAAGCAGCCTCAGCAGGGATAAGACCCAGCAGTGTACATGCGTTTGGGACAATGGGATATAGAGTGACTGCGACCTGGTTTATGGCTCACAAATCTTGAACCAGCCAGTAGTCATCCATGCCTGGCTTCTGCACAGGCAAGAGAGGCATATTCCAAGCAAGCTGACAAGCCTGGAGGATTCCATAATGCAATGGCTTCTCCAGGTGCTTGTGGATTCCTATTTGAGGCCTCTGTTAGGCTGTAAAGCCTCCATTCCTCTTCTCGGGAGACACTGAGAGTCATGATTTTAGGTTCTGGGTCTCTTAATCTCAGAGTTATGTGATTAGGAGAATCAAAGGTTATCTGAGCTCGAAGCTTTCCCAGGAGATCTCATCCCATTAAGGCTACAGGGGAATCTGGGAGATACAGGAAATCTTGCATGATCTCATGGTCACCAACTCTGCAGCATTGTGGCACCATGAAGGGATGTCTGACTTGATGCCCAGTGATTCCCATAATATCAGTCGGTTTTTGGGAGAAGGGACCTATAGGCTGGGTGATCACAGAGTGTTCAGCTCCTGGGTTGACCATGAAGTTCATACATTGGTCCCCTACTATCATGCTGACCATAGGCTTCTGGGGACCTAAAGATACTCCCTAGTATCTTTAGGTCTGGCTTATTCTTGTTGCAGTCCTTCCATAGAGACCAAGCCCATAAAGCCATTAGGAGCTGGTAGGTCCTGTTGGAAAGTGGAGCCTTAAGGGCCATTTTTCTGGAGATTGGACTTCCCCATCAGCTATTCATTCACCTTTCCAGTGACCTCATTGGTAACAATAGGTAACTGGCTTCTACCTAACTTCATAGGGGGTTCTGATGTCCCTTGTGGAGGCTGACATATGGAGTTCAGGGATCCCTGGGCAGGCTGAGGAGGTCTAAGCCTCTCTCTGGAAAACTATCAACCTGGCGGTCTTCTTCCCCAATCTCAGCCTCTGTGTCCTCCTGGTGGGCCTGTTATCTGGCACCCTGCAATGGCAGCAGCAAGCATGGCCATTTTCTTTTTCTGATTTCGGACTGCCTCTTGTTAGGCTTCTTTAACTCGATTAATGAACACTTTTGTCAACTTCTAGCAGCTGGCTAACATTCATTCCAGCAAAGTCTTCTAGTTTTTGTACCTTACACTGGGTATCTCCCTGGGACTATCTGACAAAAGTTGCATTTACTGTAGGCTGATTTTCAGTTATCTCTGGATCAAAGGGGGCAGATAGCCGAAAAGCTTCACAGACTCTCATAGAATTGGCTTGGGTTCTCATTAGCTCTCTGGAACACTTCAGAGACCTTCCTCATATTTATGGCCTTTTTCTCTCCTTTTCTCATATATCCTAGGAGGGTCTCCTGATACCATTCAATCATTTGCAGCCCCTGGTTACTATTGGGGTCCTATTGAGGGTCCTCCTCTGGGAACTGATTTTGAGTATATGCCTAGGTGTTGAGTGCTCCAGCTGGGGTGTGTTCCTCTATCCATTTTATAGCTCTCTGTGTAATTCTTCAACACTCCTTAGTATTGAACAGCATCAGGAGGAGATGGTGGCAGTCCACCCAGGTTGGCCTCTGGGTCTGGATAATGGACCATATTAAGTCAATCATAGCCTTAGGCTTTTCCATGATGGACAGCATAAGATTTTTCCAATTCAGGAGGTCTGTGGTGGTGAAAGGCTGGTACACAAATGGGCATTGCCCACCTTGGATCTGCCTTCTTGATCATAATACAGTAGGTCCCCTAGTCTCCCTCAGTGGCATCTGGAAGTCACCACAACATTCTCCTGATGTAAAGTCAGACATGCATTCTGGCAGTGGCTTTCTGGGTGGTGTGTGGGGAGTCAGAATAGGTGGTTCGGGTGTGGCCTCTGATTGTTTAAGAGATGTACTAGGCTTAGGGGTACATTCTAGTTGTGAACGCCTAACAGCAGCTGGTGCTGTTGGCATAGGTTGCAATGGTGGGTAGACAGGAGAATAAGGTGGTGGGATTTCTCGTTCATCAGCCAATACTGGCTTGTGAGCCAACTCATCAGACTTTGATGAGCATTTGAACTGGGCTGTTTTGAGGGCAACCATAATTTTGCAATTGTTTTCCCAGCAAGTTTTTAGCCAAGAGGACCATGCAAGGACTGCATCCTGCCAACAGTCAATGCAAGAGAATTGATCTGGATGACCTGACTCTCCTACTATAATTATATAATCTCCTAACGGTTTTTCTATCTAAGGATCCCTCTAGCAGTCCTCCAGCCCCAAAAGAGGGCCAATCTATTTCACAGAACATACGGGAGCTTCCTCTGAGACAGTTCGACACCATAACAATCTCCACAGAAACTTTTGTCAAAGTTCTTAAGCATACAATCAAGTGGGGTATTCTTACTTTGGTTTCTGCCCATTTCCTCTCCCTAAAAGATGGCAAGATGGCAAAATGAGGGAATGAGGGCACGGGAAACAGCTCCTTTGTCTTTCTTCAGCCATACTCCTCGTGGAGATACATCAGACACTTGTTAGCAATTGGCTGGTTGTTATAAACCCCCAACCCAGACCAGCCCTATGATGGGATTGGGGCTGCCTTCAGCTGTATGAGGTTGTCACCAGCTTAGGTTGGGACTCAACACTTGCTTCAGCCCTTTGGTCAGGTTGTAACCCTTCCGCTGTCCATCTCATTCACACACAATCACACAACACAATCTCCAACCCTCCACCCTAATCCTAGGAGTCAACAGTTTCATCTCAAGATAGTATTTCCTTCCACTGCCTTTCAGTTCTTTCCTTCAGTCTGGAGACTACGAGCATTCTCCAGGCGGTGATCGAGCTCCCCTTCTGCTATCTACTGGCAGGACTACGCAAAGGCCCTTGATCCTACCCTTTTTGTCAGGCACTGCACCTCGCCAATTCCTTGCCTCTTTGGGTCCCAGTTGTGCTTTTGAGATATGAGCCTCAGTGTGACGGGATAGGCTTCCCTCCTATGGATCAAAAGGTCCATTGCGTGCCAGTCGAGATTGCCTCTTCTGTCACGCGGGAGGTAGTACCCTGATGACAAAGGAGATGGAACACACTGTCTCTGAACTCTCCCTTTCCTGGCCAATGTACCATGAAATGTTGTGGGAAAACAGAGAGATGATGATACTGAGACTATGTTAGGAAGTAGAGGTTTATTAGTGCTGGTGTGACTCAGTGGGCTAATGCTCCAAGGTTGAGCAACCCCCAGAAAGAGAAGAGGGGTTTTATCTGTTAGATTAGGTAATGGAGTGGGTCAGGTTGTCTGGCTATATATTTTTCTTTGGAATTTACAAGGTTCTATTCAGCAAAACGAAATTTTCAAAGAACAAATTGACTCCAGGGTGTACATGACAAGTAGGGGCTGTAAACTGATAACTTCACAAAGAGAGGATATGAGGGCAATGTTGTGAATCGATCAGTATCTCGCATTTCCAGGAAAGCGACTTGTGGTTATTTAGTTTTCTCACATCCTATGTCTAGCAGGACTGGTGCTTGTGGGTTGATTTTTAAAAAGGAATAATTTTACGTGTTTTTAGCCCCTCTCTGCCACATAATGATTTTATATTCTGAAACCTTATAATGGGCAAAACTGTTCTTCAGAAATTATGGAGAAATAAAACTTTTCCAGGTAAACAAAGCTGAAGGAGTTCAAACATCAACAGTAGGCCTACGTTATAGAAATTGCTAAAGGACATTTTAAGCTGAAACAAAAGGCTACTAATTAGTAACAAAAAACATATGAAAGTAAAAAAATTAATGGTGTAAGTAATACATAGTAATACTCAGAATTCTCTAATGTTGTAAGGGTGCTGTAATTTTTTCAGTTCTAACTGAAGGACAATGGCGCCAGTGAGACTCGGTACCCTTTGAGGCCAAGAGATTTATTAGAGCAGCGGCTACAGGGAGAGGGAAGGAGGTCTGTAACCGCCTGGTGGGAAAAGGGAGTGAGAGAGAGAGGGTGAGAGAGAGGTCTGCATTTATCGGTTTTGGGAGGGGGTGGGCTGTGCTCTCTGAGCCTGGCCGTGCCAGCCAGAGCCATCTTAGGGTCTTTATTGGAGGGAGCTATGAGGTAGTATCCCTATAGGGAGGTAATGTTTGTACATGAGTTTAAGTTTCGCGCGCGCGGGAGAGGCAGGAATTTACGGCCTTTGTTGTCTTTGTTAGGTTCCCTAGTGTTGGCGCCATCTCGGGAGACATCCTTCTGGCTGTTCCCTGTGCCTTTCACTAACTGTTCTTTTGTAGTGCCTTTAAGGTTTTCTGTACAGAACATCATGTTGTTACCAAATAGAGACAATTTTACTTATTGGTTTCTTATTAAGACAGCTTTTGTTTGTCTGTAAAAGTTTTCATTTCTCATTCATTTCTGAAGAACAACTTTCACCAGTAACATATTCTTGGCTGTCAGTTTTTTTGTTTTTTTTTTCTTCATTACTTTGAATTGTATCATCCCACCCTCTCCTGACCTCCATTGAAAGCTGTATGGTGACTTCCAGGAATGTCATGCTTCTGATTTCTCATTGCTTTTGTATTTTTCCTTTGCTTTTTAGTTTTGATAATTTGATTATAATATGTATTGGTGAATTCCTCTTGGATGAATTTGGTTGGTAACCTTTGATCTTCCTACATCTACATTATTGCTTTTCCTGAAATTTGGAAAATTTTTAGCTATTATTTCCTTAAATATGTTTTTTAGTCCTCTTCCTGTTCTTCTGGAATTGCTATTATGCAGAAGTTAGTTTGGTTGATGGTGTGTTAAAATTCCTATAAACCTGCTTTGTTTTATTTATTTATTTATTTATTGCTCTTTTGGTTTTTTGACTTTGATAATTTCAAATGTCCTGTCTTCTAGCTCTTTCTTCTGCTTGATCATGACTGCCGTTGAAGATTTCTTTTTTGTTTGTTTAAGTATTGCATTCTTTATCTCTAGAATTTTTGTCTTTTTTTTTTTTTTTTTGAGTTGGAGTCTCACTCTGTCTCCCAGACTGGAGTGCAGTGGCTGCTCCTGGCCACCCCAGCTTCGACCTGCTGGGCTCTGGCAATCCTTCTGCCTCAGCCTTCCAAGTACCTGGAACTACAGTGACGCGCTACCACACCTGACTAATTTTTGAGTTATTGTAGAGATGAGGTCTCGCCAAGTTGCCCAGGCAGGTCTAGAACCCGTGGGCTCAGGCAATCCACTCACCTCAGCCTCCCAAAGTGCTGGGATTACAGGCTGAGCCACCGAGCCCAACCGAATTTCTATCTTTTAACTTCTACTTCTTTAGCATCTCATTTCATTTATAAATTGTTTTCTAAATTTGACTTAATTTTCTATTTGTATTTCTTGGAATTTCCTTAACTTATTGAAGAAGATTATTCTGCTGTTTGTATTCTCAATTATTTTATATATTTCCTATTTATTCTAGGTCTATTATTGGAGCTCTATTAGTTTCTTTTGTGGTTTCATATTTTTCTAATTGTTCATAGTTCTTGTACCCTTCAGTTGATACCTGTGCATGTGAGAAGAAGACCAGCTTCTCTAGACTTTTTAGATGTTCTTTGGTCATAATAGACCTTTATTATTTAGTCTAGCCTGGGATTCTAAATGAACTGCCTGGTAGCAACACTGGAAAGACAGATCATGGCATTAGGTTCTCTAGTTGGGTTGGGTTACTTCCTGTGCACCGATATTGGTTGTTACTGCTGGCTGTACTCTATAGACCACTGGTTGAACTCATGACAGGAAGAACTTCTGGTTGGACTCTTTGATTGGACAAGTTTGCAAGTTGTCAACTCTGACTTAGTAGTACTGTTATTTTGAATCTGTAGTTTAGGCAGGGCCATGTGCTAGACTCCAAGACTGGGTGAAGTCTTTGGTGTAGCTGCTCAGCTATACAAGGTGGACAGGGCCAGAAACTGTGCTCTACAAATATAAATGGACTTGCACTTGCCTCCCACCCTAGGGAAGGCTTAGGCAGAGCACTTAGGCTTGGTGGAGTCACCATACAGCAGCTGGGTTTGGGTAGGGGAAGATGCTCCCTCCATGGATATTACTGATCTGTAGTTGTCTACTAGCCTGGGAAGACTTAACAAGAGCACAGAGGCTGTATGAGGAAGCTGACTGGGGACTTGAGCCCTCTTAGACCTGTGGGTTGTGCTTCCTACAGCATGATGCTATTGCCAGAATGCAGAACAATAGTCAAGATCCACACACTGGTCACTGTGAACCCTGATCCTATTCTTTGTTTCTAATTTACCCCAGGGTGTCCAGCCCTGCTGGCACTCCCAATGTATCCCTTGAGATGAGACAGAAGTGAGCCTACAGCAAAGGATCCAGGAATAATAGGAAAGCTGAATATATACCTTCAACTCATTTTTCCCTCTGTTAGAAACTGTGGATCCAAGGGATCCCTTTGTGAGTAGTACTGTGCCAGCTTAGAGGAGGAGAGATGCAGTCAAAGAGAACTCTTCCTCTTACCCTTTGAATGTGACTTTTCTTAGTTGTGGGATTTAACCACTTCTGAGCTCTGGGATATTCACAAAGGCTTCCCTTCCTGTAAATAGTTGCCAATTGGATTTCTGTGAAGGATAATAGAACTAGAGACATTTTATTTTGCCATTGTGCTGACATCACTCTAATTTTTATAGAAGCATTTGTCATTATAATTTTTTTTAATGTATTGCTTTAACCAGCGCATCTCATACATTTTGTCATATGTTACTAGCATATTTTATACATAATCCACAATACTAGTTTGATTTTTTAAGATAAAAGTTGAATACATTTATAATTTTAAAAAGTATGTATTTGAGCATAGTGCTTTTTGTTTTGATCTTCTAGTTTTGCTATCTAATGATCAAGGAATGTTTGTGATGCTTCTATCTTAGTATTCATAAATGTTTCAAGGGCACTTGAAAAAATAACGTTTAAATGTGTTAACATATTAAAATATATAGAATTGTATGGCATACAGTCTTTTATTTTTTTATTAACTGAATCTCTCTTTATTTGTTTCTTATATCCTTAGTCTCTCCTTGACTGACAAAGGGGAACTAAAATCTCCTCTACTTTTATGTTTCACTACTCTTCATAGTTTTGTATTTATGACAAATTATGCTTTGTTATGTTGTACACAAATATTCATGATCATAATATAATGTGGATTATAGTATTTTTTATTATAGAGTATTCTTTATTATTTTAATATTTTACCATGAATTAAATATTTTTGATTTTTTTTAAACTTCTGCTTCTATTCTTGTCTGTCTAGATTTGTTCATCATTTTAATTTCTTTTTTTTTTTTTTTTGAGTTGGAGTCTTACTCTGTTGCCCATACTGGAGTGCAGTGGCTGCTCCTGGCCACCGCAGCCTCGACCTTCCGCCTCAGCCTTCCAAGTAGCTGGAACTACAGGTGCGCGCTCCCGCACCCGGCTAATTTTTTGTTTTATTGTAGAGATGAGGTCTCATCAAGTTGCCTAGGCAGGTCTTGAACCTGTGGGCTCAGGCAATCCACTCACCTCAGCCTCCCAAGGCGCAGGATAACAGGCTGAGCCACCAAGCCCGGTCATCATTTTAATTTCTATAGTCCTTAATCATTTTGTTTTGGATGGATTTCTTGTTTATAGCAAATAGTAGGTAACAACAGAAAAATTCCAAGTTCAGCCAAAATATGCTTGAAAGGATTAATTCTGAGCCAAATGTGATCAATGCTGAAGGCCTAGTTCCAGGATATGTACCCAAGGTGGTTGAATTATAGCTTGATTATATATATTTTGGGGACACAGACGTTACCAAAAACCATAAATCAAAACAATAAATCAATACACTGGTTTGGCCTGGAGAGAGATGGGATAGATAGATTTTGTGGGAAACATTCTGATTGGCAGTTGGTAGAAAGATTTAAGCTTTGTCCCCCCCCCATTGAAATCAGTAAAAGAAATGCCAAGTTAAGATAAGGGTGGGAAGGGGAGTCGAGAAAACCAAGTCTCTTGATGTGTAGATGAACACAAACAGGTTTCAGAGACAATAGGTGGTAAAAGCCTTTAAAGGTGTCAGGCTCCTTCTAGAATCTCCAGGAAGTGAGTCCTATATAGATGTAAATTCCCCCAAGAGAGGTTTCTGTGGTGTTATTTCAAAATTTGTCAAAGAAACCTATTTTAGTGTAATTTTATTTTTATTTCCTTCTTTATCTGTTACACGATGGAGTCAGATTGGAAGGTAAGCTACATTAAATAGGATTAATAAAAACCCATCTGGTAAGACTTTGTGGTTTATAGGATGTGACTGCTGAGCCCCTTTAATTAAAAATTTTGGAAAGAGAACAAAAGATTAGAGTTTAGTCTTCATAGGGCTACTTCGTGATTAAAGTTTCCAATCTGGTAATTTTCTATTTTCTCACTAAAGGGTGCATTTATTCTATCTATATTCATTAATATGATAAATATGCTTGCAGTTTGTATAATATTCACAAAAATGTTTTCTAATATTAGTTCTAATTTTTTTTATATATATATACGACTTGTGTTGTCCTTGTTTGGGTTTTAATGTGTCTTATTTCTATTCAGTGGTTTCTCTTTAGCTGATCTGTATAATTTAATATAATTCAATATGTACTCCACTGGAATACTGAGAAAATCAGAAAATAACTCATATTTCTCTTCACTTCTGGATTTTTATTAGTTATTTTATGTTTTCTACTTTGTCACCATTGATAAGTTTTTAAATTTTCTTCTTTAAATATAATATTTATTGTTCTTTAGTCTTAGTTTTGTTTTTTTATTTTTCCTTTGAGACATGGTTTCACTCTGTCACCCAAACTGGAGTGCAGTGGCACAATTACAGTTTACAGCAGCCTCAAACTCCTGTGCTCAAGCGATCCTCCTTCCTGCCTCAGACTCTCAAGTAGCTGGGACTAGAAGCACAAGCCACCATGCCTAGCTAAATTTCTTTTTGTTTTTCTCCTGTTCTCCTAGAGACAGTGCCTTGCTTTGTGACCTAGGCTGGTCTGGAACTCCTGACCTCAAGCAATCCTCCTGCCTTGGCTTCCCAAAAATGCTAGGATTACAGACATGAGCCACTGTACCTGGTCAGTTTTATATTTAAATAGATTCAGGGCTTATTGTCAATGCTCATATTGTTTTTCTTTATGTAACTTTATGTGGGACAGAATTTATTTTTATGAAGGTTTTTGATAAAGGTTATTGAATGTTATATTCCAGGATTCTTGTATGTTTTAAAATCTAAGACTGTTGTCTATATTGAATGAAAGTTTGGCTCAAATAAAATTTGAAATGTTTTCACACTGAAAATAGACTTTGAGTTATAATATCCATATGTTTTTGACTCCTTACTGTAAGAATATTTAATCATTCTTATGAGGACATAACATGGATTTAATATACTCAATGAGCAGCCATTTTTAACATTGCCTAAATCTCATGTTTTTTTAGCAGTTCACTTAATTTACCTTCTAATCACTAACCAAGGACAGAACCGGTTTCTCAGAGGTAGCTATTAAAAAAACATTTTTTTTATTGACTGGGCTCGGTGGCTCAGTTTGTAATCTCGTGCTTTGGGAGGCCAAGGTGAGTGGATTGTCTGAGCCCACGGGTTCAAGACCCACCTGGGCAACTTGGAGAGACCTCATCTCTACAATAAATCAAAAATTAGCGGGGCATGGTAGCGCACGCCTGTAGTTCCAGCTACTTGGAAGGCTGAGGCAGAAGGATTGCCGGAGCCCAGCAGGTCGAGGCTGCGGTGGCCAGGAGCAGCCACTGCACTCCAGTCTGGGCAAAAGAGTGAGACTCCAACTCAAAAAAAAAAATTTGTATTTTAAAGATGTGGGGTACAATTCAGGGGTAGGTATACAAATGTTCATTATGTAGGTACCCTTATTGATGAGGTGTGCCCCCCCACAGATTCCCACTACTGCCAATCCCACCTCCCCCTTCCTACCCTACACAGTTTCTGCTACTGCCAATTTTTTTCTTACAGTATTACAATAATTGTTCAAGGTCTGCTTATGAATGAGACTATATGATACTCAGTTCTTTGTTTTTGTGATAGATCACTCAATATTATAGATTCAAGTTCATCCAAGTTGCTGTGAAGTTCATAATTTTGTCTTTCTTTATGGCTGCATAATATTCCATTGTGTATATGTACCACATTTTTTAAAAATCCAGTCCTCTTTTGATGGGCAGCACAGTTGGTTCCATGTTTTTGCTATTGTGAACAATGCAGCAATAAACATATCTGTGCAAGTATATTTTTCATAGAGTGATTTGTGTTCCTCCAGGTATATTCCCAGTAACTATTGATAATTGTTTTACAACCCCCTCCTTTGCTTGTTTTGTACTAACTAGGTTTTCTATTTCAAGTATTTGCCTCTACTGAGAAGATCTAAGTTAACCTAATCTGCCCTTTGTGACCTTCTTGACACAGACAGACGCTACTACTATGGCAGCAATCATGTGACTAACTTACCCATCAGCCTACTGTCCATCACCTGATGTCAGTACCTGTACTTACCTGCCCCTTCACGATTGTGTGTAGCAGACTACCCCCTTAATGAACTTCCCTATCAAAGGGATGGATTAAAAGGACTCAATCACAAGCAGCCAACTGCCATTTCCTTACTAGACTCTGATGTGACCATATGCTCTTTGAGCTATGGACCTCACCGTGTTTCCTGGTTTTGGACCCCTCCCCTACCTTATGGAGGTGATTCTTCTTTCTTTCTCTCTCTCTAATTTACTTTCTAAATAAACTATATTTTCTAATCTAACTTTTGTGCAATTCTTTGCATCTTTTTCAAGGTGCCAGATCACACACTAGACACCCGCACCCGCAGCAAGCCTGATTTAACATTCTGGAGGCCCTGTTGGGAGTGTCCCCTAACAATTCTCAAACTAGAGAGACTAGTAAAATGAACATATAGAATATTGGATGTGGAAAACCTTGACTTGCCTGATTATGTTTCCTGTGAGTGCTTGATTTTCTTGTGTCAAAATTATTTTTGTAATTGCTTTTTTCCTGAGATACTTAACATCACTGAGTCTGCATATTCAAATATTCCTTTATTTTAAGAAGGATGCCTTGTATCATATTTAAATATTATTTTGAATAGGTTCTATTCTTGTTCTCAGATACACTTACATTTAATGTGTTGAAATTTTCTCTTCTCTTTTAAAAAACTTTTTTATCGTTTTATATAATATATATTTTTTAAGTTATTTTTTCACCAGATCTACCATCTTCAGTCATCTCTTATAAGTATAGGTTAATGAATAAAAAGGCATTAATGTCTGAATTTTTTTATTGAGAAAGGCAAATAATGACAGAAATCAGCCTTTTCATAAGTTAAAATTACTGTATCTCATGCTCTATATTATAAAAGTAGAAAACTCAAATAATTATAAACAAAAGACCTGAATGTTTTATTCAGTTAAAGTCAAACCCTTTTTTTTCTTCTGACCTAAGACTACAACTCTTTTTCAAATGTGTTATCTGAATTTCCTCTCAGGTATTACTTTTCTTTGTTTATCGGGATATCCTTTATTTTTAAAATAACTAGTTGAATCATTTTCAATTTTTTTAAACATCGATTCATTACTCTTGCAAAAAATAAGTATTTAGAAGAAAGTTGATTTGAAGTTTGAAGGAATGTTAATTGTTCAATATCTTTATTTGTTTAATAAATTAGGCATTATACTTAGCAAAAAAAAAAAAAAAGAAGAAGAATTTTTCCATTCCATCCACAAGACATATGTGGGTTTAAGGGGTAGCAGTGTGCTTCTTCTTTCTTATCTTTGCACAGACTCCATGCTAATTTATTTGTGGTTATACTCATCTTTGAAAAGGAGGACTTTTTCTTGGCCAGTTATTTGTTTAAAAATGGTGCAAGGAACAGATCAGACAGAGGAATGAGCTGGGTCAGCAAATAGTTCAAATTTCCAGAGAGTTTCCTATCATTTTTCAACCAGGAATTTACCCAACATCTGTGTGCAGGCTCAGTCAATTCCAGGTTGGCAGGAAAACAGTGGGCCCCAGGCAAAATGGCAGTGTTTGGAGTGGTGATTTGGCGGGTACCTTCTCTTCCTCTGATCAAAATCAGCAGCTGTAGAGCTACTTGTTCTGTGCTTTTCTCAGAGTCTTTAATACATTGTCATCCTGACCATTGCCTCAGTTATCCTTATCTTCTACTCCAATGTGTCAATGTTAGTCAGGAAACTTCCCTCAACTACCATTTGAAGCAAGAGATCATTGAATTGGGTCCTCAGATTGTGGAATATATATATATATATATATTTGTGTATGTGTGTGTTGGAGTCTTACTCTGTTGCCCAGACTGGAGTGCAGTGGCCGCTCCCGGCCACAGCAGCCTCGACCTGCTGGGCTCCAGCGATCCTTCTGCCTCAGCCTTCCAGTAGCTGGAATTACAAGCGCGCGCTACCATGCCCAGCTCATTTTTTGATTTATTGTAGAGATGAGGTCTCGCCTGCCTAGGTGGGTCTCGAACCTGCGGGCTCAGGCAATCCACTCACCTCAGCCTCCCAAAGGTGCGGGATTACAGGCTGAGCCACTGAGCCCGGCTTGGAATATATTTTTGAAGGACTCTGTAAAATATTAATGATTTGTGTGTGCTTTTGACTTTATATTGCCATGAACCCCACTTTTTACTAGACCTTGTATCTACTCTTCAAAGAGTATAGCTTTTGATTGTGCTTGTTTTCCAAGTTCATTAGAAATAATAACTAACATATATTGAATGCTTATATAGTTCCACGCACCGCTTTGAACTTTCCCCGTATAATGTTATGACATAATCTCATTAAAAAATGAGGAAAATGAGACACAGATTAAAGTTCTTGCCCCAGATCACACAGCTAGTGCATTCAGATACAAATCAGGTAATATGACTGAGACCCTTTTGCTAACCACCATATATTCTATAATTTGTTTCACTTGTCTATTTTGTTTGTTTCAGGAGGAATATCAGGACATAGATGCCTTTATTTAAGAAAGTTTTACTGAAAATTTTCTTACATTTTAAAGAATGAAAGTGCTTTAAAAATTTCAAGGTTCTGAAATATGAAAGAATGAATGAGACATTCAGAATATCTTTTCATAATTACATTCTACTTAGTCCCACAACCATAGACTCTGAGGGTCAATTCCAGACTAAGAAGTTAGATGTATTTAAAATACTATATGAAAACGTTGCATTTAACTCAAGCCACAGGCAAAGAAAAGTCAGTATACCAAACAAGAAAGTCCCACCTTCACAGAAAATAGATGGTGATATTTCAAGGACAATATGGGAGAGGTATTCAGAGAGAGTAATATGGGAAGCAAAGATCAGACAAACGTTTGTTACTCCATACCTGTTGTGAGAGTGGGCCACGGTTGGAGAAATATCAATGAATTTAAGAGAATCCCAGAGCAGTGAGTCTTACTGGCTTCCCTAAAAAACAGAATGAAAACATCTGTTTAAACATGTATGCAACATGTGCTACAAGCCAGTGGGCTACCGGTGTCTGAGGGGATGGGTTTCCTACTCATTTCTCAAAAGTTCTCATGCCTTCTCAGTAAGGATGTGGAAGACAACTGTGAACTGGCCAATAGTTCTACCTTGGGGCTTCCAGGGTGAGGTATGAGAGATAAGCAAGTTCTATTTGAGTAGTCCATAGTTAGCATTGGTAAGACTCAAGCCTACCTGTGGCAAAGGAAATATCAAAGATGGGGCCAGGAATGCGTGGAAAACTAATGAAAGTCAAGGCAAGCTTCAGGTGACCATAGAGCATCCTCTGATGTCATTAGGATGTCTAGTGGCAGGGCAGAGAAGAAATTTTCACAGAAACCAATAATTATTCAAAGGGCATCAAAACCCACAATATCTATGCATTTGAGTAACATATTAAGGTGGAGAAAAGGACTTAAAGTATTAAAATATTAAAAATTTACACAAAGAGGATTATTTAACCTGAGATTCTATAAACTAGAAGAGTCTAAACCAGCCTTAATTAGCAATATGAATTCTTAGGCCTTTCATTTCCAAGGAAGTTATGGCTGAAAGGCAAAAACAGAAGCATTATTGAAATTAAAGCACTCATATTTTATTTATAATCTAGTACTATGATATGAATTATTAACAATTATGTAATCTTAGAAAAATTTTTCCTTTTCATAGGACTTCTAAATGATGGTGAAGTGAAAAATCTGATAATATGAGGTTAAACTCTTCCAAAATATCTTAGAAGTACCCCAGATGTAAAAATAATTGACATTCAAAAATGCTGCCATAGGATTCCATCTAGAAAGTGATGAGAATTAGGCTCTGGTACCCTGATAGACCTAAACAGAATGGACCACTCCAGGAAATGATGATATTAGGCAAGGAAAACTAACTAATCCTATTGCTGTGAAGGTGAGTTGAAGAACATCATTTCACAAATGGAAGAACCAAAACTTAAAATTGGAGAATTGGCTATATCAAAAACTATGATAATGACAAAATGCCATAGGTAAAGGTGGAGGGCAAGAGTTCTAGAAAGCAGATTTGGAGATCTCAAAGAAACAAAAAAGAAGACCTTTAGGTTAACAAAGGTAAGTGTCAAACTAAAGTATAGAATAGGATTATTTTGGGACCAAGAGATAAAAACAGGTTTCATAGCATATAAATTTTAACAACAGAATGCAAAATGTAACCAGAGGTCCCAGAGACATAAGGTCAGAAATATGGTGGATTTGCAAAATATTTAACTGAATTTATAGTTTCTCAGATGCAATGATGTTTCTATTAGAGTTAAGCACCTTGCACTCTGAACTAGAATTGCATACTTTATCTAATATTAAGGCTAAGTAATATTTATCCAGTCAGAAATTTCTTTGCTTGTAACTTGATTCATTTCATTTTTAGCCTCACTTTTTCTTTGAGCAGCTAGCTATCTGCTGAATTAATACTGTAATTTCAGTCCTCATTGCAGATAGACGTGGTCAATAAAAATGAACAGAAAGAAATTATGTGACTTGATAATTTCAATGTGTTCCTCTAACTATCCAGAATTTTCATCAGTTTTCCTGTTTATAAACAGTTCAGAGGAAGAAATATGAGAAGCAATGTTTTAGATAATTCTTTACAAGTCCAAGGAGCTCAAATATTGAAACCTAGTTCATTAACTTATGTGAATTAAATGACATAAACTTATATAGAATAATTTGTGTGAGAAAATGATGGTTAATTGCATTTTTCATGCCTTTTTAATTTTTTAGATTCATATATATAATTTTTCTTTGTTAAGGAGAGTGGACACATTGATTTAGTGAGCATGTAAGCATAAGACATTGTTTTATATACATTTAAATAGATATTGAAGTGTAGTGACAGGCAATGCAGTAAGTATTCTCATTTTACAAAGAAGAACGGAGCTTTAAAAAATAAAAAAAAATTGACTAAAGAGTAAGTGAAGAATTAAAAAGTACATATTTGGAAATACTAATGCTTTAAAATCATGTTACTTGAAAAAAATGTTTATTTGAAATGGAAAGAGAATATTTTCCCTCATTTTTTCTCAAAGGAAAGTAAACCGCTATTATAACCATCCAACTCAGATAACTTAATAAAAACTGGTAAAAATTTCCAATATCAGCAATCTATTGAAAACTAATCTGTTATGAAACAATCAAATTTTCATATAAACTATAGTACAACATAATGCATTCTTGCATTTTAGAACTAATAAAATAGACGCTTCCCAGAAATATACTCATATACTTAATTCCTTATTTTATTAACTATCACAGAGTTACAAGAAGCAAAATGCTGTCTAGTCTCTATGTTATACATCATATGTGAGGCCAGTTAAACTTCTAAATTAGTATAATCTGAGCAACAAATCTGTGAACTTGAAACTGTTATTCTTATTTTGTAGAAGTTTAGCATAAAAAGGCTAAATATTGTGCCCTAGAATGCCCAGGTAATAAAGTTGGTGTAAATTCATTCCAAACCAATTTTTAAAAGGCAGCATTAAGATTACATAATTCCAAAATAAAGAATTGTGGTCTATTGTTGACAACATGCAGGGTTTAATTGTTTTGGCTTATACTTAATTTGCATCTCATCTTGACTTAGTTTTTCACTGGGCAAAAATTTAGCCTTTCTATTTTTAACATGCATTAAATAGGCATCCAGTTTCAAATTCATTAGGTTTCAGGCAATATTGAATATGATATAATGCATTTAAAATATAAGCACTTATCCGGGCTTGGTGGCTCAGCCTGTAATCCCGCGCCTTTGGGAGGCTGAGGAGAATGGATTGCCTGAGCCCGCGGGTTCGAGACCCGCCTGGGCAGGCGAGACCTCATCTCTACAATAAATCAAAAAAAATTAGCTGGGCACGGTAGCGCGCGCCTGTAATTCCGGCTACTCAGAAGGCTGAGGCGGAAGGATCGCCGGAGCAAGTCGAGGCTGCGGTGGCCGGGAGCGGCCACTGCACTCCAGTCTGGGAGTCAGAGTGTGACTCCAACTCAAAAAATATATATATATATATATATAATAAATAAATAAATAAATAAAATATAAGCACTTGCACATACCAGTAAATGGTAAAAGGGTTGTCATTTATTTTTCTTATTAATTAGACCCAAATTTTGAAGTATGAATGCAGTTTTTCATTTGAAAATATAAGTTTTCCAAAGGGGGAAATGTCAAGGAAAGATATTTTTAAATTAACTGAAAGCTTTCATATTTGTACCTGAGGACTGAAAGCTGCAAGCTCCAGGAACAGGTATTCTGTCTTTTGCTAAGTATTACATCTCTGTTCATTGTATATAACAATATCTGACACTTGGTAAGCACTTGATAAAGATTTGATATGAAATTGACTGTTCTAGCTCATGAAAAGGAAAAGAGAAAGGCAGAAACTGTATTTGTTAATAAAATTTGTGTTAGATTTCATATGTTTCGGAATATAATCACTGGTTTCCCCGATAAGAAATTATTAAGTCAATGTTGAAAGCAAATTAAACAATAGTAACCTCACTAGAAATATTAGTTAAAGAAATTTTAATATATGACATCTTTCGTAAGGATATTACTGAGATAATTAAAGTTGAATACCTATACTCAAAGCTCAACTAACTTTGAACTTGTCAATGTTAATTTTTCAGTATTCTAAACTATTACCTTTTAAAAATATTTATATACAAAAATATAAACTATGTACATTTTTTTAATGAAAGAGGTAATTTTGAAACATAGAATATCTTTCCACAAGTATGATAGAAAGCTGGAAGCTATAGACAGATGCATTTATCGCAGAGGGACCAGAGCTTTATTACTGAATCATTTAGAAAACTCAGTAGGAATGATGGAATAGAAAATCAACTGGTAAAAATATTTTCTGGCATAGATTGTAAGCAAGGAGCTTTTTGCTGTTACTATTGTATCCCCCAAAGACCTAATAGAAATATTGGCATGCAACATTATTCATGAGAAGTTCTTTTCAAAATGAGAAAAGTAAAGACCATCCATTTATGAATGATAGTTAAACACATTCTTAAGAAATTTAAAACAAAACAACAGTGAGATACATTTTGTTACTTGCCTGGCAAAAAGTAAAACTTTAATAATATAGCCTTGGACAGAAAGTGGGAAAATAGACCCTTTTATATATCATTGATGAAATAGAACAACTTTTTTTTTTCTTTTTTTTTGAGTTGGAGTCTCACTCTGTCACCCAAACTGGAGTACAGTGGCTGCTCCTGGCCACTGCAGCCTTGACCTGCTGGCCTCCTGCGATCCTTTTGCCTCAGCCTTCCGAATTACAGGCATGCACTACCATGCATGCTGATTACAGGCATGCGCTACCACGCCCAGCTGAATTTTTGATTTATTGTAGAGATGAGATCTCGCCAAGTTGCCCAGGCAGGTCTCGAACCCGCGGGATCAAGCAATCCACTCACCTCAGCCTCCCAAAGCACGGGATTACAGGCTGAGCCACCAAGCCCGGCTTAGAACAACTTTTTGGAGGGCAAAATGATACACACACACACACACACACACACACACACACACACACACACACACATAAATTTTATATATGGCCAAACTCTGACCCAGGAATGTCATTTTCATGAATTTTCCATACAAATAACCTAAAACAAATACTCATAGAGATAATTTGCAGGACTTTTGTAAGGAAAGGAACTAGTCCTGGAAACAAGACTAGTTGAATACATTGTATTATCTCTGTACCATTTTATAGCCATTAAAATGAATATTGTATCTATAAGAAACTTTAACAGTATTTGCCTGGTGAAGATAGACAATTTCTTAATATTACATATAGCATCATTCTGTTTGGCAGGTCTGGAAGGATACAGAATAAAATGAAGCCCTAGGGATTAATCTCAGATTAAAATGGGAGTCTTTAATATTTATGTACTTCCTATTTGTAGTGTTAACCTTTTTTTCACAAAGGCAGTTATTACTTACATGTATTTTTTCAAAAGAATGAAAACCATCTGTCACATTGAACTGGGAAATGATATCCTGTTTGATAAGCATATACTTTTATAATTTGAAGTGATTCTTTTTCTTTTCAGCAATGAGTCAATTAAGCAAAGGTTTAATCTAAACCAATGTTATTATGAAAATACATTTACTACTCTGAATTCTTACAGTAGCCTGAACATAATGCAAATATTAGTAATAATTATTATTTATGACATTCAATATAAGAATTTCTTCAAGAGAAAACATTTTTCTCACATGAAAAATTAATTTGAAATGTATATTCTCTACCACCTATCAAAGTCTAAAATGTGTCATTTTTCTTCAAATAAATATTCAAAATCTTTGAAAATGTGGTGAAAAACTAGTAGAACATTTTCCCTTTGTCTTAAATTGAGATGATTGCTAATTTATTCAGAGCATTATAGATTGTGTAATGGTAAGATAATCACAGCAAGTTTAAAAATTGTCATCTATATTTTGATTAAAAAATAACATGTATTATTTCTTCTGCAGAAAGGACATCTTTATAAATGAATTCAAAAATAGCACATTAAATAACATCTTCCAAAAACAACTCATTGTTTTTATTTAGTTATTTTGTAGCCTTCTTGTTATAAAATTATTTGAATTTTTCAAGTGAAAACATATCTTAAATATGCTGTTTTAACATAATTTTAACTTAACATAAATTTTATGGTATAAGATTAAAACTTTATTGCCTGAGCCCACGGGTTCGCGACCCGCCTGGGCAACTTGGCGAGACCTCATCTCTACAATAAATTAAAAATTAGCCGAGTGTGGTAGTGCGCGCCGGTAATTCCAGCTACTTGGAAGGCTGAGGCGGAAGGATCGCCGGAGCCCAGCAGGTCGAGGCTGCGGTGGCCGGGAGCGGCCACCGCACTCCAGTCTGGGCAACAGAATGAGACTCCAACTCAAAAAAAAAAAAACCAAAAACCTTCAAACATAAAAATAATAGTAAGCACTATCTTTAAAATTAGTCTACTCTAATGATAAAGACTAACACATAGCAGTATAATATTATACTGCAACAACAAATAAATTCAGAGAATTCCAGAATAAACAAAGGTGCATATTTTTCAATGATGGGAAAAGCATTAAAAACATTTTCTGTTCTGAAAGTTTTTGCTCCAAGGAGCCATTTTAATTTAAACTTCTTAGATAAATTGAAAGTGATATCTGATGTTACTGCTTCATGGTTGTACTTCAGCTACTCTAATTATGTTCCTGGAGGCAGTCACGTATCCTTTCTGTGCCTTCGGAAAGATGAGAAATGGAGCCAGATTCCATTTCTCTTCTCTTCACTCCACTTCTCTTATTTGCTTGGAGCTCCTTTTGAAGCTAAGAAGGAATAAGAATTTGGCCCTTTGTTTCCGTATGGATAGTTAATCCCCCTTAAATAAATTCCTCTGATCAACCCGCTTCTAATTAGGACTGGACCTTTTTTCCTGCTTCAGAATTTTTTCATGGGACTTACAAAGTCTGGTGAATATTATACACTAAGAATAAACATACTGTGTTGATGTAATTGGCGTTATAAAACAGCCTCTCCAATTAACATAACATTTTCTTCCATTTTTAAAATAGCCCTTCAATGAAAAAATATTTTTAAAATAAATTACAGAAAATGTCAAAATTATTTTATGTTATGGCTATGTTTTCTTCTTCCTCTGTTTGAACAAAAACCTATCTCTGAAAGAACACAGCCTCTTTAATTATTCCAGTGGGAAGTTAAGAACAATAGCGTGACATTTGATTGGTGGGTTTCCTGGATCTGACTAAAATCCAGCTAGATGAGCTCCAATTATAACTGATCCAAAAGATTAATTATATTATAAATGTTTATATGAAATACATTTTCTAAACTTTCTAAAGTGGATGACAGGTATATGATTAGGCAACAAGACAAGATTTTATAGTGCGATTTTTAAAAATCTTATGAAATGATACATGATGAAAGACATACTGGCCCTGGGTTTAGAATTATGAGTTCTAAACATGGATCTATTACTTATCTTACCTAGGAAATTTCCCCTTATATTTTACTGGTGAAGAATGGGTTCAACATAAAGATGGAAGTAAGACACTGGGGACAGTAAAATGGGAAATCTCCTGGGAAAGATAAAAGGCTAGAGGAAAGCAAAGAGAATACCCCTAAATTCTGTTTCTTTCCTTCTTAATTGAGATGCTATCATACAAGAATGTGATTCTTAAAGATGCAGTGTCCATCATGTGACACGAGGGAAGACGTTAAAATTCAGAGATTGAAAGACCAGAGAGCTATGGAAAACTTAGGTCCTTATTTACCTCATTGCACAAACAAATCAAGCCTGAGACTGCCTACTTCTTGATGTCTTAACAATGAATGTTATTTGGCTGAAGCTGCCAAATACATTCTGAGAATTCATTTTGTATGAAAATATGATAATACTGGCATGGACATGGATAAGGAGATTAAGGGCTTTATCTGTACCAGTCTGTTTGGCCTTCTAGGCTTTAAATGTGTTTCAAAGGTCATATTAGCTTATTCTCTTAAATTTGATATGTAGTATTTTTATAATTCAGCTTTAAATAATTTTAAAATTTCTATAGTAATATCTTATTTCACTCATAAATTAGAGTATCCCTTTTGAATTTTTAAATGTGCAGATTTTTGTTTTGTCTAGGTTATTATTGATATAAGGAATTCAGCAATCTAATGATCATTCCTCAGTAAATGAGTCTTTTTCCTCTTTTTGCATTTCAATAAAATCTAATTGTATTACTTTTGTTGATGCTGTTCTATAATCTACGGTAATGTTATCTTTCTTGAGATACAATGTAATTCCTTAATCTGAGGATTGGTGTAAGATGTCTCCCTAGTGTCTACTCAAATATTGTCTCTTACCCAAGTCTGTGTGTTCTTTCAATCTTGAACTAAATATTAGATGATTGTTTGGTCTTCATATTTTTCATAACATATAATTTATGACATAAATCCACACCTTTAAATGTACAATTTAGTGGTTTTTAGTTTATTTAGAGTTGTGTGAGCACCACCACAGTCTACATTTTAGAATAACTACATCACCTTCAAAGAAACCTCATACCCATTAGAAGTGTTAACAATCCTCCCTCAAATCCCAACTCTCCTTTCAGTGATGAGTGATTTCTCTTAGGTTGAATTCAAGATTTTGTCTTTATCTTTGGTTGTCAATAGTTTATTTTATTTATTATTTAAAAAAAATTTTTTTTTAGTTGGAGTCTTACTCTGTCATCCAGACTGGAGTGCAGTGACAAACTCAGAGTCACCCCAGCGTTCACCCACCTCCAGCAATTCTTCCACCTCTGCCTTCCAAGTAGCCAGAACTACTTGCATGCACCACCACACCTGGCTAATTTTTTTGACTTTGTCAGCATTTTATTTTATTTATTATTAAAAAAAATTTTTTTTTTTAGTTGGAGTCTCACTCTGTCATCCAGACTGGAGTGCAGTGACAAACTCAGAGTCACCCCAGCATTGACCCAGTTCCAGCAATTCTTCCACCTCCGCCTTCCAAGTAGCCAGAACTACAGGCATGCACCACCACACCTGGCTAATTTTTTTAACTTTAAAATTTTTTGTTTTAAAAACTCAGGTAAAACTCAGGGTTAGGAATACAATTATTCACTGTGCAGATACCTTTGTTGATGAGGTGTGCCCCCCTTTTCCCAGGCAGATTCCCACTACTGCCAAACCCACTTCCCCACCCCCTCTCCCCAACTGCAGTCTCCTGCTACTGTCAATCCTTTTCTTATAGTATTACGATAGTTGTTCAAGGTCCACTTTATGAGTGAGAACATGTGATACTCAGTTGTTTCTGTGAAAGGTCATTCAGTATTATAGACTCTAAGTCCATCCAGGTTGCTGTGAAGTTTATAATTTTGTGGTTCTTCATGACTGCATAATATTCCACTGTGCATATGTACCAAATATTTTTATCCAGTCCTCTTTTGATGGGCAGCATGGTTAGTTCCATGTTCTTACTATTGTGAACAATGTTATGATAAACATATGTGCAGGTATTTTTTTTTTATAGAGTGATTTGAGTTCCTATGGGTATATTCTCAGTAGAGGGAATGCAGGGTCATATGGCAGGTCAATTTTTAGAACTTTTAGGAATCACCAAATGTTTTTCACAGAGGCTGTACTAGTTTACACTCCCACCAACAGTGTAGAAGTGTTTTCACCACATTCTCTCCAGCATCTGTTATTTTTTGAGTTACCGATGATGGCCATTCTAACTAGAGTTAGATGGTACCTCAGTGTATTTTTAATTTGCATTTCTTTGATGACTAGTGAGGCTGAACTTTTTTTATGTATCTGTTGGCTGCTCATACATCTTCTTTTGAAAACTGTCTATTCATATCTTTTGTCCACTTTGTAATGGGGCTGTTTGTTTTTTTCTTTTCAGCACATGTGAGTTCCTTGTAGATCCTAGATTTTAGAACTTTGTCTGATATACAGTTGGCAAATATTTTTTTCCCAGTCTGTGACCTGTCTCCCTGCTCTCTTGATGGTTTCTTTGGCTTTGCAGAAACTTGTCAGTTTGATGAGTTCCCACTTGTCTATCTTATCTCTTATGGCATGGGCACCAGGGGTTTTGATCAGGAATTAGTTGCCAGTTCCAACTTCCATAAGGGTGTCTGCTGCATTTTCTAAGGTTCTAATAGTTTGAGGTTTTACGTTTAGGTCTCTGACCCATTTAGAGTTGATTTGTATATGGAGATAGATAGGAGTCCTGCTTCAATCTTCTGCATGTAGTCAACCAGTATTCCCAGCTCCATTTACAAATAGGTTCTTCTCTTCCCAGTGGTTGATGGTGAAGGCATTGTCAAAGATGAGTTGGTTGAGAAATTGAGGTTTTGCTTCTGGAATCTCAATTCTATTCCATTGGCCTATATGCCTGTCTTGTACTAATACCAGGCTGTTTTGATTATTGTAGCTTTATAATAAAGTTTAAAGTCTGGGAGTGTGATACCTCCTGCTTTGTTGTTCTTTTCGGGTTTTTTTGTTTTGTTTTGTTTTTTGCTGAAGATCGTTTTGGCTATTCGTGGTCATTTATGTTGCCATATGAATTACTGTATTGCTGTTTCTAGGTCTGAGAAGAATGTTGCTGGTAATTTAATGGGTATTGGGTTATATCTGTAGATTGCCTTAGATAGAATGGACATCTTAACAATGTTGATTATTCCAATCCATGAGCATGGAATATTTTTCCACTTGATTGTGTCATCTTTGATTTCGTTGAGCATCATTTTGTAGTTTTCATTGTAAAGTTCTTTCATATCTCTGGTTAGGAAGATGCCAAAGCATTTAAATTTTTTGTGTGACTATTGTGAATGGAATTGTACTTTTTATTTGGGCTTCTGTTTGTTTATTATTGGTGTATAGAAATGCAATTGTCAAGCTGGGCTCAGTGGCTCAGCCTGTAACCTGCACCTTTGGGAGGCTGAGGTGAGTGGCTTGACTGAGCCCGCGGTTTCAAGACCCACCTGGGCAGGTGAGACCTCATCTCTACAATAAATCAAAAAATGAGCCGGGCGTGGTGGTGTGCATCTGTAATTCCGGTTACTTGGAAGGCTGAGGCGGAAGGATCGCCGGAGCCCAGCAGGTCGAGGCTGCGGTGGTCAGGAGCGGCCACCGCACTCCAGTCTGGGCGACAGAGTGAGACTCCAACTCAAAAAAACAAAACAAAACAAAAAACAAGAAATGCGATTGTCTTTTGCACATTTATTTTATACCCTGAGACATTGCCAAGTTCTTTATCAGCACAAGGAGGTTTTTGACAGATTCTCATGGGTTTTTGAGGTATAGAATCATGTTGTCTACAAAGAGGGATAACTTGGTATCCTCTTTTCCTATTTGGATATCCCTGATTGCCTTCTCTTCTATGATTGCTCTAGCTAGAACTTCCAAAATTATGTTGAACAGGAGGGGTGAGCGTGGGCATCCTTGTCTTGTTCCAGTTTTCAGGGGAAACGGTTCCAATTTCTGTCTATTTAGTAGTATGCTGACTATGGGTTTCTCGTAGATGGCTTTTATGGTTTTGAGATATCTTCCATCTATGCCTAGATATTCAAGGGTTTTTATCAAAAAGGAGTGCTGGGTTTAATCAAAAGCTTTTTCTGCATCTAATGATATCATCATGTGTTTTTTGTTTTTACATCTGTTGATGTATTTAATTATGTTCATGGTCTTATGAATGTTGAACCAGTCTTGCATTCCAGGGATGAAGCCTACTTGGTTTGGGTGGATTATTTTTGAGATGTGTTGTTGAATCTGGTTTGCTAGGATCTTGTTGAGAATTTTAGCATCTATGTTCATCAAGGATATTGGCCTGTAGTTCTCTTTCTTTGTTGGATCTTTACCTGCTTGGGTATCAATGTAATGCTATCTTCATAAAATGATTTGGGGAGAGTTCCATTTTTCTCAATCACCTGGAATACATTCATTAGGATTGATATCAGTTCCTCCTTGTATGTTTTGTAGAATTCTGCTGGAAAGCCATCTGGTCAAGGGCTTTTTTTTTTTTTTTTTTTGTAGGTAGCTATCTTATGACAGAGTCCTGAATTGTTATTGGTCTATTTAGGGTCTTGATTTCTTCTTGTTTCAACATGGGGAGGTTGTGTGATGTCAGAAAGTCCTCCATTCCCTTTAGGTTTTCAAGTTTGTTTCTGTACAATTCTACCTAGTAGTCTCTGATAATCTTTTGTATTTCTTCAGAGGCAGTTGTGACTTCATCTTTTGTGTTTTTGACTGTGTTTATTTGGATTTTTCTCTCTTTTTCTTGGTCAGTCTAGCTAGAGGACCATCAATCTTATTTGTCCTTTCAAGAACCAGCTTATTGTTTCATTGGTTTTTTTTTGTATTATCTTTTTGTCTTCTATGTCCTGGATTTGGGTTTATTTATTTTTTTATTGTATTTTAATTTTTTGGTGATCTGGATTCTTCTCCTGAATTTAGGGTTTTGGCTTGCTTTTCCAGCTTACTTAGGTGACTTGTTAGACTGTTAACATGTGATTTTTCCATTTTCTTCATGTGTGTTTGTAGCGATATGAATTCCCCTCTTACTGCTGTTTTCATGGCATCCCAGAGATTTTGATAAGTTGTTTCTTCAGTTTCATTTGTTTCCAGGTATCTTTTAATCTCTGTTTTTTTTTTTAATTTCCATGTTGACCCATGAGTTGCTTAACATCATGCTGTTTTGTACCCATGTCCTTGTGGGCTTTAGGGGAACTTTATTGGTGTTGATATTTATTTTTATTCCACTGTGGTATGAGAAGGTGCATGACAAAATTTAAATCTTATGAAATTTGTTTATGCTTGATTTATGGCCCAGGATGTGGTTGATCTTTGAATACATCCCATGTGGTGATGAGTAGAAAGTATAATCTGTGGTCAGTGGGTGTAGTGTTCTATAGGTGTCAGTTAAGTCCATTTGGTCAAGAGTCACATTGAGGTTCTGGATCTTCTTACTGATTTTTTTGTCTTGATGATCTGCCTAGGCTTGTATGTGGGGTATTAAAGTCCCCAGCTATGATTATGTTACAGTCAATATCTTTTTTAAGTTTGCCTAGAAGCTGTTTTATGAAAGTTGGTTCTCCTGTGTTGGGTGCATATATGTTTAGAATAGATATTTCTTGTTGATAGATTGAACCTTTTATCATTATATAATGACTGTATCTTTTTAAATTTTTGATAGCTTAAAGGGTATTTTGTCTGACATTAATATTGCAACTCCTGTTTTATTTTGTGTTCCATTCACCTGAAATTTTGCTTCCCATCCTCTTACTTTGAGTCTGTGAGTGTCCTTTCTGGTGAAATGAGTCTCTTGGAGACAATATATTGTTGCCTTATGATATTTTATCCATTTTGCCATTCTATGTCTTTTCATGGAACATTTAGTTCATTCACATTCCGGCTAATTATTGAAATGTGAAAGTTTATCCCTGTCATGAGGTTCTTATAGAGTTGTTGTTCCTGTTTGTTTGATGTCTTTCTTTTGATATTTGGGTTGACTCATGTGTGTTTTCAATCTTTTTCCTGCACTCTTGTGAATTACATTGTCATTATTTTTTCCCTTTTTTCTGTGTTTTCTTTTATTTTTGAGTTGGAGTCTCACTCTGTCGCCCAGACTGGAGTGCAGTGGCTGCTCTTGGCCACTGTAGCCTCGACCTGCTGGGTTCCGGCGATCCTTCTACCTCAGCCTTCCAAGTAGCTGGAACTACAGGCATGCGCTACCACACCCAGATAATTTTTTGATTTATTGTAGAGATGAGGTCTCGCCAAGTTGCCCAGGCAGGTCTCGAACCCGTGGGCTCAGGCAATGCACTCACCTCAGTCTCCCAAGGCATGGGACTATAGGATGAGCCACCAAGTCTGGCTCTTCTGTGTTAAATACTTTCTTAAGTGTTTCTTGTAGAGCTGATCTAGAGGCAGCATATGTACTTAGGGATTGGATGTCTGAGAAAGATTTTAATTCTCCCTCACTGGTGAAGCTTAGCTTAGCTGGGTAGGTTATTCTTGGTTCAAATTGTTTATCGTTGAGAGCTTTGAAGATTGGGCTACAAGCATTCCTAGCCTGAAGTATTTTTGTACATAAATTTGTTGTTATTCTAATTGGTCTTCTCCAGAAGGTCATCTAACCTTTTTCTCTTGCTGCCTTTTTTCTTTTATAGCTACTTTGTTTAGGCTAATTACTATGTGTCTAGGAGTTGTTCTTCTCATTTGTTGCCTTGTAGGGGTTCTCTGAATCTCTTGTGTTTGGTTGCTTCACTGACGAAATTAGGGAAGTTTTCTTGAATAATTTCATGGATTGTTTGTTCCAGGGTAGTCTCTGTCTCTCTTTCTGCCTCAGGAAGTCCATTTACTCTTAGGTTCAGCCCCTTGAAATATTTGTTCATCTCTTGAAGGTTTTTTCTGTCCTTTTAAGCTTCTTTTCTACATTTTTGACAGTTTGCATTAGTTCCATATTTTGAATTGCAAGCTCTGAGATTTTTTCTTCTGCTTGACCTATTCTGCTTTCCATGTTTATCAGTTTGTTATCTATTTAATTCGCAGTATTTTTTACTGCTGTTATCTCAGTATCAACTCCTTCATATTTTCCTCTTGTCTCTCCTCAATTCTATTTATTCTCTCTATTAATGTCTTGGCATCTGGGTTTGTAGTTTGAGATCAGTCACTCTGGGGGCTCTTCATTGTTTATGTTCTGAAGTCTGTTTTCTCAGTGTCTGACCTCCCAGGGATCTGTGTGAGTCCCATATTCTTCTTTTGGTTTTTCTTCATTTCTGTAGCTTTTTCCCCCCACAAACATATTTTCTTTTCTCTTCTTCAATTCTGTTGTTCAGAGATTGTGGAATTACTTTTACATCTGTTTGCTCAATCTCCTATTCTTCCTTATGTGGATCCTCTGTCTTTGTTCATTTCTGAAGCTAGACTGTGGGTTGGGGGCTGTACTTTTTTTCAATTTTGAGATTTAATTGAAGGAGGAGCTATGATTCAAAATCTTTCTGTAGATCCCAGTATCCACTGACTGATGTATGGGCACCCTGGAATCCACTTCCCACTGCTTTACAATCTGTCCATGCAGTGGGGGTATAGGTTTGCTCCCTGAAAGCAAAATTAGGTAAGAAAAAGGAAAAGAGTGGAAAAAGGAAGGGGGGGGGGCAAGAGGAATGTGGACAGAGAGAATTGTAAGAAGGAAAACAGACAAAGGTACCAATTAACCAATGAAAACAGACACAAAGACAGAAAAGAGTTAAAAAAAACCCCTAAAACATACAGACAATCACACAAACACACAGACCAACAAAACCCTCCCTATTGATGTACTCTTCCTATACACAAAGAGGATGTCAAAAGAAAAAAAAATCAGTAAAATAACAGTAACAAACTCAGTACAAAAAAGTTATCAAATACAGAAAGAGAAAAAAAAACTAAAACAGAAAACTAACAAAGATGAGCAAAACAAACAGACAAAAAACAAAAATGAAAAAAATAAAAACAAGGGACCAAACTTGCTCTGAGGTCATTCCTGTACATCCAATGTCCTTTCAGCTCTGATCTCTAGCTCTCAGTGCAAGCTGATAGGGTTATTCACAGCTTGGGTCAGATGCTCCAGGCCTACTGTGGAAGGAGGGTGGATCAGATCTGGACTCACTGGCTTGCTTCCTGTCAAGTCTGCCACTCAGATCTGACCTGTCTGTGTCTGATCCAGTATGGGGGAGGGGCTTCTGTCTCTCCCTGTTTGATGAGATTTCTTTAGGTCCCAAACTGGAGGCTGGGCTGAGCTGGGCGGAGCTGTGTGGGGCAATGGAGGTATCTGCCTGATCCTGGGACAGAGAAATAGGGTGTGGTCAGTGTTTCTTCATTAGGCATAGGGCTCCTCTCTGACTCTCCCCAATCTTCTCTTTCCACTGATCAGTTCCAGGGCTCCAGCTGATTTGTTATAACAGGTGATGGTGTGGGCCAGGTATCAGGTGATGAGAATCAGCTGGATTTGGCAGACTGTTTTCAGGAAAGTCCTGCAAACAGCAGATGATCTTGTGCACCCGTGCTCAGGTCTCAGGGTGGTGGGGGCTTGCAGTCACCTTCAGAGGGGGGCCCTGGGTGCATGAACCCATGTCTCCTCTCAGACGAACTTTCACTCTCCCACCAGCACATGACTATTCATGCCGCGAGTCTTTATGGACACTTGTTTTTGTGGAGACTCTCACAGTCTGACCTGTCTGGTCACCATCTTGTATGAACTTCCTTATCTTTTACTTATTGTAGAGACGAGGTCTCGCCAAGTTGCCTGAACTGGTCTAGAACTTAGGGGCTCAGGCAATGCACTCGCCTTGGCCTCCCAAAGTGCTAGGATTATAGGCCGAGCCACTGAACCTGGCCAGCTGTCAACATTTTAATGACAATATGCTTGGTTGTGGATTTCTTTTAATTTACTCTATGTGGAGTTCATTGAATTTCTTATGTGCATAGATTGGGGTTTTTCATTAAACTTAAAGAGTTTTTTTTTTTTTTTGAGTTGGAGTCTCACTCTGTCACCCAGACTGGAGTGCAGTGGCCACTCCCAGACACTGCAGCCTCGATCTGCTGGGCTCCAGCGATCCTTCCACCTCAGCCTTCCAAGTAGCTGGAACTACAGGTGCGTGCTACCACACCCAGCTAATTTTTTGATTTATTGTAGAGATGAGGTCTCACCAAGTTGCCCAAGTGGGTCTCGAACCCACAGGCTCAGGCAATCCACTCACCTTAACCTCCTAAGGCGCAGGATTACAGGCTGAGCCACCGAGCCTGGCTAACTTAAAGAGTTTTAAGCCACTATTTCTTCAGCTACTTTTTCGCCCCTTTCTCTACTCTCTGATCCTCTACTTATGTGTTGTGGGTATACTTAATGTTATCCCACTTTTTCCTGATGCTAACTCTTTTTCCTTTCCTGCTATTCTTCAGATTGCATAATCTCTATTGATAATGCATCTTCAAGACATTGATTCTTTCATTTTTAGTTCAAATTTACTCTTGAATATCACTAGTAAAGTTTTTATTTCAATGATTTTACTTTTAAAGAGTTTCCATTTAAAAAAAAATTGCTATCTCTTTATTAATACTCTCTATTTGATAAGGCATTGTTATAAAACCTGCCTCTAATTCTTCACACATGGTTTCTTTTAGTTTTTGGAACATATTTTAATATGTATAAATGTCTCATAATTTTGTATTAAAAATCAGATTTTTTTTTTGAGTTGGAGTCTCACTCTGTCATCCAGACTGGAGTGCAGTGGCATGCTCCTGGCCACTGCAGCCTCGACCTGCTGGGCTCCAGCGATCCTTCCACCTCAGCCTTCCAAGTAGCTGGAACTACAGGCACACACTACCATGCCCAGCTATTTTTTTTTTGGGGGGGGGTTATTGTAGAGATGAGGTCTCGCCAAGTTGCCCAGGTGGATCTCAAACCCGCGGGTTCCATCAATCCACTCACCTCAGCCTCCCAAAGTGCTGAGATTACAGGCTGAGCCACCGAGCCCAGCCAAAAATTAGATAATTTAATTATGCTGTGGCACTTCTAAACCCTTAGTCCCTCAGTTGAGTTCATGTTGTTGTTGTTTGCCTGGTCAATTGTTTGCTCAGAGACTTGCCTAAGCTATTTCCATGATGTCCATTTCCCCTGCAGTTCACAGCCTTTGATGTCCCTGCTCAGATTACTTTTTTTATTTTAGCCTGGGTATCTAGAGGTTACTTTTAGTCAGCATAAGCCACTTACTGGCCAAAGGTTGTGCTTAAGTTATCTTAGTCAGACTTTACCCTTTACCTCTAGATGGGTGTGTAGCTTTGAGACAGCTATCACAGTTCAAAGAGTTTACATTATTGTCCCACATTCTGTTAGTGACAAAAAGTTTGGATTTTCCTGCTCCAGTCACTCCTGAGAAGCACAGCATTGGACATAAACACAATTTTCTAGACAGCTAGGGGTATATATTTTTAAGTCTGACTTCATAGTAGTTTCCCTTGGGTTAAAATAACTTACTCCTCAGTAAGTGTTTGATCAGAGGCGTGTTTAAAAATTTTGTGCCCGTGATGCTCCCTCTCTGGATTGATAGGTCTGAATATGACTTGAGGGATGCTTTCAAGTTTGTTCCATATCCTGCTCAAATTGCTATTAGGTGGGTTCAATCTAACACATGTGCGTAGGCTTCTTGACCTCCACACTTATTGTGCTCTCAGGAGGGCTCTTTTTGGCTATCTCACTACCTGGTTCTCTTTGTTAAACATCTGGTTGTTCTACCCCTTCACTTGTTGTTAATAGTATCATGGAGCTATGGGTTGCCATTGCCCTGGAGTTTGGAATGAGTGAGGCCAACAGCCCATTTCTCCCAAACTGATGCTTCTGCTCTATGAGCAGGTACTGAGGGTGGAGAGGTGATGTAGGTTGGATGTTTGTCCCCTCCAAATCTCATGTTGAAATATGACTCCCAGTGTTGGAGATGGAGCCTAGTGGGAGGTGTTTGGGTCATGGGGACGGATCACTCAGGAATAGCTTGGTGCACCCTCTGTGGTAATGAGGGTGCCTCACTCTATTAGCTCATATGAGAGTTGGTTATTTATTTATTATTATTTTTTGAGTTGGAGTCTCATCTGTCACCCAGATTGTAGTGTGGTGGCATGCTCTTAGCCACCACAGCCTCGACCTGCTGGGCTCCGGCTATCCTTCCGCCTCAGCCTTCCAAGTAGCAGGAACTACAGGTGCAGGCTACCACACCTGGCTAGTTTTTGATTTATTGTAGAGGCAAGGTCTCACCAAGTTACCTGGGAGGGTCTAGAACCCACTGACTCAGGCAATCCACTCACCTCATCCTCCCAATGTGCTGAGATTACAGGCTAAGCCACCAAGCCCAGTGAGAGTTGGTTATTTAAAAGAGCCTGGATCCTCTGTTGCCATGTAACAGGTGGTTTCCCTTGCCTTCTGCCTTGAGTAAATCTCCCAGAAGTCCTCATCAGAAAGCAGATGCTAGTGTCATGCTCCTTGTACAGTCTTCAGAGCAATGAGCCAAATAAACTTAATTCCTTTATAAATTACCCAGCATCAAGTATTCCTTTATAGAAACACAAATGAGCTAATACAGGGAACAGGCCCTGGCATTCTAAACTGACTCCTCCATGTATGGAACATCTACCCTACAAGTGAGCTGGTATGAGGTAATCAAGGTACCAATATTTTCTGGTCTTCCATGACTGAAATAGATCTTCTGTCCTATAAGTAGTGTCCTGTGGGATAAAACAGCAACAGTTTTCTTAGCTTTGCCTGCCACAAAGAAATTTTCTGCAACATAGAACTAGGAGATTTGAGAAAAGCAAATGGCTGACTTCATAGTAGAATCATACCTTTGAACTTAGAACTAGAGGGAGAGAAAGGTCCGTCATCAGGCTCCTTTGCTCAGAGTGTATTTGCCATAAAGACAGATTGGTGGAGTCATGATTCAAATACTGTGGTGTCTTTTGTTCCTACCAAAATTTATTAGGTATTATTAAATTAATGTTTCCCTATTTGCTATATACTCTCAGAACAATTCCCATAGATTTTAAATTATTATTATAAATAATTTCAATCAATTAAATGGTAGGTTTCTGGAGGATAATGTCTACCATGGTGCTCATTTCACCCATTCCCAAAGTCTCAATTTCACGCTTCTCCATAACTTTTAATCTCTTATTCATAGTTCTTATCTCCTTGTCTCTTATGCTATAATATAAGCAATTTCTCCAGATTTATACTCCAGTTCACTAATTATCTCTTGAGCTGGGTCTAATTTTGTGTCTAAAATAGTCAGTAAATTTTAATTCTTCATGTTTTAATTTATAGGTATTATACATCTAAAAAATATTTTTAAGAAAGGTGCCTATCATGTTTAATAGTTTCTTCATCATTTTTCAATATTTTTGACATACTTAAGTCAATTCTTGATGTTTTTAGTCTTTTTCTTTTCTCATTTTTGATGATACCATCTTTTTTCTTATGTATATTTTCTTAATTTTTTGAATTATGAGTTTATGTTTAGGTAAACTTGGGACAGAATCACAAGGGACTTTGAGGATGCTTTCCTATAAAAAATATTTGCTTGTTTTTTGCCAAGTTCCAGTTGGTGCTAATTTAGAATAATGTTCTTTCAATTTTTTAGGCTTATTAAAACAAAATAAAGATATGAAAGTGTTTAAGCACATTAGAAGGAAATAAAGTGAAAAAAGAGATATAAATTTGTTTTCTTGTTTTAATCCTACAGATGAAATCTAAGTGTGTAGTTGTAATTCAAAATTTTAAGCTCTAAATATCTAGACTCCAACTCTAACAAGTTGTCAAATAGAATCATACAATTATTAGAGCTAAGGAAAATGCCCAGAAATTGAGTAACTTACCCCCCAAAATGACCCTCTTAGTTACTTCCAGACATGAGGTAAATATCTAGGTTCCTATATATCTACTTCAGTGTTCTCTCTCCACTGTGCTAATTACAATCTCCATGCAGGGGAAAGTTTTCAAGATTATGTTACTCAAGAGAACTGTTTCATGCTCTAGAGAAACTTAAACTTGATATAGATGGAGACTCTAATTATTACAACTATAGTCACCCTAATGTGCTCTTGAATGCTCTAATTTATTTAGTATGTCTAACTGTATTTTTCTACACATTAACCAACTTTTCTTCATCTCCTCTCCTCACTACTCTTCCTAGCCTCTGCTAACCACGAGTCTACTCTATTTCCTTAAGATCAACTTGTTTAGCTCCCGCATTAGAGTGAGAACACGTCTTTATTCCTTTTAAATCTGATTTTTATATATGGTATAAGATAGGAGTCAAGTATCATTCTTTTACATATAGATATCCAGTTTCCAAGCACCATTTATTTTAAAAATTGTCCTTTTGCAAGTTATTGGTGCCTTTGCAGAAAATGAATTGTCTCTAATGGCATGGACTTCTTTCTTGGTTATCTATTCTGTTCCTTTGGTTTATGTACCTGTTTTTATGCCAACACAATGCTGTTTTGTTGTTATAGTTTTGAGTATATTTTCAAGTTAGCAAGTTATGCCTCCCACTTTGCTCTCTGTACTAAGAATTGCTTTGACTGCTCTGAGACCTTTGTGGTTCCATACTTGTTTTAGGATTTTTTTGTTCTACTTCTGTGAAGAATGTCATTGGTATTTTAATAGGGATTACATTAAATCTGTAGGTCACATTGGGTGGTATGGTCATTTTAGCAATACTATATTGGTTCTTCCAGTCCAAGAACATCTTTCAATTTTCTGTATATGCTCTTCAATTTTTTCATCAGTATTTTACAGTTTTCATTATAAAGATTTCTTACTTCTTTGGTTAAATTTATTCCTAGGTATTTTAATATTTTTATAGTTATTGTAAATGGGATTGCTTCCTTGATTTCCTTTTCAGAATATTTGCTGTTGGTGTAGAGAAATGCTACTGATTTTTATATGTTGATTTTTGTACCCTGCAACTTTACTCAGTTCATTTATCAGTTCTAACAGTTTTTTGGTGTAATCTTTATGCTTTCTAATATGAGAGTATGTTGTCTTCCAAAAAAGACAATTTGATTTCTTCCTTTCCAATTGAATTTTCTTTATTTCTTTCTTTTGTCTAATTGATTTGGCTAAGATTTCTAGCACCATACTGAATAAAAATGGCACGTTCTCACTCATATGTGAAAGCTAAAGAAAATGAACTTATGGAAGTAAGAAGCACAATGGTGGTTACCAGGTGCTGGTAAAGGTGTGTGTGTTGGGGGAGGGGATGAAAAGAAGTTGACTAATGGGCACAAACATACAGTTAAATAGAAGAAATAAGTTCTAGTGTTCAATATCAGAGTGGGGTGACTATTGTTAAGAACAATGGACTGTATATTTCAAAATAACTAGAAAATAAGACTAAAATTGTTCCTAACACACAGACATACTAAATATTTGAGGTGGCGGATAACTTAAACACTCTGATTTAACCATTACACATTTTATGCATGTAACAAAATACCACATGTACCTCCCTCAAAATATACAGATATTATATATTAATAAAAGATTTAAAAAGAAAAAATAATTATTTAATACCATTTAAAAATTCAACTCTTATCAAATGTAACCATATTTATCAAACTCTTCTAACCCAGGTGTTAAAAATATACATTTTTTTACTTGTTTATAGTGGGATAACAAGTTGTAATTTTTTTGGTTAAACAAGTAACTACATTTTAAAAGTAAAATTACAACTCAGTAGGTGGATAACATTGACCTGAGATTTCTGTAACTGAAAGACCAATCTACAGATTAAACTCTTCCAGATAGACATAACAAAGAGATTGTGGTTTCAGAGGGTATTCTTGAAATTGAATATTAACCCTGTATTTGGAGCACAGAAAGTACATAAACCCTTAACAAAAGGTTAAACTTTCAATACTTGGTTACAGTTTTCTTTATGCAATTGGCATACAAGATATCTTGCTTATATGGAACCTGTTTAAATTGTTGTTGTGAAATAAGGATGATAGAGGATTCTTTGTGTGTTTGTTTTTTTGAGTTGGGAGTGCTGTGTCCGCTCCCGGCCACCGCAGCCTCGACCTGCTGGGCTCCGGCGATCCTTCTGCCTCAGCCTTCCATGTAGCGGGAACTACAGGCACGCGCTACCACATCTGGCTAGTTTTTGATTTACTGTAGAGATGAGGTCTCGCCAAGTTTCCCAGGAGGATCTCGAACCCTCAGGCACAGGCAATCCACTCACCTCAGCCTCCCAAAGCGCAGGATTACAGGCTGAGCCAACGAGCCTGGCTGAGGATTCTTTGAATAGAAGACGAGCAAAAAATTGATACTTAGAAACAAAAGGAACTACATAAGCATTTCAGATTTTATGAATTGTTCAGTAGAGTTACAATATATCTATTCTTAATATAAATTAAATCATAAGCTTCTTTTTATGTAATTAAATATACTATAAAATTATATTTAACAAATACACTCTTTACCATATGCTGTATGTTACAGGCATGCATTATGCATTTGTACTCAAGGGTATGTACATAAAACCAAATTTAGTATTATTTGCAAGGTGACTTTTGACTATGTGATGTTTTTTCTTGTGCACTGATTTTATAATTTAAAGCAGTTTAAAAAGTATACAAAAAGAAAACCTTTAATTTTCTATAGTTACAATAGAAAACATTTAGTTAATTACAGTGATTAATTCAGAATGTTGCAGTGTATGTGAAAACATTTAGTGTTGGCTTTGTGTATGTGTACGGCTACATATAGGATTATATATATGACATGAGAGAGATAATACTCTGCTTCTCCTTAATCCAACTCTATCTATATTTTTACTAGCATTGATCACAAAATGATATGACTTTATATGACTTTTTTTGTAATTTTAGTTGTTTAAAAATTTTTTTAAACTACATGCATATCTGTAACTCCTCCACTCTTAAGCATATTTAAATACATTTATAAAAATGCACAAAAACAATGCTCCCACAGTATGAAAACATGCCTCTATATTCTAAGGCTTAAAGGTTAAGTCAGCAGGAAATTTGACAAGAAAAAAAATATTTCGAGAAATATGAATGGAAAATATCCTTTGCATGGGATGGAAGGTGAGAGGGCAGGTTTAGTGCAGGTTTGAGTTGTTTGATATATGATGAGTGTCTTTATTTATGGTATATTCCCTTAAGATGTTCTTATTTGATCCCTTGGGGGTCAGGGACAGTACCCTATACACTTTTATATCCCCGACTTCAGCACATTATGTAATAGACATTTAATGCTCATGAAATATTTCAAAATATTTTTTAAAATCTTCCTATGAATCAGTTACTGGTAAACCTGAAATCCTGTCTGACGTTTAAAAATTGAATGTGTCTAAAATTTCTCTCCATAATCAGGTCTTTCAAAAGTAATTAAAAAAATAGCCCTGGCTCATATTTGAAGCTTACATTGGCCATGTAAAAAAAAAAAAAATTGAAAATTGTTCCCTTCATTCATTAATGGTACGGTATAAGAGACCATAAAATTTTGAGTAATAAGTTTTGTGTGCATTCTGGTTTTTGCCTGCTCAGTACATGATTTTCATTAAATTAAGAGGTATATTAATCACATTGTAAAGTATAGATGATCTTTGGTGGAAAAAAAAACCCTCATTTATAACTAAAACAGCAGCTGTAGGTGTTTTTTAATAAGTTGCCTAGCTTAAGTAATTAGGAATCATCATTCCAGAGGCTCTCTAACTTTTCCTAACACAGTCTCTCAAAGGTAGACTAAGGTTGAGTTTAAAAAAAAAAAAGAAAAGAGAAAAGGAGATTGTTGTCAACAAATCATGGTCTGACTAAGGAGAATTGTATTCTTAAAAATAAACATTTCTCTCTCAGAGTTGCAAAATAGCTAGTCCTAAATCTTAATTCTTTTATTCTAGAATGACTCACAAGCTGGTCATTGTATAATTTTTTTTTAAGCTAAATTAATTTGGATGTAAACTTTGTGCTGATTTTCTGCTGTGTTTTCTAGAATTTCATTGTCAAACTATTTCCCTAGGAGCACACTAAGTAAAAAGATGGTTTTAATCAAATAAATATGTTTTCCTTTTAAAGAACCAAGCATCTCTGGCATAGACTATATGTTCTTACCAAACAGAATTACAAATTAAACTAAAATATTAAATTAATGTTAGTATAAAAATTATTTGAGATTTGTATGCTTTCATGTTATATTTTGGAACTTAAAAAATTAAATTATTCTGTCTACTCACTAATGGTGCAGTAAAATCTACCAAAAGAAATCCCTAAAACAATCTCTTCTACACAGTGTCTAAGAGATTGCAGGAGTACAATTGATTTAACAGATTAATACTGCTGCCAGTTCTTTAATTATACACCATAGTCTTAAATCAAAATAAGAAAAGGATGTCAACAATATTCGTCAGTGTTTGTTTTTCCCAACTGATAAAAATCAGATGACTTTAAGAGCTAGAGAGGTAAATTCACTTTGTTTTATTTATTAAGCACATTTTAGTTGTGATTTCTCATTCCTTCTTATTCAAAAAGAGGAGAAAATAGTACAGGTTGCCCCTCAAGCTATTAGTCAAGTGACCTAGTTTCAGTTATCCCTCTTCTGGATTTGGCCAACACTGATTTTTCCCAGATGACCATATTTTCTTTTATTCCCATACAGGCATTCCTAGAGTTTTAAAAAGAAAGTGTGGAGTTCCTCCAAAATCTGTGGTCAGAACACAAATATTTTGAAATAGTCTCCTTCCCAGCCTGCTGCAGCTATCAGCAACATCACCAGTAGTCTTTTATAAAAGAGAATCTTTAAAAGATTGTAAAGAATTTTTTAAAAAAGTTTTATAACCCATTAGTCTCTTTCATAGGACAATCAATTATGCACAATTCACATACTTTCAATTTTTTTCCTATGACTTTAGAAGTCTAGCCCTGTTGCTGGTGATACTCAAAATAATCATTATCATGACTTAATTATAAAATCACCACAATACCCAAATGATATAAGAATGAGAGAATATTTTAGAAAGGCTAAAACTTCATTATTTACATATTTTTTAAAAAGCCTCTATTTCTTTCCTGGTGCTAGAGGAAGAAAAATGTTAAGTCATTCTGAACTTTTCATGGACTTGACACTAGTAGTAAGATGGTCGGGACTTGTCAAATTCTTTTTGCCTCTAAAGGAAAAGTGGAAAGGAAAAAAAGAAGTTTTTGGTTTTTCCTAAATAATCTCTGGGCCAAAATGCTTTATATATATATATAAAATTATATATTTTGTATTACACACACACACACACACACACACACACACACACACACACACACACTATTATACATATACATCCACAAAATATGTAACAACTAATTGGTTTTTTTCTTCCTTTCCTCTTATTTTACAAAATAAAGTGGTGGTGAATACTATTACAAGTTGGTGTTTATATTAGAGAGCATTTAGATAAGAATGTGACTAACTAGAGATGGAATCCATGCTGCCCAGAGATGAATCCAATACCTATTGAGGTTTCTGTATCCCTCCTTTTTAAATACATAGCAGCATTTCTTTTTCTTTTGTATGAAAGATAATTGTTTGTTGCCTTATAGGAGGCCAAATATAGGCTGAAAGATGTGTATGAATAAATAAATTGCATTAAAGTGTCTTGCAAATGTCTGCATATTTTATACTGTATTATATATTTCCTAAATATCCCCGCTCCATTTCAAGGATAATTTAAAAATATGGCTCTCCCTACTGCCTACATTCAATATGTTCCTTCATTACTGATGTTAACAATCTAAACTTCTTTCACAGTAATTTGCCAGTGTCTGCTTTGTAAACTCATGGAGACTATCATCTCTGGAAAAAGTCTAGCTCTGTCCCAGCAGTGATGCTACAATAGAAGGCTTGCAGAGCACTGTGGTTAAATATCTCCCTCTGCAGATAATTGATGGCTTATTTCTGGGCTCTGGTGGAGAAATCTCTCATCTGAAGAAAAGTAAATAATTCCGAGAACTAAAATATCTATTATGCTATGGACAATGTCAGAAAGACATCCCCATAAAGCTATAGACACTCAGCAGAATTTATTGATAAAATAGAAAAGGTATATATAGAAACATACTCCTATCTGGGGTTCTGTTGTATATGTTAGGGGTGGGGAAAGGAGGTTTTTAGGGAGATCATTTTATCCATGAGCAGTATCTAGTCCTCTTTTGGGAACTAATTATATAGTCCCTAAATTGTCAGCTCCTGAACCCTAAAATTTTTCTCCTGTTAAAGTAAAGCAAACTTACTGGTGTGTAATGGAAATTCCTAAATTCAGGGGTGCAATATGGTTTGGAAATATGGTTATATTTTCCTTGGTTTAATAAAAACCTTAGGCAAGGCTTTTAGGCAAGGGTAAGTGTTAGGTCACACTGCCAGCAGGCCCTCCAGAATGTTGGTTAGACCTGCCAGAGTGTTGTGGGTATGTGGTGTGCAATCTGGTGCCACATGAAAGATACAAGGAATTGCACAGAAGTTAGATGAAAAGATATAGTTTATTCAGAAAGTAAATGAGAGAGAGAGAGAGAGAGAGAGATTCACCTCTCCAAGGAAGGAGAGGGGACCAGAGCTTAGGAAAACATGGCCTGGCCATAGCTCAAAGAGCGCATGGCCACATGATAACTTAGCAAGGAAATGGCAGATGGCTGCTTGTGGTTGAATACTTTTAAACATTTCCCTTTGGTGGGGGAAGGTCTTTATGGTGGTTGGGTGGAGGTCTGCTCCACATCATCATGAAGGGGAAGGTAAGCACAGGTACTGACATCAGGTTATGGACAGGAGACAGATGGGTGAGTTAGACACATGATTGCTGCCATGGTGTCTATCACATAGGTCAGGAAGGGCTGATTAGGTTAACTTGGGTCTTATGGGTAGAGGCAAATACTTGAAATAGAAAAGCTAATTAGTACAGAACAAGCTGGGGAGAGGGGTTGTGAAACAATGATCAGTAACTACCTCTGAAAACCAATTTTGTCCTTGGCTAATGATTAGAGGGTAAGTTAAGCGAACTGCTAGAAAAACATTAGATTTAGGCAATGTTAAAATGGCTGCTCATTGGGTATATTAAATCCATGCAGTGTCCTTTCAATGGTATGTTAAATCCATGTTATGCCCTTTCAGTAAGACTACACACAGAATGGGGAGCACTGGGAACATCATATTTGATTGTGCAAGGAGAACCGGGCTCTTTCCCTAGAATAATGTTTTAATTAGAGGCCAATTGCATTGCCATGTGGTTGGGCAAATGAGCCCTACATGATTGCACAATTAAGAACATACTTGTGTGGAAAATGTAGTTATGAGAATCTTATAGGAATTTCAAGAAAGAATTAAAGTGGGGCCATGTAACTACTCCACAGAAAAACTCAGCTACTGGCTCACAAGGGGACTGAGATGCAAGAGCTTATATTTTGTTTGTTTGTTTCATCTTAGAAGTAGCTACAAGTTTATCTCAAGTAGGCTGGGAAGTGCTCAAGCTATGAGACATTGTGTGGAATAATCACATATTTCTTTATCATGTAATGAGTTGCTAATGTGGTAAAAGGCATAGAGAATACCAACAGAAAATAAAGATGTGTAAGATTTCTTCCAGAAAATAGCTGACCACAGCTGACTGACAGGCTACACAGGATCCTTGTCAGTAACTACAAATAGCTTCAGATGGATTCTGATTGGAATGGACATGTACTCTCCTTTGAGTTTCATTTGTCCCGCTTCCCCACCCGCCTCCCAACAGTTTCTCGCTACTGCCAATCCTTTTCTTATTGTATTTCAATAATTGTTCAAGGTCCACTTATGAGTGAGAACATGTGACACTCAGATCTTTGTTTCTGTGAAAGATCACTCAGTATTATAGACTCAAGTCCACCCAGGTTGATGTGAAGTTCATGATTTTGTTCTTCTTTATGGCTGCATAATAGTCCATCATGTATATGTACCACATTTAAAAAAAAATCCAGTCCTCTTTTGATGGGCAGTACTGTTGGTTCCATGTTCTTGCTACTGTGAACAATGTTGGAATAAACATTCATGTGCAGGTATCTTTTTAATAGAGTGATTTGAGTTCTTCCAGGTATATTCCCAGTAGAAGGATTGTGGGGTCGTATGGAAGGTCAATTTTTAGATCTTTTAGGAATTGCCACACTGTTTCCCAGAGGCTGTACTAGCTTACACTCCCACCAACAGTGTAGAGAAGTGTTCCCTTTCTGCCACATCCTCTCCAACATCTGTTGTTTTTTGGTTATTGATGATGGCCATCCTGACTGGAGTTAGGTGGTATCGCAGTATAGTTTTCATTTGCATTTCTTTGATTACTAGTGAGGCTGCACATTTTTTCATGTATCTGTTGACTGCTCTTTGTCTTCTTTTGAGAACTATCTATTCATATCTTTTGCCCACTTTGTAATGGGGCATTTTGGGTTTTTTTTCTTTTTGGCATGTTTAAGTCCCTTCTAGATCCTAGAAGTTAGGGCTTTGTCAGATATACATTTGGCAAATACTTTTCCCCAGTCTGTGGGCTGTCACCCTCTGTCTTGATGGCTTTGTTGGCTTTGCAGAAGCTTGTCAGTTTGATGAGGTCCCACTTGTCTATCTTATCTCTTAGGGCATGGGTGCTTGAGGCTTATATTTGGAATTGGTTGCCTGTTCCAATTTCCATAAGGGTGTCTCCTGCATTTTCTAAGGTTCTTATAGTTTGAAGTTCTACATTTAGGTCTTTGATCCATTTAGAGTTGGTGTATGGTGATAGGTAGGGATCTTGTTTTAATCTTCTGCATGTAGTCAGCCAGTTTTCCCAGCACCATTTACTGAATAGGATTTCCTTTCCCCAGTGGTTGTTAGTAGAGGCTTTGTCAAAGATGAGTTGGTTGAGAAATTGAGGTTTTGCTTCTAGAATCTCTATCCTGTTCCATTGGTCTGTATGCCTGTTTTTGTACCAATACCAGGCTGTTTTGATTATAGTAGTTTTATAATAGAGTTTAAAATCTGGGAGTATGATAACTCCTGCTTTTTTTTTCCTGAAGATTGTTTTGGAAATTTGTAGTTGCTTATGTTTCCATATGAATTTCTGTATTGTCCTTTCCAGGTCTGAGAAAAATGCTGCTGGCAATGTAATGGGTATTATGTTAAATCTGTAGATTGCCTTGGGTACGATGGACATCTTAGCAATATTGATTCTTCCAATCCATGAGCGTGGAATGTTTTTCCATTTGTTTGTGAATTCTTTGATTTATTTGAGTAATGTTTTGTGGTTTTAATTGTAATGGTTTCACATCTCTGGTTAGGAAGATGCCAAGGCATTTGATTTTTTTTTTCCTGACTATTATGAATGAGATTGTGCTTTTTATGTGGTTTTCTGTTTGTTTATTGTTGGTGTATAGAAATGTGACTGTCTTTTGTACATTGATTTTATACCCTGAGACTCTGCCAAAATTCTTTATCAGTGCAAGGAGGTTTTTTTACAGATTCTCTTGGCTTTTTGAGGAACAGAAACATGTCATCTGCAAAGAGGAATAACTTAACTTCCTCTTTCCCCATTAGGATACCAACAATCTTCTTCTCTTGTCTGATTGTTCTAGCTAGGACTTCCAACACAATGTTGAACAAGAGAGATGAGAGTGGGCATCCCTGTCTTGTTCTAGTTTTCAGGGGAAGTGGTTCCAATTTCTGTCTGTTTAGCAATATGCTGGCTGTGGGTTTCTCATAGATAGCTCTTACTATTTTGAGATGTTCGATGGTTTTTATCAAAAGATTTTATCAAAAGCTGTTTCCGCATCTAATGATATAATCATGCAGTTTCTGTTTTCACATCTGTTGCCATATTTAATTATACTTATAGTCTTATGAACATTGAACGAGCCCTGCATCCTGGGGATGAAGCCTATTTGGTCGTGGAGGATGATTTTTGAGATGTGTTGTTGAATCCGATTTGTTAGAATCTGTTGAGAATTTTAGTATCAATGTTCACCAAGGATATTGGCCTGTAGTTCTCTTTGTTGGATCTTTACCTGACTTGGGTATCAATGTGATATTAGCTTTGTAAAATGATTTGGGAAGAGTTCCATCTTTCTCCAATTAACTGGAATACTTTCAGTAGGATTGGTATCAGTTCTTCCTTGTATGCTTTGTAGAATTCTGCTGGAAAGCCATTCGGTCTAGGGCTTTTTTTGTAGTTAGTTTTCTTATGACAGAGTCAATTTCCTGGATTGTTATTGTTCTGTTTAGGGTCTCGATTTCTTTTTGTTTCAACTTGGAGAGCTTGTGTGATGTCAGAAAGTCTTCCATATCCTTTAGGTTTTCAAATTTGTTTCCATATAAGTGTACATAGTAGTCTCTGATAATATTTTGTATTTCTTTGAGGTAGGTTATGACTTGGCCTTCTACATTTCTGATTGTGTTTATTTGGGCTTTTTCTCTCTTTTTCTTGGTCAGTCTAGCTAGGGGACCATCAATTTGTTTATCCTTTCAAAACACCAGTTTTTTATTTTGTGATTTTAAAAATATTATCGTTTTGTCTTCTATGTCCCTAATTTTGGCTTTTATTTTGGTGATCTGGATTCTTCTGGTGAATTTGGGGTTTTGGTGGTCTTGCTTTTCCACCTTCCTTAGGTGACTTGTTAAGCTGTTAACTTGTGATCTTTACATTTTTACATGTTTGTTTGTAGAGATATGAATTCCCCTCTTACTTCTGTTTTCATGGCATCCCAGAGATTTTCGTAAGTTGTTTCTTCATTTTCATTTGTTTCCAAGTATCTTTTAATCTCCATTTTGATTTCCATGTTGATCCAAGTGTTGCTTAGCATCATGCTGTTTAGTGTCCATGTTTTTGTGGGTTTTGGGGGAACTTTGTTGGTGTTGACATTTGTTTTTATTCCACTGTGGTCTGAGAAGGTGCATGGGAGGATTTTAATCTTGCGAGATTTGTTTATGCTTTATTTATGGCTGAGGATGTGGTCAATCTTAGAATACGTTCCACGTGATGATGAGTAGAATGTATATTCTGTGTTTATTGGGTGGAGTGTTCTGTAGGAATCAATTAAGTCCATTTGGTCAAGTGTCATAGTGATATTCTGAATCTCCTTGTTGATTCTTTGTCGTGATGATCTGTCTAGGGTCTTGAGTGGGGGTTTTAATTATTATGAGAGTATTAGAGTCAATATCTTTTTAAAGTTTACCTAGAAGCTGCTTTATGAAAGTTGGTGCTCCTATGTTAGGTGCATATATGTTTAGGATGGATATTTCTCATTGATGGATTGAATCTTTTATCATGTGTAGTGACCTTCCATATCTTTTTAAATTTTGATAGCTTAAAGGGTATTTTGTCTGATATTAAGATTGTGACTCCCGCTTTCTTTTGTGTTCTGTTTGCCTGAAATTTTGTTTCCCATCCGCTTACTTTGAGTTTATGAGTATCCTTCCTGGTGAGATGAGTTTCTTGGAGACAACATATTGTTTGCTGCCTTATTATATTTTATCCATTTTGCCATTCTATGTCTTTTCAGTGGTGTATTTAGTCCATTCACATTCAGGCTAATTATTAAAATATGAGAGTTTATCCCTGTCATGAGGTTCTTATAGAGTTTGTTGTTATTGTTGCTGTTTGTTTATTTTCTTTCTTTTGATTTTTGGGTTGATTTCTGTGTGTTTTCAGTATTTTCCGTGCATTCTTATGAAGGATATTGTCATTCTTTTTTCTCTTTATTTTGTGTTTAATACTTTCTTAAGTGTTTCTTGTAGATCTGGTCTGGAGGCAGTGTAAGCTCTTAGGGATTGATGTCTGGGAAAGATTTTATGTGATTCTATGTCCCTAATTTTGGCTTTTATTTTGGTGATCTGGATTCTTCTGCTGAATTTGGGGTTTTGGTGGTCTTGCTTTTCCACCTTCCTTAGGTGACTTGTTAAGCTGTTAACTTGTGATCTTTACACTTTTACATGTTTGTTTGTAGAGATATGAATTCCCCTCTTACTTCTGTTTTCATGGCATCCCAGAGATTTTCGTAAGTTTCGTAATTCTCTGCCACAGATGAAGTTTAGTTTATCTGGGTAGGTAATTCTTGGTTGAAATTGTTTTTCTTTGAGAACTTTGAAGATTGGGCTCTAAGCTCTCCTTGCCTGAAGTGTTTCTGTGGATAAGTCTGCTGCAATTCTACTTGGTCTTCCCCTGTAGGTAGTTTGACCTTTTTCTCTTGCTAACTTTAGGATTTTTTAATTTTATACCTACTTTGTGTAGGCAAATTATTATGTGTCTAGGAGTTGGTCTACTCATTTTTCATCTTGCAGGGGTTCTCTGAATCTCTTGTGTTTGAATTGTCATGTCACTGATGAGATGAGAGATGTTTTCTTGGATAATTTTATGGAATGTTTGTTCCAGGGTAGTCTCTGTCTCTCTTTCTGCCTCAGGAAGTCCAATTAATCTTAGGTTCAGCATCTTAAAATAATCGCTCATCTTTTGAAGGTTTTGCTCTCTTTTTATGCTTCTTTTCTTTGTTTTTGACAGTTTGGGTTAGTTCCATATTTTGGTCCTCAAGCTCTGAGATTCTTTCTTCTGCTTGGCTAATTCTGTTTTCCATGCTTATCAGTTTGTTATTTATTTCATTCACTCTATTCTTTATTGCTATTATCCTAGTTATCAACTCCTTTATTCCTTCCTCTTGTCTCTCCTTAATTCTATTTATTCTCTCTATTAATGTCTTGATATCTGGATTTGTGGTTTGAGACCAGTCATTCTGGGGGCTCTTCATTGTTTGCATTCTGAAGTCTGTATCTCAGAGTCTGACCTCCCAGGGGTCTGTGAGACCCATATTCATATTTTGGTTTTTCTTCATTTGTGTAGAGATTTTTCTTCCTCCTCTTTTTTCCCCCTGCACTTTAATTCTGTTTTTCAGGGATAAGGGGGATAGCTTTTACTTCTGTTTGCTCAATATTCTTCCTTACGTAGATCCTCTGGCTTTGTTCAATTCTGAAGCTGTACTGTGGTGGTGGGCTGTACTTTTTGCACTTTTGAGATTTAATTGAGGGGGGAAGCTGCGATTCAGAATCTATCTGCAGATCCCAGTATACACTGACAGGTGTGTGGACCCCTGGAACACATTCTCCACTGCCTACAATCTGTCCATGTAGTGGGGGAATAGGTTTGCTCTCTGAAAGCAAAATGAGGTAAGAAAAAGGAAAAGAATGGATAAAGGAAGGGGTGGGGATGAGAGGAAGGTGGAAAGAGAGGAGTTAAGAGTAAAAACAGACAGATGGATATACCAACTAACAAATGAAAAGAGACACAAAGACAGAAAAGAGTAAAAAAAAAACCTAAAACATACAGACAATCACATAAACACACAAACTGACAAACCCCCATCCCCATTGATGTACTCTACCTTAAAAATACCCATACACAGACTAGATGTCTTTTTAAAAAACAATAAAATAACAGAAACAAAGCAAGCATGAGGATGTTATCAAAAACATAAAGAGAGAAAAAATAGTATAACAAAAAACAAACAAACAAAAATGAGTGAAACAAACAGACACACACATGCACACAAAACTTGCTCTGAGGTCATTCCTGTAAGTCCAACTTCCTTTCTGCTCTGATCCCCAGTCCCTCCCCTCTGTTTTCAGTGTAGGTTGATAGGGTTGCTCTCAGCATGGGTCAGATGCACCAGGTCTACTGTGGGAGGAGGGTGGATCAGATCTGAACTCACCAGGCTTGCTGCCTGTCAAGTCTCCCACTCAGATCTGATGGGTCTGTATCTGATCCAGCATAGGGGAGTGGCTTTTGTCTCTCTGAGTTTGATGAGAATATCCTAGTTCCCAAGTTGGAGGCTGGATGGAGGTGGGCGGGTCTCCGCCTGCTCCTGGGACAGAGAAAATGTTTATGGTCAGCGTTTCCTCACTGGGGGTGGGGCTCTTCTCCTGCTCACCCCAATCTTCTCTCTCCATAGATTGGATCTGGTGCTTCAGCTGCTTTGCTATCATAGGTAATGGTGTGGGCCAGGTGCTAGGTGATGATAATCAGCTGTATTCGGCAGGCTTTTCTCAGGAGAGTCCTGAGAATAGCAGATGATTCTGTGGCCTGGCAGCTCCAATCTCAGGGCAATGGTGTGTTACAGTCACCTCCAGTGGAGAGCCCTGGGTACATGAACTCGTCACCCCTCAAACAGAATTTCACTCACCACTAGCACATGCCTACTCATGCAGAGAGTCTTTTTTGACTTTTTTTAGTTGGAGTCTCACTCTGTCACCCAGACTGGAGTGCAGTGGCCACTTGCAGCCACCGTAGCCTCGGCCTGCTGGGCTCTGGCAATCCTTCCACCTCAGCCTTCTGAGTAGCTGTAATTACAGGCATGCGCTACCACGCCCAGCTGATTTTTTGATTTATTGTAGAGATGAGGTCTCACCAAGTTTCCCAGGGGGTTCTCAAACCCACAGGCTCCAGCAATCCACTCACCTCAGCCTCCCAAAGCGCGGCATTACAGGCTGAGCCACCGAGCCCGGATGATGCAGAGAGTCTTTATGGACAATGGCTTTTGTGGAGACTCTCACAGTCTGTTACCATCTTGCTGGAAGTCCTAAGTAGATTTTTAGAGTAAGAATATCCCCAAGAATAGAAAAATAGCACTTTATAATAATATATGGGTAAGTAGAAATAAAAACTTAAAAGCATATGCCACTGACATCAAGGTTTCAAAATATATGTAGCAAAAACTGACAGAACTGAAAAAATGATGGATCTACAATTATACTTTGAATCTTTATGTAAAATGTTCAGTAATAAATAGAATAAAGATACAAAAGATAAGGTTATAGAACAGCTGAACAATATGACCAACCAACTTATTTATACTTCTAAAATACTCCACTCAAAACCAGCAGAATATACAATTATTTCAGATGTTCACAGAAAATTTACAAAGACCTGATTATGTTTCATAAAACAACTTTCAATAAAATTAAGAGGATTTGGATCAACAACAAAGATACACTGAACGGTAGCAACAACAACAACAACAAAAACAGAAATTAATGTGTGTCTAAATAATGCAGATGTAAAAAAACTCAAAGGAAATTATAAAATGTTTAAATGAAAATAAATAAATATATATTCACAATATATGAGAAGTGATATGCAGGTGAAGAGGTACTTGAAGAAAACACTCTACAGCGCTAGAATTGATAAACTCTTTAATCTTTCTTAAACCAATTAGGATTTAAAAAGATAATGAGGCCAGGCTCAGTGGATCAGCCTGTAATCCCAGCACTTTGGGAGACTGAGGCAAGTAGATTGCTTGAGTCCATGGGTTCGAGACTCACCTGGGCAACTAGGTGAGACCTCATCTCTACAATAAATCAAAAATTGGCTGGGTATGGTAGTGCACACCTGTAGTTCCAGCTACTTGGAAGGCTGAGGTGGAAGTATCACCGGAGCCCAGTAGGTCGAGACTGTGGTGGCAGCCAGGAGTGTGCCACTGCACTCCAGCCTGGGCAACAGAGTGAAACTCATACTCAAAAAAAAAAAAAAAAAAGAAAAAGGGACAAAATCATATTGGTAATAAGGGAAGAGTGTGAAAGAAATAATGTAAAAGAGGAGAAATTACAAAATAAATTTGATAACCTAAATAAAATGGGCACATTCTTTGAAAGACACAAGCTATCAAACTCACTCAAGAATAAATAATTGCACTGAATAATTTGTATTTAATATATTGCATTCATAGAAATCTTTCTACAAAACAAAAATCTTTAGTTCCATGATTTTATGTTAAATTCTACCAAACATTTAGGAATAAACAAAATTAATTCTATACTACCTCTCATTAGAAAATAGAAGACACTTCCCAACTCATTTTATGAGGCCGTTATTACCCTGATTTCAAAACTTAAAGGTATTACAAGAAAAAAAAGATCTCCCATGAACATAGACATAAAAATCCTTAATATTTTAGCAAATTTCAACTTGAAAGGGTAATACAGTATAATTTGGTTGAATTTATCCCAGGATTTCAAGGTTGGCTTAATATTTTAAAATCTTAATCAGTGTAATTGAACAAATTATTGAAAAAATAGAAAAAAGTAACAAATTAATAACTATTCATTGAGATCTCTAGGAATAGAAGTGAATTTCCTCAAACAATAAATATCATCTACCAGAAAACCAAAATTACATCATACTTAATGGTTAAAGACTAAATGCTTTACAGTTTATTTTGGAAACAGCACAGATATGCCTGCTCTCAATTCTTTCATTTAATATTGTACTGCCATTACTTATTGTCAAACTCAAAAATGGAAGAAAAAGACAGAAGTCATAGAGATTTGAAAGGAAGAAATAAAACTTTATTCTCAGATTGTATGTTTATTTATGTAGAAAATTCTAAAAAAAACACAAAAAGACTATACTAGGACTAATAAGTAAACTTAACATAGTTATAGAATACAAGGTAAATATTTATAAATATTATTAATTTACAACGTAAATTAATTTTTTTCTCTCTGCTAGCTATGTACAATTGAAAATTGAAATAAAAAGACCAGTTACAATAGCATTTGAAATTCTTAGGTATATATTTATAAAAATATTTGCAAATCTTATATGCTTGATTTTTAATTTGACAAATCATTTTTTTACAAACAACTTTAATAAATAAAAAATATTTTTTCATTGATTGTAATACTTGGTATTATTAAGATGTCAATTCTCTCAAAATTGATAACATATTTAATAATCCTAATTGCTTTTTGTAAAAATTGATATGTTAATTACAAAATTTCTATGAAAACACAGATATCTAATAATAAAAAAATGAAAAGAAAATAATGTTGAAGGACTTATGCTACTTGATTTCTAGTGTTGCTATAAAGCTGTTTTAAATTAAAGCTGTGATATTGACATAATAGTAAACATAGATCAGTAGAAAAGAATAAAATTCAGAAATAGAGCTATATCTACAAGGTCAATTGATATTTAACAAAACTTTCAGGGCAACTCAATAGGGAAAGGATAGTCTTTTCTCTCTCTCTCTCTCTCTCTCTCTCTCTCTCTCTCACACACACACACACACACACAGAGAATGAAAGAAAGAAATACAAAAACAATATATCCCCAGTAATATACACAAAAGTTAACCGAAAATGGGTGATATAGGCCTGTTTATAAGAACTGAAGTTCACAATTATCTAGAAGATAAAAAAGGAAATCTTTATAACTTTGAACTTTGGCAGTTTTCTTAGTATACAAAAAAGCATAATTTCTAAAAGAAAAATATTGATGAATTTAATGTCATAACAATTAAAACATTTTTCTCCTCAAAATATGCTCTAAAAAGTGAAAGATAAGTAGACACTAAGGGAAAATATTTGCAAAACATATATCTGATAGAGTACTGATATGCAGAATATTAAAAAATGTATAATTCAGTAGTAAGAAGGAAAAAAAGTTAAAAATGGGCAAGATATTTGAGTAGACACCTTACAGATGAAACATGTAAATGGCAAATAAACAGATGGAAATGTATTCAATGTCATTAATCACCAAGAAAATGCAAATTATAAATAAAGGCAATGTGTGCTACCACAGTAAAATACCATAATAATCTCACAGCAATGTCTACAATGTGGATATGTCTAGCAATATAAAGTGTTGATGAGAATGTACAGCCCCCAGATATCTTCTTTTCCTTCTTCTTCTTCCTCTTCTTTTATTTCTTCCACATTTGCTATTTCTTTAGTCTTCTTGTTTGGAACAAAAAGTAAAGAATTCACATATGTCACCATCTAAGCACCTGTTTCAAGTGAAACATCAGCTTTCAGCTTGCAAAATTAAGCATACATCAGCAGAAGAACATGTCAGTTACTTTTTTCATCTTGAAGAAATTGCCAGGATAACCACAATCCCACAAACGTCTCTGTGTTGAATCACAGAGATGGAACAAAAAGAAAAGTGGCCTTTTCCATTTCAAATCATGGAAGTAATGTTTAGAGAAGAAATATCCACATTTCAAAAATAGAGAAAGTGACCGGATAAAATAAATAAGACAACCCGCTCTAGGAGACAACATAGAGACACCACATATTTAGAAGGTTAAGATGGGAGTCCTGCTTGAGGGCAGGAGTTTGAGGCTGCAGTGCATAATATCATGCCTATAAGTAGTCACTGGACTCCTACATGGGCAACATAGCAAGACCCCAGTTTTGCTAAGTCCTGAGTTCAAAATTTTGTTTTTGAGATGAATATAAAATCACTTAATGTCAAGAAAATGTTCTTCCTTTGAGAAGGAACTTCACATGGTCCAACAGATGTTCTAGACCTCCTGGGGGCAGGAACAGCCCTGAACAGAGAACAGTTTGCAGCAGCAGCATGCCTCATTCCACCATCTTCACACCTCCTCAAGTCCTCATCATGAATATATTCTTACAATGCAAAATGGTGCAACCATTTTGGAAAAAGTTTTGTGGTTTTTTAAAAAATAAAACTAAGCATAAAATACTCATGCAATCCATATGTATGGTATGTTTGAAAATTCTAATTATATAACTGTTTTAAGAAAACTCAGCAAACTTTAAGAAAATTTAGAAAAACAATTCAGTGTAATAAGAAAGAAAATAAATGACCAGAATGAGGCACTTAAAGAAGAAATAAATAACAACAACAAAACACCAATATTTGGAACTGAAAAATATAATGAATGAAATGAAAAATGCAGTGGAAACAAGAAAGTTGCTTGATTAAAACAGAATTGATCAAGAAAAATAATTTGTGAACTCAAGTTTATTTGAAAATATATAATTAGAGAAGAAAAAAAGAAAAAAGAATAAACAGGAATTAAGAAAGCTTATAGATAGGACAGCATCAACAAAGCAAATTTTTGAGTCATCGATGTTAAAGAAAAAGCATAGAAAGATAAAGTAGTGGAAAGTTTATTTAAGTAAATAATTGCAGAAAATTTTCCAAACCTAGAGAAAAATAAATATTTATGAACAGGAAGGTAAAAGATTTTCAATCAAATTTAATTCAAACAAGACTGTCTCAAGACATAGTATAATTAAATTGTTGAAATAAAAGACAGAGAGCATATTCAAAGCACAAAATAAACAAACTATAAAGGAGTTCTAATACAAATAGCAACAGATTTCTTAGCAGAAATCTCACAGGCCAGTAAAGAGAGGAGTAATATGTTAAAAGTCATGAAGAAAAAAAAAACATAAGAAAGCAAAAACCTTTTTAACTAAGAATAATGTAACAAGCCATTGTCCAGCAGAAACAAAGGAGAAATGAAGACGTTCCCAGGCAAACGAAAGTTGAGGGAGTTAATTACCATGAAACCTGTCTTATAAGAAATGTTAAAGGGAGTTCTTTAAGTTGAAAGAAAAAATGTTAATGAATAACATGAAAATATTTCAAAGTACAAAACTCCACCAGCTAAAGTAAGTAGATGGTCAAATTCAGAATACTCTAATGTTGTAATGGTGGTGTGTAAATCACCTGTTTTTGATATGAAAATTTAAAGACAAAACTGTTGAAAAATAAGATATAGTAATTTCTTAAGAGATATGCAACATAAAATATGTGAATTGTGACAATAAAAACTCAAAATGTTGAAGGGGAAGTGAAGTAAAGGGTTTCTTGTTTTGCAATCAGTTTTTTTCAGATCCAAACAAACTTGTTATAACTATAAAATATTTTACATATAAATCATAATAAGCACAAAGCAAAAAACTTTTAGAAGATACATATACACAAAAAGTAAGAAATCAAAGCATATTACTGGAGAATAATCACTTAATTACAAAGGAAAATAGAAAATGGAAAAATGAGAAAAAACTAAGCCTACAGTTTGTAGAATAAAGACAAATAATAACTATCAGAGCAGAAATAAATACACAACAGAAAACCAATATAGTTTTCCTCTCTGGCTGATGAAGTAACTCCATGAAGGACCTTAAAACTCCAACAGCTACGGTATGCCTTTCTGCGCCTTTGGCACTAGTGAAATACTGCAACTCATCAGTGATAACAAAGCAGATATTGGAAGTATTTCAGAAAGAAGGGATAAAACAAACAAGTTCTGGCAAAACAAATTTCCAAGAAGCCCTGAGGAATGCAGAAAAGGGCTAGCTGACCCCTTTGAGAGAGTGTTTTCCTTCTAAGGGTTGTAAGTGTAGGAGCTCCTGGCAAGATGGCGACGGCATAGGTGGACTTGTGAGATTCTCCCAATGTGAGCTCCCAAAAAGACTCTTACTTTGATTCCCCCATCCCCCAGCTCACCACCAGCCATGCTGGTCCGAAGCCTGGGGACCTTTGGTCCCACGCAGGGCCGGATATTGCAGCCCCCTGCTGCTGCTGTTCCACCATGTGTGTGGGAGTCTCGGGTCTCACCTCCCTCCCTGGCTACATTGTCTCTCACCCAGCACCTAGCACCAAGCCACTGGTCACTCAGGGAGACTCTGGGGCCCACCCCTCAGAGATACCGGTAACATTCCTGGCTGAAGTACCCTGTGGGGGGCCTAGGGCCACTCTTGCCATTCACCGCCTGCCCTTCGGAGCTTTGGAGCTCTAGAACTCTGGGCCCAACCTGGCTGAGGCACTCAGCGCATGACCCCAAGCTTGGGGACCCAGACAAGCGGAGAGAAATGGATCTGCAAAAGAGAATCTGCCTCGGCCATTCTCCAGGCAGAGACTTTCATTGCCCTGCCCACCTATCAACAAACCCCACCTCGGTTCCTAAGGTAACATCACTAAACAGGAGACAAAGCCACACCCCTACGCTGAATCAGACAAAAGCAACCCCCAGGCAGCAGACTAAAAAAAAAACCAAAAAACAAACCCAAACCATGAGTAAATCTTGCTGCCTGTAACAAAAAATAAAGGGGAGAGGCCAGAGATCAGAGCTGAAGTGATTTTAGTCTGATCTCTTATTGTGACTTATGATTTTATCATTTTGGCTGTTTATTTTGATCACTTTTGTTGTTTGCCTTCTGACTTACACTGTTTCATGATTTTATTGGTTTGTCTCTGTGTAGCTATTAATATTCTTTAGGGAATCTTTCTGATGTGTCTTTTTTCACTTCTTTCCGGCCTTGTGTCTCTTTCTTACCTGATATTTGGTATGTATGTCTGTTTTCCCTCTTGCTCTTCTCTCTTTCTAACTTCCTACTGCTCCCCCGTTCCTCCATTATTTTCCTCTTTTATACCCCTTTTTAATCTAGGGACCAAGACTACATACTGCTACACAAACAAATTGTAAGGCAGAGGGAAATAGGTTCCAGTGTGCTCATACACCTATTCGTGGATGCTAGAATCAGCATATACATTCTGAACCACAGCTTCCCCCTCAATTAAACCTCAAAATGGCAAAAAGTACAGTCTGCAGCCAACACTCCAACCTCAAAAGTGAACAAAGCCAGAAGACCGTCATAAGGAAGAACAGGATATTGCAGAAGTGAAACAAAAGCAACCCTACTTTCCCTCAAAAACAGAATTAAAGAAGGGAAGGGAAAGGGGGAGAGAGAGAGAGAAATCTACACAAATGAAGAAAAACCAAAAGAAGAGTACGGGTCTCTCCCAGACCCCTGGGAGGGCAGACACTGAGAAAACTGACTTCGGAATGCAAACAATGAAGAGCCCCCAGAATGAAGGGTCTCAAACTACAAACTTAGATATCAAGACATTAATGGAAAGATTAAAAAGAATTGAGGAGACACAAGAAGAAACTAGGAAGGGGCTGATATCTGAGATAACAGTAATAAAGAATACTGTGAATGAAATAAATAACAAACTGATAAGCATGGAAAGCAGAATTACCCAAGCAGAAGAAAGAATCTCAGAGATTGAGGACCAAAATATCGAACTAAACCAAACTCTTAAAAACACAGAAAATAAGCTCAAAAAGACAGAACAAAACCTTCAAGAGATGAGCGATTACTTCAAGAGGCCAAACCTAAGAGTAATTGGCCTTCCTAAGGCAGAAAGAGAGACAGATACCACAATGGAACAAACTTTCCATGAGATCATTCAAGAAAACTACCCTTATCTAATCAATGATGCAAAAATTCAAACATAAGAGATTCAGAGAACCCCTGCAAGACAAAAAATGAGAAGACCAACTCCTAGACACATAATAATTTGCCTAAACAAAGTAGGCATAAAAGAAAAAATCTTAAAGGCAGCAAGAGAAAAAGGCCAGATCACCTACCATGGAAGACCAATCAGAAAAGCAGCAGATTTATCTACAGAAACCCTGCAGGCTAGAAGAGCTTGGAGCCCTATCCTCAAAGTCCTAAAAGATAAAAAATTTCAACCATGAATAACCTACCTGGCCAAGCTAAGCTTCTTCAGCGAGGGAGAATTAAAATCTTTCCCAGATATCCAATCCCTAAGAACTTATGCTGCCACCAAACCACCTCTACATGAAACACTTAAGAAAGTACTAAACACAGAAGAAAAGGAAAAAAGAACAACATTCTTCACAAGAGTACAGGAAAAAGAATAAAATATACATGAACCAACCCCAAATCCCAAAGAAAGACAAAAAAACCAAGTGGAAGAACAACAACTCTATAAGAACTCTATGATCGTGACAAACTCTCACATTTCAATAATTACCCTGAATGTGAATGAACTAAATGCACCATTGAAAAGACACAGAATGGCAAAATGGATAAAATATCAACAGGCAACAATATACTGCCTTCAAGAGACCCAACTCACTAGAAAGGACATACACAGACTCAAAGTAAGAGGATGGGAAACAAATTTTCAGGTGAATGGAACACAAAAGGAAGGAGGAGTTGCGATTCTAATTTCAGACAAAATACCATTTAACCTATCAAAAATTAAAAAAGATACAGAGGACCACTACATAATGAGAAAAGATTCACTCCATCAATAAAAAATATCTATCCTAAACATATATGCACCCAACATAGGTGCGCCAACTTTTATAAAGCAACTTCTAGGAAAACTAAAGAAAGATATTGACTCTAACACCATCATAACTGGGGACATTAATACCCCACACACAACCCTAGATGGATCATCAGGACAAAAAATCAGCAAGGAGACCTGGAACCCCAATGTGACTCTGGACCAAATGGACTTAATTGATACCTACTCCATCCAAAGACCACAAAATACACATTCTACTCATCACCACATGGAACGTATTCTATGATCGACCACATAATTGGCCATAAATCAAGCATAAGCAAATTTAAAAGGACCGAAATACTACCGTGCACCTTCTCAGACCACAGTGGAATAAAAATAAACATTAACACCACCAAGGCCCCCCAAAACCCACAAAGACATGGACACTAAACAGTATGATGCTAAACAGCACCTGGGTCAATGATGAAATCAAAACAGAGATCAAAAGTTACCTGGAAACAAATGAAAATGAAGAAACATCTTACCAAAATCTATGGGACGCCTTAAAAGCTGTAGTAAGAGGGGAATTTATATCCCTGCAAACACACATGAAGAAAATGGAAGGAACACAAATTAACAGCCTGACAAGCCACCTAAAGAAGCTGGAAAAGCAAGATGACAAAACTCCTAATTTCAGCAGAAGAATCCAGATCACCAAAATAAAAGCCCAAATCCAGGACATAGAAGACAAAAAGATAATACAAAAAAATCAATGAAACAAAAAGCTGGTTCTTCGAAAGGATAAACAAGATTGATCGTCCCCTAGCTAGACTGACCAAGAAAAAAAGAGAAAAAACCCAAATAAGCACAATCAGAAACACAAAAGATGAAGTCACATCTGGACCCTGAAGAAATACAAAAGATCATTAGAGACTACTATGTGCACTTGTATGGAAACAAACTTGAAAACCTTAAGGAAATGGAGGACTTTCTGACATCACACAACCTACCTAGGTTGGAACAAGAAAAAAATGAGACCCTAAATAGACCAATAACAATCAAGGAAATCAACTACATAATAAGAAAACTACTTACAAAAAAAGCCCTGGTCCAGATGACTTTCCAGCAGAATTCTACAAGACATTTAAGGAGGAACTAATACCAATCCTACTGAAGGTATTCCAGGTGATTGAAGAAGATGGACCTCTCCCCAAATCATTTTACGAAGCCAACATCACATTGATGCCCAAGCCAGGTAAGGACCCAACAAAGAAAGAGAACTACAGGCCAATATCTTTGATGAACATAGATGCTAAAATTTTCAACAAGATCCTAGCAAACCGGATTCAACAATACATCTCAAAAGTCATCCATCATGACCAAGTAAGTTTCATAGCTGGATGCAAGGCTAGTTCAACATTTGTAAAATCATAAATGTAATTAAATATATCAACAGAGGTCAAAACAAAAACCACATGATTAAATCATTAGATGCAGAAAAAGTTTTGATAAAATTCAGCACCCCTTCTTGATACAAACCCTCAAACATCTAGGCATATGGGGAACATACCTCAAAATAGTAAAAGCCATCTATGAGAAACCCACAGCCAGCATACTCCTAAATGGACAAAAATTGGAACAATTTCCTCTGAAAACTGGAACAAGACAAAGATGCCCACCCTCATCCCTCCTGTTCAACATAGTATTGGAAGTCCTGGCTTGAGCAATCAGAGAAGAGAAGGCAATCAGGGGTATCCAAGTAGGAAAAGAGGAAGTCATGTTATCTTTCTTTGCAGATAATATGATTGTGTACCTTGAAAACCCAAGAGAATCTGTCAAAAACCTCCTTACACTGATAAAGTCCTTTAGCAAAGTCTCAGGATATAGAATAAATGTGCAAAAGACAATCACATTTCTTTACACCAATAATAAACAAACAGAAACCCATATAAAAAACACAATTCCATTCACAATAACCACAAAAAAAATGAAATACCTTGGCATCTTCCTAACCAGAGACGTGAAAGACCTTTACAATGAAAACTACAAAACACTGCTCAAAGAAATCAAAGATGACACATACAAATGGAAAAATATCCCATGCTCATGGATTGGAGGAATCAACATTGTGAAGATGTCCATCTTACCTAAGGCAATCTACAAATTCAATGCAATACCCATCAATTCACCAGCAACATTCTTCTCAGACCTAGAAAAAACAACACAGGAATTCATATGGAAACACAAACGTCCAAGAATAGCCAGAACAATCCTCAGCAAAAAAAAAAAAACAAAGCAGGTGGTATCACATTACCAGACTTCAAGCTTTACTATAAAGCTACAATCATCAAAACAGCTTGGTACTGGTATAGGAACAACCATATAGATCAATGGAATAGAATTGAGATTCCAGAAGCAAAACCTCAATTTCTCAACCAACTCATCTTCGACAAAGCCTCCACCACCTACCACTGGGGGGAGGAGAACCTATTCAGTAAATGGTACTGGGAAAACTGACTGACCACATGCAGAAGATTGAAACAGGACCCCTATCTATCCCCATACACAAAAATTAACTCTAAATGGATCAGAGACCTAAATGTAAAACCTCAAACCATAAGAACCTTAGAAAATGAAGGAAATACCCTCATGGAAATCGGAACTGGCATCCAATTCCTGAACAAAACCTGAAACCCACAGGCCATAAGAGATAAGATAGTCAAGTGGAAACTCATTAAACTGACAAGCTTCTGCAAAGCCAAAGAAACCATCAAGAGAGCAGGGAGACAGCCTACAGACTGGGCAAAAGTATTTGCCAACACCAGGTCTGACAAAGGCCTAACATCTTGGATCTACAAGGAACTCAAACATGCTGAAAGAAAAAAACAAACAACCCTATTATAAAATGGGCAAAAGATATGAACAGACACTTCACAAAGGAAGACATCCGAGCAGCCAACAGACACATGAAGAAATGTTCAACCTCACTAATCATCAGAGAGATGCAAATCAAAACCACACTGAGATACCACCTAACTCCAGTCAGAATGGCAATTATCAACAACTCAAAAAATAACAGCTGCTGGAGAGGGTGTGGCAAAAAGGGAACATTTCTACACTGTTGGTAGGAGTGTAAAGTAGTGCAACCTCTGTGGAAAGCAGTATGGCGATTCCTAAAAGCTCTAAATATCAACCTCCCATATGACCCTAACCCCCCTACTGGGAATACATCCTGAAGAACTCAAATCACTCTATCAAAAAGATACCTGCACACGTATGTTTATCGCAGCATTGTTCACAATAGCAAGAACCTGGAAGCAACCATGCTGCCCATCGAAAGAGGACTGGATTTAAAAAATGTGGTACACATACACGATGGAATACTACACAGCCATAAAAAAGAACAAAATCATGAATTTCGCAGCAACCTGGATGGAACTAGAATCTATAATACTGAGTGACCTCTCAAAGAAACAATGATCTGAGTATCACATGTTTTCACTCATACAATGGACCTTGAATATCCAATGTAATACTGTAAGAAAATGACTGACAGTAGTGGGAAACTGTGGGGGGGGGAGATGGGATTAACGGTAGCAAATATCTGTCTGGAGACGGGGAAACACCTCTTATCAACAAGGATGCCTGAATGAAACGTATTTGTATACCTAACACTTAACTGTACCCCACAATATCATAATAAAATAAATAAGTAAATAAATAAATAAAAGAAAACCAATATAATAGATCAACAAAACCAAGAGTTGACTTTTGAAGAGATAAACAAAAATCAACAAACCTTTAGCCAGATTAAGAAAAAAAAAGAAAAATGAGAGAAGAGTAAATAAAATCAGAAGTGAAAAAGGGAATTATAGCTAATATAAGAGATCAAAGTTTGTAAGAAACTATTATTAATAATTATATGCCACCAAAGTGGATAACCTAGAAGAAATGAGAAATTTCTAGACACATGCAACCTGCCAAAACTGAATTATGAAGAAATAGAAAACCTGAACAAACCAATAAAAAGAAAGGAGCTTGAATCAGTAATGCAACTTTCTCACAGGAAACTGAAACCCAGGACCTAATGTGTTCATTTTTAAGTTCTATCAAACAATTAAAGAAGAAAAGATATCACTGCTTCTCAATTTATTTCAGAAAATTGAAGAGGAAGGAGTGCTTCCAAGCTCATCTTATGAGTCCAGTACTACCACAATACCAATGCCAGACAAGTACACAGACAAGAAAAGAAAACTCTAGGCCTATATACATGCAAAAGTATGTATCTAAAAATCCTTAACAAAATAGTAACAAACTGAATCTGACAGCACATTGAAAATGTCATTTACCATGACCACATAGCATCCATCTCAGAAATGCAAGAGCAGTTCAACATATGCAAATCTATAAATGTGATATATGACATTAACAAAATAAAAAACAAAAGTCATATAATCATTTCAATAGGTGCAGAACAGGAATTTACAAAATTTGACATACTTTCAAAATGAAAACCCTCAAAAAATTAGGGATAGAAGAAATGTATCTCAACACAGTTACCACCACTTGTAACAAACCCACAACTAACATCACATTATGGAGTAAGAGTTGAAAGCTTTTCTTTGAAGATCCAGAACAAGACAAGGATGGTCATTTCTGCCAACTCTAATCAACATAGTCCTAGAAGTCTCAGCCAGAGCAGCTAGGCAAGAGAAATAAATAAAAGCCACCAAAATTTTAAAGGATGAAGTTGAATTATTTCTGTTTGCAACATAATATGATATAACATACACACACATGAAATATATATTATAATATATAAATTATATATAGTATATTATATATAACATCATATAGTTGTATATATAAAGCCCTAAAGACAACCAAAAAATGTTAGAACAAAAATTTCAGTGAAGTTGCAGGTTGTAAAATCAACATACAAAATACAGTAGCATTTCTATATACTAAAAGCAAACTAAATGATAAAAGAAATCAAGAAAACAAATAAATTCATAAGAGCTACAAAAAAAAACTTCAAAGTAAATTTAAAAATCTCAGCACTAAAAACTATAAGACACAGATGAAAGAAATTGAAAAAGACACAAAGGGGAAAATGTCCTGTGTTAATGGACCTAAGAATTAATATTGTGAAAATGTCCATGCTACCCAAAGCAATCAACAGATTCAGTGCAATGTCTTTCAAAATACCAGAGACATTCTTCAGAGAAATAGAAAAGCAATCCTAAAATGTATATGGAACTACAAAAGATCCCCAATAGTCAAAACAATCTTGAAACAAAAAGAACAAATTTAGAGACATCACACTGCCTGAGTTCACCATATACTACAAAGTCACAGTAACCAAAGCAGCATGATACTGTCATATAAAGGGACACATAGACCAATAGAATAGCATAGAGAACCTAGAAATACATTCCTACATTTACAGCTAACTGATTTTTGATAAAGGTGCCAAGACACATGATAAGGAAAGAATAGTTTCTTTAATAAATGGTATTGGGCAAACTGGGTATTCACGGGCAGAAGAATGAAATTGGACCCTTGTTTAATACCATATATACAAAAGATAACTCATAATGAATTAAAAAATTAAATACAAAGCTGGAAACTATAAAACTACTAGAAGAAAACAAAAGGAAAAAGTTCCACAACATTGCTCTGGACAGTGAATTTTTAGGTAAAACACCAAAAGTGCAGGCAACGAAAGCAAAGATAGACACATTGAACATTATCAAACTAAAAAGTTTCTGCACATTACATAAAAAAATTAACAAAATTAAGATACAACCCACATATTGGCAAAAAATATATGCAAAATATGTATCGAATAGGGTAATATTTAAAATATATAAGAAATGTTAATTAACAGCAAGGAAAAAAATAACCCAATCAAAAATGGCCAAAAAACATGAATAGACATTTCTCAAAAGAAGACATATAAATGTCTAACATATATGTAAAAACATGTTCAACATCACTAGTCACCAGAGAAATGCAAATCAAAACCACAATGAGATATAACCTCTCACCTGCTAAATGGCTATTATAAATAAAAGATAAGTATTGGTAAAGATGTGAACAAAAGGGAATGGAAATACAGCCATTATGGAAAACAGTATAAAGGTTCCTCAAAAAATGAAAAAAAGAACTACTTTATGATCCAGAAATCTCACTACTGGGTACATATCCAAAGGAAACGAAGTGTCCACACTCCCATGCTCATTGCAGTGTTATTCACAATAACTAAGATATGGAATCAACTTAGATGTCCATCAATGGATGAATGAATAAACAAAATTTGACATATATACACAATGGGATACTAAAGGAAATTCTGTTATCTGTGACAACATGGGTAAACCTGGAGAATATTGTGTTAAGTAAAATAATCCAGGCACAGAAAGACAACCATTACACAATTTCACTCATGTGGAATCTATAAAAGTTGGTCTCATTGAAGTAAAATCATAGTTGCCAGAGTTGGTGCAGTTCTGAAGAACAGCTTTGGGGTGATATTGATAAGAAGATACAAGATTTCAGTTAGATTGAAGGAATACGTTCAAGTGATCAATTATACAACATGATGACTAGTTAATAACAATATATATTTGTGTGTCTCTCTGTGTGAGTGTATATATAGATATAGATATATAAATATATAGATACATGGCACAATCATGGCTCATTGCAGCCCCAACTCCTGGGCTTAAGTGATCCTTCTGCTTCAGCCTTCCAGGTAGCTGGACAAGTGCATGTCACTATACTCAGTTAATTAAAAAAATAATTTTTAAGAATCAAAGTCTTGCCGGGCTCAGTGGCTCAGCCTGTAATCCGTGCCTTTGGGAGGCAGAGGTGAGTGGATTGCCTGAGCCCGCGCGTTCGAGACCCGCCTGGACAGGTGAGATGTCATCTCTACAATAAATCAAAAAATTAGCTGGGCGTGTAGTGTGCCCTGTAATTCTGGCTACTCAGAAGGCTGAGGCAGAAGGATCACTGGAGCCCAGCAGGCGAGGCTGCGGTGGCCGGGAGCGGCCACTGCACTCCAGTCTGGGCGACAGAGTGAGACTCCAACTCAAAAAAAACAAAAAAAAAAGAATCAAAGTCTCACTTTGTTGGCCATACTGGTCTGGAACTCCAGGGCTCAGACTGTCCTCCCACCTCCATTTCTCAAAGTACTGGGATTACAGCCATGCGCCACCATACCTGACCAATATATGATATACTTGCAAATGCTAAGAAAGCAGATGTTAGGTGTTCTCACCATAAAAATGGTAACTCTGGAGTTAAGACAAATGTTAATTAGCTGTATTTGGCCATTCCACAATATATATATATACTATATTCAAAACATCACATTGAACACTTTAAATACATGCAATTTCCCGTAAACTTTAAAAATAAAAGAAATTCGAATTATAAAACACAAAAAAATGCTGACTTCTTACTATAACCTATGATGTATTAAAAAAAACAAAATGTTAGCAGTTCAACTAAACTCATAAAAATTCCATATAAAACTACAATGCTGGTAGGGCTCAAGAAAACAGTATAAAAATCTACTTCAAACAATTTTTGATCACTCATGTTAATTACAAGGGAAATATTACAGCAAAAATATTTTAAATATTCAGTTGGGAGAAGTTATCTTATTGCTTTCTCGTTTTCATTCTATTAGATACTTTTCCCTATCTCAAGGTCATACAGAGATTATCCTGTATTTTTGTAATCTTTTATATTTCTAAGTTTATCTTCTCTGCCTTTCTGCATATTCTCTTTTTTCTAAACTGCTATTATATCAATGTTTGAAGCCTTTCAGTCTGGCATTTCTGTTAGTTAATATATCATTTTGTATTTTCATCTCTTAAAATCTTTCTACTGTGTCTCCTGTGATTCTTCAGTGCTATACTCAATTTCACAAATTCCCTTTGTGACCAGTATAGCTTTCCTTCCAGGTGTTGACTTTTAATCTCAAAGGCTAAATATATGTGTTTGTGTATTTATTTTGAAAAAATTGTAGTGCTCCTTTGCCTGTCATCATTTTGTTTTTCCACTTATTTTATAATTTTTATTGCTTTTATAACTATTTTTCCTTCTTTAAAATATTTAAAGTTTTAAAGAAAATGTAAAGACAGTTTTAGATTTTTGGACTGCATTTTATATTTTACTGGGCAGGAGTCTATTCCCAACTGTTTAATTTGTATTGGTTTTACACTATAATTAAGTGAGTTTGCTTTACATAAAAACATAGAAAAATAACAGTTATAAAATTGGTGAAATTGAACATTTTAATTATCACCGAATAGATAGAAAACAAAAACAAGAATAAAATAAACTTTCAAAAATCTACCACTTGTTAAGAATGTTTAGCCTTTTCAAGAATAAATAAATTAAAACACAATAGATCCTGCATAACAAAGTTTTGGGAGAACCACATCTCAAAAATAAGATATATGAGCCAGCAGTACAACCACATCCATTCAAATTGCAGCACCTCTTTTCCATCACTGTGATAGTTGCATTTGCTATTTTCTTTCCTCTCCAACATAGTAAAAAAGAAAGGGGAAAAAAAGGTGTCTTGCACTGCCTTGATTGTGAAATCCTCCCTGGCTTGGCAGGAACTGTTAGTCGGAGAATAAGAACTTTGGAGTCCTGGCCAGCAATCTGGGGAAACAGCTTGACAGTGTCCATGACAAGGCCAGATATAACAAGTTTGAAGATATAGAGTGGTCTCGAGAAATAAGCAACTGTAGTACTTGAACAATATTCATGTGGAGCCAGAAGAGTTTGATATTTTAGTAGTTCTTTGTACACAAACTATACACTTTAAACAGTTGGTGGCTTATCATATCTTACATTATTTAGGTGGAAGAAACTTAAAAGTTTTTAGCACCAGGTAATTTTTTTTTTCTGAAATGGAATCAGTATAATTATGAAGATTACATTTGCCTGGCTTTGAAATTAATATATTTTGTTTATATCTGTATGGAAACTAACTTTTGAATATGTAGCCAGGCTAAAATATCAGTTACTGCTGAGTTATAGGATTGAGCACATTTTGTATTGCCTAAAATTCTGCTCTGCTATAAGTTTTTTTTTTTTAAATATAAAGACGTGGGGTACAATTCAGGGTTCGATATACAAACATTGATTATGCGGGTACCCTTGTTGATGAGGTACACCACACCCTCCCCTAGCAGTTGCCCTCAACTGCCGAACCCACCCCCATCTGCTATACGTATTAATTAGAAACTATTTATTCTCTGAATGCCAGCACAACAATTTTATTGTCACTGGCAAATCAAACTATCAATATATGTGCTCTAAATAGCTGTAGAACATCTATGTGATTTTCATATTTTTACTGCTCATAGTGTATTGTGTAACAATGTACCAACGGTCTACAAAAATGTATCTATTTAACAATACAAAAGGAAAAAATTAAATGCTAATTTCTGTGTAACTACCTAGCTTATCATCCTAATAGGCTTCTTTTTTTTTTTTTTACATGTTATTGTGATCCATTTACTGCAAGATTTTTCTTCAGGTTAAAAGAAAGCCTTCTCTTGCAATTACCATTTGGACAGAGAAAACAATGTTATTACTTAATAAAATGCCAATCAAGATCTTTTGAGCAATCTAATTCAGGGAGTTGGTGACTTTCTTGACCCACTAGGTGGTGACACTTTCATGATGAAGTCTTTTGTAATTAGAATTCATGTATATTAAAACTATGACCCCAGCATGGCAGCATGGGAAATGATTTTCTATCCCTTTTTTTCTCAATCTAGTGAAGCCATTATGCTGTGAATTTAAAGAATTGTTTCTTCCTTTTTTTATCTATACTTGATGCAACTGTCTAGAAGTATTATCTTCATGGCTAATCTATGATGATTAAGATTACCAAATGCTGGCTTTAAGAATTTTCTTCCAAACACACAGTTTTTATTTGAAATAATGCTCTTCTAATCTGTATTCATACATCCTGAGCCACTATGCTAGGCACAATGTCTACATTATCTCTTTTAATTCTTACAACTAGCCAGGCTTGGTGGCACAGCCTATAATCCCATGCTTTGGGAGGCTGAGGTAAGTGGATTGCCAGAGCCCGTGGGTTCAAGACCTGCCAGGGCAACTTGGCAAGACCTCATCTCTACAATAAATAAAAAATCAGCCGGGCATGGCAGCGCGCCTGTAATTCTGGCTACTTGGAAGGCTGAGGCAGAAGGATCACTGGAGCCCAGTGGGTCGAGGTTGCAGTAGCCGAGAGTGGCCACTGCACTCCAGTCTGGGTGACAGAGTGAGACTCCAACTCAAAAAAAAAAAAAAAAATTCTCACAACTGTAAGTGAGGTCGTTAGTATTAAAATATCTAATTTTAGAAATGAATTGTAGCTTTGAGAGATAAAATAACTTACCGAAGGTCATTAATCTAGTGATAACTGTTTAAATTGTGATTAATATCCAGATTCATTTTATTCCAACAGAGCTTTATACTCAATGAGATATGCCAGAAATGCAATTCTGTGAATTCTCCTATTAACAAACTGAAAAAACCTGCAGACAGTTTTGTATAGTGATTTAGAGCACATTTTTCGATAACAATTGCACACAGGGCATTGACTATAATGGGATCCTGGTTTGAACAAGGCAAATTTAAAACACACTTAGAGGAAAAGGGTAGAAATTTGAGTATGAGTTAGATATTAGATAATATTAGGGAATTATTAATTTTCTTAGGTAGGTAATGGAACTGTGAACATGTAAAAGAATGCCATACTTAGAAAATGCATACTGAAGCATATAGAGATGTAATGTTATGTTGTTCTTAATTACAAATGTTTAACAAATACATAGATATATAGACATAAAGCAAATATGGCAAAATGTTAACAGGTGGTGAGTAAGCGAACATTTAACATACAACTCTTTCCATTCTCTTGTGGGTATTTAAAATTTTTCATAATATATAGTTAGGCAAAAGAAGAAAAAGTAGAGGAGGTAAGACTAGGAGAAAATGGGAGGAAAGAAGAAATAAATGAAGGGTGGAAGTAAGAAAAGAGTGAAGGAAAGAAGGAAGACTAGAAGAAGAGGGAAAAAGGATACTGCACCTAATGTCATGCTCTCTGAGCTTGCAACCTTCTCTACCACTTATCTTCTGAAGAAGTGTTATGTTACATTTATAGGCTTCATTTCCTTGTATGCAAAATGGTAATAGTAGTAATAACTACTTTTATGGAGAATCTAGCAGTAGCTACAAAAACACATCTTGTTTGTTTGGTTTTTTTTTTTTCAACAGCAACACAGGTTTATTCCAAGGCAGAGAACCTGCGGAGGGGACTCCAGAAAACTGAAGCCCACTACTGCTTACAGGCTAGGGTAGTTATAAGACGGGGAGACATTTTTGTGGTTGGTGTTGCTAGGGGGTAACTAAGGCTTGTGGTTAAGTAAGTTGAGAGGAAGCCTTGCGGTTAGGCTAGGTGTTAGACAGGATGTGTTGCAGCCTAGCCTGGTTGATAAAAAAAACACATCTTAATTATTAGTATTCACCTATTAGAATGTGACTGTCAATAGAGAGTCCATTCTTTTTGTATTATTTGGAATCTCTCTGAGAACTAATTTGGACTGACCTTTAAAAAACAAAGTTGCAAATTAATAAGAATATAACTATGACTGGCTACAGGAAGGTTCTGTTTTCATATGAATAAATTATATAGAAACCATCAAAGTTCATGGTCCTTTCATTCTGCATGGAGTAAAATTTAATTAATTTCACCAATAGTTTTTATAATTATATATAAAACTTAGATAGAAAACTCTTTGGCTATGAAGGAAAAAAAGGTCCTGAATCAGACAGTTAAGTAATTTAGGCATAGTTTCGAAGGTAATGATGACAGTGATTGAACGCACAATCTCTTTAAATGAAAATATCAGCATCGGCTAGGGTTTCTTATCAAGTATTCAGAAATATAACTGATGAAGTTTAAAACATCAAATAATCTCAGAAGGCATCAAATAATCTCATAATCTCATAAAATAAGTTTAACTAATTCTATAAAAATAACTGTTTGGTTTCTGCTTCAACTGTATCACAATTTAAACAAAACAAATTCAGATTTTTCTTTATCTATAGCCAGAATTTTTTTTTTGCATTCATATATTTAGAGTCATTTACATAAATATGCACAACTAGGAGTTATTGCTAAGAAGTCACCTTCAAAATGACATTTTTATTATCATCTATAGTATTTACATTCTTATAAACATAATAGTTTATACAATATTGTAGAGGTCTTACCAATATTTCCCCATCTTCTAATTGATAAAGCAATTTTCCCTGTTTAAAATTTCATCAAGGCATTGTTTAAAAATAAAATCTCTAAATATTAATAATTATTTTCAGAGTTAAGATACTTGTAGCAAGTCTCTCTCTGTCTCTTTCTGTCTCTCTCTCTCTTTTTTCTTTTTTTGGTTACTTTTATAGTGTTCTTTTCTTCCTTTGCGTCTTCTTTTCAATAGTCCTTACTTTCTCTTTAGACACTTACAGGTTTTGAAGAGGTTACCTCCACTTTATAACCGAATCTAAGTCAATCAGCACATTTCATATCACCGGCTACAGTGACTGGATTAAGGCTAAGCATATTACCTAAGTCAATCCAAGTGGAAGGAATATCACAGTTTGCTGTTAATGCTAGGAAAGCTATTGCTCACCCTCTTTTTAAGGTGCCCAATCAAAATACACCAGAGCTGCTGAACACCATCTTGTTTCCCCTACAGTAGTCAGTAATAAAATAAAGCTGAATTGTAAAAGTTGGAGTACAGAGGTGGAAACAAACAGATCTTAGCAAGTTAGTGCCAAATTCCTTCTCTAAATATTTTGTTTACAATAGGCAGATATGTTTAAAAGTTCTTCATTGTTTCTGCTAATGGAATCTGATTGCTGTTATTTAATAACAGAAATGCATGTCATTAGAAATCTCCTATGCAGCAGGAGCATATAAGCAAATAAGCAACACATTTTGGCTTCTCATACAAAGTATTATTGAACTTGACCCTATTTGAAAAATCTTAAGAAGTCAAGTGTTCAATCTGGAGTAAGCCAATCACTCTAGAACAAACAGTTTATTTTCAATCTTAATTCAAAATGTACAGATGTCAGAGTTTATGTTTAGAAAATAAATATTATTTCAATGGTTTTCCACCATCAGCATTGCTGCTTGTACCCATTCCCCTTTTGGTTTTGATTTTGCATTTTCCAAAACAATATTAACACAAGAGATGAGATTTTTGAATAAACTTCTAATCAGAATTATATGAATCAGTGTTTTGTTTTAGCAAGTTCCTAGTTACTGTATAAGTTGGCATTATAATTCGGTGGTTGAATCAGAAGACATCAGACTTGTCTTTTATACAAAATTTTATATAAATCTATGTATCTATGTACATGTATCTAACTATGCATCTAACACGCATATCTGACCAGGTGCCCAAATATGTATCTTTACGTGAGATGGCTGTCACAGTTTTTAGACCCTCCATTCTGTTTCTGCTCAGCTCTGTTGTAATTATCTCCTTTAAATCGGCTCACAGGCTGATGCAGACAAACAGTTTTCTGAGAACTGGTTCAGAATCCATCGGGAATGGATTGTACTGAAAAAAAAAAAAAGGTTGAACTGGATGTTACTTAATTTACCTGAGCATGGATATTTTGTGATTATGTAAGGTAAAAGGCTTTTTTTTGTTTCCTTAGCAGAAAACAGTCATATTGAGATATGTCTCTTTTTCTTTCTCAATTCCTCCCTACGCCCCACCGCTTCCCATTCCCATAAGACTTATAATCTGTCCTGTGGCTCTATGTGCTATATGATAAGTGTACTAGTAATCTTGAATTCTTTCCAGCTCTCCTTGGCTTCAGATCACAGGAACTTTCCTTACACAGGAGAGAAAGTAGACTTTCAAAGATTAGAATTACCACTTAACAGATACACAGGAGCCAAAACTCACGGCCACTAAGAAGAGATAAAAAATACTGACTCCTGTGATGTCTTCCACCCTTCAGTTTAACCAATAGTCACTTCACTATCTCTGACACAGTTAGTTACTGGGCCGCAATCTTGTTTATAGAAAATGCTTTAAAGTTTTCTGTTTTAGGGTCTCTTTCATTTTAATCTGAGTTCAGCTTCATTAGTGAACTTTCATGTTAGAATTCTAAGTCAAATGGGCTGCTTGTGGGTACTGTGCAAGCAAGTCAACAGGAAAAGAAACATAACAATAGCAGACATAACTACCATTCACAGCCTGAATTTACAGAGGAACACTTGGAAAGTAGATGTCCCGGGTGTGACCAGGCTCTTGGTGATTAACTATAGCTGCTGTCTTATGAGACAGAGGTAAGGAGAGAAACAAGAATAGCTTTGCAATGACTTTTCTTAAAGTCTCTAATAACAATGAAACTTCTAAAAACAATGATTTGTGCTTTTATTTTTCTCTAGTCGCTTATCTAAAGTTCTGCACAAATAATATGTGTATATACAAACACACCTATATATACACATATGCATACATAGTGTATATGTATGCATAGTGTATGACTGTGTATATAGTATGTGTATTCACAGTCTATATGTGCATATGTATATATGTGTATATACATATAAAACTCAGTTTAATATCTTCAGCTTCAAGTGTGATGCCTTCCCTTAAAAGCAAAAAAATATTCAATTAGTAATAACCAGGATTGAGTTACTAGCATTTTTATGAGGGTTAAAAATTATTAACTTGTTAGTTATTTTAGTGTTTTTGTTCTTTTCAGAAATATTTATTATAGGCCAATTCTGTGCTAGATTTTATGCTGGGTACTGGATATAAATATTCTACCTAGCCGGGCTCGGTGGCTCAGCCTGTAATCCTGCGCCTTTGGGAGGTTGAGGTGAGTGGATTGCCTGAGCCCGTGGGTTCGAGACCCGCCTGGGCAGCGAGACCTCATCTCTACAATAAATAAAAAAAAAATCAGCCGGGCATGGTAGCGCATGCCTGTAATTCCAGCTACTTGGTAGACTGAGGCAGAAGGATCGCCGGAACCCAGCAGGTTGAGGCTGCGGTGGCCGGGAGTGGCCACTGCACTCCAGTCTGGGCAACAGAGTGAGACTCCAACTCAAAAAAAAAAAAAAAAAAAAAATTCTACCTAATATTACTTTTTAAACACTAATGAGATATTATACTTTTATTTTCATTTTTAAAAGATATTATACTCTTCAAGGTATTTTAAAAATATTTCTTCAAGTTAAGTAAGTATTCCAAATTTGATGAATTAGGGAACAAACACTCAAAAATCTAGAATGACTTGTTGAATGTTAAGAAATCAGAAAACTCAGGTTTTCTGATTTTCATACCAACATTACCTTTGAGTTGGAGAGCCATTATTATAAATGTGGGTTAGAGTAAGGGAAATCTTTGTGATATGTGAATTTGTGTTAAAATAATGGGTTCAAAATTTACCCCTTGTTTGAATTTTTATTGTTTTTTTCCTGTACAAAAAAATGATTTTGCATATGGAGTCCATTTCTAGAATCTCCTTTGTGGTAGAACATGGTGGTAAGGAGTCCAACCACATAAAGAAGAGAGGGAAAGCTAAAATCAGCCTCAGAGTGGAGACTATCGTGCTAAGTGAACTATGGCAGAAACAGAGCACTGAATACTGCCATGTTCTCACTCATAAGTGGGCCTTGAGCATTAGTCATACTAACACATGGGTGAGATCAGCAGACAATGGCCACTGCCAAGAGAGGAAGGGAGGGAGGAGGAAGGGGAACATGTGGCAACACACTGGGTACCTGGTCAACTATCAGTGGGAGAGAAGGCCAACTAGAAGTCCAAATTTCACCTTCATGCAACCTACTTATGTAGTAAATCCCCACTTGTACCTCAACTCTAAAATAAAAACAAAAATTTTTTTAATGCAGTATATCAGCAAACAAACAAATAACCTGAGGGGAGAAATAGAGAAAAGGGTTTGAGCACCTGCTGTGGAGGAGGGTATCTTTTTTTTTTTTTCCAAGAAGTCCTGGTCTGTATTTCCTAGGTTTCTGGAGTTGGATATTTTTCTCCGAATATGACACTACTTAGAGATTAAACCTCATGGAGTAAGGGTTATAATCAGGTATTCGTAGTAGACAAGAAGGTATTTGAACATAGTATTAACAAGAGGTCACAGGGCACAGGAGCCTCAACAGTCAATTCTGGTGTCCAGCAGGCTAGCTATTGCTCCCAGAATCCAGAAGGCCTTCCTCCACCGTCCACAAGACCAACACGTGCGAGGTGGTTTCTAACAGGCCAGCACTCTTCATATTTTATTTCCGAATTGCTTTCCTGGCTCAGCATTTTAGGCTTTACATTCATACTTGTTCCTGATTCTCTAAGTTTCTGATCTGTGACTATTTTTCTGGCTCATGGGTCTATGTATCAACTCTTATAATATTTGCGCAGCACCACCTCCCCAGATTTAAGCATTTATCCTCCTAGGCTATAACTTCTTCCACCCATTCTGACAGCCCCAGGGTTTCCCTAGATCACCCTAGTACTTAAATAAAAGGGTTTAGTGAGGGATGCTTTTATACATTGCAAGATAATTCCTGAAGAATAAGATTCTACACAACTACAGAAAAATTCAAAACCACCCTCTTTTGCTGCTATACCACATACTATAAAGTAACACAATTTCATCTGAATAAACAATGTGCTCGGAGACACAATTCGAGGCACTAAGTTTTGGGAAAATATTACAGCACAGTGAGCTTTCTACCTACTAAATAAGGAACTTAGACATACATGTGAATACAAAGTTCTCTTTGCTTTTGGATTCCAATCTAAAATCTTTGACACTTTTTTCCTTGTTAAATTCTCATCAGGGACTGAAGAGTAGTTTCTGACACCCTTGATGATTTACAGAAAAATGCTCCCTAATTCTAGAATTACAGTCTTAGCCCAGTGCATTCATTATGTATCTCACCACATACTCTAGACTTTCTCTTATATGTCTCTGAGGCATTTCAGGTTTAAGGTTTCCAAATCTGACCTCTAGACCTTTACCCTCAAACCTTCACTCTTTTCTGTCTTTCACATCTAAGTAAATGTCATAGCTATTGTTCTGCTCACACAGTCAGAAAATTATGCTCTCCCTTTACCATTGCCCTCATAAAATTCTATCAGCCTTGCTTCCAAGATGTATTTCAAAATCCTCTACTTTTCCCAGTCTCCACTCTAATTCAAATCACTGTCACCTACATCCTGGACTGCGCAACAGCCTCTGTTGCCATCTTTCCCCTTCTGTGTACTCTTGCCTCACTCCAATCCATTATCCACATAGCAGCAAGGGTGATCTTAAAATTTAATGACCTTCCCTGCTGGAAACTCTTTAATAACACCCTGTTGCATTTTGGATGTGACCCACATCTTAAACATGGTCAACAAAGCTGCCATAATCTGTCCCTTAACAATCTTTCCATTCTCATTTTATAATATGCTCCTAGGAGCTTGCCATAATACAGCATGCTGGTTTTCTTTCAATTATTTTAAAGCACTCAGCACTTTGCCTCGATTGTCCTTAGGCCATGCTGTTCCTTCTGCCTGGCACACACTTTTTTCACAGTCTTTACCATGCTAACTTAAAATACCACTTCCTGACACATATCCATTCACAACTTCTTAATAGTTTTGACTGGTAATTCTTGCTGGAAGATATTCTCTGGCTAACAAAAGCCATTCAGCCCATGCAAGAGGCAGGTCACAAGTCCTAGGGAATTAATGCTTCCTTCTCTCCATTCCAGGAGCAGTCTCCAACCAATAACTGATGGGAGATGGTGGCAACTACCTTAGCTCCCTCAAGCCTCAGCTAGCATAAGGAGTGCTGTACTTTATCTCTAAGTGTTCCTCGAGGAACTGAGCCCCAGCTGCCCAACTGGTAACCTGTTTAATAACACCTTAAAAAAGGGTTTCTTCTCTCCCCAGTTGTACAACTCCAGTCTTCTATCAGTGTACCTCCCAGATAAGCTCAGGTAGCTTTGTCCCTCCCTTAGGTTAGCTTCTGAGAGAGTCAAACATAAAGCACAGAGCATTTCATAATGAAGGCAGAACTATTTAAAATCATGTATAAACATAATTAGGAACTACATTTCACTCATATGCATGTTTTGATCTAAAAAGAAACAAATTCACAATTCTAGAATTAGTCAATAGTAAAGCCCATATAATCTACAGTTATCATGTCTGGGTGTAAGCAAATATTTATGTTTATTTAAGTTAAATATATGACTGTGACTATTTATATAAGTGAAATATATATATATTTGTATGAGTTAACTGAGATTATTTTATCTAATTTTTGATGATCATAATATCTTTGCATGAGTTACCTGTATGACCGCTTTAACTGTGAGACTACTTAACCTTTTTAAAAAATGATATTATTTTGATTATCTCATGTTGGGAAAACAGAGTTTGAAAATCACACTTAGTACATTTTAAAAATAAATATTGCATTAATGAAACAAATTAGACATAACATCAAACTATTGAATATCAGGTGGCAAAACAACCATTTTTGTTTCCTTGTATTACTAAATTTGTCTCCCTAAGTAATGAAAAGCTGTTGATACAAGTAAATACAGAGGCAGAAACTACAGGAGAACCACTTGGGCTGTTGTTTGCACTCTCCATTGGCAGGCTGAACTGGTCTTCAGAAATGCTCCTAGGTCAGCCTTCATTACAAAAAAGAAACTCCATATTTTTTAATGCTCATTTTCAGATGTTTGTTGACCTTGAACTTGAGTGTAGCCATCTGTTAAATGAGTTAGTGAAATAGAGAGAATTAATAGGTTATCCTTTAATATAGAGTCAACAGGGACAATCTAGCATCTTTCACAAAGGCAGTATTTTACTGCCTATTTCTAATTGTATATCTATCGTTAGAGATTCACTACTTTTGCCTTTTAAATGGAAGTAGATAGATTTTAATTTAAATTGATTCTTTACATTTAAATTCCACATCTGGGTTGATTCTTTCTCCTTTTGAAGGGTTTATCTTTACTCTCCTTCCACTTAAGACTGAATATTAGGAACCTTATATGTGGCGAGATGGTTGAGAAAGGAACACTGGTACATATGCTGTGCTTTCTTGGGGATATCCAGTGCTGCATGATGTGTATAATTCTTGGGTAGCATGAGATGAGGTCGACCAATATGTGGCTAATCCAGCTGGTCTTCTGGACTGTCATACCAGCACTCTTGATGACGTGTATGCTTCCTAAAATATGTATCCACTGATGAACTCCTTATTATGGATCCAGACTTCAATTGCTCCATTGATATTCTTAGCACTTCCATGTCCCCAAACTGGACAAATAGAAATTCCTGGGCCTGGAACACTATTTGTAGGCTGTGAAGATCACGGCTCTGTCTCAAACCCGTGTTTATAGACACTGCCATCTGTCCTTACTCTTCCACTTCCATGCCATGCTGAACATTAGAAGTAAACCTGAGCATCAGATGAATGGTCTCCGTGTCTTCCTCAACTTCTCTAGCCTTTCCCTCAAAATATTTGTAATCTGCCCTTCTAATTTTTCCTAGCTCCTAGCTCCTTTCTTTTATTGTTCTTCTCTAAGGCAAACTTCCCATATGAAATATCCTGTTTATACTATGCTCTGATTTATTGTTAAACAGTATACTTACATTCCTCAAGGGGTTTTTAAAAATAAATATATTTGAGTTTAGAAACTCCCTTTTCTTCTCAACAAAGATTGGTTTTCAAGAATATTTCTAGCCATGATTCAAAGATCATTTGGGAAATCAAAATGTTAGCATGGACTCTATGTTTGTTTTATTGCAACAAAAACACAAAATGCTTTTAAAGTAACAGATGTCTCTAACTGCATAAGAGAAAGATCACATTTAAGAATGTATAAAAAATTAAAAACCCCGTTAATATATTTTAAAATTATTATTTTCATTATTTTAACAACAAATTATACAAAGATTCACAGTACTTCCATAGCCCTACCTAGATTTTGAAGATTGTTACTTTGGGCACTTTGGGATGAAGTAGTGTTTCTGAAAATGTTTTTGTTGTTCCAACTCTTTTGCTTACCAGTTGAAAATAACTGATGAAATCCTACAGTCATAAATTACAAATGAGACCACGGACCTTTTCTTAAGTCATAGAGCACTTTAGCTAAAGAGCCAGAGATTGTCTTTTTCATTAAATAATTACTATTAGCAACCCATCTTTAATAGATTTCTAGTAGATTTACTAAGGATATTGTATAAGAAAAATATAGCAATTATGAGTTTTTCCTTAATATTTAGAAAACAGTGGTTCATTAGTTTTGGTGGATGATGTGACTTGGAAAGGTAAAACAGTTATATGGAAATGTGCTTGAGAGATGTGCTTTATTGTTAAGAATGCATTCAACTATTAAGAAACTTTAGAAAAATTGCAATAGCTACCTGGCCATCCACCAGAAAAAAGACAAGATATTCAAGATTTGGGGGGCAATGATGAAAACCTAAAATACTTCATAGTTTTCTTCAACAAATACTTTTTAAATGAACCTCTGAGGGGTAATTACATGAAAAAACTAAAACTTATACCATGTCTTTAGGAAATATTAATTCATTTCCCTTGCCAAACTAGGTTTTCAATTTTCCTGTTCCTTGTTAACCTTGTTCCTCAAACAAACAAGAAATGTAGAAACCAAAAAAAGATAATTTTCTGGATTCATCATAATTATAAAAACATACTTTTTTAATATTTATTTCCATTTTATATCCATAGGGCCTCACAGATTTTGAATTTCACCTCAAAGTAAAGTAACTCAATAAGAATGGCCTTTTTCATTAAACAATGGAAGAGTATCATGTTTCATATAATGTCAAAAATGAATAAAAAGCCAGCAGTCATGTACTGATGAATAGCAGATCACAGAGTCCTTTTAATCATGTCACTTAAAGAACATTTTTTACTTTTTTGTTACATCAAACCTATAAAATTACTTCATAAAATCCAAATGCATATACTCTAGAATAAAAGCTTCTACATGATGCTGCCCCTTGGTAATTTAAGCCAAATGTTTCTCAAATTATACATGTAGATTCTAATTTACCTTTCTAAATCAAGTCTTGTGCCAAGAATGTACACCAAACATAAAATATTTGTTTGATTAAAGTCTGAAATCTGAAGAAATTTAATTGGATTTCATAGATTGTATGCCCTGAGCCTGAAAAAAAAGCCTTATATTTTTATTGTATTCTGATAATTTATTTGAAGGCATATGAACAAAAAATATACTTGTGTTATCTTAAATGGAAACAGTATTAGAGACCAGATATACTAGGGATATAGGGAATTTCACTTTGTTCTTTTTTTTTTCCAACAGGTTTCATTCTGTTGCCCTGGCTGGAGTACAATAACACAGTCATGACACACTGCAGTCTCAAACTCCTGGGCTGAAGTGATCCTATTGCATCAGCCTCCTGAGTAGCTGGGACTCCAAGTATGCATCACCTCGCTTGGCTAATGTTTTGACTTTTTGAAGAGATCAGGCACTTGGTTGCACAGGCTGGTCTCAAACTCCTGGACTTAAGGAATCCTCCCACCTTAGTCTCCCAAAGTGCTGGGGGTTACAGGTGTGAGTCACTGCACCTGGCTGAGGACTTCACTTTTAACTAACTATTCCTGAATGGGGTTCAGGAACGCAGATAGAAACTTTCTGTTTGGCATTTTAAAGATAATTTATAACATAGGCAAGTTTAGATTGCTAAGAAAACATTTAGGTAAATTGAGTTCCATAAACTAGTGCAGCACTTTCAAGAAAAATAATAAAAACAGAAATTAACACCAATTGCCATCCAATTATTCTAATTGTGCCTTTAAAACCATCTGTAGATAAAATAACTTTGTACAGAACCAACTTTGTTCAAACAGTGCAAAATTACACATTCTGTAATGTCCTCTGTTGTTCTCTTTTCACATAAAACTGGGACGTACAAGAAGACCGAAAGTGGATAGACAAATGGAAGGGAAAAGTATAAATGCTTACACGTTTAGGAGCACATCTTCTTAAATAAAGTCTGTTTGTCTATTGAAGTGCCTAAACAGTAAATGCATAAAACTGATTATGCTCATGGCAGCCATGGCATGAAAGCATATAAACAGCAGCAGGATCTGGGTGGTCCTACAGGAAGAAAGGCATTATGGCAAGTTATGCAAGGAAAACCTTAGATCAAACTGCTTCAGGGAACTGAGCAGCCACATCATAAAACCAATTTGATGCTATAATAAAGTTGGAAGAAAAGTCTATCCTAAAACATTTAACATCTAAAACTTCTTTGAAAAACCCCTGTTACTGAACCAAAACCAAAACCTCTAAGCTAGAAGTAAGGTCTAAGCAACACCATGCAAATGTCTACAACTAGGGGCAGAGGTAGAGACCAGGTAGACATTTTTGAAATGATACCACACTGTTTAATGTAAGACAGTAAGAGCCATTCATTCAACGGGTATTTATTTACTGAGTGCCTACTGAATACCTGGTACCCTTCTAGGTCCTGACAATAGATCAATGGTCAAAAGTAACAAAGATTATTGTTCTCATGAAGATTATATTCTCATTGTATAGGATAGAAAACAAACAACAAAAGCATAAAATATATAGTGTGCTAGGTGGTGGTAAGTGCTATGAAAGAACCAAAGGAAGACAACAAGGATAAGATGCACAGTATGAAAGGAGTCAGATGTAATTTTAAAACAGCACAGTCAAGAAAGTTTTCAGTGACCTGAAAGATGTAAGCAAGTCATGCAGATTCCTTTCGGAGGAGTAAATCAGAGAGAACGAATATTAGTGGTGGTGAAATCCTGATGCAAGAATATGTCTGGCTTGTTTTAGGAAGAACAAGAATGCCTAAATGATTGGAATACAGTAAAACAAGTGGAAGATAGAATAGGGCTCAAATCATGTAAAGCCTTTTAGGCTTTTCTAAGAATATTGGCTTTCACTCTGAATGAGAGGAGAGACTATCGGAAGATTCAGTGTAGATCAGTGAGATGACATTTTTTATGGTACCACCCTGGCTTCTAAGCAAAGAATAGATGATAAAGAAGCAAATGTAGAAGTAGGCAATCTAGATAGGATTATAGCAACAATCCTGGTGAGAGATGTCAGAAGGAGATGGTAAAGCAGGTGATGAAAAGTTATGAGATAGCAGAACAGGGTTTCTTGACCTTGGCACTGTTGAATTTTGGGGTAAATAACTTTTTGTTGTTGTTTGGAAAACTTTCCTGTGCCTTGTAGGATAGTCATATTCCTGGTTTTTACTAATTAGATGCTAGTAGCAACCATCTTCCCTCTTAGTTGTGGCAACAAAAAATGTCTCCAAACATTGCCAAGTGTCCCCTCAAAGGAAAAATCATTCCTGGTTTAAAATAACTTTTCTAGATACATTTTATAGTTGAGGCCAAAAAGGATTGGAAAGAGATGAATCAAGTATGATGTATTAGTTGGAAATCAGTGAAACTTTTGTCATCATGAGACAAAATATAGAGTGGCACAAATAAATAATTCAGAATGTATTGGTGGGTTCAATGAGGCCACTCAGGAAAATGCCTTGGGGGTGGGGAAAGGTTGCCATACCAAAATTATCTAATTTGTTAGATAGTTTACAAGAACAAAAGCCAATTTTCAACTTGTAGAAAGAGAGAAAGAAAACTGGAAAGCAAACAACATCAATTTTAAGAACATAAAGCTGAAATTGAATGCTTCACTTTCATTCCTATATTACTGGAGAAAGCCTAGCTATATGGTTACATGTAACTGCAAGAGATCTGAAATGTAGTCTCAGTCTAGGTATACATATAGCCAGTTAAAACGTGGGCATGGAAGAGTCTATAAAACTAAATAAAAGGATTGGAAATGGGGGCTAGTTAGCTGTCTCTGCCAATAATATCTCAGAAGTTTTTTGGTCTGTTCAACTGGAAGAATTCTGCTATCTTCCTAGGAAAAATTAAGTAGATCATGCTTGTCAACTGTTGTGTGTGTTGGTGAGAGGGAGACCAGAATTTCAGATTTGAACATGTTCAATTTAAGATGCATTTCTGACACCCAAATAGTGTTTTAAGAAGAGTACCCAAGTACTTCAGGAGAAAGTTTGGGAATAAAAATTTAATTTGGAAACACAAGCTTGTGAAATAGATAAGCTCACCAAGGGAGTTCATATATGAGTAAAGAATTCTAAAAAGTATGTCTTAGGTTCTCCTGATGTTTACATCTCAGAAAGAAGAATTAATACATGAGATTGAAGATGGCTAACAAGAAGCAGCTAGAAGAAGTTTTTCCTACAAACTGAACAAAAATAGAGTGACTCAGTACTCAGAGAAGAACAAGACTGGCAGCACACCCCATGATTACCAGAGATGCAACAAGATGCATGGTGTGCAAATCAGAGAAAAATCAATCAGCCTGTATTGGAACTAGGCAGACTCATCCAGATCACTTTAAAAATCATGAGCAGCCTCCAGGTGCAGCAGGGGAGGTGAGTGAGGAAAATTCCAGAGTTCTGTGCTTCTGCCACTGACTTAGAAGGTCCCTGAGCCTCCAGGACTCTAGTTCCTCACAGAAAACTGCCTTACACACAGCCATACTCTGCTGAAACCCACATGGAGTGGTCCAGGAATAAAAGCCCTGACTAGCTCCAGCTACAATTTTCTGGGAACTCAACCCTTGCTGACAGCTGCTTCCTAGGTGTCCTGACAAGAAATGGGGAGACCTAATGTTTTCATTTTTCCCAAGGGCAAATTCCACTGTTACAGGTAGCTCCTGGTTGGGGTGGGCTGACCTGAGAACACCTGGGGTTGGCTGCATTTTTACATTCTGAATTCAGACTGCCTGAGGCTAAGACAGGGGAGATTGGTGGGACTCAATCCCCCAGCAACCCTGAAATTTCCATGTCTACTCTTTTGTGTAGCCTCTGCACAACACAGTTGTGTTGCTCCACTAGCCAGGGGACTCCTTATCAATCCCTACTGGGTTAGTCTATCACACATAGTTAGGGAGCTTGACTGCTTTTACCCCCCACATCCCTCAAAATGGACAGAGTAATTTGTGGACAGAGTTCCTACAGCCCCTCCTATCACCTAAGTCAGCTGTGCATTTCCATGGGGCAGCATGGGCAATGATCAAGGAAACCCTATAGTGTCTACATCAGGCCCTGCCAACCTCAAATAAGAAAAAAATAGTCTACCCAAAAGAGAAGGAACCAGAAAAATAATGCTGACAATATGAGAAAACAGTTTTTCAACACCTCCAAAAGACCACACCAACTCTTTAGCAAAGGACCCTAATAAAAATGAATTCTTTGAAATTTTAAAGATAGATGTCAAAAGGTTTATTATAAATTGTTCAATGGAATCCAAGAAAAAGTTGAAAGCCAACATAGAAAATTTTAAAACTATATGAGAGCCGGGCTCAGTGGCTCAGCCTGTAATCCCGCGCCTTGGGAGGCTGAGGTGAGTGGATTACCTGAGCCCGTGGGTTCGAGACCCGCCTGGGCAACTTGGCGAGACCTCATCTCTACAATAAATCAAAAATCAGCTGGGCGTGGTAGCGTGCACCTGTAGTTCCAGCTACTTGGAAGGCTGAGGCGGAAGGATTGCTGGAACCCAAAAGGTCGAGGCTACGGTGGCGGCCACTGCACTCCAGTCTGGGCGACAGAGTGAGACTCCAACTCAAAAAAAAAAAAAAAAAAAAAAAACTATATGAGAGACATGAATGAAAAATTCTCCAAAGAAATAGACACTTAAAAAAATGAAGAAAAAAAAAGGTGAACTTCTGGAAATGAAAGACTCATTCACGGAACTTCAAAATCAGTGGAAAGTTTTAAGAGTACTCTAGAACAAGTAAAAGAAAGTATCTCCAATTTCAAAGATAAAGGCTTTTGAATTAACCCAGTCAGGCAACAATAAAGAAAAAAGAATCAAGAAAATGGAACAAAGTCTCCAAGAAACATGGGAATATGCAGATCATCTCAATCAGGGGTGCCCAACATTTTGGGCCACATTGAGTAACCTTTTGACTTCCCTGGACCACATCAAAGAAAGACAAATTGTCTTGGGCTATACATAAATTATATAATATTGTTAGTGTATATACATAGCAAGACCTCTTTTGTAAGTTTATATTTTTATTATAAAGTTTAGAAAAATGAGAATATATAAAACTAGTAGGAAATAAGATTTTATTTTTGTAAAACTTATCTATCAATGTCTGGTTTGATGAAAGAGATCACAATTCGTAGTGAGTTCTCAAGGTGTTCATCAAAAATGTTTGTTCAAATTGTGCTCTTCATGTGCTTCATAATTGAAAACAGCTGCTCACAAATGTATGGGCTGCCAAAAAATGATGTCATAAATAAGGCATGACTGTGAACTTCAAAAGTGGAACTATGTATAGGGCCATGAAAAAAATAAATGCTAAAAAACACATGATATTTAAATGATTTTGTGGGACCACATTACTAGCTGTCCTGGGCTGCACATGGTCCATGGGCTATGTATTGGATATGACTGGTCTCAAATCATAGGTGTTCCTGCAGAAGAAGAGAGAGAAAACAACAGGTTTGGAAAACCTATTTTAGAAAATTGAGGAAAATTTCCTTTACCTTGCTAGAGATTTAAACAACTAGATATAAGAAGCTGAAAGAACTCCTGGAAGATTCATTGCAAACTGATCATCCCATTGGGTTATGTGAAGTTAATGTAAAAGGAAAAACTTCTAAGAGCAGTGAGACAAAAGCATCAAAAAACTTACAAATGTAAATCTATCAGACTGTAGCAGGCTTCTCAGGAGAAACCCTACAAGCCAAAAGAAATTGGGGCACTATCATCAATGTCCTCAAACAGAATAACCAGTCAACGATTTTGTATCCCATAAAACTAAGTTTCATAAGTGAAAAAAAAATCTTTCTCAGATAAGCAAACACTGAGAGAATTTGTCACCATTAGACTGGCTCTACTGGAAATACTCAAAGGAGTATTTATATTTATATTGAAATAAAAGGTCAAAATACACAAGTAGAAAAACACTGAAAATCATAAAACTCACAGGGTTTATAGAACAAGAACAAAGTAGGAGGGGGAAGCAACCATATAACAACCAACGTGAATAAAACAGTACCTTGCATATCATTATTAAAAGATATTGACTGGTAGACAGGATAAAACAGCACTATTCAAATAACTGTGGCCTTCAGGAGATGCACTTTATACACAAAGACTTATAGACTCAAAGTAAAGAGGTAGGAAAAAAAGTTCCATGAAAATTGAAGCCAAAAATGAGCAAGAGTTGTCATTCTCACATCAGATAAAACAGACTTTAAATGAACAAAAGTGGCAAAAAAACAAAGAAGGTTATTATATAAATGTCAAAATGATCAATTCAGCAAGAAGATATAACAGTTTAAAATATATATGCACCTAACACCAGAGCTCCTGGCATCATAAAACAAATTCTACTAGACCTAAGAAAAGAAACAGATAGCAATGCACTAATAGTAAGACACTCTGACACTGCACTGACAGCAATAGACAGATCACCAAGGCAGAAAGTCAACAAAGAAATACTGGAGTTAAGTGGTACCCTAGAGCAAATGGACCTAACAGACATCTACAAAACATTCTACTCCAAACTACAGAATATAAATTTTCCTCATCAGCACATGGAACATTTTCCAAGGTGGACCATATGATAGGCCACAAATCAAATCTCAAAAAATTCAAAAATACTGAAATATTAAGCACCTCTCCAGACCACAGTGGAATAAAAACAGGAATCAACTCCAAGAAAAACTTTCAAAACCTAAGAAATACATGGAAATTATGCAATCTACTCCTGAATGATCTTGGGTCAAAAATGAAATCAAGATGGAAATTTTAAAAATCCTTGAAATTAATGACAACAACAAAGCAAGTTATCAAAACCTCTGGGATACAGCCAAACTGTACTCAGAGGAAAATTTATAGCACTTATGACCTACATCTAAAAGAGCCAGGCTCGGTGGATCAGCCTGTAATCCTGTGCTTTGGGAGGCCAAGTTGAGTGGATTGCCTGAGCCCACGGGTTCGAGACCCACCTGGGCAGCTTGGAGAGACCTCATCTCTACAAAAAATAAAAAAAAATAGCCAGGTGTGGTAGCGCACGCCTGTAGTTCCAGCTACTTGGAAGGCTGAGGCAGAAGGATCACTGGAGCCCAGCAGGGTCGAGGCTGTGGTGGCCAGGAGCAGCCACTGCACTCCAGTCTGGGTGACAGAGTGAGACTCCAACTCAAAAAAAAAAAAATGACTGAAAGATCACATATTGACAACCTAAAGTCATACTGCAAGAAACCAGAAAAACCAGAAAAAAACAAACTTAAAGCTAGCAGAAGGAAATAAATAACAAAGATTGGGGCAGAACTTAAATGATATTGAAAAAAACAAAACAAAAAATTACAAAAGATTAACAAAATAAAATTTGGCTGTTTGAAAAGATAAAATTGGTAGACTTCTAGCAAGAATAATTAAGAAACAGAAAGAGGATTCAAATTATATCAATCAGAAATGATAATGGACACCTTACAACTGATACTACAAAAATACAAAATACTATTTGAGATTATTATTAACAACTCTATGCAAAATAAACAATCTAGAGAAAATAAATAAAATCTTAAAAAAACTCACAACAGCTGGGCTTGGTGGCTCAGCCTGTAATCCACGCCTTTGAGAGGCTGAGGTAAGTGGATTGCCTGAGCTCACGGGTTCGAGACCTGCCTGGGCAGCGAGACCTCATCTCTACAATAAATCAAAAAATCAGCTGGGCGTGGTAGCGCATACCTTTAATTCTGGCTACTCGGAAGGCTGAGGCAAAAGGATCGCCGGAGCCCAGCAGGTCAAGGCTGCGGTGGCCGGAAGTGGCCACTGCACTCCAGTCTGGGCGACAGAGTGAGACTCCAACTCAAAAAAAAAAAAAAACTCACAACAACCCAATCTTGAATCAAGAAGAAGTAGAAACTTTGAACAAACCAATAATGTGTAGCAAGACTAAATCAATGATATCTTCTAACAAAAACAAGTCCAGCATCTGATTAACTCAGCTGAATTCTGTTAGATTTTCAAAGAACTGGTACCAATCCTACTGAAGCTATTCCAGAAGATTGAAAAGGAGGAAATTTTCTCTAACTCATTTGATAAAATTAATATCACTCTAATACCAAAGGTAGGAAAAGACACAATAACAACAAGAAATACAGACCTATATCACTGATGAACATAGATGCAAAAATCCTCAAGAATGTATTAGTAAACTGAATCCAACAGCACAAAATCCAAGCCAGGCATGATGGCTCATGCCAGTCATCCCAGCACATTAGGAGACTGAAGTAGGCGGATTGCTTGGGGGCAGGAGTTTGAGACCAGTCTGCTCAACAAAGTAATATTTCTCTACAAAAAATAGAAATATTAGCTGGGCATAGAGGCACATGCCTATAGTCCCAGGTATTCTGCATGCTAAGGCAAGAGGATCACTTGAGCTTAGTAGTTCAAGTCTGTGGTGAGCCATGATCATGCCACTGCACTCCAGCCTGAGTAACAGAGTGAAATCTCATCTCAAAATCATCATCATCATCCACCAAAAAGATAAAGTGAGGTTTATCCCAGGGATGCAAGGATGGTTCAACATACATAAGTCAATAATCATGATTCACTACATTAGCAATATTAAAAACAAAAATCATATAAGCATTTCAATTGACGCAGAAAAAAAACATTTGATAAAATCTGGTATTCCTTCATGATATAAACCCTCAGCAAAATTGGCATAGAAGGAACATTCCTCAAAATAATAAATGCCATATATGCTAAATCTACAGACAATGTCATTCTAAACTGGGAAAAGTTGAACACATTTCCCCTCAGAACTGGAACAAAGCAAAGATACCCACTTTAATCACTCCTTTTCATCATAATACTGGAAATCCTAACTAGAGCAATCAGGCAAGAGAAAGAAATAAAGGCTATCCAAGTTGGAAAAGAAGAAATCAAACTATCTCAGTATTCCAATAATATGATACTATCCCTGGAGAATCCTAAATACTCCTTCAAAAGACTCCAGGACCTGACACATGAATTCAGTAAAGTCTCATGATACAAAATCAACACACCAAATCAGTAGGACTGCTATACACCAACAGTGAACAAACTGATATCAAATCAAGAACCCAATTCAATTTAAAATAGTTATGAAAAAAACTAAAATATCTAGGAATATATTTAACCAAGGAAGTGAAAGAGCTCTACAAGGAGAACTACAAAACACTGATTAAAGAAATTGTTGAGTATGCAAAAACAAATGGAAATTAATTCCATGATCATGGATTGAAAGAACCAGCATTGTTAGGATAACCATATTATTGAAGGTAATTTACAGATTCAATACAATTTTTATCAATCTGCCAGCACCATTTTTCATAGATTTAGAAAAAACAATCTTGAAAATCATATGGAACCAAAAAAGAGCCAGAACAGCCAAAGCAATCCTAAACAAAAAAATAAAACTAGAGGTAACACATTATCTGACTTCAAATTATACTACAAGACTATAGTAACCAAAACAGCCTGGTACTGGTAAAAGAGGAGACACAGGGACCAATGGAACAGGGTAGACAATCCAGAAAGAAATCTAAATACCTACAACCAACTGATCATCAATAAAACAGACAAAAACTCATCCTATTCAACAAATGCTGGTGGGAAAATTGGATCACCACTTGCAGAAAAATGAAGCTTGATACCCGCTTTTCAACATATATAAAAATTAACTCAAGATAGAATAAAGACTTAAATGTCAGACCTGAAACGATAAAAATCCTGGAAGAAAACTGAGGAAAAACCCTTCTAGACATTGGCCTAAGCAGAAAGTTAAACTAAGGGACTGCAAAGCATATGGAATAATGGATATTTGATACTCAGAAAGGGGAAAGTGGGAAAGCAAGGAGGGATGAATAAACATCTCTTGTATACAATATGCACACTTAAAGCCCAGACTTCACTGCCACTATAAAATGCATCCATGTAACCAAAACCATTTGTACTTCCTAAAGCTATTGAAATAAAATTTTAAAAGAATTAACACATGAAACTGAGAAATAGTAACAAATAGAAAACCAGTGCAGTGTCCCAGAAGCTTAGTAAAAAAGTGCCTTAAGAAAAATAAAATGTTTAATTATGTTAGACTTCTGTTAAATCAATGAGGTGAAGATGGAAAACTAAGCATGGCTATCATGGGAAGAGCAATTTTGGTGACAATGTGATTGTGAAAAGGAGTCATAAGAAAATGTGAGGAGAGAAGTGGAAGCAACTGTCATGGCAACTTATTCAAGGAGTTACACTGTAAATCAGGGCACAGAGATGGAGTAGAAGTGGTGGGGGGAGGGTTAAAAGGTTTTTACAAGCCAACAAATTCTATAGTATATTTGAATACTAATGTGAAACATCCAGAAAATAGGAAACTTTATAATAACTTATGCTGCTTTATCCTGTACTTCAAAGCTTAACTAGCTTGAGTTCTGCTATCAACACCATTTTGTGTATCACCATACACAAAAATTAACTCTAAATGGATCAAAGGTCTAAATGTAAAACGTCATGGACTGGAACTGAGATTGGAACTGGGAACCAATTCCTAATCAGAACCCTAAAGGCCAATACCTTTAGAAATAAGATAAGTGGGACTTCATCAAATTAACGAGCCTCTGCAAAGCAAAAGACACCATCAAGAGAGCAGGGAGACAGTCCACAGAATGGGAAAAAATATTTGCCAACTGTATATCTGACAAAAAGAACCAGAACAGCCAAAGCAATCCTAAACAACAAAAAAATAAAACTAGAGGCATCACATTATCTGACTTCAAATTATACTTCAAATTAAAGGCCTAACATCTAGGATCTACAAGGAACTCAAACGCACTGAAGGGAAGAAAGCAAACAGCCCCTTTAAAAAGTGGGCAAAAGACATGAATAGATACTTCTCAAAAGAAGATATACGGGCAGCCAACAGACACATGAAAAAGTGCTCAGCCTCACTCATCATCAAAATGCAAATCAAAACCACATTGAGATACCACCTAACCCCTGTAAGAATGGCCATCATTAATAAAACAAACAACAACAGATGCTGGAGAGGATGTGGAGAAAAAGGAACACTTCTACACTGCTGTTGGGAATGCAAACTTGTACAACCTCTCTGGAAAACAGTCTGGAGATTTCTGAAAATACTAGAAATTGACCTTCCACATGACCCAGCAATTCCCCTATTGGGAGTATATCTGGAAGAACTCAAATTATTCTACAAAGAAGATACCTGCACATGTATGTTTGTTGCAGCTCTATTCACAGTAGCAAAAACATGAAACCAACCGTGTTGCCCATTGAAACTGGACTGGATAAAGAAAACGTGATACATATACACAATGGAATATTATGCAGCCATAAAGAAGGACAAATATATGGACTTTGCAGCAACTTGGATGGATTTAGAATCCATCATACTCAGTGATTTATCACAGAAACAAAGAACAGAGTTCCATATGTTGTCACTCATAAGAGGACCTTGAACAATTATAATGCTATAAGAAAGCGATTGGCAGTAATGGGAATCTGTTAGTGGGGGGAGGATTGGCAGTTGAGGGAAACTGCTAGGGGAGGGAGGGGCATACCTTATTAACAAGGGTACCTGCATGATCAATGTTTGTATTCCTAACCTTGAATTGTACCCCACATCTTTATAATAAAAATTTTTTTAAATCATATATTTGATGTATATAAAGCTAAAACTGATAGGGACTACTAGAAAAAAATGAGAAATTATATATTTAAAAACAATTATATAAATCTGTAAGATATCAACAGATCCAATAGACCCCAATTAAGCAAAAATAATGATTTGAATAATATACTTAAGATGTATCTAAGGAATTGGTAGGCCTGCACACAATAGAAAATATATTCTTATTTAAAAGATGCTTTGGTCTATATGAGTATGTATTAGATATTAATAAGCATTGACCCAGTAATAGACTACAAAATAAATAAAAATTCCAACAAGTTGGTCACATATGAGTTATGACAATTAAGTTTGCGAACTCATCCTATAAAAAGTGCTACATACCTCATGGCTGAATATCACCATGGTCACCATTGAAGAATTCCACGTGGGATGTTATGCACCAATGCCAGCATCTAGACCACCCATCAAAGCAATTTTGGAACTCTTTTTCTGGAATGGCCATCAGAGTTGTCATTGTATTACCCTAAATGTCCTGAATGTCATCAGAATGGTTTCCTTTCAATATTTTCTTTATATTTGGGTAAAGAAAAAAGTCATTAGGGGACAGATTAGGTGAATAGGGAGGGTGTTCCAATTCAGTTATTTGTTAACTGGCTAAAATCTTCCTCACAGACAGAGCAGTGTAAGCTGGTACATTGTCATGGCCAGCATCTTCAGGACCATTTTTGCACCCACCTTTCTCATGCCAAGATTTTCAGTTAAGATTTTCCTGTTTTCCTATCGATGTTTATTTGGTCTGCTATGTTTCTCACAGTCAGCTGATGATTTTGATGCACATCTCAGCAAAATTTTGCAATGTTTTGTCAGTTCTGCTCATCACTGGCCATCCTGACCTCTCTCCATCAGTGACATTTTATGTCTCCTCAGAAAAATGTTTAATCCATTTGCATACTGTCATTTTCTTCATGGAATTATCACCATAAACTTGGATAAACATGTCCCTGATTTCACTCACACTTTTGCCAACCTTAACAAATTTAACCTTTGTTCATTGCTCTAATTCAAGCTCTGACCTTCTTGCAACAGCACACAAAACATGCAACAACAATAATGAATGCCATTCAGCAAGACATTTCCACACATTCACATGAACACAGCTGTGAGACACTGATATACCAAGATTGTGAAACCTTACCGTATTGTTTGTATTGGTCTGCCAACTTAAGTGCATGGTGACAAGTTCGCGAACTTAATTGTCAGTGTTTGTATAGGTTCCATGTATGTAACTAAGTCACATAATATTAGTAACTCACAGAAAGGCAGGCCCTCTTGAGTATGTGGAGATCAGTGTCTTGTTAGATGATGTAGGTTGGCCTCTTCTGTTGTAACTGAGATGGTTTGGTTTTGCTCCACATATTTCACTTTCCAGGCAGCTAACCCAGACATGTTCTCATGTTCTCGTGATGGCAGGGCACAAGAGAAAGTCAGAGGAAAACATGCAGTGCCTCTTGAGGCATGGCTTGGAAGTGACACACTATCACTCCTATCTCATTTGATTGGGCAAATCCAGATTTAAGGCATAGAGAACTAGACCGCACACCTTTTATTGAGAGGAGCTGGGAAGTCACATGGCAAAGAAAGGATAAGGGTACGGTGAAGAATTGAGACCATAATGCAAGGAGTGTACCATATGAAAGCCTAGAAAAAAGGGGCTATGTGGGACTTCAAAACTAGAGTGTATAGGCAATGCTTGTAGGAAAAATATGAGAAAATTTTCTATCTCCGTTTTATCCAAAGCAAATATTACATGATACAATAGGATAAAATGTTGTGGGAAAATACTTTATTCTGTGGGCAAATGCCTACATTTTCATATAGAAAAAAATAAAATAGAATTTTTCCTAAATTACAGAATACTGTCTTGATAAAGCATTAACATATTAATATTAATATACTTCTTGTTGCTTTGTTAATGTTTCTCTTTTCCTTTCTTCTTTCCACTTACTTTTCTCCCAAAGAACAGTGAAGGAACTTTAAACATACTATGGTATTTCAGTTCTTACAGGAGGAAAAGTTATTTAAGCTGCTTCAGAGTATTCCATGAAGAGTAACAGTTTTTTCTCTTTAAATCTATGACTTTATTCATAATATTATCATCCCTTCTGGGGAAACTATAGTCACTTTTACCTTGATTCCTAATAATTTAATTAAAATCACTGAAGCAAACGCTTTGTTGCATGGTATGGTAAGAATGGGGGAGTACTGAATGCCATCAGTAAGTACTGTTAATTGACAAAGAAATTTAATAATGGGCAATGACTATAATACTATCATATAATAATGGTTTCATTATGCTTCATGATACTGCCACCTATGTATTTTTTTATTATTTTTCATTTATTCCATGCCTCAATTCAAAAAGGATTTGAAGTCTTGAATGGTCTTGTCTTTTTAGTATTGTGCACTATTAAGAGTTCATTATTTTATGATTAACTTCTGAAATGTAATACTAGAAAGAGAGAAAAAAAATGAATTGCTGTTTATTTCTATGCCATATCATAGAAGTAAAAGAATGCATCAAAGAGTGAGACTGTGAAAAATAGTTTCAACAGTAATATAAAAGAGTACTTTTAATTAAAATTGGAACTCTCTATACAGCAGAACTATTAAATTTTATGCCCTATGATATCAAAATAAATGAATTACACTCTAGTTGCGTGTAAAAAATTCTTTATTTTTAGAAAATGTTTAAACACTCTGCATAAAAGATTAGTAGATATAGCCAAATGCATCAGGCAGATGTGGGTATACTACCTGTTCCAAATGCCAGCTGGACTTGTAATTACATCTTTGGAGAGAATGAAGACGTGAATGGCTGCACTAGATGTAGTGTATATTATTTCCTGACAGCCAGTACAACTTATCACACATTAATGCTCATTTAATTAGACAAACTATTTCATTTATATTACATCTAATATATGTTATATATTAAAAAGACATATTCTTTTATTAGTCTGTATCATATAAATTAAAATAATTTAGAGGGAGCTTCAAGATGTCTTACTAGGGTCATCCAGCACTCATCTCTTCCACAAATAACTAAAACAGCAAGTAGATAATTACACTTTGAATAAAGCACCTAATAGAAAACATTAGAATTAAGCAGAAAAATGTCAGAAAACATGTGAGACATGGAAGAAATGGGAAGCAAGGCGGCCAGTCTGGTCAATATTGAATGGGATCCCAGACAGGCTTCCCAGTGTGGGGAAAGTGAGATACTCGACAATCCTAATTCCCACTGTGAACTCTTGTGATTTTAACCATAGAATAGCCCCTCTACCCATGCAGGCTCCTAAGACTAGTATGGGGAGCTTCCTGGATGAACTCCACATGATGACATAGCTTCAGAGAGGGGGTCATGCTGGGTCCCGTACATCTCCTGAGACCCAAGTAGCTGCAGCACACACCAGCATTTTGTGATCCCAGACTGTATCTTCCCTGAGAGCCCAAAGCTCTGCATCTCTACATTACTGGAGCCCTTCTAATATCCCCTGTGTTCACCCACAGGGCTGCAGTGGCAAGACCCCAGCAGTGTACCAGGGTCCCCCAGCACTATAGCCCACATAATGTCCTACACTCTGAGAAATATGTGGTACAGCATATAGGGGAGTCTGCACCCACAACCTAGGGTGTCAAAGTTCACACTCCACCTGTCTGGGCTGCTACCACTGACAGCAACCTCCAATCTCCATCTCCACCTAGCAACAGGGCTGCAGTGCACTTGCACATGATATGAGGACACTCTCTCCCTGCCCACTACCTTTACTGCTGCTGGCACCTTGAGCATGTAGCCTGGTGCCCTGGGGATTGCCCCGCCCACCTTTAGTCTGTACCAGTGTGCACCACAAGGGGGCCTAAGGACAAGATTACCTGGCCAGGCTCCACCCCAGAGTTCCTAAGTATGTCACTCAAAGGCCTGGTGTCACCCTGCCCTGTCAGCTGTGCCAGGCATGTGGGTACACCAGGCAGCCTAACAATAGGCCCATAACACCTGCCACTGGCACCAAAGTATACTGTCTGGAGGCCTGAGGATTCCCCTTCCCCATCTAGAATGGGCTCAGCCAGCCTACCACCAGCATACATCACCTGGTGACTGGCCCACCTAGCCCGTTGCAGCAATCACCAACACCAGCAAGCGTCACCTAGAAACCTAGGGTTGTCCCATCACCAGTATTGCTATTTCCCATGTCAGGGATGTTGCCCAGAGGCCCAAAGACTGACCCAGCTGCTGAGCCATTGCTGTCACTGTCAGCGCCTCAGCAAGCTACCTGAAAGCCACAAAATTGGCATACTTGTATCGATTAACATTGATGCCCATGCAGGATGGGCATAGTTGGCCTGTTGTGGAGACCACTGGGACCCAAGGACTGACCCACCTGTGGCTCCATTCTTAGTAAAGCTGCAAAACAGCCTCCACTAACAACTACTGCCTTAGCCAATGAGGAAATCAGGACACTACTGATACTGTTTACAGCCAAAGAACTCATAGAAAGACTATACTACTGTGTGCACCCAGAATCAAAGATAAAGTGCCCTATTCAACCAACACCATAGATATACCTGCAGAAAAAGTCTTCCCCTCAAAAGTCAATTTAAAAAAGAGAGAAGCTGGGCTTGGTGGCTCAGCCTGTAATCCCGTGCTTTGGGAGGCTGAGGTGAGTAGATTGCCTGAGCCCACGGGTTCGAGACCCACCTGGGCAACTTGGCGAGACCTCATCTGTACAATAAATCAAAAAATTAGCCGGGCATGGTAGCACGTGCCTATAGTTCTAGCTACTTGGAAGGCTGAAGGCGGAAGGATCGCCAGAGCCCAGCAGGTGGAGGTTGCAGTGGCCGGGAGCGGCCACTGCACTCCAGTCTGGGCGACAGAGTGAGACTCCAACTCAAAAAAAAAAAAAAAAAGAGAGAAAACTACAACTTTTTTATTTTTACCAGATGTACAGATATCAATGTAAGGACATAATAAACATGAAAAAGCAAAGGATTATGACACCTTGTAAGGAAGATAATAATTCTTGAGAAATAGATTCTAATGAAAAATAAATATCTTAAATGCCTGAAAAAGAATTCAAACTAATGATTATAAAGGAAGCTCAGTGAGATTCAAGAGAACATAGATAAACAATAGAAATAAATCAGGAAAGCAATTTAGGATATAAATGAGAAATTCACCAAAGAAATAAATATCACAAAAAAGAGCCTAACAGACATTCCTGAATTGAATAATTTAATTAATAAAATAAAAACACAATTGAGAGCTTCACCAGTGTAATGAACAGTAGACTAAGATCAAGCAGAAGAAAAAAAAAGAACTTTCTGTTTTAGAAAACCCAGTTAGAAGAAGGAAGGAAGGAAGGATAGAAGGGGGAAAAAAAGAATAAAGAAAGACTGTGTGACGTATGGAACACCATAAAGCAAACAAAATTTTGAATTTTGGGTGTTCCACAAGGTGAAGAGAAAGGAATAGAAAATTTACTTAATGAAATAATAGCTAAAAATGATCCAAGTCTAGCAAGAGAGTTAGGCATCCAGATATGAAAACTCAGATACCCCCAAATAGATACCATTTAAAAATGTCTTCTTCATAGCATATTAAACTGTCAAAAGTCAAGGACAGAATTTTAAAAACAGCAAAAGTGTGTAGTCACATATATGGAAACGTCCATTTGACTAACAACAAATTTCTCAGCAGAAACCCTAGCAGCTGGGAGAGAATAAAATGGTACAGAGTTGAAAAAGGAAAAACAAAAAAACAAAAACACCTGTGAGACAAAAAACTATACCCAGTAAAGCTCCATTAATGAAAGAGGAAAATTATTTCCCAAACAAGCAGAAACTGAGGACATTTATTAACAACAGACTAACCCTACAAGAAGTGCTTAAAGTAGTCCTACAATCAGAAGTGAAAGAACAATATCTACCATCATGAAAACACAAGACAATATAAAACTCACTGATAGAGGAAATACACAAATGAGAAAGAGAAAAGACTAAAATGTTTCCACATCAGAAAACCACAAAACCATAAAGATCCACAACAACAGAGGAAAAGAAACAAAGATTATACAACACAACCAGAAAGCAACTAGTGAAAAACAATAGTGTCCCACGTATCAATAACAACCTCTCAATATATGCCGATGAAATTTTCCACTGAAAATATAAATGTCTGAATGGACTTAAAAAATGATCTATTTGCTGCCTACAAGAAATCTGCTTTACCTGTGAGACATATATAGATGGAAAGTAAAGGAATGGAAAAACTTATTCCATGTGAATGAAAACCAAAAGTGAGCAGGAGTAGCTGTACTTGTATCAGATAAAACAAAATAAGTCAAAAACAGTAAAAAGAGACAAAGTTCTCTTTATATAATGATAAAAGGATTAATTAAGTAAGAAGATATAACAATTCTAAATATATATACACCTAACACCAGAGCACCCAGATAAATAAAGCAAATATTATTAATCTAAAGGAAGAGGTATTCTCTAACACTACGGTTGGGAATGTCAATAACCTACTCTCATCATCAGACAAATCATCTGGACAGAAAATAAACAAACATTGAATTTAAACTGCACCTTAGATCAAATGGACCTATCAGACATTTAGAGGACATTTTATTCAACAGTTGCAGAAAACACATTCTTCTTATTAGCACATAGAACTTTTTTTAGACTATAAGTTAAGACAAAAAACAAGTCTCAATTTTCAAAAAATTATAATCATATCAAGTTTATTCTCAGAGTACAATAAAAGATTAGAGAGCAATAACTAGAGGAAAGTTAAACATTGTACAACTACATTAAAATTATACATAGCCGGGCTCGGTGGCTCAGCCTGTAATCCCACGCCTTTGGGAGGCTGAGGTGAGTGGATTGCCTGAGCCCGTAGGTTCGAGACCCGCCTGGGCAGGCGAGACCTCATCTCTACAATAAAATCAAAAAATTAGCCGGGCGTGGTAGCGCGTGCCTGTAATTCCGGCTACTCGGAAGGCTGAGACGGAAGGATCGCCGGAGCCCAGCAGGTCGAGGCTGCGGTGGCCGGGAGCGGCCACTGCACTCCAGTCTGGGTGACAGAGTGAGACTCCAACTCAAAAAAAATTAAAAAATTATACATGATCCTGACTGATCATTGGGTCAATAAAAAAATGAACAAGGAAAAAGTTTTTTGAAAAAAATTTGGAAACACAACATGTCAAAACCCATGGGATACAGCAAAAACGTCCCTATGAGGTATGTTTATAGCAATAAACACATAATAAAAAAAGTAGAAAGGGTTCAAGCAAGCAACCTAACAATGCACCTCAAGGAACTGAAAACCAAGGACAAATCAAAGCCCTAATTAGTAAAAGAAAGAACTATCAAAGATCAAAAGATAAATAAATAAAATAGAAACCAAAGAAAAAACATAAAGGATCCACATAATAAAAAAATTGTTTTTTAAAAAGACAAACAAGCCGGGCTTGCTGGCTCAGCCTGTAATCTCGCGCTTTGGGAGGCTGAGGTGAGTGGATAGCCTGAGCCCGTGGGTTTGAGACCAACCTGGGCAATTTGACGAGACCTCATCTCTACTATAAATAAAAATAAAAAAATTAGTCGAATGAGGTAGCGCGTGCCTGTAGTTCCAGCTACTTGGAAGGCTGAGGCAGAAAGATCGCTGGAGCCCAGCAGGTCGAGGCTGCGGTGGCCGGGAGCGTGCCACTGCACTCCAGCCTGGGTGGCTGAGTAAGACTCTAACTCAAAAAAAAAAGAGAAAAGACAAACAAAAACCAATAAATTGTTAGCTAGGCTAACCAAGAAAAGAAGAGAGAAGACCCAAATAAACAAAATCAGAAAAAAAGGAAACATTTTAACTGTTACCACAGAAATACACAAGATCAGAGACTATTATGAACAACTATTTGCTCACAAACTAGAACACCTAGAGAAAATGGGTAAATTCCTGTATATATGCAACCTACCAAAATTGAGCCAGAAAGAAATAGAAAACCTGAACAGACCAACAAGGAATTATGAAATTGAGTCAGTAATACTCTCCCAACAAAGAAGCCCAGGGCCTGATTGCTGCACAGCCATGTTCTATCAAACTTTTGAAGAACTACTAATTCTGCTCAAAATATTTCAAAAAATTCAAGAGGAGGGAATTCTCCCTAACTCATTTTACAAGACCAGCATTACTCTGATTCCAAAAGCAGACAAAGATACGACAAGAAAACTGTAGGGTAATATCCCTGATGAAATACTTGTATACCAAATCCAAATCCAACAGCACACCATAAAGATCACATACCATGATCAAGTGAGATATATCCCAATCATGTGAGGATGGGTCAATACATGCAAATAAATAAAACTTGTAATGCATAACATCAACAGAATGAAAGGAAAAAACATGGTAATCTCATCAGATGCAGAAAAGAAACTTAACATCCCTTCAATGATAAAGAACTCTTAACAAACTAGGCATAGATGAAATATACCACAATATAATAAGTGGTCATGATAAACCCACAGCTAATATCACACGGAATGGGAAAAAGATAATTGTAGATATGAAAAAATTCTTAGTTTTCTATCATAAGATTTTATTTGATTTCTATCATGTTGCCCTTAACCAGAGATAGAAGGCAAATCCTGAAAAGGATAGAGAAATAGCTCATAGATTAGAGAAAAATACATGAGATAGTTTAATCAGTAACCCTGCTCTCTCTCGTCACCACAGCTACTGAGCACATTTATTTGCCATTTATTCTATAAATCTATAATTGAAGAATGAAAGCATTTCAACAGACAGGTGAAAAAGGACAATCACTTCTAAATCAGATACAGAAGAAATGCTTTCAAAACCAGAATGCTGGATTTTCATATTGTTAATTAAAAGTTTGTGAGTTGTAAATCGGCAGTAAATTAAAATTCAAAAGACAACAATGATTTGCATCTGCCAAGATCGCTTAGGGAAGTAACTTTTTAAAAAAATTTGATCAGAATATTAATTTTTTTCTTTTAAAGATGTGGGGTACAATTCAGGGTTAGGTATATAAATGTTCTTTATGCAGGTAACTTTGATGATGAGGTGTGCCCCTCACTTCCCTAGGCAGATTCCCACTACTGCCAATCCTTTTCTTTCTTCCTTTTTGTTTTTGTTTTTGTTTTTTTGAATTGGAGCCTCACTCTTTGTTCCCAGGCTAGAGTGGAGTGGCACACTCACGGCGACTGCAGCCTTGACCCGCTGGGTTTAGGCGATCCTTCTGCCTCGGTCTTCTAAGTAGCTGGAACTACAGACACACGCCACCATGCCCAGCTAACTTTTTGTGATTTATTGTAGAGACAAGATCTCACCAAGTTGCCCAGGTTGGTCTCGAATCCCCTAGGCTCAGGCAATCCTCTTGCCTTGGTCTCCCAAAGTGCTGGGATTACAGTTCAGTCCTTTTCTTATAGTATTATGATGATTGTTCAAGTTTCACTTATGAGTGAGAACATGTGATACTCGGTTCTTTGCTTTTGTGGAAGTAACTTTTTAACAAAAATGCAAGTGAAGGTAAGTTTAAGCACCAGAGTGGTCTACTTGCTGTCATGGGCCATCCTTCTCCAATGTATTTTTAAAAAAGAAGAGGGTTGTCTCACATGAACTCTTCAGTTATGAACTCTTTAGCCATGATGGCTCTCTGCCTACCCCAACTACTTCCATCTCTGTGGTTAGTCACTTCATACCTCACTGACAGAGTTCACAAGGAATTTCAGGCCTGGCTTTCTTTACCCAACATGTGCCATGCTGACCTCAATAGCAGGAAAAGATGAAAATTGTGCCATTTCTCTTACAACCCCAAACTTCATTCTTTACACACTGAAATCCTCACTTTATTGAAAGATTGGGACAATCTAGATAGCATTACAACATAAAATGTGTTTAAGAGGGAGAAAATACCTTTGCAGCAATGTGGATGCAGCTGGAGGATATTATTCTACACAAGTTAACACAAACAAAAAAAATGAATGCCACATGTTCTCTCTAACAAGTGTGAGGTACACATGGGCATAAGGATGAGAACAACAGACACTAGAGACTTCTAAATGGAGGAGGGAGAGAGGGAGTCAAGGGTTGAAAAAAGACCTGTCGGCTATCATGTTCACCACTGGGATGAAGAACTCTGCAGAAGCCCAAACCTCACCATCGTGCAATATACCCAAGTAACAAACTTGCACATGAACCAGTTAAATCTAAAATGTTTTAAAAAATAAGAAAATACACACATTTCAAAATGTCAACCCCATGATAATTAATAAAATTTAAATAATCAAGATGAGTAATATTAATAAAAAAATTTAAAGATTTTTAAAAACTGTAGGCTAAATATGACTCTTTTGAGAGTCCAAGAAAAAAAATTAAAGTTAGTCTTATACAAAGTGTCTTCTCAGAGGAAACTTCCCTTTTCTAGAGTTTGTTTCTTTATCTGGAGAGTCCGACCCTACAACTCTTTCAGAAATAGATTCTGCTCCTAATTCTTTAGTACAAATCTCCACCTCTCTTCAGGAGGTTTCAGTTCCTTGCCTTCAGAGAGATCTGCTCTGCTCCTTTAAGCCCTGTAGCTCATTCATTTCCTCAAGTTAAATTCCTGAGTAAAGAACAATACTACCTCAAAGTGCTTCAGCAGAAGCATATAGCAATTACTTGGTATCCCATATTCAGGAAATCAGTCTAGTGTGGATTTTGATAGCCAAAGTCTGTTCTACTCCATGTCTCTCCACCTCTGTGAATTGATGATATGCTTTCTTGGTCTTCCCCAGTCTGAGTTGCTATAATACATTTTTTTTTTTTGAGTTGGAGTCTCAATCTGTCACTCAGACCGGAGTGCAGTGGCCGCTCCCGGCCACCGCAGCCTCGACCTGCTGGGCTCTGGCGATCCTTCCGCCTCAGCCTTCCAAGTAGCTGGAACTACAGGCGCGCGCTACCACGCCCGGCTAATTTTTGATTTATTGTAGAGAGCAGGTCTCGCCAAGTTGCCCAGGCGGGTCTCGAACCCACCGGCTCAGACAATTCACTCACCTCGGCCTCCCAAAGTACTGGGATTACAGGCTAAGCCACCGAGGCCGGCCTATAATACATTTTTTAATTGTAGTTACATATGTAAACAAAACACATAATTCTCATACTATGTATGTCAAAAACAAAATATTTTTCGGTAATTAAAACATTATTTTCCCAATGAAGATAGCATATCATACTTTTAAATTGAGTAAAACCAATTTCCCTTTTTTCAAACTTTTCTTATCAGATAATGTACAGAGCAGTATTTTTCAAAGCATGATTTGGGAACCCCTGGGGTCTACTATTTCTAACTATTTTAAAATAATAAGTGAGAAGCTATTTGCCTTTTTTACTCTCATCCTTTTATAAGTATACTATGGAATTTTCCAGTGGGTAAATAACATCCATTGCCAGTATCAATTATGATGGCTAATAGAACATATGCTTGTGTATCCTTGTGTCTTCTAATATTTTCTAGAAGACCTTCTAGAAAAGCTCTTTGGTGCCTTTGTTAATTTTTAAGAGTGTAAAGAAGACTGAAATCAAAATGTTTGCCAACTACTGGCATAAAAGAGTATATATACAAAATCATTTATTTCTACTCTTTAAACCATGGAATGAGGCACCACTAATAAACTATTTTCAGATATATCACAAATGCGAAAAATGTTCAAATTACAACTTTTCTTTGCATCATGTATATCAAATATTTGACCAAGGTGTCTTCCCACACAAGTCTTTCTAAGAAGAAGGCCAGTAGTGTGGTTTCTTTTTAGCCCAGAATTTGGATTTTTATTCCCTTCTGCCTCAAAACAGATTTTCTCTTCCTACGAGATACACATACACACATATACACAAGCACATATAAATTATATTTTATTATCTATATAAACTATATGTTTGTGTATATTTATACAACATAGTTTTAAATTAAAGTCTTATTGTTAAAGCTAATCATTCTTGTCGTAGGCTACTTTTAAGAAATTGACAGATTTTTGCAAATATGTCATTTATATAATAAATAAACATTTATATTCTGAGAAATGATAGTCTAAGGATGCACAATAGCTTTTTAATTTATTAGAGAAGAAAATAAAACCTCAAGTTAAATAAATCTGATTTTAAATGCATTTATTTTGTACCAAAAATGAACTATAATAGGTAGCTACTGAGAAGTTATCAGGGCTATCATTTGCCATGTACTTTAAAAGTAAACAGTCAGTCAACACTGACCATTTATTAATAGTTTAATAGTTTTAAAAAATTAGCTCCACATTTTAGTTTTGGAGTCCTTTTGGACTCCTTATATTTTAGCAAACTTATAAAAAGCAGGAAGAAAAATTGCAGAACTATATCAATAAGCTAAAATTCATCTGTAAAGTTGACTTCTGGAATTTCTATTCCGTATGACTTCTATGTGTACTGAAAATTTTTCTGTTATTTACTTGAAGAGCACTTTTCTCCTTGACTACAGGACCTACTACTAATCACTTTTCCCCAGATCTTCAGAGGCAAAGCATAACTCAAGAAGTTATAAAACCCAGTTTCTTATTCACAGACTCTTTACCGCTTTAAAAGTTACCTCCTGGTGCCAGATGTGCTTAAGAACTGCTAAAAGTGGGTCACAACCAAAAAAATAATGGGTCAATACCAAAATATTTAGGAATTATGAAAAAATAATTGACCTATTTTATAATGACTACTTTAAACATAATTTTAAAATCAGCTTTGTTTTATGATCATTTAAACATTGTAAAAGTAAGTTGAAAGTTACTTCAAAGTCTTTTTCACTGGCTTTTCATTTTCTTAATGTTAATATACAGAATAGAAATAACAGCCATAATTTAGAACTTAAAACAAACAGAACCTACACAGTTCCCAAGTGCCTGTATCTTGGAAAAAGAGCAGAAATATCAAACATTTCCCACTTTGTTACTTTCACCTCAGTACAATAGTGAAATATAAAGGAAGTTGCTAGGTGTACCTGTATTGCAAGTCTGTCTCTATTGTTTTCATTGACATGTTTCAGGGTGCCAGCCAGGCCAAAACCCTATTCTTTAGAACTGAACTTTTATGCACATTTTCTGTTGAGCTGTTGAGCCCACGTGTACAAGTTTATGCTTTCCTGATCACACCTGAATGGACCAGGGATAAATACCTGACCTAGAATATTCTATAAGTGGAGCTGAGTCAATCATATATTTTATTTCAAGAATTTTAGCTAAGGGGTACAGGTGAAACCAAACCTAAGTTAGCCAATTATAAACTCAAGGATGTATCTAAGTCAAAGAGTCCTAGAATGCCATTTAAAGAAACTTATCTCTTGTAGCTGGAGAGTTGACCAGGTACAATAACAGGCTGTAGACATAATTGTAAGAAGAGCAGAACCACAGAAAATTTGTATTCACAGGACGCAAATCTCCAGTGTCAAAGTTAAGGCCCTCATAGTGTTGAATTCTGAGACCTGGGAATGGGCATATTTATGAGGGTATGCTTGAGAACACGGAATAAAATCTTCTAAGTAGGCTTCATAATACTTGAACACTCATGGTCCTCTGAACCCTCTTATCATACAATATTGACCACTCCCCAAATCTAGAATGCATGCAGAAACCTTCAGTTGTGGCACTTATCTTACAAGAAAATACTTAACTTACTCAAAATCCATCTTCTTTCTCCTCCTGGGCTAATATATAAGTACTGGGATCAAGATTTAGCATAGCTCATCTGAAAAAGTACTGGACATACCAAAGAAAAAGGATTATTTACATAAGAATCTACAGGGCCAGACAAACAGTTTTCAGCGGGAATTGAGAGCGATAAACCAGAAGGCAGAATAGCTGAATAATAGAGAGTTGGCTGATTGGGACTGTTCTACCATGGTTTAGATACAAAACACTTGTAATAACTCCTAAAAAGGGTCCTAATGAGGTGAAAGTCCTAGAATTGCTTTGGCATTGTTGGCAAAGACAACAAAGGCTTATACATGTAGCATGATAGAATGGATCTATTATATAAGACTCAAGAACATATCAGCTTACTACATTCATCAGGACGACTAGTAGAGTACTCCCTTCACTAACACAAAGAAGTGTGATGGGGAAAGGTCATGCCATCATTCAAAAGCTCAGTAATGGCTGCCCTCTGGTGGACAAAATTGACAGTAGGGATGATATGGAACTGGCATTCCTGTTGACAATTGTGATAATAAGATTCTGGAATAGAACAGTCTGTGTGACAGTACTTAACCATAAAATTCAAGGTTGATGGAATTACTGAGCTGGCAGCAAGGCCAGAATGCTAACCAGGAGACATTAACCAATGAGGCTAATAACCAGAAGCAAGAGAAATCAAGAAGCTTGTTGCTTGATATAAACTATCATTCTCCCAATATAAAGAATCACAATACCTCGCTTTCTCCATTTCTAATCCTGAGCAAGTTGTCAAGCCAGTGTCCACTGACTGAAAGAGAAGATTAAAGCTTAAGAATCAACTATGTACTACTAAAGAAAATGTGTACTATTGATATGTGGTCATTTCCCATAAATAAACACTGGAGAAAGTAACTAAATCTTTCCAGGACTTTCATATACTGGATCAAATTTTCCATAATAAAGAGGCCAAAAGCTTTTAAAGCCCCCCCATTATTTTAGGGGCATATGGAGGCCAGATAATAAATTCCTGACCTAGGTCTATCTCATAGTAAAGTCGGTGAGTCTAAAAATCCACCTGATAGTCATTTTTTTCTAAATGACTAATCAGAATGGATACACTAAGTAGCTGATAGAACCCTCACACTGGTTTTTTTCTTATAGAATAAAAGCTATTGCAGTAGGGCATTTCAAATGAAGGCCTGCAAAACAACAACCTTTGATCAATATAGTTAACCAAAATAATACATCATTTTGGATTTTAAAAAAAGCAGAGATAGGTACACTGTTAATAATTTTAAGGTCTTGGCTATGCCATGATATCCTTTCCAAGGAAAAAGCTCCTCATATTAGCCATCACTAAGAGAGGCACAGAACTTGGCAGAATGTTTTAAGTTTTGGAGGAGCCGTACACCCCTTGAGAGTATAATTCCAATCTATTTTTCACTGCCAGTTTTGAGAAGGGCCCAGAACAACAGGAGGCTGCTTGGGACACTTGACCCATTGTGCTGGATATCTGGGATTAATGAAAATGTCACGTTCTTTGGCATGACAGAATAGGATGTTTGCAGCATAGGCCTCGAGGGCTTAGAAGTAAGATTGTACCTTTAGAAAACAGTTCCTGGCCTCGACAGTAGAGACTGAGCACCTGATCATGAGACATCAAATGCCTTATGCACCAGCGATAGCAATTTAGAGCTGTAAGTTGTCAAATCTACAAAGTTCATCATCTTGAGTGGGCACAGCAGCTACCTATTTTATGATAAAAGCAGGACATTTAGATCAGGCTTTAAAAGACCCTAAGGACACAAGTAAGTCATAGAAAGAGTTATCTCAGACTTCTCCATCCCTCTGTCATCTACCTCTGTTGTACTAATGACTCTGTATTGTCTTCTACCTATGATCTTACGGGGCTAGAGAGGAAGAGATCCCTGATGAACAGAGAAAGAGAAAACGTAGGGCTGTTTTCAAAGATGGTTCAACTCTATATGTTGGTGCCAACCAAATATAGATTGCAGCTATACTATAGCCCCACTCACTGGTGGCACTTAACTAGGCCGTGTTTGTATACGGATGCAAGGGTATTTTCCAGTGACAGATTGCAGGTGTCATTTGTTACTCAGTTTACAGATAAAGAGAGGAAGCACTTAAGGTCAGAACATCCACAGAATCCTGAGCAATGGAGAGAAGTTTGGCAGGACAATCTGAGGACTGGAAGGAAATATAGGAAGGTGGGAGACAAGCTGGTCTGGTAATAGGAAGTACCTGTTCCAGACTTGCCCGTTTCTCTGTTGGATTTTACTTTTCTCACTGATGTGTGGAATTGAGTATCTGTATATCTTAAATATGAGTCTGGAATTGTAATATGTATTGCAAATGTCTTTTTCTATGGAGTCATTTCACTTCCCTAATTGTGTAATTTGATCAACATAATGTCTTAATTTTAATGTATTATGATACATCAAGTTTCTATTTTCCTTTAGAATTTGTATTTTTGTAGACTTTAATAAATTTCTCCCTACTCCTTAATGCCAAAGAGGTATTTTTTTGTTTTGCTTTTGTTCTGAAAGTTTAGTGTCACACCTTTTACATTTAGATCCATGTAACATCTGAAGTTAACTTTTATGTATGCTGTGAAACAAGGGGATGGGTGATTTTTAAAAATATGGACATTAAATTAATCTAATACCATTCATTGAAACATCACCCTTGCCCTACTCACTGTAAACTTTGTCATAAATTAAAAGACTGTGTAAGTATTGGGTATATTTCTGAACTTGCCAACAGATTCCATTGGTCTAGTTCTCTTGTGAGAACAGAAAGTTGTTTTTAATTATAATATCCTTATGATAACTCTTCACATTAATGTCTCAAGTTTCATTCAGGTTGTTTCTCTTCTTTTCCTTTCTCCTTCACATTTTCCTTCAGTTATCAAATCTATTTTGTTGTTTAGATTTGACATAAATTTTAGAATCAGCTTGTGAATTGCAACAAACAGCTACTGTTTTTTTATTAGATTTTATTGAATCTATAGATCAATTTGAAGAGAACTGACATCTCTGCAGTACTGAGTCTTCTAATATATGAACAAGATACATTTGTTATATTTAAGATGTTAAAACTTTCAGTGATATTTTGGTAGTCTCAGCATAGAGGCTTTGTACATTTTTTGTTACATTTGTTCAAACTATATAATTTTTAAGCAGTATAATCACTTTAAAAATTCTATTTTGCATTTACTGCTGATATATAGAAATAAAAATAATTTACATACATTGATTTTGGCCATCTCAAGTTCTATTTCTATTGATTTCCTTTTCTCTTAAAAATAAGTTACACTCTTACATGTTTTTGTATTTTGGGTAATTTTGCATTCTACCTTGGTCATCATGTCGGTTATATTCTGAAGACTTTTTGTGCTGTTACATTATCCTGAAGAATGATATTTTGTTTTAGTAGGCAATGAACTTGGTTGGATGTAAGCAACAACTCTGTCTTGTGGGCAGAAACTCAAATTCTAGTTTGGCTCTTTCCAGCTTAACAAGGCTGTTTTAAGCCTCTGTGCATCTTTGTTTCAGGTATCAGTCAGTGATTTGGGCAAAATGTATACTAACATTTTGATTTCCCGTTTTTAGCTCTCTCTCCCTAACTTTTTCCCAATGTTTTTGGTAGCCCTGACTCTGCTCTCTGGTTATCCTGGCCAGAAATACTGTGGGTTTTCTAGTAAAGTTTTAGTCATGCCACCTGGTACAGACTAGAGTCTGCCCTTGGGCTAGAAAAGATTAAAATGGAAAATGCACTCATGCTGTTTCTTTCCACATCCTTTAGTGTTTCTTGAGTCTTTTCAGGTGGTTGAGTTATTTTGTTCTCGTCTAATAGTTGTTGTTTAAGGAATGGATAAAGTATTGGTCTGATAGGAATTTCCTCAACCTATCTCAATTTTTGTGAAGGCTCATCTGTTTGACTTCTCCTGTCTGTATTTTCCTCTTGGTCTATTTTTGTATGTTTCAGGTACTTTTTTAATGAAATTACAGACCCTATGTATAAAAACACTTCCAGGCTCTGACTAATGTTATTTTCTTCAGAGAGGGATTACTCTACCCTTTGATAATAGATAGGATAATATAATAGAATGAGGGAGGATCACCTTAATCCAATCTGGGATTAAGTTGATCCAATCTGGGATTAAGTTGGGCTGGATTTTACTATTACACCTCTGTCTACCTGCTCCTAGGTTGCTGCTCTTCAGGATTCTGACCTAAGAGCATGGAATATTTACTAGGCCTTTCTTCCTCAGCCGATCCTAAACTCTAATTTTTCTCTCCTTAGCACTAGACAAACATACCCGACTCTGCTTTTCAGAGGCTGTCTGCTTAATATCTAAGCCTCTTATCCAGTGTAGCTCAATAATTTGGCCAGTTCCTTAAGGGGAAAGCCAAGAGTAAAGGGCACACTTTTCAGTTTCACATTTCTTTCCAGGATCTCAAACCTTGTGGGGTTTGGCAGATGAAAATGTAATGTGTCATCTCTCTAGTACCACAGAATTGACTGAAACCCTCTGCCTTCTCTGCTGTCAGTTTTATTTGCAGCTTCCTGCCTTGTAAAAATAATGGACAAAAGTATGTAGATTTAAAGTAGCATTCTGTGGTTGGCATAGGTGGTGGATAATGTGGTAGCCCCAAATCTGAGAGGGCTTGCCCATAATGTTTACTTATTCCAAGGAAGTCACCCGGAGGACCAGCAGGGGAGAGATACTGGTTTATTAAATTTAAGAAAGGGCACTGATGGTGGCAGGTCAGTGAAGAATCTGTGCCTCTTGACAGTATAACCAACGGTTTTATAATCAAGCAAGTTAATTATTCAAATTCCTATTTGGTGTTAAATCACATTGATTAAGTGTGATAACTACATTATTGTTAGGTTGCTTGGTTACCTGCATCCCTTTATGGGCCACCTGCATTCCTGTGACTCATTTCTGAGAATATGCACATATCCATCAGGCCACTCTCTGAGGGAAGAGGGAAGAAAGAAGGCAGGCATAGGGGAAAGAAGCAATGTTCACACGTTTACCTTAGAGTGGGGTATGGCCCTCTCAAGTTCTTGTTGCCAGTTTTGATTTTATATAATGCAAGAATATGTGTGTCAGTCTGCAGCAAACAACTCTATTATACCAAGAAGTGAAAGTCTTCAATATATTCTTTTGAATGAATAGATGAAAATTCGTTTAAAAAATTTAACAGTGCATTGCCCTATATATTGCACTGTATGGTGTGCTAATAAAGAAAACAAGTATTAAAATGACATTTTTCAGTTGAACAGAAAAAATATCATATGCAAAAATATTGTATGTAAAATCATGCAAACAGATCAAAATCCAACTTTCACTTGTAAAGTATAGATTAATTTCTAGGGATGTGTGCTTACATATGAACATTTAAGAAGAGGAGAAAAAATAATCACAGTCACGTAGGCAAGCATGGAAAAACAGGTTCAAAAGAGATAGTGTGTGAAATTTCAAGAGTTTTTGTTGCTGTCCATTTGTGTTTGTTTTAGTCTTTTTTCAATTTTAAGAAGCTATGTGATATAAGTATGGTCTAAGAAGGGTTCTAAAGAAATTAGGGCTCTTGTTCATAGAGTGTGATAAGGACCAGTTTAATCTTCTAGAAAGCAGATAACAACATGGTTGAGAAAAATGATGTAGTTGTTAGGCTGAAGATAAGATGAACCAGATGTTCCTTTTTCCTATACTCTTTAGAACATTTCTATTTATAGAAGTTCTTTTAACAAGAGAAAAAGTTTAAAAGGATGAGATAGAAAAAGAGATTATTGACTGACCTTTTGAATGTTAAATGTTCACAAACCCATTTAGTTTTATTTTTAATTATTTACAGAATTGATATATACATACTTGTAAAATTAATGTAATAAGTTTTATGGTAAATACCAGTAAAAGTTATACCCATTCTCTTCACATTGCTGCTTTCTTCTCAACATAAAAACAACATTAGAAGCTGGGGTCAGCAGAACAATCTTCAGCAAAAAAAACAAAGAAGGTGGCATCACATTACCAGACTTCAAACTTTACTTTAAAGCTACAATCATCAAAACAGCTTGGTATTGGTATAGGAACAGGCATATAGATCAATGGAATAGAATTGAGATTCCAGAAGCAAAACCTCAACCAACTTATCTTCGACAAGGCCTCCACCACCTGCCACTGGAGAGAGGAGAACCTATTCAGTAAATGGTGCTGGGAAAACTGGTTGACCACATGCAGAAGATTGAAACAGGACCCCTATCTATCCCCATGCACAAAGGTTAACTCCAAATGGATCAGAGACCTAAATATAAAACCTCAAACCATAAGAACCTTAGAAAATGAAGGAAATACCCTCATGGAAATCGGAACTGGCATCCAATTCCTGAACAAAACCTGAAACCCACAGCTCATAAGAGAGAAGATAGACAACCTTATTAAACTGACAAGCTTCTGCAAGGCCAAAGAAACCATCAAGAGAGCAGGGAGACAGCCTACAGACTGGAAAAAGTATTTGCCAACACCAGGTCTGACAAAGGCTTAACATCCTGGATCTACAAGGAACTAAAACGTGCTGAAAAGAAAAAAACAAACAACCCCATTATCAAATGGGCAAAAGATATGAACAGACACTTCACAAAAGAGAACATCCAAGCAGCCAAAAAACACATGAAGAAATGTTCAACCTCACTAATCATCAGGGAGATGCAAATCAAAACCACACTGAGATACCACCTAACTCCAGTCAGAATGGCAATTATCAACAACTCAAAAAATAACAGCTGCTGGAGAGGGTGTGGTGAAAGGGAACAATTCTACACTGTTGGTGGTAGTGTAAACTAGTGCAACCTCTGTGGAAAGCAGTGTGGCGTTCCTAAAAGCTCTAAATATCAACCTCCCGTATGACCCCACAATCCCCCTACTGGGAATATACCCTGAAGAACTCAAATCACTCTATAAAAAGGTTACCTGCACACGTATGTTTATCGCAGCGTTGTTCACAATAACAAGAACCCAGAAACAACCATGCTGCCTATCAAAAGAGGACTGGATTTAAAAAATGTGGTACATATACACGATGGAATACTACGCAGCTATAAAAAAGAGCAAAATCATGAATTTCGCAGCAACCTGGATGGAACTAGAGTCTATAATACTGAATGACCTCTCACAGAAACAAAGATCTGAGTATCACATGTTCTCACTCATATAATGGACCTTGAACATCCAATGTAATACTATAAGAAAATGACTGACGGTACTGGGAAACAATGGGGGGGAGGGAGATGGGATTGACGGTAGTAAATATCTGTCTGGGGACGAGGAGACACCACTTATCAACAAGGGTGCCTGAACAAAGCATATGTGTATACCTAACCCTTAACTGTACCCCACAGTATGATGGGTATAGTGTGCAATAAACATATGAGTGCAGGTGTCTTTTTGGTAGAACCATTTATACTTTTTGGGGTATATACCCAGTGCTGGGATTGCTAGGTCAAATGGTAAATATATTTTTAGTTATTTCAGAAATCTCCAGACTGCTTTCCACATGGGTTGAACTAGCTTTATTTCCATAAATGGTGTACAAGCATTCCTTTTTCTCTACTGCCTCACCAACATCTGCTGTTTGTTGATTTTTTAATAATAGCCATTCTGACTAGTATGAGATAGTGTCTCACTGTGGTTTTGAGTTGAATTTCTCTGATGATTAGTGATATTGAACATTCTGTCATCTGTTGGCCACTTGTATGCCTTCCTTTGAGAAGTAGCTGGTCATGTCCTTTGCCTACTTTTTAATTGGGGTTGTTGTTTTTTTTCTAGTTGATTTGTTTGAGTTCCTTGTAAACTATGGATATTAGGCCTTTGTTTGGTGCATAATTTGTGACTATTTTCTCCCATTCTGTGGATTATCTCTTTATGCTGTTGATGGTTTCTTTTGTTGTGTAGAAGCTATATAACTTGATAATGCCCTACTTGTCAATTTTTGCTTTTACTGCTTTTGTTTTTGAGAACTTGGTTATGAATTAAATGCCAGGACAATATCCAGGAAGTGTTCCCTAGGTTTTCTTCTAAGAAGTTTGGGGTCTTACATTTAAATCTTTGATCCATTTTGAGCTAATTTTTGTGTAAGTGGTAATAGGTAGGGGTCCAGATTCATCTTTCTTCCTATAGTTAGTCAGTTTTCCCAGCACCTTTTGTTGAATAGGGTGTCATTTTCTCAGTGTTTTTGGTGAGTTGGTTGCAGGTCAGTGGTTTTATTTTGGGGTTACCTTTTCTGTTCCATTGGTCTGTGGTGTCTGTTTTTGTACTAGTACCATTCTGTTTTGGTTATTGTAGCCTTGCAGCAGAATGTGAAGTCTGGAAGTGTGGTGCTTCCAGCTTTGAAATCTGGCAGCATGATGCCTCCAGCTTTGTTCTTTTTACTCAGGATTGCTTTGGCTATCTGGGCTCTTTATTTCTTCTACATAAATTTCAGTATTATCTTTTCCAGGTCTGTGAAAAATGATGCTGGTAGTTTCATAAGGAATGCATTGAATCTGTGGGTTGCTTTGGGTAGTATGGATAGCTAAACAATATTTATTCTTCCAATCCATGACATGAGATATTTTTCCATTTGTTTGTGTCATCTTTAATTTCTTTGAGCAGGATTTTGTAATTCTTATTGTAGAGATCATTCACTTTTTTGGTTAGATATATTCCAACGTGTGTGTGTGTGTGTGTGTGTGTGTGTGTGTGTGTGTGTGTGTGTACTATGAATGGGACTGTGTTTTTTATTTGATTTTCAGTCTGTTTGTTATTGGTATACAGAAATGCAACAGAGTTTTGAGCCTCGATTTTGTATCCTGAGACTTTACTGAAGTTGTTTATCAGTGCTAGTAGTGTTTTTATTTAATCATTTGGGTTTTCTAGTTATAGAATCAAATCATCTGTGAAGATAGATAATTTAACTTCTTCATTTCCTATTTAGATATTCTTTCTTTTGGCTGATTGCTCTGGTCAGGACTTCCTTATTTTCTTTACTATTGTTGCTTATTTTTTCTTTCTTTCTTTCTTTCTTTCTTTCTTTCTTTCTTTTTTTTTTTTTTTTTTTTTGAGTTGGGGTTTCACTCTATCACCCAGGCTGGAGTGCAGTGGCATGATTATAGTTCACCACAGCCTCAGCATCCTAGGCTCAGGTGATCCTTCTGCCTCAGCCTCCCAAGTAGAAGGGACTATCGGCAAGCACCATCATGCCCTGCTAATTTTTTGCAGAGACAAGGGCTCCCTATGTTGCCTAGGATGGTCTAGAACTCCTAGGCTCAAGAAATCCTCCTGCCTTGGCCTCCCAAGTGATTGGATTACAGGCAGGAGACACCATGCCTGGCATACCTTTTCTAATTGGAGGTTATTTGAGTTGTTAAGGTTTTAGTAGATGTTTTATTGTTTTATTTCACTGCATTCAATTTACTTAAATTCTAAATTTATCTAACTGTTACCTTTTCATTTTAGCATATTATTTATTAATTTTAAAATATTAAACACTAAAGTCAAGTTACTATTAGCATATAATAATTTTTAAACACTTCTTTTGATAAATCCTGGAATCCTCAATTATAACTTACTGTTCTTATAGAAAATTTGGAAAGCTTTGGATAATGCAGATGGGTCAGATCACTGAGAAGCCAAACTAATGAGTATATGCTAGCATATTGGAGGCATAAATGTGGCAGAGAAGGGCTAAAAACAGTTAAAATCATTCCTTTTCAAAAATCAACCTGCAAACTCCAAACCTGCTAGACATGGGGCATGAGAAAACCAAGCCACTTTCTTGGAAATGCAAGATAGTAATCAATTCATAACCTTATCCCTGCATCCTCTCTTTGCAAAGTGATCAATTTACAACCCCTGAAGACAACTTTTCTTTGAAAATCTGGTTTTGCTAGATACCACCTTGCAAATTCCGAAGAAAAGTGTATAGCCAAACAACCCAACCCCCCTCCCTTACCTAAACTAATGTATAAAACCCTTCTCTTTCTCCAGATTGCTCAGCCTTGGAGCATTAGCCCACTGAGTAGCACTGCTACTTCCTAGGATAGCCTCAGTGTCATGGTCTCTCTGTTTTCCTGCAACATTTCTTGGTGCATTGGCCAGGAAAGGGAGAGTTCAGAGATGGTGTGCTCCACCTCCTTTGTCATTGGGATACGACTTCCGGGGCAATGGGAGAGGCAATCTCACCTGCCATGCAATGGACCTTGTGATCCGTAGAGGGAAGCCCCTCCCAGAGCACAGAGCACTGAGGCTTAGATCTTGAAAGCACAATAGGGATCCAAAGAGGCAACAAACTGATGTGAGGAGCACTGCCAGACAGAAAGGGAAGGAATAAGGACCTTTGCATAGACCTGCCAGTAGACAGCAGAAGGGGAGTTTGATCACCTCCTGGAGTCTGCTAGTATTCTCCAGTCTGAAGGAAAAGACTGAAAGGCAAGGAAGGAAACACTGTCTCGAGATGAACCTGTTGACTCCTAGGATTAGGGTGGAAGGTTGGAGAATGTGCTGTGTGATTGCATGTGAATGAGATGGACAGCAGAAGGGTTCAGACCTGACCAAATGGCTGAAGGGTGTGTTGAGTCCCAATCTAAGCCAGTGATGACCTCATACATCTAAGGGAAGCCCCAACCTCATCATAGGATTGGCCTGGTTTGGGATTTTATACCAACCTGCCAATTGCTAAGAGGTGTCTGAAATATCTCCGGAGGAGTATGACTGGAGGAGGACAAAGCAGTTGTTGCCCATTCCTCCCACCCCGTTCCCTCATTTGTGTGTGTTTGCCATCTGTTAGGAGGAGGAAATGGGTGGAAACCAAAGTAAGAATACCCCCTTGACTGTATGCTTAAGAACTTTGACAAATGTTTCTGTGGAGATTGTTATGGTGTCAAACTGTCTCGGAGAAAACTCCATACATTCTGTGAAATAGATTGACCCTCTTTCCATATTGGATGGCTGCCTTAGATAGAAAAACCATTAGGAGAGTACACAGAATTATAGTAGGAGATCCAGGGAACCCAATTTTCTTACATTGACTTTTGGCAGGATACAGTCCTCACACAACTCTCTTGGCTAAAAGCTTGCTGGGAAGACAATTGCAAAATTATGGTAGCCCTCAAAACAACCCAGTCAAATGCCCATCAGAGTCTGATGAGCTGACTGACAAGCTGGTGTTGGCTGATAAACCAGAAATCCCACCACCTTATTCTCCAGTCTACCCACCATTGCCACCTTCATCAACAGCACCAGCCACTGTTAGGAGCTCACAATTGGAATGCACCCCTAAGCCTCGTATGTCTCTTAAACAATCAGAGTCCACACCTGCACCACCTGTTCTGACTCCCCATCATCCACCCAGAAAGCAGCTGCCAGAATGCATGACTGACTTCATACCAGGGGAATGTTGTGGTACCTTCCAGATGCCACTGAGGGAGACTGGGGGACCTATTTATTAAGATCAAGAAGGCCAGATCCAAGGTGGGCAATGCACATTTGTGTGCCAGCCTTTCACCACCACAGACCTCCTGAATTGGAAAAATCATATGCCGTTCTTCACAGAAAAGCCTCAGGCTATGATCAACTTTATGCAGTCTATTATCCAGTCTATTATCTTTGGTTTCCACCCATTTCCTGGGTGGACTGCTGCCAACTCACCTGACACTATTCAATACTGAGGAGCATCGGGGAATTACACAGGGGGCTATAAAATGACTACAAGAACATGCCCCAGCTGGAGTACTCAATGCCCAGGCATATACCCAAATCAGTTCCCAGAGGAGGATCCCAAATAGGACCCCAATAGTAACCAGGGGCTGCAAATGCTTGAATGGTATCAGGAGGCCCTGCTAGGAGGGATGAGAGAAGGAGGGGAAAAGGCCATAAATATGAACAAGGTCTCTGAGGTGTTTCAGGGAGCTGACGAGAGCCCAAGTCAATTCTATGAGAGACTTTGTGAAGCCTTTCAGCTATACACTCCTTTTGATCCAGAAGCAATCAAAAATCAACGTATGGTAAACGCAACTTTTGTTGGCACTCCCAGGGGTATATCCAACGTAAGCTACAAAAAACTAGAGGGCTTTACTGGAATGAATGTTAGTTAGCTGCTGGAAGTTACCACTAAAGTGTTAATTAATAGAGATATGGAGGTATAATAAGAGGCAGACCGAAGTTAGAAAAAGAAAATGGCCATGTTTGCTGCTGACATTGCGGGGCACCAGAAAACAGGTCCACCAGGAGGAAACAGAGGCAGAGGTTGGGGAAGAAGACAGCCAGGTCAGCAGTTTCCCAGAATGAGGTCTGACCATCCCAGCCAGCCCAGGCTCCCCTGAACTCCATCTATCAGCCTACATAAGGAACATCACAACTCCCTATGAAGTTAGGGAGAAACCAGTGTGCCTATTGTTACCAAGAAGGCACCGGAAAGGTGAATGCCCCCAACGAATAGCTGACAAGAAAGCCAACAGAAAAATGGTCCACAAGGCTACACTTATCAACAGGACCCACCAGCTCCTAATGGCTTTATGGGCCTGGCCTCTATGGGAGGACTGCAACAAGAACAGGACAGACTGGGCTCCCCACTATCTTTAGATTCCCAGGAGCCTATGGTCAGCATGACAGTAGGGGACCAATGTATGAACTTCATGGCTGACATGGTAGATGAACACTCCGTGATCACCCAGCTTGTAGGTCCTATCTCCCGAAAACGGGCTAATGTTATGGGAGTCACTGGGTGTTAAGTCAGACATCCCTTCACGGTATCGCAACACTGCACAGTTGGTGGCCATGAGGTCATATAAGAGTTCCTGTATCTCCCAGATTGTCTTGTAGCCTTAATGGGATGAGACCTCCTGGGAAAGCTTCGAACTCAGATAGCCCTGACTCTCCTAATCACGCAACTCTAAGATTAAGAGGCCCAGAGGCTAAAATAAGGACCCTCACTGTCTCCCAGGAAGAGGAATGACAGCTCTACAGCCTAATGGAGGTCTCACAGAAATCTCCAGAGCTGCCATTTTGAATACTGGGAGTGTGGGCAGAAAACAATTCTACACTGGCAAGAAATATACCCCCCATGATTGTGGAACTAAAGTCAGAGGGCAAGCCAGTCCTTCAGAGGCAGTACTTCATCCCACACAAAGCACAAATAGGAATCCATAAGCACCTGGAGAGGCTCTTGCATTATGGAATCCTCCAGGTTTGCCAGTCTGCTTGGAATATGCCTCTGTAGCTGGTGCAGAAGCCGGGCATGGAAGACTACTGGCCAGTTCAAGACTTCCAAGCCATAAACCAGGTTGCAGTCACTCTACACCCTGGCGTGCCAAACCTGTATATGCTACAGGGTCTTATCCCTGCAGAGGCTGCTTTCTTTGCTTGCTTGGACCTTAAGGATGCTTTTTTCTGCATCACATGGCCCCAAGCAGCCAGCTGATCTTCACTTTCCAATGGGAGGACCTGACAAATGGCACCAAGGGACAGTTAATTTGGACCTGGCTGCCCTAAGCATTCAAGAATTCTCCAACCATCTTCGGTAGGGTACTAGCCTTATATTTAAAAGCCTTTCCATCACACTAGTGTGTCTCTACCTTGCTCCAATCTGTAGATGACTTGCTGTTGGCAGCACCAACCCAGAAAAGCTGTATGCAAGGGACACAACAACTGCTCACCCTCCTGTGGAAGATGGATTACAAGGTCTCAAAAAAAAGCCCAAATATGTCAGGAAAATGTTAGGTATCTAGGTTTTCATTTGTTCCAAGACTAGCGCCAACTTGGCCCTGAAAGGAAATAGGCAGTGTATTCCATACCAGCCCCAACTACCTGGAGTCAAATCTGGGAGTTTTTGGGGACTATGGGGTTCTGTAGAATGTATATACCTAACTTCTCCATCATGGCAAAATCCCTCTATGAAGCCACAAAGAGAGGTGAACAGGAGCCTCTGTTATGGGAAAAAGTTCAGTAACGGCCTTTAAACAAACTAAACAGGTCAAGAAACTCATTTAGACTGGGTTCAACTTCTGCCAATAGTCCTTCTAAGGGTAAGGTCTACCCCAACAAAACAACCAGATTTCTTACCTTTTGAAATCCTTTATGGGTGGCCACCCCATCCTGTTACAGGCATATAGGGAGACCTAAAGGAGTTAGAAAATTTTACTCTGAAACAACAAATGCAAGCCTTAGGCTCAGCCTTAACTGCCATCCATTATCAAGTCAGAGAATGGCTACCAATTAGTTTAACTACTGATGCCCATTCTTTTAAACCAGGTGATATGGTACAGGTGAAAGAAAGGAATATACAGCCTCTGAAATCCCTCTGGAGGGGCCTGTTTACTGTCCTTCTGTCTACCTCAACTTCACTCAAAGTAGCTGAAATAGTTTCCTGTATCCATTACAGCAGAGTTCAACCTGCCTCCCAAGACTGGGAGTGCACCACAGATCTGTCGGCTCCCCTTAAGCTGGTTCTATGGAAAGTCACTGAGGCTGAGGGAAAACTCGAAATGGATTCCACAAGCCCTGCTCTAGCTACTCCCGGGATGGCTAGTCTGTGCATCGCTGAAGTTTGAGGCGCCATCGGGCTTGCTTCAGTAACACACCGGACACTGGCTCATCTACACATGGCAGAAGTTTGCGACTGTTTTGCTTTGTCAGCCCTTTTATTTGTCAATTGCTATACTGTTTGTCATTTTATTTGCTATAGGACTGACTTTATTTGCTATAGGACCGACAGAGTCAACCCCTACAAATTGGACATGCTGGGAAAAGTTCTCACTAGCATTTCTGTTCTTTCTTATATTGGAAAGCATGCCCATGTCCCAGTACAAAAATGGCATGGCATAAAAATTGGCAAATGGTTGGAAAACATGTTCTCGGGTCTGGGAGGATTTAAGTACATTATTGGGTCTGTAAGCCTATTGTTGGGATCTTGTCTCATCCTCCCTTGCATAGCCCCAGTAATTATGTACCCCATCTCTAAGTTTGTGGAAACAGTTGTGGAATGAAGAACTGCGGCCCATATAATGTTAATGCACCAGATTGAAGATGATGCTCTTTAACCCACAAAGGGTTGAGCATCAAAGGAGGGAATGTGGCAGAGAGGGGCTAAAAACAGTAAAAATTATTCCTTTTCAAAAATCAGCCTGCAAGCTCCAAACCTGCTAGATATGGGACATGAGAAAACCAAGCCGCTTTCCTGGAAGTGCAAGATAATAATCAACTCACAACCTTATCCCCACATCCTCTCTTTGGGATGTTATCAGTTTACAAACCCCTGCTTGCCATGTATCCCCTGGAGACAACTTGTTCTTTGAAAATCTGGTTTTGCTAGATACCACCTTGCAAATTCTAAAGTAATTTGTATAGCCATACAACCTAACCTTCCTCCCTTACCTAAACTAATGTATAAAACCCCTCTCCTCTTGCTCAGCACAGGAGTCACGCCGGTGCTAATAAGCTACTTCCTAAGATAGACTCGGTATCATTGTCTCGCTGTTTTCCTGCAACATAAATACAAAGTAATAGAATGAGTTTGTAATAGCCAAACACAGAAAGTTAGGGCCAGATGTAAGCAAAATTGTTCCCATTATTTTTCTGCTCCTTTTCAGTGACATCCCACAAATAGATTATTCTTTTGCCCATTTCAACTACTCTACTAATATTTAGAAAACTTCTATCTCAAAAATCACTATGATTATATAAAATGAAAAATAATATACGTTTACATTTGGTGGTATAAATTGTAGGTATAGGTAAAGTAATAACTATAAACATTGCCTCTGGCATTAGACTAGCTAGGTTTTAATCATAGTTCTGTGACTTAATATCTTTGTAACTTGGGTTCATAACACTTCTGTGCCTCATTTTTCTCACCTGTAAAATAAATCATAGCATATGGCACCTACTATGTTGGATGACAGCAAGTAAATAAGGTGTACTTCTCTCACATAGATCTATCTACCAACTAACCCCCCACACACACATTCCCTTATATATTTAGCATTTAGCACATTGTCTACTTGACATATCACATGTTCTTAATAAATATTAGTTATATTTCTCAAAGGGAATATGCTCTTTGGTTTATATATTATGATAGCTCTATGTATGTACAAATAAAAGCAAATTTTAACCAAGAAAATATTTCTCAAAGAGTAAAATTCTGAAATAAATTTAAGATTTATTCATAATGCACACAGAGTATCAATGTAAACAAAATCATTATTAAAGAATTTGTACTGATTTCAAATCAAAAATAAAGTTATGGGAATTAAACAAGAAAATTGCAAAAGGTGCCACTTCATATTTAAGCATTTTTTGCATCTAAATTGAAAAAACAATCCATATAAGATCTCTAAAGGAAAAGAGGCATATGACTATGCCAAAATGGTACTTCTGTTTCACTTCATTGCTACTTGTTTACTAAATATATACTTTTACCTTCCATGTGCCACTTCAGGCACTATTGATTCAACTAGGATTGATGGAATTCTGTGTCTGATTTCACATTTCCATATCTATGCAGTTTTCTTTCAATCTTTGGACCAAGTATTTAAAATATTTGTGCTGTAGTTTCCTCAATTGAATGGAGTAGATTTGTAAAGCCCCTACTTGCTACCATGAGTGGAATTATGTAAATTAAGCTAAAAAATACAGTTGATACCCCTCTGTAAAGCCTATCAGCAACATTAGTGGCTTGTGTATCAGGTTAAACTGGTCCATGCCTCAGTCCTTCACAGATGCAGTGGCAGCATGTGACTCACACTTCTATATCAACCACCAGAAGAGACATTTTTCTGATCTTAAAAAGGAAAGCTTGAGTTCTGACTCCAGGTCCCAGAGACACAGACATCCAAACAATAGATAAGAGCTGAAAAGTCATCTTTGAGAATGAGAAAAATTCAGAGTGCAATAGTTATCTCCATCACTTCCCTTGCATTCCACATGGCACTAGTATTTGCTGGAACATTATGTATGATCTTTATGTACTGTATACAAATGGAATCACAATGGAAAATAGCCATGCCTATGGAGGTCCTTGGCAGTAAAAGGGGGGAAAGGGTAAAAGTGTTTATTCACATTCTTTTCAATTCCTTTGCCTCTCCACATCCCTATTGTCTCTACCTCGATTGTCATATCTTTCTCTCCGTGCATCTTTTCATCTCTCTCTTACACTTTCCCTCTGTGTCTTAGGACCTCTCCCCTTCACTCAATCATTTCTTACAAGTACCAAAGATTGTTGATAGTATGAAGACATTTTCAATAAACATAGACTTATTATACTATAACCAGTGCATCTGTGATTAGAGAGTATTCCAATTATTTCTCTAATTTGTACATTAGCTTTCACTTTTCTGTACAGATTTAAAGTCATCATATTGTTCCAGTCTTTTTAATGTATATTTTAATAGAATCCTAATTGAATTGTATAACTTAACCTTTCTAGCCTAATTAATTTATCTCTTTGTTCCCCCAAATTCCCTTTTTCATAATTCTATTTTGCTCACGAATAATAGTGGGCCACTGCTGTATGTGTGATCAACTTTTATTTATTTATTATTTATTTATTTGAGAAAGCAGGATTTATTGAGAGGACAGAAAATCTCCCACAGTGGGAGGGGACCTGAAGTGGTTGTCCTTGTGATCAACTTTTAAAGAATCAGTTTAGCACTCCAATCTCATTTCTAGATTGATTTAGCACATTTCATCTCCATCTGCTACACCAGTCTCCTAACCATGCCCATAACACTTGATTTCTCTAGCTTTTCTGTTTTCTCTCAGAACATTTTCATTCCCTTGAATGCCTGTACTCTTTCACTGTATCTAAAGAACTGACCAGACCCCCAATTATAGCATTCTTTCACTTGAAGACTCAAATTATTTTGAGAAATGAGAGACAGACTTTCTCACATTTATGTTGCTAGAACTGGAGAACAGAATTTTTATTTTTTCTGTAGAAAACCCTAAATATTGATTGAATTGTAAGTTCTTTCTCTAAGTCTTCTACAAAGAGGTGAATCTTGACCATTCTGATCATGGTAATCACATTTTTCCGAATTTTGTTAGGTAATTACAAAATTAGAAGACTACTCTATTCTATCTTTACCCTGTTATACCTATTATCTTTATATTGTCTCCTAAATTTGTATTTAAGCTTTGGGAGAGATTACAAGCTCCGTTATGCTCTTTTGTTTATCTTAAATAAGTTTTATGGGGTTTTCAGCATTTGAGGATCCTTAGTGAATGCATGGTGGCCTAATGGATGAAAGCATAGATGGATGAATGCATGCTTAAATAATTGATAAATGTCAAATGAAGGCATCTTTGGAATGTTTCCTAAATATGTAGGATTGATTTTTGTTTTGTTCGTTTTGTTTGCATAGCTACACTTTACCTGTCAGTCTGTCATAAAAAAATAAATAATTGACCTGGAACTTTTCCTGCAAAAATGAAATGCAAGAATAAGTTGGTGCCACTTGGCCATTAAAAAAAAAAATCGTGTTTGTTCCTGTTTCTTAGTTACTGCATAAGAAATAAAGTTCCATAGGATGGGAAAATTAGGTAAAATTTAAACAATCTCACTTAAAAAAAAAATTTAAGCAAACTCATTCTTAAAAGGAAAGCACTACAGGTAACCATGGGTATTGTATTTGCTTTTTAAACTCAAAACTTTTCCAAATTATTATCCCAGGTCTCATATTGTTTATCATAATCTATACCTACTAGAGTCCAACCTAATAAGCTATGATATCTTAAGTGAGGATCACCAACACAAGTTAGATTTTGAGTGCGTAATAATCATAGTTTTTGCAAATTGCTTAATATTTTCCTGATTTATATGAATGGCTAGAAGGATAAATACCTTCAAAATTTACAAAACATATCTATAATCCTTAAAGCTTTTCCAGACTCATCTACTTTAAAATTTTATTTTCTTAGAGTTTAACTTATGACACTTATTACACATGCTTGTGTGTGTCTCCTGATTTAAAGGAAAAGACAGAAGTTTACTTACTCTAAAATATAATTTTAATTACATATTTTCATCATAAAAACTAAATACCAGTCCCTTCCCTGCATCTCTGTTTCTAACTTCACTGACCTCCTATTGCTCTCATTTTTGGGGTATCCATGGAGAAAATTTTCATAAATTTACATAAATATATTTGGATAAATATTTAGCTTATGTTTTAGGTTTTGACAAATGCATATACACGTGTCCACCATCATAAGACCAAACAGAATAGCTTTACTGCCCTAAAAATCTTATGTGCTTTGTCTATTCATCCTTTCCTTGCACCCAACCCCAGCAATTTCTGATATTTTTACTCTCTCTATAGCTGTGTCTGTTCTATAATGTCATGTGGTTGCAGTCACGTCATATATAGACTTTTTATATTGGCTTCTTTCAGTTAATTATATGCATTTGTTTCTCTAATATTTTGGGATATGTCTCTAGGAAATATTGATTCCTTTTTGGCTCCTCAGTGTTTCCCATCATAGGAGGAATAATTGTCATACTATAATGGACACACTCTAAATTTGTTTTTAATTTTCTTGCCCACCATGCTTCTGCTGCACCATCATTCATGGTCAGGGCTTCAGTTTCTCCTCTCTGTCACATATTTTCCTTGACCATGTCTGCCTCTGGGGCCAAGAAACATAACAATATAGAGAAAGAAAAGAGCAAAGGAGATTCTCTCCCATGTTCTTGAAAACTTATTTAGAGTCTATAATACTCAGTACTCTATCACAGAAAAAAAAGGCTGAGTACAACATGTTCTCACTCATAAGTGGACCTTGAAGATTTATCATAATACTCTAAGAAAGGGATTGGCAGTAGCAGGAAACTGACAGGGGAGTAGGGACGACATAGCATCAATGAGGGTAAGTTATCTCATGAATGATGGTGCTGCAGACGCATGGTGGGCAAGAAAATTAAATACAAATTTAGAATGTGTTCATTGTAGTATGACAATTATTCCTTCTATGATGGGAAACACTGAGAAGTCAAAAAGGAATCAATATTTGCTAGAGACATATCTCAAAATATAATTTTTGGTTAATCTGGATCTATTTTATACATTTTATTTAAGAAGGACATAACTTATTTAAAATAATAAATTTTATAATTTGGTTTAGGAAATAAAAATAAAATAAAACCAGGTGAAGTGGGGATAAAAGGGAGGTCCAAATTTTACCTGTAAGTTGACCACTTATGTACCTAATACTGAATTGTACCCCACATTTTAAAAATTAAAAATAAATAAATGAATAAAAAGAAAACATATTTTTTCAGTTGGCTAGAAGTTTTCCCCTTCCTCTGAGTGTTAATTTCCTGCATCATCTTTCCTATCATCAGTACCACACAATTATCTAGATTTGAAGTGGGAGGAATAAAACAAAATTAAAAAATAGGAGATTCAGCTCCCTCTTTCTGATCACAAGGATCTACTTTTCTGTTTCTCAAAACATAAATAGAATATTTCTCCTGGATCTATTTTCCTTTTTCTCAAAACATAAATAGAAAATTTCTCCTGGAGCTTTTTCTGTCTATACTCAGTTTTGAAATTCAGGCTGCCTTTGAGACTAGGCCAAGAAATATTAGAGGTATAAAAAAAGGAAAAATGAAAAATTAGAAACATCACCAATTTACCACTACTTCAAGCTCTGCTTTTTTGTTTTTGTTCTTTTTTTCCTAATCTGTGAGCTACTACATAAAAGACTTCATTTTTTTAGAGCAGATTTAGTTTCATAGCAAAATTGAGCAGAGAATTCCCATATGCTTTTGTTCCCCCACATCCACAATCTCTCCCACTATCAACATCCCACATCATAGTGGTACATTTGTTAAAATTGATGACCCATTACTTTTTCTAAAAGTCCATAGTTTACAAGAGTTCATTCTTGGTGTTGTGTATTCTATGGGTTTTGACCAGCAAATAGTGACATGTATCCAGCATTACAGTGGCATACAGAATAGTTTCACTGCCCTAGAAATCCTATATGAACTATGTACTCACTCTTCCATCATCCCTAACCCCTGGTAACCACTGATTTTTTTACTGTCTCCATAATATTGCCTTAAAAAAAAAACATTATGTGATTAAAATTGTCCAGTGTGTAGTCATTTTATTTCAACTTCTTTCACTTAGTAATATGCATGTAAGTATCTTCCATGTCATTTTATGGTTTTATAGTTCACCTACTTTCAGTGATGAATAATATTCTATTGTTTGGATGTACCACAGTTGATTTATCCATTCACCTACTTAAGAACACCTTGCATGCTTCTACCATTTGGCAATTACTAATAAAGCTGCTATAAACATCAATGTGTAGATTTTTACAAACATGTTTTCAACTCCTTTGGCTAAATACCAAGGAGCATGATAGCTGGATTGTATGGTAAGGGTATGTTTAGTTTTTTTAATAAAGATCCAGACTGTATTGCAAAGTGACTCTGCCATTTTTTCATACCTACCAGCAATGAATGAGATTTCCTGTTGCTTCACATGCTTGCCAACAGGTGATGTTGTTATGTTCTCATTTAGGCCATTCTAACAGGTGTGTAGAGTTATCTCATTGTTCTTCTAAATTTTCAATTGCCTAATGACATATGATTTTGAGCATTTTTCATATGTTTATTTGCATATCTGTATATGGTTTTTGACAATGTGTCTGCTCAAGTTTTCTATTCATTTTAAAAATTAGGTTGTTCTTTTTTTATTGTTGAGTTTATAGTGTTCTTTGTGTATTTTGGATAAGAATTCTTTTTCAGATGTGTCATTTGCAAATATTTTCACTCAGTCTTGGGCTTGCCTTTTCATTCCCTTGACCTTTCTTTGCAGAACATAAGTTTTTAATTTTAATGAAGTACAGCTTATTTAATTTTAATAAAGCCCAGTTTTTTCTTTAAATGCTTGTGTTTTTGGTGTTTTATCAAAAAAGTCATGACCATACCCAAGGTCACCTAGGTTTTCTCCTGTGTCACATTCAAGGAGTTTTATAGTTTTACATTTTATATCTAGGTTTGTGATGTATTTTGAGTTAATTTTTGTCAAGGATGTAAGGCCTGTGTTTAGAATTTTTTTTTTTTTTTGGTATATGGATATCCAGTTGTTCCACCCTCATTTGTTAAAAGCATTATCTTTACTTCACTATTTTACCTTTGCTCCTTTGCTGAAGATCAGATGAAAGATTTATGTGTGTCTATTTCTGAGCTCCTTCTTCAATTCTACTGACCTATTTATCTCCTTTTCACCAATACCACATTGTCTTGATCATTGAAACTTTATAATACATTTTAAAGTAATGACAGTTCTCCAACTTTGTTTTTCTTCAATATTGAGTTGGCTATTCTGGGTCCTTTGCCTCTGCACATAAACTTAAAAAATCCATTTGTTGATATCCACAAAATAATAGAGATTTTGATTGGGATTGTGTTAAATCTATAGGTCAAGTTTAGAATAACTGACATCTTGACAGTATTGAAACTTCCTATTAATGTACATGTAATATCTCTCCATTTATTTAGTTCTTCTTTGATTATTTTGTCAGAGTTTTATAATTTTTCTCATATAGATCGTGCACATATTTTGTTAGATTTGTACCCAGGTTTTTCATTTCTGGGGTTGTTCATGTAAATTGTAATGTGTTAACTTCAAATTCCTCTTGTTAATTGCTGGTATATAGAGAAAGGATTGACTTTTGTATGTTAATCTTGAAACCTGCAAAATTGCTATAAGAACTTATTAATTCTAGGAGGTATTTTTGTTAGCTAGTTCAGACTGTCTGCATAGATAATCATGTTATCTGCAAACAGACTCTTTTATTTATTCTTTTCTAACCAATATACCTTTTATTTTATTTTCTTCTCTTATTACATTAACTAGCTTCTAGTATAATGTTGAAAAGCTGTGTGGAGAAGGCCATATCACTATTACATATGATGTTAGGTTTTTTTGTAGGTGTTCTTTATCAAATTCAAGAAGTTTTTCTCTACTCCTTGTTTCATGAAAATTGGGTTTTTTTCTAAATCATAAATGGGTGCTTGATTTTGACAAATGCTTTTTCTGTATATATTGATATGATCATGTGATTTTTTTTTTCTTCAGCTTGTTGATGTGCAGGATTACATTATTTGATTTTCAAATGTTGAATTAACCTTATATACCTAGGATAAATCCTACTAGATCATGTTGTGTAACTCATTCTATGCATTGTTGGATTTTGTTTATTAATATTTAGTTGATAATTTTTTCATTTAGGTTAACTAGAGATATTGGTCTATAGTTTTCTTGTAACTATTTTTCTGGTTTTAGCATTAGGATAATGCTAATCTCATAGAATGAATTAGAAAATATTCCTTCTGATTCAATCTTCTGGAAGAGATTATAGACAATTGGTATAATTTCTGAATTAAAAGTTTAGTAAAATTCACCAGTGAAACCTTCTGGGCCTGATGTTTTATGTTTTGGAAGATTGTTATTTACTGATTCAATTTCTTTAATAGATATAGGCCTAATCAGATTGTCTATTTATTCTTGTTGAGTTTTGGTAGATTATGTTATTCAAGGAATTGGTCCATTTCATGTACATAATTACTTTTGCATGTATAGCGATGTTCATAATAATCTTTTATTATCCATTCACTGTTTATGAGATCTTTAGTGACCCCCTCTTTTATTTCTGATATCATTAATTTGTGTTTTCTTTTTATTTCTGTTAGTCTGGCTAAGAAAAATTGATTTTATTAATCATTTTTTAAAAACAGGTTTTGGTCTTGTTAATTTTCTCTATATGTTTTCTGTTTTCAATTTTATTTATTTATTTATTTTACTTTGGATTTAATATGCTCTTCTTTTTTTAGTTTCCTAAGATGGATGTTTAAATTATCAATTTTAGATCTTATTTTCTAATATATGCATTCAGTGTTATAAATTTTTCTCAAGGCACTGATTTCAATGATAAAATTTGATAAGCTCTATTTTCATTTTTTACTTAGTTTGAAATATTTAAAAATTTTTCTTGATATTTCTTCTTTGAATTACATGAATTTAGAAGCATGTTGTTTAATCACAAAGTACTTTTGTATTTTTCAGCTCACTTGCTTGTCAGCATTCTTAAACTCTGGACTGGAACCAAAACCTTTGATTTTTTAAAATCATATATTTAGCACCTAACATGTGCCATTTATTTTTTTATATGGGAAAGATAATACAGAATCATTAGAGATGCATCAAAGATAATGCAGACATGATTTATGCACTTTTGAAACTTGCAGTGAGACATCATCATACAGTATGCAGAGAAATGTCTTTATTTTTTTCCTGCCTCATTTAAGCTAGGTCTTGTAGAATGAGGTATTGAAGATAAGGGTGTGCAGTTGACTTTTAAAAATGAGTAACTTTGGACACAGTTAGTAGTGAAAAAAAAAAAAAGTCCTGTCTGGAGAAAAGGCTACAATGTAGGATTTGGAAAAAAGAATCAAGAAGTCAGTCTTCTGAAAGGCCCAAAATACCTAGTTGTGGAGCATATCATAACAACCAGATACAAGAACCTTTTTGTTGTGGAATCAGCAGGTTTTATAAAAAAGTAGAAGTAAAAAGGAGAGAAAAAGGAGAACTGAGAATAACAATAGAGATTCTAGTTTAAGGAATGAAGACTAATGGTCATTTTTAAAAGTTCTTTTGACATTAATCTAAGCTTGGTAATTAGGACACTTCCCAAATGGAGAAGAGTTAGAAACGTTTATTTTTCTCCTTTTTGAAAATGAAAGCAAGGACCATAATAATATTTAAGGTTTAGATAGTAGAAGTATTCAGTCCTCAAATGTGGTGTGAATAAACAATAATATTTTGTGGGTCAGCATGACCCAGACAAGAGTATGTTCTAATTTATGAATCCATATTATCTCTCTGAGTAAGAAATAGCAGTTGACAACTAGTATTTCAATTCACTAGGGTCTTTGCAGCAAAGGAGTTGGTGAGGAATAAAACCTGACCCTTTAAAAAATCTGATTAAATAGTTTAAAGGGAAGCAATAAATGAAAAGCCAATTTATGTCTAATAACAATGATCTACTGAGTAAACAGTTTTGAAAGTCTAAGCCCTGGTTATATTATTATGATCACATAATAACCAGATGCAAGAACAGTTTTGTTGTGAAATCAGCATGTTTTATAAACAATTAGAAATGGAGAGGAAAAAAAGAGAAGCTGAGAATAATAACAAAGAGTCTGGTTTATGTCTTGCTGTACAGGACATAATTTGATTCTTTTTTTATGGTCCCATAGGTTTCAAACCAACAGCATTTTTTTAAAAAAATGGATATTGCAGAATAATAAAGAATTCAATGCAACAAGATTTAATTATCATAAATATATATGACCAACATGAGTCATAAAACAAATACTAAGAAAACAAATTCATAGCAACACAATGATAATGAAGGATTTCACTAGCCCATTGATATCACTGGACAATCATCAATGCAGAAAATCAACAGAAAAACTGGACCTAAACCGGACTATAAACCAAATGGACCTAATAGACATTGACACAACATTTTACTCAACAACTGCAGAATATACTCTTCTCATCTGTGCATGGAACATTCTCTAAAATCAATCATATATTTAGCCATGAAGCAACTTTCAACCATTTAAAATATTGAAATCATATCAGGTAACTTCCTCGACTATAGTGGAGTAAAATTAGAAATAAATATCAAGAGGGACTCTCAAAACTACACAAGTACGTGGAAATCAGACAACTTCCTCTTGAACAACATTTGAGTAAACAATGAAATTGAAAATATTTCAGAAAAAAGTGTTTTGAAATGAATGAAAATCGAGACACAACACATCCAAATCTCTGGGATGCCATAAAAGTAGTGCTAAGAGAAAACTTTATATATAGCATTAAATGCCTACATCAAAAAGATAGAAAGATCTCAAATTAACAGTCGAATGTTGCACATTAAGAAACTAGAAAAATAAGAACAAGCCAGACCCAAAGCTAGCAGCAGAAAATAAATAACAAAGATCAAATGAAACTGAGACTAAAAAAAAAGATACAAAGGATGAACAAAATGGACAGACTGCTAGCTAGGCTAACCAAGAAAAAAAGAGACAAGATTCAAATAATCATGATCAGAAATGATAAAGTTTACAATTGACGCCATAGAAATACAAAAGATAATTAAAGACTACATATGAGCACCTTTATTCATATAGACTAGAAAACCTAGAGAAAATGGATAAATTCCTGAAAACATACAACCTCCCAAGATTGATCAAGGAATAAATAAAAATCCTAAGCAATAATAAGTAAGAAATTGAGTTAGTAATAAATGAAATTTCCGACAAAAAACTCAGGACCAGACAGATTCACAATCAAATTTTGCCAGCTATAAAAAGAAGATCTGGTACTGTAATGAAACTGTGCCAAAAACATAGAGGAGAAGGGATCCCTCTAAGTCATTCTATGAATCTGGTGTCCCCCAATACCAAAAAAGGCAAGGACACAGCAAAAAAAAACCCAGAAAAATACAAGCAGGCTAATATCTCTGATGAATGTAGAATGCAAAAATCCTCAACAAAATACTAGCAAACGGAGCCAACAGCATATCAAAAGAGATAATTCATCACGATCAGGTGAACTTTATTTTAAGGATGCAAGAATGCTTCAACATAACACAAAGCAGTAAACACAGATAGAACTAAGAATAAACAATTTTTTCTCCCTCTCATATTCCTATCTTATAAACCATAAAAATTAGAATTAAAATGGGATGTTAGCAAGTAACTCAAATCAGCCCAATAAAAAGCATTCTGCAAAGTAACAGTATTAACAAAGACAAAGAAACAAAGGTAGAGCCTTTCTTGCAGGAGAAGATAATGAGTTCAATTTTGGAGGTTGTTGTGGTTGAGAGATCTGATGCATCTTAAGATGAATATTTTTCATTAGGAAGTAGAGAATATGGGTTAGGACTTCAAGGGAGAAGCCAGTGTTAGAGTTCTACATTTGGGAGTCACTGCCATCACAGGAGTATCAGGCATGTTGCAGATCACATGAGAAGGTACACAATGTAGGATTGGACTAGGATCAAGGAGAGAACTCTAAAAGTCATCAAAATTTAAGCAGAAAGAGGAACAGGAAGAGAATATAGAAAGGAAAATAAAATATGAAGAGAGAAAGCCTGAAAGTCAGAGTCCTTTCCTCTCACTGTCTTCTGAGAGAGACACATTTGATTTAGTATGTTAGTTGTTTCTTATGCAGTGGGTAGGCAAACAAATTTAAATTGGAGTTCTACTTATAGATTAAGTACAAGAAATTTGGTTATGGATGCATGTCACTCATAATATTCACAGGACACTGAAATTGATGATGTCTTCAATGAGATAAATAGGTAGAAACCAAAGGTAAGAAATCTTATACTTGGTAGGGTATTTCTAATGTTAACTCTTAAAGAGAAGTTCAGGAGAATGAAGAATGGAAACAGGCTTTAGTATTTGGGACATAAGTTACTGGGGATCTTAGTAAGACTCAATGTTCAGATACCATACTAATGGAATCTGAATTCTCAGCGATATCATTACCTTTCACCTCCTTACACCCCAAAATAGTTTTTCCTTCACACATAATAGAGTCATTGAGGAGAAATCCCATTCATATCTACTATTTCCTCTGTGGTTTGCTAGATATAACATTACATACTTTAAATCTTCTTGATATCTGTTGTTCCTTCATGAGCCTTGGAGGATATTGGCCATCATCTTATGTCCCTCAAACCATGTTATGGTTACAACTGCCTTTTCCCTTTGCTTCAATAGTAAATAATAAGAATTCCATTCATGGAACACTCAGATTGCAGTTACAATTATTCATTAGCCTGAAAGCACTAGTACAACATTTTGTGGCTTTGTATTAGGTACCCTTCTTCTCATAACTTTTTTTCTCAGAGTGAATAGGAGACAGGCCATTTCCCTACCTGAACATTAAAGTATGGTGTTTCCCCATGTAGTTCAGATATTTTTAGACTTGGGTGGTTGGCATTCTTCAACTTCAGTGACTCCTCAGACCTTCAATCCAGCAGAACCAGAAGAAACCTGCTATAGAAGAATCCTAATATATCACTGAACACCTGGGCTTATCCATAGATACCCTGCAATAACCTTTACTCGGGAGATTTCCTATAGTAGGTAAGTACTCTATCTGGGAAGGAAGGCTATTTTGAAAATAATTTTAGAATGGTGAGAATTATGAGTTAAATGTCCTTGTGATCACGATTAAATATAGGAAGGAATTGGCTTTATCAATTACTTTCCACAAATATTTATTTTTCACTTGCTAGTGTAGAAGCAAACAGAGATAATAAATTTTAAATTTCTGAAGTGGAAACTTACAAACAATATTGGCAATGACTATCATGTCAAGGTTATTTTTAATTTTTTACCAAGAATTGTTCATTTAACACCTCCGTGCAGAAACAAATTGGATTCTGAACTGCATTTAGGATTCATGGACATCCATAACCTAAACTTGTTTATGTTTCCAAGGCACAGATGGCCTCTAAAAAATCATTAGTGAAATTAAATTAAAATAAAAGTTCTTTTAATTTTCTAAGCAACATAAATTCCTTATAACTTTTTTTGTTTTTATTTTGTTAACTACATTACCAAATGATGGTCATAAGAATAATATCTTTTCAGAAAGGTTCAGACAGAAAAGAACTAGCATTTCTAATTTGCAGTGACTTTAAGTCAAAATAGTTACTATAGTAACCTATTGGGACACTCTAAGTGCATTGTAAGTAAACAGTTTTTGCCATGTGATTGGTTTCCTCCATTCAGTGAACTATATTCTATGGTAACTGAGTAGCCAATATTAACTTTTCAAACGATATTTAAATTATTTTTTTCAGTTTTAATAGAACAATACATTGTCTCTACATTATTTCTCTCTGATTCTCTTGGGGTCCCATGAGTAACCATAAAAAGTTAGAGGGTTATAAACACTTCCTTTAGCAATGCAAAGACCATACCTTCAGCTGCACAGATGGAGCAAAAAAATCAGATACTTTTGTGTGGCTTACGTGATTTATACTTTAACATCCATTTGTCAGTCTATTCTCATGAATATTCCATGACCTTCAAAGGCTTATATGTCAACATAGTAATATAGTGAATAAATTTATCAAAGGAAATTTGATCTCCGTTTTTTGGCCATTTCCTTTTCACTACACACTTAATTCTTTTAAATTACCAGTCTATTCTTACAGAAATGAGAGCAATCAATAGTTCTTTAGAACAGATGTAAATACTATTTAATAATGTTAAAATAATTATAATAATGGATAAATGTGGTATCTGAACAAACAACAGAAAGGAATAAAAGAGATGCTAAATAAATGTTTTATTATCCTCAGATACAGCATCTACTGAAATGGAAACCACATATAAGAAGGTGGAACACTGATTACTAAAGAAATTAGAGTCAGTAGCTACAAATGCAATGGAAAGAAAATGGAAAAGATGATTGTTTTAAAATAGATATTTCTCCTCATTATTGGCATTGATTAATAATTCTATCACTTAATCAATATGGTCTGGTGGAAATTGTAAGGGCTTGCAAGAACTCAGAAGCAATAGGCAACTCTATATTGTTAGTTACTGAAGAAGATTATTTACTTAAGCCTAGTTTGCCCAACTATAAAATTATGTCAATTATAGTTAGGAGACAGGACTCTCCTGAAGATTATATGAAATAATTCAAGTAAATTCTGGCATATAATAGATATTAATAAATAATACATAACAGTTAATTACTTTATAAAAAGCATATCTTTTTCTTATTGGAAAATTCAGAGGTGGTTGATTCACTTAATAAATACGGTTGTATGGATCAAGTGTCAGTCCTTCTTCTTCTTTTTAAGACCACTAAGTTAGACGTTTTGATCTGTCGATGTAATTTTAGGAATTCACAAATTTTCCTACACTCTTTTTTTCTGAGGTTAAACAATTTTATGACTTTAAATTATTTACTATTTTAACTAATATGTATAGATAAACAAATATAACTATAGTGAATTTACATCTGCTTCATGTTTTCACTAATCTACTCACTTGAACAACACGGAATGCTATTAATGGAGGCGATGGTAGCAAAGTTTTAAGGAGGTGTTAGACCCTAGAGAAACACCAGTTCCTTATATGCCTCTGTTTTCACACTCACCATTGCCTTTCATTTGTAAGAAGTCTCATTTTGTGACCTTATTCTAAATACACGAAGGAAAAAAAAAAAAATCTAACCAGACAGCAATAATCTCTATCACTACCCATCTTGGGAAAATGGTCCCATGAACTTGATTATATTTTATTTCTTTGCCTCAAAGATTACAAATTCCTTCAACTAAATATGTGGTTTTCCTCATCTAATAGTTTAATACAGGGGGAAAAAAATCACTGCAGGAATCTGAAGATGCTTGTTAGGTAATGTTTAGGACAAAATTTTAAGCTTGTCTACTCATGGGATGATCAGTATAATACTAAGATCTTTTAATGTGCCACCTTTCTCAGCTTCCTGACTGGACTATACAGAGTTCTACAAATCTTATGGGGCACCTATGGCAGGTGTTGTACAGTTTACACAAATAAAAATGAAAGAGATGGAATTAACTTTTTTTTTTTTAGCATTTACCATGTGCCATACATAGCTAGGTGCTTGTGACACAGATTATTCAAGTCATCTCAGTAATCATCACAAGTATTTAAGACTTCTGTTATTACCACCATTATAGACATGAATAAAATTCTTAGTAATAAATTTAATGAAGAAATAGCAAGGCTAAAGTATCCTGAAAACTATAAAACATTTTTGGAAGAAATGAAAGAAAAGCAAAATATAGATACATCCCATGTTCATGTATCAAAAATCTTGATGAACTTTAACCATGATAGTGAGTAAAGCAAGACTAGAATGCATTTTATAATCACCATTATTTAACACTGTATTAATGATTCTTGTCAATACAATTAAATACATATATATATATATATACATATATACACACACAAAAAACATATATAAATGAGAAAAGAACATTGAAACTTTTCTTACAAATGATACAATCACATAGGGTTTTCAAGAGATCACATTTAAAAAATTATTATAGTCAATATTGCCAGACACAAGAAGCCACACTAATATCCAAAAATAATATTCATAAAATTTTAATATCCAAAAATAAGATTCATTCAACCTACCAGAAATACTGAAGAAAATATAGAAGAAAGTTGAGAAAATATGGGGAGCCATGTAGAAATAAATATAACAAAAGTTGAAAAAAATTTAATGCAAAAAATTATATAACTTTATTAAAGGATATTTTAAAAGAAGACCTTAAGTATAGAGAGATTATACCATTTTGGAGGAAAGGAAACCTATCTATTATAAAGATATTAGTTTTTCTTAAATAAATCTACAAACAATTGCAGTCCTGATCAAAATAGCAAAAAAATTTTTACAATGAACTTAATAAACTTCTTCTATAATTTATATTAAAGGAGAAATGCAAAGTCCAAGAGAAGCCAGAACTAGTTAATATCAAGATTTATTTTTTTAAAACTGTAGTAATTTTAATAATGTTGTCTTTATGCAGGAATAAACCAATTAGGCTACAGAGTAGAAGAGACACAAATATAAATGGGAAATCAATTTAAAGAAGAGATGTTATTTTATAGCAGGTGGAGAAGGAATAAATGATGTTAACTTTTTATATAGATTAAATGTAGATACCTAGTTACAAAAAAATTCGGACAAAATAAAGACCTACACCTAAGAAATGAAACTTACAAATTTTAGAAAAAATATAGAAAAATATCACTGATCTAAGAATAGGATAGGTTTCCTCAAATAATAAAAAAAGCTATAAAAACTCACTATACCTATGCAAGAAATATCTGTATTTCAAAAGATATAACTATTGTTAAAAGACATGCAACAATCTAGGAATGTTTAAAATAATATTTAAATAATCAATTAGAAAAAAAGACAACCAATATAAAAATGGTCAGAGGATGTACAGCATTAATCATAAACGAGGTTCTTGGAGAAAAAATTTTTTAAATGTTTGACATTACTATTATTCAAGAAGATTCAAACTATAACAATTAAATACCATTCAATACCAGTGGTGAATAAAGAAGAACAAACATTTGGACTTCGCAGCAACTTGAATGAATTTAGAGTTAATAACACTCTAAATCTATCACAGAAACAAAGAACAGAGTATCATATGTTCTCATTCATAAGCAGTCCCTTAACATTTATCATAATACTATAAGAAAGAGATTGGCAGTAGCAGGATACTGCTGGGGTGGGGGGGCTGGATGGGACATATCAACAATAAAGGTACCTGATCTCAAACCAGGCAAAGTGGGGACCAAAGGGAGGCCCAAACTTTACCTGTGTGATGCACACTTGTGTATCTAATCCTGAATTGTACCCTATATCTTTAAATATATATATATATACACACACACACACAATATAATATATAAATACCAGTGGTGAAAACTAAAACCTGACAACATCAAATATTGGTAAAAAGCATACTTAGCTGTTGAGTTAAAAAAAAATTACATAGCCTTTTTGAAATGTAATTTGGCACTGAGAAAACTTAAAATATAAATGACCTATGATGGAACAGTAAGATCTCTTTAAGGATAACAATTTCAATAGAAATTGAAAATTCAGTAAATGTATCTGGATTTTAGGTATGTTTAAATCCAGGGGTGCAACCAGTATCAAAAAGTCAAAAGTGGCCGGGCTCGGTGGCTCGGCCTGTAATCCCGCGCTTTGGGAGGCCAAGGTGAGCGGATTGCTTGTGCCCATGGGTTCGAGACCCACCTGGGCAACTTGGCGAGACCTCATCTCTACAATAAATCAAAAAATCAGCCAGGTGTGGTAGCGCACGCCTGTAATTCCGGCTACTTGGAAGGCTGAGGAAGAAGGATCACCGGGGCCCAGCAGGTCGAGGCTGCAGTGGCTGGGAGCGGCCACTGCACTCCAGTCTGGGCAACACAGTGAGACTCCAACTCAAAAAAAAAAGAAAGAAAGAAAGAAAGAAAAAGAAAAAAGTCAAAAGTGAGAGAGGAGCTCTATCTTTTAATTCACCCTCTTGGTAGTATGTTTTACTACTTTGGCTCATTCTTAGGTGGCAAGAAATGTACTGACCCTACTAGAAAACAAAGAGCAGCTCTTTCCCAATAGCTTCAGCACCAATTCTAGAGTGTACTCCAAACTAAGGGACATGGTATGCGCACCAGCTTGTCCTAGTTTGCTTAGGACTTTCCTGGTTGTATCATTTAAAGTCTTGCATCCCAGGAACACACTCAAACTAGGATAGTTTGCTTAGGCCTGTCCCAGTTTTAAAACTGAAAGTCTTGTGTTCTGGGAACCCTATACCAACTGCAACAGTTGGTTGCACTACATTACAGAGACATGATCTACAGCCCTGCCTAAAGGGGATGAGCAGTTTATTACAGGTAGATGTGCCAAGCAAATAAAATTTTAAGATGTCTGTGGGGATCTGTATTGCCTGTATTGTGATATTTATTTAAGTCAATCTGCCTGCATGCAAGAAATGCTACAGCTAGGACAAATGTACACAAATCTTTGAGCAAAAGTGAGACTTTTCAGCAGCTTTATACTCTGTTCTCTTTTAGAGCACCACCTCGAACTTATATACATACATTTTGCTATGTTTTCTAGTCATTTCTGGTTTACTTTTTTTTTTTTTTTTTTAGTTTTATTTTAAAGATGTGGGGTTACAATTCATCGTTGGGTATACAAATGGTCATTGTACAGGTAAAGCTTGGTCTTTACTCTGGTCCCCACTTGCCAAGAGGTGTAATGGAATGAGTCAGTTTTTTGTCTTCCATTGTTGATTCTAGGTTCTTACTCATACAGTGGTGCATACTAATGTTTAGGTCTGTTCTTTCCATTCTGGCCTTCAGATTTTTCTTTTGGTGACTAGTTTCTATTAAACTTAAAAAGGTTAATGAAAACCGAATTTTAGTGTTTACATTAACAGAACTGGTTGCCAATGCTCAAAGCGAACTAACCCTGCTTTCAAGCATCTGCCTGCCTATTTTTTTTAACCTGCATCTGCTTCCTACTGCCTGGAGCAAGGCCCAGTGAAAAATCTGTAGCACTGCAGAGTGACAAGTGCTTCTTCTTCCCCAACATTAGTCATAATCTGTAAGAATTGACTTCTCCAGACTTTGGAAAAAAATTGGAAGTGGGAGATACAAATGAGGAACTCAAAGAACTGTTCATAGAGTTGAAAAAAAAAAACAAATTTGGTAAACACTGGGAACAGTATGATGTTATTTACATGTATTGTAAGCCATGAGAAGAGCTTAAATAAGACTAAATTGCCTTTCATTCAAACACATTTCTAAGATCTACAGGTAATTTTATTTTTTGTTTCAATATTAAGAAATTGATCTTCTTTTGAGTGTGAGTGCTAACTCTGAAGCCTCCTAGAATATCAGCGCCACTGAATAATCATAATTTGAATTTTAATTCTTGAAAATAGTTTCAAAACAAGACTAATCAACTAGATATTGTCTAATTAGGAATTTGCCCTAAATAATAATAGAAAATATTATTGTAATTTTAGTTGGCCAAAAATTTTATGTAAGCCACTATGGTGATAAGATTGTCAGAAATATGCCATGAATGTAAACTAGACATAGACACAATTTTGTGATAGAGACTTTTATCGCTCTTTGATAGGCACAGTAATGCTTCACCCACTAAAGATCTCCACACTCTAATTCTTGAAGTTAGTAAATATGTTACTTTATGTGACAAAAAGAAGGTTATCAATGTGATTAAGTTTACAGAATTCAATACAAGGAGATTATCCTAGATTGCCTGTGTGGCCTCAATCTAATCACAAATCCCTAAAAGCTGAAAACCTTTCTTGGCTATGGTCAGAGAGAAGTGAAAATAAAATAAGGGTCAGAGAATTGCAATATTGCTGGCTTTGAAGATATAAGAAGGGACCACAAGTCAAGGTGTACGGGCAGCCTCTAGAAGCTACAAAAGGCAAAAAAATAGATTATCCTGTAGCATCTATGGACCAGGAACACAGCCCTGCTGACATCTTACTTTTAGCTCAGTGGGACCCATGTTGGACTTCTGACCTAAAGAACTGTAAGAAAATGAATGTGAGTTGTTTTAAGCCACTTTGTGGTAATTTGTTACAGTAACTATGGAAAACTAATATTCATATTAAATTTTAACAAATCAGTATCATGATAGCTATAATTCCACCAATTTTTATGTCTGCTTTTCTTTTCTTCTCTTCAAATATATAACTTTTTTAGAATGGTTTTATCAAAAAATGAAACACAGTTTTATGACTTATCCCGTATTCCAATTTTCTTAAATATAAAGTTGAAATAAGTCATTTTATCTATAAGCCTTTGCAATTTCAAAACTTCACTGTTGAGAATAACCTAATCACTTAAATCTATATTATTACTTATTTAATTTTATATAAATATATACTAATATAATGTTACATTCAATGCTACTTACGTTTAAAATTTCACATGATATAAATTATATTCACATAAAGCAAATGATTAGTCAAATAGAATTTGAAGGTATCATCAATATAAATCAAATTCTTTTAAAAAAACAGTTATGTACAGATTATAGACTAGATCTTCACCCCACAAAAATGTGATGCAGGAAGACATTCATCTAATCTAATTCCAATAGATTTTGTTATCTAAACATATTGACAGTATTTTTAAAACATCTATTTCAATCACTCAACTGAACAGTCACCTACTAGTCAGTGGTAGAAGAAAACAACCCTCTTCTGAAGCAGAGTAGAACTTTGAAACTCATTTCATTCTCTACTGCACAAAGCCTCTCCAACACAGGTTACTCAGTACTAAAATGTCTCCCATCTTTGTGAACATAGGAAAGATGAGGCCTCTTTACATTTTTGGAAGATTAGTGCTAGAGCAGGGTTTGGAGAAATGGAAGATTTAAGTGAACTTTGAGCATTTGAATACATTGTCCTTTAGTTTATTTCATCATCTTAGGCAAGATATTGCAATTCCATACACACACACACACACACACACACACACACACACACACACACGTATGCTTATACCAAGGAGAGGCATTTTCATTTTCAAATTCATTTTACATTTTTAGTATCAGCAAGTCTGTTTAATTGAGCAATAACTTTATAAGAAGCCGTAACTTTTGATAATACACAGAGGAGTCTTCTAAAACAGTTATTTGGACAGAAGAACAAATGGATCTGATCAAGAAATTTGGTCCCTAGTATTCTAACATTGAAAGTGACTAGCCTTTTCCCTGTAGGCTAGTGAGGAAAATTTGTAAGAGCATTTTAAGATCAGTGGGTTTCCGCTGTGACACAAGCTTTAACTGATTCTCAGAATGAAGAACTAAAGAGGCTGCCACTTTTGTGCTTCTCAACAACAACATATTACTAAGGCAATAATTTTAAGACTATGACTAAGAGAATATTCTTCTAATAAAAATAAAGTGGAACCATTAGGAAACATTAGTAAAAGAGAAGAATCTTAAAGAACACTGGAAGAACAAAGGATATTCAGCACAGAATAGATCAGTCTTAAAGGCCTTTTATCCTCCCAAAATATATGAACTTATTTCAAATATTTCATAGTAATAAAACTTGGAAGGTGAAAGTTTTGTTGCTACTGTTATTGTCTTTGTACTTTTTAAAAAAGAGATTATTCAAGACAATATTTTTAAAAGAATAATATTCAGCAAATGCTTTTGATGGCTCACCCGAATAGATTGGACCCATATGCCCATTCTCTAGCTCCTGTAAATGTTGGCTGCTAACAATCACAGCTACACCCTTCTGTGATTTGACTTTGGCCTGAGAGATCACAGCCTAAGCCTCAGGTATAACTTCCAGTGAGGGACCGCCTAGCAAAGGGGCACATGAGCTAGTTCCCTTACCTCAAAGAGGGCAACTCTGTGGCACTACTTATACATCAGTGCTCCCCCTGGTAGTAGATCCAGGACAGACTGAAGGAGAACCCACATTTTGCCAAGCCCCTTATTTATTCCACTCCCTTGCAGATTTCACTTGAAATACTACGTCATTTAGTGACTATACAAGAAACTGTCTCAGCTCTGCTCCAGGGAACCAAGGTTAAAATATAAGAAAGAAAAGAATGAAAAGTAAAGAAGATAGGGCCAGGAGATATAACATATAAATGATAAGCTTGCAAGGATGGAGGATAGGAGGAAAGGAGGAGGGAGGGAAGAAGGGAGGAAAGGAAGGAAGAAAGGGAAGTTAAAGAAGAAGAAAATAAGAGAGACAGAAAGAGAAAAGACTAGAAAAGACAATAAATAAAAGGATTTTCCTGAGTTGAAGAATATCTTACATTCTCTGATTCAAAGGATTTGCCATATGATAGGAATACCTAAAAGCTTCAACTAGGAAATTATTGAAACTAACAAGAATTTTAAATATCAGAGACAAACTCTGTACTCAACCACAAAAATTATTAGCTTTTCTTTATACTCAAAATATCTACTTTGAAAATGTAATGCAATTATTTGTCTAGTTCAACCAAAGTTGGCTGCCATGCTCAGTTCTCTTATAGTTTTATAAGTATTTTAGGACTCTCTCTGTTGAAAGATACAGTTTTATTTTTCTTCCAAGGTGTTGACAGGCCTGCATTCTATGTGGAGGTTCTAGGGAGAATACATTTCCTTCATTTTTCCAGCTTCAAGAAGTTGCCCCCATTTCTTGGCTTGTGGTCTCATATTACTCTGACCTCTGCTCCTGTCATTACATCTTCTCTCACTCTAACACTCCTGCTTCCTTCTTATAAAGACCTTTGTGGTTATATTTCACTCACCTGGATAACCCAGAATAATATTCATATCTTAAGATTCCCCATTTGATCACATCTACAAAGTCAATTATAAATTTCAGACACTTGACTTCCTATATAACACTAGAATAGCCTAGAATATTTACCACTAGTTTACCTAGGACATAACAGCATCTATAAAAGAAAAAAAATGACCAGGAATATTGGAAATAAAATAGCAACTAAAACCGTAAAAATCGTTCCCCTGAGAAATGTAAAAAAGTAGTTGATATGGTTGAAAGGCATTTTCTCTGTATTGCAATAGACCCAGAAGGTACAAATTGCTCCTTCCAATATTGTTCAGATATTAACTTGTAGAACTGGAAACATACATAAGTATTTTGAATCAAGTCTGTGTACCCTTTCAATAAGAGGTGGGAAAAGAGGCATGGAGGAAGAATGAGGGGAGAGGGGAAGAAAAGTTTTAGGGATGGGAGAAGGGTAGCAATTGGCCAGCCATGCTCCTTATAGTCTCTGAACTTCTAAAATTATAAACCAGACAGACTGGACAGATCTTATCCAAGCAAATCTCTAGCTGCTGACTGAGTGAACAAATAATTTCAATGGCAAAGCAAAGAACACAGCTGCTGAATTTTGGCAAATATTATTTATTCCTCTCACCACAGCATTAAATAATGAAAGTGTATGTGGGTGAATAAAGCATTCTTAAGAAGTGGAAAGGAAAACACTACACATTTCACCCAAATCTAACTTAGAACAGTACAGATCTTTCATGTCCTAGGGAAAATGTTTCTCCTAAAGATATGTCAACTGCTGGACTTTTGTGGTCTTTTACATTGAGGCTGTATTAAAGAACACCAACAGTATTCTTTATGAAGAAATCCTAAAACCATCTCTATTCTCTGGAGATTAACATCATATTAGTTAAATCTGAGAAAATCCAAGTTATTCTTTCAGTTCCCCTATTAAATGCACTCTGGTAAATCCCTCATTCTTTCTAGTTGCTCCACAATTCCCTGACCCTCTACTTTTGCTCATATCATTCCTTTTCTCGATAATCTTTTCTCACCCTAGACTTCATCTGCCTGGTTACTATAACCCCATTCAGAGATTACCTCCAGGTTTATATCTTTTTAAATTATTTTTATTTTAAAAATGTGGTTTATTCATTTTTAATCAGAATAGTACAGTGGTTAGCAGATGAGCTCTAGAGTCAGAGTAAGTTTGACGCCTAGCCTCATTATTTTCTAATTATTGACAAATTAACCTCTCTCTAATGCAGTTTCCTCTTCTATTAAGTGGATGTTAAAATTTTAACCTATGGTGAGTATTAAATAATTTAATATATAAAGCACTAGAACACTTAGTGACCGATATATAGTGGACTTTCATTAAAAGTTCAACTATCATGATCCCAGAGTGAGCCAATCACCTCCTCTTCTGACTCTCCATTGCACCTTATTTGTTCTTCTTTACCAATTTCCACCAACCTTTCCACATTGAATTAGTTATTATCATGTAAATCTTATATTGATGCCAAATTCTATCTTCTGAGGGTACAATAAATGTCTTTCTTATTTTTTATTCTTTACAGCCTTAAATACTATAATAATGGGAGAACGAGCATTTACTGAGAAGACAATATGTGCCTGAAGTTATGTGAGCATTTTATATGCATCATCTCATGTAATCTTTATAATAACCCTCTGTGCCAGGTAAAAGGAAAAACAGGCTTAAAGAGATTTAAGTAACTTTCTTAATATTACATGGATAATATGAGACTTTTTTAGTCTAAATTTCAAACCCTTAACTATTATGTTACATATCTCCAAGTTGCTATACCATAAATATGCTAAATGATGCAATGAATGACCATAATCTTTACCCTAAAGATTTTTATAGCCCCTGCTATGAAGCAGGCACATTATAAATAACCACTACCTGTCTTGGAAAGTCATGTTTGACCATTTTTATTGTGAAGAATAAAGTCAAAAAAGTTTAAAGAGTTCCATAATTGAATCATAGGGAGGAATGAAGTACCTTCACTCCGTGTTATTGTTTCATAGAGCCTTGCCACTAAGAGTGAAACTAGACCAACAACATCAGCATTACCTAGCAGCTTGCTAGAAATGCAGAATAATCTTGAGCTCCACACCAGTGTGTTGAATATATATTTTAATAAGATTCCCAGTTTAAGAATCATTTTTATAGAGTTCATGAACTAGCAATTCTCCAGTCCTTCAGAACAGAATAAATAAAATTGAATGGATTTAGGAATATTTTATTTCTAAAAATAAATATTGACATAATAAAACATAGAAGGAATGTGTAAGACCTTTTTGAGAAGTTATTTTTAAGTACTAGATATTATAATTTATCCAAGAAACTTCAACTAGAAAAGGAGTTATAGTCCCTGAGTATACGGAAGACTAAGAGTAATTATTCTAGAACAAAAGTTTTTTGAAAGCAATCTACGACTTGTTTATTACTATATTCTAAATGCATAGGAGAGTGCCTAGCACATAGTAGGGATGCAACAGACATATGTTAAATGAGAGAAATCGGAAGACATCACTTAGAGCAATTGGAGCATATCCTCCAAAGAATAGGACTTAGACCGGGTGTGGTGACTCATGCCTATAATCCCAGCACTTTGGGAGACCCACCAGTTCGAGATCATCCTGGACAAATTGGCGAGACCTCATCATTACAATAAATAAATAAATAAAACAACTGGGCATGGTGGTGCACACCTGTAGTTCTAGCTACTTGGAAGGTTGAGGCAGAAGGATCGCCTGAGTCCAGTAGGTCGAGGCTGCAGTGGCTGTAATCATGCCACTGCATTCCAGCCTGGGCAACAGAATGAGACTCCAACTCAAACAAACAAACAAACAAACAAAAAACTCAAAGAGTAGGACTGGGAACAGGAATAACTTCTAGGATTCTACTTGCTCCAACTTGAAAGATATGTTTGTCTTAAAGTGTCTGAATATGGAAGATATTTTCTGTCTTTAAGATTCCACTGGAGATGAAGAAAACACAATGTTAATACCTTAATGTGTATTGCATAAGGGGTGGCTATACGTTACATTATAGAAAGAAATTCTTTTTGATGGCCTAGTATCAGTTCCATTTTCTTGTTTTAGAAATCTCTTGGGCATAATAAACTCTGAATTTTGTTCTTTGAATACAATACCCAGGGTGTAGCTTAGAAGAAGATTAATTCAGCACCTATTTCTGGGTACTAGGGAGCACATCTTGAACAGGTTCAGTATCGAAGCCAAACATCTAGCTCAGTTAGTATCAAGAGAACAGATATTTTTATTCCAGTATCTATTCATAGTGATAAACTTGTAATTATCTTCTTTCTGAAGATAATTATCTGAAGATAATCTGTCTCAAGGCCACAGATATATAATTTTGTCTATATTATGAAGAAATGCAATAAATACGTGTCCAGATGTCAAATCACAGACAGATAAAAGAACAAATGTAGACACCAAAGTTCTTGTCTCATTAACTATATGCTGGATAGACAAGATTTCTTATTCTTAAGTATTGATTTTATCTGATTTATTAACTAATGTCACTTTTTAAAAATTATGAAGTGTGGGGTACAATTCAGGGTTAGATATACAAACATTTTGATTATGCAAGTACCCTTGTTGATGAGGTGTGCTCCTGCCTCCCCTAGCAGTTTCCCTCAACTGCCAATCCCACCCCGCCTTCCCCTGACAGTTTCCCGTTACTGCTAATCGCTTTCTTATAGTATTATAATTGTTCAAGGCATGCTAATGAGTGAGAACTTATGGTACTCTGTTCTTTGTTTCTGTGATAGATCATTGAGTATGATCGACTCCAAATCCATCCAAGGTGCTGGGAAATCCATATATTTGTCCTTCTTTATGGCTGCATAATATTCCATTGTGTATATATACCACATTTTTTTTATCCAGTCCAGCTTCGATGGGCAACACAGTTGGTTCCATGTTTTTGCTATTGTGAATAGAGCTGCAACAAACATACGTGTGCAGGTATCTTTGTCATAGAATAATTTGTGTTCCTCCGGGGTATTGCTGGGTCATATGGAAGGTCAATTTTCTGTTCTTTCAGAAATCGCCACACTGTCTTCCAAGGAGGTTGCACTAGTTTGCATTCCCACCAATAGTGTAGAAGTGTTTATTTTTCTCCATATCATCTTCAGCATCTGTTCTTTTTTGTTTTATTAACAATGGTCATTCTGACAGGGGTTAGGTGGTATCTCAATGTGGTTTTGATTTGCACTTCTCTAGTGATGAGTGAGGCTGAGCACTTTTTGATGTGTCTGTTGGCTGCCTATATATCTTCTTTTGAGAAGTATCTATTCATGTCTTTTGCCCACTTTTTTAAAGGGGCTGTTTGTTTTTTCCTTTCGGTGCGTTTGAGTTCCTTGTAGATCCTAGATGTTAGGCCTTTGTCAGGTAAACAGTTGGCAAATATTTTTTCCCATTATGTGGGCTGTCTCCCTGCTCTTTTGATGGTTTCTTTTGCTTTGCAGAAGCTCGTTAATTTGATGAGGTCCCACTTATCTATTTTATTTCTTAAGGTATTGGCCTTTAGGGTTCTGAGTAGGAATTGGTTCCCAGTTCCAATTTCCATAAGGGTGTCTCCTGCATTTTCTAAGATTCTGATAGTTTGAGGTTTTACGTTTAGGTCTTTGATCCATTTAGAGTTAATTTTCGTGTATGGTGAGAGGTAGAGGTCCTGTTTCAATCTTCTGCATGTGGTCAGTCAGTTTTAAGAGCACCATTTACTGAATAGGTTCTCCTCTCCCCAGTGATTTTTGTTGAATATGAGTTGGTTGAGGAATCGAGGCTTTGCTTCTGGAGTCTCTATCCTGTTCCATTGGTCTATATGCCTGTTCTTGTACCAATACCAGGCTGTTTTGATTACTGTAGCCTTATAGTAAAGTTTGAAGTCTGGAAGTGTGATACCTCCTGCTTTGTTTCTTTTGCCAAGGATTTTTTTGGCTATTCCTGCTCATCTATGTTTCCATATGAATTTCTGTATCGTTATTTCCAGGTCTGAGAAGAAGGATGTTGGTATCTTAATGAGTATTGCATTGAATCTGTAGATTGCCTTTGGTAGGATGGACATCTTAAAAATGCTGATTCTTCCTATCCATGAGCATGGAACATTTTTCCATTTGTTTGTGTCTTCTTGGATTTCTTTGAGCAGTGTTTTGTAATCCTCATTGTAAAGGTTTTACACTTCTCTGGTTAGGAAGATGGCAAGGTACTTCATTTTTTTGGTAGCTATTGTGAATGGGATGTGCTTTTAATTTGGCTCTCTGCCTGCTTATTGTTGGTGTATAGGAATACAATTGTCTTTTGCACGTTTATTTTGTACCCTGAAACTTTGCCAAAGGTCTTTATCAGTGCAAGCAGGTTTTTGACAGATTCTCTTGGATTTTCAAGGTATAGGATCATATCATTAGCAAAGATGGATAACTTGAATTCTTCTTTTCCTGTTTGGATACCCCTGATTTCCTTCACTTGTCTAATTGCCTGGGCTAGGACCTCCGACACAATATTGAACAAGAGGGGAGAGAGTGGGCAGCCTTGTCTTGTTCCAGTTTTCATGGGAAATGTTTTTTGTTTTTGTCCACTTAGCAATATGTTAGCTGTGGGTTTGTCATAAATGGCACTTACTATTTTGAGGTATGTTCCTTCTATTCCTAGGTGTTTGAGGGTTTTTATCAAGAAGTGATGCTGGATTTTATCAAAAGCTTTTTCTGCATCTAATGAGATAATAATGTGGTTCTTGTTTTTACATCTATTGTTATATTTAATTACATTATGGGCTTACGAATGTTGAACCAGTCCTGCATCCTGGGGATGAAGCCTACTTGGTCATGGTGGATGATTTTTGAGATGTGTTTTTGGATCCGATTTGCTAGAATCTTGTTGAGGATTTTTGCATCTATGTTCATCAGGGATATTGGCCTGTAGTTCTCTTTCTTTGTGGGATCTTTACCTAGTGTGGGTATCAGTGTGATGTTAGCTTCATAAAATGATTTGAGAAGATATCCATCTTTCTCCATTGCCTGGAATACTTTCAGTAGGATTGGTGTCAGCTCCTCCTTGTACATTTTGTAGAATTCTGCTGGAAAGTCTTCCAGTCCAGGGCTCTTTTTGGTAGGTAGTTTTCATATGACAGAGTCAATTTCCTGGGTTGTTATTGGTCTATTTAGTGTCTCAATGTCTTCTTGTTTTACCATGGGGAGGTTGTGTGATATCAGAAAGTTCTCCATTTCATCTAGGATATCAAGTTTGTTTCCATATAGGTGTAACATAGTAATATCTGATAATCTTTTGTATTTCTTGGGGGTCAGTTGTGATTTGATCTTTTGTATTTCTTGGGGGTCAGTTGTGATTTGATCTTTTGTATTCCTGATTGTGTTTATTTGGTCTTTTTCTCTCTTTTTCTTTGTCATTCTGGCTAGGGGCCCATCAATCTTATTAATTCTTTCAAAGAACCAGCTTTTTGTTTTGTTGATGTTTTCTATGATATTTTTGTCTTCTATATCCTGTATTTGGGCTACTATTTTTGTAATTTGGATTCTTCTGTTAAAGTTGGAGATTTGGTGGTCTTGTCTTTCCAGCTCCCTTAGGTGATTTGTTAGGCTCTCCGCTTGTGATCTTTCCATTTTCTTGATGTGTGGTCATAGAGATATAAATTCCCTCTTAGAACTGATTTCATGGCATCCCAGAGGTTTGGTAAAAATGTTTCTCCATTTTCATTTGTTTCCAGGAATCTTTCAATTTCTTCTCTGATTTCAGTGTTGACCCAGTCGTTGTTCAGTATCATGAAGCTTAGTGTCCATATCTTTGTGAGTTTTAGGGAAATGTTAGTTTTGATATTTATTTTTATTTCACTGTTGTCTAAAAACTTGCATGGTAAGATTTTACCTTATGGAATTTGTTTATGCTTGATTTATGGCCAAGGATGTGATTGATCTTCCATGTGGTGATGAGTAAAATGTATATTCTGTGGTTGTTAAATGGAATAACCTGTAGGTATATATTAAATCCATTTGGTCAAGTGTCAAGTTTTGGTTCGGGATCTCTTTGTTGATTTTTTGCCTCAATGATCTATCTAGGGTTGTCAGTGGGGTATTCAATCCCCTGCTATAATGCATTAGAGTCAATATCTTTTTTTAGTTTATTTAGTAGTTGCTTTATACATGCTGGTGCACCTGCGTTGGGTGATATATGTTTAGGATGGATATTTCTTGTTGATGGTTTGAACCTTTTATCATTATGTAGTGTCCTTTTGCATCTTTTTAAATTTTTGATAGCTTAAAGGTTGTTTTGTCTGATATTAAGATTGCAACTCCTGCCTTCTTTTGTGATCCATTTGCCTGGAAATTCGTTCTCTATCCTTTAACTTTGAGTCTGTGTGCATTCCTTGAAGTGAGATGAGTCTCCGGGATGTAGCAAATAATTGGGTCATGGTTTCTTTGTCCATTCTGTGTCTTTTCAGTGGTGCATTTAGTCCATTCACATTCAGGCTGATTATTGAAATGTGATCGCTTATCCCTGTTATGAGGTTCTTATAAAGTTTTTTCTTTGCTTGTTTTCTTTTGGCTTTGGGTTAATGTATATGTGTGTTCTCAAGTTTCTCACTGCACTGTATTCTCTGTTGATTCGGTGCTCTGCTCTTCTCTTGGTAAGTGTGGTCATTCTTTTTTCTTTCTTCTGTGCTTAATACCTTTTTAAGTGTGTCCTGCAGAGCTGGTCTGGAAGCTGCATAATCTCTTAGGGATTGGATGTCTGGGAAGGATTTTAATTCTCCATCACTGATGAAGCTGAGCTTGGCTAAATAGGTTATTCTTAGTTGAAATTGTTTATCTTTGAGGACTTTGAATATAGACCTCCAGTCCCTTCTTGCTTGAGGTGTTTCTGTCAATAGGTCTGCTGCTATTCTGATTGGTTTTCCCCAGTAGGCAGTCTGACCTTTCTCTTTTGCTACCTTTGGGAATTTTTCTTTTGTGCCTACTTTGTGTAGGTGAATTACAATGTGTCTCTAGGGGTTGGTCTTCTTGATGTCTTGTGGGGTTTCTCTGTATCTCTTGTGCTTGGTTGGTCACATCTCTGAGATGGGGAAAATTTTCTTAGATTACCTCCTGGAATACTTGCTCCAAGTTTGTCTCATTTTCCCTTTCTTCTTCTGGGATACCAATCAGGTGTAGGTTCGGCCTCTTGATATAATTGCACATTTCTTGTAGGCTTTGTTCTTTCCTTCTGAGTCTTTTTCTATGTTTTTTACAGATCAGGTTAATTCCATGTTCTGGTCTCAAGTTCTGAAAGTCTTTCTTCAGCTAGATTAATTCTGCTTTCTATGCTTGCCATCTTGTTATTAATTTCCTGGATGAAATTTTTTATTGCCAAAATCTCTGTTACAAGTTCTTTCAGTGTTGCATCTTGTCTTTCTTAAGGCTTATTCACTCTTTCCATTCATTCCCTAATCCCTGTCATATTCTGGGGACAGTCGTTGGTGACTTCTATTGTTTGGGCACCAACATTTTTCAGATGTTTTGTCTTTGATAGACTTGAAGTTGCCTGAGGGTTCCTTTGGCTTTTCCTCATTTGTTAGAGATCTCTTATTTTTCTCTTTAGTTCTATTATTCCATGTCAATGGGAGGGGCTTTCCCTTCTGAAGTTTGCTCAGTCCTCTATTCCTCTCTGATCCAGCTCTGGATTTTTTCTATTTTGAAATAGGATGGTAGATGGGAAGCTTTGCTGTCTCTTGTAGTTTCTGAAATTCGAATTAAGTGGGGGATGGGGTGCTAGGTATCCTTGCAAATTAAAATGTTCACTTATTGTGGTATGTGTTCCCTGAGACCCAATCCCCACCACCACTCTATATGACAACGCAAAGCAGAAACCAACACACACTCCAAAACAAACTTGATTAACAACAAAGTGAAACAAAACAAACCACACACACACACACACACACACACACACACACACACACAAACCCCAAGAAAACTAAACACACACACACACATGCCTAGCACAAAGTGAATAAAGAAGAAAGACAGGAAGACTGAAGGGAGAAAATAAAAAGGATTCAGGTGGAACCTTCACATATATATTGATATACCTCTTAAAATGCAAAAAAAGAATATGAAAAAACCCCAGGAGAACAAAAGAGCAAAAGCTACCACCAACAAAATCGAAAGGTGAACACTTAATCATTCACATACACACATTAACAGAAAACAACACATAAAAGAAGAAAGAAATAGAAAAAGAAAAGAAAAAAATTGGGGGGGGAGGATGCAGATTAAACCCTCACATACACAATCATGCACAAAGGGAAAATATTTTAAAAATTGATGATCTAACACACAGTCAAAAAAAATTTTTAAATTGAAAATTAAAAACAAACCAAAACAAACAAAAAAACCTGCCTTTTGGGGGCAGGCTCTGTAATTGTTCCTCTAATCAGGTCTCTCCTGCAGTGCCACCTTTTTCACTCTCTCCTCAGGGATCGAAGCAGGGGAGGAGAGGGGCAGTGGAGTTGGGTGTGACTGCAGGCCTCCCCTCCCACTCTTGCACGGTCAGGAAGATCTCTGGTGGGGAGGCACAGTATTATCTCTTCTCCAAGTATGTACTCTCAACAGGGGTGTCCCAGTCAGGCCTATCTTGGAATGGAGTTCTCCTACTGCAACTTATGTCCAGGCTCCACCTGGGTTTGTCCCTCTCAGTCGTGTCCCAGCTGTGTGGGTCTGATGTTCAGAGGATTGCTGAGGAGAAGGTAGTTTGGGTCAGACCCGGACTCACACAGATCTCTTTGGAGTTTTTCCCTGTCCTTTTCTTGCCACACACTTTGTCCCGTGGCTGGATCAGGGTAGGGGGTGGGGCGTCAGGAACTCAGCACTCCTCAGGTCCTTCTAAAGTTTGTGCTCTTAGGATATTCCCTCTGGGCCATGATCAATCCCTGAATAGTTGATCCATCAGTCACAGAGATCAGATCTGTTGGTCCGTGGTGAGTAAGTTGGAGCACTTTCCTGCCCTGCCTTCAATATGGTGCTGGAGTGCTTCTCTTGTCTTCTTCCATGGGAACTTGCCTCTGGACTCTGTCTGCAGCCCCTTCCAGTGCCCTGCCAGGTGCTGAAGTGGTGAGGCAAAGCCTGGAGCAGTCTCTCTCCTACTTCAACAGTGAGGGAGCCCCTGAGGCAATAGTTTCTCCCCGCTATTTTTTCAAAAGAAACTTCTGTCCATCAAAACAACAACAACAACAACAACAATAGTGCTCCACTCCTGCCACCTGGGAAGAGCCAAGGACTAAGTAGAGAAGCTGCAGTATTAGCTGTTGCACCACGGGCCTGGCCACCCACTCACAAGCCCCACTTAGAGTCAGTCTCTCCCCGCATTTTCTTCCCAGGGAGGGTTTGTTGATTAAAAAAAAGAAAAGAAAAAGAAAATGGAGCTCAGCTTCTGCATCCGGGGAATCACTAGGGTCCAAGCCCAGCCGCTGTGGCACCAGCTGTTGCACCAGGAGAGCCCTGGCCACTAGCTCCTAGCCCTCACTCTGTCAGTCACTCACACGCCCACTAGCTCAACAGCACGCACACAAAATTTTCCATACACTCTCTTACTCACACGGGGACTTGCATAGTCCTACTGGCTCGGCCGTCATCTTCCCTGCCCCCTAATGTTACTTTTTTAATTGAAGAAGCTAACTAAGGTTTAATTATGTTGTATTTACCATCAGTGCTGTAAAGGAAGGAGTAACCTAGAGTTTTAGAATAAATTTTTTTTCTATATGAATAGAAGTTTAGAAATACTTTTAGCTAAATGACTGAAATAAAAGTAGGACAGTTTTTATTATTGTCCCACAAAGTCACCTATATTAATGACATTCATGACAATAACAAAAACAATTTCTTAAAAACACAGCTTTCTTTCTAAGGAAGATAATTCTTGGTTTTTTGGCAATACTGCCACTGTGATAAAAAGTAAAATGTACAAAAGAAATAAGTTATTTTATAAAATTTTAATGCTAGCAAAGAACTTAAACAGGGACATTGTTCTTCACAGACTCTTGGTATTTTCCTGGTTGTGCCTGCCTCTGAAGACCATCTGCTTGCCTCTCAAATAACCCTCATGGGTAAACCCAGGGCAGTATTCCTGTGACAAGGATAAACTGAAAATATCTGCAGAGGAATGAAGCAGTATTTCAATCTACCATGCAAAGTAATTCCAAAGGGTTGATGGATGAAAGGTGAAATATGTCAAGTGCTCCAAAAATTAAATATTTCACTCATAAATCACTCAACCCAGGCAAGAGTAAGAATAATAATGCTTATCCTAACAATCACCACAAAGAGAGGACACATTTCAGTCACAGTGATAATATTTTCTTCCATAATTTCTAACAACAACATGTTTGGGAGCACAGGTGGGACAAAAAATAGAAACATTCAGCTTAGTGGGTGAAATCTTATGAATAATTTTCTAAAAACAGCTCAGAAAGAGAAAGGCACAACAACAACAACAAAAACCAAACAACTGCATCTTTCAACAGGAAAAAAAAAAGAAGAAATCCCTAAAATACCTATAAAACTGTAAACCCAAGCCGGGCTCGATCACTCAGCCTGTAATCCCGTGCCTTTGGGAGGCTGAGGTGAGTGAATTGCCTGAGTTTGCGGGTTCAAGACCCACCTGGGCAGCGAGACCTCATCTCTACAATAAATCAAAAATCAACCCGGCATGGTAGCGCATGCCTGGAATTCCAGCTACTCAGAAGGCTGAGGCGGAAGGATCACCGGAGCCCAGCAGGTTGAGGCTGCGGTGGCTGGGAGCGGCAACTGCACTCCAGTCTTGGCGACAGAGTGAGACTCCAATTCAAAAAACAAAACAAAACAAAACAAAACTATAAACCCACTGAGAATAGCAATCAACTTTGGCTGAACTAGGTAAAATAATTCCAAGGACAGAGCGGGTGGGTCTGGACTGCTCTTCACCTGATGTTCACCAACCAAGAAAACACGTTAAACAGGTTCAAGGTGAATAGCTAGATGTCAGGTTAATCACACAGATGTCAGTCACTGCATGCACAGACCAAAAGCTGCCTGAGGCTACTTATCTAAAAGTGCAAATGTGACATAATCTTTTGTCTATACTTTTTTTTTTTGAACTAGTGTTTTGACTGAAAAATACCACAGGCACATGATATTTACTTCTAAAATTGTGTGTATGTGTATAGATACACGATTTTAGAAATATATATGGTTTGTTTTGTTTTTTCCACCAGTGAATAGAAGTACACTGTTTTATATATACATAAGTACTGTTCTGAACCTAAACTTTTTGCTGGAAATATATTTTGGCGACATTTCTATTGTCACATAAACATCTGCCTCACTTATAAGAGAATAGATTGTATAGGTTGGATAACCCATCATTTATTCAACTAGTCATTACACTAAAATTGTTTTTGTTCTTAACTATTAAAAATAAAAGCCTGGCTCGGTGGCTCAGCCTGTAATCCTATGCCTTGGGAGGCTGAGGTGAGTGGATTGCCTGAGCCCGTGGGTTCGAGACCCGCCTGGGCAACTTGGCAAGACCTCATCTCTACAATAAATCAAAAAATTAGGCGGGCGTGGCAGTGCATGCCTGTAGTTACAGCTACTTGGAAGACTGAGGCGGAAGGATCGCTGGAGCCCATAAACAAAACAAAACAAAAAAAACCCACAGTGACTCTCTCTGTAGGAATATAGTTGTACATGTGTATAAATATATCTGTAGGATAAATTTGCACATATTGAACTGGTCAAAATCTGTTTGTTTTTCATCTTGATAGACATAATTTAATTGTTCTTTAAGGAGATTCAAAGAGTTTAATTCATTACCAAAACTGTATGAGAATGTTTGTTTACAATTACCTCACCCACACTATATTTGATCTATGGTGAATCTGATAGGTGAAATATACTTTTATTTTTAAAATTATGAATAAAATTACTATCTGCATATATGTTTAAGAGCCATTTAAACATCCTTAAATACAAATTTGGACTGTTTATCTTTTATGGATTTGTAGAATATCATTATATTTTTCATTTCAACAAATCTATGACATCAAAAATTGTACTGTGTACCAACCAGGAAAAGAAAAAAAGTCCCTGCCAATTAAATTAAGAAATAGTGCTTTCTAATCATCTGTAACTTTTAATTTGAACATAGTAAAATAATCTTTTTATACTTATGTAAATATTTTTTTTCATGTTTACTTTTGCACGTATAGAATAAATAAAACAAATTTCCTCAATTCAATGTCTGACTCTTCAAAATCACTTTGCAATACTAAGACTTCCATGTCCATGGTTTCCCCCACAATAGCATCTGCCGTGCAATCAAGACAGATACTAAAGCATTTCTTAAAAGCAGTCCCTATGCCGGGCTCGGCAGTTCAGCCTGTAATTCCCCACCTTTGGGAGGCTGAGGTGAGTGGATTGCCTGAGCCCACGGGTTCGAGACCCGCCTGGGCAACTTGGTGAGATCTCATCTCTACAATAAATCAAAAATTAAGCGGGCATGGTAGCGCGCACCTGTAGTTCCAGTTACTTGGAAGGCTGAGGCGGAATGATCACTGGAGCCCAGCAGGTCGAGGCTGCAGTGGCCGGTAGTGGCCACTGCACTCCAGTCTGGGCAACAGAGTGAGACTCCAACTCAAAAAAAAAAGCGGTCCCTGAAGGAACTAAAAGTCCCTAGGCCTAGTCTATTCTTGACTCCAGTTGTGGGAAAGTTACTAATCTAGTCTGATTTCCCACCAACCTCTGCTCTTCTAAGTCATCTGTTTCCTGCACTGATGCCATTTTAAGAAACCATTTGACACCCTGATTCAAGAGACTTTAAAATGAAGGGAAAATGCAAATTAATTGATAAAATAATAAGGAAAAGTCTTTGCATAAGGTGCTGTAAATATCTTTCTCAGTGTGGCATTTTTATTTTGACTTTAATATTTTTATTATCATTTTTTCCCCTTTCTGGAATATGAATTTCATGTCTGGAGGTTCCTCATAACATAGTATAGCAAAAAGATTGTCCATATTTTTTAACAAATAGTTTTTTTTGGTTTGTTAGTCTTGTTTTTACTTTTAAATTCATAATCTAATAGGAGATAAACTGTGTATGTGCATGTTATGTGCTCAACAGAACATCTGAGATAGCATTTCAGGGTTATTTCCTAAATTTAACTAGTTAGATACCATCATTATTATATACTAAGTTTCCACAGATGTGTGGGCTTATTTTATAATGTTGCTTTCTGTCTTTTATACACTGATCTATATTTTTATGAAATTCAACAAAATTGTCAAATGTAGTAAAAATTTTTGAAATATTTTAACATCTTGCAGTGAACTTTTTGATATTCCTTTTTTCTTAAATTTCTGCATTTTGAGTATTTATTTCTCCAATGAGTTTGCTAATCAGTTTGCAAACAAAAAAATTATTTTCCTACCTGTATCCCAATATTGAACTTATATGATGTACGGTTAAAATCTCTAGAACACCAATTTGCTACCAACACATTTATTATTTTTACTCAAATCTCATTCTATGTATTAAAGCTCTTATTGCATAAATCCTATTAGTAATATTATTAAATTTATACCCCAATATTTTACTACATTTGCTTTTGTGAAGAGGAGATTTTATATTATCTCACCAGCAGTAATACATAAGGAAGTTATTGATTGTGTAACAAGGCACATTAGTTTTCTTCCTTTTTTTTTTTTTTTTTTTTTTGAGTTGGAGTCTCACTCTGTCGCCCACACTGGAGTGCAGTGGCCGCTCCCGGCCACTGCAGCCTTGACCTGCTGGGCTCCGGTGATCCTTCCGCCTCAGCCTTCCAAGTAGCTGGAACTACAGGCGAACGCTAACACGTCCAGCTAATTTTTTGATTTATTGTAGAGATGAGGTCTCGCCAAGTTGTCCAGGCGGGTCTTGAACCCGCAGGCTCAGGCAATTCACTCCATTGGATTATTTCTGGTTTTCTAAGAATAAAATACTTTTTTATAAGCAATGATAATTTTGCCTCAAGTTTTCAATTTTTAAAACACTTTGTAAAATTAATTAAGTGTAATTTACTGATACATCCACAACAATTACACAATATTAAAGATTAAAGTTATTTTGATGGAAGCACTTCAGGTAGTTCACCACTGAGCATGCTAATGTAATTTGCTCAGACATGTATATTTTTACCCAAGTAAGTAAGTATACATCATTATCTAATTCATATTTTTTTTGAGGGAGTAAAAGTTGAATTTCCTGGTGCTTTATCTTTTAGTATGATTATTTTTTAACCTATTAGTATTGCATTAAAACAATCTACTGGAAACATATTAACAGCAGGATTCACCAAACAAACTAGAATATCGAACTATCCTTATACTACAGGAGAATTTCCCAACCTGGTTATAGCATACATCTTTTAATGCACAGCTAAATATGTTAATATATTAATTTTGCATTTTAAAAAAATGTGCAGCTGAATTTTGTAATATTTTATTTTGGATTTTTTTCAGTTATATCCATAAGTGATATTTATCAGTAGGATTTTTTTTAATGTTTATTTTGTAATGTGTACTTAATTTTGTTGATATCTTTGCCAAATTTTGTTGTCATTGTTACTCTGGTGTCATAAAAATGGGAAAGTTTTTCTTTTCTAGTGAATAGTTTCAAAAGATTATTAAAACTCCCCTGTGATATCAAATGAACCTGCTGTGGTATCTCTTACAGAACTTTTTCAAATTCTTCCAGGTAATTGCTCTGCTAAAATTCTGTCTTTTGGTGGTCTCTTCTGATATTTTATTTGTTGGAAAAATAACTTTATTAAGGCTTTCCATTTATTATACATTTGAACAAAAGACACTTTTATAAAATTCTTTCTGCTTAGTTTCTATTTTTTTGTACCTCTGCTTTTTACTATCTTAAACATCTTTTGATTCAATAGTATTTTTAGGTAAATTTTTTTTGCTTCTAATTGATTGTAATTTTCAAAGAATCATTATTTTGATTTAATTATTAATTCTACTATTTTTCTCTTTCAGTAATATATATCTTTATCTTATTAATTCCTTCTGAATGTTTTTTTTTAGATTTACTTTGTTTTCTAATTTGTCCTAATTTTAATGCATTCTGTTCTGAGAATGAGGTACTTTTTCTTTAATGAACTTGATTGAAGATTCCTCTATTGCATACATGGATGCAATTGAGGATATGCTCATATTGCATATTGCAATACATATTGCAATTAAGTATATGCTCCAGGCACATTAAAAGAAGATGTATGAGAGTTAGGTGTCTAAAAGAAGTCTCTGTGAATTCAATATATTTGAGTTTTGAGCTCTGTGAAACTCGAAGATGCTTTCTGATTTTTTAGGATATAAAAATTATATACAATGCATGGTACTTTCTCTAGTGGAGAAATATTATGGCTAGCTCAGTCCTTCACATTTCCCTATTCCCTGTAAAGATCTCTTGGTTAGGTCCTCTGATTCTTGGAGAAAACTGTGACCAAGATACACTAAAATATATACAATTTTCAGTATACTTTTTCATTTGGTCAAAATTTAACACTACTTGTTCACTACTGTTTGAAATTAATGGATTGGTTTTGCTTTCTGCTAATGTCAAGAGTTTTCTTCATTTTTTATTTGTCATTTTAACTGGTATCAGAAATAGAGTAAATTTTAAACATCCTAATTTTGCCATCTTCAAGTGGAAGTGTCTTACTTTATGTTTACTAAAATATTTATTTTTTTTGTCTTGATGGAGTTTATGAGTATTTTAAACATTTGGGAGAAAAAAAATCTTATCAACCTGTTACCTTTCTTTACCAGAAAATACTTGGAGGCTTTTAAACATCCCATTAATTTTAATCTCTTGTTATGGCATCCAGAGCTTTCTGTCATCATTATGGAAAACTAAATAGAACTCCATACCAACAAAGACATATAGAGATAACAGATAATATATCACCAAAAGTGAAATATAATGACTAGCCAAGATTGAAAACAGAGATTATCTAGGTTCCAGGAAGTTTAAGAAAATTCAACTTCAGAAAGTTTATGAGATCTAATAAAGAATGATCCACAGGAATACCAGGCATGTTACCAGTGAGTTTACAGAAATCTTGACCTCATGCAATGTGGGAAATGTAGTTGGAATTAATTCATTTTCATAAGAGTGATCCTCACCAACTGTTACCTTATCTGTAGAATAGGGACTAAAAGCTCAGCTAACAAGCATGGAAATTTTGCAAAAATTGTGAATTAGGTTAAATTGGACTCTGTTGCCTAGAGCAGACACTTTGGGCCCACAGGTGAAAAAACAGATACTGAGAACCCCTCATTTCCGGTCATTAACATCTCGGACTGGAAAACTTTCTTGTGGATTTTTTAAAAGTTTCCAGACCTGGCCCTACTATAATTAAGCACAATCCAATATCAAATATGAATAAAGCACAAAGCAGAACTGCTATTCTTGGGGAGTAAGTTGAAGTCATCAGCATTGTGGAGACTGGAATATTCCCAGTTAAAGGTACTATTTCCCCTCGTCACAGGGAAAAAGAATGTAAACTTAGTAATATCTTCATTTCTCATGGTAAAGAGTAAATATATGTAGCTAAATTAAATGAATAAGACAAAAAGCAGGAAATATTAGAAAGCAAGAGGTGAATCAAAGACTAACTAGTTATTTTTAAACAACACAGAAGTGAACACAATAAGTGAGCTCCTATTAGCCCTCCCTTAGTGAAAGATAAAAAGATCTTGAGTGTTTAATAAATAATAAATACAATTGAATGCACACTGAATTTATTAAAAATACTTGAGTTTATAATTACTCAAAACAAAATCCTAATTAAACATTATTAGAAGTAACTTGGAAATAAACTTAATTTGAAAGTAATAATAGAAAGTGTCTATTTTGAACCCTTAAAGTATAGTTGATATAGGTAATGATCACTGACAAATGAAACAGATGAGACTGATGAAGACATTTATAACAGAGTTATGATTGTCACACGATTAATTGGAACATCTCTAAATCTAGAACGAGTCAATGTGCAACAAGTCAATTTCAGGGAAAGTATGAGAGGAATTAGAGATATGTTAGTACGTTCTCCACTAATGAATTTGAACACAAACTACTATATAATTTTCTTATTTAAAGTCCAAATTAAAATGATTATCATTGATTTGAGAAAACACAGATGAGATTTTTATTTAGAATAATTCTAAGACTTTAGTGTCCCTGAGCATTGGGAAAAGCAAATAAAAATTTTGTTTAGAGAAGATCTTTCTTTTTAAGGCCACAGAGAATGCTTGAAAATAAAATTCTAAGGAAAATAAGCATTATATCAAGCATAACCAAACACTCAAGAGTACTGTCAAAAGATACAGCAATCAACAGATATGGCCAAATATTGAAAGTGGAAAATAACTGTGATTAATATGTCAAAAGCTCTAGAGAAAAAGGTATACAACATACATGAATATATGAGAAATTCTACCAGAGAAATAGAAAATATAACAAACAGTCAAATGGACATGCTAGAAACAAAACACGTAATAACAGAGATGAAGAGTTATTTCACCAAGTCCATTAGTACAGTGAACACCTGAGGAAAAAGTTAGTGAACTTATGATAAATCAATATAAATTACCAAAACTGGGGGGCGGGGGGGACAAAGTCATGAGAAATTATCAAACCAGAGTATCTAAGAATCTTGGGAAAGTATCAAATGGTCTAACATGCAGGTAATCAGAAACCCAGAGGGAGAAGAACAGAAGAAACATTTGAAGAGAAATTGAGACTTTTAGTTTAAAAAGCCATCCACCGCAGATCCATAAAACCTAGAAAACATAAGATTAAAAAATACCCCTCCATTCTAAATAATATTCAAACTGCTAAAATCCAGACATAAAAAGAGAACCTTATAGGCAAACATTTAAAAAAAAGACACAGTACTTCTAGAGGAACAATAAAACAGAGAACCCATTACCAGTAAACTGCACAATAAAAAATGTTAAAGGTAGTTCTTCAAGAAAAATGAGTTCAATACTAGACAGAAACTTGTATTGACACCAGAAATCCTCTAAAAGTGGTTAAAATAAAAATATAAAATATATCTTCTTATGTTTAATTGTTCTAAAAGATTATTGATTGTCTAAAGTAAAAATAGTAGCAATGTATTGGGGTTGATTAATGTAGAACAGGAATATGCAGTATCAAGGCAACATAAAGGTTGGGGGGATAATTTGAAATCTATTGTTTTTATAATATATAAGACAGGTAATAATATTATTTACAGGTGAGCTGTGGTTAAAGATGTGTATTGCAAGACCCAGATAATGCACCTTAAAAATGAAAAGAGGAACAAATGATAAAAGTCAATAGTGGAGACAAAATAGAAGTGAAAAAAATCTCAATGAATAAACTGCAGCGAGAGAAAAAGAACAAAGGAGAAATGATAAAATGAGAAGAATTACCTAGAAAGATGGTAGCTTTTGGCCATATAAATAATTAGATTAAATCTAAATGGTCCAACTACATCACATAAAAGATAGATTGGATTTTAAAAACACTCAACTATATGTATGCTTCCTATAAGAAAAAAACATTTCAAGTGTACAGAAATATAGTGAAAGACAATGGATATATTGTGTAACTACTAATCAAAAGACACCTGAACTGGCAAAATTATATCATAGAAAGTAGACTTCTGAAAAAGGAATATAAAGAACATTATATAGTAATTATTATATAGTAATAGAAGGTTAATTCATGAAGAAGTCACATCCTAAAAATGTATACATCTAACAACAGAGTTTTAAAACAAATAAAATGAAAACTAATAGAGTTAAAAAGAGAAACAGACAAATCCACAATTATGATTGGCATTTCAACACTCTTCCCCTAGTAATCAAAAAAAGAGCAGGTCACTAAGGATTATAGAAGGCCTACAAAATACTATCGCCCAGTTTGGCCTAAATGATATTTATAAAACAATATACCAAACAACAGCAGAATTCATGCTGTTTTCAAGTGCACATCTTTAGAGAGGGTGAGGTAACTTTATTAATCCTGTCATATGTCCAGAGTTATCTATCTTCAAGGAGACATAATCTTTAGCTTCTAAGATATGTTTGTACAAAAGTGCCCTTTGCTCAGAGGGCTTGAACTATGCAGGAATGTAAGGAATACAGGAAGGGATAATCATTTCCCCACAATAAAAAGCCATAAAATATTTCATAAAATTGAAGTCAGAGATTTATGTTCCATGATCACGATGCAATTAACTTAAGGACTATTAGCAAACTATTAAGTCAAAGTTCAAAGACGAAATGAGAAGTAAAATTAAAAAAACATTTTCAATTAAAAGAAAACAAAAACACAAATTATCAAAATATATAGAAGGAAGCTCATTTACAATATTAAATGCTAGTATTTTTTAAATGCTTGAAACAATTAAATTTTGACTTTTTTAATCAATATTTTTTATTATGATATTGTGGGGTACAGTTAAGGGTTAGGTATACAAATATGCTTTGTTCAGGCACCCTTGTTGATAAGAGGTGTCTCCCCATCCCCAGACAGATATTTACTACTGCTAATCCCATCTCCCTTCCTCTCCCCCCGCAAAGGTTCCCACCACTGTCAGTCATTTTCTTATAGTATTACACTGGATGTTCAAGGCCCACTATATGAATGAGAACATGTGATGCTCAGATCTTTGTTTCTGTGAGAGATCACTCAGTATTATAGACTCTACCTCCATCCAGGTTGCTGCGAAATTCATGATTTTGTTCTTTTTCATGACTGCGTAGTATTCCATCATGTATATGTACCACATTTTTTAAATCCAATCCTCTTTTGATGGACAGCATGGTTGCTCAGGTTCCTGCATTGTAACAATGCTGCGATAAATACGTGTGCAGATATCTTTTTGATAGAGTGATTTGAGCTCTTCAGGGTAAATCCCATAGGGGGGTTTGGGGTCATATGGGTTCAATATTTAGAGCATTTAGGGAAATTTCCATACTGTTTTCCACAGGGTTTACTAGTTTGCACTCCCCCCAACATGTAGAAGTGTTCCCTTTTTTCCACACCCCCCTCCAGCAACTGTTATTTTTTGAGTTATTGATAACTGCCATTCTGACTGGAGTTAGGGGGTATCTCAGTGTGGTTTTGATTTGCATCTTCCTTATGATTAGTGAGGTTGAACATTTTTTCATGTGTCTGTTTGTTGCTCGAATGTCTTCCTTTGAGAAGTGTCTGTTCATATCTTTTGCCCATTTTATAATGGGGTTGTTTGTTTTTTTCTTTTCAGCATGTTTGAGTTCCTTGTAGATCCACCATGTTAAGCCTTTGTCAGACCTGGAGTTGGCAAATACTTTTTCCCAGTCTGTAGGCTGTCTCCCTGCTCTCTTGATGGTTTCTTTGGCTTTGCAAAAGCTTGTCAGTTTAATGGGGTCCCACTTGTCTATTTTATCTCTTAGGGGGCTGTGGGTTTGGGGTTTTGTTCAGGAATTGGATGCCAGTTCCAATTTCCATGAGGGTATGTCCTTCATTTTCTAAGGTTCTTATGGTTTGAGGTTTTACATTTAGGTCTCTGATCCATTTAGAGTTCATTTTTGTGTATGGGGATAGATAGGCGTCCTGTTTCAATCTTCTGCATGTGGTCAGCCAGTTTTCCCAGCACCATTTACTGAGTAGGTTCTCCTCTCACTGGTGGTAACTGGTGGAGGCTTTGTTGAAGATGAGTTGGTTGAGAAATTTAGGTTTTGCTTCTGGAATCTCAATTCTATTCCATTGGTCTATATACCTGTTCCTGTACCAATACCAAGCTGTTTGATTATTATAGCTTTATAGTAAAGTTTGAAGTCTGGTAATGTGATAACACCTGCTTTGTTTTTTTTGTTGAGGATTGTTCTGGCTATTCTTGGTCATTTGTGTTTCCATATGAATCCCTGTGTTGTTGTTTCTAGGTCTGAGAAGAATGCTGCTGGTAATTTGATGGGTATTGCATTAAATCTGTAGATTGCCTTGGGTAATATGGACATCTTCACAATGTTGATTCTTCCAATCCATGAGCATGGGATATTTTTCCACTTGTTTGTGTCATCTTTGATTTCTTTGAGCAGTGTTTTGTAGTTCTCATTGTAAAGGTCTTTCACATTTCTGGTTATGAAGATGCCAAGATATTTCATTATTTTTGTGGCTATTGTGAATGGAATTGTGCTTTTTATTTGAGTTTCTGTTTGATTATTATTGGTGTAAAGAAATGCGATTGTCTTTTGCACATTTATTTTATATCCTGAGACTTTGCCAAAGTCCTTTATCAGTGTAAGGAGGTTTTTGACAGATTCTCTTGGGTTTTCAAGGTACATGATCATGTCATCTGCAAAGAGAGATAGCTTGATTTTCTCTTTTCCTATTTGAATACCCCTGATTGCCTTCTCTTCTCTGATTGCTCTAGCCAGGACTTCCAATACTATATTGAACAGGAGGGGTGAGAGTGGGCATCCTTGTTTTGTTCCAGTTTTCAGGGGAAATGGTTCCAGTTTTTGTCTATTTAGGAGTATGCTGGTTTGGGTTTCTCGTAGATGGCTTTTATTATTTTGAGGTATGTTCCCTGTATGCCTAGCTGTTCAAGGGTTTTTATTAAGAAGAGGTGCTGGAATTTATCAAAAGCTTTTTCTGCATCTAATGATATAATCATGTGGTTTTTGTTTTGACATCTGTTGATGTATTTAATTACATTTATGGTTTTACAAATGTTGAACCAGCCTTGTATCCCAGGGATAAAGCCTACTTGATCATGATGGATGATTTTTGAGATGTGTTGTTGAATCTGGTTTGCTAGGATCTTGTTGAGAATTTTAGCATCTATGTTCATCAAAGAAATTGCCCTGTAGTTCTTTCTTTGTTGAGTCTTTACCTGGCTTGGGTATCGATGTGATGTTAGCTTCGTAAAATGATTTGAGGAGAGTTCCCGTCTTTCTCAATTGCCTGGAATACTTTCAGTAGGATTGCTATAAGCTCCTCCATAAATGTCTTGTAGAATTCTGCTAGACAACCATCTGGTCCAGGGCATTTTTTGTAGGTAGTTTTCTTATTACGTAGTCAATTTCCTTGATTGTTATTGGTCTATTTAGGATCTCAATTTCTTCTTGTTTCAACCTAGGCAGGTTGTGTGATGATAGAAAGTCCTCCATTTCCTAAAGGTTTTCAAGTTTGTTTCCATACAAGTATACATAGTAGTCTCTAATGATCCTTTGTATTTCTTCAGGATCAGAAGTGACTTCATCTTTTGTGTTTCCGATTTGGCTTGTTTGGGCTTTATCTCTCTGTTTCTTGGTCAGTCTAGCTAGGGGACCATCAATCTTGTTTATCCTTTCGAATAACCAGCTTTTTGTTTCATTAATTTTTTGTATTATCTTTTTGTCTTCTATGTACTGGATTTGGGCTTTTATTTTGGTGATCTGGATTCTTCTGCTGAAATTAGGGGTTTGTGGTCTTGCTTTTTCAGATTTTTTAGGTGGCTTGTTAGGCTGTTAATTTGTGATCCTTCCATTTTCTTCATGTGCATTTGTAGGGATATAAATTCCCCTCTTACTACAGCTTTCATGGCATCCCAGAGATTTTGGTGGAATGTTTCTTCATTTTCATTTATTTCCAGGTATCTTTTAATCTCTGTTTGATTTCATCATTGACCCAGGAGTTGTTTAGCATCATACTGTTTAATGTCCATATCTTTGTGGTTTTGGGGGGGGGACCTTGTTGGTGTTAATGCTTATTTTTACTCCACTGTGGTCCAAGAAGGTGCATGGTAAAATTTCAGTCCTTCTAAATTTGCTTATGCTTGATTTATGGCCAAGTATGTGGTCAATCTTACAGTACGTTCCATGTGGTGATGAGTAGAATGTGTATTCTGTGGTCTTTGGATGGAGGGTTCTGTAGGTATCAATTAAGTCCATTTGATCAAGAGTCACATTGAGGTTTTGGATCTCCTTGCTGATTTTTTGTCCTGATGATCTGTCTAGGGTTGTGAGGGGGTATTAAAGTCCCCAGCTATGATGGTATTGGAGTCAATATCTTTTTTCAGTTTACCTAGGAACTACTTTGAATGTTGGTGCTCCTATGTTCAGTGCGTATATGTTTAGGATGGATATTTCTTGTTGATGGATTGAACCTTTTATCATTATGTAGTGGCCTTCTGTATCTTTTTTAATTTTTGATAGCTTAAAGGGTATTTTTTTTTGAGATTAAGATCATAACTCCTCCTTTCTTTTGTGTCCCATTTGCCTGAAAATTTGTTTCCCATCCTCTTCCTTTGAGTCTGTGAGTGTCCTTTCTAGTGAGGTGAGTCTCTTGAAGGCAATAGATTGTTGCCTGGTGATATTTTATCCATTTTGCCATTCTATGTCTTTTCAATGGTGCATTTAGTCCATTCACATTCAAACTAATTATTGAAATGTGAGAGGTGATCCCTGTCATAATGTTCTTACAGTGTTGTTGTTCTTCCTGTTTGTGTGTTGTCTTTCTTTTGGTTTTAGAGATGAATCATGTGTGTTTTTAATCTTTTGCCTGTACTCTTGTGAAGAACGTTGTTGTTCTTTTTTCTTTTTCTTCTGTGTTTAATACTTTCTTAAGTGTTTCTTGTAAAGGTGGTCTTGTGGCAGCATAGGTTCTTAGGGATTGGCTATCTGGGAAAGATTTCAATTCTCCCTCACTTATGAAGCTTAGCTTGGCTGGGTAGGTTATTCTCCACTGAAATTGTTTATCTTTTAGAACTTTGAAGATAGGGCTCCAAGCTCTCCTAGCCTGGAGGGTTTCTGTAGATAAATCTGCTGCTATTCTAATTGTCTTCCCTGTACGTAGTCTGACCTTTTTTTCTTGCTGCCTTTAGGATTTTTTCTTTTATACCTACTTTGTTTAGGTGAATTATTATATATCTGGGAGTTGGACTTCTCATTTGTTGTCTTGCAGGGGTTCTCTGAATCTCTTGTGTTTGAATTTTTTCATCCTTGATGAGATGAGGGAAGTTTTCTTGAATGATTTCATGAAATGTTTGTTCCAGTGTGGGTCTGTTTCTCTCTCTGTCTCAGAAAGGCCAATTACTCTTAGGTTCGATCTCTTGAAGTGATCATTCATCTCTTGAAGGTTTTGTTCTGTCTTTTTGCGCTTCTTTTCTAAGCTTTTGACAGCTTGGGTTAGTTCTGTATTTTGGTTTTGAGCTCTGAGATTCTTTCTTCTGCTTGGCTAATTCTGCTTTCCATGCTTATTAGTTTGTTATTTATTTCCATCACAATATTCTTTACTGCCTTTGTTTCTGACATCAGCACCTTCCTATTTTCCTCTTGTCTCTCCTCAATTTTTTAAATTCTCTCTATTAATGTCTTGATGTCTGGGTTTGTTGCATGTGATCAGTCATTCTTGGGACTCTTTGTTGTTTGTGTTCCAGAATCTGTTTTTTCAGTGTCTGATCTCCCAGGAATTTGTGTGAGACCTATATTCTACTTTGGGCTTTTCTTCATTTGTGTGGTTCTTTACCCCTCCCTACTTTTTCCTTCCCTCCACATCACCATCTTCTTTAATTCTGTTATTCAGGGGTAGAGGGATTGTTTTTACTTCTTTTTGTTCAATCTTCTATTCTTTATGTATGCCCTCTTACTTTGTTCAACTCTGGAGTTACACTGTATGTTGGGGGTGGTCCTTTTTGCAGTTTTGAGATTTACTTAAGTGGGGAGCTATGATTCAAAATCTATCTGCAGGTCCCGGTATTTGTCAACAGATGTATGGATAATCTAAACCCACTTCCCACTGCCTTGGAATCTGTCTGTGCAGTGGGGTTGTAGGTTTACTCCTTGAAATAAAATATGGTTAGCAGAGGGAAGAGAATGGAGCAGACAGTGGGGGGAAGAGGGGGTGGAGAGAGAGAGGTGTAAGGGGGGAAACAGATGAATACCAACAAATGGAGAGAGAGACCTAAACTGAAACAGATAAAAATAATAGATCACAGCTACAGACTAACCAAATCCCATACAAAAAAAATAAAACATACAATGATGCTAACATACAAGCTAACCAACCACCTTATTGGTGTGCTCTTCCTCTATACAAAGATACGGTTTACAGAGAAGAAAAGAGAAGAAAAGGAAGAAGAAAAGGAAAAAAAAGGAACAAAACAGTAGGAATAGATTTAAGTCATTAAACTAACAGAACCAATCGAGCACACTCTGAGACTTTTCATTTCAGTCCAGTGCCCTTTCAGTTCTGATTTCTGGCTGTCTTTTCAAGCTGGTAAATTAGTTCACAGTTAGGGTCAGTTGCCCTGGCCTGCTGTGAAGGACAGTTCAGATCACCCTCTGTTCACCACTCAAATCTGGCCTGTATCTGTTTTTCAAGCTTGTTTCTCCTGTTTCAGTGTTGTTACCTTGAATCGCCAGCAGGTGGTGCTATCTCAGCTGCTCACCCCTGAGGGGGTAGAGCCGGACAGGAGTCAGGCAGAGGCCAGAGATGTGAGTCTGCCTCAGGGCACACAGGAGCAGCCCCACAGCCGGCAGGATGACACGGTGGCAGCAGAAGTGGCAGCGATTCCAGCAGATCTTGCCTGCAGGGGCTTCAAGGACTGAAGTCATAGATCGCCTCAGGCACAGGTGGTGTGATGCGCTATGGCTGCTATGGAGGCCGCGGCAGTGCAGGCGGCTGCTGTGTCTGCAGCTGCAGTGGCTGTCCAGACCGCTGCAATACCCCAGCAGTGGCGATGGCTGAACTCCATGTGAAGAGCAGGTTGCCAATGTTGGGGTCCACGTCCACAGCCCCCGGGGAGAGAGTCAGAGACCCTCTGCATTCTCCTTTGCAGAGGGTTTCATAGACCAGGTTGCCCCATCGCCATCTTGTCGGAAGTCTCCAAATTTTGATTTTAGAGCATACAAAAAAGGCAAATTAACCCCCATAGCAAATAGAAAAAGAAAATAAGCAGAAGTCAATGAAATTATAAACAACTAAAAATAGAAAAAAGTTAATGAAAATCTTGGTAAAGATCAATAAAATTAATAAACTGTTTAACAGACTAATTTTAAAAAATAATACAAGGCACCCTGGGAGCTTTTCTGTCTTCTCAATAAATCCTGCTTTTAAAAAAAGTAATACAAATACCTATACAATTTAATATATCAATTACTGCAGAGCTATAAGACAATCAAAATAATTAAGGCAGGTATATCAAGTTCAGTTTAAAAGGTTCCATATTATTTAGATATCATTTATTTTCAACTTGATCTGTAAATTTAACCAACTTTCAAAATTCCATCAATCTTATTCATATAAAAATCTGATTTTTAAATTGGAAATGCAAAGGACCTAGAATAGCCTAAACAAATTTTTAAAGGAAGAACAAACTTGAAATTATGTTATTTAATTTCTAGCTTGCAATAATGCCATGGTAGTCAATATTGAATAATGAAAATTATAAATATCAATTATAATGGGAAGTTCATAATTTATCCACACACATGTGGTCAATTGATTTTCCATTATGCTTTCAAGATAATGTATTAAAGAATATATTTCCAACTAGGATAACTGAATGTTATTATGCAGAAAAATAGTAAACCATGACCTTTAACTCACATCATGTTTAAAAACTAACTTTAGGCCAGGCTTGGTGGCTCAGCTTGTAATCCTAGCACTTTGGGAGGCTGAGGTGAGTGGATTGCCTGAGCCCGCGGATTTGAGACCCGCCTGGGCAACTTGGCAAGACCTCATCTCTACATAAAATCAAAAATTAGTGGGGTGTGGTAGTGCGTGCCTGTAGTTCTAGCTACTTGGAAGGCTGAGGCGGAAGGATTGCTGGAGCCCAGCAAATTGAGGCTGCAGTGGCTGGGAGCGGCCACTGCACTCCAGTCTGGGTGACAGAGTGAGACTCCAACTCAGAAAACAAACAAACAAACTAACTAACTAACTAACTAACTAACTTTAGATATGCCATAGATTCAACATAAAAGTTAATTAAATAAAACATTGGAAAAAGTTCTCACATTTTTTTTGCTTAGGACACAGAAAGCATAAACCATAAAAGGCTTTTAAAAGTCACCATAAAAAAATAAAATGACAAGACATAGCCTAGAGAAGATATTTGCATTACAAATTATAGTTCAGTAAAAATTTTTAAAATCTTTGCACACATTGACAGTTCAAAATAGCAATGACACCAACAATGTTTTCTAGAGTTATTAAAAACAAGGCAAAAATGCACAGCAATTTTGAATTATTAGATTGGTGAGGAGATGAACGAAGTCAACATTTTCTAAGGTACTTGTGTTTTCTGAATTGTAAACACTGACTTTAGATTTTGATAAGGCTTAATATGGAAGAAGAACAATTTATACTAGAGAAGCAGAGTGTATAATTTCCAAACTAGCAATTTGGAAAAAAGAGGTGAGAAAAAAATAATTCAAATCAAGAAAGGAAAGAATTAGAAACCTACAATAATGAAGGACAAAAAGTATAAAATAAATCCAAGATTTGCAGACTGGATTTTTTACAATCAACTTTAATATAAGAAGACACATCTAAAACATACATTGAAAGTAAAAGATGGAGCATTCAAGTTCTCACAAAAAGAGAGTCATAGTATTAATAGACAAAATAGACATTGGGACCAAAAGCATTACTTAAGATAAAGATAAACATTTTATGTTGACAACAATTCTATTTTCCAGGAAAGCATCAATTCTAAATTTTAAGTCTGATGAAACTAATGATACAACATCAAAATTTATGAAAATCTACCAAAAGAGAAGTAGGATTTATGGGTTTAGTAAGTTGGCCAGGGTTCAGTGCTCCTAAAATAGAATATTTTTTCACCTAAAAAAGTGCCAACTACATTCTACTAATTTAAGGATTTTCCCTACTTACACATTGACTAAAGCACCTTGTGTCTACTTGATCCTAATAACCAGTCACCCTCCTTTTTACAAAAGCTCCACAGCTGGAAAGCATACAGTGTGGGTATGTTTCACTCTATTCATTACTTCTACTAACTCTGTTAGCACAGCACATTCCTGAACTAAATCTCTCTTTTTCTGATGATGTAGAAAAACTGTGACAAAAAGTGATCAATGTGCCACTGAAGTCTAAAGATGAAAAATGGAAGTGGAAATGTTTATTTTGGATTAAATAGTGAACATACTAAAAAGATTTAAAAGTTGATAAAACAATTTTTCTTCTCTCTCTCTCCTCACCCCTGTTTTTGTAACAGCCTATTCATCTGCCATAAAACACATGATCCACAAGGGTCTATATTGCTAGTCAATCATAAAGCAAATAAACTGCTGAAGTTTGAGGGGCAGATAATCCAAATGATATCTCCACTAGCGGTGGCGAAAATCTGGAAATATTTGAAATTTTTGCTTATTCTAAATTTTCTATGTTTATGATTTTTAAAAAGTTATTTAAAAAACATTAAGCCTGGGCATGATGGCTCATGCCTGTCATCCCGGTACTCTGGGAGGCTGAGGTGGGAGGATTGCTTGAATCCAGAGGTTCGAGATGAGCCTGAATAACATAGCGAGACTTCGTCTCTACAAAAAAATTTAAAAAAATTAGTCGGGTGTGCTGGTGGGTGCCTGTAGTCTTAGCTACTTGGGAGGCTAAGGAGAGAGGATCATTCGAGTCCGAGCATTTGATGCTGTAGTGAGCTGTGATCATGCCACTGTCCTCTATTATAGGCTGCAGACTAAGACTCTGACTCAAAACAAAAAACAAACAAAAAACTAAGCATGATTATAAAAATCCAACTATAGCAATAGCTGTCTATGAAGTTTTATGCTCTATACATAATAAACATTGAAAAGTTGGAAAAATGTAGTAAAATAATCTAAAGGATTCAATGTCAACATATTTTCTGGCATATACTTTGGGGAACCAAATAATTCTCTGAATATAAATAAACGCTCCATAATGTATACAACTGTGTTGTTCAAGTTTTTGCAATCTATGCATACTAAAACATATTGGTTGTTGTAAACTATCAAAAAAATCATAGACTCTTAAAATCAGAATTTAACATGAAAGTTCATATACAGTGATTTTTCAAGTGTTTTCATGAAGCTTTTTTTCCTGAAAAACGTTTAGAAAAATATGGATTAAATCTAGCTTTTAGTCTTTGGGCAGGAATTTGACTAAATTATCTCCAACTTATATTTATGCTATTATATTTTTTTAAGACATTGAGAATACTGATTTCACAGTTTCCTTGATATGGTCTTCTAAGATTTGAAATCCTCAGTCATAGAATGACTACCAAGCAAGAGTCTTTAAAGCAATCTGTTCTCTTCTCACCTATGTTGGTCATTCATTAGGTGAGGAAAAACTTCCCCATTATTGATATGGCCTGGCTAATGTATTAGGGTTCTTCAGAGAAATACAGCCAATATAATATTTATATTTAACTTTGGCACCTACAGCCTATGGAGCAGCCTACACACACACACACACACACACACACACACACACACACACACGCACGCACACACACGCACACACATACACACACACATATATATGTACATATAGAGTGTGCCAAAAAGTGTGCACACATTTTAAGAAAGGAAAAATATATACTGATAACATAAGATGAATACAAGTCATGTTTGACTTCTACATTTACAAGAGATGATCCTAGTGGTTACAGCATCCAGACACTTCTGAAAAGTACTATGAAAAGTAATACGTAGATAACATCTCTTAATATGTACATACATTTTTGGCCCCCTCAGCATGCATATATATGTATATATGCATAGTTAATTTTATGTGTCAACTTCACTGGCTTAGAGAATTCCCAGATATCTGGCTAAACATTATTTCCATATGTTGCTGAATGAGATTAGCATGTGAATCTGTAGACTTAGTAAATTGCTCTCCTCAGTGTGAGTGGGTGTCATCTAATTATTTGAGGGCCTGAATCAAACAAAAGCCAGAAGAAGGAGAAATTCACCCCCCACCTCAGCAACATCCAGAAATAATATATAAGCAGATACTTGGGAATTCTCTGATCCAAATTGACACATAAAATTAACTATCACAGCTAGAAATGGAAGAAGAAGGGAATTGTAGTCAGACTATGTGTCTGTGGAAAAAAAAACAGCCAAAATCAGTGACCACCACTCCACATTTCAGTAAAACACACTATACTATTAAGGACTCAATTTAGAGTAATGACAGAAATTCAAGTAAAACTTGCTCAATTAAAATGTGTATTCTGTACAACACAGAAAAGAGAGAGAGAGAGAGAGAGAGGTTCCATGAATCAAAGGAATAATTGAAACCCAGAAGGCACACATAGTCAGGACTCACTGGCTAGTGTACTAACTTCTTGGCCTGATAGTCCATTGGCATGAAGAGCTGTGCCCATGAAGTATTCATAAGTGCAAGTTCTGAGAACCATCGCCATGTTCTCTGTTAGAAACAATCTTTTGGAAATCCAGAAATAACTATGGCTGCAGGCACAGAAATTGCATCTCTATAATGAGGTCCCTGGAGGTGATGGTGAGAAGAGCCAATCTTGTTTCTATTCCTTTTGTTCCCAAATTAATTAATTCTAGTTACTGGGAAAATAACACCATATATTGAGAATTGGTTAATTGCATGTACCTATAGGACAGCAGTCCTAACCCTCAGGGTTTTGTCCTCAAGCTGGCTCCTTATATAAGCCTGTAACAAGTTATTTCACCATTCTACTTCCAGGGCATGAGGTTTATGGGGAAATAAATAGATCCTGTGTCATGAACCATTTATCATATCTGTTGATATAAAATGTATTTGCTTGTTTGAGACTATGTGGTACATGACATTCTATAAGTCCTGGAAAGGTTGAGCTTACAGAGGCACTGTGGACAGGCAGAAAAAAATACATATTCTTATAAATATAAATTGCTGCCTTACAGGTGGAAGAGGCAATTAATCTGCCACTAAGTGGCTAAATTATGTCCTCAAAAGATCGTGATATATTAATTGATTAGCATTGGTCTCTGTTGCTGGAATGCTAGACATTTAATTGTCAATTGCTAATTCAATTTTGGTATGAGGGAGTCCTTGATATTGGCCATTGCAGGCACTCAAGTGATGGGCAGCACATTGCACCAACACTAGAAGGACCAAGTAAAAAGTCTGGCTAACTTCACAGGAAGGGTCATCCTATCTATCCACTTACTGATTATTTATTTGCTTTCTGTTGCACATTAACATAAGAAACAAAAACCCAAGTCTTGTATCCATTTCCATAAGACCATCTACAATCCAATTTATCAGATAACCTTATCTTGGAGCTTCAACGTTTACCCCTCCAAGGCTTCTGACCAATCACTTGCCAGATATTCACATATATCTATAGTTCAGGACATACATGCAAAGTGAACATCCAAGCATACTGGTCACAACTTTGCCTTGCGGGGGAATTTCCCTTCACCAATGGTCTAAGTGGTGCCAGAGTATACTTATGGCTAGAACCAACATGGTGTTCAGTTCTGACTAATCTGAGAACAAGACTCAAGTGTTTCCCTCTGTTTTAGTTGATCATAGTTCACCCAAAAGTAGGTGACCTTATACCCAGCTTGCCTGGGATAATTCCAGTTTATGCCAAGTATCTCAGAGTAACTGGTAGTGTTCACTTTTACTCTCAAATGTATTCCAGTTTGGATAATGACTTATATGGTTATACTGTCTATGAAACTAGAGATAAAACTGAGAAAGAGGCATCAATGTAGTAAAAGTACATGTGATGAGCTATAAATTTATGCAATTTGCTATTTATTTGAACTTGCTCAGGCCTGATCCTGAATATTCCATTTCCACTCTACGACAGATTGCTTCTGTGTTCATCTATCTTAACGATGGTTATGATAAAATTCAAGTCTTGATAAGAAGGTGCAGATGTATAGGCATTTGGCGTTTTATGGTCAGGTACTTGGTTTTACCAAAACCCAGTAGCATGCCAAGAGCTATTTTTGAAATGATTAATAGTTTTCTGCTGCAGAAGGGAAGACCTTGCTCTAGGATTCTAGAAGTGTGCACTACATCTCTCTGTTGAGGAGTGCAATAAATACCACAAAGCTTCCTTTACTATCAGGGAAATCTCTAGCATCATCAGATATTTTAAGGTATAAAACCTGTTGTAGATCCTTTCTCATATTCTAGTCACTGATTCACTCAATAAGTGGGACTGAGTATTATTGTCAAAGACAGTATATATCGCCATTTTATTAGTGGCAAGTATTAGTGATGATCTGCCATGTTGCAGACTTCATTGATATGGCTGGTCCCTGAATCATTGTGGGGTTTATTACCCACCCTCTGGAATGCATGTGCCTTCCCTAGTTCTTCTAAAATGCTACTATAATGCTTGCCACCTCCTGCTCACCAGGTCCAATGAGCACAATACCATCAATATAATTTATCAGCATGATATTTCATAGAATATAAAAGATAAAAGTCCTGCAAACTTGGTCATGACAGGAGTCTGAAAGAATTAATAAAGAGAATGCACCAAAACAAGAGAAAAAATTTATTCTGCTTCTGTTCCCATATAAATGCAAATTATTATTGATCTTAAAGAAATTAAGAAGAACACACTAAACAGAGCATTAGTATATTCCAAATGTGAGAGACTTTGTTAATTTTTTTCAGTAGATATATCAGAACAAGTATAGCAGCTGTAATTGGGACTACTACTTAGATCAATTTATAGATATTCACTATAATCTAATTCAACAGTCCCCCCGCCCCAGGGGCAAATAGATGAATTAAAAGGGTCATATTTTTAATGGAAGAAGTAAAAGGGTTTTTGAAAAAAGCACTCTATTTTGGAACAAATGAAGTAAATACTGTTTTGGGGAGGGCCAGTATGCATATAATGCATTGTAAAAGTGGTGGGAAAATTCTTCTAGCTCTTCTAGTCAATCTGACTGTAAAGTCCATCCTCCGCCTTCCACCTCCATTGCCAAACATCACTCATGGTACCAAGACCCTTCTCATGGGAACTTCTCAGGGCTAATGCCTTCATTGCCTGACCACATGGCATTACTGGTATGTCTGGGAGAGGCATTACTGGTGTGACTGCAAGAGGATTCCTTTTAGCCATAGATGCCAGGGTAGGACATGTATGCTTGGGTGGGAGGAAAAGGAAAAAATATTTTTAATATCTCATATTAGACATAAAATATATTTGACCATAGCAACAATTTCTGAATGAAGTTTCCTGGCTATTCAATAAAAGCCTATTCATAATTTTGCCAGAAATGTATAATATTTCACATACAATTTTTATGTTCATGTTTATTTTCTTTTCTCCAAGCATTTAAACTTATTAAAATAGCTTTTTGTTTTGTTTTAGTTGGACTCTTACTCTGTTGCTCAGACTAGAGTGCAGTGGCAAGATCATGGTTCACTCTAACCTCTACTTCCTGGGTTCAGGCAATTCTTCGATCTTAGCCTCACGAATAGCTGGTACTCAAGCATGCACCACACACCTGGCTAACTTTTTGTATTTTTTTTTTTTTTTTTTGTAAAGATGAGGTCTCACTTTGGTGCTCAGGCTAGTCTCCAAATCTTGGACTCAAGTGATCCTCCCACCTTGGAAGAAAATAAATTTTGTATCTGAGGATTGTGAGCGTCTTCTAAATTATCTGGCTCAGAAATGAATAGGAATGAGGTAATAGTAATGTCCCACTTCCCCACTCAGGCTAAATAATTATCTCTTAAAACTACTTGTTGTGTGGATATTAGACTGACTGTTGTCCTAAGGCTGTAAATCAACCTAACAATGGTATATGTTGGACACCATAACTCATACCCTTTAGTTCAACAATGTATAACTCATACCCTATAGCTCCAAAAAAACCCATACAATATTGTTAATCAACATCATTTCTGTAAATCAATGAAAATTTCTAACAAACAACTTTGTATTAGTCTGCTCCTCATTCTTCCCCTTCCTTTTTTTTTTTTTTTTTTTTTTTTCTTTAAAAACCTGCTTGTAACAAAGATAGAATGAAGCTCATATGCAAGGTAATTGGGTCTAACTCTTCTGGGTTACTGTCTTCATTTTGGCTTCAGTAAATTCTTTAAAATAAAATAAATAAAAATCATATTGTGATCCACTGCTCCTACATCCTTTATGTTTTTAAAGATTGAGCTAATCTCTTTAAATTCCTTGTGTAATCTAATATTACTTTAACTTAATTTTATTGAAAGAATGAAAAAATTTTAATTTGGCTCTTCTTACTTATTACTTGGCCTTTATTGGCTCTAACTCCACAGGTCAGGGAAAAGCTATGAGGCTTCTGTCAGTTACTGAGTGAGAGTATTTGTGTATGTGTTATTTCCATTTCCTTATTTCATACACTAGTACCCACAAAATTTTTTTTTTTTTTTGAGTTGGAGTCTCACTCTGTCACCCAGACTGGAGTGCAGTGGCTGCTCCTGGCCACCGCAGCCTCGACCTGATGGGCTCTGGCGATCCTTCCGCCTCAGCCTTCCAAGTTGCCGGAATTACAGGCATGCGCTACCATGCCGGGCTGATTTTTTGATTTATTGTCGAGATGAGGTCTCGCTGCCCAGACGGGTCTCGAACCCTTGGACTCAGGCAATCCACTCACCTCACCCTCCCAAAGGCGCAGGATTACAGGCTGAGCCACCGAGCCCGGCGTACCCACTAAAATTACTGTAAAGTTAACATATGTCAAAACTCCATTTAACACTTTTTTAACTTCCTCGCTAGTTGGGGAGCTATGATATTTTAGCTCTCTTGGTAGCAGCATCAGTTCGGAAATCATAGACAAGAATCTTCAGAGAATCTGAATATTCTACTTATTCCAGTGCACAATTAATCTGGGAAATGGCTGTTATTTCCTTTGGAAATGGATAAGAGAACTGTTTATCATATATAGTTGTTGTAGCCTTGCAAGATTCTTTCAAAAGGATCTTCAATCAATGAAGTTTGGGGTCAGTGAACTGGATTTCATCTGAAAGCTTGGTGAAGAACTAATTTTTTCCATTGCGGTGGCTGATATTAGACTTCTGTAGGCAACTTTTGATATTCATTTGTCATATAAGCTAAGGCATTCCAAATTAGTAATTTGTCTATCCCACCATTAGAATACCAGGATTTATTAGCCATCTGCAGATACCTCTGGGTCAAATAATCTTAAAGTAATCATGCACACTTTGAATCACATAATTATGTGACATGACCAGGTCTATGCAATTCTTGAAGAACATCATTCACTTGACACAGATACATCTCCTAGAGTCAATCATAGGCTTTAGAGAAAACTATCACCAAGATTCTCAAAGATCAGGATGTCCCCCTCAGCACAGTATTCCACTGTCTCAGTTAATCAATCAGTGTAATAGTCTACAGTGGAAGGAGTTTTGGCTTTGTATATGGGTAATGTTTTAATAATCATATAAGTAATGTTTTAATATCATCTCAGCTATTTCCTAACTGTGATATTAACTTCTCTGAGCATCAGTTTTTCCAGCTGCAAATATGAAGATTAAAATATGTACTTTGAAGTGTTGCTTTTAAGCTTTAAAAAACTTTAGCATAATACTTAAGGCATATGCACACCCAAAATGTTTTTCCCCTTCTTGTGTTATCGTAAGAAAAACATACTAGCTCATCACCTTCCATAACCACCTCTTACCACTTACATGCAATTGTCTATGAATTTGGCCTACAATCCTCAAAAATAGTGACTGCATTAAGAATTATCAGTGACTCTATCTCTTCTTTTCCCAGTATCTTTTTCCAGATTTTTTTCCACAAATTCTACTAAGAATATAGAACACATACCAAATTTGTAGTGAAGGTTTGTCCTACAATTTTGGCAAACTAAAATAAGACTGTATTGTAAGATTATGCAAAATTTGACAAAGATTACATATGTTACACATATTCTAGAAAAATCACATTTCTTTACTGACTCAGAAATAGACAGTATTAAAATTCAAAAAAGGAAATGCAGAGTAAGGTGGTGCAATAAGAATCTTCAGTGATCACACCCCTACAGAAACATCAATTTGAACAACTGTCCATGCATGAACATACCTTCACAAGAGCTAAGAAAAACAAGACAAGCGATCACAGTACCTATTTGTAGCACAATAAGAAAAGAAGCATTGAAGATTGTAGGAAATATGGTTTTACATCACCCATGTTATTCCTTCCTCCAAACCCAGGCAGCACAATGCAGGGACAGATACTGTCTGCTTTGGGGAAAGAGAGGGAAATGAGTATAGGACTTTGACTTTGACACCAACATCAGGTCTAGCACAGTAAAATCCAGCACTGAGCAGGTCACCACAGACCCAGATTCCAGGCTGGTGTTTGTAGACTGAGTCTACTGGCCTGTTCTAGCATCAGGCAGGACCCCAATGCTCCTGACTTCAGACAAGCAAGGTGAACTCAATTCTTAGTTCACACCACCACTGGACCATTTTCAGCAGGCCCAGTTGCTGAAAAGACCTCAGCAGTAGGCAGTCCTCAGTGGCCCCAGGCTTCCAGCTCACCTCAGGACTCTAAACTTACATTCTACCCTGGTGCTGAGCTATTCCCAAAAACAACACTAGATGTCCTAACAAGAATATTTAGACAAACTGACTAGTAAGGGCTTTCCAAGACAGTCAGTCTGTAAAAATTGGAATGATATTAATGCAAGGACACAGGATTAATAATGACCAAATAAAATGTTGTCATCAAAGTAAGAAAATAAAGTGCCAGTGACTAACTCAAATGAAATGGTGATTCTATGAACTGCCTAAAAATTCAAAATAACTGCTTTAAGATCAGAAAACTTCAAGAAAATAAAAAGAAACTCAGTGAAAATACAGAGAAATTTAGTGAAATGAGGAAAGAAATGGCCAGAATTAGATTAATATAACAAAAAAACAAACAAAAAACCCACAGTTGAAAAATTAAATGATGAAGTGAAAATTAAAATAAAGAGGAAAAATTAATCAAGCAGAAAAGAGAATCTCTGAACTTGAAGACAGATTACATTAAAATATATAGTCAGAGGAAAAAGAAAAGTGTGAAGAAAGTTTTCAAGATTTGTGAAACATCCATTAAAAGAGTAAATCATCAAGTAATAGAAATTAAGGAAAGAGAAGAGATAGATAAAGGAGTAGAAAGCTTATTTAAAAAAAATAGAAAACTTTTTAAATCTGCAGAAAGATATAACTATCTAGGTATTGAATGGTCAATGGTCTCCAATCAGGTTCAGCTCAAACAAGACTATCCCAAGGCATATTATAACAAAACTGTTAAAAATAGAAGCCATAGAGAAGATACTGAAAGCAGCAAGATAAAATAAGCAAGCCGGGCTCGGTGGCTCAGCCTGTAATCCTAGCGCTTTGGGGAGCCGAGGTGAGTGAATTGCCTGAGTCTGCGGGTTTGAGACCCACCTGGGCAACTTGGCCAAGACCTCATCTCTACAATAAATCAAAAATTAGATGGGCATGGTAACGCGTGCCTGTAGTTCCAGCTACTTGGAAGGCTGAGGTGGAAGGATCACCGGAGCCCAGCAGGTCAAGGCTGCAGTGGCCGGGAGCAGCCACTGCATTCCAGTCTGGGTGACAGAGTGAGACTCAAACTCAAAAAAAAAAAGATAAAATAAGCAAATAATATATAAAGGAGTTCCAATATGGCTAGCACCAGGTGTCTGAGCAAAAATCTTACAGATTATCTTGATGGTTCCTTGGCTTTGAAGAAATTTGTCTGTTTGATGAGGTCCCACTTGTCTATCTTATATTTTATGACATGGGCACTTGGGGTTTTGATCAGGAATTGGTTCTCAGTTCCAATTTCCATAAGGGTGTCTCCTGTATTTTCTAAGGTTCTTAGTTTGAGGTTTTACATTTAGGTCTTTGATCCATTTAGAGTTGATTTTTGTGTATGGTGATAGGTAGGGATCTTGTTTTAGTCTTTTGCAAGTGGACAGTCAGTTTTTCCAGCACCATTTACTGAATAGGTTCTCCTCTCCCCAGTGATTGATGGTGGAGGATTTGTTGAAGATGAGTTCTTGAGAAATTGAGCATTTGTTCCCAGAATCTCTATCCTGTTCTCTTGGTCTATATGTCTGTTTTTGTACCAGTACCAAACTGTTTTGATTATTGTAGCTTTATAGTAAGCTTTAAAGTCTGGGAGTGTGATACTTCCCCCTTTGTTTTTGTTTGTTTGTTTGTTTGCTTGCTTGCTTCTTTTTGCTGAGGATTTCTTTAGCTATTTGTGGTCATTTATGTTTCCATATGAATTTCTGTATTGTTGTTTCCAGATGTGAGGGGGAAAAAAGAAATGTCACAGACTAGGAAAGAGTGGAACAGTACATTTGAAGTGATGAAGGAAAAAAAACCCAAAAAACAAAAAACAAAAACTGTCAACCAAGAATACTGTACCCAGCAAATTATCTTTCACTAATGAAAGAGATAAAGACTTCCTCAGTAAAAACAATAACAACTAGAATGTGCTAACTAGTAAAAGTAAATACACAGTCAAATTCAGAATACTGTAATAATATAATGGTGATGTATAAGTCACTTATTTTTAAAGAGAATATTAAAAATCATACAATATCGTTTTAAGATATACAATATAAAATGTGAATTTTGACATAAAAATTCAAAATATTTGCAGAAAAGTGAAGCAAAAATGTAGCTTCCTTTATTGTGATCAAAGTTGTTATTAGCTTAAAATAATCTGTTATAACTGTGTGATGATGTTATAATGCAACAATTTATAGTGGAAACACAGAAAATAAAAAGTACTAAAGAAAAGTACTTAGTCACAAAGGAAGACAGCGAGAATAAAAGTCTCTATAAAACAACTAAGAATACACAATAGTTATAAATAACTATTTTGAATATAAATGAATTAAATTCTCAGATCAAAAATGTAGAGGGCTAAATTGACATAAAAAAATAAAAGACCCAACTATATGCTGCCTACTAAAGACTTACCTCAACTGTACAAGGTGTGACTGTGATCTAATAAAACTTCACAAAAGTTTGGACTGTAACAACAGGGCTGAATATTTGTGACAGTGACTATCAATTCTCTAAAAAATGCCTAAAAATATTACATCTGTTCCTTCACAATAAACAGTCACCAATCTTTAACATATCTCATAACAAATAGATACACCAAAAGAAGCAGAAGGTAGGCATTGCTTAACAAACCTTAATTAATTGAATGAAATCCTAGGTTTAAAATATTACAAGTTTTAATTTTCTTTTTTACTAGTAACATTTTGAAACTGTGTGAATGGTCATCTTTCCAAAGGTGAACCAAACATTAAATGAGTTCTTCCCAATCCAAATCATAAAAATAAGAGCCTAAATATGGACACAGAAGACAAAAATATCACAGAAAACATCAACAAAACAAAAAGGTGGTTCTTTGAAAGAATTAACAAAACTGATGGGCCCCTAGTCAGAATGAACAAGAAAAAGAGAGAAAAAACCCAAATAAACACAATCAGAAATACAGAAGATCAAATCACAACTGACTCCGAAAAATTACAAAAGATGATCAGAAAGCCGGACTCGGTGGCTCAGCCTATAATCCTGCACCTTTGAGAGGCTGAGGTGAGTGGATTGCCTGAGCCCGCGGGTTCGAGACCCGCCTGGGCAGCGAGACCTCATCTCTACAATAAATCAAAAAAATCAGCCGGGCATGGTAGCGCGCGCCTGTAGTTCCAGCTACTTGGGTGGCTGAGGCAGAAGGATCGCCCGAGCCCAGTGGGTCGAGGCTGCGGTGGCTGGGAGCGGCCACTGCACTCCAGTCTGGGCGATAGAGTGAGACTCCAACTCAAAAAAAACCGAAAAAACAAAAGATGATCAGAGATTACTATGTACACCTATATGCAAACAAACTTGATAACCTAGATGAAATGGAGGACTTTCTGACACCACAAAACCTCTCCAGGTTAAAACAAGAAGATAGTGAGACACTAAATAGACCAATAACAACCCAGGAAATTGACTCTGTCATACAAAAAACCTACTGAAAAAAGCCCTGGACTGGATGGCTTTCCAGCAGAATTCTACAAAACGTACAAGGAGGAGCTAATACCAATGCTATTGAAAGTATTCCAGGCAATTGAGAAAGATAGAATTCTCCCCAAACCATTTTACGAAGTTAACACCACACTGATACCCAAACCAGGTAAAGATTCAACAAAGAAAGAGAACTACAGGCCAATATTCCTTATGAACATAGATGCAAAAATCCTCAACAAGATTGTAGCAAATCAGATCTAAAAACACATCTCAAAAATTATCCATCATGACCAAGTAGGCTTCATCCCCAGGATGCAGGGCTAGTTCGACATCCGCAAGGCCATAAATATCATGAAATACATCAACAGATGTAACAACAAGAACCACATGATTATCTCATTAGATGCAGAAAAAGCTTTTGATAAAATCCAGCATCACTTCTTGATAAAAACTCTCAAACACCTAGGTATAGAAGGAACATACCTCAAAATACTAAGCGCCATCTATGATAAACCCACAGCTAACATATTGCTAAATGAACAGAAAGTAGAATCATTTTCCCTGAAAACTGGAACAAGACAAGATGCCCACTCTCACCCCTCTTGTTCAACATTGTGTTAGAAGTCTTAGCTAGGGCAAATAGGCAAGAGAAGGAAATCAGGGCTATCCAAGTAGGAAAAGAGGAAGTTAAGTTATCCATCTTTGCTGATGATATAATCCTATACCTTGAAAATCCAAGAGAATCTGTCAAAAACCCGTTTGCACTCATAAAGGACTTTGGTAAAGTCTCAGGGTACAAAATAAATGTGCAAAAGACAGTTGCATTCCTATATACAAAAAAAACAAGCAGACAGAGACCCAAATAAAGAGTACAATCCCATTCACAATAGCCACCAAAAAAACGAAATACCTCGGCATCTTCCTAACCAGAGCAGTGAAAGACCTTTACAATGAACTACAAAACACTGCTCAAAGAAATCCAAAAAGACACAAACAAATGGAAAAATATTCCATGCTCATGGATAGGAAGAATCAACATTTTTAAGATGTCCATCCTACCAAAGGCAATCTACAGATTCAATGCAATACCCATTAAGCTACCAACATCACTCTTCTCAGACCTGGAAATGACAATACAGAAATTCATATGGAAACATAAATGACCATGAATAGCCAAAACAATCCTTAGCAAAAGAAACAAAGCAGGAGGTATCACACTTCCAGACTTCAAACTTTACTATAAGGCTACAATAATCAAAAAATCAAAACAGCCTGGTATTGGTACAAGAACAGGCACATAGACCAATGGAACAGAATAGAGATTCTGGAAGCAAAGCCTCAATTCCTCAACCAACTCATTTTTTGACAAAGCCTCCAACAACAATCAGTGGGGAGAGGAGAACCTATTCAGTAAATGGTGCTGGGAAAACTGACTGACCACATATAGAAGATTGAAATAGGACCCCTACCTATCACCATATACAAAAATAACTCTAAATGGATCAAAGACCTAAATGTAAAACCTAAAACTATAAGAATCTTAGAAAATGCAGGAGATACCCTTACGGAAATTGGAACTAGGAACCAATTCCTATTCAGAACCCTAAAAGCCAATACCTTAAGAAATAAAATAGACAAGTGGGACCTCATCAAATTAATGAGCTTCTGCAAAGCAAAAGAAACCATCAAGAGAGCAGGGAGACAGCCCACAGAATGGGAAAAAATATTTGCCAACTGTGTGTATCCAACAAAGGCCTAACATCTAGGTCTACAAGGAACTCAAAATGTGCCAAAAGCAAAAAAATCAAAGAGCCTCTTTAAAAAGTGGGCTAAAGACATGAACAGACACTTCTCAAAAGAAGATATACGGGCAGCCAACAGACACATCAAAAAGTGCTCAGCCTCACTCATCATTAGAGAAATGCAAATCAAAACCACATTGAGATACCACCTAACTCCAGTAAGAATAGCCATCACTAAAACAAACAACAACTGATACTGGTGAGGATGTGGAGAAAAAGGAACACTTCTACACTGCTGTTGGGAATGCAAACTAGTATAACGTTTTTGGAAGACAGTGTTGCAATTTCTGAAAGAACTAGAAATTGACCTTCCATATGACCCAGCAATTTTCCTACTGGGAATATACCTCAAAGGAAATCAAATCATTCTACAAAAAAGATACCTGCACATGTATGTTTGTTGCAGCTCTATTCATAATAGCAAAAACATGGAACTAACTGTGTTGCCCATCAAAGCTGGACTGAATTTAAAAAATGTGGTATATATACACAGTGGAATATTATGCAGTCATAAAGAAGGACAAATATATGGACTTTGCAGCAACTTGGATGGATTTGGAGTCGATCATACTCAGTAATTTATCACAGAAACAAAGAACAGAATTTCATGTTCTCACTCATAAACAGACCTTGAACAATTATAATGCTATGAGAAAGTGATTTGCAGTAGTGGGAAACTGTCATGGGGGGGGTGTGGGATTGGGAAACTGCTAGGGGTGGGAGGGACATACCTCATCAACAAAGGTACCTGCATGATCAATGTTTATATACCTAACCCTGAAATGTACCCCACATCTTTATAATAAATTTTTTAATGAGTTCTTCTCTAACGTTAATACCTATAATAATTATTATAGATGATGTCTTCCATCAGACCAAAAAGTTATCTTAAATACTGCCTTGCTACCCTAAATACTATGTAGATGTTCGTCGCATTGTGATGGTGTTAATTCTGACAAAGCCATCTTAAGGTAAAATGCATTAAATGCTGGCAACACAACAGATGGTCCCAGCTGATGATGGTTCCGACTTACAATTTTTCAGGTTTATGACTGTGAAAAAGCAATATGCATTCCACAGAAACCATACTCCTAAGAAGTTATGAGGAGGTCCTTGACTTACAACGGAGTTATGTCTCAATAAACTCATTATAAGGTGAAATAATCATAAATTGAATCAAGGTGAGGGACCATCTGTATATGAAGACTATGGATAAGTGTCCAATTTCACATAGAATTTAAAAATGTGCTTAGTGAAAGTTCTGCAACACAATTTTCTTTTTTGGTGATTGCCACAAGCAAACTGTGTAACCTCAAATACTCCACTCTCTAGGCCTCAGTCTTCGGTATTCCCAGCCAAAGTTTTATAACTGAAGACATAAGGCAAGTAGTGTAAAAGTTTCAGAACTGCAATAAAGCACAGAAGCTAAACACACATACTGTTTTGCTACAGAAGAACTGGAGTAATTTATAGCAAATGCTTATTCCCATTCTCATCAATCATGCTTTGAAATGTGCTGGTAAGATTCCCATTTGTTAAGAATGAATAAAAATACTGAAGCACCACTCCTTTGTTTTGATTTCCCTGGCTGAATCTGGCATTTAGTAATTTTTTTGTAGGAAGAGGGCTGTCATTCTTTCCACTGTCATTAGGTTGTCAATCTCCTGAAAATTTGAAGTCTTAGTTTGATTTCTAACTGCATAATTTTACTAGTATTAATCTCATTTTCTAAACGTGCTTTTCCTGGAACACGTGCCACTGCTGATTCCAAAGCACATTTACTTTTGGCATTTTTTATAGGCCCATTTCTTCCACTCCTGGTTCTTTATTTCCTCTCTCCCTCCTGCTCACCTCTCTCTATTCATTAAAATATTGGTTGATTAGATAGCATCTGTGAAGAGAAGAAATTAATACTGAATGAGTGAAAACCCATATCTAATATCAGGTAGAGAAAATGTTTCTGGTTTTTATTTGTAAAACACCAGTGAATAAACTGAATCATAAGTAAACTTATAAGCTTAGAATGCTTCCTCACATGTGTGGCAGAAAATTTTTTGTTTTAGGGAGAAATTTTGCTTCCATGTTGCTTTGGTAAAGACTTTGCCAACTGCTACCAAGTTATCTGGGATAAGCTGTCAGGATTCTGGGAGCACCATATCTCTACTACTCATCAGACACTTTATGTGGTATCTAAAAACCTTATTTCTCATTTTCTCCATGTTGTTTAATCAAGCCAATGGAATTAAAAATTTTGGAAGGCAAGGTATGGGCCTTTTATTCCTTTCCATTTTCCTATTGTAGTCAGTACAATTTGCTGCATATACCCTATCCTCAATAAATGATGGCTGATTAGTTGCTGTGTATCAGTGTACCCCTATAATGAGTGTAGCTACTGATCTTGTCAGTCTTAATGGAAATGCATGAAAATCATCTAAGCAATTTTTTGTGGAAGTTCTGACATTGAGGTTGTGCTATACAAGTATTATAGGTGGTGTCTTTCAACAGACTATGAAGTCCTCTTAAACACTGCTTTGCTACCCTAAATACTGTATATGAAAACTAGGAATGAGTGACAAATTCTTTCAAAAATTTTAAGAAATACTTAAGTAAAATGCTAAAATAATTGTTATTGGAACAAATAAAATTATAGTCTGTCTTTGCATTATGAAAAACTTAGACATAAATATTCTGATCCAAATATGCAACATTAAAAAATGTTCCAAAAAATGGTTAAGGAAATTAGTTCTAAAAACTATGGTTTCAAAAGGTAAAATGACTTAGAAAAAAATATTCCAGTTGCATGCTTTTTTCAATAAAACAATACATTTTCTATCAGGCACATGGGAATACATTCCAGAAACAAGTAAGAGCACCTGGAACTCAAATAAACACACTGGAGGAAACACGTTATTTAAAGCAATATTTTACATTAGTCAGATCTTTTAGAAAAAAAGAACAAAGATATGTGAGAAAAACTGACAAAGAAAATGACAATAAAATCATGCTTTAGAAAAAGGAGGATTAGGGATATATACTATATTTTTGCTGGAGAAAATAGAGCAATATATTATCAAGAACCTTAAATATGTCAATAATGCTTGGTAAGTAATTGTGATCTTCTAAGGAAATAATTATGAGTATAAAACTTTAAACACATAAAAGTTCTTAAAAATTTTAATTATAGCAACAGAATACTCAAAGCAACCTAAGTATTCACAAATAGGAGAAGTTAGTATTTGGTGCAATGGAAACATTAAAATGTATATTTTTTGAAGACTAGCATAGAAAACATTCATAGAAACAATAATTGCTCAATTTCTGTTCCAGCTGCATATTGGGCACATTACAGACATGATCTCATTTAATCTTCAGATTTTCACATTGGAAGGTGGAAATTATTACCCCACTTTTACAGATAAAGAAACTCTCACTAGAAGAATTATTCAACTTATTCAAGATAGGAAAGCTAGCAAATGCCCAAAGTGAAAAATTCTATATTATAGTTCATTACCTCTTATTCTGTATTGTTAAGTGAAAAAAAGCAAGTTGTAAGGTCATATATTTGTTATGTTCTTAATTGTAAAAATGCATTCAAACATATTGGAGAGAAATATAGCAATATCAAAATGGAGAAATTCCTAAATAGTAGGATGGAAAGAAAATGTTCTTTTCTCCTTTATACCTTGTGTAATTTCTTTGTGTGTGTGTGTGTGTGTGTGTGTGTGTGTGTGTGTGTGTGTGTGTGTGTGTGTGTTGAAGTGTTACTCCATTGCCCAGACTGGAGTGCAGTGGCACACTCCCAGTCACCACAGCCTCAACCTGCTGGGCTCCAACGATCCTTCTGCCTCAGCCTTCCAGTAGCTGGAACTACAGGCATGCGCTACCACGTCCATCTAATTTTTGATTTATTGTAGAGATGAGGTCTCGCCAAGTTGCCTGGGAGGGTCTCGAACCCGCAGACTCAGGCAATCCATTCACCTAGACCTCCCAAAGTGCTGGGATTACAGGCTGAGCCACCGAGCCCTGCCCCTTGTGTAATTTCAAATGTAAGCATGTATATCTTGCTTGAGACAGGAAGCTCAAGTGAGGAGGGATGAGTCAATAAAATGCCCCAGTGCATTGAACATCGTATCCATTGTTATCCAACGATTCCTCTTGTTTGTGTAATTGTTAGCCTTCGTTTTTTTTTCATTTCCCATTCATATTGCTCTGATTTCCTTCATAGATGACATTTTAATGTGTTTATGGTATGTTTATTAATTTCTGTATGCGCTTCTAAAAATTTTATTATTTTGTGTGCATATACTTTAATAAATAGTATTCATATTGGGCTTCATGTTTCATTTTATTCTTTTTATTTTCTTGAGAGTTATGCTTTAAACTGCATTCATATTGCTTGTGTGTGTGTATGTAGACACACACAAACACACACACACATTCCATTGCTTCTAACTACTGCACAATACTCCATCATTTACATATACCTATTTTGGCTAGCCATGCCCTTAGCTAGACTTTGGCAGCCTGCCACCACAGGAAGCATTGCCATCAAACATCCTCACACACTGCTATGGTTTGCATGTCCCCTCCAAAAATCGCAATGAAATTTAATTGCCATTATAACAGCATCAAGAAGTGAGACTTAAGAGATGATTAGGCCATGAAGACTATGACATTGTAAAAGGGAAACATTGGTTCCCTTTTGTCTCTTTCTTGCTCTTCTGCCTTTTGTAATGCGATGACTCTATAGAAGAAGGTCTTTGTCAAAGGTTGGCACCTTGATACTGGACTTCACACCTTCTAGAACTGTAAGTAAACACATTTATCTTTATTATAAATTACTTAGTATTTGGTATTCTATTCTACAAGCACAAATGAACTAAGAAAGAAATCGGTACCAGAAGTGGGGTGTTGCTATACCAAATACCTATAAATGTGGAAGTGACTTTGAAACTAGGTAATGGTAGAGCCTAGAAGAATTTGGAGAAGCAGACTAGCAAGAGTTTGTATTGCCATGAATGGGTCATTATAGGAGGTTCTAGTGAAGGCTCAGAAGAAGAGAATTGTAAGAAAAATCTGAAAGATTTTAGAAATATCAAAGCAGTTGCAATAAAAATGTTGGTAGATCAGTAAGTGAGTTCTGGTGAGGTCCCAGATGGAAATGAGAAATAAGGTATTGGAAACAGGGAAAATTCCGTTCTTGTCATAAAGTGGCAGAGAGCTTTACTGAATTGTATTTGCCTCCTAGGACTTTGTGGAAGGCAGAACTTTAGAATGATGAATTTAAGAGTGATTTCTTTTGGCAAAAGAAATACCTAAATAGCAAAGCAGTCAGGGTACTGTGTGGCTTCTTTTATTTGCATGTAGTAAAAAGCAAGAAGAAAAAAATGTTTTAAAGATAGAATTTATAAAGAAAGGGAAGCAGAATGCAAGGATTTGGAAAATCCCCAGCCTGGTCATATAGAGAATAAAAAGGTGTGTTTAGGAAAGAAAATCAAGGAGGCAGCCAAATGACAAATAAAGAGATGAGTATGGATGAAAGGAAGTCAGGTGTTATTCATTATGAATGAGGAAGCTAGGTGCTATTCACTGGAGTCTGGCTGTATCCAAACACCACCCTAATGTGTCCAGAAGGTGGGAAATTGAGTCACATGAGATTATTCTCAAGCCTTAAATAAGATGTAATGCTCTTGGCCTTTTTGAATTTTTCACTTACTTGGGAATTGTTATTTCTTTCTCCACTCCTGTTTCTTCCTTGTAGTGTCGATGTCTATCCTAGGCCTGTCCCACCCATTGTATTTTGGAAGCATATAACTTATCATCTCACAGGCTCACAGCTAGAGGGGAATTTGCCTCAGGATGAATAGTGCCTTGAGTCTCACTCATATCTGAATTAGATGAGACTGTGAATTTTGGGGTTGATGTTAGAAATAGTTAAGTCTTTGGGGCTGTTGGGGTGAAATGAATGTGTTTTTTATGTTAGAAGGACATTAATTTTGGGGAGGCAAGTTAGAATGTTATGGTTTGAATGTTTGTACCGTCCAAAACTCATGTTGAGGTTTAATTGCCATTGTAACAGTATTAAGAGATGAGCTCCTTAAGATGCAATTAGGCCAAGAGAGTTCTGCCATCACTGGTAGGATTCATGTCATTATAAAAGGACAAGTTTAGCCCCATTTTTAAATCTCTCTCTCTCTTGTCCTTCTGCCCTCCTCCCAGTGATAATACAGCAAGCAGAACCTTGCAAGATGCCATCACCTTAATATTGAACTTCCTAGTCTTCAATGAATTTCTGTTCATTATAAATTATCCAGTTTTTGGTATCCTATTATAGCTGTTCAAATGAACTAAGACACACACACATTCCATTAAGAGCCCATGAGACTCATTTCTTTAGGACATATGTTCAGAATAGATTTGTTGACAAAGTAATCTCATACTTCTCTCAAAATGCCTTTCTGACCTGTCCATACTCCCTCTGTTAGCGTATTAAGCTCCTATAAACAACATTCACAAATTACTTATTTCCATTTTCTAACATATCACCTAAAAAAAAAAATCCTAAGCCCTCCACCAACTGAATAGAACCCCTTGTGGCAAAAGGGATCCTTCAAAAAAAACTTTAAAAACTTGGCTCCTAGCCATGGCAGGACATGAGGTCAACTACACCTCAACATACACTACCTTTTGACAGAACATGAGCTCAACCACACTTCAACATACAGTACCAGTATTAATATTAAAATAGAGATCATAAGATTGACAGAAGAGGCTCTTTGTAGTAGTGAGATACCAAATTATAAGCAGGACCAAAAGTCATGCCAGGAAGGGTTAAGTGATGTACCTTTACACTTAAAGAATAAACTATCTTCTAACTGCCACAGGGTTTTTATTTAACTTTAGCAGCTAAACAAGCATTGGCCTTAAGATAAGCAATTTTATGACCATTATAAATCATCTAGCTTACAGATGCTGGCTCCCAGTCCCTTTTCCACCAGCCATAACTATGATTTTGATAAAATAAGACACTGATTTCAGTAACTTTCTCCAAATAAGAAGACCACAAACCATGGGTTGGTTCTGGCTAGTTTAGAGAATGTGCATTTGAGGGCCTTCATGCCCTGAAAAGACCTTTTGATGTATAGGGCCTAATTGTAATACATTTAAATGTTAAGTCTCCACCTCTAAGTGAACATAGGTTGTATTTCACATGCAAATTTGTTCAATATACATATGTCAGGACCACCTTTGGAATATTCATAGCTCCTCCTATAATCTGTTGAATATGCATGTTTAGCCAACTCTTTCAGCATGAAACTCTTACTTAACCCTTCCTCCTTTGAAATATCTGCCTCTGGTCTCAGTCAGAGGCATGGTTCTAAGCTTGTGGGATTGTTACCTTGCAGGCTGTAACCCCTTACAAGACATAAAATCTCCCTTTTCTTTTCTAAATTTGTAAATTGTGTTATTGCTTTTTCAGTTAACAAACATGAGCAAGTGTTATTTGATAAGGAAAACAAGTTTAAAGTAAATTATTCATGATGCTGAGGGGTTTAATGACCCAGGCCCATCAACTGATCAGTGAATAATGAAAAGGTGATATATATTTACACTATGGAATACTATTCAGTCATCAAAAAAAAAAAATGAAATGTCTTTTGCATCAACTTGGGTAGAATTGGAGAACATAATCCTATGTGAACTAAACCAGAAACAGAAACCCAAGCACCACATGGTCTCACTTATAAGTGGGTGCTAAACCAAGGATTCACAAAGACATTGAGAATGGTATAATGGACACTGGAGATGAAGAAAGGGAAGAAGGGGTGCAGGGATGAAAAATTACCAATCAGGTACAGTGTGCACAGGTGGGTGTGGAGGGTACCTGTAAAACCCAGACCAAAAATTATTTGTACTCCCTAAAGCTATTGAAATAAAATAATAAACAATAATTTAAAAATATCATACAGTGTTAATCTGACCTTTCATAAATCTAGTGGGGAAAAATGAAAAGAGATTCTGAAATCTATATCAATAAACAGTAACAGTGATATGAAACTTAATAGCATGACTTTCCATTTACACTCTGATTATATTCTATAAAACTTCACTTGTTTGGAATAATAATCAGTCAGAAGTTTAAAACTTTTAGTATGAGTAAATAATGTAGGATACTGAATTAGGAGTCCATTGTGACAAATAGCATATCACCTCAATACACTTACCCTTGTGATAGCCAGTGATCTATAATGTTTTCAGGATGAGCTTGAATGATAGGAAAATAAAAACACTGGGAAAACCTCATGCCTTAAATTTCTGCCCTATAATATCCAAAATGCTTTATTTCCATCCGTTGCACTGTGTGAGATATCATCTAAGAAGTCTCCTTTTAATAATACTTATTACTCTAACAGGAGGTGAATCATTCACATGGTAGCTTCCACTAATTTATTGGAGGTGATTTTATCTTAAGTTATAGTGATGAGGGTGACTCTAGAAGGATGTGAATGTTTTGATCAAGGTTAAAAAAAATGGCAGAAAGTAGGGAGCAAAAGTGATTTTAAAGACTCTCAGGCTGCAGAAAGATGGCAATGGGGCAGCTTGGTCTGTGAGACCCTCCACGAAAGAGAACACATAAAGACTCTAGCTCTCTCCTGGGGGCTGCAGTTCCCATCATCGACAGCCTGCTCTTCACACGGAGCTCAGCTGCTGCCACTGCTCAAACATCATGGTAGTCTGGGTGGCCACTGCAGTCGCAGACGCCACCACCGCCTTGGCCATTGCCCCACCCATGCCTAAGGCAACCCACAACTTCAGACTGTGAAGCCCCTGCAAATAAGATCTACTAAGATCACTGCCATTACCACAGCCACTGTCACACCCTGTCTCTAGCCTGGAACCAGGCTTGTGGAGCTCCTCCCGTGTACCATGAAGAGGCTGCTGCCATCGCCACTCCCATTGCCAATGCCCTCCTGTCTGGGGCCAGCAGCTGTAGATAAAGATCATATAGAGCAGTGAGATATCACCACCTGCTGGTGACTCAAGGTAACAACACCAAAATGGGAAAAACAGAAGCTTGATAGACACAGGTCAGATCTGAGTGGTGAACTGGGTAAGGAGCCCAGATCTGAACTGCCCTTCACAGCAGGCCAGGGCAACTGACCCTAACTGTGAACAATTTGCCAGCCTGCAAATACAGCTAGAAATCAGAGCTGAAAGGACATTGAACTTAAGCGAAAAGTCTCAGAGTGTGCTTGATTGGTTCTGTTAGTTTACTGACTTGATTCTATTCATTTTGTTTTGTTCTTTTTTTTCTCCTGTAAACCCCATCTTTGTATAGAGGAATAGCACACCTATAAGGTGGTTGGTTAGCTTGTACATTAGCATCATTGTATGTTTTGGTTTTTTTCGTATGGCAGTTGGTTAGTTTGTAGTCATGGTTTATTGTAGCCATGGTTTATTGTTTTTATCTTTTTCCGTTTTTGTGTCTCTCTCCATTTGTTGGTACACTCATCTGTTTTCCCTCTTACTCCTCTCTCTCCAGCCCCCTATTCCCCCCCACTGTCCACTTCATTCTCTTCCCTCTGTTAATCTCATTTTGCTTTCAGGGAGTAAACCTACAGCCCCATGGCATGGACAGATTCCAAAGCAGTAGGAAGTGGGTTTCAGATTATCCATACACCTGTCAGCAGATTCAGGATCTGCAGATAGATTTTGAATCACAGCTCCCCCCTTAAGTAAATCTCAAAATTGCAAAAAGGACTGCCCCCAACCTACAGGTCAACTCCAGAATTGAACAAAGCAAGAGGATATACATAGAGAAGAATAGGAGATTGAACAAACAGAAGTAAAAGCAACCCCTCTGCCCCTGAATAACAGAATTAAAGAAAATGGGGACGTGGAAGGAAGGAAAAAGTAGGGAGGAAAAATCTGCACAAATGAAGAAAAACCACAAAAAGAATATAGTTCTCACACAGAACCCTAGGAGGTCAGACACTGAGAAAACAGACTTCGGAACACAAACAATGAAGAGCCCCCAGGGTAACTGGTTACATGCAACAAACCTAGACATCAAGACATTATTAGAGAGAATTATAAAAATTGAGGAGAGACAAGAGGAAAATAGGAAGGAGCTGATGACTGAAATAGCAGCAGTAAAGAATACCGTGATGTAAATAAAAAACAAACGAATAAGTATGGAAAGCAGAATTAGCCAAGCAGAAGAGAGAATCTCCGAGCTTGAAGATCAAAGCACAGAACTAACCCAAACTGTCAAAAACATAGAAAAGAAACTTAAAAAGACAGAACAAAACCTTCAAGAGATGAATGGTTTTATAAAGAGAAAAAATGTAAGAGTAATTGGCCTTCCTGAGGCAGAGAGAGAAACAGAGGCCACACTGGAACAAACATTTCATGAAATCATTCAAGAAAACTTCCCTTATCTTATCAGTAATGCAAAAATCTAAACACAAGAGATTCAGAGAACTTCTGCAAGACAAGTGAGAAGACTAACTCCCAGACACATAATAATTTGCCTAAACAAAGTAAGTATAAAAGAAAAATTCCTAAGACATCAAGAGAAAAAGGTCAGACTACCTACCAGGGTAGACCAATTAGAATAGCAACAGATTTATCTACAGAAATCCTCCAGGCTAGGAGAGCTTGGAGCCTTATCTTCAAAGTTCTAAAAGACAAACAATTTCAACCAAGAATAACCTACCCAGCCAAGCTAAGCTTCATCATTGAGGGAGAATTGAAATCTTTCCCAGATATCCAATCCCTAAGAAGTTACACTGCCATAAGACCACCTCTACAAGAAACACTTAAGAAAGTATTGAACACCGAAGAAAAGGAAAAAGGAACAACGTTCTTCACAAGAGTGCAGGCAAAAGACTAAAAATACACATGAACCAACTACAAAACCAAAAGAAAGACAACAAACAGGAACAACAACAACAACTCTGTAAGAACCTTATGATAGGGATCAACTCTAACATTTCAATAATTAGCCTGAATGTGAATGAACTAAATGCACCACTGATAAGGCATAGAATGGCAAAATGGATAAAATATCACCAGGCAACAATCTATTGCCTTCAAGAGACTCACCTCACTAGAAAGGACACTCACAGACTCAAAGTAAGAGGATGGGAAACAAATTTTCAGGCGAACAGAACACAAAAGAAAGGAGGAGTCGTGATCTTAATCTCAGAAAAAATACCCTTTAAGCTATCAAACAATAAAAAAGATACAGAAGGCCACTACATGATGATAAAAGTTTCAATCCATCAACAAGAAATATCCATCCTAAACATATAAGCACCCAACATAGAAACACCCACTTTCATAAAGCAGCTTCTAGGTAAACTAAAAAAAAGATAATGACTCCAGCACTATCATAGCTGGGGACTTCAATACCCCACTCACAACCCTAGACAGATCATCAGGACAAAATATCAGCAATGAGATCAGAAGCTTCAATGTGACTCTTGACCAAATGGACTTAATCGATACCTGCAGAACACTTCATTCAATGACCACAGAAAATATATTCTACTCATCACCACATGAAACGTACTCTAAGATCAACCACATACTTGGTCATAAATCAAGCATAAGCAAACTTAAAAAGATTGAAATTTTGCCATGTACCTTCTTGGACCACAATAGAATAAAAATAAACATCAACACCAACAAGGTTCCCCCAAAACCCACAAAGATATGGACACAAAACACCATGATGCTAAACAACTCCCGGGTCAATGATGAAATCAAAACAGGGATTAAAAGATACCTGGAAACAAATGAAAGTGAAGAAACATTTTACCAAAATCTCTGGGACACCATGAGAGCTGTAGTAAGAGTGGAACTCATATCTCTACAAATGCACATGAAGAAAATGGAAGGATCACAAATTAACAGCCTAACAAGTCACCTAAGGAAGCTGGAAAAGCAAGACCACCAAAATCCTAACTTCAGCAGAAGAATCCAGATCACCAAAACAAAAGCCCAAATCCGGGATATAAAAGACAAAAAGATAATACAAAAAATCAATGAAACAAAAAGCTGGTTCTTTGAAAGGATAAACCTGCCTAGGTTGAAACAAGAAGAAATCGAGATCCTAAATAGACTAATAACAATCAAGGAAACTGACTAAATAATAAGAAAACTACCTACAAAAAAAAAAGCCCTGGACCAGATGGTTTTCCAGCAGAATTCTATAAGACATTTAAGGAGGAGCTGATAACAATCCTACTGAAAGCATTCCAGGCAACTGAGAAAGATAGAGCCCTCCCCAAATCATTTTATTAAGCTAACATCACATTGATATCCAAGCCAGGTAAAGATACAACAAAGAAAGAGAACTACAGGCCAATATCTTTGATGAACATAGATGCCAAAATTCTCAACAAGATCCTAGCAAACCAGATTCAACAACACATCTCAAAAATCATCCATCATGACCAAGTAGGCTTCATCCCTGGTACACAAGGCTTCAACATTTGCAAGACAATAAATGTAATTAAATACATCAACAGATGAACAAAACCACATGATTATATCATTAGATGTAGAAAAAACTTTTGATAAAATCCAGCACCCTTCTTGATATAAACTCTCAAACATCCAGGCATACCAGGAACACACCTCAAAATAGTAAAAGTCATCTACGAAAAACCCATAGCCAGCATACTCCTAAATGGACAAAAATTGGAACCAATTCCCCTGAAAACTGGAACTAGACAAGGATGCCCACTCTCACCCCTCCTGTTCAACATAGTATTGGAAGCCCTGGCTAGAGCAATCAGAGAAGAGGAGGCAATCAGGAGTATCCAAATAGGATAAGAGGAAGTCAAGTTATCTCTCTTTCCAGACGACATGCTTGTGTACCTTGAAAACACAAGAGAATCTGTCAAAAGCCTCCTTGCACTGATAAAAAAACTTTGGCAAAGTCTCAGAGTATAAAATAAATGTGCAAAAGACAATTGCATTTCTTTACACCAATAAAAAACAAACAGAAACCCAAATAAAAAGCACAATCCCATTCACAATAAGCCACACAAAAAAATGAAATACCTTGGCATCTTCCTAACTAGGGAAGTGAAAGACCTTTACAATGAAAACTACAAAACACTGCTCAAAGAAATCAAAGATGACACAAACAAGTGGAAAAATATCCCATGCTCATGGATTGGAAGAATCAACATTGTGAAAATGTCCATCTTACCTAAGGCAATCTACAGATTTAATGCAGTACCTATCAAATTACCAGCAACATTCTTCTCAGACCTAGAAAAAAAATACAGGAATTCATATGGAAACACAAACAACCAAAATAGCCAGAACAATCCTCGGCAAAACAAAACAAAACAAAACAAAACCAACAAAGCAGGTGGTATCACATTACCAGACTTCAAACTTTACTATAAAGCTATAGTAATCAAAACAGCTTGGTATGGTACAGGAACAGGCATTTAGACTAATGGAATAGAATTGAGATTCCAGAAGCAAAACCTAAATTTCTCAACCAACTCATCTTCAACAAAACCACCACCTACACTGGGGAGAGGAGAACCTATTCAGTAAATGGTGCTGCGGAAACTGGCTGATCATATGCAGAAGACTCAAACAAGGCCCCTTTGTATCCCCATACACAAAAATTAACTCTATATGGATCAGAGACCTAAATGTAAAACCTCAAACCATAAGAACCTTAGAAAATGCAGGACACAGCCTTATAGAAATCGGAACTGGCATCCAATTCCTGAACAAAACTGAAACGCACAGGCCATAAGAGATAAGATAGACAAGTGGGACCTCATTAAACGGACAAGCTTCTGCAAAGCCAAAGAAGCCATCAAAGAGCAGGGAGACAGCCCACAGACTGGGAAACAGTATTTGCCAACTCCATGTCTGACAAAGGCCTAACATCTTGGATCTACAAGGAACCCAAAGGTGCTGAAAAGAAAAAAACAAAAAGCCTCATTACAAAGTGGGCAAAAGATATGAACAGACACTTCACAAAAGAAGACATATGAGCAGCCAACAGACACATGAAGAAATGTTCAGCCTCACTAATCATCAAGAAGATGCAAATCAAAGCTACACTGAGATACCACCTAACTCCAGTCAGAATGGCCATTATCAATAACTCAAAAAAAAAAAAAAAAAAACAGATGCTGGAGTGGTTAAAAGGGAACACTTCTATACTGTTGGTGGGAGTGTAAACTAGTACAACCTCTGTGGAAAGCAGTGTGGCAATTTCTAAAAGCTCTAAATATCAGCCTCCCATATGACCCCGCAATCCCCCTACTGGGAATATGCCAGGAGCCGCAATCACTAGTAAAAGTAAGGTAAAAGGGACCTGAAAACAGGAAAAACACCGGCTGGGAGCTAGGCCCCAGGAAAATACGGCCATGATGGAGGCAAAGCCCCATGGATCCTGTTGACGGACCTTCCCTAACTTTGAAGGATTGCGTGCATAGGCTTGAGAATGTTCCCTCTTTAATTGAGATAATAGATGTACAAATGGATGACGGCATTTGACAGCAAAAATTATACACAGGCATAATGGAGGTGAGATTGCAGCAAAAAGGGTGCCCCTTAGGGTGTGTAAGGATGTTTTTCAGTAAACAGTGGGAGGCCGAGAAGAACGAGTCGGCCACTTCCTCATCAACAACAGACCCCAGATGAGAGCTGGTGGAAAACAACCATTTGAGATAAAAAACAGGTTAAGATATTTTAGGATTAAATAAGTAGTTTAATGAAGATAGAATTTAGAATATTAATAATAAGATAGTAAGATAAGATAAACTAGTAAGATAAGAGATATATAATAGTATAAGTGATAGTTAAGAAAATATCGAGACATAAGGCTAGAAATAAGATTAATAGAAATAAATATATAGTAGTAAGTAAGTTTAAATAAGACTTAGGGTTAAGATTTAGCTTTATAGGGTAAGGATATTATAGGCCTATAATAGTAAATAGTTATGAGAAAGTTAGGAAGAATACCAGGACGTTCATAAATGTTTGACTTAAGAAAAACACCATCTGTGGTTGAAATTGTTAAAGGTCAATCTTATTGTGAGTGCAAAAAGGATGTATGTGGGTGCTTGGTTAGCAACATAAGATACATTTGTGGGTACAGGGCTAAGTGGAAAACCTATATAAGCTAGTGAAAAATAAATAAAAATTGGCAGATTCTTGAACTCTCCCCAGGAAGAGGATTCCTGTCATTTTCATCTTTTCTTTTTTGCTGCTTCCCGATTCCCCTGTCTCAAGCCCTGACTCGCTCCTGGAGCTGGACTCCAGCAGGAATATACCCTGAAGAACTCAAATCCTTCCATGAAAAAGATATCTATACACGTATGTTTATTACAGCATTGTTCACAATAGCAAGAACCTAGTACCAACCATGCTGTCCATCAAAAGAGGACTGGATTAAAAAAATGTGGTACATATACATGATGGAATACTACACAGCCATAAAAAAGAACAAAATCATGAATTTCGCAGCAACCTGGATGGAACTAGAGTCTATAATACTGAGTGATCTTTCACAGCAACAAAGTTCTAAATATCGCATGTTCTCACTCATAAGTGGACCTTGAACATCTATCGTAATACTATAAGAAAAGGATCGACAGTGGTGGTAATCTATGGGGGGGCAGGGAGGGCAAGGGTGGTGGGATTAATAGTAGTCAATATCTGTCTGGGGACAGGGGGACACCCCTTATCAACAGGGGTGTCTGAATGATGCATATTTGTTTACCTGACCCTTAACTGTACCCCACAATTTTAAAATAAAAAATGTTTAAAAAAAAAAGACTCTCAGGCTTTAGAGGAAAATATTTTCTTCTGAGGTTAAAGAAAGGTATATCAATTCAATGGCACAACACTATTAATAGAATCCTAAAAAAATCATACTTAAAACTCCTGTTCTCTATCTTTCAACCGCATCTAATACACCATTACTTATAGTGGAGTTTATCTTAAAAGTCCTTCTCAAGTCTTTCCACTTCTTTCCATCTAGTTTATCTTGGCCATGATTGACAACCCAAGCAGAATCAAATGGAATTACAAAAGCTAAGTTCCTAAAAGAAAAAGACACATAGGTCAGGCAAAAATTTCTGATGTTAGCTACACAAATGAAGTTCCAGTGTTAAGAAGATAAATCTTTCAATCTTTGAAATTAGAACAGTGACTACTGGAATTAAGAAAGAACTCAGAGAATTGTAATATAAATCCTTTGAAACATAAGCAATTTCTCAGGCAACCAGCAGTTTGGTTCAAATGATTGACGGCCTTTTGTAAGACAGGCAAGTATGACAATAACATAATTCCTGGTTGCAAGTAGCTTATCTGCCAAGTAGTAAATAAAGCCTAGCCACGTCTGAACCCCCTGTGACCCAGATTCCCTTTTCATCTCCAGTCTCCTAGATGGTGAGCAATAGGGTGAGTTTGAGGATAAATGAGACTTGAACATCAGTTTTATACATTTCTCAGAAATAAGAACAACAAAAAGTGGGATAATTTGTCTTACTAAAACTTTCTTTCTTACTGGCTTTGGTGAATCGGGAATCTGTTTCATGAGCTATCCTATCAAAAGATCCCTAAGAAAGAAACTGAGGCTCTCCATCTAACAGTCTGCAAAGAACTAACTCTTAACAAGACAGATATTAAAATCTTATGAAATGCATTCACAGAAGTAACATCACCATCCATCACTGACCATCACTATATTCTGTTGATGGAAGCAAGTCCCATTCGTTCAAAGAGAGGGAATTGCACAAGAGCAAGGATTAACAGAAGACAGGGAGATGTCAGCCACGGGCAAGAAAGAAAAAGTAGGAAAAGCGATAACACCTCTTTTTCTATAATTATGAGTATATTAACATCAAATATAGACTTGGAAAAATAACTCTAACTTTAATGTTATTCTAATAAATTTTTATGACTTTAAAATACTTTCAGAAATTAACAGCTTTTGTGGGGAAAAAAAACCACCAAAAGACAACCTTTATTTCAATTTCAGTCATTTAGTTATCATCTCTTACATTTAAGTAAGATAATATTTGAGGGGACCCAAAAAAATCCAGAATTGTCTTTCAAAGTCGGATCCCTTGTAGTATATATGGACTCCTGTGGATCAAATGGTCAATCAAAGTTTTATCTGAAAGTTTTGAGAAGATTGTGTCATGATTTGTGGACAATCAATCCTGAACTGTGGCAAACAGGAGACTGGTTATTCCATCATGAAAATGTACCTGCCCATGCTGCACTGAGTGTTCAGCAGTTTTTGACCAAAAGTGGCATGATCACTGTTCCCTACCCTCCATATTCATCCTATCTTGCCCTCGGTGACTTTTTTTAATTTATTTGTTTCCCTGGCTGAAAAAAGTCCTCAAGGGGAAACGTTTTGCTGATGTGGAAGAGGTAAAGCAAAAAACAGCAGAAGCATTAAAAGACATCAAAATTGACAAGTTCAGAAATTATTTTAACAGTGGAAAAGGCATCTCAATAAGTGTATTGAATCAAAAGGAGAGTACTCTGAAGGTGAAGGAAGTTTAAACATGTAAGAATAAATACATAATTTTTATAAATAAATTCTGGAATTTTTTGAGTCCCCCATTATAATTCCATTATTATTTTTTTCTGCTTATTTTTCTACCTGTATATGTGCAATATATTAATATTTGAGATAACTTGTTTTACTTTCTTTTTGTACTCTTGTATTTTATATAAATTTTATAATCAGCATGTATCATTTTTATAAAGACAAAGTATCCTTAAAAGTGTCCTTGGATCTTAATTAAACCATTTAGCCTTTTTAATCTTTATTATCATATCATTATGCTATCAGTGAGAAAATACTATTATAAATATAGTTATTTCACCAGTATTAATATACTTTATAGAACGTTTAATAGTTACCCAGACTTAAAAATAACTATTACCCAATATTTCTCAAAATGAGCATTTAATAACACTGTATTAATAAATGACTTGGAAAGAGATTTTAAAAACAACAAAAAAGATGGAAAGCATAAACAAGTATCAGACTCACATTAAAAAGCTAATTTGCAACCAATTACACAAATCCTAATTAAATATTAATCCAATGACCAAAATTAATCCATTGATATAAAAAAGGCTTTAGAGAACTGTCTTATTATTGCAGAACTTTTGAATTGTTCTTAGTTTACCTATAGGCAGTACAAATTATAAAAGTAATTTTCAGACTATAAAAACACATGAATTGTTGTTTTTGAATCTTATACAAACTCCAAGTGTGTGTAGAGTGGTTGGTAAATTGTAAAAGCTAGGTAACTGAAGGTTCCTGATATAGGCCTTTAGACACAGGTGACCATGCTCCCGGTTATATAATTTATATAAATATGCTTTATGTTTTCTTTATTTTGCAGGTCAGAAAGGATTCTAAAGTCAAGATAGGTAATTACCATTTGACATACCTTAAAGCCATATTTTTTTTCTAAAATTATAATTTCTGGTAGGTACAATTTATGTACCTACATTTATATACTTGTATGCCATTACATATAGGCACATACATATATGCCTATGCATACACAATGTTATGTGACAGACAACTTCTATGCTGTCAGTTTGAAGAGTTAATGAAAATATTCACACCACAATCATACTCCTTGATAGAAGGTTCTAAAATTCCCTTGCTTCTCTATTGGTTTTCTATTACTGTTGGAACAATTACCATAAACTCAATAGCTTTAAACAACACAAATTTCTTTATATTTAAGGACATCAAAAGTTTGACATAGGTCTTAATGGGTTAAAATCAAGATGTCAGCATGCATTTTTTTCTGAAGGCCCTCAGGACAATGTCTTTTCTTATCTTTTCCTAATGGCCACTACATTCGGCTTGTGGCTTCTTCCTCTATCTTCTAGATCAGCAGCATCTTCAGTCTCTGTCTTATAATTGAATCTTCTGACTCTCTCATTTTTACGGACCCTTGTGATTATGCTGAGACAACCTGAATAATCAAGATAATCTCACATCTCAAGGTCCTTAATTTAACCACACCTGAAAAATCACTTTTGCTACATAAGGTAACATATTTACAGGTTCTGGGGATTAAGATGTGAACATCTTTGGGGGGAGGGTACGTTGATTCTTCCTACTACATACTGTATTAAGGTTCATTTTTCTGCTTTTCTTTTCAGGCAAATTTTAAAATAAATCTTTTCACCAGTCTTTTGTGAGTCAGGTTTCTAATTTGAAGATTCAAGGGGAGGTTTTTTGAAATGTACTTAAGATAAAACATATCTTTGAAGTGAGTGTTGTTGGGTGACAAGAGACACTGTTTTAAATGAAGAGATGAATGGGCAGACCAGTCAAGCTCAGGCAGGCAAAAGAGACGTATATGGGCTAATAAATCCAGCTTCCATAGAGCTCCTGAGAAAAACCTTTTTTAAGATTAAAATTTAAAGACTTTCCCAATGAGGGGTTGGAAAACATGGCCTCATGGGAGAAGCAGCCCCAGATGGCACATAAGGGGAAAAGAAACTGAATTACCTTAGAAACTTATCTTTCTTTTAAGAGTAGGATCTCTTATGTAAGCATGGAGATTGGGTAAAACTTTAAAGTCTGAAACTGGACTTTATTCACCTGATAAAAGAGAAACTATATACAAGGGAATATATTAAACTGACTGATAATACTAGGACCTCCCTCCACTTAATACCAGGATTATAGAAGGGCAGAATCCGGAAATCTCTAATAAAGTAAGACAGTATTTCAAGGTAAGTTAGAAACCATAAAGACAGTTCAAGTCTGGAGATAAGTGGACACCTCTCTCTTCTTAATTGACTAACCTGTTAGTATGTTTTCTAAGCCTATAGACTGCAAAATAGAGAAATAATATATTTTGATTCTTTTAACATTTTACTAATAGCAAATACATGATATAAAAATTTTTTTAAAAATTTTTTATTTATTTTTGCCAAAAGACATTTGCATATTAAGCACTCTCATATTAGGAAGAAACACATTACAAAGCTTTTTAAATGATACTAAAAACAGGATATGGTTTAGACTTACTGATAAATAAGAAACACTCATAAAGTAAATGGAAATTGATCTTTATATTTACATTTATATTAGACAGAGCTACTATGTACAAGTTAGAATTAGGGAAATGTGTTATCCAAGACTGACACATTTCTAGGGACTACAGACACATACTGAAACTGAAAATTTCCTCAGCCTCCAGAAACTGGCAGTTAGGAAGGAAAATCATGCATCAGAAGTAAAAGGAAGGGTGGATGAATTGACTGTGAAACTTAGACAGTTGCCCAAGGGTCTCAGTTAGGTCTGTGTGGGGTCATTCTTCCTAAGCCTGACCAAGTATCCCCAAAAAGAAACAGGGAAGTTTCTTACCTAGAAGTCAGGAGAAAAGTAAATATAAATGTCAGAGTCTTTTCAAGTTCATTACAGTCCTGTATTTGTAAGGTGCCTAGATAGAATTCTGTATGCCACCCTATGGCTGATGTTTTCTTTTTCTTTCCTCTATAAGTAACTTGGCTCAGTAACTACACTAAGCTCCAAGAATGATGAAAATGTTTCTTGTAGCCAAATCTTGTTCTCTGGGAGAGAAGACCACAGGCAGACAGACTTCAGCTTATGAAAGGGCTATATTTTAAATGTTTCCTAGAATATAAATAGTTTAGTGCTTGGAGCTTATTATCATAGAAGCCATGCTGTGAATGAGATTTTAAAAGTTTTAAAAGTTTTGCACTATTTTAGTTACAATTATCTACCACTTTTAATGTTATTTCTGAATCTATCCATTTTTTTCCTATAATTACAGAGGTATATTGTGATAAAAGGCTGATAATATCAGAAAGTGTCTTTTTCACCCTGCTAATAGGCAACCCTTGCCAAGGACAATGATCCCAGCTAACATATCTATCCATAATCTATCTCTATACCTATGCCTATATCTACCTACTTAGATATCCAGAATCTCACCTCAAGACTTCAGAAACACAAATGTACTCAAATCTATACTTTACCCTACTTTTCTCTGGTCCACCCTACTTTTTTTCTATTCCTCCTTAGCAATCACAGTCCATTAGTAGAATGGGAAAAATACTTCTGGATACCACAAACTTTACAAAACACTAAGCTCTACAACCTTGTGGGAAAAAAATAATAATCTTATTCAGAGGCCCTAATCTTATGGATTCCAGCTTGATAAAGTCCAACTTGGTATTTTATTTGATCTAAATACATTTTAAAACATTTACAAATTTCTGATTGACATTTTAAACTGACAGATGTTACAAGCAAATCTAGACGTCTATCTTCTCTTAATAAATTGGAAGATGGGCAAGACCACACACCTGTTTTAAATGGTCCTTAATAGCTGAGTGGTCCTTAACAATTACTAAATTGCTATTGTGCTTCTTAATGGAGGTGCCTCTCCTCGTATTGCTACTCTCCCACTGTTCCTTCTCATCCTACAGCAGGCAGTGCTCCCTGCATTTATATTAACAGATTGGTCTCTGAATGCATTTGATTTTTATTTGATTTGTCATCTCCATTTTTTTTTCATTCTGAATTAGGAAACAAGTGGTGATTTCTTTTGAAGAAGTGAGAAATTCTGACCTCAGAATTTTGTTCTACCATTCATAGTCATAGACCACTTCATGTACCAGAAATGTACTTGCTTACAAGGTTCTGGATGGCCTAACAATAGACCTGCAGTAAAATCTCAGAACAATGTTATTTACCAGGCTTGTAAACAAATAGGAAATTCATTTTGAAAACTGACACACTATACTCTTTATTGTTCTAGAAGCAAGGAAAGATAATTGGAAAATATTTTTACTGTATAGCTGAGCTATTAATTTGTGTACTTTGATCTATTTTCTCTTTTCATCAACACTTTAAAAACTGTGTTTTTATCTTTTAAAAGTGAAACAGGCAAATGATTATATCTAACCCCAAAAGGTAGTTTGAAGTAGCTTTAGACTCCTATGATGTTCAGAGCACTTCGCAAGCCATTCCTCGAAACAAGAAAAGTGTGTTTGACATATACATATATATTTTTAAAAACCTTCTGCCACCCCATCTTCAAGACAGTTTAGCTTCCTAAACTCTCACATACCTGTATAGAGATTCTGGAAACTTCTCCGTAAATACTATTCAAATAATCCAAATGAAAACAAATCTTCCTCTCTGCTAAAACCAAAATCTACCTCCCCTAAGGCAACCACTAGGAAAGTACTCTTTCTACTCACCTTGGCATCTTTTATTCAAAGCAGGACCAAGCAGTTACCAGTGCAACTTAGAAGCAATAAAAATGTAGTACCTGTCTATACCTGATAGAACACTCTCCATGATTCTTCACTAGCTAGGTGTTAGGAAAGAAACAAAACTTAATCTAAACTGCATTTTTTAGGCTGGATTCCCTAATTTGAGTAATATCTTTATGCATCTCCAACTATTAAATAAAAACTCCAACTTTTTGTTCTCAGTCCCTTGCCTTTGCTTCCCTGAAATATTCCTTTTGTATTCTCACGACTGCGAGGTAAAAGCATTTCCCATACATGTTCTTGAACTGAAGACATTGAAATATGACCATCTCATTACCCAGGTGATAATTATCATTTACTGTTGTGTGACCTATCTCAGACGTTCTAATTTATTTGTTGTATAGGCATTTATTTCATGCATCCAATATGCTAGAGACATTTGTAGGTACTGGGGCTAAAGTGCTAAACAAAACCTTAAGCTTTTGTTTCTAGCTTCTAACTTTCAGGACATATACATGCTAGTTAAGGGTGTCAAACAATAAATGGGTAAAACGTATAGTATATTAAATTATGATATGTACTCTAGAGTAACAAAAGGTAGAGAAGGGGGATGGAAAATGTGCTGTTAAATAAAAGGTGATCAGGAAAAGCCCCTGCCAAGAAGGTAATATTTCAGTAAAGAAGGAGTGAGCCGCACAATTATCTAAAGAAAGGTGCATATATTCTGGTCTCTTTTCAAATCATATAAATCTTTCACCATTTTTAGAGACGTGGTAGCAAACAAAGTACACGGGCCAAATTCAGTCCATTGCCTGTTTTTGTATTGCCTGTGAGCCAAAAATGGTTTTTGTATTTTTCTAATTGTTGAAAAACAATCAAAATAATATTTTGTGCCACATGAGAATTATATAAAAATTTCAATTTCAGTGCCCATAAAGTATTTTTAAAACACACTCATGCCCATTTGTTTGTGTATTGTCTATGGTTATTTTCACACTAAAATGGCGCAATTGAGTCATTTCAACAGGTCTTCCAGCCCACAAAGCTGAAAGTATTTACCATCTGATTCTTTACAATAAAAGTTTGCTGATCTGTAGTCTAAATCAAAAGTATTCCAATCTATCTTTTTTAATAGTTATGATATTTTGGGGTAACTACAGGTTTGAAACAATTAGATCTTTTTTTGTTGTTGAGTTGGAGTCTCACTCGGTCGCCCAGACTGGAGTGCAGTGGCCGCTCCCCACCACCGCAGCCTCGACCTGCTGGGCTCCGGCGATCCTTCCGCCTCAGCCTTCCAAGTAGCCGGAATTACAGGCATGCGCTACCACGCCCAGCTGATTTTTTGATTTATTGTAGAGATGAGGTCTTGCTGCCCAGGCGGGTCTCGAACCCGCAGGATCAGGCAATCAACTCACCTCAGCCTCCCAAAGGCGCGGGGTTACAGGCTGAGCCACCGAGCCCGGCTACAAATAGATCTTTATGATAGATTTCATCCTTTGTTAGTCACCTATTTAAACTAATTAATGTTTTATCTAGAATTAAAAATGTGTAATATATTTTAACCTAAATATTTAACTGGCATGTCTTTGTTCATTCTAACTTTCATTTTTTCTAATGCGGGTGTCAGTATCCTTCAGTCAATGATACCAGAAACTCACCTGTAGTTGGACAAACTTGGGTATTTTAACTTGCTGGAATGGGAAACACCAACATGGGAACCATGAAGTGTCTCCATAAAAGGAAGTTTTACAGTTTAGGTTTATGTTTAGTGATTTGGGAGATGGTTCAAGGAAGGAAGGCTTAAGTAGGGTTGGGTAATGTCATGAAGTGGGGGAAATTTTATGATTGTATCTTAATCCTTATCTATAAAATGAAAGAAATAAAATAAGGTTGGCCTACAATTGGTGAACCAGGGGTAATCACTCATATGAGTCACAAGAGGACTATGTCTGGTTTGGGAAATGTTCTCTTCCTTATCTGTGTTCAGATATGACTATAGAGTGATCTTGTTTTTGTCTTGAGACATTATAATCACAGAATAACTCTCTGATGCCAATGATCTGAGAAATTGTTACATTCAATAGAAGAACATTATGGACTACTTGTGAGAGCCAGACCAGGCCCTCCTAGCAATATCAAGGCCTAGACAATAGTGCTAGGCCAGCTTTCAGCTGTCAGAAGCTGTTTTTCCTAGTCTTTCCACTTGTTAGCTCTGTCTCATAAAAATGTGATCTGAGAGTCTTATTCATATTGATACATTAAAAAATTTTTTTAATGTTTATTTTTTTTTAGAGACAAGCTCTCCCTCTGCCATCCAGGCTGGAGGGCTGCGCATAATCATAGCTCACTACAGCCTCAAACTCTTGTGCTCAAGTGATCTTCCCACTTCAGCCTCCTGAGCAGCTAGGAATATAGGCACGTGCCACCACATTTAGCTATTTTTTTTATTTTTGTAGAGACAGGATCCTGCTATGTTTCCCAGGCTGATCTCAAACTCCTAAACTCAAGCAATTCTCCCTCGTCAGCTTCCCAAGGGATCGCCATTACAGGTGCAAGCTACTACACCGGGCCATATTAAAAAAATTATCTTATTTTTATTTGAAATTAGTTCTGATATCTTATTATTTTTTTTAAGTTGGTTCCTTATGAAAACTTGGACATAATTATTTTTTTAACCCATTTTTCATTTCACTTGTAGATTTCCTGGCCCCAAATAATTATCATTAATAATTAATTGGTGGTGGCCGGGCTCAGTGGCTCAGCCTGTAATCCCACGCCTTTGGGAGGCTGAGGTGAGTGGATTGCCTGAGCCCGGGTTCGAGACCCGCCTGGGCAGCGAGACTTCATCTCTACAATAAATCAAAAAATCAGCCGAGCGTGGTAGCGTGCGCCTGTAGTTCCAGCTACTCGGAAGACTGAGGCGGAAGGATCACCGGAGCCCAGCGGGTCGAGGCTGCGGTGGCCGGGAGCGGCCACTGCACTCCAGTCTGGGTGACAGAGTGAGACTCCAACTAAAAAAAAATAATAATAATAATTAATTGGTGGTAATAATTATTGTTAATCATCAATAATTAGGATTGCACATATTCAATAAAACAAATTATTAACAATATAGCCTAAGAAGGACTAAATCATTATATCATTTCCTTCAGAATATCTTTTATTACTGGCACTTTCTAAAATGTAAGCTGAACTTCAAGCCTGGATTGAATCCCAGATATGTTTAGTTCATCACAATTTTTAATGATTATAATGCTTAACATTTCTTCAAGCTTATGAATTGTTTAATATTTTAATCTAAATTATATGCTCTAGGATAGGACTTCTAGAATGTTTAAAAGAAAACCTCACCAAATTATCTCTCTGAAAAATAACGATAAAGCTAGATAAAATTATCATAAGCAACATCCTCAGAGCTCTGAAAATTGACCAAAGGCATACAGAAAATTGAGAAGTGTTTGAAATAAACATCTAAACCTTGGTAATCATAGTAGGAGTATGTTGAGTTTTACAGTGGGGTTGTTCCTTGACGTGGCAGTTTTACCAGGATCAGGAAAACCATGACAAGCAACATGTCTGTGGGTGGAGGCTGACTGTATTTGGAGCAGAGTGCAGAAAAGTTTATGCTAAAGGGCACTGTTGAAAACCATAGCTATGTCAGTGGCAACAATCAGGGAAGGCCAACATGACAGTTAGTCTCAGGTTGAGACACTGATGGTGCAATCTACATATCACAAAATAGCTAGAAGTTTAACAAAGTGACACTGGGAAAAAAAGATCTCTAGCAAACTCTAAGTGGGACAAACACAAAGAGATCTGTACCTAGACACATAGTAATCAAACTATTGAAAAGCAAGATAAAAAGAAAATCTTGAAAACAGTAAGAAAATAACATATGACATACAAGGAAACCATGATAAGATTAATAGCTTAAGCCGGGCTTGGTGGCTCAGCCTGTAATCCCGCACCTTTGGGAGGCTGAGGTGAGTGGATTGCCTGAGTCCACGGGTTCGAGACCCGCTTACGCCTCACTGGAAACAATGGATTCCAGAATGCAGTCACATGACATATTCCATGTGCTGGGGATGGGGTGGGAGAAGAAAGCAATCAAGAATTCTTTATGCAGGAAAAGCATTCTAAAAATGAAAGAAAAGTAAAGACATTTCTAAATAATAAACATTGCTAATAAACTGCCTTACAATAAATACTAAAGGAAGTCCTTTGGATAGAAGAAAATTACAACAGAGAGTAAGCCAAATACACACAAAGAAATGGACACCGGTAAAGGTAATTACCCTAATAAAGACAAGAGAAAGTACAAATATATTTTTTCTCTTTATCTTGACTGATATTAAAAAAGTAAAAAATAATAATAATAAAATTATGTCATAACATCTAACATATATTATTTAAGGATATAATAGGCGGCTCAGTGACTCAGCCTGTAATCCCAGCACTTGGGAGACCAATGCCCGCAGATTTGAGACAAGTCTGGGCAACTTGGTGAGGACTCGTCTCTACAATAGATCAAAAATTAGCCCCCAGGCATGGTAGCACATGCCTGTAGTTCTGGCTACTTGGAAGGCTGAGGTGGAAGGATCACCTGAGCCCAGCAGGTCAATAGTGGGGTGGCTGTGAGTGTGCCACTGCACTCCAGCCTGGGCAATAGAGTGAGGCTTCAACTCAAAAAAAAAAAAAAAGAAAAAGAAAGAAAAAAGAGAATACAATAGATATGACAATAATAATACAAAAAAGAAAAGAGAAGAAGCAATGTTGGAACAAAGTTTATTATATTGGAATTAAGTTAGCATTAATTTGAACCAGATGGCTTTAAATTGAGATGAATATAGTAATCCCTGAGAAACCATTGAGAAAATAACTCAGAAAAAAAGGAAAAGAAAGGAATCAAACTGATACTATAGGAAAAATATATTTAAGAAAAAAGAAGTAAAACAAAAAAAGTAAACAACAAAATGGCTGATGTAAATTCAGCCATATAAAGAATTACATTAAACACAAAAGAATTAAACAAACCAATCCAGAGATAGAGACTGGTAAAATAGATTAAAACAAAACAAAATAAACCCCAAGATGCAACCATGTTCTGTTCACAAGAGATAAAGTTTAATTTTAATGACATAAAGAGGTTAAAATAAAAGAATGAAAAAAATTGTATCATGCAAACAGTATTCATAGAAGAGCTAGAGTGGCTATGCCAATATCAGAAAAAAATACAAATTTAAGTAAAAAATGTTACTATGGGTAAGGAAGGGAAGTTGGTAATGGTCAATTCAACAGGAAAACATAAAATACATAAACCTGTATGCACTTAACAACAGAGCTTCAAAATACAGGAAGCAAAAAAAATAACAGAATTGAAAAGAAATATATAAAATTCAACAAAGATAAGGAGCAACTAGGCAGAGGACCATCAGGGATATAAAAGACTTGAACAATACTATCATCAAACTTGACCTAACTGGAGTTTCTAGGACACTCAACCCACCACACAGCAGAACATATTCTTTTCAGTTGCAGATGGAACATTCTCCAGAATAAACCACATGCTACAGAATAAGCCATAAAACATACCTCAATAAATTTGAAAGGATTAAAATTCTCAGACAGGGCACATAATTATAAATCAACAGAGGACATTTTAGGAATCTAAGTACTAGAAATTAAATAACATGTCTCTAAATAACACATATACGGCCAGATACAGTGGCTCATGCCTGTAACTTCAGCAGTTTGGAAGGCTGAGGCTGGAGAATTGCTTGAGCCCAAGAGTTTGAGACCAGACTGGGCAACACAGTGAGACCTTGCCTCCATAAAAAAAAATTGAAAAATTAGCCTAGCATGATAGTACATGCCTGTAGTACCAGCTATTCCAGAGGCTGAGGTTGAAAGAATACTTGAGCCCATGAGTCAAGGCTATGGTAAGCAGGGATTCTGCCACCGCACTCCAGCCTTGGTGACAAAATGAGACCCTGTCTTAATAATAATAATAATAATAAAATAATAATAATAACAACAACGCATATGTTTTAGCTTATATGAAAAACACAAGAAAGGCAACAACATAGAAACAGAATGTAGAGTAGTAGTTGCCTGGCGTGAGAACCAGAGTTTACTGCAAGAGACATCAGGGATCTTTTTGTGGTGATGGAAATGTTGTCAAACTAACTTGTGGCAAATATTTTATACACTTTTAAACTTGCTAAAAATCACTAAATTATACTTTAAATCAGAGAATTTTGTGGTGTGCAAGTCATGTGGTATGTATACCATATAGTATTTTAATGTTTGTAAGTAATTCATAGATCAGAGAAGATATCAAAGGAAAAGCTAGAAAATAACTAATTGAACATGAAAATTTAACACACCAAAATGTGTAATCTGTGTGTGCTAAAGGTGTGCTTACGAAAGAACTTATAGTATTTGACTCCTACATTTGAAAAGAAGGTCTGAAATCAGTGACTTGAGCTTCCAGCTAAATACTAGAAAAACAGACCAATTAAGCCCAAATTAGGGAGATTAAAATGTGAAGATGAGAAATTTTAAAAAATCAATGAACTAGAGAACAAATATAAAAATGGAGAAAAGTAAAGCAAACCAAAAGCTAGTTCACTGAAAAGTTTAATAAAATTGATAAATATTTGGGCAGACTGAGCAAGAAAAAAAAATTTACCAATTGATATGGCTGAAATGAGAGATGAGGCATCAATGGATTCTACAGTTATTAAAAGGATAAAGAAATATTATGAAAATTTTCATGGAAAAGTACAAATACTCAGATGAAATGGAAATAATCTGGAAATATATACACAAACAAGGCTCAGTAAAGATGAAGAGATAACATGAAATAGTTATATATATATTAAGGAAACTGAATTCATAATTTAAAATCTTCCCACAATGAAAATTTTAACCTTGTTTAATTCTATCAAATGGTTAAGGAAAAATCAACACCAATTATATAAAAAAATCTTTGAAATAACTAAAGAAAATGAAATATTTTTCAACTTATTCTATGAAGCCCTGATACCAACATGATGACCATTACAAGAAAATGACAGACCAAAATCCTTTATGAACATAGATATAAAAATCCTGAACATTTTTTTAAGTCAAGCAATACAAAAGAAGGCAAGAATCAAGAGCAACTGAAATTTTCCCAGTAATGACAAAAAAATCATGTAATTTACAATATTTGCAAACTAAAGAAAACAATAATGATACAATCATCTCAGTTGATCACAAATTCATTTAACAAAACTTAATATCTATTCCAAATTTTAGAAGTTAGCAAATTAGAAATATAAGAGAACTTTTCCAATATAATAAAGAACATCTACAAAAATCTACAACTAATATGATTAGTGGTGAGAGACTGAATGCATTTTTATCAAGCAAGAGAGCTCCCAATTGCTAAAACTGGAACAATTTGAGCAATTAAATTAACATAGCATTGGATGAAAACCCATATCAGCATGGACTCATGTATATTTATTTTATAAATATACATTTCTTTTATAAATATACATGAGTCCATACTGATATAAAGAAATGATTAAATAGATAAAGGGGAGGAGAAGAGACAAATCTTGTATACAGAAGAACTCAAATAATTTATATTTCCTGTTTTAAGAGGTGTGACACAACTCAGTAAAATTAGCCAGGTATGGTGTGGCATGCCTGTAGTTCCAGCTACTTGGAAGGCTGAGGTGGAAGGATCAACTGAACCCAGCAGGTTGAGGCTGTAATAGCTATGAATGTGCCACTGCATTCCAGCCTGGGTGACTGAGTGAAACTCTGATAAAATGAAAGAAAGAAAGAAGTGTCGGGGGCGGGGGGAGAAAAAAGTTTGAGAAACAACTTTTTACGAGTTTTATGGATGGTCAACTTGTCCCAAAGAAACATTCTGTTCTCTTTACATGGCAAACCTAATTTAATAGAATATGAAGTACCTGCTATTTGGCATTATTATACATGCATTCAGCCAGAGACTAAATTAGTTATGTGTCAGCATATGAAGGTTTTCATTTCTACCCATGACATTGTTAAAGGAGGATGGGACTTTAAGGATGTGGGAAAAAACTAACACAGGAAGAGGAAGTTGCTCTTCCAAGTTCATGCGAACAGATTTTGGCTTGCTGTGAAGCTTGTAAGTTTATCACTCTCTCAAATGTTCAATCAGCCCCAGGGCTATATTTTCTTGGACATATACTTATGTGATTTTTGTCTTATTTTTTAACCTACTATGTTCAACCATACAATAGCAGCTGGTTTCAATGACACTTTGAAAGTCAGCAGATTGTTCCCAACTGAGATGTTCAGCCTTGATTTTGGACTCTTCTGCCTGGTGCTTTGTGTCTTCTTACTGGCTCTTTCCCTTAAGAAAAAATATATTTGCTTTCCCCACACATATAAAACACTGCTTCCTATTTTTGCCAAAGATATAATCATCCCCTCAAATTCTCCAGGCTCACATTATTGGAATAACTTTTTAATCCTCTCCCTCTTGATCTCATATCAATTCATCACCAAGTCTTTCCAAATCTCTTACCCGAATTCTTACCTCATATCTTTACTCTTAAGATGAACTTCCTTCTCTTACCTTTATTCATTCTCTGTTCTAAAACATTCTGTATGCAACTGTTATAATACATTTTAAATATCTGTTCACTGATACCTCTTTCTGCATGAGAATCTATATTTCCCATTTTCTGCTGTAATAAATGTAAACTTCAGTATTCAACATTCAGTGCCTTATAACAACTGCTCCTATAGAATATGTCTTATATACCACAATGAAATCTGTTTGCTTATCGCCACTAAGAGTTTACCATGCACAATTTTTCACATTTAGCTCTCATAATAATCCTATAAAATAGATACTACTATCATCTCCATTTTACAGATGAGGACATTTGTTGGGAGCCAGCCATGGAGGCCCACTGAGAGTTAGGGATCAGGAAGGGCTGTTGACCCCGAGACCACTAGGATGCGTTCGGGAGCTATTGACCCCATTTCCTCCCCCTTTCTACTCAGCACTAACCAGATTAAGCTCCTGTGAGCTCAAAACATAAAAACTCTGAGAACGGAACGAACACAAGCTAACTTTAGAAGCTCATTGCTCCCATTCTTCCACAAACTGCAGCTTTGGTTTTCACACGACTTATAATTCAAACTTGTGTCACATCTAAGAGCCTTAGTATTGATCACAGGCTTCTGGGTCATGATCTTAGGATTTATTGAAGGTGTAAATTGTAGAATACAGTTTTAGAAGACAGCCATTTTGTTGAAAGAATGCGGCTGGGTTACTTGCAGGTAGCCCACTGTGAACTTTGGACTGGGCCACATTCCAAACATTCTGGGATAGGCCACTTTCATTTGTAAAGTAAATACTTAACCTTCTATAGAATTGTTTAACTTGGCATAAATCAATCAGCTTAGGATGAAAAAGGCTTATAGAATATGTCAGTCACAGATTAGGTTATCCTTTGTTATGGGATTTTAAGATTATCATATGAAAAGAGTTTAAAGGCAATCATTGATTAAGTTTTCATGGATTAAGGTTTCTGGTGGGTGGAGGACACCCCTCCCACATCTGACTTTGTGTATAAAAGACCTGTTGAAATTCCCAATAACATACATCGCTTCTGCACTAGACCGAAGTCCAGTCTTTTGCTTTCTCTTTCTCTCTTCTTCCCCCCAATCGCCGACGCCGTCTCCACCTATGGGGTACCCTGAACCCGGCTGGAGCTGGTCTCCGGCAGACATTGAAAATCAAAAAAATCACAGTAATCACCAAAGATTATGCAATTTGTAAGTGATAGAATTCTTACATTATTCCAGATCACTTAGACTCCAAAGCCTACACTCTTAACTATTATGCCATACTGATTTCACATCATCTATCTGCCTCTGTAGGTACCATTTCCTAAAATCTTTCTTCTTCTTTCCCATCTATTCCTCATACCTTAACTTTTCCAGGTTGGCTTTAATCCAAATAGTCACCCAGTGACACCATAGCTTTTTTTAACTTTTTTTTTTTAAGTTGGAGTCTCACTCTGTCACCCAGACTGGAGTGCAGTGGCCGCTCCCGGCCACCGCAGCCTCGACCTGCTGGGCTCCAGCAATCCTTCCGCCTCAGCCTTTCAAGCAGCTGGAACTACAGGCACACACTACCACGCCTGGCTAATTTTTTATTTATTGTAGAGATGAAGTCTCACCAAGTTGCCCAGGTGGGTCTTGAACCTGCTGGCTCAGACACCATAGCTTTTATATCTGGCCTTATGCACTGTATCTTTTTGCTCTTATTTATAGATGATCTGAAAAATTACAACTTTTAAATTATGTGTCTCTTGCATAATCTGTATTTCTAGAACCTAGGAAAGTGCCTGAAGCATTGAATGTGATCAATAAGTATTTACTGAATGAAAAAATATAACAAAGAATGAAATCTCTTCATCTTAGGGGGTCTCTGAGTTCTATATCTTTGAATCTGTTAAGTGGTTGTATACTTCTCTGCACATAGTAAAGATTCAGTAAAAGGGAACTCATAGTTCACTATGCTCCTTGTACTTTAAATATATCAATGAATAGACGTAATATTTTGAAATTATAATCTAGGTTCTCTTGGACTTATTCTCTTTGAGTTTGTAATAGTAAACACATAAGGCAAGCAATTATTGTACATGAAAAGGCATTCAAAGGTAGGAGCCTTTTTTCCTCACACTCAACAAATGTAGAGTTTTACATTTGTTATAACATAGTGAAAGGAAATAGAATTTTAAAATGGTAAACAAGATAGTTGAACATATGAGCAAAGGAAATCATTTAATGTTTGTGTTGCCCTTTTAAGGTCCAACAATTCATTACTGCTAATTGGAATCTATTTTAACATATATGCCTGGATAATAAGAAATAAAAAACAGCAACAACAAAAAGAAAGACAATAGTTTGCACTTACATAGTGCGCTCTACCCTTTCCATAATGATTTTGCAACCATTTCCTTCCTTCCTTCTTTCCTTCCTTCCTTCCTTCCTTCCTTCCTTCTTTTCAAAATAACACAAGCCAGGATAGTTATTATTCTCCCAATTTTACTTACAATGCTATTGAAACACTGAGATTAAATTATTTTTCCAAGCGATTGGGCCAGTAAGTAATATAGCTGGGACCAGGAGTCAGGCTTTCTGAATCCTCATCCAGTATTCTGACATGTATGAATGTTACTGCTTTTGCAATCAATAATTTATTCACAATTACATGCTTTGTGATTTAGGGGTATATTTGTTAAACAGTGCTACCACCTGCTGGTAAGTTTTCCAATAACTCACATCATAGAAAATCCTGGAAGAGCAAAAATAAATAAATAAAAAGATAACCAATACAATTTATTAATAAAACTACATTTATTTACTACATTCTCCAATTGCCCTTCCTATTATGCTTATTGTATCTGCTAGACACACCTTTATAAAGTAACCAAATAAATCTTGTGAAATTAAGTGTCTAAACACATATTTCTCTGCTCCAGAACTTGTAATTAAGTTAATTTTGTCTACTTTCTAGAATGTCTATGTTTGGGAGAGCATTTTATTGGTTTTTAAATAAGACAGTAATGCTGAAACTGTGTACACATAAAAATCACCTGTTAAGGGATACTTAAAAAAAATCTGAGTTTCTCTTCTGAACATTCTAATTCTGTCACTTTGGACATGGACTCAGAAAAAAAATGTTCTTTTTAATGAGCACTCTGAATTTCTCATGATGAGGAAAGTTAGAAAATTCTGACATAAGAAAATGATTTGTCTTGGCTCTACCCTTCACTGGCTCTGTGAGTCAGATCAGATCAAAGAACTCTTCTAAAACTCAGATCTTCATGAGAGTAATGCAGGGACCATAGCAGAATCTAATCACAAATATTGACTAAGAACACTCAATTGTGGACTTACTCTTTCCAAATAAAAAGTTTTTTGAATAGCCATAAAGTTGATCTATAGAAGACAAATTCATATATGATAACTGAATTTTCACAGATGAGAAAGCTTGTTATATTGGATTGTACTTCCGATTAAGTATTCCACTGTACAGTGAAAAAGTTACCAAAAAATGTTAATCATGCAAAATTAAGGGAGAAAAGAAAAGAAAGACATCGGCAAATTTAGGAAATTAAGAATTAAAGTGTTTTTAAATTAGATGTTCTGTCATAATCCTTTATCCACTCTGAATGTAACTGAACGATGTCAGAGCAGAAAGATAACAACCACTAGATACTGTAAGAAATTCCTGGCTGTAATTCCATAGTCAACAGCCTCCAGATGCTGAACTCCAATATCCCACAGTTATTAGGGGAAAAAGAAAATTAGTAAAGATTTAGCCTTACTTGGAGAGTATTGGGTGTGTGGATGAGCAATGTTAGAAGGGAGTGGAGGATGATTCAGAATAGATTGACCTGGGGAAAGAAAGATGAACCCATTAGGTATCTTTCAGACCAATTCTCTATTCCCTCATTAACTTGCAAATCCAATACTATTAGCATAAAAGATCCTTCTGGTAAGGAAACCACTTGCAACTCAGTAAAAATAAAGAACAAGAATACAGAAACTGTGAATTCTGCTTCCTACATCTTTGTCCTCAGACTCATCTTTCATGTGGTAAGTAGGCATATTCTTCAGGGACAGGTTGTTTAAGTCTGAGGTAGGGAGGCTAGAAATGACTTTGCTAGCTAGTGTTGAACATTTTTTAATTCACAGACATGACTTCATCTGGTCATTAAAGATCTTCCTCCTTATTCATTGACTAAATGTCTCTGGCTACCATTGTAAAACTTTGAAGGTGTCTTTCAGTCTAACTAGATTTTACCTATGAGGGAATGTGAGCCATGATACAACAGTGAAGCTGAAACTGATTGTTTCACAGAGCAGATAAACTGATCATTTGTCTAGCTGATGGAAGATCTCCACTGAACTACTCTATTCAAAGTGGCAATTACAACATGGTCATCTTTTAAACCTGGTTATGTTAATCTGGTGCATCAAGCTGCTTCCTACCTAGAAGACAGCAGTTTGTCAGTGCATCAACCTGAAAAGAGTTAATTTTATTAATCGCCCAATGTATTACAATGCAAGGGAAAAAAAACCCATTTGTGCCAAAAAGAATCTTTTCCCATTTTTTGCTGAATATATGAAGTATCTGAATTTAGAGATGACAGGTAGGTATTTCTAATTTTATAGTCAAGAAATTAACATCTGCCATATCATTTGCCTACTATAAAACTGTTCCACAGATCTCCTCCATCATATTGAATAGCATTACGTTTGGTCAAGTCAGAAATCTAGGAATATTTCTTTATTCTATTGTTCTTTCTCCCACTTCCAAAGTTCTATCTATTTCCAAGATTTTCATTTTTACCCCCTAAATATCTTTGAATCTGCTTAGTCTCTCCATTCCCAGTGCCATCTAATAGCCAAAGTCTCTATCATAACTGACTAGTATTACTAAAATAGCTAGCTTAAAAAAAACTTCCTTTCTTTAATTTTATTCCTTTTCGGTTAGTCTTCTATTCCGAAACCAGAGCAATATTTCCAGAATACAAAAAATTATCATATTTTATGCTCTGCTTGGAATCTTTCAAGTCTCGACTATTTTCCTTAAGAGCTTGCTATTCAAAAAGTGGTCCATGAATAGGCAGTGTTAGCATCACCCAGGAGTTTACTGGAAATGCAGAAGACATGCATATGCACGCGCGCGCACACACACACACACACACACACACACACACACACACACACACACTCGATGTCTCAGGAGTCATGCAAGAGTATCCTAGATGAATTCAGAAAACAACACACATTTTGTAAGCAGCAATGCAGATGGTATTATATGCAGGGTAAATAATTCAGCCTTTCCTGGGTCTGTGGAACTAGAACCTCATCTATAATCATTTCTATGTGCCTGAGGCAGGTTTCAGGAATGTGAGTCTGTGTTTTCCATATTCATAGGCACTCAGTGGGTATCCTGTCTTTTTAGTGTCACAATCGACATTGCTTACATATTTAACTGAAGACCCCTGTTTTCAGTGCCTTATTATAGAGCATTCTCCTAACACTAAAATGGCTTTGGAGAAAGAAAGACAATTTTAAAAGACTCAAACACTTAGAGCACACTAGAAACATGTAAAAAACAAGACAGTCATGTAGAAGCCAAAGCCATGGCATAGTTGGTATGACCAGTATCCCTACTACTGCTATTGACATAGAAGCTGACAACATTCCTGACAAAACAGATGAGACTTTATGTGACTACAGGGTAAAAATCCCTTCTAATAGCATCCTATACAGATACACACCTCTCAGAAGCTCTGAGAATAAGAAAGTGAAAATAGAAAGGGATAATGATCCCCTGCAGTATAATACAGAAAGATTTTTTTTTTTTTTTGAGATGGTATCTCACTCTATCACCCAGGCTGGGTGCACAATCACCCAGGCTGGAGTGCACAATCACAGCTCACTGCAACCTTGACCTCCTGGCCTCAGGTGATCCTTCTACCTCAGTCTCTCAAGTAGCTGGGACTATAGGCATGCACCATTGCACCCTAATTTTTTTTTCTTTGTAGACATAAGCTCTCTCTATGTTGCATAGGCTGGCCTCCAGCTCCTGGGCTCAAGCAGTCCTCTCTCCTCGACCTTATAAAGTGCTAGGATTAAAGGTGTGAGCCACCGTGCCTGTAAATTCTGGAAGATTTTAAAAGAAAATACCCATTCGTATGGCCTGGTCTATTGTATGGTCTGCCAGAGAATGCAGCACAGCACAATCTGATTTGACAGAGTTCTTGTGAAAGCAGGGGTATGTTCTAAAACTCTCTTGTGAGTGAAGACAACATTACAAATAAAGATGAGCAAAGAGCTACCGTGGTTTTAGAGCAGTGTCTTAAAGTTGTAGGAGATAAAGACATCGTGAAGTCAGGTGCTGGCATGGAGATGAACTTGGGTAAAGAAAAAAATAAATATGAGGCTATTCCCCCAAACCTCCCACCTCCCAATAAAAAACTCAGAGATGAGGTTCAGCTGGTTTAAAAAAAAAAAAAAAGCCAGACTAGCCTGAAGTCAAAAGGTTGCAAGTGTATCGATGTCAAGGAGCTCCAGCAGGAGAGGCAACTCTTCTTCAGCATGGAAGCTAAGGACTTGAGCCTAACATCTAATGTCTAGAAGCACCTCAGTGATGAAAAAAGTAAGGCTCACCTAAAAAACAGTCCCTCACCTACCCAGCAGGCCCAGTCCAACAAAGTTGAGAAAGTAATCAAATGTGATATGAGCAAGACTAAGAAGCCACACCTAATAGGACCGCTGTGTTCGTGGGGAACAGAAAAGGGTAATGAAAATAAGGAACCCCATAAAGATGAGAAGCCCCATGTAGTTGAACTGGACCAGGTGGATAATGAGCAGGATGCAGATGAAGAGAATAATGTAGATAATGAAGACATAGTGATGAACGATGTTATCTCTCCTGATAATGTCTGTCTCTTGCTAACCTGGCTGACTCAGTCCAATAAAGTAAAAGCTATCCAATGTGATATGAGGTACACTGAGGACCATCTTATTTTACCACCTCAGCAATCTAGGTTTTAAATGTCTGTGTGCTTTTCCTGAACACTTTTCCCATGCCACCCCAACTCCTTCCTTGCTGACTCCTACTTATTCTTTATTCCTCTAACAAACTTCCCATGGTGGGTTAGGATAGGTGTTTCAGCCGAGTACCGTAATGAAACTCTATGATATTATACAACTTCTACTATTTTAATTATCTGTAGTCTTCAAAAGACTGTAAGTACTCTAGAAATGGAAACAGTTTTATCAATTGGCTGTTGTGTACACAACATCAATAGCACATATTAAGTGCACAATAAATGTTTACATAATAAATATTGAGGGGGAAAAAGACACCTGATCATCTAGTTCATTTTTTTTCTGCCAAACTATGTAGAAAAGTTATTTATGTATTTTTTCAACTTTTAAAAAACCTAGTTTTGGAAACCCAGGCTGAATGCAGTAGAAAGATGTAATTACCCGGGAAAGGTTAGCGAAGAAGAGGCAACCCAAAAGGCAATATCCCAGAAAGAAGGTTAATTCAAAGCCACAAAGCTTTAGTCTGACCAAGAGGTATGAAGGATGGCAGTAGATGAGGAAGACACTGAGCAAGTAAGTGTCTGAGCAAGAGAGTTTGAAGTGAAACAAGAAATGTGAAAAAAATTAGAGTCAAAAAAGAAAGAAAGAAAGAATAGCCTATAAAAGGAAATCTGAAACATTAGAAATCTATGGTTCAAGAAGGAGTAAATAAAGAATCCAACTGTTATTTTTGAATATTGAATTGTGAATTGAACTGTGAATATTGCACTGGTTCCCTTTCAAGGTTATTTCTTCCTACTGCCTTCATTCCTTTCATCTATAAATACTTTGTACTACTTAACAAAGAAGAGGAGTTTATGCTTCAAATGATGAGATTTGCATTTTTTAAATGCTGTTATACTCTATACAGCTGCTATGTGGAGAATAAAATATTGGATTTCCCGAGCAGAGGCTAGGAGACCAGTGACAGTGATCCAAGAGAACAATTATAAAAATCTAGGCAGGGATAGTGACAGTGAAGGTGGAGAGGATGGTAACACGTTTGAGTGATATTAAAGAGTCAGGGTTGAGGAAATGAAATAGGAACTAAAATGTAACTTCCTTCACTTAAAAAATATTTTAATATTTGATTATATCCAACATATTGCTCAGAAAATCATAAGTGGTTCATTTCAAGATAATTACCTGAGTAACATATTGCTGAGAAATCATAAGTGATTAATCTCAAGATAATTACATGAGTACTATAAATAAAGAAGAGTTCAGGCCACATCCCTATTACTCCTAAGATTTAACCAGGAAATTAATTTTTAAAAATTAAATTCCCAATATGTACTTACTTTGACTATAAATAAGAAATTTAATAACAGCAAAAAAAATCTGATGGCTGGGTTCTATCTTATAGAGCAGTTTTCCTCTCCTTTATTATTATGATCAAGCAATAGTGAAGTTTTATGCAGGCCTCTAATTAGAGTTATATCTTGAGGAGGCATCAGGGAAATTCTAAGCCTCTTATTTAAAAATTGTTTTTTTCTAGCCTAATTTCAAGATATTCTAGGAATAAAAATTGTTATTCCCAGGAAAATAAATAAATAAAGTCTCAATAAACTAAGGCATAACCATCCCATAGAGGTTAAGGGTACCACCAAGGTCCAGTTATTTGAAACTACTTATTACCTAAGAGAGTAACTTGCAGACTTTTAAGTTCATGTCATTTTATTTTACTGTTTTGTACTGCCAATACAAAGTGTTAAAAGATACGTGAATTTACAAGCAGAGTCAAATTAAAATCTATTGGCATTAATGTTTAAAGAAATAACATTTTAATGTTTAAAACGTGGAAAAGATATAATCTCCAAATACAGCAGATTCTTCCTCTTTCTTTCTTCCTTCTTTCCTTCCTTCCTTCCTTCCTTCCTTCCTTCCTTCCTTCCTTCCTTCCTTCCTTCCCTTTCCCTTTCCCTTTCCTTTCTTTCTTTCTTGAAGTTGGAGTCGCACTCTGTCACCCAGGCTGGAGTGCAGTGGAATGCTCATGGCCACCACAGTCTTGACCTGATGGGCTCAGGTGATCCTTCTGCCTCAGCCTTCCAAGTAGCTGGACCCACAGGCATGTGCCACAATGCCTGGCTAACTTTTGGATTTATTGTAGAGACAAGGTCTCGCCATGAAGCTTAGGCTGGTCTCAAATCCCTGAGTTCAGGCAGTCTACTCACCTCTGCCTCCCAAAGATTTCTTTACATTGAATAAATTTAACTTAAACACACACTTACACAGACACATGTATCTCATTGTATGAGGAACTTCTGCTTCTAGTTGTGACAGTGTAACCAATATCAAACTAGCCTATCATCTATATAAACAGTAATGAAAGTAAATAAATATATGTGAGGTAACTGTTTTCAGGCATTAAACAGTCATGCCTGGGTGACTGAAAATTCTTGGATAGCTCAAAACTATAATCTCTGAAGGAAAAGAAACTTATGTGATGAGCTCCCACCATTACAGCAGTATGGTGGAGCAATTTTCCAACCTCAGTGCAATGAACTAGAATTCAAGGTTTGGCCTTTCTGGTTGTCAGCTAAATGCCCAGAATATTATACAGGCAATTATTCAGTATTGAAGAAGCAAAGACCTGAGATCAGAGAAGCAAAAGCAAGTAGAATATATAAAGCAGAGCTATCTGTGCTGAGATTGTCTTCAAGTTCATGGTCAAGGATGTACTATGCACACGCAGCGAGAGATATCAAGAGACTTACCAGAATGCTGAAAATAAAAGTGAAAATGTAGCAAAGATACCATCTGTCAAGCAGTTCTAGGGACCACTGGAGGTCTGGCTTGGCAGTCGACAGACTTTGTTAATGTCTTGTTAATACCATGTACATTCAGCTCAGTCCAAATGCCAACTTTGGGAGTAAGAACCAACCCTTAGAGGAAAGCCTACTTTAAACCTACCCTGAAAAAGATTGCAACCAAGTCCTAGAAGATCTGTAAAGAAGAAACAGTTTGAAGGTTTGACTCCACTGGTAAAAGGAGTTTGAGAAACACATTGGTCTTTCCAGAGATTCTCCCTAACAAAGCATAAAAATCAAGCCTAGACAGCCCAAGGTGATCAGTTAGTAACTTTACTGCATGCATTGCTAAAAGAAAAAAAAAAAGCCAACAATCCAACATTTTACAATGTTTAACAACAATGTACTATATACAAGGAAAAAAATTAGACATACTGTGAAGAAAAAAATCAAAGTGTTTTATCTATTTTCTCATTCAATAACAACACTCATTCAATACAAATTTCTGTGATCAAATGTATGGAGATCTCTCCCCACATGCCAAGCAAATAATCAGTTCTGCAGTGGATACGAGGTGAATGCCCTCCAATTAAGTTCTGACACTATGCATCAGATATCATGGTTGAAAGCTCAGTCTCACAAAATTGACCTCCTTTAAACAATAATCACAAGTCTAGACATCCAGTACCTCTGACCTACTGATTTCAAGTTACTGTCTTTGGGTTCAATTACTTTGGTAAAGTGTCTCAATGTACTCTCTTACTTATATATACTGGTTTATTATAACAAATATTATAAAAGATACAGATGAAAAGATGCATAGGTTAAGTTATAGGCGAAGGAGGGAAGAGTACCCATGTTCTCCCTGGCCATGACATCCTCCAGGAACTTCCAGGTGTCCAACTATCTGGAAGCTCTCCAAATCTGCTACTCTTGTTTTTTTTTTAAATGGAAGTGTCATTACACAGGCATGATTAATTAAGTTATTATCTATTGACGATCAACTTAATCTTCAGCCCCTCTTCCTCCCAGGAGGTCAGATATAGGGCTGAAAGTTCCAATCTTCTAATTATGCCTTGGTTTTTCTAATGACTAAAATGCCTAACACATATAAAACAACTGATTTTAAACATTATACAGGAGAAAATGGCTAAGAAAGAACACTCAGAGACCTACACTGATGATATTCTTAAATATCTGGTTGAATACTGATCTGCACATGGATGAGGGGAAAAAACCCTACCCCAAATAAGGAAAGAACTATGAAAAGCAGTGTGTCAAACAATTTCTACAATCCACACAAAAATAGGAAATGTTTTGTGATTCCATTACCAGACTTGAAAGACTCAAATCCAATGAAAATGGGATAGAGTTCACAGATGGATATCAACTTATTGATGGGGCTACATTGTTCTGGGCCTATACTAACTAGTCCTAAAAACAAGGCTCAAAAGTATAAAATCCTTCTGCATCTAAAGTCAACATTCTTTTTTTTTTTTTTTTTTTTTTGAGTTGGAGTCTCACTCTGCTGCCCAGACTGGAGTGTAGTGGCCACTCCCAGCCACCGCAGCCTCGACCTGCTGGGCTCCAGCGATCCTTCCGCCTCAGCCTTCCAAGTAGTCGGAATTAAGTCAACATTCTTTAAAGAAATACAATTCAATTCAGCTTTCAACAATACTCAACATCTATAAAAAATAACCAAACAGGCAAAAAAGCAACAAAATATAATCTATATCAATAGAAAAACTAGTCCATAGAAACAGGTCAAGAAATGCTGTAACTGATTAATATAATAGTAACAATGCTAAAACAGCTATGACATAGATTATAAATATTCTCAAAGATTAAAAAGAAAGTTTGAACATAATGATTAGAGAACTGGAAGAGTTTTTAAAAACCATAAATCAAATTTTTAGAAATAAAAAATACAATATCTAAAATAAAAAATATACCAGATGAGATTCAGAGAAAAATTTGAAAATAATAAAGAAAATATTAGTCAGTCACCAAATTTATCTATAGATTTAATTCAGTCCAAAACAAAACTTCAGGAAATATAGACCCAAAGATCAATAGAAAAAAATTGATATTTTAGAAATAGACTCACACTTGCATATATGGTCAATTGTGTTTTGATACCAGCACCAAAATAATTCAAAAGGAGAAAGATAGTCTTTCAATAAATAATGCTGAGAAAAAAGTAAAAACAAAGAAACAAAAAAAAGTTAGTTTAAAAGCAAAAGAAAAAAAGAACTTTTTTGTCTTCTACCCCATATTCCTCATAAAAGCAATTTAAAATGTATCACAGACTAAGCATAAAAGTTAAAACTATAAAGTTTACAAGATAATATATTGCAGGAAATATTGATGATTAGTAAAAGGCAGATTTCTCAGACAAGAACAAACATCATTAACCATAAAATTTTTAAAAATCAGACTTCATCAAAATCAAAACTTTCAGCTCTTTAAAAAAATTACAAAACCCATGCTATACCAACAAAAATTTTGCAATATATAGCTGAAAAATAATATTTGTATCCAGAAAATGTAAATATCTCTTATGACTCAAAAACCCAGACCATAATTCAATTATTTGAATGGGAAAAGACCCTTCATGAAAATATATATGAAATCAGGTACTATTACAATATAATTGAAGTGTTTTATTGTCACTTCCCCGGTTTAAAGCATTTGACATATAGCTATCTAATTCCATTCCATAGTAAGTCAGAGATGCTTGGTCTTCAAAATTTTTTCATGAGTATTACTGTGAAAGTTGTGCTACAACATAATCATTTTCTCTTTTTAAGGTTTTGCTGCTTTCTGCCACAATGTTAATTGATGTGTTACAAGTGATCAAAAAACTACTTGAGAGATCCAATTTGAATTCTTGTGGAAAAGGAGGAATAGACACCTAAAGGAATCAACCAGTTTTATATAAACTTGAAAGAGAGAAATGGAAATAGAATGTACTTTGTGACTTGTATGAGACACTGAACATTATGTAGGCTGTTATTTTTCTCAATAATAAAAGAAGAAATATAAAGATATACAAATACATATGCATATAAAAGATATACAAATACATATGCATATAAAAGATGCATTCATTGCCAATTATCAAATTAAAATAACAATGAGATACCACTAGATACCACCAGAAAGGATAAAATTAATAGGAATGGTAATACCAAGTTTTGGGGAGGATGCAGAACAATTAGAAATCTCAAATTTTGCCCCTTAAAGTGTAAAATTATAAAGCCACTTTGAAAAATTATTTGGTAGTTTATTTTAAAGTTAAACAAACATGTACAACATGATCCATAATTTCCACTCAGAACTAACTACTCAGGGCAAATGAAAACATGGTCATATCAAGACTCGTATACAAATGGTCATAGAAATGTAATAATATCACTAAACTGGAAATAATCTGTTTATGACCAAGTAAATGGTTAAACAACTTGTGATAAATTTGTACGAGGGAATAATAGTAATGAAACAAAACATTAAATCATAATGCATGCAATGTTATGGATGAATTTCAAAAATATGTTAGGAAAAACAACATATATTTTATGATTTCAGTTATATGAAGTTCTAGAACTGACAAGATTAGTGGTTACTTGATGATGGAGACAGGATAGTAAATAGATTGATTGAAAGGGGGAATAAAGGAAGTTTTTAGAAGTGATGGAAACATTCTGCCTTGATTGGAGTGATGGTTACATGAGTATATACATTTTTCAAAACTCAAACTACACACAATGCATTTACCTCAATAAAGTTAATTTCAAAATCATTCAGTGTTTCTTATTTTACAGCACACTGGTAAAAATTTATATGAAGAGTTGCTATATAATAAGAAATATATATTAGATTTATACGCCTTTTCTTGGCACATGAACTTCTGAGTAATGGAGTGCTAGCTACAATCTCTTGTTCTTATATATTGGTCTTTGACTCCAGTTCCTAATCCTTTGAAACTGCTTGGGTGACAGGAGCATCTTTTGTTCTAATGAGGTGACTTTTAATGGTTCCTGAATGAAGTCTGGTTACCAGAAAGACCAAGCCATGATTAGAATTGTGGAACTTTTAGTCCCATCCCCATACTCCAGGAAGGAGAGACAGGCTGGAGATTGAATTAATAATTGATTATGCCTATGTGATGAAGCCTTCATAAAAATTCCTGAACTACAAAGTTTGAAGAGTTTCCAGGTTACTAAACACATGGTGTACTGAGAGAATGGCACTGTCAAAAAAGGCATGAAAGCTCCTTACCTCTTCCTACACACTTTGCCCTATGTATGTGGCTGTTCACCTGTATCCTGTATAATATCTTATATTAATATAAAAAACTGGTAAACATAAATGTTTACATGAATTATATGATTTGTTCCAGCAAATTAACTGAACTTAAAAGGGGTTCAGTCAATTTATAGCCAAGTTGAAAAGAGGTGGTAGTAAACCACTACTTGTAATTGGTGTCTGAAGTAGGTCACAGTCTTGTGGAATGGAACTCTGAACTTGTGGAATTTGATGCTATCTGCAGGGAAATGGTGTCAGGACTGAATTAAATTATAGGACACCCTGTTGGTGTCTGCTGGAGAACTGCGTGGTGTGTGAGAAAAAAATTCCCACACATTTTGGTGACCAGAAGTGTGAGAGTATTGACTGTAAAAGAGAAAGAAAAGAAAGTTTGTTTTTCCCTCACAAAAAAAGTTTGTTTTTCTTGGTCAACTTGGGGAAGCATCCATTTCCAAAAGGAAAAAGGTAAATGACTAGTCAGAAATAAGTTATTTTGTTGACTAGTTGCATTTGTCCTTCCCATCTTTATTTAGATTTATCTGACGTGGCTCTCTATGTTCCCTAATAAAGTTAAAAAAATATATATATATGGAAAAAGGGTAAAAGTACAGTATGTACTTTAAAAGCAATATTTGCCATTGTCTGCCATTGATACCCAAAGAGCTGAGCTCATGGTCAGCAAAGTCATACACCTAATGAACAGGTCTTATTGGTCTTTAGTTTGGAGAGCCTTAACTTCTTCGTATTGCCAGATCACCTTTGGAACTGAGGCTGGAAGATGTATTTAACTTATAGTAGAAGTAAGCAATATTTTTAAAACAAATGCGTCATTTTTATTTGACCAAAGAGTAATGATCTATAATATCTCTCCTTACAAATTTTACGTACGAGAGTTTAGCATAGTTACACTTAAATTCACTGTGTTTTTATAAACATAATTTGAAACACCTCTTCTCAAAGTAGATGATGCTAAATATTCTTTAACTAAAGTGTAAGAATTGACTAGAAAAATCCAATTTTGTAAAATTTGTATATGAAAATAAATAATGAATAATTTCTGACTTTTTCTCTCTAGAGCAGCACACCTTATATTTAATGAAAGTTCTACTGATCTTGTCAAATATAGTATTTTGAACCTGTCAACTGTAACAAGAGAGATACATTTGATATCTAGGAGAGATACTCTGAAGGGTTTAACTTATGACACAAAAAACTTGATTGAGATTAAAAATAGCAACTTTTTTTTTAAAAGATGTGGGATACAATTCAGAGTTAGGTATACAAACTGATTATATAAGTACCCTTGTTAATGAGATGTGCCCCTCCCTCCCCTAGCAGTTTCCCTCAACTGCCAATCCCATCTCCGTTCCCCTGGCAGTTTCCCACTACTGCCAATCCCTTTCTTATAGTATTATGATAATTGTTCAAGATTCAATTGTGAGTGAGAACATATGGTACTCTGTTCTTTGTTTCTGTGATAGATCACTGAGTATGATCGACTCTAAATCCATCCAAGTTGCTGTCAAGTCCATATGTTTGTGGACTTCTTTATGGCTTCATAATATTCCATTGTGTATATGTACCACATTTTTAAATTTAGTTCAGCTTCAATGGGCAGCATGGTTGGTTCCATGTTTTTGCTATTGTGAATAAAGCTGCAACAAACAAACGTGTGTAGGTATCTTCTTTGTAGAATGATTTGAGTTCCTCTGGGTATATTCCCAATAGGGGAACTGCTGGGTCATATGGCAGGTCAATTTCTAGTTCTTTCAGAAATCACCACACTGTCTTCCAAAAAGTTTATACTAGTTTGCATTCCCACCAGCAGTGTAGAAGTGTCCTTTTTTCTCCACATCCTCGCCAACATCTGTTGTTGTTTGTTTTCTGAGTGATGGTCATTCTTACTGGGGTTAGGTGGTCTCTCAGTGTGGTTTTCATTTGCATTTCTCTGATGATGAGTGAGGCTGAGCACTTGTTCATCTGTCTGTTGGTTGCCCATATATCTTCTTTTGAGAAGTGTCTATTCATGTCTTTTGCCCACTTTTTAATGGGGCTGTGTGTTTTTTTCCTTTTGGCACATTTGAGTTCCTTGTAGATCCTAGCTGTTAGGCCTTTGTCAGGTATACAGTTGACAAATATATTTTCCCATTCTGTCTCCCTGCTCTCTTGATGGTTTCTTCTGCTTTGTAGAATCTCATCAGTTTCATGAGGTCCCATTTGTCTATTTTATTTCTTATGGTATGGGCACTTAGGGTTCTGATCAGGAATTGGTTGCCAGTTCTAATTTCTATAAGGGTGTTTCCTGCATTTTCTAAATTCTTATAGTTTGAGGTTTTACGTTTAGGTCTTTGATCTATTTAGAGTTAATTTTAGTATATGGTGATAGGTAGGGGATCTGTTTCAATCTTCTGCATGTGATCAGCCAGTTTTCCCAGCACTATTTACTGAATAGGTTCTCCTCTCCCCAGTGGTTGCTGTCATATGCTTTGTCAAAGATGAATTGGTTGAGAAATTGAGACTTTGCTTCCATAATCTCTATCCTGTTCCATTGGTCTATATGTCTGTTCATGTGCCAATATCAGGCTGTTTTGATTACTGCAGTCTTATGGTCAAGTTTGAAATCTGGAAGTGTGATACCTCCTGCTTTATTTCTTTTGCTAAGGATTGTATTGGCTATTTCTGGTCGTTTATGCTTCCCTATGAATTTCCTTATTGTCATTTCCAGGTCTGAGAAGAATGATGTTGGTAAATTAACAGGTACTGCGTTAAATCCGTAGATTGCCTTTGGTAGGATGGACATCTTAACAATGTTGATTCTTCCTATCCATGAGCATGGAATGTTTTTCCATTTGTTTGTGTCTTCTTGGATTTCTTTGAGCAGTGTTTTGTAGTTCTCATTGTAAAGGCCTTTCACTTCTCTGGTTAGTAAGATGCCGAGGTATTTCTCTCTTTTGTGGCTATTGTGAATGGGATTGTGCTTTTGATTTGGGTCTCTGTCTGCTTGGTTTTGGTATATAGGAATGTAACTGTCTTTTGCACATTTATTTTGTACCCTGAGACTTTGCCAAAGGCCTTTATCAGTGCAAGCAGGTTTTTGACAGATTTTCAAGGTATAGGATCATATTGGCAAAGATGGATAACTTGACTTCCTCTTTTCCTATTTGGATATCTCTGATTTCCTTCTCTTGCCTATTTGCCCTTGCTAGGACTTCCAACACAATATTGAACAAGAGGGGTGAGAGTGGGCACCTTATCTTGTTCCAGTTTTCAGGGGAAATGATTCTACTTTCTGTCCATTTAGCAATATGTTAGCTGTGGGTTTATTGCAGATGGCACTTACTATTTTGAGGCATGTTCCTTCTATACCTAGGTGTTTGAAGGTTTTTATCAAGAAGGGATACTGGATTTTATCAAAAGCTTTTTCTGCATCTAATGAGATAATCATGTGGTTCTCGTTTTTACATCTGTTGATGTATTAAATTATATATATGGTCTTGCAAATGTTGAACAAGCCCTACAACCTGGGGATGAAGCCTACTTGGCCATGGTGGATGATTTTTGAGATATGTTTTTGGATCTGATTTGCTAGAATCTTGTTAAGTAATTTTGCATTTATGTTCATCAGGGATATTGTCCTGTAGTTCTCTTTTATTGTTGGGTCTTTACCCGGTTTGGGTATCAATGTGATGTTAGCTTCGTAAAATGATTTGGGGGAGAATTCCATCTTTCTCAATTGCTTGGAATAGTTTCAATAGGATTGGTTCAGCGCCTCCTTACATGTTTTACAGAATTCTGCTGGAAAGTCATCCAGTCCAGGGCTTTTTTAAAAATAGGTATTTTCGTATGATAGAGGCAATTTTCTGGGTTGTTATTGGCCTATTTAGTGTCTCAATGTCTTCTTGTTTCAACCTGGGGAGGTTGTGTGATGTCAGAAAGTCCTCTATTTCATTTAGGTTATCAAGTTTGTTTCCATATAGGTGTACATAGTAATCTCTGATAATCTTTTGTATTTCTTTGGGGTCAGTTGTGATTTGATCTTTTGTATTCCTGATTGTGTTTATTGGAATTTTTTTCTCTTTTTCTTGGTCATTTTGGCTAGGGGGTCCATCAATTGTGTTAATTCTTTCAAAGAACCAGATTTTTGCTGATGTTTTCTATGACATTTTTGTCTTCTATGTCCCGTATTTGGGCTCTTATTTTTGTGATTTGGATTCTTCTGTTAAAGTTGGAGTTTGGTGGTCTTCTCTTTCCAGCTCCCTTAGGTGATTTTTTAGGCTCTCCACTTGTGATCTTTCCATTTTCTTGTTGTGTGGTCATAGAGATATAAATTCCCTTCTTAGAACTGATTTCATGGCATCCCAGAGGTTTTGGTAAGATGTATCTTCATTTTCATTTATTTCCAGGAATCTTTTAATTTCTGCTTTGATTTCAGTGTTGATCCAGTAGTTTTCAGCTCCATGCTGTTTAGTGTCCATGTCTTTGTGGCTTTGGGGGAATTTTTTTGGTGTTGATATTTATTTTCATTCCACTGTGGTCTGAGAAGGTGCATGGAAATATGTCAACCTTATGGAATTTGTTTATGCTTGATTTATGGTCAAGGATGTGATCAATCTTGGAGTGCATTCCATGTGGTGATGAATAAAATGTGTATTCTGTGGTTGTTGAGTGGAATAATCTGTAGGTATCTATGAGTCCATTTGGTCAAGAGTCAAGTTTAGATTCTGGATCTCCTTGTTGATATTTTGCCTCAATGATCTATTAGGGCTGTTAGTGGGGTATTCAAGTCCCCTGCTATAATAGTGTTAGAGTTAATATATATATTAGCTTACTTAGTAGTTGCTTTATAAATGCTGGTGCTCCTGTATTGGGTGCATAAATGTTTAGGATGGATATTTCTTTTTGATGGATTGAACCTTTTTTCATTATGTAGTGTCCTTTTGTAACTTTTAAAATTTTCAATAGCTTAAAGGTTGTTTTGTGATATTAAGATAATGACTTCTGCCTTCTTTTGTGCTCTATATGCCTGGAAATTCATTCTCCATCCTTCAACTTTGAGTCTGTACGCATCTCTTGTGGTGAGATGAGTTTCCTGGATGCAGTAAATAATTGGGTCATGGTTTCTTATCCAGTTTGCCATTTTGTGTCTTTTCAGTGGTGCATTTAGTCCATTCACATTCAGGCTAATTATTGAAATGTGATTGTTTATCCCCGTCATGAGGCTCTTATAAAGTTTTTCTTTGTTTGCTTGCCATCTTTTGACTTTGGGGTTGATATATGTGTGTGTCTTCGAGTTTCTTGTTTTGCTGTATTCTCTGTTGATTCTGTGCTCTGCTGTTCTCTTAGGAAGTGTATGGTCATTCTTTTTTTTCTTTCTTTCTTCTGTGTTTAATACCTTCTTAAGTGTCTCCTGTAGAGCCGGTCTGTAAGCTGTATAGTCTCCTAGGGATTGGATGTCTGGGAAGGATTTTAATTCTCCATCATGATGAAGCTGAGCTTGGGTGGGTAGAAAATTCTTCGTTGAAATTGTTTATCTTTGAGGACTTACAATATTGTACATCAGTCCCTTTTTGCTTGTAGTGTTTCTGCTGATAGATCTGCTGTTATTCTGATTGGCTTTCCCTGGTCGGTAGTCTGATGTTTCTCTCTTGCTATGTTTAGGATTTTTTCTTTTTGCCTACTTTGTGTAGGTGAACTACTATGTGTCTAGAGAATGATCTTCTGATTTGATGTTGTGGGGAGGTTCTCTTTATCTCTTGTGCTTGGCTGGTCACATCTCTGGTGAGGTAGGGGAAATTTTCTTGGATTACCTCCTGGAATACTTACTCCCAGTTGTTCTCCATTTTCCTTTCTTCTTCTGGGTTACCAATCAAACATAGTTTCGGTCTCTTGACATAATCAAACATCTCTTGGAGGTTTTGTTTTTTCTTTCTGAGTCTTCTTTCTATGTTTTTTACAGATCAGGTTAATGCCATGTTCTGGTCTTCAAGTTTTGAGATTCTTTCTTCAGATAGATTAATTCTGCTTTCCATTCTTGTCATCTTGTTATTTATGTCCCGGATGAAGTTTTTTATTGCCAAAGTTTCTGTTACAAGTTTTTTCAGCGTTTCATCTTGTCTTTCATGAGTCTTATTTACTCTTTTCCTCACATATGTATTGACACACACCTTAAACTAAAAAAACATTTTTAAAATTAGAAGAAAGAAAGGGCAAAAATAAACCACCACCAACAAAATTGAAAGATGGACACTCAATCATTCATGTACACACATAAACAGAAAATAACAAACAAAAGAAGAAAGAAACAGAAGAAGAAAATTTTAAAATGGGGCTGATGCAGATCAAACTCTCACATACACATCCATGCACAAAGGAAAAATATTTTAAAAATAAATGAACTAACAAACTAACTCGCATAGTCTGATAGTCTCGGTCATCATCTTTACAACCTCTCTCAAAAATAGCAACTGTTGGGCAACTCCTTTAGGTTCTCTCCCACCATGGGAACTTTTCTGTCTTCTCAATAAATCCTGCTTTCTCAAAAGAAAAAAAATTTGCAACTGTTGAGTGAAAGTAAAGTTGCTGCATTTTCAATGCTATGTCATAAATGAATTTTTCTTAAGTGTTAGCATGAAATATGAAGAGAAGATTATCTCAAAAATGCAGAATATTGAAACATTTATACTGTACCAGTAGAATGAAAATTTAAATAATGATTCCATAGCTCAAGGTCCCATAGAGTATTTTAACCATCTATTTGTAAAAAAAAGTTTAAATAAAAATTATGGTACCAGCAAGGATAATGATGTTTTTGATATAAGAAAAAAATTCCCATTATCTTTATTTATTCATTCAACAGATATTGTCAAAAACCTATAATGTGTCAGGCATTGCTGTAGATGCTTGGAGTCCATCAATAAAAAAAAAATAAAAGATTTACATTAACATAAAGCTTATATTCTAACATATGGAGAAATAAGTGAATAATAAACATAATAAATTAGTAACCTATCTAATGTGTTACAAGTTTTTGAGTGCCTTGGAGGGGAAAAAATGAAAAAGTAAACCAGAATGACAGATCAAGACTGTCAGGTTGTGAATATGAAACCCTCATATTCAAATAATAATTCTAATAATCTAATAAAACATTCTATAACCCAAACTCTTAAGAATGCAGTATAATTTGGTGCCTTCTGACCCAAGGTTTAATAGAAAATAAACTTTCCAATGAATTGTCAATTTCTTTAGAATGGTATGCAGTTAAATTCTATTTAATTCTTTATACATTATATCATCTGAAGTAGTCACAAGAACAATATAATTTAAAAAGTAGGAGGGAGAATGACATCATCAAGATTGCAAAGTAGGATATAGCAACCTTCACCACCTCTCCCACACACACCAAAAATGAATAAATAAAAAATAAAGATAGCTAGCTACAAACCAAAAATAGCCCTGAGAGACAGCAAGGGTCATGAAAAAAATCTGCAGCAACATAGTGGAGCCCCCCAAAACAAAAAAGAATATCCATAAAGAAAAAAAAAAATCACTGGTAAAATTTACTTACCAGAAATGCCAATGACAGCTGAGAACAAAGAAGAAAGGCAAAGACTATTGGTATGAGCCATGCAGTGGGAACCAGTAGCCTTCTCTTCTCTGCAGAGGACGCTAACATATTCTGCCACTGAGGTAACCAATAACCATTCTCTCTGAGGAACCCCAGAAAAGGAGATGAGGCTATATACTCCCCCTCAAGGAACAGCTGCTATTGTGCTAATTGCAGTCTAGAGTTGCCACCTCTCCCAATCACAAGCCACAGCTGCTGCACAATGAACTGTTCTGAATGCACTGTACTTTCCTATGTTTCAGATGCCTGAGCTATAGCAATAACAAGTTAGCTTATGCTTTGGGACCAAAGTCTCTGTGAGTATGCCCATTCTATGGGCACCAGCTCAGACATCACAGAGAGAAAAGCCTTGCCCCTATCCCAGAACAGCTGTAACTCTGTGCATGCCTGTGCTCTCATGCTTGATTCTCTGGAACTTCACAAGAACTTACAGTTTATATACTATTACCAATGTGGTAGTAGGGGTGCCTGTACATTGGACACCAGTGCCATTATCATCCTAAATTGCAGTCCTTCAATGTGTGTACATGCTTCAGGCTTTAGCTTTCTGGTTGCTTCATGGGCACTGCTCATTAGATATTGGTGCCTTCACGACTGCAAGCATGGTACCACACTGGACCCAATGCTATAAGGGATCTCCTCAGCCCTAACTTCCTCAGCAGGAGAAAAGGAGACTGAGAGGACCTTAGCAGCAATTGCTACCAAAGGCCCCAACAACCCTCATTGTCACTGTAGATACTGTGGAATTTCAATATGGCTATCAGCATATTTATCAGCAGACACCTTATAGATCGGGAAAGAATAAAATGATATATTCCAATTACTGAAGGGAAAAAAGATATACACCATGAATACTATACCTGGAACAGCTGTGGTTCAGAAATGAAGACGAGATAAAGACTTTCAAAACAAAAAAAGTTGAAGCCATTCATCACCCATCAGACCTGTTTTCCAGGAAATGCTAAAGGGAGTTATGAAAGCTGAAAGAAAATGGGACTACTTAGTAACACAAAAACATGTGACAGTATGAAACTCACTGGTAAAAGTAAGTACACAAATTCAGAATACTCTAACAAGGTAATTGTGGTATGTAAGTCATGTATAACTTTAGTATGAGAATTAAAAGACAAAATATTCAAAATAATAATAGCTAAAATAGTTGTTAGGAGATACACAGTATGAAAAGATGTAAATAGTGACATCAATAACCTTAAAGGTGGGAAGGGGTGGAATAAAAGGGGTGGAGCTTTTGTATGTGATCAAAGTTATTAGTTGAGAATTGCCCATTATAACTATAGATATTTTATGTAAGTCTCTTGGTAATCACAAAGCAAAACCAGTAGTTTATCCATAAAAGATAAAGGGTAAGAAATCAAAGTATACTACTAAAGAAAATCTTCTAATCACAAAGGAAGACAACAAGAAAGGAAAAAAGGATCGAAATAACATAAAACAATTAATAAAATGAAAGTAGTACATTTTTACTTAGCAATAATTACCTGGAATGTAAATTGATTAAATTATTCAATTGGAAGACAATAAACAAAAAGATATCTTGTATTCATAGTTTGGAAGAATATTGTTAAAATGTCTATAGTATCCAAAGAAATCTAGAGTTTAATGTAATTCTTATCAATATCCCAATGATATTTTTTCATAGGAAGAAAAAAAAAACAATTCTAAAATCTGTATGGAACCACAAAAGACCCTGAAAAGTCAAAGTAATATTCAGCAAAAAGAATAAAGTTGGCAGCATTACACTATTGACTGTAAAATATACTTCAAAGCTATTTTAACCAAAGTATCATGTTATTAAAAATTAATCCATACACTTAAGATCAATAGATTTTCAAAGACATCAAGAACATACAATGGGGAATAAATTGTGCTGGGATAACTGGATATTCACATGCAGAAGAATTAAATTGAACTCTTACCTCACACCATATACAAAACTCAATTCAAGTAGATTAAAGACTGAACCATAAGACTGAAGACTGTAAAACTGTTAGAAAAAAAATAGGGAAAATGTTCTTGACATTGGCTTGGGCTATGAATTTTTGGATATGATCCTAAAAGCACAGACAACAAAAGTAAAAGTAAACAAATGATATTATGTCAAACTTCAAAATTCTGCACAGCAAAAACAAAAACAAAACAAGAGTCAAGGAGGGAAAAGACAACATAAGAAATGGAAGAATTTATTTGCAAATTATACCTCTGATAGGGGAATACATATTCAAAATATATAAGAAATTTAAACAACTCAATAGTAATAAAAGCTACTCAATTTTTAGAAAATGGGCAAATGACCTGAATAGACAGTTCTCAAAAGACAACACACAAATGGCCATTAGATTTTACAATGCTCAACATCACTAATCAGGAAAGTGCAAATTAAAACCACAGTGAGATATTACCTCTCAACTGTGAGAATAGAAACAGATGAAAGATAAGTGTTGGTGAGAATGTGGAGAAAAGGGAACTCTTGCACATCATTGATAGGAATGTAAATTAGTATAGCCATTATGTTAAAAACAGCATATAGTTTCTTCAAAAAAAAAAAATTAAAACTAGAATTACCATGATTCTCCAATCCCCACCACTGGGTATATATCCAAAGAAAATGAAATTAGTATGTTGAAGCTATACTGCACTCCCATGTTTATTTTAGTGTTATTCACAATAGCTAAGATATGGAATCAACCTAAGTGGTCATCAATTGATGAACTGATAAAGAAAATTGCATATATATATTTTCTATATACATATAAAACTATACAATTTTTTTTTAATGCAGCCATCTTTGACAACTCGGATGAACCTGGAAAATGTTAAGTGAAACAAGCCAGGCACAGAAAGACAAATAGCACATGATCTCACTTATATGTGGAAACTAAAAAAGTTGAACTAATAAAGACAGAGGAATATTGTGGTTACTCTATAGGTAGGTAGGAGTGTGGGGTTAAAGAGATGCTGGTCAGAGAAGATTCAAGATGGCCACCTGGAAGCAGCCAACTTGTGTCTCTCTTGTGAAGCAAATCAAAGAAGAGCTCCAGCAGTTGGAGATTCCCAGCCGTCAGAGTAGGTTGAGACAGAGAATGTACCCCACAACTAACAGAGGACTGTTGGATCACACAGAGAGCAAGAAGGAGAGAGAATGAGCAGCCTTTTTTGGAGCCAAGAAGCCCCTTCCCTACCTGAGTCACATTGGAAACAGAGAGCAGCCTCTGGATGTGGCAACTGGTAAATGCAGAAAATTAGGAACTCACTACTTGCTCTTGCCATGAAGTAGAAGGGCTCCTTGAGCCTCATGGGACTCCAGTCCCACATGGGAGATGGCCTAGATATGGCACAGCTGCATACTGACAGAGCCCTCCTGAAGCTGGGAACCCATTTGAGCTCTGAACACCTGCAGCCAAATAACCCCTGAGAATTCATTCCCCACAGGCAGTGCTCAGTGGCCCAGATCCCAAGCTGGGAGAGTACCCCAGCTCAGCTGCCTTCTCTTATCCCAAAGGCAGGTTCTGCTGCTGAGGCAGCTCCAGTTTGGGGCAAATTACAGTGAGACCCTGCTGCTGAAAGAACTTTTGAGATCCAGCAAAGGAAGGGAAGTCAGGAGGAACTGTATCATCCTGGTAGCCACTGTCTCCTCATGTGAAGATTTCCATGCAACAGATAGCTCTACCATTCCTGCAGCACTGCCACAGCAGCCAGGGGACCCATTTTACCACTACTGATCCCCACTGAGTGCACACAGTTTGGGAGCTGGCACACAGACTGGCTGGTTCTAGCTTAAAGAGAAAACATTGCTGTAGAAAGAAATGTTGAGTTCTGAGAGCAGATAGCCTCAGACAAGGAAAGGGGAACCAGAGTTGGTGGTGGAGTTCTTTCATACTGGTAACCCTCTCTCCATGGGTGAACTCTTTTGTACAACATTAAAGGCTTGGGCATCCCCACAGTGTTGCCAGAGTAGCCAGGGGACCACTGGGGTAGCTAATCATGCTCATAGATGAGGAGCTAGAGAGTGGTCCAGTCTGATCTAGCCCTCCCTAATCAGCTCCCCCACCCACTCCACTTGAATGCCCAGGGACTGAGGGAGTTTTGTAGTCCCACCCATTACCTAGGTCATCTACACACTTTCTTGATGAAACAAAGGCCAAGCAAATAAAGCCCACAGCCACCATCATAGCTGACTGTCTTCTGTATGTGTTATTTCCAGGTTGAAGGTTAATTGACACAGTCCAATACAACATCTGAGACAATAATTCAGTCCTTGAGAAGAAGATAAGAACAAAGCCTATGTCATCATACAACTCACAGACTAGTCTAGATACCAGGGCATCAGAGAGCTTCTCCAGAGGGTCCTCCAAAAATGTCAGTGACCAACTGCTCCTAGAATTCAAACCCTACCCCTTCGCATCACTAGATACCTTGAAGATACTTCTATCACCAGCCAAACGATGGAAACCTCATAGGGAAGCTAGACCCAGAAGAGCAGCAGTTCTCAGAGTGGCCAGGGCCTCATTGACTACTATCTCCAGGGAAAAGGGTAATGTGCCACAAAAGGGACCACCTTGTGGGATTTAAAAAAAAAAAATCCCACAAAAGGCAACCCCAAAAGTAGTAACCGTATCTAGCTAAAATAAAAAATAAAATAAAAAGAAAAGAACAATCCCTAAAGCATTAATGACTCAGCACCCACAAAAGACCTTCCCAGATCCCAAGCAAAGGAACCCATCCAGAACAACCTGTCCCTGATAACAGACATAGAATTCAGACTATAGATGGCAAAGACAATCAAGGAAAGCCATGAGAAGATGGAAGCACAGATTATCTAGGCAGTGAAAACATGCAGGAAATACAAGCTGAGTTGGCAAATATAAGAAAAGCCCAATCTGAACTCCAGGAACTGAATAATTCTTTCCTGGAATTTCAAAGTATAATGATAAGCCTGAGCAGCAGGCTCAACTATGCAGAAGCAAGCATCTCAGTGCTTGAGAATTAAACTAGTGAACTGAGTCTAACAAAACAAGGAGAAAAGGCCCAAGAAGACTGAGGAAAGCCTGCAAGAGGCTTGGGATTATGAAAAGAAAGAAAATCTACAGCTGATTAGCATCCATGATAGAAAAGGAGAAACTGAAAACACTCTGAAGTAAGCCTTTCAAAGGTCATTCAAGAAAATGTCCCCTATCTCATTGGGGAGGCAGCCATGCCATGCATGAGAGCCAGAGAACACCTATGAGATATTATGCTCCATAAATTTAACATAAAAGAAAAAAAAAATCCTAAACATAGCTAGAGACAAAGGACAGACCATCTATCGAGGAAGAACCCTCAGAATTACAGCAAACTTCTCAGCGGCCCTACAAGTCAGAATGAACTGGTATCTCATCTTTAACATTCTTAAAGAAATACAATTCCAGCTAAGAGTTTCCTACTCTGCCAAGCTAAACTTTATTAATAAAGGAGAATTAAAATCCTTCCCTGACATTTAATCTTTTAGAGAATATGCCACCTGTAGACTAGTAAGAGAGTTCTAAGCCGGGCACAGTGGCTCAAACCTGTTATCCCAGCACTTTGGGAGGCCAAGGTGAGGGGATTGCTTGAGCCCATGGGTTCGAGAATAGCCTGGGCAATTCACCAAGTCCTTATCTCTATGATAAATCAAAAAATTAGCCAGGCATAGTAGTGCATGTCTGTAGTGTCAGCTATTTGGAAGGCTGAGGCAGAAGGATCACCTGAGCCGAGCAGGTCTATGCTGGGGTGGCTGTGAGCAAGCCACTGCACTCCAACCGAGGCAACAGAGTGAGATTCCAACTAAAAAAAAAAGTTCTAAGCACAGAAATTAAAACATTGTTCCACCTATCACAAAAGCACAGTCAAGTACAAAGCTAACAAACCATATAAATCAACCACAAAACCTAAAAAAACAAAGTAGCCTTTTAAAAGCAATACAAGAGGAATAAGCTCTGACATACAAATAATTAACTTAAATATTAATGGACTGGATGTGCCACTCAAAGGGCATAAAGTGGTAAATTGGATAAAGAAACATGATCCATCCTTCAACTGCCTTCAGAAAACACCTCTTGCTGCAAAGGACATTCACAGGCTCAAGGTAAAGGGCTAGAGAAAGATCTTTCAAGCAAATGGAAAATATAAAAAGACCCAGAGTAGCTATTCTTATATCAGAAAAAAAGAGATTTTAAATACTAAAAGTTTAAAAGGACACTGAAGGACACTACATAATGATAAAAGACTCAACCCACTAGCAAGAAAAACTCGTCTTGAACATACATGCACCCAACATAGAAGCATCCAGATTTATAAAACAATTGCTAATTGAACTATGAGAGGATATAGACAGCCATACAATTATAGTTGAAGACTTTATTACCCCACTAACTGTCTTAGACAGGCCATGGAGGCAAAGACTAACAAGAAAACATTAAACATTAACTCAACTATCTATCAATAAATTGGACCTAGTAGACATCTACAGAATATTTCACCCAACAATCACAGAATATATATTTCTCTTATTAGCACATGGAATGTACTCCAAGATTGACCACATTCTTGCACATAAGGCAAAAGGCCAAAATAATACCAAGCATCTTCTCAGACCACAGTAGAATAAAAATAAATTTCATCACCAACAGAAACCCCCCAAGCCCCAAAATACATGGAAATTAAACAAAATGATTCTGAATGACATTTGAGTTAGCACATATTATAAGGGAGAAATAAAAACATCTTGGAAACAAATGAAAAAAAGACACAACATACCAAAGCCTTTGGGATACCATAAAAATGGTGTTGAGAGGTAAGTTTATAACATTCCTCAAAGATATCAAAAAACAGAGGGATCTTAAGTAAACAGTCTAATGTAACATGTAAGGGAACTGGAAAATTAAGAGCAATCCTATCCTAGATTTAGTAGAAAAATTGAAATTATTAAAAATAAAGCCACAGTTGAATGAAATAGAGTCCCTTGTAAGTTTTCGAGAATTCCACTTGAAAGTCATCTGGTCTAGGGCTTCTTTTTTTTTAATAGGTAGTTTTCTTATGAAGAGGTCAACTTCCCAGGTTGTTATTGGTCTATTTAGGTCTTTATTTCTTCTTGTTTCAAACTCGGGAGGTTGTGTGATATGAGAAAGTCTTCCATTTCATTTAGGTTTTTGAATTTGTTTCCATGCATGTGTGCACAGTAATCTCTGATATTCTTTTGTATTTCTTTGGGGTTGGTTGTGACTTGATCTTTTGCAATTCTGATTGTTTTTATTCGAAATTTTTGTCTCTTTTTCTTGGTCCATCTGGCTAGGGGGCCTGTCAATTTTGGTTATCCTTTCAAAAAACCAGCTTTTTGTTTCATTGATTTTTTTTCTATGATATTTTTGTATTCTATGTCCCGTATTTGAGCTTTTACTTGGTCAATCTGGATTCCTCTGCTGAAGTTAGGGTTTTGGTGGTCTTGCCTTATAGCTCTTTTAGGTGATTTGTTAGGTTGTTGACTTGGGATCTTTTTATTTTGATGATGTGTGTTCACAGAGATATAAATTCCCATTTTCGTACTGATTTCTTGGCATCCCAAAGGTTTTGGTAAGATTTGTCTTTATTTTCATCTGTTTCCAAGAATATTTTAATTTCTGTTTTGATTTCTGTGTTGACCCAAGAGTTGTTCAGCATTGTGCTATTTAGTGTTCATGTCTTTATGTGTTTTGGGGGAATTTTGTTGGTGGTGATATTTATTTTTATTCCACTATAATCTGAGAAGGTGTATGGTAGTATTTTGATCTTATGGAATTTGTTTATGCTTGATTTATGACTGAGGATGTGGTCAATCTTGCAGTATGTTCCATGTGGTGATGAGTAGAATGTATATTCCATGGTTGTTGGGTGGAATTTTCTGTAAGTATCTATTAATCCATTTGGTCAATCATCAAGTTAAGGTTCCAGATCTCCTTTTTATTTTATTTTTTGCCTTGATGATCTATCAAGAGTTGTTAGTGGAGTATTTAAGTCCCCAGTTGTGATAGTGCTAGAGTCAATGGGGAAAGAAGAACCTATTCAGTAAATGGTGCTGGGAAAACTGGCTGGCCACATGCAGAAGAATGAAACAGGATCCCAGCCAATCACAACCATACACAAAAATTAACTTCAAATGGATCAAAGAACTAAACATAAATCAAACTATAAAATTATTTTATATAATTTTAAGGGGAGACACCCTTATGAAAATTGAAATAGGCAACCAATTCCTGATCAAAACCCCCAAAACCCACACCATAAGAGATAAGATAGACAAGTGGGACCTCATCAAACTGAAAAGCTTCTGCAAAGCAAAAGAAACCATCAAGATAGTGGGGAGACAGCACATAGAATGGGAAAAGATATCTGCCAACTGTATATCTGACAAAGATCCAACATCCAGGATCTACAAGGAACTCAAACATGCAGAAAGAAAAAAAACAAACAGCTCCATTAAAAAAAAATGGGCAAAAATAGATACTTCTCAAAAAAAGATATATGAGCAGTCAACAATCACATGAAAAAATGCTCAGCCTCACCAATCATCAGAGAAATGCAAATAAAAACCACATTGATATACCACCTAACTCCAGTAAGAATGGCCATCATTAATAAAACAAAAAACAAAAGATGCTGGTGAGGATGTAGAGAAAGGGAAAGTCTCTACGCTGTTTGTGGGAGTGCAAACTAATACAACTTCTATGGAAAACAGTGTGGCAATTTCTTAAAGAACTAGAAATTGACCTTCCATACAACCTAGTAATCTCCCTTCTGGGAATATACCTTGAGGAACTCAAATCATTCTATAAGAAGATACCCATGCATGCATATTTCTTGCAACACTATTCACAATAGCAAAAACATAGAACTAACTGTGCTGCCCATCAAAACTGGACTGGAGAAAAAAATGTGGTACATATACATGATGGAATATTATGCAGCCATAAAGATGGGCAAAATTATGAACTTCATAGTAACTTGGATGGACTTTGAGTCTATAATACTGAGTGATCTATCACAGAAACAAAGAACTGAGGATCACATGTTCTCACTCATAAGCAGACCTTGAACAATAGAGACTCCAACTCAAAAAAAGAAGAAAAGAATTGGCAGTAGCGGAAAGGGAGGAGGGATTGGCAGTAGTGGGAATCTGTGGGGGAGGGGGCACACCTCATCAACAAGAGTACCTGCAGAAGGAACATTTGTATACCTAACCCTGAATTATACCCCACATCTTTTAAATCAATCAATCAATCAATAAATAAATAAAATGAAAAACAACAGATGCTAGTGAGGATTTGGAAAAAAGGGAAAGTTTCTGCAATGTTGGTGGGAGTGCAAACTAATTCAACCTCTATGGAATACAGTGTGACAATTTCTTAAAGAACTAGTAATTGACCTTCCATAAAATCCAGCAATCCCACTTCTGGGAATATACCTTGAGGAACTCAAATCATTCTATAAAAATGATACCTGTCCACACATGTTTCTTGCAGCACTATTCACAATAGCAGAAACATGGAACCAACCGTACTGCCCATAGAAACTGGACTGGAGAAAAAAATGTGGTACATATACATGATGAAATATTATGCAGCCATAAAGAAGGACAAAACTATGGACTTTGCAGCCACTTGGATGTATTTGGAGTCTATCATACTCAGTGATCTATCTCAGAAACAAAGACCTGAGCAGTGTATGCTCTTACTAATAAGTGGACCCTGAACACCTATCATAATACTACAAAAAAGAGATTGGCAATAGCAGGACACTGCCAGGGGAGGGAGGGGATACATACTATCAGTAAGGGTTACTGATCCTAATGTAGGCAAAGTGAGGTACAATGGAAAGCTCAAACTTCACCTGTACCTAAACCACTTATGTATACAATTCTGACTTGAAACTCACAACTTTAAGATAAAATAAAATTTAAAAATAATAATACTAAAATAATTTTAAAAAATAGAGTCCCAAAAAGCCATAGATGGATCAACAAGACAAACAGCTGGTTATTTGAAAGGACAAATAAGATTGATAGACTCCTGACCAGATTTATATAAAAATAAATGAGAGAATGAGAAAGTCTGAAACATACAATTAGAAACAAAAATGGATATTACAACTGAACTTGAAGAAATTAAAAAGATTATCAGAGATTACTACAAACATCTGTATGCAAATAAACTAGAAAACCAAGAGGAAATGGAGGTATTCCTGGCATCACAACCTCCCAAAATAGAATCAGGAAGAAACTGAAGCACTAAACATACAAAAAAAAAAATCCAAAAAATCAACTAGATAATATGAAACCTCTCTGCAAACAAAGCAAAACAACAACAGCAGCAACAACAAAAAAACAGCCCCTGGGCCAGATGGTTTCTCAGCTGAATTCTACAAGACATATAAGGAAGGGCTGACACCAAACCTATTAAAAGTTCTCCAAGCAATTGAGAAGAAAAGAATTCTCTCTAGCTCATTATATGATGCCAATGTCATCCTGATACTCAAAAATGGCAAATACTCAGCAAGGAAAGAAAACTATAGGCCAATTTTCCTTATGAACATAGATGCAAAAATTCTCAACAAGATTCTAGCAAATCACACCCAACAGCACATTTCAAGGATCATCAAATACAACCAGTTGGGCTTTATTTCAGGGGTGTAAGACTGGTTCAATATACATAAATCAATAAATGTAATTTATCATATAAATAAGTATAAAACCAAGAACCACATGAATTTCTCATTAGGCATGAAAAAAATTGATAAAATCCAATATCCCTTCTTGATAAAAATTCTCAAACTCCTAGGCATCAAAGGATCATTCCACAAAATAATAAGAGCCTTCTATGACAAACCTGCAGCCAACATCATACTTAATGGGCAGAAGTAAGATGTACTCTCTCTACTAGAACAAGACAAAGATGCTCAGTCTCAATCCCTCCTATTTAACATAGTACTGGAAGTCCTAGCCAGAGAAAGAAATTTGGGGTATCCAAACAGAAAAAGAGAAAGTTAACTCATTCCTCTTTGCAGATAACATGTTTCTATACCTAGAAAACCCTGGAGAGTCTGTCAAAAACCTCCTTCCACTGATAAACAACTTCAGTAAAGTCTCAGTATATAAAATCAATGCAGATAATAAACAGTTGCATGTCTATATACCATTAACAAGCAGGCTGAGAATCAAATAAAAAACAACCCCATTCACAATAGCCACACACATAGGAAAATACCTTGGCATTCACTTAATCAAAGAGGTAAAAGACCTTTACAATGAAAACTACTAAACACTGCTCAAAGAAATCAAAGATGATACAAACAAATGGAAGAACATCACATGCTCATGGATTGGAAGAATCAGTATTAAGAAGTCCAATATACCCAAGGCAATCTATAGATTAAATGCAATTTCTTTCAAATTACTAGCAACATTTTTTCACAGACCAAAAAAAAAAAAATACAGAAATTCATATGGAAGTAAAAAAGAGCCTGAATAGTCAAAGAAATTCTCAATGAAAAGAACAAAGTAGGAGGCATCACAGTTCCTGACTTTAAACTCTACTACAAGGCCACAATAACCAAGACAGCATTGTACTGGTACAGAAATAGACACATGGACCCATGGAATGGGACAGAGAATCTAGAAATAAAACCATGAGCCTTCAATCAATTCATCTTCAACAAAATCAATGAAAACAAGCATTGAGGAAAAAAGACCATATTTAGAAAATGGTGCTGGAAAAATTGGCTAACCACATGCAGAAGAATGAAACTGGACCCCTACCTATTACTAAATACAAAAACTAACTCAAAATGGATCAAGGGCTTGCTTAAATGTGAAACTTCAAACTCTAAGAATCTCGAAAGAAAACTTAGGAGACAACCTCCTAGACATTAGAAGAGGCAAGGAATTCATGGTCAAGTCCCCAAAAGCAATGCAAAAAATCTAAAATTGACAGGTTGGACATTATCAAACTGAAAAGTTTTTGCACAGCAAAAGAAGCCATCTAGAGTAAAGAGAAAAACCACAGAATGGGAAAAAAAAATATTTGCAAGTTAAGCATCCAAAAAAGACCTAACATCAAGGATCTATAAGGAAAGCAAACAAATTGACAGGAAAAAAACAAACAACTCCATTAAAAGGTGGGCAGAGGACACAAACAGATACTTCTCAAAGAAAGACATTCAAATAGCCAAACAACATATTTGAAAAAGCTCAGAGCCGGGCTCAGTGGCTCAGCCTGCAATCCCGTGCCTTTGGGAGGCTGAGGTGAATGGATTGCCTGAGCCCACGGTTTCGAGACCCACGTGGACAGGCGAGACCTCATCTCTACAATAAATAAAAAAATTAGCCGGGCATGGTAGTGCACGCCTGTAGTTCCAGCTACTTGGAAGGCTGAGGCGGAAGGATCACCGGAGCCCAGCAGGTCAAGGCTGCGGTGGCCGGGTGCGGCCATTGCATTCCAGTCTGGGTGACAGAGTGAGACTCCAACTCAAAACAAAACAAAATAAACAAACAAACAAAAAAAGCTCAGCTTCACTAATCATCAGAGAAATACAAATAAAAACTGCTAAGGGATATCACCTAACACTAGTAAGGATGGTTATCATTAAAAAGTCAAAAAGCAATAGGTATTTGTGAGGCTGTGGAGAAAAGGAAATACTTCTACATTACTGGTGGAAATGTAAGCTAGTTAAATCTTTGTGGAAAGCAAAATGGCTATCCACAAATAACTAAAAATTGAGCTAACATATAATCCAGCAATCCTACTTATGCGAATATACTCAGAGGAACATAAATCACTCTACCAAAAAGACACCTGCACATGCATGTTCATTACAGCACTAATCCCAGTAGAAAAAACACAGAATCAAACCAGATGCTTATCAAAAGTGGACTGGATAAAGAAAATGTGTTACATACACATGATGGAATACTACACAATCATAAAGAACAAAATCATGTTATTTGCACCAACATGGATGCAGCTGGAGACCATCATTCTAAGTGAACTATCACAGAAACAAAAAATCTGAATATCACATGCTCTCACTCACAAGTGAGCCCTGATGACTGGAAACATGAGAACAAAGGTGGGGACAACAGAAGCTGGACACTGCTAAAGGAGGAAGAGAGGGACGAGGCCTAAGGGGCACACAACCATATACTGGGTACCAGGTCCACTACCAGGAGAGAGGGGGCTTGCCAGAAGCCTGAAACCTCACCTGTACATAATTTACTTATGTAGCAAATACCCCACAACTCTAAAATTTAAAAAGAGAGATGTTGGTCAAACGATACAGAATATCAGGAGGAATAAATCCATGAGTTCTAGTGTAGAATATGGTGACTATAGTTGATAGCATAGTATTCTATTTTGAAAATTACTGAGTAAATTTTGCACTTCCATCATAAAAAATGATGTGTTAATGTATGTTACTTAGTTCAATTGAGTCATTCCACAATGTATACAGAGCTGCTTTCCCAACAACAGCAACAAAATCATCTCTTTATCTACCTATCCACCTACCTACCTACCTATATTCAAGTTTTATTTGTTTTTGTTTTGTTTTGTTTTGTTTTTTTGAGTTGGAGTCTCACTCTGTCGCCCAGACTGGAGTGCAGTGGCCGCTCCCGGCCACCGCAGCCTCGACCTGCTGGGTTCCGGCGATCCCTCCGCCTCAGCCTTCCAAGTAGCTGGAATTACAGGCATGTGCTACCACGCCCGGCTGATTTTTTGATTTATTGTAGAGATGAGGTCTCACTGCCCAGGCGGGTCTTGAACCTGCAGGCTCAGGCAATCCACTCACCTCAGCCTCCCAAAGGCGCGGGATTACAGGCTGAGCCACTGAGCCCAGCCAAGTTTTATTTGTTAATTAAAAAAAAAAGAAACAAAAACAGAACCCTGGCATCTTTACAAAAAAAATCCAACTGCATATTTGGCATCCTTTTCCTTTGCCACACGCTGACTCTTACTCCAGGTCTTTTGTGCTTGTTTATTTAGTGTTAATTTTGCCTCCTCTTGCACCTCTAAATTACGATAATAAAGCAGGACAGAAATGAGGTTGAATATGTGGTGACGGAAGTACATGATACCAAAGTGTAATAGTAAAACGTTTTATGTGCCTAGCAAATAGGGTGTGCCTTTCAGAGGGATGAACAAAATGACATCATTGTTGAGATCTTGGTCACAGGGACATAACCATGTTTATTGTTCTTCTGTCACTTAACTTTGCAGTAAATGGACATGAGCTTGACTTATAAACTCAAGCTAAAAGTCCAAGTCCTTTTGTCCAAAATCAAGAATTTTAATTTAATTATCTTGATGTTTATTACAGGAGTTCTTTGAAAAAAAGTTGATAAACTCTTAGCTATCTGGCAAAAGCATTCATTAGCTTGCCTATAATGTACAAAAAGTTTAAGACCCATCTTATCCCCCACATCCTGTGTTCAGTTTAATAAGGAATTCCAGATGTCCAAAGTTAGCCTTTTAGACCTAATTGTGCAAGGCAGGAAACTTGAGATAAAAATGTATAGAAGTTGGTTGAGTGTGAGAAACCAAGAGAAATGTGGTCCTCCTCTTTCTCCACTTCCAAAACTAGAGATGGCTACTAAGAAAGGGGTACCAATCTAGTTCAAATGCAGGTCTCTTGTAACTTTGGGGAGCTTGTAACTAGCACCTTTCTTGTTGCTTCCATAGAACTCTGTGCTTCTGTAAAGTACTAACGTTCTACTTTATTCCTTCTTTCTACAAACCATAAACAGCTTAAGATCAAGGATAATATATAATTATGTCTATAACCCTTGCAGGCAACATAGTGCTTTACACACAGAAGACAGTGCATAAGTGTTCATTAAATAAAAATGGTTGGCTACATAACCCTGTCTCAAGGAGTCCACTAATTAAATGTGCCCATAGTTCCTTTAAAAGATTGACTGATGTTTATCTTCTGCAGAGCAGATAAAATGTCATTTTTATGGTAGAAAAGCAATTTCAGCATCTTGTCTAGGTATTATAAGATATCAAACAGCATAAAACACTTAAAGGTTACTTATAAAACTTCCTGAAGTGTCTAACACTCTTGACCTGAGAAGGTCATCTACCTAGGTCATTCTACAACATATCACCAGTAATATCCTAATACTACTTTTCTCAATTGTGCTTATAATTTTTTCTAATCTTAATAGGTTTCACATAAAGATAGACTACAAAAGAAACAGAGAAAATCAATTGTGACTAAACATAAAACTTGACTGAAGGCAAACTTAAAGTACAGCTATTAGAAATTAGATATGCTTTTACTCTTTGAAAACATATGCAAGGGCAACTGAATGAACTGCTTAGGTGTATAAGGACATGTATTCTCTTGATATGATGGAACAGGTCTTCCTAATTTACCCAATGTCAAGAGAAGGTTTAAATGACAAGTCAAGGTTCCTATCTTTGAAGGGATAGTGAGAAACTAAGTTGTGAAAGAAAATACAATCTTCCTAAAATAATTTGGGAAAAAGATTGATTTTTCTACTCCCTTTCTGATCTTTCCAGTTTGGGGCCCTGTCTTTCCATCAATCAGTGAAGTAGAATTCAATGGTTTTGGTAAATGTACTAGGAAAACAAATGACATTACAAGTTAGTTTAAAAATCTTTTGGAGAACAGGGGAAGGAGGGACATAAAGAGGAGGTGGTGGTAATCTGGCTTCAGAAATCAGTAACAAGTTTCTATCCATAATGGTCCCTATAAACTCAAAGTGGAGAATGAGAAGATATTTTGTTGTAAATAACTTGCAAAAAGATAAAAAATTTAAAAACAAATAGGCACATCCCTAGGAGAGGCAGCACAAAAAAGAGCCTACTCAGAATCAGTGTAAACATTTCTGAACCTTGAAATATCAAACTTTCAAGGGTAAAAAATGTTCAAAAAATAACAGGAAGGCAAAACATTTCAGATAAAGTCAACTTAGTGTGTACCATAATATACTTAGAGGGAAGGAAATCCAACTGCAGAACCCATTATCAATCAGAACTCAAGATAGGGTCTGACCACCATGTTTCATGACATCTGAACCCAACACAGGACAGTGGTCACAAAAGCTTAAAAAATCTTGAACATCTCTCAGAAGTGATCCAGAAACAAAACAGTAAATACCATCCTATTCTGTTTTGGAAAATAGGGTATATCTTAGCCTTGGGACTGATATGAAACTGTGACTAATCTGCTACAGAAAATCATAAAAGGCACTAGTAGATTCACAGAAGGCCAACTAGAGAGATAAGAAAGAATAAAAGCAATATTTTCTGTTACATAAAACAAATACAAAATTCAAGACTCTCTAGTGGATTAGGGTATGGGATCATGGTATGTAACAATCATAAAGATACATGTAGAAGGAAAAAAGGACAAGAACTTTCACTTACAGAGCACTTCATCTGTGTCTTGTACAATGCTTTTCTTAAAAAGAACTATTTCATAAGCAATAATAGGTTTACAGAACTTACTTTTCCTCAGTTAATATTGAAAAAAATTTAAATACAAAAGTTCTAGACAGGCATATATATGTTGACATCCCTGTGGGATATTAAGAGAATCATTGTATTTTGGCTCTTCAACCAATTTTCTGAGATAACAGCAAGGACAATAACCCAAGCACTCCCACAATAATCCTTTAGTGTCTCTGCCAGAGACAGAACCCAGACCTAGATGGAAATGATTCATTTAGTTAATCCAAATCTTGGAAATACATAAAGGAGCATTTAAAGGTTGTAGCTCTTCTTGGGCCAATTGTCTGTAAATGCTTAAAAGATTATTAATAAAATTTGGAGGTATTTGTGATGCAAGTTCTTTATTTCTCCCTATATATTTTTTATACATAAAAATGTGGCAAAAATATTCTCTCCCTAGAGTCACCTTTGTACTATCAACCAAATGGAATAAAAACATGTCCTACCTGCCTGAGAAAGCCCAGAGTATGCACCCTACTGTTTCATGGTTATTTAATTCTGCAATGATTCATCAAGTTCTTATTTAGTCAACAGAGAAGTATAAAAAAAATCATAATGAAATCAACACTGAGAATAAGTTATACCAAAGGGTAGGATTTAGAAAAGTTACATTGCTGTTTTTCTTCCCTCCTGGCCCCTAAGCTAGCATTCTGGATGTTGGTCAGGAATCACTCACCAGCAAGAATGATGAAGAATTTTCAAGATGTGTTGATGGAACATTGGAAAGTACTCAGTTTACCTCTGCCTTCTGGCATTCTTCTGTGTCTGCTTATGGGTTTTATGACAGAGGAGGTTATTTTAAAATCAGAAGACAGTTTTAGAAATGCAATGGCAGTGAAAATGTATGAAGTCATTTTCAGATTACTCTATGAAGTAGACAGCAATAATAATCCTGATTGTGTCCTGGCTGAGGCACAAATTTTATGCAACTCCCCTAAAGTAAGGCATCAGATAATTCCATGGCCAAATTTGAAACCTGAGCCCAGCCTTGCAACTACTACCACCACAAAACACACCAACATTGGCTATAGGTGGGTATAACAGAAAAAGAACTATAGAGGAATGAGGCTAACAAGCTAGCCTGTGATTGTCAGTGGAAAGTTATGATCTGAAAGGGAGCTCCTTGGTACTAGTTTTAAAATGTGCACATAGGTTCATTTCTCCTCCACCTTCTTGAAACAGTGAACACATAAATAAATAAAATTATAAGAGAAATATAGGTGTTCATTGGAGGATTAGAGGTTTTTTAACAATTTTCTGGAAATCTAAAGTACATGGAAGTACACTAATAAAAAAAAAAGTAAGACCATAAGAGAATCTAAATTGAATTGAAAGTCAAACTCCCCAGTAGAAGCCCAGAATGGCCTAAGGTTAGGGCATGTAGGCATAGATGGGAGAGTTGCCTCCAGGGGTCACACTCTGGGTGCATACTCTGGGCTTTCTTAAGCAGGAAGGACGTGCTCTTATATCATTTGCTTGATAGTAGAAAGGTAGCTCTAAGAGGAGAATTTTTCTTGCAACATGTCCCTTTCATGATATGAGGGTTTGTATTTTTAAATCTAGCAGAAGAAACTCCCTCTAGTCTTATATGGTATGATATAGCCACAAGAGTGACTAAGCCATCATACCACAAGACCAGGCTACACTGAAGGAGAAGGGATTCTATGGAGTATACATACTAGGGGATGGGAACTTTGGGGGACATCTTACAACTCTATCTACTACACTATTTTAAAGTTAAGTGTGGCCTGGACTTAGTAACTTGCTTTCAAAGACCAGAGTATAGAAAGGGGAAAAATAGTAACTTTACAATACAGAAAACTAGCAAACACTCCCTTAGCAAGTGATAAAGATTCACATCACCAGTATATTCATATGCATATCATCCAATTCCTAATATGGTATGAAGGACACTTCATCTTTGTGGTTTTCTTCCTTGAGTCCCACAATTCCAGCATAATCATGAAATTATATATGAGACATTCTTTTAAAAAAAATTATGTATTTATTTATTTATTAATTTATTTTGAGTTGAAGTCTCACTGTCACCCAGACTGGAGTGCAGTGGCCGCTCCCGGCCACCGCAGCCTCGCCTGCTGGGTGCCGGCGATCCTTCCGCCCCAGCCTTCCAGGTAGCTGGAACTACAGGCGTGCGCTACCACACCTGGCTAATTTAAAAAATTTATTTTAAAGATGTGGAGTACAATTCAGGGTTAGGTATACAAATGTTCATTATGCAGGTACCCTGTTGATGAGGTGTGCCCCCCACTCCCCTGGCAGTTTCCCACTACTGCCAATCCTTTTGTTATAGGATTACAATAATTGTTTAAGGTCCACTTATGACTGAGAACATGTGATACTCAGTTCTTTGTTTCTGTGATAGATCACTCAGTATTATAGACTGGGCAGCGAGACCTCATCTCTACAATAAATCAAAAAATCAACCGTGCATGGTAGCGCATGCCTGTAATTCCGGCTACTTGGAAGGCTGAGGCAGAAGGATCACCGGAGCCCAGCAGGTCGAGACTGCGGTGGCCGGGAGCGGCCACTGCACTCCAGTCTGGGTGACAGAGTGAGACTCCAACTCAAAAAAAACAAAAAACAAACAAAAAACAAAAACCACATGCATATGTTCACTTGAATTTTATACTGAAGCCAGAGATTATCTGGTTCACTTTTGTATCTCCAGCATAAAATATTATACCCATTAGATAATAGTCATTTAATAAAAACACGAAATAAATAAGTAAATTCATGAATAAATGGCAATCAGAGTTACTAGAGACTGCAAATAAAAAGCTGTGAGAAAACAATGGAAAAGGTTTCAACAGAGTTAAAAAGTTGCATTTATATACAATTAGCTTGGAAAATGAATACACGTATGTATTTAACTTAAAGATCCGAGAGAAAACTCATACATGACACTAGAACATAAGATGAACAGAATAAATGAGTCTAACATACCCTGATTTAATGGACCAAATAGGCATAAACCTTATCATATGATATTTTGGGTTTAAAAATTCCTGCAATTTATGTGTGGTCAAACATTGGAGCAAGTTATCAAAGATAACTCCTCTTCAGGGATATTTTAAAAAATGGAAATTCCTTTCTGCCCTCAGTAGTTTGAAAGCGGCTCTACTTCCTTGGATACATAGACCATAGATACTCCATACTGCATTTGTCCGAGCCTGTTCCTCAACTTTCTATAATTTGGTTTATAAATCTAGAAACATATTTTTGCAGACAATTTACTAAATTTACTCTAAAATACTATCACATTAAAATGGCTTATTAGCCTTCTAGATTAAAAATTCCATCTCTATTTCCCAGGTTTCTATTATAGTACATCTGATTCTGACATCTGAAAATGACATCCATATCCTGGTTGATTGTGCACTCATAATCTTTGGCAGAAATACAGCTTTGTCTGTCCTGCACATGTCCCATGTGAAACTCTTCCAGATATTTGTTCTGTTTCTTGATTTTCTTATTGATGAGCACAGTTTATTTTGGTGATGTGGAGTTCCCGGAAGGGAGCCAGGAAATCACAGCTGGTGCTAGCTGGGCACCTGAGTGTAAAAGTTTAGCAGTAATACGAATCATTGACTCAATATCCTCCTTTCTTAGTTTAAATTCCATGGACTATATTTTCATCATGAGTGGTAAGACATGATCTTCTTGGGTACATGTGTCTGAGTATCATAATATAATTAGCTTAAAATTCACCACCCATCAAAGTAACGTCATGAAAGAATTTCTGTTCTGCCTCATGGTGGTTGGGAGTCTTCATATTTTGGAGAGAAATGTGCAATGCCTTTTTCCCTTTGAGTCATCTAGCTACCTCTGAACTATTTTTCCCCACTAAGACCTGTGGTCCCACAGTATAGCTTTTGGAGGAGAAGAAAAAAATATTATCTGAAGCTGAGATTTAGTCTTACCTTAGGAGCTAACTTCGTTTGAACACTTTGGCTTATAAAATTTGGCCTATATTCTGGAAACTTTTTTATTCTTCCAAGGAATCTATTTTAAGTTTTAAAAATCATATCAACTGATCTGATTTTTGTCCACAAAATAACCAACAACACTGATTGATAGTTTATAAGATTATACACAAAAACGTTAAAATTTCAGAGTTTTAAAATTCCAGAATAGCAAAACCTATTAATTTTAGTTACATCCACTAGGAATACATGTATGTACATCTGTTTTATCTAATTTTTTGTTTATTTAGTTGGTTGGTTTTAATTAAGTAATTCTCCTTAAGTTTCAGAACCAGATGAAAGGTCATCTTTGTTTCCAAAAGAGTAAAAGGGAAATGCCATCATGTGTTTTCTATTGCTATAACAGAATACTTGAGGCTGGGTAATTACAAATAAAAGAAGCTTATTTTGTTCATGATTCTGATGATTGGGAAGTTCAAGAGCAAAGCACCAGCATCAGCTTGGCTTCTGGTGAGAGTCATGTGTGGCATCAAGACAGGGTTGGAGATTGGGCAGGCAAGCAGGCGTGTGCAAAGAAGGATCAACCACAGGAGGAACTTTACATTATAACAACTTGCTCTTTCAGGAACTAATGCACTCCCATGAGAGTCAGAACTTACTCCTGCCAAATGGCACCAATCCCTTCATGAGAGATATGCCCCCAATCATCCAAACAAATCCCACTAGACCCCACCTCCCAAAACTGCCACACAAACAAACAAATTTCAGTCAAACAGTGCTTCTACTTCTACAAAGCATAGAGCCTTGAATGAAACACTTTATGTCCCCAGTTTTCACATCTGTCAAATGGGAATATTATTAAATTCCATCCACACAGAGTTGAGGGGATACAATGAGAGCTCAGAAATTTTACAATTGTCTTTCGCACTATAGAAATATAAGGGCTGTAGTGAAAGCATACAACTAAGAGCTGGGATGAGAATTAGGGGCAAAATTTTGCTCCTAATTACGCTATAGCAAGCTATCAGACCCCTCTGAGCCTCAGATTTCTTATTTATAAAAGAGGGACCTATGTTAGACAGTATTTGATTTTTAAATAAACTATAAACTTTTATGACTAAATAATTTCAGCCTGGACAAATTTATGATTTGATAATCATGGGAGTTTGGATTAAATGACTATCTTGCTTTCATATAGTCCTCCAAGGGTGGGACTTAATCCAGTGCATTTTGTACGTTGCCCTCTTGGATAGTTTGTAGATACCTAACATTTTCTAAGTCAATCACCAGATATCTATAAAGGACCTACTGCATGCCAGGCAATATGTTAAACTTTGAATAAAAAATATTTATACTTAAACCTAAGTAAAAGTGGCTTACCTCTTCCGTTATTCTCTAATTAATAGAAATGTCCAAAATAATACAAAAGCAGACTATTTGAAGAATAAAAATGACAAGGTACACTTAAGTGAAACATCTTATGAGTACACAAACCATATCTCTGGGGTTTCACTAGCTAGCACAGCTGTTTTCCTGCTTTTTTATCCTACCACATTTTTTCAACATGATAATAGGTCCCTACTCTCTTATGCCTCCATGGTACAATACAACAAGCAGTTCTTGCACAATAATTTAAATAGTTTATGCAAAGATAATTACTTGAAAGTAATCTCCAATTTTTATAGCAACTTATATGGAAATATACATATGCATTATCTATTCATAAAAATTCATATTCATGTATTTGATTTTCTTTAAGAAACTATAAAGGGAAAATAAAAGTAAAAACATGTGTTTAGAGACAAATTGTCATGTCTATCTATGATTAAGATGGGCTTCTTTATGACTTCCATATTACCCAAATACCAAGCGATATGAAAGGTCAGAGTTGGTTTCACAAGGAAAAGAATAGGCTCAGTTTGCTTGATTTCAGAGGAAACTCTTTAGGTTCCCCTCCCCCCAAATATTTTCTGAACTCTTGCAATAACTGACATTCCTTCTAAGTAGAACAAAACCTTCCATATAAAATGCAGAACTCCCAGGAAAAAGTAGAGCATCGACTTCTATTTGTAAGTTGTTATTAGCAGCTAAGAAAGGCATATTTGAGACAACAAGCAGAAAGAGTTCCCATAGGCCCTGGTATCAAAGGAAGATGGAAATGAACACTTTTCCAGATAGAGAAGAATCAACAAGCAAAAGCAAAGATAAAAATATTCATAATTTTGTCCAAAGTTAGCTCAAGAACATGTTTGAAGTATCACTGTTGAAGTATATTTAAAAGGTACCTTAAACTGGCGTCTCAGAATCCAGAGAGATTTGGATACATATATTGAGAGGTCCCTAATTCCAGAAATTTTTAATTTTATGCTTTTAATCTTATAATGAATGCAAGGAAAATTTGTTTTGTTAATTGAAAAGTCAAAAAGTCTCTTTGCAGCGATAACTGGAAGACATTTTCAAAAGATGACATATCATTTCCTCAGGATAGTATTTGTCAAATAGGAGTGTTTAGAAATCAAATAAGAGCCTGGAAGATTTTTTTCCCTTGAGCACAGATTGCTCAAATTTGTGAAACACAGAATAAATAAGAAAGACCTCAAAAGAAAACACATACACACACACACACACACACCCCTGCTAGAAATAACCTACTCATTTCCATTTCGTTCGAATCTATTAGATACAGAAACCACTCAAGAGGATTTTCAAGAACTGCTCAGCACATAGTTATGCAGAGGACTTAAACCCACTGCAGAAATGTGAAATGTACCTGAAAGCTAGGCTAAAGAGAAATGTTTCTTTAGAGAATCACACGGAAGCAATAATTGAACATCTTAAAACTTACTGGGATATATGCCTCAAGAACCCAAAGTGCTTATTCTCAGTGTTTTCTAGTGTGTCCACTGCCATAAGAATCACTAGAGACAGTCTGATTAAAATACACAGACTTGGCTCAACCTCAGACCTACTAAATCACAGTTTCTTATGCAGGGTAATAAAAATCTGCTTTTAAACATTAAACTCCCTAGGGGATTCTGATGCACACAGAAATTAAGAACTTCCATTCAGGTTTAACAGGGAACTACGCAATAGCATGGCATCTACCCCTGAATAGCCCCATTTTTTCTTTCCCACTATCCCTACTTTCAGATGCAGTATGTACTGAACATGGTAGAAATGTTAGATAAAATTCAGAATTTTTTCCCATGATTACAGGGGCCTCCGTGATGAGGAAAATGTCTCCAGAAACTATCCTTGTGTTTTCTTTAGAAAATCTAGTATTTACTGGACAAGATGATGGCAGTAAATAGAAAGATAAAGTCATATTTTTGTATGCAATTAGGACCTTTGCGGTTCAATTCAATCCACAAATGTCAAGACACTTAAGGATCATGGCAGAGAATGGTTTATTTAGTCAAGATATTACAGCCTAATGTGGTAGCTATACAGACAAAATGAATATTTATCTTTCTACTAATTAACTAACCTGTATTTCTGATTATGTAAGAAAGTATACTCACTGAAAAAAATTTGGAAACTACAAAAAAAAGCATATGGAATGAAATAAAAGACACGAAATTTCAACCTCATTGAGAATATACAAGGCAGGAATTGCTGTCCTGAGCATTGCTGTATCCACAGTACTTTCGCTGATTCCTGGCATATAGTTTGACCATACAAAAAATTGTGTTCAATGTGATTGAAAAGTTAATAACTAATATTGGTATTTTGACAATTTTTGAGTATTTGTATGCAACTATGTCTATTCCCTCATAAATCATAAACATCAATGTATATAAGTATTCCTTGAGTTTAACTCTTTTAAAAAATTTTATAATAGAATCTAAAGAACATGAACATTTAAAAAAATTTACCAATGGCCTTCTAAAAAGCTTGCACAAATTAATACAAATTAATATGCCGTAATTCTGTATCAGATTGCTTTTTTGTTCAATTGATTTTTCTTTTCTTTTTCTTTTTTTTTTTTTTTTTTTGAGTTGGAGTCTCACTCTGTTGCCCAGGCTGGAGTGCAGTGGCACACTCACACACTCACGGCCACTACAGCCTCGACCTGCTGGGCTCAGGCGATCCTTCTGCCTCAGCCTTCCAAGTAGCTGAAACTACAGGCATGCGCCACCACACCCGGCTAATTTTTTGACTTATTGTAGAGATGAGGTCTCTCCAAGTTGCCCAGGCTAGTCTGGAAATCAGGCAATCCTCTCACTTCGGCCTCCCAAAGTGCTGCGATTATAGGCATGAGCCATTGCGCGCGGGTGTGTATGTGGTACATACACACAATGGAATATTATGCAGCCACAAAGAAGGACAAATATATGGACTTTGCAGCAATTGGATGGATTTGGAGTCGATCATACTCAGTTATCTATCTAGAAACCAAGAACAGAGTACCATATGTTCTCACTCATAAGCAAAACTTGAATAATTATAATACTATAAGAAAGCATTTGGCAGTAATGGGAAACTGCGGGGAGGGTGGATGGGATAGGCAGTTGAGGGAAACTGCTAGGGGAGGGAGGGGCATACCTCCACAACAAGGGTACCTGCATAATCAATTTTGTATACCTAACCTGAATTGTACTCCACATCATTATATAATAATTAAAAAATTGATTATGTTTCCAAGTTTATACTGATGCAGTCTCTAACCCCATTTTAAAATATGATAACATTTAGGAATTCCTTAAGCTAAGAAAATAATGTAGTTTCATTAGATATTTTTTGAGATGAAAACAGAGTTATCATTGTATTATTGATTATTAGCAGGAATTACAGTATAAGTTTACCTTTGAATTATTAGATGTATTAGAATTTCAGATTAAAAATTTCTTGAAAGTAAATAAATACTTTAAGATTAGACCATTTATTATGTCTTTAGAACCTCAGAATTCATCTGATATGTAGAAAATACAAAAATTAATATTGAAAGAATGGATCTGCAGAGAGAACTAAGGTTGGAGACAGAACGCAGCAAGGAGGAAAAAAAAATGTTAGCCTTGTATAGTCTAGTTTTAGTCAAAATTTTGATTAATCATTTATAATAAAGGGAACTAAATAATTATGTTGGTGTATATCACAAAATACCATCTGTTAGGTCTGATGGTAACCTTCAGTAAAGGAATGGGATCTTATTTCAATTGTTCATTTGCTTATCTGTTCTTCTCCCCTATACTGTAAATTCCTTATTCAGGCTTCACTGTATTCATAGTACAGGGTAGACATAGATAAGTGCTCATCAAATTTATGCATTCACAAATAGCACAAATGAATAGTGTAAAATCCTCCTAGGACTTTGTATCAAATATAGTAAATGATTCTTATTAGCTAAAAAAGGAGACATGCTGCTATAAAAAAGTTGATTTTTCTGATTAATAAAGTCAGTTTTTTGTAAGCAATACAAAATAAGTCTTCATTTGTCTATCTTTGTTCAGTTTTTTATAGTTGAGACACTACCACAGTTTACAGCTTTTGTGACCAAATAAACACTATGACCTCAAAGTTGTGGGGTGTGGGAGATTGGTAAGCAAGACACTGAAGCCAAGTGAACAGATCACTGGCTGAGAACGTAAGTCTACATCTCAGAATCTCTTCTGTAAAGGAAACTGGGTGAGATAACTTCCAAGGTTGCATTTACCGGAAAAATCTTAGATTTCTAATTAAGTATTCACAATCTCTCAATATAGCTCACCACTAAGGTTTATTACAAGAAACGCAAATGATACATGCCTTTCCACAAACAATATAACAGAAACTCATAGAAAAAAAATCTTAAGAATCTATTATTAAAACAGATTCCAAACAGACTGATGGAAATACCTCAGCGAGAGGAGATTCAGTGTTTTCATTTTCTCAAAAGGTTTCTAGGACATAGGATCCATTTTTATAAAAAAGGCAGGGGCTTCATTTTCCTGCAAATGAAACCTTAGGTGGACGATTAATAATAAAACATTAAATGCTTACTTAGCTGCTCTGGATGAAGCAGTGTTGAGAGCCTTATTCCCACGGTGTGCCAAGAGGGGGCGCCATAGAGCTTCTGGCACAGCTGTTGGGTGACTAGGCTATACGTGCCTTTGGATACAGGTACCCTTCCAGGGCAGCCAGAGTTCTGGGCAACCAGAGCAGTGAAGCATGTTATCTCTTTTAAACAAGCTTTGTCTATTTATTCCAAAGTGCCCTACAGATGTTAGCTTTTCTTTTTACTTCTGCCATGAGAAAGAGGAGTGAAATGGAAACTGCTATAGACATGACACAGATAAATGAGCCTGTTAAACTTGAGTAACAGGTGTGACTTGCTGGCTACTATAACCAGAGACTGTAAGTAAAAAACTCAAGGTACTTTGAATTACAGGCTTATCCTCATGAATTAGCTTTCCAGCATGCCCCATGAAGCCGAATAAATTGAATTCCTTACTTTTGGGGCAATGGGGAGGGGCGAGCAACTTAGTTTGCATGATAAATAGGTTCATTTGTTATTGGGGATACAGTAATACTGGTTCTGGATTTCGTAACTCATGCCATCTTTCTAGGGAAAGGTAGCTGCTGTGCTCTTTTATGATTGGAAAACATACTACATTAAAAATAAAAATAAAACTGCTATAAGTTATGTCGAAGTTGAAGAAAAGAGGACATACCCATTTGAAATGAATGCCTTCTGTCAGGAAAAGACCTGCCCTGTCAGGTTAAACTTTGAGAGTTGACACTGCTAAGTACTGGGTAGATAATGTAAGCATTTTTCTCAAAGAGAGTAACACAAGAGGTATTATCTCTATTTTCACAGATGAACAAATAAAATTTCACAAGAATAATTTGATATTTGGTTTAGTCTAAGTGGCCTCTGAGTTCCCTCAGGTAAAACGTCTTGTTGATTGAGTCATTCCCACAGCTCATTATGGATCCATGTTTGGGGGACTGGAGTAGTGACTCAGTCCTTTACTCTGTCAGAATTATCTCTTGGGCACTGCGAAAATACAGTAACCGTGGATGTAGCCAGGCATTCTTTTTATTTTTTTTCTTAGATCCAAGAGGTACAAATGTAGGTTTGTTACAGAGGTGTATTGTGTGATGATGAGGTTTGGGTTTCTATTATGCCCAACACCCAAATGATGTGTATGGTACCCAATGGATAGTTTTTCCACCCTTGTTCCCCCACCTTGAGTCCCCAGTGTCTGTGATTCCAATTTTAATGTTCATATGAACCCAGTGTTTAATTTCTACTTAGGAGCTAGAACATGTATCCTAATATTTTGAAAAGGTCCCAAATGATTTCGCTGTATAGATAGCTTGAAAACCATAGAGTGAAGGGTTGCTTGTTTAGAAACTAGGGACAGTGTAGTGACTCATGCCTGTAATCTCAGCACTTTGGGAGGCCAAAGCAAGAGGATTGCTTGAACTCAGGATTTCCAGATCAGCTTAGGCAACATAGCAAGACATCATCTGTAAAAATAAAAACAACAACAACAACAAAATAACCAGACATGGTGGCATGTAGGTAGTCCCAGCTACTCAGGAGGCCAGGGAGCTACTCAGATTCAGGGAGAATCACCTGAGCCCAGAAGGTTGAGGCTGCATTGAGTGATGATTGTGCCACTGCATTCCAGCCTGGGTAACAGAGTGAGACCTCTACTCAAAACAGTTAATAAATAAATAAACATGTCAAAAATAATAATAAATAAACATGTCAAAAACACACACAAAAATAATAACAAATAAAAACTATGGCGGACTAACTCTTAAGTCCATCTTCAACACTGGTAGCTGAAGAATGAATTAGAACAATCAGAGAACATTCACAGCCAGATATGAGCTTACACAATTTTGGAAGCAGGCAAAATTTCCCCAGTGACATTTTCAAAGTTAAATCATTATCAAATAACTCTATAGAAAGATTTATTAGGTGACAAGTTCATAGAATTGCAAAATGAAAGAACAAATGAACTAAGGCAGTTATATTCAACTTTGGCAGCAGACTAAACTTGTTTTGAAACAGCTTTTGAAAACAATAATGACCAGGACTCATCATAGATTAATTAAATCAGAATCTTCTTGGGCAGGCCTGGACATGGGTACATTTTTTAAGCTCTCTGGTGATTCTCAAGTGTAGTTGTGGTTGAGAATCACTGTCCTAAGGCTTAAAATTAAAATTCTGTCACTTTACAATTATTAGGCAATGCTTCTCAGGCATTAACCTGCATAGGAATCACTTGAGAATCTTGTTAAACTATGAGTTCTATCTCAGTAGTACTAAGGTGGGACTTGAAATTTTGCATTTGCCACAAGTATTGTGGTGCCGGTGTTTGTTTGAGGGACACGTTGAGTAGCAAGGGCCTAGCAATGCACTGGTTCTCAAACATGGTTGCACATTGGAATTACCTGGGAAGTTTAAAAAAATAGACAAACAATATCTGGGTCCCACTTATGAAGATTCTGATTTCATTGGCATGGGGCTTGGCCTGGGTTTCAGAATTTTTAAAGTTCTTAGCTGATTCTAATAGGTAACAAAATTCGAGGCCCCTGCCTTAGAGAGCTTATATAGCTTATATAGATTGAAGTAGCAAAGTAAACTATGCAACTATGCATGAAGAGAGTTAGAAGACTACTTGGACCTGATGGGCTGCCCCTACACATTGGTTTCATGACATACAGACCAGTATCTAAAAGGATTTTTACTTTCTCTAGAAGATTTAGAAGCTTTGCAACCACTGGTTCCGCATGGCTCTGTGGTAGCAACCAAGTAGAGCCTACTAGAATCTGCCTCTTTAAAAGCTACATAGCCAGGCTCGGTGGCTCAGCCTGTAATTCCGCGCCTTTGGGAGGCTGAGGTGAGTGGATTGCCTGAGCCTGCAGGTTCGAGACCCGCCTGGGCAGTGAGACCTCATCTCTACAATAAGTCAAAAAATCAGCTGGGCGTGGTAGCGCATGCCTCTAATTCTGGCTACTCGGAAGGCTGAGGCGGAAGGATCGCCGGAGCCCAGCAGGTCGAGGCTGCGGTGGCCGGGAGCGGCCACTGCATTCCAGTCTGGGTGACAGAGTGAGACTCCAACTCAAAAACAAAATTAAAAAAATAAAAAAATAAAAGCTACATAAACTTTCCAGTGTGCCAGGTCCTACCTGTCTCATTTCATTTATTTGCATTACCTGCCTTGTCCTGTGGGCAATGAAGTTAGAGAAGTATAGGTTATGCAAGGCTTACTGCATACAGACTCCAGGTCACTTGGCATGACTAGCAATTCCTCAGTGTAGTTATCTTAGATCAAAGTGACTGCACATAAAGTGAATAGTTAGCCTTCTCAATAAAATGTTTAGACATTGCCCTGGTATATATATCAACGAGCTGTCCATTTCCACAGCTAATATTCCGGTGTTTTCAAGTCCTGGAGTTAATAGCTGAACCCACAAAATAAGGTTCACACATTGCAACTCCTAAGTTCTCTGTTTCAGAATAATCCATACTGTCTGAAAAGGTTTTGAGAATTAAATTAAATATAAATAGAGCACCTGTCAGAGTGCCTGGCTCATGCTAAAGAAATGTTCTATCAATGACGATATGCTGTTTTACTATTTTCCACCTGCGCCCTTTGCCTGTGCACAGAAGCTAGGTATCCCTGTGCAGATAGAACAGTGCTTTTTAGATAACTAAACCGTAAGCTCATTTGAGAGACTATAAACTTTGAGTAAAGTTTCCTATCCTGTTAAAGAAAAGGCCATGAAATATTTTATACATTAAGTCAATGAATCAAAAACAAAACAAACAAAGTGAAAAGGCTCTGGACTTAAAAACCCTAATCCATCTGGGGAGAATTTGTCATCTGTCATTTCCAAATTGTGTCTATACCTTATCTTTGCACTGACCACTCTGTGTGGGCTTTGTTTGGTTTCTCTTACAAGACTAAGTTCCTTCAGAAATAGCGATTCTCTCTTCTCTAGCCCATTCCCAGCAGAAGGGCTTTCACTTATGTAGGTAATCAGTAAAGTAGCACTGAAAGAATAAACACATGAAACCATACACACTAATTCCAGAGAACTCTTGGTAGCCAAGGCTTTCTTGCATTATATTTCTCATGAGCTAAAATCCTTCAAAATCTATACTACCATAGTCTATCAGTGACACAGCATCTTGTGTTGTTGGATAATATTAATATAAACAAGCCCCTGTGCACATGGAATTCCACATTCCAGTTAGTCAAAATGGTTTACTTGTGTAGAATTCAAATTTTATCAATAATGATTCCAGGCTTGATATTTTTCCAGACTATGCTTTACAATTTTGCAACTTAGTGTGAATTAAAATCATTTAACACCTTCCCTTCTTAAGCGTTGTTCATTTATATCTTTATTAGGTCTCCAAATAGAGTAGATGTTTTCAAGGGGTAAAGAGGAAATGCTGACCCTAGTTTAAGAAGTCTTGACCAATCAATTTGATCTAAACATAGTACTATTTAGCACATTTATATTTTCACAGAAATTATGCCAATATCAAAACTAGTATCTATAAAATGTGCTTCAAAAAGCAGTGCACTTTCATTCATTTGTTCATGAAAAATAAATTCTCAAAGTACACAGCCAATCTAAACTATCTCTAACATACTGAAAAGATAAACTTTAAATACAACACCTTCATGCCTTGTCCAATCATTGGACGTTTTAATGGTTATCAAATAAAAAAAGAAGGTAACATTTCCTAGGTATGCATTTATAATTGCTTGCATTTTCTAAAAATATATTTTTCTTAAAATTATAAAGGTTATCCTTCATTGAGCAATTACAAATGATTCTTTTTTTCTTCTAAGAATCCATTTAACACTTGAGGGCAATCAGTCATATTGTGTTTATGTTGCTTGGTTATGTGAAAATTCTCTGCAACCCAAATTTTAGCATTAGGCAGGCCATAAGTTTTAAAGGTAGGTTTTCAGAAGACTATAACACTACCACTTAGTGTTTATATAAATGGGTAGACATTTTTTGTCATTTCATCCAACTCTACTTCCTGTCTGAGGGAGCATAGAGAAGTATCAGAAACGCCCATGAAAGTCTGCTAGAGAGAGCTAGAACAAGAACCTGAATCCTACCACATAGCCAGTCTTTTCCACTGCAGTACACTGCATCTGTCTGTTGGGAGACTGTTGTCCTTGGGTTTCTTGGTCTCCGACATGTTTTGCTGGGTGTGAAAAGACTTCAAGCCCCTGAGCATCCTTTTGCCCACGCCATGTCTGTTTATGTTGTTTTTTGTTTATATAGCTGGTAACGTTGAGAGATGAATTAACAGTTCTCCTTGGACTTACAGTTCTTACTGTTTGCTACAAAAGGTCAGTGTATACCCACTGCATGTGTGGCAACCATCTGGCACACACTGGCTCACACCCATGGGACTTGGGGGCAGGAGGATAAATGCAAATATGCTGATTCTCATGCTGTTTGCTGTGTTGTGAGTAATAACGTTCTTTGTTTCTGATCCGGGAATTTTATGTCAACTGCCAGCATTCAAGAAGCAGCAATGGGCTAATGTATTTGCTTTAGGAAAAGTGAAATAAAGCCCAGAACTGACACTGTCTAATTTTCACTTGAAAATTCATGTTTGGAGTTTACTTATCCTAAAACTGATTTGATTATAATTACTCAGAACATATCAGATTTGTCAATATGAAGCAAAGGCTACAGCATATGTTTATATTGCTCTGAATTTTAATAAACTCTTTGGCTAATTTTGGTCATATTCATTTATGTAACTGAATAATTTATAGCTAATTAATATATTCAGATACTTAGAAGAGTTAATGATTTTTAGTTTTAGATAAGAATAGAGTTATTTTATAAGTAAAAATAAAATATGCAGAAAGTAATTTCTCAGACTTAATGAGTTTCACCATAGGAAAAAAAATAAGCTATTTATCTTTAAAAGGTTTGGATACACAGGATAAATGAGTTGACAAAAAAGATTCTGGCTAAGAAAATTGCATTTTTGAATACGAATCTGAAGCAATTTAAGGAAAGTTTAAAGGAAATGTAAAAAGAGAGCAAGATAGTTGGCATTTAGGGAAAATTTTATGTTTCTCAATGACCCCTAAAAAATTATTTAATGTAAAATTTAAGTCTTGAAGGCACCGAGTTATTTTTCTATTTTTATTACATCTGAGATTACAGATATATTTCATTATACATATATATTTTACTTTATATATACATATATTTATATGCATATAAAACTTGGGAATAAAGAGCTCCCAATTTGCCACCTATGCTTCCTGCATCATCATGACTTGCTTACAGAGGTTTCCCAAGTGACTAGCATAATTTCCAGCTCACAAACTGGCAAAAACGAGTATAGTACAACCATCACAGGTACAGTTTCTAAGTTCCAGGTTAAAATCTGGGGTTAAAATTTCAGCCTCTCTACTGCAAACCAGCTGAATGACCTTGGGAAAGTTGCTTATTTACTTTGTTCTTCAGTAACATCATAGGGTTATGAGGGTTATTGAGTTAATATAAAGCATTTAGGGACCTGGCATGCAGTAAATATCTAGTGATCAATTTCTAATATGACAGGCATTCAAACAAGTGCTAAAAGAAATGTTATTCAGTTTGAAAATGTGAAGCATAGAATTCAGAGCTACAATAAATCTTAGACATGACGAGTCTAATCTCTTCATCTTGTACATAAAAATTTTTCCCCAAATGTCAGAGGTAAGAAGAATGAAGTCAAATGTGCCATTTCAATGCATAGCCATTGGATCTTTCTCAAGCATAAAAAGTGAAATCCCCATATTTCTTATCTTCTCTGCCAACTCCCTTTAACTACCCCAACCATTTTTTTTATTGAAAAAGGTGTGTGTGTGTGTGTGTGTGTGTGTGTGTGTGTGTGTGTGTATTCAGTAATACTCAGCATAATGACATTTCTGTCAACAACAAACTGCATATAAGACAGTGGTACCATAGATTATAATGCGGCTCCTCTATACAGGTGTACCTTTTCAAAACTTTATACCATATTTTTACTGCACCATTCCTAAGTTTACAAAGGTATAGATACACAAATACATTTGCCTACTGTATTCAGTACAGTAACATACTGCACAGGTTTGTAGCCTAGGAGCTACACCATATAGTCTAGGTATGCAGTAATCTATACTAGGTTCATGTAAGTACACTCTATGATGTTCACACAATAGCCAAGGACGAGATCTAATGACTAATTTCTAAGAATGTATCCTCATCCTTAAATTGCACAGCTGTATACATGTGTGTGTACTATGCTTTGTCTAAACCACAATGTATACCTGCAGGAATAAATAGCTGAATCCAATACTGAATCCAAAATTGACAAAGGGTATTTAAGTTTTGCCAACATCTCCCAAGGGATTAAGCATTCACTTACTGGCATACAAACAATACAACCAAAGAGATGCTAAAATTTGGATAGTGACTAATTTATACTTGCATTTTTCATTCATGTTTCATGTATTCTTTCTAGGATATTAATTTCTTGGGAAAATACTTATCACATTTTAATTTATAAAGCATTCCACATTTTTATCTGGGGTTGCCAAACAGGTTATTTTAAAAGCATAATATGCATTTTCCAGAAGCTCAATTCAAAGTTACATGTATTCAATATACATTAACTAGAGGGTCTGAGACACACTACCTCTCATTTCTTGCATTTACTGTCTGAAGTGGGAGGAAAGATTTAACAAAGCAGCAGCTGTGAGAACAATGAACAAATCTGAAGTTGAGTGATTTTTAGAGTTTAGCAGTAAAATATACTGTGTAACTAACAATTATATGGGGAAATGAAACTTCATATATGACAGGTATGCTCTAAGTTGACAACTTTCTGCAAAAAAAATACATAAAACTAACCTTAAAATAAAAATTGTCATATGACTACCACAGCAAACTACAGGATGTGCATTTTTCCTCTCTGCCCAACTTTTCTGTAAACAAGAAAGACAGGTTCATTTTTTAGACTCTTGATGACATCCTGCTTCTTGTTTGCCTCCTCCTTTTCTTATTGTTAGAGAATGACCATAATGAAAAATCAAAATAGCAATGTTACTACATTCATAAGTCAATCTGCTTAGCTTTTCTTCTTTGTGTCAATGATTCCATGAGTAACATGATAGATGATCATACAGTAATTGCGTATGTTTAGTCACCAAGGAACAAACTAAAAATGCATAGATTTATTTAATAAATCTGGCACAAAATCCCAGTACCACTAGGGGACAAATGCAGATCAACGTTACAGCTAGTGTAGAGTCAGAAATACCATCTTTCTATTACTGGATATAAGACATTTGGCAAAAAGAAATCTTTCCTCCTTTCCTATGACCTCATTAATGTTTAGGGAAAAAACCAATTAGTTGCTTTTTTTTTTACTAAAAAACAAATTTTTTTTTATTTGTTAAATAAAATTTGTAAGCCAAGAAGCAAGCAAGCCATAATTAAGTTTCCTGAACCTTCCCATTTTTACTTAAAAATGTTTATTGAGTGCAATTTTCACGATAAATGCAAGTTCTAGGAGCTAGGGATATGGATAAAGCAGTGAACAAAACGTACAAAAAGCCTCACCAACATGAAACTTACTTGGAAAAGGTGGAAATTTTGTAAATGAAATATATATGTTAAATATCACCAAATGGCATGGAGAAAACAAAATTGGGAAGAGAATACAAAATGTATATGTAGTAGTGGAAAGAAGGATTATAATTTTAAATATGGTAGCCTGGAAAGGTCTTACTGAAATGATTATTTGAGTTATAACGTGAAGATGGAGGGCCAAGCATGGTGGCTCAGCCTGTAATCCCAGCACTTTGGGAGCCAAGGCGAAAGGACTGCCTGAGCCCATGGGGTTCAAGACCAGCCCAGGCAGCTTGGTGAGACCTCATTCTACAATAAATCACAAAAACTTGCTGGGCGTGGTGGCATGCGTCTGTAGTTCCAACTACTTGGAAGGCTGAGGCGGAAGGATTGCCTAAACCCAGCAGGTCGAGGCTGAGGTGACCATGAGTGTGCCACTGCATTCCAGCCTAGGTGACAAGAACCTGGACACCAGTGATAAGTCAAACTTGGGACCTAAATCTTTAGGCAGACCTCAGTGATCATGTGTGGTAGGCAGAGTAATGGCCCACAGTGATGTCCATGTACAGAACAAGAAAGACGGGTAGATACTGTCAGATAATAGAAGTAGTCCGTAGAACTGAAAATGCAACTTTACTGTATGAACAACGGTGGGGGAGAAGCAATGTGGAGCTCGGATGTAACATAAAGTCGACATTCTCATCTTCCATGAGAAATGATTAGTGGAGATGATCTAAAACTTTAAATAAAGACAAAATTATGAACTTCGCAGCAACCTGGATGGACTTAGAGTATATAATACTAAGTGATCTATCACAGAAACTGTAAGAAAGGGATTGGCAATAGTGGGAAACTGCCAGGGGAGGGGGGGATGGGTTTGTCGGTAGTGGGAAACTGACAGGGTGTAGGGAGTACACCTCATCAACAGGGGTACCTGAATAATAAACATTTGTAAATTAAGCCTGAATTGTACTCCACATCTTTAAAATAGAATTTTTTTAAAGCCTTATACAAGCATATTATTCAGTCATAGGGGTAACAGCAAAAGGAAAAAAGCCTTTAGCTCTACCCTCTTGTTTTCTTAAAACACACTTGATTATGCTATTAAAATTAAAAATTATATGAATAAACCCCAGTCTTCTAGTAAAGATAATCTAATTTGAAAAATAATGCTTTTATTTAATTAGGAAAAAGATCATTTTATTACCAACAGTTAGACCTAATAATATTCATCCGAAGTCATGTGTATTTTGATAAGCTCTAAGCGAATATGATTGCACATTTTTTAAAAAACAACAAACAAAAATATTCATTTTTGTTGCTGCTTAGCAAATTACCACAAATTTACCAGCTCAAAACACAAATTCATTACCTCACAGTTCTGTAAGTTGGAAGTACATGCACAGCATGGCTGGATTCTTTGCTCAGCTTCTTACAAAGTGGAAATCAATGTGTCAGCCAGACTTAATTCCTACCTAGTGGCTCTGAGGAAGAATTTGCTTCCAAGCTCCTTTAGGTTGCGTGCTGAATTGTTGTGTTTGTACAGCTTAGGTCTCTACTTCCTTGCTGGCTGGCAGCTGGCTATTCTTTCGTGTAGGATGCCCACAGCCCACATATTTTGTGGTCTCCTCCACCTTCAAAGTCAGCAAAGGAGAATCTGCCTCCCACTAGAGCCCAATCAGGCCTAGAATCTGTTTCACCAGATAGAATCTAGGGCCCTTTAAAGTGCTTGCCTGACTAGATCAGGATTATCAAAGTAGTCTTACTGTTTTAAGGTAAACTGCTTTCATACCTTCATTAATTACCTTAGCAAAAACTCTTCACACCTCTACCCAGGTACCTAGATTAGTGTTTGATTGCATAACTGGGGGAAAGTGTGTGTATACTGGAGAATGGGGAATCTTACAGGCTATTTCAGAATTGTTTCCTACAGCAAGAAAATCAAGATTATAATCTCTTCAATAGAAATTAATAGTTTGTTTACTGCAAGTCAAAAAAATATTTTAAGCATATAAACGCAATACTGAGCTTTTTCCCAGCTTTTTTGGGATCTAATTGTTAAATAAATGTATATATTTAGGGTGTGTGCTGTTTTGATATGTGACACATTGTAAATAATAATTACCATTTCAAGCTAATTAATATATCCATCATCTCACAAGGTTATTTGTATGTGTGTGGTTAGAACATTGAAGATCCACTTCCTTAGCAAGTATCCTGTCTTCTAAAAATAATGTTTCTTCATAAAATGGTCTGCTGTTCAGGCAGAATAAGTAAAATTTAGGAGCAACTTAAAAGACAAAAGGAAAGCAACATGATATATAAGACTTTGAAAACTGACTCCAATTATTTTAAAAAACCATTTCAATCATATCTAAGTAGTTGATATATCTCATTATGGTAGCCTAATGCTTTTTTAAGTATTTTAAATCAAAGGTTAAACAGTGAATAGAATGCTCCATGAAGGCAGCAAAATTGATTTGTAGTTGATACTAAAAATGACTGTTTTCATATTGTTGGTCTTTCCCCCACATTAGTTAGGAAATGTGCTTTAAAGAAAACCATCTGGGAAAAAAAAAAAGACTAGATTGAAGCTTTTGGCCAGGGAAAGCTATCAGCAGTAGGAAGATATCCCATTATATTTGTAAATCAAAACAGTTTTCTGTTATTGGAACTATAAAATGTATCCTTTTCTGTACATTTTTATTGCTCTTCCCTCTTTTTTGGTAATTCTTAGCATTATCACTTAATGTAAGAAACAAGACAAAGAGTTAAATTAATCTCAGTTCTCATCCTGCTGTGCAACTTTGGAAAATTCATTTATTTCTGGGCCTCACCAGCTGCATCTGTGAAATAAAATCGTTCTAGAATTCTGGAGCTGAAATGGACCTTTGAGATCATGATCCTTACAGCTCCACCAAGCTCTAAGGTCATATTTACCCAAACATCAACTTTTTAAAAAGAAAATATTCCACTTAAGTAGAGAAATGTGATACTTTAATGGATATAACAGAGTATTTGGTTTCCTGGTTGGAATAAGTTATCACTTTTAATATAAGAGTAAGTTTCTACAGATGTTTTAGCATTTCAACAAATGAATCCTTTTGATCCTGCCCTTGTCCCCTTGCAATCCAATACATTGGACTAGTCTTTTGCTTATGTTGTCAAGTTCTTTATTTATATAGTTTTTTAATGTCATTATCCTACAAAGCTATAGATGCTTCCAATTTCAAGACATAATGTATTAAAATCAGTTCAGTCTTCCTGTAACAATAAAGCCATCTCACCCTGTTTGGCATGATATACAAAAATAAGAGAATGCAGAATGTACAATTATATTACCCTGAACTTTAGTGCTATATTGACATTCCAGGGTCTTTAATATAATTTAATTCAATTCATATTTACTGAGAGGTAAATAATGTCTAATTTTGTGTTACACCACAAGTTTCTTAGAGACATCTTTTTTAGTCCCAGACGTAGCACAATATTGAAAACTTAGTAGGTTCTCAAAATGTTTCCAGAATGAGTGTAGAAAATGCATAGTTCCTGCTTTCATCTAGTGGGAAAGATAGAAATATGACTAATGACAGAATGAAATAAAATACTAAATCACATGGTGGTATTTGTGTTATACAGAATGGCCCCCCAAAGATGTTCATGTCCTAATCCCAGGAACCTGTGAGTATGTTGTTACATAGCAAAAGGAACTTAAATTTACAGATGGAATAAGGTTGCTGATCAGCTGACATTAAATCACATGAGCTCTTAAGCCAGGAAGAGGGAGGCAGAAGAGTGAGTCAGACAAATGTGACGTAAGAACCGGATTTGCCTTTGTTGGCTTAGAAAAGGGAGAAATGGAGCCAAAGAAGCCAAAAAAAAAAAAATGTGGGTGGATGCCAGAAGCATGGAACAGCAAGGAAACAGCTCCTCCCCTACAGCCTCCAGAAAAGAACATAGCCCTGCTGATACCTTGATTTTAGCCCAGTGAGACCCACATTGTGTTGTTTTAAGACACTGAGTTTGTAGTAATTTGTCAGGGAAACCATAGGAAACTAATCGGAGTCAGAGAATTGGTTTCAGCTGTGAAAAGGCTTCATGGTGGCTATTCCACTGAGACCTGAAATGCTTGGGTGTAGTGGAGAGGAACAGCTATGAGTTAAAATCTTACTACTCCAAGTGTGGTCCCTTCTGAGTAGCACTAGCAGAAACCTTTTTTTAGAAATGGAAAATGTCACCTCAGGCTCCACTACAGACCTACTGAGTCAGCATCAGCATTTTAACAAGATCCCTAGATAATTAGCATTCATATCAAAGTTTGAGAAGCACTAGATTAAATTTAATACACACTGTTTTAAAATGTGAAGAAGTGTTTCAGTTTTCTTTTTTGATGCACAAATGTCTACAGCAAAATATTTAAGGATTCCAATAAGAAGACTGCTGGGTTGCTGTTTGTTACCACTGACAACAGAAAAAAAAAAGACATTTCTACTGCTCTTAAATAATGAAGAAAGCCCTTCATTCTTCAGTAAAATCCATCTGCCCCCACCTGAAGAGTTTTCCTTCTTTGAAAATTCCTATAAGTTGAAAGATTATAAATATCAAAATTTTATTAACTTAAAAAAATATTAGAATTCTTGGAATACTCATAGAGTCATCTTGTGGGGGGACAAAATAATTTCAATCACAGAATACATTTTCTTTAATTACTTTAATATAAAGATAATATTCAATATTCTACATTTCACATAATGTTTGAAAACAAGTTTTAAACCTTCTAGTAAGTATTTAATGAAAATACATTTATTGAAGGGTAACAATGTCCACAAAATTAATACTACCAAAATATTACTGATGCCTTTTGCATTATTAATATTTGGAGGGTACATGTAGAAAACATGAAACAGCATACAGACATTTTAAAACTACATTTTACCCAGCCTCCACCTTTTTGCTAAATCTTGTACATACTAGCAGATATATTCAAGATATATAAAGATATCCAGCTAAAATCATGTTTCGAAGATGTTAATATAGCCCTCCACCAATTATATGGCATTGCAAATCCTTCCATCCACTTACAAAATTAAAATAAACAATAATCCAATGAGTCTTTCTAGGCAAAAGATTCAGTTAAAAAAGAGAACACTAACAAAGAATTAGTGATAGTGACCAGAATAAGACAATCAGTATAATCAAGAAAGGTATGTGATTATTCAACATAATTTGATACGGACAGATCAATGCAACTCACTCAATAAGTAGACAACATTGTTAGGAGAGTGGGTAATATGATCCAGAGACCTGTGTTTAAATTCACATATAATAATCTTATTTCAATCAACCTGTAAAGTAAAAGTACTAAATCCACATTAACATCATAACATACATCTTACAATAATATAAAAGTCAAATCATTATTGGTACTTTTTTTCCGTTAAAGTACACAATTTAAGAAAACTTCACAAGAGTGTACACTTTTGAAAGTTATGATCAGTGTATACAGTATAGACAAAACAGGCACCTTCATTGTAATTTCTTTTAATAAATAAAAGCATATTAACAAAAAAAGGTAAGCAGCACCTGAAGCCTTTGAATTTATAACTAAATGCTGGTACCCAAATAGTCTAGCCAGTTAAGTTTCACTAAGAGGTGCAAAAAAGGAGCCATTTTAGACTTAACATTTTAATTCTAATAGAGATAAGAGCATGTGTGGGCTTACAGTCCTGTCACCTGACGATGAGTAGCATACCAGTCTTTCAAGTGTCCTATACTTTGGAAAGTAGACCTGACTCTGGAGCACTCGCCTTAATTAGATTCTGAATCTCCTTGAATTTTGGATGGTCTTTATCCGCTACCAGCTGAAGCAGAACAGCCTCACTCGTGGTCACTATGATTCCAGTTCGAGCAAGACGCTTAAAAAAAAAAAAGATAAATAAAGACAAACCAAGAAGTAAGCATGAGAAAAAACAACTATTTTAAAATAGCAAAAGTATGCCGGGACATAATAATTAGTGTCTTTTCCTAACATCACAGTCCTCAGCCACATCATCAAATTTAGTGATGGGGATGGAATTCAAAACTAGCCATACTACAAAGTCAACAGAATTAGACTCAGTATTAGCAAAATGGACTAGAAACAAGTAAAAGTAAACAGGTAGCCAATGTCATAAACTATATGTGCCTGGAACAGGAAAGTCATAAAGGCTAATGGCTGCAAAACATGAGATGAGACAGAAAGAAAGGAATGGTTGTGAACTATATCCCCATCAATGAATACTTGGACACTTCTAATTGCTATTTCTTAAACACTGCAGGTTTGTGCTTCCTCGTTCACTCAAAGGAGAACAGCTTCTGATTTACTGCTAAATGTATTCAATTTGTTTATTTCTTTTTTACTATTAGATAAAAAGGGGCCTCTGTATACATTACCCCTACCATAGTTTAACTGAGATACTATACGAAAGCATGCTATATATTAGTACTTATGTCTGGCATCCCTGATATTTAGTAGCCATTTATCTTTTTAATGGTGGGGAGGGAGCAATACTTCTAAAGCTTGATTAGCTGTGCTATGGATATAACTGCAGCTGGCTAAAATATTTCATTAAATAATTATCCAATCTCATATAACTAAAGTTTTTGATTGGATTAAAACTACTATAATAATTAGAATGATGATTCTTTATTTCTTTTTTCTTTCTTCAAACATCTTACCTACAGCATGTGCATCCATCCTGTAAATAAGAGTGCTTTTCACCTATGTTTATTGCAGCATTGTTCATAATAGTAAGAACCTGGAAACAACCATGCTGCCCATCAAAAGAGGACTGGATTAAAAAAAAGTGGTACATATACACGATGGAATACTATGCAGCCATAAAAAAGAACAAAATCATGAATTTTGCAGCAACCTGGATGGAACTAGAATCTATAATACTGAGTGACCTCTCACAAAAACAAAGGTCTGAGTATCACATGTTCTCACTCATATAATAGACCTTGAACATCCAACCTAATACTATAAGAAAATGACTGGCAGTAGTGGGAAACTATGGTGGGGGAGGGAGATGGGATTAACAGTAGCAAATATCTGTCTGGTGATGGGGAAGCACCTCTTATCAATAGGGTGCCTGAATGAAACGTATTTGTATACCTAACCCTTAACTGTACCCCACAACACCATAATAAAAAATATTGATTATATAAAAATAAATAAATAAATAAGAGTGCTTTTGTCTAGAAAAAATTTGGTGGTAAAAGAGCTTTCTCTGAAGTTTAAGAAAGTGCCCCCAGATGATACAGGAACTGCCTCCACTGCTGCCAACATAAACTTTTTAGAATCACTGAACGAGAGTATAAAATTCAAGGTTGTATAAAATGTCACTAACAGTCAAAGAATGGCCTTGCCAAGTTACTCCAGTGGAATCATAATAACCTTAGGTAATCTTCAAGGAAGGGAAGAGGAGGAGGAAGGGGAAAGAAAAGAGGAAGGAAGGGAGGGTGGAGAGCCAAGAGCAGAAAATAGGAGGAAAAGAGGATAGAGGGAAGGAAGGAGGGAGAAAAGGCTTCTATAGCAGAGATTCATTCTTTGGATTTGTTATCAGAATCCAGGGGAGGTGGGGGAATAGGCAAACTGCTATCACAAAAAAAATCCACTGTAAGAACCATGGAAGAAGTGGTTAGAAACAATTCCTGAAAAAGTCAGAGGAAAAAGCCCGAGAGCATTTGCACAGCCAGGAGCATCCCTGAGGAGTGGAAGTACATCTTCCTTCAGATGGTTGTACATCAGCAGATCCAACCTTTCCACTGGTAGACTTTGTCTTTTTAATCTCAAGGGAGTATAAGTCATCACTACTTATCAGAAAGCAAGCTTGTACCTCAACAACAACCAGAATAGAAAAGGATACAAAACAGCTAACCAGAACTCTCTAGAAAAGAAAAAAATATCAGGGAGGTTATGGGGGAGGGAGAGTGAGGCTGTTAGTTCAGATAAATACCAAAGGTGAGGTAATTTCTGAGTTTTTTCGTTGTTTTTCTTTTTTTAAGATTTCTGAAAACTCTAATTTCCTCCTCCTTGCTTTTTAGTCAACTATCATATCAAACCCTTTGAAAATGTCAAAAGATCATATGCTTGCTTCAGATAAAAAGGCAGAGAATAAATGTAAGACTGGTTGCAGTCCAGTTGTGTGAAAACAGCACTGAACGTCCAGCTATTCAAGCCCAGCTCTCTCACTCACCAGCGGCCTGCACTGCCCTGCCCAGCCCTGCCTTCCTTACTGCTCATTGTTGAATCAATGGATTTCCAATGATTCTGTCTAAATCTGAATTATAAACTTTCAATGTCTATGAAAATGCTTTAGATTGTATACTCCAAAGTGCCAACAAAGGTCAGTTCTCACTAATCCATCTAATTCCTTAGTGAGGCAGGAAAGAGACATCTGTTCCTTGGGCTAAGCATAAAAATCTGTTGATCCCAGAAGAAGCCTGTCTACAATGTCCAGACTTCTTTAGACTTACTGAACCCAAGGCTGGCCCATGATATCCCATGAAGTCTCTGTGAGGCTAAGAGGTCACCATGGCAATGACAGGGTACGATATGTGCATCATAGAAATACGTTTTAGTAATGTGACACCTACACACTATTACTTAGCTTCAAGATTGAGATATGGCCAGTTCGGATAGGATTTTAAAATAATCTAGCCAGGAAACTGTGCCAGGGGAAGGCATGGCTTACCAAAACACAATTTCTAGACCAGGCTCTTAGACCTGCTTCAATGGAAAGGTTGCCTGAACAGAGAAAGAATAGCAGTAGCTTTCCAGACATACCTGGCAGTGCTGCTCACCACCCTGACAATACTGGTCCCAAGCCACTTTCTCTCCTGGCTTAAAAAGGAGCAATCAGTGAAAACTCCAGCCACTGAATGCACACAGGTGCATGTGCATTAGGCTTCTCAAGTTCTCTCCTTACACTTGCAAAACCAATCCAACTAGGCCAAAGGAAAAGAAAGGTTGCTCTGACCTACAAACCTGAAAATGCAAGTCCACAAAGCCATGAAAGTCTCAGAGAGGGAGGTAAAAGACTAAACCCATTAAATTTCCAAGCAACACTAAAAATTCCCAGAAGCACAAGGGCATCACATTTAAGAGAGGGTTTTATTATCTTTTTTTTTTTTTTTTTTGAGTTGGAGTCTCACTCTGTCACCCAGAGTGGAGTGCAGTGGCCGCTCCCGGTCACTGCAGCCTCGACCCGCTGGGCTCCAGCGATCCTTCCACCTCAGCCTTCCAAGTAGCTGGAACTACAGGCACACGCTATCACGCCCAGCTACTTTTTAAAAAAATTATTGTAGAGATGAGGTCTTGCCAAGTTGCCCAGGCGGGTCTTGAACCCGCAGGCTCAAGCAATCCACTCACCTCAGCCTCCCAAAGTGCTGGGATTACAGGCTGAGCCACCGAGCCTGGCTGGGTTTTATTATCTTATTCTGCATTTATTTACTGGACAATTATTAGTTGAAACAATGCCTTTCAGATGATAGGTACTCAGCAAACATTTCTTGAATAAAGCATATGCTACAGGTCCTGGCACAGTGATTCATTGACTCCTTAACTCTGTGTGACATTATGACACTCTAGTGCCAGACAGCCATGAAACATTGTAGGTGAATGGTATCCACAGTCAATGAAACACCTTCTAGTCCCAGAAACTCAAGTCTGAGGAAACCTAACACAGTTGTCCCTCGGTGTCCTCAAGGAACTAGTTCCAGGACCCCATCCCCACAATACTAAAATCCGCAGATACTCAAGTCCTTGATGTAAAAAGGCATAGTATTTGCACATAACTTATGTACATCCTCCTGCATACTTTAAATCGTCTCAAGATTACTTTTAAGACTTAATATAATGTAAATGCTATGTAAATAGTTGTTATACTATACCTTTTTATTTATGTTATTTTGTATTATGTTACTTTTTATTATAATTTTTTGTGCATATTTTTAATATTAGGTTAATTGAATCCATAGATGTAGAACTCATGGTTCCAGAGGGCCAATTATAGAAGGATGAACCATGTGTGGGCCCACTCTGCCCTGGATTTTTGGCTAGATCTTGGCTGTGTTAAACCAAGGTGAGCTGTTTTTAATTTACAAACCTCTAAACAGTTCCTATTAGGCTTTGTGGAATACCTGTTAGTGCATGTACAAAACAGGAGCAAAATTACAACACTAAAGACACAAAGGAACTTTTGGCATCACTAGAAATCTAGATCTAAGGGGACAAGATATAAAATAGGACATGGTGGTGGGACCTTAAGGGTGGGTGAGTACACAACCGATGTCAGACTAAGTCAAATTTAGGAGGTAAACCTTTCATTACTATTAAATATCCAGTACTCTTCTAATTTAATAGGAAAACTTGACAAATGATCTATTTTCAAGCAGGACTAACCTCAAGAGCAAACATCCTGTCCATCATGCTTCTCGATGAGGTGGCATCAGCAACAATATGAACCTCAACTCCTCGGCCAACTAACTCCAGAGCAGTTTGCTGGATGCACACATGAGTCTAGAACAAAGTAAAAATCATATGCAATAATGGGGTATACTAAGAGCAGTTTACAAATAAATGTACAACAACACGATAAAACAAAAAGCACTGCAAATCTAAGAACTCTGTCCTACATCTACCTTTGCCTCTAATTGGCTAATTTTGAGCATGAAGTAGCACCTTTGGCTTTGGTTTATTCATTTGTAAAATCAGAACTGGATTACACCAGTGTTTCTAAGCTACAAATCTTAAACAAATTCTTAGAGTTCTAGGAGACTTTCTTGAAGATTTTGTTCTGTAATCTTCATGACTCATATATCCTACTACTATTACTACTCATTTTTAGACTTGCATTTGGGTTAATGTCTACATTTACTCTAAGCGCCCAACATGAAGAATGAGTCTGTAGTACTGCAGACTGAGATAATAGTGGGAAACTGAGTTACTACAAGGCACTCAGTAGAAAAGGTAGGCCAGGTTAAAAATAACTTACGACAGTCAAAAAATAGCCAGTTCACATCACCAAGAAATGTATTATGCAGATTCCATCATTATAAGTAATGATTTCATAACAATTCATTAACAGCGACTACAGAGTACACCATAACTGAATTACATATATAAGCAATGAAAGCACATTTCAATAATGTCACAATGTCAACTTTATCTTCACATGATAAGAGAGTTTTGGAGAATTACCAACCAATACCTCATTAAAATTAGCACTGGAGGACTACTCAAAGGTAATTTTTCGATTAAGCATAAGGTCCAATTATGATGAATAAGCAAAAAAAGTGCAAAGCCAGCAACAGCATGTGGTATGTTATAGTTATACAAACAGGCTTCTTCTATACTGTCATGGTTGAACTCAAAATACAGAAATATATTTTATGTACAACTAAACTTGAGATGATAGCTTGCTATTATTAAAAATGTATATATAAAATCTTTCAAAATATCACAACCATATTAAAGCAATATTATTTTGATTTCATTGATTTTATAGTTTTGCTTAAAGTTTCTTAAATTTTAGTTTAATAGGTAGGAATAAGTCAATTGTAATCAGCATTAGGAATCCATGAGTATTTTTTTCTGTAAAAGGACACGTACATGATTCAAATTTGAAAGACAATGAACAACATGACCGCCAAGGTTTTTCTAGCACAAAAATATGACCTCATTGAAATCTTACAACACATAAATAAAAATAATGCCTTTGGTGAAAATGAACTCCAAAAGCAGTCATTAAAACTATAGGTCTAAGAATCAAGCACCCTGGATTCAAATCCAGCTCCATCCCTCCCTGGCTGTCTTTTAACCAAAGTGAGCTGTTTTTAATTTAAAAATCTCTAAACAGTTCAGGGTAGGCTTCTTGGAATACCTCTTAGTGCATGTATAAAACTAGAGCAAAATTACCACACAAAAGACACAAAGTTATAAAGCATTTAGATCAGTGCCATGCAAAGAGTGAATACAATACAAGGGGGCTACTTCCATCATTATTACCATCTATATGGCATTCAACATACAAAAATATCAAGTTTTCCATAAATGATATTGTGCCCAAAACATAATAGCAGGTACTTACTTCTACTCCAAATAATACAACACTCCTGACTCCAGGAATCTCTGCTAATGCTGCTTCTACTTCTGGTAATACCATTGAAAACTTGGTCTTTGGAAGTACCAGCTTAACACCTGTTAAATCAATTTCTTGAACAGTGCTTCCAAGACCTTTTGGGTACTGTTCTGTTACAATAACTGGAATTCCTAAGATTCGGGCCCCTTGCAACTGAAAAAAATAACCAAACACAAAAACAATTAGCAATATATATATATGGATGTATATCATGCTTCAGCAAATTGGAACAAATAAATAAACAAGTATACCAATCTTTGTCCCACGCTAATAATGTCCCCAAAATACTTGATGGCTGGTCTGAACCTTTCCTGCATATCACAGCAGAAAAACACAGTGCTTGAAGGTGTAAGATTTCCCAGGGTAGTGAGCTGATGAAAAAAGAAAAAAGAATGATTTAGTACTTGCTATCCAATGCCATTTATTTTCACTATAGGTCAATAAAGAAAGAAAAATGTTCTTATTGTTTAACCCAGTAAGGCAATTTCTACTACTACTATCCAAAAGAAAGTATCTAAATTACAGAAAAAAAAAATTACCCCAAAGTAGTTTTCTAAATTGCTTTTAATAGTGAAAATTAGAAATAAACCAAGGGCCAAAAATACAGAAATGTTTTAACAAATCTTAACATGTCCACATGACAAAACATTTTTTAGCCAATTAAAAAAACGAGTGGAAAAGATATTCATAATATGTTATTTTTTTAAAAAGGCATATTCACCAGTATTTCAATAATGTAAAAATATAAGCAAAAAAGTAGAAGCAAAAACAGTATATGAAAATATTAACTAGTGTTTATAGAATTTAGGGGTATAGGTGATTTTTTTTTCTATCTTTCTTATATTTTCTAAATGTTATTTAACATTAAATTTCCTTAATGTTACTTTAAAATGTTTCTTTTATTATCATAAAAGATGCTACAACAGTAAAAAACAATTTAATGATGATACTGCTTACAAGTAAAAAAAAAAAAAAATTTTAAATCCATGGCAGTGATTGTAAAACAAAAAAATAAATTGGAATATAGCTTCTTAGTCATTCACAGTGTGTTTAGGGTATACTATATCAAGCAGTTTGCCAGCAACTGGCCTATCTGAAATAAGAATAATGCAACTCAGTCAATCTCACCATTCTACAACAGGTGAGAACCAGCAAGAAAGCCAAGTAAACCTTCCCAGGCAATTATGTAAGTATGGTGATGGCTACCCATTAACATGCTTAAAGCTTATAATTGTTTAGATTCCAGCTCTCAGAACCTATCTCAGACTGTATTGATGAACTTTGTATATATTCCTAACAAATTTGGTTATCTGGATTTTGGATTTCCAGATGGCTAAAAATGGCTAAATCAGAAAGGAAACTGCTTAAGGGCAGGAAAACTGACAGCAGTAATATATTATAACTGACAGAGAAAAGATTCAAAATATAATAAAAAACAGATCAAAACTCAAATAGTTCTGCAGCCTAGGCCTCTGGTGAAAGAGGCTGTTACAACTTATAAATTAGGGAAACATCATTCTAGCATATTCATTAAGAAAATGTTAAATTAGACCAGGCACATTGGTTCATGCCTGCAATCCCAGCACTTTGGAAGGCTGAGGAAGGATGACTGCTTGAGCCAGGGAGTTTGACCAGTTTGGGCAACATAGCGAGACCTCATCTCTATGAAAAAAAGAGAAAATGTTAAATTATATATTTCAGAAGCAAAACAATATAAAATGGTCAAAATATTTAATTGGAATATATAAATGAGTACATCATTATGTACCCTGAAATTCTAAATATTTAGTGTTGTGGTTTTCAAGTTCTTATCACTTGGTGCTTTCCTGTACCTCATTTTAGCTGTGAGTATACTGTTTTGGACAGGGGAACATATCAGACTATGAATTCATATTAAGCACAAACTGAGGAGATCAGAAAATACGGTCCTGAAATCCTCACCACCCTGCAAAATCTTTCTAGTATAAGAATCTACCATATATAAACACTCAGTAAACAAAGAAATCATAGAGAAAACAGTAACAAAGCACATTTTATGCCATGACTACTGGTCATAATTTAGTGAATCAAAAATGTCCTACATTTCATAAGTACTTTCCACATCTCCTTGAATGTGATGTGCAGAGTATTTACGAAAGGAGTTTAACTCCCCACATCCTCTTGAAAGGGGCTACATTTAGTAATTTGCTTATAAGAATATAGATAGGGATGAGTAACTTTACAGTGGAGAATTCTGGCAAACAAGTCTCAGCCAAGTGTTCAAGATTAATGTAATGAATGATGTCACGTTGAGAATATGTATCCTTGATATGATGAGAATGACCTTCAGAATCTTCCTCTCAAAAACGCCACAACCCCCTTCTAACTATGAGAAAATCATCAGGCAAACCAAAATTGAGGAACATTCTACCAACATACCTCATTAGTATGCCTCAAAACTGTCAAGGTCATTAAAAACAAAAGCCTGAGACACTGCCACAGCCCAGAGGAGCCAAAAGAGACATGACAGCTAAGTGTAACTGGATTTTGAAACAGAAAAGGGACATTAGGGAAAAGCTAGTGAAATCTGAATAAAGTGTGAAGTTTAGTTAATAGCAATGTACCAGTGTTGGTTCTTTGGTTGTAATAAATGTACAACATGTTGGGTTTTTTTGGTTGTGACAAATGTACCACAGTAATGTAACAATAATGGAGAATCTAGATACAGGAATACAGGAAGGAACGGTCTGTAATATCTCTGCAATTTTGTTATAGATCTAAAATTATTCTAAAATAAAAAGGTAATTTAAAAATTTTAATGGCCTTCCTATACTATGGTAGGGGGAAAAGATGCTACTTTATGAATAACCTCCATACTTTAAAAGTCGGAAGGAAGGTTTTGTGACTACAAAAATAAAACCAAGAAACTCTAACCATGCTCAGCCAATCTTTCACCCTTCATCCCAAATTCACATGAATCCCAACAGTCCCGTTAAAATGATTTAACTCTATAATTCAAGAATTTCTTACTTTGACACATACACTTCTCTTAAACCAAATCTTTTAGATCACTAAAAACATTTCCAAAGCCGGGCTCGGTGGCTCAGCCTGTAATCCCACGCCTTTGGGAGGCTGAGGTGAGTGGATTGCCTGAGCCCGCGGGTTCGAGACCCGCCTGGGCAGCGAGAACTCATCTCTACAATACAAAAAAATCAGCCGGGCGTGGTAGCGCGCGCCTGTAATTCCGGCTACTTGGAAGGCTGAGGTGGAAGGATCGCCGGAGCCCAGCAGGTCGAGGCTGCGGTGGTCGGGAGCGGCCACTGCACTCCAATCTTGGTGACAGAGTGAGACTCCAACTCAAAAAAAAAAAAAAAAACATTTCCAGTAGTCAAACATTTACAAGTTACAACTGCAAGATGGTCAATGCTGCCACAGCAAATTAAAAGTGGACTTGACTAAATAATGTGAGCAAAAGTATAGCAATAATAGATCCATGCATCTTCAGGAAGCGTGCAGAAATCATATACAACATGAGTATCTACATACCTTCATATATCTATATACCTATGTATATTCCTATACATACATATGCACATAAATATACATACACATGTATACATTTAAATATAAAAAGTTGATCACAGCAAATGGCTTCCTCAAGCAAGAGGAAGTGGAGAGATCAGATTCAAGTATAAAATTTATAAAATTTATAAAGCAAGAGGGAGGAAGAGATCAGATTCAAGTGTAAAATATTTGCCCACTTTCTTAAGAACTGTGATAGCTGGGATTTGACCTTAGATTTTATATCCCAAAGACTTTTCATTGCCCAGTCCCATTATTACTATAATCATGCCAGTATCCACCCTTCTTCACTACCAAATGTGCACTGATCATTTTCCAGCAATGACTGCTATATCTGCAAGGGGCTACATCTGCCCTACCCTTGCTCAGTCCCCTTGGTTACTCAGGACAGGCACACACAGGGTGGCTGGACTATTTAGTGATACACTGTGTGTCAGCTCTATTCTATCCATGAAGGTGATACATGGTGAGTATGCATCACTTTGTCGAATTGTGTCCCCTAAAATTCATATGCTGAAGTCCTAATCTCCAGTACCTGAGAAAGTGGCCTTATTTGAAAATAGGGTCAATGCAGCTATAATTAGTTAAGCTAAGACCACGCTGAAGAATGGCTGGTGACCTTATAAAACAAGGCAGACAGACAGGCATACACGGAGAATGCCTTGTGACCAGAAAGGCAGAGATTGAGGTAATATATCTAAAAGCTAAAGAACAACAAAGACTGCTAACAAACCACCAGAAACTAGGAAAGAGAGGCAGGGAACAGATTCTCCCTCACAGTCCTCACAAGGAATCAACCCTGCTGAAACCCTGATCTTGAACTTCTGGTCTCCAGACTATGGGAAAAAATTCTGTTGTTTAAGCCACTTGGTTTGTAGCACTGTTAGAACAGTCCTCTAGCAAATTACTACAGTGACCAATCTGTATATCTTTAGGAATGACTGAAGTTTGAAACTGTGAATGTGATGTTGTAGAAAAGTAGTAGTCTATTAGAGTCACAAAATAAGCATGATTTGCTTGGAAGAGAGCCCAGAATAAGGTCTGGGGTATCATTACTTCACTCGGAAGTATTTCCAAGAAAATGCAATCACCATAGTTATAGTAAGGTCTTGCTCTAGTGTCAACTCATTTAAAACAGAGGTCTGTGATGTGATTTCCCCTGGTTACAAGGATTCCCCATATAGAACAACCTGGTAGGCATTAGATTCCAAGTCAAAATCTCAATTTCACTAATTTCCATTACATAAACTTAAGTAAATCATTAACATCTCCACACATAGTTTTCTTATCTATAACACAACAAGCTAAAAAGTATCTATCTCACAGGGCTGTTTCAAGGGATTAAATGAGCTTCAAGTGGCCAATCAGTAAATGTATTAAGCTACTGTGACATCCCTCATATATGAAACACTACACTCTAAAACCCAGCATATGTTTAAAAACTTACTCCCTAATTAAGTTAAATATTTACTCTGGAGATCCCTTTAGCAGCCTATAAATATACAGAGAAAAGTACTAATTTTGTATAACTTGTTATGTTAACATAGTCTGTAGAATTAGGAAAGTGATTTAAAAAGTGAATTGTCAGATGTCACCAACATACCGAGTAACCAACACATGACTTGTTTCTGGCAAAATAGATTTGGGCCTATTTAATTTAGACTGCAAAAAAAATTTCACTTTTTTTTACAAAATATTCACCTTCTGTTAACATGATGTCACTGGAATAAAGTTACAACTCTAGCTCATCAGTTATAAAGTATGAACTTTCTAACTCCCTAAGGAAGGCAAGCTGTTTCTACACACCTCAGAGCTGCAGGATTTCTTAAGACTGTGCCTCAAATTGGGGTGAAGGTGAAGCTGGACAGAGTCCAGGAACACAGTGACATCTGAATCTACATTAGGATTCCCCTTGGAAATGAAAGAAAAAATTTCCAAATGCAGATCATAACACAGTTTATTTATAGATGGCTCTAATGTAGCCACAAGGAGCAAAAAGTATAAAAAAAGTTTTGATATTATTCTGGAATGTTAAATCTTTTTAAAGTGACACAAACCTCCTATCTAACCAATGGGGTGGAGGCACAACTGGATCCAGCTGTCTCCTCTCAGTGCCCTAACAGCACACCCATTGCCAAGTTGTACTGGCCTGTTTCTCCATTCAGACTTCTGAGCATTAGCTCATCTACCTGCTCTTCCTGTCATGCTCCCCTGGCAAAGGTCCTGTCATCAAAAGTCATCACCTTCAAACTACTAAGGCAAAGGCATATCGGATTCCTTTCGTTCCTTCCCTTCTCACCATGAATCCTTCAGTCTCTTCTATCTATAAAATGTCCATACCCTGTTTAAAATAATAATAATAGTGAAAAACTTCCAAGGAAATGAAAGCTGGAGCAGAATTCCCTTCCAATTAACCATATCAGGAAAAGGTCAAATAACCTTCCCAGGTAAATTCTTATCTTCTGGTCAAGAAAGTTGCCAAAGCCTTCCTTTCTACATGCAGAAGTAACATCCCTTTGCTGGCATCCTCACAATGTCCATGCCCTCCTCTTTTCCGCATGGGCTCTGTCTTTACTGGTCACAGGCTAGAAAATGCACTGGTGGTGGTACGATAACAAATTTACATGAGTTTCCATAGTTAAATGTTTCCATTAGTTAAAATTTTTAGAAAATTTTTTTTGAGAAAACTCGCAGGTCACAAAAATGACCTAAATTTCCACTATTCAATCTTCTCATTTACATTCTTTCCCATGTCTCAAAATTCATCAGACTTCAAACACTTAACAAAGCTACAGACACATAAACCATGCATGAAACATGAGCTATGCCTTCCGCTACCTGAGCTGTCAGCAGACATTCAGTCACTCTGACAGAATACTTAAGACGCTAAAAAGTTACCACAGCCTGATAATGGCAATAGGGGTCTTAACTCAGTTCTCATAGAGCCGCTAACTAGCACATGTCCAGGATGGCACAAGCAGCCACTGTGTTCTACAAGGTCACTAGTCATGGCAGGACAAGCATGAAGGCAAACTCAGATCCCTTTGAAAATAAAGAATATATAGCCGGGCTCGGTGGCTCAGCCTGTAATCCCGCGCCTTGGTAGGCTGAGGTGAGTGGATTGCCTGAGTCTGCGGGTTCGAGACCCGCCTGGGCAACTTGATGAGACCTCATCTCTATAAATAAATCAAAAAATTAGCCGGGTGTGGTAGTGCGCGCCTGTAATTCCAGCTACCTGGAAGGCTGAGGCGGAAGGATCGCCGGAGCCCAGCAGGTCGAGGTGCGGTGGCCGGGAGCGGCTGCTGCACTCCAGTCTGGGCAACAGAGTGAGACTCCAATTCAAAAAAAAAAAAAGAAAAGAAAGAATATGTGTTAGAATATATGTGAGCCAGGGCCACAGAGGCCTGGGGCTAAATTTGAGAAAATAATAAATCACACTATTTAAGCAATGAACTACCAAACTTATGCTCTTTGTCCCTACCTCAGGGAAAAAGGGTCCTATCACTCCAGGTAGCCACACTGAGTCTTCCTAAGTGACAGGCATTTGTTCCAAAGAACGGCATCAAGACAAAAAGCAAACAAAAGTTCAAATTTGTGGCTTGTCCTCCAGATTGTTCAATATTCTCACTAAGCACAGGAAGAAACCAGGAATCCTCTAAGTGAAGATCTACACATGCTTGGCAAACCCACCACACATAGCCACATAACCTGGGCAATTTCCTAACCTCTCTAGCTCCTATATTCTGCTCGCCTGTGAAATTAAGGGTTAGCTTATGATGTAAGGAATGAGAACCGAATCCAGGTTTGCATTCAATGCACCAGGCACTCAAAGTTGCTATTCACATGCCTGTGGAATGAACTCTATGGTCTCTTCTAGCCATAAAATGTCCATTTAGGATTATACAGTTGAGTTCCAAAGAATACAGTAGTCATGAAAAGAAATAGCATTCCTTTTTCTTCAGAAATTACATATATACACACATACGCATAGGGGTGTGTGTGTGTGTGTGTGTGTGTATAAATAAATATTCTTACATAGATGTAAATAGATATCAGAAGGCATGTATGCCATATGGTGCATATCTATGTATTTTTTCCCTTTACATTATTTATTTCTAAGACAGGAGAGGCATCTGTTTGAAGAAGTCAAGGTATTACAAATACTAAAATGAGATTAAAAATATGTTTAAACACTTAAAAATATAAAGTATATAAAATGTAAAAATATATAACTTTAAGAATTCCTGGACTATTTGATAAGAATAATGTTTTTTCAAAGATGGACCAGGGTAATCCTATTTGTTATCATAATTATTTCAAGCATCACTGCAAATAATTAACTATAAATAATCTGCTATACCAAGAAAAATATATCAAAAGCCATGGTGACCAGATTACATAACGCCTTCTGAGAATGTACAAGACATTTCAGATATATATATTTACATTAATTTCTAGACTGTTTATTTTTTAAAATGTTGTCATACATTGAAATTTTCAAAATATAAAAATCCTACCCCAGGGGGAACTTACAGACCTTGGGAGCTAGTTTAGCTTAGCTCTGTCTTAGGTAAGAGCCCAGTCTCCCTCCCCGCCATAACAGGAAATACTTCACAAAGAAGTCTGCATCCTCTGTATAGTTCCAGACCTCCTCAGTATTTGGAGTCTCATTTTTGTAAATGGACTTGTCAAGGTGCATTTGGGTATTTTGGATATTTGTCAATGGTGCATCTGGGTATTTTGGCAGCAATAATCTAAATTGATTGATGAAGAAGGCTGCAGAGTATTGTCAGACATGAAATCTCCTGAACATATAAAAATGAGGAGGCATGCACCTAAGAACTGCAATTCTTCATCTGGGCAGAAGGTCAAATTCTGGGGTATCAGATCACTGAAGCCTTCCAGGTACTCCAGTGGTAGATAGTAGAAACTCACAGACTCTGTCCTCCGAATACAGGAACTTTATCCAGGTAAAGTACCAGCTTTGGACACTTCTGTCATGGGTGTTGAAGTGATAGAGAATACAACCAATTCAGCCAGTAGCTATAGCTGATAAAACAGCTAGTGAATAATTCTCAGAAAATGACACTGTTAAGGGGTGCAAAAATAGGGTTAGTCAGAATAAGATCTCGTGTTCTATAGCACAGTAGGACCACTACAGTTAACAGTAATTTACTATACAATTCAAAATAACTGAAGGAGTGGATTTGAAATGCTCACAGCACAAAGAAATGATAAATGCTTGAGGTAATGGATATTTCAATTACTCTGATTTGACCATTACACATTTATTCTTGTATCAAAACATTAGATGCACCCAATAAATATAAACTATTAAGTACCCATAAAAATTAAAAATAAAGAAAAGGACAATTGAACATTCAAATCCTGTTTAACCTTGAATACCACATTTTGGTTTGGTCTTCTGAAAAAAATGACTTCCCAGTTTCTCAGCTAAAGAAAAAATATTGTAGTTCTTAAATTATACGTTTTTTCTTTTCAAAAATACATATTGTCCAATGAATCCTCTGTTAGTAAAGAAGAAAGAAGACCAATCTTCCTAGTGTCAGAGCACAGCTTTTTACAAAATACGAATAAAATACTATTAAATAATCCTTAAGTACAACAACTTTCTCAGCCAGCAGGATCAGGAACTCAGGGTCTAGCTTAAGTCGGGCATTTAAGAGAGAATTACAATCCCAGAGAGGAATGTAGGCGACACAAATGTAATCAAAAGATCAGTTGACACTTTATTAGAAGGGGGTTAAGCAAATGGCTATTTCACTTAGGATTAGGGGATGCTTAAGTTCAAGAACCTTGAGAGCCTGGGAAGAGAAGGGCCGAGGGTTTGACTCCTGAAGTTTGCATTTCCGCAACTGGTTAACACTACTCCGGGTAACAAACCTTAAGGCTAATACTCCTCACAATCTCTTTATCCCCGTTGCGCACCACTCATCACCCGCAAATAAAAACAGCTACTACAGCACACCCCTTCGGTTACGCAGGAGGCTGGGACCTGCTCCGGGCACACACAGCGGTTGCAAGCGGCTGAGGACCACACACGTGCGGGCGTTCGTTGGCGCCGCGACCGGCCGGGAGGCCCACGCCTCCACTCCGGCCAGGGCCAGCTGGTGACCGTCACCTTTGGACAGGCGCATTCCCGGAGCCGGCCCGGGCTTGCGATAGCGGCGCAGCCCTCCGGACTCAGCCAGGCGCGGAGGGCCCGGCGCCCGGGCGGCTCGGGGCACCTGAGGAGCGCGGCGGAGGCGGGGACGGCACTGGGACGTCTCGGGAACCGGGAGGAGCGGCGGGGCACGCGGCCCGCCCGCAGGACCCACCTGGATCTGCAGCGGCACGAGGCGCAACTTGCAGCGCTCGCTCACCGCGAAGCCCTTGGGCAAGTCCACGTACTGGCCCCACTCCTCGGCGAACAGCTGCACCACGAATTTGCGGTGCATGTCGATCTGGTCGCCGTACAAGCTGAGGAACTTCTGGATGAGCAGCTCGTAGCCCGCCCCGTGCGGCACCGACGAGGGCCGCGCGAAGACCGAGAAGCAGAAGAGCACCGGGACCGTGCCCGACGGCGGCCCCGCGCCCACGCCGCCGCTGGCGGGGAGCGCCAGGACCGCCGGCTCCGCCGCCGCCATGTTCCCCCGAGCGTCTGCGAGCTCCGAAGCCGCCGAGGCGCAGACACCGCCGGCCGCCGCGGCCCCGCCTCCCAGCGCCGCCAGCCCGCCCGCTCAGGGAAGCGAAGGGGCGGGTCCTGGCAGCCGCGGCCGGCGCGCTCTCCTCGCCGCCCCGGTAGAGGGCGAGCGGGCGGGCGGGCGCCGTGGAACGGTGGGCGGTGTGTTGGGGTGCACGCGCGAGCCAGTAAGCGCCTGCGCCCACCGCCCCGGGCCTCCCCGTGCAACCTCCCCGGCCCCCGCGCCGCCTCCTCCAGCCGCTGCTCTGACGGCCCGCAGGGCCCCACGTCTTGCAGACCCAGGACAAGTCTGGGCTCCCCCGTGGTTCTTGCCCCGGTGTTCCGGTTCCCCTCCGCGGCTCCTTTCCCCGCTCCGCTCGCCTTCCGACGAGCAATGTACTTGGGAGTTCGCGGTTGTGGTTGGGACATGGATCTGCCGGGACGAATTACCTGTTGGCTTTGTGCAGAGGCATGATCTCTCCTCCTCGAAATGGCAGTGGTACCTTAAAACCAGTGGGACAGACTGAAAGAGGTGCACTGAGAAAAGCAGCAGAATTAAATGCTTTCTTAGAGGGCCAGCCAAGGCTCCAGTTCCGCAGTTTTTCAGCCACACGGAACACAGAATCTCCAGTAATGGACTTGAGACCTTGACCTCTTTATCTCGACTTAATTTCCGGGAGGACCTGGGTTGGCAACTGCAAAAGATAAAGAGATTTAAGAGCAAAAATCTGAAAACTTTGTATTCCAACGGATTATTTCTGTTTTTGAATGAAAGGAATAAACTTCGAATAAGACAATCTTCTGCCTTTTGCTCTATGATTAACTGCAATTGGAAAAGTACGCTAGGAACAAAATTTCCTTAACGCTAGATCCTGGGGAGAGAGGCTCGTGAGTCTAAAATAAAATTAGATTTTAGCCATTACAGATGTCCCTTTCTTAGAAAGTACGAATCTTTAAGGCAAAGTTTCTCAGCTGGTACTGTTGACATTTGGAATGGATGTGTTTTCTGGTGGATGGTGTGGGAGGGGGCTATCTTGTGGATTTATAGGATGTTTAGCAGCATCCCTGGCCTCCATTCTCTGTCCACTTCCACTAATGCCTAATGACTTTTCTTACCCCCAGTCATGACAATAAAAAATGCTTCCAGACATTGCCAAACATCTCCCAGGGGCACAAATGTCCCCAACTGAGAACCACACTGATTTAAATTATAAGACATTACATCTTTTAACATTTTTGTTCACTTGTACTCAAGCTAATGGAAATTTGAGAGTAAAACTGGTGTCTGAACTCGTTAGACCCAAAATGATATTTTTGCAGCTATCACTCCATTCCAAGATCTTCCATATGCAGATGTGCTAATTTGTGCTAACAAGTGAAATGTGCCTCCTCTAGGCTACTGATTACAAAAAAGTACTTATTCTGGGTGAACTAATAAAAGTGTTCTCTCCACTCCATAAGGCCTTCTGAGACAGAGGTGGTTGGAAATTAGAGTTTGGCCGGAATTACAGACACCCTCAACAATTGCCTTTACATCTACACAATCTTCTGTGGTGGCCCTGAGTCAACATACTTCATTTCACTCTCAGATTTTTAATTAGGTTCTGACTCTCAGTAAGGACACCCATTCCTATATCTAGTATGCTAATTGAAATTGGCACCTTTATTTAATGGTGCAGTTTCTGTAGTAATAACACATTAAATAGCATTATTTTGTTTGTTTGTTTGTTTTTGTTTTTGTTTGTTGTTTTTTTTTTGAGTTGGAGTCTCACTCTGTCGCCCAGACTGGAGTGCAGTGGCTGCTCCCGGCCACCGCAGCCTCGACCTGCTGGGCTCCGGCGATCCTTCCACCTCAACCTTCCAAGTAGCCGGAATTACAGACATGCGCTACCATGCCCGGCTGATTTTTTTGCTTTATTGTAGAGATGAGATCTTGCTGCCCAGGCAGGTCTCGAACCCGCGGGCTCAGGCAATCCACTCACCTCAGCCTCCCAAAGGCGCGGGATTACAGGCTGAGCCACCGAACCCGGCTCAAATAGCATTTATAAAACAGTTTTTTGATGGGCACATTCACATTTATTGAGTGACAACTGCATATCAAGAAGTACATCACTAGGCTAGAAAAGGAACATGAGTGCACATTTCATCGATAAATTACTCTTCTCAGAAATCTAATTATTAGAGTAACAACTTTTATAAATGTAACTGGAAAGAGTCAATAAATAAGAACACATAAATAGAAATTTCAATGACAAGTAGAAAGTAACTATCCTAGCTCACAAAATCATTATTTTGGGCCAAATGCCAAAAATTGTCTCATATAGGACTCTCAATAGCTTTACTGGCTAGTTATGATAAGGATTTCCAGAATTTAAACTCCAGGCAATTCAAGAAGTTATGTTATACAGTATTGATTAATATATTAACATGCTGCAGGAACAAAACCCCAAATGTTAGTGAATAGATACAGCAAAGGCTTATTTCTCCCTTTTCCCTGTTAACAGCAACATTTGATGAGCTAATTATTTCTATATCTTGAGCCATAGTCACTTTGTCTTTTGCATATCACTTTCTTATTTCTTCTTCTACCTAATTTTCAAGATCTCCTCATTCCTCAAACCTCTATACAGTTGAGTACACCAGGGCTCAGTCCTCACATCTGTTTCCTTAAGACCCATAGCTTTAAATACCACTCATGAACTTTTGACTTCTAAATGTATAACATCTAGGACCTCACGTTGAACTCCAGACTCACAGACAAGTGCTGATTCAACATCTCCACTTGGATATCTAACAGACAGCTCATATTTAACGTATGCAAACAAAACCCTTGCCAAACCCTCCTCAAACATTTCCCCTCTTCTGTTAACGTCTAAGCACATGACAAGCCCATTGTAGTCACTGAGTACAATATCTGTGGGTTTATTCTTTTAACTCACTTCTTTTTCTCTTCTCTTCCATTCTATCAGCAAGACCTGATGGTCGGAATCCCATTCCTTTCATTCACAGCAGTTCTACCACTTAAGACCAAATCACCATCGTCCCTCATCTGACTATAACTCATCAAAAATAGTATCCATTTACACTGATTTTTGTTTTGTACCAAAGTTACTATGTGGAAAAGTGGCACTTAAAAACATAATTTTAGATCATGTCGCTGCTTTGCAGTTCAAAATCTTCCAATACATAAAAACAAACCTCAACAACATTTAGATGTTAGAATTAAGAGAAAATACTTTAAAGATGTTATTAGAAGTGTATTCACGGTCTTAAAGGAAAGGGTGGCCATTGGAATGGGCAAATGGGGAATATCAGCAGAGAAATGGAAATGACAAAAAAAAAATCCAAGTGTAGCTTTTAAAACTAAAAGTACAATGTCTGGAATGAAAAACTCACTGAATTGTGTAAATATCAGATTGTAAATTGTAGGAGAAATGATTAGTGAAATCGCAAACGGATTAATAGAAATTAACAATCCAATGTAAAGAACAGAAATATGTTAAAAAAAGTAAGAAGAAAGTCTTAGTAACTTGTAGGACAATATTAAGTGATCTAATATATGTGTAATTGGAGTCCAAGAGGGTGAAATGAAACAAAAGTGAGACGGAAAATAGTGGAACAAATAATAGCCCCAAAGAGCGCTTCCTATTAAGCCTTCAAGCATGCTAATTTTTTATCTCAGAGTCTGCTTTTCAGGGAAATCAACCTTTGACAATGATGCCAGGAGGATCCAAGAAAGCCAAATGTAGATGGGATTTTGGAGCTGGATCATCCACTATCAGGCTGTTAATGAATACCACACCACCAATATCTGTGGAACACAGATAGCCCCTGGCAATTTTTTAAACTTTCACCAGAGGTAAACTGAGATCATATACTATCAAAAAGAAATGACTTATTAGTATCAAGAAATTGAAAAATGTGGAGGATTTATAATATATAATTATAATAATAAAGGAATTGAGTGACAATTTCAAAGTTTGATGCTCTAGAAAAAGAAATTTAAAAGATAATTGGCAACTAAAAGTCACGTGTGAAAGCCAGAAAACCTTTTGGTAGCATCAAAAGTGTCTCTCAAGTCCTACTATGGAAAGACAGAAAAAACTAAGGACCAAGACCAGGCCTTAATAACCTCCAAAGAAGATTAAATTTTTTTTTAAAAAGTGTATATTGTCTACGCCAATGTCAAGGCTCTGGTTGGGAAATAGCCCCATGACAAATGGAATTGAGGTTGATGACACTGAAAATTATGAGTCCTTAGATTCATTTAATTGATCTGGTTTGTAGAAGTGACCTACTCTTAATGACTAGCATTCTCTCGTTTCTTTTTCTTTTATTTATTTATTTAAATATTTATTTTGCTTAAGAACCTCTGCTTAAGAATTCCTTCACTTCTTGAAAACAATACAGAAACGTTTCCCCAGCAAGACAAGAACTTTCACAGGAACTTCCCCATCTTCCCTTCTGGTACCTAAATTTATAAGTAGGCTTAATTAACTGCAAAATGGATTTAGGTATGTTAAACCTGATAAGGAGGGAAAGGGACTATATCCCAAGAAAACTACAGAATCTAGCCAGCATGCACCAGCAGGAGCTAAGATATTATGCATAGCATTAAATTCTGAGGTGCACAATCAAGGATGTGAAACATAAGTTTATCAATTAGGAATACTACCAGAACACAGGATTTAACACACTGGAAAGATCCTTGGGAGATGGTCTGAACACAGTGTTTCTAGGGCTACTCCTAAATGAGCCATACATTTTCATTCTTACCCCAAGACTATGCTAACTGTCCTGTCTTGTGCCATAATATCATTTGTCATCTTCTTTTTTTATTTTAAAGATGTGGGGTACAACTCAGGGTTAGGTATACAAATTGTCATTGTACAGGTAAAGTTTGAGCCTCGCTTTGGTGTCCACTTCACCTGGTTTGAGATCAGGTACCCTTATTGATGAAGTATGACCCCCACCGCCCCCGCACTCCAGCAGTTTCCCACTACTGACAATCCCTTTCTTGTGGTATTATGATAATTTTTCTGGGCCTGCTTATAAATGAGAACATGTACTCAGTTCCTTGTTTCTGTGATAGATCAATGAGTATGATAGACTCTAAGTCAATTCAAGTTGCTGTGAAGCTCATAATTTTGTCCTTTATGGCTGTGTAATATTCCATCATGTATATGTATCACATTTTTAAAAAATCCAGTCCAGTTTCTATGGGAAGCACAGTTGAGTCCATGTTTTTGCTATTGTGAATAATACTGCAAGAAACATGCATATGCAGGTATCTTTTTCAGAGTGACTGAGTCCTCTGGGTATATTCCCAGATGGGGGATTGCTGGATCATGTAGAAGATCAATTTTTAGATCTTTTAGGAATCTCCACACTGTTTTCCACAGAGATTATACTAGTTTACACTCCCACCAACAGTGTAGAAGTGTTCCCTTTTCCCCACTTCCTCTCTAGCATCTATTGTTTTTTGAGTTATTGTTGATGGTCATCCTGACTAGAGTTAGGTGGTATGTCAGTGTGGTTTTAATTTGCATTTCTCTGATGACTAGTGAGGCTGAGCACTTTTTCATGTATCTGTTGGCTGCTCTTATGTCTTCTTTTGAGAAGTTTCTATTCATATCTTTTGCCCACTTTTTAATAGGGCTGTTTGTTTTTCTTTTTGGCACGTTTACGTTCCTTATAGATCATAGATGTTAGATCTTTGTTAGATACACAGTTGGCAAATTTTTTCCCATTCTGTAGGCTGTCTCCCCACTCTCTTGATGGTTTATTTTACTTTGTAGAAGTTTTTCAGTTTGATGAGGTCCCACTTGTCTACCTTATCTCTTATGCCTTGGGCATTTGGGGGTTTGATCAGGAATTGATTGCCTTGGGTAGGGTGGACATCTTAACAATGTTGATTCTTCCAATCTATGAGCATGGGATATTTTTCCATTTGTGTCATCTTTGATTTATTTGAGCAGTGTTTGTAGTTTTCGTTGTAAAGTTCTTTCAGTTCTCTGGTTAGGAAGATGCTGAAGTATTTCTTTTGTTGTTGCTATTGTGAATGAGATTGTGCTTTTTATTTGGTTCTCTGCCTGTTTGTTGTTGATGTATAAGAATGCAACTGTCTTTTGACCACCAAAACACTAACTTCTGCAGAATAATCCAGATCACCAGAGTGTAAGCCCAAATATAGGATATAGAAGACAAAATAACATAGAAAAAATCTACAACAAAAAAAACTGTTTGTTTTTTTTTAAAGGATAAGCAAGATTGATGGACTCCTAGTTAGACTAACCAAGAAAAAGAGATAAAAAGCCCAAATATACACAATCAGAAATGCAAAAGCTGAAAGCACAGCGGACCCTGGAGAAATACGAAATATTATCAGAGATTACTGTGCACATTTGCATGGAAACAAACTCAAAAACCTAAGTGAAATGAAAGACTTTCTGACATCACACAACCTCCTGAGGTTGAAACAAGAAGAAATAGAGATGTTAAATAGACCAATAACAACCCAGGAAATTGATTCTGTCATAAGAAAACTACCCACAAATAAAAGTCCTGGACCAGACGGCTTTCCAGCAGAGTTCCATAAAACGTACAAGGAGGAGCTGACACCAATCCTATTGGAAGTATTCCAGGCAATTGAGAAAGATGGAACTCTCCCCAAATCATTTTATGAAGCTAACATCACACTGATAACTAAACCAGGTAAAGATCCAACAAAGAAAGGAGCTACAGCCAATATTCCTGGTGAACATAGATGCAAAAATTCTCAACAAGATTCTAGCAATTCGGATCCAACGGCATATCTCAAAAATCATCCACCATGACCAAGTAGGCTTCACCCCCGAGAGGCAAGGCTGGTTTAACATCCGCAAGACCCTAAATGTAATTAAATACATCAGTAGATGTAAAAATAGGAATAACATGATTATATCATAGATGCTGAAAAAGCTTTCAATAAAGCTCAGCATGCCTTCCTGATAAAAACCTTTGAACACCTAGACATAGATGGACTATACCTCAGAGTAATAAGAGCCATCTATGATAAACCCACAGTGAACATATTGCTAAACAGAAAAAAATTGGAAGCATTTCCCCTGAAAACCAAAACAAGACAAGGCTGCCCACTTTCACCCCTCATGTTCAACATAGTGTTGGAAGTCTTAACTAGAGCAGTCATACAAAAGAAGGAAATCAGGGGCATCCAAATAGGAAAAGAGGAAGTTGAGCTATCCCTCTTTCTGATGATACGATTATACACCTCAAAAATCCAAGAGTATCTGCCAAAAACCTTCTTGCACTGATAAAGGACTTTGACAAAGTCTCAGGATACATAATACATTTTGAAGAGACATAAAGTAACTGGACATACTGCAGAATATCACATTTATTCACTATATCATAACATCATGTTAATTGGATAAGATGAACAAAAGATCACTATTCATGGAAGGCCTTGGTAAGACACAAGTGTTTCAGAGGGGAGAGATACCCTCTAAGAAGTTTCAAGGGACTGCTACATTAGTAAAATTTTACAGACTAGTGTCCTGGGGAATTCTAAGACATCATCTCCAAAGTAGAGAATAAATTGTTGCTTTTTATGCTTGTACTTCCTATCTTGAATAAGGACGCACAATATTTAGGAGACCTCTAAATCACAGAGGCGTTTGACACAACTGAGAATAATGTTATATCGTACTCTGTGTGACATGAAATGCTTACAGCTTTGAGTAGTGCCCAGAGTAATAGAAAAGACTGCAGTGGATCCAAGTAGTGGTGCAAGCAGTTCTGCTTCTTGAACTACACAAACTGACAGATTGGAGTATTGTAAATACCAGTAGTGCACAATATGCCTTTAGATTTATGGCAAACCCGAATACAAAAATCACAATGCTGACACCATCAGTTCTAGAATAAGGCAGTGTCATTTTCAGCAGAAATTTAGATTGTTCTAACAGGCTATCAAGTGACCATGCTGATTTCTGTTAGACCCACCATTATATAAGATTGAGCAGGCTTGGAAGAAATCCAAAGGAAGACAGAAGTGGTACATCTGGGATCAAGCACAAGCAGGATTGGGCAGAACATGAATCTACATGATGAGATGGCCTAGACATCCATGAAATTCCAAGGCCTCTTCTTCAGGTCGCATGGAGGACCCATTATCACCAGCTGATGGGTGAGAATAAGCTTGAGTTTGGCTCACAAATGGATTGGCTCACTCTGTTGGTACAAGTCTTGAAAGACAGGGCCAAAGGGCAAAAAAAAGACAGAGAGTGTAGCTTTGGGCAGTGATCTCATCATGTTTTGTGTGGAAAGATACGTTTCCTGAGCTGAGCTTAGAAAAATGCACACATTCATAGGCAATGACAAATGACTTGGCAAGAAAGCTAGGCATATGGAAGAAAAAAGATTCGAAGATCAGGAGCAAGGAGATGTAGGATAAAGACAGGTAAATGTACCTATGAGAATAAGTACCAAGTGTGACAATCTTCAGACTGCATGGTAATGCTCGCCAAAAAGGAATCACCATTAAAAAAGACACTATATCACTGGGAAGACAATCAGAATAGATAAAAGTCTATCAATAATAAAAAGACTAATCAATAATAAAAAGACAACTCATTTAAAATGGAAGAAAAGACTCTAACAGACATTTTACAAAAGAAGATAAAAATTATTCATCAGGTATACAAGATACTTTTTAATATTACTAGCTGTGAAGAAAATGCAAATCAAATCTACAAAAAATACTATTTTACACTCAGTAAAACAGTTATAATTAAAATACAATGATAACAATTGGATATATAACTTTGTATATATTTCAGTGTGTGTGTAACATGGCACACTACTTTGGGAAAATTGATGTGGCAGCTTCTTACAAAGTTAAACATGCAGTCTTTCTTCAGTCATAAAAATCTCAATCATTATTATTCATGCAAGAGAAATGAAAACAATATGTCCGCTGTTAGGTTAAAATATATACATATCCCAGTGGGACCGCCAAATGTTAGGTCAGACCGGCAGGGGTGAGGGTTGTGTAATCCGGTGCTGCTTGAAAGATGCAAAGAATTGCACAAGGACCAGGTTAGAAAGAGTTTATTTAAAGGGTAAATTAGAGGAAAAGGGTGGATCCACCTCCTCAAGATTGAAGAGGGAGCTGAGCACTGAAGAAGTGTTTGGCACTGAATGTTTGAAGCTGTGTGCTTATAAGGCTTCCTAGAGAAGGCTGGCAACAGTAGCATTCCTGGGGAAGTGTTGCTGTTATGGCAATTACCTGTTCAGGATGGCAGCAGCCAGAGTTGATTATCTAGGCAAGGAGAGGAACCCGAGGTCTGTAAAACAGTTTCAAAGCACAAACTTTAAGCTTCAAATATCCTTTGATTTAGGGAACAAAAGGCATTTAGTTTAAGTGTGTTGTTCATGGGAAGATTGTAGGAGGATTGGGGCCATTATAACAGTTTGTTTCTTTTATCTCGGTGTCCCAACCGTTTGTTATGCAAGATAACTAGAAACTCATCCTTGCTGCAAGATGTTAATGATAAAAATCCTAGTGCCCATTACTGAGGGAGCTTATCGTTTTATTAGTTTTACTCATTGGTGACTTTAAACAGTGGAGTTAATTAAACTTACTTCAGAGCAGGAGTTAGTAGAGACGATTACACAACAAAATATTATTGACTGAAGTATACCACTAATTGGTAGTTATAACAAAACAAAAATAAAAGCCAACGCCCAGCTGCCTCCCTGCAATGGCCGAGGTGACCCCATTTTGGCATTGCACCCTTTCATCCACAAAAGGACTTATACACAAATGTTCATGACAACTTCATATACAATATCCAAAAACTTGAAATAGTTAAATATCTATGATATTCAATAAACAAATTGTGATACATCTACACAATGGAATACTGCACAGAATGTTTTTGAATGATTATCAAATATACACAACAACATGGATGAATCTGAAAAAAAAGTTATGAAGCTAGACACCAAAGAGTATATATTGTCTGACTCAATTTACATGAAAGTAAAAACAGGTAAAATGAATCTCTGATGATAAAAATTAGAACAATGGTCTCCTGTGGGGTGATTGGAATGATTAGAAGGGATCACAGGATAATTTTCTAAGGTGATGGAAATATGCTATATTTCGTTTGTGCACTTAATATCTGTGTATTTTACTGTATGTAAATTTTTATATTAAAGAGTAAAATCTGATGTCCTATCCTTGTGATGCAAATTTCTGCCACTACTCTCACTACTCCAGCCTCACTGACTCCTTCCGCATCCTCTGTACCCATCATTCCTCCTGAAAACACTCTTCTCCCAGATAGCCACATGGTTTTTATTCCCTCATTTAATTTAGTTCTGTGTTTCAATAAGTATCTCAAATAAAAGAGGCCCACCCTTACTGCCTCATATAAAATATCACTTACTATAATATCAAGCTATGCCCATTTTCTGCTTCATTCTTCTTCGTTTTCTTAATACTTATCATCATTCATATATATTATGAAGGCAGAGACTTGCTTATTTTGTTCACTGCTGTATCACAACCCTTAGAACACTGCCTGACACTACAAACATTTGCTAAACAGTTGTTACTCTAAATATATCTTCAAGCTAGTTATATTGGAAAATCAAAGGTGTATTCAGTCAAAGGTGTTATTTTTCTATGATTTATTTGTCTGTATTTTAAATTTATCCGGGGATAGCTATTAATTACAAGATCACTGGATTCATCAGCAGGGTCCAAACAAGATTTTCTAACACCATTTGTATTTTCTAAAACTTTGTAATATGACAGGCAAAGAAAATCAAGTGTCAAAACAACTTTTACACTCATCTTTATGGGGCATTCTGACAATATTCAGGAAAGGAAGAGTATCAAGATGGAATTTTGTACTTAGGTGGCATGTGGTACAATCAAATGACTTGAAGAGCTACGATTTTAGAACTAGAAAATACCTTCTATATCATCTAGTAGAAATTATCTAGTGGCAAATTATTGCCAGGAATTTGTATTATTATTTTATTATAACATCATCAAAGATCTTGTAGTTGATTTCTGGCACATCCAGCTGTACCCATCACCCATCATGTTATTAAAACATTAATATAAAAGTGAATTGCTTGAATTTTTCATCTATTTATACAAGCAATAAGCATATGCATTAAGAATTCTATGGTAAACAGAAAAGATAATACCCTTACTTTTATGGGGCTTACAGTGTACTAGAAGTAGTAGACTTTTAAGAAGACAAAACTAAGAAGAAAATGTCATAGAGAACTGCTGGGAGTGATATAAGATGCATATTTTAAATAGGTTGTGATCTACCTTGTTTAGGAGGAAGCATATAAGCTGAAATCTGAGTGACAAGAGAGAGTACTCCAAACACGAGGAAAAACAATTTCAGATGTTCTTAGGAAGTACCAAACCTACCATATTTGAGGAATAATGTGGTTGGAACACGGTGAATTGTTTGAGGAGATGAAAGATGAGAACAATAGTTATATCATGTAGAGTTTGAAGGCTATATAATTTGGTTTTATTCTGAGTGAAATGTTTTAATCGGGAAGATGACATCGGGAAGACTTATAATTTTAGAAGACTCATTACCATTGGCAAAATTGCATGTAGGGGGTTAAGTGTAGAAGGGAGTCCTGCTGATTAGCTGTTAACAGTAATACAAGTAAGAAATAATGGATGGCAGATTGCTGTAGGGCAGTGGTTCTTAGCCAGGGCCAGTTTTTTATCCAGAATATATTTGGCATTGTCTGGGGACATTTTTGGTTGTCACAATTGGGAACAAGAATACTACTGGCATCTAATAGGTAAAGGCTAGGAATGGTACTAAATACCCAGCAATGTACAGGACAGCTCCCTAAAACAAAGAATGATTTGTCACAAAAATGTCAATTTTGCCAAGGTTGATGAACCCTGCTTTAGCTTTTAGTACTACAAATGGAAATGAGTGAATGAATGTGATATTATTTTAGAAGTGAAAGCAAGAAGATGAATTTCTATAGATTAGATGTGTGAAATCAGAAAAAGACAGACATTTAGAATGACTCCTAGCTTTCATGCTAGAGCATCTGGCAGTGCCACGGTGCTATTACTGAGATGAAGAAGACTAGGAGAGGAACATGTGGGAGTGAAAACCAAGAATTCAATTTTGACCACTTTAAGTTTGAAATGATTATTAGGCACCAAAAGTGGATGGTGGGTAAATAGTTGCATATATGAGCCTGGATCTCAGAGAGGAGGCTTACTACAGAAATGAGAGATATCAGCCCAAAGAAGATACTTAAACCATGAGGATAGATGAGATCATCTGGAGGGAAGCAATAGATAGAGGAGAAAATAGGATCTATGACAGAGTTAAGATTGACTAAAGGAGGTGAAGGTAGGAACAAGATTGATAAGGAATTCATATTGAGGTAGGAACAAAATCTGGATACCAGAATCATGGAATTTCAGGAAAAAATCACTGTTAGATTGAGCCAAATAAATTGTATAAATAATTATAGACATACAAAAAATTTGATACTTTTTAATGTAATAGAAAGAAAAAAAGGCTAGCAATAGTAGATGCTGCTGAAATATCAAGTATAATAAGAAGGAACATAGAGAAGATGGTGACATCAAGGTTCTGTGCAACTTTGACAAGAGCCATTCCAGTAAAACAAAGAGAGAAACAAAAGCCTGGTTTTACTGCGTTCAAAGAGAAAAAATGCTAGTGAGAAATTAGTCAATACAGTTTTTAGATGAAGAAAGACATGGGTTTAGAAGAGTTTGCTTTAAAGACAGAAAATGCTACAAATGTTAGATTATTGTTTTATGCTGTTGAAAATTACCCAGAAAAAAAGTAAGAATTTTTTGGAACATTAAGAGAGAGGATAATTGAAAGAGTACTGTCAGTGAATAATGAAAAGACAAAATCCAGAGCACAGAAGAGAACTTGGATTTTTGGTAAGATCAGAGGCAGGCACTAGTTCCATCAAAAATAAAGGGCAGAGAATATGGGTAAAGATACAGGTAAGTTACTAACTTTGGGATAGGAAAATGAAGAAGCAAATTGTCTGATTATGTTTTATTTTTATATATAATCTTGTAAACTATTTTAAATGTGTATTATCTTTATTTATTTGTACAGTCTAGGAGTATATTACTATTTAAGGCAGTCATAATTTTGACTTGGTCTGGTATTTCTAGTTCAGTCTTATTTTCTTTTCAAGGAATATCCTGTTAGAGACACATTTCTATTTTAGTACATTCACCTCACCGTGACCATCTTTTTGGATAGAAAGATGTTTATACTTTATTATATTTTGTATTTCAAAAGTTCCATGTATCTCATCAGGAAGTTGCTGTCCAGGGCTGCGTCTGGTTCATTTTTCAATAAATGAACTCTCCTAGAGTAGAAAGAAAAAAAAAATTATAAACTTTTTCCCAAACCCAGAACTCCCATTTTCTCCAAAATTTATCGTAGGGTCCTGAAATCATACAATCTAAGACAGTTTATCAACATCTTCACTACTCACATTTTGCCTGACTTTAATTTGCCTAAGTTTATCTACCACTGGCTTGGAGTTTTTGGTCGCATTGTTGCTATCCTCACTGCTCTGCTGCTGCAGGAGGACATGTCACCTTAGGCAAACACATTTTTGTGATTTGCCATTCTTTGAATGAAAGTTAGTAGCATCTTTCAGGTCAGCATAATATTTAATATCCATTCTGTGCTCCTAATATGTTGAAGGAAGCATCTTTGTTCCCATCAAAGGCTCCACTTGGACTCTGAGTCTCCTAGCCCTCAGTAGCTTCTGTTGTATAATTATTTCCACCCTTCTCCTACACTAGCAATTTCTCTTCTTTTACTGAATCTTTCTCATCAGACATGATAATTCTTTCAAGTGAGGAGATAATGAAATCATAACTCTTTTCCCTACAAATGGTGGCCCATTTCTCTGCTCTCCATAGAAATACTTCTTTAAAAGAGTGATTTATTTATCTTTGCTTTACTTCTTAACTCATGCCAGTATGGTCTCTGCCTTTATCAGTCTGTTAAAATTGCTCTTGTTAAGGTCACCAATGACCTCCCTATCGCCCAATTATATGACCATGTCTATGACTAAAGACCATGCCTATACACTGAACCTACACTAGACATTTCACACATATTCAACACATCTCTGGTCATTCTCTGCTTTTTGAAATCCTGTTATGTCATAGCTGCTGCTACATTATATTCCCCTGATTTTCCTCCTCACTGACTGTTTTCACCAGACTTGGTTTTTTTAAAAAAAATTGTGATTCTTTCATTATCTTCCTTTTAAATGTCATCATTCATAAGCCTCAGATCTGAGTCTTCCTTTCTTCTCTGCCACTTCTCCTGAAAAATATGATTTATTCCTATAATTTACTTGCCACAGCAACCAAAGTTATAACCAAAATTATCTAGTGCTAACTTCTCCCTGAACTTCAGATTCATATGTCAAACTGTCTACTTGACTTTCCCACTTAGGTATTTCTAGGATTTTTTTCAAACAGGGTCAAAGCATAACTCTTTATTTTTGTCCTATAAATATTTTCTTCAAAGTCTTCTTTCATGTTGGAAAATGACACCACCTTTGACCCAATGATCCGTCTAGAAACTGAGTCATTCTTGACCTATTTATTCCCCTCCCACACTATAACATTAATTTCATCAGCAGAGTACATTGCTTCTACCAACCAATTATTCTCAGGTCATTGATTTTTCTCTGCTCCACTGCACCTACCCTAGTATAAGCCCTATCAGCTCCCACCTGAATCACTGCTAAGTGGTTTCCCTGCTTCAACTTTTGCCTTCTGGTCCACCCTCCACATAGCAGACAGAGTGAACTGTTGAGGTAGAGAGAAAAAAATAAAAAAACCACTGGACACCAGAATCATGGAATTTAAGAAAAAAATATTACTATTCTATTGAGGCAATCATGTTGGAAATATAAATGAAAACTCTCACTTCCTTGCTTAAAACCTCTTGCTAGTTTCCTACTATATTTAAAATATATCATGGCCTGCCAGATCTTATAAGATCTGACTTCTGTTTTCCTCTCCTCTCATTTTTCTATTCTTAACTCATACTTCTCCAGCCACACTGAATTCTCTAAAAATTTTTCTGCTTCAAAACCTCACACGTACTCTGCTTGTAAGATTGTTAAACCAAATTTTCCTTTGCTCGCTCCTTTTCATTCCTCAGGTCTATTTAGAATATATTCCCTCAATCAAACCCCCTACTCTTATTATATTATCGCTTAATTTTTTTCTCAGAACTTGCCATTTACTATTCATCTTTTTCACGGGTTTATTTATATAGTATGCACACTATATGAAGGCAGAGAATTTTTTCCAACTCTTTCTTTTTTAATTTTTAAATATTTTGTAGAGATGGGGTCTTGCTATGTTGCCAAGGCTAGTCTCAAACTCCTGGCCTCAAGTGAACCTCCTGACTCAGCTTCCCAAAGTGGTGGGATTACAGGTATGAACCACCGCAGCCAGCCATGTCCACCCCTTTCATGAGAATACTTCCAGCAGTTTTTACAGCACAATGCCTGTAAAATAATAAAAACTCAATAAATATTTGTGTAGCAAATCAACAATCATCTAAATTTAATCAATTTGTTTTTCTCTTTCACATTTTTTTAATCCTCTGGTTGAGTAATTTGAAGTCATTTCCCACCCTCTCCCCAAAGATATTGTAATACATTATTGACTTCGAAGAACATTAAGTTTAGAGACATTGAGTCCCTTGCTAGTCAAAAAAAACCCCATATAACTTTTGAATCTCCAACTAATAGCCTATTAACAATTAATAGCCTACTGTTGACCAGAAGCTTTATGGATAATATCAACAGTCAATTACCACATATTTTGTATGTTATATGTATTACATACTGTATTGTTACAATAAAGTAAGCTAGAAAAAGATAATGTTGCTAAGAAAATTATTAGAGAAAATGCATTTATAGTATAGGACATACCACATTTACAGTGGTATATTTATTCATGCCATAAGTTTACCGCATCTGTTTTGAAGATGAATCATCTGTCTGAAATGGTTAACCACAGCTGCAGACCTCAATCTGAGTACACATTAAGCCATTCAACTTTTTCCTGTGTGCCATGACTTTTCTTTGTTTCTTGAGAACACTTCTAGCATTACTAGTGGCACTTCATGTATGTCCCACAGTGTTAAAGGTTTATGGTATTGCACTAAACAGGATGAAAAATACATAAGAGCTGCTAGAGATCACTTTTTACTAACTTCTCACATGGAGATAATTAATGTTGTATGGCATTTTAAGTGGATACTCACAACACTTGAGTTCACTCAATGGCAACAGGAGGTGGCTACAAAATTATTACAGTGGTATAGTATGTACTACAATTAATTTTATGCAGTTATAATTCAATACTGCAGCTTTACATTTGTTTACATTTCTCTCAACTGCAAATGGTGCCATATATGGTCTGTAAGTATTCGTATGTATAAGTTTTGATAAATGCTAACTTTTTATAATAGATTTGTATATATTTTGCATCAGTAAATGATAAAAAAGACTAGTATCTACATATATTTTATGTATTCATGACATACTTAACTTTTCTTAATTTTTGCACTATTTCTAGGTGACAGTTCGTCTGGGAGTTTTTCCAAACATCTTTCCAATATATTTATTGAAAAAAAATCCATGTATAGATGAACTCACACAGTTTAAATTTATATTTCTTAAGGGTCAACTGTAGTTGAATCTTAGAGTGCTCCAGGGACCTTAAACCTAAATTACTATATTGAATGTTTTTGCATATACCAATTACAAATTATCTTTACCTGCAAGCATGTCTGAAAAAAAAAAGGAGTTTATATGTTGTATATAATTAGAAGTCCATAGGAAGGTCCAAAGGCTCCTAAATCACTACAGAAAACCCTTTGCTTTTGCGTACATTTTGTAATCACTCTCCAGTTATGGTTTAGGGTCACTGTTCTGAAGGCTTTGACAAATACCTCACATACCCTCCAGATCATCTTGCTGCCTAGAATATAAGAAGGACATTTTCCTTATTAAGCAGAAGGAGGATGCTCTGGAGGTTGGCTGCTGCCTCCCAGTAACACTATGCAGGCCCCTTCACCCTGTTTCATCTAATTACTACTGGTGGAAGGTGGACTACCAAATGGCATGTTCTCTTCACTTTTCTAGTCAGAATAACCTGTCTGGGACCCCTTCCATAATAAAGTAGACACAAGCCGGGCTCGGTGGCTCAGCCTGTAATCCCGCGCCTTTGGGAGGCTGAGGTTAGTGGATTGCCTGAGCCCGCGAGTTCGAGACCCGCCTGGGCAACTTGGCAAGACCTCATCTCTACAATAAATCAAAAACTAGTTGGGCATGGTAGCGCGCGCCTGTAGTTCCAGCTACTTGGAAGGCTGAGGCGGAAGGATCGCCGGAGCCCAGCAGGTTGAGGCTGCGGTGGCCGGGAGCAGCCACTGCACTCGTCTGGGTGACAGAGTGAGATTCCAACTCAAAAAATAAAATAAAATAAAAAAATAAAGTAGACACAAGTTCTTTGAAAATACAGTTAATGGTCCTTGAGCTGTCCTAGTTTTCACTACTTCAGAGTGTGAACTTTTGGCCATTTTCTTAGAACACTAATAGCAAATGTTTTTGTAATGCTTAGGATGTTACAGGTTTGAGTCTAAGTATTTGTACTAGATTCCTGTGGCTGCTATAACTAATTACAACAAATTGGGTGATAAAAAATGACAAAAATTTATTCACTCACAGTTATGGAGACCAGAAATCCAAAATCAGCATCATTAAGCCACAATTAATATGTAGATCTGTGCTCACTTTGGAGAGTCTAAAAGAGAATCCATTCCTTGCCTCTTCCAGCTTCCAGTAGCTGAAGGCATTTCTTTGTTTGTGGTCACATCACTCCCAATTTGTATCCATCTTCAAACCATCTTCTTCAATATCTATCTGTGACCAAAACTCCCTTTGTTTCCTCATATGGGGATACATGTGATTGCATTTAGGGCCCACTTGGACTATCTTCCCAATTCAAGATCCTTAACTTAATCACACCTGCAAAGACCTTTTTTAAAATCATGTACAATAAAGTAATATTCATAGGTTTCAAGAATTAGAACTAGAGATCTTTGGAAGCCATGCTTCAGCCCACTATGGTATTTTATACCTATAACTCACTTAATAACATAGGCATTGAGTTAGCTATTGTGTTTATCACTAGTTACTGATGAGAAAATTGGGGCAGAGAAATTATACCAACTTATTCAGGATCAAAGTGCCACTAAGTTGCAACGTCTAGATTTGAACCTAGGATATTTGTGACCTTGAAAATTAGCTGTCATCAGAAGTAAATTTTAAAATATTATATAGGAGAATACACCCAGACAAAGTGTGCTAAGATAGAAGTCAAATGAAGTTTCTCCTTTAAAGGCAGTCTTCCTAGGTTGTGGAATTTTCCCACTTTTTCATCTTTGGCAGGACTCCTTGTTCCATTGTGTACTTTATCATCTTATACATACACAATAAGTTTAAGTGCAGGGCTTTTAGAGTAATATGAGAAAGTATGCTGTATAAACTATATGCCATTGAGATATTTGCTGAACTAATGGACTTTTAACCAATTCATCAAAAGAACACCATATCTGAGTTGGCAATAAACAGTGTACAAACCTTCCTAGATGCACTATCATCTTTTTCCATTTAAACACAGACTCTTCTAGAAAAACTTACTAGACTTCTATACTCTCAATACTCCAGCCTCTTTACAGCTTCTTCTACATTCCCAGATCTCAAGAAAGGTGTTTTTATTCGTTTGTTTTCTTTTCTTTTTTTTTTTTTTAAGTTGGAGTCTCACTCAGTCACCCAGACTGGAGTGCAGTGGCCGCTGCCGGCCACAGCAGCTTTGCCTGCTGGGCTCCAGCGATCCTTCCGCCTCAGCCTTCCGAGTTACCGGAATTACAGGCATGTGCTACCACGCCCGGCTGATTTTTTGATTTATTGTAGAGATGAGGTCTCACTGCCCAGGCGGGTATCGAACCCGAGAGCTCAGGCAATCCACTCACCTCATCCTCCCAAAGGCGCGGGATTACAGGCTGAGCCACCGAGCCCGGCTGTTTGTTTTCTTAACTGAATATCTGTGGTATCAAACTTGTCAGACTACCAGGAGATAACCCAATAGTCGTGGAATAAGGAGCATCACAGGTTCTACCCCTTGAAATCTTTGACCTGCCATTCTTGTTCAGGCCAAGAAGCCCATTTCTGTATGCCTGTTTGGAGGACTCTGTCTGACAGCTTGGTATGTATATTCTTTCCTAGGTCTACATTCGTTATAGCTGTCTTTTCTCCAATTCATTCTCTATTTTTTTTTCTCCCCCATACACTCAGAGTTTCACCACAGCAATTTTCATAGTTCTTTATATCGGTGAACCCCAATTTTTTTGGCATCAGGGACCGTTTTTATGGAAGACAATTTTTCCACGGATTGGGATGGGAGAGGTTGGGGAAGGATCATCAGACATTAGATTCTCATAAGGAGCGGGCAGCCTAGATCTCTCGCATGCGCAGTTCACAGTAGGTTTCCTGCTCCTATGAAAATCTAATCTGACACAGCAACTGGAGCTCTGCTCACCCACCACTTACCTCCTATTGTACAACCTGGTTTCTAACGGCCAGGGATCTTTAGCGGTTTAGGGCATGGGGGTTGGAGGCCCCTGCTTTATATCCACACAAGGAGGTCATCTAAATCTCAGTCTCTCTCTCTCTCTCTCTCTCTCTCTCTCTCTCTCTCTCTCTCTCTGATGTATATAACACTTCTTTTTAAAATAATTCATTTTATTTTAAAGATGTGGGGTACAATTCAGGATTAGGTGCACAAGTCGTTTCCCTTTGGTCCCCACTTTGTCTGGTTTGACATCAAACCACTTACTAATGTTATGTGCCTTCCCCGCTCCCTGTGGCAGTTTCTGGCTACTGCCAATTCCTTTCTTATAGTATTATGGAAAGTGTTCAGGGTCCGCTTATGAATGAGAACATATGGTACTTCAGTTCTTTGTTTCTGTGATAGATTACTGAATATTATAGACTCTAAATCCATCCAAGTTGCGGCAAAGTCCATAATTTTGTTCTTCTTTATGGCTGCATAATATTCCGTTGTGTATATGTACCATATTTTAAAAATCGAGTCCAATTTCAATGGGCAGCATAGTCAGTTCCATATTTTTGCTATTGTAAATACATCTCAGTCTCTCTTAAACCAGATTAACTTAGTACCTCACATGCATTTTGGTATATAGCCTTAAGCTGTCCTACCAGTGCTGGGATACCACAGGTATTGCTTTTTTACAAAATACTTCGAAGATGTATTCAAAGAATAATACCATATCAAATAGTAAAAACATTTTTTTAAACGTGTTTGTAGATGAAATGGACAATACCTTATACATTTCTGGTGAGTACACAAATTATTATAATCTTTTTAAGAAGGCAATTTGAGATCACTTATCAAGAACATTTAAATTATTAAAAAATATATAATTATGAATTATATTTGTAAGTCATGGTAGGCTAAGGTACCAGATAAACCCACATATGTAAATTAGTTTAAGCACAATAGAAGTTTATTTCTCACTCATGTAACAGTCTGGGTTGAGTGACTTTTCTCAACACAGTGAGTGATTCAGAGACAGGCTTCTTCCTTCTAAGGCATTGCCATCTCCTATGACTTCCTCATCATCTACAACTGCCAAACACAAGAGGAAAGAGAGTGTGGGGAAAGATATACGTACTTTGAGTTTTAACCCAGAAGTAATACCCGTGACTTTTTCCCACATTCCTTTGGTGAACACTTGTCATTCATCTACCTATAAGTGACTGGGAATGTAGTCTAGCTGTATTTCCTAAAACAAGCACCTTTTGCTGATTAATAATCTCTGCCATATAGAACTTTCAAAAGAGATAAACCTGAATATTATACCAAAAACATGGTATAGAGATAATATAGACAGTACTGAGAACACACAAACTTCTGAAACAGACAAGTAGACTGAGTTTGAGTGTTACTGTCGTGCTCACAAACTGGGCACTTAGCCAAGTGACAGCTGTCTCATCGTATAGTTCAGATCTTCATCTCTCAGGAGGATTTGGTGAGAATTAAAATATTGTATTTAAAGCACTTACTAAAGTACTTGTTATATAGTAATCATTTAATAAATGGTCACTACTATCACTGTTATTTAAAGCTTTTGTATATATGCATTCAATAGAATAGACCACAGTCACATAAAAGTTTTATGCAAAAACTACATAATACTATGGAAAATGTTTATGACACATTACAAATTTGAAAAGCAGAAGATATTTTTAAAGAGTATAAATTTAACTAGATTAAAACATAATTTTAATCATTATTATCTGTGCTTTTTCACTTTTTTATGTTTTAGAATGTTTAGTTACGATATTTCTGTTTTTCTCTTTTTTTGTTGTTATTGTTCTTTTTCTCATCTAAAACTTCTTTAAGTAATAATACAGATATAGTTGAAATTCCTTCTACAATCCCACTTGATACCTCTTTTTTCATTCCAGAGAAAACCATTTCTTGAGTTTGCGCATATTCTTCTTGAGTAGATACTTTACTCTGGCTATGCAAGTATGTTTGCATGAAAATATATGATTATTTAGAATTTTTATAACTATATGAATGGTATCTATCTGTTATTTGTTTATTCCATGAAATATATGTCAAATTGAATTATATGTTACACTGAATATATAGATCTAGTTTATCTTATCAGTTTCATGGTATTTCATTGCATGAATATAATATAATTCATTCATTCACACCTAAGATGGATACTAAGGAATTTCCAGGTTTTTGCTATTACAAAGAAATGTTGCAATGAACATTGCTTTGTATATCTCTTTGTGAGTGCATGGGTAGATTTCTTAAAGTTTATTATCAGAAGTGAAATTTCTGGGTCACAGTATATGATAACACTGAGCTTTATTAAATATTGCCAAATTACTCTTTTACTGAGTTTATATTACACTAGGAATATGTAAGGCCCAAAGTTTCGTATATTTTTTTATATTTTTTATATTTTTTGTATATTTTTGCAAAAAATTTTTCCCCTAATTTTATGACAACTCTCTATGAGTTCAGTTTTCTTTTGCTAATTAATTATGAGGTTAAACATTTTTCCTCTTTTTATTAGACATTCACATTTTATCTTATATTAAGTATTTTAATTCTTTGATATATGTGTTTACCTTTTTACTTATTAATTTTCAGAGTTCTACAGATATTCTCAAAACTAAACTCATTTTAATATCTAAGCATCTCAAATGTTATGTCTCTTTTGTGACTTATGTATTAACAAAGTTAAAAGTCTGTCGGGGTTCCAGCCCCAACCAAAGGGGGGAAAGGTTAGGACCCGCTCCAGAGAATCCGGACGGCGAGAAGAAACGACTTGGAGGCCATTTCTTCTGGGAACAGTCTGATCAGGACTGAAGCCAAATTTTATTCGGACTCCTTCCAACTTATATACCATTTTTCATACCCTCCAGCAGTGTGATAATCACTTGCTGGAGGCGTACAAACTCCATGATGTATATTGCGATTTACAAACTATGCATCACAAGACCATCACGAGACTTGCAAGCTCCAAGCAGGCGTGCCTTACAAATCTCACATCAAGGTCACAGGTGCACAAATACAGTATGTTTAAAAGTGTCTTCCATAGTGTTCAACAAATCATTCATATAATACTCTTTGTTTTAAACCCTGATTAATACAAAAACTTTCTTAGTTAACTCTAGGTTCAATCCAAGTTCACTGACTCCTAATATTTTTTAACGATTGATATTATCAACTTAACACTATACTATAATTTATAAGTTTACTTAAATGACTTAATTTTTATTTATTCCATTAACCTATTACGATTCAACATAGTGGCCTGTAATTCTACAACAATTAATTCAAAACCTATTTCTTACCATGACTTATATGAGTTTCATGATCTAGTGTTTGGGCTTTAATACTATGCTATATCTCATTAAGCTAATACCTTATCATCAAATCTTGTAATTATCATTGACGTATGATTTTAGAATCATAACACTATAATTCTCATTCTATTTTAATAAAACTACTACTTTAACCCAAAACTTAAATCTTTTTTCCTAGTATATTAATACATGGCTACGTGTAAAATTTCCTATTGTCATATCAGAAGCAAAAACTCCAGCGTTGGGAAAGTTTCGGTATACTAATCAGAGGATCTTAAAATTGGCCTACAGGAACAGGAACTAAAGTCATAATCTGAGAAAAGGAAACTTAAAAAGCTTAAACAAAACCTAAAAGTTTTCTACGAATGCTTATTACTGTTTAAATCTTTCCGATGGAAATTATATCGTCTTAAATGAATGTTTTATCCGAACAAGTCTATTCTAAAAATCAAATAGTGTCTGTCACACTCTTGGATAATGGACTGCGCAGTTACTATGGAAATGGCCACGGGCTGAAGCAAACAGTTTCGGCATGTAACGAAACTAGAAAAACGTCCTGAAGAAAAACGCCCTGCCCAGCTAAAAGGCGGGGCAATAAAACTATTATGATAATTTAGTTTCTAATCTTAATCCTAGGAGGAACTGCCTTTGGGAACAAGAGCTGACTCACCAGTCTACCAGGAATAGAAGTTAAAAAATATCTAGAAAGAAGTAAGATTTAGAAAGGACAAGGTCATTCTGCTGTATAACCTTTCATCAGGTGTACAGAGATTTTACTTATAAGTTTTACTGCCAAGTATGCACACTGGTCACTAATCACACGCCAATATTATAGGTATAACTGACATCCTATGTCAGAGGCGATCTTCCAGATGGGCCTTTACAGGCCTCAGCCATGTAGCTATAGATGTTGGCTCCCAACAAAAGTCAAGCTGATATTTGATAACTCTGGTTGGAAATTATAATTCTTTTTAACTTATTTTTATTGTGATTAATACATGTGGTTCCCCAAAGCAATTTCTTAGGACAAATGCATATTCCACACAGATCAAAGAAAGACAAGCCATGGAACCTCTTGCAGGTCACCTTCCCTGCAGCTGAAGACAACAGAATCTAAATATGCTGCCAACTGTCGAGGATTTTCACACTGCTCATCCATGCTTAAATATTTGCTGATTTAGATAATGGCTGCAGTCCATCAGTTAATAGCATTTACAGCAAAAACATATTGCCAATATGTGGAAGGCCTGTCATTAACTAACATGAGCCATTTCCAGATGACATAGAGATAATTCATATTGTCAGTATGAATTCTTTCTGAGTGATATGACATCTACCAGGGTTAACCTTAAGAATAGATATTGGTGGCTACTTGCACATTGACTCTTAAGGTGTTCTGCAAAAGCCTCCTCGCCCACCACAAATTATAAGGTACAGACTAAAACAAGCACTGTAGTTTGAGGGAGGCAGGCGAGAGATGAGAAAAAAGATGGGAAAAGTCATTAAAAACAAATCCCAAAAAACTAGCAGAACAGAAATTGAGCAAATTGAAGTCTACATTAGTCAAAAGAGATACTAGGTTATATTATAGCAACAAAAGATCCCCAATGATAATGAGTTAACCCAACAAAAAAGTTTTTGTTGCTTATGTTACATGGTTTCTTCCCAAAGTAGTTACTCATAAGATAGAAGCTTTCACAATCACCAGGACTTCCTCCTCAAATTGATATACATAATTTCGAATCCCACTTGGTTATCTAAGACAAATCTCATGGCCACCTATAACTTCAAGGGGAACGCATGTGGCTTCTATGATGCACTTAAAAGGAGATAAAGTGGAAATATTAGGTAAACAGCATAGTGACTATTAAATACCAACATTCCGATAACAAGATATTGGTTCAACTCATTCACACTCTGTCCCCCACACAGAATACATCTATCCCTATCCCAAGGAAGACAACCACAAAATCATACTCAGTCATAGTTTTAAGCTCAATATTGCAGAACGTTGTGTTAAATTCATCAGTCCCTGTATCAGGTTTGGATGTGGCTACCCTGGCTATAGAGACATATTAACAAAAAAAGACAAGTTGGCTTCTAACACACCATGTACACACACCCATATAACAGAAACAGATAACTATGCTAAACCTGGAAGCAACAAGAGACCAGTTCTGGAAGTTAAGACAGCTGCAAAGTGCCAGTTCAGTGATTTTTCTGTGAGCCTTACCAATGAGCAGGATCAAAAGGATACCTGGCATTTCCTTCACCCTACACTAGGTCTGTAGTGATACCTGGAAAAGACAGACACAAGAAACTTCCCCTACTCAGTACTTTGCCAAATTAACATGGTGAAGCTAAATCCCTATGTATCATACATAAAGACAGATAAGCATTACGATATGACAATGTTTTCTTTTATCCCAGACTTGTCTGTTAGTTTCTAGATTTGTAAAAGTAAACTTTCTTAGGAGTTAACTAATTTAAATTCCAGAACTCCTTTAGCAAATGCATTTCTCATCTACTTTCACCTCATTTTCTCCCAGTCTGTGCAGCCAGCAGCCCCTGAGCTCATTTGGACTGAAATTTAATATCAGATGTGCTTCTGGCATCTAGTTTGTTTTGTCCCAATAGAGCATTTCCTTTACAGAAAATGGATCTATAAAAATAAAGGGGACTTTTCTAAAGATGGAAAATGTTAGTGATAGGAAAATACTGTACTACAACTGTTTTCAATACCTGATGATAGAGTTGGCTGAAGAATCAATTCTAAGTAAGAATGAATGGGGCATATTTTAATATGTAGATTACACTGTACTTAAACAGGAATAATATCAGAAAATAATGTTTTGGTACTTTCTAACATTTTTCATATCTTTAATTCTAAAGAGATTGTCATCTTATCATTTAAGAATGTTATTGTTTTGACTGTCACATTTAGATTTTCAATCAATTTGTAATTAATTTTTGTATGTCATGGTATTAAAACATGTTTCATTATTGTCCCATATGAATATTTGATTTTCCCAGAATAATATTTCACAATTAATGTCATTTCCCACCATTCTCCAGTGCTCCTTTTTTTACAAGTCAAATGTCCATATGCACACAGGCATGTTTCTGGGTTTCCTAGTCTCATCCTTGTTTTGTTTTTCTCTCTTTACAGAACTATGACAATATCCTATTTATTTTAGTTGTATAGTAAGTCTTTACCTATATATTTAATTTACTTAATAGTTAGAAGAATATTTACTATTTCTTTTTTAATCCATTTAAGTAAGTTGTATTTTTCTAGAAGTTCTAACATAGTTTAACTGGAGTTCCAAGGGGAAAAACAGAAAAGGAGGCAGAGGAATATTTGGAAAGATAACTAACATTTGCCAAAGCTGATAAAAGGCTTCAATCCATGAATTTAAGAAACTCAAACACCAATCACATAAAATTTATGTTAGAGGAAGATAAATGGGCGGGGGAAAATAAGTCACAAAAGTAGGAAAGGGCACAACAAAGAGACAGGATACCCAGAAAGCAAGCGGCAAGATTATAGGCTTTCTCTCAAACACCACTGATACTAGTTATAAACTCAAATACCTGTTATGTTTAATGCAAATTCACTTAGTGCTAGAATTGAATTTTTCAGTAGCTCTCAGATGACTTACAGCTATTCTACAGTCTCAGAAAGAGCTGATTCATTACCAATTTACCCTTGTTCCTAGAATGTGGTCTTTTTAGCTCTAATCTAAAGCACTGTTGATTTATAAGTGTTCCTATCATTGGCGGGCTCTGGAGTTCAACTTTTATTTCACATCTCAAAAATTCTTTCACCATTACTGCTTAGCTTCCTGTCACAACTTCTGTGTTGACCAAAGGCCTCTAGGCCAAAGCAGCCCCAAATGCTCAACTCCATTTTCTGCATTTCTGTCTTCTCATCCAGTAATTCTTTGCTATCTTGAGAAGATCATGATCACTTCAGGTAAATTTGTAACAAAATTTAATGCAAGTTGTCTATTTTTTCTCAGTGAGAAGACTGGTCCTACTTACCTAGTATGCTGCTACCATTTAAAGAAATTCTTTTTTTAAAAACATGGCATAATGGCTATCATTTTTCCTTTTCAAACCTAGTTAAAATGATTTCACCAATTCTTAAACATCTTAAAAATAAGAATGTAAAATTTACACTTAATAAAACAGTGTAAAAATCTTTTTAACAGTCAGACTCTCTGGATCCAATCATTAGTATTATATTTAATATTTATTAGTGGTTTAACAGATTCATTCATTTAAAAGATTCATTCTATGCATTTCCCCAGTACCCAATTCCATCATTGTTAAAATGGGCATACATTTTGTACAAGTATGTTCAACATCAACTTCCTTTTAACTCAGCTAAGTCTCAGGAAAAAAAGTAGTAATAATAAATAACATCGTAATAATAATATTAGGGACATGTGTGTGACAAGTGACAAGATTTATAATCTTGAAGATGTAAGAGTGACAGGAACACCAAGAAACTAATAGGAAGTGCAGAAATAAAGGTAGATATGTGCAGAAGACAAATTCTACATTTTTTTTCTTCCCTCCACTTTCCTAAGATCCACGATGGCTCCCTGGATTGATTCTAGAATATCTGGCAATTCTTCTAGTGTGCAAATAATGCTGAATTGGAGTCTCTGGTGAATATTTTTCCCTCTCAGTTTCATAGTTGTTATGCTTGGTTATTCTTGATTATGAAAATAGAGCCAGATGGTAACAGGCTTTATAAGACAGCTACCAGATCTTAAATGGAAGCTAGTCTTAAATAACTCCCAGGGTTTGGATCGCTTTTCTTAGTGTGAATAATAAATGTGTAGTGAGATGCAAGAGAGAAACTCAGTTACTTTAATACCGCAAGCTTTGCTTAATGTAGTTCTGTTTGGAAACTACATATGGAGTAAGGAAGTAAAGACAAAGTCCCTGATGGCTATTGAATAAAGAATACGAATTAGCAAATGAGTGAAGGATGTTGAGGAAGGGTAATCAATGAAGGGAAATAATTAAGAGATATATTTTAAGGTCTTATCATGTAAAGAGCAAAAGAACAGTTTATTACTTCAGTGATTAGGCGGATGGATAGTGATGACATTTACTGTGATCAGAAATGCAATGGGTTGAAACCCTGAGTCATATCAATATTTAAAAAATAAATTGAGAAAGGGGAGTAAAGGATTTTGGATTAAATTGAGGAGAACTGGGAGAAAACAGCAGCCTAGAAGTCAAGAGATTAGAGAGTTTCAGGAAAAATACGTGCCCAAAGATGTCAAATAAAGCCCATAAAGCTAAACAGAAGATAATGAATTCAACAATATGCTGATCGTTATGATTTTCTAGAGAGCAATTTTATCAATGTGTAATTAAATATAGGAGTTCAGTGAGTTAAGATGCAAAGGAAATGAGGAAATGGAAATAAAAGCATAGTCAACTTTCAAGAATCTTGGCTACAGTGGGATAGATTTTGAAGAATTTTGGCTATAGTGAAATGGGATGGTAGCTATAAAGAGATGCAATGTTGAGGGAGAGCTGCTTTGTTTTGCTTTTATTAGAGGGAGCTAAATTTAGAGACTGCGGTAGACCAAGGGGATAGGTAGGATAAGTATAGAATAAAAAATTCATACGTGATAGAGAGTATACCAAGTGAGAAAGAGGAACCTTGATAGAAAATAATGGGAAGTGGTTGGTCATAAAACTGTATGACATTTTTAACAACATAAGGTAAGCAAAAGTTGTTTAATTAAGGAACACATGAATAAGTTTGTAGAAAGTTAGCTGTGTAGATGAAGCACCATCAGACTATAAAGTGTGAAATATAACTTGATTAAGATGTACCCTGAAAACTCAGTTGAAGTTGATTTTTACCACAAATGTTATAAATATTTGTAAATAAAAATAACAATAAGATATAAAAACAGAAATAAAATAATAAAATAGAAATAAAATAATTTTAATAGTCATCTACATAATGAAGACTCAAAATGAAATAAATTATATTGTGAACAAAACAAATCCAATAAATTTGGAAGAATCTTGTAAGCAAGATTGAGCTTGAATTATGATTATGGAATGGAAGGAAGTTGCTGAAGTTTCACAACAGCTATGTTCTCACCAATAAGACTGTCCTTAGCCTTTGAGGATATCTAGTCTATCAACCAAAGCAAATGTTAGTTGTCAGGATAGGATGAATATTCAAGATAACAGAAGTCAAAGAGGAGGACATTCCCAAATATGTGATACAAAATAACAGCGGAGGAAAAGGAGTTTTGAAGCATTTACCAAAATTCATTGTACCTGGTAATCTCTCCTATTTACATTGGCCTTTGGAATTTAGATAGAAAGCACACATCATTGTTTGTCTTGTTTATACTTGTTATGACAGCATTCTGTCCTGTATAGTAGTGCTTATCATAAGGTGAAGTTAGATTTAGACATTACTGGTTGAAGTTTAAAACTAATAGCAAAGAAATTTTTTAATTAGAGTACTATTTCCACTGGCATCCATTGGTGTTTAAATCACTCCCAGCCAATGCATGTTGCTTTAATCTAATTTGACTTTGATGGACAAGCTTGGTATCATAAACTTAGCTGTTCAGACTACAGTAAATTAGCTAATGCTGAACTATTGACCTGATGATAAAATCTAATCACAGGGAAAATGCCTAAGAGGCTCATAAGCCCCTGGAAGCTTTCTTATAGCCTCTTAGTGGTCTCGAGGTGAAAAACCTGTGCACTAGAATGAAATAATTATTCACAGCCACGAATGAGCAGGAAATAATTACATTAGTATTTTTTAATGAAGAAAAAAGAAAAATCACATCAATTTCTTTTTTTGTTGTTGTTAATATGCTTTGCCTTTCTTGTTTTTCCTCCCTATCTCACTCCCACACAACCAAGGCAAAATGTTCTATAAGCAGATAGGGAGAGCAATGGTTCTCAAACTTTGGAGTTAGAAACACTTGAAGGGCTTCTTAAAACACAGATTGCTAACCCTGCCCCTAGAGCTCCTGATTTAGTAGGTCTGGAGTGGAACTTAGTAATTGCATTTCTAACAAGTTTCTGGGTGATGCTAATGCTACTGGACCATACCTGAGAACCGGAGCCTACCTATAGGCAGCTCCTCAAATAGGCCCTCTCCCTAGGATGCTATGTGTTAAAATTCCAGATTACTCCTAATTAGTCATGTGCCTCAGGAGATTCTGACCCACGGGAAATCTTGTGAAAGTCAAGCAAGAATGCCTGACCACAAATCCAGAAGTCCATTGGCTCCCAACACGATGCCTTTAGGAAGCAGACAAATAGCATAAATGAGGGCATCTCCCAGTTGTTAAGTGTGCGTAACTTGGACACCTGAGCAAACTAGGGAAAAAAAAACCTCATCTGTAGTGTAAAACTTGAGGGTCTTGAGTTTTGTTTTGCTTTTTTAACCTCTGGATGTGTTAGCATCACCATTTACTTATACCTGTCTTTGAAATATTTTCTCATATGATTGCATTTTAATGATAATCTGCAATTTCACATAATTATTTATTAAAATTAAATACACAGTAAACCACTGTTCTACTTGAGGGGTTCTTAGCCATTTTTTTAGGCCCTGGACTTATTTGAGGAAACTGGAGAAAGTTACAGACACTTTCCCCAGGCAAATAACTATATTTTTTGGGGAAACAGAGGTCCTGAGGGATCTGTTTTCCAAATTAAGAACCTCTTGCTCTAGGTACTTTATATTGATGGCTTCCTGATGAGTGAGCCCTTTCACAATCCCATGATATGAAAAGCTACTTCCAAGAGGATTTAATAAACAAGATGGGGTAGGCTCCTGTTGACCTGACATAGAACTTGGCGTCTATATTTGTTTCAGCTGTTGTGACAAATTACCACAAACCCTGTGGCTTAAAATAACACAAACTTATTATTTTACAGCTGTGGATGTCAGAAGTCCTAAATTCAGGGTGTCAGCATAACCACGTTCATTCTGGATGCTCTTGGGGGAGAATCTATTCCTTGTCTTTTCTGGTTTATAGGAGCTATTTGCATTCCTTGGTACATGGCACCTGCCTCCATCCTCATCCCCAACAGCTTAACATCCTTCATACTCTCTGCTTTCATCGTCATACCTCCGACTTTGGATTCTGAGAAGCCTGCCTTCTTCTTTTCCTTGTAAGGAACGTGATTACAGGGGGGCCTACCTGCAAAGTCAGGGGTACACTTCCATTCTCAATATCTTCAACTTAATCATACTTGCAAAGTTCCTTTTGCATTTAAGTTAACATATTCACATGTTCTGGGAATTAGGGTATAGACATCTTTGGGCTACAGTGGGCACGTTACTCTATTATAATATCCATCTTAATTATCATCTCCCTAAAACACTCTAGCTTTTGGTTAACTATCGTTACCAACATTAGTCAAACAAAATGAATAACTGACTGTCAGTTAAGCATTTTTAACTTATTTTCCATATTTAATAGGACATAGTATCTTCAATAACCACTCCTTGAAATGTGAAAACCTTCTAAATTAAATACTAATGTCCACAGGATAATAATGTTCTTTATTATTGCTTCCAATCTTCTACTGCAAAACATGTACACTATGACAACCTGGTCAAATTATTCTATATTTTGAAGTAAACAGAAAAAAGATATTTTTTTTAAAGAAAAAAATTTGTGGGCAAATTACTTTAAGAGTATATAACGTAGTCAGGTATAGTAGCTCATGCCTGTAGTCCCAACTAGCTGAGAGGTGCCTAGGAGTCTAGGAGTTCAAGTTCAGCCTGGACAGCATAGCAAGAACTGTGTCTCCAAAAAAGAGTACGTGATATAATTAATAAAAAGTTTTTGTACTTAAGTGTAAAATAACATCATGAACATTCAATGAGAAAGACGTGCTTTCACAGAAATATTGTCAAAATTAAAGTTTTTAAGTTGACTTCATGCTCAATTTGAGTCTTTAAGATACTGAAGTTTTAAATCACATTAATGTATATTTTGAAAAAGTGATAACATTCATTCATTCATAAAATTAGTTTTTAAAATATTTATGTTCCATATACTATGCCAGACAATACATTCCACTTTACACCATTACTATGTCCTTTCTAAAAAATTTATATCTGAAAAAAATTACACTGCAATTATAAGAAAAGGACTAAACTTTAGAGTCAATGAAATTATTGTACAAAAGTTTTTGTGAATTATATCTACATACAGATTTATTAGCAAATGCATTTATAATCGTTTGGCTTTATCATCTAGATCATGCAGATTAAGACTTTAAGCTATCTACTTTTTTAAATGTTTGAATATCATTAGCAGTAATATTTGAATTTTTTTCTTTTATTTTGCTTCTATTCCTCCCAAACATCTCTCACTATAAACTATAATCATTTGTAGAATTTATATTCTACTATTACTTATAAATTTTAATACATTGAAACTTTAAACTATGAGTGATATATTATTTAGTCAAAAGTTATTTTTAAAATTAATTTCTAAACATATATGTAGATGATACTCTAAATTGACTTAACCTTTTTCACAAATAAATTCAAATTACTGTTTTATTATTTTATTTCGGATAAACACATCTTCTTCATATATTATTTGTGTTAAAAGTTTTATGACAAAGTAATTCCTCTCCTTCGGCAAAGTAAATATGGGAAAAGACAGAAAAATACAAGTAGTGACTGATGAAGATAGCAGGTCACAAACTCAAGTGCACAGGAGATGAAATCAGTCCTTGGTCACTATGAACCACTTCAAGATGGTGTCTGCGAAATGCACATCATCTCATTATCCCATCTTATCTGCAGGTATTAGTGCACATCAGTTGCTGCTGAGTCTTCCACCCCCAACTATAAAACTTTTTGTTCCAATTCTTTCATTACTGCAAAGACCCTTCAGGGGGCTTGGGAAAACACTTGGTTGTACTCCCAAGCCATGCTGGCACAAGAAGAATTCCCTCAGGCTGCCTCAGACCATTTTTGCCTAGACCTGCAACAGGAAACTCCTCCCCACATTATGTCATGTTGGGAGCAGGGGCCCTTGGGATCTTGCAGTCACCTAGGGATTTACTTGAGTTTGGTTCAAACACCATCACTCCCCACCTTCCGCACCCCAGCTCTAATTAGGATTTTTATTGTTCTTCTCTTCCTGGTATTTGGCCTGAGAAATCAAGCCAGTGCACAGATCCCCTTTCTGGGAATCATACCAACATCTAATCCTATTTTGTATGCACCCCCTTAAAGTCTGGCAAACTTGAATATTCTCTCCAGAGACAGAAAACATTGGCTCTGATTGACTTTGCAGCTTAAGCTTTGGAAGCTCAGAAGCTGAGTACTAACTTTTTTATTTTGTGTTCTGCTATTATGAACAAGCCAACCTTGAGGTAATGGGTGACTCTCCCCTTTCTGGTTAAGGAGGTAGTGAGGAGGGAAGGGAAGGGGGCAAAGGGATCATTCTGGAATGAGTAGAGGAGAGATATAAGTGTGGAGTCTTAGTCTGAAACTCATACAGACAAGTAATGGACAAATAGGAGAAAGTATTGGAGGGGGAAGGAAGTTCTTCAAATTATGTGGAAGTCTTAAAATTAGGTGAGTTGTGAAGTGAAATGATTTCACTTAAGAAAGATTAGTATTAGAGTGTAAGATTCAGGTTAGAGTAAAAGAACATATCTACCCAAATGAGAGAGAAAAAAGTACTAATTAACCAGTTATTTTGTGTATCATTTTATTTCTTCAAATTTTTCTTGATGTAAGTTAAATTTTAGATTTTTAAAATGTTATGAAGAATGAAATGTGCTGAGGCAAAAACTAATTCACTCACACTTTTAAGCCTTATTATTTTCTGGTCTCAAGGTGGTTGAAAAATTTTACTTCAGGAAAAAAATGCAAAAAAAAAAAAAAAAAAAAGAACTCATTCTCATCACTGTCTCATTACTGAAGACCTTCTAACCTAAGCCACAGATGCTGCCAAATATTAAAAGAGGTATTTTCTTTCTCTTTTTAGACAAAATAAATTTATAGTTTTTGATTGTTGTTAAAGTGATACTAGTGTTTTTGCTAGACATTTATTCAAGGCACAATGCAAATAATATTCTGTATGGTAACAGGAAAAGAACAGGCCATGAGGGTGTTATATTTTCCTGGTGTAAGTAATTAATCTACTTAATTCTATGGAGAATGAAACTGTATGGGGGAGGGGGCTGTATATTAACAGGGCAGAAGGCATACAGTATCCCCCCCTTATCTGCAGTTTTATTTTCTGAGGTTTTAGTTACTCCGGGTCAACTATAGTCTGAAATTTTTTTTTTTTTTTTTGAGTTGGAGTCTCACTCTGTCACTCAGACTGGAGTGAAGTGGCCACTCTCGGCCACCACAGTCTCGACCTGCTGGGCTCCGGCGATCCTTCCGCCTCAGCCTTCCAAGTAGCTGGAACTACAGGCGTGCACTACCATGCCCGGCTAATTTTTTGATTTATTGTAGAGATGAGGTCTCAACAAGTTGCCCAGGCGGGTCTTGAACCCATGGGCTCAGGCAATCCATTCACCTCAGCCTCCCAAAGCGACTGGGATTACAGGCTGAGCCACCGAGCCCGGCTTGAAAATCTTAAATAGAAACTTCCAGAAATAAACAATTCACAAGTTTAAAATTGAGTGCCATTCTGAGTAGCATGATGAAATCACATGCTATCCCACCCTGTCCTGCAGGTGAAGCTTTCTGTTGTCCAGTGTCTCCATGCTGTAGACACTCCCAGCCTGTTAGCCCCTCTAGGTTCAACTGTGTTTAGATCAACTGTGATGGTATCTCAGTGCTTGGGTTTAAGTCATCATTGTATTAATTAATAATGGCCCCAAAGTGCAAGAGTAGTGATTCTGGCAATTCTGATATGCCAACGAGAAGCGATAAATTGCCTCTTTTAAATGAAAAAGTTAAAGTTCTCAATTTCGGAAAAGAAAAAATTATATGCTGAGGTTGCTAAAATCTATGGTAAGGACAAATTTGTCATCCATGAAATTGTGAAGAAGGGAAAAGAAATTCATGCCAGTTTTGTTGTCATACCGCAAACTGCAAAAGACATGGCCACATTGCATGCGTGATAGACAGTTAAGCTGGAAATTCATTAAATTTGTAGGTGGAAGACAAACAGAAATGGGTTCCTAGTGATGGCCAGGGAACATTGAGGCTATAAGAAGACTTTGGCAAGAGATCCCCTGAAACAAGTGACACCAAGACATTTACGGAAATTAAGGGTTACTTACACAGATTAAAAACAGGTTTGGACTGAAAAATATTAAAAATTATTGGAAGAGCTATATCTGCTGAAGAAGATGCTGTTGCCACATTTCTGGCAGAATTGAAGGAGTTGAAAAAAGGAGAAAGAAAACCATCCAAAGAAAGTTTTTAAAATTGCAATGAAAACTGACTCTGTTGGAAAAAGATGCCCACCTACATTCATAAAAGTACAAAGAAGGCACCAGGATGTAACATATGGAAGAGCAGTTCAACTCTGGTACTATGTATCAATACTGCAAGGCATATGATAAAAATCAAGCATAGTGTATAGAGTGAAGAACCCCACATGCTCTCAAAAACAAAAATTATCTGCCTGTGTTCTGGCAACATAATCAGAAAGCATGAATGACAGCCATCTAGTTTATGAGATGGTTCCACCAATGCTTCATCCCAGAGGTGAAAAAATACTTGGAAGAGAAAGGTTGGAACTTAAAGTCTTATTAATAATAGACAATGCACCTACAAATACAACCTCAGTACTTCAGCCCCTTGACCAAGGCATCGTTTAGTGTGTCAAGGCCACATTTACCTACCTGCTATTTGATCTCATTTAATCAGCAGTTGATGAAGACCCTTATCTGAGCATAATTTAGGACTGGAGATAATTCACTATTGCTGATACAAAGCATTCATCAAAGTTGTAATGGATGAATGGAAACCAATAACTAAATGCCTGCTAAAAGAACTAATGGAGTGATGTCAAGAATGATTATAAAAATTCCCCAGGGATTTATGAACAAATGAGGAAAACCATTCACACAGTAAGACAAGTTGGTGGAAAGGATTTGATAAGTTTGATGAAGTGGAAGAACATAACGAAGGGCATTGAGCAGTGTTAGCAAATGAAGAATTAGAAGAACTTGTTGAATCATCTATAGAGGAAGATGAAAAAGAAAGTGAAGCAGAACCAGCAATGTGGACATTATCAAAATTTGCCAGTGTTTTGAGTTGCAGAGACATTAAAAGACAATATTATGCAATACAATCACTGGATGTAATAACAGCATTAGCATCACCTGTATGATCATTGAAAGATTACAACTTCTGCAGCAACATTTGAATGAGTTAAAAAGAAACAACTTTCAATTACAATGTTTTCCAAGTTTCAACCAAAAAACTGGATCCCCAACCATCTGACATCTGATATATTCTGCTCCTGACATCCAACTGTCGACATCATCATGGCGCAACAATCCTGAATCACTTGAAGCAGATGATTCCCTTTCTGATATAGCATCAGAAAGTCGATAACAGCCTAATGCTATATCACAATACCTTCATCATTCATCATACCACGCAGGCATCATATCATATCACATTATTGCAAGAAGAGGGGTGGGTATAGCATAATAAGATAGAGACCACATTCATATAACATTTATTACTGTATATTGTTATAATTGTTCTATTGCTTTATTAGCTAATGTTGCTAATCTCTTACTGTGCTTAATTTATGAATTAAACTTTATCATAGGTATATATGTAGAGGAAAAAACATAGTGTATAGCATAGCATTTGGTACTATCTGAGGCTTCAGGCTTCCACGAGAGGTCTTGGAACATATCCTGTGAGATAAGGAGTAACTATTGAATTGAGTTTAGGTGGCCACCACTACCAGCAGAGAAGAGAAGCTGTCTAGAACTGTCCACCTGGACATTCTTTGTTGGGCCCCATAGGTTGACTTCTGCCAGTAGTGAGTGCTCGGGAACTAGGCAGCCAACTAGTAATGCCAGGGAAGTAACAAAGCAATAAAAAGATATTCTTACCCATGCAGTCTATTCTGGCATTTGGAACCCATTTAATACATCTTTTAAAGTCCCATTTAAATAAGGTAATGTTTGGAAACATTTGTTCTTTGAAATGATTTTTCTTTTTTTTTTTTAATGATTGCTTCTAAATTTATTCTCTTTTTCACCTTCTGGTTATGTCTAAGTACTGCTGCTAATTCCATCAGACTTTGCGTTTGATTCACATGTGAACTGATTTAACTGCTTTCTGGAAGTCTCTAATGTGTTTCCTGGTAGATAGTAAGCATATTAGGATATTCTCAGTGACTGGTAACAAGAACCCTACTCAAACTAAAGGGACTTTTTTGCCTTCCTTAACTAGAAGCCTGAAAGAACAACAAATTGCAGGAATGTTTCAATTTGGAATTTTGCTCCATTTCTCTGCAATACTCTTAGTTCAGCATGTCTATGTTTTCTTTAGCTTGATCCTTCTTGTAATTGTAACACAGCTGCCATCAATGATTAAGACACCATGCTTCCTCATTCACATCTCAGTAGAGTATTTAACTTTCCGTTGCTCTCCAATAAATGTTGGAAGGACTTTTCCAGACAACCCCTTGTGCCATATTATCCAGACATGAGGCTAATTTCCATTCTTAACAAGTCACTAATGAAGAGACTACCAAGACCAAAACCAGTTTTACCCTTTAATCTGAGGTCAGTTACACAAACCTTACTGTTCCTTTTGAGTAGAAGAAAGTAAAATCATCATCATAACCATCATCATCACCACTTAAAATAGGTTTTGGGAGTTGGTTTTCATTATGGACATTTTTTTAAATTAGAGACTCCCACAACTGTATCCTGCCACTAAAACCCAGTGACCTATTCCCTCAGCATGGACCTTCATGTAGCATTTTTCTAAAATTCTTAATGTCTAATTCGTTCCTTCTCATAACCTTCTTCCAATCCTTTTCCAACCAAACACATTCCTGCTCCTTGGAGTTTGCTAAATAAAAATAAATAAATATATGCATGTTATTCAATCTTGAAATAACTTGCTGATTGATTGGTATATATTTTAGAAAGCTTTGTGAGGAATAATGTACAGGAATACAATTTGTTAATTATGATAATTACTGTCATGTTTTGATTAATAAAGTTTGTGAATACATCTCTTCAAGAATGTTACCCCCATGCCGGACTCGGTGGCTCAGCCTATAATCCCACGCTTTGGGAGGATGGGGGTGAGTGGATTGCCTGAGTCCATGGGTGCGAGACCCTCCTGGGCAACTTGGTGAGACTTCATCTCTACAATAAATAAAAAAAATCAGCTGGGCATGGTAGCACGTACCTGTAATTCTGGCTACTTGGAAGGCTGAGGCGGAAGGATCACCGGAGTCCAGTGGGTCGAGGCTGCAGTGGCCGGGAGCAGCCACACACTCCAGTCTGGGCGACAGAGTGAGACTCCAACTCAAAAAAAAATGTTACCCTCCACTAAAATCACATTTCTATGGGAAAATAAGTTTATTTTCCATCATTTCTACCGCCATAAATTTAATTATTAATTAGCCAATGACTGTAAATTTAAATATCATTTTTCTAAATAATGTTTCTATTGATTAAGTCAATAGAAATGATATTGCACAATATAATCCTGAAGTTAGAAAAATGGGCATCTGCATTTTTGATAAACAAAGGCTACACACAATTTTAATATTCTGTGGATAGATGCAACAAAGTTTTTTTATTGAATGTCATCAGGGCCTTCATATTTGTTGTTCATTTCATCCTTTTTTGTAAGTTAGATAAGTAATCTTTATTTTACAGATAAAGTTTATGAGTTAAAACCACTTATGAGTTTAAATAGGAAGTCATAATGGTTAGACACCAGATAAAGTAAAGTCAAGGTGGCAGTGAATTTAATTTTCTGAAATCATTTTAAAAAATATATTTTGCTACATGTTAAGCTTATGCATCTGTAGTGTGGGCCAGTAGACAGATGGCACATTTGACCAGAAAAATTTTAAAGAGGTAAGAAAGTTACAACAGTTTAATAATCAAGATCACTATTCTCTATTTGATATAGTTTATAAGATATGTTAAAATATCTCTGCTACACAAAGACAATAATTTTTCTAAAATGTTCCAATGTATAAATAACATAAAATTAGGATTTCAATATTGATATAAGCTTATTCAATAGCACACATTTTTTAAAAAGGTCTCTGTAACTTCAGCAATCTCAATTATTGCTTAATTAGACCTCTAGGTCTTCATTTGGTGCCTATTATTTTAAATCAAAATCACACACTTTGAATAAATGCTTGAATATTAACGTGCTAAACATTTCTGTAGAATCACTAAATGCTTACCACTGGCCTCGGTGTCTCAGCCTGTAATCCTGTGCCTTTGGGAGGCTGAGGTGAGTGGATTGCCTGAGCCCGCGGGTTCGAGACCCACCTGGGCAACTTGGCAAGACCTCATCTCTACAATAAAAATCAAAATTTAGCCGGGAGTGATAGCACATGCCTGTAGTTCCAGCTACTTGGAAGGCTGAGGCGGAAGGGTCGCCAGAACCCAGCAGGTCAAGGCTGCGGTGGCCGGGAGTGGCCACTGCACTCTAGTCTGGGTGACAAAGTGAGACTCCAAATCAAATAAATAAATAAATAAATAAATAAATAAATAAATAAATAAATGATCCCATTCAGAATATCATATTAAATTTAGTTATTGTTTCTTATTTTTACTGACCTTGATAATTTTCAGGAATGCTGGTCTCATATTTTGTGCACTGTTCTCAAATGATATCTGTCTGATGTTTTTCCGATGATAAAACTGGGGTTATCTATAGGTTACTATATAGTCTTTTTTTAGTTTAGTGTCAATAAGTAGTTTAAAAAATATATGAGAAACTGGTACTTTTGCTTTGCTCTCTCTATATAGAACTTTCCCCATTTCCTGAAAAAAGTTGATTTTACTATAAATTCCATTTGATACAATTTTTAAAAATCTTTCCATATAGCATACAACTAGATCATAATAGCTTCAAATAGCATTCTCATGTTTTACTTAAATAGGTTATGAAGGTGAGAAAATAGCAAAATCAGGTATTTTAAGATTGCTTAAAAACAGTTGACCGTTCATAGACTTCTTTTTAAGTTTAAGCATTTGGCTTGCTTATTAATAACCAAAATATTTGCCTAAAGCAATATTTATAGAAGTAGGTTTTATCATTATCTTTAATTTAAACTAATTTGTTCATATTTCTTCTTTATTGGATTTCTAAGTTAACATAAAAAAATTGCTTTTTTGTTTTCTAAAGTCGGATAGTCTGACAAGATTTTGTTCATTATATTATTGCTTTCTTGGCATAAGCTTTTTTGTATCATCTTCAACATTTTTGATCTTTTAGCATGAGAATGCAATATCTGGTCTATATACTGCAGCTTTTAATACATTGAGAATTTCCTTTAATTTTCCAGTATGCCGTAAACAATTTATAAAACCTTTGTATAAAATGGAAAATTTTTTTGGCTCAGATATCCACTTATAAGTGTAAACCCAAAATAAAATTTTCAACCCCCAACTGACTGAATGGGCCCCCTCTGAGCCAAGAGTAATCTGAAAGACGAACTCCAGGCCAAGACGAGGAAGGAGATCAGATACATTTTAATATATCCTCTCCCTTGTGGAGTTTTAACTACAACTGACTAGCATTAATATTAAAATGGAGATCACAAGACTGCCAAAACAGATGGTGGCAATAAGATACCAAATTCCAACCTGACTCTGGGATGACAACACAAGATAGATAGTAGGTGCCTAAGGAAATAAAAATATCTTACCCTAAAATATGTTTTGTTGACATATTTAGAAATGACCGTGTGATGCCACCTCTTGGGGGAATGTGCATATGTAGAGAATCTCCTTCTGTAGGAAGAGTCTGACACCTTTTATTTTGTATTTATTTATTTGGGGGGGGGAACTTGGTTCACTTTATTTTTTTGTAATGAAAACCCTGTGTTTTCTGCTGCCACCACTGGAGCCTGGGTCCTCTGCATGGAGACTCTAGCGTGCTCTTGAAGAGATGGTCGGTGAATTCCTGTTAAGGAGACTTGGTGAATACCATCTCTTTCCAGAGATCAGGGGTCAAGTAACTATAGGTCTTAGAGATGGCATCAAAGGTGGCCTTGGTGAAGTTGCCCAGGGTGGCAGTGCAGCCTCTGACCGAGGTATAGCAGTCATTGATGCCAGCCATCATCAGCAGTTTCTTGGGCACACCCCGAGACGATGCCAGTGCCCCTCAGGGCAGGGATAAGGCGCACCAGCACAGAGCTGCAGCTTCCAGTCACCTTGCCAGGGACGGTGTGGGACTTGCCAATCTTGTTCCCCCAGTAGCCTCTCCGCACAGGGACGATGGACACAGCTTGACTAGCATGATGGCTCCCTGATGGCAGTGGTTACTTCTTTGGAGCACTTAGCCCTAGACCTAGGCCATTGTAGTCCCTGATGGCAACAAACGCCTTGAATCTGGTCCGCTGGCCAGCGCGTGTCTGCTTCTGCACGGGCTTGATCTTCAAAACCTCATCCTACAGAGAGGCTCCAAGGAAGAAGTTGATGATATCAGACTCCTTGATGGGCAGGAAGAAGAGATAGATCTCCTCCAGTGACTTGATCGTCATGTCCTTGACCAGGCGATCCAACTTGGTGACTGGCATCCACTCCTTGTCCTCGACCTTGCCTTCACGAACTCTGCGGCCTCACCCCGACCCGACCACTGCCGCGACCTTGGCCCTGGAGGCCGCTGTGGAAACCTCCGAGAGAACAACCCCAGGTTCCCATTCCGGGACCCTGGGGCCTCCGGGCCCTCCCGCTGCACCAGCGTCATGGGCCATTTGGTGTTTTGTTTTGTTTTGGAGAAAAAGCGAGTCTGACACCTTTTAAAACATTTACCAACTATTTTCTCTGAAACTTGCTACTTAGAGGCTTCATCTACCTAACAATAACCTTGGCTTCCACAAGCATCCTTATCCTAACGCAATTCTTTTCACTGCTTTCTCTTTCAACCAATTGCCAATCAGAAAATCTCTGAATCCATCTATGACCTGTATGCCCCCCACTTTGAGATGTCCTACCTTTCTGGGCCAAACCTAATGCAAACATCACGTGTATTGATCTATGTCCTTGCTTGTAAACTCCTATACCCCTAAAAGGTATAAAACCAAGAAGCAACCAGTCACCTTAGGCACATAATCTCAAAACTTATTGGTACTGTGCCTCTGGCCTTGGTCATTCATATTTGGCTCAGAATAAACCTCTATGAATAATTTTTTGGCTTTTTCATCAACATAAGTAATAAGTAATACAGTAAGTCACCTGCATGTAAATGAGCTCCTTCCCAAGAGTGCATTCATAAGTCTAATTTGTTTAAGTTCAACTAACACAAGGTAGCCTAGGTACCCAACCAACATGATCAGCTATATAGTAGTACTGTGCTCTAAGAGGTTTATAATACTTTTAACACAAATAATACATTAAAAACAAACACGTAAAATGAAGTAAACATTTTTAATCTTAGAGTATATTACCTTGCATGCACATAACAATGTATGCCAGACACGTGAAAATAACTTATGTGACTGAACCCACCCTTTACTGGTATGGGTCCTGAATTGTCATCTATCATGCATACAGAGGCCAATGAAATCTCTTGGCTGCTACTCCTCTTCTAACCCTAATTTACAAACAGATAGAAAGAGGCAAAAATATCTGTCAATCCTAAGAGATCTGCCTTGTGCCACCTACTAGAAGTCCCCAAAGAATGTAATCAATGAATGATCCTCTGAGTATTTTTTTGTAGAGATTCATTTTTGCATTTTTTTCTTGTATGTTAAGAATTTAGTTTCCCTGTAGAGAATTTAAATTTTAGTTCTAACCACAATGAATGTAATTTCCATTTTAAAATTTAAGACAGTGACACTTAATTTCATACAATTTTGTCCTTTTACTTTTCCATTCCCTTGGACATTAGGTCTAAGTTATTGAGAGTGTGCTAAAGACACTTGAAAAGAGTGTGGCATTGGGTTATTTGCTATCCAACTATCTCTGAAGCAGTCACTGTTTTATTTGATTCCTAAACGTCTATGCAGTTAGCCACTGAAATGCTCCTTATTCCTAGGCACCAGGCCTCTTGAAACCCAAGGGTTTTCTCCCTGATTTCCTGCCAAAATTGGAGTTGTAGGAATCATTCTGTTTTCAAGATATTCTTAAACTCTCTACATAAAATTAATATAGGGGCACAGGATAGAAACTATAGAAAAGACCCAAGTCCAGTAAAGGTGCAGCTATAGTTATAAATTAGCAGATCTATTGGTTTGCACAGACACCTTTTAACAATTGATTATCTTCCTGTCCTAACTCCCTTGGGAAGGGAGAAACTGTTCCAGAGGCTGTTAAACATATTTTTCCTTAAAACAATGAGCCATCCATCTCCTTGATGGTATCCTGAAGTTTAATCGGCCAAAGGGCATGAATAACTTTTGTCACTAGGGATTTCCCCTCTAGCATCTATTGTTCACCAGATTTGTAACTTCCCTAATTGCTGCTATAGATAGATAAGCCTAGGACTGGTGTTTAAAATGTTTTTCAGATTCAACATTTTGATAGACCTTCTTGTGTCAACCACAGCAATGACCTGTGAACTCCAACCAGAAAATGACTTGGCAAAAAAAAGACAATCTCAACATATCTGTGATTTAATTCCCCAACCAATCAGCAGTCCTGGCCCACCTGCCAATTCCCTTAAAAAACCATAGCTTGCCTGGGTGTGGTGGCTTATGCCTGTAATCCCAACACTTTGGGAGGCAGAGGGAGAGGATTGCCTGAGTCTGCAGGTTCAAGACAAGCCTGGGCAACATGATGAGACCTCGTCTCTACAATAAATCAAAAATTTAGCTGGGTGTGGTGGCGCATGCCTGTAGTTTCAGCTACTTGGAAGGCCGAGGCAGAAGGACACCTGAACCCAGCAGGTTGAGATTGCAGTGGCAGGAAGCAGCATGCCACTGCACTCCAGCCTGGGACAACAGAGTGAGATTCCAACTGAAACAAAACAAAACAAAACAACCAAAAACTCTCACCTCTGAATTCTCAGGGAGGCAGATTTCAGAAATATCTCCCATCTTCCTCACTCAGCTACTTTGCTATATTAAACTCTTTCTCTACTGTAACAGTTCTGTCAATCTTGGTGCTTCTGAGAAGCAGGCATAAGAATCCAATCAGGCTGTAATATCCTCATCAATTCTTTTATATCCCTCCTTCTTTAAGCCCAGAAAAATTATTCTCTAGGCAAAAAGTTCCATTCTCATTGAATCTCTCCTTTCTACATTCTACTTAGATTTTAGTTCTTTAAAAATTAAAATCGGAAAGTCACCTTTCCTCCTGTTTTTGTCTGGTAAATTGGATTTTGGTAGGAATTCTATTTCTCTTATTTTCCTCCTTTCCCTTTCAATTCCTCTCCCACATCTTTATACTCCTCGATTAAAATTTGGGGAAGCTAATCAGCATTTATTCCTCTTGTGGTCCCCTGGCCCCCTCCCTTGAAGTACTGCACAAAAACCCCTTTTGACTGGAGAAGAGACTAGGTCCCCATGAAGGAACCTGCAGTACTTGGGCAATTATATAGAATATTAATTTCCTATTCTCCTAGGAGACCCATGGCCATTTACATCAGAAGAGAATACTCAAAGCTTTTCAAGACTGTTGAAACAAAGATTTATTTTAACATACTGGGGACCTACTGTAGCGGGAGACAGAGAGATCATGACACCGAGACTATTATAGGAAGTGGGACTTTATTACACCGGCCGGCTCGGCGGGCTCAATGGGCTAAATGCTTCCAGGTCGAGCCCTGCAGAATGGGAGAAGTGGGGTCTTATACCTTCGTTTAGGTTAGGGAGGGGGGTCATGTTGAGCGATTACACATTCTCTTTTGAATTTACAAGGTGGTGTTCAGAAAAATAAGATTTTTCAAAGAACAAATGGTCTCCAGGAACTGCAGGGTGGTAAACTGCCAACTTTAAAAGAGGGGTTTTGGATAAATCTGTGAATTAGTTACTCTTTTGCTTTTCCATGAGGCCATCAGTCTCTAGCCATTTGGCCTTTTTCAAACAATACTGGCCTGGTGGTATTTAAAGCTTGCAACTTGACTTTCAAAAGGATATACCTTTAACTGCTACCAGCCCCCCTTTCTGCCACAGGGCTAGTGGGAGACAATTTGTCATCCCAGGTGATTGCCATGGGGCCAACTGCTGACCCTGAAGCAGCTACTCATGTGTTTCTGCCTTCATTCACGCAATCATACAAGAAATATATATTTGAGCATTTGCCACACTCCCCCCTTTGATGCTTGATCTTTTATGGATCAAAAGCATCATCATTCTTAATTTGGTGCATTAATATTATATGGGCCACAGTTTTTTGTTCAACAACTCTTTCCACAAACTTAGAAATGGCGTTTATAATTATTGGGGCTATGCAAGGGAGGATAAGACAGGATCCCACCAATAAGACTACAGACTCAATAATATACTTTAAATCCTCCCATACCCAAGAACATGTTTTCAAATTAATTGCCGATTTTTATGCATTGCCATTTTTGCACCAGGACATGGGCAAGTCTTCTAATATTGGTGGCTATATCAGTTCTAACTTTACCATTACTATCTATTTGCAAACAACAGAGCTATTACATTTACCATATACTTCTCCTTTTTCCACCAGCAGGTAGTTCAAAGCTAAGCTTCATTGTTAAATAGCTGTGCGCATTTGGGCTTACTGCTGAGCAACAAGCTCAAAAGTCGTGGCTGTTTGATTAGTTATAATTTTTAAGACAGTTTGTAACCTAATAATGAAATTTAGTATATATATAGGTGTGCAGTATTTCTGACTACCATCTTGTGCCCATGTGGCTGGGCCATAAGTATTTATAATTCTCTGGGGTGGCCTTTTGTTATTTTTCCAAACCTGCATCCCTCCTATATTAGGAACTTGGTTGAGGGATTGAGCTTCTTGTGTTTTGAGGTTTTCATAAAAGAGAATGCCTAGTTTATCCCCCCTTGGGTTAGGGAGGAGGAAAAATCCTGGCTGGATTATTTCTATGGTACATGTGCCTTTCCATGATGCTGGGAGCTGGGCATATGCCATCTTTTTATATGTCCAGAATAGCCCTTTAGCACATTGAGAAAATGTAATTACATAAGCAGATTCCCAATACCAAACAGGCCTTGTTGGCCACCAGAACAAACTTCTGGCTGGGATGAATAATGATGGAAAACTCTTACGTCTGGCCAGATAATTTCTATACACATACATTATGGGTGTGTGAGGGAAGTGATAAACACCCAAATTGGGTAGAAATACATAAAAGCACAAGAGCATTTCCTATTATAAGAAAGAATGGAAATGCTGTGAAACCCTTTTCTAACATGCTCAATGGGGACAACTTTGTTAATTCTACAGCAAATAAAGTTAGTTCTACAGCAATTAAAATAACAAACAGGCCGGGCTTGGTGGCTCAGCCTGTAATCCCATGCTTTGGGAGGCTGAGGAGAGTGAATTGCCTGAGCCTACGGGTTCAAGACCCACCTGGGCAACTTGGTAAGACCTCATCTCTACAATAAGTCAAAAAAATTAGCCGGACGTGGTAGCACGCGTCTGTAATTCCAGCTATTTGGAAGGCTGAGGTAGAAGGATTGCCAGAGCCCAGCAAGTTGAGGCTGCGGTGGCCAGGAGTGGCCACTGCACTCTCCAGTCTGGGCAACTGAGTGAGACTCCAACTCAAAAAGACAAAACAAAACAAAACAAAATGACAAATAATTTAGCAAATATAAAGATTGACCAAGCAAAACAATGACTTATCAGTAATGTCCGCTGAGTTCTTAAGCTTAATCCTTAATTTTCTGCCATGCGTCAATCAGTCAGCCCCTGGTGTGTGACTGAAGCAGGGCTTGAAGTATTCTCAGGCTTCTAGAGCAGGGCTCGAACTGCTGAATCTGCAGTGCACTCCCAGTCCTGGAAAGTCGGCTTAATTCTACTATATAAAAGAACAATAAATGGCTCCCACTCCAGAGGGGCTTTAGAGGTCATACATTTCAGTTTTTCACCCATACCATATTACCTGGTTTAAAGAATGGGCATCGGTAGTTAAACTAATTGGCAATCGTTCTCTGACTTGACAATGGATGGCATTTAGGACTGAACCTAAGGCCTGTATTTGCTGTTTTAGGGTAAGACTTCCTAATTCCTTTAAGTTTCCCTGTATGCCCTTAACAAGAGGGGGCGGCCGCACATAAAGAATTTCAAAAGGTGAGAAACCTGCTTACTTCATTCAAATGCCTGTTTTGGGGCCTTTTCCCATAGCAGGAGCTCTTGTTCACCACCCTTTGAGGTGTCATAGAGGGGTTTCATCATGATAGAGAAGTTAGGTATTTAAATTCTATAGACTAGTATAGGAACAGGATCACCCTAGGGTCCTTTTTTCTTTTCTTGTGGTTGTTGGTTGGGTCCTTCCTTCCTTCAATTTTTAGCAGCACGTACTTCCCTAGGATGTTTGAGTTTTTCATGGTCCAAGAAGTGTCTAGGGAAATAAACTGTGATTAAAATTTTGTCCAACATGGACAACACATTTCCTTATGAGCATTTATGTTTGAGGCTCTATTTCCTTTAGAGGTGTAGGAAAAAGGCCTACCGTTAAACAATTTTGAAGTTTTAACAAATTCCATTTCAGAGACTTGGATCCTGATTGATGCAATACCATATACCTATGTTTAGTTTACTTGTCTCTCCAAAGGATTTCTAGTGATTATTTTGCTAAACCACAAATTGAAAGATTGCACTGTCCTAATTCTACATCTGGTGGAGTTTTCCCTGGATTTGCCAAGGGGTGGGATAGGTTGCCACTCGGCCTGTAGTAGAAACGTTTGAATGCCTCTAAAACCTACCTATAGGAAATTTATTTATGTCTAGCCTGTGCTAGCTACCGTGCGTCAATTATTTATTCTTTAGAGATTTTTCGATCCCATAGTCATTTGGGGTGCTGAGGGGTGAAGGTCCATCTTCTGTAATTTCAGAACTGATAATGGGCACAGTCTTGCCTAGCCAGAGGTCAAAAATCTCTCCCTGTTTGACTTGAGGTGTCCAGATTTGTTTCAGCAGTGGCTTTGTGTGCAGGCATTGGCTGGAATTCTTGCATGACCATTATGTGGGCATAAAATTACTGGATTCTGGCTCAAAAAAAGGAATAAAGTCAGGCATACATTTTGACAACTTTAGGTAGTGGTTGATTACCTTTTGCACAAAAGCTACAAGGCCTGAATTTATTAGCATAACTTAAATGATAAACTTTAATTTCTGTGGCTTCATTACAAGTACTAGTCTTTGGAGTTTTTAATGTATTTCTGGACTATAATGGTAGCCTGACAGATCGTTTTAGACTATAATTTGAACTAGACACTCAAGTAAATCTTATATAAAATTTGAAGAGAAATCCAAAAATGTTTGGAGACTTGCATTCAGATAAGACTTTATTATGCCTAGATTGTTTACAGGATTTCTTCTGTATATATATTTTTTCTCATAAACTACTCTCATACCATTTTGGCATGCTTATACCATTTCATTTTTGTTCTCTACCTCCTTTCTAAAAAATTCTTAGATAACTGTCGCTTTCAATAACGACTCTCACACGATTCTTCTGCAAGCTGCTTTAATCTCAGGTTACTACATCGTTCTTCTTCAGCTTCAGCTTCAGCTTCAGCTGTTTCTCTTTCCCGTGACCTTAAATCTAGTATCTCTGCCAATCAATTAAGGTAACGCGGCACACACCGATAGGCCTGCGAGAGAGGAATGTATGCTAACATCCTCCAGCTGCCTAATTAGGGCTTATTTTGTCTTGAGGTCTGGCCGCTTCGGGCGCCATGTTAGGGCGGAGGCGCTCCACAGCTCCCCCTTTTTTATTTGTTTTGGCAGGAGAGGATAGTGGTCACAGCCCCCATATAACAAGGACCATGTAAGACAGTCTATCTCGTGCATGTAATCGCCAGACTGACTGCCCACCTGTCCGACACCGATTTTCTGGGGATGGGAGAGGCGGTGTCAACCCATATGCAGCTGGACATGCCCTCCACGGGATAACTCCTCCTGGGCCCCCATGTGCAGTACTATTCTCACATCCTGCCCTGTTCTTATTGCCCTAACGCGGCAACCCGGACCTGAGGGGATTAATCCACCTCCATGGCAGCAAAGGCCTGCGCTAGTAGCGCACGGTCATGTGCATTGCGTTGATGCATACGGCAGAGACAATAGAGGCACAGGACACAACAAGAGAATAACAAAAAGGCCATTGAACCCATTCCCGCCCACTCTTTAAGGTGGTATGCCGCCTGGGCGATCCAGGAGGCCAAGGTTTGAGCGACTACTGGATCTACTCTGATGGCGCTGATGATTTCACGACGTAGAGCTTCCGTCAGGTTGTCGAACTCTTGGGACCAATTACCTAAAAGATGGAGGGAAAGCTCTCGAGAGAGGTTAGCAGCAATAGTCATATTGTGGTATGGGATGCTGGTTACGCATAAAGCAGTAGTGTGCTATTCACACCCTATTTGCACCATGCGCCAGAGAATGTCTACTTGTTCTTAGGAGAGTTTTAAGAGCCTGAAAAAGCGGGTGAGAGGAAGTAGTGCCCATGTTAGCAAAAAGGGGATCACCTCTACACCGAGGGCCCTTTTAGATCGCCTCTTTACCGAGGACCTTCCCAAATCGCCTCTTTACCGAGGACCTTCCCAAATCGCCTCTTTACCGAGGACCTTCCCAAATCGCCTCTTTGCCGAGGACCTTCCCAAATCGCCTCTTTGCCGAGGACCTTCCCAAATCGCCTCTTTGCCGAGGACCTTCCCAAATCGCCTCTTTGCCGAGGACCTTCCCAAATCGCCTCTTTGCCGAGGACCTTCCCAAATCGCCTCTTTGCCGAGGACCTTCTTAAATCGCCTCTTTGCCGAGGACCTTCCCAAATCGCCTCTTTGCCGAGGACCTTCCCAAATCGCCTCTTTGCCGAGGACCTTCTTAAATCGCCTCTTTGCCGAGGACCTTCCCAAATCGCCTCTTTGCCGAGGACCTTCCCAAATCGCCTCTTTACCGAGGACCTTCCCAAATCGCCTCTTTGCCGAGGACCTTCCCAAATCGCCTCTTTGCCGAGGACCTTCCCAAATCGCCTCTTTGCCGAGGACCTTCTCAAATCGCCTCTTTACCGAGGACCTTCTCAAATCGCCTCTTTACCGAGGACCTTTCTAGTTTTTTTCCCTCCCTTGTGGGATCTACATACCAGTCGACTGCCCTGAGCAGCTGCAGTTCTGAATCCAAGGATTTCGGCTTCTTCGAGTTCCCCGTACGGGCCACCACTTGTCGCTTTCAATAACGACTCTCACACGATTCTTCTGCAAGCTGCTTTAATCTCAGGTTACTACATCGTTCTTCTTCAGCTTCAGCTTCAGCTTCAGCTGTTTCTCTTTCCCGTGACCTTAAATCTAGTATCTCTGCCAATCAATTAAGGTAACGCGGCACACACCGATAGGCCTGCGAGAGAGGAATGTATGCTAACATCCTCCAGCTGCCTAATTAGGGCTTATTTTGTCTTGAGGTCTGGCCGCTTTGGGCGCCATGTTAGGGCGGAGGCGCTCCACAGATAACTATCTACTTTATTATAAGATAGAAATTTACCATATAAGATTTCTTTTTTTTAGATAAAAATATCTTTTTTTCTTGTGTTTCTCCTTTTTGTTTACTTACTAAAACCTTATTTATATACCAACAACCTTTTGATATTTTTCCTTTGCTTTTTTCTTTCCCTTTTATTTATTTATAGATAACCTTTTATGGTCATAATTTGAATTCACCTTTTAGTAATTGTTAGGTGAAACATTTAGTTTTTGGAACAGCTTTAATTTCCACTAGAGAGCAGGTTTTAGGAGAAAGAAGTTCAGTATGAGCATAAGGGCTAAAAAATTAGCCTCAGTATTAATTAAGAAATTAATTTGGACCCCAGCCACGTTCATATAGACCTGAGGATTCTCTGGGTTGATGGCAAACAGAGCGCAGTGCTGGGCCGTGCCCCTCCCCCTTCAATTAACAGCCACCATCACTGAGCTAGGTGTTCCTCCCCTTCGGGAGAGGCTGCACCATCTCTTTCAGTGGTTTTTTAGTCTGGGTGTTGGAGTTGGAGTCTGGGTGTTGGACCAAAATAGCTGGTGCTCATTTTGGTCCTGGGGGCTTAGGCCATCAAGAACAATTGTGCTTTAAGTGCCCAGATTGACCACATTCATAGCAGCGGATACCATCCCCCTTAGCAGATTTATCCTTATCAGGCCTCTTTTGGGTGGCTGGAGCTTTGCCTTTAGTGGCAACTGCCAATTTGTTTACCTTTCCTCTAGCTGGTGCTCATTTTGGAGTTCTTCTCCTTTTTTTTCCTTAATGTTTCAGTTTCTAAGAACTTCAGAGGCTTTCTACAATTGGGAGTTTGGTATTTTATAGTCCTGGGTCAAACCTCTGGATTTGGGCATTTAATATTCTATAGGATATAATCTTGTTTGCAAAGTAGTGAAATAAATTTTTTAAATTCCTCTGCATACAGAACTTTTGACCATTTTAATTTTCCTTAGGTCTACAAAGTGAATTTAATTGCCATATAGTTTTGTTCCTTTCCAAATCTTATTATCTGTTAACTTGTAGTGAGTTCAAATTCTATTTCAATAATACACTTTTTATTATTTTAAAATCTTAAACCACATAATTTTAATTTGCTCCAATCATTCAAAAGCTGTCCCATCGGGGTTTCCGAGGACACAGACCACTACACACTCTCTTGGTCATGTTTCTTGAAAACCCAGAATGTGCTCTGAAGGCTTGCAATTTATTCCTCAAAGGAGAATTCTAAAACAAACAAATAACTAAATAAAGCCACAAACAGCAATGCCAGGAATCCCTGGAACCTTGATGGCTTCTCTGAGGATGAGTGTTCTCAGCCCTCCTTGAAGCCCCTTTTTTTGGCTCCACGACTTTCCAATGTTGCCTACAAAATGACTTGGTACAAAACCTTTTTAGAGTGAACAGACCACGTAGATGTAAAATGATCTGTTCCTATTTATACCTAATTATGAACAGGCAAATTTGCCAAAACTCCTCATGAATTACTAAACAGTAGCCTTAGTTGTAAGACGTGGACAATTAAATGAGAGTGATTAAGTCTCACTCTATGCTCCACAGAGTGTGCCTAGTACTTGACCTGTCCCTTAGCTGAAGTACCGAGCTTACAAGGTGACTTAATCAGGTGGGAATGACCAGGTCCCATGCCTTATTAAGTCCTACAAAGTATTCAGCATTTAAAGCTTTACCAGTCTTATAAGAGCTGTGCTAGGCAGGCATAGCCAAAAAAGCAAGCATTAGTGTTATTTAGCATTACAATTTAAAGTAGGGACTTAGCATACATTACATGACTCTAAGAGACTTCCCAACAGTTTTATAGGGACAAGCAGTTGATTACGATCTTAGGCAAGGCCTAGACCTTTAGAAACAGACTTACTTTTAACTAACCTGGCTTTTAGCATTTGAAAACAAGAACAGCCTATTCAGTCCCTTAGTTACCAGCGAAAGATTACAAAATTATTTTTTCCAAGGCTAGCATTAACTTGCACTGAGTTTGCAAAAGACTAAGTAGCATATAAGAGACATTTCTATGTTTCTTTACAGGTGGATTAGAATGAACTCCTTCAGAATTTCTGAAGGAGAACACAGGCTAAGGAAGGGAGGGGGTGTGGTACCGGGAAAGAATTCAAGATAACTGGTAGCACCCCGTATACACAGCAGGCAATTTTCCCACAACCTTAACAACAAAAGGCAGGAATTTTAACAGTGCCAACGGGTTGGGAGAAACATCACACAAGTAAAGGGAGGGAAACATAAAATGACATTAAAAAATACACCAATCAAGTTTTTAAAAGATGACATGTCCCATCAAAAAAGCATAATAACTCAACCAGCTTTTTAGCAGATTCAAAATGACACACATAAACAAGAGAATGAGGGGTACGGGAAACATCCGCTTTGTCCCCCTCCAGTCATACTTCTCGCGAAGATAAGTAAGAGGTGTCTACTCTTAGCAACTGGCAGGTTGGTACACTCCCAAAGCAGACTAACTTTATGTGGAGCCCTCTCGTCATCCGTCTCATTCACACACAATCACACGGCACATTCTTCAACCCTCCGTCCTAATCCTAGGAGTCTACAGATTCATCTTCAGACAGTGTTTCTCTCCACTGCCTTTCAGTCCTTTCCTTCAGGCTGGAGATTACTAGCGAACTCCGGGAGGTGATCAAGCTCTCCTTCTGCCATCAATTGGCAGATCTATGCAAAGGCCCTTATTCCTACCCTTTCTGTCGGTTGGTCTTTCTGTCCTTTCTGTCAGGTGGTCGTCCTTATGCCAGTTCTTCGCCTCTTGGGTCCTTGTTGTGCTCTTGTGGTCCAAGCCTCAGTGCACTGAGAGGGGCCTCCCTCCTACGGATCGAGAGTTCTGTTGCCAGCCAGGTGAGATTGCCCTTCCTGTTGCCCTGGAGGTTGTACCCTGATGACAAAGGAGGTGGAACACACCATCTCCAACTCCCTTTCTCAGCCAGGGAACCAGAATAATGTAGCAGGAAGACAGAGAGATCGTGACATCGAGACTATTATAGGAAGTGGCACTTTATTATGCTGGCTGGCTCGGCGGGTTTGATGGGCTAAATGCTTCCAGGTCAAGCCCCGCAGAATGGGAGAAGTGGGTTCTTATACCTTTGTTTAGGTAAGGAATGGGAGTTGTGTTGAGTGATTACACATTCTTTTTTGATTTTACAAGGTGGTGTTCAGAAAAATAAGATTTTTCAAAGAACAAATGGTCTCCAGGAACTGCAGGGTTGTAAACTGTCAACTTTAAAAGAGGGGTTTTGGATAAGTCTGTGAATTAGTTACTCTTTTGTATTTCCATGAGGCCATCAGTCTCTAGCGATTTGTCCTTTTTCAAACAAAACTGGCCTGGTGGGTCTTTAAATCTTGCAGCTTGACTTTCAAAAGGAAATACCTTTAACTGCTACCAGCCTCCCTTTCTGCCACAGGGTTAGTGGGAGACAATTTGTCATCCCAGGTGATTGCCATGGGGCCAACTGCTGACCCTGAAGCAGCTACTCGTGTGTTTCTGCATTCATTCACTCAATCATACAAGAAATATATATTTGGGCATTTGCCACACTACAATAGATCATGTTCTACACATTGGAATAGAAGTAAATAGGGATCAGGAATCAAAGCGAGTATTGGCCCAGATTCAACTCCCAGTGGCTAAAATGGGCTCACAGACACATTCTGTGGTTATTTTTTCCAGTTCTAAAATGTATAGTAAGAATATAGCAAGCAAGTGGCACAACCCACATACTGGTTGTTTCAGCTGTAAAGTAAGGTCAGTAGTAGTAGGAAACTACAAATAGAAACCCTTGAATTCCATTTCCTCAGTCTATAGACATCAAAATTAAAATGACATTATATTTCAGCAGAAGTGGCAGAGATTTGCTATACTCTCAAAGACTTAAAAAGTGCAGCGGTGGTATTCTCCATTGTATTTCCAATCAATTTACCAGTCTGGTCCCTACATAAACTAGAGGCATCTTGGTAGATGAATGTGGCTCACCAGAAACAGGTTGCTAATGCAACAGGATGATCAAAAAATGGCAAATATGTTGGAAGTCTTTCTCCATATGTTACATGTACTTTTGAAGGTAGAAGGTATGTTACAAAGGCCTGACATACCACCGAGGTTTTTGGAAGTACAGTAGTCAGGTTTAAGGAATGTACAGTTGGTGTATTCTCTCCAAAATAAAGGGAAAGTTATTGTTTCTTGTGTTAATTACCACTAAGAGATAATATAACACATGGCAGGTCTCCTAGGGTTTGGAAGCAATACGTTTCATACTTGTGAATATTGTTTTGATCCATTTATCATGTAGTGCAAAAGGCATCTGGTTTGGTGTGGGGTCCAAACAAAAAGAAAGGTTTTGCCACAGGTCTAGGCTGAGTTACAGGCAGCCATGACACTTGCATCATAACTAGCATGTCTTATGGTCCAAGCTATACCTTTAATACCTGAAGTTTGAAATAACTTCCAATTTAATATGCAGAAAGCTAATTAACTTTTATAGTAGTTTTTGATGCACATATCATAATTTATTTAAGAAGTCATTATTAATGGATTCTTGAATTGTTTCCAACCTTATGCTATTACTGACAATGTTCAGGTTAAGGTCCTTGTAATTATTTTTTCCTTTAAAATTTCAGGTGCATCTGTTGAATACATTCCCAAAAATGAAATCACTGGGTCAAAGACACATGGTCTTTTAATGCTGGTAGATATCACTAAACTGACTTCCACAGGATTAAATATGTGGGGGCTTGATCCCTCGTTTTCTTGCCAGCTGCTGTGAAACTTGTGAAATTTTGCCAATCTTGTAAGTGTAATTTCAGTAAGTATTTTTCTTATAATGAAAATGTTGGACATTTTTTGCATACTTAAGGGATTATTTTCTTTTGATTATCTATGTTCAGTGCTTTTGCCCATTTTTCTACAGTGTTGCTTATCTTTTTCTTAACAACATCTAAGATATGTTTATTTAAGGAATTATCTCTTATCTGTGATGTTGATTACAGATATTTTCCCGTTTTTCATTTATCATTTGGCTTTGTTTCTGACATAGTTCTCATTTAGGTGTGTTACACCAGCCAGGTTACTGACTGACCCCCAAAACTGCTAGTTTTAAGTGGATTTCAGAGCAAAGAAGGTTCTGCAATAGGTCCAACCTTTCTGTGCAAGATGCTCTTCTAATTGTACCTTATAATCCAGTAGATCCAATAATGTTTGAAGTGTCAGCAGGGAGGGATGCTATTTGGAGCCTTTGGAAGGTAACTATAGGTGAATCACAGTATAGGTCTTCAGGATTTTGGAGCAAAGCCCTGCCATTATTCACAGACAGTTAGTTACTCTTCCTTTGATGAATACCTCTTGGCCTGCTACTGGGCCTTAGAGGAAACTGAACATTTGCTTATAGGTTGCCAAGTAACTATGCGACCTGAGCTGCCTATCATGAACTGGGTGTTATCTGACGCACTGAGCCATTCGAGCAAGCACAGTAACATTTCATTATTAAATAGAAGTGGTTCATAGGTGATCAGGCTCTGAGTAGACTATGAAGACAAACGTAAGTTACATGAAGAAGCAGCCTGAATGCCCAGGGTGCTCACTCTTGCACTATCTTCTCTCTCCCAGCCTGCGTTCTTAGCCTCATGGGTAGTTACTTATCATCAGTTGACAGAGAAAAAGAAGACTTGGGTCTGCTTTGCAGATGGTTCTAGGCACCATCCAAAAGTGGACACTTGTAGCACTATGGCCTCTTTCTGGGACATCCCTCAAGGACATTAGTGAAGGGAAATACTCCTAGTGGGCAGAACTTCAGGCTGTACACCTGGTTGTGAACTTTACCTAGAAGGAAAAGTGTGATTATATCAAATTCATGAGCTGTATCCAATGGTTTGGCTGCATGGTCAGGGACTTAGAAGGAACATTATTAGAAAATTTATGACAAAGAAATCTGGGGAAGAGGTACATAGACAAAAAACACTGAATGGGCAAAAACCATGAAGATATTTGTGTCCTATGTGAATGCTCACCAAAGGGTGATCTCAGCAGAAGAGGATCTTAATAAACAAGTTGTTAAGATGACCTGTTCTCTCTCTGGATACCAGTTAGCCTCTTTCCCTGTCACTCATTGTCATCCACAAAGTGGCCATGGTAGCAGGGATGGAGGTTATCCATGGGCTCAGCAATATAGACTTCTACTCTCCATAGTTAATCTAGCTGCAGCCATCACTGAGTGCCCAATCTGTCAGCAGCAGAGAGTAATACCAAGGCCCCAGTATGATGCCTTCCCTGGGACAATCAACCAGCTACCTGGTAGCAAGTTGATTTTACTGAACCACTTCCATTATGGAAGGGACAGTGTTTTGTCCTTACTGTAATAAACACTCTAGATACAGATTTGTCTTCCCTGCATGCAATGCTTCTGTCAAAACTATAATCTATGGATTTACAGAATGTCTTGCCTATCATCATGGTATTTCACACAGCATTGCTCACTACACAAAGAAGCATGACAATGTGTCCTGGTTTAAGGAATTCACCGTTCTTACCATATTTCTCACCATCCTGAAGCAGCTAGTTGATAGAGGAGTGGAATGTTCTTTTAAAGATACAGTTATAGTGCCAGCTAGGCAACAATATATTGCAGTTCTCCAGAAACCTGTATATGATCTGAATGAGGGTACAATTTATGACACTCTTTCTCCTAGATTTGGGATTCACAAATTGAGGAATCAAAGGATGAAAATTAGAGTGGCACCATTCATCATTACCCAGACAACCCACTAGCAACATTTTTGCTACTTGTTCCCATAACATTATATTCTGCTAGTCTAGAGGTCTTAGCTCCAGAGGAAGGGCTGTTTACATCAGGCGATATCACAATGAATGCATTGAACTGGAGGTTAAAATGGCACTTGGCCACTTTGGGCTCCTCATACCTTTCAGTCAACAGACCAAGAAGGGAGCTTTTGTGCTGACTGAATACGCTGTGTATATATACATATATTAAGCGAATATCTTTATTTTATTTTTTCTATTACTTTTAAAAAATGAACAAGATGTATTGACTTCATATCAGTATTTAAGTATTGTTAATTCCACATTATAGTATTTAAGTTATGGGATAAAATTAGAAGAGTAACTATCACTCAAAGACTTTACTTATCTTCTTAAATTTGTTAATATTTATTCTGTGACCTAACATTATCTATCCTGGCAAATGTTTCATAAGCTCTTGACAAGAATGTGTATATTCTGCTGTTAAGTGAAAGTTCTGTATATGTTTATTAGGTCCATTTGGTCTGTAGTGTTGTTCAAGTCTATTGTTTCTTTATTGATTTTCTGTCTCGAAGTTTCATTAGGATTGGTGTCTGGAAATGAATCTTGTTCTTTTATTTGGAACACATTTCCCTGTTTCTTCATTTTCCTTGACTCTGTGCTGGTTCCCATGCATCAGGTAATATAGCAACCTGACCTAGTCTTCACCGACTGCCCTTCTGTAGGAGATAAATTTCACCAATTACCCGGGCCAGAAATTCTAAGTGCCTCTCAAACATTTGTGCACATTCAAACCATTGTCTTTGTTCTTAGTGGCCCCCAGAAGGATAGAGTATGCTAAACTCCATGAAACATACAAAATAGAAGTCAGTCTCTCAAGTAGCAACTGGAAAAGTTGTGATGCTAGATGTGTGGTCCAGTAACTTCTCGCCTCAGGGACAAGCTGAGAGGAAGAGTTTACTGCTGGCTTGCTCTGCTCTGAGCTGAGAAAGGGAGTTGTGACAAATGCCTAAATGCTCACTCAGACTGCATGCCCTTTCCAAAACATTGCTTTGCTCTTTTTTCCCCCAGGGGCTTGGTAACTTCTGGGCCCCTTCAGTTCTTAAATACAGGTGGTTAAAGGTCGGTCCCTCAGTTAGCAGTCAGAAAAGTTGATGGGTGGACTAAATGTATTATCTAAATTTTTCTGGGGAAAAGTTGGAGGCTTGCTTTTATTGCTGAAGCAAGATAGAAAAGAGAAGCCATAAGAAGTGCCCATGTGTCTATTCCAACACCCAGGGCATGAGTGGTGATCTGTTCTATCAGCTTCCATGTAAAGGCTAGTTAGAAGCCAGATGCTCAGATAGCATCTGGAAAAGTTAAGACTTAGATATGGAGTCTAAGCCTCTTCAGGAAGGAGCTGAAAGTGTGACTGCATTGCCCTATAACTCTTCACTTAGCCAGTGTAGGACATGAGGGAAGTGTTTGCACTCTTGTTTTAAATTACCTCTTTGTTCTCTGTGGTCCTGGGGAATAAGTGAATGCTATGCCCCATTAGCTTCCAGGGATAGGCAAGTTAGGAGCTAGTGCCTCAAGACTCTTCCCTCCTTAGGGAGAAGTTGGGAGTTGAGGTTTCCCCCTGATTGTATGGTGCTGTACTAAGAGTGTGGGTTATGGTGAGAGTATGTTTCAGCTTTCTCTACCTATTTTGATATATTTTCTAAGTTGCTTGGTGTGCAAGAGTCCCTCATATACTTTCTGGATTTTTCTAGGAGGGAATTGCTTATGTGTGGGGTAAAGGGAGAATCCTGAGTCTCCTATCGGCCATCCTGCTGAAATTCAGGAAAAATTCTTAAGAGGTGGAGAGAAGATGCGTTCTGTAACATATATGATGGGAATAGCGTTTGATATCAAAAGGGACATTTATTCCATAGCAAGAAGAATGAAGATGATTAGCATATGTATGTAAGTTGTTTAGGACACAATGAAAATGGTAGTGTCCTTGTCTGATAATTTGTATATTCTCAGTTAAGTATGAGGAAAGCCATCAGTTGAATGTAGTGGGGCAGATGCAAAATGAAAGATTGAAAAGACATGGAAAAGTATGATAGTAATTGTGGGCAAAAATCTAATATGATTGGTATTGATTGATGACATAATTTGGGGAGAAGAAAGCTGTGACCCCTTTGATGAACCTGTCAGAGAATTAGGTGGAAGGACCAGGAGGTGATTATGCTATAGCAAGATGGCAGGGCCCTCAGAGCAGAAAGCATAATAGTCTAGAGGAGATCACCAGGTACAAGGAACACACCACCTCTTGACAATAATATATGGTATGATGAGAGTTAAAGCCTCTGATTTAGTGGACTAAAAGTAAAATGGTACTCTCCAGGGAGAGCAAAGTTTCCAATAAGGCAGATAGTTAGACAGACGGGTTTGGGAAGAACTGAGCATTTATAGGGAATTTGGTGTACTTAATTAGGTCTGGGGCTCTATGAGAACCCAAAGGAAAGTTTGGGAGGCAGTCACAAGTAGAGGATGAGAATAAAAAATTAGGATATTATATGTAGCCAGAATTTAGAATCCTGGGGGGTATTATTAAAAATGCAAGTTCCCAGTGTTTACACTCAAAAGTGTTTAATTTGGAACTTACGGCAAGATGGCAACGGGGCAGCCTGGTCTATGAGACCCTCTGCAAAGGAGAATGCAGACGGTCTCTGGTTCTCTCCCCAGGGGCTGCGGATCTGAATGTCGGCAGCCTGCTCTTCACACAGAGCGCGTGGCCACCACTGGGACATCACAGCGGTCTGGACAGCCACTGCAGCCACAGACACAGCAGCCACTGGCACCGCCATGAAACCTATAGTAAGAGGAGAATTTATATCCCTACAAACGTACATGAAGAAAATGGAAGGATCACAAATTAACAGCCTAACAAGCCACCTAAGGAAGTTGGAAAAGCAAGACCACAAAAACCCTAATTTCAGCAGAAGAATCCAGATCACCAAAATAAAAGCTCAAATCCAGGACATAGAAGACAAAAAGATAATACAAAAAATCAATGAAACAAAAGCTGGTTCTTCAAAAAGATAAACAAGATTGATGGTCCTCTAGCTAGACTGACCAAGAAAAAGAGAGAAAAAGCCCAAATAAACACAATCACAAACACAAAAGATGAGGTCACATTTGATCCCGAAGAAATACAAAAGATCATTAGAGACTACTATGTACACTTGTGTGGAAACAAACTTGAAAACCTTTCAGAAATAGAGGTCTTCCTGTCATCACACAACCTGCCTAGGTTGAAACAAGAAGAAATTGAGACCCTAAATAGACCAATAACAATCAAGGAAATTGACTATGTAATAAGAAAAATACCTACAAAAACAAGCCCTGGACCAGATGGCTTTCCAGCAGAATTCTACAAGACATTTAAGGAGGAGCTGATACCAATCCTACTGAAGGTATTCCAGGCAATTGAGAAAGACGGAACTCTCCCCAAATCATTTTACAAAGCTAACATCACATTGATACCCAAGCCAGGTAAAGACCCAACAAAGAAAGAGAACTACAGGCCAATATCTTTGATGAACATAGATGCTAAAATTCTCAACAAGATCCTAGTGAACCGGATTCAACAACACATCTCAAAAATCATCCATCATGTCCAAGTAGGCCTCATCCCTGGGATGCATGGCTGGTTCAACATTCGTAAAACCATAAATGTAATTAAATATATCAACAGATGTCAAAACAAAAACCACATGATCATATCATTAGATGCAGAAAAAGCTTTTGATAAAATCCAGCACCCTTTCTTGATAAAAACCCTTGAACATCTAGGCATATGGGGAACATACCTCAAAATAGTAAAAGCCATCACGAGAAACCAACAGCCAGTATACTCCTAAATGGACAAAAACTGGAAACATTTCCCCTGCTCAAAGAAATCAAAGATGACACAAACAAGTGGAAAAATATCCCATGCTCAGGGATTGGAAGAATCAACATTGTGAAGATGTCCATCATACCTAAGGCAATCTGCAGATTTAATGCAATACCCATCAAATTACCAGCAACATTCTTCTCAGACCCAGAAAAAAACAACACAGGAATTCATATGGAAACATAAACGACTAAGAATAGCCAGAACAATCCTCAGCAAAAAAAATCAAAGCAGGTGGTATCACATTACCAGACTTCAATCTTTATTATAAAGCTACAATAATCAAAACAGCTTGATATTGGTACAGGAACAGGTATATAGACCAATGGAATAGAATTGAGATTCCAGAAGCAAAACCTCAATTTCTCAACCAACTCATCTTCGACAAAGCCTCCACCACCCACCATTGGGGAGAGGAGAACCTTCTCAGTAAATGGTGCTGGGAAAACTGGCTGACCACATGCAGAAGATTGAAACAGGACCCCTATCTATTCCCATACACAAAAATTAACTCTAAATGGATCAGAGACCTAAATGTAAAACCTCAAACCATAAGAACTTTAGAAAATGAAGGACATACCCTCATGGAAATCGGAACTGGCATCCAATTCCTGAACAAAACCCGAAACCCACAGCCCATAAGAGATATGATAGACAAGTAGGACCTCATTAAACTGACAAGCTTCTGCAAAGCCAAAGAAACCATCAAGAGAGCAGGGAGACAGCCTACAGACTGGGAAAAAGTATTTGCCAACTCCAGGTCCGACAAAGGCTTAACATCTTGGATCTATAAGGAACTCAAACATGCTGAAAAGAAAAAAACAAACAACCCCATTATAAAATGGGCAAAAGATATGAACAGACACTTCTCAAAGGAAGACACCCGAGCAGCCAACAGACACATGAAGAAATGTTCAACCTCACTAATCATCAGGGAGATGCAAATCAAAACCACACTGAGATTCCACCTAACTCCAATCAGAATGGCAATTATCAACAACTCAAAAAATAACAGCTCTTGGAGAGGGTGTGGTGAAAAGGGAACACTTCTACACTGTTGGGAGTGTAAACTAGTGCAACCTCTGTGGAAAGCAGTGTGGTAATTCCTAAAAGCTCTAAATATTGACCTCCCATATGACCCCGCAATCCCCCTACTGGGAATATACCCTGAAGAACTTAACTCACTCTATAGAAAAGATACCTGCACACGAATGTTTATCATAGCACTTTTCACAATAGTAAGAACCTGGAAGCAACCATGCTGCCCATCAAAAGAGGACTGGATTAAAAAATGTGGTACATATACATGATGGAATACTACGCAGCCATAAAAAAGAACAAAATCATGAATTTTGCAACAACCTGGATGGAACTAGAGTCTATAATACTGAGTGACCTCTCACAGAAACAAAGAACTGAGTATCACATGTTCTCACTTATATAGTGGGCCTTGAACATCCAACGTAATACTATAAGAAAATGACTGACAGTGGTGGGAAACTATGGGGGTGAAGGGGAAGGGAGATTGGATTAACGGCAGTAAATATCTGTCTGGGGATGGGTAGACACCTCTTATCAACAAGGGTGCCTGAATGAAGCATATTTGTATACCTAAACTTTAATTGTACCCCACAATATCATAATAAAAAATATTGATTAAAAAAAGTGTTTGATTCAACAGATCTGAGTTGCATCCAGGAATCTGCATTTTTGAAGCTGCACAAATGATAATTATGCTCTCTAACCTTGAGGACCATCTTTGTTTTTGTTGGATGCTGGGAATAAGGTAAATAAAAACTTCATGTTGTGATTCACTGGGGGAGAGATGAGCCATCACTGTCGACAAGGTCAGGTGTGTTAACTTAAAAAACCCATTCATACTTTCAACCCTTTTACCTCATTGTTGAAATATGACATAGAACACAGATAGTAATCACATAGCTATGATTCCATCTAAGAAGGATTAGTCAAATAGTTTACATAGCTTAAATGTTGGTTAAATCAAGTATTCTGAATAAGGAAACACACCGTAAGAGGTTCATAAAATAAACTCCATATACTTTTAGTACTACATTTTAACTTTGATTTTAATTTACTGAATACATTGTCCAGAGTATTTCTGTAGGAAAGCTATGGTTCTGGTAAAAATAATAATAATAATAATTCCTTTACCAGTTAAACAGTCATATAACAGACACTTTTTTATTATGCACATTAAAAAATTTACTTACTAAAATTTAGAAAGAATTAACAACTAAAGTGTTTTTCCTAAAAAATTTAACACTCATGTATAAGGTTTATAAAATTATCAGATGTTTTATGCTATTCTCTTTAATAGCCTTAAAATAATTCATTTTAAATACATCAAGAAGTGGTGAAATCTAACAGAAAGTAAAATATAGTGAGAGAGATAATGGCTACCTAAATTTTATTTTTACTAATAAATGGTTGAATATATTCAATTCCTTCCTCTAATAACACTTATTTAATTTCTTATTTTTTTGCTTTATGCTTTCCTTAAAGAAGACAATGTAGTGCCTTAAAAGCAAACATAGTGGAATACAACAATTGTTAAATTCAACAAATAATACCAAGGGTAGAGAGTAATGAGGAAAACTCATCCATACTCAATCCAACCCTACACTTCTTAGTTAATTACTTAGGTAAAATTGTTTAAAACTTTCCTTCAAAATATTTCTATATTTCTATTATTTTCTATATTTCAAACTAATAAATTATAAATATGCTATATACGCTTGTTTTCTTAGTGATATAGTGTGGGCATTATTCCATGTTAGTGCATAATGAGATGTCAGTCAATCTTTGTAATCATTGCAAAGCATAACAAAGTATGAATTCTATCAATAGGCTTTTTTTTCTATTTTAGGTTGTCTCCAATTACTTAATATTAATAATACTGTCCTGCATTGAGCTAAATTTTTTTTTAGTTTTAAAGATTTGGGGTACTATTTGGGATTATGTATACAAGTGGTCATCATGCAGGTCAAGTTTGGGCCTTCCTTTGGTTCCCACTTCGCCTGGTTTGAGATCAGGTACACGTATTGATGTTATGTGCCTCCTCCTCCCCACCCTGGTAGTATCTGGCTACTGGCAATCCCTTTCTTATAGTATGGTAAATGTGCAGGGTCTGTTTATGACTGAGAATATATGGTACTCAGTTCTTTGTTTCTGTGATAGATCACTGAGTATTATAGACTCTAAATCCATCCAAGTTGATGCGAAGTCCATAATTTTGTCCTTGTTTATGGATGCATAATAGTCCATCATGTATATGTACCACATTTTAAAAATTCAGTCCAGTTTCAATGGGCAACACGTTGGCTTCATGTTTTTGCTATTGTGAACAGTACTGCAATAAATATGTATGTGAAGGTATCTTTTTTATAGAGTGATTTAAGTTCTTCTGGTGTATTCCCAGAAGGGGGATTGCTAGTTTGTATGGAAGGTCAATTTCTAGTTCTTTTAGGAATTGCCACACTGTTTTCCATAGAGATTGAACTAATGTGCATTCCCACCAACAGTGTAGAAGCGTTCCCTTTTCTCCACATCTTTGCCAGTGCCTGTTGTTTTTTTGTTTTATTGATGAAGGTCATTCTTACTGGGGTTAGGTGATATCTCAATATGATTTTGTTTTGCATTTCTCTGATGATTAGTGAAGCTGAGCATTTTTTCATGTGTCTTTTGGCTGCTGGCCTGTCTTTTTTTGAGAAGTGTCTATTGATGTTTTTTGTCCACTTTTTAATGGGGTTATTTGAAGTTGTTTTTTTTTTTCTTTCAGCATATTTGATTTCCTTGTAGATCCTGGAAGTTAGGCCTTTCTCAGGTATGCAGTATGCAAATTTTTTTCCATTCTGTGAACACACTTTAACATAAGTCTTGGCTCACTATCAAGAGTATTATTTTTTTTAACTCATAGAAATAGAGTTGTTGAACTAAGTTTATATGCATTTTATATTCTGATAGATCCTGTCCTCCGGAAAGTTGCACCCTTTTACACTCCACCAACAATTCCTATTAGAGTCCATTTGCTTCAGATCACTAAGAGTCTGTTATTTTCTACTAGATTTCCCATTTTTTGTTATAGTTGCCATTTGCATTTCAACCACAGCAAATATAAATCAACAAAGCAATGTTATAAGTAGCTAGAAATTTTGTTTTAAACAGTGATATGCATTTTTAATAAATAAGTAAAATAAACGTATGTGTTTGCCCTTATATTTACTATTTTCACTAATTTTCAATTCTTCCTGAATATATAGGTTTCCATCTGGTATTATTTTTCTTTATTCTAAGGAACTTTTCCAGCATTTCTTTAGACAGGGCTCCTAGATATGAATTCTTTTAGATATATTTTATCTGAACCTGCCTTTATTTTACCTTTATTCTTGAAGGATATTTTCATGCATATAGAGATCTGGCTTGACAGTTTTTTGTTTATCTAGCACCTTAAATATTTTGGCTCATCTCCTCCTGGCCTTCATAGGTTTGATGAGAAGTCAGACATATTTCAAACTTATTCTTTATGCAATATTTTTCTGTTTTCATTTTTTTTTTTTTTTTAGATCTTTGTTTGCCAGTAGTTTGATAATAATGTGCCTAGATATGGTGTTCATTGCACTTTTCCAATTTTAGGTCTGCTGAGTGTCTTAGTAAGTGTGGGCTTCTAAGACAAAATACCATAGACTGAGTGGCTTAAACAACATGGGGTGGGGAGAGAGAAAGATAGAGAGAGAGCACAAGAGAGAGAGAAAGAGGGAAGGAAGGGAGAGGGGGAGAAGGAGAGGGAGAGGTGAAGAGAGGGTGGAGAGGTTTCTTTCTCTTCTTTTGAAGATATTAATCCAATCATGGGGACTCAACTTTAATGACCTCATTTAAACTCAATTACTTTCACCAAAGCCCTACCTCTTAATACTATTATATTGGGGGATTAGGGGGTCAACATATAAATTTTTGGGTAGCACAAATATTCAGTCTATAACTCTGACCTTCTTACCTACTGAGAATGTATGTCTGTTGTCAAATTTGGAACACTTTGGGTATTATTTTGTCAAATACATTTTCTTTCTCACTTTCTTTTATCTCTACTTCTTGGAGTTCAATATTTCAAATTATTTTTCCAAGTATCCCTGAAATTTTGTTTATTTAATTCCATTTTAAATTTGGACTAGGTAATTTCCTGTAGATAATTTCTATTTTTTCATCTTCAAGCTTACTGACTTGGTTCTCTGTCATCTCTATTCTCCTGGCTACTTTAGCAAGTGCATTTTTAAATTTCAGAAATTGTATTTTTCAGGCAATACCTGTGGGTCCCATCCCACTGCAGGAGTTTTTCTGTCCTCTCAATAAATCCTGGTTTCAAAAAAAGAAAAAGAGAAAGAAAAAGAAATTGTATTTTTCAGTTCTAGAGTTTGACTTGTTAATTTTTCTAGCTAGTATTTCTCTGAGGAGATTTCCTACCCTTTCATTCACAAGCATTTGATATAATAACTACTTCAAAAATCCTTTTCTACTAACTCCAAAACCTGGGTTATATCAGTCTCCACTGATTGTATTCTCTTGAGAATTAGTCATATTTTCCTATTTGTTTTCATGTCTAGTAATTTTGATTGCATCTTGAGCAGTATTAATGCCATATTTTGTTGTTAATAAATTCTATTATATTATTCTGAAGTGTTTATTTTTTGTTTAGTTTTGTTTTAGTGGGAAATTAAAGTGATTGAACTCAAACTGTACATTTTTTCTTTGGCAGCATCTCAAATCTCAGATCAAATGTTTTAGCTTTAACTGGGGTATTTGGAATTGTTATAGCTGGATTATGAGGAATGACGCCAACATGCAGAGAAGGTCGGATTAAGGGTCCTTTATTGATGCTGGCGACGACAGCGGACTAGTGTCCCAAATAGCTCTTGGCAGTGAACAGATTGAGTAGTGGGTCTTTTAAAGGTAAACTTAGGCCGGGCTTGGTGGCTCAGCCTGTAATCCCGCAACTTTGGGAGGCCGAGGTGAGTGAATTGCCTGAGCCCGCGGGTTCGAGACCCGCCTGGGCAGCGAGACCTCATCTCTACAATAAATCAAAAAATCAGCTGGGCGTGGTAGCGCATGCCTGTAATTCTGGCTACTCGGAAGGCGGAGGCGGAAGGATCGCCGCAGCCCAGCAGGCAAGGCTGTGGTGGCCGGGAGCGGCTACTGCACTCCAGTCTGGGTGACTGAGACTCCAACTCAAAAAAAAGGTAAACATTACATAAACTGTACAGTTTGATTGATATTTCTTGGCAAACCCTATGATTAGTAAGGGGTAGTAAGTGGTATGGATGGTTACAGAATTTACCGCAACTAGGGAGTTTCCAATCACCGAGGGCTACAGGAATGTGGGTATCTTGTATGATTACAAGAAGGTTACATAAACCCGGCTCGGTGGCTCAGCCTGTAATCCTGCGCCTTTGGGAGGCTGAGGTGAGTGGATTGCCTGAGCCCGCGGGCTCGAGACCCGCCTGGGCAGTGAGACCTCATCTCTACGATAAATCAAAAAATCAGCTGGATGTGGTAGCGCATGCCTGTAATTCCAGCTACTCGGAAGGCTGAGGCGCAAGTATCGCTGGAGCCCAGCAGGTCGAGGCTGAGGTGGCCGAGAGCGGCCACTGCACTCCAGTCTGGGCGACAGTGACTCCAACTCAAAAAAAACGGTTAAATAAGGGGGTCATCTCTAGGCTACGATGGAAGATCTGTTACAAAATGTAGTTACTTATATCAAGCAAGCTATTTCAGCAGGCTATTATAGGTTTTGCAGATAGATATTTCAGAATCAGCCCCATGAGTGAATCATTTAAATAACAGCCAGAGATAAAGAAAAAATGTATCTCCCCAATTTGAAGATACCTCTCTGACTCTATTCTTTCTGGAAATTGCCACTCACTTTTTAATCACTGTGGTTGCTCCAAGCTCTGTTTTCTGTTTTTTCATGTCAGTAAGGTTTTATGTTATCTACTAGAATTTTACTTCCCATCATGCAGAGTGGAGTCTCCTACTGGTTTAAAGGCTTTTGATAGAAGGAAATTCATATAACGTCATTTTCTTCTTTAAAGTGTCACTTATGATCCAGAGTTGACAGTTTTTGTTGCTTTCAAGAGCACTCAATAGAAAGTAGTTATTTTTCATATTTTGTTCAGAGTTTAGTGGTTTTGCCTGTAGAATAGTCTGATAAGAGCTTACTTAGCCATTACCAGAAGCAGAATTATTCAAATTATTTTTTAATAGAATTCACATGCCATTTTTTGCTCAAATTTCTTTAATAGTTTTCTCTTGCACTTAATGTCCAATCTTTGCATCACCTAGGTGATATGGCTTCTTCCTAACTCCCCTAATCCTATACTCGACTCACCTGGTTATTTACCCAACAATTTTTGTCTAGAAACACTGACTGGAAAAGGCCAAGTTTCTTTTTATCTCCAGGCTTTTGGTTTTGGTGTTTCCTCTGCCTGAATCGCTCTTTTCTTAGCATATCTAGTGCCTCAATTATTTGAAGCTCAATTTGCTCCCTCAGAAAGCTCTTTTCTGACAAAGATATTTAATATTGATTCACTTGTTTACATTTTATTTAATTACCCTGTTTTAATTTTGTTATTAAATATATAATTATCTGAAATTATCTTATTTATTGGCCTTCTTCCTGTCACTGGAAAATAAGCTATACAACTATGGAGATTTTTTTTTTTTGGTTCACCTTTATATAATCAGGATCATCCTGGTCATCAGATACATATTCAATAATATTTGGAGAACAAATAATTTATTTATTTATAAATATAGTATAATTTTAATTTTAATTTTCATGCTAGTGTAGGTCTAATATTTTGTAATCTCCAAGTGTTATATATTTAAGTATTCTTTTGTTAGGGCTATCTAGCTTTATTATATTGTCAGGAGAAAATGTAGCCTATATACATATATTTCATTTACTTAAGATATTCTTTGTTGCTTAATATCTAATACATTTTGGAAAAAAATTCATGAGGATTTGAAAAGAAATCATGGGGGAATAAACTATACTCCCTTCCTTTTCCCCGTGCTACTTTTCACACATAGAAACACAGATACATATATAAATATGTTAAGATTTATATTCATACTTATGATAGTACTATTGCTGAAATATTTATTTTATACATTTTTGTTTGTATATTACAATTCTATTTCTTTTTTATTTTTTGAAAGCAGGATTTATTGAGAGGACTGAAAAGCTCCCACAGTGGGAGGGGACTCGAGGGGGTTGCCCTCTTTTTTAAATTAAATACTTTGTACCTGAAATTTTTAAGGGATTTTAACTTTTATTACTATATGTTTGTTTCATTAATATTCCTCCTTTGAATTCTACTTTGTAAGAAGTTGATATTGACGCCTGCTTTTTGTCGTTGTGGTCAGCACTAGATATATATTTATAATTCACCTCTTTTCTGTTTTTTAGGTTTGCTTATTATAATGATAATGTAGTTATATTTATAAAACAAATCTTGTTCTTGTTTAAGGAATTTTAAGAAATTTTAAAAGTTATAAAAGTTTGTGGTTGAAAAAACATTGTATAATAATGAAAGATACTAAATAAATATTTCTCATATATTTACTAATTTTAGGTTCCTCAGGTGATATAAATATTTTATTATGAAATACTTCTAAAATATATAAAGTAAAAATTAAAAGCTCTTTCATTTCCCATCATCTCCCTTCTATTCCTCACAAAACTCCTTCCTCAATACCTAAATACAACTGCTTCCACCAAAGCTAACCACTTTTTTAATATAATATTTTCCAGACACTTTACCGTGTACTTATAAATACACATGTACATATAAAAATATAGTTTTATATAACTTTTACATAAATTTATCATATAGTATGAATTATTCAGCAATATGCTTTTTTTACTTTACAGCATGACTTTATACATCAGTATATATTGGCCCACTTAATTTTTTTTCATGATCACATAACATTCAACCATATGGTGATATCATTTATTTTTCTTCCTTTTGATGGATAAGTGCTTTCCAAATTATTTGTATATTAAAAATAATAAAGATTCATTGCTTAACACTCTTTGTACATGTGCACATAATGTCTTCAAGGTATTATGTGTTGTCTAAAAGTAGAATGCCATGTTTAATGGTATACACATTTAATATTTTGATAAATACTGCCATATTGCTTTCCAGAATAGCTATACTCATGCACACTCTCGATGGAAGTACTGGGAGCTAAAATTTCCCCACATTGCCTGTTCTCATATATTTCTCATTAATATTATTTTGCCTTTGTATTTGAAAATGTTTTTGTGTGCTATAAATGTGGCGACTATTTTTTTCTTAACTTCTAATTATTGTCTCCTAATTTTTAGCTCTTTGAAAGCTTTAATCCTTATTGTCTCTTAAAGAAGTTTTAAAATTTATGTATTATTTTCAAATTTTATCTTTTATGTCTTGAATTATTTTGTCTGCTGATGAAAATTTTTTCTATAGCAAGGAAAAGACAAAGGAAATTCCTGGGCACAATTTTCTATAATTAAATATCCTGATACTTACACAGAGGCTCATCTTGGTTTATATATATGTTTACTGTGTGGTTGGAATTTTTTTTTTATTTTTGCCTTTGAAGTAAGTAGCTTTAAACTCATAAGTTTGATACTTTGTTTCCTCCTCTTCCTTATGGTTTATTTGAAATTTAATTTCATCCATTTCCTATGTCTATTTCCCCATAATTCTCATGTTTCATCTACTTATATTTCCCCCCAGCCCCTCATTTTTAAATGAATTATTCTCGCGATAACATTTTGCTTTTCGTTGCAATGAATTTGGCAGAAGGAGTAGTGGCAAAGGGGTGATATTTATTATGACCCAATCCTCAAAGCTTTTAAAGAGCAGAAAATAAGTTAAAAAGATTCACCCAGACTTATAGTATTTACATGGCACCTACAATTTTAATATGTATACATAAAGGCAAACTAGTTTTTAATGAAAAAGTCCAAAACAGTCAAATAGTAGATACAAAAATTAAATGTCAATTTATTTATTCATTCATTCATTGAAACTTTCCAAAAAAGAAAATTGATTCTGATTTATACATTGGGATATGGGTATGCTTAGACTTACTTTATCTATTGATCTTTTTTTTTGTTGTTTCTCATTGAAAATTTGCTGTTCTTTACAAAATTGATTACATTTTCTCATTTGAAAGTTCAATATTTTATTTCTATGCTATTTGTGGCTAACCTTTATATTTAAAAATGTTTTAATTTTATAACATATCATTTCCTAACACTTAGAAAAATAAACTCTCTATAACTTCTGTTCCAATGAAAGCAAGCTCTTTAGCACATGGAAGACAACATGAAGGCAGACTTTCAATTTGGTTGCACAGGGAGTTAGGTTTATGGCGATGGGGCCCTCTTGCTGGTACTATTCCACTTCTCAGTCTGGCTCCACAATGCCATCTTATGAAAGATATCTCACCTTATTAAGAGAGTCATTTTTGTGTTCTAAATTGAAGGAAACACTGGAGCCTGGTATTTCCAGTTTGAGTTAAGTATATTTGTGCTCATTACTTTGTCCTTGTAATATATTTCCCAGTTAACTACTTACAAACTCATTCAAACATGCAACTTTTTCTGTCTCTGATCCTGGTGATAATATCAGGGTTCTATTCCAGTCTATTTTTTCTCTTATTAATAGTGGTTCAGCACCTCTGTTGGATTTTATCATCAGTTTTGATCCCATTTATATATTTTCAAAAATTTCTAAATGCTTTGGACTTACCAGTTTTCCTGTCCTGCTATTTCATATTTTTATATTTCTTCTATCATCTTAATATGAGTTTAAGATAAAGGAGATATGAGTACATGCACTTGGTCAGCTTTCGTTGGAAGTTTACTATAAAAAACATCAGAACAAAAACTCAAAACATATTTGTAATAAATATTATTTTATTGAGTTATAAGACAAAACACGTAAAAATAAAATATTTGAATAAAATTTATCCATTTACTCAAAATTAGAAACTTTATAGATCAGAAAGTACATTTTTGGTGATTGTCTAAATTGTTAGCCACTTATTTAAAAATTTTAATATTAAGGCAAATATCATACTTATGCACTGCATCCCCAAGTGTGTGAAAAGAATAATCAACTAAGTTTATATCAACTAAAACAAATTAAAATTCAATTAAAGAAATTATCTTGCATATTAAGAAAATATAGTACAGGTTTAATTAGTGTTAGCTCCCATCCCCATTTCATAGTAGAGAATCACACACTATCCTCTCACTCTTCCTAGAAAAGTGTATGAAAACTCCATATACACAAAATTTTAAAATTTTATCTCCCCTAACATTATTTGATCATAAAGTTCCTTGGTCAGTGGAACATAAGACTTTTTCAAGTTATTCATGAAGTAAAGTGGATCAGAAATTTTCAGTGGATTAAATCCTTCTTCCACTAACTGATACTTCAGGAGCTTGAATGTCCCTGTCGTTTCCATCTTTTCCTATAAAACAATGAGCAGGATGAGTGCAATCATTCTATAATAGTTATAACACATAAGTAGAATACTTAGTACTATAGACTGTAATATTTAAATATAACATATTTATATCTAATGATCTTCTCTATATTTACTATTAATAATTTATCATTAGAAATAAAAAGTACCTTGTAGAACAGTTAAATCTTTAGTTTGACTTACTTATAAACTTTACTCAAATATTAACTCATTTAGCATGTAAGAATTATAAACATAAACTAATCACAAGTATGTTTAAAATACAGTCTGTCTTTTTAACTCAATGACAATACAATATTATGTATAGAGGATACTATTAGACATCAATATAAAAGACAGAAATTTATAATATACAAAATCTGTTTATGCACACAAATCTGTTACAAAAAGAAGATTACTAAAAAGCACCATGGGGGTACAGAATACTCTAAAATATGTGTTCCCAAATTTGGTGCACCAAGATGAATTTCCAGGATGTTCACAGAATATCTTAAGTTTTCAAGAGAAACCCAGTGATATCTATCTGTTGGTCACCACTTGCAAACTACTAGCTCAACGTAGTAACTCACAGTTTCAGTAGTAGTTTGCAGTACATACGTTTCAGTGATGTCATAATGTTGCAAAACTGGATTTTGATGGATGCTAAGATATAAAGCAAGTACAGCCAAAAATCACTATAGAACATGAAATTAAATTGTTCCTGTCCAGTCCCATCTCTTTGCAAGGTCTGAAAAATTGTGCAATGCCCAACTTACGTCTCTTTAGCATGTGATTGTACTTATTTGAAAATGAAATGAAAGTATTTTTTGTTCAATTTATATGAATTATTTTTTCAAATGGCTAGTGATTTGTTAGACCTAAATGTTTATAATTTTTTTTGGACTTAACTGTTAAATAACCAAATGTTTAGGTATTTGTTTTGATCCAAGAGTGCTATGAAAAAAATTACTGAAATACCACATACTTATGAGGGACCATGAGTCTAGAAAGTTTAAGACTCTCTGATTTCAAGTGTTCAAAGAAGATAGTAGAAGATGTCTTTGTAAGAGTTTCAGGCATGGAAAAATAACCCGTTTAAATGAGATGACATATACAGACTCATAACTTTGCCATTTTTCTTCATCTTTCTGGACTAATTCAATTCAACTTCACTTTGAGCCCCCTTCCCTGAGTTTCTCCCTTCCTTCCTCCTACTCCCTTTCTTTCTCCTGCCCCCCTGCACTATGATCGTCAAGTTGTATGTGGTTCTTCAGGCACACATAGCCTTTTTCTCTTTTTTGAAAAAAATTAGAAGCTCACAATGTTTATACAGTTTGTTGTTCTGCCATTTTAAAGCTCAATATTATATAAAGTGCATTTTCCTAGTTCCTGTAATTTTCTTCAAAATAGAACTTTTAAAGAATAGTTTTATAAGGTCACATGAAATTATCATGTTTTCATTAACCTTGCCCTTATTCTTGAACTTATACAGAATAGCAAAATTTGTACTACTATAAATAATCATTTGAATAATATCTTCATATATAATATTTATGCATCTTCAATTACCGCCTGAAAATAAATTTCTGGAAGTAAAATTACTAGGTCAAAATTGATGCAAATGCTTAAGAGTCTGACCATATGTTACCAAATTGTTTTCTAGAAAGGTTATAACAATTTGTGTTTCCAGAAACAGAATGAAGGGACAAAGTTATATCTAAGCTGTACTGAGTATTGTCACATTTCAAATTTTTTTGTAAATCATTGGCAAAGGGTTCTTTTAAAAAATTTTGCTAAGTAGATTTTTAATAAGTAAGTTGTTTTACTCATTTTGTTAGAAGTAACTCTCACCGTGCATTCCTTTTATGAGGCCACTTATAATTCATTTATTAAATAAATATTTGACTGCTAAGTTTCAGACTTTCTGCTAACTATAGCAAGTTCTGTGTTTTGCTATAGTAATATAAACATAACAGTGATGGCCCATGTTCTTTTTAGGTGCTTAATGATCTGAAAATATTCTCTAAATGTATACAAAGCTAATCTAGTCTTCTAAAGTAGTCTTATGGTAAAATATTTATTCTGCTTAATGAAATTGAATTTTAAGTTACTCTATGGAAAAAGGCTTAAAATATCATCTGGTCTATCAATGTCCTACTCGATCAAAATGTATCACTTACAAGGTGTGGTGAGGAGGGACAAGAGGAAGCTGAGTGGGGTCATAAAAGAACAACATAAGGGATCCTTGTGGTGTTGAAATTGTTCATATCTTTATGTAGTCATAGATGCATGAAACTATACAGGTAACAAAGTGTATAGAAAATACACACACAAATAAGTACAAGCAAGACAGGAGAAATCTTAATAAGGTGAGTAGATTATGTCAATATCATAGTTGTGATATATTTGCAAAATGTCATCCTTAGGGCAAACTGGGTGAAGAATATGCAATCTCTCTGTATTATTTCTTTTAACTGCATGTGAATCTATAACTATCTCAATAAAAATTTCAATTAAAATATATTACTTCTGCTTCATGTTTATTTACATTTAATGTTTCAGAAAATTGTTATGAAAATCTGACACATCTACATAGAAGCTTAAAAATAAGACAAACAAAATATGTATTCATGACAGTTCAGATGAGGTGTCTCATTGGACAAGCAGTAACTTGGCTACAAGGATTGCTTAGCAAATGGTTTAACACCGAATATGACACCAGTTATTGCCTCAGTAGGGATCTACTAGTGAGAGAACAAATGTATTCAGAAAAAGTCTGTGTGATTGGATGTTAAGAGATGATGAGTACTAACTTCGGAAAATTATATTTAAGGCACAATGATAAATGAATGGTTGAATAAATGAGTAAGAAAAGTCACCCAGTAGTTGAATAAGATTGTTTTCTTTTTACTGTACCTTATGTCAGCAACCTAATGAGAGAGCCCTCATCCCAAAATAAATAAACCCAGAATTCCCAAAAGTATAAGGTCCAGGTGATAGAAAAGTTGGACAGAATGACAATAAAAAGTAAAAGTGGGATTGCTTAAAGCCAAGTGTCTTTAGATTCTGCATACATCCTTCAGACTCCTGATGTCTGCTTGATGGAAATAAATTTAGACACATAACATCAAACGTCTTTACAGATAAGAGGGTAAGATGTAGTTTGGGCTTGCTGTTATCACTGAGACCATCATTTTGTTCTAAGGTTCTTACTAAAGAGGAAAAGAGCAATTCTATAACTAGGACAAAAATAGATATGCCCTAGCATTCTGCTATGCTCCCTCTATAACTAGGCTTCAAATATGGCACCAATCAGCAACTCTACATTCCCATGCTTCTCAGTCCTCTTGAAATTTTCTAATATCTTTATATTAGAAAATGTATATATTATTTAAAGGATACAATATTGTTTTGCAATTAAACCACCTCTCGGTTTCTGGCATTAAATTTGATAGTAAATTTAGTCAGTAAAATTACCTGAATTCTTAAAAATCGTGGGTAGGCATAAACTGGTAGAGATGTTACAATTTGTTCATAAACTTTTTCCAAATCTAAAGACTTGTTTGGTTTTAAAATAATAGAAGCCATTCCTGCTTTTCCTTCATAACCTGAAAAAATTAAAATAGAGTCAATTTCATAGGCATTGGATAAATTTTAAGAAATAATCCTGTGACATACTAATTGTCACAAATAGAGACATTAAATCTATTGCAGTGATAACAGGACAACAATAGAATAAAAGAGGCTGTGTCCTTTCCTGAGCATATGATTTACTCCCTAGAAATAATTCAAGAACAGAGAATACCAGTGTCTATCTCCAGTTGTCTACAGTATAGAAATGAAATAGATAGAATGAGAAACACCATCAATTATCTATAAATTGCATCCTACTACCACTGACACAAATATTAATAAATTATTTATTCAAAGGCAAACATATTCCAGTAAAAATACACGTTTTAAGCATTAATGCAAAACATAAAGGGTGTATTTTTAAGTTAGGAAACCAGAAACTGGTATTTCCATGATTAGTAATTATGCAGGTCATCGACTGCTTATCAGGTCAACTACTGATCTTTACAGGAAATTAGAATATCCTGGAATCTTTTCTCAACATCTAGTGGCCATTTATTAAATAAACTGTCTTTTCCTCTGCTCTCATATCTTAGTAGCTCCTGTACTTACAAACATCAGCTGGAAAGTGGTTGTCCTGTAATTTCAAACTCATCACTTTCAGTATATCATTTTCAACATCATGAGATGATCCTCATATACATATTTATAAAGATAATTTTAAAATAAATTTGGGGATTGACAGTAGTTGGAAACTGCTGGCGGGTGGTGGGGTGGGATTGGCAGTAGAGGGAAAATGTCAGGGGAGGAGGAGCACACATCATCAACAAGGGTACCTACATAATGATCGTTTGTATACCGAACCCTGAATTGTATCCATCTTCAAAATAAAAAATAAAAACTATAAAAAGAGTTATATGCATTCTCTCAAAAGAAAAGTACAAGTCAGTATTACTAAACCTTGAAAGTAGTACACTTTCCTGTTAGTAGTATGCACAAACACTTGTCATAAAGCACAAAATAATAGACTAATAAGAAGCTGCAACTGTTTTCAAACAATGAGTCACTGACCAGAGTTTTCAAGCTCTGCTTAAAAATACACGTAGGCTTTAAAATTCAGTTGGTACCTTTCCTCTGATATAACCATGAAGTTAGCTTGGTCAAAGGCATTACTTGCCAAGATAAGAATAAGATATTTCTCTTAATACACTAAATTAGAATGTTGAATTAGTACAATTGTTGTAAAACTAAAGAACAGTGACACATTCTGTCCTGAGAATCCTTCCAAAATCTGAAATATACTTATACCTGAGACTGCCACACCATAGACGTTTGTTTCCTGTATGAAATCCAACATTCCAATAACATCAGCAACCTCTGTGGTTGCAACATTTTCTCCTTTCCATCTAAATGAAGAATAAATTCCAGTTAGTGCACCTGTATTTGAAGAACTAGGTACCCAGTTTTAGTTGCAATGCCTTGCATTTGGCTATGTGCAAGCAGTTAGTGACAAACACTAATTGCAGTTTTCAAAATGAAGGGCATTTCTAAGGAAGTACTTTGTTGCAAATTCAGCAGGATCAGCGTCTGTCTTTTAGTGAAAATTACTTTGTCTCATTGATATAAATTGGTTACTATAAAATATACGCATAAACACAACAAACATAAGATGACATGATAAGGACTATTATTACAAAAATCTTTATATTGTAAAATGACAATAATTAAATTCAAAGCATTCCCTGCCTCTAGTGATTATGATATAAATAACTGAATGTAAAGCTATGATTCTTTTAGTATACAAACCCACCTTAATTTCTAGGTATTAATCCCTTTGACTTCTTTGATTCATATGAATGAATATTTTAATATAATTTTATAGAAAATAAGCTTACAACATAGTACAAGATGGCAAAGATGTAGGGATTATGAGTTATTTATTCATTCAAGCAATTGTTGACTACTTTACTAGTCATTAAATAGTATGGAAAAATAATTTCATAAGCCTAAAATAAACTTGGGTGATGAAAAAGGAAATATAAGAAAGGGAATTTCTGCTGTCTCAGTATTTTTATCATTAGGTTAAGAATTAGGATATATTTGACCAAATCAATTTTCTGTGCTAATCTTATCTCGTAGATTTCACATCTGTCTGCCAGTTTTATATCTTAAATAAGGAGTTCATTTATTTGGACTAAAGTAATTTATTAAAATAATTATAAAATTTTATATCAAAACTTAATTTGTGGTTCAGTCTAGAAACAGGTGTGCTCTGTCTAAAGTGCATGTGGTCTCCGATGTTTCTATAGAAGTTTACAATTACAGGGCAGGCTTTGCATCCCATGATATTTCATACCTGAAAGTGTCTCCAATACGGTCCCAAAAATAAAGGAAATTCTCCTGATCTTGGACCATCAAGTCTCCTGTGTTAAAGTAAACATCTCCCTTCTTAAAAACATCAAACAGCAATTTGTTTTTTGTGTGCTTGTAAGACCCAGCATAACCAAAGAAAGGATTCTTTGCATGTACTCGAGAAATGAGAAGTCCAGGTTCTCCTACAAGAAAGAAGAGTATGTTTGCAGTCTGATTAACTATCATTACCCACACCATGCATGTGCCTAGATGATATCTGGCCAGGACAACCAATGTTGCTCATTTCACTTTCCTCTGAATGTATTTCTATATTTGACGACACTTATTCTTGGTGCCTACATCAAGTGTATCTTTTCATAGATTACCACAAACACAAACTACTTTGGAAAAAAACAACAAAAAGGGATTTGGATAGAAAGAAAAGGAATGTTAAATTTCTTTTGTCTCCTGGGTGGATAGACTAATGGAAATTTTTGTCTTGGATATATAGATGTTAACACAGATAATATTGACTTCTACAAAAATAGCAACCATAATAATAATTTAAATAAATGATAGAATTTTACTTATTGGGAACTTCTCATGAATCTTTTAAAATTGTCATCTTGCTTATTCTTCATAGAAATATTTTGAAATTGATATTATAACCCCTATTTCACAGAAAATAAACTAGGGCCCAGAAGGATAAATTCCCCAAATCAGAGAAAGAAATGGACCTAGAACTCAATTCCAGTTTCTATGATTTTATGTCAAGGTTTCTGTACAATACTATATTTGATCCAATTAATACGTTACTAGAAATTTACAAAATGGCTTATAACCCTGGGATACTATTCTGGAAATCCTTGATGGCAAAGAGATGACATTTTGAAAAAAATCTATCTTGTCATACTTGTTAGTTTCACTTATGTTTAGACTCATTATCCAAAATAATTTTCAAAACACAGTTATTCAATTTAATCAAGATTTTCCCCAGCAATTTTCAAGGTAAAAACTACTTCTAAGAGAAGGAGAGATGATGAAAGAGAGCAGCAATCACTGCCCCAGATGTCTACCAGGCTACTGTATACCTGTTTTGCCTGCTGTAAAGAGATGCACCACCCATGTGGCTCATTAGATGGGATTGGATCCAACAAACTGTAAAGCATTTCTGTCATTTTAACACTCTTTATTCAACTCCCATTTTCCCCACTCCTTCTTGGCATTCTGGCTTCTATAGGCACACAGGTCACTAGCCAAATCAAAGCTGCTGTGATCCAGCAGAGGACCATATAATCATCATTCTCATCAACACTGTCATCATCAACACCATCACATCGTCATCGTCGTCGTCGTCGTCGTCGTCGTCATCATCATCATCATCATCATCACCACTGTTACATCTATCGAGCACTTTCTGGGTACCAGTCATTACTCTGAGTGTTTTACAAATGCAGCCCATCTAATCCTCATTATAAGCCTGCTGGAAAGGCCCTGAAAATAACTTCATTTTACAGGTAAAGAAACTGAGGCAAAAAAGGAATCCATCCAATGTTATAAAGCTGTCAAATGTAAGAACTGGAGATTGTTATAATTAGTACATCTCACTCTAAAGCCTCACTTCCATCATATATTCTGTCCATCTGCATTCCCTATATTTCAGAATTTTTCAAAACTTTTACGTCTCCTTTAAAATTGATGTTATTTGTTTTTCTTTGTCAGGACACAGGTGACAGTTTCTTCTCTGATAAATTATGATAAATGTTTAAATAGGTCACAGTATATTTATATCTTTTCTGTCTAGCCATAATTTACATTGTGAAGACACAATGCCTTAGTAGAAAAAAAATATTGATTAGTAACTCATGATAAGAGTTCCAAAACATCAAAGTAGATATTTAAGATCAAGTAGCATTTTAAGAAACTCTGAGGTTACATAAGCACACTTATGGGAATCAAGCTTCAATACCAGACATTATTGCAATTATAACAAATAAAACACTAGAAAAGTGAGTCTACGTTCTTTGCAGGCTCTTCAGAAATTGCCTTTTCTTGGACAGTGTCTCCAGAGTTGAACTGGAAGAATATATTTGCTAAATATCTTTAGGCTTTAAATTCAGAGATTTAGGAGATTTGTGTTTTATAATAGATATAGCTTATGTCTTTAAAAATCTTTTAGTTACCAGAAAAAATTTTAAAAGGAATGTTTGCCACCATTATCTTCACATTTGAAGTAAATATTTGGGAAGTTATTGCTGAAATATTGTTTAAAAATATTCTGAGACAGTACAAATTATTTTCAGCCTGATTTATGCCGACTGGATCTTTAAAATGCACATCTCTACATTTTAGTTTTCAATTTGAATATATGAAGCAAGAAGTTAACTGGGGCACTTGCTTTCATTAAGATTTCTAACCTAAAATTATAAGAAAGTCTACCTTGGAAGAGAAGGGGAGTAAGAAGGAGAAGAGAAGAGGGAGAAGGTAACAAGTCACACACCAGGAACCCTCAGACATCTCATTTAACTGCCCATGATAACCACATGAAATAAATATTATCACCTCTTCTTTACATATGAAGAAAATGAGACCCAGACAGGTCAACTAACCTGCTGAAAGCTGCATAGTTTCTAGGTGTAAGAGTCCAGGTTTAAATCCACGTCAGTCTGACTTTCCACTATATCTAGAATCATAAACTAATTCACTAATCTTTATGTTAGTGATACAGGACATTAGACATACGCCACTGTTACAAACAAGAAGCGGTAGATTAAAAAAATATATAAGCCAAAAAGTAACTACTTTTTAATTTTAATAGTTTACCATCTGAGGGACCCATCTGGGGTTTTAAAATCTAATAATTAAACCATTCCACCTGCATTAAATTCCAAAGAAGTACAATTGCATAGCAGACTTTGTCATTCCTTTTTTGAAATTCAGTAACAATTACAGTTGGTCTTCCATATTTGTGATTCCACACTCATGTGTCCAACCAACTTAAGATAGAAAATATTCAGGAAAAAATGTATATAAAATAATGATGCAACAATAAAAATAACGCAAATGAAAATACAGTATATTAACTATTTTCATACCATTACATTGTATTTACATAGGTATTTTAAGTAATCTGCTTAGATTATATGGGAGGATGTACATAGGTCATATGCAAATACTACATGATTTTTTTATAAGAAACTTGAACATCTGAAAATTTTCCTGAAATTAGTCGTCCAAGGACACTGAGAAATGACTGTTTATGGATGTTCAGGAACTTTGCTTGAAGAGACATCTTCAAATACAAGTCTTACCTTTTTTCACATGACTACACCAGTTCTGTTTATTTCTCATGGGTTCATCTTTCTGAAAATTATACTTTATTAAGTCAAAAGTGAAGAAAAGCTGCAAAACAAAGCCAAAGAAAACAAGCATTATTTGTGCAATGACATCTATTGTAGTAGATTTTATGCTCAATTAAAATAAATAGTTGGTTTTCTAAAAACAAGTAACTTTTACTGATGAAAATTAAATATTTGAAAATCAAAACTGAAAATATTAATAAATAACACTCACTGTCATTTACTTTCATTCCTGTGTGTTGCTCCTTACCTTAGCAAAACCCTACCAATTTTCATCATGAATGAGTGATATAAAGATACAGAAACAATTCAGGCATTCAATTAACTCTGCTAGCTACAGGTAGAAGGGCCATTTTTGCAGTAATTTAAAATAGTCCTTGAAACAAAAAGCTTTAATAGAACTAAAATGCAAAGCTATATGCATTCAAAACTTTTTCCCCTCATAATCTCTAAAAATGTGACCAAATGCGTACAAAGTATGGTTATTTGACAACTACTTTGGCCTTTTCTCTAAGCCTTCTACATAGATGTCCCTAAACTAACATTCCATAACTTTCTGCAAAATCATGGTGTGAGATGACAAATTTGTTTTAAAAAAAAAACCCTAATAACATCAGGAACAAAACTAATTGAATGTTGCCTCTTGTCCCCAAATCTTTTCAGTTTGCATGTCTGGAATGTCCATATTGCCATGTCATGCAGGTTCATTGCCAACTAAATTCTGACCCTGGAAGAGAGTTGCACATTGGTTCAGGCTAGTCTTCTTATTTTCCTCTTTAAGAAAACTAGTGTTACTGATCAATTACACAAGTAATCTTATTAAGTTAAATTAGGAAACAATAAACTAACATGAAGGTAATAAAATGAAGTAAGAGAAAGTCATAAAAAGAAAGGAAAAATGAGTAATACTAGAGGAAGAGAGAAAGGAAAAAATATAGAACAAATAAATGGGAAAAGATAAATAAGATTAGCAAGATAAATGTAACAGTAATATTTATTACCATAGAGTAAACAAAAACATATTTTGTCTTTAATATTAGTAAAATCAGCATGGAACTAGAATCACAATTTATTATTTGAATTAAAATATAAATGAGAGAAATTAATAACTATTGATCAATTACTGTATACCAGGTACCATGATAAGAACTTAAGAGCTATATGTAATTTAATCATCAAAAATTGTATGAGGCAGAAATTAATATTACATTATTTTAAGATTAGGGTCAATGAAAGAGACAACAAAGCAAATATATTGCTTATTCTAGACATAAAGGTTATTAAAATGTAAGTTTGCATCTTGTTAGTCTTTGTCTGTAATGGGCATAACAGGATACTGGCCATTTGCCTAATGGCTTGTAGAAAGAAAGATTCCAGAAGTCCCAGGAACTGCTTATATCATCTTGACCAAACAAGAACAAAGCCCTGTTTATTATCAATTTTTTCTCTCCTGTTTTAACATGCTGTAATTTTTGGAAAGTTTGCCCAGCAACTTTTGACATCAGCTTTATTGTTATTTCTTTCATATTAATTTGGCAACAATGTATGGATGAGGTTCATTTCACACCAAATTACTATTCAGTGTGTTTGTTGTTAGATATTGAGGACTTGCTCAGAAATCGAAAGATTTTGCAATTCATATAAAATTAAATATATCACAGTATCTTCTGGAAGTAACCTGGATTAGAGCATTAATCTCATAACTATTTCTATCCTTCCTGCCTTCAAGAGGTCCCTATGTTATTATAAAAATGGCTGCATTCTAATAACACAAATAAAAAAAATAGATACCACATCTTAAAATCTCTTAAATGTACATGTATATTTATATGTGTACATGTCTGGAGCACAGCCACGGTCCATGTAAATTACTTCCCCAGAACTGTGAAATCTGTACCTATGTGGCTATACACATTGCCTCTAGGAGTTTCTATACATACGTATATGTCTCTGCATATTCAGATTTGTAAATTTAGGAGTTACAAAAGGAATACAAAATTAATTCCCTCAATTCATATATGAGGAGACTGTGAACCCAAAGAGAAGTAACTTGTCAAACTCACAAAGTCAAGTTCTAGCAGAATTGGGACTAGAGTTTGAGATATCAGTCTCTGTGAGGTAAAGAATTTAACTTTGTCCAAAAAGAGAATTTAACTTTACCAGCTTCTGGGAGGTGACTGTTAAGCTTTTGGAATGTCAGTTTTAGATAGGAGTGCATTTGTTCATCTAAGGGTTTTAGACCAACCAGAGAGTAACAGATAGTGGTCTCTGAGACACTCTAACAGTGTGATAGGATGAAGGCTTCGGTAATCTAACTTGACCTCCTGAGGTGCAGGAGATGGAGGTCAACTACATGGGCAGTCAACCAGATTTACATGATCAAGTTCCCTGAAAGACTATGGACATCATGGCTCCAGTGATTTTCCCCAGTTGGTAATACTCCATGTATATTGTCACACATCAATTCCAAGAGAGTACTACAGTTCTGACACCATAAGAGAGGATAATAGGAAGTTTTGTGTTTGGTATCCTCCTGGATTGTCTTATGTGTCATTCTTGGACTGATTTTATTGATTCATTGATTGATTGATTGATTCATTCATTCATTCTTTGAGTCAGGGTCTCACTCTGTCACCCAGACTGGAGCATAGAGGCACGCTCACAGCTACGAGAGCCTCAATCTGCTGGGCTCAGGCAATTTTTCCCTCTCAGTCTCCCAAGAAGCTGTCACTACAGGCACGCATCACCTTTTTTATTTACTGTAGAGATGAGGGCTTACCAAGTTGCCCAGGTTGGTCTCAAACCCCTGGGCTCAGGCAATACTCTTGCCTTGGCCTTCTGAAGTGCTGGGATTACAGGCGTGAGCCACCAAGCCCAGCTAATTGGACTGACCTTAATCTGTATTTTTCAGCTATCATATCATATCATAAACTGCTACCATGAATATAACACCTGTCAGTGAGTTTTGTGAGTCCTTTTAGCACATTTTCAAACCTAAGGTGGGCTGAGGAACTCCCAAAATCTCAATTGATGCCAGAAGTGAAGATAGTCTTGTGGGGACTGTTCTTTTATTTCACAGTTAGCTAACCTTCCTTGTCCCTAAAAAAGCATATTTTTTACTACAATAAAAAAAAAACTCATAAAAACATTTAAGAAAATGAATCTTCTTTATTAATCTTATATTTTATCTCTATATTATATCTATGAATTTACCGCTATGAAAGACAGGAGAATAATCACTTGTATTTCCTCCTCTCCTCCCATCTAGCTCTCATTTTGTTAGTTATAATTACCTTTATATTATCGACTTTTATATTTTCATTCCATGTTTAAACATAATTCAAAACTGTTCAATTACATGTTAAATGGTTTCAATGTTACCAGCAAAGCTTTTAACTGAAGGTATTCCTTCATTTTGAAGTTCTGGTTTATTTTCTGGTTGACCAGACTTTTTATTCAGTAAATTTTATAAAGAAGTATTGCATTCCTATATATGTGGGTATCATATTCTCTATTTTTAAAAAAATTTTGAGAAAATTTCTTTTTTTCCTTTATATTTGAGAAACAACTTAGTCAGAATAAAATTTTTAGGTACAAACTTTTTTTCCTCTTTTTAATGTGGCTTTTAGTGTTTTGTGTTTTTTTGTTTGTTTGTTTTGAGATGTTTCTGATCTTCACCTGTGTTATATTTTGTACATCCTTTGCTTTTTCTGCCTCAGCATTCATCTCTTTATGGTTCTTTAATTTTTGTTCAGAAATTTCACTAAGACATATCTTCCTAATGATTACTCTGTAACATATTTTTCCCCAGAAACATAGTGTTCTCTTTTGTTGAAGATTCAAGACCTTACTTCTAGGATGTTTCCTTCTATTAGCGTTGAAATAATTATTTTTCTCTTTGATCTGTTCTTTTCTGCAAGAACAACAAGTAAGCACAAGTCAGATCACTGTCTATGTTTTCAAAATACTTTTTCTTAATTTTTAAACTGTCATTTGCTTGTTATTTTTATTGTGTTTTTGGGACTCCTTAATTCCATCCATCTTGCTCCCTAACAATGTTCACAGTGCTGTTGACTTTTAAGTTCTTTAATGTGGTGCTCACTTCTATAATATTCTCACCTTTTCTTCTATTTTTTTCTTTGGGCTGAGCATGGTTACTTTTCAATTTATTTCGTTGAGTTATGTTTTCCTTGATCTTTCCTTCTCATTAGCTCTTATTTTTAAAGAGAATATTATTGAAATTTTTGAGCTTACGGAAATTTCTTTTTTGTAAACATTTTTCAGTCATTTTGGTGAACTTACTATACCAATGTGAATTTATATTCTTCTTAGCTACCTTTTATTTAGATTCATTCTCTCCCTTTGTTCAAGATTTATTTCATCTGTGTATTTCATATTTGTCCCTTCCTAATTATATATTCCAGGTGAAAATACTATAGAAAAAAAGAAGACAGTAAACAATTTTACTTGGGTTTGTTTCTCAAATACATTGTCACCAAATTTTTTATACTGTTTGCCTTGAATTAATATATGGGATTCTATCTCTTCAGTCTTATGTACTCAAATAGTAAATGTAGCACATAAGAAGAACATTTGGGTTACAGAAACTCTGTGTAGTTGCCCTATCTTTCTCCTTCACTTGTAGCACTCTATCTCTGCTTGGAGGTTGGTTCACTCTGAGATAGTAAGCATGAGCCTCCACTGGGCTTGCATTTTTGAGAGATACGCTTATCAAATCTCCCCACTTAATTATGAAATGATTACTGCACCAAATTTTTCTGAATATCTGCTATCTAACAAAACAACATATGAATAAAATGATAAAAGACACACGATAATCCATATGGCATTGACATGATTTCTTTCATTTCTAAACTGAAAAAAGAAATCTAAAATGACTTAACAATCAGAATTTTTCCAAATAAATTGAAGACAATCCTGACTTTTTATAGTATTGACATTATTACAGTCTGAGAGAATTTTAAAACATTTGAAAACTTTAATGAAGCCAAGTCAGTAATATAAAATACAAATCATTTTCATTATACTCTTGACTTTATAATGACAGCTTCACAAAGGGGCTTTAATATGAATACCAAATTTATAATGGAACCAGTGCAATGAATTGAGAAAATTAACTGCAAGGAATGCAAAGCTCAGTAATATCAGCACTTACTTTCAACAAAATACTTTTGTTCAGTATAAAGTTCATTTCTGAGATGTCAACTAGACCTTCCAAATCCTAAAAGAATGCATTATAAAAATAGTTCGCGCTTTCTTTAGGTTTAGAACATTAGTGTGATTGACACCAGCTTTGAAAAGGCAGCTTGACTAAAAGGGTGAGCCTCTGTGACATGAAAAACACATTTGTCAATTACTTCCAGATACTGAAGAGAAGTCAGACTAGAAAGCCAAAAAGTTATTTTTGTTGCTTCTAGGTATTCTTTGATCTAGGGCAGGTTATTATACAGAAAACTTAATCTATAAAACTAAAGAAGCTAGAGATGCAAGTAATACAAATGCACCAAAGTTTGCACTACAGGATTCTTAAAGCTCTTTCCAGAAACAGTTCTAAAACTGGTGGGGTGCTCTGGAAAACGCAACAGTAGTGTCATAAGGATAGTGCCACCCTCAGGACACAGGAGAGGCCTCTGAGGAAACACACTTAAGGAGAGATATAATTGACCAAAGACTTTCTTCATCCAAGTCTGTATGAAGAACTGTTGTTCTTGCACTGTTCGTGTCAGGCTTGGGATTCAAAAAGTGAGTTGGGACTTTTTTCTCCTTTTCTATTCTCTGGTAGAGTGTATAAGATTGGAATTATTTGCTCTTTGAATATTTAGTACCTTGAACCAGGAAACTCTCTGAAACTAAGGGAAGATTTTGGGGCATAAATTTGTTTTTGGTGTGATAATTCTTAAGCCAATACTGGTAAGTTTTACTTTTCTAGAAATTTTTCCAGTTCATGTCAGATTTATTGACATGAACTCAATTAACATATGATGTTGTGTTATCTTAATGTATAAAGCATTGGTAGCCATATCCCCTTTTCCATTCTTGATATTACAAAGAGGATTTCCCAAATGGAATTTATTAAAAATTGTGTATTTATTATTACATGTTTAAACGTTGGTCAACTTCAAAGTACTCTTTTTTGATGCAACTCCTCTATCAAGATACTTTTTCCACTGCTCAAAACAGTTTTTGAACACATCGATTTTGATGCCTTTTAGTGCTTCTGCCGTTTTTTGTTTCACCTCTTCCACATTGGCAAAACGTTTTACTCTGAAGACTTCATCCAGGAAAACAAAAAAAGTCTTTGGAGGCAGGATCAGGTGAATAGGGAAGGTGGAGCATGGGGGTAATGTTTTTTTTGGTCAAAAACTGCCGAATATTCAGCAAGGTGTAGGTAGGTTCATTGCCATGGTGGAAGAACCAGTCACCTGTTTGCCACAACTCATACATTTCTTCTGCAAATCATGATGCCATCTTCTCAAAACTTCCAGATAAAAACTTGGCTGACTGTTTGATCCAGAGGACCAAATTCCTATTGTACGTACAAGGGGTTTGCTCTCCAGAAAACCGTTCCGGTTTTTTGGGGGGGTTCCCTCGTAGTTGTATCTTCTCTCTATCAATCAGAATCTATTTTTTTACTTTTAAAAAAATTATATGTATGAGATTTTTATATTCCTCACTAAACGTTTTCTTCTATTTCATTAATTTCTGCTCTTTACTATTTCCTTCCTTTTATTTTGAGTTTATTTTAGTTGTTTTATTAAAAATTAATCTATAGATGAATATTTACCTCTATCTGATTTCCAGGTTTTCTTAACTGAGTCTACAAGTTTTTAAATGTAACATTTTAATTATAATTCAGTTCTTAATTCTTTTAATTTCTATTACAATTTTTTGACCCATGGAAATTTAGAAATGTTTTCTTTCCAAATAAATGGGTGATTATCTGGTTGCTTTTTAAATATGTATTTGTATCTCAATTAAACTGTTGTCTGAGATCATAATCTCTATGCATTTAATCCTTCGAAATGTATTGGAATTCTCTAAATGCAGTAATTTTTGTAAAGTTTTCATAAATGCTTGAAAAGAATGGGTATTCTGCAGTTGTTTGATGTAGGAGTCTTTATATATTGTATAGTAGTTTGTTTAATTTATTATTCAAATAGTCTACATTATTGAAGACATTTCCTTTTGAGTTCATGTGAATTTTGCTTTATAAATTTATTTTTTATTCTTTATTCACCTTTATTCTTAAAAATATTTTTGAGCATAAATTCTACTTTGACAGTTATTTTCACCAAGCAAGTAGAATATATCTGTCTACTGCCTTTTGTCTTCTGTGCTTGCTATTGAGAAATCAGTTATCACTCTTTTACTCTTAGAAAGTTGGTTTCTTTGGCTACTTTTAAGATTTTAGTGATATCTTGATACAGATTTTTGTTTTTTGTTTTTTAAACACATGTATTCAAAACCTGTACAGAAGTTTTGAGCAGTATAAACAATGAAAGATAAATAAAAACACTGGAATGGATAGATTCATGGACAACTGAAAGAGTCAAAGTAATACATATCAGGACCTATGCTTGCTATTTATACATTATGTCAGTAAATTTCAAAACTGGACAAAAAATTAGGCATAATTATCTTCATATGATAGAGGGAAAACATGGGAGATGATTGAGATTTGCATAATCTATAGTACCATAGCTCAATGAGAGCCATTATTTTACTTCTAGAAGTTCTCAACAAGCACAAAGTTCAGAAGAGAGTTAGCAGACCTCAATTAATTTCTCTTATAAAGAAAATACTGTACTTACTTTGTAAAAGAAATTTGTTCTTCCAACTGCTCCAATTTTTCCAGTGTGGTTCATGAAAGAAATATTTGCTTCAGTAGCTCCATAAAGTTCACACATCTTAATATTTCCAAATCTATCTAGAAATTGTCTCCATACATCACTTCGTATGCCATTTCCAACTGCCAAGCGCACTCTATGATCTTTCTCTCCTTCTCTCTGTTAGAATAAAAGGTTTTACCTTTAACTAGTTCTAGTTCCTGAAGCAAGCTGCATTCATGCAATAATGTATTCATGTAGTAGTAATAATAATAATAATAATAATAATAACAATAACAATATAAATCTGCTGCAGAACTTTCCCCAAATGCTAATGAAAGTAACAACAGCAAAGAATAATAGCTTGTGTTTTCCCACATCTGGGCACAACTCATTCTAAATTCCAGATTACTGAAGGCTTTTTGGGGTAGATGCCAGGTAAAGAAGACAGCATTTTTCAGGAAAAAAAATTACTTAAAAAATATTATAAAACATGTTTGACTTTGTACTCCCAGGTCTATCTTTATTAGCTATATAATTTTGAATGAGATGTTGACTTCTACTCTGTTTCTCAGTTTATTCATTTGTAAAAAATGATGATAGTACCTATGTCACATACTGCTGTGTACAGTATGTATATGTGTACAGTATGCTGTGCCTAACATAGAATAAACAACAAATTGAGGCCATCAAATCATTCTAATATTTGACTTGCAAATATAATTAAAAAATGTAATCCCGTGCCTTTGGGAGGCTGAGGTGTGGGGATTGCCTGAGCCCGCGGGTTCGAGACCCGCCTGGGCAGCTAGACCTCATCTCTACAATAAATCAAAAAAAATCAGCCGGGTGTGGTAGCGTATGCCTGTAATTCCGGCTACTTGGAAGGCTGAGGCGGAAGGATCACCGGAGCCCAGCAGGTCGAGGCTGCGGTGGCCGGGAGCGGCCACTGCACTCCAGTCTGGGCGACAGAGTGAGACTCCAACTCAAAATATATATATATATATATTGACTGTATGTAACCCTTATTTTAGAATGTGCAATATTCACTTTTTTATTTTTAATTCATATTTTAGAATTATAACAAAAACAGAATTATATTTTGTTCTATATTCAATAAGCACTCTGTTAATTAACATTAATTATATACTGGCTTAAAATTAGAATGAGAATATATTATCAGTGCAGTCACAGTATGTCCATGATTTACTCTGAGACACTTCCATCATCATAATCACCAAAAGTAATACAAAATAATGAGAAATAATAATAAATAACAACAATAAAATAGAGAAATCAGTGTCTCTGGTGATCAATTGGTCACATTATCTCAATTCCTTCTCTAAGCACTACTAAAATGGCTTTAAAGAAAATATTTTAAACTATGAACTCTCAAGAACAAAGAGAAGTGAGTGAGAGGAAATTTTGAAAACTGAAATGTGAAAGATAAAAGGCATATACCTCAGCAGAATGGATAAGGCTAAAATGTAAGCTTGTAGATGGGTACAACAAATGCTTCTGAAAGTGTCAAGCAAGCATCATAAAGAATGAGGAAGGCAGAAAGCTTAGTAGGAAATTTGTTTAAGAGGTAGTTGTACAATTAACTCTCATAATATAGGCAATGCATTTGTGAGTCTGTCCTTGCTATGCATTGGCTGAATACTGGAAAGTTACTTTCTGGAGAAATCCAACCAGACAGACACCAGTCTGGATTGAAGAACTTACTGTGACAATTGATTATACACATTGAGTTATTTATGTCACAGCTGACTAAAATGGAGTCAGAGACCATGGGGAAGGGCATCCAGGTCACACATGCCTGTTCTAAAAACTATTTTTGTAGTTCAACAGCGAAACCGCAAAGACCTTTAATATTAGGTCTTACTAGTAACTGCTGTCACTCATCAATTAGAACTCACCAGCTCCTGCAAGACACTGATGACACCAATGACTTTCTTTCAAAACAACTAACATAACTTTCCTGTTTTCTCAATAAAACCCCAGTCTTTCCCTTTATTTCTTAGATACAACCAGGGGCTACCACAGTTTATGTGTCCCAATTTACAATTCTTAGTTCTCAAATAAGCTCTTTGCTTTGATATTCATGTCTATATAATTATATTTCAATCGAACACTACTGAAAACAGGAGAGTTTAATGAAAGTGTACATACTAAATGATAAGGTCACTAAATTCTTCACCTGCTCTGATTCCAGAACTCTGATACCCAAAATTATTTACCAACACAGAAACTGTTGAGTTATTATCAAGGAAACTGATCAATTCAAGAGAAAGATACTGACTTCTGAAAAGACCTCAATAAAATGACTGGATCCCTATTAAATCAGCTTAGGATCTGACCCTTTTGTTGATAAATCCTAGCCATGCGAGTCAGAATTTTAGTGCCTTATTCTAAAATATGATGATTAAAGCATAGATTATTTTAAAGGGTAAAAATATATAAAAGGAAGTAAAAGATGACAATCTCAAATATATATATATGTATATATATATGTGTGTGTGGAATCCTATAGAATAGTAAAAGGGATCGAGAGGAGGTAATAACTGAAGAGATTTTTAACTAAGTATTTTTCAAAAGCAATAGAAAATAATGAAGTTATGGAAAAAAAGACTCCAGAACCACGAACAGTTAAATACCAGGAAGATACACTTGGAAATTTTCTGGTAAAATTGCTAAGAAGAAAAAAAAGTACAAAAATGGGGGTGAGAGATTTTAAAAGCAGCCAGAAAGAAATAGGATGACATTCCAACAATAACCATGGAACTTAGAATAAAATAATAGCTTTAAGATATTAAGAGAAAATAATTTGTTAAACCATCATTCTATAGTGAGTAAAAATATTATTCAAAACTAAAAGACAAACCATGTTTTTAAACAAAAACTAGGAATTTTGTTTTTAGTAGAATGGTACCAGAAGAAACACTAAAGGGAGTTCTTACAACAAAAGATAAACAATATCATGTAGGAGCAAAGAAACAAAAAGTAAGAAGTAACAAAGAAGACCAGAAAAGATAAATGTGAATGAGTATTAATCTTTAAAATAATTTTCTACTCAGGAGGCTAAGATGGGAGGATCACTTGACAGAGTCCAGGAGTTCAAGTGAGTTATGATCACGCCACTGCATTCCAGCCTAGAAGACAGACTGAGATTCTGTCTCTAATTTTTTTAAAGCTAATAATGTTTCAAAGATTTAACACATGTATAATTACAAGAGATGATAACAAAACATGAAATATTAAAGATGCATAAATATAATTAAAGTACTATAAAGCTTTGCATTGCAAAGAAGTGAAAAAAGTTATATTTTAAGATACACTGTAATAAGAATAAATGGATTCTTTAAGCTAATAAAAATATTCAGATAAAAAAATTTAGGGCCGGGCTCGGTGGCTCAGCCTGTAATCCCAGTGCTTTGGGAAGCTGAGGTGAGTGGATTGCTTGAGCCCACGGGTTCGAGACCCGCCTGGGCAACTTGGTGAGACCTCATTTCTACAATAAATCAAAAATTAGCCGGACGTGGTAGCACGTGCCTGTAGTTCCAGCTACTTGGAAGGCTGAGGCGGAAGGATCACCGGAGTCCAGCAGGTCGAGGCTGCAGTGGCCGAGAGCAGCCACTGCACTCCAGTCTGGGTGACAGAGTGACACTACAACTCAAAAAAAAAAAATTAAATAAAAGAAAAATAAATTGGTGTGTAGCTGAAGAACGAATCAATGAAAAAGTTAATAAGAAAAATATTATTTCAAAAGAAGGTAAGAAGGGGAAGGAAACAGATTAAGTAAACATAAAAATATCAAGATAGAAGATATATCTAAATATATTGGTAAATACATTAAATGTAAACAGACTAAATACATTAAAAAAGTTTAGAATGCATAAAAATATAAAGCACTTTTAATTACTAAGTACTGATAGAATAACAGAAAAAGAAAGAATATAGAAGTTTAAAGAAAATTAATCATTTGACTTAATTTATGTGTAGAGAACAGTATAACAGATCACTGAAGAATACATATTTTTTCAAGTGCCCAAGAAGCATTTACCAAAGTAAATTGATCATATATTGGGTCTTATACTATATCTTAGTCAAATAAAGCATTAACCTTTATTAAAAGTATGTTCTCTGACCACAATAAAATGTAAAGCAGAAATTAACTTCAAGAAGAAAAGAGGAATATCTCCAAATGTTTGCATAATAATCAACAAAAATTTAAATGGGATGAAAGACTCATTGCTACATTGTTTTTAAATGTTCATCATTACCAACAATAATACTGAGTCTATATCTTGTCTATAAATTTTTGCATCTGATTAGGATAGATTCCTGGAAGAAGTCAACAGTTGTAAATATGTTTTTAACTTTGTTACCAAATTGTAAAACGACATTCTTATTTATATTTTACTGAGGAGGGTGAGGTGGCTACCTCTTCAATGCACAATTCTTAAGACTAAAACTTTCCATTTAATTTGAAATGCCAATTAAATAAGAAAATATAGTGCATTTTCATTTAATTTTTTCCTTTGTTTTTAAGCAAGTTTAATGCTTGCCATTGTCATTTAATAGTACATTGAGAAGATTAGAAGAGGGCCACCATGGAGCAGCAGACCAACGTCTCTCACACCAAGCAAGGCAGAGAGTAGGGACCCAGCCACCAATAGGCAGAGACACTCTGAACAGTTTTGGATGGGTGAAGCACCCTGCTAAGGTCTCCTTTAACACACTGAAACCAGAAGATGACAATAAATGTTGGAATCTGGGCACCCCATCCACCGCTGTGCACCAGGTTTGCACAAGAACTGAAGTCCTGCCCTGTAAATGAGAAGGGGTGAGTGATCTTGAGATGCTTTGGGTACTTACCCCACTCCCAGTCACACTTGAGTCGTTGGTCTTAATGCAAGAGAAGTCTTGGGTCAGGGCACAGAGCAGGAGACCAGAGTCCAAGTGGAACAAGGAACAAACTCACACTTGGACAGCTGCTAAGGCAGTCGGTTTCGAGGCTGGGAAGGCTCACCTACAGAATGAACTCAGCTGGTGCCTGCTGCCAACAGCTCATGACCAAACTTGCTACCAGATCAGGAAGAATCACCTCATAGCCCTGTGCGCCCACATGATGATGCTGAGTGCAAACTCGAATAAGGAGGGAGAAACACAAAAGACACCTAAACTTCACGATGGGAAGGCATGTGGGTTGCAGACCACAGACAGCAGATTGGCCCATTCTCCTACCCACTGTTTGCAGAGTGCTTGCAACAGGGTCTGAAAACCAATTCCACCAGATTAACAGGGAGAGAAAATCTGTGGCAGACAGGCCTGTCACAGGATGGAGCATAAGTAGAAGTGAGTGCTCTTCTCTCTCTTACTGAGTGACCTATATTGAACAACAGAAAGGGCTCTAGGACAAAGGGTCATTGATTACTTCAAAGCAACAAAACAAAGAAGGAAAGATAGATAGAGAGGGAAGAGAGACTTGTCACAAATGTGGGGGGAAAAAATCTACCAAAAAATAGGCAATCCTAAGAGTATTAAAGAGAAAGTACCATAAAAGCAGCTACCAGAGCACAAACAATGGAAGCCCCCCAGAATGACCTGTCCTAGATGACAGTCACAAAATCAGACATTGGATGGCTAAAATGAATAAAGAGAACAGCAAGAAATTAGAGGCAAAACTCACCAAAGTCATACAGGAAGTAAAAAATATAGTTGGCTAATTTCAGAAAGGCCCACTCTGAAATAATGAAAATGAATAACTTTGTCCTGGAAATTTAAAACATAGTAACAAGCATAGGGAGCAGGATCAAGCCGACAGAGAAAAGGATCTTAGAGCTTGAAGACCAAAACATTCAAAAAGGCTCACAAAGAAAGAGCAAAGCTTCTGAAACATGTGGGACTTTGTCAAATAGCCAAATCTACACCTGACTGGTATCCCTGAAGTAGAAAGGGCAACTGAGAACACCATGAAACAAACATTCTATGAGATCATCAAAGAAAATTTCTCACATCTTGCTAGAGAGGGAAACCATTCAATCACAAAAAATTCAGAGAATCCCCACAAGATATTACATGAGAAGGCCATTCCCAAGACACACACAGTATCAGTCTCTAAAACGTAAGAATGAAAGAAAAATTTTCTAAAGGCATCATGAGAGAAAGGTCAGACCACCTATTGGGGAAGACCCATCAGAATCACTCCAGACTTATCTGCCAAGACACTACAAGACAGAAACCACTGGAGTCCCATTTTCAACATTCTTAAAGATAAGCAATTCCAGTCAAGAATTTCTCTCCCCCACTGAGCTAAGTTTCATCAGTGACAGCGAATTAAAATCCTTCCCAGATATCCAATCTCTAAAAGAATATGCTACCTGCAGACCAACCCTTTAGGCAATGCTTTAGCCATTCTTTTGTTGAATACAGCAAAAAATAAGAAAGAAAGAAAGAAAGAAAGAAAGAAAGAAAGAAAGAAAGAAAGAAAGAAAGAAAGAAAGAAAGAAAGAAAGAAAAGATAAAAGAAAAAAAAATCAAACAAAGCAGTCATACCCACCACAAAGGTACAGGTAAACACACAGTTAACAGAGCACCCACAAAAAGAAAAATAAACACATATATAAATACAAAAGATAAAAGAAGCAAAGCAGCCCCCTAAGAGTCCTATGATAGAGACAAACTCTCATATTTCAATAATTAATTTAAATGTGAATGAACTTAATGCACCACTGAAGTGGCATAGAGTGGCAAACTGGATAAAACAGCATGATCCCAAAGTCCGCTGCCTCCAGGAAACTAATCTTGCTGCAAAGGGCACCCACAGGCTCAAAGTTAAAGGCTGTAAAATGATCTTCCACAAAAATGGAAAACAAAACCGAGCATAGTAACTATTCTGATATCAGATTTTAAACTATCAAAACTTAAAATGGACACTACATAATGATAAAAGGCTCAATCCACCAGCAAGAAATATCAATCTCAGATATATATGCACCCAACATAGGAGCACCGGATTTTATAAAACAACTACTAAGTAAACTGAGAGAGGACAATCATAATTGGAGGCCTAAATACCCCACTAACAGGCTAGACAGATCACAGAGGAAAAAAACTGATAAGGAGATCTAGAACTTAACTTGATGCTCAATCAAATGGATTTAATAGATATCTACAGAACATGTCCACCCAACATCTACAGAGTGTACATTTTACTCATCAGTATATGGAACATACTCCAAGATTGATCACATTCTTGGACATGAACAAATTTCAAAAGATTGAAATAATACCATGCATCTTCTAATATCACCAACAACAAAAATCCCTCCAAAACACACACAGACATGGACATTAAACAACATGGTACTGAATGACTTCTGGGTCAACACAGAAAGCAAGACAGAAATTAAAAGATCCTTAAAAGCAAACAAAGACATATCTTATCAGAATCTCTGGGATGCCATAAAAGCAGTGTTAGGAGAAAAATTCATAGCACTGCACACACATATTAAGAAAATAGAAACATCACAAGCAAACAGCCTAACATCACACCTGTGGGAGCAGGAAAGACAAGATCATCTGAATTCTAATTTCTGTAGAGAAAAATCAGATTATTAAGACAAAATCATAATTGCAGGATATAGAAGACTAAAATGTCATAGCAAGGATCAATGAGACAAAAGACTGGTTCTTTGAATGAATAAAAAGATAGATGACCCACTGACAAGATTGACTTAAAAAATTAAAGAGTCCAAATAAACACAATTAGAAAAGCAAAAGGTGACGTCACAACTGACCCTGAAGAAATTCAAAAGATTAACACAGATTACTATGAACGCCTGTATGCAAATAAACTAGAAAACCTAAAGGAAATGGAGGATTTTCGGACATCACACTACATCCCAACGTTGAAAAAAGAAGAAATTGAAACTTTAAATAGACCAGTAACAATCCAGGAAATTGATTCAGTAATAGGAAACCTCCTGCCAAAAAAACCAAACGAACAAACAAACCCTAGACCAGGTGACTTTCCAGCTGAATTCTACAAGACATACAAAGAGGAGCTAATACTAATCTTATTGAAAGTATTCCAGGCAATTGAAAACGATGGAATTTTCTCCAATTCATTTTATGAAACAAACATCATACTGATACTCGAAACTGGCAAAGACCCAACAAGAAAAGAGCATTACAGACCAATCTCCTTGATAAACACAGATGCAAAAATTCTCAACAAGATTCTAGCAAATGGGATCTAACAACACATTTCAAGGATCATCCACCATGACCAGGTGAGCTTCATTCCTGGAATGCAGGACTGGTTCAACTTTCATAAGACCATAAACATAATTCAGAACATTAACAGATGTAAAACAGAGAACCACATGATTATCTCATTAGACACAGAAAAAGCATTCAACAAAATCCAGCATCCAATCTTGACTTTAAAAAAAAAAAAACCTTAAGCACCTAGGCATAGAAGGAATATTCCTCAAAACAGTAAGAGCCATCTGTGATAAACCCACAGCTAATATTTTGTTCAATGGGCAGAAACTGGAAACATTCTCCCTAAGAACAGAAACAAGTCAAGGATGCCCACTCTCACCCCTCCTATTCAACATAGTGCTGGAAATCCTAGCCAGAGTAATCAGGCAAGATAAGAAAATCTTGGGTATTCAAATAGGAAAAGATAAAGTTAAGCAATTGCTCTTTGTGGACGATATCATTCTATACCTAGAAAACAATAGGGAGTCTGTCAAAAGCATCCTTGCACTGATAAATTACTTTAGTAAAGTCTGGGTTATAAAATCAATGTGTAAAAGACAGTTGCATTTCTATACAAAGCAACAAGCAAGCAGAGAACCAAATAAAAAGCACAATCCCATTCACAATAGCCATAAAATATGATAATACCTTGGCATCCACCTAAATGGAGAAGTGAAAGACCTTTACAAAAACTACAAAATGCTGGTCAAAGAAAACAAGGATGAGACAAACAAATGGGAAAACATTCCATGCTCATGAATTGGAAGAATCAATATTGTCAAGATGTCCATCCTATCCAAGACAATCTACATATTCAATGCAATGCCCATCAAATTACCAATATCATTTTTTACAGACCTGGAAACAGCAATACAGAAATTCATATGGAAACAAAAAAGAGCACAAATAGCCAAAACAATCCTCAGCAAAAGGAACAAAGTGGGAAGCAGCACACTTCCAGACTTTAAACGTTATTACAAGGCAACAGTTAACAAAATGACATGATATTGGTACAGAAACAGGCACATAGACCCATGTAACAGGACAGAAATTCCAGAAACAAAAACATAGTATCACATCTTCAACAAAGCCATCAATAGCAATCATTGGAGAAAGGAGACCATATTTAGAAAACTGGCTAACTACATGCAGAAGAATGAAACTGGACCCTTACTTATCACCATATACAAAATCAACCAAAAAATGTATCAAAAACCCAAATGTAAAACCTCAAACTACAAGAATCCTAGGAAACACCCTTATGCACATCAGAGTAGACAATGAATTCTTCACCTAATCCCCAACAGTGAATGACATAAAAACTAAGGTAGACAAGTGGGATCTCAACAAACTGAAATGCTTTTGCACAGCAAAAGAAACCATCAAGAGAGTGAAGAGACAACCCACAGAATGGGAAAAAAATGTTTGCAAAGTGTGCATCTGACAAGGGCCTAACATCCAGTTTCTTCAAGGAACTTACACAAAATGAAAGGAAAAACACCTAATAACCTCATTAAAAAATGGGCAAAGGGCATGAACAGACACTTCTCAAAAGATGATAAACAAGCAATCAACAGACACATGAAGCAGCCTCACTAATCATCGGAGAAACACACATCAAAATTATGAGACGGCACCTAACTCTGGAAAGGATGGCTATTATTAATAAGTCAAAAAACAACAGATGCTGGCACAGGTGTGGAGAAAAGGGAATGCTTCTACATTGTTGGTGGGAATGCAAGCTAGTTCATCCTGTGTGGAAAAAAGTGTGGCAATTCCTAAAAGAACAAAAAATTGATCTTCCATTTAATACAGCAATCCCTCTCCTGTGAATATACCCAAAGAAACATAAATCACTCTACCAAAAAGACACCTGTATATGCATGTTTATTGCCACAGCATTCACAATGGCAAAAACATGAAACCAACCCTGATGCCCATCAAAAATGAACTGGATAAAGAAAATGTGGTACATATACATGATGAAATATTACTCAGTCATAAAGAAGAACAAAATCATGGACTTTTGCAGCAACTTGGATGGAGTTGGTAACCATCATACTAAGTGAGCTATCACAGAAACAAAGAACTGAATACTGCATGTTCTCACCTGGAAGTGGGCCCTGAACATTAGTCATGTTAGTACAAGGACGGGATCAGCAGTTGCTGGGCACTGCGAGTGGAGGGGTGGAGGGAGGAGGGTGAGGGGAGAACATGTGAAAACACAAAGGGTACCTGGTCCACTACTAGGTGAGTGAGGGCCACCTAGAAGCCCAAACTTCACCTGCATGCAGCCTAATTTTGTAGTAAAGCCTCACTTGTACCCCACAATTCTATAATAAATAAATGATTTACAAATTCTATAATAAATAATAAATAAGTGATTTACAAATTATGAGCATGGCAATATATATAAATAAAATAATTACATTATTTTATTTATAATAACAATATTAAAAGTATATGAAGCCCTGTAGCAAGCCCCCCAAAACTCCCTATTTTTGGCATACATACACACATATACACACATACACACACATACACACATACACACATATACACTCACAGATATATATATATATATATATATATATACATATATATATATACAGAGGGAGGGAAAAATCCTTTTAAAAAACTAGTTTGCACAGAAATGGAAATTTTACCCCAAAGGAATATATAATAAGATATGAGCATAAAGTCTAAATCAAGACTTCTCAAACTATAGCCTTCAGGGCCAAATCTAACCCACCTCCTGTTTATGTAAATAACATTTTATTAAAACACAGCCACACTCATTTATTTACAGATTATCTATAGCTGCTTTTGAGATACACAGGCAGAATTAAGTAGTTGTGAGAGAGCATGACACACAAAACTTAAAATATTTACTAATGGTGCTTTAGAGGAAAAGTTAGCTGAATCCTAGCTTAATTTGTAAATAGAGTCCAAATAGCAAAAACTTGTTTGTATTAACACAAGTGAAGCACCATCTGGTTAACTGTACAATACATTGTTTCTAGAAATATTGGTAAGCTTCCTCATCCAGATTCTCATGTGTTTTCCTTTATGTTTCCTTCTTAGAAAGGGCTTCATCCCATTGGAAATAACAAAGAGTTTTATTTGTAAAGTGGGGTTAATAGCCTGGTGAAAGCATTGAAATACATAGCTTCCTCTTATACACATTGAGCATATTGGTAGGTGGGCAAAATACTGGTCAGATGAGTCTTAAAAAAAAAACAACAACCCCAAAAAACTACTCATCTGTTTATGCTGTGAAACTCTGTTAGTGATTCCTGGAAGAAGACTGAGGTCAGGGCAGAACATCAAGTTGAGATTGATGTAATCACATTAAACTGATACCAACTGGCACGATGGATGGAAATTAGAAGGGTTGAGGATAGCAGCTGAAGTGGTTCAAACAAAAGGTGATGAGAGTCAGAATCCAGGTTGTGATAACAGAAATGGAAAAGTAGGGTCAGCAGAATAACAAGTTGAGGAAGAAAACATCATCAGGATTGGCAAGAAAATCTGAACATAGAGAGGCGGTTCTGAGAGTTACTAATCATATCTGGTTTTACATATGTCCACTTTGAGATACTGTGAAATTAACAGTAAATCACCTAAAATACAGCCAAATCTTGGAAACATCCATCAATAACTTTTAAAAATCCTCTTCTCTGTCCTTAAATCCCCCAAAGCTTTTTAAGACTAAATTTCTATTTGTTTTTATTCTTCCTGAGACATGAGGTTGCTAAGTATCGCAGAATATCTAAGCTATGTTGGGAATGGAATGAGAAGGGCATGCATAATATAATGAGTACAATTAAGTGAATGAATGAATACATAAAGCCTACCTACATACATACACAGGTGAAAGGCATGAGTGACAAAGACTAAAAGACAGATGGAGACAAAGAGTAAAAGCAAAAAATTAAGAGGGACTTAGAAAAAAAGCAAGAAAGAAAGTAAGAGAGACTCATAGAGCAGGAGAAGAGAGAGAGAAAGAGCAAGACAGAGAAAGCCAGGAAATGAGAAGTTGGGGTAAGAGTCTAGAGAGAGAATATGAGGGAACAAAACAGAAAAAGGGACAGAGAGTGAAATGGAGATACAGATCACAGAAACATAGACACAGCGACACACACAGAGAAACCCACGCTATAAGAGAAACACACACACACACACACACACACACACACACACACACACACACACACACTCATACAGGGGTTCAAAGTGTGAACCTGAAAGAGCAAACCCTTCGAGATGAATCCCCAACTGCTTAAATTTAAAAGGGAGCCAAAAGTTATTTGTTGACTAGAGATCACACAGATACTCTGATTTCCCAGAAAACCCTCACATCTGCTTAATCTTGAGACTTTCATAGCTGTCTGTACCTGTTCAGGGAACCCAGCTGTAACAACCAATCAAAACTCAGCAAATTTGACTTATTTGCATAAGTGGACCTGATTGGGAACCTGGGCCTAGGTGGGGACTTTTACTATAAACATATAAAAACCAGACTTTCCTTTGGTTCTCAGGAATGTACTTTCCTTTTTTTTTTTTTTTTTGGTTAATTTCCTTTATTTTGAAGATGTGAGGTACAACTCAGGGTTAGATATACAAATGGTCATTGTACAGATAAAGGTTATGTCTCCCTGGTTTGCAAACTGTTCACTGGAATAATTTTTCTTTCCTCCAAATTTTTTTTCAGAGAACTTTAGTTCACAAAAGAGACACAAATTTACACAGAAGCATGCACACAAAGAGCCTCTCTCTCTCTCTCTTTCTCTCTCTCTCTCTGTCTCTCTCTCTCACACACACACACACACACACACACAGAGAGAGAGAGAGAGAGAGACAGAGAGACAGAGAGAAAGACAGACGATGCAGTGGGTATAGACACACACACAGAGAAACCTCACAAATAAGGAGACACAGTTGCATGGAGACAAAGGTACTGAGACACACAAAGAGACACACATAAAGAGTTAAACAAAAATCAAAGCAGAGAGAGACTGAGAAAGAAGGCAGGTACAGAGAGTGCAGGACAGGTGCAAAACCTATGTTGGCAACCAGATCAGGAGAAGCAAAGAGAGGGAGCAAATCTGAACCCTTATGTTCAGGGTTTTGTGTTGTCTCATTTTAAGCATCACAATAATTATATAAAATAAGAAACATTATTCCCATCCTGTATATAATAAAGATAATGAAGTTCAGATCCAAGGTCACATACCAAATAGAGACAAAAATTTGAACTCATTAAAATGTGAGCTCTAATGAGGACAAAGATTGTTGAACTCACTCAAATGTAAGCTCTAATAAGAGCAAGCAAGGATCGTTGTCTGTGGGGTTCTCTGCTACACCCTGTTGCCTAAAGCAGTGCCTGCAACAGGGCCTGAGGCATAAAAGGTGTTCACAAGACATGGAGGAAATAAGAAGAGGAGGGAAGGGTCGGTCTGTTGGTCTATTTTACCAAGGCTGTCCCCACGGTTTCAGTAATAAGAAGTCATCAATGCCTGAGCCCGAGGGTTCGAGACCCGCCTGGGCAGCGAGACCTCATTTCTACAATAAATCAAAAAATCAGCTTGGCTGGTAGCGCATGCCTGTAATTCCAGCTACTCGGAAGGCTGAGGTGGAAGGATAGCCGGAGCCCAGTAGGTCGAGGCTGCGGTGGCCGGGAGTGGTCACTGCACTCCAGTCTGGGCGACAGAGTGAGACTCCAACTCAAAAAAAAAAAAAAAAAAAGAAGTCATCAAAACATGAGTTTCTAATTCAGTAGTTCTACGTGGGCGTGTGCATGTGCGCGAGCGTGCACAGGCACACAAAGTCACTTTCCAATAAACAGAAAATACTCATTTCATCTTCAGCCATTTAAAAAAGTTTTTTTAACACAGAGAATCTTAAAATCTTTAATTTCAATAGACATTTCCCTCTGGCTTTCAGTACTATGCATCAAATTGATGTGATGATACCAATAAAGGAATCCCATCAACTTGAACCAAGGCTCTGGTTTCTTCAGGGGGTTCTTTGGGAGCTGTTTTCTCAGCAGTCTGCTAAGCTGTCTAGTGAAGGAGTGGTTGAACTATAGTTACCTCCTACCAGGTCAAGGATTTATTTATTCATTTACTGAAATACCAGGACTCTAACAATACCCTCCTAGAAACAAAGTCTCTTTCTTCTAGAACATGTGCTCATTCCTACTGAGAGAATCTCTAACATTCTCAGGCTGAATAGCCTCTTTATATGCCTAAGAAAAGTGAGACTCCAGAAGTTCTGTTTAAATACAGGTAATTTTGTGTCAACCTTAACTTTTCAGGAAACAAGAGAATTTTGTTGATAGGTGGAGAGACAGAAAAGAAACAAATTCATAGTGAAAACAAAAGGGCAAATCATTTCTTCCTTCAGTTCTGGATAGCTAGCTATTTAATGCTTAAAAATATCATCTAACATATAAACAACATATGTTAGGGATTATGAGTCTTCCATCTTGATTTTATTTAACATAAGAACTCTTTTTCCTAAACTTATTTAAAATTATACACTCATGTGTGTCATGTAGCCTCAATGGAAATAGCATGGATGAATGAAATGTGAATTAAGTATTAAAATCAGCACTTGTAAAGAGCCTTCAATATATACACATGGTTCTAAAACAACACTCAAACTATTCATAAATTTCTTTATAACTGTTAAAATTTAGGTTGTTGATATCTATTTATCCTAGTTCCTCATTTGTACATTTGTAGTTTCTAAGCAGAAAAGAAGGTTCTGGTACCTTGCAAACTTTTCTAAATGTTTTTATATCATGATAATACTAAATGTATCTTTGACTTATTTAAGGAAAACTGAATTTTAAAAGAGAGGTGACTTTCTCAATGTATAATAGTAGGTCTCAAATATTTGGGAAAAATAAATAATTAAAAATGTATAAATATCTTAAATAACTAGATCTTAGGGAAAAATAAATTGTTTTTAAGACTACAGAGAACTGTAATAAAACTATATCAGAAAGCCCTGATTACAATTAAGTCTACATTAATTTTAAAAAGTCATTATTTAAAGTTACCAACATATGATAGGAAAAGTTTTCAATACTTATTGCTACATCTTTTACAAGACATGAAAAGGGGAAAACATGATGATAACACACTTGAAGTTATGCAGAAACTAAGAAAGTGAAAACATGATAAAAGAGCAAATGTTTTTAATATGACCATTTTCTTTCTCTTTTAAAAAAGTATTTTAGAGTTGTGGAGTACATTTGAGGATTTGCTACATAAGTGTATTGCATAAAGGTGAGGTTTGACATGTGAGCCCTCTCCCCCCTAGTAGTGGGCATGGTACACAATGGGTGGTTGTGTGCCCCTCACCCACCATAAAGAAGAACAAATCATGTCCTTTGCAGCAACACATAAGTGTATTGCATGAAGATGAGGTTTGACATCAAGTGGGCCCTCTCCCCCCCAGAGGTGGGCATGGTACACAATGGATGATTGTGTGCCCCTTACCCACCATAGAGAAGGACAAAATCATGTCCTTTACAGCAACATGGATGCAGCTGGAGGCCATCATTCTAAGTGAGCTATAACAGAAACAAAAAACTGAATATGGCATGGTCTCACTCATAACTGGGCACTAATACATTCATTCTCAGTAGGAAAGAAAGAATAAATAGCAATGCACTTAACCAGGGACAAGGTAATGCTAAGCTTTCAGCCTGTGATTGTTTTTAAACCCATTCAAAAGATAACCGGTAAAATAAATGAACAAATAAACAAGTTCAAGATATCAAGATCAAGTCACCATCATTCCATCTCCCGTGATGGAATTTTATTCTCTCGTACTGTTGTATCTTCCTTATCTCCATGTCTTATTTAAATATGACAAAGAAAACTCTTGAGAGAAGTCATAGAGTCTAAATCTCACACTGTCATCATTTGCTTTTTGTATTCCAACACTTTCACTTTGTTGCCTTCAAAATATAAAATAAAATAGGGGGAAAATCACCTGCAAACTCTAAGGGGTCATTGTATGACTGTCTAAACATTACTGGTGAAAAATGTTATATCATTTGTATGGTTTTTAATGAATAATCCATATTCGTCAAATATGTGCATTATTTTTATTTTTTATTTTTATTTTTGAGTTGGAGTCTCACTGTGTCACCCAGACTGGAGTGCAGTGGCTGCTCCCGGCCACCGCAGCCTCGACCTGCTGGGCTCCGGCGATTCTTCCGCCTCAAGCCTTCCGAGTAGCCGGAACTACAGGCACGCGCTACCATGCCCGGCTGATTTTTTGATTTATCGTAGAGGTGAGGTCTCGCTGCCCAGGCGTGTCTCGAACCCGCGGGCTCAGGCAATCCACTCACCTCAGCCTCCCAAAGGCGCGGGATTACAGGCTGAGTCACCGAGCCCGGCTATGTGCGTTATTTTAAATGTCTCTTTTGAAAGTGAAAGTCATTTGTAAAACAAACTTTAGAAAATACACTACTAAAAAGCATAAACTAGGTCTTGAGAATGTCAAAATGTGGGTGTTCTACATTGATAACTATAGGCAAATTATGTAGTCTGTTAATATATAAATATTAACTAAAAAAATAAGCATCATACACATGCACTGTAATACAGAACCTCTCTTTATTAATTAGGTCCTGTCTTTTGTACTCTTTAGGCTCCAAATTCCACACCCAACTGCCTATTTTACTTTTTCTCCTAGATGCCTAATTAACATATCAAACTCAACAGGTCTAAAAAAAATTAATTCTCATTTCTCAAATCTCAGTCTGTTTTCTTTTAAATCCCAGCAAATGTTTTGTAATTTACCCAGATGTTGGAACTAAAAACCTGGAACTCATCCTTGCTTTATTCTACTCATTCATTCGCTATTTCGAATCTGATGAGTTTTGTTGACTCTCCTTCAAAATAGATCCCAAGGTGGTCTAATTCTTCCATTTCTTCTCCGTTTTTTGGTAAACACTCTGATGCAAATAAAATTCAGATTTTGCCTTCAATATTTTAAAAAATATCAAGTCCTAAAAGATCTGGTCAATGAATGTCTCAGCCATACTCACTTTCTCTATAAACATCCAGGTTCTGTGTCTTGATCCTACTTGTCATGTCAGGTCCTCAGCTCAGAGATTACCATTTCTGTGAAGTCTTCCCTGACCACTCAATCTAATTAATAATGTCCTACTTTCACTGTCCACCATTCTCCATTACCTCATCCTGTTTTGCTCCTTCATAACACTTGTCATTGTAATTACTTTATGTGCTTGCTAGTTTATTTTCTCTCTATTCCCATACCCTCACAATTAGAGTGTAAGTTCTGAGAAAAGCATTCTGATTTGTCCTGTGTGCCCCTAAATACCTAAAGCTACAATATTACTTGAATAAATGAAAGAGTAACATATATGATCCCCTCCCTAGATGTGGCTAACTGTTGGCTGCATTAGGCAGAATTATTTAAATAAGATAAACTCTGTAGCAGAACCCCCCCCAGAGAATCACTGATGATGTCAAAGCTCCACCATATTCCTCGCCAAAACAATATTAAAGTTAACAACAAACTAGAAAATACAAACTAGATCCAATCAGAAATTGTATGTTGATGCATCAGTAACATAGAAAAATTAGAAGACGGAAAGTGGGGAAAAGTTCTTTCCTAGTCTCAGAGAAAGATAACACCTCTCCATGACTAAGATGAATTGGTCTCCGGTTTTTTTGAGGATAGAGCTGCTGCCAGCAGTTTTACAAAGAGGCACATCTAATGTTTATGCCAAAGGAACTTTTGTAACTGGAGTTTTGAAAAAGAGAAGCAGCAGGGATGCGGGTTTTTGAGTTGTGTGGGTTTTTGCAGGATGGGAATGTATAAATGCTTCTGGCCTTGGAAAAAACAACCCCACAGAATTTTTATGCAACATCACGTAAACATTCACCTCAGATTGTGACTTTTGTCTGCAGGTAAATCTCATTTGAGAATATTATTTACCCTGAGATTGAGAACAAATCTGAATTCATTTAGAGTACACATGATTTGCTCTCTTTTGTTTCAGGATCTCTTTCAAATAAATGTCTGTGGGCTTCAAACCATGGTTTATGAGACATTCAGTTTTAATTCTTTGAAGGTGAAGACTGTGTCACTTGCCCACTCTCTGACTCTACCTGAATCTATTGCTGTGCTGGCTGCACAGCAGACACTGTCTCTTCCTTTCAAGGTTATGTCATGCAAAGTAACGTTGGATAGCAAAAACAGCAAGATTTCCTTGAGGGAATAAGAGTTATTACAACATAACTTTCTCTTTTTTCTAATTTTTAATGCCAAGAACTTCTTGTATTCATTTTGTGAGAAATCAACAAAGGGATTTGGTAGTACACTGTTTCTCTGCTTAAAAAAAAAGCTTTCTGCCGGGCTCGGTGGCTCAGCCTGTAATCCCGCGCCTTTGGGAGGCTGAGGTGAGTGGATTGCCTGAGCTCGCGGGTTCGAGACCCGCCTGGGCAGTGAGACCTCATCTCTACAATAAATCAAAAAATCAGCCGGGCGTGGTAGCGCATGCCTGTAATTCCAGCTACTTGGAAGGCTGAGGCGGAAGGATCGCTGGAGCCCAGCAGGTCGAGGCTGCGGTGGCCGGGAGCGGCCACTGCACTCCAGTCTGGGTGACAGAGTGAGACTCCAACTCAAAAAAAAAAAAAAAAAAAGCTTTCTTTGGGTAAATCCATATTTATTTTTCTCTTTCCTCCTCAATTTGCATTCAGGGAAGCATTTAGAGATTATTTCATACATATTGTCTTTCCTCCAAGAGATTTAGGTAAGAATTAAAATTGAAAATTAAATTAATTTAAAACCAATTAGGTATTCTGTTTTCAGTTCTCAGTTCTTTCAAATTCTCTGAAGCTATAATATTTTTCCAATATTCAATGTAATTCAAATTCAGAGAGGTGGAAAAGAATATTTTATTTCACTAAAAAAGGACAAAAAACCCCCCAACACTCTGAGAAAAAGATTTGTAGCCAATATGAAAAAGCTATTAATCCTTTTATTATAAAAAATGAAAGTTCAAACAGATAAGGTAAAACATTATGTACCCAAAAGATTAATGAGTAAAATGTCAGAAGAGACATTTTAAAAGGGAAGTACAGCTGGAAAACTCTCCCACCTTGCCAATAATCTTAACAGAGAAAATTAATATATGTTTGCTTCTAGTCTATAAAATTATAAATAAAATTAAATAATTATATTCCTAATTTAAAAACATTGAATTGTCCTTTGTTCAAACAAAATACTATTGAGAAGGCTAAACAAACTGACTTTCATTCACAATATTCAAAACGATGGGCCTTGGAGCGTGGCCTAATTTTTCTCCTACTCTCCGTGTTTCAGAACATTTTGAGGGGGCTTGAAGGAGCTTCTAGTTTTCCATGAAGTACTATTTTTAATAGCACCTAGTACTGATAAAGCACTGGGCAAACCATACTCCATTGTGAATGGGATTCCAAATCACTTCAACCACTTTGAACAGCAATCTGGTAATGTGCCATAAAAAAAAAAAATCTCAAAAATATCAATACACTTTGTCTATGAACACTCATTTCTGAGATTCTATATTAGATACTTCATGAAGATACTAATTAACGCATTATTTATGCTGGTAAATTTTTATAAAAAATAAATGCATGTACTCAATCATTCAATAAGTACTGAGGAAATGGCCTTACATGAGCTGTTGTTGCTATTAAAAGATGAGAGGACACAGGAGTAGCAGGATGCACAATTTAGAAAGAAGATGAAATCTTCATTAGGTAGCACTGTGTTTAATTCTATTTATAACCATGGAAGCTCATCTGAAGTTGCTTTAATCTTACTTAGAAGGTATTAACTCCCTAATTTAATGTGGTTCAGATATCACATATGAAAGAATAAAGAGAAAAGAGTATGAAATTGTGGCATTACAATTGTTACAACTTAGTATTGGAGATCTTTAGGTAAGACCACAACACTCATCTAAAGAAAGGTCTCTCTGAAAAAAAAAATAGCTCAAAAACAAAACATTTTTTTGGAACTCCATGTCTTAGCTATGAATCTGTGGAATCTATAGTTATTTTAAGCGCTCCAGACCAAATAAATAAATAAATAAATAAAAATAAGGATGGCGTCTTCTACAAGGAAGTGAGTCAGTAGCTAAACTGGAGGTTTCTCCATGATAAATTCCAAGCTTAAAATGAATAAAATAATTTTGAACATTTTTTGTGCTCATCTTTCCTGTATAAGCTTATATTTTTAATAATGTCTTATGTAAGTACCTCCAGCCTAGTCTCAGCTGTGCTATTGGTAATTAATGAAATAATTATGTATCAATTTTTAGCCAGAGAGAACAAGAGATGATATCCCAGCCCACTCTCCATGCCTTAAACAGATGTGATGATGGCAAAGCTGATAAGTGAGAGATCCTCTGGTCCAGGGATTTCCAATCCTTGGGCCGCGGACTAGGCAGCATAGCAAGAGGTGAGCGGCAGGTGAATCAGTGAAGCTTCAACACCATTCCCCATTACTCGCATTACCACCGGAGCTCTGCATTCTCTCAGATCGGTGGAGGCATTAGATTCTCATAGGAGCAAACCCTATTGTGAACTGCACATGCGAAGGATCTAGGTTGCGGTTGTATGCTTCTTACGAAAATCAAATGCCTGATGACCTGTGGTGGAGCTGAGGTGGTGATGCTAGCACTAGGGAGCGGCTCCAAATACAGTTTAAAATTAGCAGTGAGGCTTGATTGCACATAACCATAACAAATCAATTGCTTTCAGAATAATATCAAAACTCTATCAGTGAGTGGCAAGTGAATTGATGTACTTCAATTGTACAGCTGCATCTGGTGCCAGATTTTAAGTCAGAATCTGACGCTTATTTTTTAGTCCACACATGGCCCCTGCATTATTTTATTTACCACTTCCACCTACGCCTCTTTTTTTAAATGGTGAGTTGTATGACTATTTTATTATATACCACAATGTAATAATAATTAGAAATAAAGTACAAAATAAATTGTTATGTGCTTGAATCATCCAAAACCATCCACCCTCCTCTGCTGCCACTGGTCTGTGGAAAAATTGTCTTCTATTAAATTGGTCCCTGGTGCCAAAAAGGTTGGGGACCACTCTCTAGTGTATGGAGGGTGGGCCTCAAAACAAAGATTCTGTTGTCCCACCTCACATGAGGAAACATTCTCTATTGCCATTCTTGTGGGGGCTGATGTGGATTTGATTAAAGAGTCACTTCTTTATAGCTTCAATAATGTTTAGAAAATCATAAAGTTTAAAAATAAGCATGTGGAGATATAAATGAGCCCAGAAAGAGGAAAATAACTTATTAGGGTAAAAGAAAACAAACCAATAAAGAAAACTTCAGGCTATTGCAACTCTTTCTATTTTTCAGATGGGAGTAATTGATCAAAAGAATATTAGAATGGCTACTTTGGGTGGGGAGACAAGTGCAAATCAAAGCATTTTTTAAAAAAACAAAACAAAAAGATAACCTAATGTAATCGTTCATCTAAAGAAAAAATAGAAAAACAAGTATGATCAGTATCATTCTTTTTTTATTTTAAGAGAAGCATCATAAAGGATTATTTTAACCCTGGAATAATTGTTTTCTGTAAACATAGTATGCAACCAATTTCATAATCGGATGCATGCTAGCTTTATAGAAATTTTAACTAGTCTAAACACAAAGTAGATTGGATTGTGAGTCTGGTCTATCCTACTACACTACAGAGCACATTAGTACATTCCTGGATAGCTCTCCTTTTATTTTTTCTGACTTGTTTTCTATTTATTTTAACTTGGGATACTGCGTGCATCTTTGTAAGTCAGCTAAACTTTGCTATGAAAGAAGGTGAAGTACTAACAAAAAATAACAAAAGCTTTTTCTATCTCAGTACTTATTCTTTCTGAAATAATGTTTTTGTGATAATGATTATTCTTACCTTAGGTTGTTTGCAAAGGTAGCGACAAAGTTCTCCAATATATTGAAACACAGTCACATTATACTTCTTGCAGTCACTCCAAAATTGGCTTGCTGAAAATTTCTTTTTTAACACACAAGTGGCACCTATAAGAATAGACTAAAATAAGTACTTGGGAAAAATATCCAATGATAGAATGAGCATAAAACACAAATGATGTTGCCCTGTCTAGAATGTTTTTTCACTTTCAAGACTTTATAATTCACTATTGATCATTTATATCAAGCTCGTTTGAAAACATTGATCTTATTACCCGATAACTCTTTTAAAAATATTGTAATTCTATATTTCACTGAAAATATGCTTTTTTACAATACAAAGGATAAAAGCAACTGTTAAACTAAGAAGGAAGATTACAAGTGTTAGTGTATGACCACAGGTAAGAATCATCCTTCTCTATAGAGACCAAGATAAATTCACTTACTCTTGAAGTTGAATATGTACATATTATTTATTTTTAAAACCTTAAAGCAGTCTCAATATATCTTGAGGTCAAGAGTTAATAAAAATAATAAGATAACACCAACAAAAAAGTTCATCAATGACTGCAGAACCTAATTTTAACAATACAATCTGACAACAATGTATATCCACAGAAAAATATAATGTCTTGACTCTCATCTTTATTTATGGTGGATATTGGTCATATTCTAAATATGCTATTCTAAAAATTACTTTATAAAATATTGAACTGATGCCAGTAGTAGCAAATGACCTCTACTATTTATGTATTATTTTAGGTCTAGTAATTGACACATAATCTTGCATGTTTATGAATGCAATCTACTGAGTCACAAGCTCTGCCAACTAATTTATCGGGTGCCTAGGATAGATTGCTTGCAAAGATGGCCTCAACAGTTCCTTCTATGCACTTACCTTTCCAATGTAAATTTGCTCCTTCTTCCTTCAATTTGTTCCCTACTCCTAGAATCTTGAATCCCGTAGGCCTATGACTTGCTTTGATCAAAGGAATGCTGGTGAAATAATCTATGTAACTTCCAGGCCTAGACCTTAAGAGTTATGAAGCTTTCACTTTCACTCCCTTAAAACATTCCCACCACCATTTAAGGAATGTAGGGGTTGAGAACATTCCCACCAATATTTAAGGAATCTGGGAGTCGACCATTTGAGGTTGAATGACCACAAAGAGATAAATGTCGAGTCAATAACCAGCTCCAACCACATGATCAAGTCCCTGGGGAAACTGCTCTTTTCACCCCAGGAGCACACTGAGTATATAATGAAATTGTGTCCTTTAATAAATATTGTGTTATAATTACAGAATATAAAAGCAATCATTCTGAATTCTGAGAGTTTCAAATTTTAATTAATATTTGTTCTAATAATTAGACATTTTGAAAACTTATCACAAATAACATAAACACTTACCCAACTCAATACATCCAGCAATTCCTAGGAGAGATCCTGAACTGTGATACAGAGGGAGGGTTATATAAATAATGTCATCAGCAGTACAGCCAAAAGCCCACAATCCAGCAGAACCCCTTAAAGCCTGTAGCTGACTAATCACAGCTGCTTTTGGTAGACCTAGAAGAAAAGAAAATAACAGGAAATATATATATACATATGCATCATATATATATGATATACATATATATATATACACACATATATATGTATATACACACACACACACATATGTAATAAAAAGAAAGGCTATGCTGGTATCAACTATAATAGTAATTGATACAAAAAAATCAAAATAGTCTATATGCTTTGTAAAGGTGGCATTGCTGACTTTATTAAATTCCCTTTGACAGGTCGCTAAGTAGACTGTATCTCAAATTCTATGTCATTTTATAGTTAGGTCTTTCTGGTTGGATCTAAGATTCTAGGTAAAACATTATTTTTATGCAGGATTTTGAAGGCATTGCTCTATAATCCTCTGACTTCCAGTATACATACTGGAAGTTTTAGTTGTTCTGATTTCTTATTTTTGCATGCAACTTGGTGTTTTCATTTTTGGAATTTTTGGTATCTTTTAATGGTCTTCAGTAGTCTGTAATGTCTGATGACTTAGAGTGGGACTGGTCTTATTCATGTATTTTGCTGGGAAATGTATAAGCTTTTTCAGTCAAGAAACTCATATCTTGCAGTTCCAGGTACTTTTTAAACGTGGCAAAAAAATGTATACAGCCCTTCTTTTTCTTTTTTTATATTTGTCCTTTTGTGCATACTTGTCCTCTTGCATTTGTTTGTTGGTTCATTCTTTTGTCTTTAGAACCCTTGCTCTTTTGGACTGAGTCATTAATTTCCTAATTTTTTCTATACTATTTTCCTTCCCTTATCTTTTAATTTACTTTTTGTGACATTTATCTTCCAAACATGGTATCTCTAAATAGGTATTCCTCTTTTGGTAGTGTGTTATTTTTGTATTATTGATACTTTATTGTCTTAAATCATTCAGAATATTAATAATAAATTTCTTTTTTTTTTTTTTTTTTAATTTGAGTCTCACTCTGTTGTCCAGGCTGGAGTGCAGTGGCGTACTCACAGCCACCTCAGCGTCGACTTGGCGGGCTCCAGCTATCCTTCTGCCTCAGCCTTCCAAGTAGCCGGAACTATAGGCATGTGCTACCACACCCAGCTAACTTTTGATTTATTGTAGAGACAAGGTCTTGCCAAGTTCCCTGGGCTGGTCTCGAACGCTCAGGCTCAGACAATCCACTCACCTCAGTTTCCCAAAGGGCTGGAATTACAGGCTGAGCCACCGAGCCTGGCATCCTAACAATAAATTTCTAAAAATCTTTCCTCTGTATTTTGTCTCTGTTTTCTCCAACATCCTTTAAATCTTTTGGTTTATATTTGTCTCAGTCCACTCTAGGATATATTGATCTTTATTCATTCAAGGATAAATTCCAGAGGATTTTTTTCAAATATCTGGTGTCCTTTGACAGTTTTTACTTAAAAGTGCAGGTACCAAAAAAACAAAACAAACAAACAAACAAAATCCTAACTAAAATCTTTGGATGCCTGAGAGGGACTTACTTACTAGTTGGTTTTGTTGTTCAGGACATTTTGCTAGAGGATCTATCACTATCAGTGTCTTTCAGCTTTTATACATGGAGTATTCAGGCTCCTCATATAAAACCAATCAAGTGTTAAAAAGGAATTAATATGTATACAGGCTTTATCTTATTCCCCTTATTATACAACCTCTGCTCTCCAGAAGTTCATCTTTTCCAGAGAATAAACCTCATGTTTTCTTCCAGGGTAGATGAAGCAATCCAAGGCTATGGTGTTTCTTAAACAGAACTTTCCATAAAGCTTCCTGTTTATAGTTCCACATTTATCTTCTACTCTTTGAGGTACATGGCACCCACATTTCTGAGGCTTTCTGGGGTTATATGGAAGCAAATCTGCTTTCTTCAAGGTTTCATCTTAACCTTTAGTTTCTTAGGCCTGCTGTGTTAGTCATGACATGTATCATCTCTTTCTAAAATTTTATTGCAGTCATCTCTTGTTCCATTATTTCTGTCCTGCCAGTCTATGTATGTGTTCAATCCGCCAGTCTCTAAGCTTGTTACTACTTGTTGGACTTGATTAGGTAGCCTCAAGAAACTAAGGGAGAAGCTGTCTGAGCCTGGACAGTGCAGTCATGCACATATTGACATTTTCCACTTCACTTAGCAAAACTGTTCAACCACAGTAAAAATAAAATAGAACACACACACACCACACACACACACACACACACACACTACTCTTCAGTCTAAAAGATATCAAAATTAGGCCCAAACAGTTTTTTTAAAGTAAGAAAAATTTTACTATGCAATAGTAATTGCTTACAATACTACCTAGGCATAAGAAATTGATAACAGAATACTTTTATTATGTGTAAGTCAAATTCCCAATCATCTTTAATTATAAAAGCCTATTTAGCTGACCATTAATACCATTCAATCTTTCCCAGGAATCAAGTTTAACATTTGTTACAAATTCTCAAGTAGTTTTGTTATTCTTTGTTGTTTTTATTGTTTACCCAAAAAATTAGGAAGTTTAATTACTTGGATTCTATTTTATCTTACTCCAAACCTGTAACGTCTTCAAAACTTCCTATTTGTCACATGATCCACATACTTTAACCAACCTCAGGAAAGCTGGGCTACAGTTGCTTTAAAAAGCAGCCATAGCTGGACTGTGTTTAGGATTTAATATAGAAAACTGTTTTCAATAGATTAACAGATTTTAAATCCAGAAGTTTAATGAGAAACTATTTATACTAATCTCTTCATTTTAGATCTCAGAAATCTGAGGGGTCAGAGAAACTGGCAAAGGTCTTGCCAAAAGAGCCAGTTATACATCATGCACTAAGAGGCCTTGGTCAAGATGTTCAGACACTCCAGTGCCCTTTGTACTACTTAATGTTAAGAAAATCTTTTCAAGTGAGACAATGGTCAAATTAGCATAATGCCTAGTGAGGTTCAAGTTAAAACATTTTACTTTTTCATATAAGCTGTAGGATCTAAGAAAGTTATATCTTCTCTGAGTCATGCTTTCTCAGATGACTGATCAATACGCATGGCAGAAAGTTGCTCAACACTTGCTTTGCAAATGTGTAGCATTCTTTTTAAGCAGTAAAAAGAATTGGATCATACCTGTTGTTCCGGAGGTAAAAATATAAAGCCAGGTAGACTTGAGGCTGGAGACAACATGGTGCCTGCGTGGCACAGGCTCTTCAGATGAGGTGCTTAGTTTTTCTTTGAGTGAAATTATGCCTTGTGGAACAGAATCTTTCATTCCCCAAACACTGATATCTTTTGGGAGGCTTGGAAGGATTTCTTCTATAGTTTCAAGCAAATCTAAAAACCAAAGAAATAGGAACAGGTAAACAAAACTCAGATCATTCACCTTAGGTTTGCTTTTGGGCATTGAAACAGGGATCAAATGTAAATAAAATACTGGTTTTCTTCTCAAGTTAGATGAGTAATATCATAGGCATTTTATGGTTCTGTTTCAACAGGACCAACTAAAAAGGAAATTTAGTTATCACCTGATTGATCAATGCAAGTAGGCCAATTCAGACTGAATTTTAGAGACTCTTCTATCTTAAATTATGTCCCCTTCAATTTTTAAATAATATTGTTTTTATACTCTGTTTGAATCTAAATTCAAGCTATTGCCCTAAAAATATTTCTTGAAATAAAAGTTGGCAGATAGCTTTTCCAAACAAAAAACAAAAACAAAAAAATAACAACAAAAATCCTGTCTGTCACTGTTTAGTTCCAGTGTAACACAATGCATTTGGGAGAATCCCCTGTCTGCTCTGAAATCACAAGATCATTGTGGTTTAGAGACCATTTCTAAGTTAAAAGTTCAGTGAGGAGATTTAGAGATGATTTTTTTTTCTCTGGATCAGAATAATTAAAGGTAACAGCCTTTGAAAGCAAAAAGGGAAAAGAATACCATCCAAAAAAGGCAACGAGACCCATGGTGCACGGGAAAATATGACTGGCAGGTGAGAGTGGCCCCTCCATCAGCAGCAGTAGAATCCAAGGCAGAACAAAAATCAATGAGGAAAAAAGATAGGGGAGCATGAAAATCTGCAGAATTTATATCCTCAGACCCGAAGAATAGGAATCCTGATAAGATCAAAGGTCTGGGTTGAAATTCAGGGTTCAGAACGGAAACAGGCTACTTTCCTTAGAAAGTATTTGCTGTAGAGATAACAGAAGAGAAACTGTTGAGCTGAGATTATATTGAGGTAATCTATGAGACTGAGCCAGACCTTCTTAATCTGAATATTAATGTAGGAGAAAATGTCACCTGCTCTGAAGGAGAGTAGTGGTGAAAAAGAAGGAATGGGTTCTTAATAAGGAAATATCAACTATTAAGGTACCCAGCACCTTATGGATTACAAAAGAAAAAAAAATCATCATTCTTGTAGAGTCTTTTGTGTAAGCTAATGAGGCATCATTTTTTTCCAGAGTAGAGAAGGGTATACAGTTATTTATATTTTTTAACTTTTTAAAAACGAATCCTTCCTTTACTTTAATATGGATCTCTGACAGTGAAAGCCACTTTGTATATTCTACATGGACACTCTGATTATATTCTTATTCCTTTAATATGCTATACTTTTATAAGGTTAAAAGAATTTCTGAGTGCTATATTGCTCATATTAAAATCTGCATTCACATCCTGGGGAATACTAAGCAATGATAACCCACTGGCCTTTTGGAATTAATGCAAGGAGAGCCCAGAATCACTGGCAACCACTGGAAGCTAAAGGACAAGAAAAGATTCTTTCTTGGATCCTTCTAAAGGAGCATGGCTCAACCAACACCTTTATTTTGGACTTTTATTCCCAGAACTGTGAGAGAATAATTTATCTTGCTTTAAGGCACTCATTTTATAGTACTTTATTATAGCAGCCTTAGAAAATCCACCAAGCTTACAGGTTGGTGGACAGTAGAATTGACACTCTAACCCAAGTATAATCAACTCTAAAACTAAACATTTCCTTGTAAATGAAATCAATGCAAAAAAAACCTCTATTAAATGAGAAATAAACTCAGATAATGTTCAAGTACTGTTTATGCAAATACGAAACTTTATACCTAAAGCAATTGTATCTTTTCTAATTTTTATGTCAAACTAAAAATAATCACAAGGTATATTCTGCTTTGAATCTGAATTCAGAGCATTGAACACTGAACATTGAACATTGTCTTGGAAATGTACATCAGCATCTGGTTCTCTGAAAAAGTCATCTGTCAGTCACTGTTTAGCTCTACTCTAATGCAATATGTTAAGGAAAATCTCCTGTGTTTATTTGTAAAAATCTATAACCAAGACTGGTCACAAAGAGGCAGTAAGAGGAATATGTCAGATGAAACTAGGCAGTTCATAAATAAAACCTGAAAGAAATGAGAAGGAAACATAGAAATGATAATGGAGTTGATATGTTGCAGGGGGTAAGGATTGGTGGCTTAAGATGTTTGTTAATATTTTATTTTTACAACAAATCTAAGAATCGACAGAAAACACTTAACATTTACCTCAAGCTGCTGTATACAGATTGCTTGGCAAGCAAAAGTGAAAATCTACAGGGATGATAGAAGGAAAGATAAGTCATAAAGACGAAAAAGCAGAAAAAGCAAAGGATTTAGAGGTTTTTTCCAACTTAGTCTTAGATTTTGTTTTAATGACTTCTTCTGGTATTTTGAACTTATAAGTACAAGTCTCTGAACTGACTCATTTTTTTTTAAACCTTAATTTCAAATCTCGTGTCTGGGATGATAAATTAACAGCACAAACTTATATATGTTCTTAATGAGATATATGTTTAAATTTACAAAATAAGTGCAAAGAAAGTTACAATATAATTAATTGTGGCTCCAAGTCTTTGTTAGAATTGTAGAACCTAAAGAAACAGTATTTACAAGGAGTGATAATGTTTGCAGCAAGAAAAAACGATGTGAGCAGTTTCCTTGGAACCAGAGAAAAATGCAATTTCATTACCTTCATAAGTTAAATTAAACTTACTCATTTGAGTCACTTAGAATTCTCAAATAGAATTTTTTCTAACCTAATTTTTCTTCTATAATGGTAGGAGGTGTGAATGAGAATAGTGAAAATTGAAATAAGTGTGAGAAAAATCGGCTAGGCTCAGTGGCTCAGCCTGTAATCCCATGTTTTGGGAGGCCAAGGTGAGTGAATTGCCTGAGTCTGCAGGTTCGACACCCACCTGGGCAACTTAGCGAGACCTCATCTCTACAATAAATCAAATAATCAATAAAATTAGCCGGTCATGGTAGCGCGCACCTGTAGTTCCAGCTACTTGGAAGGCTGAGGCGGAAGGATTGCCGGAGCCCAGCAGGTCGAGGCTGCAGTGGCCAGGAGCGTGCCACTGCACTCCAGTCTGGGTGATAGAGTGAGACTCCAACTCAAAAAAAAAAAAAAAAAAAGAGTGAGAAAAATCATGTAGAAGACAGAGAATCATTAGTTACTTATCACTGCCGATCTTTCTTAAAATGAAAATTTTTGTTTCATTTTGAAAGTAAATTCTGAATATTAAGTCCAAATACACAATAGTATCTGTTTAAATACTTCAAAGAAACTTGACTTTGTCTTGTAAGGATTTACTCTTCAGTGAAATGTGCTACCACTGAACTGCAAGCACCTCTATAGAATGATGTGTGTTTTACTCTATCCTTCTGCTCACTGCACCGCCACATTCCATGGATACTAGACAGATAACCTGGTTAATGAACTGAGCTCTGCACCATGTGACCCACTGAGGATGCAGGTCATGATAGTAAACTACCACAAGAAAACAAAAGTGTTGGATTTCCTATGACCTTAACCAAGTCTACATTGCAGGCTTCATCTCTCTTTTCAAAGCAGCATATTCTTACAAAAATTATGCATTTTTCTCTCTCACATGCGGTACTGTGTTAAGTGGGATTGCAAATGCAAAAACAGGTAAATGATGATCCCTGACTATAATCCTTAAGCACTTTTTGTGCAAATTGATTTCTTGTTTCTACATCATTTTGTATCTCTTATTCACATTTCCAAGGTTGTAAAATCAATGGGTAAAGATTTCATATACCCTTCTTACCCTTCTTATATTCCATGAGTGTGAATTATACTATTTATGTTGTAATAAACATTCTTTATACTGTATTATTGTACATAAAACAAGCTAATACTTTCAAATGTATAGGAAGGAAACCAACTGATTATAGCTCTTAATACATCAGTAAACCTTTAAACTTTTATGCACTAATAATCCTAATATGCAATTCAGCTACAGACTTCTGGCAAGATGGCGATGGGGCAGTTTGGTCCCTGAGAACCTCCTGGAAAAAGAACACCCATAAAGACTCTCACTCAGCCGGCTCGGTGGCTCAGCCTGTAATGCCGTGCCTTTGGGAGGCTGAGGTGAGTGGATTGCCTGAGCCTGCGGGTTCGAGACCCGCCTGGGCGGCGAGACCTCATCTCGACAATAAATCAAAAAATCAGCTGGGCATGGTAGCGCATGCCTGTAATTCCGGCTACTTGGAAGGCTGAGGCGGAAGGATCGCTGGAGCCCAGCAGGTCGAGGCTGCAATGGCCGGGAGCAGCGACTGCACTCCAGTCTGGGCGACAGAGTGAGATTCCAGCTCAAAAAAAAAAAAAAAAAAAAAAAAGACTCTCGCTCCTGCAGGGGCTATTGCTCTCTTCTGTCAGCCTGCTCTTCGCAGGCTGCTGGGCCGCTGCCTCAGCTGGGCTGCTGCAGCCACTGTTGCCGCTGCTCCCACCTGAGGCAACCCACAGCTCCCAGACCGTGAAACGCCCCCGCCCCAGCACGGGACTATTGAAGCCGCCACCATTGCTGCCATTGTCACAATCCACCCCTCACCTGGCGCCCTGTTCATGGAACTCCTCCCACGCCACCACAGTTGCCTGATCCCTCCTGCCTGGGTGGCCCTCAGCTCCTGCCCCCACGGAGTCCCTCCCCCCAACCCCCTCCCACTGCTCCCCCCAGCCTGGCCCGAGTAACCCAGTGCTATGCTGGCCTGCATCACCTGGCAATCTCCTATTCTATATTCTTCCTTCCCCAGCTCCACTCAGCGGAAAAAGAGATCAGCAAGAGCCATGAGACCAGCTCCACCCAGCCCAGGCCATCCCCCAGCTTGGGAACCAAAGTAACAACATCAAAATGAGAGGGACAGAAGCCCCTCCCCCATGCTAGATTGACACAGGGCAGTTCTGAGCGCTAGATTTGGCAGGCAGTTCAGATCTGAACCACCCTCCAGAGCAGCCCAGGGGCTACTGACCCTAACTGTGAGCAACTCCATCAGCCTGCAATGAAAACTAGAAATCAGAGCTGAAAGGACATTGGACTTAAAGAAAATGTCTGAGTGTGCTTGGTTCCCTTGTTATAATTTTTTTTTCTTTGTTTGTCTAACCCATCTTTTTTTCCCTCTTCTCTCTCTTCTTACTGTTATCAATAATGTTTTCACACTTGCTTTGGTTCTGTTAGTTTACTGACTTTATTCTATTCTATTTTATTTTTTTCTCTTTAGACCTCATGTTTGTATAAGGGAATAGTACACCAATAAGGAGGTTGGTTGACTTGTATGTCTGTGTGATTGTATGTTTTAGTTTTTTTGTATGTTTGTTGATTTCTTTGTTTTTTAACTCATATCTGCCTTTGTGTCTCTTTTCATTTGTTAGTTGATATGTTTGTCTGTTTTCCCTCTTACTCTTCTCTCTCTCCACCTTCCTCTTCCCTGCACTTCCTGCTCCATTCTTTTTCTTTTTCTTATCTCATTTTGCTTTCAGGGAGTAAATCTCCCATGGACAGATCTCAAGGCAGTGGGATGTGGTTCCTGATTATCCACACACCTGTCAGGGGATACTGGGATCTGCAGATAGATTTAGAATCACAGCTCCCCCCTCAATTAAATCTCAAAACTGCAAAAAGGATCACCCCCAACCTACAGTCTAGCTTCAGAATTAAATAAAGCCAGAGGATATACATAAGGAAAAATAGGAGATTGAACAAACAGAAGTAAAAGCAACCCCTCCACCCCTAGACAACAGAATTAAAGAAGACAGGGAGGAAAAAAAGGAAAAAGTGGGGAGGAAAATCTACACAAATGAAGAAAAACCAAAAGAAGAATATAGGTCTCACACAGAACCCTGGGAGGTCAGACACTGAGAAAAAAGACTTCAGAACACAAACAATGAAGAGTGAAGAGCCCCCAGAATAACTGGTCATTTATGACAAACCCAGACATTAAGACATTAATAGAGAGAATAAAAAAATTGAGGAGAGACAAGAGGAAAATAGGAAGGAGTTGATAACTGAAATAATAGCAGTAAAGAATACTGTGATTGAAATAAATAACTAATAAGCATGGAAAGCAAAATTCCCCAAGCAGAAGAAAGACTCTCAGAGCTTGAAAACCAAAATATAGAACTAACCCAAACTGTCAAAAACATAGAAAAGAAGCTTAAAAAGACAGAACAAAACCTCCAAGAGATGAACAATTACTTCAAGAGACCAAACCTAAGAGTAATAGGACTTCCTGAGGCAGAAAGAAAGACAGAGATCACCCTGGAACAAGCATTCCATGAAATTATTCAAGAAAACTTCCCTCATCTCATCAGTGATGCAAAAACTCAAACACAAGAGATTCAGAGAACCCCTGTAAGACAACAAATGAGAAGACCAACTCCCATATACATAATAATTTGCCTAAACAAAGTAGGTATACAAGAAAAAATCCTAAAGGCAGCAAGAGAAAAAGGTCATACTACCTACCAGGGAAGACCAATTAGAATAGCAGCAGATTTATCTACAGAAACTCTTCAGGCTAGGAGAACTTGGAGCCCAATCTTCAAAGTTCTCAAAGATAAACAATTTCAACCAAGAATAACCTACTCAGTCAAGCTAAGTTTAATCAGTGAGGGAGAATTAAAATCTTTCCCAGACATCCAATCCCTAAAAAATTACCTCTAGACCACCTCTACAAGGAACCTCTACAAGTAACACTTAAGAAAGTATTAAACACAGAAGAAAAGGAGAAAAGAATGACAATGTCCTTCACAAGAGTACAGGAAAAAGATGGAAAACACACATGAATCAACCCCCAAATCAAAAGAAAGACAACAAACAAACAGGAACAACAACAACTCTATAAGAACCTCATGACAGGGATAAACCCTTACGTTACAATAATTAGCCTGAATGTGAATGGACTAAATACACCACTGAAAAGACACAGAATGGTGGACTGGATAAGAAACCATGACCCCATTATTTACTGCATCCAGGAGACTCATCTCACTACAGGGATGTACACAGACTCAAAGTTAAAAGATGGAAACGAGTTTCCAGGCAAATGGATCACAAAAGAAGGCAGGAGTTGCAATCTTAATATCAGACAAAACAACCTTTATGCTATCAGAAATTTTAAAAAGATGCAAAAGGACACTACATGATGATAAAAGTTTCAATCCATCAACAAGAAATATCCATCCTAAACATATATGCACCCAGCACAGGAGCACCAGCATTTATATAATTACTAAATAAACTTAAAAAAAAAGATATTGAATCTAACACTATTATAGCAGGGGACTTGAATACCCCACTGACAGCCCTGGATAGATCACTGAGACAAAAAATCAACAAGGAGATCCAGAACCTAAACTTGACACTTGACCAAATGGACTTAGTAGATACCTACAGATTAATCCATTCAACAACCACAGAATATACATTCTACTGATCACCACATGGAACATAATCCAAGATAAATCACATCCTTGGACATAAATCAAGCATAAACAAATTCCATAAGGTCGAAATCTTGCCATGCACATTGTCAGACCACAGTGGAATAAAAATAAATATCAAAACCAACAACATCTTCCCAAAGCCCACAAAGACATGGACGCTAAACAGCATGATGTTGAACAACAACTGGATCAACACTGAAATCAAAGAAGAAATTGAAAGATTCCTGGAAACAAATGAAAATGAAGAAACATCTTACTAAAACCTCTGGGATGCCATGAATTCAGTTCTAAGAGGGGAATTTATATCTCTATGAGCAGACATCAAGAAAATGGAAAGATCACAAGTGAAGAGCCTAACAACCCAAGAGAGCTGGAAAGAGAAGACAATCAAAACCCCAACTTTAGCAGAAGAATCCAAATCACAAAAACAAGAGCCCAAATTGGGACATAGAAGACAAAAATATCATAGAAAACATCAGCAAAACAAAAAGCTGGTTCTTTGAAAGAATTGACAAGATTGATGGGCCCCTAGTCAGAATGACCAAGAAAAAGAGAGGAAAAGCCCAAATAAACACAATCAGAAATACAAAAGATCAAATCACAACTGATCCCAAAGAAATATAAAAGATTATCAGAAACTACTATGTACATCTATATGGAAACAAACTTGATAACCTAGATGAAATGCAGGACTTTCTGACATCACACAACCTCCCCAGGTTAAAACAAGAAGACATTGAGACACTAAATAGGTCAATAACAACCCAGGAAATTGACTGTCATACAAAAACTGCCTACGAAAGAAAAAAAAAAAAAAAAAAAAAGCCCTGGACTGGATGGCTTTCCAGCAGAATGCTACAAAACATACAAGGAGGAGCTGATATCAATCCTATTGAAAGTATTCCAGGCAATTAAGAAATATGGAATTCTCCCCAAATCGTTTTACGAAGCTAACATTACACTGATACCCAAACCGGGTAAAGACCCAACAAAGAAAGAGAACTACAGACCAATATTCCTTATGAACATAGATGTAAAAATCCTCAAAAAGATTCTAGCAAATCGGATCCAAAAACCACATCTCAAAAATCATCCACCATGACCAAGTAGGCTTCATCCCCAGGATGCAGGACTGGTTCAACATTCACAAGACCATAAATGTAATTAAATACATCAACATATGTAAAAACAAGAACCACATGATTACCTTATTAGATGCAGAAAAAGCTTTTGATAAAATCCAGCATCCCTTCTTGATAAAAACCCTCAAACACCTAGGAATAGAAGGAACATACCTCAAAATAGTAAGTGCCATCTATGACAAACCCACAGCTAACATACTGCTAAATGGACAGAAACTAGAATCATTTCCCCTAAAAACTGGAACAAGACAAAGTTGCCTACTCTCACCCCTCTTGTTCAATAATGTGTTGGAAGTTCTAACTCAGGCAATTAGACAAGTGAAGGAAATCAGGTGTATCCAAATAGGAAAAGAGGAAGTCAAGTTATTTCTCTTTGTTGATGATATGATCCTAAACGTTGAAAATCCAAGAGAATCTGTCAAAAACCTGCTTGCACTGATAAAGACATTTGGCAAAGTCTCAGGGTACAAAATAAATATGCAAAAGACAGTTGCATTTCTATACACCAACAACAAGGAAGCAGAGACCCAAATTAATAGCACAATACCATTCACAATAGCCACCCACAAAATGAAATACCTCGGCATCTTCCTAACCAGAGAAGTGCAAGACCTTTAAAATGAGAATTATAAAATACTGCTCAAAGAAATACAAGAAGACACAAACAAGTGGAAAAATATTCCTTGCTCATGAATAGGAAGAATCAACATTGTTAAGATGTCCATCCTACCAAAGGCAATCTACAGACTCAATACAATACCCATTAAGTTACCAACATCATTCTTCTCAGACCTAGAAATGACAATACAGAAATTCATATGAAAACATAAATGACTATGAATAGCCAAAACAATCCTTAGAAAAAGAAGCAAAGCAGGAGGTATCACACTTCCAGACTTCAAACTTTACCATAAGGCTACCGTAATCAAAACAGCCTGGTATTGGTACAAGAACAGGCACATAGACCAATGGAACAGGATAGAGATTTCAGAAACAAAACCTCAACTCCTCAATCAACTCATCTTTGACAAAGCCTCCAACTACAACCACTGGGGAGAGGAGAACCTATTCTGTAAATGGTGCTGGGAACACTGGCTGACCACATGCAGAAGATTGAAATAGGACCCCTACCTATCACCATACACAAAAATTAACTCTAAATGGATCAAAGATCTAAACGTAAAACCTCAAACTATAAGAATCTTAGAAAACGCAGAAGACACCCTTATGGAAATTGGAACTGGCAGCCAATTCCTATTCAGAACCCTAAAGGCCAATACCTTAAGAAATGAGATAGAGCCGGGTTCGGTGGCTCAGCCTGTAATCCCACACCTTTGGGAGGCTGAGGTGAGTGGATTGCCTGAGCCCGCGGGTTCGAGACCTGCCTTGGCAGTGAGACCTCATCTCTACAATAAATCAAAAAATCAGCCGGGCGTGGTAGCGCATGCCTGTAATTCCGGCTACTTGGAAGGCTGAGGTGGAAGAATCACCGGAGCCCAGCAGGTCGAGGCTGCGGTGGCCGGGAGCAGCCACTGCACTCCGGTCTGGGTGACAGAGTGAGACTCCAACTCAAAAAAAAAAAAAAAAAGAAAAGAAATGAGATAGACAAGTGGGACCTCATCAAATTAATGAGCTTCTGCAAAGCAAAAGAAACCATCAAGAAAGCAGGGAGACAGCCCACAGGATTGGGGAAAAAAATTAGGATCTACAAGGAACTCACACGCTCCTAAAGGAAAAAACAAACAAACAAACAACCCTTTAAAAAGTGAGCAAAAGATATGAACAGATGAACAGACACTTCTCAAAAGAAGAGATATGGGCAGCCAACAGACACATGAAAAAGTGCTCAGTTTCAGTCATCATCAGAGAAATGCAAGTCAAAACCACATTGAGATACCACCGAACCACTGTAAGAATGGCCATCATTAATAAAACAAAGAACAACAGATCCTGGTGAGGATGTGGAGAAAAAGGAATGCTTCTACACTGCTGTTGGGAATGCAAACTAGTACAACCTCTTTGGAAGATAGTGTGGTGATTTCTAAAAGAACTAGAGATTGACCTTCCATATGACCCAGCAATTCCCCTTTTGGGAATATACCCAGAGAAACTCAAATCATTCTACAAAAAAGATACCTGCACACATATGTTTGTTGCAGCTCTAGTCACAATAGCAAAAACATGGAACCGACCATGTTGCCCATCAAAGCTGGACTAGATTAAAAAAAGGTGGTACATATACACAATGGAATATTATGCAGCCTTAAAGAAGGACAAATATATGGACTTTGCAGCAACTTGGATGGATTTGGAGTTGATCATACTCAGTGATTTATCTCAGAAACAAAGAACAGAGTTCCATATGTTCTCACTCATAAATGGATCTTGAACAATTATAATGGTATAAGAAAGTGATTTGCAGTAGTGGGAAACTGTCAGGGGAGGGGGAATGGGATTGGCAGTTGAGGGAAACTGCTAGGGGAGGGAGGGGCATGCCTCACAATAAGGGTACCTGCATAATCAGTGTTTATATACCTAACCCTAAAATGTACCACACATCTTTATAATAAAAATGAAAAAAAAAAAAAAAGAAATTCAGCTACAAATGGTTAACTTTAGCTTTCCATACTGCAAAACAAAAGTAGATTCTAAAGTGAAATTAGAGATCTTACCACATGCTTATCACTGCCATCCTACTATGTAAAGTAGCTAACAGACTTGTCACAGAATGCATTGGTAGGCTAAGGTTTCTAAGACAACTGATCCTTAAACTAGCGATGTCCTAAAGCAACTCATATTGGGATACAAATGTTAGTTATTTACATATAGCCCAGAAGCTTATTTTCTCACAAATAGTGTGCCAGCTACTTTTTAAAAAGATTGAATATAAGGAATTCAAAGGCAACTGAAAGAAAAATTAACTAACTTGTCTAAGTTAATAAATGATAGAGTTTTAATTCAAGTGTACCAAATTCTAAAATCTATTGTGCAAAATTTAAGACTTATACTATATTGCTGTTAATTATAATTATTTTCAAAATCAATTATCTCAATATGATTTTTTGAATAATTCTTCCTTTTTTCATTGACAGGTAATAGGTGTTAGTCATTAATTCCACTTAATTCTCTATCTGGTTTTGTGACTAAACCATACTTTTTAATTAGTGTAGGTTTATAATATCTTTACAGAGTTATTTGTGCTAGTAATCTATTATTAATAAAAAAATTATTTTGCTATTTTCACCTTTTTTTAAGACAAAGCTCACAGTCAGGTTGTCAAAAAAAAATTGTTTTGATACAGTTTGAATATAAAGATATTTGACTTGTTTTTCCTCTTTATGGATATTACATGGACCACAACCAAAGAACAATAGAGAAAATAGTTCATCTGATTGTTTTTCAAATTGTATCATTTATGAAGTAGTAGATAACTTCAGATTGCTTTTGTTATGTATATCTTTCCTATTTATATAAAATAAAAATTAATAATATTCTTAGAAAAAATACAAATCAAAATATGTATTTGAACAGTCTATAATGTGATACTGGTGAAGTCAACTGAAAGTCACTTTAACCTGACAAAAAAATTTATACTAACAAAAAGTTGATTGAACTCACTTCATCTATTCGTCTCAGAATTTTAATGTGCTATTTGCCAAGATAACTTAAAGATTTATAAATCATATTTCTCATGAATCTACAAGGTCATGTTTAGTTGTGACAAAAATAAATTACTTTTTCTTAAAAATATAATGATTCAGCATTAAGTGTTAGCTTTATTCTGTTTATAGGATCAGGGATTGGAGTCTGTGAGAAAGAAGTTAAGACTGGGAAAAGTTAAAATCTGGGAAACAGGAAAATTTCCCAAGAATGGGTTCCAATGTATATTGTGAACCCTATCAACTTTTCATATGTATATATTTTTTTCCCCACAAAGCATTGGAATTCTAGGTTAATTCCTTAGAGTATGAGATTTTCTTCTTTCTTTCTTTCTTTCTTTCTTTTTTTTAAGATGTGGGGTAGAATTCAGGGTTAGGTATACAAATGTTCATTATGCAGGTACCCTGTTGATGAGATGTGCCTCCCCCACACCCCGGAGAATATGGGGTTTTCAACTAGGTAATCTGGATTCAAATACTGCTTCTACCACTTGCCAGTCAAGTGAACTACTGTTGTTATTATTACTACTATTGTGTGTGATGATGATGATGAACCCAGACTCATTAAATAGAGAGTTGAAGGTTGAAAGGAGGATATCATAGACACTGGAAGGAAGAGGAACAGACTGGGAATACAGGACCTTACATGGGAGAAGTGCTTCTGGGAATTCTGGTCTATTTTGTTTCCAAGTCAAACTACTGCTCTTCCTCTTCCTACCAAAAATGGGTATAACTAATCAGGGTGAGTTGGAACTTCATTCCTCACTTAACACAACAAATTTCTCAAGGAGCAAGAAACCAAATTGATGTATAACAGATGTACAAGCTTTTCTATTGTGGTAACATGTTCTTTCTTGGCACAATTTTAATTGCCTTGAATGTATGCACAACAAGTTTGCAAGTGGGCTCATGTGTTTTCATTCTTAACTATTCCCACATTTTTTAGGGGCACAGACGGCATATTTACTGTAAGCCATAAAATGCAAAAAAGGAAAAATATGAACACTTCATTTGATGTTATTCCAAGAGAGTTCCTGTTGCCAACGAATAATTATCACTGAATTGGGACAAAATGGCATGTTGTATCTGGCTTTCTATTTTTCAGTAACAAAGTGAGGAATTAAAAGAGTGAATGCAGAGCAAAGCCCTGTATACACAGTTAGACTCATCACTAAGTAGATTATATTTATTAATTGCCTTTTTAAAAAAGGCAATTTTACGTATATAATAAAAGCAATTTTACATATATAATTTTACATAATATATGTAAAATTGTTCTTTTTTTAAAAGGCAATTAATTCCAAAATAGTATTTATGTAAGATTACCATTCCTCATGTCCTCTTAGTTATTAACAGGAAAATAACTCTCTTCTTTTTGACCAGAGAAGAGTTAACCACCTCACTCCAAACTTGTTTCTGACAGCATTTCAGTCTTGGTCACTGAGAGTAGTTGTGATTGCACTGGGAAGGGCAAGACAGTTGCTTCAAGTCAGTTCACTAGGGTTGTATGATACATTGCCTGAGTCTCCCTCCACACAGTCCTGCACTTACAACAAATCTTAAACACAGAGGCCTGGGAAAAAAACTGATGTCTCTGTCATCATGCAATTAGAAATAATTACAGCAACCACTTATTGAATATACATTATGGTCCAGGTATTCCACTAGGTCTTTTACATTTATCTCACTCAAGGACCAATGATGTTAATTAATCATCAAACTTAGTTGGAATAGCCTACTACACACCTAGGCTATAAGGCATAGCCCATTGCTCCTAGGTTACAAACTTGTATAATATGTTACTGTACTGAATACCATAGTTCATGGAGAACTATGGAACACTATGGTCTAAACATTTTTAAACATTAAAGAGATACAGTAAACACATGGTATTAAAGTCTTGTGAGACTACTATCACATATGCATTCCATCATTGACTGAAATTTTACCTTGTATAACAATTTTGCCTTGTATTTTTAAGTTATATCCCCTGACATTATCTATTCAGTGATTTCCAGGTAGCTTCAAATATTAGTGTTGCTTGTTTGAAATAGGACTCTGAACACAGTATTTTGAAAAGTTATAGAAAAATTACATTTTTAATGTTATGCAAAACAAGTTTTAAGCAGGTTTTATAGGCTAGGTCAGATAATATCCAGGGTGATAGGTAAAGTTTCCATCATGACTGACATCTGAAAACAGTCTTCAAGGAAAAGATATCAGTTGCCACCAGGCAAATGTTATTCTTGTTACTGTCATTAACAAACGATCAACAGTTGTCATTTACTCAAGGCTGATTATAATAAGGCACTCCCAGTGGTTCTGAGAGGTAGGTGTAGTGCTATATTTTGAAAACTGAGAGGGAAATAAATTAAATAACTTGTTTTAGATAGGCACAGGTTAGTAGGTTGCAGAACATTAACCCAAAATCTAGTCTCTAATTTAAGACTCTGTTGTACTATATAGTCCAGTTTCTGGGACTGTCAATTCCATTTTGATATAACTATTCAAGCTACATAAAATTTGAAAATAAAAGTTGCTAATACTAGTGCAAGTTTTTCATACACAGATAATTAGGAAAAAAATCAAAATTTTATAAAACTATTATTTCCTTTCCACATAGTCTGAAGATTCAAAAATACTTGCAAAGAAGTCTTACACTGTGTATTTTGAGTTAGAAGATCCTTCGAGTGGCATGTCAAATTTCCCAGGGAAACTTCAGCACTTATTGGGCAAAAAAAGTGTTTTAGATTAAACTTGGACATTTATCCTCAATTTTTCTTCTCTAATATTGCTAATGTTGTCTGCAGCCAAGATTATCATCTACTGATCTATGCTTTTCTTTTTGCTAAGAAAAACAGAATGTTGAGATGCTTATATGTCATTTAAAAGTTATATGCAATTATCTCTACAACCTTTGGCGTATTAGCCATAATAATGATGTTGATGATTATAATTATCCTTTCCACTTTAAAGTACTTTATAGATTACAAAATGTTTTTACATATTATTTTTTATGATTCTCACTACAGCAATGAGAGGTAGATGTTAGGCTTATTTTAAGGATAAGGGAAGTAAAGTTGTAATGGGCAAGTAATCTTCTCAAGCTCACACATCTAGGCAAGGCAGCATGCAGGCTGGAGTCTAGATTTTCTGATGCTAAATTGTAAAAACTTCTGGATTTCGTCCTCCTTTCTGCTTTCTGCTTCTGTTCTTTGCCTCATATCCTTTCCCCTTTCCTTTTCTTCCTTGTCCCCCACCCCTTTCATTTTCTTTCTCACTTTCTTTCTATTCATCCACCTTCTCTTGGTTCCTTTTCCACTGAACCCACCTGTCTCAGGTATGCTATGACTATTTACAGCAACACAATGGAATCATAAATTTCTCTTTGCCAATCTGTAAACAGATATTAGTGCAGCCTTGAGGAAAAGGTCAAGAAGTAGATTGAAATTCTTTGAACTGAAGAAGTTTGCTTTGTTCACTGATAAATTCTCAGGACTTAGCACAAAGGAAATATTCATAAATATTCATAAATATTTATTGCCTGAATGAATGAGCTAATGAATGACCTGGCAAAAACTATAAGATACATATGAGCGCTTGGTAACTTTTAATATACTTGCATATTTTTGCTAATTGTCCACTCTCTACTGTTCATTTGGTAACTGCTTTTTTTTTTTTTTTTTTTGGAGTTGGAGTCTCACTCTGTCGCTCAGACCAGAGTGCAGTGGCCGCTCCCGGCCACCGCAGCCTTGCCTACTGGGATCCGGCGATCCTTCCGCCTCAGCCTTCCAAGTAGCTGGAACTACAGGTGCGCGCTTACCACACACGGCTAATTTTTTGATTTATTGTAGGGATGAGGTCTCGCCAAGTTGCCTGCTTTTAAGAGTAGGGATATGGTTGAGTTTTTTGTTGTTGTTGTTATATTGATATCAATGTCACTAAGTTTTAGAATCACCACTATCAAAAGATACGAAATCTTTTAGCCACATCAGGCATCCACAGGGTTTCAGATTTACCAGCAGGTAGTATATATTGTTTCTATTTTCTTAATATACCATATATTAAATCATTATAATTATAAATAGATAACTTTTAAAACTATTAATATTACCCTGAACTCTTGAGTTTTGATAATATATATATATATTTTTTTGAGTTGGAGTCTCACTCTGTCGCCCAGACTGGAGTGCAGTGGCCGCTTCCGGCCACCGCAGCCTCAACCTGCTGGGCTCCGGCGATCCTTCCGCCTCAGCCTTCCCAGTAGCCGGAATTACAGGCATGCGCTACCATGCCCGGTTGATTTTTTTGATTTATTGCAGAGATGAGGTCTCGCCGCCCAAGTGGGTCTTGAACCCGCGGGCTCAGGCAATCCACTCACCTCAGCCTCCCAAAGGCGCGGGATTACAGGCTGAGCCACCGAGCCCGGTTTGAGATTTGATAATATTTTATGGCTCCAGTTTGAAGGATTTTGGATTTCTTTTCATAAGTAAAACTATTTTGTCTTCTCTATAAACACACAATAATGCATGCAGTCTCACACTGGTAGTTTTTTTGAACTATTGCATTCGACTGTGCAGGTGATGTTCTGATTAATAATCAAACCATTTTAATGTTTGATTATTAATCAGAACAGTTTTATGGAAAGTAATTCTCCAAATGACTCTCAGGCATAAAGGCAACTGCTTTGTAAAGACCAAGGGGAAGAGTTAAAGAAAAAATAAAGATCCTTTTAAGTTTTATGGAAAGTAATATGTTTCCAGATAATTAAAGTAAGTAGCTCATGTGAATTTTTGTTATCTATGTACATATCCTTATATAATACCTATTGTACATTCCAGGTAGTTTCTAAATTTTTCCTTGTATTTAGTAGAATGGTTGTTTTACATTTGTTTGTTTGTTTTTGTTTCCCATTTTAGACTTAACTAGGGTCAAAGATTACCTCCATTCCAAAATAAAATGATTGATTTTAACAGGGAATTTTAGAGGATTCATGGTTTAGTAGCTGGAAAAGGCAGTGTTTTTTTAAGCACTGATGCATGTACACTTTTTTCTTTACTAACCATGGAGACTGACTCTGGGATTGTTATTTATAATATCTGCTGAGCATGTGTTTACTGTAAGAATGATGCCTGAATACTGGCAGGAGCAAAACCCGTTTAAAGGGAAATTGTACTTCTTTAGAGAGGTAACAAGGCTGAATGTGAGAAATATACATCTTGATGTTAGACACACATGGACTTGAACCCTCACTCTGCCGTAACTGACTGCTAATATACAGTAGGTAATAATGACATTTTGGTGAACAATGGTACACATACAGTACAGCAATCCCATTAAATTATAATATCATTTGTTTATTGTACTTTTTCTATTTTCTGCCTAGGTACTTTCTATATTTCGATACATAAGTACTTACCATTGTGTTACAATTGCCTACAGTTTTTGGCATAGTAACATGTTGTACAAGATTGGACCCTAGGAGGGATAGGCTATACCATGCAGCCTAGGTGTGTAGGAGGCTATACTATCTAGGTTTGTGTGAATACATTCTATGATGTTCGCACAATGACAGAATCACCTAATGATGCATTTCTTATAACGTGTCCTCTCATTACATGATGCATGGCTGTATACACTAGTCTTTCTTATAGATAACACCAAATAAAGTTGGAGCAGCAAAATCCAAAAGAGATTCCATATAAAAAGTCCAGGGATTACTCTATATCATATAGCAATCATTTTAAGTCACCAAAGATCTAGCTAGTACATACCAGGCATTCAACTAGCCACTTTACAAAAGTTATTTCATTTAATCCTCAGAATTACACTGTGAACTAGATGGTATTTGTGAACTAGATGGTATTATCACCATTTTAAAACTAAGTAAAGTGAGATCCAGGGTAACTGATGATTTCTTTTACTTCATAGTTAGCAATTGTCAGATCACATATGATATACAGATCTGTCGGGCTTATCTCTGTCTGAACCACTTGACTTGTTTTTCCCTGGAGAACATAATGATTTAATAGTACATTATAATAGTACATTATAAAAGGGCATCTAGTAATAATTAAAAAAATCTGAAATTTAAAGTTCTAAAAATAATATGTATATATTGCTCACCAATGATACTCAAGGTGCCAAAAATACAGTATTTTGGAGTAAGAGCTTAAAATACAGAAAATTTACCATGATATAAGTAACCTACATTTTACCAAAAAAAAAAATCTATTAATCAAAATAGAATTGCTCCATCTTTGAAAAACATATATCTAATTTATATGTGGTGGTATGTCAAAAGGAATGGTTGGTTTCTCCAGCGACCTACTTACTGAGCCAATTGACTAAATGGTCTTGGCTTAAAACTCCAGCATTCCAAAGTGACTTTTTTAAAATGCAAAAACTGACTGTTGGTGTTAAAAACAAAAACAAGGAAACAATGCAATTAGTTATTGGCAAGCAAAGTAAAAGCTGGCACAAGTTAGACTGCAAAATTAATTGGTCCTAATTAAGTATCAATTCAGTCAACAGCAAAGTATGAATGCCCTATTTTGAAAGGTAACCAGCCCTATGCACTTTAAGAAGAATCCTCACAAGACCAGCTTTGGGATGCTTCTCAGATTGGCCTCAATATCATGGTCACAGAAATCTTTTTAGATATACTATATTTATCTCTTAGTTTGCACTTCTAAAGGGAATTTATGGTTTTATCAATTTTTAGCACAATTTGGGATTTATATGTGCTCATGGGTCCTCTACTCCTGTGGCCTAAATAAGATAAAATCATTGCTTGAGAGTAAACATTTTTATCACTTTATCAAGGCATAAGTTAAGCTGGAAGGACAACAAGAACTAAAAAGAGTGATAGCCTTGAAGGGTTAGTTCTTTTTCTGTATATTGTCTAACTCATTTTTGTGTGATGTGAAAATACTATATGATAAAGGCTACCCGGATAGTTCTATACCACAAAGATCACCATTGTATAAACATATTTTTCCATACTGCTCTGTGTCTAAAAGCTTTATATGGGTTATCAATATGCATCTATTTCTATAATCTAAAATACTTAAGTATGTTCACTATTGCCCTTGCATGGATCCTATTATTTCCATACCTACCTACCACCGTGCAAGAGGAATCTTCATTAAACCATTTAAGACTATCTTTGTTAATTAGATACTAAATAAAAGACTTTTCTTCTCAGTTCAGTGTAAACATGTGCACGCAAAGACATTCTACCTCCAAGGTGGGGGGAAGAGGAAAGGTAGAACTTATTGAAAGAAAGAAGATAACGCACAGATAGGGGCAGAGGAAGAGAGAGAAAGAAGCCTAGAGTTTGCCAAGAGCCCGCCTACTGGCTTGCTAGTGGGAGCCCAATCTTGCTAGGCAAATCCTAGCTTGCAGACAGTGAAATAAGAGCAGACATGAAGACAGGAATTCATGAACTTCTGATTAAACATATCTGTTCTGTAAATGCAGTCACCCTTGATAAAGTTACTATTAAGAGGTAGATATTCTACAATGGAGTACGATAACTTTCCTATTCATCAATTTCTGAGCTGATAAAATTCAAAATTGACCAAGTTCTATACCTTTGTGTCCTTGCACTCATTGAAGTACTAATAGCAATAAAATCGGCTCCTTCCCCAAATGATAGGAAGTAAGGTTTTCATAAAAGTTCTCTGAAACTATCTTGCTATTTACTAACCTGCAACAGAGTAAGTGCTTGAAGGGGGGGAACAGGTGTTAAACCACTAGTCACAGAACCATAATACTACTGCAGACCCCAAACACACACCCTCCATCACCTGCCCAAAGTATCAGTGATGAGCTATTCTAAAGAAGAAGGAGGCAAGAATGTAGGCAGGTTGCCTGCACAACCACACCACACTCCAGGCCTCTCCACATCATTTTCTTTCTCTAAGTTCTACCCTTCTTCCACTTCCCCACCATGGTGTTAGAATGTCTTTGAGTGCGCATGTATACACCGAACTGCAAAGAAAAGTCGTTGGTCTAGTGTCTAAACAAAGAGCTTAGGAAGGTGGACTGCTTAGCAAAGTGGAATGGAAATATGAGAAATGATACTTATTTCTTATCATCTTAAATGGTCTACGCATATTCGTCTTGCGTGGGAGCAGATAGGTATGGAAAGAGCGCCACATCACTCTGCACAAGCACACCCCGTACTCTACCTGCGCCCACCACGAGCGCTGCCGGCCCACAGGTGCGGATGCAGTTCAGGAGGGAGTTGGAGCGGATGTTGGAGTTGAGGAAGGCCACCACGCAGCCCAGCTTGGCCAGGCCGAACCACACATGGACGAAGTCGGGCTCATTGCTCATGAGCAGAGCCACAGTGTCCCCTTTCTTCAGAGAGGAATGGTTCAGGAAGACGTGGGCCACTCTGCTACTCGTTTTGTCCACATCCTGATAGGTGTAGATGTCTCCCTCATAGATGATAAAAGGTTTCCGGGGGTGCCTTTGGACACGGCTCAGGAATTTATCCAGGACGGTGACCAGCTCCCCTCTCTGCTTGTACATCTCCAGCCGAATTCCATGTCGCACCACCTTCAGCAGGAACCAAAAGTCGTCCCAAAAGTAAGGGAACAAGAGTTTCTGCACGAAGTGCAGGAAGACTATTCCAGCCCCTAGTCCTGTTAGCCATGACAGGAGCATGGGGCCACAGAGCCAGAAGGCAGTCCTGATTTTAGTCCTACCAGCGTCCTTCTCCCCAGGCGCAGCTCTCCACGGAGCCCGCAGGTCCTCCCTGTCCAGGGCTAACACCTGCAGTTCTTGACAGCTTTTCCGGGGAGATCCTGCGAAACGGAATCAGATGTTTGCACCGAGAAGGTCGCTCCAAGGGATTCTGGAGATAAGACTGGGACACCAGGCAGCTGTAGAGCAGAAAGCCCCTGGTTCCGGTGAGAAACCAACACAGGCCCCCGCGAGGGCCTCGGAATCTAGCAGCCGCTCACAGCACCCGCCCCCCACACCCCGCTCCGCCCCTGACGGCGGTCCCGGGCTTGCCCGGCGCTCCGGGACTTTCCAGCCCCCTTCCCTGTCCGGGCTGGGTCAGTCCTCCGTGCCTCTGCGACCTCAAGCAAACCCCACTAAGTTGGGCCAGGGTCAGATGCTCGTCTCCCTGGGAGAGTCCTCCGCCCCCCCCCCGCGCGCGCCTGTGACCTGGAGGCTGAATGCCAGCCGGGGAAGCTGGGGTGGCGGTGACTGAGAAGCTCAGCGGTTGGCTGGCTCTACCGCCAGAAACCACGCAGGGTCTCTTTCAGGGCTCTGCAACACTGTCCCAGCCCCTGTCAGTCCCGGGAGTGCCCCTGGACGCACCGGGTCCCGGAGAGCCGCTCCCGGGGGCCACCGCGCCCGCTGGAAGGAGCTGTCCCAACCGCAGCAGCAGCTCGGGCTCCGAGTGTCCTCGCTTGGGCTGATGTCTCTCTTCCCCGAGCCGCGGCGGGGGTGTTGCCCGCTTGCCTCCTGCCTCTGGGCTTCGGGCCAGCCCTAGCCCCGGGTTCACGAAGCTGGAACAGCCTGAGCCCTCCCGCCGGCTCCTCCCTGGGCGCGCGTCCCGCCACCCCGATATGTGTGCTTCGGGGCCAGCTCGCACCCGAAGGACGCGGCTCGCGGCCGGGGCATCCGGCCGGGAACAGGACAGTCCCTTAGAGGGAAAGCCAGGATCCGAAAGGCTTGGGGTCACAGAGGACCCTGGCTGTGCAGGGGCCCTGGCGAGGCTGGTAAGGTAGAATAGTGATACACAAGAGGCCATTCATTGAATCAACAATGAGTGGGGAGTAAACTACAAAATGGAAAGAATGAGACACACGAGAAAAGGGGGCGGGGTGCGGGGGGGGGATCACACTGCATGTGATCGTGCCGTTGCACTCCAACCTGGGGAACAGAATGAGACCTCGACTCAAAAAATAAAATAAAATAAAATAAATGTAAATGCCGATTATTCTGTGTCCTTAAAAATAACACCATTTCCCATCCCCCTCCCACCCCCAGTTAAGTCATTTAAGCAATTATCAGGACTTCAAACTAAGGATTCTAAAAGGCACTTGGAGTGGAGAGGTAACAAGTAAATAAAGAGAATAATTATAAAATTTTATGCACATATAAAATTGTGCTAAATATAAAAAAGAGAAGATTTTAATTACAATTTTTTTCCAACAGATGCCACCATCCCAGATTTCTGTTTTTAAGTGTGTATAAATGGTTAATTGAATGTATTGAAATAATTAAGCATTATCTCATTGTCAGCCTTTTCTCCATTCTGTCTTATATTCCACAGCTGAATTCTAGTTAGTCTCAGATTACTTAATAAAAGAAAAAATGGATAATTCTAAAGACAGACTCTGGTTTATTAATCTGAAAATGATTACTCTGAAGTCACAGTGAAGAACCCTAAGGAACACAGGCTCTTGAAACCCATTTGTATAGATGAAGAAAACGCTTTCTAAATTGACTCAGAACCTCTATTCTTTTCAATTCAGAAATTTATTAATTAAAAAAGGTATTAATATCAAGTAGTTCACAACTTGAAAAGCATCTCTGACATTTTACTATTTTCTCTCTGAATTCTAGTCTAATTCAGTCACATCCTAGGTACAACACTTGAAGCACAAAATAGAACATGGAGCAGTTGGTCTCAGACTTTTGGATTTCTGATATGAGTAAAATCTGACCTCCCCATGGGAAAAATCGAATAAAGAGACATAGGTTTGCCATTTTAAAATTTTGCTACCTTAGCAACATTAGACATACATTACAACTCTGAGCATCTACTATCACCATTGTTTTTTAAAGGGAAGGCTTATTTCAACATTAAAAAGGAAGTGTATATCACAATAACGAAGGGTTTTTAAATGAATAAAATTAACTTAATGAAAAATATATTGTGCCACAGTTATTTTTCTTACTATGGACAGTCTAACATCATCTCAAAGCATGAGACTAAATATTTAGCAACTATTGACATAAATGAGTTCTAGAATATATTTGGCACCATAAATGTGAGACAATTTGGTTTATTAAGTACTACAAGCGTGTTGTCAAAATTTACACTGTCCTGTACCAATTACACGCCTGAAATCTCACCATGGAAGAGGGAATTAATGAAAATCTTGTGACACTTAACAGTATTGTGTGTATTCCTGTATCAACCCATGTGTCTGTTGCTATTTTATCTGGAAATTTTGTATTAAAAAACTACCAAAGACAGCAAAATAAAATGGATATAATTTGTATGTATAATCGTTAAATACTGTGAAATGAGAAAGAGACAGTAAGAGTTAGCTGCAAGTGAGCAAATTTGTCATTTAACTAAAATAAAAAGATATAAGCACGTGCAAATAGTCCAGACATTTCTGTTAACACTACTCTTGACCAGGGGCAGTGCAATATTTCTCAGCTTCCTCTGTGGGAAATATAGAAATCTTATGCTTTACTTTAATGTTATGTGAAACTAAAAATATCGTGACAAAATGAAAATCAATGCAAAAGAAAAGTTTATTTTTAATCCACATTTGCTCTCCTTAACCTTCTCCATTTTGGATTTGACTTTTCTCTCTAACCCACTTTCAGTCCTCTCTGCATCCTCGGTTCTGTTGAGGATGAGTTGTTTAGTGAGCAGATCAAAGTAAGGCTGAGCAAATAGCAACATATGACAGACACTGACCCATTTTATGCTCACAAGATTGTGCCACTTTGACCTAAGAATTCTGACTCTGGGTTATCTTATCTTCAGAAGACTTCTGATGCAATTCTACAGCAATCACCATTTGGATTATAAGAGGTTTGGGTATTGAGCAAGAGAGTCAGAAAGATTCCAGATGATGCTACCTTGGTGCCAAAACATTACAATGGGTACTTGTAATGGACTAAGAAGCTTTGAGTACCCAGACTGCACTTGGAGTTTGGGAAAGGGAGTAGAAGTAAAGTGGAATATGTGAAAGAGTTGGATGGCTCTAAAAATGAGGGTGAAAATGCTGGATACAGGACTCATCCCCCTTATAATACCCCTAGGAACAGGGCCCTGCTCAGTTTTTAATCACTGCTCTCAGGATCTGACAATAACTTGGGTCTTGATGGGAAGCTTACTCTTCCTATAATCTAATGTTTATTTGTATTAATTAATAATTATTGCCCAGCATATTATTCCACACAAGGACTTATGAAGCAAACTCAACATTAAAGATGAGGCATGTAGTTTGAGAGAGTTGGGAGCTATTAACATTATTACATGTCAGATAGATCAAACACTTCTTAAAATATAAAAAATTTATAGCACTAAATAAGGGATCCTATAATAATGGTCTTGAAAACAATTCTGAAACAAATGAGACATGTAACTATCATTTCTACCAATCAGTACAAATGATGCCTAGAAATGTAAGCCAATCAGGATCCTGGCAAGAAGATATTTTGTACATGTATTTCATTCATGCTTTTTGAAAATGGCTTTCTTTCATCCTGATACTTTTGGTTAGCACAATTTCCTTTTCCTCCATTTTAGTGAAGTTTACTGTTTGGAAAAGATATTTATGTAAAGTTTTGTCACTGACTCTGTGTCCTCAGGGCAGCCTCATTTCTTTCTTTATGAGCCACCTACATGGAAGCAGTTCACTTGATCATTAGTGAGGTAAATTAAAGAAACTCTTTGGCAACTTTTGTTAGAAATTAACAATGCTCCAAGCGTTGTGGCAAATTGTTCATGGGCCCCCACTCTTGCCTGTCCCATAAGGTCTAAGATTTAGTTTGGAAGGTATGGGAGTGGGTAGTGGGATTTCTGAGTAGAGTATAAATCCCATCTCAATATGTTCCACAAATTTACAATACTTACATTAAAATTTTTTTACAGTGACTTAATTATAATAATTATTTTTCCTAGGCAGGTGGCTTAGTGCTGGTGGCCCAGGGCAGTCATGACTCCACCAACTTGTGGTTTCCACTTATGGATTTAAAGCAGCTACTTTAGCTCTTGCTCTCTCCTGGCCATCAGGAAGTAGAAAGAGGCCCAAGGAATCCATGCCAATTGCTGTTAGTTTGTGTTGATGCTATTTTTTGGCTTTTTAATAAATAAAACATTTAAAATATACAAAATGGCAGAAATAATAAAATATCCACCTACTCCCACCACATACTCATCATATCGATTTAATGATTGTTAACATTATATTTAATTGGGGTTTTTTTTAAAAGGTATTTTAAATAAATTGCAGACAACATGGCATTTCTCCCTCAAATACCTCAGGGTGTATCTCTTAAAAAAAACCATTTCCCTACCTAATCACAATACCATGATCAGGTCTAATGAAATTAATAAATATCTTCCAACAGTCTATATCTAGCCTCTTTCCAAATGTACTTTAGAGTTTGTTTGTCCAAATCAGAATCAATTCAAGCTCCAAAGTCTAAGTTATCCTTTAACCTAGAACAGTTGCTATCACAACCTCTTTTTCTTTTCCCAAGATTTACTTAGAGAGATTAGGCCACTGGTCTTTTAGAGTGTCTCACCTTCTGCACTGGTCTGATCACATCTACCTGAGCTCATTTAACATGCTCCTCTGTTCCCTGTATTTCATGTCAACTGGTAACTAGACCTACAGACTGATGAGACTCAGGTTAAACATTTTGGCAAGGATACTTCATAGGTGATACTATGTACTTATGTCATATGATATCAGGATACAACTGATATTTGCTTGTTGTGAATTAGGTAATACATTGCTACTAATGATGATAAACCTGACTACAGGTTTCAGGTGATAATGTTCGGTTATGATTTTTCCCTTGTAGTGTGCTACTTCACAAGTACCAGGAAGTGGTGCTTGGGCCCTTTGGAAATGTTCGGTTTCTATTCATCTTTCACTCAATTATTTAAGCATACATTAGCAGGTCCTTGCCTAAATCTACTATTTCATAGGGTTGAAAAATGATTATTTCTTAATTTATTCTATCTACATTATAATCTGACATTTTTATATAGAAGAATTTTCTTTTGTTAACAATAACTGTATTCCGAAATGGATTTGCACAAGAAAGTGAGATAAATGCTTATTTATTTTTCCTCAATAATCAGCTTTCAATGTGAGTACTTTGTGCAACAGCCTCCATTTATTGACAAATGCTTTTTTATTTTCTTTTTAAACTATATATTAAATTTTACATATGTAAAACATTAGACTTAAAAATGGAACTAAGAAAAAGACATACTCAGAAACATCTGATTTCCATCTTATCCTTTTCACTCTCATTGAATAGTGCATGTACAGTAATACATTTTATGTTTTCAGTTTGTCCTTCCAATGTTTCTTCCTGAAAATATAAGAAATACAAATATATTTATATTTTATTCTTTATTTATTTTACAAAATTCAGCTTGCTATACACAGTGCCACACCTTACATTTTCCACTTAATATATCCTGATGATTAAAATCTATCATTATGCAGACATCCTCTTCATCTCTTCATTTTCTTTTATGGTTGCATATACTCTATATGTTCCCCTAAATATATGCAAGTTGATTTTATCTATTGTGGAGGTGTTTTGGTTCTGGATCCTAGTAGCATTATTAAAGTGTTACATGTCTATAGAATGTAAATTTTATTTAACATGAAACTATATAATTCAAAATCCACATCAGTTTTATGCATCTTGCAATACTAAATTGCTTATGTGTACTATATAGCAGATTTTTTTTTATTAATCAATATTTTTTATTATGGTTTTGTGGGGTACAGTTAAGGGTTAAGTATACAGTTACGTTTCATTCAGGCACCCTGTTGATAAGAGGTGTTTTCCCATCCCCAGACAGATATTTGCTACTGTTAATCACATCCCCCTCCCCCCCATAGTTTCCCAGTACCGTCAGTCATTTTCTTATAGTATTACATTGGATGTTCAAGGTCCATTATATGAGTGAGAACATGTGATATTCGGATCTTTGTTTCTGTGAGAGGTCACTCAGTATTATAGACTCTAGTTCCATCCAGGTTGCTGCAAAATTCATGATTTTGTTCTTTTTGATGGCTGCGTAGTATTCCGTCGTGTATATGTACCACACTTTTTTAATCCAGTCCTTTTTTGATGGGCAGCATGGTTGTTTCCAGGTTCTTGCTATTGTGAACAACACTGCGATAAACATACGTGTGCAGGTATCTTTTTTACAGAGTGATTTGTGTTCTTCAGGGTATATTCCCAGTAGGGTGATTGCAGGGTCATATGGAAGGTCAATTTTTAGAGCTTTTAGGAATCGCCACACTACTTTCCACAGAGGTTGCACTAGTTTACACTCCCACCAACAGTATAGAAGTGTTCCCTTTTCACCACACCCTCTCCAGCAGCTTTTATTTTTTGAGTTGTTGATAATTGCCATTCTGACTGGAGTTAGGTGGTATCTCAGTGTGGTTTTGATTTGCATCTCCCTGATGATTAGTGAGGTTGAGCATTTCTTCATGTGTTTGTTGGCTGCTCGGATGTCTTCTTTTGTGAAGTGTCTGTTCATATCTTTTGCCCATTTTATAATGGGGTTGTTTGTTATCTTTTCAGTACATTTCAGTTCCTTGTAGATCCAGGATGTTAAGCCTTTGTCAGACCTAGAGTTGGCAAATACTTTTTTCCAGTCTGTAGGCTGTCTCCCTGCTCTCTTGATGGTTTCTTTGGCTTTGCAGAAGCTTGTCAGTTTAATAAGGTCCCATTTGTCTATCTTCTCTCTTATGTCCTGTGGGTTTTGGGTTTTGTACAGGAATTGGATGCCAGTTCCGATTTCCATGAAAGTATTTCCTTCCTTTTCTAAAGTTCTTATGGTTTGAGGTTTTACATTTAGGTCTCTGATCCATCTGGAATTAACCTTTGTGCATGGGGATAGATAGGGGTCCTGTTTCAATCTTCTGCATGTGGTCAGCCAGTTTTCCCAGCACCATTTACTGAATAGGTTCTCCTCTCCCCATTGGTAGGTGGTGGAGGCTTTGTCGAAGATGAGTTGGTTGAGAAATTGAGGTTTTGCTTCTGAAATCTCTATTCTGTTCCATTGATCTATATGCCTGTTCCTGTACCAATACCAAGCTGTTTTGATGATCGTAGCTTTATAGTAAAGTTTGAAGTCTGGTATTGTGATACCACCTGCTTTGTTTTTTTTTGCTGAGGATTGTTCTGGCCATTCTTGGACGTTTGTGTTTCCATATGAATTCCTGTGTTGTTTTTTCTAGGTCTGAGAAGAATGTTGTTGGTAATTTAATGGGTACTGCATTGAATTTGTAGATTACCTTAGGTAAGATGTACATCTTCACAATGTTGATTCTTCTGATCCATGAGCATGGGATATTTTTCCACTTGTTCGTGTCAGCTTTGATTTCTTTGAGCAGTGTTTTGTAATTTTCATTGTAAAAGTCTTTCACATCTCTGGTTAGGACGATGCCAAGGTATTTCATTTTTTTTTGTGGCTATTATGAATGGAATTGTGGTTTTTATTTGGGTTTCTGTTTGTTTATTATTGGTGTAGAGAAATGCGATTGTCTTTTGTACATTTATTTTGTATCCTGAGATTTTGCCAAAGGCCTTTATCAATGTAAGGAGGGCTTTGACAGATTCTCTTGAGTTTTCAAGGTACACAGTCATATCATCTGCATAGAGAGATAACTTGACTTCCTCTTTTCCTATTTGAATACCTCTGATTGCCTCCTCTTCTCTGCTTTAGCCAGGACTTCCAATACTATGTTGAACAGGAGAGGAGAGAGTGGGCATCCTTGTCTAGTTCCAGTTTTCAGGGGAATTGGTTCCAATTTTTGTCCATTTAGGAGTATGCTGGCTGTGGGTTTCTCGTAGATGGCTTTTACTATTTTGAGGTATGTTCGCCGTATGCCTAGATGTTCAAGGGTTTTTATCAAGAAGGGGTGCTGGATTTTATCAAAAACTTTTTCTGCATCTAATGATATGATCATGTGGTTTTTGTTTTGACATCTGTTGATGTATTTAATTATATTTATGGTTTTACGAATGTTGAACCAGCCTTGCATCCCAGGAATGAAGCCTACTTGGTCATGGTGGATGATTTTTGATATGTATTGCTGAATCCGGTTTGCTAGGATCTTGTTGAGAATTTTAGCATCTATGTTATATAGCAGATTTAAAAATATATTTAAAATCAAAGCTAAATTAAAAAAACAGATCTTTTCAGATATAGGAAATATTGTAGCAACATGGCCTCCAAATCCACAAATCCAGGCCACATACTTCAAAGAGATATTGTTTTCTAAGTCATTATATGCATGTCCTGATTTGCTACAGGAGGCACATACAAATTTTGGCTCATTGAATCCTTGATGTCCATGATCTGCATAGTGTAGTATCAAATGAAAAGCTAATGACTACACATAAGGAATGTCTGATGTCTGCCAACAGGAAAAACTTGCCGACTCTTTACAATTTACTTCTGAACTCGCAGAAAGATTCCGAAAAGCCTAATCTGGACCTTTTCCAATGTAGAAATATCACGAATAGAACTATAAATTTGATCATGTAATTTTTTTTTCTGGAAAGACATCCAAATGGAGAGCGCCTGCTACTCCTTCTCATCCATGCATCTCTAAGAAAGAGGAAATACCAGATGCTATAGGCCTTTTCCAATAAACTGATAACTGAAATAAGAGTGGTGACTAGCACTCTTCTCTAAAAAATCAGAACAAGGGACACCCTTCTCAGCAATGACATGCTGGAATAATCTCAGATCAGAGGACTTCCCTGGGGGCAGTAGAAGCAGAGTTAGATTTGACTGCTGTCATATGGCCATGTAATTGGCCAAAGGTTAAGCACTGGAATGCCTCATAACATTCAGCACCATCATGGACAAGCCTATAGATAAAATGTTACTTAATTAAGTCTCATCTTACCAGGAAAACTTATTTCTGACACTCTACCTGTGCCTTGGCATAATACTGACGAATCTCTGGCTTTATTAAGCATACAGAGTCTGGGCTTTGGATGATGCCCACTGGACATAATGGCATTGTACATAACATGTTCAGGTGGACCAAAGACCACATGGACTAAAGAATTTTCTACATCTGCTCTTGACCCCTAAGCACCCTAGCATCTAGCCTCAGTATATCTGTATGTTGAATTTCACACCCAGATTAGCCAAAGTTTCCCAACTCAAACCCATGCTATGAATCATCTTCAGCTCTGCACACTCAGATCTTCCTGTCCTCTGTCTTCCAATGTCACATGATATAAGACTAAAGCATCATAATTCTTATTCTTCTTTTGGTGGATCCTTTTCAAAAATTCCAGATACTTACATAGTTTGACACAGTACCCACTTCCAGGCCAATTTCAAATGCAGAGAGCACTGTAAGTTGCGGGGTACCTCCAGAACTTTGTTGCCAAGTTCATCACACATTTCTTTGGAACAAAACTGTCATATTCTAACTCTCTCCAGGATTTAGATCAGCATACTTTCTCCATTATAATGGCTTTTATCCCTCTTACTGTCATTGTGGTTATTCCAACAGCAGGCTAGGATTTAGAGAGGCTGCATGACAAATAAAAGGGCCCAAAGCTGGTAGATCAAAGATATGAAACTATGGTCAACAGGTACATCTTCTTCAGGTCCATCATATAAGACAATTTTGGCAGGTATGAGCTATAGCTCTCATTTCCCCATAATCATTCTACTTGAATCTTCCACTGACTAAAAAGAGGTTCCTTGACTGATGCATGGAGTCCAAGCTAACACCAGGAAAATATCTGCCTGAAACTTCTTTCCCTTCTCTCAATATTTGAACAATGGTGTCATCATTCCCTCCTATCTCTATCTAGTCCACAAAATTCTATCTGGCTGCATCTCTCTTCATCAACCTCAGTACTAAGAGTAAAGACTGGGATACATGGCATGACAATCTTGCTCTCATATAACTGCAATGGCAGTTGCACAATCAGGTAGAATGGGAGTAATGTGGGTCCATCTTGAGGCATTATAGTTTAAAGTTCATTGAATCAACAAGGGTTCCAGCCTGCCCTTCTTCAGCAAACAGTACCTACAGAAAGATTAATAAGCAAAGTTGCCTGATACTTTAAGTACCTTTAGCTCTCAGAGATAAATAAATAGCCCTGCTGGAATCTGTTCTGGGGCTTTTCTAATAGAAGGACTGCAGGCCCCAATATCTGTAAATTGGTCTCTCTTAGTCTTTCAACTTTTGCAGCTGTTCATCACCCCTTGACTGTCAGGCTTGATTGATCCTTAAATTACCAACATGCCAGAAGTCATCTTGATGAATGGACAAATTCATCAAAATTTAATTCACTAAAAGATAATTTGCTGAGCTATGAGATAAAAAAAATATTTTAGTTTCACGTTAGCATCTCTCTATTGCTACCCAGGTCTGAGGGCTGCCCTTGCATCTCCCAAAGGTGGTTAAATACTAAAATGAGTGTAAGACAATTAATTGGGCAGTGCTGCCATCAGAGGCAATGACAAGGGTAGATGGTGGAACGGGAGAAGATGTAGGAGAAGGCAAAGTCCTCATTTAGCAAAATGGAAACTGAATAGCTCAACATGTTTCTTTCCAGGCATTATGCTTGGTATACCTCGTCACATTGGATTAGGAGAAGGCTGGGGTAAGCTTAAAGATGCTGAGATTCATTATGAAGCTAGGATGAGAAAGGGATTAACAAGTCATGAGGATTTTATTTCCTTAAAGTCTCTTAATTATTTCATAATGCATTTGAGTATTATAAGACAGCCTCCAAAAGGCTTTGGAGAGAGAAAAAACGGGTAGGAATATACAAATTTATTCTTTATATTCAACTGATGTGATTTCTAAAAAATTTTTTTAGAGCACTAGGCTGAGGTTAGCCCACCTATTTACTATTTCACTTGCTTCAGTAGTTCCTCTTCTACTTTTAGCAAAGCTAATAGATTGTTTTCGGATGTGCTCTCATGAACTATTTGACTTCTGTGCAGACTTCAATTGCATACTTAGCAGAAAAATGTATGCTTATTCACTGGATTGAAAATACAGACTCATCAACATACTCATCTGGAAGTATCTACTACAGAAGCATTTGCAGTAGTTAGTATATGGATTACTTTGTTTTTAACCTGATGACAAGGTGAATAATTCAGAATCAGTATATACATACATGTATGTATATTTTAATATATAATATGTAATAATAAAAATTTTATTATTAAACAATTTTCAGTGTTCTTTGCATTTCTTGTGACTGTTCTGTTTTTTAAGTAAGCTTCTTATGATTGTCCTGTGTTTTAAACAACTTACTAGGATGTAAAATAGATATATTATAATAATATTAAAGTACACATAAAGTGTACAATTTAACAAGCTTTGATGTAAGTACACACATATGAAATAATCACCACAATCAGGATAAGATACGTATCCATTAAAGTTTCCTCAGTTTGTAATCTTTTCCCACCACATCTGCCCCACTCTGTTACTAAACAAATCCTGAAATACTTTCTATTACTATAGATTAGTTTGCATGTTCTAGAATTTCATAAGAACTAATCATATGATATGCAGTCTTTTATTTTGATCTGACTTCTTTTGTTTAGTGTGTGTATTTTTGGACTCATCTGTGGTGCTGTTTGTAGAAATGGTGTATTTCTTTATGTCAATAGGTAGTATTCCATTGAATGGCTATGATACAATTTGTTCACTTTGCAATGGATATTTCAGTTTTTTCCCAGTCCTTGCCTAATACAAATAAAGTTGCTATGAACATTAGTATACAAATCTTTGTCAGTACACATGCCTTTAATTATCTTGAATAAATCAAGGAGTATGATGTCATAGGATAAGGATGTGCTTTTGAAAAAACTACCAACATGTTTTCCAAAGTGCTCAGTTTTTATTCCCATGAGCACTCTTAGTTGCTTCACAGCTTCACCAAGTCTTCACAAACATGTGGTATGTTAAATCTTTTCCATTCCAGACATTCTAATATCTGTATAATGATATTATGTTGTAAATTTTCATTTTTCTAATGAGCAATGATGTTGAGCTACTCTTCAAGTGCTTGCTTGCCATCATATACCTTCCTTGGTGAATGTTTGTTTAAATCATTTGTCTATTTTGTATTGTTTTGTTTTTGTTGTTGTAGTTGATTTTATTGAGTTTTGAGAGACATTTTTGTATATTCTAGATAAAATTTGTTGGAGTTCAAAAAAGTATATTCCAAAATGAAAGCCTCAGAAACAGCCTTAGAAACAAAAGTTTTTCTTTGACCTTCTCCTGCTCTCCCTGTATCTTAGTCCCATTCTTCCCTGAGACTGGTCATAAAAACTAAAATACCTCTTCCCAAAGGTGGGTCATAGAAACCAGAGCTCCTTTTTCTTAAAGCCAGTAATGAAACCTAAAATTACTACTCTAACTTTCTCTCCATCTTTCTTCATGAAAATTGGCCATAAATAAATTATCTGACCCACCTTGTTTGATTGTAGGGCACAAAACTCTCCCATTCCAGAGAGATCTGCTTCATACCCAGGAAGAAGGAATGCATGCTCAGAGAGATCAAGAAGAATCCAGACAGGCAGACCTTGCTGTGTTTCCCCACTCAGTCTGTTAGCATTAGATTACACACTTTTTGTCTAATCATATTTCTATATAATTGTCCATGCTTTGTTGAACTTAAGCCTCAAAATGGACAATTTCCTCTGTATCCTTGGGTCTTCATTAAAAGGTTCCCATGTATCCATGTTAAGTACATTTATATATTTTGTTTTTGTTTTTGTTTAGACAGGGTCTCTGTGTGTCACCCAGGCTGAAGTATAGTGGCACACTCCTAGCTAACTGCAGGCTTGAATTCCTGGGCTCAAGCCATCATTTCACTCCAGCCTACCAAGGAGCTGGGACTATAAACATGGACCATCACACCCAGTTTTTATATCTTTTTTCCAATTAATTTATCTTGTATAAGTTAATTTTTCAGCAAACTTTCAAATGGTTCCTCCTACCCCCTACAATGTTCCTTTATCACTATGTGATTTGCAAGAGTTTTCTCCTAGTCTATTTTAAAAAGAAAAATTCTCACATTTACCATAATACTGTAAGAAAGAGATTGGCAGTAGTGGGATACTGCCGGGGTGGGGTAGGAGGGACACAGTATCCATAAGGGTACCTGATCTCAAACCAGGCAAACTGGGAACCAAAGGGAGGCCCAAACTTTACCTGTACAATGACCACTTGTATACCTAGTCATGAATTGTACTCCACATCTTTAAAATGATAATGATAATAATAATAAATATTCTCTCAAGATTGTCTTTCAAAGAGCAGAAGTTTTTCATTTTCATGGAGTTTATGTATCATGTACTTCTTTTATGGTTCATGCTTTTTGTATTCTGTTTAAGAGGACTTTTGTCTATCCTAAGGCACAGAGGGTTTCTCCTATGCTTTCTTCTGTAAAACTAATAGTTTTAGGTCAAACATTATATCTAGGATCTATTTTAAGTTCATTTTTGTATGATACAAGGCATGCACATATTATCTTTTTAAATATATGGATATCTGATTGTTCCAGCACCATTTGTTGCAAAGCTACACAGTTTACACTGAATTTCTTTTGAAACATTGCAAAAAATCAGTTGTCCATATATGTGTAGGTCTACCTTGTGCTCTACATTTTGTTCTATTGATCTATTTTTTTGCCATACACCAGACTTTAAATGTCCTCATCACTCTTGCTTTCTAATAAGTTTTAAAAATAATTAGTCCTCCATTATTAATTTTCTCTTTCACAGTTGTTTTGGATTTTTTAAAAATATATATATCCTTTGCATTTTCATTTGACTTTCAGAATCATTTTGGCAATTTCTATATTTAAAAAAAAATCCTGGGATAATTTTTGTTCAGAATCTATACATCAATTTGGGCAGAATTTACGTCTAACAATACTAATTCTTCTATCCAAAATTATAATATATCTTTCATCTATTTAGTTTTATTTAATTCCTGCCAATAATTTTTTTGTAGTTTTTGGTGTACCAGTACAGGTATTTTGCCCAGTTTCTGGCAGATTGATATATATGTATTTCATATTCTTGATACTACTATAAGTAGTTTCAGTTCAATATCTGATTTTTCACTGTTAATATAAAATAAAATTGATTTTTGTAAGTTGCTTGTGTACCCAGGAACTGTTGCTAAGCTCACTTATTAATTATATTATCTTTTTAGGCACATTTCACAAGATCATCTAGATGATAATGCCACTAGTAATTGAATTTACTTCCTCGTTTCACATTTGAATGCCTTTATTTATTTGTTTTTTTCTTAATGTGTAGTAAAAACCCTCCAGTATAATGTTGAATGGAAATGGTGAGAGTAGACATCCTTGCCTTATTCTTATATTAGAGAGATAGCATTCAGTTTTTCACCTATAAGTATAATGTTAACTGTAGATTTTTAAAATAAATTCTCCAGATCAAGTTGTGGAGTTCTCATCTATAACCAGTTTGGTGAAAGGTTTAATTTAGAATGGATGTTGGGTCTTGTCAAGAGCTTTTTCTGCATCTATTGAGATGATCATAAAGCATTTATTTTTTAAGTCTAAAATTATTGTGAATTATATTCATTAATTTTCTAATATAAAATCTAGCCTCACATTCTTGGGATAAACTTCACTTGATTATCTTATATTAACCTTTTTTATGTATTGTTGGCTTTTAGTTTGCTAACATTTTGTTAGGGATTTTTTTCACTGTTGTTCATGAGTAATATTGGTCACCACTTTCCATCTTTTCCTTTAAGTATTTTTGTCTGATTTTAGTATCAGGGTAATATTTCCTTCATAGAATAAGTTAGGAAGCACAACTTCCTCTACAATTTTCTGGAAGAGTTTGTGTAAAATAGGTATTATTTTCTTTCTTAAATGATAGAATTCATCAAGGAAGTTATCTTGGCCAGACATTTTATAACTACATATTCAATGTCTTTAATAGATACAGGTTCATTTAGATTATCCATTTCTTTTTCAGTGCGTTTTAGTAATTTTTAAAATTGAATTTGTCTATTTTGTCTAAATTGTTGACATAAAGTTGTTCATAGTATTATCTACTGTGGTAGGCAGAATAATATTGCAACAAAGATCCATATTCCAGTTCCCAGATCTGTGACTATGTGGGCTTTGCAGATGTGATTAAGGTTCATGAGATAGGGAGATTATTCTGGATTATCCACATAAGCCCCATGTAATCAATCACACTGGCCCTTATAAGTGAAAGACGGATGCAAGAGAGTCAGACTCAAAGAGAGATTTAAAAGATGCTACAGTGTTCATTTTGATGACAGACAGAGGGGCCATAACCAAAGAATTCAACAACCTCTATCCACTACTAGGAATCAACCCTAAGGAACAGAGGTCATTATATATGTTCATTGCAGCACAATTCATAATTGCAAAGATGTCAACTCAATCTAAATGCCCATCAGCTAATTAGTGAATAATGAAAATGTGGTGTATATATACACTATGGGACACTATACAACCATAAAAAAAAGAATTAAATCATGTCTTTTGCAGCAACATGATTGGAGCTGGAGATCATCATCGTACGTGAACTGGCTCAGAAAACCAAATACCACAGGTTCTCAATCATATGTAGGAGCTAAATGGTCATAAAGATGGAAATGATAGACAATGGGGACACCAGTAAGCAGGAGGGAGGTTAAGGTTCAGAAACTACCAACGGGGAACAATGTTCATTATCTGGGGAATGGGCCACCGAGACTGAATCCCCACCACTATGCAATATGTCCATGTAACAAGCATTCATGCACAATCCCGAATCTAAAATTAAAAAACAAAAACGTTATAACTGATAAATAAAAATTTAAAAAGTAAGGGAACCAATTCTCCTTTAGAACCTCTAGAAAGAATGCAGTCCTGCCAACACACTAATTCTAGAAAATGACATCCATCCTGACTTCTGACCTCCAGAACTGTAAAAGAATAAATTTGTGTTGTTTTAAACTACCAGGTTTGTGGCAGCTGTGGTGATTTGTTGCAGTGGGAATAAGAAAAGAATACATACATTAGCCTTTTTAATATCTGTAGACTCTGTATTGTGTCATTTCTTCTCAATATTAGTAATTTGTTTCTTTACTCTCTTTTTCCTGATGAATCTGCCTGGGGATTTATCCATTTTATTTATTTCAAAGAACCATCTTTTAGCTTCATTCATTCTGTTTTTTTTAATTTCTATTTCCCTGAATTCCTCTCTGAAGTTTATTTTCTTTATTTTGCTTATTTTAAATTTAATTTGATTTTTTCTAGTTTCCTTTTTTCTTTCTTTTTTTTTTTTTTGAGTTGGAGTCTCACTCCGTCGCCCAGACTGGAGTGCAGTGGCCGCTCCTGGTCACCGCAGCCTCGACCTGCTGGGCTCCGGCAATCCTTCCGCCTCAGCCTTCCGAGTAGCCAGAACTACAGGCATGCGCTACCATTCCCGGCTAATTTTTGATTTATTGTAGAGATGAGGTCTCGCCAAGTTGCCCAGGTGGGTCTCGAACCCGCGGGCTCAGGCAATCCACTCACCTCGGCCTCCCAAAGGCGCTGGTTTACAGGCTGAGCCACCAAGCCCGGCTTCTAGTTTCTTAAAATAGAACATTAATGCCTCGATTTTATACTAAGTACTTCTTTGGTTGCAGATTATAAATTTTGATTGAAATGTTGTGTTTTAATTTTATTCTACTCAAAATACTTTATGGTTTTTTTTGATTCATGATTTATTTATTAAGATGTTATGTAGCTTCTAAATATTTTCAGGTTTTCCAGATATCTTTCTCTTATTACTTCTAACTTAATTCTATTATAGTCAAAGAACACATTTTGATTTGAATCATCTGAAATGCATTTAGAATCATTTTGTGCCCCAGATTATGATCTGTAAGTGTTTCAAGGGTACTTGAAAATAATGTATTTTCTTCTATTGGGTGAGGAGTGGTCTATAAATGTCAGTTAAGTCAACTAGATTGATAGTGTTAATCAAATGTCCCATTGCATTACTAATTGCTCTCTAAAATTTATTATGTAATAATATATTCCATATAATTTATTGAGAGACACATTGAAGTTTATATTTTACTGTATTTGTGCACTTATCTATTTCTCCTTATAATTCTATCAAGTTTTGCTTCATGTATTTTAAATCTGTTATTAGATATATAAACATTAAAAATTGTTATGTTCTCTTGATCAACTGATATTTATTATTGTTAAATGACCAATATATAATATATATATTATATATATGTTTTATATATATATATAATATATAATATATAGTATATATTATTTTCTTTTGATTCTTCTGTCTGATATTACTATAATATATAATATATATTATAGTAATAATATATAATATATAATATATAATATAGTAATAATATATAATATATAATATATATTATTTTCTTTTGATTCTTCTCTGTCTGATATTACTATAAACATTAATAACATTTATCTTCCATGTTTTTACTTAATAAGCTCAATCTGTCTTTTAGTTTCTTAAACACATAGCATGCAATTATACTCATTATTTAACCATTCTTTATTAGTTCCACTACATATGCAATTTTTTATGTCAATTTCAAAGGATTAATTTGTCTCCTCAAAATAAGTTCTATTTTCCTTCTGGTGTTTTTTTATTGGATGACAGATATTGCAATGTAACTTAATAGTGGTTATAAGTTCCTTTAAGTATCAACCTGTTTTCTGGGATGCAGTTTAGAAACATGGATACAGTTTGATACTTGGAAACTTGGTTTTTTTATTGGGCAGAACTTAAGTAATAATTAATGTAGGGCTAATTTGGCCCTAATATTGAGGTAGAACCTTTCTGACTACTCTACCTAGTGCCTTGTCAATGATAAGTTCTTTCACTCTGGATGGTTGGAATAGGAAATATATCTGGCCCCGTGTGTGCTTTGAGTATTGTTCCCTCCTATTCTATTGGTTGGCTCATCTGCCAGCTTTGGGTACTAGTACTCATATGCATACACTAATCTGAACTCAGCTGAAGATTTAAATAGTACTCTCTATATATTTAGAGTTTTTCTGGGTAACTCTCTCCTCTGATGCTATGCCTTGCAAACTCTAGCTTTGTTGGTTTCCCTGAATTCTGAGTTCCATCTCTTCAACTCAGAGAAACGATCAGATTTTACCTAGTTCTCTCTCCTTGTACTGTGTCCTAAAACTCTCTCCAGTCAATAAACTGGAATAGCTATATGTTCACCTCATTTTTTTCTCATCTCTTGGGGATCACTGAGCTTTATTGCCAGATCTCTAATGTCTTGAAAAACATTTTTTCCATGTATTTTGCCGAGTTTTTTAGTTGTTTCAGGCATAAGGTTTAATCCATTTCTATTAGTTCATCTCCATCAAAAGCAGCAGTCTTCATTCACAGGATTTCTTTATCACTATAAATTAACATGGTCTTATCTTCTTGTCTCAAAACTATTTTTATTGTGTTCAAGAGTTACTCAGCATTCTGTGTTCTCAGCAAAGTCATGAAACACAAAAATGAATGTTTAGCTGATTAATTATTGATCTACAGGGAGATTAGCACTTCCATTATAGTGAAATTATAAAAGCTTGTCAGTAGTCTTTCTTCCAGAATAAAGAGAATTCTGTAATTAGAAAGTCAACTTTGAGTGAATAAAAAAGCTGATAAAAAACTGTGCCAATAAATTACACAGTGAAAATCTCATTGTTGAATGTAGTATAAGAGGGTGTTTTTCACAACTGCCTACACTTATTTCTGCTCTTTTTGCAATGTAATTATGCATTGTGATAAAGTTTAGCTTTTTCATTTTTGCTTTTCCGAAATAGCATTTAATGAAAATTCTTCTCTTTATTTTTGTTTGTGTTTAAGAATATCAGCATGATGCTGCATCATCTATGCCACTGTTATTATTCAATGGAAAGACAGTTACATACATATACATATAGATATAGATATAGATATAATACAGATATTATATATATATAGCAGAAACCAAACTTCACTGAACCTCTATGTACTTTTCTGATAAATAAAAATATAACTCCCACAGGAGTAAATCATAAAGATTTAAGGAGTTAATGTACAAGAATATACTCTGCAAATTGTAAAATATTCACGAAGGATCAGAAATATTATCAATGAAGATAAGAGCTCATTAGTTTTTGATACTGTCTATAAAGTTATTTATTATATATGAGTTTGTTGAATCAATGACAGTCTTAGGTTTGCCATTAGGTTATCTTTTTTCCCCTTTCTCCTTATCAGTAGCTCTAAATATGTTAATAAGCACTATGAAGTACTATGCTGTTAAATAATTTATTTTTGTAATAAGTTGTAGTATGTATTGTTTAGCGTCCCATGTAAATGTGGTTTTTATGTAAAATATGTTACCATGATAAAATAATATAATTAAACATTTATTCAATGTTGTGTTTTTTTTATCAGCTCTAATGGTAATTCTGTGAGTAATAGCAATTTTAATTGGAGTAGCATAATTGTATATTTTGCTTAGATGTATGTTATCGTATACTGGGGGGAAGATCTACTTTTTTTGAAGAAGGCACATTTACAAGATGGGATAACCTCTAACAGAATTAATAAGAGGCACTTGACGTTGATAGACCATTTTTTTCAGCAAGTGGAGACATTTCCAAGCAAGTCTTTTATCTGTATGAGAAAGAATTCTACACCTATCAGGATATGGACACGGAAGCAATCAGATTGACCATGTCTTCCTGCATCAGGCAGCTCTTAAGAAGAGGAACACAACTGTACTGTCACTGAGCAGTATATACAATTTCATACACGTATGCTTTGGACTGGCCACATTCGACCATGTTAGATTCCTCATAACAATGCTCATTCCAGTTCTTGCATACGCTGTCCTCACTGCAGCAGAGCCAAGATGGGGGTGTTGGGTAATGGGAAGTCTTGTCTTGTTCATATTCATGGTAAACCTACTGGCTTTTATTTCCATGTGTATGTGTTTTTTAAAGCAGGGTTTATTGAGAGGACAGAAAAGTTCCCACAGTGAGCGGGGACCCAAAGGGGTTGCTCCATGTAAATTTGTTAAATATTTTATTCATTTATTTAATGGATATATTCAGTAACTACTATACACGAGATATTGATGGATTCTGAGGATACAGTATGAAATATCACAGTCTCCTTTTGCAGGAAAGGGAAGTGAACATGGGGTAACTAGTTTAATAGTTTATATAATGACAGAAAGGACAAAATGTATTGAGCAGCTAAAAAAAGAATTAATGAGTTTTTTTTAAGAAAGTTGGATAAATATTTCTAAAGGAAGTGATATTTGAAATGAACCTTTATGAATTTTCTCATACCAAAGTATAAAAGTGAGCCAACACAGGCTCAGGAGTTTCACTTAATTTTCACCCGGGCTTAGAGTGGTATGGCAAAGTGGCTTGGCCTCTTTGTATTTTAATTTAACCACCTACCACTAAGGGCTACTGTGCACATTAGGTGAAATAATATAGATAAAGAACAATACTGCCTAGCATATCATAAGCTTCTTGTGAATATATCGATCCTTGCTTTCTGTGCTACCAGATGTTTAGTCATTCTAGGCATTAGAATCACGTCATCTGGCTCAGGGCTACCAGATGAGGAAAAACAGATCCAGCTTCATTGGGTCTGCCACAGCCACACAGGTAATTAATAATCTGAAATAGTTCCCAACGTTAACTTATATCTCCTCTGGAAATAGATTTCATCTCACTTTCTATTTTTCTTGATTCTAAACACACTAAGATTTTGGGGTTACTATTCCTAAATAAGATAGGACTTAGAAATTCATGATAAAATAAATATTAGAATCGTCACATTGTTGTACATTATTTTCAATTATTTTTAATAAGTTGAATCAAAAATTAAAATTACTTCTCCTTACTTTGACACGTACACATATATTTTTCTTCTTCTTGATAATGTGAATAATTATCTGTCAGCTCTGGAAACTAACTTTGGCACAGACATCCTCAGGATGTTCACACAGGGATGAAAACACTCAGCAATGCGTTTCTCAGAATACACTTCCATCATTAAATGACACATGATTGTGTATGGGTCACAAGCAAGAAGTGTTGTTTCCAACACATTAATACTTTATTGAATAAGCTAGATGATGCCCCCAAAGATCCTTCTCTTCACATCTCAGAACTTGTAAATGTAGGCAATCCAGCCTTAGTCAAATTCCGTCTGAAACCACAGGCAATATCTGTTAATCATTTAATTATATTGTATAAAATCCCTATTGCAGAAAAATTCTGTGGACAACCTCTGTGCCCTACATATATTTCTCATTGTCATAATGCAGGTAAATAGAAGAAAAATTTCTAAGATTGTATTTTTAAATAAAAATTTATGAGCTCAATGCTTATAAATATCAGTTTCCAAATGTTTAAAATATCAAAATTGATATTAAAACAATATTTACATTACTTATGTACATATGTTCACTGCTTAAGATAAATTAATCAACATCTAAATAAAATGTTTTGTTGCACTTTTATTTTCTTTTTTGTTAATTTACTGGTATTTCATGTTTGTTTCATTAGATATTTCACAAGTGCTTATTCGCTATAAAAATACATGCCCGCTTGACTTAGAAGCAATTATAAAGTCATCACATTTACATGTGGGCGTTTGGTAGGCGGGTGACATTTCACGCATGAGTTAAAGTTTTTAACATAACTGTCCTGGATTTATACACAAAACAGTCTGAAATCTCTTGTGCAATGAGGACTGGTGAAATGTCAAAGCATAATGTTACCAAGAAGAAAGCAACAATGGAACTTAATGAGCATTTGCCTCAACAAACCTGAATATTTGCATTTGACAACCCTTTGTTCCAATCTTATTGACTGGAAACTGTGCAGAAATTTAATTACCATGTGGATGAATTGACCGGGATAATTTACACTGACCATCTAGCCCTTGACTTGGAAAGAAATTGTATCTCATAGTCTATTAACAAATAATAATAATGATGATATTTGTAATGAAAAACACATGCTTCTTTATGTTGGTCTTTAGATGACTGCTCATAGCAGTAGATGCTTTTTTGCTTCACAAATTGTTCCTTTCTCATACATACCCAGGACTGACCTCTTGCATGTGAAAGGGAGTGGCCATAATGACTTGCTTTTAGTCCTCAACGATCTAATGAAGAATGCTTTCCTTTTCATTGTTTATGACTGCCTTCTTTTATTTTCCCCACCGATTCTTGGTCGTTTGGTGCCCCAACCCAAAACAGGGTTTTTTGACAATAGAAGGGCTATAATGAGAAGGCCATTTCAGAATGGGAAGTGGGAGAAGCCCAGGATGAATTCCTCCTCTGTATATATACTGTCTTACCAGAAAGCCATTCTATCAAATTCCTAATCAAACTTTCACCTCTCAGCATTCTCCATCCTTACCCTCCCTGGACTCTAATGCAGATTTTGCAAGGAATCTTCAAGATAGTCTTCTTTTGCATAAAGCAGAGCTAAAATCCCTAATGTTTAATTAGGCCTTAGGTAGACAGATTACAACTGACTGCAAACCAGAGAAATCAATTTATCCTTGGCAGATTTAAACAGAAGGGAATAACTAGAAAGGCTGAAGAATCAGACATGGGCAAGATAAGAATGAAATAAAGCTGGGCACAATGACTACAGCTAAAATCACAGTACCAAGCACCATAGGGATACAGACACTGTCATCTCTTCTGCTGGGAACTGGGTGCAGCATCTGGCATCCAGGACCCTTTGGCAAAGGACAGTGTACCCTGTTGTATCATCATCAATGCAGTCAATGTTTATTTATACCTCCAGAATAAATTTCCTCTTCACGCCAAGGGCCAAGATAGGTCATATGCTCATTCTTCATTTCTAGGGTCAAGAGAGAGGATATCTGGACAGTGGGAATTTTGTAGTGGAAAGAGCCCTTGTCTTTCCAAATTTTATGAGGTGGAGAGTTTTCCATAGGAAGAAGCTTCCAAGCCTATATAGTCAAAGTAAACTAAATGTCCAGTACCGTGATATTTGAGATGATTTGAACTTTTTGTGTCAGCTTTAAGTTATTTTTTCTTAACTTTTATTATAAAGACATGTTTGAAAGCTTCAAAGCAGAATTCCTCAAATTGTGTGGTATAATCTGTAAAGCAGTCATAAAATTAATTTAATGAACTGTGACTAACATTTTCTAATAGAATAGAAAGGAATGAAAAATGCCAATGTGCATATCACATAGTAGAATGAGTTTTGGTCCATAAAAGTTTTGTTTCAGTTATGTATATGTATAGGTATTATTTATTTAATTAAGATTTCAAATGCTTTTTTTTTTTTTTTTTTTTGAGTTGGAGTCTCACTCTGTTGCCCAGACTGGAGCGCAGTGGCCGCTTCCAGCCACCGCAGCCTCGCCTGCTGGGCTCCAGCGATCCTTCCGCCTCAGTCTTCCGAGTAGCCGGAATTACAGACATGTGCTACGACGCCCGGCTGATTTTTTGATTTATTGTAGAGATGAGGTCTCGTTGCCCAGGCGGGTCTTGAACCCGCGGTTTCAGGCGATCCACTCACCTCAGCCTCCCAAAGGCACGGGATTACAGGCTGAACCACCGAGCCCGGCTTCAAATGCTTTTATTACTGTTGGTCATAGTGAAAACCAAACAAAGTTGAAAACCACTCTCCAAAGGGCTATATACTTGATTTAGGGATTGAAGACCAAAGAATAAGATTAGTTTCGCGGGGCAATGTCCTGAGAGGGAGACAATCTGTGGCCACAAGACCAGGCCAGGAGAGAAGAACTGAAAATATGTAACTCACTCTCAGGGCCCTTTAAGAAATGTAATTAAGAGCTGATATAGAACCGAGAACCTCTGAGGATTCCATTTTCTAGTCCTATTATCCTTTATACAAGCCCCAGGTGGGTGGAACTCTTTATCTAAATCCCAATAATCATTCCCAGTGATTGAGGAGTGTGTTTTGGAAGGGATGACAGAAGTGGAACATTGTTTGCCATCTCAAGTTAGAACCCGCTATGAATTTCTCCTGAAAGAGCACGGCATGCAATGTTGGAGTCACTGTTTATTACTGCTATATAAAGGCACATGGTGAGTTAGGTAGGCTCAATGTATATATAAGGTTCAATTTCTAAACAATGGACTCATAATAATTTGGCAACTTACTTTAATAGTTCCAAGTAGAAGAGAGGGTGAAAAGACTAGTGAACAATAAAGGAAGTATCTCTCAGTATAACCATATGAATAGGCAGCAGAAGCCATGTGAAAATTACTTTGTCATTTTTTTCATGGTGCAAAATTTTGTTTAAAAAGTTTTTAAAATTTAATTTGGTATTTGTACAAATTGTGGTAATATTAGATATGTTTATTATATGTTTACTCTGTCATTATTAATTTTCAGGTCTCCCTAAAGGTTATCATTAATTTGAAGATATTGAGCGCCTGTCTCTCAAATATTTTTCTTTTAGTGGGGGAAATTTTGTATTACCACATTGATCTTCCTGTTCACCATGCAAGAGCATTTATTCTTGACATGGAAGGATTACTGAGTTGTATAACGTTGTTCTGTAACTCAGACTGGCTTGATGTGGCTCACAGGACATGGTGCCACAAGAAAAATCATCACCCAAAATGCATACATATATATGTTTTTTTTTCCCACCGAGCATTACAATGTGAACTTCTTGAGAGTAGGAATGTGATTGATAATGCTTTATCCTCAAGTTGAACATAAAGCTCATCACACGACTGACACTTAACAAGCCACTCTTGAATTAATAATCTCATTATTCCCTAGCATTTACTGAGCACTTACTATGAGCCTGTTACTGTTCCATGAGTGTTTCTCTTTTTTTTTTAAACTTAAATTTTTTTTATTTTATTTTAAAATTGTGGGGTACATTTCAGGGTTAGGTATACAAATATTCACTGTGCAGGTACCCTTGTTGATTCAGTGTGTCCCCCTTCCCCAGGCAGATTTCCACTACTGTGAATCCCACCTCCCCGCCCCACCTCCCCTCTGCAGTTTCCCACTGCAGTCAATCCTTTTCTTATAATATTGCAGTGGTTGTTCAAGGTCCATTTATGAGTGAGAACATATGATACTTAGCTTTTTGTTTCTGTGAAAGACCACTCAGTATTGTAAACTCTAATTCCATCCAGGTTACTGTGAATTTCATGATTTTGTTCTTAAGTTCCATGAGTTTTCCTATACATGCTTTACTAATTTAATCTTCACAAAAACCCTGTTTACGACTGTCTAAATTTGGCAAGTCAGGAAATGAGGAATGTTAAAAAATTGTTCAAAGTCACACAGCTCATGAGAGGCCACGTTGGAATCCTAACATACAGTCTGTCTTGAGAGCCCACACCCTGTTCCCTGAGCTCAATGACCTTTGTTGATGTTGAAGTTATTGGAAGGAAAAGAGACCCCAAAAAATATTACTGGAGTCTTCACAGAAATTAGCAAAATGAGAATAAAGATAAAATTATAGAATTTCCCAATAAAGTGCCATTTCCTTTGTATTGCCTCACTTTAGTGAGGCCCTCCAGGATTTGTAGATTAGGGTCTATTTTAACAGTATAGACTAGAATATCCCTGAATAATAAAGGCTTCATACATAAAAGTTTATTTAATTCTTGTTTAAAATAAATCTGTATGTAGAAAGTCCATTCCATGTTTTCATAAGAATATTACTCGGTCTTTCTGATTTATCAGCATAGCACAAGATTTCCATCTTCAAGTAACCTAATGATTAAAGATAGTTTGTGGAACTCCAGTCACTAAATTTGAGTTATGAGTCAAAAGACAGACAAAAGGCAGAATGTAAAAAGACATTTCTTTTTACAAGTCTATCACCTTTAAGTGACAGTCACAGAAATCACATACAACACTTTTGCTGAAAGTTCACTGGCCAGTGCTTAGTTGCATGGTTGTACCTTGCTTTAAGGAAGGCTAGGAAATAAAGCTTTTCTTTCCTTGCATCAATGTGCTCGGCCAGAAGTCAGAATTCTGTTACTAAGAAGGAAGAGGAGGCCGTGGATATTCAGGTAGACAACTAGCAATTTCCACTACACTGCCTGAATGACATGTCCACTATTCTATTAAATCCTTCTTTCAACTTTTAATCTGATGTGATTTCTCCTTACTCTGAATTCCACAGCACATTTTGTATGCCTCTAATTGCAGTTTTTCTTACCTGTAATTACCTATAAGTATTCTTGCCTTATCCTTAAAATTGACAGATACTTGAAGCCAGATAGTATCTTAGTCCTTTTTGCATTCCATGCAGGACAAAAAACATAGTTTTAGATTGAGTAGATGTTTAATAAAAGTGAAAATGAAATCTTTTTCTTAGGTACAATTTAGGGAGACAAAGTAATGGTCAAAAATAAAGTTTCTGTGAAGACATAACAGATATATGACTTTTATATATTAACAAGTAGGTTTTCCAGTATATTAGAGCTATTTGAGCCTCTACTTTGACTTAAGTCTAGTGCTAAGTAATAGAGATAATTTTATGGCATCATATAGGCATGTTTGAATAACAGAAAATGCAAATGATAAGCACATAATCACTATCATTTACTTCAAAATCATCGACTTTACTTCAGAAAGATTCTAAACAAAGAGATTAGCCAGTATATAAATTAATATGCACCACATTAACAAATTTCTAGTATAATCCAAAATTAAAAAGCAAGACAAAACTTAAGAGACAATACCACAGGAATAATGGAGAAACTTTTCTCAAAAACTGATTTCAGAAAAAGCTAAAATTAGTAGATTTTTAAATAATGATAAAGAAGAGATTATACCTGATATCACAGCACAATGAATTATTGGAAGATGCATTCAGAGGCGCCTGGAAAGACAGAATGCTGACAGAGGGCAAACATGGCTGAAGCTAGGATCTCCAGGCAAAAGTAATGTTAAAAGATCTGGCACATAAACAGAAAAGTATGAATGTGGTTGGTGAATATCAGGACCTTTACTGTGATCTAGAATGAATCTGAAGGCGACAGATACCAGAGATGTGCTCCCAAATTCCTATGTTGAAGCCTAATCCCCAATGTGATATTATTTGGAAGTGGGACCTTTGGTAGGTCATTAGATCATAAGTGTAGAGCCCTCATGAATGGTGCCTTTAAAAGTGCCCTTATAAAAAGGGACAAGAGGCCTGGCTCAGCCATTTTTGCAAAAAAGGATAGAATTAGTCATAATATTTGTCTTATTCTCCAAACCTCTTCTCAGAATGTAGCTCCTTCTGGACTCCTGCCAACTTGAGCCACTCATGGCTTTCTACAAGTTCTGTGCTTTCCTGTCCCCACATTTTTGGGTAGTATGCCATCCTATCACCTAGACAAAATTCTTCCTGTTATTCAAAATCCCCAAAACATCCCTCTTTCTTGAAGCATCCTCTGACATTCTTAAAACTCAATAGTACTTGCTTCTGCATTGGCTGTAGTGTAATGTAAACATTAAAGACATGGCATTTGTAGGAAGAAAAATGTCAACCGGAATTCTGCTCTGGTACAGACAATGTGGTAACCTCTCTAAAAATGGAAATAATACTACTGATCTCCCAGGTCTGATGTAAAGATTACACAATATAGTGCATTCAAAGTACCAGTACCCATTGTACAACATGATGACTATAGTTAATAACAATATAATGTATGCTTGAAAATCACTAACAGTAGATTTCCAATGTTCTTATCACAAAGAACTAAGCATGTGAGGATAATGCATGTGCTAATTAACTCAACTTAGTCATTTCACAATGTACAAATATTTCAAGACATCATGTTAGATGTCACAAATATATACAGTTTTGTCAGTGTGAATAAATAAGGTTTTTTTTTTAAAGAACAAAGTATCAGTAGCAGAAAAGGGAAATAGCTGTTCAATAATTTTTTATTCTCTCATAGCCTTATGATGAATGTTTTCAAGTGACAAATATTTAAATAACTAACTCTATTCCTGAATCAGCCTTGGTCCTAAAGATGCAGCTGTGAATACCAAGAGACCAGGTCTTTGCTCGCATAAATTACTTTTCATTGTTAAGACAATAAAGTAGAAATAAATAAGGAAAAAAATCCTATTTTAACTGATTCTATGCAAAATATTAAAACTGAAGAATGTTCAGAGACAATTGGGTAGCTACTTTAGATGGGTAGTTAGAAAAACTTCTCCAAAGAAAGGACCTTCCCACTCTGATCACAACCTTCTCACCACTAACAAATAAAATAGATCATAGTAATACAACTTTTCATACAAATGGAATTATATATGTGGTTCTTTATTTCTGGTTTCCCGCACTAAGTGTGTTTTCAAGATGAAACATGTATAAGTTGCAACATATAAAAATACTTCATTTCTTTTTATCATTGAACATTCTATTTTATCTATATATCACATTTTATTACATTATGAACATTCGAGTTGTTTCCACCTTCTGGCTATTATCAATGCTACTGCTCCAAACAATCATGCACAAACTTTCTTGCAGATACATATTTTCATTTCTCTTGGGTATATACCTAGGAATAGAATTACTAGGTCATATGGTAATTCTACATCAAACATTTGCAGTGTCAGGTTTTTCCAAAATGTTTTTTCAAATTTTACATTATCACCATCATTGTATGAGTTCAAATTTCACCACATCCTCATCAACAATTGTTATTAATTATTGTTTTCTTTGATAATAGTCATCCTAGAATGTGTAAAGTGGTATGTCCTTGATGATTTCAATTTGCATTTCACTGATGAATAGCTGTGTTGAACAGGAGGATATTTGTATATCTTATTTGCCCACTTTTAAATATATTTTTCTTTTTTATTATTGAGTTGTAATTGTTCTTTATGTATTCTTTATACATTCTAGATACAAGTCCCTTATATACAAAAACTTTCTCCAAACTTATGGGTGTTTGCTTCACTTTCTTTTCTTCCTTCTTTTTTTTTTCTTCTTGAGTTGGAGGCTAACTCTATCACCCAAGCTGGAGTGCAGTAATACAATTCCAGCTAAGTATTTGAATTTTTGTACAGATAAGATCTCGCTGTGTTGCCTAGGCTAGTCTCAAACTCCAGAATTCAAGCAATCCTTCCCCTCAACCTTTCCAAATGCTGGAATTATAGGTATGAGTCACTGTATCCAGCCTCTTCACTTTCTTGATGGTATAATTTGAAGTATAAAACTATGATTTTGGTTAAATTTATCTTTTTTGTTGCTTCTGTGTTTGGTGTCATAACTAAGAAATTATTGCCATATCCAAGATTATAAAGATTTATGCCAATGTGTTGTTTTACGAGTATTTGTAAAATAAACTCATCTACGAGTTTTATGGTTTTAGTGCTTACATTTAGATGTCTAACCAATTTTGAGTTAATTTTTTATGTATTTTGTGAGCTAGGTATCCAATTTCATTTTTTTGTATGTAGATATTCAGTTGACTCAGAACCAAATTGTTGAAAACACTATTCTTTACCCACTGAATGTTCTTGGCATATTTAATATAAATTAATTTATTGTAAATTTGAGGGTCTATTTTTGGGTTCTAATCCTATTCCTTTGATCTATATGTGTATTATTAGGCTATTTTGATTACAGAAGTAAGCTTTGAATTAGGCAGTATGAGTTCTCCAACTTTGTTCTTTTTCAAGATTGTTTTGACTATTCTAGGTTTTTTGAATTTCCAAATTATTTTTAAGAACACACTGTCAATTTCTACAAAGAAAACATCCAGGAATTTTGTAGGGATCACATTGAAGCTGTATATCAATTTTAGAAGTATTGCCATCTTAACAATATTATTTTCCAATCTATAAACATAGAATGTCTTTCCACTTATTGAGGTCTTCTTTAATTTCATCCAATAATATTCTGTAGTTTTCAAAGTATGAGCTTTACACTTCTTTTTAAAAAATTATTTGTAAAAATTTATTATTTTGGTGCTATTATAAATGAAATTGTTTTCTTAATTTTATTCTTGTTTTGCTCATTTTTTGCTAAATTTCTTATTCAACTGTAGCAAACAAACAAAATTTTATAAACGTATTTTTAACTTGACTTGTATTGACTTAATTTTATGTTTCTATGATTGTGTTTTATATATTTTTTTAACTTTGAGACTTTGAGTAGTCTTGCTATGTTTCATGTAAGTTAACTTAACTTTTTTGGAGTCAAAGTTGAGTGTTAAGAAGGAAATAATCCAGGTACTATATTCAGCTAGTTTATAAATTGCTTATACAGAATAGAACTGAGAATATTTTGACCTTCCTTATGACCACACCAGAAATTTTCCTCCTCCCCCATTTTAAATAACTTTTTCATTTTCATGAAGACTAAATAATTATAATGAGAAATATAATCTGCTCCAATATATGCATCTGACATTAAATTACTGAATAACCTACTTGAAAAGTTGTTTTCATTTTATAGTTTATTACAACACTCTCAATAAATTTTATTTTTTCAATGGTTAACAATTTTAATCGTAATTTTTAAGTCTTATTTCCTCAAAAACAAAGATAATAAAATAAAAATAATTATTTTTGTGAAAGCAAATATGCTGTATAACAACAGGTTTTTTTTAAAAAAAAACATTCCACGAAGTGTATACTAAAGATCATTTAAAAGAGTAGAGTTACTAATGCATAAGGCAGAGTATTTTGCTATCCCAAATACATATTTTACTTTTTTATTATCCTTGAATTTTAGAAATTGGGTAAACGTTTTGAGACATGCTGCATTAAGCAATGGTAATTGTTATTTATAAATGATTTACCCAAAATGACTACCTCTTTACACAATCTCACATAATTTACTGAGAACTAAGTAATTACGTATACCTTATTTCATTTCTCAGTGGTCCTTACATTTTATTCTATCTAGGAACAACTTGCATGATGAATAAATTTCCCTCCAGTAAGATCTGGTATGACTACCAAAAACACAGTGACCATGTTCCTATACACTGGGGGAAATCTGCAATTAACTATGCAATTACCCAGGGGTAAAACTGAAGGACAGGGCCCAGGGCTGGGCCCCGGCCTACTGCACAAGGGTCTCTGCCCTTTAGGCAGACAAGTGATTCTCAATCAGGGAGATTTTTCCCTGAGGCATATTTGGCAGTTCTCCCACACATTCTTTTTTATTTTATTTTCAATTTTTTAATTTTTAAAATTTTTTATTTTTTAATTTAATTTTAATTTTTTTTTGAGTTGGAGTCTCACTCTGTCGCCCAGACTGGAGTGTAGTGGCCGCTCTCAGCCACCGCAGCCTCGACCTGCTGAGCTCCAGCGATCCTTCCATCTCAGCCTTCCAAGTAGCTGGAACTACAGGTGCGCGCCACCACGCCTGGCTAATTTTTGATTTATTGTAGAGATGAGGGCTCACCAAGTTGCCTGGGTGGGTCTCGAACCTGCGAGCTCAGGCAATCCACTCACCTGGCCTCCCAAAGCGCTGGGATTACAGGCTGAGCCACCGAGCCCAGCCATTTTTTAATTTTAAAGATGTGGGGTACAATTCAAAATTAGGTATACAAGGGGTCATCGTACAGGTAAGGTTTGGGCCTCCCTTTGGTCTTTATTGTCACACTAAGGAGTCAAGTGGTGGAGTGGTAGGGCTTGGGAGGAGGAATGCAGAGGGAGGTGAATTATTAGCATCTAGGTGGTAAAGGATGACGCTGAACATAAAACAATATAGAGGACAGTGCCCCCACAACAAAGAATTAACCAGCCCAAAATGTCAATAGTGCTCAACTTGAGACTCTTACACAGACGGAAAGGAAACTATTAAAATTCTCTGCCTTCTCCTGCTTCTAATGAAAAACATCATCCATAAAATTTCAGGCATCCTCCTAGGACATCAACACTGAGTCATTTTCTCCTCTAACCATTTTCTCTTTCAAACCTCAGGTCATCCTTGTGTGATATCTGAAACATAAATCAATTTATGTAAGTTGTGTATTTTTCAGATTAATTAAAATAATTTGTGCCAATTTATAGAACTAGAAATATACCAATCCTGGATATGGACCTGCATCCAGACTCACTCTCTAAATCCATGCTTGTTTCAGTATATTCTACTCCCTCTCTGCTGACTTATGGCCACATTATATGACTAATTGATGCACATGTTTGTGGAGAGCACAGCTTAGAACACTGGAAATAAACACAGGAATTTAACTGTAATCTAATTAGGCATGGGAAATAGCACTTACTCTCAAACTGTCATTGTAAGTTTGTCATTAAAAGTTAGAAATCTAAGAGAATGCATAAAGATATGAAGGATTAATAGTCCTTCAATTTTTTCCTCTAAATGGACTTGAATGATTTATAAATTTCTGTTTCTAGAATCATAAATATAAATTGGCATAGGCTTTTAGAAGTTTTAGACATTAAAATAAATTTTCTGTGGCAAAGTTGACCTATGAACAACATGAATTTGAACTTCTCTAGTCTATTTACACTCTATTTTTTTCAGTCAAATGTAGTTGAAAAATATAATATTTGCAGGATGTGAAACCCACCCATATGAGGGCTGACTTTTCCTATAAGTGGGTTTCACAGGACCAACCATAGGACTTGAGTATGTATAGTAGGGATCCTGTAACCAATCCCCTGTGTATACGGAGGGACAACTGTGTAAGATAATTCAACACCTGGGATATGTTTTTATTTCATCTCTAACTACCAAGGTTATCTCAGAAATTGGTTTTCTTAAAAGCTGGTAGAGATGAAGAATAACATATCTAGAGTTCTGTCTCTTGAAGCAAGCAAATTCGGAATGGAGAAGATATGAAGCTGCGACAAATTATAAACAAGTTAGCTTCTGATTGTAGTTTGGTATAAAAATAGAGTATGAGTAAGCAAGATGATAAAGTGGCCAGAATATGCTGTTAATATATGATTCTGCCGGGTTCAGTGGCTCAGCCTGTAATCCCGCGCTTTGGGAGGCTGAGGTGAGTGGATTGCTTGAGCCCGCGGGTTCGAGACCCGCCTGGGCAACTTGGCGAGACCTCATCTCTACAATAAATCAAAAAATTAGCCGGGTGTGGTAGCGCGCGCCTGTAGTTCCAGCTACTTGGAAGGCTGAGGCGGAAGGATCGCCGGAGCCCAGCAGTTTGAGGCTGCAGTGGCCTCTCTGCACTCCAGTCTGGGTGACAGAGTGAGACTCCAAGTCAAAAAAAAAAAAAAATTATATATATGATTCCAATTTATTAAGAATCCAAATGTGCGTGATATCTGAAACATAAATCAAATTGAGCATCCTAGGCACCTGCCTTTATGGGACATCACCTAAATACTAATGGTAAATTATTATCTGACATGGTAAGGGGAAGCAAAAGAAGACATAACTTTTTAAACTTCCACTTGAACATTTTTCAGCTAAGCTGAATTCAAAGCGGCTCCTCCTCTTCAACCCCATCAACATTGATTTGAGGGGAAGATGATCACTGAAGACCTTCAGTTGGTTTATGATGCCGTAAAGCAGTTTCTCATGATCATCTGATACATCGATGTGCAAAATTATTGTAAACAACAGAAGAAATTAGCATAAAAAATAGTCTAAGAGATTGAGTTGTGTGGAATGAAAATTATCATAAAAAATCAGACATCTTTATTATTAATTATATCTTTAAACCCTTCCCACTACCACTGTGTCAAAAAGCACTTTTCAATTTACTTCACGATATAAACTTGGTTTTTCTATAAGACAAATAGAAATTTAACTCAATATTTAGGAGAAATATTTTATTTGTATTTAGTTACTGGTTAAACATTTGCAGATTAAAAACAAAAAATATTAATCTCCCTCTGTGAACAAATATATCTCAAATTTGTTTTATAAATGACATTTAACACCTTTTGAATTTAGGTTGTACATGGATATTTCTTTCATTTGCCTAATTGTCCTTTTTTCTGACTAATGTCTATTTCTACATATCCATAATAAGTTCTAATTATACATAATAGCACATAACTGACAACGAAGTTCACGAACTCATCCTAGAAAAAATGTTACATAGCTCATTGCTGAATATTACTACGGTTACCTTCAAAGTACTCCCTTTGGGAGGCTATACACCAAAGCCAGCACCTAGTCCGCCCGTTAAAGCAATTTTGGAACTCTTTTTCTGGAATAGCCAGTAGAGTTGTCACCCTTGATGTCCTGAATGTTGTAAAAATGTCCTCCTTTCAATATTTCCTTTATCTTCAGGTAAAAAAAGTCATCGGGGGCCAGATCAGGTGAGTATGGAGGGTGTTTCAATATAGTTATTTGTTTACTAACTAAAACCTCCCTCACAGATAGTGCGTATGATCTGGTGCGTTGTTGTGATGCAAGAGCTCCTCTGGGACCGTTTTTCTACACACCTTTCTCATGCCAAGATTTTCAGTTAAGATTTTCCTGTTTCTCACAATCAGTCAGCAATTTTGACACAAAATTCAGCAAATTTTTGCAATGTTTTTGTCAGTTCGGCTTGTTACTGGCCATTCTGACCTCTCTTCAGCAGCGATGCTTTCTCTTCCCTCAGAAAAATGTTCAATGCATTCGTACACTGTCATTTTTTTCATGGCATTACCTCTGTAAACTTGGAATAACATATTCCTGATTGCACTTTCACTCTTGCTAAGTTTAACAAGAAATTTAATGTTTGTTCACTACTCTAATTCAAGCTACTGACAGCACACACAAAAAAAGCAACAACAATAATGAACACCACTCAGCATGACACTACCACATGTCCAAATGAACACAGCTATAAGACATGTTACACCAAGGTTAGGAAACCTTACTGAGTTGGTGGTACAGTGCTGCCAACATAAGTGCACAGTGACAAGTTCGCAAACTTAATTGTCATTGTGAACATTTCTAGTGGTTAGTTTAAAAAAACTCAAGTTAGAAAACCCACCTAGAGAGAGAAATACAAGTTCAATTTTGTGAAGCACTGAGAGAGGGGGGCTGTTTTCATCTCACGGAAAGTACATTAGAAACTGAGGTTACCCTGCTATACAACTGGCATTTTGTTAAAATAGTGGGCAACAAAAATAGAATTATGCTGTATTCTCATTTTTACCAGAAAACTTAATGATTGCACAGCTGTTTTAAATAAAAGCTATTACAAAACGATTGCACTAAATATCACCATTATAACATCTTCATATATTCCTCCCAACTAACTGTGAAAGAGAGAATTTGGTCAATTTCCTAAGGTTGGGAAAGGAGTGTTGAAGAATGTCACATCCTATCTTGAAGGCTTTTAGCGCCCTAATTTCAAATTCGAAGAGTAACTTTGAGACATACAAAATCGCTGTGTTCTGAGATAATCTTCAAATTGTCTTCCATTATCACCAAGGGGCAGAATTCTTCACAGGAAAATAAGAAAAAATATTATGTTTACCATATGTAAAAATAATAAGGCTATGTAAAAATTCATCCTGAGAAAGATTCATATTTTTAATAGAAAGATTGTAAATCTAATTTTAAGACCCTGATAGCATGTCCAAGTATTGTAAGACTCATTTGTTTTATAATTGAATGACTGAAATATAAGTATATTTTATAATTTGTATAAAGTCCTTAACACAAACTGAGCTCCTAGTACTTTGGACTCACTAATGCCATGTCATATGTAGCAGTTTTAGAAGGAAGAAGTGATCACCAAGTAAACTTGGCATTGGAAAAGTTTAAAACTTGGAAGGAATTTCTCGAATAATTTGGTCCAATTCAATATCTGAGGTTTAGTTGAGACCTGTAGAGGGAAATATATTTGTCTATATCTACACAAATAGCACTGGGGCTGTTGGACATTCCAGCATGTCCTCTGAGTAAATGTTATGTGTTCTTGTGTAGCCAGGCTTACTAAGTCCTGCCTATGGAGATCTGCGAGCATAATTCAGACTTTCTTCAGTGCTTTCCAGAATAACCATGATTTTAATTTTTTTGCTTCAATTAGTTTGATAGTTCATTCAACTTCTTGATATTCACTGTCAAAAAGAATAAATCATTTCTAAATGATCATGGATGGCATATGAATGCCAAATTAAGTCTAAAATGACTTTCTTTCCAGCACATCATTTGTTGTTTGCTTGAGATTAAGTAAATATTACTATAAAATTATTGTTGCAATGATGACATTAACACAAAGCTAAAAAATACAGTAGAAAGATTAATGTCAGATAGGTAAAAACAAAACTAAACTGGAGGTGAAATATCTTCCTTTCTGTAGTGAGTTAAAGGGTGACTCCTGAAAAAATATGCACATACCCCAATCCCTTGAATCTGTAATTGTCACCTTAGTAAATAAAAAAAAAAACCTTTACAACATAATTAAATTAAGAATTTGAAAGGAGGAAATCATCTTGGAATATCTGGGAGGAATCTATCTCCAATGACATGTGTCTTTATAAGAGACAAAAAGAAAACAGATACATAATGATGAAGATAATGTGTAGAAACAAGATATTGGAGTGATGTGACCAACTAGTCAAGGCATGATTTTTCTCCTGGAGTCTTTGTATGGATTAAGGCACTGCTAACATCTTGATTTTAGACTCTGGAATAAAATTTCTATGGTTTTAAGCCACCACATTTGTGGAAATGTTCCAGTAGCCTTAGGAACTGAGGTACTTTCTAAACCATATGCACAAATACACATAATCATAGTCAATATATTCATTACATAGCTTCCACTAAACAAATCTTAATCACCTAAAACATTCTGCAATATTTGGCAAATATTCCTCAGTGCTCCAAGTTCTAGCCATCATTTTTCCCTAGAGAATGTTCTAGGATATTTTTCCTTAGAGAATCATGGGGTAGGAGCACACTGAGAATTTCTATAATCCTTTATTTTGTTTTCAAAATGCTTTCCACCTCCATGCAGCTATGATTCCTTTTCTGAAGGAAATGCTTCCACTATGCTAAGCCTATCCCAAAGACTATCTGAGGTTGTACTGTAGTTATATAACATGTGAACCAACTGATTTTCTGTTGATGGAGATCTTATTAAATAACCTATGATTATTTGTAATCCTACCTTTTAGTACAATTTAAACAAGGAATATTTTCTACCAGTAAACAGTGACAATGATTCCTTTTAGAATAATGAGAGAAATGCATTTCTAAAGTCTCAATATGTAAGTGCCTATGTCATGGAGTGAATAAGTGTGCAAATCCTTTTATCCCTCAGGAGATGTGGCCTTTTTATACTCCAAGTGATTATAAGTAACCTATTTCTAGGCTATGATAAAAATAAAAAGGCTACTGAAAGCAAGCTCCTAAACAATGTATTTGTGAAACAAGATCAGTGTTAGAATTCTGGGATTCTGTCCTTGAGCGCCCAAGATGGGCTTCTGTATTTTAGGAGCATGTAAGTGACACGTTCAGGCAATGGATTTTTTTTTTTGCAAAAGTATATGGATGTCATCTCAGTCACTGAATATTCAGAAATAACTTATAGAAATAATAGTGTCATGCTGTCTTTGAAAATTTCATTAACATGCTGAGCAGAAACCTAAGATTAACCATTATCTTTCCACATACCAGAAACCAGGGATCTGAGATCTCAGTCAAACTTTTTGTTTTTTAAATTGCAATCATTGTGTAATTACATTCTTTTGTGCTTCAGTATCTTTCCCTTTGTGATAAGTTGTAATCAGGCAGCCTTCACACTAGTAACCGCCCCACAATAAATATTATTCTTCTAGAGAGTTGGTACAAACTTTTAATAGTTTGAATAAGATGTATTTAAGAAAGAAGAGCTACGAATAGCCTACTTGTTCATGTGTTTTAAGATGCAGTTTTCAAAGCAAAATTCAAATATTTTAAGGGCTCACAGGATAGTTTTTCAATGAAAGCTATCCTATCCTTTACCATTTTGTCTTTAGGCAATTTTTTATATTACCTGATAAGATTTGCCTCCTAATCTTTGCTTTACACTATCTAGAAGTCCCTGGTTCTATTCCAAAGTCAGATTTTTGCTGATATTAGTTTATTTCATTCCTCTCATTTAGTTTAAATCTTAGATATCTGGATCTTTTCAGATATCAAAAATGTTTGTACATTTTTTAAAAAGAGCCTAAATGAAAAGCACCCTTATTTATCCCCTTTGTAATTTTATTCTCAAGGTAATAAATGAAAACATTTGAGTATCACTGGGCAAAAATAAAATTTGTTTGAAGTTATGTTTATTTTCACATCCTAGACATAAATACATACTTTTAAAATTTTAGTATAGTCTATGTAAGTATATGCAAACAAAATTAACTTGATTGAATGAAAAGTTTGCAACTTTTGGATAAAAAGGAACTTCCTTTCTGTTCATTACATACTTGATTAGCTAAAAAAGAGAATTCACTTCAACCATGAAAGTTTCTGAGGTCACTGTCATACTAGATATTTTTCATAGAGGCCAATATTTATGGAATGAGATTAAAAGATAGGGTGCAACTTCAGAGGCAGAGTTTGATTTTCTTTTTAAACCACACACATTTACCAGAGGATACAAATTTAAACATTTCCAAAAGAAGAAAATAGTAGTCTAGCTAGAAATTAGAATTCCTCTAGATGAAAACTTAGAACTTGTTTCTTCTATATATTTGTAGTTTCATAGAAATTATCTAATGTCAACTTTCTGTACCTACTACTCTGTTTACAAGTTTTGTAGAGAAATGGGCATTTTTTAAAAAAAACTTCAGTGCCTTGGCTCATTGGCAATTTTCTTACTTAGCTAATATAATGTGAGATTTAATTCAAAACCATGAATGCAGATGCACAACTAATTGTTGTGATTAATTTTTTTTTTTTTTTTTTGAGTTAGAGTCTCACTCTGTCACCCAGTCTGGAGTGCAGTGGCCGCTCCCGGCCACCGCAGCCTCGACCTGCTGGGCTCCGGCGATCCTTCCGCCTCAGCCTTCCGAAGAGCCGGAATTACAGGCATGCGCTACCACGCCCGGTTGATTTTTTGATTTATTGTCGAGATGAGGTCTCGCTGCCCAGGCGGGTCTCGAACCCGCGGGCTCAGGCAATCCACTCACCTCAGCCTCCCAAAGGCGCGGGATTACAGGCTGAGCCACCGAGCCCGGCTGTTGTGATTAATTTTTTAATTTACCTGATTGCGGAAGTGATAAACTATGATATTTCTATTGCATAAAATTTTAAAAATATTTCATTCAGTTGATAATTTTAAAATGAGTACTAAATCATGTTAAATGTCAAACAAAAACTGTAATTATCATCTATTCATCTTAGGTGTTTAAAGGCAGGTAGAAATGGTAGCAGAGTTCTTACCATCTCAGGAGCTGGATGGATGACACTATAAGCATAGTGTGAGCTTGCTCCTAAGTTGAGCCATGGTAAGGAAAGAACTTCTAAAGAACTATGTTTAGTTTTTGTTAACCAAGTTCTGGCTTCTTTCCTTTGATTAGAACCTGGAGAAACCAGGTTTTCAAGAGTTTTCCTGAGGAGACTGAAGATTGTCACAGGTTGGTGTGAGGAGTTAGCTAGGGAGCAGTGTCACAGTGGCAGCAGTGCCTGGGACTGGAAGAGAAATGATAGCTCAAAGAAAAATTAGTAAGTTCTGATCTTGATATTTACCTCAATGCCTATGGAAAATTATCACCTATACCATCACTGAAGATATCCTGGGAATACATCCAGAGGAACTCAGATCATTCTATGAAAAAGATACCTGCACATGCATATTTATTACAGCATTATTCACAATAGCAAAAACATGGAACCAAACGTGCTGCCCATCAAAAGTGGACTGGATAAAAAAAGTGGTCCATATACATGATGGAATATTATGCAGCCATAAAGAAGGACAAAATTATGAACTTCACAGTCACTTGGATGGATTTAGAGTCTATAATACTCAGTGATCTATCACAGAAACAAAAAACTGAGTACCACATGTTCTCACTCATGAGTGGATTCTGAACAATCAACACAATATTTTAAAAAAGGGATTGGCAGTAGTGGGAAACTGCCAGGGGTGAGAGGGTACTCTTCATCAATAAGGGTACCTGATCTCAAACCAGGCAAAGTGAGGACCAAGGTAAGGCTTACACTTTACCTGCATATGACCATTTGTATATCTAATCCTGAATTGTATCCTACATCCTTAAAATAAAAATATATATATATACATACGTGTGTGTATAGAAACTAAATTTTATTGCTTTTATTTGTAGATGACATAATAGAATACATAAAATAAATGAAATTTTAAGAAACAAACAAAGAAACTAAATTCACAACAACTACCAGACTGTTGATGTTAGACAGATCTACAAGGGCTATGGTGCCACAAATTCCTCTCAGAGGTTTATACAGGAACACGCAAAAGGTTGTTCAGTGTAGATGACATGGGCACAGGGAGGACTGATTGTCACCTAGAGTGCAATGGAGGTACGCTGGAAGGTACTATACAGTAGTGTTCACTTTTTTTGCCAAAATATAACACTACATGTCTTAAAAAGAAAAGTCTAATTTTAGATTAGCAAGTGGTTGGAAAAGGAATTGTAGACATTTCATTGACACTGAAGTTAAAAAATATAAATAGTGCTATATTACAGCTACCATATAACTCGACTGACCACCAAACATTTCTATGCTATTCATGATAAAGAGCTTTCTCAAATAGTTTAAATTGCTCAGAGAAATGAGGTAAACCAGAGTCGCCCATATAAATTATTAACATCAGTAATTTCAGTGCTTCTCCTGCTCTCCATATTTTCATGTCTTCAACTCACTTTATGGAGCATGACATACTATTGTCAGTCTTTCCTCATGTGTTTTAATGTCGTATTTTAAAAGTTACTTTACTTGGCATGCAACCCAACATTGTTGCCCTTGAGTCTCAACTCACTGTAAAGATCAGGGATTTCAAAAGCCCAAGATAGATCCCAGGATGCTTTAACATCATAATCAATCTCCTGTCCTCTAAACAATGTCTAACAACTCAGTCCTAACTTTCTGAGGAGCTTCTCCATTACCCTCGTGACTCATATTGGCAGGCAGGCAAGCTCCAGATTTGTTACCTATGTCAGATAACTTAGCGTAATTTATCCAGTTCTCAGTTTGATAAGAAAAAGGGCTTACAAAATCTTGACTAAGTTTGAAAAGCAATATTGAAGTAAATACTGCATGTTTCTAAAATGTTATGAGCTCAAAATTTTTAGGAATTTATGAGAACAAAAACTTTCAAGTACCTGAAGACAACCCTAACAACAAAATAATTTAATCCAAATACCTCTGGATGACTATTATTTAGATGAATCTGAGAAATCCGACTTTGTTTTGACAAAGGAGACCTAGGGTACCTAGTCCTAAACCAGGGGAAGTGAGGACCAGTTGGAGGCCCAAACTTCATCTGCACATACATTTATGTACCTAGTCCTCACTTGTACCCCACATCTTTATAATAAAATAAAGTACAAAAAAAGGTAATGCACTAATATACATATATTTAAATAAATCATATTTAAAAGCAAAAATAATCCCAAAGCTATTAGGAATAATTCTAATTTAGGCATCAATGTTCTGTTACAAAAAACATGGGAAGTCTAAAGAAGCAAAAATTTCTTATAATCTCAGCAACCAGCAAAAAAACACTATTAGCATCTAACATTTCCTTTATTTATTTATTTATTTATTTTGAGTTGGAGTCTCACTCTGTCACAGGGACTGGAGTGCAGTGGCCGCTCCCGGCCACCGCAGCCTCGACCTGCTGGGCTCCGGCGATCCTTCCGCCTCAGCCTTCCAAGTAGCCGGAATTACAGGCATGCACTACCACGCCCGGCTGATTTTTTGATTTATTGTAGAGATGAGGTCTTGCTGTCCAGGCGGGTCTCGAACCCGCGGGCTCAGGCAATCCACTCACCTCAGCCTCCCAAAGGCGCGGGACTACAGGCTGAGCCACCGAGTCCGGCCATTTCCTTTTTTTTAAAACTGCAATTGTTTGTTTAATTTCACACTTCTGAGATCATATTTTTAAAAAATTCCTATCCTAAGAATTGTATCACCTCACAACATATTTTCAAGCATCTACATTTTAATCATTCCGTAATATTTTGTCACGAGTAGACCCCTATTGGTGTAATTATTACACCAGCTGTTAAACACTCAAGTGGCCTTCAATTTTTTACAATAATAAAATAATTGCTGGTTTCTCTATTGAATTAAAATAAATGCTGAGCATTTTCAATCAAATATGTAATTGAGATAAACTATCACCCCAAATTTTGTGAAACCAGAGGCATAACTAAGGTTTAGATGTTATATGGTTGCATATGATTGACCTGAAGCTCCATCACTATCACCTGGGGCTATAGGTGGGGATGAGGAGACAGAACCCCTTCACACAAAAAGGGGGTATCAAAAACTCAAGGACTATGGCCTACTATTCCATGCCTATGGAACAACCCAACAGAAAAGTAGCTGAAGGGCAGGTGCAGTGGCTTACGCTGGTAATCTTAGTACTTTGGGAAGCCAATGTGAACTGATTGCTTGAGCCCAGGAGTTTGAGGGCAGCCTGGGCAATATTCCAAAACCTCGTCTCTACAAAACGTCAAAAAATAAGACAGGTGTGGTGACACGCACCTGTAGTCCCAGCCACTCGAGATGCTGAGGTAGAAGGATCGCCTGAGCCCAGGAAGTGGAGGCTGCCGTGAGCCATGATGGTCGTGATCAAGCTACTGCACTCCATCCTGGGTGAAAGAGTGAGACTCCACAGAGCAGAGCAGAGCAAAGTTGCTGGAGGGCAAAGTACTCAAGTGATCACATGGGCATGGTAAAAAAACAAAACAAAAAGAAAACAGGTCATGAACAGGGCCCAGGTACAGAGTAAAGAACATAGAGTATGTGGTCCTGGGGACTAAAGTGCCCAAAGGCAACAAGTGGCAAGGCACACTTCAGTACCACCATGAAGAAGCCAGGCTGGCACAACACGAGGAGCCCCTTGAAGAGGCTGGAATAATTCCAACCCTCAGATACTAACTCACTTCAACTACCTAGAAGGGGAAGAAACTAAAAACTGCCACCTACAAGAAATGAGAAGGTGTCTCTTTCCAGTATCTTACCGTATTGCAAGATACTCAAAAAAAAAAAAAAAAAAAAAAGAATGACTATTTGGAGATTGAGGTGGGAAAAAACCCCTCAAACCTAGGTTTTCTCTACAAATGCACTGTGAAGAAAAAGTCTTTCCTTCCTGGAATGAATCTTACTTTGTTCAAGTAAGTAATTCTTTTAAAATATTGTTTAATTTAACATTTTATTTCGGGTTGCAAACCATGTTACTCCAAGTCCCTGTTTTCATGAGCTACGCTTCATAAGCTCTGAAGAGCGTATAACAGTTTGTCAATGCTGTTATAACAAAATACCACCAACTGGTTGCCTTGAAAACAAGACACATATTTTCTCACAGTTCTGCAGGCTGGACATTCTAGAGCAAGGTGCTGGCAGGTTGTTTCCTCTGAGTCCTCTCTCCTTGAATTGCAGATGGCCACCCTCTTGTTTCTTCACATGATCTTTTCTGTGCGTGTGCTCTGTGAACCCTAAACTCCTCTTTTTGTAAGGATTCTAGTCACATAGGATTGGTACCTGCCTTGATGACCTCATTTTAACATAACCACCTCTTCAAAAGTCTTATCTCCAAATATAGCAACATTCTGAGGTAATACCGGATATAGTAATACCAATAATCAAATAGGACTCTCCATTTGAATCTACATTGAAAATTTTGACAACATCAAAATGTATGGGGCAACTGTAACAATACAACAGGTATAAATGGAAACGTTTATATATCTAATTATTTATATTTTTTCATTACATATTATTTTGATCTAAGTTTGATTGGCAATACCTCTAAAAGTTTACAGATATATTAATATTGTTCCAAATTTTTTAAAAAGGGGGACCTAGAAGAAAATCATTTCTGAGGAGTTCCAGTTTTGATTATTATATTTTTCAAAGGAAATGGGAATAACTGAGAATATGAAAAACTACTATGATTTTAATGGTTATCTGACAACTTTCCTAATCACCTGTGTCTCACATTCTTTTTTTTCTCACTCAGAATTATTATTTTTAATTAACTCATAAATCCCAAGTTATGAATGTAATTGTCAGGTTTAATGATTATATTTGACACCAAGAAGGCAATGGCAAGTCCAAGGATTTTGGAAATATTTTTACAAAAGATAAGGGTATTTATTTTATTGGAAAAGTTGTGGGGTGCATGTGAGGATTTAATATCTAATTTAATTGCTTGCATATGACAGTTGAACTCATAGTGAGCCCTTTCTCCCCCTGATAGTAGGCATGGTACCCGATGGGTGGTTGTGTGTCCCTTATTCCCCTTACTTCCCTCCCTTCTTTAACAGTGCCCCGGCCAGGCTTGGTGGCTCAGCCTGTAATCCTGTGCTTTGGGAGGCTGAGGTGAGTGAATTGCCTGAGCCTGAGGGTTCGAGACCTGCCTGGGAAACTTGGCGAGACCTCATCTCTACAGTAAATCAAAAAAATTAGCTGGGCATGGAAGGCTGAGGCGGAAAGGTCACTGGAGCCCAGCAGGTCAAGGCTGCGGTGGCCAGGAGCAGCCACTGCACTCCCGTCTGGGCGACATGTGTGAAACTTCAACTCAAAAAAAAAAAAAATGCCCAACATTTGTTGTTCCTGCTCACATGCCCAAAGTTTAGGACCCGCTTATAAGTGAGAACATGCCATATTCAGTTTTTTGTTTCTGTGATGGTTCTCTTAGAATGATGGTCTCTAGCTGCATCCATGTTGCTGCAAAGGGCATGATTGTGTTCTTATTTATGCCTGCATAGTATTCCATCATACCAAATTTTTTTATTCAGTCCACTTTTGATGGGCATCTGGGTTGGTTCCATGTTTTTGCTATTGTGAATATTGCCACAATAAACAAGTGAGCAGGAGGTGTCTTTTTGGTAGAGCAATTTGTGTTTCTCTGGGTCTATTCCAAAACTGTGATTACTGGGTAATATGGTAGCTCAATATTTAGTTCTTTGAGAAAACGCCATACTGCCTGCCATAGGTTGAACTAACTTGCATTCCCACCAATGATGTAGAAGTGTCCTCTTTTCTCTGCTGCCTCACCAAAACCAAAAAACTTTGTTTTTTGACTTTTTAATAATAGTCATCTTGACCAGTGTGAGGTGGCATCTTATTGTAGTTTCGATTTGCATTTCCTATGTGTTTTTTAAAATAAATTAAGCTAATGAATAAAGATTTTCTTTCTTTCTTTCTTTCTTTCTTTCTTTCTTTCTTTCTTTCTTTCTTTCTTTCTTTCCTTTCTTTCTTTCTCTCTCTCTCTCTCTCTCTCTTTCTTTCTCTTTCTTCCGTCCTTCCTTTCCAATAGACAAAGTAAATAGTACATATAATCAACTGTCAACACGGAATCTATTCTCTGACCTAGTCCTAGATGCTGTCCAATCTACCACACTTTTTTTTTTTTTTTTTTTTGAGCTGGAGTCTCACTCTGTCGCCCAGACTGGAGTGCAGTGGCCGCTCCCGGCCACCTCAGCCTCGACCTGCTGGGCTCTGGCAATCCTTCCGCCTCACCCTTCTGAGTAGCTGGAATTACAGGCGCGGGCTACCACCCCCGGCTAAGTTTTTCATTTATTGTAGAGATGAGGTCTTGCCAAGTTGCCCAGGTGGGTCTTGAACCCGTGGGCTCAGGCAATCCACTCACCTCAGCCTCCCAAAGCGCAGTGTTACAGGCTGAGCCACCGAGCCCGGCCTACCACACATTTTGAAAGTCTGCCTGTGCTACAGAAATCTCTGGGATATGTCTGGGAAATATATGTTATGCTTTAATGAAGTCTAAAACTAAGCCTAAACAGTCAGACAGAGAATTTGATCATTTCAGCCACAATCTCTTGTTTGAAATTATATATTTTTAAAATTTCTCTCTCTTCCAATCCATTTTTCATTCGGCAGACATATTAATATTTTAAAAACACCAATTCTATATCATTCCCTTCCACAAAAACGCCCAGCCATCTTCCATGTCTTGTAAGATAGCTCTCAAAATTCCCATCCTGGTTGCAGCATGCTCTCTAATCTACGACACCGTTCCAACTATTCAGTCATTTCTCCCATGGATTTCAAATACTACTGCTCCTTGCCTCAAATTGTTGATTTTCAACTCCAAGTCTTACCTCATATTTTTTTATGCCACATTCTTCTTTCCAAGCTGCCAACTATTTAGTTCGAGTCCAATTTATTTGAAAAGTATCTCAAAATTACTTAGGTACTCATATATCTGAATGCTTATATTGCTTATTTTCTTCTAGCCTTTTTTAGTATCAAATCATATATGTCTCTATCTCAATTATTGTTTTAAAGATTAATCAGGTGTCTATAATTAGGTATTTACATGATAATTACTGCTGTATATAAGACCTTACTGTTTTCCGGCCTGCAAAGTGTTTTGCTCATATCAGGTGTTCTTTGTCATTAAGAAAGTCTTGAGAGAGCAAGGTCAAGTACAGTGAACTAGGCAAAATTAAAAGTAACGTTTGGTCTCTTTGTTACATAAGTCCAAGAAGCACACAATAGCTAATATTATCTCATCTGTGACAATATCAGGCAATGTATACTAGGAGGAGACAATATGGACATGTCTTAGGTACCTCAGTAAAGGTTCTGAATAGACTATGTTTTCCAGCATGTATTATTTCAGTTTGTCTTCACTCAATATTTCAGAATATCTAATAATGGTTACTATCTCACTTTGCCTGTTTATAAAAAATAATATTGTTTCAAAATGTGCTTAAAGACTACCAATAACATTTAAAATAATCATATTATATTTTATGCTCCCAAATAAGGTGGGTTTTTTTGCCACATGGCTTCTCTGAAAGATTATGATTGCCCAGCCATCACTATTGAAATGTCTTTTTAAAAATGTTTAGTTTCTATTTTGAATCAGGGGATACATGTATAGGTTTGTGACATAGAAATTTTGCATGATGGTGAGGTTTGGGCTACTACTGAGCTCGTCACCCAGGTGGTGGACATGGTACCCAGTGGGTGGTTCTCAACCATTTCCCCCTTCCTTCCCTTCCCCTATAGGATTGCCCTAGTGTCTGTTCTCCCCATCCTTGCGCCCATGTGCATGCAGTGTTTAGCTCCTGCTTATTAGGGAGAACATTTGGTATTCAGTTGTCTGGAAATGTCTTTTTGAAGCATATAATCAAAGCCAGTTTACAAATTACACAAGAGAAAATAAATCTCACATTATCATCACAATTCATTTTGAACTCCAAAGAATATCTGCTTTTCTCTAAACTTGGTTCCAAATTGCATTTTCCTCAAAACAAATACATTTTCAAAGGATGATTTGACATTTTGATACTTTTTTAATTGTTTAGACATTGAAAGCAATAACAAAGAAGGAGTCCAAAAAAAATAAATATGTCAAATCATGAGAATATTTCTAGCTTCCCAAAAAGACTTCTTTGAAGATTAAAAAAGAACACTCCCTTAAATACATAAGTTCTGGTGTGTCTGTTAATATCACTGTTACATTTTACCATACACTATGAACATATTTTTAAAAATGTAGTTCCTTTTAATTAAAACATTTACTGAGCATGCATCACCCTTAGGCACCATAATGGGAATAGAAGTAAAAATAAAATAAAAACACTGAAGTAGCTCACATTTAGTCATAAAGACATATAAGCATACAATTATTTATAATAAAACATCATAAGTGCCACAGTACACAGAGATATCTAATGCTGGATTGTGATTACACTTAGTAAATGAGGGAAGTAGAAGGGTGTCAGCCTTTTTTACTATTACAAGCGCTCTGTTAAAAAAGCAAAAATATCTTCTTAAGAATGTTTACTATTTCTAGAAGTTAATAGCAAAACAAAACTTCATTGAAGTGGTTTAAGTAGGAAATCAAAGTGGTTATAAGACAGAACTAACCCTAGAAGAAATTTAGATAATTAATTGCAAAGACAGAGACTGGAAGAAAAGATGCAAGTTAGGAGACTGGTGCAATAATGTAAACTATATGATTGATCCCACCTGCACTTCTTTATAGTGTATTTTACTTTGCTGCATGTTCTTCATGCTATGATTTTATTTTTTGAAACCACTTGGAATACTTTTGCAAGTAAATATTTTCCATATGTGCGTAAATATAAATATGCATGGATGCATATGAGCATTCATGTTAAGCACAGACACACAGTCTATAATATATTTAAATATCCTCACGCTTAGGGACATTCTTTTTATTCTAATTATTTAAAGCGTTCAAATGTGTTATCTGTGAGAAAAAACAATCTCTATCTATCCTTGCTGAAATGATATAATGATGAATGGATATGACATTTAAGTGATTTTGACTTCTTTGAATAAAATTTCATAATTATTTTTTACAACCTAAAAAATTAAAGTAAAGGTAGCACTTTGCCTTTATGGAACTTATATTCTAGCAAAGGAAGGAAGAGAAGCAAAATATATACCATACTGGATGATGGCAACATGAATTATAGAAAAATGAGGGAGGGACTGGGGATAGTAGTGTTGGAGATAATTAACATTTTAAAATAGGGTTGTTAAAAAAAGTCTATAAAATAGGGAAAAATTCAGCATTAATCTGAAGAAAGTGAGGAACTAGACAAAAAAGGTATCTAAAGAAAAACTATCCCAGGTAGGTGCAAAGACCCTGATGGGGAAGTCTGATTGATGTGCTTAAGAACTAGCGATACACCTAGTATGTGAAAGAGAAGAAGATCCAGTGTATAAAAAAGAAGCGGAAAAAGTGGCCAGGTTGCAGGGGGATGGGTGGTGGTAGGATAAGAGAATTAATGTGAAATGAGATCACAGAAGAAGCATGTGCATGTGTCACAGGGCATTGAGGCCATATTTAGGACCTTCACCTTTTCTTAGTAAGAGGGGAGTTCAGTGGTGTTTAAGAGCAAACAAGTGATATGACCACACTTTTAGTTAAAACATTTACTGAGCATGCATCACCCTTAGGTGATCTTGGATGTTGGGTTCAAAATAGACTAAAGGGTCAAGGGCAAAATCAGGAGCCTAATTGAAAGCTATTGTACTAATCTACCCTGGGCATAGAGTATCTTGGACCTAGCTGGTAATAGTGAAGATGGAGAAATTGTCCAGGTTTGGATATACAAGACAATGGAACTGACAACCTAGGCTGATGAATTTTCATACACCCCAGAAGAGATCGGCAAGGTTAGAGTGTGAGAGAAAGAAAGATCCATGTACAACCCTAAGGGTTTCAACCTGAATCATCAGAAAGACAGAATTACTGAGAGATGAGTTTTAGGCATGTTGGGTTTGAGAAGCCTATGAGACCTTCAAATAGAGATATTGAGTGGGCATTAAAGCCTGGAGTGGAGGGAGAATGTCCTGACTAGAGATGAATGATGAATGAGACTGGATGAAACAAACAAGGGAGTGAGTATAACTGGAGAGAAAGTTCAATAACTGAGCCCTGTGACTCTCCAATAGTTAACAGTCAGGGCAATGAAGAGGAACCAGCAAAGAAAATCTATCAGTGGGAAGCCAGGAAGAAGGGCCAGGACTGGTGGGAATGTCTTGGGAGTAATTGGTACATAGACTATGGGTGAAGACCCCTGGGTTTGGAGTGAGGAGGGAGTTTGGGAGAAAAGAAGTTGAGATTGAGACCTGGAAAGTGTCAGCATTCAATTTATGGGTGCAAAAAAAGAAGCCAGTAAAAAAATGGGGAGAATTTGAGTTCAGAGAGGTCAACAGAGAACTTGGGGAAAGACATTTCATACACCCGAGAAGAGATCTGCAAGGTGAAGTGAAAGTTCAGTTGCATATACAACAAAGAGGTCAAGTAAGATGAGGACTGAAATGTCTTCCTTGGATTAGGCAATTATGATATCTCTGGTAAGATTTTACAAAGCAATTATGATGGATTAGGGAATGGAGAAAAAAGCAAGAAAATGAAAGCAATAAGTATAGACAATTCTTTCAAATAAGCTGATGATGAGAAGGGGATGATAGTGTGGAGAGGTTCAGTAATATGGAGATTGCTTTGGAAAGGAAGCATCTATAGCCTATTATAGACTGATAAATAGTGAAGCAGAAATAGAAATGACAGAAAAAATAGAATGCTGGAAATAAATTTAATATATATGTACATCTTTTTTTTCTTTTGTTTTTTTTAAAGATGTGGGGTACAATTCGGGGCTAGGTATACAAATGTTCATTATGCGGGTACCCTTGTTAATGAGGTGTTCCCCCACTTCCCCAGGCAGATTCCCACTACTGTCAATCTCACTTCCCCACCCCTCTCTCAGGAGTTTCCCACTACTGCCAATCATTCTTTTATAGTATTATAATTGTTCAAGGTCTGCTTATGAGTGAGAACATGTAATACTCAGTTCTTTGTTTCTGTGAAAGATCACTCAGTATTATAGACTCTAAGTCCATACAGGTTGCTGTGAAGTTCATGATTTTGTTCTCTTTATGGCTGCATAATATTCCATTGTATTTGCCACAATCTTTTAAATCCAGTCCTCTTTTGATGGGCAGCATGGTTGGTTCCATGTTCTTGCTACTGTGAACAAAGCTGCGATAAACATACGTGTATGCACACCTTCTTATACAGAATACACACACACACACACACACACTTTTAGCCTAAGGATAAATTTGCTTAATTTTCATATGAGAAAATTGAGATTAAATATAATAAAATGAGTTGCCCAAGATGACATGGATGTTAGTATATTTAACCTCTGAATCACTTTGATCTAGTTGGTTCTGAATAAGTCAAAACATTTAGTAGCAAAAAGCTGATCTGTGAGTGCTTGTTTCAAGTACTAAAGAGTTAGAATGAGATAAGACTGTGAGGTAACTGAATGGTAGCATATTTTGAGATTTGGCTGACAGAATCTCCACCTCAAATTAAAAGGTACCTTGTAAAACTGACGTACTTCAGTCTTCTTCACCTAGTAACAATTCTTTCACTTTATTTCCAGGTAAAATTATTTTGTCTAGCTTATGAACCGACATATGTTCTTTCTAATTATGCCATGTCTCTATGAACCTTTTTATTTCATAGATCATGGTATTTCTTGAACTTAAATGCCGATTGTGTCCTACTATAAACTATTTTTGAAGCAACTGGCTTTCTTTGAGCTACCAAGTTTGGAGACTATAGGCAGTTTTATCATTAGGTGGGATATAGTATATCGATTAATTTCTTTAAATATTTTTCCACCACACTTATATAAGTTCTTGATGAAGAGAAATGTGGGTCGGAAATTTGTTCCTGTATAATCCCTTTTTGTGTGCTGTACATTTGCTCTGTTTTCACCAGTATATCTAATAAAAATTGTTAAGTTTCAGAAGAACACCTTACAGAAGAACTTCCAACAAGAAATGTGTATCTATTTGAGAGAGAAAAGACAGTCCTTGGGAATTTTGGGAAGTTTTTTGTGAACCTTTGATTAGAGGTTAGGAATGTTTCGAAAATCGTAGCCGCTTTTGAAGAGAAGGAACTAAAATCCTTCTATGGGAGCTCAGATAATTACAAGTTAGAAAATCATTTTATTGAATCATGTTTGCCTGATTTATCTAACAAGACTTCAATACTATGTTGGGATATGAGTAAAGATTTGTGTGTGTGTGTGTGTGTGTGTGTGTGTGTGTGTGTGTGTGTGTGTGTATGGAGTATTACTCATATTGACTAAAGAGAAATCCAAATGCCACAAAGTTTGAATAACAGCATGAGAGCCCTCAATAATGGGCAGAGAACAAGAATGAGAAATTCTACCTTTCCATTCTTGTGCTGCAACTCTTTTATTTATGACACTTATCCTGTTTAAACCCATCTATCATCTTGCTGCAATTTTGTATTCCAGCCTTCATGGCAATACAGATATTCAACATATGTAGTGGGCACCAATCAATTGCAAGCACTGTTCTAGAAGCTGGGAATACAACGATGAACAAAACTGACAAAATCCTGTCTCTTGTGGAGCTTACATATAATTAGGGGAGAACAACAATAAAAACAAGTAAATGTATGTTTGACATGATTGGTTGACAATAATAAATCAGAATAAGGGAGGCAGAGGAGTACCAGAGGTACATGGGGTGTTACGATGTCCTTATTTTTACCGGGTAGTCATGGATGTCTGCACTGAAATAAATTATATAGAAACCTGTGGAAATGAAAAATAGCAATGCTGAATCTGCGAAAAAAATTGTTTATATGGAACAGCAATTTGAGATTATTTCCCTTGTGAGTCAGTAAATTGAAATAGAAACCAGATAACATTTTTGAGTAAAGATGTTTGTATCATTAGTTTAAAAATAGGTAGTTTTTTAATCAGGTACTTAGTTTGCATGAGAACAAATTTTGATCTGATAATATGAAGTGAAAAAAATTTGTGTTGTTCTTGAACTTAGGCACCTGAGCAACAAAATAAGCAATAATTTAAACTATTTACATTCTAGAAAGTGGAAGGTTAGTCTTTCCTTTAAGTCATCCTTTGTGTGTCAAGAAACCAAAGAAAACAAAGAATAACTTTACTCTAAAACAACTAATACTGTAAATAGGCGCCCTTGCATGTACTGCCATCTTGTGGCACAGCAGAAAAGTGTTACTAAATGACTTAATGACAACCTGTACTCTTAGTTGACCAATTGCGTGTCTTGGGAGATAAAAGTATGCTTTGTAACTGATCTTTAAGATAAAATACCTTTGAATTCAATTAAAATTGTATAAATCAACTGTAAAAGTGAAATTTATAAAAAAATCAAGACTTTACCAGCTTGATTTAAAAATGATAAATCACATTTTGAAATTATTTTACAATATTAAAATTTTCACAACGCACAATACATAATTTTAAGGTAAATATCAGTATTTTTCAATCCCCAAATCAACCTCTTTCTGTACTTAGTCATATCTAGTCTTTCAATCTTGATTAATTTATTTCTGTATGTTAGACAATATATACAAGGGAAATTTTTATTCTTCTCCCGAACACTTTTGTACTCTTTAGTTGTAAGTAACTAAATGGACTGGTTGCTTAGGCAATTATGAGCACTTGCTTGGAAGAAGAGGGTTCCTGGGGGGAAGCTGCCTGAGGAGGAGGATTAATCTGTCCTGGAGAGTAACTCCCATGTTCCCTGGAGAGTTAAAGGACATGGAACATCACAGGTTTAAGCTTTGCTCCCATCTGAAAGAAAAGATCACTAGATATTTCCTTCTTTACTTGAAATATCTGGCAGAGTTACTCCTTCAGATGCGCATAGTTTGCCCTTAGTTCAACATACACGGCTTGCCATGTGGGTTGAAGCTACTACTCATCCATACAGTGATCTGTGGCCCTGCTCACATCTGACCCCAGATCCATCACAATGGATTGCTGCTTGGTGGATTTCACAGGTCTATCTTACCTCACTACTAGATAGTATTTTTATGTTGTCAAAATGTATTACATTTACATTTGATTCTGTAATAGTAACTACCTGCCCCCTCCCAGCTGTTAATCCTTGGATTCTTGTTTAAATGGATTCAGTGTTTATGGCAAAGGTGGCTAGTGGTCCTCCTTTATCCACTCTCCACCTTGTCTGTTGCAAGTAAGCGAAATGCCAATTTTTATCTGCTCACCTGATGCCCAGAATGAAGAGTGCATTTCCCAGCCTTCTAGATATGCTATATAACAAAGTTCTATCCCATGAGGAAGAAGCAGAATTATTGAGTCACTCCTTCCAAGGACCTTTTCCTTCTTTTTTTTAAAGAACACCCAACACATTTTTCCTAAAAAATATCCAGTCTCAAGAAGCATGTACATTAGAGAGCTCTATAAGGTGGGAAATAAACCCTATCAAATTTCAGGGTGTATCACATCTAAATTAAGATTTTAGGAGCCCGATAGCATAGGAAATGCCAAGATATCCCCTGTAAAAAAAAATAAGTCCTTACTTTTGGAAGCTTGACTCCCTTGTGGGACAACCCTGAAGGACCATCCGACTCAAACTTCCCCACTGGACTGAGACATCTGTTGCAACTGCCTCTCAATGCAGCTTCCCTGTCTGCCGTATCCTGCTTCCCTACTTCCTTCCAGGTGAAAGGAGAGGAGCAGAAACCTGCCCACCCCCAGTTACACTCCTACACACACACTTCCATTTCTGAGTTCTTTTCTAGGCAACTCAACTTAAGACACCTCTCAGTGTCCACCCCATCTCCACTAAGACTTACCTCATGCACAAGCTCTTTTGAGCCCCACATGGTCTGATGTTAAGTGTGTTTGATGCTGAATCTAACCCTCTCTTACTTATCTCAGTGTACAAGGTCTGACAAGTAAGTTTGTGAATTTATCCTAGAAAAAGTGCTACATACCTCATTGCTGAATATCACTATGGTCACCTTGAAGTACTCCTCTTGGGAAGCTATGCAGCAGTGTCAGGGCCTGCTTGTTTGAGCAGGATCATCCTCTCAATAGATTCTTGGCTTTTTAAGAGCTGGGGATTTTGGTTCATATTTTTACTCTATAGCAAGTAGTACAGTGCCAATGTTTTGCACATAGATGATGCTAACATTTATTTGTCCAAGTGATTAATAAGCAAGTGATTCACTGTGTTGAAACACACCATATAAATTAGCATTGTCTGCTGTAAGGATGAACAATGATATTATTTGGTTTAGCAGCAAGTGAATGGCTATGCACCTATATTCTGATGTCAGCCTGAGCCCACTGTGATCATATGTGGCTTTTTAAAGGTGGCCACAGAATCTTTGACACTTCTCCCCTTGAAGCTGAACATGATGTCTTTTCCCGTGAATCAGGGTCAGTCTTTGACTGCTGTGACCAGTAGAATATTACAGAAATTCTATTATGTTAGCTCCAGGTCTATCCTAAAGAGGATTCACAAATTTCACCTTGATCTCTGAGAGACTTGGGATACCACATAAGAAATGTGACTCCCCTAAAGAAGAGAACAAGTGAAGAAACCCAGAGGCTACATCGGAGGGAGAGAGAGGCAGCCCAAGGCAATTAAGTGTGAGTCAATCTATTGTGAACCCTTCAAATCAAGGTTGCTGCCAACTATACTACCTAGTGATCTCAGTCAATGACATATGCATCGGAAAAATCCCCCAGTTTAACCCTGTCTGAATTCCTGACTAATAAAGCCATGAGATATAATAAAAGGGTTGCTGTAAGCCACTACTTTTTGGTGTAATTTTATACACAGCAATCAATAACCAGAATATTCTACATACTGGTTTGTCCAGAATTGTCCCAGTTTCTGCCAGTTATCCAGACATCCTGTCACAATTTATATTTGTTACAGTTTATTTATTTGCAAAACATTATTAAATAATTGTGTTAAAATAAGCCAAGACGGGTTTCGTAGTTTCTGTCATGTTCTCACTTAGAAGAGTGTGAACATGATGGGGAATGAATAGTTTCAATCTGAAACCTAATGTAAATTTAAAGACAACTAACATAACTTTCTCTTTTCCTAGTATCCTCAAACATAAGGTATTTCAAGGTCAGCATGCCGAGTGTTTGCTATATTTCTGGAGTGTAAGTGACAAGAGATAGCCATTTCCTTCTGGTCTCGGTGGTGGTGGAGAAAGGAGCATTCTACACTGCTTTGGTCCTGCCTTGGTCAGTGAGATACCATGCGTGACTAGCGAATGCCAGGTCACCAGCCATGCATGAAAACTGTTCTCAATAGATGGGGGCGCAGAGAGCAGTGGTTGATGCCTATAATCAGCCCACTGGGAGTCCAAGACATGAGAATCTCTTGAGCTCAGGAGTTTGAGACGCCCCCTAGGCAACATAGTTAGAACTCATCTTTACAAAAATTCAAAAAATAAGCCAGACATGGCATTGTGCACCTATAGTTCTAGCTACTTGGGAGGCTAAGGTGGAAAGATCATCTGAGCCCAGTAGGATGACACTGTGGTGAACCTTGGTCATGTCACTGTGCTCCAGTCTAGGCAAAAGAGTAAGACACTGACTAAAAAATAAATAAATAAATAATAGATGGGGTGAAAGGTCTCTGAGAAAACACAGAAAGTTATGGGTTAAGTATACGTGATAAACATGTAGGAAATAGAACCAGAGTTATATTTTTATATAATGAACAAAGAGTAAGTTGACTGTATATAATAAATGGTATTGTCATTATTATGTCATATAATTCTACAATATTTATTTATTTATTATTTCTTGAATTTTTTTTTTTTTTTTTTTTTTTTTTAGTTGGAGTCTCACTCAGTCACCCAGACCGGAGTGCGGTGGCCACTCCCGGCCACCGCAGCCTCGACCTGCTGGACTCTGGCTATCCTTCCGCCTCAACCTTCCGAGTAGCTGGAACTACAGGCGTGTGCTACCACGCCCAGCTAAATTTTTTTTAATTTATTTATTGTAGAGATGAGAGTTTGCCAAGTTTACCAGGTGGGTCTCAAACCTGGGGGCTCAGGCAATCCACTCACCTCAGCCTCCCAAGGTGCGGGATTACAGGCTGAGCCACCGAGTCCGGCTGTTTCTTGGTTTTTGAACATTTGTAATAAATTTTCAGCAGCAATGAGCTAAAAATGTAAGTATATATTTATATAGAAAGTTAAATATTGAATTTTTATTTTCCAAAAGACTTGGTGATTAAAAGTAATTTGCATAAAATGTTCATAATTTTTAATCTAATGTGAGATCTGTACTGTATCACAAACACAAGAAAACCAGAAGACACACGTCTGCTAAAGAAGCATCAGCCATCTACCTAAAAAAATCCATTATTTTGAGAATTTGCCAGTTGCAGAAAATGTGTTTACATTTCATTCTGTGAAGCACGATTTTTATGTACATCAAAAGACTGTTTTTGTAATTAAATACATTCGTTTTCAATTTCAGGATTTCTTGTGAACATGTAAAAAGCAGCAGCTTTTGAAGTTCCACTATTAGCAAAAGAAAAATTCTGTAAGCAGTTAACTAATCCTGTTTATTCATTAACATCAGCTTCTTCAAACAGAAGTCAGTTAAATTCATATCAATAATCATTCAAATATTTGTTATCCAATTATTAGAAACAGAGAGAAGTCTTTAATTCATTTTGAAAAAGTAAAATATCTGACATGTGGATGTTATTGCAAAATTAGTTGAAAAGTTCAGCACTGAATAAAAAATGATTTATTTTGTGGTAAAAATATGAAGACAAATTTAGAATAAACAACTTTCATGATAAAAACAATAATCTTAAAAATGAAAGAATAATTTACTTGTAATTGGTTGTGGTGAAGACATAATTCATAATCAAATTCAAATAAGCTTCAATATTTTATTGATTGAAATAAAATACATTAATTGTTCACATTTTAAAATTCAAAATTAAATTATGCATATATAAATGGAGTAACTAATCTAAAAATCTTTGTGATGAAGCTGATGCTTAATGTTTTAAAAATTCCTTCTGCCTAGCTACAGACACTTCATTAATTTGATACTAGTTTTAGATTAAATATATTTGAGATTGTGAAGAACTACCTTGCAAATCTACCTAAGTTTTCTACAATGTCATTGAATATTTTTTGTAAATTAGTTCTCTAAATTTAGAAATATTTTCTTTAAAATAAGTTGAAAACTTTTAATCAAAGTGTTCCACAAACTGAACACCAAGTATTTGAAGTGTCTGCATAATGCACCAGCTGAAAACATTGCAAATAGAAGACAAATTCATCCTCACAAAAGCTAAAGAGGAACTGAACAAATTAGGCAATGGGAGCTCAAAGGTTGTACAAGATTTAAAATTGACATTCCTTTTTCTTTTTTTTTTTCCCCCCCAGTAGAGACAAGGTCTCGCTATGTTGCCCAGGCTGATCTCGCACTCCTGGGCTCAAAGAGTCTTGGCTTCCAGAAGTGCTAGAATTATAGCCATAAGCCACTGAGCCCAGCTTAATTTTAACAATCTATAGTTGAAAATTGAAATGTCTCAATTTGCAAGAAGAATCTTTAGTGGAGCTCTCATTTTTAATAAATTCTAATCAGATATGGGAATAAAATAGAATGGAAAAGGTCTACAGCTTTCTAACAACTAAACTTGGTACAACATTTAAAATAATTATAAATAGAGGATTTTTTTAATTTAATTTTTTGAAGTAATATTTGTCAAAGATTTCATGAATAGAGGCAAAAAAAAATACTAAACATATACCTAAAATATAAGCTATTTTCACAGTTTAATAAAAAATTTAGATAAAATCTTCCACTTAGCATAATTTTCTCTGAGCTTATTAAGCATGTCAGCACTTGTAGAGTGAGTACTTCATCAAATAAAACTACCATAGTGTACAGTCTATCTCAGATATGTTTATCTCTAATTCAGCATCATAAAATACAATTTTCATGTAGATTGTAGATAATTTTATGAAAAATTAATAACAATGACACTATTCTGAAAATTTATTCTCTAGAAATTATCAATGCCAAGGTGTTAAAGCTGAAATAGCTTTAAAACTCATTAAAGTATATAAATATATTCATCACAGAATCAATTATTTTGCTTATGCTATTTTAAAAATTTTCAGCTAATCAATAATTTTGTTTTAATGTATATGAACAAATTCCATTTTTGAAAATTAATTTTAAATAGTATAATTTGTATACATCTATCAAAAAATAAAAACAATTTTCTGTCCTAAAAATATTTTTTAGATGTATAGCATTTTAATGATTTTAGTGTCCATATTTGCTTTTAAAAGTGTCCTAGTCTGGGGAATAAATTGTGGTCACTTTATTTCTTTCTTTTTTTTTACTTTTAAATTTTTTTATTTTAAAGATGTAGGGTACAATTCAGGGTTCGGTATACAAATGTTTATTACCAAGTACCCTTGTTGATGAGGTGTGCCCCCCTCCCCTGATAGTTTCCCTTAACTTCCAATCTCTCCCCCCACCCCGCAGTTTCCCACTACTGCCAGCCCCTTTCTTATAGTAGTATGATTATGAGTGAGAACATATGGTACTCTGTTCTCTGTTTCTGTGACAGATCACTGAATATTTCTAATCAAAATTATTGTTTTTAGGCACTTTGCTCACATTATAGCCATCATTATCTGATTATTTTTCTTTTATCACAACCCAGAAAAAGTCCATTTCCTTATACTTTCTTCCAGTCCTACATTCCCCATCAGTTTCCTATGTACCCTACTTTCTATTCCTTGAATATGTTTTTTTCCTCTCCAATGCCCTAGACGTTACTAATCCTCTTATCTTACCTCTTGAACTCTTCTTTACCAAAGCAACCTATGGCAGTCTTCTCCATATTTCAACGACTAGCTCATTGTCTCTTCCCAGATTCCTTAAGTCAAAATTAATCTCGTCCCTTTTATTCTTCCCTAAGAATTTTACTTAAAACGTCTGTTGGAGCATACATTTGCATTTCATAGTAGTTAACTGCACGCCCAGCTTTCCTCCTCTACCTCATCATGGCTTTAAATACCTTGTTTTCTTGTTGACCTCTGCATTTTTTTTCTTCCTGCTACTACAATGGGTGAATGGGATTCTACAGTTTTTTCAACTAATTACTATTTTCTGTGAATATTTCTCATTTATCTAACTCTCTTTTCATGTGCAATCTTATCTGTTTTATTTAATGCATTGAATTTTATACCCTTTTCACAATGTTCCTTAATTGAGCGTTTCATCAAAGCTCTTCACTGCTCATATTCAAAAATGGCCTCTAAGTTTTTTCTCACAAATGGAGGCATTTTTCTGTTGCCTGTCATCTCCTAGTTTTGTTGCAAAGTCTATGTAGTCTTTCACATTGTAATTCTAATGCCTCTTTGACAAAATATGACAATTTCTTCTCAATTTTTAACCCCCAGTATTTCTCTCCATAAATGATAATACATGATTTCTTCAGAAAATAAACGCCAAGGAAAAAAACACATACAGTTGTTGGCACAGATAGATAGGAATGATAAAATCATGGATATTTTAATATATGAAGCTAGGTAAGTGACAGCATTCAAAAGACATAAATATCATCATATTTAATCAAAGGCATTTTATCACGACTTGCCAAAGAAAGAATTGATCATTTGTTTAGTCAAAAAAGATAGAATTCCTTGTAATACAAACACCTACATTTGCTTGGATTTAACTTGTTCTTTGGCTTCTCTTATTCTCAAGAAGTCAACAGTGAGTAAAATAGTTGCTTTTTTGATAGTAATCTGATACTGTTCCTATATGTTTTTGAAATTTTTTCTTTGTATATTTTGTTATAACCAGTTTTATTATATGCCTGGGTGGGGTTTTGTTACCTTGCTTGGAGTTCATGAATCTGTGGTTTAATCCTGTTGTAGTTATGGAAAATCGTTAGCCATAATCTCTTCAACTATTGCTTCCAATCTTCTGGCACTATTTCTGGGACTCCAACTGAATTTACCTTAAAGCTTTTTACCTTATCCTTTATGTTTTTTATCCCATCTTCCCAATTTCTTTTTCATTTTTTTTCTCTCAGTTGTTCATGGTGGAATTTCTTTTTCTAAATTATCTTCCAGTTTGCAAATTCTCTCTTTGGCTATCTCTACTCTGCTGTTTTCACCATCCACTAGTTTTTATTATTACTCTTTCCACTTCTAGAATTTCTATGTGGTTCATTTTCCACCCTGTTATGCCATTTGTCTTCTTGAACTATAGCAATTATTTATTTTGAGACATATTTGCAAACTATAAAATTCACCATTTTAAAGTGATTTTCAGTGTATTCACAGGGCTATGGAACCATCAATACTATCTAATTCCAGATCGTTTTCATCATCCCCAAAGAAATTATTTACCATAAGCAGACACTCGCTGTTACTCCTTCATCTACCTCCTGTCAATCTCAAGTCAATATTTTTTTCTATTGGTTTGCCTATTGTAAATATTTCTTATAATACAACCATACAACATGGAGCCTTTTGCATCAGGCTTCTTTCAGTTGCTCTAATGTTTTCAAGGTTCATTCATTTTGTAGCATTTACTTTGTTACTTTTTATAGATGAAAAATGTTACATTGTATGAATAATACTCATTTTGTTTATTCATTCATCCAATGATGAAAATTGTGGATGTTTCTGTTTTTTCACTATTTGAATAACTCTATCTTTTATAGGTAACATAAGGCTGAATCATTTCTTATAACCATTTCATTTAGTCTCTGTCCTTTAATTGAAGAATTTTATCATTTTAATTTAATGTGTTTATTAATAAGTCAGAATTTATATCTGTCATTTTGTAATTTGTTTCTATATATCTGGAATTTTTTTTTTAAGTATCCACATAGTTCACTCTCATATTCTTTTGGTCTTTTCTCATATATCACCTTCTCAATAAGGTCATTACTGGCCACTCTTCTCAAAATTTAAGCATTTTCTTTTTTAAAAAATTTTTATTTTAAAGATGCATTGTACACGTAAAGTTTGGGCGTCACTGTGGTCTCCACTTCACCTGGTTTGAGATCAGGTACTCCTATTGATGAGGTGTACCACCCTCCTCAACCCCGGTAGTTTCCCACTACTGCCAATCCCTTTCAGTAGTATTATGATAATTGTTCAGGGTCCACTTATGAGTGAGAACATATGGTACTCAGTTTTGTTTCTTTGATAGATCATTGAGTATTGCAGACTCTAAAACGATCCAAGTTGCTGTGAAGTGCATAATTTTGTCCTTTTTATGGCTGTGTAATATTCCATTGTGTATATGTACCACATTTTTTTTAATCCAGTCCACATCTGATGGGCAGCACAGTTGGTTCCATGTTTTTTCTATTGTGAATAATACTTCAATAAACATGTATGTGCAGGTATCTTTTACATAGAGTGATTTGAGTTCCTCTAGGTATATTCACAGAAGGGGAATGCGGGATTGTATGGAAGGTCAATTGTAGATCTTTTAGGAACTGCCACACTGTTTGCCACAGAGGTTGTACTAGTTTATACTCTGACCAACAGTGTAGAAGTGTTTCCTTTTCCCACATCCACTCCAGCATCTGTTGCTTGTAAGTTATTGATGATGGTCATTCTGGCTGCAGTTAGATGATATTTTAGTGTGGTTTTAATTTTCATTTATTTGATGATTACTGATGCTGAGCATTGTTTCATGTATCTATCGGATGCTCATATGTCTTCTTTTGAGAAGTGTCTATTCATATCTTTTGCCCACTTTTTAATAGTGCTGTTTATTTTTTTCTTTTCAGCACTATTATTTATTTATTTATTATTTTTATTTTTTGAGTTGGAGTCTCACTCAGTCACCCAGACTGGAGTGCACTGGCTGCTCCTGGCCACTGCAGCCTCGCCTGCTGGGCTCCGGCGATCCTTCCGCCTCAGCCTTCCAAGTAGCCAGAATTACAGGCATGCGCTACCATGCCCGGCTGATATTTTGATTTATTGTAGAGATAAGGTCTCACTGCCCAGGTGGGTCTCGAATCCATGGGCTCTGGCAATCTACTTACCTCAGCCTCCCAAAGGCATGGGATTACAGGCTGAGCCACTGAACCTGGCTGACTATTATTTTTTTCTTTTCAGCACTTGAGTTCCTTGTAGATCCTAGATGTTGGACCTTTGTCAGATATACTGTTGGCAAAATATTTTTTCTCATTCTGTGAGCTGTCTCCCCACTCTCTTGATGGTTTCTTTTGCTTTGCAGAAGCTTTTCAGTTTGGTAAGTTCCCACTTGTCTATCTTATCTGTTATGGCATGGGCATTTGGGGTTTTGATCAGGAATTGGTTGCCAGTACCAATTTCCATAAGGGCATTGCCTATATTTTCTAAGGTTATTTTAGTTTGAGGTTTTATGTTTAGGTCTTTGATCCACTTAGAGTTGATTTTTGTGTATGGTGATAGGTAGGTGTCTTGTTTTAATATTCTGCACGTGGTCAGCAACTTTTCCCAGCATCATTTACTGAATAAGTTCGGCTCTCCCAGTGTTGAATGGAGGCTTTGTTGAAGATGAGTTGGTTGAGAAATCGAGGTTTTGCTTCCAGAATCTCTATCCATTGGTCTATATGCCTATTCTTGTACCAATACCAGGTTGTTTTGATTATGTTTAAAGTCTGGAATTGTGATATTTCCCAATTTACTTTTTTTGCTGAGAATTGTTTTGGCTATTCATGATCATTTATGTTTCCATATGAATTTCTGTATTGTCATTTCCAGGTCAGAGGAAAATGATCCTGATAATTTAATGGGTATTGCATTAAGTCTGTAGATAGTCTTGGGTAGGATGAACATCTTAACAATGTTTATCCTTCCAATCTATGAGCATGGAATATTTTCCCATTTGTTTGTCAGCTTTGATTTCTTTTAGCAGTGTTTTGTGGTTTTTCTTGTAAAGGTCTTTCACGTCTCTGGTTAGAAAGATGCCAAAGTATTTCATTTTTTGTTGTTATTGCTATTGTAAATGAGATTATGCTTTTTATTTGGAACTTTGTTCATTTTTTTGGTGTATAAGAATGCAACTGTCTTGCACATTGATTTTGTACCCTGAGACTTTGCCAAAGTCCTTTATCAATATAAGAAGGTTTTTGACAGATACTCTTGGATTTTCAAGGTATAGAATCATATTGTCACCAAAGAGAGATAACTTTACTTCCTCCTTTCCTATTTGGATGCCCCTGATTTCTTTCTCTTGTCTAATTGCCCTAGCTTGGACTTCCAATACTATGTTGAACAGGAGGGGTGAAATTGAGCAGCTTTGTCTTGTTCCAGTTTTCAGGGGAAATGCTTCCAATTTTTGTCCATTTAGCAATATGTTGGTTGTAGATTTATTGTAGATGGCTCTTACTATTTCAAAGTATGTTCCTTCTATGCCTAGGTGTTCAAGGTTTTTTATCAAGAAGGGATGCTGGATTTTATTGAAAGCTTTTTCAACATCTAATAATGTAACCATGTGATTCCTATTTTTACATCTATTAATGTGTTTAATAAATTTATAGTCTTGTGATGTTGAACAAGCCCTGCATCCCTGGGATGAAGCTTCCTTGGTCATGGTGGGTGATTTTTAAGATTGTTGTTGGATCTGATTTGCTAGAATCGTGTTGAGTATTTTTGCATCTATGTTCATCAGGGATATTGCCCTTAGCTCTCTTTCTTTGTTGGATCTTTACCCAGTTTAATGATCAGTGTGATGTTAGCTTCACAAAATGATTTTTGGAAAGTTCCATTTTTCTCGATTGCTTAGAATAGTTTCAATAGGATTGGGACTAGCTCCTCCTTGTATATTTTGTGGAACTCCACTGGAAACCTGTTGGGTCCAGGACTTTTTCTGATGGAGTCAATTTCTTAGGCTGTTATTGGTCTATTTGTTTCAACCATGAGAGGTTATATGATGTCAGAAAGTCTTCCATTTCATTTAAGATTTCAACTTTGTTTCCATACAGGTGTGCACAGTAATCTCTGATAATTTTTATATTTCTTCAGGGTCCATTGTGATTTGATGCTTTGCATTTCTGACTGTGTTTATTTGGGCTTATTGTCTCCTTTTCTTGGTCAATCTAGCTAGGGGGTCCATCAATCTTGTTTATCCTTTCAAAAAACTAGCTTTTTGTTTCATTGATTTTTTTCTATGATGTTTTTGTCTTCTATGTCCTGTATTTGGGCTTTTACTTTGTTGATCTGGATTCTTCTGCTGAAGTTAAGGTTTTGGTGGCCTTGTTTTCCAGTTCTCTTAGGTGATTTGTTAAGCTGTTAACTTGTGGTCTTTCCATTTTCTTGATATGTGTTTGTAAAGAAATGAATTCCCCTCTCAGTCTGTTGCTTTCATGGCATCATAGAAGTTTTGGTAAGATGTGTCTTTATTTTCATTTGTTTCCAAGAATCTTTGAATTTCTGCTTTGATTTCTGTGTTGATCCAGGAGTTGTTCAGCATCATGCTGTTTATTGTCCATGTCTTTGTAGATTTGGGGGTAGTTTTGTTGGTGTTGATATTTATTCTTCCACTGTGATTTGAGAAGGTGCATGGTAGTATTTCAATCTTAATAAATTTGTGTATGCTTTCCTTATGGCCAAGAATATCATCAATCTTGGAGTACATTCTATGTGGTGATGAGTAGTGTGTATATTCTGTGGTTTTGGGAGGAGTGTTCTGTAGGTATCTATTAAGTCCACTTGGTCAAGTGTCAAGTTGGGGTTCTGAGTCTCCTTTTACAATTTTTTGCCTCAATGATATATCTAGGGCAGTTACTGAGATGTTTAAGTTCCAACTATGATAGTATTAGCATCAGTATCTTTTTTTAGTTTACCTAGAAGCTTCCTTATAAAGGTTAGTGTTCCTGTGTTGAGTGCATATATGTTTTGGATGTGTATTTCTTGTTAATAGACTGAACCATTTACCATTATTAAGATGACAACTCTTGATTTCTTTTGTGCTCCATTCATCTGAAAATTTGTTTTTCATCCTCTTACTTTGAGTCTGTGAGTGTACATTCTGATAAGATGAATCTCCTGAAGACAGCATATTGTTGTGCCTTTTTTTTTTTTAAATCCAGTTTGTCATTGTATGCCTTTTAAGTGGTGCATTTAATCCATTCATGTTCTGGCTAATTATTGATTTGTGAGAGTTATTCCTGTCATGAGGTTCTTATAGGATTTGTTGTTGTTTGTTGGTTGCTTGATTGGTTTTCCTTTGATTTTGGGATTGCTATATGTATATGTTTTCAATCTTTTTCCTGAATTCTTGGGAAGAGCAAGAATTCTTTTTTTTCCCTTTCTTTTTGTTTAATACTTAAGTGTTTCATGTAGAGTTCTGTAGATGGTGTAAACTCCTAGGGATTAATTGTCTGGGAAGGATTTTAACTCTTTATTGCTGATGAAGCTTAGCTTAGCTGAGTAGGTTGGAACTCTTGGTTGGAATTGTTTATTTGTAAGAACTTTGGAGATTGTCTCAGTCTCTTCTAGGCTGTAGTATTTCTGTAGATAGGTCTGCTGCTATTCTAATTGGTCTTCCCTAGTAAGTAGTCTGACATTTTTCTCTTACTGCCCTTAGGAGTTTTTCTTTTATATCTGCTTTGTGAAGCAAATTACTATGTGTGTAGGAGTTGGTCTTTTCACTGATGTCTTGCAAGGGTTCTCCGAATCTCTTGTGTTTGAATTGGTCACATCTCTGATAAGATGAGGGAAGTTTTCTTAGGAATTTCATGAAATGCTTGTTCCAGCATGGTCTCTGTTTCTCTATTGCTTCAGGAATGCCAATTAATTACAGATTCGGGTTCTTGATATAATCGCACATCTCTTGGAACTGTGTTCTGTCTTTTTAAGCTTTTTTTCTATGTTTTTAACAGTTTGAGTTAGTTGCATATTTTGGTCCTTACGCTCCAAGATTCTTTCTTCTGTTTGGTTAATTCTGCTTTGAAGCTGTCAGTTTTTTATTTCATTGACTGTGTTCTTTTTTGCCACCATCTCAGTTATTAACAACTTCATTCTTTCCTCCTGTCTCTCCTCATTTCTATTCATTCTCTCTATTAATATCTAGATATCTAAGGTTGGTGGTTTGATACCAGTCATTCTGGGGGCTCTTCATTGTTTGAGTTCCAAAGTCTGTTCTCAGATGCTGTTTTCCCAGGAGTCAGGGTGGGATCTGTCTTCCTCCTTTTATTCTTCTTCATTTGTGATGGTTTTCCTCCCGCTTTTACCCTCTTTCTTCAATTCCTTTGCTCAGTGATAAGGGAGATAGTTTTTGCTTCTATTTGCTCTATCTCCTATTCTTCCTTATGTGAATCCTCTACATTTGTTCAATTTTGAAGTCAGACAGGGAGTGGGGGGCTGCATTTTGTTGCAGTTTTGAGATTTGATTAAGGTGTGATAGGAACTGAGGTTCAGAAGCCAGCTGCAGATCACAGTATCCCCTGTTAGGTGTGTGTTCCCCCTGGAACCCACTTCCCACTACTTCATAATCTGGCTATGTGGTGAGGGGCATGTGTATGCCCTCTGAATGAAAAATGAGATAAGAAAAAAGGAAAAGAACAGAAAAAGGAAGAAGGGAGAGGAAAGGAAGATGAAGAGAGAGGAGACAGAGAAGGAAAACAGGCATATCAATTAACAAATAAACAAAGAAACAAACAAAAACAAAAAACCTGATGATGTACTTGCCCTCAAAAATACCCACAGGAAGCAGAAAAAGTGAAAAACACCAAACAAACAAACAAAGCAGGTACTAAAACATAAACAAAAACAGAGAAAAAAAACTCCCTCTGTGGCTCTTTCTGGAACTCCAGGTTCCTTTCCCAAGCACCACTGCTGCTTCTGGCCACTGCTGTGGTAGGGAGCAGGCTCTGTTCTCTAGCCCATCCCCTCCACTCTTGGTGCTGGCCTATGGGATGGGATGTCTCTTCACGTTGGCCATATGCCCCATGAACTGCTGTGGGAGGAGGGTGAATCAGATCTGGACTCACTAAACTCATCCACTGCTGCTGCCAAGTCCCTCACTCAGATCAGATGTGTCTGTGCCTGGTTCAGCGTTGGAGTATAGCATCCATCTCTCTGTGTCCGATCCTGAAGTTTCCTCTCTGGGTCAGCAATGGTCGACCTCAGAGGGATCCAGAGATCACCTCCGTGTCCCAGGTTGGAGGCTGAACAGAGCTGAGCAGGCCAATGAAGGTCTTTGCCCAGTCCCAGGAAAGTGAAAATGGCTGTGGTCGGTATCTCATCACCAGTGGCAGAGCTCAGCTCCAGATTTCCTCCTGCACCCTCTCGCAGTCCCCTCTGCCAGCAACTGGCCCTGAGGCACTGAGGAACAGCTGACTTCTGCTGCCTTCTCCTGAGATACTCCCAAGTATGGCTGATGATCCTGCACAACAGGGGCGCCAATCTCAAGGCAGTGGCAAGTTGCAGCCGCCTCTGGATGGGAGCCCTAGGTGTTGATCCCAAGTCTCCCCTCTGATGGGCTTTCACTCACCTAGCTGCACTCACCCACTCACACAGTCTTTATGGACACACTCTTGCAGAGACTTTCATGCTCCCACCAGTTTTGTCATCATCTTGCCTCCGAATCACAATTTAAGTTTTTTCAACATGCATACATTTCTAATACCCTTCCCCGCTTGACACCTTCTTTTCAATATTTATCATGATCTAGCATACTATATCTTAAATTTATTTTTTTAAATATATATATAGTATACAAACAAACTTAGGTTACTAGCGTAGGCCTTATCCTTCTTTTCTGTTTTGTTTAATGCTATAACTCTAGCACTTGGAAGAGAGTGTTGCCCATAATAAACGCCCAATAAATATTTTGTTGAATAAGTGGTCAAAATAACTGAGTATTTTTTCATGAATTTGTCAGTAGAGGCTAGTTTTTATTTTTTCAACAACTCTGTAGAAATTTGTTGAAGTTGAATTTTAAATGCAACCTTTAGAGTAAGTTTACAAGATAAGTCACTTATGATTCTTATTATATTACACAGTAAAGTTTAGACTTGCAGATGCTTGCAGTGGAGAAATGCAAAATTAAATTAAATTAATGAATTCATTAAAGTCTACATATGTACACGTTCAGAAGGAAAACTTGACCTAACTCAGGGGAGCTCCTAATCTCAGCATGCCATTTTCTTTTTACAGATGGAGCAAGAGGTGTTAAGTGGCCCCAACCATTCCAGACATCTTCACTGAGTTCCAAATACAAACATCTTGCTGACACTTAACCCTTCTCACTTTGGTATTTTCAGGGCTCCCAAACTCAACATATCTAAAACTAAAATATATTTCTTTCACACTGGGTCCTCCTCCCAAGAATGCCATCTCAACCATCCTATTGCATATTCTTGTTATTTCATTTTCTGCAATAGTCTTAACTAGCCATTTTTATTCCTCTTCAATAAAGTCTACACACTACAACCCGCACAAATTTTGCTCAAGCATATCTGCATAAAATATTTTATCAGCTTCTCATCTCTCTTCAGTGAGAAAGAAATCTGTAACTGGGTTGACAGCTCTTTATAGTTTGCTTCCTGCCTACTCCTTCCTGTTGAACAACTCCCCCACTCCAACCACTACCTTTGTGCAGCTGCACACTCACCATTTCTCATTTCTCAAAACGTACCTTGTTTCTTCCTGTCATTTTGCTACTGCTTCCTGGCTCTCACTCTCTCTCACTCTATCTCCACATGCATACATTCCTCCTTACCTAGAGAACTATTATTACAAATCCACCAGATTTCAGCTCAACCCTTTCTTTTTCAAAGAAGTCTTACTTGTCCATCTTCCCCTTCCATCTATCTTTCTATCCATCTGTCTACCTACCTATCAGATATCTTGGTTATAATCTCCTGTAAATCTTGTTCTTTTTTCTTCATAGCACTTATTTGGTTTGTTATTTAATACCACTCTCTTAGGAAATTATTTGATTAATATTAATATTTTAAGTTCTGCAAGGTCAATACTATTCTTGTTTTTCTTTTGTGTGTTTTTCCCAAATGCAATATCCAGATAAATAAATATTTATATGGACTGATACCTGAGAATATGGTGCCCCCATGTGTAAAGGTTATCATATTGTTTGTAAAGAAATAAATATATGTATGTATTTAATGTGTGCATATGCATGTATCTAGAAAATCAGTAATAATCAGACATGTGGTCAACACTCTTCTCTTCTTTTATTGCCTGTTGATCACAAACCCAACTCCACAAAGACCATGAAGTCTGCAAACTTGTTTTTAATGTGTTCTTCCATCCTCCTTTTAAACCACTGTTGTCCTTACTCATTATTTTTCATTATCTCTGAACAACTTCTGTGATCCTCTAGATACTTAAATCACCACCTCTGTCTTAAGTTTTCTTCACCTTTTCCCCCTTACTAAAGCATGTAAAGGATATTGTCAGATGATTTATAGCATTATACATTGAAATATCAGCCCTATAGTGATGGAATTTCATTATATAAAGTAGACTGTCAGACGTTAATTTTTGGAGCAAGAAGTATTTTACGTGTTTCTTATGCAAGTAGTGTAGATATCTTTTAGCAACCAAAGACAGCCCGGCTGTTTTCCCAATAGTACTGTTCCTAGCTAGTGTAATACAAAAAATTCAGTTAGTTAAACATAGAAGAAAATGTATCTTTTTAAAGCCATTCAAATGCTTTAAAAGAAAGAGCCCTACCCCTAAAACTAAACATTACAGTACTTGCTATATATTTTCTCCATGACTTTGGAAACTACCCAACAATTTTCATATGGTACTTAGTAGTAGTTCTCCACCCCCATGATTGATGTGGTTTGAATGCTAAAGTTAAAGTTTCCTTGTCATCCAAAGAGATTTCCCAAGATGATCTGTTTCCTCTCAAACTTCAGACATCTTAGCTCACACTCTGACAATAACCAAGGCAGTTTTTATGAAGATCAAGTTAACTTACCATTAAGGGTATGTAAGAAAATTTTTCTGGATCCCAGTCAGTGTTATTGAATGTTCCTGGACGTGACTAAAGTTCTGAAACATGTTCTAACTATAGTCACAAATGAAAACAAATTCTACTTATTTAAATTTAAAAGAGATTGATTTTAAACAGTCATTGTTCCTCTATAAAATTGTTTAAGCTTCACTCTGACTACATGAATCAAACAAAGGAGAGACTTGAGGACATTGCCTGGGTAACAGAAGAATGTCTTTTGTCTTCCACTATTTTTTTTTTTTTTTCTCTGTAAAGTTCAGGTAAAGAGCTTTGTTTTGGTCCGAATTGCTTGGGCTGTGCCCCAACTGTGGACATTCCCTGATCATCTGGGATGGGTGTGCTTCAAGCAGCAGCTATGAATGTTCCTGTGGTTCTCTTATTAAAGTTTTATTTAGAAAATTGTATTCAGTTTCATACAATAGAAACTAGAAAGGGAAAAGAGTCACAAAATTCATGTCACATAAAATGATATTGAAATTTGTAGAATTTGTAATGATAGTCTCTGTCTCTGCCCATCATCTGCTCTTGATCACATTAACGAAATATACTTCTCCACTTGTAGCACCGTTTCAGGGAAAGGTAGTACCAGCTTCTTATAGCTTAAATTAGATACTGGGACAAATGCTTGACTCCAATCTTTTCTTCTATATTCATAGAAGACATCACATTCTCTTGCCTTTACCTTTTGTTAATAGAATTTCTTTATTTCTCATCATTCCCGCTGGGGCTTTGCTTTAGTGGAGGCCACCGTGAGTTCTTGCTAGAGTATAGGAGAATTTCTACCCTTTATCTTCAGTCACATCTCTTAATAGTTAGAACTTTCAGCCCCCTCCCCCTTATATCCCACCCTTCAACAAAGCTATCTTCACTTCCTTCCTCCTTCACACAAGGACATATATCACATTCACTTTGTCATTGGGCTTTGTTTACTTTGTTTTTTTGATTTGGACCACTGACCCCTACTTCTTTTCTTTTATTTGTCCTTTGAGGTGGGGCACAGTAATTAGCCTTTCTGACCCTTCTAACTAACAGAGGTCTTAGGGGTGTCCTTGTTTTGTGTGCTTTCAATCAAAAGAATTTTCTTTTAGAAAATAAAACATGTTTCAACTGAGCATGGTTCTATTCTTTTAAAATATGTTTTATAGTATACTTTATGAATTAATAAAAAATAATATGCGTTTCTTATCTTTCTTTCAACATTTGTGTAGCCCAGAGGCCAGGACCACTGAGATGATCTCAAAGGAATGAAGGCACTGCTGCCACAGCACTCTTTTGAGGCAAGTGGTGGGTGAAGTCTCAGGGCCTGCCTCACGCCAGATCATTCCTGAGACTACCTGATTACAGACTTCTTTATAAGGAGTACACCTCTCTATAATTTTGCATCCTTTCCTTCTCAACTTTACAATTCACAATTGAATACGGATGACTTAACACATCAGAATTTAAGTACTTAGTCCTCTTTGTAAATACTCATCTCTATTGTTGTTTTCTCACAACTAAAAACCTCAGGGTTGGCGTTTGTTCTACAATTAAGACAAAGCTTCAATGCGCATAGCTCACTACATTTTTCCTTTGTAGGATTTTTCTGTCAATACTTCAAATTGTAGTCATTCAAAAATACTTGTGGACTAAAGAAGAGGCAAATGAGTTTAGCAAATTTAAATTATTTTTACCAAAAAGGAAAATGATTCGTTTCTCAAAAACCCCTGGAGAAGCAGGATATAAAGGTGGTCTAAAAGTTATCCAAGTTGAGTCTCAAACCAACAAGCATTTCTCAAGCTATGTCCTCTTCCAACCTTGGTGACTCTTACATATCTTGTATTCTCTCAGTTTGTCTTGCCTCAAGGAAGTATAATATTATCACATTCAAATTTGCATGAAGGAGTAATTCAGTTTCGGAAGGATCGCAGGAGCCCAGCAGGCGAGGCTGTGGTGGCTGGGAGTGGCCACTGCACTCCAGTCTGGGTGACCGAGTGAAACTCCAACTCAAAAAAAATAAAAATAAAAAAATAATCCTTCTTCCATTTGCTTTATGGGTGGGAGAATCTTAGCCAGAAGGAATGTCTATGGAAAAGTACATTTAGGGAAAGAAGGTTTTCAAAATCTCTCAAACAATTGGCATCAGGCAAGGCACACTCTATCTCTCAGAGGAGAAGGGTAAGGTTAGAAACTCTCTTGTACACATTTGCTCTATTATATGACATAAGTTAATATCTGATATAACCACATGTTTAAGCCAATTAAGCTAATACTTATGATAGTACATTTAAATATTTTTAATAGATGAAATTTAAACAAAATATACTTTATTAAATCATCACTGATTATTTTTATTGTCTTTTATTATGAAGGTAATTTAGAGTCTTATAGGACATCAGGATTCACATTGATGAAAAACTCTTGCTGATGCAACCTAATACATTTTTATTAGCTAACACAAAAATTGAGTTGATTACTTAATAATTTTGCCAAATATATTTATTGTTGTTTTTTATACTCCCTTCAAACAGTTACTGATGAGCAGTAGCCTTGATTTGTACTTTCACTTTTAAACAACTTCATTGAGTTCCTTGGATGTATAGATTAGTTTTTTGTGTGATTTTTGCTTTTTGTTTTTTTGTTAAATCTGTGGAGTTTTCAGGCATTATTTCTTCTGTTAATTTCTGTTCTCTCCTGGTACTTTTCTATTTTACATATGTTTTTGCACTTAATGGTACCCCATATTTTGTATTTATTTTTCTTCCTTTTTTCTCTCTGTTCTTCAGGTTGTATAATGGAGTACCTCATTTCAAAATGCATTTTAAAAGTTCTTTCTTTCCTTTTCCTCCCTTTTCCCATCAGACACATCTTGGCATTGTGTTCACTTATCTAATTATGTGCTTATTTAGAAGTTTCAGTGGCTAATCTTGATGCTAACTGGATGGAGTGGGAATCTCCCCCACTTGGAAATACCTCAAGACTGTGTTAACCCACAGCTCTGAGATGACACCAGCCTGTATACCAGATGGGGCACAAACTCAAGATTGTCATCAGAACAAACAATATAGATCAGCACCCACTGTCATTCTTGCATGCTCTTTTCATCTAGTTTCTCTTTTTAAACCCCTTCATACAGACCCAAAATTGAAATGGTTTGTTTGAGGCTTAAGCTTGGCTATTTCCCCATCTGTTGGCTTTTGGCCTTATGCCATGTTCTTTTCAAGATTTCTTGTCTCTCAGGTTTGACTTTGGGTGGCAAGTGTCTGAACTTGTGGCCAGTCACAGTTGCATACTTTCCAGTGATCTAATTCAAGTACACACATTCTTTATTCTACTAACTTAATTCTACTGTTAACTTCCTTCAGTGAATTTTTTATTTCACTAGATTCTGAGTTATTGTACTTCTCAACTCCAGGATTTCCATTTTGTTCTTTTTTATAAGTTCTATCAATTGCTATTCTCTGTTTAATGAGATATTGTCAGCATATCTTTCTTTACTTCTTTAAGCATAGTTTCCTTCGGTTCTTTGAACATGTTTGTAATGGCTATTTGTGGTCTTCAGGTCTGTTAAATTCAACATCTGGTTGCTCTCACAGTCTATTTCTGTTGTCTACTTCTTTCCCCATAAGTCAGATTTTCCGTTTTACTTTTTCCCCCACTGTAAACCAGATTTTCCCTTTATTTTTTTTCCATATCTTGCAATTTTTTGTTGGAATCTAGACATTTAGGTAATATATTACAGCAAATCTAGGTGCTGATTTTCCAGCCTCCCTACTCTAAACCCTGGTGTTGTTGATTACTTATTTATTTGTTTAGTGATTGGCTGGATTCCTTCAGTGACCACTAATGTTTTTCCTAGCATGCAGTCACACTGAGATGACAGCGGTTTTGGCAGGGCTCTCTTTGTCTCTTTCTTTGACCACAACTAGCTATTAAGCTCCAGTAATTGCCAGCTGATTGCTCTATTGTTTTCAACAATGCCCGGGGCATAAATTGTTCCACAGACAGGTTCAATTAAATTCAGAATTCTTTACAGGAATAGTTTTTGAGGTAAGTGCTTCAGATTTGACCCTAGGAGGATTCTTCTTAACTGCATTAACTCTCTTAACTTTCACTAATTTTCTCAGTAACTAGCTGGTCTATGGTTTAACTTATATTGTGAGTCTCCTGTTAATTGCTTTTTACAACATCCATTCTTTTTTTAGAGTGCCCTAGTAGCTTAAACTTTCCCACACTCTGTTGTAAATGAAGTCAGCTCCTTTAGGAGGAGCTACAGTTTTTCTGCTTTATGACCTTTCTCCTTGGACAAAATCGCTGATCCCTCTGAAGTTAAGGGAAGAGAAAGACCCCTTCTTTCCGAGTGACACCCCTGCTTTAAGATCTTGGCATCAGCAGAGAAGTAAGGACTGAGTACGAGTACAGATGACTCCAGGTCTCAGTTTGAAAGTCTTGGCCTAGAACCTCTGTATTATGAGCAAGGGCAAGGTAATAGGGTTCTAGTATTTGCTGTGTTCCAAATACTGTTTCTTTCCCATGAGTGGAGCCTAGTTGGAAAAAGAGAGCTTCCAACACCTGACTATAATTGCCCAGAATTTAGCCTCTGTAACATGTAGCTGGGGGGTGGGATGAAAAATGCTAACATCTTGCCCTTCCTGGGAAGATAGCATTACCCTCTGACTGGGAGCTAAGAAAAAAAACCCTGTGTTCTTGGCAGCACCCATCTGAAGTGTAGTTCCACCATGCCAAGCTGGGATGGGAGGAAGGAAGGAGCATGTTATGGCTGAAATGCCACTCACTCTCACTGTTTGTTTGTTTTTGGGTTTTTTTACTATGCTTCTTCATTGGTTGTATGCCCTTAAGGTGGTCACTTCCAGAAACTTTAAATGGTTGGAATTTTTTAAAAAATTGTATCAGTTCCACTAGGGCATAGCTCCATGGGGCTCTTCACATTGCCGTGCTAGAAGTGGAATGAATGTCCTAGTGCATTTATTTTTTAGTGAATGAACATAGCTAGCCCAGCTGATTGAACTCAAAACCATTAGCAAATCGGACTGCTCTCAGAAATTTGAAATCAGGAAGCCAGGGGCCTGCAGCAGTTACTGGGAGGGGCAACTGTCAAAATACTGCATGAAGAATTTTCATGAGGCAAATAAGACCTGGTCAACTCAAATGGGTTACAACAAACTAAAGAGAATGGATATCATGAAAAAGTAAAGATAATGGGATAATTGCTAGAAAGACTAGAGAAGCCTGTGAGAACAAGAGACTGTGAGTGAGGAACCATATGGTTGCATCCATGACAGTTACAATTCTTATGAGGTCAGGTTCTACTTTGCTTTCCATCTTTGGATCCTTGAAATCCCTGTAATTCTGTTATATGTGTACAATACAATTACCCTAGCAATGCACAGACTAAATGAAGGCAAGAATTCTCTGTCTAATAATGAAACCTCAGGTTTCATTTTCTCTGCTCTCTTAATTATGTACCTTAGCAGCACATTGGAGTAAAATAAAAGCTTAAAAGGTCTAAGGGTAAAATACTTAGGAAAATGCCTGTTTTGGATACAAATGCTGCTGAAATAACCTGGAAAACTTTTTGAATTGGAAACTTACATATCTGGATAAAATGTAACAAATATACTTATTTATTTATTTTTTAATAGAGACTAGGTCTTGCTATGTTGTTCAGGCTGATCTCAAACTTCTGGGCAGAAGCAATCCTCCCATCTCAGCCTTCCATGAGTCACTGCATCTGGCCTGATACTTGTCTTTTTTATGGTAAGATATGTATACCATAAAATTAATCATTTTTAAGTGTACAGTTTAGTGATGTTAAATACATTCACATTGTCATAAAACTCTCACCATCAGCCAGCTCTAGAACTTTTTTAGCTTCCAGAATTGAAACTTCACAACCATTAAGCAAGAGCTTCTTCCTCTTCCTTTTCCCCAGCCCTGATACCACCACTCAATTTTCTTTCTCTGTGAATTTGACTACTATCGTTACCTTAATACTTGTCCTTTAGTTACTGTCCTTTTTGTTTCTTTTAGCATAGTGTCTTCAAGGTTCATCCCTGTTGAAGCATGTTCTTCAATTTTTTTTTCTTTTTGAGGCTGAATAACATTCCATTTTATGTATATGCCACATTTTGTTCATCCATGCATTCATTTTTAGACACTTGGGTTGTTTTTGTCTTTTGGTTATTGTATGTAAAACTGCCATGAGCATTAATGTGCACATATCTGTTCAAATCTCTGATTTCAGTTTTTTGGGTACATTCCCTGCTGTAGAATTGCTGGATTTTATGTTAAATTTTTTGAGGAACTGCTGTAGTGTTTTCTGTAGTGGCTGTACCATCTTACATTCCCACCAGCAGTGCCCAAGAGTTCTCATTTCTCCACATCTTTACCAACATTTGCTATTTGTGGTTTTTTGTAATGATCATCTTAATGGAAAAATGTAACAAATATTTTTTGTCTGAGCATTCAGGAAAATAAAGGGAACTCCTTAAGAAGAGATACAAAGAAGGTGAAAGTCAAAATGGCAGACATGAAAGAAACATAAGCTCTTAACTGTCATCAGGACATGAGACAAATGTTGAGACTGTGCAAGGTGAGGAATATAAGAAACAGCACATATATAAAAGCATAAGCAAATAATAATATAGTTATGTTGTTTAAAAATAAAAATTTAAAAAAGGAATATGATGCTTTAAACATTTATTCAGGTTGATCTTTAAAAAAACTTGAAAGGAATTTCAGCAAAATAAAAAATAACATCACTATAATTAAACAATCAAAGGAGTTGTTAATATACCAAAGTAGACACAACAGAGTACAGATATATTGACTTAATTATAAATGTAAGTGACTGCCCATAATGCAGCATACATAAAATAGAAAGCGAAAGCATGAAAAAAGCAATAAAGAAGCATAGAGGAAAGAATAAGAAAGGCCAAAATGCTTGTTATTAGAGTTTTGAGAAGAAGCAGAGGTGATCAATGAAAGGTAACATTGAATGGACACTTCTCAAAAGAAGACATATGAGCAGCCAAAAGATACATGAAAAAAATGCTCAGCCTCACTTATCATCAAAGAAATCTAAATTAAAACCACACTGAGATACCACCTAACTCCAGTCAGGATGCCCTTCATCAATAACAAAAAACAACAGTTGCTGAAAAGGATTGCAGGGAAAAGGGAGCACTTCTACACTGTTGATGGGAGTCTAAATTAGTACAACCTCTGTGGAAAACAGTTGTGATTCCTAAAAGACCTAAAAATCGACCTTCCGTATGACTCTGCAATCTCCCTACTGGGAATATACCCAGAGGAACTCAAATAACTCTATGAAAAAGATAGCTGCACATGCATGTTTATTGCAGCATTATTCACAATAGCAAAAACATGGAACCAACCATGCTGCCCAATGAAAAAGGACTGGATTTTTTAAAAAACGTGGTATATATACACAATGGAATATTACACAGTCATAAGGAAAGACAAAATTATGAACTTCGCAACAACTTAGATGAACTTAGAGTCTATAATACTGAGTGATCTATCACAGAAAGAAATATCACATGTTCTCACTCATAAGCAGACCTTGAACAATTAACGTAATACTGTAAGAAAGGGATTGGAAGCCGGCTCGGTGGCTCAGCCTGTAATCTCGTGCCTTTGGGAGGCTGAGGTGAGTGGATTTCCTAAGCCCGCAGGTTCGAGACCCACCTGGGCAGCGAGACCTCATCTCTACAATAAATAAAAAAATCAGCCGGGCATGGTAGCGTGCGCCTGTAATTCCGGCTACTCGGAAGGCTGAGGCGGAAGGATAGCCGAAGCCCAGCAGGTCGAGGCTGCGGTGGCCGGGAGCGGCCGCTGCACTCCAGTCTGGGTGACAGAGTGAGACTCCAACTCAAAAAAAAGAGAAAGGGATTGGCAGTAGTGAGAAAGTGCTGAGAGTTGGGGTGGGCAGGATTGGCAGTAATGGAAAACTGTCAGGGGAGGGGGGCACACCTCATCAACAAGGGTACCTGCATAATGAACATTTATATACCCAACCCTGAATCATATCCTACATCTTTAAAATAAAATTTAAAAAAATTTTTTTTAAAGAAAGATAATGGCTGAGAATTTTCCAGGGTACTAGAAGACATGAACTGTCAGAGTCACAAAATAAATTAAACCACAAGCAAGATAAATAAGCCAAATTCATGTCTAAACACACTATAATTAAACCAGAGTGTTTTACAGCTATAACAATCTTAATACAGTCATAAAGATAAAGATACAATGCCTCAAGGTGAAAAAAATAATTGTCAACTTAGGTTTTATAGCCAAAAATAAAAATAAAATATCATTCAAGAACAAGAATACAATTAAGAAATAATCAAAAGAACAATATTGGGAAATTTCCTCCCCAAAAGACTTTCACCTGAGAAATTCTAAATTTTCCCCAAAGAAAGAACTGAAGTAAAGAAGTAATGACAAGTACAGGAGTTAGTAAATTTTTGATAATATTTGTACAATAAACTATTGTATAAACTATAAGGAGACAATAGATAAGTTGGCCCAGGAGCTAACATAATGCGGACAAGCTTCAAAGTGAAACTATTCTGAGTTATTGTTCAGAAAGAGTAAAGTCATTGGCTAGCTTTTGACGTTTTAATTATTTATAAGTAAAAATTTTAAGATAACTACAAAAAAGAAATAGAATATATGACTTTCTAAACCAACAAAGCATAATGAAGAATAAGAAAATATTAATCAATTCAAACAATATTTCAAAAATATAAAACTATATAGAAAAATCAAGTCAGAGGAAAAACAAAAAATGTGATAGTAGAAACAAAAAGACATGCAATTAAGCTAAATTTATAAGACACATTTATTTAAGAAAAACTTAAAGCACAAAATCACTGAATGTTAACAGTTTAAAAACAAAAACAAAAACACACCTATAAGTAAACAAAAGTTACTGTAGCTTTATTTATTTTATTTTAAAGATGTTGGGTACAATTCAGGATTAGGTAGACAAGTAGTCATGATACAGGTAAATACAGGTAAAGTTTGGGCCTGTCTCTGGTCTCCACACTGCCTAGTTTGAGATCAGGTACCCTTATTAATGTTATGTGACCCTCCCCGGGCAGTTTCCAGCTACCGTCAATCCCTTTCTTACAGTATTTTTTTTTAATTAATTTTAAAATTGTAGGATATAATCAGGGTTAGGTATACAAATATTCATTGTGCAGGTACTTTTCTTGATGAGGTGTGCCCCCCCCATGCAGATTCCCACTACTGCCAATCCCACCTCCTCATCCTCTCCCCACATTCCCGCAGTTTCCCATTACTGTTAATCCCTTTCTTAAAGTAATATGATAGTTGTTCAAGGTCCACTTATGAGTGAGAGCATGTGATACTCAGTTCTTTGTTTCTGTGAAAGATCACTCAGCATTATAGACTCTAATTCCATCCAGGTTGCTGCGAAGTTCATGATTTTGTTCCTCTTTATGACTGAGTAATATTCCATTGTGTATATGTACCACATTTTTTTATCTAGTCCTCTTTTGATGGACAGCACAGTTGTTTCCATGTTTTTGCTATTGTAGACAGTGCTGCAATAAACATGCATATGCAGATATCCTTTTTGTAGAGTAATTTAAGTTCCTCTGGGTATATTCCTAGAAGGGGGATTGCTGGGTCATAGGGAAAGTCAATTTCTAGTTATTTTATCAACTGACATTAAAGCAAGAAGAAGCTATATCTGCCATTTTTTTTTTACAGTTGGTGGGTATGTATTACCTTGGTAACCTTTTGACCTGGTTGAAATATTTTCTAGTAATAACAAAAAATGATAAGGGAAATGGCCTATTGTTCAGTTAAGAAACAGTCCAAGAACACCTGGAACAGCCCCCGTAGCCAATTAATACATTGAGGATTTTGCCTTCTGGGACTGAAAATGTCACTGGTGTGTTTATATAATGATATGTGGAACATGCTAAAAAAAGCTACTCACTATGAGCTGTGAATTAGTACCAAAAGATGCACAAGAGCAACATTTTGGCAAAGACCCAAGGGACTTTTTGCTTTTGCTTCTCTAGGCACTGCAGATTTCACTTCACTTGAACAGATATCAAAGTTCCAGTTTTGTGGTAACTGTAAGGAAGCCCAGGTAGCCACTGTGAACTTTCTTGCCACCTGGGACAAATTTTGAATGAATAAGGCAGGGCCTTGTTTTGGCAAGTATTTCTAAACTGATATTACCAGAGGAGAAATGCCAGAACACACACACGTATGCACACCCTTGCATTATTTCCCGTAAATGCTGAGAGCTCATAGGGAAAAGCAGGGACTGCCAGGTCCAAGAGAGGGTAAATTAAGATGAATAAGGTGCCAAGAAAGGAAAAAATTCCAACTTTCTATCAGATAATGAAAATGTGGAGAGTTGGAGATTGAGATGGGGAAGAACAAAAGGTGAAAGAGGGAAAGAGAAAGGAAAAGAAGAGGAAGAAAGAGACGAAGGGAAGACGAGTAAAGAGAAAAGGGGAGAGCAGCAGAGGGAAGAGCATTAGCCAAGTGTCCATCTCTCTTAAAAGTCCATGGAGGGTTGCTGCCATATAGCCAGGAATAAGAAGAGGCTTCTAGATTTTGCAAAGAATAGGACAGTGGCCTAATCTAAATTGACAAATCAAAACAAATCCACATAAACAAACACGTCAAGTACAGGTGTTCCATAATGCTTGTCTTCTCTGAGGAACATTCCACACATTGCCCACATGGTGATTTTCTTTATAATATAGCAGTAGCATCATTAGCTAAGTGTTATCTATATCTATATCCTATATATCTCTCTCTATGAGGTATTACTTTTATCCCTATTTTACAGATGAGATAATGAAAGCAGAGAGAGTTTAAATAACACTCTCTATTATGAGAGGCAATACAGCTAATATGAGGTCAAGCAGGATCGGTGATATGGTTCAGAGCCCATACTAATCTGGATGATAACTACCTCAACCTCAGAAAGGGAGGTATGAGGGTATACTCTGTACAAGCAAGTCGGACAAAAGGCTGGGACTCTGAGATTATTTGCTACTCTCTGGGAAGTGTCAGTATGGATTTGATGAATCCAAGTCTTCAAGCTAGAAGGAAAAAAGGAAGCAGGTGCCCACCCTTCCTGCTCCATGGTTTCTTCTTTGTCACCAAGGCAGAGCAAGTGATAGAGAGAAATAAAACAATGAACTGCATTTCCAGCCTGGCCCAGTCCTCTGCTGTGTGATCCCAAAAGAATGGGAAGAAAAATGTCGGTCTCTGCAATATATGAAATTCTGTCCATGCACATCTCATTGATTACTCCTCGAAGCCCTTGGCCATCTCTCTCCTTGTAATAGGCATGGTAAATTCAACTGCAGAGTTTACTAAATAAGTGAAATGTTATTTTCTGGGGGAGCTCTCATTTGTTCCCAATTGTGTATGATTCCAAGTTCCATTTTGATTCCATCACATCTCACAAAATTTCCTATCTCTCTATGGGTCTAACATTCCTCAATCAAATCATACCACTTGGCACAGAGGACCTCTAGAGTGCCAGTTCTGACTTATCTCAGAGCAAGCCCAGCAACTGAGCCCGGGACCCCTGGGCTGGGAATGGAGCTCTTCTCCCTGTGTCACTGAAGGAACAGAGTTTGGTGCTGATCACACACCACAGCAGTTCATGAAAATTAAAAATTTATATTTGACTTAAGAGGCTCTCTGGGTAATTTTGGAGGAGTTCTTCTCTTCTGATTGTTTTTCTTAGATTAAAATTTTTGCCAGCATTCCAAGGGCATACACTCATTCACACGTGGGGGCCTAGTAATAAGAAAGAGAGCCACTCTGGAGTCAAACTCTGCCAAGCCTAATACTAAAAGTAGGTGAATGAGATTTGACTGCCTCCTAAATTGAATGTCTGTGGAATTTCTTGGACCTGAAACAGATCCCAGAACAAGGTCTGTATAGTAACATTCACTAGGTGTCAGTATTTGACAAACTGTTTTGCCAGCATCATTAGTAAAATGTTCATTTTGGCACAAATTGTCTATGGAAAATGCAATTAGGAAAAAGTTGTGCAAATAGCAATTAGAAACTGAATAACCTGCCTTATTCTTTTTATTCAGATTACACTTGGCTACTAAACTGAAATAAATCTGTGTTGGAAATGGCTTGCAGATCGTCACAGTAACCTCTGGAATTCATTGTCTGCATGAAGAGTAGGAAGAGCAGGCGAGGGTTTTCTTTGGTGCTTGTCTACTTCCTCTTTCTGGCTATTTATTACCTTTTTCTGAACACTGTTGTGTGGCTGCATTGACCATTAAGCCCAGTCTTCCTTCCCTGGCCACAACCTAGTACCAATGCAGGGTGAGGAAAGCCCTTTCCAGAGTGTCGTTTTTAACATGAATTCAGTCTTCAGAAACATTGAGCTGCTCTACGGCAGAGAGGTAATTCTCTGTGATTGGTAAAAACACCAAAAAAATTCATTTGTACATTCATTCAACTCATTTATTAATAGATTGAACACATACAACATGCCAAGCATTGTTTTAGATGCAATAGAAATAACAGTAAATAAAACAAGCATTTCTGACTTTCTAGTGGGAGAAGACAAAAAAAAAATAAAAAAGTAAAATATATGGTATGCTGGGTAGTCAAAAATGCGATTGAAGATAAAGAGAGAAGGAGAGAGTGAATTCCAGGAATGAAAATGGTTGCAAACTGATTATGGTGGAAGACATCACTGAGCAAGTGGCACATAAACAAAAAGTTGAAAGAGGGAGGAAGTAGTATTCATCTTAGGAAATGGCATTCAGGCAAAGGACTTGGCAAATGGAAATACCTGGAGCAATTAATTAAGTCCCTAGCAGGATCAAGAAAGAAACAAGGTCAGTGTAGCTGGAGAGTAGTAGGAAATGAGATCAAAGAAGGAAAGAGGAGTGGGTGGGTACACATAGAGAGCTTCTAAGCCTTTGGAAGGATGAACCTAACAGTTTCTCTAGGTACCGCTGAAGCATTTTGGGCAGAGGAGTGAATAGGACCTGACATAAGTGCAAAAGATAACTCTGTTGAGGATATTCTCCAGGAGTGTGATGGTAGAAATAGACACATTAGGAAGCTATTACAAATAATTTAGGAATGAATAATTCAGAGGGAACAAAACTTGGACGCGGGTGAAGAACAGTGTAGTGGGGCAGGCAACAGTGTAATTTTGGATTTGAAATGTTCATATGCCTCTTAGAAATCCAAGAGAACATAGTAAGTAGGAGATTTGATATACAACTGTAGAGCTCAGGAAAATGGTCTGGACTGGGGATAAAAATCTGGGAATTATCAGTGTATATGTGAAATTTGAAACCCTGAAATGGAACAAAATCACTAACGAAGGGAGTGTAGACAAAGAAGAGATGAGGTATAAGGACTGAGTCCTGCCACACTACCATTTAGGAGTTGGGCAATGGGAAGGAACCAGTTAAAGAAACTGAAAACATGGGCAGTGAAGCAGGGACAAAACATGGAATATGTGGAGTCCTGGAAACCCAGGGAAGAGTGCTCAAGGAGAAAGGAATGATCAACTATGGATAGGAATCAAGAAGTGATCAATGGGAATAAGTCAAGAAAAGAGTATTTTGCCAGGTGCAGTGTCTTATGCCTGTAATCCAAGCACTTTGGGAGGTGGAGGTGAGAGGATTGCCTGAGCCCAAGGGTTCGAGAACAGCCTGGGCAACTTGGTGAGGCCTTGTCTCTATAATAAATCAAAAAATTAGCTGGGTGCGGTGGTACGTCTGTGGTCCCAGCTACTTGGAAGGCTGAGGCAGATAGATTGCCTGAGCCCAGCAGGTCAAGGCTGCGCTGGCTGTGAGCATGTCACTTCACTCCAGCCTAGGTGACAGAGTGAGACTCCAATTCAAAAAATACATATTTCATTACATTTAGAGTTAACATATGTTAGCTATGTGACACTGCTAACATTTGCAAATAAAAATGACTGTTATTTTGCTTAATGTTGGTTCTTTCCTGACTACTATTAATAGCTACTTTCACCCTTCACCTTTGCCATTTTTCCATGATTGCATGTTTCTACCCAGTACACACACACACACACACACACACACACACACACACACACACACACAATGATTTCCAGGAATCCAGAGGCTGGTTCACATGTGATTTTGAGCAAGCTCTTGGTCACCACAGGGTGCATTCTTCAGTCATCCGTGGGGATGCCTGTTACTATTTCATTCACCTCCATAAATGAGCCTTTAATGTGCTGACTCCTCAAGGTACTAAAGATCAAACTTAATAAATGAAGAGGGACCAGTAATCCCAGCACTTTGGGAGGCCGCGGCGAGTAGATTGCCTGAGCCCGCAGGTTCGAGACCCACCCAGGCAACTGGCGAGACTTCATCTCTACAATAAATAAAAAAATTATCCAGGTGTGGTAGTGCATGCCTGTAGTGCCAGCTACTTGAAAGGCTGAAGTAGAAGGATCGCCAGAGTCCAGCAGGTAGAGGCTGCGGTGGCTGGGAGTGTGCCTCTGCACTCCAATCTGGGCTACAGAGTGAGACTTCAAATAAATAAATAGGCAAAACAAATGAAGAGGAAGACTTAATATTACTATGATTGAGTGTTTGACTTAAACTGATTATTTTAAATTATTTTATATTTATTTTTGAAGTATAACTTAATTTTTTAAGTTGATAAATTATAATTGTGCATATTTATAGGTACACAATGATGTTTTGATAAATTTAATGGCTGGGGATAAGATCAGGATAATTAATATATCCATCATCTCAAACATTTATCATTTATTTGTGTTGATATTGTTAAATATCCTCTTAGATATCTGAAACTATATAATATATTACTGTTAACTATAGTCATTCTACAGTGATGTAGAACACTAGACATTGTTACTTCTCCAAAAACATGTTAAGATTAAGCCAAAAGTTTTGTTTTTCTTCTTCCTCTTTATCTTCTTTTTGTAATTTGACTAAGTTTTGAGTAAATATTCTGAAAAGATTATACGGAAGATATAAGAAGTTTAATTCAGTTAAAAATAAATATGCTACAGGAGTCAACTTAAAAGAACTTTTTTTTTTTTTTTTGAGTCGGAGTCTCACTCTGGCACCCAGACTGGAGTGCAGTGGCCACTCCCGGCCATCACAGCCTCGACCTGCTGGGCTCCAGCGATCCTTCCGCCTCGGCCTTCCAAGTAGCCGGAATTACAGGCATGTGCTACCACGCCCGACTGATTTTTTTTTTTTTTTTTTAATTTGTTGTAGAGATGAGGTCTCGCTGCCCAGGCGGGTCTCGAACCCGCTGTCTCAGGCAATCCACTCACCTCAGCCTCCCAAAGCGCGGGATTACAGGCTGAGCCACCGAGCCCGGCTAAAAGAACTTTTAATAGTCAAAAATATAACTATCTGAGCAAGAAATAAATGACAACAATATTGGATAGTAACCCATACAGCATAATAAATATCCATGAGTTCATACTAATATAAATCACCACTGAACAATTAAAGCAATGCTGTTGTTTTTGAGTTACATAAATAGTACTGAGAAGCAAATTTGTTTCTTACCTTTTTATTAAACTTTTTTGGAAGATATAAATACACAGACACACACCAGGAGTGCAAAAAATGTAACATATTTTAAGAGATGTTATTTATGTATTGTGAGTGTGTAGAGAGAGTGAGAGAGAGAGTTGTCCTCTATTTTCTGCCCAAATTGTTGTGTGTGTGTGTGTGTGTGTGTGTGTGTGTGTGTAAAACCATTTCAAATTGATGCACAACATTTCATCAGTTTACTTATTCCTTTTCTTAGAGATAGCACCTAGGTTTCCTTCATCTTCACACTACCATAAATCATGCTATACAAACATCCATGAACATGGCTATCATTATGGAACTATATGAGACTATATTTTGGGGATATATATAGTAGTAGGATCTCTAGGTCATAGAACAAATACATGCTGGATTTCATGAAGCACCTCCAAATTGCTTTCCAGAAAGAGTATAGCAGGTTATATTTCTACATGCAGCATACAAGCTTCCCATCTCTTCACATTTTTTGCCAATACTTGATGCTGTCCAGCTGTCTAATTTTTGCAATTGTAATGGGTATTGTGTTATTTTCCATTGATACTGGAGCAAATTACCAGAAAATTAGTGGCTTAAAACAATTCAAGTTTATTATTTTACAACTCAGGAAGTCAGTAGTCCAAGATTAGTCTCAATAGGCTAAACTAAGAGTGCCATCAGGGTTCCATTCCTTTCTAGAGGCTCTAGGAGAATATTTGTTTCTTTGCCTTTTTCAGTCTCTGGGTAATGCCTGTATTTCTTGGATCATGGTCCCTTCTCCCATTTTCAAAGCCAGCAACACAACATTTACAAATCTTTTTTCCCCACTTTAATCTTTAGCATCCCTCTTATAAAGATGTTTGTAATTACATTGTGCTCACTGGGATAACTCAGGATAATCTATCTCCAGATTCTTACCTTAATCACATCTGCAGGGTCTTTTTGCCAAGTAAGGTAAAATATTGTAGGTTCCAAGGATTAAGATATGTGAATCTCAGAGGGGGGGTCACTATTCTGCCTACTATTAATTTTGGGGGTGGGGGACATTATCTTGGGAGGTTATTATTCTACCTACAATTATGCTGGTGGGTCATTACCTTGCCTACCAGAGGTGTCATATTGGACAGAATCATAAAATATAAGGATTATATTTTATGCCAAATCTCTGAGAGCTGTTTTTCTTTTTACTCACATGCTGCAGTGCTATATGATAAGGACATAGGACATCTTGCAGAGAAAAGATTTAATCAAGGATACTGATTCTTCAAACTCACGCAAGTCAGATGCTCCAAGAACCAGCTTTTAAATAAATCTGCAAGTGCCTAAACAACTGACATATGGATAATAGGCAGAAATTAATGTACCCTCACCCAGCTTTGAAGACACAAATTTAACTGAGAAGATCCTTGTTTGTAGAATATTCAAATTTAGTGTCATGAAGCAAACATATAAAATGTACAAGTGTTGCACCAATAAAATTTTAAATTAGCTATGTTTCATAACAGAAAACAAAATTGTTCTCCTGAATTTGTATGCAGAACTTTACATTATTCTCCACTTCAAGGGTACAGATTAGAATCTGAGAAAGAAAAAAGACCTAGGGCATTAGGTTTCATTTTTTTCCTACTTTCTTGAGAACAGTGGAAGCATTTTTGAAACACACTCTATAAATGGTCATCAAAGTGTAATAGACCTAAAACCAAGCTCTCTGGTTGAAGCAGGAGGTGGAAACTCAAGAATCAAACCCATACATCCTCATTCCCCTTTGCAGGAGTCCTGGTGACATCTCTGGGGATGTCCTAGGCTTTGCACATCATACCTTGACTAATTATCCTGGACTGATCTAGAAAAAAAAACTCCCAAAACAAAGTGAAACATAGAATTTTTTCATAAGCAATAAACTTATTTGGCAAGAAAGAGGCTTATTGTGGTTTGGCAGTGTGAGAAAAGCAGCCTATTTACAAGAGAGAATCTGGAAGAAATGTCACATAAAGTAGGAACTAAAATATAGACAACTTAATTTTCCAGGAAAGGGAAGTGCACAACAAGCAACAACTTTAAAACTGGTTTGTAAGCTGGACTCGGTGGCTCAGCCTGTAATCTCGCGCCTTTGGGAGACTGAGGTGAGTGGATTGCCTGAGCCCGCGGGTTTGAGACCCGCCTGTGCAGCGAGACCTCATCTCTACAATAAATCAAAAAAATCAGCCGGGCGTGGTAGCGCGCGCCTGTAATTCCGGCTACTCGGAAGGCTGAGGCAGAGGGATCGCCAGAGCCCAGCAGGTCGAGGCTGTGGTGGCCGGGAGCGGCCACTGCACTCCAGCCTGGGCGACAGAGTGAGACTCCAACTCAAAACAAAAAAAACAAAAAAAACTGGCTTGTTTGGATAGAGTGAATGAATTTGGAGGGGAAGATCGTATTACCTGTTTAGGGAAATTTGTTGTGAGATGGAGTAATTAGAAATATGAAATACAATGTCTTAATAAATGTGCTAAAATGCATGGTATAGCTAATCAGATTTCCAGCGTATGGAGATGTACAATAGCTCTGACATTTTAATCACTTTCCAGCCTCTTGTTGATAATGCTCTAAGCCCCTACCCCCCCTCAATCTCCTCTTTTATCTCATTGTTTCTACAGTCCCCTCACCAGCATTCCATCTCAACAAACCCGTACCCAAATGCATTCTCTGCCATGTGCAACGTCTCCATTATCTACACAGTGTCCCATCCAATCTGAGTTCAAAATCATATTTTATGCTCATTTATCTCCAGACTATTTTTAATATCCATAAAGCCACAATATTATATGGTCTTCTTAATTTAATCTGCTGGTTCTCCAGTTGGTGAAACTGTCAAAGATTTGGCAACATTTTCAATCCCATTGAACTGTAGAATTATCTTCTATTTTAGGCACTCAATTTAGAAACATTTCTTAGACAATTTAGTGTTTTTAAGAAAACATCATTAACTCACTCTCTCCTCTATTCTTGGTCATTGCCTTGTTTCTGTCAAAGGGGTTCTGTGTTTTTTTTTTTTTAACAACTCTTCAAATGTTAAAATGTAACCAATAAGCCCTGATTGTAAGTTGATTTGGTTTCACTTACCTTTAATGCTATAAATTGACTTAAATCTTTTGGCTGTAGTGGAGCAATCCATATAATTGGCTGCTGATATGGAAATTAGAAGGTGAATTAGCCAGGTACAGACATACAAACAGGATTAGAGAATAAAATGATTGAAAGATTGGCTTGAGAATACTGCAATGCAGCCAAAGCTATCATTCATATGGAACAGATTGGATCTGCAATCTGGAACTACAAGTTGGTGGTTTGGCTGCTAGATGAAACTCTCGAGAGGTAAGACTATTCATTTAACCCTTCCTTCCACAACTCAGGAAGCAAGTCTTGGACAAGAAAATAAAAACATGATGAATAGAGAGCCTCAATTCTGGTTCCATGTGAACATCCCCAAATGAACTGGACATGCTGCAGCCACATCTATTGAAAAGTCCAAAGCCATCTTTTTTCATAACATTAGGTGAGCCTTTTAATATCTTGTCATAGCCTAGAAATGAATAAGAATAAAATGCCTATGTACTAGTTAGGGTCCTCCAGTGTATCTCCACTGTATTTCTACAGATAGATTAGATAGTAGATAATAGATAGATAGACAGACAGACAAATAGATAGATAGATAGATAGATAGATAGATAGATAGATAGATAATTTTAAGGAATAGACTCAAGTAACCGTGAGGCTGGCAAGCTCAAAATTTATGAGAAGACTAGCAGGCTGGAGACACAGAGAAAAGTTGCTGTTGCAATCTTGAATCCAAAAGCAGTTTGAAGGCAGAATTATCTCTTCCTGGGAGTACTCCAGCTTATTCTCCTAAGGCCTCCAATGGATTGAACAGGGCACACCCACATTAAATATGGTAGTCTGCTTTACTCTATCTGCTGATTTAAATGTTAATCACATTTTAAAAAAGTATCTTCACAGCAACATCTAGACTGATGTTTAACCAAATATCTGGCACCATATGTAAACAAATTGACACATAAAATTAAGAAACACAGTACAGTAACCTTTATTCTAGTTCCTTTAGTTACTCATTCAAAATATTCACTGAGTCACTACCGTGTGCTAAGTACTATCCTAGGTGTTCACAATCTAGGATACAAGACTAACTGGGTCCTTGCTTTCATGAGGCTCACAACCCAGTCAGAAATATGAAAAAGAAAAATCACAACAAGACATTGAATGAGGTTTGGCCTACTGCTTAGGAATTTTGACTGAAGCCTGAGAAAAGTAAGTGCTAATTATTCTGATGTTCTAAAGAAAAGTGCTTGGTTTTTGCACATGTAACAAAACATATAATATGTAGTACATTAAATCATTTATTTCAAAGTTGACTAACAAACTCAAACATCTCAGAATAGTCTAGACTTTTTTTTCTGAATGTTTATGCTAATAGCTTTCTATAATACAATTTTCATCAAGGTACTTCTATCTAAATAAATATTCAAACTGGATATACATGTCTAGGTATAGCATGATCCGTTTACCTAAATTTCTGCCAAAGCTCTGGGAAGCCATAAATGCTTTATAGGACATTGTGTATACTATAAATAGACAGCAGCCAAAAGACTACCCATTGATACAATGTGTTTTTCTGTGGAGACATAGTGGAGCCCAAGAACCCACGTGGGATAACGGGCTCCTATAAAAATGTGGGTGACGTTTGTAGCCATTCTTGTTCTGTTCACTCTGATTTTCATGTAGAATATACCTTAGTGGTGTAGGCAGTAGTACTAGCCAGTTTTCCAAAAGGGAGGCTGACTTCACAGGAATGAAGAAGATTAATTCAATATGTAAGATTCAAGAGGTTAAGGAAACCAGCTCTGAATTCAGATTGCTTAGGTTTAAAGTAGGACTTATGAGCTATGTGACTTCAGGTAAGTGACTTCGCTCCTCTGTGCTTCAGTGTGATGATTTGTAAATTAGAGGAAATAGGATGCCTATCTCATTGGATTATTGTGAGTAAATAAAATAGTGTGTGTTAAAATGCACAGTTGTTACTTCCATTGTTCTTTAAAATTTATTTAGTGGAGTAATTTTTCCCTGGATAATGTCTCTCTTTTTGAATAGACTCCATTAAAAAAAATCATGTGGTCACTTTAAGTCCCAAGCAAGTTTTAATTACGATATTAGAATATATAGTCCAAAACAAAGTTAACAAAACTGTACTTGCTCTATGATCAAATCCTCTCTTCTGTCCCATGTAGGAGTGACCCCTCTCTCTTTTTTCACCTAAGATTTCTCCTCCTCCTGAGTGCTTGCTACATTTTCAGACCTTCCTTTTCAGGGTCCATCTTTGAAGGAGAGAGAACTGAAAATGGAAGTCTTCTTACATTGTAAGTTAATTGTCATCTATATCATTGGAGTGCACTGCTGTCAGGTGCCTGTTGTACAATTGCTGTCACTATCCTTAAACTAGATATTCTTATCTTGGAGGTGGAGGCTGTCTTCCTGACATGACAAAAACTATTTTTCTCATATGTGAATATGTGTATTCTTAGGGAGACCAGCATCCATAATTTTCATTCAGTCCTAGAAAAATGAAACAAGAAACAACAACAATGCTCTACATAGAAACCACATTATTTTGGGAAAGCCAGTCTAACCATTCCTCCTTGCCCCTGTAATAAAGGGAAATTCATGAGAAGGGGAGATCTCAAGGGAGATATTGGTCTTCTTAATAATAAGATATGTAAGAAAAGTAAGGATATATAAATGCAGTATCTGTAGCTTTAATTTATGGAACAGATTGTACAGTTCACAAATGCCTAATTCATGAGTGGTAATGAAATGAAACAAGTAGTAAAAAATTTAGTTATGCATTGACCATTTCCTTTGTGGATGGTACTGTTTCACATGTGTATTAATGGGACCTAGCAAGTAGTAGGGACTTCATAAATAGTAGTTCCTATCTCTCTTTTTGTCTCTCATTCTCCCCTGCTCTTTCCTGCTGTGCTGGAATCATTTATTTATCTCTCTGACCACCCTCAGCTTCCTAAGATCTTTCTTGCTGTATTCTCCCTAGCTTTCTATAAGGTTGCTCATTAATAGGATGAATTCCTTTACTTGCCAAAATATATTTAAACTCATAGGCAACTACTGAATGTTCAAGAACTAAAAGCAAGTTATTTTGGATTGCTTTACTCCTCAGGATTCTTTCATTTTCCTTTTTTTAGAAAAACATATTATAAGAATCAATTTAAAGTGTTTCTTCTCTTGATCATAAAGATCATATAACAGTACTAAAAGACTTGAAAAGTATGAAAATATTACTAACAATTGTTTAAAACAAAGCTTGTGTGTGTTCTCTCATGGCCATCTGTAGATGTTTGTCTCCTCATATCATTGCAATCAGTGCACATGTGCTCATCACCATTTTACTTCTCTTGTTCTTTTTTGAGTTGTTGTCTCACTCCGTGGCCCAGGCTGGAGTGCAGTGGCACACTCCCGGCCACCCCAGCGTCGACCTGCTGGACTCCAGGATCCTTCCGCCTCAGCCTTTCAGGTAGCCGGAACCGCAGGCCAGCGCTACCACGACCGTCTAATTTTTGGTTTATTGTAGAGACGAGATCTCACCAAGTTGCCCGAACTGGTCTCGAGCTCGCCGGCTCAGGCATTTCACTCGCCTCCGCCTCCCAAAGTGCTGGGATTATAGGCTGAGCCACGGAATCCGGCCTACTTGTTTGTTTGTTTGTTTGTTTGTTTGTTTTAACAGTCGTTGTAATTGTCCTTACAATGGCTGCCTAATATTAGTTTCTTCCCCTATTGCTGCCTACTTTGATTCTTTAATTTTTATTCTGTTGTAAAAATACTTTATGCTTTTAAAAATTAATGTTTTTTAGACTTATTCATAGAAGTGACATTACTAGGAGTTTTTCCTGTAGAAATGTTTTCTCTACACTGTTATCAGAAATCTCAAGTTGCTCAATATTGTGGTCTTCTGTCAGTAGACAAAAATCAATCTACTGTGTTTACTAAACTAAATATATCAAACTTGTACCATCAGGACTCACACTATTTTAGGAACAATGACCCATGAAAGAACCAAGAGCCATACTAGGACTGCTGAAGAAGCTATGGAAAGTGACCACTTCTAATTCGGGAGACTCTCAGAAATACTGAGGAGTTTCTCTCTTTAGCTTAGAGGTGAGGATGTGTGAAGGAAGCAGGGAGGATAGGGGGAGGATAAAAGTGGACAGCAGTCTTATCTGTCTTTCCTTCCTGGCTCAGTCTTTATGGAAAGTTTTTTGAAGGAATTGGAAATGTAAGTATCTTAGGGAAAATATCCATAGCATGTTTATAAAAGATCACTCTGGTAAGCCCTTGGCAAGTCTGAAGGATCATAATTGTCATTTTTGTCTATCCTTCATAGTATGGAGAAAATGAATGATGATAATGTTACTCATCTATGAGTTCAGTTTTCTCCATAAACACAGCTGTGTCATGAGTTAAGCAAACTCAGTATGTGAAAATTTAGATTGACTGAAAAATAAACTGAAGATGATTATTTGTACTATAAAAGAATTCTGTGCTGTGTAAAAGATTCATCATGGAAATATTTTGAATCGTGGGGTCCCTTAATGATTTGGCATACAATTCTGTTTATAAGGATGTGATTAGCAGGCAACTTTCTAAGGCCTCATCAATTGTGTACAGAAAGGTATAACCACACTGAGAGTTCTGCCTTCTCTTTTGAGAGGAACTCTGTTTATTTTTCCAAAGACAGAGCAGTTTTAAGTTATTATTTTATCATTTGAATGTGAACTTGTATTTGAGAAAATTTTCCTCTTAAGTTGAAAATAATTTTTATTGTTTTCATGGTGGTTAAAATATTTTTTTCTTAATTACAATCGAATTCTAGAAAATAACAATAGAGACACTGGTAAGGATATGGTTTGTAATCACATCACTTATTTCTAATGTAGCCCTACATCTAAAGGAGTAATTCACACTCCATCATGGAACGGAGAACAATGTCATAAAAAGTGGGCTCTGGTGTATGAAAGACTTGAAGAATTTCACCACTTTATAGTATACATGTATATTTTATCTTCTAAAAGTCAGCTTATATATAAGTAGATATTTGCCAGATCAATAAATGAATTTAAACTTGGCAAAAGTTAGAAGATGTAAGCAGGTAATGAGTGGTAGAAGGGAATATAGGAACATTCACATTCTCACTTCACGGTTTGGGGGAGGTTATCAGGATATATTGTTAAACATTATTAGAACAGAAATAATTATCATTTAAAACTCTAAATGGTAAGAAAAATAGTTAAAATAATAATATACTTATCAAGATTTGGAAGAAAAATAAAGAAACGAGGGTTTATCTTAAGCAAACTAAGTCCTTACCTTCTATAGTGAAGGAGTCATCAAGACATGTTGTCTAAACTTGTAAAATCAAGAAAATAGCATAATGAAATAGCATCACATTAAAACTTGCCAATGAAATGACCAGAAGAACTGAAACAGAGGTGGCTAAAAGGGATTATTTTGCGAAGCAGAAATGGGATGAGAAAGAATAGTGTGCAGAATGGTGTTTTTCAACAACTTTCAGCTCTTATTGATTTCCTTTTTTTTCCTCTAACTATGTAACTGTTTTACTTTGACTTTGATTTTAATAGAAGCATTACATAAATGCACACAGGCACACAGTCACACTGGAATCTTCACTATCTCACATCACCTTGACAAAAAAAAAAAAGAAAGAAAAAAAAAAGTGAACTTCTTTGGATGATCCCAGGGCCATCTACAATCTATACAAGGGTTACTTTTTCACCAGTTTCCATTGTCTATTTGTGATCCAGGCATTCTAAACAATTTACAGTTCCTCCAAACTTGTCTTTTTCTCTTGTCCCTCAATAATCCTGCATGGTTTTCTGCTTCTTTGTCCATTTGCTCTTCAGTTCATTTCCTGCTTTTTCCCAACTCTGTTCAGTGTCACAGGGTGACCCCTGCAAAACATATTATTTAGACTTCTTTGCCTGGACAGTGAGATGTAGGAATGGAAAAGTAGTATGCAGGAGGAAGATAGAAATCAGGAGATTCTCCCCTCATCTCTACTTTAGATAGCTTCCCTGGCAGTGCCGTGTGTTCTTTGGTCCCAGGTTCTAGCTGAACAGACTCCTTCATGTTTCTGTTTCCATCTGGCAACCCCAGATGCCCTGTTCCTTCCATATGCAACAACCTCTTCTCTTTATCTCTCCAACCCCTAGGAAGACTGAGTGGTTTCCTGGAGGTACTAATCTCTCAGTTCCCTCACCTTCTGCTCTTTTTGCTCTATCAACTTTTCCAGTCCCTTTGCAGCTACCTCTGTCATAAATCCCTCATCTTGAGCCACACAGAGTTGAGTTCTATTTCCCTGATTGAATCCTGGTTGATAGAGCTGGTTAATTCTATTTGTCCATAAAAAACTAAGATCTGGGGTCTCTGCCTTAGAAAGCCTCCCTGGTCTAGATGAACAGATTTTCCTCTGTCACCTTGACCCTTCTGTGGTCCAGACTCTTGCTTTCATACTATGCTTGTTACTTAGTTTAGTCACCCCAGAAGAATGCGAATTTTTCAGTAACACAGACCCTGTCATATTTGACTTGTAGGCCCAGTGAGCACCCATTAAATATGTATTGAATGATGATATTAGAAGTATGGAAAATTTTGTTTTGAAATTGACAGGAGAGTTGTCAGTCTTTAGATGAATGTCTACTGCAGCGCTCTCTATATAAAATGTACATTAGTGTCTTTCAGCTGTTCCCACCATGACACACAGTAAAATATATACTTTATATAGAGACTCATTATTCCATAAGAGTATTATAAATTATGCTTTTGATTTGGTAATATATGCATATATCCACAAGATCTTGCCCCTTCATCTCAAGTCTGTTCTGTTCTATTTTGTTTAAAAAATTATTGGTTGTAGGCCATCACATTAATTTCATGAAAATCTAGTAGTTCACAAGTTTTCAGTTGAAAAGCCTACTCTAGTTAGTAGAGATGAGTTATACTAACAAGAGGTCTTTAATCATGCAGAAAAGAGTATCTCTGTTATCTTTTTAAAATTGTCCCCTCAAATACATTATAGATGCTTGCAATCCCATGGTGGAATTTTAGTTGCCCTATATTAAAGATTATGTACATAAATAATAATAATAATAATCTTGGAAGGGGTGACATTTTAAACTATTATCAAACACACTTGAATATATATATATATATATGTTTTAGATCTTTCTTTAAGTGTAAGATGTTGTGAGTAGAAAAAAGAATACTGAATGCCTGAAGACAAAGGAAGAAAAGTTTTCTAATTTGGATATACATACATACAAAAACATAAAGACTTAGACTAAAGAAATCCTCTCTACTTACACTAAAGAGTTTGATAGAACAGTTTATGTATGTTAAGTTGATATTTTAATCAATAGGAACTTATGCATCTCTCTATTGAGATACATACTTAAGGGAAACAGTTTTGATTCATTGAATTGTCTTGTAAAAAGTTTGGAAAAGTTTATAACCTTGACTTAAATGCTGCACCAAACAGTCTGCAAAAAAATAAAATAAAAATAAAAATATTATGGTTTCACTGATCAAATATTTTGAACCAGGCTTGCTATCAGAATATTCTCGGTAGGGTTACATAACACTAATTCATTGCTTTTTCCTAGTATACAGGTACTATTTTTCTTATCAGGTATTCATACACAGATACAAAATAATCTTTCCAAGGTAAGTAACAAAAGACCATCACTGAGCCATGTGTGAGCAATTTCACATTTAAAATGTATAACCAAGGTCAGGAACAAAAACACATAATGGATGCTTGAGGGTCAAAGTCTACATCCTGAACAAAGAGGTTTATGTGATCCAAAGCAAAAGAAATGTTGCATTCTTTTCTTTTGCTTCACCTTTTTGAGACTATCAACTTAGAGTTTGATTGATGGGAAAGGTGGGGAGAGCAGATGAGAACTTTTACGTATGATTTATTCATTTGGCATAGTTTTAAAAAAAATACATATATGTATCAAGTTCCTGTTTGGTATTATTAAATAACTCTGTATGTAGTCCACAGCAGAGCAAAGAAAATAAATTACTGGGCCGGACAAAAGCAACAATAGGAAAACTTGAGTTTTGTTTTAACCTGCATGCACCTATGTACATTTCTTGTATTTAGTAGAGGTAGTCTAGTCAAATGGAAGAGAGTAGAAAGAAAGGAATATTGACAAGAATGAGGGAGAAAGAAAGAAACATTAAACATGAACATATATTTATAGGTCTTTCCTTTGGGAGTTTAGACCTTATCAAAAAATATGGTATTATATTACATACCAAGTCTTATTTAAAACCTTGGTTTCTTGCTGATGGTTAGTTTGTCCTTAAAAGGGACACTGGGTTGAATTGTGTTCTCTATAAATTCATATGCTGAAGTCCTACTCCCCAGTATCTCCGAATGTAACCTTATTTGGAAATAGCATCATTGTACATGTAATGGATTAAGGTGAGGTTATACTAGATTGGATGGACTTCTAGTCCAATATGGTTGATGTCCTTGCAAAAACAGAAAATGCAGACACACAAACAGACATGCACAGAAGGGAGAGGAAGTGAAGTACATAGGGAAAAGATGGTCATTTGTAAATCAAGGAGAGAGACCAGATCCTTCCTTCTCAGTCCTCAGAATGAACTAACACCACCATCTTGACTTCAGACACCTGGCCTCCAGAACTGTGAGACAAGCTTTTGTTGTTGAAGCTACCTAATTCCCTGTACTTTATTAAGAGAGCCTAGCAAACCAATACAGATACTAAGGTGGGTTTTCATTCACTCAATTAATATTTAGATGATCTATAGCACACTAAATATTGCACTAAGACAGGGATAGAAAGATGCCTCAATCTCTGCCCTCATGAAGCTCATGACCACAGTTTAGTGGTCAAAAGCAAGAAGCATATTTCTTTTTACCACCTTATTTGAGGGGAAAGTAGAGGGCACATATCATTGTCCCACTTGTAAAGACTAAAAAAGAGAGAGAGAGAGAGAGGTGAAGTGATGTTTTAAGCAGAACATTATATAAGTAGATTGAATTTTTCTCACTTAATTTGTTCAATGGTTTCATTTGTAAGTTAGGGGTAATAGAAGGTGGAAGTAGAAAGACGCTTTTCTAGCTAAGGGTCATTTGGGGAATTGAATATTACGTAGTGTGTGAAATGCTGAAGTCCAAACATTTGTCTTACTCTACCATTCCCATTCTCCAACCTTATTTTTATTTATTTTCTTTTTCTCCCTCTACTGGTAGTATATTTGTAAGATGATGTTATGTGTGGTGGGCTTAACAACAGATAATAGTAGTATTCCTAAGAATGATGGAGAGAAAAGTGGGCTCAACAACAGATAATAGTAGTATTCCTAAAAATGATGGAGAGAAAAGTGAATAAGAACAAACTCGGATTGCATAAATAAGTATAAGACTCAATAAGAATGACCAACAAATGTATTTCAGGAACAGAAAACCTATTGTAAGCCTATTGTGTTGAATTTTTTTTTTCAGTAGAAATATTTGTTTATGGCAATCTGTAATTGAATTGTTATTTTTATGCTCAACTATGAGAAATAGTCAGTAATGTTTGAAATAACATCATCTCTGTAGGGCTGTCTATAATTACATAGGCTGTCTGTTATTTTTTACTAAGTCTTACAATGTGATTCCCATGAAGTCACATATAAGATTTATGTTCAAAAGATATTTTGCTATACACAAGTTAACCCTTCAGGATCTCGAGTTTGAAAATTTAGATTATGGTAGAGGCTCCAAAAAAATCACTTTGCCTTATTGTAAGTGTATGCTAAAATAAATGACACTGTGATAGAGATGAGCATTAGGATAGCAATTTGATTTTTTTGTCTTTCAATTTTTTTTCTTTTTGTAAAACATATCAAATATCTGGCCATTAGAGGGCAGTGTATCACAAATTTTAATTCTGTCTTTATTTGGAAATTTTGAATGGTCAATTTCCTAACAAAATAGTAAAAAATAATTGTATTATTTCAATAACTAATTAACTTGGATTTTGAAGCACTACACAATAAATTTTCATACAGAATACAAATTCCAAGAGCACATTAGATACATTTGTTCATTTATATGGTATTTGTGATAAGTGATCACAAATGCACAAAATATTTGTAATGTCAAACTGACACTGATAAGGTATGTAATAAAATGTTAAGGCACCATATTACTTATTGGGCTTTATAAATTCTTTCTGGCCTTCAAATTTTTTATTTTTATTTTTTGGCCCAACTAAATTTCTTATTTGCTTATACTTTTTTATATTGTGAACACAAGAGAACAGCCTACAACTCTCTGTAGTACAGTATTATTAAACCAAGGAAAACCAAACAGAAACAGAAAGTTCTAGAAGGAAGCACATTAGCTGATGCAGTGATTACCCGTGGACAGAAAGTATATTTGAGGAAAGGTGAAAGAAAACTTTCACTATTAACGTCTTGCATTTTTATATAGTTTGAATTTGATATAAGAGAATGAAGTTATATATTGTGTGTTCTTATAAAATGATAGATTGTGGCATCTTCCATTTCAAAAATGTTATTACTTGATTTTAACTTTTTAGCTCTCTTTTCATTCCAAAGATATTATTATGAAAATGTTTTTGAGGAAAATGCTCCGTACACTTTCACAGAAACTGGGTTTAGAAGCAGAAGACAGAGAGTAAAATAAATGTTGGCTTTTAGGAATTTTTACACTATTGATATAGTTAGGTGATTTGGGGGATTTTACAAATTGAAAATAATAAACTTCCAGTGAAAAGAGATTTTCATCATCCTCTATTTCTACACAAAAGTGTTTTTAACATGGAATAAGTTTAATAATTGAAATACAAAATTATTTAGAATTCAGAAAAAAGCTCATAACATAAAATTGAAAATAATAACCTAAAAGCCCAAACTTTGACTTGTTTTTACTTTAAATAGAAACTCATATGCAGATAGTTATCAAGTACTCATTCTAGATTGCTGTTTTAAAAGGAATGTCAGTTGGAACAATGGTTCATTCTTGCAAAGTCCTAAATTTCATGATGTGAAGTTAAAGCACATATCCTGTCCACACCATTGTTATGCCCCTCACCACTTCCCAAGCCTCTCCACATTGTTATTCATGCCTACAACTGTCTCTGTCTTAATTTTGTTTGTTTGTGTTTGTTTGTTATTAGGCTTTAGAAGGTAAACTGATAGGCATCTGCTTCCCAGAGTTTACTTATGAACTTCGGAGCCAGGGATTCTTGTTAATGACTGGAAGCAAAGTGGTTATTAAGCAGCATATCTTTTCTGAGTTTCCTTTTCTAACTGAACAATTTCTACCTCCAGAGTTCTATGATTGTAAAAGAGGTGAAAGCAAGTTTCTAAAATGTAGACTATCCCTGGTCAAAGACCTCAGCTATTTCAAGTGTCTATAAATGATAGCCTGGATTGCTTATAAAAAATGAATAAGTAGAATAGGATTCTTTTTCATATTTGCATAGTCATTCAAGTATATGAACTTCTCTCTCAACTCTTATGCCTCAAATTTATGAGTAATGTGCACTTTATTGGGACAGAACTGGTGAGTGAAAATGGCCAAAAGGGAAATCTGCAGCTTGGGAAATTCTGTGAGTTTGATGGCTTAATAGCAGTATGAGATAACAAGTCTAGACTATATAAATTGAAACACTATTATATGTTTTAGAATAATGGGAAGATCTGGAAAATGCATTTGCCTAATGTATCTCAGGCCCATGCAAACATCAGAAAACTGATCTGCAAGATACATGCAGATCCTAACACTCATGCATTATTATCATCACTCCTGGACGTTCAGATCCTCACAATTAACTTAATTTATCTCTTTAGCTTGTCTTTTTAAGCCCACAAACAATAGTCTTAACTTCTTAACTAGAGTACCTGGGCTGAATTGAGCCAACTGAGTCAAGAGTACCTGTGTTATCCATTCAGCTGAACTGAGTCTGATATCAAAACTGTGCCAGGGTTGAATGAGTTTTTCAAGGAAAAGAAAGATCTTACTTCCTGCCAGGCCACAAGGTGGGGCATTAAGAATACATTGACATATTACAGCTTAAGAAATGTACAAAAACCTAAGAACTGAGCAAGAAGAGGAAACTGAGGCCTTTTCAGGTTGACAGGTCATTGGGCTTCCTCCAATGCTCTCATTCCCACAGAGCTTTTTCAAACCGTGACCGCTCTCAAGTTCTCCTATTCTTGCCAGCTCTCACTCAAAGAAAATGACCTCGCCTATTGCTTCCCTGGGAACAGTTCTGCTGGCATGAACTCCCTCAAGTTCCTTTCCTGCTACAAACTTAACCTTATGTTTTCTAAGTCTTATCTCCTTTTACAAAAGAAGGACTGAATCCATCATTTTTCTAGCTTCTCAGAATATGATCTTCATCACATCCTATTCTTTCTAATTATCCCTCCAGAACCTCGCTCCATCAACTGGTATCTTACTTTCCTTTAACATAAACTCATACTCACATTTTTACTAAAAAAAAAAAAACCCAAAACTTTCTTTGGTAACACATATTCTTAAAATCTCATCAATATCAACTTCTCACTACTTTAACAAACTTCTTGAGTAAATAACCTACGTTCTCATTCTGTTATCTTGATTTTGCACCTATACCACCACTGGCTATGATCTGCTCCCAATTTTATAGTGCAAAATAACTCTTGCAAAGCTTTGTTTAGATTCAATGGTCGCTAATCAGTGTTCTCCATACTTGAAATTTCTGTAATATCTGAACCTGATCATGCCTGAAATTATCCCTTTGAAAACTTGTTACATCATACTCTCTTAAACTCCCTATTTGACTGTTTGATGGCTTCTGTTGCATCATACTCTCTTAAACTCCCTATTTGACTGTTTGATGGCTCCTAGTTTTCTTCCAATATAGTAAAATTTAGGGGTACATCAGTAGCACTTGAAGCATAGTTTTCTTGATTCCATCCAAAAGTTTCCAATTCACTAAGTCTGGGTAAAGTACTGAGAATTTGCATTTTTAACACATGCTAATTCTGATGCTGCAATAAAGACCTGGATTTCTAGCCACTGTGGCTAGGACTTTCATTTCCATTTCTCTAATCCTGGCATTACCAGAGTTGGAGTAAGTGCTCAAGTGTCAAGGTTGTGCCCTGACTTGGAATGCCTAGTGATGAGCTTAAAGAACAAGTTCTAAATTAGCAAGTTGCATTTTAACATATACTGATGCTGATGTCTGGGCCTAGTCTAAGGCCCACAAGTCAAGAAAAACTGTTTGAAATATACATGCTCTCTTATTTTTACCTGCTTTGCTCCTTTTTTACACTTTTTTTATTGTTGAAGAATTCACCTATTCCCATACTTCATTTGTTATGTGTATATAAATGTCCTCTCCCAACTCTATGTCAAAGACCCAATGTCAACTCCTCCTAAACGCCTCACCCAGGCTTACTCTGCTTATGTATTTTACAGAATCTTCAAAATCCACATGCCCAGTATTGTACACATTGTGTCCTACACTCTAAGCAGATGACTCCATGTGTGCTTATTTTAGTTATAAGGTAGCAACCCACCCGCAAAAGCAAAATACTTGGCGTCAACTTCGACTTCCCTTGCCCACAATCTTTCTTGCCTTCCATATTCATAAGTCCTTCTTGCCAAATATATAATGGTTAGAGACAGAATCCTGTAAATTATGCCTTCAAAATAAGAGGGGGGAACAACAACAACAAAAAAAAACCATGGAATTATTTTTTGGAGGGCGACACTCTTGTAGTAAGTTTTCCAGGAACCCATGGGGATCAGTATTGTTGTGAGAGGCCATGTTCAACTTCAGTGAACTTTTTTATGGAGGTTCTTTCCATGCATTTGCCCATTTCATGATAGGTAATTTATAAGTGTACCTGCCCACACTACGCTGTATGTTCAGCAGTTTTTGACAAAAAACTGACCCCCATGTCTCACCTTCCTTATTCACCTGATCTTTCTGGATGAAAAATGTTAAAAGGAAAAGTGTTGCCAGTGTGGAAGAGATGAAATAAAAAATGGCAGAAACATCAAATACATCAAAAATTGATGAATTCAAAAATCGTTTTGTGCAGTGGAAAAAGCATCTCAATACGTGCATGGCATCAAATGGAAAGTACTTTGAAGGCAACTGAAGTTTAACATGTAAGAATAAATACACAATTTTTTATAAATAAATTCTGGACTTTTGGGGGTCTCCCTCATATTCCTCTGCTCAGGGATTGCTCCAATTTGTGGTTTGCTATATCACAAAAATATTTCTACTTTGACCCCTTGCTTTTGTCCTCTCCCATCTTGTTCTAAGATTTACCTCTATAAAATTATTATCTGATCATGCCATTTAGCCTTTCTTTAAAAGCACTACTTCTAATGACTCTATATTATCTAAAGTATATAATGTCTTAGCATGACATTCAAGATTCCTCATAATCTAGCTCCCAGTTAACTTCATCTTCTTTCTCTCTCCTTTGCTCTTGTGTTTATGGTCATGCCTAACCACTCAACACATCCAGATTCACCCATGTAGAGTTCATTCATGTCTACCCTTATGCTGGATTCCTGCTTGTCATCACCATTCACCAGCACACACCTGGTCTTCTGACTCTAAACACAGTTAATTGCCTCCCCTTGGACTCCCTTGCCATTTTATTCATACATCTTATGGCGTGCTTTCTACCTGGTATTATGGACCTTTGTATATACATCAGGCTATATTACCAGACTGAACTTTCCTTGAAGATGCAAGCTGCATGCCAATCATGTTTGTATCCCCAGTACATAGCACGGTTCTTGGTGGATAGAAGGTCTGCAATATATATTTAGTTGAACTGAAGCCCTACAGTCAGACAAACTTCATAAAATAGGATAGACAGATACCCAGGAGACCTGGATTCCTAGCCACTGTGGCTGAGACTTGGATTTCCAATTCCCTGTCCCCAGCATTACCAGAGTTGGAGTAAATGCTCAAGTGTCAAGGATTGCCTGGTGATGAGCTCAAATGGCAAGCTCTAAATCAGTTTTGTATAACATATTCCTGAAGACCTAACGCGCTAACTTTGTTTTGTCTGCTGAGATTGAACAGCTGCCTATGCTCTTAATGGGGACCATGGTGCAGCATCTCTTGCATAGTCCATAATTCTGCCATTAAGCCCATCTGAATCTCTCATAGTCAAGCGGCTTCACCTATCTTTGTCTCAGTCTCCTCACTTCTAAAACTGACATGACAACAGTTACAGTCTCTACCTCATAATCTCCGGACTGGGCTTTAAAAATCATTTCTCAGCTAGATTCCCTGCATTCTCTTCTTCTCCCATTTGTAAAGTATTTAAATGAGCTAGTTTAAATATTAAATGAATGAACATATATAAGGTGCTCAATAAATAGTATTTTTAATGTCAGCTATAATTTGAAAAAATTCCAAAGACCAATAGCACAGAACTCTAAAGATCAAAGTGTCCAGAGTGTTTGCATATGTTGAGATGTCTGTATTCTATATACAACATTACTGGAGATACAAAATTGTTTTTAACAACTGGGCCTGAAATTGCTGGAAATGCCTTTTAGCTCTTTAGATACTAGAAATTTACCTCACCTATCTTAAATAAACTGATTTTTCAGCATGTAGAAACATTCAATTTTCTAGTACATTTCTATGTACCATATGAGAAAGCAATGTGCTTGTTATCATATTGCAACTTCTATAATGGATATGGGGGTAGTAAATGTTAATATGCTGAAAACTTTTGAATTTATTTTTCTCTTCTTATTAACAATAATTGTGTTTCTCCTTAACCCACAAACATGTTAAATTATCCTCCAGGAAAGAAAAAACTAATTGACATCAAAATTTAAAATCAATCACACTCCTTCTTCCACCTCACACAGAGCTCTTAGCCAAACTATTTTCCTATTGGAAACTTAATTTTATTCTGCATTTAGAAAATGTTCATTCATTCTTGTAGTATTCCTAGGTCTTGAGAGAGAGAGAGAGAGAGAGAGAGAGAGAATCCCAAAACCCTATCCTTATTTCACCCCCTGAAATTTGAGACTCTAAAGGGAATCTGAGACACCAAGAGGTTAAATGGCTTTCTCAGGACCACACACCAAGTTAGGGTCAGAGCTGAGGTTAGAAACTGTGTTTCTCCATTTCTTGCTTTAAGTGTTTCACAGAGCTACCCTTTCTCTCTATTTATTTAGGTGTAGTAACCGTGCAGGTCACCGGTGAATGAGGGCTCACAGTGTGACAATCAGATATTTAAAGGATGACCTTTTAAGAAAGCATTTTATGCCCTTTGTTTAAAGTAACACAGAAACTCTCAAAATAAATATTACTCTCCATTTGTCTGGGTCTGGAAGTTTGTGTATGTCAACATAGCAGGTAATAAGCTTCAGGACAAATGGACATCTTGCTCCTTCAGGAAAATCCCTTTCCCATGGCCATTTTGTTTTACATTTTTGTAAGGGATCTACAGCATATTCCCAAATCATGTACTGGAAAATAAGAGAAAAATGCTTATTTACTGTTATAGGATACATTTGTGATATATTCAACTAGCCAGCAGCTACCATCAGACAAGAATGCATTGTACTACTGAGTCGGTCAGGCAGTCACCAACTCTATGGGGTGTTTCATTCCCAATGCAGTCTATATGAACCGTGCCCTTTGGAGTTGTACAACACACAGCAGATGTGACCAGAAACCATGGTCCCTTTGAAGAAGCTGAAGGTTATGTTCATGTGCAGAGTAATTCTCAGTTATGTCCTTTAGCTCAGCTCATGAAAGATAAAAGTATTGACTAACATTTGCCAACAAAATGTTTAAAAAATATATGGAAGCATTTCAAATTTGTTTCTTTTTTTTCTTCATCTTTTACTTATCCTTTTTTTAGCGATCCATTTTCTTTCTTCTCTTTTCTACTGGCACCATATCTCCACTTTGCTACTGGAATTAATGTTATTTTTTTATTTGTTTTTTTCTTTCACTTTCCTCCCTAAATTTAAAAAAAAAGGAGGAAGGAGTAATGTGTTTGTATTATATTGCAGTTCTTAATAATAAATATAGGGATAACAAATGATAATAGACCAAACACTATGTTGAGTGTATTTTTCTCCTTATTAATAAAAAATTTGTTTCCCCTCAAGCCATGAACATTAAATTGTCACTTGGGGACAACTTAATTTTTATTTGAACTTAGCTATTATTGCTCTCTCCCCTGTAAGTCCTTCTCTAATCTCTTTAAATTCACTTTATTGCCAGTTTATACTTGAAGTCAGATAAGAGTATGTAATATCAAACCAGGGTAACATGGTTCCAGTTCCAGTGGTTCTGGATAAGTGATTCTGTGACTATGGGTCTTGAGATTCCACTACTTCATCTGAAAGATGAAAGAAATAGATCAAACAATCCCCAGTGCTTCTCACAACTTTAAGATTTATAATCATTGAGTTCTTTTCTTTATTACAAAATGGATACAAAGCAAATTACTTGTAATTTAAGAAATGTCATCTGATATACACTGGCTTTTAAATTCTACTTTAACCAATAATCTAAGTTATAGCTAATAAAACACTTAGGTTCAGCTTTATAAAATTATGAGAAACAACACTGCTAGGAGAAGTAGGGTGGTAAGCTAAAACATGAACTGAGGCTAGTCAGTGCCAAGGAATCAATCCCTATATTCCCTTTCTTTCTTCTTCTTCGTCTTCTCATTATTATAGTTATTATTCCAGTATCTTTTCTTTTCATATTCATTATAACATATTACTTAAGCTAATTCGGTGTCTTAATCTGTAAAACAAAGATGAGCTATAACTCAAAGGGTTTTTGTAAGATTGAAATGAAATAATGTATGTGAAACATTCAATTGAGTATTTGAGTATTCATCTTTCTCAGTCCTTCTGACAACTCAAAGTAAACAAAAAATATTAACATGGAGCTCAAAGTTTTTTTAAGGGTTTAAAGTTAAACCATGTTAGCTTTACTGAGAGATGTGACTTATTTCTGGAGTTATAAATAATAGCATGATTTAATTGATTCATTAATTGACAATCAATCCAAAGATCCTTGAGAAGCTGGAGATACACTTTGGACATCTGAACTCACTAACATGCTGCACAATGTACAGCTCTGTCTCATGTCTGCCCAGTATGTGACATAGCTACAGCAGGGTGTCTAGGGCTTCTTAGAAGAACTTAAAAATTGGCATGAAGATAGTGAGTATGAATGTGCCTAAACAAGTGTCATATCTATTTTTAAAAATATTTTGAGATATGACTATAAGGGCAGTGGCAGTTATTTTCAAAAATGAATGATAGTTCAAGACATATTTAAAGCAATTTGTCTCACTTGAGCAAATGCAATGGATAGCCAGCAGCTCCCCACCCGAAAGAAGTCACGGACTACAAATGAAACATTTAGGGGTGGGAAATCTGCTTTACAGATATACAAGGAACTAAATACTCACAGGATAAATGTACATCTGTTGTACAAACAATTTTCAAGGGTTTTCAGTTCTCTCATTGACTTTAGATAAAAGAATGGCTCTGATGTCCTGAAATAGCAATGATAAAACAAGAAAAGAATCATTTTTTAAAATTCAGTATTAAAATTTGAGAAACCATGCATGAGTTCCCTATTATATATTTATTTTAATTTTTATTTTAAAGATGAGTATAATTCAGCATTAGGTATATGAATGATTATTGTACAGGTAAAGTTTGGGGCTCACTTTGGTCCCCACTTCACCTGGTTTCAGATCAGGTACCCTTATTGATGAAGCATGCCCCTCTCCTCCCCTGGCAGTTTCCCACTACTCCCAATCCCTTTCTTATTGTATTATGATAATTTTTCAGAGTCCACTTATGAGTGAGAACATGTGATATACAGTTCTTTGTTTCTGTGATAGATCAGTCAATATTATAGACTCTAAATTCATCCAAGTTGTTGCGAAGTTCATATTGTTGTCCTTCTTTATGACTGCGTAATATTCCATCATGTATATGAACCACATTTTTAAAATCCAGTCCTCTTTTGATGAGCAGCAATGTTGGTTCCATGTTTTTGCTATTGCGAATAATGCTGCAATAAATATATGTGTGCAGGCATCTTTTTCATAGAGTGATTTGAGTACCTCCAGATATATTCCCAGAAGGGGGATTGCTGAGTCATATGGAATATTTAGATCTTTTAGAAATTGCCACACTGTTTTTCACAGAGGTACCAGTTTACACTCTCACCAACAATGTAGAAGTGTTCCCTTTTCCTTGCATCCTCTCCAGCATCTATTGTTTTTTGAGTTAATGATGACAGCCATCCTGACAGGAGTTATCTCAGTGTGATTTCAATTTGCATTTCTTTGATGATTAGTGAGGTTGAGCATTTTTTTCATGTATCTGTTGGCTGCCCATATGTCTTCTGTTGAGAAGTGTTCATCATATCTTTTGCCTACTTTTAATAGGACTGTTTGTTTCTTTCCTTTCAGCATGTTTGAGTTCCTTGTAGATCCTAGATGTTAGGTCTTTGTCAGACATACAGTTGATAAATATCTTTTTTTTTTAGATGAGAAAATATAGTTTATTTAGAAAGTATATTGGAGAGAGAGAGAGAGAGAAAGAGAGAGGAGGGGGCCAAAGCTTAAGAAAACATGGCCTGGCTATAGCTCAAAGAGTACATGGCACACCACAACTTAGCAAGGCAATGGCCTGTTGGCAAATATGTTTTCCCCATTCCGTGGGCTGTCTTCCCATTCTCATGATGGTTTCTTTAACCTATTATGTATAAGACACTGTAAACCAACAGAAAGTATATCCCTGTATCAATTCCCATTCTTTTTGCTGCAATTAACACTCCAGCCCAGGTCAACGTGTCTTTAAAAGGAAAGGAAATTCTCTGGACTACCTCACTGAAAAGTGTATAGGCTTCAGGTTTTATTGGTTAGCTCAGTGACATCACCAAAAACCTGGTTCCTCTATCCATATTTGTTAGGCTTATATTTCTTGGTGGTGGCTCCATTCTCAGTCTGGGTATCCCTTGTGGACCGCTAGACAGGTATTGTCTAGAAGTTTCTGATTTAAATACTTCCTTGTTCATTTCTAGGGTAAAATGAGAATATATCAGTTCTCAGATACATCAATACCAAATCCCAGCATTGAATCTTCCAGCTCTCATTAGCCTGGCTTGTGTTATGTGCTTACTCCTGAACCATGACTATTGGGAATATGAGCTATGAGGATTGGTCTAAGTCAGTCAGGATTGCACAGAGTTGGGGGTGTGACATGTCCCTGGAAAACCACACAGCTAGGAAATTCAGAGCAAAGGTAAGAAAGGAGGAGGGTGAAAGGATGAAGGAAGGCAACCAACAAATATCCACCATAGTGATTCCCTCAAGCTTCTTACAATCTAAGTAAGATCAACAGAGGAAAAGCAATCTAGTAATGTCAGCCCCCTTTTGTCTGCAAAATGAGTCTATCTTTAGACTATCTTGATTAGAATTTCAATATTGGCATCATTCATCAGGATTTAAAACAAAGATCTCCTGGATCTTTCTTGTCCTACATACCTTAAATTTCCTAGACCTTGGGAAGAATAGGTTCTGACTCTGGACTGCATGACGAAGACCCATCCAGTTAGACACCCTGCTTTGTGGAACAGGGAAATGGAAGTAATCAGTCAAGCTATTTTGTAAAAGATTAGCATGCTGCCTGTAAACCCATATTTTATACCATATCGATAACATTTCTATTATTTATAAACAATAAATAGCAATAATATAACCTACCCTGTTCCTTTCCTCATAACTTTAGAAATGATCTTGCTCCATCCTTAAATGTAATTCATTGTTTTTCAGAAAATGACTAGAATGATTTACTTACTTTAAATATCTTTTTCATTAATTTGCTTAATGAATATTCTTTGGATGTATATGATGTTCTAGTACCAAGATTATACCAGAGTTTATTGTTGATTCACCCAGTGTCCCTCCTACATAACCAACAGGAGAAAAAGAGGCCCAGAGAGGTAATGTTTTTCTGTTGTGTTATTTAAACCACTTATACTTTTCATATCCAGATTTGGATTCAAAAGTATGAAAAATATAAAGAAAATTGAAGGATGAAGAAGATGCTTTTGATTAGATTGATTATTTTGTGTATTTTTTTAATTTACCCTATGATCAAGTTTCTTTTCAGTTCTTTTCATAATTCATAACAAATGCATTACCAAATATATTAAAATTTTTTCTCTTAAAAGTTTTTTATTGTACTCCACATAATGTTCCACATTCATATTTTCTGTTCCCTTCCTTCCATAATACTTTAAGATTTCACACAGGAAAGGGGATCAGGTAGAAATGCATTGGAGGTAAATCACTTTGACAAAATTTTGATATTTTCTTCTGAAATAATAAGCAGGATATAGGTTTTGGTTGACAAAATTATCTCCAAGGCGAGCTGAATTAATTTTATAAAATAGCTGCTGCTTTCATTTTGCATTCACTGATACTGTATCTCTCAGTCCATCAGACTTGATTCCCTGATGATCCTAGACTAAACTGCTGACACTACTCATAAAAAATGTTAAGGAAGCAGGCAGCAACATTCAAAACCAAATGCCCCACTTACTACTAGCTGACTAAATTTGGGTAAGTTACTGCAGATTTCTAAACCTTAGTGCTGTGAAATAGCAATGATAATAAATAATTCACAGAAATTTTTTCTTTTTTTTTTTGATTTGGAGTCTCACTCCGTCGCCCAGACTGGAGTGCAGTGGCCGCTCCCGGCCACCGCAGCCTCGACCTGCTGGGCTCCGGCGATCCTTCCGCCTCAGGCTTCCGAGTAGCCGGAATTACAGGCACGCGCTACCACGCCCGACTGATTTTTTTTTTTTTTTTTGATGAGAGAATAAAATAAATGCACACAAGGAGCTCAGCAGGGTACCCTGAGCAAAGGAAGAAGCTGCTGAAATATTGGCCATTGCTAGGAGGTTGTTTTATCTATGAAACATTTTTCTAGAATTCTTTCTTTTTGGAGGTAACAAAGTTCCTGTGTACTAAAACTCTTGCTCAGTATTAAAACTTGCTCAGTTTTGTTTTTAATTAAATAAAAATGTGATTATTCTCTTTAGCATAACTTGTAGCAAATTATCCTGTTTTATATTCATCCTAATGTCTCACTATTCAGTGAGGTCTAGACAACTCTTAAGCAAAGTGAACATTTATTTGTGAAGCTTGATAGAGGAATTCAGGAGTGTTGTCTTCACTGGTGCAAAGAACCAAACAACTACCACGTCTCTGCTTAACTTTCTGCAGTAGGGACTACAGATTCAATATTTGGAAAAAATATACTGTACCGAACACTGGCAAAACAAATGATTTGTAGTTAGATGATTGTGTAGTGAGAGGCTCTTTATGTCCAGAATGAAGATAGAGTTATTTTAGTGTGGAAAATTCTAACTTATTTGAAAGAACTTTAGTATTATTTGCTTATAAGCCAACTTATATCTTTTTCCCAACTAATGACATAATTTACCTGATCAAGAAGGTTTTGCCAATGATGGGGGAACGTTCTGAGAAATGATCATTAGGAAATTTCATCATTGTGTAAACAGCATATAGTGTACTTACACAAACCTACATGGTATAGCCTCCTACACATCTAGGTTATATGGTATAGCCTTTTGTTCCTAGGCTACAAATCTGTACAGCATGTTACTGTCCTGAATACTGTAGGCAATGGTAACATAACCATAAGTATCTGTGTATCTAAATATAGGAAATATTTGGCAAAAATATGGTATAAAAGATATACCTGTAGGTGTATACCATGAATAAAACTTGTAGGACTAGAAGTTGCTCTTGGTGAGTCAGGCAATGAGTGGTGAGAGAATACAAAAGCCTAGGATGTTACTGTAGGCTTTATAAGCACTGTACACTTAGGCTACACCAAATTTATTTTTAAAAATTTATTTCTTCAATAATAAATTAACCTTGGTTTGTCATAGCTTTTTTACTTTACTAACTTTTTAATTTTTTCACTTTTTTACTCTTTCGCCATAACACTTTGCTTAAAACATCAAAGCATTGTACAGATGTACGCAAATATTTTCCTCCTTTATATCCTTCTTTTATAAGATCTTTTTCTATTTTAAAACTTTATAAACTTCTTTGTTAAAATCTAAGGCACCAGCACACACATTCACCTAGGCCTGCACAGGGTCAAGAGCATCAATATCACTATCTTCCACCTCCACATTTTGTTCCACTAGAAGGTCTTCAGGGAAAATAACAAGCAGGAACTGTCATCTCCTATAATAGCAATACTGTCTTCGGGACTACCTCCTGAAGGACGTGCCTGAGGCTTTTTTACAGCTAACTTTTAAATTTATGAGTAGAAGGAGTGCAATTTAAAATAATGAGAAAATATATAACATAGTATAGCAAATACATATACTGATAAGATAATCATTTATTATTATTATTGGGTATTATATACTATATACAATTGTATATGTTATCATTTTATATGACTATAGGAGCAATAGGTTTTTTATACTAGCATCACCACAATCACATAAGTAATATGTTACATATGATCTTTTGATGGCTATGATGTAACTAAGCAACAGAAATTTTGGGACCACCATCATATATGTGGTTCATCATCAACCAAAACATTGTTATGCAGTGCATGCCTGTACATAAATGTCTTGATATTTGATTGCCCCTATATTATCCCTATTGATAATCCTATCAATCTTTCACACAGGTTGATGACGTTCACAGGAGCAGGGAGTGGATGAGTAGGAAGAATAGATATATGTTGATTCACCCATTTGTAAAAAGAGAGAGAAAGAATGATTAAAGACAAATACATACCAAGCTATCAGTTTTTATTAACCTATAAAAGGCTGAGAACTCCTTGGAAATATAGTTCTAGTCCTCCCTTCAAACCAAACCAAAGGAAAGAAGATATAATATCAAGAAAATGAATATAACATTTACTCAGACTGAACACAAGTTCTAAGTTCACAGCGAATTTCAGTCAGACAAAGTAGAAGAAATGTTGCCATTTTAAGTAAGGTTTTCTCTACCTATTACCTATTAACTTCCTATATAGCACTTAAAATAAGGAAATAGAATACTGTAGGAATTATTATAAAGAATATGTTAGCTTGTTTTGGTTTCTAGTAAATGCCAGCTTCCCTTCTGAAATCTTCCAGTATTAAACATACATTTTTATTTATTTATTTTTACTTATTTATTTTTTTGAGTGGAAACAGTTTTATTGATGATATGAGGAAGAATAAGATGAAAGAGACAGAAAAATAAAAGTGAGACCCCCAACCCTTACAACAAAGAAATCATTAACTTTCAATCTTTCAGGATTCTTTGGGCAAGTGAAGGATATCACTCTTTTTCCTGAATTCTCATTCTCTATCCTTAATAAGCATAAAAACAGGAAAACAAGTAACCATTTGTCTAATGTAAACAGACATTTTAAAATGATAACTTATTGGCAGCCATAGACTGATGTCACAATAATGTTAATTAAGAAAATATGAATAAAAAGATGTTGTGGCAGCTTCTTACAAGATGTTGTCAAATCTTAGAAGATGGTGTCACTTTCAACTAAAAGTGTATTTGTTATTTTTCCTAGAAAATTCTATTTCTAAACATCTCTTACAGCAAATTAATAGAATATTGAAGGGTAGTGTCCTGAAACATTAGGACTCACTTAAAACCTCCAGGTTTGCGAGATACAGATTTCATCATATTTCTGTTACATTTCATTTCCAGGGCCATCTTTAAGTTCTATGTTTTCTGCATCTTTCTTGTTGCTTTTTGTTGTTGTTGCTTAACTGGATCAGACATTTTTAAAACCTGAAATGTTGTCTTTCTAGTTAGGAATTTCTTGCCATAATTTCAATCATGAAAGGACAAGGGAGTAAATTGCTCACATTTAAAGATGTATAGAGATGATTTACAATTTGAGTGATGATTTAATAACCCATTCTCTCTCTAATACAGTGCCTTGAGGGGCTCCTTAACACCTGAAAGAATTCCATTACCTTAAAACTGACCAGCTTGCATCCGGCAGACATACAGGATCTGTGAAGATTGATGTTAGAATGTTTAGTGTCACTAGTGGGTCTAATTCCTCAGTATGAATGTCTATTGTTTGACATTGACTGCTGTATTAAATGTGGTCCTCTGCTGACCATGATCTTTCCCAAAATATAATAATATGGCAGTATTTTCATAATAAAGATCAATATGAATAACTTGACATCATAGACATTTGTATGTATTATGATAATTTTCCAACATTTGTCAAAGGTCTTCTTCTGACATAACAATTCCAAATAATTACCATATTTATATGGTGTCACAATTGCCAAATGATGAAATTCAAGTATTTGCAGTAGGCGATCCCTTTTCCAATTTGCACAGAGGAGTCATAGAAACTCAGGGCATTCCTGCTACCATCCCTCTCCCTCAGTCTAGTTCAGTCCTACAACCCCCTCCAACACACCAAGTTCAAGTATATTCCTGGATGTTTGCATTTACTGTTCACTCTGCTGGGAATTCTAGGATTTCCCAGTTTTTTGCCTTTCTCCTTCTTATTCAGCAACACTCCCTTGTCACTGCCTCAAGGAGGCATCCCCTGAACAGCCTATCAAAAATTGTCTGTTTGTACTATCACTCTGTTCAATTTTTTTCTCAGCATTATCACTATAACTCTCTGAAAATATTTTCCTTGCTTTTTATGATCTGTTTCTCTCATCCTCACTAGTTTTTAAGCTTCATGAAAACAGAGCATTTTTCTATTTTTGCTACACCCCCAGCACTAGTAACAATGCTTGGCACATAGCCATTGCTTAACAAATATGTTCTGTTAAACAATCACATAAATGGATGTTTATGGATAATTAATCTTAAGGCTAATAGTAACTAAAATGTAACCTTAGATTTGGTGAGGCCACTAGTAATCTGTGTTCTCAAATGACAGTTTAGGATTCCTTTTTTTTTGAACTTTAGAGGAGCTTTACGGAACTTTAAGGAACATTATTGCAACATTATTGCAACAGCCCCGTACAGGCCATTGCTATATTCATAACAAGACTGATACTGAAGAACTTATTATCAAAATTAACTTTTTCTCTTTAAGAAGACACACAGAAAACTATTTTCATAGTTCTCTATATCAGGAAGAGAAGAGAGATAACCTCTCCCGAACAGGTGACTTTTTTTTTTTCCTTGATGTTGAAATTTATAGGATTAATCCTGTTTCTTTTTTTGTCTTGGTGGGAAATTCAGAGTAAAATTTATTACTTGCCTATGGTGAGAATAGAGCGTGCTTTTTGCATATTAATCTCATTTTTCTTTCCTTGCCCTTATTTTCTGTTCCCTTTCCATTCTATTTCTTACCCAATTTCTTCTCTGAGCTCTTATTTATTTGCTTTATCACATTGTATGATTCTTGGTAATCATATTGTTTGGAACAGGCAAGGTGGAAATACAGTTTAAAATGAGATCATGTTCCAAAAAGCACTATGTTATTTTTGGATCTTATATTTTGAGAATGTAGGTGGAGCCCTGAGTGACACAGAGCCCTTGGGATATAAGCAGGTGTGCTGTAAGATAAATTGGAGAACTTCTTTTTTTTAGTGATTGTTTTTTGGCCCAAGTATTTAAGATGCTCCATATGCTTGGACAAAATCATCTCGCTAAGAAAAACATAAAAGTTACTTTTTGGACATTCAAGGAGGTGAAAGAAAAATCCAGACTGCTTTGAAGGAGTCTGCCTGCACTGCCTGCAGTGCAGAAGGGTATAAACACAACCCCAGATGCCAGATGTTTTAGCATAGCAATGTGAAGAAATACTCCTCTTTCTTTATTTACACTTTACAGCAAATATTTTACAAAAAGAAAGCAAAGAATGTTGATGTTCCACCAGTTAAGCTTCAAGCATAACAAGGTCCCAAGTTTCCAAAATGTCAGCATTCCTTGTAGCGTCCTTCAAAGCTCTGTGTAGTGATAAACATCTGGCATTCTGTTTGCCAGTGTTCAGAAATGATGATTACTAGAACCATGAAGGGAGAAAGGAAGAAAAGCCTGCAACACTGATCAGTTTCTATCTCTTTTTCAGGGTTGCCAGAATCGGTTGAAGCTGTCATCATTTTTTTTTTTAACCAGGGGAAAGAATTTCTAGTTTTATACACACACACACACACACACACTATCAACTTTACTTTCCAGTCAAGTGCTTAAACTTAAAAAAAAATTTTTTTTAATTATAGAACCATCTTCCAATCTGGGCATATGTTTGATATGTTTGGTGACCGGAAAGTACTCTTAGTGGAGGTCCCACTATTCTGAAAACTAACACATTTAAAACAATTCTTAAAAGTGACCATTTGGATATTGTTACCACCCTAAGGTTCTTATTTCTTACTCTAGTTAGTAAATCAAAGGAAGAGATAATAAATCATACACTTAATAAAACATCAAAAACAAACCCTGCTGGGAGTGACTACCAGTACTAGTTCTACCATATCTGTCAGGCAAGGTCTGATGCTTGGGTAGTAAACTCAGGCTGAGAGAGACAAAAAGAAGGCAGGAGCTTCATAAATCACATCACAGCGGTTTATTTCAGCATGCACTCAGCAAGCAAGGGAAGATGACCCAAGTACTTTCTGTACACAATTCAAAACAGGGATGAATATGTTATTGTGTCCTTTAGAATGGAAGATTATATTAAATTATATATCAGAGACCCAGCACACCTTTTACACTTAAGAAATTGCCTTTTTTCTTCTTAGCTTCAAAATGTAGAAATTCAGTTCAATAAAAGAACAAAGTAAAAGTAAGTCACTAAGATGCTGCAGATCAACTTATCAAATTGGGACCTTGGTATAAAAGACCAAAGAAATCGAGCATTAACAGATATCTTCTTTAACACAAACAGATGGAAAGTTTAGAAGAGATTCTAAATTACACCAAAGTTTTGTCACTGCCCTCCAGGTGAGAAGGTAATCTCAATCTTATCTAATGAATAATGAAGACCATAGCAGGAGACCGGGGTCCTGGCCCCCTGGAAAGATTACAGAAATATGAAGCAGGTCCAATATGAGGTATCTTCTGGAGAACTAAAGCTAATGAAAACAGTTGGAACAGAGAGAACATTAGACTGGGTTTTTGAGATTATTAGGATGTTTGCTTCACACTTTTTTGAAGGAGTGAGTATAATTATATAACAAACTGAGATTAACCTTTTTTTTTAGTATGTCTTAAAAAACTGTGCTTCTAGATGAACACATCACTTTATGCTCTTTTGTGCATGAATCTGCTTTATTGAAGTAATCTACCATCATTAGGACTAAATCTCATTCCATTCCCCTCTTAACTATCACTTACCCCTTTTACTTACTACTGTTCTTTCCAAAATTATGCCTTTTCAAACTGACAAGTCAACTTAGGTAAACATGTACTAAAGCGGAGTTAAATAACCCAAATGGAATCAAACCCAGTTTCCTGACTTTATTCCATCAGACTCTAAAAAACCCACTAAAAAGGCATATGAAAGATGAACACATAGCCACATGGTCACATTTAGCATCTTTACATTTTTTTTTAGCTTTTGGTTTAGTGGTTGGGCAGTTTTTGTTTGAACACCATTAAGTCTAGGGTAAGATTACATTCATGACTAAAGTTAAAGGAACTTTTAATAGCATAGTAATCATATTCAATATCTTTAGTAATAAGTAGTCATATTACCCTTCCATATGACCCAGAAATCCCCCTGATAGGAATATACATGGAGGAACTCAAATCATTCTATACAAAAGATACCTGCACACTCATGTTTATTGCAGTACTGTTCACAATAGCAAAAACATGGAACCAACCGTGGTGCCCATCAAAAGTAGACTGGATAAAAAAAATGTGGTACATATACACAATGAAATATTATACAGCCATAAAGTAGGACAAGCATATGGACTTCATAGCAACTTGGATGGATTTAGAGTTTGTAGTGCTCAATAATCTATCACAGAAACAAAGAACAGGGTACCACATGCTCATTCATAAATGGTCCCTGAACATTTACCATAATACTACAAGAAAGGGATTGGCAGCAGTGGGATAATGCTGGGGTGGGGGTGGGAGGCAACAACATCAATAAGGGTACTGATCTCAAATCAGGCGAAGTGGGGACCAAAGGGAGGCCCAAACTTTACCTGTATGATCTCCACTTGTATACCTAATCCTGAATTATACCTCACATCTTTAAAATAAAATTAAACAATTTTTTAAAAAAGTAGTTATATTACCTTCTAAGAAACATCAAAAGAAGAGGAAAAAAACATAAATTCTGGTCTGATTCCACAGTTATTTCATCTTGTACAATGGTTGGTTCCTTTTGGGTCTGTCAGCACTGTCATGCCTTTTAAATGACTCATCTTTAATTATCATGAGTCCAGTGAGGCAGGTACTATTATACTCATTTTCCAAATAGAGAAAACAAGAAAGAGAATATTAAGTTACCCACCCAAAATTATGTAACTAGGAAGTAGCCTAAACTCTTCCTCATTATACTAATTGGCTTTGATTAATTCATCCATGCCATCCACACCTCTATTCCCCAAATAGAATATCCCATGTGCATTCATTATTTAATTAATGAGCATCTAGTTTAGCAATTGACAAAATAATTATGATTCTATCCATTAATATTTTATTTGGCCACTCTTTAAAAAAATACATAATCATCTCATCTAATTGTGTTAAAAAGCATTCTACATAACCATTTAATTTGTGCTAACACATTCCAGGACAATTATTCTATTCAGGACTGCTTTGCTCTTGAACTATTTGTTCGATTTTTTTTAAGTCATTTTATTTTATTGGAAAAAATTGATGACATTCACTGTTTATTTTTTAATGTTTTCTATATTTTGGAAAAGAAATGATTTATAATATATAATACATCACTGTAAGTGAGCCACAACCTTTCTTACTCTTAATTAACCTTTTTAATGTCATTATACGTCTCCCAGTGAGCTATTTCTTTCCACTATGATCAAGAATTTTAGGTCTGGAGACAAGTCATCTGCCAATCTCCTCATGAATAGGTATTTACTTTTCTTTACCTCTTGTTGGCAAAAACTTCTATCCATATTCTATTTTTATCTTAAATGAACTTTTAACCTTCTCTGTATTCCATTTATTTTTCTGCTAATTACCACAACTGGAGTGCTTTGTCATTTTTTATACTAAAATCAAATATCTACAGTTGCTTGTCATGAAGTATAGTATTTATATGGTGGTATTTCATTTTAGAGGAACTTGTAATTTTGTTCAGACTTTGCTAGACAATATTGGTTATTTTATTTTAAATTGGCAGATAAAATTGTATGTTTTTATTATAAACAACATGATGTTTTCAAGTACATTGCAGAATAAAATTGGTTATTTTATAACTATGTTTCCTTGTAGACAGTCCCATGTATTTATTCTTCAGGAGACTGAATTAATTAACCAATGAATTTTAATAAGGATCTCATTCTTTACTGAATTTAAATTTAAAGTAAGTTTTAGCAGGATATCAATTGTTGCTATCACATTTTTGAAACTTTATAAAGAAGCATACAGAAATGCATTCAGCATTCTAAACAATGGGAAAGATATACCAATGGTAATTGAACTAGTGTGGTACTGGGAATAATTTTTTAACTTTTATTTTTAAATATATTCTGTATTTCCTTTAATAAACATAACTGGCTTTGTAATATGTTAACTCTATACTAAGAAAATGCCCCCTTTAAAAAGAAGACTTGGAATTTTGGTCTTCATCGGGTGTTCCTCATTTTGCTGGCCTTACATGATACAGAAATACATACCTGGTGGTCCTTTATGCAACTCTTCTCTGTCACTAAGAACTTTCTTACCCAGTGCTTGTTCAGCCAACTAGGTCATTGTTTAGAGATGGTTGCAGCAGAGGCCAGTGCTCACAGGCCAGCAATGTTGACATTTGGCCACAGTAGAGAAATTTTTTTTTTCTCTTCATTCAGAGCATCTTTGAAAACCAGATTGAACTGAAAGTTGTAGATTCCTTGGAACTCAGGGACAGATTTGGCAGTTGGGGCTGCAGGGAATTTTCTATTTTTTTATAGAATTGTTTTAATGCTTTAATAGAGAAGAATCACTCTGTTTATATTGGTAGAGTTTCAAACGCTTTTGTTTCGTGACCTCTTTATTGTATTTGGAAAGCAATAGCCCACTCCCTGGGGTCACTTTTAGGGATGACAGGACTTTAGCCCATTCTATTCAGAGATTGTTAACATTGCCTTCATTTCAGAAAGTGAAGCATTTCACCAAACCTTAATTGTTTCTGTGATTGGAATTACAGAATCATAAAAATGGAGAGGCAGACTGCCTTTTTTAACAGTTAAGATAACATAAATCCAAAGTGGTTAAAGAGATTCATTCAAAATCAGAATGAGGACCAGAAGCAATTCTCTGGGGTGCCACACAAGTCAAGCAGACCCAAGTTGCTATCCTATTTCACCCTTTCTTAACCATTTGGCTTGTTTTCTTATCTTGAGCCACTTCCTCCAGGGGGTATTGTGAGATTAAATAAAGTCATGTACTGCCCACCCCTATCTATATCCATAAGCCCAGGACCTCCCATGTCATCTTAAAAACTGTTGTTTCTGCTCTGTAAAGGAAAGAGATTTGAATTAAAAAATTAAGGAAATGTATAAATACTTAATTCTTATAATATCAACACATACTCCCTCAACACAGTTAAAATTCTTCTATGTCTCCTTTTTATAAAATTTGGGTAAAACTCAAGCTCCTACAGGGGGAATTCAGGATCTAGCCTCTGTCTCTCTCTCCAAGGGCTTTTCTACTTTTGGACTTCCTCTACAAGCTTCATCTCCAGTCATGCTTCTGACGAGTCTCTGGCAAAAATAACTTCTCACCACAAAAATCCATCTTCCAACACTCATCCCATTCCCCCTTTTCTATGGGTCCCTAACTGCCCTTACTTCCTCTCTCCAAAGATGCAGTTTTTAAAATGCCTAAATTCCTCAAGGCAGGGATCCTATTTTATTCCCTTTTGTGTCCCCAGTTTCCTAAGTTCCTAAACCAAAGTGAACAATATTACATCTGTCTTTATAATTGAACTTTATTAGAGTTTAGCAGTTAAGAGCACTGACTGCAGGCCTAGATTCCTTGAGCTAAATCTTGACTCTCCTACTTTACAGTTTTTGTGGTCATGGGCAATTTAATTAAGCTTTTCGTTCTTAGTTCCCTCATATGTAAAACAGGAATCATCATAACATCCACCTCATGGGGCTACGTTGAGAGTTAATACACTTAAAACAACTTAGATAATGTTATAATGATATAATATAAAATGAGTGCTATTATTACTAATTGATCATCATCATCTATGCTACTGTAGAACAGGAGAATATCTCTGCAACATAGTTTATTAAACTCTAAATTACTAAAGCAGGAGGAATATAGCTCCAAGAAGCATAAGTAACTCAAATTCTCATAAGATCCTATTCAACAGATATTCTGGCTCCCTACTAATGTAAAGGACACAGAATTAGGCTCAGGGAGATATAACTAAGAATAAATGAAGAGATTAGTCTTCAAGCTCACAATGCAATAGGAAACAGATACACAAAATAGAAACCTATGAGGAACTAAATGGAGACCAATCAAATGAGAAAAAGTGATGACTATTTATTCAGAGCTTGCTATGGCAAGGGAGTCGGCCACTATCACTTGCATTTGGCAGAGACTCAAAGGCAGGCAGAGGAGTCGGAAGCTTTATAGGGGGAAAAAGGGAAGGCTTCAGATGTGCCTTGTGGGAGGCTGTTGGCAAGGTGAAGCAATAGGTCACTAACTAGAAGCAGGGTATCCTGTGTGATTAGCTAGGGGTAAAGATTTGGCTTTCTCTGGTTAGTCTTAAATTGGAATTGGCAACAAAAAGTGGTGGAGGAAGCTGTCTGTTATTAATCACGTTCTAGACATTTGGGGTAGAACTAGAGATAGCAGTCTGACTTACATGTCTGTCTCATCAATAGCAGGCTGGTTATCAATAGCTGAAGAATGGGTCGTAGGCCAGTTTCTGTAGTATGGGGGCCTTATTTCAAATTCCAGCTCAGTCTTTTGGTAATCATACAACCTGGGGCACGTTATTGAACCTTTCAGTGCCTCTATGTCCTAATCTATGAAAAGGAATGAATAGTTTTATCAACCTGAGGTGAGTGTTGTGAGGATCAATTGGCAAAGTTCTTGTGAGATAGTAAGCATTCAGTAAATGTTAGCCTTTATTGTTCTTTCATGTTCACACCAGAAAACACCTCACAAGGAACATGGCCCTTTTACACTTCCCTCCCATCTTCCTCTCCCTTCCCCCAGCACCATTACCCCCAACCTTTGACCATAACCAAAAAGTTCATACTTTGGGTCTGTACAATAAGTCATTTAAAAATTCAGTATGCAACACACCTATTCTTGAAGAGCTCTTCAGCTGCTTTTGATAACTGCAATGCTAGCCTTCTTAAATTCTGCCCCTTCTTTCTTTTCTCTTTTTATCTAATCTCAACTCTGTCTATTCATTAAAAGAATAGACCCCATCCTCTTTCCTCAGATGATTTATTGCTAGCTACCAAAATAAAAACAATCTTTTCCCTAAAAGGAAACACCACAAAAATTATAATAGATTTGAAAACATATAAAAAACAAAACACTTTATCTAAACATAAAACAGTAACAAAAGAAATCGATAACAATATTAGAAATTCATAATAAAGCTAATAATAAGACCTCACCATTTAAAACAAACAATTTATTTTGCTTTGCAGAAGCTTTCCAGTTGGATGAGGTCCCATTTGTCTATCTTATCTCTTATGGCGTGGGCTTTTGGGGTTTTGATGAGGAATTGGTTGCCTATTTCAACTTCTGTAGGAATGTGTCCCGCATTTGCTCAGATTCTTATAGTTTGAGGTTTTACATTTACGTGATTGATCCTTCTAGAGTTGATATTTGCGTATGGTGAAAAGTAGTTGTCCTATTTCATGTTTCTGCTCGTGGTCAGCCAGTTTTCCCACCACCATGTACTGAAAAGTTTCTTTTCTCCACAGTGGTTGTTGGTGGAGGCTTTGTCGAAGATGAGTTGGTTGAGAAATTAAGGTTTTGCTTCCAGAATCTCTATTCTGTTCCATTGGTCTATAAGCCTGTTCTTGTCCCAATACTTGTGATTATTGCATCATATAATAAAGTTTAAAGTCTGAGAGTGTGATACCTCCTGCTTTGTTTCTTTTGCTGAGAATTGTTTTGGCTATTCATGGTCATTTATGCTTCCATATGAATTCCTGTATTGTCATTTCCAGGTCTGAGAAGAATGCTGCTGGTAATTTAATGGGTACTGCATTAATCTGGAAATTGACTTGGGTAGGATGGACATCTTAACAATGTTGATTCTTCCAGTTCTTCAGCATGGGATATTTTTCCACTTGTTTGTGTCATCTTTGATTTCTTTGAGCAATGTTTTGAAGTTTTCGTTGTAAAGTCATTCACTTCTCTGGTTAGGAAGATGCCAAGATATTTTTTTGTGTGTTGATTGTGAATGGGATTGTACTTTTCATTTGATTCTCTGCCTGTTTGTTGTTGGTTTATTAAAAATTTCCATCTGTATATCTGACAAAAGCCTAACATCCAGTATCTACAAGGAACACAAACGTGCCAAAAGGAAAAAAACAAACAGCCCCATTAAAAATTGGACAAAAGACATGAATAGATCCTTCTTAAAAGAACACATACTAGCTGGGCTCGGTGGCTCAGCCTGTAATCCCGCGCCTTTGGGAGGCTGAGGTGATGGATTGCCTGAGCCCGCGGGTTCGAGACTTGCCTAGGCAGTGATATCTCATCTCTACAATAAATCAAAAAATCAGCCAGGCGTGGTGGCGCATGCCTGTAATTTCGGCTACTTGGAAGGCTGAGACGGAAGGATCGTCGGAGCCCAGCAGGTCGAGGCTGCGGTGGCAGGGAGCAGCCACTGCACTCCAGTCTGGGCGATACAGTGAGACTCCAACTCAAGAAAAAAAAAAAAAAGAAGAAGAAGATATACTAACAGACACACGTAAAAATGCTCAGCCTCATTAATCATCAAAGAAATGCAAAACAAAACCACATTTAGATACCACCCAATTCCAGTAAGAATGGTAATAATTAATAAAACAAAAAAACAACAGATGCTGGCAAAGATAGAAAGAAAAGGAAATGCTTCTACACTGTTGGTAGGAGTACAAACTAGTTCAATATCTATGGAAAACAATGTGGCAATTTTTAAAAGAACTAGAAATTTACCTTACATATAACCCAGCAATTCTGGGAATATCCCTGGAGGAATTCCACTCATTCTACAAAAAAATATACCTGTGCATGCATGTTTATTGCAGCACTATTATTAACACATGGAACTAACCATGCTGCCCATTGAAAATGGATTGTATAAAAAAATATATATACGGTATATAGACAATGGAATATTATGCAGTCATGAAGAAGTTCGCAGCAACTTGGATGGATTTAGAGTCTATCATACTCAGTGATCTATCACAGAAGCAAAGAATAGAGTACCACATGTTCTGACCCATAAATGGACCCTGAATAGCTAGCATTATCCTACAAGAAAGGGATTGGCAGTAGTGGGACACTGCCAGGGAATGGGGTGAGCACATGACATCAGTAGGGGTGCCTGATCCTAATCCAGGCAAAGTGAGGTCCAATGGGAGGTCCCCACTTCACCTGTATGTAAACCACTTGTGTATTCAATTCTGACTTGTACCTCACATCTTTAAAAAAAAAAAGATCTAACCCTTAAGACATATTGGTGGCAGAAACTGTTCTTTTCTAGCTCTTCAGCCATGTCCAGAAAAGAACAATTTATAAAACTTTACCTATGAGAACTCTAGAATTCCATTAAACTAATTATATAAGGTCAAACAAATACATTAAATATTTGACTACAGAGTATAAAAGAACAGGAAAAAGACAACAAATAAGCAAAGGAAGTAATTAATGTAGAGAAGAAAAATATAAAGATGAGTGATTTAGAAAGCATAAAATGGTAAATATATTACACAAACCCAAGAGCTATGTTTTAAAGCAAAGAAAGTTAATCCAAAGCAACATAGATACACACAAGCTTATATATTCTGGGAAAGAAGATAAGGTATATATAAAAAATGTTAGAGATAAGAATGTAAACTAACTACAGACACAGAACTTGTAGAATAATCATAGAGGCATATTTGCTCACAATTAGGCTAATACATTCAAAGACCCTAATGAACAGAAGAATTTCTCAGAAAAAATACATTTCTAAAATTGAACTCCTCCAAAAAAATAGAAAATGAAATTTATGAATTAATTTTTAAATTAAAAATGTTACTAAAGAAAAATCTCAAGAAAATAAAGTGTGAACCAAATCTAGTTTCAAGGGTAAATTTTGTAACTACAAGGAACACAAATAGCTACTAATTTTATTTAAAGTATTTAAGGGAATAGACAAATTTTCTCCTGACTAATCAATACAACAAAACTTAATAGAAAGTAGCACATGCATGGCATGCTCACACACACACACACACACACACACACACACATACACTAACACTATACAGTAGCCTCTCTTTGACTATCAATACAAAAATCTTGTGTATTAGTAGAATGACTCATCTTGCCTAATCAGTGCTTATCTCAGGAATAAAATGATTGGAAATCTATTAATGAAATTCACAAAGTGGGTTAAATAAGAAAAATATTATGTTCATTCTTATAAATGATAAAAATAATATATATTACATACTTTCAATAAAATAGGAAAATAAGAAAATGTTTTTTACATACTGAATATTATACCCTACATAAAAAGGCAGCATACTAGTTTATATATCACTGAAGGAATTCACATTAAAATCTAGAAAATAAAAGAATGCTGTGATGTAGGCACAAGAATGGTAAATATTTTTTCTGTTTTGACCTGTGATTAATCTCAAAGGCTTAGAACACAGCAGAAGCTGTATAAATATTTGATGAAGGAATAATACCTACAATCACTACAATTTTTAATAGTTAAATTATCACAAATTAATAAACAAAAATATTTTTCTTTACAGTAAAACAACCAATTATTAGTTTGAGCAAGCATGTGTAATTGCTAAAATTACTTCATTTCTTAATCTACAGCTTCATATGATTATAATTAGTAAAAAATAAAATGGAAGAAAAGCTCTAACAAAAAAAGCTAAAATGCTTAGGTATAACCTTTAGAATACTTAAGGAAATATAAAACTTGACAGAGAAATATTTTTTAAAATACTTGAATATATGGGAAAATGTACTTTAAGTTAGGAAAACTCAATACTTTACAGAGAAAATTTCAGTACTTTATCAAGTTTCTCTTAATCTAAAAATATACAATTTCAACATTTAAAAAAAATTTGAACGTTATATGGTTTATTTTTATTTTCCAGTTTTTTTAAATGACAAATTTGTCCTGAAGTTTGCACAGAAAATAAAGATGTGAATATAGCCAAAAAAAAATCTGAAAAAGAAGATAAATAAAGGTGACTTGCCTGCACAGATCTGAGAACTACGTAGCCACAATAGCACTTTTATTTACCAAGTATATTTTAATTTATAAGTAAAATAATACATTGCCTGATATGTGTAGTAAGTGTTTTCCCCCAGTTAAATCTAGTTTTCTTTTCTTGTGATGTGACGGTATTCCCTCCTCTTCCATACTGTAGGAAAACTTTCTAAAGAATTATTGTTAATTATAATATAAATATTTGTTAAAATATATTAGTGAAGCTGTCTGGGTTTTTCACTGGGGGAAGCTTTTAAGTTATTAATCTCTTTACTTTTTATTGGTCTATTCCCCAATTTTCTATTTCTTCTTAAGTCAGTTTTTGGTAGTTTGTGTCTTTCCAACAATTTGATCATTTCATCTATATCTTCTAATCTTTCAGCATACTGTTGTTCATAGTACTCCTTAATGATTTTTTAAAATTTCTGTAAGCTGATAGTAACTTTCCATCTAAAGATTAAAAAACCTTTTTAGTATACAGTGTTGGCATAAATATAGAGAAAGTCTTGCATACTCTATAGCAGGGATTATGGACTGAAAATTGGTGAAGTCTTCTCCAAGGACACTTTGGTAGTCAGATTCAATAGAACATTGTGACAAATTAGATAAGAGCAGTAACATGGAATTAACGATATCTTGAATTTTTTTTTTTTAGCCTAAGTTATAAGGAGACTACTTTTGCATCCTCAGAGAGAAAATAGGAGGAAAATCAGTTTTAAGGGAGAAGCAATAAATGTACTTATAAATTATTATGTTTCATGGTTAAGTGAGTTGTAGAGGTTGACAAGTAATCCAATCAGTTAGAAATTGAGAATTGCTATTTAGGAGAGAACAATTTGGAACTTCCACAAGTAGATGTGGGTATTTTTGTTTTTATTGAGAACTGAGTATAAGAGATAGAAGAACAAAAGAATATGGCAGAACATTGCAACATACCTACAATTAGAAATAGAAAAAGGGAAAGAAATTATCAGAAGCTGAGCAGGGATATTCACAGGAGGGATAGCAAAAGAACTAAGAATGGCATTACAAAAACCAAGTAGGGAGAAACTATAAAAAAAAAAAAAGGAATAATGGAACCAATTATTCTATGAAATCAAGTAGGGTAATGACTGACAGAAGCAACTAGTCCAACAAATAGAATGTCAAGTTTGACTTTTGAAGGTGTAGTTGCTCTATCAGAAACTCATTAGAATGTTTTTCTAAATTGTATTCATTACTAAAATTGACTTTATAGAATATTGCTTAAGTACTTAAGTACATTTTTAAAAAATTTTACAGATGTGGGGTACAATTCAGGGTTAGGTATATAAATGTCTATTATGCAGATACCCTTGTTGATGAGGTGTGCCCCCCTCCCCTGGCAGTTTCCCACTACTGCTAATCCCACCTCTCCCATCCTCTGGCAATTTCCCACTATTGCCAATTCCTTTCTAATAGTATTATGATAATTGTTCAAGGTCCGCTTATGAGCGATGTGGTACTCAGTTCTTTGTTTCTGTGATAAACTATTGAGTATTATGTACTCTAAGTCCATCCAAGTTGTTGGGAAGTTCGTAATTTTGTGCTTTATCTTGACTGCGTAATCTTCCATCATGTATGTATACCACGATTTTTTAGCCAATCTTCTTTCGATGGGCAGCACGGTTGGTTCCATATTTTTGCTATTGTGAATAATGCTGCAAAAAACATGCACGTGCAGGTGTCTTTTTTATAGACTGATTTGAGTTCCTCTGGGTATATTCCCAGGAGAGGGATTGCGGGGTCACATGAAAGGATGATTTTTAGATCTTATAGAAATTACCACACTGTTTTCCACAGAGGTTGTACTAGTTTACACTCCCATCAACAGTGTAGAAACATTTCCTTTTCTCTGCATGCTCTCCAGCATCTGGGTTTTTTTTTTGTTTGTTTTTTATTTTTTTATTTTTTTAGTTATTGATTACGGTCATTCTGACTGGAGTAAGGTGGTATCTCAGTGTGATTTTAATTGTATTTCCTTGTTGATAAGTAAGACTGAGCAGTTTTTCATGTATTTTTGGCTGCTCTTATGTCTTGAGAAGTCTCTATTAATATTTTTTGCCAATTTTGTGATGGGCTGTTTGCTTTTTTCTTTTCAGCATGTTTGAGTTCCTTGTAGATTCTAGATGTTAGGCCTTTGTCAGATATACAGTTGGCAAAATTTTCCCCCCAGTCTGTAGGCTCTCTGCTCGCTTGATGATTTCTTTGCCTTTGAAGAAGTTTGGCAGTTTGATGAGATCTCACTTGTCTATCTCATCTCTTATGGCATGGACAATTGGGGTTTTGATCATAAGAATGTCTACTGTATTTTATAAGGTTCTTAAAGTTTGAGGTTTTACATTTAGGTCTTTGATCCATTTAGAGTTAATTTTTGTGTATGGTGATAGGTAGGGGTCCTGCTTTAATCTGCATGTGGTCAGCCAGTTTTCCCAGCACCATTTACTGAATAGGTTCTCCTCTCCCTAGTGGTTTGTGGTGGAGGCTTTGTCGAAGATGAGTTGGTTGAGGAATTGAGGTTTTTCTTTTGGAATCTCAATTTCAATTCTATTCCATTGGTCTATATGTCTGTTCTGGTACCAATACCAGGCTGTCTTGATTATTGTAGCTTTATAATGAAGTTTAAAGTCTGGGAGTGTGATACCTCCTGCTTTGTTGTTGTTGTTGTTTGTTCGTTTTTTGCTGAGGATTGTTTTGGCAATTTGTGGTTGTTTATGTTTCCATATGAATTCCTGTATTGTCGTTTCCAGGTCTGAGAAGAATGCTGCTAGTAATTAATGGGTATTGCATTAAATCTGTAGATTGCCTTGAGTAGGACATCTTAACAGTATTGATTCCACCAATCCATGAGCATGGAGTGTTTTTCCATTTCTTTGTGTGTCATCTTTGATTTCTTTGAGCAGTGTTTTGTAGTGTTCATTGTAAAGGTCTTTCACCACTCTAGTTAGGATGATGCCATGGTATTTCCCTTTTTTTGTGGTTTTTGTATATGGGATTGTGCTTTTTATTTGAGTGTCTGTTTGTTTATTGTGGGTGTAGAGGCATGTAACTGTCTTTTGTGTATTTATTTTACACCCTGAGACATTGCCAAAGCCCTTTATCAATGCAAGGAGGTTTTTGACAGATTGTCTTGGGTTTTTGAGGTATACAATCATGTTGTCTGCAAAGAGGGATAACGTAACTTCCCCTTTTCCTGTTTGAATATCCCTAATTTCCTTCTCTCATCTGATTGCTCTAGCTAGGACTCCCAATACTATTTTGAACAAGAGGGGTGAGAGTGGACAACTTTGTCTTGTTTCATTTTTCAGGGGAAATGGTTACAATTTCTGTCTGTTTAGCAGTATGTTGTCTGTGGGTTTCTCATAGATGACTCTTACCATTTTGAGGTATGTTCCATCTATGCCTAGATGTTCGAGGGTTTTTATTAAGAAAGGTTGTTAGGTTTTATCATAAGTTTTTTCCACATCTAATGATATAATAATGTGTTTTTTTGTTTTTAACACCTGTTGATGTATTTAATTACATTTATGGTCTTACAGATATTGAACCAGCCCTGCATCCTGGGGATGAGGCCTACTTGATCATGGTGGATGATTTTTGATATGTGTTGTTGGATCCGGTTTGCCATAATCTTGTTGAGAATTTTAGCATCTATGTTCATCAAGGAATCCCAATATATAATTATTCTTACATCTCATAATTATAATTTCCATTGACTATATTTCTGTGTTGAAACAGAAATTCAATATTTTTTGCAGTAGATCAAGGAGATTGATTTTATGCTTTGCCAAATATTTATATCTCATTTTATATGTTAGCAAAATGCTACCAGAAACCATAAGAAAACCAAATGAATCTCTAAAACCTAGATAAAATATTTCCTTCTGAAAGGTAACATTTGGGGCTAAAATTTATCTTGGCATAAATTTTATCCTGTAAGTAGAGAGTACTAAATCAGACTCTTACTCTCTTGTGAAAAATTTTAAAAGGCTACATTATCCCCTAAAAAGCAACTGTCTGGATGCCTGACCAGAATGTATTCCATCTGGTCCTTAGTTTAGGCAAGTAGAGATGTATGTAATGTAAGTTGTAGCAAATTAGGAACATTAAGCCACATAAAAATGTCATTTTGAAACTGTTAGGACATTCTCAGAAAACTGTGACTCAGTGAAATATGATGTGGAAGCACTCTGCCCTGGGGAGTAAGGGAGCCATAGCTTCCTGTACAGCAGGCACGCACACCAACGGGAGTCCTGCTGCCTTTACTCTTTCCATCTCAGGGTGAGAGGATCACCAATCAGGAAGTCATCTGCCTCTCAGCAGACCTGAACACCTGAGTTTGCTAAGGCAAGGCCAGATCCCCATGCAGCCCTTAGCCTAAGCAGGATTTCCCTGTATTCCTGAAATTTAATCTCACTGATTGCTCCAAAGGGCTAGAGATACGGCTAATGGCACTAGTCTTTGGAATTGAATGGATCCTCAACAGCTCTCAATCATAAAACAAGTTGTGTGAATAAGAAGGTTAGCTTTCACATTCCACTGAAAACTTAAAATATATAAGAGCAAAACAATTGCTTTCTTTGGCAAAAAATAAATTAGCACTTTCTTGTTTCATGATAACCTCCCTCGAATTAGTTATGTTTTCTAACACCTAAGATTAAACTGCAGGTAGGCAGCAATTATCCACTGCTCAGACCCCAGTCTGACATACTAAATTTTAGAAATGACTGTTATAGGACTGAAGGGCTGAAAAAGTTCTGTTTGTTTGTTTGTTTACCTATGCAGGTGATGCTTCTTGTAATAAATACTTGAAAAAAAATTAAGAATACATTGAAAACCTCAGGATAACCTCCTCCTTCCAACTGCTCCCAGACTCAGAAAATCAGTATCCATCCATAAGATGAAAACTGGGTTTGTGGACTAGCCAGAACAATGGTTTATACAGAGTCTTCCACATTTCTTCATGGTCCACTTCTATTCTTCACTAGAAGAAAGAAAATCTTTCTCTAGTAAATCAGGTACAGTAATTAGTGAGAAAGGTGGAAAAATACCAGTGATTGGGGATATGAGCAGAAAGGCACTGGCCTATCTTGTGTTTTGTAGCATACTGACATACTGCTTTGTCAAGTGCAAAAGACCGTTGCACTTGGCAGTAGTGCCTACAGTAGATTTTCTTACATTCCATGAATTCACAATGTCAGATATCAGAAGATTGGAAAGGAGAAAATGCTATCTCTGCAGAGGTGAGTCATTCCACCTATACATCCACTAGGAACTGCCTTCTAATTGTGCAATCAAGGAAGAAAAAATTTCAACAATCTCCTAAGACAATAAAGACTCCACTATGACTGTTGAGAGAATATGGCTCAATTATATCTCTGATGAGAATAAATAGAGAAAATTAAAATGAGGACTATGGAAAGAATATTATCATTCAAGAGGAAGGAAAAATTATCCTTTTGAATTAGAGACAACAATGTCTGCAGTTGTGAAGAGAACAATTTACTGTTCAACAATATTATTCCCAATCAAGTGGTCTTTCTTATGTAAAGGTGGCATAAAGACATTCCCAGATATACAAGACCTTAGAAAATATACTAACTAACCCTGCAAGTTATTTTTTAAATAATCTCTTAGTAATAGGAGATGAAAAAGGCAAAATTAAAAGGTAAAAATCAGAAAAACCATGAAACAAACAGTTTGACAATAAGCACTGGAAAAAAAGCATTGGAAAATTTCCAGTTCGACACAGAGATTATGCCAAAGAATTATACATTTTGTTAAAAGATAGAAAATAAATTCCAAAATAATTCTTGAAAGGTAAGATACTTAATATAAAAAGAGCAACTTAATGCCAATAATTTGAAGAATATTCCAAAGCCTGACTTCATGAACAATCTGACCTGTAGTAAGCCAGTGTTAAAAATTAAGTTTATTGTAGTAAATTATTTGGTGTGAAACTTACCTTTGCAATGCTGCTCTTCAAACACAAAAACCACAGTCGGAGGATGCAAAATCGGGCAGCAGTACTGAAGTGCTTCATAATGGGACCTCTTATACTGAGTCCTGAAAAAGAGCTGGTTGTATCATATTTGAAGGTGCTTTTTCCAATCTTAAAATAAAGCACAACAAAAAACAAAGTCATTCTTTCTTTTTTATCCAAACAACATGAAGAATAAACTAGTGTCTGGTTAATCTCTGAAGCATGATAATAAGCAACACAGGTTACATGTGGGGGCATGAGAAAGGAAATGAGGCACCAGGGACCACAGTTTTAGAAATCACAGAGCAGAGAAACATATGCCCATTTATCCACTTGGACTCTTAGAGGAATCAGCTGTAGTGACTGCTTTACACTCTCCTGGAGCAGCCATAGTATAACGTATGAGGATGACCCCCCCAAAAAACTGGAATTATTTTTTGGAAGGAAGGCCCCTTGTAGTACAGGCCTCCTGTACTTGGCAAGGGTTCTAGGAACCCATTGGCATCAGTATGCCAGCTGGTGTTGTTGTGAGAGGCTGTGTTCAGCTTTGGTTAATTTTTTTGGAGATTCTTTCAATGTGCTTCCCATTTCATGATGGGAGATTTACGAGCACACCTGCCCATACCGCACTCAGTGTTCAGCAGTTTTTGACTCAAAATGACATGAATTCCATGTCCCACCCTCTCTATTCAACTGATCTCTCCCTGAGAGACTTTTTTTTGTTTCCCTGCATGAAAAAAAGTCCTCAAAGGAAAACATTTTTGCTAATAAGGAAGAGGTGGGATGAAAAATTGTAGAAGTACTAAAAGGTATAAAAGCTGGTAAGTTCAAAAACTGTTTTGAGCAGTGGAAAAAGCATCTCAATAAGTGTATTGCATCAAACAGAGAGTACTTTGATGGTGACTGAAACTTAAACATTTAAGAATAATACACAATTTTTAATAAATAAATTCCAGATTTTTGGGGGTCCCCTCTCATAAATGTCATTTTGGCCTGTGTTCGGGCAGAGGGAAGGCCTGAGAGACTGGTCTCAGGTTTTTCATTCATAAACAGAAGTTTCAGAAGGAAGTTTCTGTAAGTCCTAAGAGAGTTTGGAGGCAGTTGAAAAAGGAAATGCCAAAGGGATTAAGGGAACCAAAAGGTCTGGTGTCAAATCCATGCTGACACAGATTGCTCAGACTTTGAAGTCAGAGGCCATGCTAAAAACCTGAAAGCTTAGCAATAGATACAGCAATACAGACAGCAACAGTCAATGATCCAGTTGGGTGAGCAATTTTAGCAATGGATCTTAAAGACTGGAACAGTGCAGTTACACATTCATTTGCCCAATCATTAAACTACTCTCAAGCTACAATAAGGTAGACAGCATCGTATGCACTGGGCCACAGCCATGAGAAATAAAAAAGACTCAAATACTTACCCCTATAAACATTTAAGTGAAGAAAATTCTGTTTATCTTGGTAGAAAATAAACAAATAGGTAAAATGTAAAAGTACTATGAAAAAAAATGCTATGAAAAAAAATCTGAAGCAGAGAATGGAGGTAGGCAATGTGTGTTAGGTGAGGAGTTGTTGCTATTCATCGTTGGATAGTCAGGCAAGATTCCACTAAGATGAAAGATCCAAAGAGTAGGGACAGAGGGAGCCGGGAATGTAGTAGTGAAAAGTATTCCCAAGGGAAAGCAAGTGCAAAAACCCCGAGAGAGGAACATGCATAGCGTGGAAGGGAGGGGAACGTGAGTAAGAAATTATATCAGTGAGATGACCAGGAGTGAGGTCTTGTGGGGTTGATTCTGTGGGCCCTGAAAGGAGTTTGGATTTTACTCTGGATGATATGGAAAGTTATTGGAGAATTTTGAGCAGAACAGTGACAAGATCTAAAGGAGGTCTCTTTACCTTACCCAAATATTTACCTGGGCCCAATGCTATCCCTGAAAGAAGAGGGGAAAATTCCTTTTTTAGAGAGGAAAATGACTCTAGTAAAAAAAGTAGACATTGAATTGATTGAAAGTGCATCCTAAATGGATCCAGTAAACAGCAGTAAGTGATTAGTTTTAAATTGAAGAGACACTGTTACCCTAAAAACTCAAATAAAGACTGTCTTGTCCTTAAGGATGTGACTTCATTAGGAATTCGAATTCAGTCATGGAGCGTAAGAAAATTTGCATTTCTGCCTATTTGAGATCTGTTTACGCATTAAAAAATATGCTTCCCATTACATGGTCAAGGGGCTAGATGAACATAATTCAACAGACATCATCAGAATTTGGTAGTAAACACTATGTTTATAAATTATGTACCTGTGGGTGTTGTATCAACTTTTTAATCAATGCCAGACAAGTCTCATGAGGCCTGTCCAGGGATAGATCATTTATAGAAGTTCTTCTATCTCTTTTCTTTTATTTCCATCCTGACATCATGACCCCACGACAATGCATTTGAGTATAGTTTAATAAAACATCTTAAGAGAAAAGATCTACTTCCACTTTTAGATATTTTAAATCTTTTCTTCTCTATGTCAATGACTCAAAATTCTTGGAACAACATCATTGGCATCATCTAGAAATTCTAGGAACGCAAATTAACTGTTCCCAAATTAGACTAACTCAGTCAGAAACCCTGAATGAGGTCTGCTTTCCAAATGATTCTGATGCATGCTGAGGTTTCAGAATCTATGGCGTACATACCAGAAGGATTAAGACTATTGGACTACCGCTTTAAATTGCCTTATGGTGGTAATGTTGCTGGTACACCTTTGCCCTACATGGCACTCCACCCCACCTCTACTCCTACCACTTGCTGGTTTACTCTCCACCCTTTAAAAGCAGTTTGAACCTAAGTAGTCTAAAATGAACACGAAGGTATTTTTTTCTCTTCTCTGAAATATTGGAAAATATCTAGGCGTCTTCATTGTAGTCATATTCATCATCACACCATCAAGAAGGGTGTGCGGTTTGTATGCTACATATTTGAGGAAAGGGTCTAGATAAGACTTCAAAAATTTTTATCGCATGACAATTAGGGGTGCATAAACTTCCTTGTCTGTATTAGAAAGATAAAAAGTTTACATGGAAATTTGAAAGACTTATTGGAACTAAACTATACTTACTCTCTTTGGTTGGATTTATTTATTTTATTTTATATTTTATTTTGTTTTACTGTGTGTGTAAGAGTCTCACTTTGTCACCCAGCCTGGAGTGCAGTGGCACACTCATGGCTATCTCAGACATGACCTACTTGGCTCAGGCAACTCATCTGCCTCAGCTTTCCAAATAACTGGAACTACAGGCGTGCGTCACCATGCCTGGCTAAGTTTTTTTTTTAAATTTATTTTAGAGACTAGGTCTTTCCAAGTTGTCCAAGCTGATCTCAAACCCATGGGCTCAGGCAATCCTCTTACCTTCATCTCCACAGTGCTGGGATTACAAGCATGAGCCACCATGCCTGGCTTCTTTGGTTGGATTTTGATTGAACTGTTCTTAAAAGGTGCTGTTTACAAAGCTTTTTGGCAGTTTATTGATAGGTTATTAAAAATCAAGAATTATAACAAAGGAATTTCTCAATGTTTCTTTATATGAAGTGTTACTAATTTAATAGAAGGTTAAATTAAAGCCTGCCTGATAACCACCAAGTGTCAGCTCTACCATCTCACTATCACTTCTTTCATTAACTCCTGACAAAGACATGCTGCAACTATAGGCCAGAGTTGCAGGAAGCTTTTGATAGATAATTAACGAGTAGCCATAGAAGGATGCAATGTACCCAAGATTTTTCCCAATTAAAGGAGATGGTTACTGCCCTTTCAAAGTTTATAGCTCTAGCTACACAATGAGTATAAAAGTGAAATCTAGGCAGAAGATGCCATTCTATTCATTGAAAAATGTGTCTAGACTCCCACTTGCCAAATCTGGGTCAACTCGAGCATCAAAATATATAATGGTTATGAGTCATTATATATAATAAAATAAAAATCCACAAGTCTACACTGATATAGATATTTAGATAGATACACAAATAGACAGAAAAATCTCTTCTTTAAAGTGGAATGCCAACTAATAATATGGAAGACATAATGGAGTTAGAAAAATCATTATTTTGCAGCCATCTTAGTAATAGTTGACAGACAATAGTTATCAATGAAAGCTGAAACTAGTGGGTAGCAAGTTTTATAATAAAACTTTTACTCTCAAATTATATCCCCTCAAATTACTTATTAATTACATTTTAAGATGTACAATAAAAGCCACGCAGACATCAGCTTAACAAATTAATTAAATTTAAAATTACCATTAATGGAGCACACCAATGTCTTGTTCCACCTAGTTATGACGCATAGAAAAAAGCATAGTATCATTTCTATTCTTTCAAGAATACATAATCATGATCACAATCATGAAGAAATAGTCATGAAAACTTAAATTTAGGGACATCCTATAAAATAAATATCAATGTCAAGGAAGATCAACAACAAAACAAAAAAGTGGGATGAGCACCAAGATGGCCACCTAGAAGCAGTCGATTTATATTGTTCTTAGAGAGTAAATCAGGGAAGATAGAGACCCCCCCAGTAGCTGGTGCCGGGCTTGGTCGCTCAGCCTCTAAACCCTCGCCTTTGGGAGGCTGAGGTGAGTAGATTGCCTGAGCCCGCGTGTTCGAGACCCACCTGGGCAGCGAGACCTCATCGCTACAATAAATCAAAAAATCAGCCGGGCGTGGTAGCGCATGCCTGTAATTCCGGCTACTCGGAAGGCTGAGGCGGAAGGATCGCCGAGCCCAGCAGGTGGAGGCTGCGGTGGCCGGGGAGCGGCCGCTGCACTCTAGTCTGGGTGACCGAGTGAGACTCCAACTCTAAAAAAAAAAAGAAAGAAAGAAAGAAAGAAAGAAATGGAGGGCACCACCCAAAACCAGCAGAGGAACAATAAGACCCACAGAGAACAGGAAGGAGAGAGAATGGACTGCCTGCTTTGCAGTCAGAGAGTCCCCCACTCCCTCATCATGCTGGTCATGTTGGAAACAGAGAGGAGCCTCTAGACAAGGGGAAATGGTGAGTGCAGGAAATTAGGAACTCGGGGGTCTCGCCAAGGACTTGAAGGGTCCCCCAAGCCTCACAGACTCCAGTCACACACCAGAAATGGCCTGTATATGGCACAGCTGTAACCTGCAAGAACAGACATGAAGCTGGGCAGCCATTCGAGCTCTGAACACCTGTGACTGAGCTATCTCATGTGAACTTGATCCCTGTAGATTGTGTTCTACAGCAAGCTCCCAAGCCAGGAGAGAAAGGAAAGCCCAGACACTTTCATTTTCCCCAGGGGCAAATTCCACCACTGTCAACAATATCTGATTGAGGTAAGCTGCAGTGAGAGTTCTAAGTACAGACAGTCTCTAGCAAGGGAAGGGGAGCAGGAAGGAGCCCCGCCATTCTGGCAACCCTTCTCTCTCTGTGAACTCTTTTGTACAACAAAAACAGCTCAGCCATTCCTGCAGTGTAGCTGCAGTGGCCAAGGAACACCTCCAGCTCTTATTTCATACTGGAGTAGCTACTCACAAGCACTGGTGGGTATCTAGAGAGTGGTGCAGTCTGACGTGCCCCTCCCTGACTAACTTTTCCCTTCTTTCGAAAACCCAAGGATGGGGAAACTTTGGGTGTTTCCATATCCCTGCCTATCACCTAGCTTATCCATGTACTTCCCTAGGACAACAAAGGCCAAACAGAAAGCCCACAGCCAATGTCACAGTTGACTTTTTCCTGTAAGTACCATCTCCTGATTGGAGGTCAACTGGCACAGCCAATTACAACATCTGAGATAATAATTGTGGCAGCCTCATAGGGTAGCCAGATCCAGAAGAGCAGCAGGACTCACAGTGGTCAGACTCTTATAGATTATCACTCCTGGGAGGAGTGCACCACAACAGGGGAGCACCTTGTGGGACAAAAATTAACAAAGACTTCAGTGAATCTCACTGGAAGCTTCCCCAACCTCCTACATCAGGGTCTAGGCTTTAGCTCTCTATTGAGCTACTGCATGCAATCGCTGCTCCAACTGCAGCTAGTTCTCACTTATGAGTGCCTCCTCATGGCCTAATGGCTCAGAGGTTCAACCAACAGAGAAGTACTGGAAAAGAACAAAGAACATACCATGTCACCAGGGAACAAAATAACCTTCACTAATTCTCTGGCATTCTAGACCCACAAGAGACAGTGAACCTATACACATACCAAATACCTGCTGTCACAAACAGCATCTGAGACAGCCAACTCACAATGATTCTCCATAACAAGGAACACATTCAGAGCTTAAACTACACACATTAAAGTACATCTTAAGGGAAAGAAAACAAAACAAAAAACAATTGAATCAAAAGCAAACTGGACATTAGTAAGAAATAACCTACACAAATAAGAAAGAACCAGAAAAATAATCCTAGCAATATGAAGAAAAGTTTTCCAACTTCTCCACATGACCAAACTAATTCTCCAGTAACGGATTCCAACCAAAATGAAATCTTTGACATTCCAGAGACAGACTTCAAAAGGTTGATTATAAAATTGCTCAATGAAATCCAAGAGAAAATTGAAAACCATATAAATTGAAAAAAAAACCCAAACTATTCAGGACATGGATAAAAATTCTCAAAAGAGAAAGATACAAAACAAAGCAACACTACTCTGAACTTCTGGAAAAGAAAGATTCACTTAGGTAGGTACAAAACACACTGGAAAGTTTTAACAGTAGACTGGACCAGGTAGAAGAAAAAAATCTTAAACTTTGAATGCAAGGCTTTTAAATTAACCCACTCAGCACAACAATAAAGAAAAAAGAATTACAAGAACAGAGCAAAATCTCCAACAAATGTGGGATTATGTAAAACGTCCTAGGTGTTCCTGAGAAAGAAAACTATAGGTTTGGAAAACCGGTTTATCAGAATAATTGAGGAAAACTTCCCTGGACTTGTCAGAAATTTAAACATTCAGATACAAGAATCCCAAAGAACTCCATGAAGTTTCATGGCAAAAAGGTTATCCCTAATGCATATAGTCATCAGGTTGAGCAAAGTTAATGTGAAGGAAATAATTCAAAGAGCAGTGAGATAAAAACATCAAATAATTTATAAAAGTACCCCTATCAGACTATCAGGAGACTTCTCAGCAAAAACACTTCAGGCCAGAAGGGATTGGGGCCCTATCTTCAATCTCCCCAAACAAAATAACTGTCAGCAAGAATGTTGTATCTCACAAAACTAAATTTTATAAATGAAAGAGAAATAAAGCTTTTCTCAGACAAGCAAACACTGAGGAATTTTGTCACTGCTAGACTGGTGCTACAAGAAATAATCAAAGGAGTCCTAAATACTGAAACAGAAGGTCAAAATACACCAGTGGAAAAATACTAGAAATTATAAAGCTCACAGGGCTTATAGAACAACAATGAGGGGCTGGGGGAGAAAGAGGAAGAGAGGGAGAGAAGGAGACAGCAAGGTAACAATCAACATGATGAATGGAACAGTACCTGACATACCATTACTAGCCCTGAATTTAAATAGTCTCAGTGCTCCATTTAAAATATATAGATTGACAGAATGGGATTAAAACAAAAACACAGCCGGGCTCTGTGGCTCAGCCTGTAATCCCGTGCCTTTGGGAGGCTGAGGTGAGTGGACCTCATCTCTACAATAAATCAAAACAATTAGCCAGGCGTTGTAGCGCATGCCTGTAGTTCCAGCTACTTGGAAGGTTGAGGCGGAAGGATTGCCGGAGCCCAGCAGGTCGAGGCTGCGGTGGCCAGGAGCGGCCACTGCACTCCAGTCTGGGCGACGAGACTCCAACTCAAAAAAACAAAACAAAATAAAAAAACACATACACAAACACACAATTCAAATATCAGCTATCTCCAAAGGGCTCACTTAACCCACAAAGACTCCCATAAACTCAAGGTAAAGGGATGTAAAAAATGGAAACGGCCGGGCTCGGTGGCTCAGCCTGTAATTCCGCGCCTTTGGGAGGCTGAGGTGAGTGGATTGCCTGAACCCGTGGGTTGGAGACCCGCCTGGGCAGCGAGACAAAAAATCAAAACATCAGCCGGGCCGCATGCCTGTAATTCCAGTTACTTAGAAGGCTGAGGCAGAAGGATCGCTGGAGCCCAGCAGGTCGAGGCTGCGGTGGCTGGGAGCGTGCCACTGCACTCCAGTCTGGGCAACAGAGTGAGACTCCAACTCAAAAAAAAAAAGGAAACAAAAAATGAGCAAGAGTAGCCATTCTCACATCATATAAGGCAGACCTTAAATTAAAAGTAATAAAAAAACAAAGTTATTATATAATAATAAAGAAATCAATCCAACAAGAAAATATAACAAATTTAAATATATATGCACCCAGTGCCAGAGCTCCAAGCTTTATAAAACAAATTCCACTAGACTTAAGAAAAGAGATAGACAGTAGTATAATAATAGTGGGAGAATTCAACACTTCACTGACAGCACTAGACAGATCATCAAGGCAAAAATTCAACAAAGAAACATTGGAGTTAAACTGGATCTCAGAGTAAATGGATTTAGCAGACATTTACAAAACATTCTTCCCCCAAACTACAGAACATACATTTTTTTGTCATCAGCACATGGAACATTCTCCAAGATAGACCATTTGATAGGCCACAAATTAAGTCTCAACAAACTTTTTTAAAAAATTGAAATTATATCAAGGACCTTCTTGAACCACAGTGGAATAAAACTAGAAAGCAACTGCAAGAAGAAATTTCAAAACCAAATACATGGAAATTTAAAAATCTGTTCCTGAATGATCTTTGGGTCAACAATGAACTCAAGATGAAAATGCAAAAATTTTTTGAAATGAATGACAAAAACAACATAAGTTATCAAAACTTCTGGGACACAGCCAAAGCTGTGCTTAGAGAAAACTGTATAGCATTTAAGGCCTACATTCAAACAACTGAAAGATCACATATTGACAGCCTAAATCACAACCCAAGGAACTAGAAAAGTGAAGAAATCAAACCCAAAACTAGTAGAAATAAAGAAATAATGACTATTAGAGCAGAATTAAATAAAATTGAACCAAAAAAATACAAAAGATCAATGAAACAAAAAGTTGGTTCATTGGAAAGACAAACAAAATTGATAGACTGCCAAGTAAATTAACAAACAAAGAAGATTCAAATTAACTAAATCAGAAATGAAAATGGAAACATTACAACTGATACCATGTAAATACAAAAGATCATCTAAAATTATTATGAACACATCTATGCAAACAAATTAGACAATCTAGAGGAAATGGATAAATTCTTGGAAACATTCAACCACTCAACCTTGGATCGGGAAGAAATAGAAATCCTGAACAGATCAATAATGATTAGCAAGATTAAATCAGTAATTAGAGTCTCCCAGCAAAAAAAAGTCCAGGACCTGATGGACTCACAGCTGAATTCTATCAACTTTTAAAGAAGGACTGGCATCAATTTTACTGAAGCTATTCCATAAAATTGAAAAGGAAGGTATTCTCCCTAATTCATTCTACAAAGCCAAGATCACACTAATAACAAAGTCAGGAAAAGACACAACAAACAAAGACAACTACAGAGCAATATCCCTGATGAATGTAGTTTCAAAAATTCTCAGCAAAATACTAGCAAACCAAATTCAACGGGACATTTAAAAAAAAAACATGATCAAATGGGTTTTATCCCAGAGATGCAAAAATGTTTCAACATATGCAAGTCAATAAATATGATCTACTACATTGACAGAATTAAAAACAAAATCTATGTGATTATTTCAATAGATGCAGAAAAAGCATTCAATTAACGCCTTCATGATTTTTTAAAAAATCAACAAAATAGGTATAGAAGGAACATCCCTTAAAATAATGAAAGTCATATATGATAAACCCACAGTCAATGGTATCCTAAATAAAGAATTATTGAATACATCCCCCCTCAGAACTGAAAAAAGGCATGTCTTCCCACATTCACTAATTCTATTTAATATAGTACTAGAAGTCCTAGCCAGAGCAATCAGACAAGAAAAAGAAATTAAAGGTATACAAATTGAAAAAGAAGAAATCACACTATCTCTTATCTCTGATATCATGCATACTCTAAAAGACTCCTGGACATGATAAATGAATTCACTACAGTCTCAGGATACAAAGTCAATATGTACAAATCAGAAGCACTTCTATATACCAATAGAGACCAAACATAGAGTCAAGTCAAGATCTCAGCTCCATTTATAATAGCTTCGAGAAAGCTAAAATATCTAGAAATATACTTAACCAAGGAGATAAAAGATCTCTACAAGGAGAACTACAAAACAATAATGAAAGAAACTGTAGTGGTCACAAACAAATGGAAAAACATCCCATGCTCATGGATTGGAAAAATCAACATTGTTAAAATGCCCATATCACTCAAAGTAATCATAGATTTGATGCAATCTGTACTGAAGTAACAACATAATTTTTCACAGAATTAGAAAAGAAAAACATAAAATGAAAATAGATCCAAAAAAGAGCAAGAATAGCCAAAGAAATCCTAAACAAAAGGAACAAAGCTAGAGGCATCACATTACCTGACTTCAAATTATACTACAAGGCTATAGTAACCAAAACAGCATGGTACTGGTATAAGAGCAGCCATATGGACCAATGGAGCAGAATAGAAAATCCAGAAATAAACTCAAATACCTATAACCAACTAATCTTTGACAAAGGAGACAAAAACATGTACTGGGAAAAGAATATCCTGTCAACAAATGATACCAGGAAAACTAGATAGACACATGAATAAAAATAAACTTAATGCATATTTCTCACTACATACAAAATTAACTCAAGATAAATTAAATACTTAAATGTCAGATCTGAAACTGAAAAAAAATTCTAGGAGAAAACCTAGTCAAAACCTTTCTGGACATTGACATAGGCAAATAATTTATAACTAAAACCCCAAAAGCAAATGCAACAAAAATTGAAACAAATAAGTGAAACTTAATTAAACTAAAAAACTTCTGCACACACACAAAAAAATAATCAACAGAGTAAATAGGCAACCTACGGAATGGGAGAAGATATTTGCAAATTACACATTTGACAAAGGACTAATATCCAGAGTCTACAAAGAACTCAAATCAGCAAGACAAAAGCAACTAACTCCATCAAAAAGTGGGAAAATGACATAAATAGATATATCTGAACAGAGGATATATAAATGACCAATAAACACATGAAAATATGCTCAACATCACTAATCATAAGGGAAAAGCAAATTAAAACCACAATGAAATGCTACATTATACCAGTCAGAATAGCCATTATTAAAAAGTCAAAAAGAATAGGTGTTGGTGAAGATGCAGTGAAAAGAGTATGCTTATACACTGTTGGTGGGAGTGTAAACTAGTACAATCTCTATGGAAATCAGTATGGAGATTTCTCAAAGAACTAAAAGTAGATCTACCATTTGATCCAGCAATCCCACTACTTGGTATCTGCCCAAAGAAACAGAAGTTGGTATACAAAAAGACACCTGCACTCATTTGTTCAGCAGAGCACAATTCACAATTGCAAAGATGTGGAACCAACCTAAATGCCCATCAACAGATCAGTGGATAATGAAAATGTTGTGTGTGTATAATATGTACTCATATATTATAAATATATTATACATATAATACACATATAATATATTATATATATTATACATATAAATATGAATATATATTATACACATATATGTACCATGGAATACTATTTAGCCATGAAAAGGAATGAAATAATATCTTTTGCAGCAACTTGGATGGAATTGGAGACCATCATTCTAAGTGAAGTAAGGTAGGAACAGAAACCAAAACTACAGGTTCTCACTTATAAGTGGGAGCTGGGGTAGGCACCTAAAAATGCATACAGATGGCATAATGGACACTCAAAACTCAGAAGGTATAGGATAGAATGGGGGAAGGGCTGAAAAACCACCTATCAGTTACAATGTGCAGGTGGGCATGGGTACACTTAAAGCACAGACTTTTTCACCACTTTCCATGCATTTATGTAACCAGAAATCATTTGTATACACTAAAGCCGTTGAAATAATTTTTTTTTTTTAAAGAAAAAGGTAAAAAACTATTCCAGAGTGAAGGAGATTAAAGAGACATGGCAAGTAAATGCAACCCTGGGCTGGATCCTAGCCTGAGAAAACAATAATTTAAAGAACATTATTAGAAAAACTGATTACATTTTGAAAAGAAATATTAATTAGATAATACCATTGTGTTAATGTTAAATTTACACTATGGTTAGAAATTATACACTAAAGTTACCAATAAAGAGACTTTTGACTTGTTCTAATTTTGCAGCTTATCCCAGCTTTAGCTGTTATTCTGGTTTTCTACAATTTAGCAACTCTTTTTATCAGTTTATGAGAAAAAAACAACTGAATATTCACCTAAAAAATAATTTTGTGGCTCTTCTATGTCTTTCTTTTGGGTTTCACCTTTTCCCCAGAACAAGGGACCTTGAAAGATTCTTTTTCCTTTACCTCTGAAAAAAACTATCTAAATTGTTCAAGGGACAATATTGCCATGAGAAATTAATTTGGGAATTTCCTGAGTACTGAGACTTTGAATTTGGAACTTAACTGTAGATGAGATGAGAAAAACATTTTTATAGTTATAAAATGCTCTTTGTTGCAAATTTATATTGTTTTCATTTGATGACCTCAGGTAAACGCTAATTTAATTCTTACAGCATACCTAGTAAAGGGAGAATATATCCATTATAATTAATATCCTATTTTACAAAATGTGACATTAATTCTCTGAGCATTTACAAGACCCTTCAGTCCCTAATCTGACAGCAAGAAAACTGCCAAGTGGCTTTAAGTCTCCCAACTTCTGAAGTGTAGGAGTAACTTGAAACGTTAACTGCTTCACTATAGGCCAACTTCACAAGTTTTTCATAATACAAATTGTGAGGAGAGATAAAGCTCAATATTACTACTTTGAAAACATAAAAAACTGAAAATTATCTAGATAGATTTATGTTTTTCCTAAAAATATTTAGCAACTTAAAAAATGTAATTAAAGGTACAAAGGACATTCTTTATTTATTGGCATTAGCACTGTAATTTATTATGTTCTATGAGAATGAGTGTTCATAGAACATATTCTCCATAAGATTTCATAGTATCACCTTGAAACATTCTGAACATTTTAAATTTAATGTCTATTTTGTTGCTAGATGTGAGGAAAACACCATGTTTTCCATGAGGAAAACACCATGTTTATTTTGCTCCCACCATATCTTTACCACCTAGTATAGTGCCTGGCACATACAAGTCACTCATTAAACAATTACTGGGGAAAGAAAGAGAGCAAGAGTGAGAGCAAGAAAGAGAGAGAGAAAAGAAAGAAAAAGAGGAAAGGGGAGGGAAGGAAGGAAGGAAGGGAGGGAGGAAGGGAGGGAGGAAGGGAGGGAGGGAAAGAGTTGACCAAAAAAAGGGTTAAAAACAGACTGTGATGCAGTAAGAAAATGCATATTGTGGTCTTATGAACTGTAGTGCAAGAGACACAAATTCATCTGGAGGCCAAATTGTGTGGCAAAGAAAAGGAGGAAAGTAGGAATTTTTAAAAGGAAGCTGAGAAGAATGATTGCACAAGTTGTTCTGAAAGAATTATCACCGGCGAAGGTGACTGGCTTAGTCCATAGTTCACTGGCTGTTGCCATTCAGGAGTTGTAGTGCTGGAAAACTAGCTACTTCCCAGAATGTTGTGGCTATTGTAGTTTGACCCAGTTCAAAGGTTCAAGGCAAGTTTCTGTTTTTGTTTTTGTTTGTTTGTTTTTTCCTGCAAGGTTGCAGGTTGTGCAGATAGTCCTTAAAATGGCTTACTAACTCTGTTTTAGAACTCTGAAAAAGAGTGATGCCATTTGTATACTCCATTTCACAAAATAAAAAAAGAAGGAAGAGGGGAAAGAAGGGAGGGAGGAAGGGAGGGAGCGAGGGAGGGAGGGCCTAGGAAGAGTAATACAATTTTCAAATGATCCTTAAATTTCTGGTCAGAAAAATTATGTTGTTGACTCTGAAGAATATGGAAGAATCTGAGAAAAAACAAGTGTTCAGAGGGAAGATCATGAGTTCAGTTTTGCACACACTGAGTTTCAGATTCTTGTAGCAATTGGAAAATCATAAGTGCAGTAGGATTCTCTGCCAATGGAATACTCTAGGAATACTTATTGCCTAATGATGTTTATTTGCTTCTACATTGAATATTTGGTACAAGGAGTTAAATGCTATGAACCACTCTTTAAACAAAATTTGGCTTTACTTAGAAAGAACTTCTAAGTCTGATATTGAGGACAGAAAAAGTTAGTAGAGGTAAATTTGAGTAAATGGTTCCTCCTTTAAGGACATAGAGTTGACAAAACAGGAAAAGGTAGTCACACAGCTAATCACAGAATAAAGACACTTCGGCAACTGAGTTCTTAAGATGTTTGATCTGCTCCAGGCTATACTCTATCACCAAGTCTACCAATTCACTAATACAGATTTACTAATGAAATTTCCCTTTCAGTCGAGAATATAGGGTAAACAAGTCTATAGTATTCCAAAGGAAAACTATACCAATTTCTCATATTCATCCCATGGGAAGAAAAGGTTCTGCAAGAGGTAAATAACTAGAAGATAATTTGAAAACGAAAAATGTCAACTGCATAAGAGTCATAATGAAATATCAGAATTCTCCTCAGTAACACTTTAAACTAGAAGATAAAGGGAAAAGACAACACCACTCCTAGACCTGGCAAGTGGGACAGGGGCTCCAAGCCCTTGTCTCATGGAGCCTTGCAGTTTGCAATACCTTTCTCAAAAAAGGTCTATAGTTCCCATATGATAGTTGTGAATGGACTGGTCAGCAGTGCCTTTTGTATAGGATGCCCTAAACACAGATTGGTACCTGCATGAGCCCTAGTCTCTATTTTTTTTGTTCAATACACACTAAAGTTCAACTAGATGTCCTGAGAAGCTCTGGACCTCATACCTATGGGGTCTTTCACATCTTTGTCAAATTTATTCTTAGATACCTGATTTGACAAATTCTTCTCTAAATGGAATTGTTTTTCCATTTTAATTTTCAAATATGTCATTAATAGAAGAGAAATTATTATCTTTTTTTGGTTAATTTGTTACTATTTTGTCAAGACTTTTGTCCCTGTTTATGAGAAATATTGGTATTTAATTTTCTATATTTAATATTTATGCTATATTATGGAATAGAAAATTATTGCAGTCTCATCTTATTTTCTACATCTTAATCAAAAGTTGAAGTTGCCTTTACCGTGGTTTATAGTTTACAATTCCATGTTTCTGGCATTGGTATTTTGCTCTTCAAGTGTTTCATAGAAATCCCCAGTAAAGCCATCTAGGCAGAAAACTTTCTTTGTAGAAATATGTTTTATTAAAACAATACAGTTTCTTTAGTAGATATAAACCATTTCATTTTGTGTCAGACGAAATTTTTTATAATATATTTTCACTGTTCTTTAAATGTTGGTACAATTTGAAGTGATGTTGCCTTTTCATTTCTGAATGATCAGCTTTGTTTATAATTTATTAAGTTGCTTAATTTTTCAAAGAACCAACATTTCACTTTTTAAAAACTTGTTCCTTTTTATTCATTTCTAATATTTCTAAATGAAAGATAAAACAAAATTCCCTCTAGGGACTTCTAATTTCCTGCTGGTGTGTAAGGAGATTAGAAGTCACCACCCTGACTTAACAAGTAAAAAACTGAACAAACTGTAAAATCAATAACTTTTCTCAGATTCAGCAGATAAGTGAGGTCACAAGGCAACTGCTATCTTAAAAATTGGAATGACAGACAAATGGATACAGAAAATTACAACTTGCCAGGGCAGAAACTCATGAGAAGATATGTTCAAGGAAACAAGAACTGGAAAACCTGAACTGTCATTGATGAATTATGGAGACTCAGTGTGGGCAAGTCTAATGACCAGAAATTCTAGGGGAACTCATTCAAAGGAAGGTTCTCACACTTTTAGGAAATTCATCTCCAGGAGCTTTACTACGTCTCCACAGTGAATACCAAAGAAAAATCTTTTTGTACTTCTAGCAGAAGTATGTGAAAAAAAGAACCATTTAAAAATGTGCCAAAGCATTCTGTTGTTCTTAGCAAGTTCTGCCCTCAAGAGAAACTATTTTACCAGAGGCTCACCTGCTGGGGGTTTATCAGAGTCTTACATATCTGAGAAAAGGGGAATAGTCAAAGCCAGACAACTCTAGCTTTCCATGCACAGGAAGAAAAATAAACTATTTCAGCCCCCTCCAGACATCCTGTCACACCTAAGCTGAGATCACTGGTGAAGTTCACAGTTCATTAGTCTCACCAAGAGATGATATTACCCTTCCCCCTTCCACACAAACTCCTTACTGCTGCATTAATAAAAGATCTACTTACTATAATTCCCTCTATATAGTATATTATGTCCTTTTCTCTATAAAAAGTTACAGGGCATAGTAAGAGGAAAAAAAGTTATAGTTTGAAGAGACCGAACAAGTATCAGAATTAGTCAGATATGGCATAAATGTTGGAATTAGTAGATAATTTCTTTAATTTTTGATAAATACACTAAGGTATTTAATCGAAAAAGTAAGCAATGTGCAAGAACAGGTGGATACTTTAAGCAACAAGATAAAAGTTCTAAGAAAGAATAAAAAAGAAATGGAAGACACCTAAAGCTCTATAACAGAAATAAATAGTGCCTTTAATGAGTTCCTGTGTAGATTGGGCATTGATGAGGAAAGAGTCTCTTATCATGAGAAGATGACTATAGAAACTTCTAGAACTAAGGAGAAAAGATTTAAAAAATAGTGAGAAACACAGAACAGAATATTTAAGAATTGTGAGACAATTATACAAGGTATAACATACGTGCAATGAGAATACTAGAACGAATAGAAAAAGAGAAAGAAATAGAATATCTTTTTTAAAATAATAACTGAGAATTTCCCCAGACTAATGTCAGACACCAACCACAGATTCAGAAAGCTCAGAAAACATCAAATAGAATGAATACCCAAAACACTACACCTAGGCATATCATATTCAAGCTTTAGAAAGTCAAGGATTAAAAAAATCCTGAGAAGTCAGAGGAAAAGAACAGCACCTACAGAAGAGAAAAGATAAGAATTACATCCAAGTTCTTCACATAGACCATTCAAGCAAGAAGAAAGTGAAGTAAAACATTTAAAATATTGAGGGTACAACTTAGAATTTTGTAGCCTGTGAACTTATCCTTTGAATGTAAAGGAGAAATAAGTACTTTAAACTGAGAGAATTTGTTGCTACTGTTGTAATTGAAGACTTAAACACCACTTTATTAGAAAGGGATAGATCCAGCAGATGAAAAATCAATAAAGTTCGTTGTACTCAGCAGAACAATCAATGAACTGAATATAATTGCCGTCTATAGACTACTTTATCAAACAACAGCAGATTGCACATTTTTTTCAAGCTAACATGAAACAATTAGCAACCACATTCTGAGCTGTAATATACACCTTTCAAAAATAATTAGAACAATATAATTCACAAAATGTCTGCTCTCAGACCACCATGAAATTAAACTAGAAGTCAATTATGTAAGTATATCTGGAAAATCCTAAAATATTTGGCAATTAATGCTTATATCTACTTCTAAATAATCTATGTATGAAAGAGTAAATCTCAAGAGATATTTTTAAAATAGTTTGAGTTGAGTGAAAAAAAAATACCTTTTCAAAATGTGTGTGATACAGCAAAAGCAATGCTTAGAAAGAAATTTACAGCATTGAATGTACCTATTAGAAAAGACCTAGCCTAAGCATTATGAAACTAGGAAACTAAAAAATAATAATAAGTTAAATTTAAAATGATCAGAGAAAATAAATAATAAAAATTGAGCAAATATCAAAAAATGAAAATAATAAATTTAGAGAGAAAATTTTAAAAACTGGTTCTTTGGAAAAAAAATTGATAAAATTGATGACTCTAATTAGGCCAATGAAGAAAAAATAGAGAAGACACAAATAACTCACATCAGAAATAACTAAAAAATATTAAGGGCCAGACACAGTGGCTCAAGCCTGTAATCACAGCACTTTGGGAGGTCGAGGAAAGATTGCCTGAGTCTAGGGATTTGAGACCAGCCTGGGCAAGTTGGTGAGACTTCGTCTCTACAATAAATTTTAAAAATTAGCTGGGCATGGTGGCATGCATACAAGTAGTTCCAGCTACTTGGGAGGCTGAGGCAGAAAGATCCTCTGAGCCCAGCAAGTCAAGGCTGTGGTGACTGTGAGTGTGCCACTGCACTCCAGTGTGGGTAGCGGAATGAGACTCCAACTCAAAAATAATAATAAAATAAAATAAATTATGAAAAACTTTATACCCCCAAATTTGATAATCTAGATAAAATAGACCAATTACCTAAAAGACAAAATCTGTCAAAACTCACATAAGAATAAATACACAATATAAATAGGCCTAATATACATTGAATAAATAAATAACAAATAACTTTTCAAAAAGGAAGCACAAAGCCCACGTGGTTTCACTGGTAAATTCTACCAAGTGTTTAAGGAAAAAATTATATCAATTTTCTCAGTTCCATTTCAGAACATGAGCAAAAGGAATACTTCCTTACTCATTATACAAGACCAATATTACTGTTATACCAAGACCAGACAAGGAAATTACAAAAAGATACCAGCTGATCTCTTTCATGAAAATAGATGCAAAAACTCTCAACAGAATATTAGTAAGTCAAATCCAACAATGTGCAAAAGGAATTTAACCCCACAACCAAGAGAGATTTATCCCAGTTATGCAAACCTTGTCCAACATTCAAAAGCCAATTAACATCATCCATCACATCAGTAGTCTAAAGAAAGATGACTGTCTTATCTGCATATGTAGAAAACTCATTTGACAAAGTCAAACCCATTCATGATTAAAAATTCTCCAGAAAACAGGAATAAAAGGAAAATTCCTCATCTTGTTGAAGAACATCTACAAAATCTCCCCAAATGACATCATACATAATGGTATGCAACTCAAAGTCTTTTTTTACTAAGATTGAGAAGAAGGCAAGAATGTTCCCTCACATCACTGCTTTTCACCGTTGAACTAGGAGTTGCAGCTAATCCAATAAGACAAGAAAAGAAAATACAAAGTATACAGTTTGGAAAGGAAAAAAATAAAATGATTTTTGTTCACAGATGAGATGACAACTTCGTATAAAATCTAAAAGAATCAACAAAAGAAACTCCTGGAAATAGTAAGCAATTATACAATGGTCATAGAATGCAGGATTAACATACAAAAGTCAATTGCTTTTCTATAAACCATTAGTGAATAAATATAATTTGAAATTAAAAACACACTACCATTTATATTAGCCTTCCAAAAAATGAAATCCTTAGGTATAAATCTAATAAGTTACATACAAGATATGAAGAAAACTATAAAACTCAAATGAAACCTATCAAAGAAGAACCAAATGGAGAAATACTAATATTCCATGTTCATGGATTAGAAAACAGTATTGTCAAGACATCATTTCTTCCCAATTTGATCTATAGTTTAAATATGATCTCAATCAAAATCACTGCAAGTTCTTTTGTAGATATGGGCAACTGATTCTAAAGTTTACGTGGAGAAGCAAAACAAAAACAAAAACAAACAAACATTATCTAATTCTTTTAAAGGAGGAAAAGTCAGAAAATTACATACTTGACTTCAAGATATATTATAAAGCTTCAGGAATCAAGACTGTGATACCAGTGAAATAATGAAAAATTGATCAATAGAACAAAATAGAGCATCAGAATAGATCCACATAAATGTAGTAAGATCTTTGATAAATAAGGAAAGGCAATGCAATAGAGCAAACACCATCTTTTCAACAAAGGATGCTGTAACAACTGAACATACACATGCAAAAATTAAATAAATCTAGACAGAGACCTTATTCCTTTCACAAAAACTTCTTTTTATCATTTCTGACAATCAAACTTTTCATTGGAATATATAATCCACATTTTTTAAAATTTTTTTTTGAGCTGGAGTTTTACTCCGTCGCCCAGACTGGAGTGCAGTGGCCGCTCCTGGCCACCGCAGCCTCGACTTGCTGGGCTCTGGCGATCCTTCCACCTCAGCCTTCTGAGTAGCCGGAATTACAGGCGCGTGCTACCACGCCTGGCTGATTTTTGATTTATTGTAGAGATGAGGTCGTGCTGCCCAGGCGGGTCTTGAACCCGCGGGCTCAGGCAATCCACTCACCTCAGCCTCCCAAAGGCGCGGGATTACAGGCTGAGCCACTGAGCCCGTCTTAATACACATAAATTTAATGTAATTATGCTAAAATTTGGTCTAGGCCTACTATCTTGATATTTATTTTATTTTCTTCTCAACTGATTTTGTTTTGATTTAGATGTACAAAGTCAGAAGGGAATCTCCACTTCTTCAAGTGTTGTGTAATTTTTAAATGTATGTATGTATGTAAAAGAAAAATAGAGATTAAGATAATATTTATCTTCTACCAAATGGCATATCCCTTTTATTGTTATATCACTATTATGGTGAGCTCAGTAATTCTAATATGTAGTTGAGCAAGATCTAGGCTTTGTTACAGCTTTAATTGGATTCAGCTTGCCACTAGCATCAACTATTTTGATAGCGGAATTAGCAATTTATTTTTATCAGGGTTTGGGATTGAAGCACCTGCAAGACTCCAGTTTGACATTTTCTTCAATATTCTTCTGTAACTTTCTGTATCCTAACCATACATGGAATTTTGACTTCTATTGATTCATATTTTAATAGTGACAATGAGTATCTTTTCATATAGTTATTGGTCAATCAGATTTTCCATTATAGCAATTATTTGTTCACATCTGTTATTCATTCTTTAAATATTTTGTTTTGCTTTGTTTTTATATTTTTTTCTAGCAATTTTAATTGTTTTATCATGATAGCAGGTGTTGAGTATTCAGTCTGTCATACTGCCAAAAGGAAAAGCAACCAAATTATTATTTTGTGTGTATCTCTGTGTTATAACTTATTCTCAGCATAAGGCCTTTTCATTAGCTGTTCTGTTTACCTAATTGCTCTTCATTGTCTATAAAAGTGGGCAAAAAACATATTAAAAAGTGTTCAATGTCACTATTCCTCAGAGAAATGTAAATCAAATCCACAATGAGGTACTATCTCACACCAGTCAGAATGGTGTTTGCTAAAAAGTGAGAAAAACAAGAGGTTGGTAAGAATTTGGATTAATGGAAATACTCCTCTACTGTTGATAGGAATGTAAGATAGTTCAACCCCTGTGGAAAGCAGTTTTGAGATTTCTCAAAGAACTAAAAATAGATTTACTAATCGACCTAGCAATCCCACTATTGAGTATATACCCAGAGGAGCACACATCTCTCCACCCAAAAGATACCTGCACTTGCATGTTTATTTTAGTGCCAACCACAAACGCAAAAACGTGAAACTAATTTAGGTGCCCATCAGTGGTGGACTGGATAAAGAATATGTGTTACATACATATGAAATAATGAAATTATGTCTTTTGCAGCAACATGAAAACAGCTAGAAACTCTCATCCTAAGTCAACTATCACAGAAACAGAAAACTGAATATCACATGTTATCCCTAATATGTGGGAGCTAAACACTGAATATATACACACGCGAGGATGGGAAAAACAGACACTGGTCACTCCTAAAGGGGAGAATAAAGGAGGGTGGTAAAGGTTGAAAAGCTACCCACTGGATACCATGTTCACCACCTGAGTGACGGGTTCAATAGAAGCTAAAATCTTATTGTTGTGCAATATACTCATATAAAAAAACTGCACGTTTCCCCCCTTGGATCTAAACATGAAAAAAGTAAATAGTAAATAATAAGTCATAATTATTCTTCCTTCTGATATTGCCATGAGTAATTTCTTGTAACTCAGATCTCAGCATAAATATCCTCTTTCAGAGAGACCTTCCTAACCTTATAATGCAAAATAACCATGCTCATCATTTCTCTTTCTAACTTTCCTGCCTTATTATTTCTTTTTACTTTTATTTAATGTACCTAGAATTAATATGGTCTTGGTTTGTTTTTATCACTAATCTGTGTAAGACCAAAACAATTTTTCTTTATTTTTTTTCATTGTTTGCCCTTTCTCCCCATCTCTAATTTCCCTTCCTTTTTCTAGTAGGTACTCACTCACTTATTTAATTTATGTTCTTTCTGTCTACTTTATACCATTTATCTGCATATACTTATATTAATTTAAAATACAATTTTTGGGGTTGGTTTTTAATTTAAATAAATTGTAGCACAAAATAAACTTCACTGTAATTTAATTCATTAACATGTTTTGACATCTATCCTTACTGCTATATGCAAATCTACTATAACCTCTGAATACGTTCTATCATATGTATATATTATGTTATTTTTCCATTGCCTAATTGAGGATACCTATTCAGCCTCTACCCCTTTGCTATCACTAACAGTATTCCAATAATAGTAAATTTCTTCCTTTTTGTGACCGTGAAATCTTGTTTACATTGACTTACTTTAATAGTCTGCATAGCATTTATAAATATATACTATCTTTCTTGTTATATTTATTGTCTGCTTATTGTTTGTGTGCTCAACTTAGAAGGATCGTGAGAGTACAGACCTAGTATGTCTTAATCACTGCTATATCTCAGTCATCCAGAAGAATAATTGGCAGATAATAGACACCCGTTATCATTTGTTGGATGAATCAAAGTCATAATATAAGTTTGAATATGAGTTTAAAACAACCTGGAAATACAGACACTAATGAAGAAAGTCAGGAGAAGTAAAACTTTTGCTATTTATAAATATATTCCTGTTCATTTTGCTTGCAATGAAAATGTATTCTGCATTTTTAAAAGACAAATAAATATAAAATGAAAATCACAGGAGAGAGTATCTTTTATTTTTATTTTTTCCAGAAAAACTCAACACTCGTCTATTAGAAAAACTGTCAATAAACAAGAAAGAAGGGAGGTTCCTTAACCGATAAAGGGCATCTATAAAAAACCTGTAGCTAATATATTTTCCTTATTGTTCAACTTTTTTTATTTTAGAGCTTGTGGAGTATAGGTGAAGATCTGCTACATAAGTGAATTTCATGAAGGTGAGATATGAACTTCTAGCAAGCCCTCTCTCTCTCTCTCTCTCTGATGGTAGACAGGGTACCAAAATGAGTAGTTATGTGTTCCCATCCTCCCTCCCTCTCTCCCCACATTAGCAATGTCCGGCATCCATTTTCCCCCCTTTGTACTGTGTGCACAATGTTTAGGGTCCACCTATGAATGACAGCATGAATTCAATTTTTTGTTTCTGTGATAATTCACTTAAAATGGTGGTCTCCAGCTACATCTATGTTGCTGCAAAGGACATAATCTTGTTTTTCTTTATAGCTGCATATTTCATCATGTATATATACAATATTTTCTTTATCCAGTCCACTTTCAATGGGCATCTGAGTTGGTTTCATATTTCTGCTATTGTGAATAGTGCTGCAATGAACATACATGTGCAGGTGTCTTTTTGTTAGACCAATTTATCTTTCTCTGGATATATTTCCAAAAGTTTTAGTTCTTTGAGAAAATGCCACTTTTCCACAATAGTTGAACTAGCTTACATTCACACCAACAGAGTAGAAGCATTCCCTTTTCTCCACAGTCTTGTCAATATCGTTGTTTTTTAACTTTCTAATGATCACTGTCCTGACTATTGTGAAGTGGTATCTCACTGCAGTTTTGTTTTGCATCTCTATGATGAATAGTGAAGCTGAAATGAGCATTTGTTCATATGTGACTTGGTTGCTTAAATGTCTTGACACCTTGAGAAGTGTCTGTTATGTCCTTTGCCCACTTTTTACTGGAGTTATTTGGTTTTCCCCTGTCAATTCATTTGAGTTCTTGTAGATTCTGGATGTTAGGTCTTTGTTGGATGCATAGCTTGCAAATATTTTTCCCATTCTGTGGGTTATCTCTTTTCTCTCAAGATGATTTCTCTTGCTGTGCAAAAACGTTTTAGCTTGATAAGGTCCCATCTGTCAATTGTGGCTTTGCTGCATTTGCTTTTGAGGACTTGACCACGAATTCTTTTCCTACTCTAATGTCCAGAGGGTGTTCCCTGAGATTTCTTCTAAGATTCCTATAGTTTGAGATTTTCCAGTTAAGTCTCTGATCCATTTTCAGTTATTTTTTGCATACAGAAATAGGTAGAGGTTCAGTTTCATTCCCCTGGATGTGGTTAGCCAGTTTTCCCAGAACCATTTGCTAAATATGGCTTCCTTTTCCTATTGTTTGTTTTTGTCAGCTTAGTTGAAGATTAGTTGGTTGAAGGTTGGTGGTTTTATTTCCAAGGTGCCTGTTTTTGTAGTAGTGCTGTGTTTTGTTGGTTCCTGTAGCCTTGTACTAAAGTTTGAAGTCTGGAAGCATGATGCCTCCAGCTTTGTTCCTTTTGCTGAGGATTGTTTTAACCATCCAGGTTCTTTTTTGCTTCCATATGAACTTCTGTGTTGACTTTTCAAGGTCTGTGAAAAATGATGCTGGTAATTTATAGGAATGCATTGAATCTGTAGATTGCGTTAGGTAGAATAGACATCTTGACAATATTAATTCTTCTAATTCATGAGCATGAAATATTCTTCCATTTGTTTGTGTCATCCTGGATTTATTTGAACTGTGTTTTGTAGTTCTCGTTGTAAAGATGTTTCACCTCTTTGGTTAGATGAATGTCACAGTATTTTTATTTTTATTTTTTGGCTGTGTAAATGGAAATACATTTTTTTTTTTTTGAGTTGGAGTCTCACTCTGTCACCCAGACTGGAGTGCAGTGGCTGCTCCCGGCCACCGCAGCCTCGACCTGCTGGGCTCCGGCAATCCTTCCGCCTCAGCCTTCCGAGTACCGGAATTACAGGTGCGCGCTACCACGTCCGGCTAATTTTTTTTTGATTTATTGTAGAGATGAGGTCTTGCTGCCCAGGCGGGTCTCGAACCCTCGGGCTCAGGTAATCCACTCACTTCAGCCTCCCAAAGGCGCGGGATTACAGGCTGAGCCAGCATTTTTATTTGGTTCTCAGTCTGCTGTCGTTGGTGTATAGAGATGCAACTGTTTTTTGTTCATTTATATTGTATACCAAGGCTTTACCAAAATCATTTATCAGTACGACAAGTTTTTTGAAAGACTCTCTAAGGTTTTTCTAGGTATAGAATTGTATCATCTGCAAAGAGGGATAATCTAACTTTCTCTTTTCCTATTTGGATACCCCTAATTTATTTCTCCAGCCTTATTGCTCTTCCAGGACTATGTTGAATAGGAGAGATGAGAACAAATATTTTTGGAAAGGATTTTTCTCATTCTAGTTGTTAGGGGGAATGCTTTCAACTTCTGCTTATTACATGTAATGTTGGCAGAAGGTGTGTCATAGATGACTCTATTATTTTGAGAATTTTTCCTTTTAGCCAGGTCATTGAATGTTTTTTGTCAAAAAGTGATGTTGGATTTAATCAAATGCTTTTTCTATGTGTAATGGGATCAACATGTGGTTCTTGACTTTGCATCTATTTATGTGATGGATTATGTTTATTGATTTATGTTCATTGAACCAGACTTGTATCCCAGGAATGAAGCTCACCTATTTGTGATAGATGATCCTTTAAATGTGCTGTTTGCCTTGAAAACCCAAGAGAATCTGTCAAAAACCTCCTTATATTGATAAAGGCCTTTGGCAAAGTCTCAGGATACAAAATAAATGTACAAAAGACAATCGCATTTCTCTACACCAATAATAAACAAACAGAAACCCAAATAAAAAACACAATTCCATTCACAATAGCCACACACACAAAAAAATGAAATACCTTGGCATCTTCCTAACCAGAGACGTGAAAGACCTTTACAAGGAAAACTACAAAACACTGCTCAAAGAAATCAAAGTTGACACAAACAAGTGGAAAAATATCCCATGCTCATGGATCGGAAGAATCAACATTGTGAAGATGTCCATCTTACCTAAGGCAATCTACAAATTCAATGCAATACCCATCAAATTACCAGCAACATCCTTCTCAGACCTAGAAAAGCAACACAGGAATTCATATGGAAAAACAAATGTCCAAGAATAGTCAGAACAATCCTCAGCAAAAAAAAAAAAAAAAAGCAGGTGGCATCACATTACCAGACTTCAAACTTTACTATAAAGCTACAATCATCAAAACAGCTTGGTATTGGTATAGGAACAGGCATATAGATCAATAGAATAGAATTGAGATTCCAGAAGCAAAACCTCAATTTCTCAACCAAGTCATCTTCAACAAAGCCTCCACCACCTACCACTGGGGAGAGGAGAACCTATTCAGTAAATGATGCTGGGAAAACTGGCTGACCACATGCAGAATATTGAAACAGGACCCCTATCTATCCCCATGCACAAAGGTTAATTCCAAATGGATCAGAGACCTAAATGTCAAACCTCAAACCATAAGAACCTTAGAAAATGAAGGAAATACCCTCATGGAAATTGGAACTGGCATCCAATCCCTGAACAAAACCCAAAACCCACAGGTCATAAGAGAGAAGATAGACAAGTGGGACCTTATTAAACTGAGAAGTTTCTGCAAAGCCAAAGAAACCATCAAGAGAGCAGGGAGACAGCCTACAGACTGGGAAAAAATATTTGCCAACATTAGTTCTGACAAAGGCTTAGCAATCTGGATCTACAAGGAACTCAAACATGCTGAAAAGAAAAAACAAACAACCCCATTATAAAATGGGCAAAAGATATGAACAGACACTTCACAAAGGAAGCCATCTGAGCAGCCAACAGACACATGAAGAAATGTTCAACCTCACTAATCATCAGGGAGATGCAAATCAAAACCACACTGAGATACCACCTAACCCCAGTCAGAATGGCAATTAACAAGTCAAAAATTAACAGCTGCTGGAGAGGGTGTGGCAAAAAGGGAACACTTCTACACTGTTGGTGGGAGTGTAAACTAGTGCAACCTCTGTGGAAAGCAGTGTGGCGATTCTTAAAAGCTCTAAATACCAACCTCCCATATGACCCCACAATCCCCCTACTGGGAATATATCCTGAAGAACACAAATCACTCTATAAAAAAGATACCTGCACACGCATGTTTATCATAGCGTTGTTCACAATAGCAAGAACCTGGAAACAGCCATGCTGCCCATCAAAAGAGGACTGGATTTAAAAAATGTGGTACATATACACGATCGAATATTACACAGCCATAAAAAAGAACAAAATCATGAATTTCGCAGCAACCTGGATGGAACTAGAGTCTATAATACTGAGTGGTCTCTCACAGAAACAAAGATACGATTATCACATGTTCTCACTCATATAATGGACCTTAAACATCCAATGCAATAGTATACGAAAATGACTGGCAGTACTGGGAATCTATGGTGGGGGGAGGGAGATGGGATTAACAGTAGCAAATATCTGTCTGGGAACGGGGAAACACCCCATAACAACAGGGTGGCTGAATGAAAAGCAGTTGTATACCTAACCTTTAACTGTACCCCACAACTTCATAATAAAAAATAAATAATAAATAAATAAATAAATAAATAAATGTGCTGTTTGGTGTGATTTTCTTGAATCTTGAAAATGTTTGCATCTATGTTCATTTAGGGTTTCAGGATGATATTGGCTTCATAGAATGAACTAGGAAGAATTCCTTCCTTCTTTTTTTTTTTTTGAGTTGGAGTGTCACTTGGTTGTCCAGACTGGAGTGCAGTGGCCACTCCTGGCCACCGCAGCCTCACCTGCTGGGCTCCGGCAATCCTTCCACCTCAGCCTTCCGAGTAGCCGGAATTACAGGCATGTGCTACTACAGCCGGCTGATTTTTTGATTTATTGTAGAGATGAGGTCTTGCTGCCCAGGTGGGTCTCAAACCCGTGGGCTCAGGCAATCCACTCACCTCAGCCTCCCAAAGGCGCGGGATTAAGGTTGAGCCACTGAGCCCAGCTTCATTCCTTCTTGATTCCTGGAATGCTTCCAATAACATTGTTATCAGCTCTTTCTTGTATGTCTTATAGAATTCAGTTGAGAAACCATCTGGAATTATTTATTTATTTATTTATTTATTTGGTGGGAAGGTTTCCTTTTGCTGAGTCAATTTCTTGGATTGTTATTGGTCTATTTAGGGTTTCAATTTCTTCCTGTTTCAATTTTGGGATGTTATGCAATGTCAAAAATTCCCCCAATTCCTAGATTTTCTTGTATATTTCCATGCAGATGTTCATAGAATTCTCTGGTAATCTTTTATATTTCTTCATTTCATGGTCAGTTGCAACATCACTTTTTGTTTTGTTTTGATTAATCTGACCAGAGGTCTGTCAATCTTATTTGTTCTTTACAAGAACCACCTTTTTGTCTTGATCCTTTGTATGCATCTTTTTGTCTCTACTTCTTTCAACTGTGACTTTATTTTAATGATTTCCATTTCTCTAGTAATTCTGGGATTGGATTGCTCTTAATTTTCCAGTTCTCTTAGGTGAAATATTAGACTGTTTACTTGTGATTTCTCTATTTTCTTTATATGTACATGCATTACTTTTTTTTTTTTTTTTTTTGAGTTGGAGTCTCACTCGGTCACACAGACTGGAATGCAGTGGCCGCTCCCGGCCACCGCAGCCTCAACCTGCTGGGCTCCGGCGATCCTTCTGCCTCAGCCTTCCTAGTAGCCGGAATTACAGGCATGTGCAACCATGCCTGGCTGATTTTTTGATTTATTGTAGAGATGAGGTCTCGCTGCCCAGGCGGGTCTCGAACTCGTGAGCTCAGGCAATCCACTCACCTCAACCTCCCAAAGGCACGGGATTACAGGCTGAGCCACCGAGCCCGGCCGTACATGCATTACTTTAAATTTCCCTCTCAGTACCATTTTCATGATATCCTAGGGGTTTTTATGCATTGAGTCTTTGTTATCATTTGTTTTCAGAAATCTTTTAATTTCTGCTTTGATTTCTTTGTTAACCCAGAAGTCATTCAGAATCATGTTGTTTAATTTCCATTTATTTGTGTGTTTGGGGGAGTTCTTTTTGGTGATGATATTTATTTTTATTCTACTGTGGTCTGAGAAGACACTTGGTATGAGCTTGACCTTTTATAATTTGTTCACACTTGACTTATGCCCAAGTATGTGGTCAATCTTGGAATATGTTCCATGTGCTGATGGGAAGAATGTATATTCTGTGGTTGTTGGGTTAAAAGTTCTGTAGATGTTTATTAATTCCAATTGGTCAAGTGTCAAGTTAAGGTGGTGGACTTTCCTGGTGGTTTTTTGCCTCAATTATCTATCTAAAGCTGTTAGTGGAGTATTAAAGTCTCTGACTACGATTTTCTGGCTATCTAGGTCCTCTCTTGTTTAATTGGCAATAGTTTTATAATTCTGGGTGATCCTTTGTTGAATGTGTATATATTTAAGATGAATATTTCTTGCTGGCGAATTAAGCCTGTTATCATTATGTAGTGTCCTTCATGTCCTTTTTAACTTTTACTGATTTAAAGGATTTTTTTTTCTGATATAAGAATAACTACTCCTGCTCTTTTTTGTTTACTATTTGTTTGGAAAATATTTCTCTAGCCCTTTACATTCAACTTGTAGGTGTTTTTGCAGTAAGATGGATTTCCTGAAGATTGCAGAAGGATGAATTGTACTTCTTTATCCAATTTCCCACTCTATACCATGCTATACCTTTTGAGTGGCATATTCAGACCTTTCACATTCAAGTTAATTATTGATATGTGGAGGTTTGTTCTTATCATACTGTTATTATCATACTAGTTTGCTTTTATTTATTTATTTATTTATTTATTTATTTATTTATTTATTTATTGGAGTTGGAGTCTCACTCTGTCACCCAGACTGGAGTGCAGTGGCCGCTCCTGGGCACCGCAGCCTCGACCTGCTGGGCTCCAGCGATCCTTCCGCCTCAGCCTTCCGAGTAGCCGGAATTACAGGCATGCACTACCACACCCGGCTGATTTTTTTAATTTATTGTGGAGATGAGGTCTCGCTGCCCAGGTGGGTCTCGAACCCGCGGGCTCAGGCAATCCACTCACCTCAGCCTCCCAAAGGCGCGGGATTACAGGCTGAGCCACCGAGCCCGGCTACTAGTTTGCTTTTAGGTTTTGTTGTTGATTTGTATGGAGTGTAAACTGTGCTTACCTGTGCTTTTGTAATGGCAGGAACTGTTCTTTTGTTTCTTAAAATTCTTTTGTGCTTAAAATTTTCTTAAGCATGACCTGAAGGACTGGACTGGAAGTGGAATATTCTTTTAGGAATTGAATGTCTGAGAAGGACTTTAATTCTTCATCATTAATTAAGTTTAGCTTGGCAGAATAGGAAATTTTTGGTTGGAATTGCTTTTCTTTAAGAATGTTAAAGATGAGACCCAATTCCTCCTGACTTGTAGGGTTTCTGCTGAGATGTTTGCTGCAATTCTGATGGATCATCTTTGGTAGATAGTTTCTCCTTTCTCTTTAGCTGCCCTTAGGACTTTTTCTTTCATGCTCACCTTGTGGAGAAGTAATATTATGTGCCTTGGGAATGGTCTTGTATAATACCTTGCAAGAGTCTCTGAATCCACTGCATCTGCATGGGAGCCTCTCTAGCAAGATAAGGGAAATTTTCTTGGATGATATCTTGGAAGGTTTATTCCAGGGTATTCTCAGTTTCCCCTTCTCTCTCAGGGATGCTTAGCAACCATAAATTTGATCTCTTTACATACCTCCAAACCCTTTATCATCGTTTATCATTCTTCCTAAGCATTTTTTCTTTATTTTTGTCAGCCTGTGTTACTTCAGCAATTAGATCCTCAAGTTCTGTGATTCTTTCCTCTACCTGGTCAGTTCTGCTATGGAGGTTTACTATTGTGTTTTGAAATGCTTGGAAAAAATTCTTCATTTCCAGAAATTCAGATTGATCTTTTCTTTTAATGGCAACATCAGTTTTCACTCCCTGCATTGTTTTCTTGGCCTGGATGATCTGTGTGTCCACCTTCTTGTGTGTCCACCTTCTTTACTGTCTATTGTCTGAATTATATGTCTATCATCAGGGACAGGTAGTTCTGAATGGGTTCCATTGCTTGTGATCTGAGAAGCCCTTTTTTGGTTATCATTTATTAAGGCTTTTGAGATTCCTGATTTTTTTTTTTCTGGTTCTTTCTCATTTGTGAAAGCAGATTCCTCTCTTTTTATTTCTTGTATTGTTGGTATTTAGTTAGATATGGTTGCTACTGTTGGGATTTTTTTTCTGTCCCATAGGGTGCTCCCCATTTGTGTACCTCCTCTTTCCCTGGGAGTAGTCCATGGGGGTCTGACTAATGTGAGTCCTGCTGCACTTCTGGGTCCAGTTGCCCTATGTAGTTGCCACCATTTGGCTGATGCTGGAGGGTGTTTGCAAGGTATCCAGTGATGTGAAAGTGCAAGGGTTGAATTCTAAGGAGTTGGTCACCACCATCTATCTCTAAAGGACCCTTTAAAGCTTTTCTTAAGGGGATGCTTTCTGATGTCTCAGTCTATGGACTAATTTGCAAGGTATATGGTATGTTACTGTCTTTGATGTTGTAAAGTTGATTTCCAGCCAGTAGGTGGCATTTGCAGGTGACAGCCAGCTGTGGTGATTTCTGTGGATTTTTTGCTTGACCTTTGTTTCCGTATGGAAGTGCATAGATGGCCTGTGGGAGCTCCCAATGTTTCAGTCCCTGGGCATTTTCCCATGTCCACAGGCAGTTCTCTTTGACCAACATAACCTGGGCAAGGAGAGGGCTTCTTGGCTACAAAATAGGCTACCTGTTTTCTCTTCTCCCTGCTTTCTGTGAGTTCTACACTTCCCAGATGGGATGTATCCTTCATCTCAACCTGCTTTGATTACCGGGGGTCTCTGATTGCTGGGAATCTCTTTCTTGGTTTGCTCCATGAGAGAAGCACCAGTTGGCTACTTCTAGGTCATCTTGCCCCTCTCTCCAAGAACATTTTAAAATTATTTACAGTATACCTTTGCTTATCCCATTGGTTATAAACAATGGTAATGGTGATGATACTTCCAATAATTTTAGAATGCATTATATTTTATAAAGTATTTTAGAATCATTTCTCATTTGATGTCTCCATTGACAATTTGAAATAGGCACAGCAGATATTTTATTTCTATTTTACCCAGGAAAATACAGGGTCTGGAGAAGCTCTGATCCCACATGGCTAAGTTTGGCAACTTGAATATTCAGATACAGAATCGCTGCCTTCTGTCTATTATCTATATACTCATTATGTTTCCCCCACTACTTATAGAGAGGCAAGAGGAAACTTCTGCAGCCCACATGCAATGATTGTAACAGAAATTTGAGATTATCCAAAGGAAAAAGTTTGTTGAATAAGTCACTGAAATATATCATTAAAATTTAGGTAAAATTAAGAGTAAAATATAATTTAAGACTGAATTATCCCTAAATCCACTGCTATTTATAATTATAATAATTCTATATTATTAGATGTTTTGCAACATCTAATCGATCTTAGTGTTGAGATTATGGGTGACCATGCTTCTTTATCCCAGTGTTTTATTTTGATGTTTCTAAATTTTCTATATTGTATTTATAATGCTGTTATAATTATAGCTCACTTATTTTTTAGGGTATTTCTGTCACTTAAACCTATAAACCCAAATTGATTTAAATTTCTCATTTCCCACTCTTCAATTCCAACCCCAATTTACATACCACGACCACAATCTACCATATCTCCCAGATTTCTGTGATTTCACAGGAATTTCTGTTTTCTTGGTCTTCTGAGCAACTCCATTTTCCCCTCATTGATGCAGACATGAACATAAAGGCCTTCAATGCTAGTGGATAATTTGTGATCATTACCATTATTCAGAATGGTGTTTCTAAAAATAACCATAGAATAAGAAACAGCAATTTCTGCCACAAAGAGCAGAATTATTTTAGCACTGATTAGAGAATTGTATAAATTCCTAAAGATATCTAAATATATATGGAATTCCATTGCCAAAATAAGTAATATAACTTATCAAGGCCTAACTAATACTATATGTCTTAGGAGCCATGAAATAACAAAATTGAATGCCTATTATGCTCTATGATTTTCTTCTTCCAATCAACTTATGTTTTACATGTTATTCTCTGTTGATGCGTGTGTGTGTGTGTATTGCTTGCTTATCTTTCATTGCCATAATGTTTCTTTTTAAAAATGTACCAAATTTATGTATCTATTCTAATATTGATGGATATCTTAGTTTATTTGTGCTTCTATACCAAAATGCCTGACAATGGGTAATTTATGAACACAGAATTTTATTTTGACCAGGCACGATAGCTCATGCCTGTGATTCCAGCAGTTCGAGAAGTTGAGGTAAGAGGATTATTTGAGGCCAGAGGTTCAAGATCAGCCTGGAAAACATAGTGAGATCCATCTCTATCTCTACAACATGATAATTTTTTTTTTTTTGAGTTGGAGTCTCACTCTGTCGCCCAGACTGGAGTGCAGTGGCCGCTCCCAGCTACCGCAGCCTCAACCTGCTGGGCTCCAGCGATCCTTCCACTTTAGCCTTCCAAGTAGCTGGAACTACAGGCGTGCGCTACCACGCCCTGATAATTTTTGATTTATTATAGAGATGAGGTCTCGCCAAGTTGGCCAGGTGTGTCTCGAACCCGCGGGCTCAGGCAATCCACTCACCTCAGCCTCCCAAAGGTGCAGGATTACAGGCTGAGCCACCGAGCCCGGCAACACAATAATTTTTAAAATTAGCCAGGTGTGGTGCCACACACGTACGATTTTAGTTACTTAGAAGGATGGGGCAAGAGAATAGAGGATCACTTGCGGTCAGGAGTTCAAGATTACAGTGAGCTATGATTTCATCACTGCACTCAACAGAGACTCTCTCTCTAAAAATAATAAATACATTTTTAAAAACGAAATGTATTCCTCACAGATGCAGAGGCTGGGAAATCTCTGACGGTTTTTGGTATTGTGTACCTGGTGAGGGCCTTCTTGCTATGTCCTTACTTGGCAGAAGAGTAGAAGAGAAGAAACTCAGTCATTCAAGCCCATTTATAAAGGCCCTAATCCCATACATGAGGGCTCCACCCTTCTGACTTAAAAACCTCCTAAAGGCCTCACTTCTCAATGATATCACATTGGTAATTAAGTTTCAACACATGAATCAGGGGCACTCAGATCCTAGCAATGGATACTTGGATTTTTCCAATTCTGACTATTAACAGCACAATGCTGCTTTGAGCATCCTTGTCTATGTAAATGGTGATGTGTGTATGTGACTTTTTTGGGGCATTTACCCAAGAGAATTACTGGGTTAAAGATTACACATATTTCCTTATTCATAAACAATGCCAAACTATTTTCCAAACTGAGCATGCCAACTTATACTCCCACTAGTAATGTATGAATGTTCCCATTTGTCTGTAACCTTGCTAACCTTTGCTATCATCAGACTTTTATTTTTTTCCCAGTGTGGTGGAAATATAATGACTTATTATTTTGGTTTTATCTTTCTTTAATCAATTCTGGAAACGATCTTTTCCTTCTTAGAGTTCAATTATACACATATAAGACTTCTCATCAGTTTCTTAATACCTCTTAATCTGCCCTTTATACTTTTTATCTCTGTCTTCTGGATAATTTTTTCATATATTTCATTCAATTCATGAAATATTTCCCTGTTAGATACATTTTTGGACCAGGCGTGGTGACCACACCTGTAATCCTGGCACTTTGGGAGGTCAAGGCGAGAGGATGGTCTGAGTCCAGAAGTTCAAGACCAGTCTGGGCAACATAGCAAGACCTTGGTCTGTACAATAAATAAAAAAATTAGCCAGACATGGTGACACTTCCCTATAGTCCCAGTTACTTTGAAAACTGAGGCAGAAAGATCATCTGAGCCCAGCAGGCCAAGGCTATGGTAACTGTGATTATGCCATTGTGCTTCAGCCTAGGATACAGAGTGAGATTCTGACTCAAAGGAAAAAAAATGCATTTGGGGTTAAAAATATCCTTTGAAATTTTTATTTCAATTATATTTTTTACTTCTAAAATTTTATTTTGTTCTTTTTTGAAGCTGTTTAGTCATTTGGGACAGGTCCTTATCTCTTACACATATTTTCAAACTCAGTTTTTATTTCTTATAAAAGAGCAAACATTTTATAATTGTGTCTGATATTTCCTTGTAATTCTTGTAAGTCTCTTTCTGTTATTTACTGTTTCTGCTGATGCTTCCTCATGGTGTCTTATTTAGTTATTTTTTACTATGGGCTGCTTAATTGTTTTAGTACTTATAAAAAACCATTGAGGACTGGCATGATGATGGGTTCTTTCAGAGATTTGCATTTGCTTCTTCCAGGTGGTCTTTGGGACACCAATACTTTGGAATCACTCAAAATTAATTCCTCTACATGAGGTTTTTAGACCACCCATGTGCTGTGTATTTAGGCTTCAAATGCATTTGAAGACTGGTTTGTGGTTAGAAATTCTCAAAAGTTTTGTTTTTCCTTCCATTCAACACCTATGTTTGAGAGAGTTGATTTTCATTTAAACCCACAATTGGACGAGGCAGTTTTACCAGTTCACTTTTACATTAGAATTGAAAGTATTGCCTCTTGGATCCTTAGCTTTATGGGAAGAATGAAGGTCCATATTAGACTTCTCAACACAAGTGGAACTTTGACTTTGTCTTTTTTTTTTTTTTTGAGCCATGTAAGACCATAGAAGATGAAGTTCATGTTAATTTAGTTCAAAAAATTTCTTAAAAGTAAAATCCAGCTGCAATGGACCACTTACTTCTCAGTCTCTAAATCAAACTTCTTACTCTCTTGTTCACTTATTGATCCTTTTACCAATAGTTGTTTTAATATCTTAACCAAGAAGTTGAGTCGATTTCAGCACCAGAGATAATGTTGCACTGGTTTTCTTTAAAGTCCTTTTTATTTTCCTGGTGGGCTTATTCTATATCGAGAAAATTCTGTCACCTTATCCAACTGCATGTGACAACAGAGGCAGCATGTGGCTGAAGTGCTACAGCTGCAAGTCAAAGAATGCCATGGATTGCTGGAAAACCACAAGGGGCTAGGAAAAGGCAAGGACGGATTCGCTTCTACAGGTTTCAGAGGGAGTACAGTCTTGTTGACACCTTGATTTCAGACTTCCATCCTCCAGAACTGTGAGACAGTAAATTCCCATTGTTTTAAGCCACCCAGATTATTACCACAGTCCTAAGAAACAAATACAGGCTCTAGTCAAAATAACACATGTGTAGTGATAGGAGCATGAGGATAGGTGATCCCTTATGGACATGAGGGTTGTGCTTTGAGAAAGAGAAAAAAAGAGGAGGAAAGGCCTGTCTGTGTTTTTCCTGGTGTTGAATCTGTCAGGCAGTTAAGAATGGCTAGAGTGATTGTGCTCTATTCCTCATGCATACATGTGGATGTCTCACTCACTGGTATTTGAAGTACCTTCAAATACCACAAGATTTAGTAAAAGTATGTTGCATACTGTGCACAGATATATTGGCTTCTTGTAATTTAAAGACAGATACACAGAACATTGTGAAAGCAAGCTGATATAATATTACTTCTTTTCAGTTACTAGTTGAATTAAAAATGAGTTCCAGCCCCACTTTGGCAATTAGAAGTCAAAAACAGCAAGCCAGTGAACCTAAAAAGGCTCTTAGGAGGTGAGTAGGGGACCACTGTATGATTCCAAATCTTGGATTTCACAAAAAAGTCCAGTAATTATAATAATAAATTTGAACTACTTATATGGTTAAGATACAGCATTGGCAGTATTTACCAGAGAACTAAATTAGATTAGGAGATTGTTGTTGTTGCTGCTGTTTTTTAAAAAGATGTGGGTTGCAATTTAGGGTTAGGGATACAAACGTTGATTATGCAGGTACCCTTGTTGATGAGGTATGTCCCTTCTTCCCCAGCAGTTTCCTTCTACTGCCAATCCCACTCCCCCCACTTGGCAGCTTCCACTACTGCCAATTCCTTTCTTATAGTATTATAACTGTTCAAGTCTCCCTTATGAGTGGGAACATATGGTACTCTGTTCTTTGTTTCTGTGATAGATCATTGAGTGTGAGTGATTCTAAATCCAACCAAGTTGCTGCGAAGTCCATATGTTTGTCTTTCTTTATGGCTGAGTAATATTCCATTATGTATATGTACCACATTTTTTTTTTTATCCAGTCCAGCTTCAATGGGCAGCATGGTTGGTTCCATGTTTTTGCCATTGTGAATAGAGTTGCAACAAACATACAAGTGCAGGTATCTTTTGTAGAATGATTTGAGTTTCTCTGGGTAGATTCCCAATAGGGCAATTGCTGGGTCATATGGAAGGTCAAACTCTAGTTCTTTCAGAAATCGCCACACTGTCTTCCAAAGATGTTGCACTAGTTTGCATTCCCACCAGCAGTGTAGAAGCCTTCCTTTTTTCTCTGCATCCTTGCCAGCATCTGTTGTTTGTTTGATTAATGATGGCCATTCTTTCTGGGGTTAGGTGGTATCTATCTAACTCCAGTTAGGTGATCCATCCTACCAAAGGCAATCCACAGATTCAACACAATACCCATTAAGATACCCACATCATTTTCTTCAGACCTGGAAATGACAATACAAAAATTCATATGGAAACATAAACGACCACAAATAGACAAAACAATCCTTAGAAAAAGAAACAAAACAGGAGGTATCACACTTCCAGACCTCAAAATTTACTATAAGGCTACATAATCAAAACAGTCTGGTATTGGTACAAGAACAGGCATATAGACCAATGGAACAGGGTAGAGATTTCGGAACCAAAGCCTCAATTTCTCAACCAACTCATCTTTGACAAAGTCTCCAACAACAACCACTGGGGAGAGGAGAACCTATTCAGTAAATGATGCTGGGAAAACTGGCTGATCACATGCAGAAGGTTGAAACTGGACCCCTACCTATAACCATATACAAAAAATAATTCAAATGGATCAAAGACCTAAACGTAAAACCTCAAACTATAAGAATCTTAGAAAACACAGGAGACACCCTTATGGAAATTGGAACTGGCAACCAATTCCTGATTAGAACTCTAAATGCTCATACCTTAATAAATAAGATAGACAAGTGAGACCTCATCAAATTAGCGAGCTTCTGCAAAGCAAAAGAAGCCATCAAGAGAGCAGGGAGATAACCCACAGAATGGGAAAAAATATTTGCCAACTATGTATCTGACAAAGGCCGACATCTAGTATCTACAAGGAACTCAAACGCACTGAGAGGAAAAAAAAAAAACAAAAAACAAATAGTCCCATTAAAAAGTGGGCAAAAGACATGAATAGACACTTCTCAAAAGAAGATATACAGGCAGTCAACAGACACGTGAAAAAGTGCTCAGCCTCACTCATCATCAGAGAAATGTAAATCAAAACCACATTGAGACTAGGAGTTAATGAAGCTAGAAAGAAGAAGGGTTTAGGGCAAAAAGAATATTCCAGATGAGAGAAGGGTACGTGTAAAGGCTCAGTGGAGAAGTAGAGCTTAGTACTCTGGAGAAATTGAAGGCAGGCTAGGATGTCTAAAGCATAGAAAGCAAGAGGAATGTGGTCCAGGATGAGGCTAAAAGAGGTGGTCAGTGGTTAATCACATGAGGCTTTACAGGTCTCGTTAAGGGAAGACTTAAAATTTTTAATTTTTGTACAGGAAAGTAGCATGCCAGAGGAAATCTTGGATTGAGATACAAATCTGAGAGCAATCTGAGTATTAGTGAACAACAAAAGCAAGGTCTCACCTACACAAAGTGCACAGACTGAAGAGACAGGAGACTTTTAGGTCAGGCTTGCTGATAGTCTGTTATCTTTTATTTGAATGGGAAACCGAGGCGCAAAACTGTCAGTAACTTGATCAACTCTATTATCACACCATTTATCCCATTCTCCTGGGGTCTTGTCAGGAGGGCTCTTCTTAAAAATCCTTCTACTATGCTGACTTTAGGTCCTAAACTTTTCCATAGGAGAAAAATTTGGCTCTGTTTTTTTTTCTTTTATTACTTTAGCGATTGGTTTTTATACAATTGGTTTTTATACAATTGGTTTTATACAATTGGTTTTTATACAAAACTTGATACAGTGTGCATTTTCTACAAAGTGGAAATTAAAGAAAGAAATCCATAAAAGCCAGAGATAAAGTTGAGATTCTCATCCCGGCTTATTACTATAAAGTCCTCTGTTCCTCAATGCATGTCATTGGTAAAGATAAAAGGGAGAATTCTAACTCTAAGATCATATGGAAATGACCCTGAAATAATGATTCAGCTATTTAATTTTGAGGCATGTCCTGTGCTGGAGCACTTAGGCACTGAGGGCTAGAGATGTGACTCTTGGGTGTGTTGTGGCTGTAGCAGAGACTCTTTGTGCCACGCAGGACACTCCCTCAGCCCTCTCTTAGTTCAACCCCAGCTGGAGTGGGAACGTTCAGAAGACTGGTCGAGGACCCTGTATAGGAGAATGAGATTACTCAAGGGTGTACCCCGTTCCTCTTTGGTTTTCCATCCAGGGCTACCTCATGGCCGTGGAGCCTGCTCAAGAGCAAGCACAATGCAAGCACACTGGGGCTGGTGGCACCTGGAGGGTCCCCTCAGGTGAGTGCCGCACCCCCAGTTCCCAGGTGGGTCTTTCTGAAGGCGTTCTGCCTGCTTCTCAGGGTAGAGAAATGTAGCTCTTTTAATAAGCAGTTTCTTCTAGTTAAAATAAAGTGGTATATAAAGCACAGTAAAGGCTCCTCAAAATAAAAAGAAAGGAATAATTACAGCCCTCACATGTATATTCCTAAGAAAATGAGGAGCCTCTTCTGTAGCTGATCTTGAAAAGTAAAGGTAAAAGATCGAAAGGTCTGAAGAAAACAGCTTGAGACGGAGTATTCCATGAGACTTAGGTGGCTCACACACTTATGAATTGCTCTCAGTGCATATTCAAGCAATGGTTTATCAACGAAGAGTGATTCATTAATTGCCTTTCAACACCTAAAAGCACTGTATCAGAAAATTGTGCAAACTATCCTGAGTGAAAGTCAGAATAATTAAATACTTATCAGTAATAATTGAGTTTAGTGAGAAACACATCACAAATTAAGATATCCAAATTCTCTTTTTTCGCATCAGCTTGATACTCAGCAAACATCATGAATATAGCTACAATTATTATAATCAATATTGTAGTTTTTGATGCATATTTCACATTGCTTAAATCTTGTGCTTAAGCTCACTTCTTAAAGTTCTTCACACATGGAAGTCACAGTGTTTCCACAGTTTTGACAGGCACTGCTATTCTCTGGAAAGCATTTGTTTACCTAGTCTTCCAGAAAAATTCCTGTAAACACGTACTCCTTTCCAGCCCCCACAGTTTCATTTCTGCTCTAGTATATGCCCAAAAAGAATTGACTACAATCTCTTCTGTAATAACTATTCTCCTATTCATTCCTGATTGTGTTGCAGTCAGACTTTTGTCTCAGGTTCTGTTTAAGCCGCATTGTTTTCAAGAAAATCAAAGACCCAATAATTTCTTTGTTACTAAATACTGTAATCAATTCTGGGTGCTCATCTCATTTGACATATGAGTGGCATTTGTCACAGATAATCATACCCTTTGGGCATAAAACACTTTCTCATCTTGACTTTCAGGACTTCACACACTCATGTGTTTCTTCCTCCCTCTCTCATTGATCATTTCCTTGTCTTGGTACTTCCTCATTAACCTGATTCTAAAAGTTGGAATGCCTTAGTCTTTGTCTTTGGAGTTCTCTTCTCTGCCTCCACTCACTTCCTTGGTGATTTCTTCTCATCTCTAGGCTTTAAATTCCATCTAAGCGGACAACTCCCAAATGTATATTCCCAGCCCAGATGTTACCCCAGAATTTAAGAATCATGTGATCAACCACCCAGTTGGCATCCAAAATAAGAAAGAATTCTTGGTAGCTTAAAAAAAATAATAGGGGTATTTAAAAAATGTAGCAGAGTATTAAAAAATAAAGGGGGTCTGGGTGTGGTGGCTCATGCCTATAATCCCTGCACTTTGGCAGGTCAAAGCAAGAGAATTGCTTGAGCCTAGGAGTTTGAAACCATCCTGGGCAAATTAACAAGACTTGGTTTCTTAAAAAAAATATTAACTGGGTTTGGTAGTGCATGCCTGTAGTCCCAATTACTCAGGAGGCTAAGGTAGAAAGATTAGCCTGGGTGAAACAATGAGACCTCAACTCTGATTCAAAAATAAAATTAAAAAATAAAGGGGAAGATACTATCCAGAAAGATGAGCTCAAAGTCAAAGTGATAGAAAATCTAAGAAAAGGAATAAAACATTTGCAAATCTATTAAAGAAATTTTATATTCTATTATTAAAATTAGAAAGGGAGAGAGAAATGAAAAAAGGAAATTTAAGGAAAAGAAATGAAAAAGGAATAATTTTCCATAGCAATTTAAAAACCTTAGGTCACAATATGAAAAGGCCCACTAAATGCACAGCAAAATAATTTTTTTAAAAACTACACTAATGCAAGTCATTGTGAAATATTAGATATCTGGAGATAAAGAGGAGATCTCATGTTTCTAGACAAGAAGAAAAAGGTTAACATATGAAGGTGCACTCATTAGAAAAGCATATGGGGTGGGCATATTTAAAATAGCAATATAGTAAGCTAGAAAATAATTCATTCAACAACGATTAATTGAATGCCTACTCTGAACCAGGTACTATTTTAGGCTCTGACAAAAGAGATACCTTTGAAATTCTGACAGAAAATTATTTTCCATCTGATATAAGATACTCAGGCAGACTAAAGTATTTTTTAAAAACTGTACCTTTTATGAACTCTTGTTCAAGGAGCTACTTGAATAAGATGGACCATCAAAATAGAGTTTGTAAACAAAGAAAGGATTCAGCCTTCAGGGAATAAGGGATGTAGATTAAGAAACAGACTTTCCAGGGTGATTGAAAGGGATGTCACAGGACAAAAATGATTGGCCACCAGAATGGATGTCATGGGGGAGAAATGCATCTTGCTGATTATGTGTTGCAATAAACTATTTTGAGAAAGTTTCAGAATTCTATTAACTCTGAAAATTCAGATTAAAAGTTTTAGACTTAGCAGCCCCAGAAATGAGATTTGGGGTGGGGTAATTATATTGTTGTAAGTTTTTAAGTAATATCTGACTATTGAAAATGTAGACATTTATTATCTAATAAAAATAATAAGTACACATTTTAAAAATAAATGAATTAACAAAAATATCTTAGTTAATGCAAAAACAAGATAGTATTTCTTTTTTTCTTTCTTTTATTTTAAACCAACTTACCTCCAAAAAAAGGAAAGTGTTGCTTTGTATTTGCATTCAAATAAAAATAATGCTTTGTTTTCCAACAGGAATGCTACTTATCTCCTTTAAGATAATTTGAATAGATGAACATCTGTTTCCACACACAGTTAGAAGAGCATATTCTGTAAGGTAAAGACTCAAAGTTTATTGCCTCCATAAAAAATTGCATCGGATTCTGCAGCCTGTTTTCTTAAGAATGAAGATAACGTTTACTTTATCAAAGTAAGCCAAAATGGACTATAAATTATACATGTCTCTTGGTCCACAGAGAACTACAATTCATCTGGAACCAAGTAGGAATGGAGCTCTATAACGACTCACTAAATCAATGTAAATTATAGAAGAATGTTTCCACCTTGGTGCAGCTATCGTTCTGGTCATTTCCTTTCAAGGATTTTAATATGCATGGCATCTAACTGACTGAATACCAGATACTCAGAACATTTTTATATTTACTTCCTAGTAAATAAAATTCGGTGTAAATAACTAGAAGCATGGTGAAAACAGGCATCTCTCTTGGGATATAAATTTCCTTACATATAGTGAGAACCAAATGTGTGTAACATCAGTGTGTTAATAAAAACATTAAAAGTGGAAGTATTAGCCGGGCTCGGTGGCTCAGCCTGTAATCCCACGCCTTGGGAGGCTGAGGTGAGTAGATTGCCTGAGTTCACAGGTTTGAGACCCACCTGGGCAACTTGGCGAGACCTCATCTCTACAATAAATCAAAAATTAGCTGGGTGTGGTAGCGCGCCTGTAGTTCCAGCTACTTGGAAGGCTGAGGCAGGAGGATCGCTGGAGCCCAGCAGGTCAAGGCTGCGGTGGCCGGGAGCGGCCACTGCACTCCAGTCTGGGTGACAGTGAGATTCCAACTCAAAAAAAAAAAAAGTGGAAGTATTAATGAATGCAGAATGTGAATAACCTTTTCACCCCAAGAGACCTGAATTCAAAGACAGTTAACCACAGAAGTGAAAATATCTTGGGTGGTCTAACTTGAGATATTTGTTTTTAGTGTATTTGGCCAAGGCACAAAACCACTGAGGAGCCTGGCATGATGGATGGTCTTTTCCTAGAAGATACTTGGGGTTAAGCAGGTTCCTGTTAGTCAGATATGGGTAGAGTAATTGTGGCAAGAAGCTTGCAGAGAAGTTTATCAAGTGCCAGGTCATAACTGGATCCTCCCTGAGGAAGTCTCATTAATAGGGGCCAGCAACCTTCAAAAACCTTACTTTTTACTGATTCCATCTACTAAGTACAACTAAAAATCATGGACATTATATATAAACCACATTAAGAAGATTCTGAAAAGTGGAGTGAGAAAAGCTGACCAGCGAGTCACCTCAGGACCCACAGACTGACACAGTAGCCTCATATACTCAAGACTGAGAACTGGAGAAGATGGTAATCTGGAAACAACAATGGATTGAGACAATAAGAAGCACCAAGGAAAGTTTGCTTCATTACCCAAAAGACCAGGAAATAAGTAGCCTATCAAGATAGACAAAATACCACACATACACACACACACACACACACACACACACACACACACACACACGCACACACATACAAATTAAAATTAAAAATATACTTTGGGAGGCTGAGGTGAGAGGATTGCCTGAGCCCATGGATTCGAGAACAGCCAGGGCAATTTGGTGAGACCTCATCTCTACAATAAATCAATAAATTAGCTGGGCGTAGCCAGGCTCGGTGGCTCAGCCTATAAACCCAGCACTTTGGGAGGCTGAGGTGAGTGGATTGCCTGAGACCACGGGTTCGAGACCTGCCTAGGCAACTTGGCAAGACCTCATTTCTACAATAAATCAAAAATTAGCTGGGCACGGTAGTGCGCGCCTGTAGTTCCAGCTACTTGGAAGGCTGAGGTGGGAAGATCGCTGAGGCCCAGCAGGTCAAGGCTGCAGTGGCCAGGAGCAACCACTGCACTCCAGTCTGGGTGACAGAGTGAGACTCCAACTCAAAAAGAAAAAAAAAATTAGCTGGGCGTGGTAGCACATGCCTGTAGTTCAGGCAACTTGGAAGGCTTAGGCAGACAGATCTCCTGAGCCCACCAGGTCGATGCTGGGGTGGCCATGAGCATGCCACGCACTCCAGCCTGGGCGACAGAGTGAGACTCTAACGTAAAAAATAAATAAATAAATAAATAAATAATAAAATCATGATCCCATCCCTACCCACATTAACAAAGGTTGCTTGGAGAACTTAGACTTTCACTCCCACCAAGCTGTAACAAGATGTCCCATCCCTATTTTCCTCTCCCATTCCTGCTAAGGTTGTGTCAAAGAAGAGTAAGTAGGAAGTTGACATGTGTATCCCTACCTGGCCATTACAAGGCCACTCCCTCACTATGCTCCAATGACAGACAGGTAGGGAATAGTAGGAGTGATCTCTCAAAGTCTCCCTATTACACTCAACTGGGGAGGTATTTGGTGAATCACCAAAGCTGTGAACAAAAAATATTTAAATTGGACATCATCAAAATATAAATTTTTTTTGTCTGCAACAGATCTTGTTAAGAGACAAACTAATACTTGGAGAAAATACTCTCAAATGACACATCCAACAAAAGACTAGTATCTAGAATATATAAGGAACTCAAAAACTTTAGAGTAAAAATATACATATTCACACATTATAATTAAAAATGGGCAAGAGGCCAGGCACAGTGGCTCAAGGCTGTAATCCCAGCACTTTGGGAGGCTGAGGTAAGGGGATTGCCTGAGCCCACGGGCTTGAGAACAGCCTGGGCAACTTGGTGAGACCTCATCTCTACAATAAATCCAAAAAATAGCTGGGCGTGGTAGCATATGCCTGTAGTTCCAGCTACTTGGAAGGCTGGGGCAGAAGGATTGTCTGAGCCCAGCAGGTCAGTGCTGGGGTGGCCATGGGCATGCCACTGCACTCCTGCCTGGGTGACGGAGTGAGACTCCAACTCCAACTCCAAAAAAAATAAATAGGCAACAGACACAGAAAAACTTTTCATTAAGAAGATATACAGATGACAAACACACATAAAACTATATTTAATATCACTATCCATTGGGGAAATGTAATTTAAAACACAATGAAGTTTGAAATACTGCCATGTAATACATACCTTCTCAGACCACATTGGAGTAAAAATAAATAAAAACACCAACAAAGCTACCCCAAAACCCACAAAGACATGGACAATAAATAGCATGATGCTGAACAACTGCTGGGTCAATACAGAAATCAAAGCAGAAATTAAAAGATTTCTGGAAACAAATGAAAATAAAGATACAGCTTACCAAAACTTCTGGGATATCATGAAGGCAGTACTGAGAGGGGAATTTATTTCTTTATGAATACACATCAAGAAAATGGAAAGATCACAAGTTAACAGCCTGACAAACCACCTAAGGAAGCTGAAAAGACAAGACCACCAAAACCCTAACTTCAGCAAAAAAAAAAAAAAAAAAATCCAGATCACCAAAGGAAAAACTCAAATACAGGGCAAAGAAGACAAAGATATCATAGAATAAAAGCTGGTTCTTTGAAAGGATTAACAAGATTGACGACCCCTAGCCAGATTGACCAAGAAAAACAGAGAGAAAGCCCAAATAAACACAATCAGAAATGAAAAAGGTCAAATCACAACGAACCCTGAAGAAATACAAAAAATTATCAGAGGATTACTATGCAAACCTGTATGGAAACAAACTTGAAAACCTAAATGAAATGAATGACTTTCTGACATCACACAACCTCACAATGTCGAACCAAGAAGAAATTGAGACATTAAATAGACAAATAACAACCCAGGAAATAGACTCCATCATAGAAAAACAACTCACAAAAAACACAACAAAACAAAATACTAGACCAGACAGCTTTCCAGCGGAGTTCTACAACACATACAAGGAGGAGCTGATAACAATCCTACTGAAAGTATTCCAAGCAATAGAGAAAGACAGAACTCTCTCCAAAACATTTTATGATGCTAACATCACACTAATATCCAAACCAGGTAAAGAACCAGCAAAGAAAGAGAGCTACAGGCCAATATCCCTGATGAACATAATGCAAAAATACTCAACAAGATTCTAACAAATCAGATCCGACAACGCATCTCAAAAATCATTCACCATGACCAAGTAGGCTTCATCCCTGGGATGCAGGGCAGGTTCAGATCTGCAAGACCATGAATGTAATTAAATACATGAAAAGATGTAAAAATAGGAATCACATGGTTATATCATTAGATGCAGAAACAGCTTTCAATAAAATCTAACATACTTTCTTGATAAAAACTCTTGAGCACCTAGGCATAGAGGGAACATATCTCAAAATAGTAAGAGCCATTTACAATAAACCCACAGCCAACATATTGCCAAATGAACAAAAATTAGAAACATTTAACTATAAAACTAGAATAAGGCAAGGCTGCCCACTTTCACCCCTCTGGTTCAACATAGTGTTGGAAGTCTTACCTAGCGCAATCAGACAAGAGAAGGAAGTCAGGGGTATCCAGGTAGGGAAAGAGGAAGTCAAGCTATCCCTCTTTGCTGATGATTCTATATCTCAATACTCCAAGAGAATCTGTCAATATCTTTCTTGCACTTATAAAGGAGTTTGACAAAGTCTCAGCAAATAAAATCAATGTGCAAAAGACAGTAGCATTCTTATACACAGCAAAAAAACAGACAGAACCAAATAAAAAGCACAATCCCATTCAAAATAGCCACAAGAAAATGAAATACCTTGGCATCTTCCTAACCAGAGAAGTGAAAGACCTTCAGAATGAAAACTAGAAAACATTGCTCAAAGAAATCAAAGATGACACCAAAAAATGGAAAAATATTCCATACTCATGGATTGCAGGAATCAACATTGCTATGATGTCCATCCTACCCAAGACAATCTACAGATTTAATGCCATACCTGTTAAATTACCGGCATCATTCTCCTCAGACCTGAAAGGAACAATACAGAAATTCAGAAATGACGAAGAATAGCCAAAACAATCCTTAGCAAAAGAAGTAAATTAAAGCAGGAGGTATCATACTTTCAGACTTTAAACTTTATTATAAGGCTACAATAATCAAAACAGCCTGGTATTGGTATAAGAAGAAGCATATAGACCAATGGAACAGGATAGAGATTCCAGAAGTAAAATCTCAATTTCTCAATCCACTCATCTTTGACAAAGCCTCCACTAAAAACCAATGGGGAGAGAACTTATGCAGTGAATGGTGCTGGGAAGACTGACTGATCAGACGCAGAAGATGGAAATAAGACCCCTACACAAAAATCAGCTCTAAATGGATCAATAACCTATATGTAAAACCTCAAACTATAAGAATCCTAGAAAATGCAGGAGACACCCTTATGGAAATTGGAACTGGCAAACAATTCCTGATCAAAACCCCAATTGCCCATGCCATAAGAGATAAGATAGATAAGTAGTTTCTCATCAAACTGAAAATCTTCTGCAAAGCCAAAGAAACCCTCAAGAGAGTGGGGAGACAGCCCACAGATTGGAAAAAAATATTTTCCAACTGTATATCTGACAATAGCCTACCATCTAGGATCTACAAGGAACTCAAACATGCCAAAAAGAAAAAAACAAGCAGCCCTATTAAAAAGCAGACAAAAGATATAAATAGACACTTCTCACAAGAAGACATATGAGCAGCCAACAGATACTTGAAAAAATGCTCAGCCTCACTTATCATCAAATAAATGCAAATTAAAACTACACTGAGATATCACCTAACTCCAGTCAGGATGGCCATCATCAATAACTAAAAAAAACAGCAGATGCTGGAGAGGTTGCCGGAAAAAAGGAACACTTCTACACTGCTGGTGGGAGTGTAAATGTGTACAATTTCTGTGGAAAATAGTGTGGCAATTCCAAAAAGATCTAAAAATTGACCTCCCATATGACTCAGCACTCAGCAATCCCCCTTCTGGGAATATACCTGGAGGAACTCAAATCATTCTACAAAAAAGATAGGATATCTACGCATGCATGTTTTTTGCAGCACTATTCACAGTAGCAAAAGCATGGAAGCAACCGTTCTGATCATTGGAAGTAGACTGGCCGGGATTGGTGGCTCAGCCTGTAATCTCGCGCTTTGGGAGGCCAAGGTGAATGGATTGCCTGAGCCCACGGGTTTGAGACCCGCCTGGGCAACTTTGCGAGATGTCATCTCTACAATAAATCCAAAAAAAAGTAGCCAGGCGTGGTAGCACGCACCTGTATTTCCAGATACTTGGAAGGCTGAGTCGGAAGGATTGCTGGAGCCCAACAGGTCGAGGCTGCAGTGACCAGAAGCATGCCACTGCACTCCAGTCTGGGTGACAAAGTGAGACTCCAACTCAAAAAAAAAAAAAAAAAGTAGACTGGATTTTTAAAATTGGTATTTATACATGATGGAATAGTATGCAAACATAAAGAAGGACAAAATTATGGACTTTGCAGCAAGTTGGATAAATTTAGAGTCTGTAACAGAAACAAAGAACTGAGTACCACATGTTCTCCCTCAGAAGCTGACACTAAACAATTATCATAGTACTGTAAGAAAGGGATTGACAGTAGTGGGAAACTGCCAGGGAAGGAGTAGGCACACTTAATCAATAATGGTACCTGATCTCAAATCAGGTGACGTGGGGACCAAAGCGAGGCCCAAACTTTACCTGTACAATGACTATTTGTATATTTAACCCAGAGTTGTACTCCACATCTTAAAAAAAAAAAGCACTATGAGATATCACCACACATCTATTAGAATGGCTAAAATAAAAAATAGGGAAAATAACAAATGCTGGAGAGAATGAAGAGAGATTGGATCATTCATACATTGCCAAAAGTGTAAAATTGCACAACCATTCTGGAAAACAGTTTGATAGTTTTCAAAAAAAATTAAACTTGTAACAATCATCTGATCTAGAATTTGCACTCCTGGGCATTTATCTTGGTGAAAGGAAAACTTATATGTACACACATCTATACAGAAATCTCTATAGCAGCCTATTTAAAATACCAAAAGAATGCAAATGTCTTTTAATTGGTGAATGGTTAAACAAACCATGGTGCATGCATACCACAGAATGCTACCCATCAATAAAAGGAACAAACTATTGGTACACAAAACAATTTGGGTGAACTTCAGGAGAATTATGCTAATTGAAATGAGTTCATTCCAAAAGGTCACATTTTGCATGATCTTATTTATATAACATACTGAAAATAAAAAAAAGTATAGAAATAAAGAATTAGTGATTCTAATGGGTTAAAGAGGGTTGGATGCAGGAGGAAATTGGTGTGGCTATAGAAAAGGCAATATGAGGGATCTTTGTAGTACATCTTGACCATATGTCTTGACTAACGTGAATAATTTGTTTGTGATATTATACTGTCATTTTATATGATGTTACCACTGATGGAAACTAAGTAATGGTTACACAGGATCCCCCTGCGTTATTTGTTATAACTACACGTAAATCTACAATTATCTAAAAATTTAACATTTAATTTAAAAAGATACCTAAAAAAGAGCTTTCTCCTCAAATATCAGAATAATAAGTTGGACAAACCAAAATAAAATTCCAAACTGACAGTATACTCAGTTTTTCCTTCCCTTTTCTTCATCCCCCGTGACCCCTCTATTCTCACCTTGCCTCACTTTTTAGAAACAATTTTAGGTAGTGTTCACTATATATGTTCAATAGTGTGTATATGAAATCCCTTCCCTTAAATCAACTCCCTCTCCAGCTATTTCTGCAGCACCATCCCTTCTATGACATTGTTCATCAGGTTATAACTTATTAGTTCTTCCCTCATCTCCCACCAATCACATCAACTTTCACACTAGTACCTTTTTCTTTATCAAGTAAAGCAATTTTTCCATCTTCTTAGTTTGATTCTTACTTCCTAACTACAGTTTTTGTTTTAATCTAGTGTTCCTTGTGAATGAAATATCTTTCTCATACTCTGAGTCTTCATCCTCCTTTCTTAGAGATTTGATTTTATATTGGTACATAATGCATAAGTAATACTTGTACATAATTCAAAGAATATAGAAGCACTCAGGTGAAATTGTAACATTGATACCTGGAGTAATTGTTTCTTTTCGGAATTTTCTTAATTACATTATGCATTTGTCATATAAACTTAAGAATAAGATTGTCTGCAGTTACCTTTGATATTTTATGACAAATGATTGCTATTTCCTCTTTTTCACTTTCTCTTTCTTTGCAAACAGTAGCAATTTTGTGAAATATGTTATGATTATTACTTTAAAAGTAAAAAAACAAAATAATAAGTAATATGAAAAATTAAAGCAAATAAAAATTTTTTAAAAGAATGGGATTGCCATTGTACATGAAAACTATTGTAATATTTTGATTGAATTACATTGAATTTGATGATTATTTTCTCAAGAAGTAATGTCTTTATGATTTGAGTTGTCTCATAATATATCTCTTATATTTGTTTAGATATATATAGGGGTTCCTTTAGTAGCAGTTCATAATTTTTTTCATATAGTTATACATAGTTCTCGTCACATTTATGTCTAAGGTATCCATGATTATGTGTGAATAAAATGTTCTTTCAGCAGCATAATATGTTCTAACTAGTCATCATTGATGCACAAAATAATTCTTGATTTTTCTGTGTTAGTCTTCTATTCAAGCATCCTTCTGAATTGTTTATTGATTCTAGCCATTTTTCAGTTATTTTTCTTGCATTTACCAGGTATAAAACTATATTGCTTACAAATAATATTTTATTATTCTGTATATATATATATACAGATATATATATATACAGATATATATATATATATATATATATATCTGAATATGCAGCGGTGCCCCCAAAATGTATACACTTTAAGTATGATGTTCACTCAAAAGATGGCGTTAATCAAATGAATGCTAGTGTCAGCATGCAATAGGCAGTCAAAGAAAATGTCAGAAGCACAGTTGAGCAAACATCATACTACACATTGCTACCATAAATCACTCAAAAAGTAATGCATAGATAACATCTCTTAAAATGTGTATACATTTTTGGCACCCCATATCTACTTTTAATGAAATACATTTCTGATATACACTTACTTTTTTAATGACATGTAACTTGTATTTTTCCTGTTGCATTGTATCATTGAGAACTGTTAGTACCATATTAGAGTATGGTGTTGATAGTAAGCTTTCTTTTTTCCAGAGTTTTATTTAATTAAACTTTATATAAAGACAAATTAATTTTGTTCACTATTTTTTTATATTGTCTATTTTATTAGTTTCTACATTTAATTTTATTATCTCATTCCTTCTTCGTCAGCTTTTTAAATTATGTACTTTGTTTATTCGTTTGATTTTATCATACATATATAAAAATGTGTGCATCGGCCTGGCTCCTTGGCTTAGCCTGTAATCCCAGCACTTGGGGAGGCCGAGGCAAGTGGATTGCCTGAGCCCGCGGGTTCGAGACCAGCCTGGGCAACTTGACGAGACCTCATCTCTGCAATAAATAAGTAAATCAGCTGAGCATGGTGGCACACGCCTATGGTTCCAGTTACTTGGAAGGCTGAGGCAGAAGGATCACCTGAGCCCAGCAGATTAAGGCTGCAGTGTCTGTGAGCATGCCACTGCACTCCAGCCAGGGCGACAGAGTGAGACTCCAACTTAAAAAAGAAAAGAAATTCCTTTGGCTGAACTCGGTGACTCAACCTGTAATCCCAGCACTTTGGGAGGCTGAGGTGAGTGAACTGCCTGAGTCTGTGGGTTCGAGACCAGCCGAGACAACTTGAGATCTCATCTCTACAATAAATAAAAAATTAGCTGGGCGTGGTAGCGCCTGCCTGTAGTTCTGGCTACTTGGAAGGCTAAGGCAGAAGGATCGCCAGAGCCCAGCAGGTCGAGGCTGCGGTGGCCCACAGAGTGCCCCTGCATTCCTGTTTGGGCAACGGAGTGAGACTCCAACTCAAAATAATAAAATAAAATAAAAGTATGTGTTATTCAGACATCTTGTGAAAAGTTGCATTAAAAAAAATTTATTTATTATTTTAGATTCAGGGGGTACACATGAAAATTTATTACAATGGACATATTGTGTATTGGTGGCATTTTAAAAATGTATCATTGATATTTGGGTTACATTATATTGTTTATCCATCTTTAATGGGGCTATGAATCCATCAAGTTTTGAGGATAAGGAAGGAAGACCCCGGATAAACTTTGTGATGCAGAAAACCAAAGAAATACCCATTACTTTTCATGTTATTCATTGATCTAAGCCATGATGAGCTTCACAGACCCTTGGGGTCCCTGTGGAATAAATGAGCAAGATTTAGGTTAGAAATCATTGTCCTTACTGAGAACAATACAAGACAAAACAATCCTTTAGTTTCCATTTGAGGACTTTGTTACAGTTCTCTTATACCCAAAATGGCTGTATTTCTAGGTTTACCCTTTCACCTTTGTGGTAGTTTACATATCAGGAAATTCTTTAGAGAACCTTTATAAAAATACATTTTTATTAAAAAACACACCAAATCAAAACAGGAAGCCAAAGATAAAGATCAACATGGTGTCAGATTTCTACCATCTTCTTATTCAGAAAAAGCATAAGCCTAGGAATATTTTGCTACTGCAATAAATAGTCATCCCCTTAGCACTACAGAAATATTGAAACTTTTTTTTCCAAGATGGATTTATTAACTATGATACATATCACATAAGGTCTGTTCAGTTTTTTACACCAATCCCATTGAGACAAGTACAATACTTTGTAGCAAATACATGATTTTAAAAAACAAAACCAAACAAAAACACCTCAGTCAGAGATACCTCAGCCTTAGTGCTGACCATGCACTAATCAGGTGGGAGCCTCAAGAACACTGAAATTTTAAAATAAAATAAAATAAATTTTTTTAAAAAAGAAAAAACTGGTCTCTGCTATCAAACAGGGAATTTGGATCTGCTCTGGTAATGTCATCATTTTAAAGGATGATTAAAGGAAATAAGAACATGACTTACAGTCTTTTATGTGAGGCGATTAAGGAGCTTAGGGTAAAATTCGAGAGCATCTTAGAGAATTCTTGATGTAAATTTTCACATTGGCAGTAAATGAATATGCAGCGCTTCTCTTGTCTCTCTACTAACCATTATTTTTTACTGATGATCTGACAAAGTAGGAATTATCTGGATCAATTTTAGGTGAAAGTGGACCATTTTACACGAAAGTCTTTCAAAACCCTAAACAACAGCACCTTAATGATTGTGAGGGGAAAATCTCAAGAATTCTGGAGTTCTAAGTGACATTTTACTACTTTTCTAAGTCTTATTACTGTAAGGTCGGAGGTACCGGAGGGCGGGGCGGGTCTCGTCTCAACAAGATGGCTCCAACCCAGACCAGGCCAGAACTAAGACCCCAGCCGCAAAGCCAGCCAGTACCTGTTACAGCTATTCTAGCAACCCAGTTCAGCCAGTCACCAGTAGACGCGACAGCTGTCCCAACCAATGATCGCTCTCCCCAATACCCCTCACAGCTTTCTCAGCGTGCCCTTTATAAACCCGCCACCCATCTTGCTGGGCGCAACTTCTCCAGGCCACAGCTGTAAGGACCGGTGAACCTTGCCCGGGGTTGCGCTAATAAATTTTTCTTGGCTCCTTTGTTGCTGTTTCGCCTGGTCTGGTTTCCTTGACCTTACAATTACAAAGTATCCTGTGCACTAAAAAAGTGAATTCTGAATGTGAGCTGTCCAAGTATTTATTGCACATAGACAACTTTGGGCAGCCTAAATCTAGGTCTGTTGCTAAGATAGGTGGAGAAGCTTGAAACCTGAAAGGCCTGAGCAGGAAGTAGATGATAGAACCTACATGTGCCCAAGAGGAGTTTTTTCCCCAATGTCAAGCGAAGGAACTGAGCTGAGTGATACGAAACCTCTCTATGGCAGTGATGGTTAAAGACAATGAAATAAAGTTGGGTCAGAACATGATAATTTTTTCTCCTCTGTGCCTGATCATTGTCAAAAAAAGCCCAATTTGAGTAAGGCAGATTTCAACATGAGACTGTTTCAGACACCCAGGCCTCTGCTTCTCCAGCATTCTCCCCCTATAAGCTGGTAACTTTAGTACACACAGCACAGTTTACAAATACCTTTCCTTGTTTCTGTGACTGTCTACAAAGTAAAAATATAATGATAAACAGAGGGATACATGGATTGTTTCTCAGCAACACATAACCATAAAATAATGTGCCTCTCTCCTAATTGTATTATAAGTGAGTCTTCTCTGGACATTGACATGCATATAATGAAGTATTTTGCTATGAAATGCCAATAAATATGCAATTCATGAGTAGTCTAGCTAAAAAATCTGGTGAGAGCCATGACTTCTCTTACTGGTGAAGGCCAGGAAACTGCAAAGACAATAAACTTTGGCATCTGCTCCAGGCTAACTAGCTGTGGCCAAAACGCACTGTTCACATGTCACTTGGGTCTCCACCAGGTCATTAGTCATTACACATTCTGCTCCAATGGTGCACTACAGATGAAGCAGACTTTGAATATGCTCAAAGCAAAGAAAAAGAGAAACACCAATTTCACCAGTTTATGTTAGGCTGGGTTAAAATTGTTGACTTTTTCTTTTCCTGGGAAAATTATACTTAACACAAAAACTGAAATTCTTGTTAGCCAACCTTCAAAGTCATTTTTTTCCTGTAAAAGAACACATTGGTTGTTAACAACTGCTCAAGGAAAAAGCTGAAAGATAGCACGATGAAAATGGCAGATATCATTAGTAGAACAATTAAGATCACCCACTCAAATAATTAGCTTACCCCCATTTTTTTTCTTATTCATTTCTCTGCCTTCAAGAGTTTTTCCCATTAACCCCTCTAACCAATTAATACCATAATATGCTTCTTTGGGTACTAACTGCTGTGTTGATGGCCAAAGTATCTTGGGAATGCATTTTTAAGAACAATATCTTTGTGTAAGAAGTAAACCACAGCGATTAATAACATCTCTACCCCAGACACAATAATAAAGAACAGCTGACCACTTTTTTTAAACCCCGTTTGATTTGATCTCCAAACAATGGCTAGACTTGCCTAGCAATTGAGTCATTACATTTATATACCTACAATGCTAAAAGCATGAAACTGAGTGTATAAATCAACCATGTTTATACCAATCATTTCTGTCACAGCTTAATCAGTAAGTAAAATCATCAAACAAATATAACTGCAAATAGGTTTAATGTGACTTTTACTATATGTAGTAAACAGAAATTTTTCAATGCTAAATGACAGCCACACATTTTAAACTATATTTTCACAGAAATAAAATATTTGTTGCAAATGTGACTAAAAATTCAAGGGTATACTAACTTAAAGCACAGCAAGTTCAGGGACAGAAACAATATCTCAATCTACTTTCTGTTTACAGGTTTTCCTTCTGTCAAAAAGAGAGCGTTTTATTTATTGAAAAGACAACCACACACATTTCCTACTGGCATCTTTTGTCATTCTTATAATTTTCAATGCCACAGGAGGGAAAAAAAAAAAAGGCACCCTTGGGTCCCCAGCACATGCATTATACATTTTGGAGAAGATTCTTAATGTCTGCTTTGAAGCCATATTCTCCTCTTAAAATGAATTATTATGGACCCTGTGTGGAATTCTCAGTTGGTCCAGCTTGGGTCCTGTGCTCAACACTTTATTTGGGTAGGAGGAGTGTATGGACTACATGCTGACCTGAATCAGCCATCTTGGGTTAAAATCTGACAGGAAGGTCTATTTTAGCAATGCTCTGTGTCCTCACTGCTTTAATTTTAGAAAGATCGGTTTAAACCAAAGTTTATCTCATTCTTACAAAACCAAAGTTTGTCTAAAAGTTATTGCTCCCAATAATTAAAGTAAGCTTGACAAATGTATGGAGTCAGGGACTAGAACAGGAGATAAATTGAGTCAGGGAGCATTGGAAAGGAAAGGCAACTCAATTCTCCCATTTCCCCAAACTCCTCCTACCTGACATTCCTTGCTTGACAATGGCAATCAATAATTATTGCCCTTCTTAGCTCTCAAGTAGCCTACAGACTGAGACAAGGAGCAGATATGTAGAAAAAGGAGCATGAGAGTTAGCTCCATCATGCCCACATGGAGTTAAGGGTAAGGTAGAGAAATGCTAGGCATGCTAAAACAAGACATGCTGTTACGAAAAATCAATTTGATATGATCCCCAAACAATGGCAAGCCTTTTATCTACACATGAAAGTGATCTTTTCATAAGAAGCTCAGTGTAGATACTAAAGCATTTATTTCAATTACACATTATTTGTATCTATTGTTTATATAAGGTGTTTTTTCAGAACTACAGAATCTGGTTAAAGATATTGTAGTAGAGATGCTTATTTTATTCTTCATGATTTGATTTTATGTAATGAATGTCAGTATCAGTAAGTGACCTTAAAAGAGATGTAATAAATGAAAATGATCATCTAATTTATTTCATATATTTTATAGACAAATACTTAGCTTCAAGAAGAGAGACAGAGAATCTTAGCCTATACATAAATGACACGTGTCTCACTCATATTCATACTTTTATAATTGAAATAAAATTATTTAGTTATCCTTATCTTAAAATTTGTAAGACTTCATTTTTAATGGAAGTTTTAAAAATCCACCAAAAATCTAATTCTAATAACATCAAAATCTAAATCAAATGCTTTCACAATATGAAGCAGATGTTTAATCCATGAAGCCACTCCATCTGGGGTTTTAAATGTTATTTGAGTCACCAGAATTCTCCTAGGTTTTTCTATTAAAGGTAACTTAAATATTGAGAATTGACATTTTAAAAATTAATATATAATAAAGTTAAAAAAGAGGTATAGGGCCAATTTTTATATAATTTAGCAAAATGTATGCTCTCTCAACAGAAAGGAGATTCTCTTTCAATTTTACATAAAGAAACATGCACCATTTTTCTCTCTTATCAAAGAAAAAATATAATGATGAAGTGATAAGCCAAAAAATAATAATGAACAAAAATAAAAAGTCTAAATTTAATGTTCTTAAAAAATAACATCCATTGCCATAGAATGTGTAGATCATATAAACTGCCTCCCCACTTAACTCCATTACTGTCGTTCAGCTGAGGTTTTTTTTTGCATCACTTTTCTGAATTTTAAGAATTCCTGAATTTTAAGAAAATAAATAACTGTGTAATTATTTCACACATCAACAAAATCCAGAGATTTATCATCTTATATTCTTACTTTCTTCATACTATGCACTAAAACTAGTATGGTGTGTATTTATTTATTTATTTATTTTTTATTTTTTATTTTTTTTTGAGTTGGAGTCTCACTCTGTCGCCCAGACTGGAGTGCAGTAGCCGCTCCCGGCCACCGCAGCCTCGACCTGCTGGGCTCCGGCGATCCTTCCGCCTCAGCCTTCCGAGTAGCTGGAATTACAGGCATGCGATTCCACGCCCGGCTGATTTTTTTATTTATTGTAGAGATGAGGTCTCGCTGCCCAGGCGGGTATCGAACCCGCGGGCTCAGGCAATCCACTCACCTCAGCCTCCCAAAGGCGCGGGATTACAGGCTGAGCCACCGAGCCCGGCTGTGTGTATTTATTTTTAACACTGCTAAGTCTAGGTATTCATTTTAGAGAAGTACAAGTATATTTGAATAAGCAAGAGTAATAAGTAAGCAAACATCACATGTATATAGGAATTACATATAATCAACTTCATCTCCATTTTTTGTGGCTGGAATACCAGTATATCTCAAGCTACTGAAACTGATTTTTATGGTGGCAATGAAAAAAAAAAACATTTGGGAAATATATCCCAGCATAAGATGTAGAGAATGGAGAGAAAGCAGTAAAAGTGAGAGAATTAGCATGGTTTGTATAACTACCATGTACAAGGAACTATAGAAACAAGTTTTATAGTGAAAAGAAATATACCAAATAAATACATTTTTTTTCAGTTTTCATAGAATCTTTACCAATTTCTGCCATCTATTTTAGGTCAGGCAATTTCTTTCAAGCCCTCTGTTTACGAGATAGAACCAATTTGCTGAGTGGCATTTATAGCCTGAATTTATAGCCCTGTCTATCCATCCTATTCTCATTTTGAATGTCCATCTAACTGTTTGTTTGGAGAATTTGTACTTGGAAACAGGAACTGAACTCACTGTTTCCTACGATGTGAAAGAAATTTCCAAACACTTAAGTAAAGGGTTTGACTAAAAAGCAGATACAAAGCCATATAGTTAAATGATAATATTCTAAATACTATAAATTTAGGTACCTCAAAGAGTCTTAAATGCTTCCAATTCCATTTACTGCTACATAAATAAGCAAAAGAGTGAATCTACAGTTTCACAGTTACACATATAGGTGATGACATTATAAATTTTAGAGAGGTTATGACATGCATAAGGCCATAATTCCCCCAATAAAATCTAATCAGGCTCTCTAGTTGTTGTCGTTGTTGTTTTGAGAAAAAATTTCCTTTTGTATTAGGGTGGAGGGGAACCCTAGTGAATTAAAATCAGCTCTCAGAGGTCTCTTGTTAACTCTGAGCAATTTGTTGTTCCCGCCCTAGCCTCTACAAGAGCTTTAGCAGCTCAAAGGGAAGTTTATTCAACTGCTTCTCATCACATCCACCCACACAGATTTACATGCAAAGAGCTCAGGATGTCCAAATATGTGGACATTGAAAACAGAAAGGAAGGGAGAAAGACGGGGAAAAGAATGAAAAACACAATTTGAAATGTGTCCCTTCTAACCCATTTGTAATAACTTCAACCCTTTACTCAGGTAATTTTATTGAAATTATTAGCTGTTAGAAGTGTTGTCATCATTGAAGTATGCTGCGCTCACCAGGACACCTCATGCTTTTCAAAGCAAAAGAGAGAGGCAGGAAATAACTGCTATTCCATTTTTTTTTAATTTCCTGAAATGTGATGATAAATTAAGGTGACTGTAGGTACAAAAGGGGTCCCCAGTGAGGTTGGTCTCTTAGAACTCCTCATAATGGCACTTCTGTGCTGCCTACCTTGGAGTGATTCTTGGCATCATTTGTTTGCATCTCCACTCAAATCCTCAGCCTAATCTTAGATCTTTTCTATTGCGGTATTTTGAAATAATGGGGCATTTCAATGTCAGCTAAGCTACTTATTCATTCATTCCTTAGAGGAAAAAAGAAACTTAAAACATAAAATTTAAGAGAAAATGCAAAAAATTAGAAGATAGTGAAACAGAATCCTCTGTCTTCTTGGTGCTTGACTTGCCCATGGGTTTCTTTTGAGAGAAACTGACACCTACACAGTCCCTGTCAAAGGGTGCCATTTATAAAACCTTTATACAAAAGTGGTAGTTCATTGACTATGTATATGGATGCTCTGGTAAGAATCACTGGACCAGGGAGGGTTTATGACAGAGAGGAAACAGATCCATAGGGATATATGCAGCTTGTGAGGTAGCCTAGCATTAGAGCATCACTCAACAGCTACCACAATGAATCTCTCAGGAATTAGAATTGAGAACTCAGGGAAAGAGTCAGTGAGTGGGAGAACTCAAGAGACAAACTGGAGACTGAAAGAGAAAGATAAACACAGAACAGAGACAAAAATAATAGCTGATTCTTGTTGACTACTAAGAGAAACAAAATAATAATAACAACTTACTGAAAAAGCAGCACTGAAAAGCCCTGAGAATATCATCCAGCATGAACAAAGTTTAAGTAGCCAAAGAAAGTGCATCCTTCAGTATAATTTAGTACAAATGAAAGTTGGGTTCATGCAAGTGCAAACTTAGAGACATAGGCCTTTTCAAAGGTAGATGAACCAAGTCTAACACAAAGACAATTCACTACCTTTGGAAGACAAATGTCATATGCCTTAAGGTAGGAGAAAAGTTCAAGTATTTAACCAAAATTGATTATACTAAGATAACAACATCAGTAGATGCCTGTAGACTGTTACTATAATTGAACCCTGATTTGGAACATAAGCTTCACATTTCACTAATAAGATGCCTTTCAATTACTCTGTATAATGTGATTTAGAGTTCCTGACTAGCTTTTTCTTCCTGAGTAATCCCGATATCAATCCATGTTGTTCAGTCTCATTTGCTCTGTCTCCTTTTCTCTTTGGGGCTCCTGAACTGTTCTTTTCCAATCTGCCCAACAGAATTAGAAATGTTTCCAATTTTAATATGTCAAGCAAGTTATTTCTAATTTTGGGTCTACTTAGCTTATCTTATCCATGTCATATGAATCCTTTCTTTGATGCCCAGAAAAGATATCAAGACAATTTCCTAAATAATAATTGTCTTCCAGAGAGTAACAAGCTATCCATATTTCTTTTTTCTTGTTGTATGATTCTTTGTTTCTTTAAAGTCTCTTTCCTCTGCTAGACTATAAGCTCGGTGTGGGTAGAGGCCATATCCATTTTCTTCTTGCTGAATCACTAGCGTTCAGAATGGTGAGAGTAAAATGACTGCCCAAAATATATATTTCTTTGATTAATAAATTACTATGTTTTGATACATCTTCCCGGCATACATTGAAAAGTATTGCTGATGCCTTTCTGCAACCTATGCTTCCTCCACAATAACTTTTCTTTTAGGATGTGAGTACTAGTTTGAAATGGCAATCCTTCTTTAGATTACACAGTGTGTGGGGATGATGTTTAGGACTAGACTGAGAATGGAAAAATGGCTAGTCCACAGATCTGGATCTGATTTCATGAAATTTCGTATGGCCCCGCCCACTGCCTACAACTTGGAGCAGAGTCAAAGAAATCAAAATGGTAGTAGAAAAGCTAGATAACCTAGAAGAAACTCATGTTGAAACAGAAGATGCTCACAGGAATCCAATAAACACTGATATCATGTGAACACAATGCATAATGATATGTCCAGTTGTCACTTAGTTAGGACTAGTGGTCAGAATTGCCAGATTTCACAGCACTCTGTCACTGGCCAGATTATCAACCAGCACAACAAACCACTACAGGTGTGAACACTCAGTAACATTATCTCCATTGTACATACAAAGAAACAAGACACAGATGTTATGAAACTTATCAAATATCAATTTGATAACTGGAGGACCCAGAATCTGAACCCTGGTAGGTCTGACCTTTTTCCTGCATTCTCAGGCTCTTAATTACGTTTCCACTATGGTCTGAAAATATGGGAAATTCTTTTTCAACATTCTTTTGACCAAGGGAAATATCACCAAGTATTTCCTTTAAATTAGTCTATGCAGTTTATTGTAAAGCACTTTCTGATCCAAAAGTTTATCATAATCAAATGAATGGACAAAATCATTTGCTAAACTGTATCCTTGCTGATCATAATGTTTTACAAACTAGCATTGCAAGTCCCTTAAGAAGGTTTACCTTTTATTCTTCTTTTCTTTTCTTTTTTTTTTTTTGAGTTGGAGTCTCATTCTGTCGGCCAGACTGGAGTGCAGTGGCCACTCCCGGCCACCAGCCTCGACCTGCTGGGCTCCGGCATCCTTCCGCCTCAGTTTTCCACGTAGCCGGAATTACAGGCATGCGCTACCACGCCTGGCTGATTTTTTGATTTATTGTAGAGATGAGGTCTCGCTGCCCAGGCGGGTTTCGAACCCGCGGGCTCAGGCAATCCACTCACCTCAGTCTCCCAAAGGCACGGGATTACAGGCTGAGCCGCCGAGCCCAGCTACCTTTTTCTTTTCTTAAAAACATATTTATTTATTTTAAAATAACAGATTGTAATTGTGCATATTTATGAGGTATAGTACTGTGTTCTCACCACAAAGAAATGATAAATATATGAGATGATAGACACTCTAAAAGCCTTGATTTGATACAACATATGTATATATTGAAACATCTGATTATACCCTGAGAACCTTCCTTATCAAATATCTTCTTAACACAAAGATACCATGAGTTATAAATGATAAGTATTGTTTTTTAAATTAAAATATGGAAAATGGTGAAAAGATTTATTTAAGTTTTGATTTAGACACTTGAATGGAGGGTTAGAACCACTCCATAATTAATTTTAAAATAAATATAATCTTATTTTCATTGTTTATCTAAATAGATAGAAGACTTTTTTAAAAATGTATTTACTGTATCTAGATATTTCCCCAGATGTCCATTTTAGTTATTGGCACAGAGGATGCTTCTTAAATGTAAGCCTTATTATTAATGAACATGCTTTTAAGGAAGAACAAGTGACTGAAGTATACAAAGTTTTGTGACTGATGTGTTATTATATCTGTTTGCTTCCAGACTATTACACGTTTCTTTCATATTAAAATTTATCCTTTAGGTATATTGGTTCTATCCAAGTTTTCTAAGCACATCAATCAGTTAGCCTATTACAGCTGTCACTGGTATAATTACAGAAAATGTCCAATATTGGCAATTACAGGTTAGGTTCAAATATGAGTAACACATTACTTCCAACAAGCCAATTCCTTGTATTTCATTTCACATGGGCAGTATTTCCTCTCTTCTGTTTTCACTGGACATTTGCCTGCTTTTACTGTACCATGTACCACATATCCTGTTTATTAGTTTAAAGGAGTTTAACAAGGGGATTTATTTTATGTTTTTCTCTGTCCACCAAAGTGCAATTTACTACTCTTATAAAAAGTGGTTTCCACCTCTTATCAACAGGGTGCCTGAATGAAACGTAATTGTACACCTAACCCTTAACTGTACCCCACAAAACCATAATAAAAAATATTGATTATGGAAAAAAAAAAGTAGTTTCCCCAGTGTGTTCACACAGTGCTTCATGATGACTGCTTCTGCAACATGAGGTGATGTTCCAAGTCACCTCACTCACCATCAGTCACACTGCCTTGCCTTTCATGAATATTGTTCAGTGGCAATTTAATTGTCGATTTGATTTAGAGCTTGAAGCTTTTGTTCTATTCACTTTTTAAAGACTCAAAATATTTGTCAATTTTACATTTTACTGATCATGTTCTCCAAAAGAACCCACTTGCATCGAAGTCTATAGCAATGTTTAAATTTGTCTCCACTGTAAGGCCTCTTACTTTATATTATGAGTCTTAACAAAGTGGAGGGAACACATCTTGCTTTAATGTAATTTCAACATAGTCCCCAGCCTAGCTGCTTGAACAAACTACATACCATTACACTGATGTTCTGTTTATAGAAAAGTTCTTATTATTTAGCATTTGTGTAAACTGCTTGTCTAGTTCTTTTAGAGACTTGTCAATTCAAGCTAAAAATATGCCCTATCATTTTCCTGGATGTTACTGCTACCGATTTTCTCTTTCTTTGTCCTGTCATACCTTGGTGTATAGTAAAGTGCACCAAACTAGAAGCGTCAGTCTGCGTGATAATGGCACATGGTGAATGTACCTCCCTAGGGCTTAGGGGTTATATTTTTTAAATTATATTTTTTTCTCTGCTGGAGCCAACCACACTCTCTACATAGTGGTATGTAGAGACACATTGGGAACCCTGCTGAATTCTTCATCCAAGTATCTTCATCCTTTCAAACGTTTCACAGCTTGATTCCTGGCCCAAGGCCGTGTCACCAAGAAGTAAATAATCTCTCTTAAAAGAAAAAATCCTGTCTTCAGACTCATCAACTTCCCCACTTCGTACTAGAAGAATAGCTTCATTTGGCTCATTCCACGGAATGTTGTTTTCCTGGCTCCAACTATCATGAACACTAACTTCAATTACATAATGAGCCACATGATGTGGATACTGCTGCAGTCCATGTGGGTCAGTGGGACTGAGTACAAATAGAATAATCAAAACCACCGTCAGTGTGCAATGCTCATCTGGGCTTGTTAAGAAGGCAGTAGTGGGGGCTGTAGATACTGTTAGGGTGAATCATGCTGATTTTATTCTGATCATATAAATGAACTCTTGTATCATGTAAGGAAGAATGATATACTTAGTTTACTTCAGTGCACAGGACACACGGGGAAGTAAGGAAATAGCCCATCATTAGCAGAGAACACCCGTACCAAAGCTTCCTATTAAACCACTGGTTTCTGGCTCAGGCTTTCAGCTATTATGAGGAAAGCACAGTTGTAAGTAATACACTATGGTGACTGTGGCTGCTTTTGTCAGCAGAAGCATTATAACAGAGAAACAGCATCATGTAGTAGCTGAACAAACAGAATCATTCTGCTTGTGCTCAAACCCTGCATTTAGCTGTAACTACTTTTGTGATTTTGGGCAAAATACCTAACCTGTGTAAACTTCAGGTATTTTTTTTTTCTGTATGAAAATACGAATAAGATAAGATTACTTCCATCAAAGTGTTCTTGTGAAGGCATCCATATAAGGCACATAAGTCGTTGATTTGCAGTAAGCAGACAGAGTAAAGCTGCTATTGTTGTCCAAGTCTTATAGTGAACTTATTCCAATGTAGGTGTAGAAACCACTTCAGTTAGGGTGTGAACAATTGAGCTGCTTTGTCAAAGATTGAATGGCTTCCTGGGCATGGGATTTCAGTGATAAATCCAAGGAGTCCAGGATAAACCAGGATGAGTGAGTCATTCTAATTTAGTATTATTCATGCATGTAGAAGTTACAAGCAAATTGCTAGGGGAGGAAGGGGCACACCTAACCAACAAGTGTACCTGCATAATCAATGTTTGTATACATAACCCTGAATTGTATCCCACATCTTAAAAAAAAAAAGTTACAAGCTTTTTGCTTTTTTCAACCAAACTGCTACCTTTATGATTTGTATTCTTTGTACTATCTAGCAAAAAGAAGTTGGATATGTAATTATTAATGGATACTACTATCTAGAAAGGAGAAACTAAAGTACACAGTTGGTAGACTAAAAACTCCATGAAAGCAGAGAGTCCTTTTTAGATAGAGTACTCTTCCAGAATGAGATAATGACTGATTTTTTTTCTCTACTTATTAGTTTTTGTTTCTGGTTTTTTTATTTTTTCTAAAACAATTGTCCTTTTGTTTCATTGTTAACAAAGAGCTGCTAAAACAATCTCTTCTGGGTGGAAGCAGAAAAAAGATGCTGGGGGGACTGCTGTTATTCTCTGCTACTCAGCCATCTGCAGGGAAAACTATTTCCTGATTATCTTTCTCCTATGGGTGGTCATAGAAATAAAAACAAAACCAATATTAGCTGCTTTGGAATGGAAGGTGGGAGTGAGAAGAGGAAGTACTGTGAAAAACATTTGTTTAAGGATAATCTTTGAAAGAAAGTAGAGGACATTAATTGTTGTTGTTTTGTTTTTGTTTCTTATTACTATACACTCTATATTATTAAAGCATTTGTGGTTTAGGTTTACAACCTAAACACTGTTCCTTTTCTGTGTTCAACAGAAGGAAACATTGTGTGGTTTCTGTCTCTCAGGTCAGCCATCAGCTGGAGCGGCCCTTGAATCCCCTGCCTTCATCCCTGATGTCGCCTGTGATATAAACCACAACAGTTGACTCTTAATGGATTGCGAACAGAACTCACAAAGCTGGAAAGAGACTGAATTCTTCCTTGCAGGTGACCAAATGCTGTTTACATACCTAAGCAACACGACTTCCCATATCATTATATCAAGATTTGTTAAAATTAAGAAGAACACTTAGACAAAGGATAATGTTTCTCGATGGACAATGTGACATGTTTATTTAACAATTATTTGGCAAATAGGCCAGGCACAGTGGTGTGTGCCTGTCATTCCAGCTACAGTGGAGGCTGGGGCAAAAGGATCACTTGATCCCAGGAGTTTGAGTCTAGCCTGGGTAATGTTGGGAAGCCCTATTTCTTAAAAAAGAAATGCAAGTAACTTATAATAATAATTATAATTATACACTGATAAAATAGCAGACACTGAGCTAAATGCTTCATATATATTATCTGACTTATTCTGCACAACTACGCAAGAGGCATTATAAACTCTTCCAGACAGATGAGAAACCTGGGGCTGATACAGGCAAAATAACTTGTCCAAATCTCACTCGTAAAACTTAGCAGAATCTGGCTTTGAACTCAAATCTGACTGACTCTAATGCCCACAATCTTACCTGCATAGTACATTTTCCTAATAGTTAAAAGCGTCTGTACTAGATACAATAAGACATTAATAAAATACAGTATCTATCTTCTACAAGGGTAACACACCCTCCTCCTCTCCTGGGCACAAGTTCCCACTCTGAGACATCTCTCCCAGCTTGGGTCCCTGAGCACACTGCTTTTCTTCGCTTTGGTTTCTACTTGTATCTTTCTCTATCTCCTGCCAGATCCCATTTACTTTCTATTCTCCTCCCTCTTTTATTTTACTTTTTTATAGTTGTCCCCAGTGGCTCAATAGAAAGAGCCTCAATAACTTACAAAGGCTCAAATTGTGAATGTCAGAAAATTAGTTCCCTTTCCTCATATCCTCTCACATGTTCCAACGCCCTTTCCTTTCTATCTCACCCCACCCCTCTCTCTGTTATCAGGTAAAAACCAAATGTCACCTTTTTGAAATTTTTCCAAGTCTACCAAAGCAGAAAAAACTTCTCCTCCACTTGGATCTAATGTCTTTTCTAAGAAGAATTTCATAGCAGCACATATCACTTTTTTATTATAAATATTGGCCTATATGTCATCGTCCTTAAGGGAATATGAGTTCCTGAAAAGAGAAACCACACTCCAGTTAACTCTGTGTCACTGGGCCTGCCAAGGAAAAGCAAGGGGCTCTCCTTCTTTATTGTTGCTTCCATGTTCCTATATGACTGGTCTCCCTGAATGAGCAGAAATGCAAAGAGGAAAGCCAACAACCTCCAGGGTGAAAAATCTGCAGTAGAAGAATTAATAGGTAAATAAATTATGACATATCCATTCTATGAAATATTACACTGTGCCACCATTAAATAACATGAGGTAGATATATTAAAACTGATGTAAAAATTTAACTTAAATATTAAGTGGAAAAAATCACAGATGGATTCTTTAAGCATAACATAAATTATATCATTTTTTTCAAAAAAAATCCAGATTTGTGTGTGTGTGAATACATAGAAAACAAGAGTGGCTTAGGAGGTTATACATCAAAGCGTTGGTATGAATTACCTCTGGGAGGGAACAAAAGGATTAGGGAAAGTGCAAGGGGGTGTTGAAGAAAATATCTGAATAACACTCTATGTTTGCAACTTAGTTGCACTATAAGAATTTGAAAACTTAGGATCTCCCTTTCTCAAACTGTCCCAAATATGTTCTTATACATCCTTTCATACCTGTGCAATCAATACAAGAAGTTGGTGTTAGTTTCTCATTTCATCTATGAAAGAATTGTGCAAATGAATTGGTCAAATTACGGTCTCAAAAGCTATCCTCTTTAGCTTGATAATCACATGTATACCCACCAGAAATTCAAATTTGAAATGATGAAAGTAATAGTTACATCAGCCTCGGCCCCAGGATTTCATGCAGTCATTCATATATTTATCAAATATTTTTGAGGGACTAAATAAATACCAACAAATACTGGAAGAATAGTCATGAGCAAAACATTGTACTATTTTCCTAGACCACTTTCTAGTGAGAGATAATAATTTTTTAAAAAAATAAACAAATAAATGGTAAGTACTATTAAGGAAAAAGATCTCAGGGTATGGAAATATAAAGTGGTCAAAAGTGATATTTGAGAAATAGCATCAAGATAGACATATTCGGTATTTACAGAGGCGTGTAAACAAATTGAGGTGAGGATGGGGAATGGGGTCATGTGACTAAGAACATTATGGTAGAAGAAATAGCAGTAAAAGCCCCAGAAACAACACCATGCTTGGTGTGTTCAAGGAGCATCAAGGAGTTTGTTTCAGGTGGTATTGAAGGAGAACAGCCGGAGATGATATCAGAAAGGCTACAGTAGAAGGCTGGTTCTTGTGATCAAAAGGAAAACTATAAAGTTTAGTTTAAGATGTGTGGTCACAAAATTAAAAGACAGTAAGCAAGATTGTCTGTTTTTCTACCACCATGTTCTCCAGCTCAGATTCATTAGTTTTTCTGAGCAGTTAGGAGGGCTACAGAGAGCAGAATGTTGAGGTTAGATACAAGGTTAGACACAATGTTGAGGTTAGATACTAATGTTGAGGTTAGATACAAGGTTCAGATACATCTGAAACTGGCTAAGGATGAAAGTGAGGACATAAGAAAAGTGAAAGAGGGATTGGAAGTCCTGGTAGAGCTGAAGAATTGTTGGATTTGCGGTTAATTTTGTCCATTAGTCATGGAAATATAGGAGGTAGCTGTTGAAGAGCAGGGTGCTTGACACTAAATTTTGAAGAGAGTGACATTATTTGTAATAGCAACTTCTAGGATATGATTGAGGAAACCCTGGATTTAGTAGAGAGTTGGTGATTTGATTTAAGAATTCTTAGTCCTTTCAAAAACACATTTGCTGTGTGGAGCTTGTAAACAACAGAAATTTATTCCTTACAGTTCTATAGACTGAAATAGATGGTACCTTCTCACTGTGTCTTAATGTGGTAGAAGGGTAAAGCTAACTCTCTGGGTCCTCTTTTAGAAGGACACTCATCCCCTTCTCCATATTACAAAGAAATTCTGTTGGTTGGTGCTAAACACATGGTTGTTAAAGCTTTCAACTGAAGGTATATGTTTCCTATGAGCCCTTTTAGCTCCTAAACTTCTCAGAGAGCAATGGTGCTTCAATCGTGACTAATTAAACAACAACAATAACAACAACAACATAATAATAACAATTGTTTATGTTGGTCATGCATCAAGCACTAGGATATTTAATATCCATTACCTTGTTTTATTGTTACAGTAGCAAAAGGAAGTAGAGAGTAACGTCACTTCCCATGGTACATGGGGGAAAACTGAAATTCAAAGATAGTAAGTAATTTGCCTTATCCATATAACTATTCAGAGGCAGAACTTAAACATGAAATCCAGCATATTTGACTGGACATGGTGACTCAAGACTATAATCTCAGCACTTTGGAGAATTGCTTGAGCCCAGGAGTTTGAGATCACCCCAGGCAATATAGCAAGACCCTGTCTCTACAAATGTTAAATATTAACATATATATTATATTCAAAACCTGTGCTCTTAACCTCTGTTCTTTACTGCTAAACTCTTCATAAAATAAGGTTAAAGCAACCAAAAATGCAAAAAAAAATCATGAAGTAAGAATTGAAGTGTTTATTAAACAATGATTTGTATTTCTTTTGTGCTTAATTAAAATAAAGACAATGTACCAAGTAGATAAAATAGTCCCTAAGAAGCCGGGCTCGGTGGCCCAGTCTGTAATCCGATCCCTTTGGGAGGCTGAGGTGAGTGGATTGCCTGAGCCCGCGGGTTCGAGACCCGCCTGGGCAGCGAGACCTCATCTCTACAATAAATCAAAAAATCAGCCGGGCATGGTAGCGCATGCCTGTAATTCCTGCTACTGGGAAGGCTGAGGCGGAAGGATCGCCGGAGTCCAGCAGGTCGAGGCTGCGGTGGCCGGGAGCGGCCACTGCACTCCAGTCTGGGCGACCGAGTGAGACTCCAACTCAAAAAAAAAAAAAAAAATAGTCCCTAAGAAATTACCAGGCAATATGGTCTACAATAACTCTTCAAAATGTAGCACTCAGTATTTAAAAAAAAATCAAAATGAACATCCTAATAGGATTATCTTATGAGGCAATTGTGCTCATTTCTCCTCAGATACCAGGAACATGTATTCCATCATCAATGGTTCCACAGGATATATGGCAAAAAGATTTGGATGATTCATTAAATGCAAAGCTTTGGCAGCACATATGGGGAAGTGTTTATAAAGCAGTTTGGGAAACAAGACTGTAACAAATTCAGGTTAATATTCTTCCCAGAACCTGCTGGTCCCCATCCAGACAGGGTTATACACAGATGCTTCATTATGGAAATGCTGAAAATGCAGAGTTGTTATTCTTTGTTACATCAGTTCAGATCTGACCATTATTTAAAGCAGTAAGCCTAATTTTATTAATCAATACTAGGTATTTGGTACGCATAGCTCTATGACACAGCACATTATCTACAAAGCAATAATATGTACTGTATATTGAGTTCCACAACCAATGTTTTTAGCAGGGAAGAACATTGCCCATGCGCAAGCCATTAAAAAAAAAACTGCCAGGGCAGGACTGCAACTGCATTAGGTGGAGTTTAAATTGTTTTTATAAGGCAGAATTTGGACTCCTTACTGGTTCTTGACCAATAGGCTTTGCCAAAGAATCAACTTTACTTCATGTTTTACTTCCAAATTTTACCTCATGTTATACAGGAGATTGTTATTATTTAAATTATACAAGCTACCTTGAGTATTCCAGGGGCTCTTTGTCACCTTCTTCACTTTATAGATGAACTAGCTGAATGTTGATCAAATTTTAACGGAAGGAAAAAGAGAAAAATGTTGTTGTCTCTTTAGATCATTGAGGTAAAGAGAATTTGGGGACAATGAAGAATTGCTGAACCTAAACCCAGCAAACAAACCAATTCTGCTGAGTTTTGAACCATGTTAGCTCCTCTTGGTTTGCCCTCTGACACAACCTGACCTGAGTAAGCACCAGCAAAATCTGAAGAACGTCAGGTGATGCCTCCATCAGTCAGCAACCAGCAGGAATGCCAGCAACTGGCCACACCAGCCTGCCCTGGCACCAGGGAAGATTCTGATCATGGGATTAAATATCACTTACAAAGTGCTTGGAAGAGAAAGATGTTTCTTCTGGCTACCCAAGGTGGCTGCCAGGGAGATAGAGGGCAATTCTGTAAGAACGTTTGTCCCACAACCCTTCCAGAGATGGAGGCTGTTCTGGTTCCAGTCTTATAGGGTTTGTGGTAACAAACCACTATCACTGATGTCATGGAAGCTATGGGGCTTCATGGGGCTGCATGTCTTTGTCATTATGCTGTAATGTGCCATCAGTGACCCGGGTCGGGGTTGGGGAGTAGTCTGATCCCTGTGTGTCATATATCATCAAGAAAAGATGGATTCAGAAGGGGAAGGAGACACCAAGGGCATGAGATCTTGAATGGGGAACTTTAAAACAATCACCTCAACAATCCAGTTATTGAGTTCTTAGCTTGGGCCAAAACTGTGCTAAGTGCTTTATAGCAATTACTTAATTGAAGCCTCACAAAAACCCTATGAGGCAGGTATTATAAGCCCTGTTGAAGTTAGCAAGCTTTTAAAAACAGTTTCACTGAAGTCTGGCTGATGAGACTGCTCCTCCATTAACCAAAATTCTATTCGCTGGAGTCCCGAACAGACATTTCAGGATTTCCAGGAGCACAGTCCGCATGCATGCCAGCTGGCTCCAGAGGCAGCCAACATTCTTTGGGCTGCACACCCGTGATGGGAAGCTGGAGTCCAGCCCTCCACACAGCTGGCTTACGAGCAAGCCTCTATTTTCCTCCTGGAACTCCTTCTGTCTGCAGGTTTATGATGCTCAGGCCTTTTGTTAAATCTGGCTGGACTGTAAATGAGAATCATACTTTGCACTTCTACCAAGCCTGTTATCTGAAAGTCCTAGAGGACTTTACAAATTGTATCAACCAACCACATTCTCCTTCAGCTTAGATATTTCACCTATTTTAGAAATAAGTAATCAGTAGATTTCGTTGTTTGAGGTTCTTAATAATTACTTAATTGATAAACCATTACATCTTTACTGAGGCAATAGGTGGCAGAGCCATGCATTCTAGACATTAGACAGGCTTTAATACAAGCTTTATAAGAGCAATATTTCCTTTATTGATTACATTAAAATTAGTGGCTCTAATGTGGTATCATCCAAGCCATATCCCCTTCCTTCCCATGCTAAATAAATAATGTCCATTCAGAGCAGGGAAGATAGCAAGAGCTATAGTCTAATGCCCTGTAAACTGGAAAGTTTTATCTCGTTATTTGCTTTGCATAAAAATGAATGTATTCATCTCAATTTATGCTCATGAGTCAAAGATTTCTACATAAAAACTTGGTCATTACATCAATCCCCTAGAGTATTAGGAAACGGACTCAGAAGCTGAACTGCCTGACTTTAAACCTCAGCTCTACCACTCACTACACTATCGCTGTGTCTTGGATGAATTATTCAATATCTCTCTCCCTCTCTCTCTCTCTCTCTCTCTCTCTCTCTCTCTCTCTCTTACTCTCTCTCAGTTTTACTAATCCCTAAAATGGAGGTAATGAAACAGTTCCTACCTTATAGATTTGTTGTTGGTGAGGATCAAATGAGTTAATATACCTGGCACATAGCGAGCTCTATATAGGTGTCGGCTACTGTTATAATAAACAGTGTCATAAATCTTCACATGAAGTAAACCATACTGTAGCTGCAGTATCATTTGTTCACTTGCCATCTTTTTCCAAGAAAACATTTTATTTCCATGTGAATATTCTCATTTACAACTATACCAGGGAGAATCTAACTCATACAAGTGAACAAATGTATATTCTTATAATATCTGTGCTGGTTACCATCTCAAAATCAAGATGTGAATTTACTTTTTGGAGAAACTTTTGTGATTCACAGTATGTTAATGTGGAACTTAAATGATCTGTTAATCTTCATTTGAGTTCTCCTCTTTCTCAGATTGGTACATCTCTCTTTAGTTTCCCATATAGTCTATTAAAATATTTTTTCCATTTTTCAGACTTTTCCATATGTTTAATAGTTTTTGTCACCAAAATTTCATTTTCCCTGCTCCTCTTCTTGAAGCTTACCATCCGTGTTATCATGAACACTGCGTTTTCTCTTGATTCAACACATCCTCATATTCAATCGTCTTTCTCCCTTTTCAAACTCGAACTCCTGTATCTGACTTTACAACCCAACTTCCTTTCTTGTTCCTTCTTCATATTAACTGACTCCTTTCCACTAGATTTCAGTCATACTTTCTTTCTCCATCAAGAACTTTCTCCTTCAAGAATTTTGACATAAATCCCAAAAACTTTAATTTCTATTAGTGATCATTAAACATGGGCTGCAACTCCATCAACCTCTCGGGGGAAAAAAAAAGCCCTTCATCTTGGCTTCTATTGGATGTATAACACGTGGAGACCATCTTAATGAAGATTAACATGTTAAGGACAATTCAACCAACAGCATAGCTCCTCTAGTATTCTAAACAGAGCATTGGGAATACTCCCATTTGGGCCATATAAATCCCACTCTTTAATGAGGAGTTTCCTTATTCATTTCAAATAGACACAGACAAGTACAGTAAATTCCTCAAAATGAAATGTGACTGACAGATAAATAGTACCCAAGAGGATGGGGGGAAAAAAACGAATGGCCTCCACATATTCCAGCCAACCCATATAGAATTTCTGAACAGTTCTAGAGCCACCAATGGGTCAGCACAGTTAGCAGAGCACGCTGCCAGGAAGCCAGATGTTGCTGTTGGAAATATATCAGCAACACCTCCTGCACACAGCCATGGATCTACAGAGGGGAGACTAGACGGCAAATAAACTTTGATCCCTTTATTACAGTCATTCAAATGACAATTGCTAGAAAATATTGTCGTGTTGGGCATTTTTTCTACTTGGTGTACCTGCAATAGACAATGGAGATTAGAAATAAATAGATGTTAAATTCTTAATAAAAGAGAGAGAAACTGAGGCAGAGAGCGACCAACCTGCACTGTACAAAAAAACATGATTTTGTTCCCTCCTAGAATGAAATACACCATGTTCCATATTTGAGTTCAGTAACAATTTGGAGCCAATGCAGCTCCAGCTCTATTGGGAACATTTTCCTTGGCATCAGTCTGCACATTTTGGATTAAACACTGTGCTTTCTGAACTGACAAAGAACTTAGGTAATGTCTTTTTTGTAAGAACTTGAAAAGTACATTGGCAACGAAGCTAATCACACTTCGAAAGCTCCCTTTTTCTAGTAGTCACAAAACAATTGGCATTATATACAACCAGAAAGAACATTTTTGTGTTAAGTAAAGGTTTACTTTATCCACCCTTAAGGTGTATCCATCTGTTGAAGCCATTTATTGGCACTTGGAAATACAAACTAGCATTTTAGAATATTTACAGAAGAAAGATAATGTATCCAACTCATAACACAAAAAGATTTGTCTCAAAGAGGGACTGTGTGAAGAAGTTAGAGACTGGGACAATGCAAACAGCATTTCCCATAGGGATGGAGTTCTCTTTTTTCTATATTATGCGAAATTTCTATAGATAATTGGAAATGTCACAGCAAATAAACATTTTCCTAGGTACCATTCCTACCACCCTCATGATGACTGCCACCACTGTCACTGCTTGAAGCATCCTCCCTGCAAACACACCCACCATCTTTACTCCTAGTCTGCAGTCTCCTCCCATTTACCACTGTATCACCATGACCACCACTACCAACACCACCTTCCTCATCTACGACATCACCACCACTAACAACCAACACTACTACCATCACTTTCTTATCACCAACCTCCCCACCATACCACTACCATGATCATCACTATCACTATAATCAGCACCACTACCGTAATGACACCTTCATTACCAGCCTCCCTACAGCACCACAGCACCACCATCACCATAACCACCACTGCCATCATCTCCTCATCACCACTGTCCCCATTATAACACCATTCTTACTATCATCATTATAGCCACCACCATTACATCCTCATCACCACCCTCCTGACCATACCACACCACCACCATTACTATCACTACCACCATCATATTCTCATTACTACTATCCCCACCACACCACTCCAATTATCACTGTTATCATTATAACCACCATGACGACCACCATTACTACGACCACCATCATGACATCTTCATCACCATCCTTTCTACCACACCCCCACCATTACTATAACCATGCCCCACCACAATGACTACCATCACCATCACCATCAATCCACATCACTACCCTCCCCACCACCCTACTACCATTATCACCACCATCACTATAACCACCATTACTATCACCAGGGGGACCATCCTTCTTGCCACTTTCAACGCTGCAATCACTGTCTCCTCTATCACCATCACCACCAAACATTTCTCAGGACTTTTTCATCCTTTTCGTTTTATTCTGTAGGCATGTTATGTGTTTCTAATGCCCAGTTCCAATTCTACTTTCTATAACAATATATTCCAGTCAGAAATGACTGTGACAATTTATAGTACTCTTAGCTGCTTTGTGTTAATGTTACTATATAACAAGTTCTTGGATATTTACTCATCAACTACTTTTTTCTCTCATCAACCCTTGTGAGCATAAGAGCTTCCTTATCCGTAATAGGCACTCCACAGGAACGCAAAGAAGATGAAATGAATAAAATAAAATGAATCACCCCCATTTCTCTTCTATTCTTCACTCCCATTAGAATGCCTAAAAGACACCAGATGGTGAGACACTGAGCAACGCAGGGGGCACCAGGGATGTTATTATACAAATACAAGAGCATAAGTCACCATAACCACCAGACTTGGTTGTATCTACTTATGTAACTTGTGGCTCTTTATCTTTATTATCTAATTATGTGGATTTCTAGCTACAGAAGTAATAATAATATTCTGAAAAATGACGTTCACCAGCCAATTAAAAAAAAAACACTGCTAACAGATAGTAGAGTAAGAGTAGTGCAAACTGATAGCAATAAATTCTTGCTCAGGCTTTAGTTACAGTTACTCGTCTTAGCAGACAGTTCCTTAGGAGAAGGTCCAGAATAGAATTACAATAGCTCACAATTATTTATGTAGCATGTACCAAAGTGATCTGGGACAAATTAAGAGGTTGATTTAGAAAGTTAAAAAGTTGTTTTTTTCCCAAAGAACCTCTGACTTAATTAATTAATTAATGGTCTACCTATTTTACTTATTTTCATATAAACTTCTTTGCATGCAGTTTATATAGAAGGGGAAAGAATTTGATGACTTCTAAAGTCCCTCACTACCCTGCTGGAACTTTAGGATTTTCTATCATTTGTGGACAGGATCTGTTTTTACAAATCTCCTGAAACATGAATCATGATTCTAGCTGCAAAAAAAGAAGCATTCCTGAAAGTACTTATCTCAGCCATGGCCTCAAGGCTGCCCTTGCAAAGTCTGTAAAATCTAATGAGATTATGGGAGCAAGATGGAAAGAGACTGTCAGCATCTCTCACATGAGATAATAGTAATAATTCTAAAAATGCCTTTGTCTTGTTGCAACAACTGTCATCAGAGAGTCTCACATTTTCCTTGCAGCAGCAGCATCTTTACAGACATGAATCACTCCAGAGAGCAGAAGCACAAGGCAGAGGGGAAGGTTTATATGTAGCAGCCCAAGGAGCTTAATCACTGAAGATGTACAGCTTGATGGTCGCATGATTTCAGGGATTATGGAGGAGGTTATTTGTTCAACTGCCAACTCTTTCCTAATAACCTTCTCCAATTGGGGTTCATCTAATCATTATCTGTTCGAACTATTAAGATTAATTTCTTAGCCTATGCAATCAGAAAAGAAGTCTTGCAATGTGATTCTTGGTTAATCTTGTGCCAGAAACATCAGGATCTAATGAATGGAGTCCTGGACTAAAAGCCAAGCTCACATAATTCTTTTGCCAAGTCCATCCTTGACTGACTCAATCACTATTCTTGATTAAATGGGCTCAGCAGTGAGTTTCTTCGATCTTTCAATAAATAATTAAACTTCTCTGACCTTAAATTCTTTATCTCTTAAATGAAGGGATTTTTAAAATATTGTTGTGAAGCTAAAATCTCCCCATAGACTAATCTCTCCCTGGTAGGGAAGAAAGCTTGTGAGTTAAACTGTCTTTCCCATGCCACAATATAGTGAAGGCATAAATAGCCTTTTGCCTTGACTTGTCTTATTTATTTATTCAACAAATATTTATTGATCTTCTATAGTGTCCCTGGTATTGTGGTAAGTGTCAGATACATAATGGTGATAGCTACGGTTTTGTTCCCTCCAAAACTCTTATTACAATTTAATTGCCATTGTGACAGTATTAAGAGGTAGGACCATTAAGAGGTGATCAGGCCATGAGGGATCCTCTGTCATGAATGGATTAAAGTCATACTCACAGCAGTGGGTTCATTATCATGAGAGCAGGTTGCTATAAAAGTGAGTTTGACTCTCTCTTATTCACTATCTCACCCTTTCTTGCGCTTCCTCTTCAACCATGGGATAACATAGCACAAAGGTCCTTGCCAGATGCCAGTTCCCCAGTCTTGGATTTTGAAGATCCCAGAACCAGGGGCCAAACAAATTTATTTTCTTTATAAATTACCCAATTTTTGGCATTCTGTATGGCAACAAATAATTGACTAAGACAGTGATCAAGCACAGACATAGTTACTTGTCTTGTGGAACTTACAATCTAGTGTGGGAGTCATATATGAATACAATAACCACATAAAAAGTATGATAAATACAAGGAAGAAGAAAATCATGATGCCAAGTGGGATTTGAGAAATCCTGCCCTATCTCATATACTCAAATCAAACGTTATAGTTGAACTGGTTGAGGTGGAGAGAATGGGAGAAAGAGTTTGCCATGGCTCGTAGAGGGTTTATGGCAGCCAAGCCACAGTGAATGCTGTGCCACCTTTGATGGATATTCAGACTGTCAAAATCTAAGCTGCAGCATCTCATAAATTGTGGAATTCATGTTCATGAGTAATATAGTATAGTTATCTGACTTCTCAGGAAAGAGGTGGCCACTGTGTCATCATGCCCCAAAGAGTTTCACATGACCATAAAAAGTTATCTCTCTTTGTATCAAACTGGCCACTAGATAGAACTAAAGCCCTGAGAACTTAGGACCAATGGCAATCTAAATTTTCCAATGGTTGGGGCTTGTTCTATATTCTGTGTGATTTGTGTATATTTTTTCTTTGTAGTTCCATACCCTCTGAAGATGGTTAAACAGATGATTTTTGTACAAAAATACATTTTTTCTACTTTATATAACCTATGATATATTCCAACAAATAGTCATATATGAAACACAGAAAGCAGAGTCTATTAACCTACCAATCTGTTTCTCCTCTGTTGACTGTCAGAGGTGGACATTACTATTGACTCCAGATCATGCCCATCACTGAAAATTGGTTTTCCAAAGTTTTGCAAAAGTTTTATTTGGTTCATAATCATGCACATGCTATTTTCTCTGGTACCTATACACCTACTTCCTTGTTCTCTCCTCTCCCGTTAGCCCCCAAATGACCAATTACTTGTCTATCCATCAACCCATAGGTGAAGAGATATAAAAAGAGAACACTGAGTGTTGTTTCTGCCATCACATCTGAGTATCGGGAGTAATGTCATATCAGGAGCAAAACATTCTGTCTAACACCCTTACCCTTGCTGCATTGCCTCCAACTCAAATCTCTTTGTTCTTTCTCCATTTAAGTCTGGCTTGAGTCCTGCCCTCTCTCAACTTACTCCACTCATGCTTTAGTACACCGCTTCTTGGCATGCTTTGTAGCTGCACTGCCCAATCTAACTATGCTGTGTCCTGCTGAAGGCTGACTCTGCTTCCATGGTACCTGTCTGAAGCTTCTTAACCCGCACAAGCTCCCTGTCTTCTCTCTCCCTTAGAGTCATTTTCCCATCCTTTGCCCAGCATCAGGACTCTCAATCCACAGCAATTCAATTTTCTTTACACTTTACAACTTTCTTTACACTTTTCAAAGGTTAAAAAGTGTTTCTATTATTTTTTCTGTCTTTTAAAAGTCACATTGCTTATGGAAGGAAGACATTATCAAAACATTGCAATAATTGGAAAAGATACAAAATAAAAATGTAAAAATAGCTCAATGTTGTACAGAAGAAGCAAAGTTTCACATATTGGTGACCATTCTTCAGACATTCTCTCTCTCTTAGCATAAATGCTCACATGCTTTATGAGAACAATTTTACTCGTACAGGAGCATGCAGAACAGGATGACTGGTAATTCACATGCTTCAGTGCCTGTATGCCAGTAAATCAATATCTACAGCCATGTGAGACTGGCTGCATAGACGTCTATTCTCTGTGTGTGTGTTTCTGTGTCTGTGTTTAATTATTGAGGTATATTCGGATTTTTTGGAACACTTCAATGTAGCCATCCAGGTCATCATAAAGGGTGTGCCTGCTGGTTGGTAAATCACTTGGGGTTCCCTTTTCTTCAATAACCCCACCATGTTCTAAAGTGGAACACTTGCAGAATAATGGCCCCACAAAGGTGCCCATGTCTTAATCCCCCGACCTGTCAATATGTTCTTATATGGCAGAAGGGACTTTGCAGATACAAAGTAAGGTAATAAATTTGTGTTGTTTTAAGTCCAAGTTTCTGGCAATTTGTTAACAGCAGCAGTAGAAAACTAATACATAGCCTGTCCCCAATTTCCCTCCTAATACTCTCTTAAGAGATTCTGTGAAACCATCATCACCCCTTTTGGAGACTCTTGTCCAAATGTAGAGACTGTGATCATGATGTTTAAATTCTGCCTCACAAAAAAATCTCTCACAGTTCTACAGGTAAGAGTAATCTTAACTTTGGGAAAATATTATCTTTGTGAGGTACGTGAGGAAAACAGAGAGTTCCAGTCTCATCATGGTATTAATTGAAATTACCAGGTCAGACTAACCCAGCAATACTCACATGTAGCTGATGTCGACTAGGCCTCGGGTCTGCCTGACTCTTGTCTTCCCCACAGACAGTAGGAAAAATGGACCCAGATAGTGACTATGTCTGAACCATCATAGTCTTCTTCAAAATCTTGGTACAAATCAAAAATTTTCAGGGCTATACTGCATAGATAGATATATCTTTTTAATAAAGTAGGTAAAATATTAAACATAAAACATTCTAAAGAGCAAAAGGAATTATCAATACTGAGTCAAGCACAGCAATATATCAACTATAACTGTTAGGTTATATAATCTGCTTCCTAAACTTAAGAAAATGAAGCCAGACTATCACTCAGCCTGTGAGGAGAATTGCCGTTCACTTTACAGATGAGGATCACAATGAACCATTGTATTATATCAGCTTCAAGGTTCTTTGGTTACAAGCAACTGATACAGATGCTGGCTGACTTAAGAAAACAGAAATTTTATTGCAAGGGTCTGAAGTAGCTCTTGAAAGCCATAGGGGGCTGAAGATTGAAGCTTGGAAAGGTCAGCAACCAGGGTCTGTCTGGAGACCTAAGTAGCAGGAACTTACAGAGAGAATCATTAGGGCACTGCCTGTAGGATTAAAAAAAAAGCTACGAGACTGAAAATCCTGGGGAACAGTCATGTGTTCAGCCTTAGAAAGTTGGGGAGGAGACATTGATTGACAGTTTCTAAAACATTGCTCCCAAAGGACAGACATTATTTAATAAAAATAATAACAATCGTAAATAGCCCTATAGCATTTCCCCATGGTCAGGTACCATCTCAAGCACTTCATAGACAATACACATTAGCACATTCAATGCTCACAGCAACCCTGTGAGGCTGTTTGTGTTATTGGCACCAATTTTATCTCAAAAGAAACTCATACTGAGAAGCTGGGTACTTAATTTAAGCAAAGTTACAGAGCTGGTAAATAGCCACACTGGGACTTCAATATAGTAGTGCAATTTTAGAGACTAATACCTAGCCATTGCACCATGAGGCCTTTCTGTGAATTTTCCAAGAGAAATTTGGGGTACTGTTATCAGAAGAATGTGGAATGGCTGTGGGTGGCCAAAGCAATAGTAGGATCAAACTATCATCAGCATGAATTGGGCATTAATTAATTTACTATGTGTCATAAAGTAAAATATAAGAAAACAAACACGATGGGTGGAGCCCCTACCCTCTCACAGACAACACTATTATAATACAAAGCAATACACTGAGATGCAAGCTCCATGAGAACAAGAAATTTGATGTTTTATTCAACACTTTATGCTGCACATGCATAACAGGATGAGGGTGTAGCACATACTAGATGGCTCAATCAATATTCATTTAGTAAATGAATACAACAAACATATCTAAAAAACTATTTAAATAATTTTTAAAACAGATTCAAATATGACAACTACTGGGTGTATCTTTGAGATACAAGATGTGAGGAGACAGGATAAATCATGAGAAGCTTCCTGATGTAGGTGACATCAGCCTTTGATGCTAGCTTGTAATGGCTTCCAGTGAGCAGGCAGTAAAGAGAAAAATATGGCAATCTTCACCATTAGTTTATGTGGAGAATTTTTCTAGTAAAAACCTTCTAATTAAGGAGATTAATATATAAATAATTTTCTACAGTAAGTTGGAAAGGATTTGCAAATAAAAGTTATTGATAGTGTTTTGAATATGGTTATGTAGCCTAAAGATATTCTCAAAATTGGACATATTGATGGGAGAAGAAGATGATGAAAGAGAAGATACAAAGTATAAAAGGTACATTTTAAGATCTGATTTTTTTTGGCAGTGAAATAGGTTAGGAAAAGAGGAAGCAGACTACCATTTTTCCCTATGTAAAGCTAGAACTTATTTCTGATTTTTCAATGGGCTAAAAAATCTGAGACACTACAAAAGAAGTTCCTATAGAAATCATGTCCTTTTTTTTTTTTTTTTTCTTTTAAGGTGCAGAGTTTATAGCCAGCATGCATGTCAGGGACATTTGAGCCTTGAGCCGTAGCAGTCATTCAAGGCCAGTGTCTCTCCCAAGTGGCAGATGCCCAGACAGCACCAATTTTCAAATATTTTTTTAAGAAAGCTGCCTGGTGGGTGTTCAACACAGAGAAGGAGGCCAGGGTGAAACCATAATAGAGATATTCTCATAAAGAGATTGCTAATTTATGGGCAGGAAGCAAAGAGTTGAATTAGACAGATGCTTTTTGAGATGACAGTTGTCTTCAAGAATGAGTACTAAGTTCATTTATTATATTAGTCTCCATAGATTATTGAATAGAGGCATGCCCCAGTATAATATCTAAATTTATGACCACCTGAATTTTATAAGTAGCTAGTAGCCAGAAAAATGAGTTAAAATGAAAGGCCTACAAAGCCTAAGATATTTGCTATCTGACCCTTTCCAGAAAAAGTTTGCCAAACCCATTTGCAAGTTTTCAAATTTGTCATGTTAGTAGGAAAGCAGCCATAGACAGTACATAAGCTGATGGATAGGCAATATTTGTCATGCAGAGGTTTGTGGAGCTCAGATATAGAGGAAACATAATATGAGGGCTGACAGTAAAGTTTGCGAACTCATCCTAGAAAAAGTGCTATTATTTCATACCCCATTGCTGAATTTCACCATAGTCACCTTTGAAGTACTCACCTTGGGAAGCTATGCACCTACATCAATGCCTAGTCCACCCGTTAATGCAATTTTGGAACTCTTTTTCTGGAATGTCCATCAGAGCTGTCAGCATATTACCTTTGATGTGCTGAATGTCATCCAAATGTCTTCCTTTCAATATTTCCTTCATCTTCAGGTAAAGAAAAAGTCATTGGGGGCCAGATCAGTTGAGTAGGGAGGATGTTCCAATACTATTATTTGTTTACTGACTGAAAACTCCTTCACAGACAGTACTGTGTAAGCTGGTGCATTGTCATGATACAAGGGCTCCTTCAGGACCATTTTACACACAACTTTCTCATGCCAAGATTTTCAGTTAAGATTTTCCGAACTGTTGCTCTATTGATGTTTAGTTGATCTGCCATGCTTCCCACAGTCAGTTTATGATTTTGACACATGATTTGATAAATTTTTGCAATGTTTTCATCAATTTGGCTCATTACTGGCCATCCTGACCTCTCTTCATCAGTGACACTTTCTCTTCCCTCAGTAAAACATTTAATCCATTTGTACACTGCCATTTTCTTCATGGTGTTATTCCCATAAACTTGGATTAACATGTCTCTGATTTCACTTCTGCTCTTGCCAAGTTTAACAAGAAATGTAATGTTTGTTCACTGCTCTAATTCAAGTTCCGACATTCTTGCAGTGGCGCACAATAACATGTAACAACAATAATGAATGCCACTCAGCAAGATATCACCACACATCAACATGAACACAGCTGTGAGACACTGATAAATCATAGTTATGAAATCTTACCGAGCTATTTGGTCAGTGCTATCAATACAAGAGTACGGTGACAAGCTCACGAACTTAATTGTCAAACTTTCTATATGCACTAAATTGGAAATAATGGAAAGAAGGCCAGCAAAGCAGAGAACTATAGGGCAGGGCATTGCAGCACAAGCAACAGTGCAGAAGCAGAAAAGAGAAGATACTGGATGCATTAGGCAACTTCAAGTTCGCAGTGTGGCTGGGTGGTTGGAACTTTGTTGCATATGGAGAGTAGCAACAGGTGAGGTTGAAAAGACTAGCTCTATTTTTTCAGGGATACATCCACAATGTCCAGACACTACCCCCTTGTCTGGCACAAAGCCTCTCAGGTAGCAGAGGCTCTATCAATGTTAGTTCACTCTGAAAGAACGATAGGCAGGGTCCACATCAAGAAGTAACACTGTTATTTTAGAATGAGAAAAAGAGAAGGCTATGAATGATAAGTCATAGAAACATTAGGACACTGCCACTTTTGGCCTCTGATCATGGGCAGTTTCCTGGACCTCTCTGGATCTCTAAACCTCAATTATAGTGAATGTAAAACTGAAATAATGACACCTACCTCATAGTATTGTTGCAAAGATTAAACACCGTGTGGTTTGCATAAACTGCATGGTACAAGGCCTGGCACCTAGAAGCACTCAATAAACGGCAGCAATTATTGTGAGTCTGTTTTGCTGCTGAGTTTGGCAGCATCTCAGTGTTTGATATTATATCTATTTTGGCAAGGAAAACTGAAACAGAGCTGAGGACTGTGATGGTGAAAGCAGTGTGCTGAGATTCTGTTCTGGTTTCGTCCGGGATTGTTTGTTCAGTCCTAACAGCTAGCGCCGAGTCCTCCTTTGGGACCCTGAGAAATCACCAGCCTCACGGTAACCAAAAGGCAGGCAGAAACCTGAGCGGCCAGGAGGGAGGCAGGGGCAGCCTTTGTGGAGAAAACATTTGTTCCCCTAAAGAAATCGGATGTTTGAAAAGAAAACATGCAACATTGGAGGCACAGACTCCAGCACATGCATTTTGGTTACCGCTCCCTCCAGATGGGCTCGAGGATCAAGCCAGCTACATGATATATCCTTTGCCAAGAACAAAACTCACTATAGAGAATGCTGTGTTCTCACACAAAATAATTTTTTTGTGTTATATTAAACTGGAGTTGTTTCCAATTGCCATTTTCCAGAAAGCAGGCAACCACTCTAATTCTTTATGTTTATGATGCAAATATAACTCATAATATCCATGATCAATTTGTGGTTCTGAGTGTTATTTATTATGCCTACAGGAGTGCCAGGGTTTTCCCAAGCTTTGGAAATGCAGAAGAAAGTGAGTTAAATTAAACCCAAATTGGAAAAGCTATCCTGGCAAAGAAATTATCTATATCCAAACTTAACTTTATAGGCCTCATTCCTTGGGAAGCCTGGAATAACACAGGCCCAAAAGGGAGACAAACTACAACGTGGGCAAAGCAAAATACAAAAAACAGTTAATGAAGTCACAAAAGACTCCCTGGGTCATCTTGCCCACCTTCCTGCAGCTTCTCCTCTGAGAAATAACTCTTCTAAAGCAACCTGCTCAAGGAATTCTGATGATCATCTTTCTGTTCCTCATTGCTTGACTCATTGACGTTAGTGACATTTAATCAAACTAACCAGCTTGCTATATACAACATAATTCTTGATTTGGAGTTGGCTTTAAGTGACTCTTCTTGGAAGTACTGGGAGATAATACTTTAAATTTATCTTATTTTCCATCATTGGCCTTTCTTTAAAATCAGTTTTTGGTATTTTGCTCAAACTCTTAAGATTATTTACTTTGCATCATTATTTAAATGTTTCATCCATATTTTAAAAAAGTTTAGAGATTTAAGAATTCAAGAGATACTGAATATTCTTTAAAACATAAATTAACACAGAAGTTACTTCTATGTGTTGCGATATATCCCAAGACCTCCAGTGGTTGCCTGAAATCACAAATAGTACCCAACTGCTATCAATCAAAACACATTACTGTTTGCATCTTTCTCCCACAATTGTAATGCCTTTTCCAAATGAACTAAACAATTATCAAACAATGTGGCTATAACTTTGCAGTCTGAGATGCAACAGTAAGACCAGCACCAATTTCTTTTTTCTTCACAATTTCATGGAGGATAGATTCATTCTTACCATGGATCTTAGCAACCTCAGAATACAAGTTTTTTTCTTTTCTTAAGTCTAGAACTTTCACCTTTTCACTTAAAGGAAACACTTTAAGTTTTCTCTTTAGCATACTGGAATTGACAGTATCACTAGTCTTGTCTTTAGGGCCTTTATTAAGTCAAATAATGGTCACTTGAACACAAGCACTATGACGCATGGCAGTGGTGTAACCAAGATGGCTACTAAGCAGTTATAGGGATGAGCGTGTCTAAAGCGTGGAGACCCTGAATAAAGGGAGGATTCACATATAGGTGACATATAGCTGGATGACATATAGCTGGATGAGGCCAGATTTGATCACCAGACTCCGAACAGCATGCAATCGAAAACTTATTGTTTATTTCTGGAATTTTACATTTAACATGTTCAGACCATGTTTGTCTGCTAGTAACTGAAACTCCAGAAAGCAAAACTGTAGAGAACAGGGGGACTACTCTTTGTGCATATAGCATATACATGTATATATTCATAATTTTTTTTTTTTAGTTTTTAAAGTTACAAGATAAATAAGTTTTCTCTTTTTTTTATACTTACATGAGATTTGGAGTTTTATAGACCTTTGATGTTCAAGTTATTTTACTCCATTTTTCTGGACATCCCCTCTAGCTATACTTTATGTCCAAATGCATATCTGAAAGAAATTCCACAACACTGAACGGGAGTTCCCAGGGCAATGCCCTGGAATAGAGCAACAAGAGGACATATAAAAATGATTTGACTGTACTATTTATAAGTTGTCTGCTTGGTAATACATTGGCAATGCACAAACCAGAACATCTGCACAATTCCTCTCAGAGAATGGTTATGATTGTGAAGCATGAATGACTCTCTGGCTGGCTGTCTTCACAGCATTTTACTTTACTTCATGAATTATTCTTCCCTAGTTTGTTCTCGTTTAAAAGGTGGTCCCCATTTGAAACAAAGTATTGTATCACTGTTAGACACACAGAAGAGTTGGCTTGGGTTCAAATTTCTAGTCTTCACCTAACTAGCTGTATGTCCCTTAGCAAGTCTTGAACTTTTCTGTGGCACAGTTACCTTATAAGGTAACTACCTCATTTTTATTAAACCCCATAAACATTTCATGGTCTGTAGTAAGTATTCATTGAATGCTAGATAGGATTTATTCTCCTTTCATCTTCTACTACCTCCCTCTCCATTAAATTCTTCTTCTACAAGTTCCTAAGAATGAACCTATCAATAATCTATATTATGATTAATCAATTGTTATGTTCCAGAAATACTATTTCTCTGTAGGCCAATACATAAAGACCCACTGCCTCAGTTTTTCATGATAATTTAGAAACCAGCACCATCACCACCAGATGAAGCTACTATCATTTCCCTGCTGTGATAACCAAAGAGAGATCATTATAGTTCACTATCTGCCATTGGAAAACTTCAGTATTTATCTGGTGAGGTCACTGAGGTAAGTCTAGATAAAAATATAACCCCTAAATTTCCTATGGGATCTACATTTTACAGTGATCAATTCAAACACACACACACACACACACACACAGAGAGAGAGAGAGAGAGAGAGAGAGAGAGAGAGAGAGAGAGAAAGAGAGAGAGAGAGACATATTATTCTGAAACTATGAATACTTCAACAACTGAAATAATTCTACATTCATTTTCATTAGACAGCCAATAAATATAACAGAATCTTGTCCCAAAGAAGGACAATAAGAATCATCCAATTTTTGTTCCAACTTTTTAAAACTACTTTTATAAGGGAGGATATTATTTTCTCCAAAGATATGTATATGTTGTTGGTTGAGTAGTATATTTTGGGTGCCTACGGTACATGGTCTTTACATGACTTCTTCAGCAATATACAGGATTAATGGTATCTGTGATTTTCTCAGTGACTTAGTGTACAGGTATTAGCTGAGATTATGGTGAAGTTTTGCTGGAGACTTGGACATCAGCTGAGCCAGTTTTCAGATACTGATGTGGCAGTAGTGAGGTGTGTCTGTTTTTAGTACCCAGAGAAGCTTACACTGAATCTCATGTTGGTAGTTCATGAAGGGTCAATTCTTTGGCCTCCAGGTGACTTGCTTAAAAGTGGGAATGGACCAGGAATGTGGGTGAGTTCTCAGGCCTCTGGGTAGCTGGTGCGGTGTGGGTGATGGTGGTCGTTGTTATGAAGCAACCCACTGGGACCCAAGCCTTCAGTGTTAGTGTTGAAGGTAGCTGCAATGGCAGGTTAGTCCTCAGTCCCACAGCTACTTATAGAGGAGTGATGGATACTGCCTTAAGTGTGTTTAGAAGAGCTTGGTCTCCTCTGTCTCTCCTCTGGCTGGAGAGTGGTTACAGCTACATCACTTCAAATCCAGCTCAAGAGTGGGGCACAGCCCAGCATTTAACTCTCAAATTGCTGCCAGCTGTGGAATGATGACCAAAGAGGATGAAGCCCCACTCAGGCAATAAGTAGGGCAAGAAACTTCTAAGCATGGGCCATACACATGGGTAAGGAGTCTCAGGCTTACAGTAGCCCGTAACAAGTTCCTGGATATTGTTCTAGATATGGTATTAAAGCCTGGTTTCTCTGTCCCTTCTTGACTGGACAGCGGTATTAGCCTGAACTCAGCTCAAGAGCAAGTTAAGGTCAATCATTAAACTCTCAAAATGGCATCTTGAGCCTGGGACCAGAGAGGGTGGCTTCCCTCTCAGGCAAGCTGATGGGCAAGAAGCAGTGAGGAGTGTGATCCATCATGTCTAGTCTCACAGCAGCCCATTGCAGGACAGTGAGAATTGTTCTAGATATATGAAAGACAGCCTGGTTTCCCTAACCCTCCTTGGCTTATTGGCAGTTACAGCCAGGTCAGCCCAAACTCAACCAAAGGCAGGATGCAAACCAGCATTATACTCTCAAAATGGCACCTTGCGCTTGGGAACCAGAGAGGATGGCATCTTTCCCAGTCAAGTAGCATGGGAAAGAAGCAGAGAAGAATAGAGTGCACTCATTTCTCAGTCTAAATAGCAGCCTGCACAGGGATCCTTCCAGGAATGTGTGAGAGCACGCAGTCTCCTTTCTCCCTCCCTGGAGAAGTACTGTGGCAGCAGCTTTATCTGTAGATATCTGCTGTCTAGGACACTCAAACGGGCACACAACTAAGGGTGCTCTAGGCTTAGATGCCTACAGTATTCCATGTGGGTTCCTGATATAGTTTGTTTTGCTGTTCCTTCCAAATCTCATGCTGAATTGATCTCCAGTGTTGCAGGTGAGGCCTAGTGGGAGTTGAGTAAGTCATGGGGGTGGATCCCTCTTGAATGGCCTGGTGTCATTCTCACAGTAATGAGTGAGTTCTCTTTCTATTAATTCACCTGATAACTGTACCACCTGCTCCTCTCTATTGCTTCTACTCTAGCCATGTGTCATGACTGCTTTTTCTCCAACTTGTGCAATAATTATAAGTTTCCTGAGACCTCATTAGAAGCCCAGCAGATGCCAACACCATGCAGAATTGTGAGTCAAAGTAAACCTCTCTCCTGTATAAATGACTCAAGCTCAGAATGGTCTAATATTGTTCCCTTCCTACAGCAATGTCTCTGGGCAATCTTTTGATTTTATTTTTATTTTAAAGAGGTGGGGTACAATTCAGAGTTAGCTGTACAAATGGTCGTTGTACAGGTAAAGTTTGGGACTCACTTTGGTCCCCATGTCACCTGGTTTGAGATCCAATACCTTATTGATGAAATGTGTCCTCCTGCACCCTGCTCTGGCAATTTCCCACTACTGCCAATCCCTTTCATATAGTATTATGATAATTATGCAGGGTCTGCTTATGAATGAGAACATGTACTCAGTTCTTTGTTTCTGTGATAGATCACTGAATATTACAAACTATAAATCCATCCAAGTTGCTGTGAAGTCTATAATTTTGTCTTTCGTTATGGCTGCATAATATTCCATCCTAATATTCCACATTTTTTAATCCAGTCTACTTTCAACCAACATGGTTGGTTCCATGTTTTTGCTGTGTGAATAGGGCTGCAATAAACATGTGTGCGCAGGTATCTTTTTGCAGAATGATTTGAATTCCTCTGGGTATATTCCCAAAAGGGGAATTGCTGGGTCGTATGAGGTCAATTTTTAGATCTTTTACCACATTGATCTTTTACCACGAATCGCCACATTGTTTTCCACAGAGGTTTTACTAGTTTACACTCCCACTAACAGCGTAGAAGTGTTCCCTTTTCCTTGCATCCTCTCCAGCATCTGCTGTTTTTTGAGTTATTGATGATGGCTATCCTGACTGGAGTTAGGTGGTATCTCAGGGTAGTTTTAATTTGCATTTCTTTGGTGATAAGTGAAGATGAGGATTTTTTCATGTATCTGTTGGCTGCTCATATGTCTTCTTTTGAGAGATGTCTATTGCCCACTTTTTAATAGGGCTGCTTGTTTTTTCTCTTTTTGGCATGTTTTAATTCCTTGTAGATCCTAGATGTTAGGCCTTTGTCAGATATACAGTTGGCAAATATTTTTTTTCCCTTTCTGTGGGCAGTCTTCTCACACTATTGATGGTTTTTTTGCTTTGCAGAAGCTATACAGTTTGATAAGGTCTCACTTGTCTATCTTATCTCTTATGGCATGGGCACTTGGAATTTTGATCAAGAATTGGTTGCCCATATGAATTTCTATAAGGATTTCTCCTGCATTTTCCAAGGTTCTTATAGTTTAAGGTTTTATATTTAGGTTTTTGATCCATTTAGGGTTGATTTTTGTATATGGTGATAGGTAGGGGTCTTGTTTTGATCTTCTACATATGTTCAGCCAGTTTCCCCAGCACCATTTATTGAATAAGTTCTCCTCTCCGCAGTGGTTGTTAGTGAAGGCTTGATGAAGATGAGTTGGTTGAGAAACTGAGGGTTTGCAGGTCTATATGCCTGTTCTTGTAACAATACCACACTGTTTTGATTATTGTAGCCTTATAGCAAAATTTAAAGCCCAAGACCCTACTATGTCAAGAGTTTCTCCAACAACCAATATTATAAAAGCCTGTTTCAGGGTGTGGAGCCTTTGGGGTTTCTCTTACTGTTTCTCCACATCCCGAAGCCTCTCATGGCACTCAGTCAGCCCCCAGATGGGCAAGCTGCCTTTAACCCTCTATTTCCTTACTTCTGGTGCTTCCCATCTCTCCTCTGGTAAATCTTAGTATTCTCTTTTGGATGATCTGTTGAAAATTTATACTTACTATACTGATTCCTTTCTGTGGAGGAGGCATACACTATCTGCAGCTAGTCAGCCATCTCCCAAAGTTTCTCTAAAATGTATATCTTAAAGGAATACCATATGCTTCTCAAAAATGTTGCTTTAGTTAATTTAGTTTCTAAAACTAAAATTGAACTTTTACTTATAGGACATCAATACTTTATTCCTCAGATTCAGTGGTCATAAGAGTTCCTGAGGATATTTTAGTATACTTTAATATTTATATTTAACTAAATAAGTCATGACAATACATTTTGGGAGTCTTTACTTCATTCTTTTAAATGACCATTTATTTTTCCAAAATTTGAATGAACCATAATTTGTATAATTTCTTCCTCATTGAGGGTCATTTACGTTTTACTCTTTTTTTTCTTTAGATTCAAGGGACATATGTGCACTTTTGTTACATGAGTAAATGGTGTGATGGTGATGTTTGGGCTCCTATTAAACCTGTCATCCAAATTGTGAGGATGGCACACAATAGGTAGTTTTTGAACCCTTGGCTCCCTCCCTCTCTTCCCCATTAAAGATTCCCAGTGTCTGTAATTTCGATCCTTATGCCCATGTATACTCAGTGTTTAGCTGCCACTTGTAAATGAGAACCTATGGTATTTGGTTTTCTGTTTCTATGTTAATTCACTTACAATAATGGCCTCTGGATACATCCACATTTCTTCAAAGGACATGATTTTTTTCATACTTATGGCTACATAGTATTCCATGGTATATGTGTACCATATTTTCTTTATCCAACACACCACTGTTGGATACCTAGGTTGGTTCCAAGTTTCTGCAACTGTGAATAGTGCTGCAATAAATGTAACAATGCATGTGTCTTTTTGGCAAAACAATTTATGCTCCTCAGTAGTGAGACTGCTGAGTCAAATGGTAAATCTATTTTTAGTTCTTTGAGAAATCTCCAAATAGCTTTCGGTAGAGGTTTAACTAGTTTACATTACCACCAACAGTGTATGAATGTTCCCTTTACCCCACAACCTTATCAACATCTGTTATTTTTTTTTTTACTTATTAATAATAGTCAATCTTAGTGATATTAGAAGGTAACTCATTGTGGTTTTGATTTGCATTTCTCTAATAATTAGTGATGTGGAGCATTTTTTATGTCTGTTGGTCACTTGTATGTCTTTTGAGAAATGTCTTTTAATGTTATTTGCCCATTTATTAAATGGGGTTATTTGATTTTTCCCGTCAATTTGTTTAAGTTTCTTATGGACTCTGGATATTAGCCCTCAGTCAGATGCATAGTTTGCAAATATTTTCTCCCATTCTGTGAGCTGTCTATTTACTCTGTTGATTGTTTCTTTTGTTGTGCAGAAGCTCTTCTGTTTAATTAGGTCTCACTTGTCAATTTTTGTTTTTCTTACATTTAATTTGCTTTTGAGGACACAGTCATAAGTTCTTTGCCTAGACTGATGTCTAGAACAATGTTTCTAAGGGTTTTTTTTTTTAGGTTATTTATGGTTTGAGGTCTTACTTTTAAATCTTTAATCCACTTTGAGTTAATTATTGTACATGGGGAGAAGGGGTCCAGATCATTCCTCTGCATATGGTCAGCCAGTTTTCCAAGCATTATTTATTAAATGGTTTATTGATAGAGTGTAATTTCCTAATTGTTTATTTTTGTCTATTTTGTCAAAGATCAGTTGGTTGTATATGAGTGGCTTTATTTCTGAGTTCTTTATTCTATTTTTATACCAGTACCATTCTGTTCTGGTTATCGTAGCCTTGTAGTGAAGTTTGCAGTCTAGTAATGTGATGTCTCTGGCTTTTTTCTTTTTGCTTAAGGTTACTTTGGCTATTCGAGTTCTTTTTTGCTTCCATATGAATGTAAGAATTGTTTTTTTCTAGATCTGGGAAAAATGTTGATGATAGTATGATAGGAATTTATATATTTCCTTGGACAGTATGGACATTTTAACATAGTGATTCTTTTCAATCTATAAGAATGGAATTTTTTCCACTTGTGCTTTTCAGTGTTGATTTCTTACAGTAGTGTTTTTTAGTTCTTGTCATAGAAATCTTTGAGAAAATCCTTGGTTAGATATACTCCCAGTTCTCTGTGTGTGTGTCTGGGGGGGGCTGGTGGTAAATGAGATTGTGTTCTTCATTTGGTTCTCAGCTTGAACATTGCTGGTGTGTAGAAAGAAATGCTACTGATTTTTTAACTTGAATTTTGTATCCCAAGACTTCATGGAAGTCACTTATTAGATCTAGTCTTTTGGTGAAATATTTAGGATTTTTGAAATATAGAATCATATCATTTGTGAAGAGAGATCATTTGACTTCCTTTTTTTTCTATTTGGAAACATTTCTCTTGCCTGATTGCTTTAGCACCTGCTAAATAGGAGTTGAGAGAGTAAACATTCTGGGCTTGTTCCAGCTCTTAGGAGAATTACAACTTCTGCCCATTCAGTGTGATGTTGGCTAAGTTTTTGTCATAAATGTCTTCTATTATTTTGAAGCATTTTCCTTCTATGCCTATATGGTTGAGGATTTTTATTATGAAAGATGTTGGATTTTATAGAATACATTTTCTGTATATATTGAGATAATCATGTGGTACTTGTTTTTAAGTCTGTTTATGTGATGGATAATGTTTATTAATTTGTATATATTCATCCAACCTTGCAATCCAGTAATAAAGTTCACTTTATTATAATGAAATGATATTGTTGTTGTGCTGTGGGATATGGTTAACTAGTATTTCGTTGAGGACTTTTTCAACTATGTTCATCAAGGATATTGATCTGCAGTTTTCTTTTTTTGTTGTGTCTTTGTCAGATTTTGGTATTAGCATGATATTTGCTTCATAGAATTATTTAGGGAGAATTCTCTCTTTCTTGATTGTTAGAAACAGTTACAGTAGAATTAGTATCAGCTCTGACTTTTACAGAATTTGGCTGTGAATCTGCTGGTCCAGGACTTTTTTTAGTTGATAGGTCTTTTATTACTGATTCAATTCTGTCACTCATTGTTGGTCTGTTAAGGGTTTCTTCCTGCTCCAATCATGAAAGATTGTGTGATTCCAGGAATTTATCCATTTCCTCTAGATTCTCCAGCTTACATGCATACAAATGCTTACAGTAATTTCTGAAAATCTTTTGTCTTTTGAGAGGTTGGTTGTAACATCTTCTGTTTTTCTTTGTACTCATTTGGATTCTCTCTCCTTCTCTTTTGTTTATCTGATCAGTGGTCTATCAATCTTATTTATCCTTTCAAAGAATCATCTTTTTGATCAGTTGATCCTTAATAATTGTTTTGGCCTCAATTGTGCAATAAACTTTCAATAACCACCCTCTTACATATATCCTTTTTCAAATATGAAAGTTTCTTTGTAAGAAATCTAAAAAGCAATTTTCTGGTTTAAGGAGTCTATTTGTTTTCAATATTGTAGTGAGAAATACCTAAGATAGACTTGATTGCATAAATATTAATATTTTCTAAATGGAAAAATACCATAACATATTGTAAAGAAAATAGGCTTCCCTTCCCATTTAATAATGATTTTAACAGGAATGAGTATTGAATCTCATACTTTTTTTTTTTTTTTACTCATCACTTGGGAAAGTGATCATTTATTTTCCTTTACAATGGTTATGATGTGATACAAACAGTATTGTATTTGTTAGTGATAGATTATTGTTGGATATTGTTTGTCAATTCTTTAGCATGTTTGCTCAAATATTCATAAAAGATATAGTCTTTGATTTTCCATTTTTGTATTATTTTGTTCAGGTTGTGATACTACATTGCTATGCTGACTTCCTTTACAAAAAGAATTTAGAGCTCTCTGTTTTTTAAAAAAAGTTTAAACAAATTTGGATATTTGGTGTATATTTACAGTGCCTTCACCCACTAAAGAGTTTTCTTCTATGTTTTGGAGAAAGGATTCTCACCTCAAAAACATTTTGCATTTCTTTTTAGGTTATTTTCATCACTAAATATTTCTACCTTTTATGCAGTCAGTCTTGGTGATGGAGGTTTCTTGAAATTCAATTATTTCTTCCTGGTTTTCAAACTTACTTGCATGGGGTAAATAATTTTCTAAATCTTAACATTATTTCTCTATTCTTTCCCCAATTTATATTCTAATTTTAATGTGTCATTTCTCCCTTTTCTCTTTAAATGGATTCACTATTACTTATCATATGTATTAACTCCTATTTTATATCTGTCACCTTCTAATTTTGATTATTTTATTTTTTGTCAAACTTCAGAAATGTAATGCTTTACAAATGTGTTTGTAAGCCTTTTATTCACCAGTAATTTAATTTTTTGACTCTGGGTTTTCCTCTGAGTCTATATTATGTAAAAATCTTCATTTTTGTTATTTTAAATATATTTTGAAATTTTGCTCTTCATTTAATAAAACTCAAAATAGTTTAAGGTCCAATTTTTATATTAACAGGTGTTGGGACTTTTGTATTATACTATTTATTTTTGGTTTATTCAATTGAGGCAAAAAAAGTATATTTGAATCTATTCTATACAACTTTCACTATTTTAGAATGTCTTGGTTATATTTTAAAGTCTAACATGTGGTAAAATTTATAAATACTGCATGTGTATTGCCATAGAATATATATGTATGTTTGTGTGTGTGAAAAAGAGAAGAAATATATTATATCGATTATTTAGTTTCTGAGCTATTCTTAATTGCTTTTTCCCTCCTAATCTACTGAGACATTTACATTAAAGACTCTAGATTTTAGTCAACAATACTGTGTGCTATTAATCTTTCTTCGACAGCAGTCTTTTATTTTAATTTTGCACTTGGCCTTTAAAGTAAAGTAGCTAATACTCATGCTTTACAAAACATGTTACAAAAAAGAATGCATACCTCGGCATAGAATTATTAGGTGACAGGGTAAGCATATGTGTAACTCTCTTAGGTACTACCAAACTGCTTTCAATACAATTGTACCAATTTACGATACCTGCTGGAATATATGAGAATTCCAGTTGCCAACTCTTACCAAATCTGAATTTCCTTCCTTTTAAATCTTATGCGTACAGATTAATTAATTTGCATTTTCTGATGACTAAGAAAAGTTATCATCTTTTCATATGTTTATTAATAATTTGGATATCCTCTTATTAAGTGCCAGCTAAAGTAATTTTGTCCATTTGCTTATTGTGCTGCCTGTCTTTTGTTTCTTTCTTGTTATTTTTAAAATTCATAATATATTCTGAACACAATTAATTAGTCTGTGTGTGTGTAGAAGTATTTGCCTTTTCACACTTGTACATATATATTTTAGATTAAAATATGATCCAAAATTAAAGACACAAAGAAAGAAAAATAATGCAGGAATGGGAAAGCCTTGGTATAAGCGCCAAATATCTTTACATAGAAACTATGGATATGGTTACAGAGCAGATACTATATGTTATGTTCTGACCATTATTACTAAAAATATTACACATAAATTAAAAAGGAAAATACTTGGAGTATTTGAATCTTTTTCTTTCAATAGATTTACTACTATGGTTGGGTTATATCTATTATCCTAATTCTTTTTTCTCATTTGACCCACCTGTTTTGTTTTTCTTTAGTCTCCTATCTTGTATTTCTGAAATTCATTAAACATTTTCATTTTTTATATGTTAATTTGTTAAGTATATAGTATCTTACTATTCTATTATGCTACATTAGCTATCAAAACAGAATCCTTAACTTACCACAGTCTAAAATAATTTGTTTTTCTGCTACAATTTTTCTGGTACTCCTAGAAAGTTAAAACACCTTAATTCCATATTCCTCTTTGCATTATTGTGACATCATTTTCATTCTACATAGTTTCAGTCCCACAAAACATTAATATTACTTTCATTGTTTTGTGTAGTTAGTAGGCATTTAATATTTATTTTGCTTATACACATTGATTTTTTCAATTGTTATTTTATTTTGCATTTTTAAAAATTTCCCTCTATGATTATTTTCCTTCTGTCTGAAGAATCCTCTATTATTTGGGTATTCTGTAAGCAAGTTCTCTTTTATCCTGATCTTTTTTTGTTGTTGTTGTATTTTCATTTTTTATATTTTCGCTGGGTATATAAATAACTTCTGCAAGTTATTTTCTTCCACTAATTTAAGAATGTCATTTTGCGGTGTTCTGGCTCCCATGATTTTTGTGGCAAAGTCAGGGGTAAGTCTTATTGCAGCTTCTTCTTCTTCTAGATGTCATTGTCAAAAGAAGCCAATTCTTCTGCAAATGCTCATAGCCTACTGCTTTGTCACTTTTAGAACCCCAGTCAGATCAAATAATTTTTTGGGGAAAAAAATAAATCTCTGCCAAAAGGAACAGTCATATCAGCTACTTAAGAGGATGTAATTTTTCTCATGTCATCATATGTGTGCCATATCATTGAAAATGATTCTTTTTTTCACTCTCCTTTGCACAGTGAAGGAAATCTCTTTTCCTAGAATTTTCACAGTACTTTGGAATTGACTAATGCCTATGTCATTTAGGAAAGGGCAAGTGCTTTCATTTCCCAGCATTATTGATTTTTAAATATCAAAAAACATTTAAACTATATTGTTGAATATTTATTTTTTTCTATTTTGCATTTTTAATTTTAAAAAATTATACTTTTGTGAGGCACGGTGGCTCACATCTGTAATCCAAGCACTTTGGGAGGTGGAAATGAGAGGATTGCCTAAGCCCAGGGGTTCAAGACCAGCCTGGACAACTTAGCATGACCTTGTCTCTACAATAAATCAAAAAAATTAGCCAGGCATGGTGGTACACACATGTGGATCCATCTACTTGGAAGACTGAGACTGAAGGATCACCTGAGCCCAGCAGTTGGCTGTGAGCGTGCCACTGCATACCAGCCTTGGGGTGACAGAATGAGATTCCTATTCAGCAACAACAAAAAAGGCAATTTTTACATATCTGACCTTTAAAATTTTCTCATCTGTCTTAACATTTTCCAAATTCCCCCTTTCCTAATGCATAATTTGGATTTTTCATTAGCAAAATTTAATGTATTCTGTACATTTTATATCTATATTTTGTATTCCCTCTCCAAACAGCCAATAATTGTTATCTAAAAGCTTAACATATATATTCTACTTTAGAGAATAGTTATACTATTTCCACATTTTCTTTATACTTTACAACTTTCTTTTTTTATATATCAATATTTTTAATTTTGATATTGTAGGGTACAGTTTAGGCTTAAGTATACAAATATGCTTTGTTCAGGCACCCTTGTTGATAAGGGGTGTCTCCCCGTCCCCAAACAGATATTGACTACCCTTAATCCCACCTCCCTTCCCCTCCCACCCATAGTTTCCCACCACTGTCAGTTTTTTTTTTTTTTATAGTATTGTGGTGGATGTTCAAGGTCCGCAATATGAGTGAGAACATGTGATACTCAGATCTTTGTTTCTGTGAGAGATCACACAGTATTATGGACTCTAGCTCCATCCAGGTTGCTGCAAAGTTCATGATTTTGTTCTTTTTTATGGTTGTGTAGTATTCCATTGTGTATATGTACCACATTTTTTTAATCCAGTTATCTTTTGATGGACAGTATGGTTGATTCCAGGTTCTTGCTATTGTGAACAATGCTGCGATAAACATACATGTGCAGGTATCTTTTTTATAGAGTGATTTGAGTTCTTCAGGGTATATTCCCAGTAGAGGGATTGCGGGGTCATATGGGAAGTTGATATTTAGAGCTTTTAGGAATCACCACATTGTTTTCCACAGAGGTTGCCCCAGTTTGCACTCCCACCAACAGTGTAGGAGTGTTTGCTTTTCACCACACCCTCTCTAACAACTGTTATTTTTTGAGTTATTGATAATTGCCATTCTGGCTGGAGTTAGGTGGTATCTCAGTGTGGCTTTGATTTGCAACTCCTTGATGATTAGTGAGGTTGAACATTTCTTCATGTCGGCTGCTCAGATGTCTTCCTTTGAGAAGTGTCTGTTCATATTTTTTGCCCACTTTATAATGGGGTGGTTTGTTTTTTTCTTTTCAGCACATTTGAGTTCCTTGTAGATCCAAGATGTTAAGCCTTTGTTGGACCTGGAGTTGGCAAATACTTTTTCCCAGTCTGTAGGCTGTCTCCCTGCTCTCTTGATGGTTTCTTTGGCTTTGCAGAAGTTTGTCAGTTTAATGAGGTCCCATTTGTCTATCTTATCTCTTATGGCCTGTGGGTTTCGGGTTTTGTTCAGGAATTGGATGCCAGTTCCAATTTCCATAAGGATATGTCCTGCATTTTCTCAGGTTCTTATGGTTTGAGGTTTTACATTTAGGTCTCTGACCCATTTAGAGTTAATTTTTGTGTATGGGGATAGATAGGGGTCTTGTCTGAGTCTTCTGCATGTGGTGAGCCAGTTTTCCCAGCACCATTTACTGAATAGGTTCTCCTCTCCCCAGTGGTAGATGGTGGAGGCTTTGTCGAAAATGAGTTGGTTGAGAAATTGAGGTTTACCTTCTGGAATCTCAATTCTATTCCATTGGTCTATATGCCTGTTTTTGTACCAATACCAAGCTGTTTTGATTATCATAGCTTTATAGTAAAGTTTGAAGTCTGGTAATGTGATACCGCCTGCTTTGTTTTTTTTTTGTTGTTGTTGTTTTTTTGCTGAGGATTGTTCTGCCTATTCTTGGTTGTTTGTGTTTCCATATGAATTCCTGTATTGTTTTTTCTAGGCCTGAGAAGAATGCTGCTGGTAATTTGATGGGTATTGCACTAAATCTGTAGATTGCCTTAGGTAGGATGGACATCTTCACAATGTTGATTCTTCCAATTCATGAGCATGGGATATTTTTCCACTTATTTGTGTCATCTTTGATTTCTTTGAGCAGTGTTTTGTAGTTTTCATTGTAAAGCTCTTTCACGTCTCTGGTTAGGAAGATGATAAAGTATTTCATTTTTTTGTGGCTATTGTGAATGGAATTGTGTTTTTTATTTGAGTTTCTGTTTGTTTATTATTGGTGTAAAGAAATGCGATTGTCTTTTGCACATTTATTTTATATTCTGAGACTTTGCCAAAGGACTTCATCAGTGTAAGGAGGTTTTTGACAGATTCTCTTGGGTTTTCAAGGTAAACGATCATGTCATCTGCAAAGAGAGATAGCTTGACTTCCTCTTTTCCTGTTCAGATACCCCTGATTACCTTCTCTTGTCTGATTCCTCTAGCCAGGACTTCCAATACTATATTGAACAGGAGGGGTGAGAGTGGGCATCCTTGTCTTGTTCCAGTTTTCAGGGGAAATGGTTCCAATTTTTATCTGTTTAGGAGTATGCTGGCTGTGGGTTTCTTGTAGATGGCTTTTACTAATTTGAGGTATGTTCCCCATATGCCTAGATATTCGAGTGTTTTTATCAAGAAGGGGTGCTGGATTTTATCAAAAGCTTTTCTGCATCTAATGATATAATCATGTGGTTTTTGTTTTGACATCTGTTGATGCATTTAATTACATTTATGGTTTTACAAATGTTAACCCAGCTTTGCATTTCAGGGATGAAGCCTACTTGGTCATGATGGATGATTTTTAAGATGTGTTGTTGAATCCAGTTTGCTAGGATCTTATTGAGAATTTCAGCATCTATGTTCATCAAGGATATTGGCCTGTAGTTCTCTTTTTTTGTTGGGTATTTACCTGGCTTGGGTATCAATGTGATGTTAGCTTCGTAAAATGATTTGGGTAGAATTCCATCTTTCTCAATCGCCTGGAATACCTTCAGTAGGATTGGTAACAGCTCCTCCTTAAATGTCTTGTAGAATTCTGCTGGAAAGCCATCTGGACCCGGGCTTTTTTTTTTGTAGATAGTTTTCTTATTACATAGTCAATTTCCTTGATTGTTATTGGTCTATTTAGGGTCTCAATTTCTTCTTGTTTCAACCTAGGCAGGTTGTGTGATGTCAGAAAGTCCTGCATTTCCCTAAGGTTTTCAAGTTTGTTTCCATACAAGTGTACATTGTAGTCTCTAACGATCTTTTGTCTTTCTTCAGGGTCAGATGTGACTTCTTTTGTGTTTCTGGTTGTGCTTATTTAGGTTTTTTCTCTCTTTTTCTTGGTCATTCTAGCTAAGGGATCATCAATCTTGTTTATCCTTTCGTAGAACCAGTTTTTTGTTTCATTGATTTTTTGTATTATCTTACAACTTTCTTAATAGATTTATGTAAGTAATGTGTGTACATTTTTCCTTACTTTCTTATGTTCCTTTGTAACTCACTAACCATTAGCAACCTAGCTTCATAAGATGCAATTTTTAAAAAAATTAGGGTATAAATATACCTAGTAAAATTTTGTTTTCACAAATACATACACCTATGTAACCACTGTGAGATATAAATATTTTATATCTCAATTGAGATGTAAAATATTTATTGTGATAACTCTAGAAAGTTTCTTTTGTGCCACTTTCCTGTCAATCCTATTTGTGCTATTTTGAGATAGAATTTAGATACAGTAAATTTCACCAGTTAGAAGCACAGTTTGGTAAATTTTAGTAATAGTGTACAAGAATGCAACCACCACCCTAAAACATTGCCTTGTGCCTCTTTGTAGTCAAGCCAATTTCCTAAGCCCTAATCCTAGGCATCTACTGATGTGTTTTCTGTCACTACAGTTCAGCTTTTTCTAGAATTGTATAGAAGTGGAATTATGTAGTTATGTTTATCTTTCATTTAGCATGTTTTTAATAACTTTACTCTGACATATTTTATATATCACAGAATTCATCCATTTCAAATGTATAATTAGGCAATTTAAATAAATATACTGAGTTATGCAATGACCACCATAAATAAGTTGTAGAATATTTTCATCACCCCAGTAAAATCCTTTATGCCCATTATTAATTATCCCATTCCTATCCTCTGTCCTAAGCAATTATGAATTGTGCTATGATAAACATGTGGGTGCAGGTGTCTTTTTTATATATCAACCTCTGTTCCTTAGGGTAGATACCTAGTAGTAAGATTACTAGATCATATGGTAAGTTCTTTGAGTTATTTCCATACCACTTTCCATAGAAGTTGTACTAATTTTAACTTCCATCCACAGCGTATAAGTGTTCCCTTTTCTCTATATCTGTGCCTGCATCTATTGTTTTACTGTTTTTTTGATGTTTTCATAATGGTCATTCTGACTGGTATAAGGTGGTAGCTCCATGTGGTTTTAATTTGCATTTCCTTCGTGATAAGTAATGTTGATCACTTTTAAATATGTTTGTAGGCCATTTGTAAATTTTTTGACAGATGTCTGTTCATGTCATTTACCTACTTTTTATGGGGTTATGTGCTTTTTTTCTTACTGATTTGTTTTAGTTCTTTGTAGATTCTGGATATTAGTCATTAGTCAGATGCAAGGTTTGGAAATATCTTTCCCCATTCTGTAGGCTGCCTGTTTGCTCTATTGAGTATTTATTTTTCTGTGCAGAAATGTTTTAGTTTAATTAAGTACTACTTATTTATTTTTGTTTTAGTTTCATTTGCTTTTGGAGTTTTAGCCAAAATTTCTTTGCCTTGGTTGATGCCCATGGTGTTTTTTCTAGTTTTTTGTCTAGGATTTTTATGGCTTCAAGTCTAACATTTAAGTCTTTAATCTATCTTGAGTTAATTTGTGTAGATGAGGAGCTAATTTTTCTGCATGTAGCTATCCAGTTTTCTAAGCACCATTTTGGAACAGGGTGCTATTACACAGTGTATATTTTTGTCTGCTTTGTCAAAGATCAGTTGTACTAGTTATTTGGGTTTATTTCTGGAGTCTCTGTTTGGTTCCATTGGTCCATGCGTCTGTTCCTGTACCAGTACCTTGCTGTTTTGGTTACTGCACCCTTGTAGTATAAATTTGAAATAAGAATGTGATGCCTCCAGCTTTGTTCCTTTTGTTTAGGATTGCTTTGGCTATTCTGGCTTTTTTTTTTTTTCTTTTTTCTTTTTTGGTTCCATATGAATTTTAGGTTTGTTTTTTCTGTTTCTGTGAAAAATGACAGAGGTAGTTTGATAGGGATTGCATCAAAACTGTAGATTACTTCGGATAATATGGTCCTTTTAATACTGTTGATTCCTCCAATCCATGAACATGAAATGATTTTCTATTGTTTGTGTTCTTTACAATTTTTTTTTTTTTTTGAGTTGGAGTCTCACTCTGTCACCCAGACTGGAGTGCAGTGGCCGCTCCCACCCACCACAGCCTCTACCTGCTGGGTCCAGCGATCCTTCCACCTCAGCCTTCCAAGTAGCTAGAACTACAGGCATGCGCTACCACACCCAGTTAATTTTTGATTTTTGTTGTAGAGATGAGGTCTTTCCAAGTTGCCCAGGTGGGTCTCAAACCCGTGGGCTCAGGCAATCCACTCACCTCAGCCTCCCAAAGGCGCGGGATTACAGGCTGAGCCACCGAGCCCAACTGACTCTTTACAATTTCTTTAATCATTGTTTTGTAGTTCTCCTTGTATGTTTCCAAGAATGTATCCATTTCCTCTTGATTGTCAAGTTTGTTTGCTTAGAGGTGTTTATAACAGTCTTGGATGATCTTTTGAATTTCCATTGTATCAGTTGTAATTTCACCTGCTTCATTTCTGATTGAACTAATTTGAGTCTTCTCTCTTTGTTTTTCAATTAATCTAGCTAGTGGTCTATCAATTTTGTTTATCTTTCCAAATAACCAACTTTTGTTTCATTGATCCTTAACACATTTTAAAAATTTCAATTTCGTTTAGTTCTGCTCTGATCTTCATTGTTTCTTTTCTTCTGCTACCTTTCAGTTTGGTTTGTTCATGTTCCTTGAGGTGTGATGGTCAATGTTTTATCTTTCAGTCTTATTAATGTAGGCCTTGAACACTATAAATTTTCACCTGAGCACAGCTTTGGCTGCATCCCAGAGGTTTTGATAATTTGTTTCATTATTGTCATTCACTTTAAGAAAGTTTTAAATTTCCATCTTGTTCGCTATTGACTCAAGGATCATTATGGGACAAATTGTTTAACATCCATATCTTTGTTTGGTTTTGCAATTTCTTCTTTCAGTTAATTTCTAGTTTTATTCCATTATGGTCTGAGATGATGCTTGATATGATTTTAATTTTTTTTAATGTGTTGAGATTTGATTCGTGCCTGATCATAGGGTCTGTCTTGGAGAATGTTCCATGTGTTTATAAGAAAAATGTGTATTCTGTAGTTTTGGGATGGAATTTAAAAAATTTTTTATTTTAAAGATGTGGGGTACAATTCAGGGTTAGGTATACTAATGTTCATTATGTAGGTACTATTGTTGATGAGGTGTGCCCCTCTCACCTGGCAGATTCCCTCAATTGCCAATACCACCCCCTCTCCCCTGGCAGTCTCTCACTACTGCAAATCTCTTTCTTATAGTATAATAATTGTTCAAGGTTCGCTATGAGTGAGAATATATGTTACTCTGTTCTTTGTTTTTATGATAGATCACTGAATATGATAGACTCTAAATTCATCCAAGTAGCTGCAAAGTGTATATGTTTCTCCTTCTTTATGGCTGCAGAGTATTCCATCGTGTATATGTACCACATTTTTTTTTTTTTTTGAGTTAGAGTCTCACTCTGTCGCCTAGACTGGAATGCAGTGGCCACTCCTGGCCACCGCAGCCTCGACCTGCTGAGCTCCGGTGATCCTTCTGCCTCAGCCTTCCAAATAGCTGGAACTACAGGCGCACACTACCATGCCTGGCTGATTTTTTGATTTATTGTAGAGACGAGGTCTCGCTGCCCAGGTGGGTCTCGCACCCACGGACTCAGGCAATCCACTCACCTCAGCCTCCCAAAGGCGCGGGATTACAGGCTTAGCCACCGAACCCGGCCCAAGTTTTATACAGTCCAGTTTCAATGAGCAGCATGGTTGGTTCCATGTTTTTGCTATTGTAAATAGCACTGCAATAAACATGTGTGTGCATGCATCTTTTTGCAGAATGATTTGAGTTCCTCCAAGTATATTCACAATAGTGGGATTGCTGGGTCATATGGAAGGTCAATTTCTAGCTCTTTCAGAAATCGCCACACTGTTTTCCAAAGAGTTTGCATTAGTTTGAATTTCCACCAGCAGTGTAGAAGCATTCTTTTTTCTCCACATCCTCACCATCATCTGTTGTTGTTTGTTTTATTAATGATGGCCATTCTTACTGGGGTTAGGTGGTGTCTCAGTGTAGTTTTGATTTGCATTTCTCTGATGATTAATGAGGCTGAGTACTTTTTCGTGTGTCTATTGGCTGACCGTGTATCTTCTTTTGAGAAGTGTCTATTCATGTTTTTGCCCACTTTTTAATGAGGTTGTTTTTTTTTTTCCTTCAGCACATTTAAGTTCCTTGTAGATCCTAAATATTAGGCCTCTGTCAGATATACAGTTGGCAAATACTTTTTCCCATTCTGTTGGCTGTCTCATCAGTCTCTTGATGGTTTATTTTGCTTTGCAGAAGCTTTTCAGTTTGATGAGGTCCCATTGTCTATCTTATCTCTTATGACATGGGCACTTGAGGTTTTGATCAAGAATTGATTGCCAGTTCCAATTTCTATAAGGGGGTCTCCTGTGTTTTCTAAGATTCTTATAGTTTGAGGTTTTACATTTAGGTCTTTGATCCATTTAGAGTTTATTTTTGTGTACAGGTGATAGGTAGGGGTCCAGTTTCAATCTTCTGCATGTGATCAGCTAGTTTTCCCAGCTCCACTTACCGAATAGGTTCTCCTCTCCCCAGTGGTTGTTGTTGGAGGCTTTGTCAAAGATGAGTTGGTTGAGAAATTGAGATTTTGTTTCCAGAATCTCTATCCTGTTCCATTGGTCCATATACCTATTCTTGTGCCAATGTCAGCCTGTTTTAATTATTGTATTCTTATAGTAAAGTTTGAAGTCTAGAAGTGTGATACCTCCTGCTCTGTTTCTTTTGCTAAGGATTGTTTTCGCTATCTGTGGTCATTTATGTTTCCATATGAATTTCTGTATTGTCATTTCCAGGTCTGAGAAGAATGATGTTGGTAATTTAATGGGTATTGCGTTGAATCTGCAGATTGTCTTTGGTAGCATGGACATATTAACAATGTTGATTTTTTCAATTCATGAGCATAGAATGTTTTTCCATTAGTTCGTGTCTTCTTGGATTTCTTTGAATGGTGTTCTGTAGTTCATTGTAAAGGTGTTTCACTTCTCTGGTTAGGAGGATGCCATGGTATTTCATTTTATTCTAGGCTATGATGAGTGGGATTGTGCTTTTTATTTGGTTCTCCACCTGTTGGTGTATATGAATGCGACTGGCTTTTGCATGTTTAATTTGTACCCTGAGACTTTGTCAAAGTCCTTTGTCAGTGAAACAGGTTTTTGACAGATTCACTAGGGTTTTCAAGATATAGGATGGTGTTGTCACCAAAGAAGGATAACTTAACTTCCTCTTTTCCTATTTGGATACCCCTGATTGCTTTGTCTTGTCTAACTGCTCTAGCTAGGACCTCCACCACAATGTTGATTAAGAAGAGTGAGAATGGGCAGCCTTATCTTATTCCAGATTTCAGGGGAAATGTTTCCTGTTTCTGTTCATTTAGCAATATGCTAGCTATGAGTTTATCATAGATGTCACTTACTATTTTGAGATATGTTATTTCTATACGTAGGTGTTTGAGGATTTTTATCAAGAAGGAATGCTTAATTTTAACAAAAACTTTTTCTACATCTAATGATATAATCATGTGCTTCTCTTTTTTTTTTTGCATTTGTTGATGTATTTAATTAAATATATGGTCTTGTGAATGTTCAACCAACCCCATATCCTGGGGATGAAACCTACTTGGTCATGGTGGATGATTTTTGAGATGTGTTGTTGGATCCAATTTGCTAGAATCTTGTTGAAAATTTTTGCATCTATGTTCATAAGGGATATTGGCCTGTAGCTCTCTTTTTTTTTGGATCTTTCCTGGTTTGGGTATCAGCATGATGTTAGCTTCATGAGATGGTTTGGGGAGAATTCCATCTTTCTCAATTGCCTGGAATACTTTCAATAGGATTGGTATCAGTTCCTCCTTGTACATTTTGTAGAATTTTGCTGGAAAGTCATCCATCCAGGGCTTTTTTCATTTTTTTGTAGGTAGTGTTCTTAAGACAGAGTCAATTTTCTGGTTTGTTATTGGTCTGTTTAGTGTCTCAATGTATTCTTGTTTCAACCTGGGAGGCTGTATGATGTCAGAAAGTTCTCCATTTCACTCAGGTTATCAAGGATGTTTCCATACAAGTGTGCCTAGTAATCTGTGATAATCTTCTATTTTTCTTTGAGGTCAGCTGTGACTTGATTTTTTGCATTTCTGATTGTGTTTATTTGTACTTTTTCTTGGTCATTCTGGCTATGGTCCATCAACCTTGCTAATTCTTTCAAAGAATCAGCATTTTGATTTGTTGATGTTTACTATGGTATTTTTGTCTTCTATGTCCAGATTTTGGGCTCTTACTTTGGTGATCTGGATTCTTCTGCTAAAATTAGGGTTTTGGTGGTCTTGTCTTTTCAGCTCCCTTCAATGACTTGTTAGGCTGTTAGTTTGTGACCGTTCCATTTTCTTGATGTATGTTCACAGAGATATAAATTCCCCTCATAAAACTGATTTCATGGCATCCCAGAAGTTTCAGTAATATGTTTCTCCATTTTCATTTGTTTCTAGTAATCTTTTTTTTTTTCATTTCATTTCATTTTTCTTTTCTTTTTTTTTAATCAATATTTTTTATTATGATGTTGTGGGGTACAGTTAAAGTTTAGGCATATTAATACATTTCATTCAGGCACCCTGTTGATAAGAGGTGTTTCCCCATCCCCAGACAGATATTTGCTACCGTTGATCCCATCTCCCACCCCCCCATAGTTTCCCACTACTGTCAGTCATTTTCTTACAATATTACAATGGATATTCCAAGGTCCATTATATGAGTGAGAACGTGTGATACTAGGATCTTTGTTTCACTCAGTATTATAGACTCTAGTTCCATCCAGGTTGCTGCAAAATTCATGATTTTGTTCTTTTTTATGGCTCCATATAATTCCATCATGTATATGTACCACATTTTTTAATCCAGTCCCCTTTTGATGGACAGCATGGTGGGTTCCAGGTTCTTGCTATTGTGAACAATGCTGCGATAAACATTCGTGTGCAGGTATCTTTTTGATAGAGTGATTTGAGTTCTTCAGGGTATATTCTCAGTAGAGGGATTGCGGGGTCATATGGGAGGTTGATATTTAGAGATTTTAGGAATCGCCACACTGCTTTCCACAGAGATTGCACTAGTTTACACTCCCACCAACAGTGTAGAAGTGTTCCCTTTTTGCCACACCCTCTCCAGCAGCTGTTATTTTTTGAGTTATTGATAATTGCCATTCTGATTGGTGTTAGGTGGAATCTCAGTGTGGTTTTGATTTGCATCTCCCTGATGATTAGTGAGGTTGAACATTTCTTCATGTGTCTGTTGGCTGCTCAGATGTCTTCCTTTGTTAAGTGTCTATTCATATCTTTTGCCCATTTTATAATGGGGTTGTTCGTTTTTTTCTTTTCAGCATGTTTGAGTTCCTTGTAGATCAAAGATGTCAAGCCTTTGTCTGACCTGGTGTTGGCAAATACTTTTTCCCAATCTGTAGGCTGTCTCCCTGCTCTCTTGATGGTTTCTTTGGCTTTGCAGAAACTTGTCAGTTTAATAAGGTCCCACTTGTCTATCTTCTCTCTTATGACCTGTGGGTTTCGGGTTTTGTTCAGGAATTGGAGGCCAGTTCCGATTTCCATGAGGGTATGTCCTTCATTTTCTAAGGTTCTTATGGTTTGAGGTTTGACATTTAGGTCTCTGATCCATTTGGAGTTAACCTTTGTGCATGGGGATAGATAGGGGTCCTGTTTCAATCTTCTGCATGTGGTCAGCCAGTTTTCCCAGCACCATTGACTGAATAGGTTCTCCTCTCCCCAGTGGTAGATGGTGGAGGCCTTTTGCAGGTGAGTTGGTTGAGAAATTGAAGTTTTGCTTCTGGAATCTCAATTCTATTCCATTGAGCTATATGCCTGTTCCTATACCAATACCAAGCTGTTTTGATGATTGTAGCTTTATAGTAAAGTTTGAAATCTGGTAATGTGATACCACCTGATTTGTTGTGTTTTTTTTGCTGAGGATTGTGCTGGCTATTCTTGGACGTTTGTGTTTCCATATGAATTCCTGTGTTTGTTTTTTTTTTCTACATCTGAGAAGAATGTTGCTGGTAATTTGAAGGGTATTGCATTGAATCTGTAGATTGCCTTAGGTAAGATGGATATCTTCATGTTGATTCTTCCAATCCATGAACATGGGATAATTTTCCACTTGTTTGTGTCATCTTTGATTTCTTTGAGCAGTGTTTTGTAGTTTTCATTGCAAAGGTCTTTCATGTCTCTAATTAGGAAGAAGCCAAGGTATTTCTTTGTGTGTGTGTGTGTGGCTATTGTGAATGGAATTGTATTTTTTATTTAGGTTTCTGTTTGTTTATTATTGGTGTAAAGAAATGCAATTGTCTTTTGTACATTTATTTTGTATCCTAGGATTTTGCCAAAGGCCTTTATCAGTGTAAGGAGGTTTTTGACAGATTCTCTTGGGTTTTCAAGGTACACAATCATATCATCTGCAAAGAGAGATAACTTGACTTCCTCTTTTCCTATTTGGATACCCCTGATTGTCTTCTCTTCTCTCATTGCTCTAGCCAGGATTTCCAATACTATATTGAACAGGAGGGGTGAGAGTGGGCATCCTTGTCTTGTTCCAGTTTTCAGGAGAAATGGTTCCAATTTTTGTCCATTTAAGAGTATGCTGGCTGTGGGTTTCTTGTAGATGGCTTTTACTATTTTGAGGTATGTCCTCCGTATGCCTAGATGTTCGAGGGTTTTTATCATGAAGGGGTGCTGGATTTTATCAAAAACTTTTTCTGCATCTAATGATATATTCATGTGGTTTTTGTTTTGATATCTGTTGATGTATTTAATTACATTTATGGTTTTACAAATGTTGAACCAGCCTTGCATCCCAGGAATGAAGTCTACTTGGTCATGATGGATGATTTTTGAGATGTATTGCTGAATCCGGTTTGCTAGGATCTTGTTGAGAATTTTAGCAACTATGTTCATCAAAGATATTGAACTGTAGTTCTCTTTCTTTGTTGGATCTTTACCTGGCTTGGGTATCAATGTGATGTTGGCTTTGTAAAATGATTTGGGTAAAATTCCATCTTTTTCAATCGCCTGGAATACCTTCAGTAGGATTGGAAGCAGTTCCTCCTTAAATGTCTTGTGGAATTCTGCTAGAAAGCCATCTGGACCAGGGATTATTTTTGTAGGTACTTTTCTTATTATGTAGTCGATTTCCTTGATTGTTATTGGTCTATTTAGGGTCTCAATTTCTTCTTGTTCCAAGCTAGGTAGGTAGTGTGATATCAGAAAGTTCTCCATTTCCTTAAAGTTTTCAAGTTTGTTTCCATACTGTAGTAATGTCTAATGATCTCTTGTATTTCTTCAGGGTCAGATGTGACTTCACCTTTTGTGTTTCTGATTGTGCTTATTTGGGTTTTTTCATTTTTTCTTGGTCAGTCTAGCTAGGGAACCATAGATCTTGTTTATCCTTTCGAAGACCAGCTTTTTGTTTCATTGATTTTTTGTATTATCTTTTTGTCTTCTATGTCCTGAATTTGGGCTTTTATTTTGATCTGGATTCTTCTGCTGAAATTAGGGTTTTTGTGGTCTTGCTTTTCCAGCTTGCTTAGGTGGCTTGTTAGGCTGTTAATTTGTGTTCCTTCCATTTTCTTCATGTGTGTTTGTAGGGATATAAATTCCCCTCTTACTACAGCTTTTAAGGCATCCCAGAGATTTTGATAAGATGTTTCTTCATTTTCATTTGTTTCCAGGTATCTTTTGATCTGTGTTTTGATTTTATCACTGACCCAGGAGTTGTTTAGCATCATGCTGTTTAGTGTCCATGTCTTTGTGGGTTTTGGGGGGACCTTGTTGGTATCAATGTTTATTTTTATTCCACTGTGGTCTGAGAAGGTGCATGGTAGAATTTCGTTCCTTTCAAATTTGCTTATGCTTGATTTATGGCCAATTATGTGGTCGATCTTAGAATACATTCCATGTGGTGATGAGTAGAATGTGTATTCTGTGGTCTTTGGATGGTGTGTTCTGTAGGTATCAATTAAGTCCATTTGGTCTCAAACATTGAGGTTTGAGATCTCCTTGCTGATTTTTTGTCCTGATGATCTGTCTAGGGTTGTGAGTGGGGTATTAAAGTCCCCAGTTATGATGGTGTTAGAGTCAATATCTTTCTTTAGTTTTCCTAGAAGTTGCTTTACGAAAGTTGGCGCACCTATGTTGGGTGCATATATGTTTAGGATAGATATTTCTTGTTGATGGAGTGAACCTTTTATCATTATGTAGTGGCCCTATGTATCTTTTTTAATTTTTGATAGCTTAAATGGTATTTTGTCTGAAATTAGGATCTCCGACTCCTCTTTTCTTTTGTGTTCCATTCACCTGAAAATTTCTTTCCCATCCTCTTACTTTGAGTCCATGTATGTCCTTTCTAGTGAGATGGGTCTCTTGAAGGCAATATATTGTTTCCTGGTGATATTGTATCCATTTTGCCATTCTATGTGTTTTCAGTGGTGTGTTTAGTCCGGTCACATTCAGGCTAATTATTGAAATGTGAGAGTTCGTCCCTATCATAGAATTCTTATAGAGTTGTTGTTCTTCCACTTGGTTTTTTTTTTTTTTTTTTTTGTCTTTCTTTTGGTTTTGGGGTTGGTTCATGTATATTTTATTCTTTTCCCTGTACTCTTGTGGAGAAGATTGTTCTTTTTTCCTTTTCTTCTGTGTTTAGTACTTTCTTAAGTGTTTCATGTAGAGATGGTTTGGTGACAGTATAAGTTCTTAGGGATTGGATATCTGGGAAAGATTTTAATTTTCCCTTGCTGATGAAGCTTAGCTTGGCTGGGTAGGTTTTTCTTGGTTGAAATTGTTTATCTTTGAGGACTTTGAAGATAGGGCTCCAAGCTCTCCTAGCCTGCAGGGTTTCTGTAGATAAATCTGCTGCTATTCTGATTGGTCTTCCATGGTAGGTGATCTGGCCTTTTTCTCTTGCTGCCTTTAGGATTTTTTCTTTTATGCCTACTTTGTTTAGGCGAATTATTATGTGTCTAGGAGTTGGTCTTCTCATTTGTTGTCTTGCAGGGGTTCTCTGAATCTCTTGTGTTTGAATTTTTGCATCACTGATTAGATACGGGAAGTTTTCTTGAATAATCTCATGGAAAGTTTGTTCTAGTGTGGTCTCTGTCTCTCTTTCTGCCTCAGGAATGCCAATTACTCTTAGATTTGGTCTCTTGAAGTAATCATTCATCTCCTGAAGGTATTGTTCTGTCTTTTTGAGCTTGGTTTCTGTGTTTTTGATAGTTTGGGTTATTTCTATATTTTGGTTCTCAATCTCTGAGATTCTTTCTTCTGCTTGGGTAATTCTGCTTTCCATGGTTATCAGTTTGTTATTTATTTCATTAACAGTATTCTTTATTACTGTTATCTCAGTTATCAGCTCCTTCCTAGTTTCTTCTTGTGTCTCCTCAATTCTTTTTAATCTCTTCATTAATGTCTTGATATCTAGGTTTGTAGTTTGAGACCCTTCATTCTGGGGCTCTTCATTGTTTGCATTCCAAAGTCAGTTTTCTCAGTGTCTGCCCTCCCAGGAGTCTGGGAGAGACCCATACTCTTCTTTTGGTTTTTCTTCATTTGTGTAGATTTTTCTCTCTCTCCCCTTTTCCCTCTCTTCTTTAATTCTGGCTTTGAGGGAAGGTGGGGTTGCTTTTATTTCTCTTCTGCAATATCCTGTTCTTCCTTATGTGGGTCTTCTGCTTTGTTCACTTTTGAGGTTGGAGTGTAGGCTGCAATCTGTACTTTTTGCAGTTTTGAGGTTTAACTTAGAGGGAAGCTGTGGTTCAGAATGTATATGCTGATTCTAGCATCCATAAACAGGTGTATGAGCACACTGGAACCTATTTCCCTCTGCCTTACAATCTGTCCATTCGGCAGTATGTAGTCGAGGTGGAGTTTGTTGATAGATGGGCAGGGCAATGGAAATCTCTGCCTGGAGAAAGGCAGAGGCAGATTCTCTTTCGTAGATCCCTTTCTCTCTGCTTGTCTGGATCTCCAAGCTTGGGGTCATGTGCTGAGTGCCTCAGCCAGAGTGGGCCCGGAGTTCCAGAGCTCCAAACCTCCAATGGGCAGGTGGTGAGCGGCAAGAGTGGCCCTGGGACCCCCACAGGGTACTTCAGCCAGAAATGGGACTGGTGTCTCTGAGGGCAGGCACCCAGAGCCTCCCTGAGTGACCGGCGGTTTGGTGCTGGGTGCCGGGCGAGAGACAATGTAGCCAGGGAGCTAGCTGAGATCTGAGACTCCCACACATGTGGTGGAACAGCAGCAGCAGGGTCCGCAATATTCAGCCCTGTGTGGGACCAAAGTTCCACAGGCCTTAGACTAGCATGGCTGGTGGTGGGCTGGGGGATGGGGGAAGAAAAGTAAGAGTCTTTTTGGGAACTCACGTTGGGAGAATCTCACAAGTTCACCTATGCCGTCACCATCTTGTTCCCCCTCCTCTCTAGGAATCTTTTAATTTCTGTTTTGATTTCTGTGTTGACCCAGTAGTTGTGCGGCATCATGTGGTTTAGTGTCCACATCTTTGTAGGTAATTTTGTTGGTGTTGATATTTATTTTTATTCCACTGTGGTCTGAGAAGGTGCATGGCAATATATCAACCTTATGGAATTTGTTTATGCCTGATTCATGGTGAATGATGTGATCGATCATGGAGTATGTTCTATATGGTGGTGAATAGAATGTATATTCTGTGGTTGTTAGGTGGAATATTCTGTAGGTATCTATTAAGTTCATTTGGTCAAGCATCAAGTTGAGATTCCAGATCTCCTTGTGGTTTTATTGCCTCAATGATCTATCTAGGGCTGTTAGCAAGGTATTCAAGTCTCTAGCTAAAATAGTGTTAGATTCAATATCTTTTTTCAGCTTACTTAGTAGTTGCTTTATAAATGCTGTGCTCCTGTGGTGGGTTCATATATGTTTAGGATGGATATTTCTTCTTTTTTTTTTTTTTTTTTGAGTTGGAGTCTCACTCTGTCGCCCAGACTAGAGTGCAGTGGACACTTCCAGCCACCGCAGCCTCGCCTGCTGGGCTCCGGCGATCCTTCCGCCTCCGCCTTCCGAGTAGCCGGAATTACAGGCATGCGCTACCACACCCAGTTGATTTTTTGATTTATTGTAGAGATGAGGTCTCACTGCCCAGGTGAGTCTCGAACCCACGGGCTCAGGGAATCCACTCACCTCAGCCTCCCAAAGGCGCGGGATCACAGGCTGAGCCACCGAGCCCGGCTTGATATTTCTTCTTGATGGAGTGAATCTTTTATCATTATGTAGTGTCCTTTCATATCTTTTTAAATTTTTGATATTTTAAAGGTTGTTTTGTCTGATATTAAGATTGCAATTTCTACCTTCTTTTGTGATTCATTTGCCTGGAAACTCGTTTTCTATCCTCTAACTTTGAGTCTGAGTACTCCCTTGTGGTGAGATGAGTTTCCTGGATACAGCAAATATTTGGGTCATGGTTGTATATCCACTTTGCCATTCTGTCTTTTCAGTGGTATGGTTAGTCCATTCACATTCAGACTGATTATTGAAATGTGATTGTTTATCCCCATCATGAGGTTCTTATAAAGACTTTTTCTTTGTTTGCTTGTTTTCTTTTAGCTTTGGGGTTGATTTACGTGTTTGCTATTTATAGTTTGCTATTTTGATGTATTATCTACTGATTCTGTGCTCTGCTGTTCTTTTGGGTAGTGTGTGGTCATTCTTTGTTTTTAATTCTTCTGTGCTTAAGACCTTTTTAAGCAACTCCTGTAGAGATGGTCTGGAAGCTACATAATCTCTAGGGATTGAATGTCTAAGAAAGATTTTTATTCTCCAGCACTGATGAAGGTGAACTTGACTGGGTAGGAAATTCTTGGTTGAAATTGCTTATCTTTGAGGACTTTAAATATTGGACTCCAGTCCCTTTTTGCTTATAGTTTTTCTTTGGATAGATCTGTTGCTACTCTGACTGGTTTTCCCTGGTAGGTAGTCTGAACTTTCTCTCTTGCTGCCTTTAGGATTTTTTTCTTTTGTATATACTTTGTGTAGGCAAATTACAAGGGGTTGATCTCATTTGATGTTTGCAGGGGTTCTCTGTATCTCTTGTGTTTGACTGGTCACATCTCTAGTGAGGTGGGGAAAGTTTTCTTTGATAACCTCCTGGAATACTTGCTCCAAGGTGCTCTCCATTTCCCTTTCTTCTTCTGGGATACCAATCAAGTGTACATTCAGCCTCTTGATACAATCACACATTTCTTATAGGATTTTTCTTTCTTTCTGAGTTTCTTTCTATGTTTTGTACAGATTGGGTTAATTCTGTGTCTAGTCTTCAAGTTCTGAGATTCTTTCTTTTGCTAGATTAATTCTGCTTTCCATGTTTTTCATCTTGTTATTTATTTCCTCAGTGAAATTTTTTTATGGCCAAAATCTTGTTACAAGTTCTTTCAGTGTTGCATCCTGTCTTTCTTGAGGCTTATTCACTCTTTCTACCCATTCCCTAATCCCTGTCTTATTTTGGGGCCAGTCATTTGTGACTTCCATTTTGGGGGATCTGAGATCTGATTTTTAGGCATGTTCTCTTTGTTACACTTGAAATTACCTGTGGTCTTCTGTTGTTTTTTTCTCATTTGTGGCAGAGCTCTTTCTTTTCTCTTTAGTTCTGTTATTCAATGTCAGTGGGAGAGGTTTTCACTTCTGATGTTTGCTCAGCCCTCTATTTATTCCTTGATCCAGGCTCTGAATTTTTTCTATTTTGAAACAGGACTGTGGGTGGGAAGCTTTGCTGTCTCTTGCATCTTTGAGAGTTGAATAAGATAGAGGATGGGGAGCTAGGATTCAGAAACGACTTGCAAATCACAATGTTCACTGATTGTGATATGGGCTCCCTGAAACACACTCCCCACTACGATGCTATATGGTGATGTAATAGGTATGTGTGTGTATCCCCTGAGTCCAAGATACAGTAACAACAATTAGGAGAACATTGAAAGATAGAATGAAATAGGATGGCAAAAATTTTTTTAAATAAAAAATGAAAAGAAAAAAAATACAGAACAATGAAAGCAGAAACCAAAGCAAAAACCAGCTGAACACACACACAGAGAGACAGACACACCCACACCAAAACAAATAGAATTAACAACAAAGCAAAACAAAACAAAAACAAGAACCCATGAAACCAGGAAAAGCACACAGACACACACACACACACACACACACACACACACACAGAGCACAAAATGAATGGAGAAGGAAAAGAGAAAGAACAAGAAAAAAAACAAAGAAAAAAATAGGAATTCAGATTGAGCCCTCACACATATATTTACACACACATTAAACAAAGATAAAGAGAAGAACAAAAGAGCAAAAACAAAGCAAACAAACAAAACCTGAAAGATGAACACTCAATCACTCACATACACACAAAAACAAAAGAAGAAAGAGGAGAACAAAGTGGGGGGAGATGCAGACTGAACCCCACACACACATTCATGCACAAAGGAAAAATATATTTAAATGATTCAAGAAAAACTAAAAGGTAAAAATGTCTTTTAAATGTAAAGAAAGTAAAAAAAAAAAAAAACCCTGCCCTATTGTGGCAGGTTCAGTACTTGGTCTTCTAATCTACTTCTCTACTGTCTCTCATAGAGCTTCCACCTCATTCACTGTCTCCTCAGTGTTTGGACTAGGAAGGAGGAGGGGCAGTGGGTGTTGGGGCTGTCGTCCTCCCCTCCCACTCTCAATCTGTGTGGGATTGTCTCTTCCCCAAGTACTCATGGGGGTACCAAGTCAAGCCTGTCCTGGAGTGGAGTCCTATTATGACTGACATCCAGGCTTCTCCTGGGTTCATCCCTCTCAGTCGTGCCCCAGTCATGTGGGTCTGATGTTCAGAGTATTGCTGGGGAGGAGGGGGTTTGGGTCAGCTCTTGACTCACCACTGATCTCTTTGGAGGTCTTTCTCATCTTTTTCTGGCCACATTCTTTGTCCTACAGCTGAATCAGGGGTGGGGGTGGGACACCTGAGACTCAGAACTCATCCTGTAATTCTGAAGTTTGTGCCTTCAGGATATGCCCTCTAGGTCACAATCAACACCTGACTAGTTGATCCTCTGGTTACACAGATCAGGTCTGTTGCTCTGTGGTGAGCAAGTCAGCACTTTCCTGCTCTGTTTTCATAATGGTGGCAGGTACCTCTTTTGCCCTCTCTAGTGGGGTTCTGCCTGTGGGATCCCTCCACAGCCCTTGCTACCAGTGTCTGATCAGGTGCTGCAGTGGTGAGGCAGAGCCTGGAGCCAGCAGCAGTGGTGAAGCAGAGCGTGAAGCCAGTATTCTTTCCCCACAGCTTCTTCCCAGGAAGACATTTGTCAATTTTTTAAAAAATGGTGCTCAGCTTCTGCAACCTGGGAAGCACTAGGGACCAAGCAGAGGAGCTGCATCACCAGCTGCTTCACCAGGGGAGCCCTGACTACTCATTCATGAGCCCTCACTTAGTCAATCTCTCCCAGCAGCTTCTTTTTGGGAAGAGTTTTGTTAATTAAAAAGAAGAAGGAAGTCGGGCTTGGTGGCTCAGCCTGCAATCCCGTGACTTGGGATGCTGAGGTGAGTGGATTGCCTGAGCCCACATGTTCAAGACCCACCTGGGCAACTAGGCAAAACCTCATCTCTACAATGAATCAAAAAATTAGCCGGGTGTGGTAGCGCACACCTGTAGTTCCAGCTACTTGGAAGGCTGAGGCGGAAGAATCGCCAGAGCCCAGCAGGTTCAGGCTGCAGTGGCTGGGAGCGTTGCCACTGCACTCCAATCTGGGTGACAGAGTGAGACTCCAACTCAAAAAAAAGAAGGAAAAAAATAGCACTCAACTTCTGTGACCCAAGAATCACTAGGGTCGAAGCTGACAGCTGTGGCACCAACCACTTCACCAGGAGAGTCCTGGCCACTTGCTCCTGAACCCTCACTCAGTCTGCCACTCGCAGCTCAGGATAGAATGATTTGTAGATGTCTGTTATTTCCATTTTCTCTAGAGTCCTATTTAACTCCAATTTCTTTGTTGACTATCTGCCTTGATGATCTGTCTACTGCTGTCAGTGGAGTGTTGAAATCTCCCACTATTGTTGTATTGCTGTCTATGTCTCTTTTTAAATATAGTAGAATTTGTTTAATAAAGCTGGTGGCTCTGGTGTTAGGTACATATATATTTAAAATCATTATGTTTTCACATTAGACAGATCCTTTTATCATTATATAATAGCCACCTTGGTCTTTTTTTTTTTTTTACCATTTTTAATTTAAAGTCTATTTTATTTGATGTGAGCATGACTACTCCTGCTCACTTTTGGTTTCCATTAGTGTGAAATATTTTTTTCCCATTTTTTAACCTTGAGTCTGCAGGAGTCTTTGTCAATTAAGTGGATTTCCTGAAGGCAGTAGATATTTGTGTTGTGTATTTTTTTAATCCATTCTGCCAGTATATATCTTTTTAGTGGGGCATTGAGACCATTGATGCTCAGAATTAATAATAATGTGTAAAGTACTAATCTAGTCATCATACTAGTTGTTATCTGGCTGCTTTGTGTATTTATTTACTGTGTTTTATTGATGTTCCATAAAGCTTATGAACTTTAGGACTTTCAGCATATTTCTACTTGTGTATTTCAATGCTTTTTTTCAGTATTTAGGATGCCTTTAACTATTTCTTTTAGATCTGGTCTAGTACTGACAAATTCCCTCAGTGTTTGTCTGTGAAGGACTTCATTTCTCCTTCATTTATAAGACTTAGTTTTGCAGGATACAAAATTTCTGGCTGACTGTTATTCTGTTTGTAAGATTAAGGATGGGACTCCACCCCCTCTTGGCTTGTAGGGTTTCCTCTGAGATGTCTGCTGTTAGTCTGATAGGTTTACCTTTGTAAGTTATTTGATGCTTTTATTTCACATCTCTTAAAATTATTTTCTTCATATTAACTTTGCAAAGCCAGATGATTATATGCTTTGGGGATGATCTTTTTGCAATGAATCTGGGAGTTCTTTGGGCTTCTTGGATCTGTATATCTAGATTTCTGGCAAGGCCAGAGAAAATTTCCTCAATTATTCCTTAAATAGGTTTTCCAAACCTGTTGCTTTCTCTTCTTCCTCAGAAACATCTATGATTCTTAGTTTTTGGATGTTTTGCATAATCCCACATTTCTTGGAGACTTTTTTTGTTCTCTTGATTCTTTTTTCTTTATTGTTGTCTGATTGGGTTAATTCAAAAGTCTTGTCTTCAAGTTCTGAGATCTGCCCTTTTGTCTGTTCTAGTCTACTATTAAAATTCTCCACTGCATTTTCTACTTTCCTAAATGCTTCTTTCATTTCCAGAATGTCAGCTTTTTTTAAGGTGTCTATATCTTTGGAGAACTTTTCACTCATGTTCTGAATGGTTTTTGATTTAGTTATGGTGGTTTTCAACTTTCTCCTGAAGTTCATTGACTAATTTTATCATTAACCTTTTGAATTCTAGGCCTGGAATTTCAACAATTTCATTTTGGTTAGGGCTCATTGCAAAAGAGTTGGAGTGGTCTTTTGGGAGTGTTGAAGAACTCTATTTTTTCATATTGTCAGAATTATTTTTCTGATTCTTATTTGTGTATATTATTTCTTCTTATTTGAGGTTAGCAGGGGCTGTCATAGGCACTGTAGGGTTCCCTTGGTTATATGTAGCCTTAGTGTGGTAAGTTTCTCAATTGCCATATGTGGTAGTCCTGTGCAAGAGAAACCTAGGATATATGGTCTAATTAATTAATCTGGCAGTTATAAGAGATCCTGCAGAGATTTATAGAGTGAAAGTTAGGGGGGGAAAGATACTAAAGGAACAAATAAGCAGCAGCTAAAGAGAGAGGAGATAAACTGTGATCATAGTATTAAAAAAAATACTGGAAGAGGATAAGAGAGGATTGATCACCAGAATACAAATGTGAGATGAAAAGTGTCAAATGCCTCAAAGAGGCAGAGGAAGAAGCAGTCTGAGGCTGAGAAAAGGCCAGTGATGTTAACACGCGGGAGTTATTTGGTAAACTTTCTTGCACAGTATCAGTACCACCCTGGGACTATAGTAGCTGTGAATACATGGAGGCCAGGTAAATGCTTGTTTAAAAAATTTGCCAGTGGAAGAAAGGACGATAGTACAAGTCAGAGGACAATGGGATAAATGAAAACTGGTTTCAGGATAGGCTAGATCACAAGTGCCTATAGGCTAAAAAGAAAAACCCTGTTAGCTGGCAGTAGCTGTGTGTGTCAGAGAAAGCAGAAGATTGAGGGAGTGCTGGAAGGTAGGAGAGTTGGGGAATTGCTAGAGAACAGTTCCTAGAGTACCCAGCTAATTCCAGAAATTGTCTTGAAGGTGATATTTCTTTTTATATTTTTGCAACATTTGTTTTGCCCTCCTGAAATATGGCATTCACAAATACACCACTTCCACCCAAATTTCTCCCAGTCATTTAAGTCACCTCAGTGAGGTTTTCCTCACTTATCTTATACTTAGCTGCAAGCTATTGTTATGTTTGGAAATCTAAATATGACCCCAAATTTCAAGAAGATATGAGTCAGCCTTATAGAAACATCTTCTAGATCCTAACCGACATAGATTCTCTCTGTGTTAGACACTGTAACTTAGCACAGTGAGCGACGTGAGCCTGGTTTTGTTTGACAGTCTCAGCTGTGAGCCTTTGGAGGTGCTGTTTTGCTCCCTGACACACAATATGTGGGCCTTGCCGTGCAGAACAGCCTGGTTTCTAAGTAGGAGGTAGGCAGGATCAACTCAGCAAGACTTGGGAATTTCACCCCCCACATACACATCCTTCTTTAATTTTTTCCTTAAAAGGCTCACACCCAGTTTCATTTTCACACACAAAGAGGTCCTTTGTATTTCATTATAACCAAGTCACAAAAGTAAATGTTTTCCTTTAAAAAGAAAGTGGGTGTGGATGATGGTCGCTTGGGTGGAATGTGAATAAAGGCTATTTCCCCCAGCAAGTCAAACTCCAAAGAAAAATAGAATTACATTAAGCTTCCAATTTGGCAACATTGCTTTTATTTTAATTATTTGTTTGTTATTTTGTGTTATCCTAATCTGTAAGGGATTTAGCAAACATTTTAAATTTAACCATATTGAGTTAAAAGAATTCTTAAGTTTCTGAAGTGAGTTACACCGCTGAATAGAAGCAAATAATCCTCTATTCTCCTTTATTTCAAAGTGGATACTGAACTGAAATATTCAAATGTTTTTTAGTATTGCTATAATATGTAGAATACATTTTCATTTTCTACAGGGAAACTAGAAGAAAGTGCCCTAACCAGGTAAAGTTCAGTGGGACCGAGCATCTGGATTGGCTCATATAACTAAAATATACACTTTAGTTTCTTTCCACCCCTTGCTATTCTTTTCTGGCCGACCACATGAAGTGTTAGGACCCTGCCTGTGTAAATTGTGAATAGACAAATACGTGGTGTGAGCTAATGCAACATGCACATTCCACATTCTTCAACACTGCCAAAGATGTATCCCCATGCCAAATGTTAATGTTCTCTCAAAGGCTTTATGCTCTCTCAATCAAATCTACTTTTGGAAGTGAGACCCCCATCTTTACAAAAGTAAATAAACAAACCAACAAACAAACTCCTTTTGGGAAAAGATCTCAAGGTGTGCATAATCACTAAGTCTTTGTTACATATCACAACAACTTCCACATTGGAAATGGAAACAACACAGAAAGGCAAAGGAATGATGCTTTAAGCAATTTCAGATGACAATCAGCACAAGCTTTCTTTTCCTAAGGAAAGAGGTTTTCTGGCACCCTTGAAAAGACACATCAGTATCTTCCTACTCTAAGTAGTTTGAATTATGGGAAGACTTGTAGGATATTTTTACTTTAAAAAGTCATTAACTCAACAATTGCTTAATGAACATATTCTTTTGCTCTGACTTTTTTTTTATTTTTTATTTTTACTGAAGCCCACGTTTAACATCATGATCCAGCACACATGATATATACTTAAGTTCCCTACATAAAAACCAAGTTGCAAACTTTCAAAGATGCAAATGTGTGTTCTCGTGTCCAATCATGTCAAAGAAGTGCATCTGCCACCAAATGCTATGTCGCTCATCCAATCTTATGTCGCACTTTTCATCAGGCAATAAAGGCAAGTGACAAATCAGGAACAACATTGCAACAATTTTGGAAGGACTATAACATCTACAAGGCCATAAAAAACATTGACGTGGCCGGGCTCGGTGGCTTAGCCTGTAATCTCAGCACTTTGGGAGGCCGAAGCAAGTGGATTGCCTGATCCCACAGGCTCGAGACCAGCCTGGGCAACCTGGTAAGACCTCATCTCTACAATAAAATAAAAAATAGCTGGGCATGGTAGCATGTGTCTGTAGTTCCAGCTACTCGGAAGGCTGAGGCAGAAAGATCACTGGAGGCCAGAAAGTCGACCCTGGGTGGCCTTGAGCGTGTGTGCCACCGTACTCCAACCTGGATGAAGGAGTGTGACTCCAAATCAAAAAAAAAAAACAAAAAAACACATTGACTTTAGGTTGGGTATGGTAGCTTACACCTATAATCCCAACATTCTGGAAGGCTAAGGCGGGAGGATCGCTTGAGTACAGGAGTTCAAGACCAGCCTGGGCAATATAGCAAGACCTCAACTCTGAACAACAACAACAAAAAAATCGACTTGCAAGTGGGCAATTTTATTGAGCGAGGAGGTTACTAATGAGGACCTGATGGAATTGGAGGCCCAGAGAAAGGACAAAGAGAGACAAGAGGAAGAACATGTAACTGAAGAACCAAACAGATTCACAACACAGGAAATGGCAAGGGGATATTCTTTGAGGAGGCACTGTTAGTTTTTGAGGCATAGGACCCAAATGTAGAACGGTACACTAAGGTTGCAGCAGCCATTCAGAATGCAATTCAGTGCTACCATGTCATCTATGATAAGGGAAAAAAAAAAAAAGAGCTACTACCCAGACATTACTGAATCATTTTTTTCTAGAGGAGTAGACAACATTGAATCCAGCAAGGAACAGCACCTGTGTCATTGATGCCAGGAGTGAGTGAAATTGCAGCTTGCCCTCCATCTCCTATTACTGATGATCCTTCAGCCCTAACATATCCCACCTCCTCTCCCTCCTCCAGTCAGTAACTTTTCTTGACTGTTCACTTGATGCCAGCCCCTGTATGCCAGCTGTTGTATTGTACTATTGTACCTTTCAAGTACTGTACTATAATATTAAAAATGTTTTTATGTGTTTATTTGTTTTTTTAAGGTACAACTTTTGTGAAAAATATTATAAACCTATTACAGTACAGTACTATATAGTCAATCATATTATTGGGTGCCTAGTCTAACTTTGTTGGACTTGTGAACAAATTGAACTTATGAACCCGCACTCGGGATGGAACTCATTTATATGTAAGGGACTTACTGTAATGTTTTCATCAAATGATACTTATCTACCGTGTGCAATGCACTCTAATATTTTCTATTCTGCTTAATATGATTAGTACTCATTATCTCTCACAACACTGTATGAGCAGTTGTTTTAAAGTAAAACAATGTTTGCATCCTGTATTAGGCACTGAGGAAATGTGCCTACTTTCAACATTCACTGCATTTACAGTTTGGAGTGGAATATATTCTAGAAGTGAACAAAAAATATATATAATTAGTTATATACTCTATGAAGGGAACCAAGATGGAACTCTGATAAAATTAGGAGACCAGTCTGGAAAAAGTAAGCAGAAAACACCCGTTTGAGGAGGAAAATAAGCTGAGTCTCAAAAGGTAAAAAAGAGACAGACATACGAAGGGAAGGGGAAACACTATTCCAGGGAGAGGTGACCACAGTCCAGGAGGCGAGAAGCAGCCTTCTGAAGAAGTGGCAGGAGACCAGTGTGTCTTCCTGCAGAGAGAGAGGAGAGGGCATTAGGAGGTGAAATTGAAAGGAGAGGCAGGGATGTAAACTGAAAGGACTTTTGGATGATAGTAAAGAAGTTGGATTGAATTTTAAGGGTAGTGGGTAGCCCCTGAAAAATGTTTGCATTGTGCTAATTCAGTTAAAGTTATTCTAAATGATGCTGTGCTTTAATCTCCGTTGTTGAAGATTCCATGGTGCATTTTCAGAGAGAAACTTGCCAAGTTTCAGAAGAATTGATTGACTCTCCACAGCTTTTAGAGGCAACTAATACAAGATGACTCATAAAACCAAAGAATGAAAAGATAAATGGAAGAATTTCTCTAAGGAATGGTAATTGCAAGAGTAGCAAAAATGCCTATTGTTCCCACTCAAATTCAAGAGCATGAGAGTCATTCTCATTCTGAGATGCACGTAAAAAAAAAGAATAGTTGCAAAAAATTGTTTATATTCAATCTTTCCTGTGTGGCACACAGTTTGCCATTCACAAATTTCCAACTCCCCAACTTGTATATGGACTGCTGTGCCTAAGAAAATAGGTGAAAGATTACGTTTGCCAGTTCTCTTGGTATTCCCATTTTATAGCTTTTGTGGGACTGCAATTCAAACTTACCTGCTATTTTATTTAATTCACTTCCTTGTAAATTCCAGCTGTTGACCATGCAATTAATCCCTGTATGGAAAAATATTGGCATGTGTTTCTGCAATACCTGAGCTTCATCCCAACAGGAGAATATATTTATTGTAGGTCTTTCCATTATTCTACTGTTGTTCCTCAAAGTCATTCTACATATCACACACTGGGACTCTGCTTCCAGCTTCTTCTGCATGGAGTCATGGCTTTTATTAATTCTTTCTGGTTTCTAATCTCTGAACTCCAGGGTTTTAAATAAAGAGCAATTTTTGTATTTCTCCTTGACAAGGCTATTACTTAACTTATTAATTTATTGTAGAGCGTGATCACTAGAATCGGCATGGTAGACTACAAGGTCCCTTTTTAATTCCTATTTTTTTTTTTAGTTGCTCACTCTTTATGTTCTCTTCCTTGAACAGATATCACAGAAATTGTTTTCTTTATTGCATCAAGATAAAAATGACTGGTAATTTTACCTCACAGGGGTATTTGCCTTTTGATAGGAGCTAAAGGAAATTCATCTTCTTTTTATCTTTTACATAAAATGACTAAAAAAAAAGAGCTCTAAAAAAGTCATCCAGTCCTTACATGTCATCTTGTACTTAGTTCTTATACTATACATACATACTTAACGGCAAAAATAAATCCTCAGACATTTTCAAAAGTTTAAGTTTGGACAAACAAATCAAGGAAAGATCATCAGCTGTGCAACAATGTCTGAAAATCAGTATTCCTTAATGCCCAGAGAAGAAAGGGCTAATTAATTTTCTTAATTATTACTATCTGGAAGTCACTCTGATTTGGCAAATATATGGACTAATTAAGAACAGCTAGATTGGGGGGAAAATTATGAAAGTAAATCATATGTTTGGTTATTTTTTTAAAGACTGAAATCAAGAAGACATATTGCTGACCTAAATGTGGGTGGACTTTCATATGTTTTTGTAATATATAAAGACTGCTTTGTAAAAGCCTACAAGTATTCATCAAATAAAGTCTATTTGTTAAGTGGAAGAGAATTTGGAGTGATAATAATTTGTTGATTGGAAGAGAATGTAGAAAAATGTATGAAGAAATTCTCTTGAGTGCAAAATTTTAAAGAGAAAATGGTGATCAAAATTTCTGATGAATTTTCTAATATGTCACTTCCTCAAAGATAGCTTAAGGTCCACAGACTGTCTTCCTTAGCCATACCACAAACACACAAAAGGGAGCAGTTATCAGGGTAAAAATAAATACATTTCTTCAACTAATATTATTTGATGATTTACTCTATTCCAGATTGTAGAAGGTGTAAAAGTAAATTAGATGGGAATGTTTTCTAAAAGACTGTTTTGGTAGGGAAGAAAATATGAATGTGAACGATTTAATAAAAGATGAATTTATTAAATCCATTCATTTTAGTGTGCCTCTTATGGATGAAATATATTTATCATAATCATCAGAAGAGCCCTTTACTAGTGTAGCTTAGAGAATTGGTCAGAAATATGCACATGAATGTTGTATGTTAAAAACTATTCTGTTGACCCTGTTATGGCATCTTTGTTTTCGTGTTTTGAATTGTTTTGTTTTTTCAAATTGGAATTGGAGTAAGCTTTTTTTTTTAGGACTACACTTTTTAAAACATTTTGTTTCAAAAGTATAAGAATATAAAGTTGCAATCTTAATACAATTTAGACCCTGAAAACAAGTTAGTGCAGGTTTAGAAATCAGACATCTAGAAGGTAGCTTTAAAACAAAGTCTATCCCAAAGGCTATATCATCTATGCAAAAACCCATCAACAGTCTCATCGTAGAGAAGGCACAGCCCATGGGTAGAAAGCCAGCTTAAGCAAGGCATCGATGTATGAAATTTGCAAGGTTTATCCAACTAGAATGTATTGCATATATGCAAACTGTTTGTTTTAAGCATGTCTACTACATACTGTTGCTGATTCCATAATATCAAATTGGAATACAAATTCAATATTGAATTTGTGTGTTAAATTTATATCTCTCTTCCTAAACCTCAGAAAGAATTAGAGCTCCATATATACATAATCTCAGCTTCTACAAACAAACAGTAGAAAGAGAGTCACTTCTGCAGGCTGATTCTTACCCACACACAAAATATCTCCCACTTTGCAGCATCTTGCTTAGAGTTACTTAAATAAGAGTTTATTTACTTGTATGTAAATATGGAAAAAAAATCTTCACTTATTTAAAAAAAAAAAAAGAAAATTATCTTTTCTACTGCAAAAGAACAATTACTGACCACCAGGGAATGTCTACCCTGCTCTGGAGTTAGTTGAATCATTTGTTGACCTACAAGCACCAGTTTCAGGATTATTGCTCCTGAGAATTGGGCAGAGAAAAAATAAGCACCCAGATGGACCCTAGAACAATATCATCTGTTCACTCTGTCTATGCCAGTCATTCATTGCTCACTTTACTTGTAAGCAATCTGCCAAGAAAAGATGCATATATTGCTCCTTTTCCAAATTAGATTGCTTTACCATGAAAAGAATGTTTCACTAGGGTGGCTGGATGAAGTTAAAACTCAAAAAATAAACCCAGTGTAACTATAGTTATATATATTAAACTGTAACATGGTTTGTGGAAAAATGCTTTTTGAATAACAGTAACTAACTCATAATGGAATTTTTTGGAAATAACTCAAAATACAACCGATGGAAATGCTTTTCCTTACACAGCAAAGAACTTGTGTTAGGTTGTTTATGATCCATTGTTAGCCAAGTGAGATGACAAGGGATCTCTCTGCCTCCCAAACACAACAGGTGCATCACCCTTTTGAGGAGGGAAGGCTGCAGGTGCTGCATTCAACCACCTTACACTTTCCTTCTATTTCAATCTCTCCCACTAAGACCAATTGCTGTTATTAAAATGCATACTTCCCTAATTTTATAATTGAGTAGAAGTGGGTCTAAGCAGTTGTGCACTAATGAAATCACCTGTATTTATACTATCTACCTACATTCAATTTTCTACTATTAAGAAAATGGAAAAATAATGTTAATTGTTTTATTTTCCTAAAAGTAAAGCAGGTAAGTACTTCTGCTTTCTATATGGTAGTATTTTGATCTGATAAAACCATAGAAGCCAAAACTGTTGGAGAATAATGGCAAATTATGCTCACTTTAATACCATTATTTTGTTGAGTCTATGTCTACCTTCAGATATCCCCCGCTGAAACTCTGTGATTGACATTTACTTTACTAATGTTATTTGTAGCGAACCCTACTTCATTCCAACCTCATATCTGTTCTATTTTCTTTTATGAGCATTTCCCAATAGCCTTTAAAAAACTTCTCCATGGTTTAGTTTTTAGCCTCCCAAATACAGTAAACATATAATTTTCCAAAATGAGAAAGACAACAAAATTGGTTAAATTCAAATAATCAGAAGAAATAAAAATAATGGGAAGAAAGTAACAGTGTAAAGCATAGGATATGAACTCAGGATTTTGGCAGATAAAATTTTAAAAGGTGGATGTTCAAAAGGTGTATGTGCAGTTTGTAAGCGTGGGGGAAGCAGTAATGGTAGAATATTTTATCACTTGGGAATTCTAAGGAAATACAGGAAAAGCATTAGAAACTGGAATTTTGAAAGAATTCTCCAGTTGCACAGTTTAAAGATGAAGTTGGGGGGGTGGGTAGAAGGGAACTAAGAAGTGGGAGTCCTCGGAGACCTGAGCTTTCCAATCTTGCTGTGTTTTCATCTGGAACACATTATTCCAAGATCCTTCCTTACTAAATCCAGAATCCCCTTTCTGAGCTTTAAGTGATATCTGCTTTATACTAAGAAAACTACTGTAAAGTTTTCAATTAATTTTAAAGAACTGTAGTTTTATATTACCTGGAGAAATCATTTTTATTGAACACAGACAAGTAGAAAGTCTAGAAAATATCTAAGATACACACATGCAGACATAACATGGAAACATTGAGAGGGAAGTATACAAATTGATGGGCAGGGGTTAAGATCATGGAAGATATTTTCATTTCTATTAGTATTATTCCATGGAATTGAGACAATAAATCAGAATTGTTTAAATGAACTCTCTTAAAAACTATTTCCATGCCACTACTGGCTGCTTTAACTTAAAAAATCTTCTTAACCCATCTATGTTAATCCATCTCCACTGTCCACCCTAGCATAGCCACCACTTTGTTTCTGAAGAACTGCAATTGTCTCCTCACTGGGCTCTGCATCATCCACTCTCTTTTCAATCCTTGTCCACACTTGAAACTGGATGCTGTTTTCAAAACAATAACAAATGTAACCCTGTGAATATTCTGCTTAAAACTGTTCAGGGATATGCTACTGATCTTAAAATGAAGAGCACAATTCTTTAGATCACCTTGAGTGATCTCATGTGGCATCACCCTCTTCCTGAGTTCTCTGCTCCACCTTCCTGGTCTACTGGCTTTCCTCTTTCTTCCTTTTTGCTCAGGCTTTCCCAACACTCTGAGGAATGCTTTTTATCTCTACCACTTCTTGTCATGTTGACTCTTGCTCATTGGTCAGATCTCAATTCAAATATCATTTTCTCTCAAGGAAGCACTTTGTCACTACCCCCCAAACATTATCAGAAATCCTTGTGGTACCTCATGCCTCCCTGTCTTTTTCCTTCATACTAATCCCGATTTGACCTTATATTCACATTTGTGTGATTATCTGTGTACCTCTATCTTTTTAATGTAGGTTCCATAAAAGCAGGGACTGTCTTATTCACAACTAAATCCCCTTGATGCAATACAGCACCAGATATTTAGTAGAAAATGTTGAACACATGAATGGAACAGAATAGACTGTTCTGTTCTAGCAACTGAATATCACTCGTATACGCATTTTTAAAATACTCCTTTCCCATTCAATATTATTTCAACTAACTATTCATGGACTAATATTAGTATGCCATTCAGGAATTTCATGAAGGGATTTTTTTTTCAACTATGTTAATTTCAAGCCATATCTCTTCTTTGAAAGGTGTCTTAAAATATATTTCATGAAGGTTTTCATTTTGTGCAGATAGACACAAACTTAATTAAAACTCTTTTAGCCCACACAGCCCACAGTGGTTAATTCTTTTCAGTGTAAGTTCTTAATTTAAATATTATTTCTGCAAGGGTTTCTGGGTCCCCCAAGTTAAGTGCCCTTCTCCTGTAAGACCAAGAGTGACATTCCTTATGAGCAAGTGGCTCTCCACACAATGATCCAGAAACAAAGTCCCCTTCTATCTCAGGTATTCATAATCTCCTGGAGCATTATGGTTATATATGAGGTGAAAACCCAAACCCCCAGAATTTATTTATAAAAATAATATATTTATTCTTTCATGTTTAAACTTCAGTCACCTTCAAAGTACTCTTGGGCAACCCCTTCAGGTCCCCTCCTGCCATGGGAGCTGCTCTGTCCTCTCAATAAATCCTGCTTTAAAAAAATATATTCTCCGTTTGATGCAATACACCTATCAAGTGCTTTTCCACTGCTCAGAACAGTTTCTGAACTGGCCGATTTTGATGTCTTTTAGTGCTTCTGCTGATTTTTGTTTCACCTCTTCCACATTGGCAAAATGTTTTCTTTTGAGGACTTGTTCATCTAAGGAAACAAAAGTAAACGAGTCACTCAGGGAAAGATTGGGTGAATAGGGAGGGTGGAACACTGGGGACATGTCATTTTTTTGGTCAAAAACTGTTGAACACTCAGCACGATGTAGGCAAGTGTGCTCATAAGAGACCCATCATGAAATGGGCAAACGCATCTCCAAAAAACAAATTTACTGAAGTCAAACACAAACTCTCACAACAATGCTAGCTGGTACACCAATGCCGACAGGTTCCTACAAAGAACACTTACCTAATGGGGGAAGCCTGTACTACCAGAAGCCCAGCCTTCAAAAAATTATTCTATTTTTGGGGGGTTCCCCCTTGTATATATGCAACAAGCTAATAGACAAAGAAAGCCTGGAGAAGGCACATGTCCTTCTTAAAGGACACACATTTCTTCCTTCACTTCTATTGGTGAGAGTCTTTTAGATGACTACACCTAACTAGAAGATTGGGAATATAGCCTGTATACCAAACAGAAGAAACAAGAAGATAAACAGCATTGGGGAACCCTAAAAAATATTTGCTAACCTGGGCCTTAGGTGCCTCACTTTTATTAAAAGTCTACTAAGATCCTTGTATATCTGTGCCAAGAAATCATATTGATATTTCTCTTTAAAACTTTTAACCGTGGTGACATCATCAAGACATGGAGTTGGACTCCCACCTCCAGTGGTAGTTAAATTTGAAAATGATACACCTAGGTTTCAGCAAGTCTACATCAAATTATGTTGGTTTAACTTCCAAATCAGTTGAAAGTCACTGCACTGTCTACTTCCTAGACCAAGGTGTAGTAGCTGCTACAAAGCATGATTAGAACTAATACTTCCATTTGTAGTAGACCTAAAATTCCCACAAATGACTGTGGCCCTGCCACAATACTATCCACCCAAATGCTTGATGGAGGAGAAGGCCTCTAGGTACATACCAAAAGCAGGGAAGGAGGTAGGATTTCTGTCACTCGGAGGTTGCTGGGCATGGGTGAGCAAAATAAAGACTCCAGATCAGGGAAAGTAAAACAAGAAGATGTGTCATTCTGCTGCTGTTTATGCCATAGAGGCAGAGGAGCCTCATTTAAAGGCTTATCCAAATTCTACCTGTTGCAACTGCCTTATTCTTACCTTGAAACTAGATATTTTTTAGGGATTTAAAAATATTTGGTTAAAAGAAATAAAATCACTTTAAAACATTGTATAATTCTTTTGGGGGGGTACTAAAGCCTATACTGTATTAAACCAAATCTATTTACAATTTATACAGATGTTTAATCTTCAACAAAAATACAAAAAAAAAACTTCACAAGATGCAAAGCCAGGAAACAAGTTTATTAGAGACACCAATGCTCTATGAAGGATGCAATGTAAGATGAACAGCTAGGAACAAAAAGGTAATCTCACACTTGGGCAAGGCGCGATCCACAAATCACCCAGAAAGAAAAGAATGGGTCAGCACATTCCGTTCCTCAATTCTACAGCCCTTGGCCCTCTGTCCACTTGTCCTCAGTGCTCCATTTGGTCTAGGTAGATAGGTGACTTCCTGCTGATGGACTTGTCGCCATCTCTTTGTAGACAGGTTTTTATGCGTGTTTTTTTTTCTTTTAAAGTTACAACTTTTCTATTTCTACAAATTCAAAATGTTTTGGCCCAATTCAGCTTAGAATGTTAAACCACATAATGTTTTCAGTAGATGACTTCATAGACTGTAGTCTTCTTGTCCCTTGAGCTGGCGACCATGTACTATGCACTGACAAGGACTCTTTGGACTGGAATATATTGGCTCCATAGGTGGTCTGCCAAGAATTCAGGAGGTTATTTTTTCCAGTACTCACAAACCATTTACCACAATAAGTGAATTTCAGGGACAGTACACAGCATTCATGGATGTGCAGCTGGTACTTGTCAGGCTTGTTCACGTGCAGCACCTCCACGTTGCTGCTCTCCATGCCCATGGCCAGCCATTCCCCGGTGAGGCAGTAGCCTAGGGAGAAGATCTGGGAGGTGAAGTCATGCTGCTGCAGCTGTCACCCCTCATGCAGGTTCCAGGAACTGACCATGTTGTCCAAACTACCCATCCAGAGCTTGGTGCCATCATCAGAAATGTCAATACAGCTGGCTCCTACAATGTTTTTCATATAAACAAAGAAAATACACAATGAAAAACCAAAATACTTGTAGAATCATAAATCATAAATTAGAAAAACAATTATAATTTATGTAAGCAAACTATCTTCTCCTCCATACCCATTTCACTTTCTATGGTTACAACCTCCATTAATCACTTCACCCTACCAAATATCTAAGCATGAAACCAAGAAGGAAATATCTTATTTACTCTTGACTCAACCATATCCAGTCATCCACATGTGATGTTTGGCTTGTGCTCTCCATCTTTCTTTACTGACTACCTTCTTGCTACCATTACTACCTAGCATAGAGGCCATAGGATTTCCCATCAGAACTTTAGCAAAACCTTTCTCTACAAAGATTAATCTGACCCCCATAAACCATTTAGTCTCCAAGCATACTCTGCTCTAATAATGCTTTGAACACACTTTCCTATTCTATCAGGGTCCTCATCTATAAAATGGAGGTTACAACAGCACTTAATTCATTAAGTTATGGTAAATATTAAATAAGGGTGCTTCATAAGTTCTTATCACATTGTCTGGTTATTGTTTCTTATGTGCCTGAGTCTCCTCAACATTATGCTGTTTAGTTTGTCTATAGTAAAAATTGTATTATCTTCATCTTTGACCATTGGGGCCCGCCTCATTGCCTGATGCAGAGAAGAACTCAACAAGTGTGCTGAATAAGTAAGTTAATAATAGTGGTATGAAAGCACAGCATACACATAAATACTGAAACTCCCATAAACCTCTTACCCATAAACATAATTAGACATTGGCCACTTTTTAACTTTTCTGCATTTTTGTCTTTCATTTAAGAAAATGCCAAAAAGAAAACAACATTTACCATAACTGCCTAAAATACCACAGACGTCAGGAAATGTACAAGTTAAAATTGTTATAATAAACTCAAGTTCACCCACATTGCACATAATGTCTATTAAGGTACCCTCTTTAATAGTGCAGCTAGTAATCACAAAAATTATATATGTGCAGTGTGGGTGGAGTATAGTTATTATGAGAGTTTTACTTTCTGTATTGCTGGCCTTTTTTTTTTTTTGGATAACACTATTTCTGCATATTTCTGTTCTATATATTTTCAAGTAATTCCTCTAAGGACATGCAATTTAAATTTCAAGATAGTGTCTTTCGTAGAGAGACAAATATGATCTTCCCCCAGTATTCACAGGTCCAGGTCTCTCAGGAATATTCAAATCAGTCACCAAAGATTCCTCGGCTGAGGAACTCAAAGTCTGTTCAACGTGCAAAACCTCAGGACTATTGTTAAAATTCCAGACAAACTAGAAATTACTTGAGCCAGAAATTACACAATTGTATACAGACCTCCAAACCAGTGGTTCTTCCCTAGAGCTCTTTTAATCATTTTAGGAGAAAATAGCTTCATTTTAAAAAGCATAGACTTGGAATTGTATAGAGTGTTTGGATAAAAGTCAGTCAAAGTGACCTTGCAAAGTGAACTCCTTGCCTGCAAGTAACCACCACAGGCAAAAAGCTTCCAGAAAGTTTTTAATTCTATAAATTGAAAAACCTGGAATCACAGGTAGCAGAAATATACAGTGCTTTGAGTAAAGATCAGTTTTATATGATTATTATTTTTGGATTTAAATCAGAAAAGTCTCTGCTTTTAAGTAGTTATTAAGTGTAAGCACTGAGATGTGAATACTCAGCCTAACCATTTTAGTTCAAATAGTACAATAAAAAGTGACTCAAGACCTAATAAAAATACTACAAGAATTTTTTTCTGGAACTTTAAAGTGTTATTCTGAAGTTTATGAAAAATAAACAAACAATATTAGTCAGAAAAACTGGAGAAAAATTAATGTAGGGAACTAGCTTAGCCAAGTATTAAGACATACTATAACATATCAGTAATAAGCAGTATTGGATTGAGTATGAATTACCAGGTAGACCAATAGAACAGAATAGAAATTCCAAAATAGACTAAAATGCATATGAGAAAGAAGAATATGATAAGTCAAGCTTTTCATATCAATGGGTTACAGATGCACTTTTAAATAACTGGTACTGGGACAACTGGATAGCCATCTGGAGAAAGATAAAATTGTGCTGATACTTCACTACATACTCCAAGAAAAGCTCCAAAAAGAATAAAAATATATATTCTTAAAAAAACCTATATAAATATCATATGAAATCATGGGTGAATTTTCCTATTACTTTCAACCAGAGAAGGCCTTTTAAAATGTGATGTAAAATCCAAAAGCCATAAGAGAAAAGACTGAAAATCTATAAAATAAAAAAACCATATGCATGTGGGGAGAAGGAAAAAAATAAAGGAAAATTGTAAAATAACTAGCAAACTTAGGAAAAATTTGCAACATCTATCAAAAACAAAGGTAACTTTTCCTAATATGTAAGGAGCTACTTACTGGAAAGCAAGAAAAGACCAAAAATGCTGATAGAACTATGAGGAAAAGATGTAAACAGAGAGCTCATACACACACACACACACACACACACACACACACACACACACACACATCCCCTTAAGCACATGAAATTATGCTCAATCTCACTCATATTAAGAGGAATGTACAGTCGGCCCTTCATATCCATGGGTTCCATTTGCACAAATTTAGCCAACTGTGGAAAGAAAATATTCAAAAAAGAAAAAACAACAAAAAATTATCATAAAGTACAAAAATAAAAATAATACAAATTTAAAAATACAGTATAACTATTTACATATCATTTAAATTGTATTAATTATTATAAATTATCTGAAGATAACTTAAAGTATATGGAAGAATGCCTATCAGTTATATGCAAATACTATACTGGTTTATTTCAGGGACTTGAGCATTCTTAGATTCTGGTATCTGCAGGAGTTCTGGAACCAAGGACCCAAGAGTACCAGGGGATGACTATAAAATTACACAAAGTTATCATTTTTACTTTATCAACTTGGCAAAAATCTGAAAGTTTATATTGCTGGTGAAAAGCAAAATGGTACTATCCCAATGCAAAATTTAAAAATCTCAATCTCTAAAAAATTTCACATATATTTTTGAACCAGCAACCCCATTTCCAAGAATCTATCTTACTGATATACCCATGCAAGTATGAAATCATATATGCACAAAGGTCTTCATTGCAACATGGTTAGTAAGAACAAAAGATTGGAACCAACCCAAGTAGCCAGCAATAAATAAATAGTTGAAGAAACTATGATAGAGCCACTTAGTGTAGTGTACACTTTTAAAAAAGGAAGCTCTCTATGAAGTGATAAATAGAGATTTCCTGCCTATGTTCTTAAGCAAATACACTCAGGTGCAGAGGAATGCAACATTTTGTGTAAGATAGAAAATGTTTACATATATGTGCTTGTAAAATGAAACAATGGAATAATAAACTTGTTTGCCTATAGGGGCAAGTTTACAGAGTAAGGTTAAAAGAAAATAAAAACAGGATAATCAATACAGATACCTATTGTGGGCAGGGAAATAGAATGGAGGGGGCAGGAGCATCAGCAAAACACTGAGCATATATTTCTCCATAATTTTAACCTTTGAATCATAAAAATTCATTGCTATTAAAATATTTTTAACTAATTATAAAAAAAAAATCCCCTAAAGCTGAAATTGTCTACTGATAGCCCCAAAGTAATGTCAGCTCAGTAACAATGAGTACCTATAACATCAAGGTTTTGACCAATATTTTTCATCCTCTGAAAGAACAGGCACTTTAGAGAAATATTAATTTCAGAACTGGGATTTTTTTTTAAGACACCACATAAGCCCGATACACACTTTTGTGCCAGAAACAAAGAAGCTTTTCAAAATCAATGGTCATATCAAAAATGCATAGTTTGACCAAAATGGTAGGTAAAATGGGCAACAAAATCATAATTTAATGGACTAGTAATAGTATAACTATAGAAGTTCGAACAACAAAAAAAAAGTTGACTTTTGAGTAAAGACTTGCAAGAAAGACCTAGTATGTGAATATCTTGGAGAAGAACATTCTGTACCCAGAGAGATAATTGCAAACACAAAGACTCTAAGATAAGAGTGCTCCTACAGTACTGAAAGCACAAGGTGGTCAGTGTGATTGGAGTGCAATGAGTTCAGAGGAGGAGAGCAGCAATGGAGTTTAGATCACAGTAGGAACACATGGTGCTGGCTCATGGTCATGTGACAGTGATGTATGTTGGACGCTAGAAAGATGAAGGTGCTTGCTATACAGTGACATAACATTTTTAAAACTGACATCATCTATTGCTTGAAAAGATGACCAACTGCCTTTGAACCTTTGACTCTAAGAGAGAAGGTTGGGGAAATGTTAGAAGTTTGTGTTGATTTTTATTGAATGCCTTTAGCAATATTTCAGAAGAAAGAGAGAGGCTCAGGCAAGAATTGGCTGTTTAGAAGCCGTAATAAAAAGGAAATGAAGAAATGTGAGAGATTTGAAGCATTGAACTGCTGAGAAAGTCCACTGCCACCAACTCCCAGGTATTAAAAATGAAAAGCCTTTGAACAACAAATTCCCATTGTGCTGTGGCAATGACCAGATTAAGGATGTGGCCTTCTTAAAATGAATGGCTTCATGGTAGTTGTCATTCTGTTGAGAGACACATTTTGGGGCAAGGAAGCAAAGATGTCAGGCTTGTGTCTTATGCCCAAGAAATAATGTGTGTATGTTTTAGTGACACATAAATCTAATGAAAGCAAATCAATTAATAGCTTACTATATTTTCATGGAAATTTTATTCCTAAAGAAATGATCCCACATCTTTAAAATAAAAATAATCATTAATTGTAAAAAAAAAAATGAAGCAAACAAAAAAAAAGCTTTGAATATTTGGGCTACAAAACAAACTTTGGGACCCCAAGTTTGTGCCAGCATTAAGTTGGCTACATAAGTTTTATAGCCCCAGAAGACATACACCTGCAAAACAACTTTAATAACAGCGTGGAAGAAAATAGGCAAGGACCAACCTCCCAGAAAGTGGAACTCGAGGTTACAAAGAACTATGAACAAAAGAATTTCTGCCAGAGAGCAGAATCAGGTCTAATTAGGTCTAATCATTCACCCAAAGTTTTGACAATGCTTATCTTGTGGGCTTCATCATTGCTATGAATTTCCATTTTCAAAGTGAAAATTTGAATTTTAATTATCTTGTCCCCGTTCCACCACTGTGTATTGTGTATTTTATGTGTCAGGGGTGGTGGTATTGCAGGGGAGATTGAAAGAGCTGGAACCATAAACCGGTCTCTAGTTTATAGGTCTAAGGAGCCAGGTTTAGATGAATAGTGTTGTGCATTGTTACACCAGGTGGTGCCAACCTTTGAAATGGATGCACTGAATGAATGGGATTTCAAGTCATTTCCTTCCAGGAAGGAGGAGTATGCAGAAAGAAGAACAAAACAGATAGCTGGTGACAGAAAAATATACTAGGCCTGGTATTCACCAACTCATTTCTTGCCTCCTGGGTACTCTCATTCAGACTACTTTTCCCAGCCTCCCTGTCTGCCTCAGAAAAAACCTTTGTCATAATTCTACACTCTCTTTTTCCATATTCTAGTACAGCAATGACCTCCAGAATAACCTTAGAAGTCATGACATGAAGACGGCAAAGCATTAATCAGTCTGAATCCCTGAATGATCACATGGAGCACAGTCACTGACCTCCCCACAATTTCCAAATGAACTCTGAGTAAAAAATAACCATCGATTATATTAAACCACTGCAACTTGGAATTGATATTGATAGGAACTTGAAGACAATGAGCTAGGAGCTAAAATCTTCAAGGAATGAAGGTCTATATCCTTGGGAAAGAAACAGTAAATAATTGTACTTAATTAGTTCAATAGTAAATGGTTTAATCTGATTATCTGAAATTCAAAAATAGAAGGGCTTGTGGATGAGAGAGGAAGAATGGTCTGGAAGTATCAATAATGGTCCAGTAAAAGGGTCACCTGACTTCTAAGCCTAATGATATAAGGAGTATGGAAAAGAAAAGGCCCACTCTTGGAGAGGGATGAAGAGGAAGCAGGGTCACCAAGAAATAACTAGCTCTTAAAGCAAGAATGTGAGGAGAATGTTCATAGTCAAGGTTGAAGGCTTCAGTAAATGGGAAGCAATCAGAAAGGGTAATTTAGAGAGCCATAAGGGATTTAGAATCTGGTGAATGAGATGACTTTCAAATTCCTGGTTCTTGTGGTGACTGACATGAACAGAGATGAAAGGACAATAGCATCAAGCCTGATGATCGCAAGGCAGAGAAGCTGTGATTGCTTCTGAAGTTGTATGTGTTGAGGCTGAGTTCTTATTTATTTATTTGTGTTTATTTTAAAAATGTGGGTACAATTCTGGATTAGGGGGATAAATGATCATCATACAGGCAAAGTTTGGGCCTCCCTTTGGTTCCCACTTTGTCTGGTTTAAGATCAGATGCCCTTATTATTGTCATGTGCCTCCTGCCCCAGCAGTTTCCCAATCCCTTTCTTCTAGTAGTGTGGTAAATATTCAGGGTCCACTTATGAATAAGAACATGTGAAACTCAGTTCTTTGTTTCTGTGATAGATCACTGAGTATGATAGACTCTAAATCCATCCAAGTTGCTGTAAACTCCACCATTTTTTCCTTCTTTATGGCTGTGTAATATTCCGTTGTGTCAATAAGTTAGACAACAGATGCTGGAGAGGACGCAGGGGAAAGGGAATGCTTCTACACTGTTGGTGGGATTGTAAACTAGTATAACCTCTGTGGTAAATAGTATGGTGATTCCTAAAAGATCTTAAAGTTGACCTTCCATATGACCTACCAATTCCCCTTCTGGGAATATACCTGGAGGAAATAAAATCATTCTGTTAAAAAGATACCTGTACACAAATGTTTATTGAAGCATTTTTCACAATAGCAAAAACATGGAACCAACCATGTTGCCCATTGAATGTGAACTGGGTAAAAAAAAAATGTGGTATATATACACAAGGCTCAGTTCTTGCCAGTGAATCCTACCAATGGAAACTCAGCATTCTCCAAAGGTGGCCTTGCTTGAAAGTGCAGACAGTGTCCTGCCCCCACCAGTGACGGTCTATAGAGGGATGGTTCCACTTCAAGTTTTGCAGGAGATTGGTTTATTTCTAAGTAATCAGGCGTACTCTTGTTCCTTCATACACTCCATTATTAGAACGTTCTCTATGTTCCCCTTGAACTTTTGTCTTGTACACTTACCTTGCATATTCTACAGTTAGATAGTATTTTATTCTCCTTCCAAAGAGTAGAAGTATCTCAGAATGTGTTAATTCTTATCACCCTATTTCTAATTACATACCATTATTATCCAGTATTTCATTCCATATTAAGAAATTACTTTCATACTTACAAACAGTCAACATTTTTTAAGATCTATCTGATTGTATACATTTTCTTTGTTCAGCATCACTTTTATTCTTCCTCAAGTATATCCTTTAGATGGACTTCTAGCAAGGGGCTATTAGACTGTCAGGATTTCTTTTCCTTTCTTTTGTTTTTTTGTCTTGTTAGAAAAATGTATTTGATGCTTATTTTTGGTGTATAACTATTCTAGGTGCACAATTTTAGGTGGATAGTTATTTTCTTTTATAACCTTGAAAATATGATTCTGTTAATTCCACTGCTGTTGAAAAGTCAGCTATCTAATTGCTACACTATTGTATTTTAAAATTTTATTTATTACTTAAACAATATGCATGTAGCATTTTCCATGTGCTATCTGTTCTAAGCAATGAGCAAATATTAACTTATTTGATTCTCCTAACAATCATATGAGTATAGGGTAGACACTGTTATTGTCATTCCTATTTCACAAATGAGTTACTGAGGCACAGAGAGTTCACCTTTTTGTCAATGCCATCCATTTAGGAAGGGCCCAAGCCAATATTTTTATGAAGCCTGTCTGAGTCCCCAGTCCCTGTTCTTAGGTGTCGCTCCATGAAGCCTTTCTCTCTTTTGCTTCCAGCTGTTTAAAAAATGTCTTGCTTTGGGAGGCTGAGTGGATTGCCTGAGCCTGCGGGTTCGAGACCCGCCTGGGCAACTTGGCGAGACCTCATTTCTACAATAAATCCAAAAATCAGCCGGGCATGGTAACGTGTGCCTGTAATTCCGCCTATCTGGAAGTCTGAGGTGGAAGCATCGCCGGAGCCCAGCAGGTCGAGGCTGCGGTGGCCGGGAGCGGCCATTGCACTCCAGTCTGGGCGACATAAGACTCCAACTCAAAAAAAAAGAATAAAGAAATTTCTTTGGCATTCTGCATTTTAGTAAGACTCATACATTTCCTTCTTTCTTTCTTCAGTCATTTTTATTTAAGACTTGTCCAGTTGTCTGAATCTGCAAATTGGCATCTTTCATCATTTCTGAAAATATTATTAGACATTTTTCAGAATGTTGCCTACCATTTATCCTAATTGTTCCTTCAAGAATATTGATTATATGTATGTTGAATTTTCTTTCTTTTCATGTCTCTTAACAATTCTTTTCTCTTTCCACCTTCTGCACTAGAACCTGCATACTTTCTTCAGATAGGTCTTCAGTTGATTATTTGTCTTTAGCTGTGTCAAATCTCTGCTTAGCTATTCCAATGAATGTCTCATTTAAATTATTTATTTTAAAAAGCTTTATATGGTTCATTTTAAAATATGATAAACAAGATTTTACATTTTTGTTTCCGTAATTGTAGTTTTAATTTCTTCCTTTATGTAAACAAAGTAAGCATCGTCTGTGTTCCATAGTTTTTACCTCTAATGTTTCTATCCTTGCAAACCTGATTCTGTGCTTTATTATTTTCATGATTCTCATTTTTAATAATTTCTTTCCTTGTGATTTAGTGTTTTTTTAATGGTGAGATCATGTACTTTGGAACCATAATCTAGGATAATTCTTTGAAGCTTGGATTTAAAATTTATTATCTCTTAAGAGACTCAGGATTTGCTTCTGGCAGGCATCTGAGAGTACTGACAATTCAAGTCCACTTTAAATCATGCTTTCAACTTCTAGGTTTTTAGTTTGTTGTTGTTTGTTATTTTCAAAATCACGCAAGCAGTATGAATTCTGACTCCCAACCATTGAATGCAAAATTGTATTACAATTGTTAGAGGATGTGTTTTCCTTATTCTGCTCCATGCAGAGCTAAGTTACATATCTTCACTTTCCACCTCTGTGTGCTTCAGTTATTCTATGCTGTTGTGGTTTCCTTGTTGTGGGGGACAGACTTTGCTAGATCATGGGAGAATACTAAAGTAAATCAAAACAAATCAGTGTTCTGCCTTAATGAAGCTTACAGAATTGCTAGGAAAAAAATCATCATTTAAAAAAGGTAATTAAACCAAAGTGTGATCAGTGTGATGAGTTTTTGTAATAGTTGCAGTTTGACTTTAAGTGACTGGTCCATATCACTGACCTAAAGAACTTACATTGAGGAAATATCTAAAATAAGCACTCAAAAAGCTATTTAGGACCATATACAAATGGTTAATCCAGCAAATATCAATAAGACTAGAATGGTTGACCAGATACCTCTAAGAAATTTTGATATATAACTTTAAAAAAGAAAAGAAACAATCTTGCATTTAAGGTAGAGTGAAAACATCACATAGAATATAAAAACAATTTTTTTTTACAGGAGCTATTTGAGATGTTTTAGTCTGGCAAATGTAAAATGGAAGAAAAGGTAGTACTTCATAGGGCACAAGAAACCAACAAAAGAAGCAGTAGCTCCAAGCCAGATGACACTAATTATCAACATGGTATATATGTCACCCGTTTAGTGCCTGTAAACAAAAAAGCAAGACTATAAAGAGCCTGCAATGGAATCCTGTGGAATTACAGTTGAAACTCCCCTGGCAACTGCTTCAAGCCAATTGCTAGAGTCACCAGATGTCCACTTCCTAAAGAGAGAAATCTCTCTCTGCAAGCCAGGCCTCACTAACTATAGTTCATTTCCTGTAAAAATAAACGTCTAAGGAGCTTTTACCCCTTGGGTTCTGCTTTGTGGAGATTTTACTGCTTTTCAGATTGTTTTGAAGGCTTAGAAGTCAAAGAAAATGTGTACAATATTCAAGAAACTGAAAAAATAATTCTATATGGTCAAGTATAGATTGGAAAAGGGAGAAGTTATGTTGTGACCCAAGAGGCACTCGTATTTTTGAATTATCACTAAATAAACAGTCTCTGAATTCCAAAAACATTCTAAGTAAAATGTATACTTTCTGATAGCATGGTTTCTGATAAGATTAAAAGAAGAAAAAGAAAATCTGTAAAGGTAAATAATATATGAGTTGCTTAGAGCAATTTTAGATAATTTCCTAGCTACAATAAGACCAATAGACACAAAAAAATTTACATTGAGTGCACATAATACTAAAAGACAATATCATTTAGAAGAAAAACAATACAGTTAGAATAAAGTCTTAAATCACATGTTATTTTTCAAAGCTTTCTATTTAAAAGGTCTTAGAATTTAAAAACATCTTAGAAATTTGTTCTATTTTTATTCTCTTCATTTTACAAATGAAAATAACCTCAATGAAAACAATCTTATTATATATATAAATTCACCCAAATACGGAGTGACTAAAATGTGGGTTGCAGGGGGAAAGGAAATAGGGATATTTTATTTGGTCACCCTATAGAAAATGAATAGGTACTGGACTAGAAAACATATAATGATAGAAAGAATGTTAGTGCCAAAAAGAAACTCAGGCAATAGTTTAAACCCACGTTTAATCCTCTGTCAGTTCAAATGAACTTGTATGAGGCCACAGAGATTGAATTTCAACTATATACATTAGGTATAATGAAACAAAAAAAGAAAAAAAAAAAAAAAAAAGGACATGCTTATAGACTTCACAGATGTGGACTTTCTTGCCAAGAACATGCTTTCCAACAATAGGCTAAGGCTTGTGATGTTTGCCATCATGGCAATCACATGGAATTAACTTATCAGCTCAGCCAATAAGAGAAATGAGATCAAACACATTTTGATTTAGCATTCATCAGATAGCTGAATTGCATCCAGAATGACACTATTATCTTTGTTTGCCAAGTTATCACTCAAGAAATTAAAGTGAGAGTAAGAGCATGCATTTTGTAATTGTTTTCTTAATTTAAAAAATGATGACAAAAAATATACATATGATTATCTGTGGCCCAGGATATGAATGTAAATTGTGGATGCCATCAAAAATCAAGGCAAAATATCTCAATTTCTCTTACTAAATCCCTTATTAAAAGGGTACCTGAAAGAAAAATATGAATGATAAGTATTCTAATTTTCCTCTTTTTCCTTTATCTACGGCATGTGGATTTTTTGTTGGAAAAGCTGAGACCTCTATTAGTTAAAACTCAATAATCTTTAAAAAAAAAGATTATTTATGCTTAAAAATAAAAAGGAACTTGATATGTGATGACTGATTACGGTATAAGTTTCCTGAGTTTTGAAGAATAATTGCAAAGAAACAAATTTGAAAGATTCATTGTTGAGCGCATCATTTGACTCTTGAATGATTTATCAAAATGTTTTTCTTCATTATGACCTAAAGTCATCAAATACTTATGTTATTTTATAAACAGAAAAGGTATTTATTTGAAGATTATGCATCTTTATTCTTAATAATAGGGAAGAAGTCTCATCACAAATAAAAGCAACAGAAAAATCAAAACCTTATGCTGGGCATCCTACTCTTCAATCTTCCTCTGCAATTACATCAAGGTCTAAAATTATCCTGCTTCCTTCCTTTTGCCCTCCTACTAGCCATTCCTAGAAGTCATGATGTGCCTAGGTCCGTTATGTTGCAGCTGGGAGCTGCTTATTATATGATTCATAATATCAAAGGCTCATAACACTGAAGAAGAATGAATGACAACTTAAAGGGTGGTGAGAAGTTCAATGAGTATGTAACTGGTTTTAAAAATGGAGTGATGCTGATCACTCTTCTCCATAGAACTACTGACATGCTCTTATGCCACAGTTGTTAGGCCAAATTTCAAGACAGTAAATTCACACACATCAGCTGAAGTCTATCCAACTTTTGTCCCAAACAAATCTGACAGGGACTAGTGTCATCCTCTCTCCTAGACAGGATTTGGGAACTGACTCATGCGCATCTGTTTGCTTTTTAAACCTTCTCCACTACCACCTCAAACCCACTTGCCTAGTGGCCAATTTTGCCTCTATTTTTGCTTTTGTCAAAGTTTGAAAATTGGTGGCCCTGAGATAACATTCTAGAGGGCTTACAATTATTTCTTTCAAATGCTGCCAATACTTGAAATCAGATGAAATAAGATGAGACATCTTAAAGTACTTCCTGCCAGACTATTTATTAATTACAAAGGGAAAATAACAACTTTGTTATGGAGAAACCTAGAAAACAGCACCTTAACCAAATAATTAGAGTTAACATCACTAGTTTTTAAAAAAATCAACATACTGTATCTTCTAATGTGATTTACTGAGGAGAGCGCATTACCTGTGAATTATATTTTCCCAAAGTGGATAATCTCAATCAAATCATGAGATTATATCAAAAAAACAAATTATAAGGCATCATTCAAAATAAATAGCCAGTACTCAAAAGTCACAAAGAAACTCTTGGAAATTAGCACTGACTTGATGAGACTAAGGAGACCTAACACTTAAAATTGATGTGGGATTCTAGATTCGACCCCGGAACAGAAAGTAGGAGCATTAGTGAATGTAACAGAGAAATCTGAGGCTAACATTGGGTTTAATGACTTGCTGGAAGGACTCACAGGACTCAGAGAATCTGTTATAATTAAGTTATAGTTTATTACATTGAAAGGATAAAATTAGCAAAGGGAAAAGGCAAATGAGGCAAAATCCAAGAGAAATCATGCACAGTCTTCCAGGCATCCTCTCCCCGTAGAGTCACATAGATATACCAGTTTCTCCAGGCAACAATGTGCAACAATACATGCAAAGTGCTCTCAACCAGGGACATTCACCTAAGCCATGGTGTACAGGGTTTGTTTTGAGGTCCTGTCACTGGGACATACATGCCCTTTGACTGATCATAGCTATTGAATATGCAGCATCTTCCAGAAGTCAGACTGACACAGGGTGGCACAAAGCTTCAGGCATTTAAAAACAGGCATTCACCATAAATCACATGGATAGCATAAACTATCTGGTCAAAATGATACAGTGTGGCCATAAGGCATCACTTCAAGCAAGCAAAAGTACTTTTAACATGCAGACTATTCAAACGGCTCAGAGGTTACCTTCCAGGAGCTACTCAAAGGCCAGGCCTGATAACCAGCCTATCTTTAGAATATGCAGAAAGGAACAAATAGTTTTAGCTAAGTAAATCTATAGTTCATAGTGTGGTAGCAATGTTAGCTTTTTAACTGGTAATTGTACTATGATTTTGTAATGCTTTAAAATTAAGGAAATCTGGGTGTAATGGATTAGATAGTTCCCCTTCAAAAAAAAAAAAAAAAGTCCAAGCTCTGACTCTGGAGATTAAATAATTCTGGATTTAAGACAATTACTAAATCCAGTAATTGATGTCTATATAAAACAAAGGATAGGGAGATTTGAGAGACTGGTACAGAAGAGGAGTCCTAGAGGGAAAGGCCATATGAAGACAAAGGCTGAGTGATGTGTCTATAAATTAAGGACTGCTGAGGATTGCTGATAGCCACCTGAGACTTGGAGAGAGGCAAGGAGACTCACAGCCTATAGCAGGAATAACCCTGTCAATACCTTAATTTTAGACTACTGGCTTCTAAAACTGTCAGAGCTTAATGTCTACTGTTTTAAACCACCAAGTTTCTGGTGATTTGTTACAGCAGCACTAGGAAATATATTCACTGAATAAAAATATAGCGAAACCCTCTGTACTGTTTGTAACTCTTCTATAAATCTAAAATTACTTTTTAACAAACCTTTTAAAACTAAGTAGATGAGCCGGGCTCGGTGGCTCAGCCTGTAATCCCGTGCCTTTGGGAGGCTGAGGTGAGTAAATTGCCTGAGCCCGCGGGTTCAAGACCCGCCTGGGCAGTGAGACCTCATCTCTACAATAAATAAAAAAATCAGCTGGGCGTGGTAGCGTGCACCTGTAATTCCAGCTATTTGGAAGGCTGAGGCGGAAGGATCACCGGAGCCCAGCAGGTTGAAGCTGTGGTGGCCGGGAGCGGCCACTGCACTCCAGTCTGGGTGACAGAGTGAGACTCCAACTCAAAACAAAACAAAAAAAAAAACCCAAAAAACCTAAGTGGATGATTCCATATGAAGTCTGGATGTTTAGATTTTCAAGAAAATCTGGCATTACTTGGCCTGCTTTCACAAATAGTGATGGTCAGTTATAATTGAGTAGTAATGGTTCCCATCAGACAGGACCCTTTCTACAAGCCTCACCACTCCCTATTGCTGCACTTGGCCTGCTTTGCTGGTTTATGAAACTACCTGAGCCTTATAGGCATGCAAATACATGGCCCCAGTTTTTGCTAGTCATCACTACAAAACTTGAGGAAAGCCTAGAATCTCAATTAGTTGATTGTTATTCCACTGTTCTGAGACAGAGACTGCTTTTCCCACCTCATTGAGACAGCAAGGTTGGCTGTTCATCTGAGTCATCATAAAGTTGGCTGCACACTTCTCTAACAGCACAGAGACTCAGCAACTCCCTCACTTGACTAGTGTATACCCTCCATGTGGGAACTTTCCTTTACCAGGTCTTACTCCTACCTCTCCTTGTGCTGCCTCATGCTTCTGAGAATTGACTGACATGCCTGAAACATGAGTTTTAAAGTATGTCAGCTGCATATGTCCATTTAAAAGATATTCTACCTGTGGAAGTAATGAGAAGCATATGAAGCAGCATCTTTGTTTATGTACCAGAGGTTATCTTTTATACTACTCACTAAGAGACAAAAGCAAAAGAAAAGAATTTCCCCCATATATTTTTTCTCATACTTCATTTAACCTTTTAAAAAGTGTATGTTTTGATTCTTTTCTTCAGAAAAATGTAACCACTGTACATTCTTCTATGCTAATATTTTCAGAAACTAAACATACAGTTTTATATTAACCACAAATGCATGATATATGTTAATGTACTAGTGATCTGCATTTCTGAAAACAGTATTGCAAACTTTTCTAATAAAGGGTAATATAAGCGTAGAAAATATGTGGAATGTTGACTTTTTTTCTCTTGTTCATCTACAGAGTCTGTTCTTGTCTCTATTAAGTCTGTACCATACAGCTCTGGGCTCTATGACTTGCAGATTTGTTAATTGCACACTGGTGCACTTTTTTTTCAGTTGAACTTCTGATTTTGAGATATTGTAGATCTGCATGCAGTTGTAAGAAATAATACAGAGAGAAGTGAGGGAATATGGCCAACATGAGGCAGCAAGAATGTGTTTCTCCTATGAAGTAAAACAAGATAGAGCTTTTTCCACATATTTTCTATGCTTATATTACCCCCAATCCCCACAGTTCCCAGAGAGGAACTGTGCCAGCAACATACCCCACAACTTATCAGAAAAGGTGATAATAAACACATAATACAAAGAAGATAAAAACCCACCTACCTGGGCTGGAACAAGCTAGACTCTTGTCTAAACCACTACAGACCACCGGCAGCCTCCAGGCACAGTGAGGAAGATGACTGAGGGGAATCCAGGAGTTCTGTGTTCCTGCTGGACTTAGCAGGCTCTGTGAGCCTGTGGGCCTCCCCTTATGGGAAACGATCTTATCCATAGCTGTGCCCTTCCAAAATCCACGTGGGTTGGTAAAACCCAGCTGCCACAACCCAGGAAATCAACCCTTGTGTGGCTGCTTTCTAGCCAGCCTGGGCAAACTTTGCACAGCAGTCAATTCCTGCCTGGGGGGTGGCTAAGTGAGAGCTCCTGAGCCCCTGAGGCTGGCTGTACTTTGACATTCAGATCATAAACTGCCTGAGGACTTCTTGCCATAGTAATATCTCACTCCACGGGAGAACTCTTCTGCGCCCACCCTGTGTGGCAGCATTGCCCTAGTGGCCTGGGACTCCCCCCAATCCCCACTGTGGTGGCCAGGAGCATGCACTTGTTAGGTGTTTGGGGCCCTTTCCACTTGTACTCCCTCAAAGATTCAAACAGATGGAGAATTTGTGTAATTCCTAGAGTCCCACCCTCTCCTAGGTTGGCTAGGCACTTGCTTGGAGCAGCACATGCCAAGAAAAAACCCTACAGTCACCAATATAGCTGGTATGCTCCCATAAGCACATTCTCCCTCCCAGCTGGAGGTCCACATTATAGCCCATCACATTAGATATGATACTGCAGCTCTGGGGAAGGCCTGAGCTCTGTCGTCATCTAACACCACTTTCCAGGCCACTCAGATGCCATGAGCCAGTGCAGGCACCCAGCATAGGACTGCCACAGCTGGCAATTGACAACACTGAAGAAAAGAAAATCAAGAAAATGAAATAAAATCTTCAAGAAATGTGGGATTTCGTAAATCATCCAAACTTAAGAATCATAGGAAGAGAGAATAATGAATATTTGAGAGAATAACGAAGGAAAACTTCCCTGGACTTTCCAGAGATTTAAGCACCCAGATACAAAAAGCACAAAGAATCTCCAAAAGATTCACTGCAAAAGGTCATTCCCAAAGTATATAATCATCTGGCTATGCAAAGTTAATATAAAGGAAAGAATTTTATGCAAATTGAGACAAAAGTATCGAATAACTTACAAAGGTAAACCTATCAGACTAACAGCAGACTTCTCAGAAGAAACCCTGCAAGTCAGAAGGGACTAGGGGCCCAGCTTTAATCTCCTCAAACAGAATAACAGCCAGTCAAGGATTTTGTATCTCACAAAACTAAGCTTCACAAATAAAGGAGAAATGAAGTCTTTCTCAGAAAAGCAAACATTGACAGAATTAGTCACCATTAGGTCAGTCCTACCAGAAATACTCAAAGGAGTTCTAAATACTGAAACGAAAGATCAAAATACATCATTAGAAAAATTCTGGAAATTATGAAGGACTCATGAAATCCCAACACAAAAAAGTAAATAAATAAATAAAACAACCAATATGGTGAATGGAATAGTATCTGACATATCACTATGAACTTTGAATGCAAATGGTCTCAATGCTCCACTAAAATTATACAGTATGGAAGAATGGATGAATGGGTAAAAAATACAATCCAAATATCTGCTGCCTTCGAGAGATGCACTTAACTCACAGACTCCTATAGAGTTAAGGTAAAGGTGTGGGGGGAAATATTCCACACAAATGGAAACCTAAAAAGAGTAGGAGTAGCCATTCTCATATCAGAAAAAAACAGACTTTAAATTGACAACAGCAAAAAAAAGAGACAAATATATCATTATAAAGGGATTGATCCAATAAGAAGGCATAAAGTTTTAAATATATATGTGCCTAGTACCAGAGCCCCCAGCTTTATAAAACAAATTTTACTAGACCTAAAAAAAAGAGATAGACAGCAATATAATAGTAGTAGGAGGCTTCAACACCCCACTGACAGCAATAGATAGATGATCAAGGCAAAAAGCCAACAAAGAAACATTGCAATTAAACCAGACCCTAGAGGAAATGGAATTAACAGACATTTATGGAACATTCCATCCCCAAACTACATCCTATACATTTTTCTCATCAGCACATGAAACATTATCCAAAATAGACCATATGATAGGGCACAAATCAAGTCTTAATAAATTCAAAAAAATTGAAATCATATCAAGCACCATCTCAGACCACAGTGGAATAAAACTAGAGATTCACTCCAAGAAGAGCTCACAAACATGAACAAAAGCATGGAAGTTAATCTGGTCCTGAAGGATTATTAGATCTATAATGAAATCAAGATGGAAATGAAAAAGTTCCTTGAAATGAATGACAACAATAAAACAAGCTATCAAAACACAACAAAAGCTGTGCTCAGAGGAAAATTTACAATACTTAAGGCCTACAGTAATAGAACTGGAAGATCACATATTGACAACCTAATATCACACCTCCAGAAACTAGGAAATATGAACAAACCCAAAGTTAGCAGAAAAAAATAAATAATGAAGATCAGAGCAGAACTAAATGAAATGTAAATTTTTAAAAAATACAAAGAATCAATGAAGCAAAAAGTTGATTCTTGGAAAAGATAAACAAAACTGATAGATTGTTAACCAGATTAATTAAGAAACAAAGAGAGAAGATTCAAATAGCTTCATCAGAAATGAAAATGGAGACATTACAATTGATATGACAGAAATTCAAAAGATCATTAGAGACTACTATGAACACTTCTATGCAAACAAACTAGACAATCTAGAAGAAATGGATAAATTCTTGGAAACATACAATCACCCAACCTTGAGTCAGGAAGAAATAGAAACCCTGAACAGACCAATAATGAGTGGCAAGATTGAAAAAGTTAGAAATCTTCCAACAACAGCAACAAAAAGCCCAGGACTTGATGGACTCACAGCTGAATTCTACCAGACTTTCAGAGAAGAACTGGTACCAATTTCACTCAACTGAAGCTATTCCACAAGATTGAAGAGGAGGGAATTCTCCCTAACTCAGTCTATGAGGCCAGGAAAAGACACAACAAAGAAAGAAAACTGCAGATATCCCTTATGAACATAGATGCAAGGATGCTCAACAAAACATTGGCAAACCAAATTCAACAGCACATTTAAAAAAATAATACACAACGACCAAATGGGTTTTATTCCAGGAATGCAAGAGTGGTTCAACATACACAATTCAATAAGCATGATCCACTACATAAACAGAATTAAAAACAAAAACCATGTAATCATTTCAACAGATACAGAAAAAGCATTTGACAAATCCAGCATCCCTTCATGGTAAAAACCCTTGGCAAAATAGTCATAGAGGGAACATTTCTCAAAATATTAAAAGCCATATATGACACACCCACAGCAAACGTCATCCTCAATGGAGAAAAGTTGAACTTATTTCCCCTCAGAACTGGAACAAGACAAGGATGCCCACTTTCACCACTCTTAGTCAATATACTACTGAAAGTCCTAGCCAAAGCAATCAGACAAGAAAAAGAAATAAAGTGTATCCAAATTGGAAAAAAATAAATCAAACTATCTCTATATGCCAGTGATATGATCTCATACATAGAGAATCCTAAAGATTCCTCCAAAAGACTCCTGAACTTGATAAATGAATTCAGTAAAGTTTCAAGGTACGAAATCAACACACACAAATCAGCAGAATTGGTATATACCAATAGCAAGAAAGATAAGAATCAAACCAAGAACTCAATTCCATATAAAATAGCAGCCAAGAAACTAAAATACCTAGGAATATATTTAACCAAAGAGGTGAAAGATCTCTACAAAGAGGACTACAAAACTCTGATGAAAGAAACTGTAGAGGACACAAACAAATGGAAACATCCCATGCTCATGGATTAGAAGAATCAACATTGTCAAAATGACCATATTACTCAAAGTAATCTATGAATTCAATGTAATCCCTATCAAACTACCAACATCATTTTTCACTGAATTAGAAAAAAAATACTAAAATTCATATGGATCCAAAAAAAGACCCAGAATTGCCAAAGCAATACTAAGCAAAAAGAAGAAAGCTGGAGGCAAAATTGCCTGATTTCAAATTATTCTTTAAGGCTGTAGTAACCAAAGCAGCATGGTACTGGTACAGAAACAGACATACAGACCAATAGAACAGAATAGAGAATCCAGAAATTAACCCAAATACCTACAATCAATTGATCTTCAACAAAGCAGGCAAAAACATACACTGATGAAAGGACCCCTATTTAACAAATGACACTGGGAAAATTAAATAGCTACAAGCAGAAAGGTGAAATGTGATCTCTATCTCTCCTCATACGTAAAAATTAACTCAAGATAGATTACATACTTAAATGTCAGACCTGAAACCACAAAATTCCTAGAAGAAAATCTAGGAAAAACTCTTATGGACATCGGCCTAGGCAAATAATTTGTGCTTAAAACTGCAAGGCAAATGCAACAAAAACAAAAATAAATAAGTGGGACTTAATTAAACTAAAAAGTTTCTGCACAGCAAAAAAAAAAAATCAAAAGAGCAAATAGGCATTTTATAGAAATTCTATAGAATGGGAGAAGATACATCTGACAAAGTACTTATATCCAGAATTACAAAGAACTCAAATAAATCAGCAAGGAAAAAAAGCAAATAACCCTATTAAAAAGTGGACAAATGACATGAACAGACATCTATCAAAACAAGTTATACAAATGTCCAACAAAAGTATGGAAAAATGTTCGATATCACTAATCATCAGGGAAATGCAAATCAAAAACATCACCTTACACCAGTCAGATTGACCATCAATAAAAAATAATTTTAAAAAATAGATGCTAGCATAGATGCAAAGAAAAGACAACGTTTATACAGTGCTGGTGGTAGTGTAAATTAGTCCAACCTTTATGGAAATTGGTACAGAGATTTCTCAGAGAACTAAAAGTAGATTTACCATTTGATCCAGCAATCCCACTACTAGCTATCAAGGTTGTTATATAAAAAAGACATCTGTACCCTCGTGTTCATTGCAGCACAATTTACAAATTGCAAAGGTATGGAATCAATCTAAATACTCATCAACCAATCAGTTGATAATGAAAATGTAGTATATATACACTATGGAATACTATTGAGTCATCAAAGAGAATAAAATCATGTCTTTTGCAGCAACGTGAATGGAGTTGGAGAACATTATCCTAAGTGACCTAACTCAGAAACAGAAAATCAAACACTGAATGTTCTCACTTATAAATGGGTGCTAAATCAAGGAACCACAAAGACAGAGAATGGTTTAATAGACACAAAGACTCAGAAGTGGGTGAAAGAAAGTGGTAGAAGGAAAAAAATTACCAATTGGGTACAATACACCCAGACAGGGATGGAGGGTACATATAAAGACCAAACCAAAAACTATTTGTGCCTCTTAAAGTTACTGAAATTAAAAAAAAAAAAAGAATAGAAGAAATCTCAACCTAGAGTTTCTGACTTGGTAGGTATAAAGGAGGGTCTAAGAACTTGCATTTCTAATAAGTTCTAACCAAGGCTATTGCTGCTGGTCTGTGGACTTCTTCTTGAGAACCACTGAGTTAAGTAACTTGCCCAGATTCACTCAGGCAACACCATAGCAGAGTAAGCTAGAATTATACTTAGATTAGGTACATGGGTGTCCAAAACCTCATGCAAATATAAGATAAGAAATTTGTTAAGAAAGCTAAGAAAAGAGGACACCACTACCAATATACTCTTTTCCAATTGGGTTTTTGGAGAGTAAGAAGTATTTGACTTTGTGTACTTCATACTGCTAATTGTTTTATTTTCCATCTTTCCAACCACAACACATATATAAACTCTTCTTGGCACTCCCAGTACATAGCATAGTGTTCTGCAGAATCCCAAAGGTAAAGGTTGCTTTGTAATAATTGTTTTAGTCTGTTTTGTACTGCTGTAACAGAATACTTGAGGGTCATCTATAAAGGACAGAGATTGATTACTTTCTGGAGGGTGGGGCATCCAAGAAGAAGGGGTCTACCTCTGGCAAGGGTCTTCTTGCTGCATCATCCAAAGGTAGATGGTGAGAGGAACAGAGGGTGAAAGAGAAAGGGGGCTGAACTTATCCCTTTCTTAGAAATCCATTCCTAAAATAACTAACCCACTCCTTCAATAACAGCATTAATCAATTGATGTGGGTAGAGCCCTCATAACCAAATCATCTCTTAAGTTCTGTCTCTCAATGATGTTGCATTGTAGATTAAGTTTCAACGCATGAACTTTGGGTGACACATTAACACCATAGCATTCCACACCAGTCCCTTAAAATTCATGTCTCCCCTTCTCACATGCAAAATACATGAATTCAAACCAATAGTCCCAAGTCATAACTCCTCCCATCACCGACTCAAAAGTCCAAAGTCCAACTTCTCTTCTAAATCAAATATTGGTGAGACTCAAGGCATGATTCAACCTGAGATAGATTCTCTTCCGGTTGACAGCCTGTGAAATCAAAGCAAGCTTCTACTTCCAAAATACAATGTTGGGACAAATATGAGATAGACATCCTCATTCCAAAAGGGAGAAATGAAAAAAAAAGTAATAAGTAAGTCCAAAACCCATCAGGGAAACAACTTTAATTCTCAAAGCTGGAGAATAATCTTTGACTCCATATCCTGCATTTGGAGCACACTGGGGTAAGGTTTGGGTCCCCCAAAGTCTCAGACATCAGACAGTCCCACCTCTATGTCCTTGCTGGGCTCAGTCAACCAACAACTTGCACGAATTTGAAGCTTGTCCCTGCAACTTCCCAGGCTGAAGTTGCAAGCTGGTGACCCTACAGTTTTGTGATGATGGGTGCTTTTCCACTGCTATAACTTCGTTGGTATTGCTCTAATGGAGGCTCTCTGTGTTGGCTTTTCTCCTATGGCAGGTTTTTGCCTTGGCCCTCAGGCTGTATACAACATCCTTTGAAATCTAGGTGGAGGCCAACATGGTACCACAGCTCATGCACTTTGCATGTCTACAGAGTCTGCACCAAGTGAACACAGCCAAGTCTTATTGCTTGTGCTCTCTTGAGCTATAGAATGACCTACATCTGAACCTGCTTGAGCATGGCTACGGCAGCCAATTGGTACTGTGCTGGGATGCAGGGATCAGAGTCCTGAGGCAGTCCTGGGGACAAATGCTGTGTTCTATGGGAGACTCTCTGAAAACCTTGCTCTCAGAGTCCTAACTTGCCTCGAAGATTTCTGAAATTGGTCATTCTCCCATTACCTTGGTGAATAGAACCTGACTTCCTTTAATCCATATTAATCTCTTTACTAGTTGTTTGGTCACACCCTTCATATTCTCCCCTTATCATGCATTTAAATTCTTTACATGGCTAAGCTAAGAGTATTCCAAATATTTCCACCCAATTTTTTTTAGTAAAGGTCTTTTTAAGCTGGGCTCAGTGGCTCAGCCTGTAAACCCCCACTTTGGGAGACTGAGTTGAGTGGATTGCCTGAGCCCACGGGTTCAAGACCCACCTGGGCAACTTAGCGAGACCTCATCTCTACAATAAATCAAAAAATTAGCTGGGCGTGGTAGCGCGCGTCTGTAGTTCCAGCTACTTGGAAGGCTGAGGCAGAAGGATCTCCAGAGCCCAGCAGGTCGGAAAAAAAAGGACTTTTTAGTAAAGGTATTCCTTTTTAAATAATTTATCTCTTCTGATTTTACTGTAAGCAGCCAAAAGAAACAATGCTGAACCTTGAATCTTTTCCTCCTTCAATATTTCTTCTGCCTAGATGTTTTAGTTCATTGCCCTTAAGTCCTCTCTTCCACACAGTTCTAGAACATGAACACAATTTCATAAAGTTTCTTGAAACTTTATAACAGGAATGGCCTTTACTCTAGTTTCCAATATGTTGCTCTTAATTTCTTTCTGTGACCTCATCAGAATGGCCTTACCCATCCATATTTCTACCAGCATTCCGATCACTACCACTTCAGTAATCCCCAAGAAGATTTAGGCTTCCCCTATAGTTCTTGTCTTCTTCTGATCCTTTATCAGAATTGCCCTTTATGATCTCTTTACATCCATCTGAGGTAGTTCTAGCCCACTTCTCCAAATTCTTCCAGCCCCTACCCATTATCTAATTCCTACACTGCTTCCACATTTTTGGATATTTGTTATAGCATCTGCTTCACTTCTCAGTACCAGTTTTCTCTCTGTGTCCATTTTGTGCTGTTATAACAGAATACCTGAGACTGGAGAATTTATAAAGAATAAGATTTATTTTTTAAAGTTCTGGTCAAGGGAATAGCATCTCATGAGGGCATTCTTGCTGCATCATCACATGGTAGAAAGAGAAAGGGCAGGGGAGGGGTGGGGGAGAGAGAGAGAGAGAGAGCGAGAGAGACTCCCTTAGGCTAGCTCTAACAATGGAAGTTTAAATAAGAATATGTGTGACAACAAGAGAGAAAGAATTTTGGCAAGAATCTCAGCCCAGTCTCATTGATATTAGATCTGAAAGTTCTCTGGACCCCAGGCATCTCTGGTTACCTCAGTAGCATTATCATTCTCAGTCATCCTGAATATGTTTGCTTCCCTTTGTGTATCAATCTACTTTCATTCTTCTTGTCATCTACTTGATTCTTTTCATATTGCCAGGTCAAATTCCTGAGATAAAGAGCAGCTGATAGGTTTAAGTAATTATTTCCATCCCCATTTGAACAGAGCTGTTCATATTTTAAAAAGTATTATTAAATATGCCTCATCTACAGACCAACAGTACTTGGGTCAGCTGTCCATCCTGATGTAAACAGGTGTGATCATTTGGGAAGGGTGTCAAGGTCTAGCCTGTCTCCACTCTCATGACTCCACTCTCAGCAAGGCTGTGGGCAAGACATTCCTTATGATTGACATGTCTGGTATAAAAATTACTTTCTACCAAGTCTCCTCTTTGTTTTATTTTTAATTATGTAAAGTATTTAAATAATAACATGAAGCTTTTAAATTATATTCAGTGTTTCACAGAGTTTTTTTTACATCTTTTTGTTCATTAATTCTTTGATGATATTTCTCCTGTAGTGTTACATGTAATATTATATCCTCAATGGAGCATTGTAATAGAGCTATAAAGAATGAGAAATCGCAGTGGAAAACTATTAATCTCTTATCCCAGAATGTGAGAATAGTATTTAATCCCATATCTCAGAGGGTGAGAATAGATATGGGAGGGAAGTTCTGTTTTAAGTAAAACGACACTGACAGTCTCATAAATTTAACTGTCTGCTTGTGTTTGCTGTCTTGGCAGAGCCAGAATGTAATAATTGAAACCTTTTATTCTTCAGACATAACCTAAAGTTTTTAGAAAATAGGTTAACTTGGACAGAGATTTTGTTTTACCTCAGATAGTTTACACGTTCTTTTTTTTTTTTCTGCCGATAGAATACTATATACTAAATTTTCATAGTCAGTTAAGCAAACATACAAAATTTAAACCAACCTTACATTTCTAAAAGATTTTTATCTTAAGAATTGCTACTATTATTAACCCACTAAGAAAATCCAGACTTTTTAAAAGCAAGGGTCCCAGCTGTGTTTTTATTTGCTAGTTGCTGCCTTGAAATTCATGAAGACCTATCTCGAATTTCAGAATTTCATTCATCCATAAAACAGAGGTTCAGAGTGGCTTGTCTCCTGAAATCAGTCACTTAACTATTATAGTTTATTGACTTTCCTATTCAAATTTCTCTTCTAATAAAAGAGTGATTTGCTTTGAGGATTATTTATCCCTCCTTATTTTCTCAGACTCCTTAAAATTTACTCATTCTTCTTTTTTTGTCTGTTGGCCTTGAATTTCTACAGGTTGAGTCTTTTTTCTTTAGAAGCCTATGATAAAAATTTTATTTTTAAAAACTCTGTGTTCTTTTTTAAAATAATTTCAGATACACAATAAGATCCACTTGTTCATTCAGTTATGTCCCAGTGGGGAGGGATCATATGCAGAAACAGTTCATGATGCTGGAGAATGATTAAACCTATACTGATTAAGCTTTTGTCATTATCACAAGCATCTTTCATAAATAAATTATTAAAATACATGCTTTAAAGTTGAAAAATACAAGAAGAAACTGGGCTATTTCAACTCTGAGACATAATTGTGTAAAATTAGCCAAGGAAAATAATAATTTTCACAGTTAAATTAAATCTCATCAAAATGAAACTTTATCCTATCATCTATTATCTTAAGCTGGTGGCCTTCCTGATGTCTACCTTCCTCTAAGAGGGCAGCAGAACAGAGCAATGTGTCATGTGACTGGTTATAGGCACACATATATAGACTTACAAAGAAATGAACTATTTTAGATATGTCTTTCTTAAATGATATCATATTGATATTGTACACCTATGAGAATGTGCAAAATCTAGTCACTAGAGGTAACAAGGCCTGCTCTGAAAGCTATCTTTTCATCTGCTATTTGAAACAAAAGGTAGAAACTTAATTTAGTAATACCTGTAAAACTACAGGAGGAAACTCTCTTTTAGGAGGCATATTATGACCAGCAACAAATTCCATGAAACCCTTTATAGGAGGTGGGGGGCAGGGTGAACATCTGGATTCCCTCTGTATCATCAAAAGGCCCTGGGTTTGGCCCCTTAGGAATTTATTTATTCATTTTTCCAGTCAACCATGAGGTTAGAAAAGAGTGGGGGGTGAAAAAATGGTGAGAAAAATAACCTGGATATGAATAACATTTATTTTTGGTATGAATGAATATACTGTGATCAAATGAAAATTTTTTAAAAAGAACAAGGAAGTAATATTGAAATCCCAAAGAACAACAGTTAACAAGCTTTATTTGTTCTATCATACAATGAAGTAACCTCTTGGCCTTTGTTTCTTTGGGCACACATGAATCAGAACAGAACACAGAGAATCATTTTATTTAAAAGAATCAGGCCATACCACCCTGAATGTGCCTGATTTCTCCCCACACACCCACACGCCCATTTATTCCTAGCTATACTCACTGGAGCTGAGAGTACAGAAACTTGAAGGAAAGATACAATTTTTATATTGCAGAGAATTAATTATATCACATTACCTTATTTATGACCCAGTAAAACTTTATTCAATTATGCAATTTCTCAAAGTTGGCATGTGGAATAATACATTATGGAGAGTAAGTGGGAAACATTTTCTAGGAATCTCCTAAGTTTGCACCATGTAATTTAGCTTCAATTAACTTCAGGGGACTAATGGAATAGAAGAGGCAAACTCTATAATTTCCAGCACTGTTTCAAAATAAAGATCACATACAGAAAGTCTTTTTGCCTAATAGTTTTGCTTCCTCCTAAACCTGCCAAGCTGGTTATTTTTTGTTGTTTTCTTCATAACCATATTAAGCATATCTGAGGCCTAATGAATAGTCAGTCTTGCTTTTTCAGCTGCTGACTCATCGGAGACAAGTAAATAGGAATAACTTTAGTGAAGACAGCTCAGAATTAGGGACAAATTCAGAATGGAAGTGAGTGAAAACCTTTTTTTAGTTTAATTCTCTTTATTCTTTAGAGGTTTATTCATTAAGCTTATGACAACTTTAGGTTTATAGAAACATGTTTTTAGCTTTTTATCAAAGTATCTTTAGGACCTAAAATTCAGACCTGAACACTAGAAAATAAAATAACAACAATACTACTTATCACTTACTGTCTCCTTCATGTTATAGGAATTATATTAGGCACTTTACAGAATTCTCACAACTCTGCAACCTATACATTATTGCCTATTTACAGCTAGAGAAATCAAGTCTGAGGAATCAAAGAACTTTCCCATGATCACCAAGCTTATAAGAGAACTGAGGCCTACGTCTGTCTGTTTTACTACAAAGCTGAACTGTTTGTCTGTTTTTGCTTCAAAAAGCATTAGCATATGACATCAATAACCAAATAAGAGTAATTTACATTGGTGGTTTAAGCCAATCTTGATGGAGCTGGGGGTAGAATTTCCATTCACTTTCAGGCCATGTGGAATAATACTACCTTTATTTTCCTAATATAGTCCTTACAGAAGATTAGATTATATCCTCATTACTAGAGGTTAAACCTGCTTTTAGGAAAGATGCAATTCACTCTTGAAAAATTCTAAAGCATAGCAACAAAACTTAAACTTTCCTTGCAAAGAACCATTAAACTATGCACATACAACTTAAGTTTCAATATTGGATATCCTATTCTTTCCAAGTTATCCTCAAAACCCTCCTTTACCCCAGCCCCTTACTCCACCTTACCATATTTCAGAAACAGCTTGGGCTATTTTAGGCAAATTAAATTCCCTTTAGACTATGCAAAACTTTAATTATTTTACCTAGACCTCTTTTCTGTCCATAACAAGAATAAAACGGCAAGGATTTGATTCCTGTTCAGTTTGGCCCACATCCAGGCTGGTGATATTTTCCTCTCCTCCTTTCATTGTTGTTAAATGCAATAGGCTCTTACAGAGCCAGACTGGCGGGGCAGCACCACTTCCAATCTGAAACAGCTGCAGAAATATTAAGAGAATTCTATTTCTGATGATTAATAGCAAATTTTTGAAAGGGCAGAAGATTAACCAACAAATCCCTGGAATTTCTTTGGATCCCCCAAATTCAGCAACATCAGAATTCTACATTTTCTCCTAATAGTCTTCTAGTCATGTGAATTATGAATAAAACATAGCAATAAATTATGTTTTCTTTTAACCTATGCTAAATCTTTCTATGATTTACTTATAATTTATAAAGCTGCAGATGATAGGACTTTGACTTTTATTGGTAAAAGTACATGCAGCATTGTTGACTAAAACTCTCAAAGGCTGGAACCTTAACAGTCTATCATTCTTAAAATGAGCCACTAGTTTTGGCCTGTCGTTCTGCTAAATAATCAAAAGGAATCTAGTAATAGTTACACTTCAGGAAAAAAAGAAGATATACTCTATTTCCATTTTGATTCACTAGATTTCTAGAGAACCCTTTCCAATGATGTACCTATACTTGATTACTAATACATAGGGATATTAATAAAACAATTAACATTTAGAGATATTGCAATATTGCCTGAGAGATAACTAAAATTTACCAGGCTCTTTTTAACTCTATTCATTAAAGGACTTTAATTACGCAGAGATTGTGCATGAATCTGGTTTCTCTAAACTAACACATGAGGAATATGAACTTAGAGAGTTTAAACAACTTACCCAAGGATATACAGCTACTAAGTAATGAAGTGTGAATTGAACCCTGTTCTGACTTCAAATCCATGCATCAAAGCATATATATATAGCTCATTATAACAGGAGGTAAAAAATAAACATAAGAGAAGCATACAAATCAGAAGTCATATTAAATTTGAAGGTCTAATGGACACAGAAGGTTGTTGACTGGACAAAGGATGGAGAGGATTTTGAAGTTACAGGAGGAGTCTGTGTCTGGGGCAAACCAAAGGAATGGCATAAAAAGTGTTAAAGTGTGGGACTAATCGGAAATCCCGAGTTCTTGCTCCCTGTTATTCTCTGCCAGTAGGGGATGCTAGAAGGAGACAGTGAAGGAAGAGAAGGAATTTTTTTTCATTTCCGTTTGCTTTCTGTTGGCCTCACAATAATATAAACAGTGTTTCTTCAGCCTGATGGCAACAGTTTGTTCCTGAAGAAGCAGCAAAATAACTTCAGATGAGATTGGGCATGCTCAGGGTGGTATGGTTGTAGACAGCAACAAAATAATTTCAGTTTGTTATGCCACATTACCACAACCATCCTCATTATACTTTTTCAGAAACACTAGTATCAGTTGACCAGAATCTACTCTGCAGATGTCTGGGTCCCAGCTCCATGAAACCCCTCCTCTGCACACCTACGTTTTAATAATTCCAACCTTTTCTTTTTGTTTCCCAAGCCTAGACACGATAGCTTCCTCCTGTAATTATTTTCTGCATGATACCTCAATATTCTATTTTTTGGCCTTTCCAGTTCTCTAGTATCTGGTATGTGAGTATATTATATCTCTCTGCTAAAATAACCGATACAGTTTCTTGAACCTTGACTGATATACACCATCCATGATTTAATGCCTAAGCCAATCACTAGTAAGAAAAATTGGATTACCATATGGATTTATTATTAATAAACATACCACCCTTGTATATGGACAAAGGCTTGTGAAGTGTATATGGGGCCAGTATCTGAATGAAATTGTGGGGAATGACTCTATTAGCAAAGAGGAAAAATAAAACGGGCTTTTAGGGAGACAAGCAAGAGTGACAGCCACAAACACAGAAGGTAAAATAGAAGTCAGCTAAGTCAAGAAAGAGGGAAGAGTATTCTAGGAAAGAAAAGAAGCTGGATGTTGAAGGAGCCAAAGTGTAGAAAGACTGATATTTATTCAAGAAACTCAGGGAAGCATTCTATAGCTGGAGTGGTGATAAGAATGGAAACATAGAAATAAGATAAAACTAAAGAGTAGAAAGATTCAGGAAGGAAAGAGTTCAGATTGGGAATTTGAGTTTAGAAAACAGGTTGTAAAATGTATAGAAACAGGTGTGTTGGGGGAATAAAGAATGCTCACGTTATATTGACGATAAAGAGTTTGGACTGCTTTCCTGCATGTAATTTTTACCTCAGTATGAGAAATCTTGACCTGGGTTATAAATTTCAAGTCAATGAGGAAGACACTAAAATACAAATAATATAAAGAGAAGAGACAAACTAAGAGTGAACTTTGGAGAATTCCTATATGTTAAGGGTGTGAGGAAGGAAACTGTGTTCAGAGGGTCAAATTGGACATGAGATTGAATACTTCCCAGAAATGACTAGGTTAAAGACAAATGTTGCCAGTAATTGGATAAAGAGTAGAGATAAATTGGATAGAATGAAGGAAGCTGGATAATAATGAGACCAGAGTGACAAAAGTATCAAAAACCAGAATATTGAAGTCACTGATGATAACAACAATGGAAGGGATGGAAAGGAAGATTTAGAATCAGGTATTGAAGTCATTGAGAAAGTTGGAAGAGTTACTCTGAGGACTGTAGATGAGCAAGATGAGAACATGATGCAGACAATATGAGGCCTAAAGTATATTTGTAGAATGCTGGCCAATCAGAGAACATCCAAGGATGTGCAGTTTCTCTCTCCACCTCAAACGCATATGGTGAACTGACCAGTAGTTTAAAAAAACCCAGAGTTCACTGTGACATCTAAGCCTAAAGAGTAAAATCTGGAATAGAAAGAATGGATATTTAGGTGAGCACTGTTGCTAAGGATTTTAGTGAGTGTTTTAGACTTTCAGTAGCACTTCCTTTCATGTTCCTTATTTTAGTACTGTTCTGGTTATTTACTGTGTGTGAAAAATAACCCCCAAAACTTCATGGCTATAACAACAACCATTTTTATATTATTTCATTATTGTGTATGCTAGATATTCAAACAAGGATCCACTGGTGATTATTCTGCTCCATGAGGTATAACTGAGAACTGGGAAGATCTGGAGCATCTAAGACTACATTTTAGTGTGCGTGGCTGGAAGGCTGGGATCAGTGGATACCTGTTTCTCTATTCAGTCTCAGGAACTCTCTATTTGGAATCTCCATAGTCTGAGTTTTTCTGTGGTTACTGAGGGTCCAAGAATGCATGTTCCAAAAGTCAAGCAGAAGCCACAAACCTTTCTATGACCTTGGCTCAGAATGGATCTTCCACTTCATTCTATTGGTAAAACCAGTTTGTAAGGCTAGCCCAGAAACAAAGATGGGAGAGGAATACACTCTACCATGGATGGAATAGCAAGAATCTGCAACTATCTTTAATTCACCACTCACAGGATAAGTTTTGTTTTGTTTTGTTTTTTTGAGTTGGAGTCTTACTCCGTCACCTAGGCCGGAGTACAGTGGCACACTCATGGCCACCCCAGCGTTGACCTGCTAGGCTCTGGTGATCCTTGTGCCTCAGCCTTCAAAGTAGCTGGACTACAGGCTACCATGCCTGGTTAATTTTTAATTTTTTTGTAGAGACAAGGTCTTGCCAAGTTGCCCAGGTTGGTCTTGAACCCATGGGCTCAGGCAATCCACTCTCTGTGGCTTCCCAAAGTACTGGGATTACAGGCTGAGCCACTGAGTCTGGCTGAGGACTTTAATGCCCCACTCCTTTTAACCATGTAGCAAACCTTCACTATGCAAACAAATATTCTTAGGGTTGTGTGATTTATTCAGGGATAAAGCATCGTGGGGTGAAATAAATATCAAGAGGCCGAAATGATATTGTTAGTTTTGTTATGAACTATATCACTTTGAGGAAATCATATAAATTTTCTGTACCTTTTCATTCATTTTCAAATAAGTTTAATATATCTGCTTTCCAGATTATTATAAGGATTATATGATCATATACATAAGATGCCTTGAAGATAATGAATTCACATAAATACAAAATATAGTCATTATTTGTTGGTATCATTGAGATCATAAGGAATCCAGATGATTTAGTCTTGCAAAGCACTGATTTCCTAAATCTGAATAAGGATGAGTCCTGGGAAAATTGAAGGGCTTTCATCAAGAGTCCCAGGTCTTCTAATATTTTGCAAACATGTGGGGAGAGTCTCTTGACGTTTCCCAACAAAAGTTAAATATGCAACCTCAAACTACAAGAAACTTAGAAAATACAGGAAACACCCTTATGGAAATTGGAACTGTCAACTGATTCCTGGAAAAAAATTCAAGTACCCATGCCATAAGAGATAAAATAGACAAGTGGGTTCTCATCAAACTGAATAGCTTCTGCAAAGCAAAAGAAACCATCAACAGAATGGGAGACAGCCCACAGAATGGGAAAAAAATATTTGCCAACTGCATATCTGACAAAGTCCTAACATCAAGGATCGACAAGGAACTCAAACATACCAAAAAGAAAAAAAACACAAAGAAGAGTGGACAAAAGATATGAATAGACACTTCTCCAAAGAAGGCATACAGGAAGCCAACAGATACATGAAGAAAAGCTCAGCCTCACTAATCATCAAAGAAATGCAAATGAAACCACACTGAGATATGATCCAACTCCAGTCAGGATGGCCATCACCAATAACTCCAACAATAACAGATGTTGAAGAGGATGCAGGGAAAACAGAACACATCTATACTGTTGGTGGGAGTGTAAATTAGTACAACCTATGTGGATAACAGTTTGGCAATTCCTAAAAGATCTAAAAATCAACCTTCCATACAACCCTGCAATCCTCCTTCTGGGAATATACCCAGAGTAACTCAAATCACTCTATGAAAAAGATATCTACACACGCATGTCTGTTTCAACATTACCCACAATAGCAAAAACGTGGAACCAACCATGCTGCCTATGGAAAGTATACTGGATTTAAAAAATGTGGTGCATATACATGATAGAATGTTTTGCAGCCATAAAGAAGGACAAAATTATGAACTTCGCAGCAATGTGGATGAACTAGAGTATAATACTGAGTGATCTATTACAGAAACAAAGAACTGAGTACCACATGGTCTCACTCAGAAGCAGAACCTGAACAATTATCATAATACTATTATAAGATAGGGATTGGCAGTAGTGGAAAATTGCCAGGGGAAGGAGGGAGGTACACCTCATCAATAAGGGTACCTGATCTCAAACCAGGTGAAGTAGGGACCAAAGAGAGCCCAATCTTTACCTATACGATGATCAGATATGTACTTAATCCTGAATTATACCCCACATCTTATATTTTTATTTTTTATTTTTTTACACAGTCCCCCACTACTACAAATTATGCATTGGAGTTTCCCACATTTGGGGAAATTGCAGGGGTCAGTACATCCAGAGTGCAAGGGATAAACCTCACCCTGGGAAAACCACCTTCATGATCATGGTATCTTCCCTGCCAGGTAAGTATCCCCCCACATTTTTAAGATAAAAAAAGAAAGAAAATGGATTTTCATGTTTTGCAGATCACATGACAAATTAAGCAATAAATCTGAATTTTTTGTTTAAAAAAATATCATTTAAATGCCTGGAACTCTGACATATTTTAGGAACACAATAATGAAGAAGAAATTGTCTAACCTATTTAGATGATTATAGTCAAGTGGAAGAGACAGTCCTAAGTGGTCAATTACTGCAGACTGTAAAAAATTCTGGAACAGAAGAAAGTATGGACACTTTGTGAATAGTGCTGCAATAAACATGCAAGTGCAGATATCATTTTGTAGAGTGATTTAAGTTCCTCCAAGTATATTCTCAGAAGGGGGATTGCTGGGAGAACGCTTGGAAGGTCAATTTCTAGTTCTTTCGGGAATCATCACACCATTTTCCATAGGTTGAACTAGTTTGTATTCCCACTAGCAGTATAGAAGTGTTCCCTTTTCTCTGCATCCTTGCAACGTCTGTTGTTTTTTTATTTTATGAATGATGGCCATTTTTACTGGAGTTAGTCGGTATCTTAATGTGGTTTGGATTTACATTTCTCTGTGAGGCTGAGCATTTTTTCAAGTGTCTCTTGGCTGTTCATATGTCTTCTTTTTAGAAGTGTCTATTCATGTCTTTTGCCCACTTTTAAATGGGGCTGATTTTTAAAAATTTTTTTTTTCCTTTCAGCACATTTGAGTTCCTTGTGAATCATGGATGTTAGACCTTTGTCAGATATGCAGTTGGCAAATATTTTTCCCACACTGTGGGTGGTCTCCCTACATTCCTGATGTTTTTGTTTTTGTTTTGCTTTGCAGAAGCTATTCAGTTTGATGTGGTCCCACTATCTTTCTTATCTCTTATGGCGTAGGCTTTGGGGGTTTTGATCAGTAATTGGTTGTCTATTCCAATTTCCATAAAGGTGTTCTCTGTTCTTTCTAAGATTTTCAAAGTTTGAGGTGTTATGTTTAGGTTCTCGATTCATTTGGAGTTGATTTTTGTGTATGGTGATAGGTAGGGGTCCTGTTTCATTCTTCTTCACGTAGTTAGTCAGTTTTCCCAGTACCATTTACTAAACAAAACTTCCTTGCACTGAGAAAGGTCTTTGGCAAAGTCTCAGTTAACAAAAATAAACATGCAAAAGACAGTTGCATTCTATACACCACCAACAAAGAGGCAGAGAACCAAATAAAAAACAATCCTATTCACAATAGCCACACACATAAAAATGAAATACCTCAGTGTCTTCCTAATCAGAGAAGTGAAACATCTTTACAACAAAGAAATCAAAGATGATACAAACAAATGGAAAAATATCACATTCTTATGGATCGGAAGAATCAATATTGTTAAGATGTCCATCCTAGCAAAGCCAATCTATAGATTCAACACAATACCCATTAAATTACCAACATCATTCTCAGTACTGAAAACAATAAAGAAATTCATATGGAAATATAAATGACCACAAATATGCAAAGCAATCCTTAGCAAAAGAAACAAAGCTTGAGGTATCACACTTACAGACTTTAAATTTTATTATAAGGCTACAATAATCAGAACAGCCTGGTATTGGTACAAGAACAGTCATACAGACCAATGGAACGGGATAGAGATTCCAGAAGCAAAAATTTCTCAATCATCTCATCTTCAACAAAGCCACCACCAACAACCACTGGGGAGAAGAGAATCTATTCGGTAAATGGTGGTGGGAAAACTGGCTGATCACATGCAGAAGAATTAAATGGTATTTAACAGAAGATGTATGTATGGATGAATGGATGGATGGATGGATGGATGGATGGATGGATGGATGGATGGATGGATAGATGGATGGATAGATAGATGGATAAATGGGTGGAAAAAATTAAGACCAGAGAATTTAAGTAGCATCAGTGAGGATACAAAGAGGCACTTATGCCAATTCCAGGCTGAATTATAAAAGGAATGGGGAAGAAAGACTAATCTTTACTGATGCTAAGAGCCAGGTATCAGCAATGACATAAGGTAAAAAGAATGTTCAGAAAAGTGGTTAAACATGTAAATAAATTGTTGATGACTAATCCTTATATTTAGGACACCCAGATGAAAAATTTCAGGGATTAGAGATGGAAGAAAAATGAAGTCAGAAAGGGAGATATGTGAGGCTAAGGAAGATGTGATAAGAGAACGTACATTTCAGGGTTTCACGTAGTTTGACTTTTACATTTTTGTAACCTTCGTGAGAAACCAAAGTAACTATGTCTCTAATTTGTCATCTTAATTTTTTAATTTAATAATTTGAAGAGTCAAAGTGATTACTTATTTATAAAACTAATTGTATTATCAAATAGAACATTGGCATAAATGTTTGAAAAAACATAATATTGACTGAAAATAAGAAACATACTTTTCAATAACACATATATCAGTGAAAAAAATAAAATAAAGTATAAAATATTTAATCAAATAATTAGGAAAATATAATGTATCAAAACTTTTGTGATGCATCCAAAGCAGTACTTAGCAGGAAAGTTATGGCCTAAAGTATTAATATGAAAAATTGACCAGGTGCAGTGGTTCATATCTCTAATCCTTGTGCTTTGGAAGACTGAGGTGGAAGGATTATCTGAGGTCAGAAGTTTGAGATTAACTTGAACAACATAGTGAGACTCTCATCTCTAAAATAAAAACATTTTTAACAGCTGGGCATTGTAATGGTGCCTATAGTCCTAGCTAATTTGGAAGCAGAGGACAAAAAATTACTTGAGCCCAGGAGTTCGAGGCTGCAGTCAGCCATGATCACACTACTGCACTCCCACCTGGATAAAAGAAGTCCTGTCTTTAAAAAAAAAAAAAAGTAAGATAATTTTATATTAATTAGCTAAGAATATAGCTAAGCACGTAGCTCATACATTTAAAAATTAATAATATAAATCTAAAAAAGTAAAAAAAAAATAATAAAAAGAACAATCCTCATGAAAATTAAGGCAAACATATAGAGAAAAATAAAGCCCAATTTTGTTTTTTGAAAAGAACAATTGACAGAACATTGTGAGATTATAAAGATCAGTGAAAAAGAGAATAAGTAAATATTCAGTAACAAGATTTTATGAAGATACATCATCATAAGTGTTCCAGACAGGAAAAGATTTAAAAAAAACATTATAAACAAGCTTAATAATAAATTTGAAAATGTAGGTGGAAAAATGATTTTAAAAAACTAATTCAAAGAGAAATAGAAAGCCTAAACAGTCCTGTAACTATTAAGTAAAGTTATCCAATAACTTAAAATTTTCTTACAAAAATATCTTCAAGCTCAAGTGGCTTTCTCAGTAACTTTTACCAAATCACTAAGAAACAAATTTGAACTTTCACAAACCCTTTCAAAAAAGAGAAGAGGAAAACTTTAAGAAGATGACCTAGAAAAATACATTTATGAACACTGGATAAATAAAGCATATTAAATAAGAAAAACATATTATTTTTACTAAAAGGTGATTAAAATGACCTCATTAAAATTAAGAATTTTGTTCATCAAAGGACATCATAGAGTGGAAAAAAAAAAAACACTGTTTTTTTTTTTTTTTTTTGGTTTGTTTGCTTATTTTGTTTTTGCTTTTTATGTTTTTTGCATTTGTTTGTTCATTTGTTTGCAGCATTTAAAACTGACAAAGGACTAATATCAAAAGTATATAAAGAACTCCTACAAATCAAGATGGAAATGTTGAAGCACTTGAGTGGTCACATCTAAAACAGAAAATTAAAATAACTAATAAAAACAAGAGCCGGGCTCGGTGGCTCAGCCTGTAATCCTGCGCCTTTGGGAGGCTGAGGTGAGTGGATTGCCAGAGCCCACGGGTTCGAGACCAGCCTGGGCAGCGAGACCTCATCTCTACAATAAATCAAAAAATCAGCCGGGCGTGGTAGCGCATGCCTGCAATTCTGGCTACTCGGAAGGCTAAGGTGGAAGGATTGCCAGAGCCCAGCAGGTCGAGGCTGCGGTGGCCGGGAGTGGCCATTGCACTCCAGTCTGGGCGACAGAGTGAGACTCCAACTCAAAAAAACCCCACAAAAAACAAGATAGGTGTCCAAATGTATTGATAGCAAAATATAAAATAAGACTACAATAAGATACCATCACATCCTCAATAGCAAAATATTAAAATGTCTGGCAGAACCAAATACTGGCAAGTGTGAGGAGCAATAGGAACTCTCATAAACTGCTAGACTCTAGGTCCATTGGTATAATCACTTAGAATAAAATTTGGCATTATATATTAAAGTTGAAAGTATGCATACACTATTACTCAGCAATTCCATTCTAGGTATATTCTCCAAAGACTCATATGCACATGTGATCTAATATGCACAAACAAAATGTTCACAGATGAATTAATCATAGTAGCTAAAAAATTAGAAAAGAAACCTAATATCCAATCATTGTTGAACAGAAAAATATATTGCGATATATAGTATGCAAAAACAATAATCCTTACTGCAAGTACTTCGCAAAACACAAATGAATCTCAAATACTTTAATAAAATTGAGCTCAAGAAACAAGAAACAAACAAATGCATACATTATGACTTTATTTGTATAAATGTAAAAAAATCCAAAATAAAATTACGTTGTTCAGACATGCATACAGTAAGGACAAGCTTTTAATGGAAATCAACACAACATTTGTAACTAAAGTTGAAAAGAGTTTGTGATCAGGTAGAGTACACAGAGGATTTCAAGTGGACTAACCATGTTCTATTTCATGATTTGAGGAATCCCATAGGAGTTGACTTCATAAATATTTATTTTAGTGTACATTTATATTTTATATAATTTATTATTTATATACTTCAGAAGTTTCTAAAATTGAGATTTATTGGTAATTATCTTCACGTTCACAAGACAATTTAATCACCAATTCCAAGATACCTGTTGGTCAATAATTCTACTACACATCTATCTTTACACTACTCTACACTTGAGAAGTATCATAAGTTCACCAAACATTGCCTACATTTTTTAATTGAAGCAAACTTTTTATCTATCACTACTATATTTAATTTCTTCTCAGATGCTTTACTGAGTTTATCACACTTTGTTGGAAATTGCAATCCCCTAAAACATCTGGACATAATTCTTTTCAGTTAATAGTAACATTTTCATCATTGGTTCCTACAATCCTTTGTATGTTGACAATCCAAGCAAAAGTCTAATAATTTCTTTTTAGGAACTGTTTTCATCTGTCTTTCACAGTACTTGCACTTAGTAAGAATGACATTTCTTGAGGTAAGTGGTCACCAGATCTGATTCCCATGCATTATTTTCAGTGTGCCCCAATGATGATAGCAGAGTTATCTTTTGGAAGACAATATTATTTGTATTGGTTTCCAGGGTGCCTCTTACCTTTGTACTCTCTCAAATGGACAGGGACATGATGGAGATTTTCACTAGTGTTTTCCACTAATTCTCCTTTCTCTAAGTGACCAGTTTCTGCCATTGCCATTAACCAAAATATTCAAGTTTTGTAAAGTAAAGTTTAAAGACTCTGTCCACATTTATTTTTACCAACTTTCATTTCATTTTGATCAGGTAATTTCCCCATATTACAATCATAGATTAATTATCTCCTTGTGAGTGGCAAATATTTTATTTTGGGGAGATTTAGTACCTATTAGAAGAATTTTATCTAGATCTGTCATTCCTCTTCTAATCATGATAACCCTTAAATGTTAAAAAAAAAAAAAGAGTGAGCATATAAACATCATCTGTATACTTTTAATTGGTTCCTACTCAATCTGTAGTTTCTTCTTATCAATCAGCCAATTGAATGCTTTGAGTTATGGCTACAAACAAATATGACTGCTTTGAATGATCAAATCATTCAGAGTACTTCGTTCCTACAAAATAACTTTGTTCCTATAAATAATTAACTTCAATCTCTGGAAAAATAGTGATTTGTCCAGGAGGTTCTTTTGGTTTTTAATACATATCTTTCTTAAACGATGTGCTTGTGTTTTATGCTTTATTTATTGTAAGCGCTTAGTAACCCAAGCCACAAAATTGCAAAGACCTTATTCTTCTATTTTCCCAGTTTCCTTTTCTTCTTTTAGTGGTGCCAGCAACAAAAGGACATGTAACTTTATCCTTTCTGGTTGTTAATACTTTACTTTGCAGACTCTGGAATGACACATTCTCTAATTGCTGCTATTTTTCACCATTCTCTTCCTTTTTGTGCTATCAAGTAGCTAGTATCTGTTTCCAAATTATATTTTTAAATAAAGTTTCCTTAAGTTGACAGAGGTTAAAGAAATACCCAAGTCAAAATGTTTTGGCCTTTCATTATTTTAAATAAGATTTGGTTTTGTAGCTACAGAATTGGGCCATTTCAAACTTTCCAGGTTTTCTTTCCTATGGTCTTTGTATGAGATATAAATTCTTTTATCCTCTCAAAAATATTTAGGTCATCATTGTTAGAAATCAAAAATAAGTCAATTAAAAATTTTACTTAACCTATCCTGAGTGTATGCACAGAATCTTCAGATTAACAATGGAATGATATAGGAAAAATAACTGGAAATTACCAAAACTGTGGTAAAAAGGCAAAGATCACTGACTCACAGAATTTAATAAGTATTCTTAATAATTCAGTATGAAACTTAAAATTCAAATTTTTCCACTGCTTTTTGATATACAATGTATCTGTATATTCTCGCTCTGTTCTTCTGTCTCATTTTAAGGGAATCTCTGACTTTCCTTAATCCATGATGAATAGAGAGAATGCTACAGTTCTACTACAAATGATCACTGCTACCGGCATTGACTGAAATTCCAGAAAATTTGCTTGGAAATTTAACAAATGACACCTTCCACATGTTGGAGAACGTGGAAGATAGAACTATCTAAATTTTATATTACTTTCATAAATAAACCATAAATTCTTTTCATTACTTCACTTCCTCTCCCTTGACACATTACATTTGTCTGTCTTCCAATTAAAATGTAGCACCATGTCTTGGACACACCACATTGTACTGTTAGACCATCAGAGTAGAACAGACCGGGCCCTGTGCTTACTCTGCCTCTGGTACTTCTGCCCATAGATCTTTCTGACACATGCTGATCTTAAGCCACCTCTAACCCATCTTATATTTGTGCAGTAAGATTTGTGGTCCTAAATAACTCCTATTAACTATAAGCTTGACATTATAGAATGCCAATTAATCAATTTTGAGCATTGATTCCATCATCAGATAGATCATCCTGCTGTTTCACATCATCTACAATTTTATTAAGGTCATAGTTGAAAATACTGAATGGAATGGAGCCAGTGATAACATACATTAATTAAAATCAGTGATCTTTACAGATGGTTCTTTAACAAGTTATAAATCTATTTAAACGCTGTACTATTTTTCAGCTCAAATTTCCCCATCAATACCTAGAGTTGATCAAATACTTTACTGAAATTAGACAGTACTACATCCATACCACACCCTGTATCCACAATCCAAAAAGATGTTGTCCTGGAATCTTTCCCAGGATCAGTATCAAGTTTGAAGAATTTACTTTCCTATGAATTTCAAAAAAATATGGTCTTCAGGCATCTATAAGTTTCTTCATGGCCCTTTATAGATTATCAAGCAGAGACGCAACAGTGCCACACACACACACATTCTAAATGTTTTTCTGTGAATTTTTTCCCAACCTGGGAGACTGAGATGCACTTAGAACATCTGCTAATGCAAAACAAACTGTTCTAATAAAAGATAAGTATTATATTTAGAAAATGATAGAAAAGGGGCTATGTTTGAATGTAGCTAAAATGAGTTTGCTTTTAGGTGAAGAAGGGGGAACAGTTTTCCCTGTAAAACTCTGCTAACACATATTTCCTTCTGTAAAGTTCTTTTCTTCTCTCCCTGTCTGCATGACAAAACCTGCTTTGAGTCAAGGATCTGATATAAGCAGATATTTTAGTGTGACTTTAAGTCAATGTGCTCTCTCTCAAAGGGAGTATTTGTATTTTAATCCCCGTCTCTCTTATCTTCAAGTGTGGAATTTAAGTCTGGGTTCTTTATTAAGGGAATTTCAAGTACCCAAAAGCAGGTGGGGGAAATTCAGGTAAACCCGGAGGGGGAGAAGGGCTCCAAGTTACACCTGAGATCACACCACTTGAATGCTACCTCTTCCTTAGACTCATAACAGAAAACCACCTGGATCAGAAAAGAGCTAACAGTTTAAGAAAGATAGTATATCTGCCCTAAGTTTTGACCCTTTGTATCTGAAATATGAGTTTGAAAATATATGCCTATATTTATCTTCAAACACAAAAATCTTAAATTTCTGTCAGTAATACAGCACTTGTTGCTAAAATGTTGCAAGAGAGATCCTGGAAATGAAAACTGAAAGTCACTGCAAGTTCAACACAGAACATTTCAGAAGCTGGCCTTCAGTTCTTTTACTGTCTCCTCCTTGCAATGGTTGCTATGAATGGTGCCAGTTTGAAAGCATAACAAAAGTTTTCAGACATAATTTTAACATAATTTATATCTAATAATAAACATAATTACCATACTGTTCCCAATTAAATTGAACTTTTAGTCTAATTGTCCATGTAGTATATCTCCTGGAACTTCTATTGTCTAATAGCCTGAAATATCATTAAGTTAATACTTTTATATAATTTTAGATCAAAAAAATTTAACTCTAAAGTCACTAGCAAAATGGGCCATGTGATATATTTTATTAACTGCTATCACAATGTTATTTAGGTTCTAGATCAGATATTGATAGAAAGAGAAACAAGCAAACAAAACAAAAAAAAATCTACCCAGGAGAATTATTCAATGCTGAGAGCAATGAGATATTCTGAGACAGAATCATGATAAAGAAAAGATAGAACTGAATAGCATTAGGCATGGATCCAAAATTCGTTCTTATATTTTGGTGATTTCATTTGTAATTCTAGGAAGTGTGTTTACTGTACATCTTTTTCCTTTCATTACATCACATACTTTTGAAATTGGAAAAACTTCTGAGAAATGACCTAGAAAATTAATAATATCACAATATACCCTTGGCAAGTAAGGAAACAGATTTGAATAATTATCACCTATTGCAATTGTGAGTTTATTTTTAAAATTCTGATTGTGAATTTATTTTTAAAATTCTGATACAACCATTTTCAAGTTAAAAAAATAAAGTTGACATAATCTATTGGAATGCTGCCTTTGGAACTTATAGTAGGTAATATGTAGGCAGAGTCACAAACTTCTAAATTTGCCACTATCCTTTGTTTCTGAAGATAAAATAACTAAACAGATAATTGTTATGTCAGATAGATTTGGCATGTAAAAATCAATTTTTGTTTGTTTTTGCTATGACAGCCTTAAAGTAATTACTTCTTAATCCCAATACTATGGATTAAATCAAACATCCCAGGTCAATTTTGAATACAAGAACACATTTGAAAGAAAGCTTTTCCTGACTGAGTTCAGTTTAAAATTTATAACCTAGGATCTTAGTAAAATGTATCACTCAAGAAGTGAGAGATTAAATAACTTGCCTCCAGTTATCCAGTTCTCTAGCTGTTGATGAAGGCAGGTGCAGTCCAGTTATGTTCTTAACATACTGTCAGACATATCTTCTGTTTAAGAAAAATATTTGTTCACAAAGTGGGGTGGAAGTGAAATGGAAGAGAACTCTTTTGGGGTAGGGTGAAAGGGAAGTGTTTGAGAAAATACTTTATATCAAAACTTCAACTGCACAATTTTTTAAAAATAAAAAACCATTGGGGATAGCAATAATTACTACTATGTTATAGATTAAAAACTTAAGGCTTAGAAATGTTAAATAGCTTGTGCAATAATATTTAACCAGTATTCAAAATAATTCTGTTAATTTTAAAATCCATGTACTTTCTGTTGTACCACATAGATGTTCAATGACCAGGGGTAAGATTAAGATAAATTGCAAATGGTAAACTTCTAGGAGTATTATATAGCACTAAAATTGCACTTTTGATATCTAACATCACAGGAAGCATTTATGATAATTGTTCCATGAACAATAAGAATTTCATAAATATATAAATAGTATTGTTTTTATCCACATTTCACAGTTGAGGAAACTAAAGAAGTGATAGATTAAATAACTTGCCTCCAGTTATCTAGTTCCCTGGCTAACTGCTGAAGGAGGCAGATATTTAACTCACAGCTCATGTTTTTAGCCATAGCGCCTATACTGCTAATATTTAGGAAAGACAAAATGCATCAACAGTGCTTACTTTATGGAAATGAAAACTGGATGATGACAGATGTCATAGCAATGACTAAATAACAAGCTAATATAAAATAACAACAAAGTAACAAAGACCTAAAAGTATAGACTAACTAAATAAATAATAAAATATTAGGGATAATTCCAAAAGAATCACTAGAACTAATATGGTATCACAAATGTAAACCACAAAAAAAAGGATTAGAGTACAACTCAAATACAGCTTATTGAGGTTAAAAAAAAGAAATGTTATAAATATACTGAAATTGATATTTTTTAAAATAATTGAAAAAAATGGGAATGGAATGATAATTCTCTACAAATGAAAAAGATGATCTGATCAGACCAAAGAGAGGAAATACAATGTACAAATAAGATGAAAGAATGGAAGAGAAATTATGTATTGATATTTATATATATTTTATAATTAATTCTGGAATAATTCACTACTGGATTGAATTTAATTGAGTTTTGTCTAAATAAGAATTTCCATATGATTTGGTAACACTCTGTGGTTATCATCTTCCAGTCTTGCTTTGTGACCATTAATGTAATGTCAGACAAATGATCCAGCCTAACCTGTCTCCAGTTTCCTGGTCTACAGAGGAAGTAGTATGGTTGCGAGATTGTCTAAGCTCATCCTGTGGGTATAAGCAATTTCTGAACTGTTTTTCACTAGCTATGTTCCTTGATCATAGTGACAGAAGAAACATGAAAAAGAATGATGATTTATAATAGTATTTATGGCAATAGTCTAAACAAGATGACAACTATAACTATTCAAATCTATATTACTTCTAAGAATTTATCCATCCTTTTTTATTTATGGCTAATTCTTTGAATACACCTACCTTTAACTTTGCATCACAAATCTCAAGGACTGTGCAGGGAAAGAAGAGGCTTCAGAGGCATGCAGAGTATGTTTGAATGTTCTACCCTGACCCTTGCTAAGGGATTTACTTAATTTCCCAGAGCCTCAGTTTCCTCATCTGTAAACTAGCATTATTTACTTTAAGGATTTAGATGAGGAATAATGACATAAACAACATATATTAGTAAGACCAATGACTGCCACCTGGTAGGGATCTTCATAAACAGCAGATATTACCAGGATGCTACACCACAATGGGGTCCGTGAGTAATATGAATCAGCCTTATCTCTTGAGCAGAAATTCATGCAGATTGATGGGCAAGAGTCCATTTTCCTGGCTTTATGGAGACAGACTACAAAGTGGAAGTATGCCAAAAAAAAAAATCTAAAGGGAAGTAGATGACAAAAATACAAAGAAATAAACACAGGAGAATGCAGATAAATGTGGGAGAAAGGCTAAGCTAAGAGGAAAACTATTTGGTTCTGATTCAAGTATGCAACTGCAAAAGCTATAACCCTTTCCAGCCGAGGTGGATGGTGGTCCCTGGTTTACATGTGATCCCAAGAACATACTGACCTAGATTCTGGTTTTAGTGACTTTACATGTGGAATCAGTGGCAATTTTCAAACATAAAAGATTTGAGCTACAACAGGAAAACTGTTGCAAACTGTTTTAAACAAAAAAGACAAAGACAGACCTTCTGCTTCCCACTAAGCAAAACCAGACACCGAAGAGAAGGAAAGCCCCTGGGCTCCCCTAAGTCTTAGTACATATCCCAGAGCAACTGCTTCATAGGATTGTCAAGGGCCTCTCCAGCTACAAAGGCATCACTCTGTTCTTGACCAAAGTAAGTACTTAGGAACCAATGACAAATGCTATACAGCGTTGAATGCTTAATGCTTAATGTTGAAAACTCTGTGCATGTAAATGTCCACAGACCAATTAATATAAATTTTCCCATCTTCTTGCTTTTGTAACTGTTCTCTTCATGAAAAGCTCTGCTTTTCACAATTTATACAGTTCCAAGCTTTAGCTCCCATAGCACCATCTTTGGGCAAAATTTTTATACAGAATCATAATCCACATGATTATTTTCCACCACTGGAGACTCCCATAGTATCATTTACGCTTTCCTTCTGACATATTTTTGACTTTATATTATAAAGTTAGTTTTTTGCCTCTCTCTCATTAGGTTGTAAACTCCTCTCAGAGAGATAACTGGTTTATTATTCTTTGATCATCACCATTGCTAAGCACACATTTTCCCACATTGTAGGTACTCACTAAAATTTTTTTGAGCAAATGCTATATTACAAAATTTATCAACATTGCCCTCCAGTTTTAAATGCTAAAGAAAGACAAAGACAGACCCTCTGCTTCCCACTAAAGAATGTGACAAAAATTGATTGGCAGGACTTACTCTAATCTGTATCTCTCTGGAACAGCCACAGACCAGCAATCAGTCTTAAACCACAACAGCTCTTAGGCCAGAAGATTTTGACTATTCCATGTGAAGTCTCACAGGTGTTTGTTTGTTTGTTCAGACCACAGAAGCCTGTCCTCTTTCTTCTGAGACACTTGTTATCTTTTCACCTGATCAGTTTTAACAAGCTTATTATACTCAGGGTCACAAAAGTCAACATATTTAAGGTTTAGTGTGTCTGTTCATTAAATCATTTATTTAATAAACACATTAAGCTTTTCCCATAAGTCACATATCAAGAATTAAAATAGAAAACTCTACCTTCAAGGACCTCCTGACGTGGTAAAATAATGTTTTATGAGGTCAGTGACCATGCCTCCTTTGCTCCCTGCTGCATCCTCACTTCTAGGTACATACTGAGTCAGTATGTGTTGAATTAAACAACTAATTAAAAGTGATATGTGATAAAGAGGTATGGGTAACATTGGCTGGCAGTACATAAAAGGCAGGCATTTGTTCTGCAAGAGGGAGGATAGGAGAAAAGTGACTTTAGACAAGAGAGAGCATCATTACAAAATATCAAATGTTGAATAGAAATGTCTTAAATTGAGAAAATTTAAGAGCAGTCCAGGCTGAGAGAACATGAGAGATATGAAGGTGTATGACCAGCCATCTGGTACAACTCATCAGTTTTAACATTCTTTGAATAGGAGACCGTTTTAAGATTTTGTTGATCCCTTTGACCAAACTGCTCCAGAAAAATAAATGTATGTTAGAAGGAGTTTTCCTACATAGTTTTGTCAGAGGCTCAAAGGCCCAAAGGTAGGTATCACATACCTCTGTATCCAGATAAGGCACTGCACCACCTGTAAAGGATTTGCAAAAACTGCTTTTGAAATCCTTCACTCATTATGTAGCTAAGGTTATACAAGAGTTTGGGGGAGGAGGATGAAGGATGTTATCACAGGGAAAGAGAGTTGAGTGGAGCGGTTGGTGCTGCGGTGTTTCCTCATTGCTTCACGTGAGGAAGCAGAAGAGTGGAGCCAAGTGAAAGGGCTACAGGGGATCCACTCAGAGCATTTACTTGGGAGACATCACAGGGAGCTAGGCTCTAGCTCATGACTGAGAAATATAAAGACACTGAGTGGCTGGGAGCAGCAAGGCAGAGAAAGACAGGAGAAGTGGAATGAGCTGCTCTTCTGGAAAGATGGGCAAGTGCTGCTTTGAGTCAAAGGGCACCTCAGTAGAGAAAATGGCCTAGGGTGCCTTAGCATTTTCTCTTTTTTTGAGTTGGACTGGAGTGCAGTGGTACAATCGCAGCTCACCGCAGCCTCAAACTCCTGGGCTCAAGTGATCCTCCTGCCTCAGTCTTCTGAGTAACTGGACTACAGGTATGCACCATCATGCCTGGCTAATTTTTTTAAAAAAACTTTTTGTAGAAACAAGGTCTCTCTATGTTGCCTAGGCTAGTCTTGAACTTCTGGGCTCAGGCAATCCTCCCACATCAGCCTCCCAAAGTGCTGGAGTTACAGGCTTGGCTTCTTTGAAAATGACTCTACCCAGTAGTACTGCGTAAGGTGAGGAAAGTCAGTATGTACCCTAATCCAGCAAAAAAGGTGGACTTCCAATACTTGGGAACTGATGCGGCTGGCTAGAGAGGGGAAGATGACTATGATGTTGCATATTTCCAATGGTGGACCTTTCCTAGAAACTCACAAAAATGTACCAAGAAGAAAAAGCCTGGTCCGGGCACGGTGGCTCAAGCCTGCATTCCCAGCACTCTGGGAGGCTGAGGTGAGGGGATTTCCTGAACCCATGGGTTCAAGAACAGCCTGGGCAACTTGGTAAGACGTCATCTCTATAATAAATCAAAAAATTAGCTGGGTGGGGTAGCATGCGCCTGTAGTTTCAGCTACTTAGAAGGCTGAGGTGGAAGGATCACTGGAGCCCAACAGATCAACGCTGAGTTGGCCATGAGCATGCCACTGCACTTCAGCCTGGGTGACAGAGTGATACTCCAACTCCAAAGAAAAGAAAAAGCCTTGTGAACACCAATACCAAATCCCAACAATACCAAAGTCTCTTCCACAAATCACCCTTTTCCCAGCCAGCTGTGAAGGAGTCAGAAACTTAGCCAGTAAATGGTGAAGAATGAACAAAGTAAGGAGAACAAAAGGCAATGGTCCTTCCAGATTGAAAGCAGAATCAAACTAGGGCAGAGGTAAGGTCTAAATTAGGGGAAGTTTGCAATTTTGACGGCTACCCAGGACTGAATTGTCAAATGTAAAACAAATCTGGACTTCGTAAAAAGATACTTTCTTCAAAAGGATTATTGCAAGGTAAGGAAAGGGACTATTGCAATAGGGGTACGGGGAATATTACAGTAGGGAGAATGCTCTGACAATAAGGTTTGAAAGCGTCTTAAGGTTTAGACAAAGAGTGTTTCAGCTACAGTGAATAAGGAGCAAGCCTAGAAAGAACCAGGTGTTGGCAAGTGGAATGAAAGGGTAGTGTGATCAAAGATTGTTTTACCCTGAAGTCAGCCTGTATGCATACAGGATAGCCTGTATGCAGCTCAGGCTGAGGATGGGTAAAAATACAGGGGACTGGGAGAAGGAAGGAAACTTAAGAAAAGTTTTGTCAAAAAGTATTTTGTTTTGACTGATCAGTGGGGACAAGTAGTTCGACTAATCATTTTTGAACCAAAGAATGAGAATTTGCAGAGTCTGTGTTTGGCCTTATCATAGGTTAAACAAAAGGGCATCCCTGAATCTTCTCTAAGTCATGAGAAGAAGTGTGGTAATTTGCAATAATTTGTTTCCTGGAATAAAAAGGGGAGCAGGGGGATCTCGTAAGAATCACTGTTTTCCAGTAGGACAAGGTTCAGGTAAAATTCAACTCTGTTAGGACTTAACAATTTCTGAAATAATGTTGTAACTATAATTGAAGAGGATCAGAAAATTTATAAAAGTTGACAACATTGTATCCAAGGGCAAGAAAAACTAGCCCACTGTACGTGCATGAAAGGGTGTTGACTGATTAAATCACTTTGAGTCCAGCTCATTTAACAGCTACACATATAAACACACAATTGTATGCACAACTTTCAGGTTTTTCCAGATCCTAAGCTAAGTGAGAAGCTGGGAGCTAGAAGTCTCAGGGGGTGCAGCAAGGGAAAACTGGAAGTAGAAGAGAAAACATGCTTATCCAAGAAGCCTTGCAGGTTCGCTGTATCATATACATAAGATGTGCCTTCTAGGAACTTTTACTCCCAGAGGAAATGAAAAAAGAAACATAAATGAATTATTATAATAGAAAAGTACAAACATCAAAAGAGTTGGAGAGATACAGAGAAATGGGAGATTCTCATAACCCAAAGAGCTATGAGAATTCAGAGCAAAGGAGCATGGCTTTTTTTCCTGAAGCATCAGAAAAAGTTTATAGAAGGATAACACAGATCGGATCCTGGTCCAGTGTGGGATTAGAAACTGTGAGAATGAAAAGGTGAAGGGATTCCAGCTGGGGATGACAATATGCACAGGTGGGAGACAGGATCTGAAAGGACCTGTATGGAAGACTTGCAAGTCGCAGGAGCCAGGGGGACACAAGCAAAGAAGATGGGGAAAAAGCGTTCCCAAGGAACGCTCCCTGTTCCATGAAGGCCAGGCACTAATGGAACTTCATGCAACTTTCTTCCAGTGGTTACAAGATGCCCCAGATAATATTTGACAGGGAAATGGCATGATTAAATTTGTGCTTCAAGAAATATAACTGACGTTAATGTATAAAAAGAACTGAAGAAGCTGGGCTCGGTGGCTCAGCCTGTAATCCCGCGCCTTTGGGAGGCTGAGGTGAGTGGATTGCCTGAGCCCGCGGGTTCAAGACCCGCCTGGGCAGCGAGACCTCATCTCTACAATAAATCAAAAAATCAGCCGGGCGTGGTAGCACGTGCCTATAATTCTGGCTACTTGGAAGGCTGAGGCGGAAGGATTGCCGGAGCTCAGCAGGTCGAGGCTGCGGTGGCCGGGAGCGGCGATTGCACTCCAGTCTGGGTGACAGAGTGAGACTCCAACTCAAAAAAAAAAAAAAAAAGAATTGAAGAGAAAGGCCTGACGTTAAAATGGGTTGGTACAATATTTGACACACAAAGTGAATCGCTTTTTTTTTCTCTTTTAATATTTATTTTGAAATTGAGGGGTACAATTCAGGGTCAGGTATACAAATATTTATTGTGCAGTTACCCTTGTTGATAAGGTAATGCCCCCCTTCCCCAGGAAGATATCCACTACTGTCAATATCACCCCCCTTCTCCCTACCCCCCTCCCCACTCCCCTGCAGTTTCCCGCTACTGTCAATCCTTTTCTTATAGTATTACAGTAGTTATTCAAGGTCCACTTATGAGTGAGAACATGTGATACTCAGCTCTTTGTTTCTGTGAGAGATCAATCAGTATTATAAACTCTAATTCCATCCAGGTTGCTGTGAAGTTCATGATTTTGTTCTTCAACCCACAGACTAGGAAAAAAATATTTGCCAACTCCATGTCTGACAAGGCCTAACATCAAGAATCTACAAGGAACTCAAATGTGCTGAAAAGAAAAAAAACAAACAGCCCCATTACAAAGTGGACAAAAGATATGAATAGACACTTCTCAAAAGAAGACATACAAGCAGCCAACAGATACATGAAAAAATGTTAAGCCTCACTAGTCATCAAGAAGATGCAAATTAAAACTATACTGAGATACCACCTAACTCCAGTCAGAATGGCCATCAATAACTCAAAAAACAGCAGATGCTGGAGAGGATGTGGTGAAAAGTGAATCACTTTTTAATACCCACCTCCTCTTTATGACAAACTTATTTTCAGTAATAACCATACAATGAAATAAGCAATGATAATGGCTAGGATAGAAATGGAACAATGAAGATTTTCTTTTCTTAAACTTTATTATATAAGTATACCACTAAAAAAATCAATAAAATAGAGCAACGTATATATAATGGTATACACTTATTAATGTCTTTAAATGTATTTTTTTAAAGAAAAATTTTTTAAACATACATATTGGTCCACTGCAGTAATAAATATTAATGTTATAGTTTCTGTTAGAAGCCTTGATTTCTTCAACTTTGACAATATCAATACTTTTTCATATTCCTGTTCAATAGCAAAGATAGCCATATTTATCAATCTATCTTCATTCAGAGTTGATTGAAGAACATGGTTTATTAATTTTAAGATTGAAAAATGTATTTTTTCACATGAAGCAACCAGTATATTACAGGTCATTTCTAATAGTCTTAAACATAAGAGTAAGTTTGGCAAAGAGTCATAAAAAATCCCATTTCACAATCATTTTAAAATTTAAATGTAAATAACTCCAAGTAGTCACAAAACAAAATTAACTTAGATTCTGCTTTTTTATCATAAAGACTCTGAGTTATCATTGTTTGCTTAATGAGTCTATTGTTTAAATGCAAGAATATGTAATACTATAGGATTGGGATACCCGAATCACACCTGAAGTATACTCTAGTACTGCCAACCTGTTATATATGTCCTCTGGGAACCAAGGCTGAGGCTATACATGCCAGGGACTGGTGGTCTAACTGGAAGTTCTCTGTATTAATGTCTATGTACAATACAGTGTTTATTAAAAGATAAGAATACAAATGTGCTAATTTGAAGCTACTGTAGGTTGATATTGCTGTTGAAACTCAACAAAAACAGCAGCTATTCTTTGGAACTTATAGTAACAAATAATTTTTTAGAAGATAAGTATTTTATAACTGACATTGCTTAGGGTTATTAGTGCAGGATATAGTAACAAGCAAATAATCTTTTAGTTATTGACATTGTTGATTTTAAACTCCCTGTAATTTAAAATGCACTCTTTTATTACCTGTAACCAAGGAGATGGTTTCTGCTGGCCTGCCCTTGAATCTTCCACAGAGAAGGAAAAAACAAATGGTAACTGGCATTTCATAAGTATCAACACTGCCAAACAGGATGTTAGATTCTCATGTAAGAATTCCCCTTTGAAGAGATTATTATTTCTCCATTTTAAAATGAATATTAAGGTTAATTGCCAAAGATTACACAGCTAAGTAAGTGACAAAACTGGAATCCAAATTTTTTTGTTTTTCTGACTCAAAAACATATAGTATCCTAATCTACTCTGCTGTTTCTTAAAGGAGACTTGGAGAGAGGTAAATTTAAGGTTTTGCAAAATTTAGATGAGATGTAATTGAGTCCAAGTTTTGGCAATATCTAAGAAACGGAGAGAAAAGCATGGTGTGAGGTGATATTACAAGACCAGATGGACCAAATCTGGCAACTTACAGGATGTGGGAACAAGACAGATGGCAAAATCCAAGTCTAAAAGCCTAGGAAAAGCAGTCAGACAATATCTAAGACACCAATAATTAGCAGTTGCCAAAACCTGACTGAAATAACAATGAAATGAAAGAAAATCGACCTACCAGGAATTTCATTAAAGATCAATATATGCAGAGTGAATATTTTGCTAAGCTAACTGGGATTGATAAGTAACAGTCTCTAGAATCAGTAGATGATTGCAAGTTGCCTTCTATGAATAGAGAGTCAACTAAACCTGTAGAACTTATGCTTCTCTGATTAGAAAATGCAAGTTTGGAGGCAGAACTGAATTGTTCAGGAGGGCAAAGAGGCTAAGGCAGCTGTAATTTTCAATGCCACACACCATAGATTCCCTCTTTAAGTTAAATCTTCTAAATAAAGAATAAAATGTATTTTTCAAATATGATAGCTTGAAGTGTCACCAAACTACTAGTTTTCCAAGTGTACCTATATTGGACTACTAATAAGGGTATCACTACTTGAAAAATTACTTAGGTGGTAAATAGATAGAACAAAGAAGCAAGTTCTTCACAGTTGTGTAGGTAGACTCACAGCAATTTAGAGACACTCTGCCCATGCCATTTGGCTTTAATGGCATTTTCTCAGGCAATGTAATCCCCAGGATGGCTCTTTCTGATATTTATGTTTCTTTTTTGATGTGGTTGGAATCCTGCTTCTTTTCTTCTCATTTTAATTCCCACTGGCCTTTATTGAGAAGAATAGAGTAGACTGTGTTTATCTTCCTAGCAATACCCTGGTTATATTTCCATGGAACCCCACCAACCACCTGCAGTGAGAAAACTGCACTGACAACAACTGCCACTATGGGGCAGCAGGGAGTTATTTCCATCAGTATCTTAAGAGTATCAATGATTTCACAGTCCCATGATGGAATACTCTCATTTGATAACTAGTTATATTTTATATATTTTTTTAAAAAATCATTTATATGGTCGATTCTTATATAATATGCCTGTTTGTCTGTCTCTGAAATCTTTATAAAGAAAAAAATTTTATTCCTACTTACATATAAAGAAACTTAAATACTTTGAATCCTAATCTTTAATGACATTTACCTGTGACTACATAATTTATATCAGTCATTTAAAAAATTCTGAGAATAATTCAAATTTTTAAAACTTTACTCTTTCCCATTTCTTAAGAGACACATTCTACTTTTAGTCACTAATAGTTAACATTTACTGAGTTCATGTGTGCCACACAGAATTCTAGGCACTATACATACATACAATGGTTTATTTAATATTTATAACTCTCTGAGATAGCTTTGATTTTTCAACCCTTTTTCAGATGAGAAAATAATCACAGAGGACAAGACATTCCAAAAATCATACTATAGCTAATAAGAGATGCTTGGATTTGAACCTAGGTAATATTGTTTGACTGCAGATCCCATGCTCTACACCAACAAATATTTTACTCATAAAATCTGAGGTAGGCCCTAATAGCAATAAAAATATAATTTAATAATTAAGCAGTAATAAACTCTGCTGTTATACCATGAAAGCCAGTGAATATTAGGGTGTGTGACAGGTCTATAAAAGCCACAAATCCTGGGATGATTCAGCAAGACCTGTCCCTAAAATATGGAGCAAACTGAGAAAGACAGGAAGAAAAAAACCCGACTTTAAAAGGGTTAAGGATTCCAGAAGGCTGTAATAGCAGGTTTGCAATCAAGGGCCACCATAAAGAAACAGCAGGAGGGGGGAGGTAATCTTGGTCATGCTGTGAGTGCGCAAGTCTTTAGTTTAGAATTGTGTCAAGCCACCCAGAAGCTGTGTTTAAACTTTGTTCCATTTCAGAATGGACATGGCATTTTTTCTGAAGCCAGAAACTGAAAATCAACTTAGAGCACTTGATTCAATAGTATCTCTTTAAAAAATTGGCCTGGGTTTCTGCTAACAGGGTTCTGTCAGGATATGTCTATGTTTTACCATAAAATAAAATAAAAATTACCCATACCATGTCACAGCAAAAAGTTTTTGAACTCACCTCCCAAGTAAAACCACAACATTCTTTAATTCTGCTTTCTGGTAGGTCAATCAATCTAGCTTTAAAAAAAAAATAGGAAGAAGTGCATGCTTAATATGCTGTTTCAATGTTCCACTGTCTAATTTCCTTTACCCTTTTGGAAGAGATCTATGAAGGCCATCCATGCTCTTTCGATCATGTATATGGGTATAACTTTTTTTTTTGAGGTGAAGAACAAAGTCTCTGGGGAGCATAGTTTGTTCAATGATATGTTTCCAAACAGGAAGACCAAATTGAGGTTTGGAAGGACTAAATGAAAATGGCATTGGCAATCATTTCCGTGGCAAGTAGATCAAATCTGAAAATGGGCATTTTATTTTTTGCATACGCTATGTCCTTTAACCACCCTTTGCAAATCCTGATTGACTCATACAGATGAATGAAAGACCAGGTTTCAAGGTGTAGAATCAGAAACACTGCTCGATATTTAATCAGTTAGAAAGAACACTGATTTTTTTTGTAATTCTGCCCTCATGAAGCATCATTTCTACACAATAGGAAAAACTTGAGAAAGGGGAAAATGTAGAGATTTCCCTATTTCTTAGAAATAGTCTTCACCCTGAAAGTGAAATCCTGTGTTCAGTGGTTTTCACTGAGGATTAGCGGAACAGCATTAGATTTCTCTCAGGTATGCACTGCTATAAGAGTGGCATGTAAACACTTCTCAACAGAAACAGTAGCTTTCTTATTTTTTTAAAGTGTTTATTGTGATGATAGCAAACAATAGCCTTTTTTTCTATTTTTTTTTTTAAATAGGTAATTTTAGAAGAAATTAACTTTCAAAGCACATTTTCTAATTAGCATTTCCTCTAATAATGACCAGGAGACTTTCTGTAGATTTGGTCCCATTCACTCCACTTTATACCCAACTGCTTACTGCAATTATCTTACTCCTGAATGCTAGATGGATCCAACAGTTCCCTAACTTCTCTCAATCAAACCTGGTTCCCCATAAACCACAAATTCAAGACTGTTTTTTCCCCCTCCAGATTTCTCCCCTTGAGCACTTCTGACTGATTTCACAAAGAGAATCACAGCACACTCTCCTTTCTGTCCCAGCTTGCCCAGAGCTCTAAATTTGAGTGAAAGACATTTCTTTATGACTGGGATTGTAAATAATTCAAATTCTTATTCTTTCTGATTAAACATATTTTTTCTTACATACATTAAATATTTTCAAATCACAGTATGATTTGGTTAGAAGAAAAATCATGGAAGTTCTCATAATTATCAATGTCATTAAAGAGAGACTCACAGATATTCTCTAATTTGAGATGAAAACAAAACTCAAAGTCCAAATCCCTTGAAAGAAAAGAACAGCTCCTTGTATGTGTTTGTCGTAAACACACAATAATGTTCAAAAAATGAATCAACAGTCAATGTTTCAAGTACAAAGAAACAAAGAGTAGACAGAAAAAAAAATAAGAATTTAATGATTCCTGTAAAAACATCCTATATGAAAATACTGCCACCCACCATCATTGTTTCTCTTTTTCTTCTTTTGCTAACTACAACATAGTTTTTCAAAGAATTTTTGGCATCTCTAGATGATAAATTATGTGAATTATTGTTGGATCAAAATTCCTTTGAAATTACTGCAGGTGTTCAAGATCCTGTCAGAGCAAATGTATTTTAAATACCCTGAAGACGCTGACATTCAGCCATTTCTCAGGCTTCTTTGAGGTAGAGCTCCTGTTGGGAGTGGCTTGGTTTAAATTGAAGACATATGGAGTGTTACCCAGTGAAGACAAGAGGAAGCCTATCCAACTGGCACAGAATTATAATCTAACTCTTTTTGATTTAACTCTATATTTGTGGGTCTTTTTTTCCCCTCCTTTTTATTTCTTTTTAACTCATAATTAAATGCTTCAAGAGAGTATCTCATTGCTAGTTTGGGAACTTCAGCTTCTTAGGAACATAATGAGTAGACATGAAATTAATTATAATGTGATCAGCACTGCACAAATCATATGTATTCACATTTTATTTTCTTTGGATATTCTCTACAGAAAGCAAGTTTAAAGATTTTTAAAATTAGTATGAGAAGTAAAACCTAGTAGATGCTTCTGCTTATTGGAGAGAATGAATGAATGAATGCTATCTTATATTTTAAGGTATTTTAAGAAGAAAGGGAACTAAGAAAAAAGGGAACTAAATATGTATAGCAAATGATGAGTCACATGTTATAAGCATATTCCATGTCTCATTAAATTCATATGTAATAATTAAAAGATAAATGTTATTACTCACACTCATGGATTAAAAAAATTGGGGTTAGAAAGCTTAAGTTGTTCAACATCACACAAATAATAAATGACAAGAAAAGATTTTTCCAGCTTTACCTTACTCCTACCAATGACTATTCTCTTTGAACTTAACTTAGATTTCAAAATGTTCCACTTTAGGCTTTCATGATTGTTTCTCTCATATATAGTTTGAACCACGATTGCTAGTATTCAACTATTTTGACAAATAAGTATGTTACTTACAGTCAAGTTTGTTTTCTATCTTATTTTCTATCTTGTTATTTCCCTCCTCATTATTTTCACTTACTCTGTTTTACTTCTAACTTTTAAGTTTAAGCATATAGTTATTTTTTCAGTTTTTTTATTACATGAAGTGTATCAATTATAAGTACCTTTAGCAATATCCTAATAATCTTCATAAGTAATAATTCAATTATCATCTAGTTATACATATTTTCTATTTTTAATTCCTTAACTCATGACTTATGAAAAACTTCATGAACTAAACAAATTTACTTTAGGTATTTTTATGGATTTATAGAATTGTGCTAGGGTCAAAAAGTGGTCTTTATGATACCAGTTTCCCTAGCATCATGAAATTTGCATTATGAACCTAACATAGCCAATTTTTATAACCATTCCATTTGTACTGAAAAACAATGCCTATATCCTGATTGTTAGGTATAGCCTTCTATTGTTAATTGTGTTGTTTAAATTGTCTAAACAAGTCTAATGTTGATCTGCTTGATATCCGAAATACTGAGAGATAAGTGTATTAAAATGTCCCATTCTGATGATAGATTTGTGAATTTCTATAGTTATATCAATTTCTCTTTCAATATTGCCATTATGCATATTAGACAAGGTTCTTTAGAAAAACAGAATCAATAGTGTGTATATAATATATATATGAACATATTCATGTACACATGGAAAGAGAGATTTATTTTTCAAAACTGGGTCAAACAATTTGGGGGGCTGGTACATTCAAAATTTATAGGTCAAGTCAGCAAGCTGAAATTCAAGTAAGAGTTGATACTGCAGTCTTGAGTTTGAATTACACAAGACAGCAGACTGGGAAACTCAGGTAGGGTTTCTATGCTGCAGCCCTGAGAATTTATTTTTCTTCAAGAAGTCTCGGTCTTTGCTTTTAAGACCTTCTACTGATTGTATTAGGAACACTGACATTATGAAGGGCAATCTGCTTTATTCAGTCTACTGATTTAAGTGTTAATCTGATCTTTAAAACATCTTCACAGCAACATGTAGACTGGGGTTTGACCAAACATATGGGCACCATAGCCTAGCCAAGTTGACACATAAAGTTAACCATCATGCACTGCCATTAAATGACCACAATTATGGAACTCATGGAATTTGTACAAATTTAAGGTTTTAAGTATTAGGTGAACATTTTTATTTCTGATAATATATACTTAATATAATATAAATATAATAAAAATTGGAACTTTAAAACGCTTCCATTTCAGTCACCTCACTCCTAATTTATGTTATTTTTGTCCATTATCTTATTCCTATCCCTTTCCAGACAAATTCTAAATAGATATAATTACTACTGTTTTACATAGCTATTTTTTAAAGTTTTTGTCCACATATTTTTAATTTGTTCACTATTAATTTGGGGTTTCAGACTTTTCTTCTAGGATTATTTCCCTTCCTTCCAAATTCATTCCCTAGGAGTTACTTTAGTAAGAGTTCATGGGTGATATTTATTTTGTTTGTCTATTAATGACTTTGCTTCAAAACTCTTCTTTAAGAATAATTTAAAATAGAATGAAGCTCTAGCTTGACAGTTGTTCTCCATTATTTTCTACTCTCTGTTGGTAATTCTGCAGTCATTCGATCTTTTGCAGATAATCTATTTCTCTTCCTGTATACTTTTAAGATTTTTTTTTCATATTTTACTACAATTTCACTGCATTACATCTATATGTATATTTCTTTTTATTTTATTTTTTTTACTTGGTATTCATTGTGATTGTCATACTGTTTTATTTTACCAGTTCTGAAAGAAAGTCTTAGCTATTATCCTTTGAAAAATGATTCTTCCTTAATGTCTTTATTTTCTATAAATCCACATAGACAAATATTAAAATGTATCATTGTCTTCTGCAAACTTCTTAGCTACATTTTTATATTCCCAATCTTTTTTCCTTCAGTGTAACATTCTAGTTAATATCTTAAGCTCTGTTTTTAGTTTAACCGTTCTCCCTTCAACTATATCTACTTTGCTATTTTACTTCTCCAAGAGTTATATTTTCTTTTTTAAAAAATTATATTTATTTATTTATTTATTATAAAGATGTGGGGTACAATTCAGGGTTAGGTATACAAACATTGATTATGTAGGTACCCTTGTTGATGAGGTATGCCATTCCCTCCCCTGGCGGTTTCCCTCAACTGTCAATCCCACACCCCTCCCATGACAGTTTCCCACTACTGCCAAGCCCTTTATTATAGTATTATAATTGTTCAAGATCTATTTATGAGTGAGAACATATGGTACTCTGTTCTTTGTTTCTGTGATAGATCACTGAGTATGATCAACTCCAGATCCATCCAAGTTGCTGTGAAGTCCATATGTTTGTCCTTCTTTATGGCTGCATAATATTCCATTGTGTATATGTACCACATTTTTTTATCCAGTCCAGCTTCGATGGACAACATGGTTGGTTCCATGTTTTTGCTATTGTGAATACAGCTGCAACAAACATACGTGTATAGATATCTTTTTTGTAAAATGATTTGACTTCCTCCAGGTATATTCTCAATAGGGGAATTGCTGGGTCATATGGAAGGTCAATTTCTAGTTCTTTCAGAAATCACTACACTGTCTTCCAAAGAAGTCGCACTAGTTTACATTCCCACTAACAATGTAGAAGTGTTCCTTTTTCTCCACATCCTTGCCAGCATCTGTTGTTTGTTTTATTAATGATGGTCATTCTTACTGGTGTAAGGTGGTATCTCCATGTTGTTTTTTTTTGTTTGTTTGTCTGTTTGAGTTGGAGTCTCACTCTGTCACCCAGACAGGAGTGCAGTAGCCACTCCTGGCCACCGTAGCCTTGACCTGCTGGACTCCGGCAATCCTTCCGCCTCAGCCTTCCAAGTAGCTGGAATTACAGGCATGCGTTACCACGCCTGGCTGATTTTTTGATTTATTGTACAGATGAGGTCTCGCTGCCCAGGCGGGTCTCGAACCCTCGGGCTCAGGCAATCCACTCACCTCAGCCTCCCAAAGGCGTGGGATTACAGGCTGAGCCACTGAGCCCGGCTTCCATGTTGTTTTGATTTGCATTTCTCTGATGATGAGTGAGGCTGAGAACTTTTTCATGTGTCTGTTGGCTGCTCATATATCTTTTTTTGAGAAGTGTCTATTCATGTCTTTTGCCCACTTTTTAAAGGGCTATTTGTTTTTTTCCTTTCAGCACCTTTGAGTTCCTTGTAGATCCTAGATGTTAGGCCTTTGTCGGATACACACAGTTGGCAAATATTTTTTTCCCATTCTGTGGGCTGTCTTCCTGCTCTCTTGATGGTTTCTTTTGCTTTGCAGAAGCTCATTAATTTGATGAGGTCCCACTCGTCTATTTTATTTCTTAAGGTTGGCCTGTAGGGCTCTGAATAGGAATTGGTTCCCAGTTCCAATTTCCATAAGGGTATCTCCTGCGTTTTCTAAGATTCTTATAGTTTGAGGTTTTATATTTAGGTCTTTGATCCATTTAGAGTTATTTTTGTATATGGTGATAGGTAGGGGTCCTGTTTCAATCTTCTGCATGTGGTCAGCCAGTTTTCCCAGCACCATTTACTGAACAGGCTCTCCTCTCCCCAGTGGTTGTTGTTGGAAACTTTGCCAAAGATGAGTTGGTTGAGGAATTGAGGCTTTCCTTCTGGAATCTCCATCCTGTTCCATTGGTCCATATGCCTGTTCTTGTACCAATACCAGGCTGTTTTGATTACTGTAGCCTTATAGTCAAAGTTTGAAGTCTGGGAGTGTGATACCTTCTGCTTTGTTTCTTTTGCTAAGGATTGTTTTGGCTATTTGTGGTCGTTCATGTTTCCATATGAATTAAGAGTTGTATTTTCTTTTTTTAATTTCATAGTCACATTTTTATTTTTAGAAGTTTTATTTAAGTATTTAGCAAATCTATAGGGGTTTTATTAGTAATATGCTATTCTTGCTCAGATTTTTATGCGTTTTTTATATTTTTTAAAAATGCTAGTATTACTATTTTATATTACACATTAAATCATATTATTGTTTGAATTCCTTGTGAAACTAATTCTCCTCCTATTTGTTGTTGTTTATTTTTGTTTTGCTCTTTTCAGGTTTTACTTACTCTTCCTTATTGTGTTTCTAATTTTGAATTGTGAGCTCATGTTTGAATGTCTGGGTTTTCCCTATGGAGGTCCTGCCAAATATGAGTTAGGTATTACATGTAACCCATGAAGGGGTGTTTCACATTCCAAAATAAATCCTTGAGTTTTCTAATTTATACAAGCAGAAATCTAGGGAATATGTGTAGGAATGGATATTAAGAGTGTGGGATAATGATGGAAAAAACATAAAGTTGAGTCAGCCTGAATTTATGGATGTGAATCCACTAAGCAGAGATTCTGCACTTAATGCTATTGCTCAGAGAATAAGAAAAAGGCACTAACCGACTGCTTGGCCAAAATATGGATCAAAAGATGGTCTACTGTGAACGAGATGAAGATGCTCATTTGCTGCTGGTTAAACATAGAGGAAAGTATTCAAAGGCTTAGAAAGATTGGAATGCTAGCATGGATTTGTCACTTTAAACCCACTCACATGCACTGGGAGGGTCCAGAAGACATACCTTTCACCAGTACTTTGAGAAATAGATTTGTGAGGGGAGTCTCAGTATCCCTGAAGAGGTCTGTGATTGCCCTTCTAATAGACTAGACCTTTCAGCTGGGACCTAAATGCAATGGGAATAATTATATCTAGAGGTGGTAGGGTCAAGTGATGGCACACAACGACCACAGGCAAGGTGAGCATAGTTACATTAATGAAGTAACTATTCCAGTTACCTATCATGGAGGCAAAGCAACAATCAGAATAGTCTGACTCAGGTAGATCTATGATGTAAACTAGTTAATCATGGTGTTTCTAGAAGTAAAATTGATAGAAAATCTACTAAATTCTTACTTGATCTGTATAAGCAGAAAACTTCCCGGTCAAGTGAGCAAAAGTCTAAATCAAATCATAAGAAGAGAGAATCACAGTCCCTTCATCAATTCCCAGACTAAATCAATTTACAGACTTAGAACCTATTTAAAGAAAAGGAGGCAAGTTCCCCTGGATGAAGGACCCCAGAAAACTACCTATAATATATACGGCTAATCTTTACGAAAGGATTTTTTGGAGAACACACTCAAACTGTGTTTTTTATCTGCTCTCACACTAACATGATAATCAACACAGTGGGCTTATATGACCAAATGTGTGTGAGGTTTTCCTCCACACACCAAGCATCAGACAGCAGCCAGGTGTTGATTCAATACAACCTGGTGCTATCTTCCTAGAGATAGCATCAGACACCACAGGTTGAGGCCTCGGTGCCCAAGATTTCCCCTCACTAGGCATCAGTTACAAATCTGACCAACTAGTGCAAGTTGGGATTCCAACAACTCCCTCTTTGGGTTTGAATAATTTGCTAGAGCAACTCACAGAACTCAGGGAAACACTCACATTTACTGATTGATTTTAAAGGATATTAAGAAGGATAAAGATGAGGAGATACATACAGTGAGGTATGGGGGAAAGGGAGCAGAGGTTCCATGCCCTCCTTGGGTATACCACCCTTCAGGAACCTCCATGTGTTCAGTGATCCAGAAGCTCTCCAAACCCAGGCCTCCCGACTTATTATGGAGGCTTCATTAAATCAGCATTACTGATTAAACCACTGGCCATTGGTGATCAACCCAACTTTCAACCTCTCTCCCTTCCCAGGAGGTTGGGGATGGAGCTGCAAATCCCAACCCTCTAATCATTCCTTGGTCTTTCTGGTGGCCAACCCCACTCTGAAGCTATCAGTCATCATTAGCATACAAAATGCTACATTCTAAAGATTCAAGAATTTTAGGAGTTGTATACCAGGACACGGGAATGAAGATCAAATATACATTTACAATATCACAAGAACCTATTGCCTTTTACCAGCATAACTGTGTATTAGAGAGAATGAACAAATAAGACCTTTTAGGGACTACAGGATACTGATTCCAAAATTGCCTTGATTTCAGGAGATCCATAACATCACAATGGCCTACCATGCAGAACAGGGGCTTAGGTGATCAGTAGCGTTTTCCCTCAGGTCCATTCACAGTGGGTCCCTGAACCCATTCTGTGGTCATTCCCCCAGTCTCAGAGAGCATAATTAGAATAGACACATTTAGCAGCTGGCAGTACGCCCACATTGGTCCCCCTAGCCTGTGGAGTGAAGACCGTTATGATGGGAAAGACCAAATGCAAGCCATTAGAGTTACCTTCATCTAGGAAAATAGTAAATAAAAATCAGTACCACTTTCCTGGAGGAATTACAGAGAATAATGCCACCATCAAGTATTTGAAAGATGTAACAGTGGTAATTCCAATCGCATCCCTATTCAACTCTCCTATTTGGTCTGTGCAGAAGACAAAAGGATGTGAGATAATGAAAGTGGATTATTGAAAGCTTAACCAATTGTAGTTGCTGAACTAGATGCAGTTTTATTACTTGCACAAATTAACTCAGTTCCTGATACCTAATGTACAGCTGTTAATTTAGCAAATGCTTTTTTATCTGCACATAAAACTCATCAGAAGTTTGGTTTCAGCTAGTGAGGTCAGCAATACACCTACACTGTTCTACCTCAGGGGAATATCAACTCTCCAGTTCTATATCATAATTTAGTTCACAGGAAATTTGATCACTTTTCCCTTCCACAAGGTATTGCACTAGTCCATTATATTGATGACATTATGCTGATTGGAATTAGTGAGCAAGACGTAGCATCAATCACTCTGGACTTTTTGGAAAGACATTCATGATACATGTCAGAGAATGGGAAATAAATCCAACTAAAATTCAGGAGCCTTCTGCCTCAGTAAAATTTTCAGAGGTCCAGTGGTGTGAGGTATGTCCAGATATGTCTTCTAAGATATAGGATAAATTGTTGCCTCTGGTTCCTCCTTCAACCAAGAAAGAGACACAATGCCTAGTAGCTTATTTGGATTTTAGAAGAATCACATTTCTCATTTGGGAGAAATACTCTGGACCCTTTACAGGTGCCCCAAAAAACACAGTTCTGAGTGGGACGCAGAACAAGTTCAGGCTGCTGCAGAAGCTGTTCTGCCACTTGGATCACATAAGCCAGGAGATCCAATGGTACTTGAGGTGTTAATGGCAGTTAGAGATGTTATTTTGAGCCTTTGGCAAGTATAAATAGTTGAAATACAGCACTAACCTTCTGAAAATTGGAACAAAACCCTGACATTATCCACAGATAACTACTCTCCTTTAGAGAGACAAATCTCGGCCTACTACTGAAATGTAGTAAAAACTGAAAACTTTATAATGGACCACGAAGTTATCATGGGACCTGAGCTGCCAATCGTGAAGCGGGTATTATCTGACCCAATCATTCATAAACTTGGACATCTATCATCAAATAGATATGGCATATACACAATTAGGCCTGAGCAGGTCCTGAAGGCACAAGTAAGTTACACAAAGAAGTGGCCCAAATGCCCATGGTTTCTACTCTTGCTACACTGCCTTCTCCCTCCCATTCTGCACCTATGGCCTTATATGGAGCACCCTATGATCAGTTGACAGAAGAGAACATGGTCTGTTTTGCAGCTTGTTCTGCAAACATCACCCAAAGGTGAATAGCTGTATCACATCAGTCCTTTTCTGGGACATCCCTGAAAGACAGTGATGAAAGAAAATCTCAATAGGTAGAACTTTGAATAGTACACCTGGTTGTGTACTTTCCTTGGAAGGAGAAATGGCCAGATGTGCAATTATATACTAGTTCAGAGGCTATAGCCAATGGTTTGGCTAGATGGACTTTGGAACTTGGAAGAAACCAAGTTGATGATTGGAAAACTGGTAACAAAGAAATTTGGGAAAGAGGTACGTAAATAGATCTGAGTGAGCAAAAGCTGTAATGATATTTTTATCTTATGTGAATTCTTACCAGATGATGACAGCAGAGGACTTTCAGAATCAAGTAGATAGAATGACTAGTTTCATGGATACCAGTCAGTCTCATTCCCTAGCCACCCCTGTCATTTCCAAATGGGCTCATGAACAGAGTGGCCACGGTGGCAAGGATGGAGGTTTTGCATGAGCTCAGCAACATATACTTCCACTCACTGAAGTCAGTGTGACTATAGCCACCACTATGTCCCCAGTCTGCCACAGCAGAGATCAACACTGAAGCCCCAACATCACACAAATCCCTGGGCTGATCAGCCAACTATCTGGTGGCAGACTGGTTACACTAGACCTCTTCCATCATGGAAGGGGCAACATTTTGGCCTTACTGGAACAGACACTCATTCTAGATATGAATCGGTCTTTCCTGCACACAATGCTTCTGCCAAAACTACTACCAATGAAGTTACAAAATGCTTTATCTGCTGTCATGGTATTCCACACAGCATTGTTTGTGACCAAGAAACTCACTTCACAGCTAAAGAAATGTGGCAATAGGCCCAGGATCATGGAATTAAGTGGTCTTACCATATTCCTCATTATACTGAAGCAGTTGGCTTGAGAGAAAGGTGAAATGGAATGGCACTTTGAAGACGCAGTTACAGTGCCAGCTAGGTAACAATACTTTGCAGGACTGGAGTAAGGTTCTCCAGAAGGCTGGATATGCTCTAAATCAGCATCCAAAATATGGCATTGCTTCTCCCATGGCCAGGATTCATGGGTCCAGGAATTAAGGAGTGGAAATAGTGAGTGGCACCACCTCACTATTACCTCTGGTGACCCACTACAAAAGTTATTGCTTACTGTTCGCACAATGACTTTCTGATATAGTTCCAGTGGGAAGAATGCGCCTACCAGGAGACACAACAATGATCCCAATGAATTGGAAATCAAGACTGCCACTTAGCCACTCTGGATGCTTTATGACTCTTAGCAGACTAATAGATTGGCTGGGGTAACTGATCTGAACTACCAAGGGAAAATTGGACTACCCCTCAACAATGGAGATAAGAAAGTCCATGTCTGAATTGTAGATGATCTCTTAGGGTATCTGTATTACCAAGTATTACCAAGCTCTAGATTAAGGTCCGTGTTTCCTGAGATAGAAAATTACAACCACCCAATTCAGGCAGGACCACAAGTGGCCCAGACCCTTCAGAAATGAAGGTTTGGTTTATCCCTCTAGAAAAGAACCAAAACTAGCCAAGGTGCTTGCTGAAGGCAAAGAAAATACAGAATTAGTAGTAGAAGAAGATAGCTATAATACTAGCTACTTCCACGTGACCAGGTACAGAAATGAGGATTTTAATTGCAGTGCATAGTTCTTCCTTGTTTTGTTAAAATATGGTCTTATGGGGATATTTACTATGTGTATATATACATATAGTAAACAAATGCCATTATTTTCATCCCTCTCTTATTTATTTATCATGCAACATAAGATGCATTGACTTTATATCAGTATTTAAGTATTATTCATTTGGCATCATAGTATTTAGTTATGAGCTATCAAGGAGAAGTGTAAATAATACTCAAAGACTTTACCTCAAGCCGGGCTCGGTGGGTGGCTCAGCCTGTAATCCCGCGCCTTTGGGAGGCTGAGGTGAGTGGATTGCCTGAGCCCGAGGGTTCGAGACCCTCCTGGGCAGCGAGACCTCATCTCTACAATAAATCAAAAAAAATCAGCTGGGCGTGGTAGCGCATGCCTGTAATTCCGGCTACTTGGAAGGCTGAGGCGGAAGGATCGCCGGAGCTCAGCAGGTTGAGGTTGCGGTGGCCGGGAGCGGCCACTGCACTCCAGTCTGGGCAACGGAGTGAGACTCCAACTCAAAAAAAAGGACTTTACCTCTTCTTCTGGAGAAGAAAATAGTGGATTTTCAGTTGTATTCATGATAGTTTCTTTACTGAAAAATTAAGTATGATTTGAGAAGATGAGTATGGGAGTCAAATTGGCAAGGGGGGATTTATGATGGTTAATTGTAGGTGTCAACTTGACTGAATTAAGAGAGAGCTAGTAAAGTATTATTTCTGGGTGTTTCTCCAGAGGTGTATCTAGAGGAGATTGGTATTGGTATGCAAGTCCAAGGGCTAAGTGAGATCTGCCCGTAATATGGTTCAACAGCATCAACTGGCCAGGGCCAGAAAAGAACAAAAAGATAGAAGCAAGGTAAATTCTCTCTCTTTCTCTTTTCTGGAGCTGGGACACCCTTCTGCCATTGGCCATCAGAACTCCAGATTCTCTGGCCTTTGAAATTCAAGCCTTGCACCAGTGGCCCCCTGAATCCTCAGGCCTCCAGTCTCAGACTGAGTTACACCATCTCTTTCCCTGGTTCTGAGGCTTTTGCATTTGAACTGAGTCATGTTCCTGGCCTTCCTGGGTCTCTAGGTTACATGATAGAGAAGGATGAATAGTGCCTGTGGAGGAACACAGTGACCAATTTAGAAGGAATTTAGGAGGAAGCTCCATGAGCTCCTTATAAAATGTATCTATGTATGTGCATGTGTGTATAAGGGAGGGAATTTTCTTGGAAAAATAATGAACTTGCAAAATTGTGCCCATAGTCCTTCATGGTAATGATCAATAATGCTAATTAGCAACTGCTGTGTTTAGCGAAGGCTCAAACTCTCCTGTATGCCATCATCTTCACTTTGTCACTAATTTATTATATTACTTATGTTAGTGACCTGATTTTGTAGACTTTTGTGTCTGTGTCTTATAAACTTTCAAATTGTGGTAAGTGTTATAGTAAAGGTACACACAAGTTAAAGTGTTTGCTCCTGCTTGGGGAAATATGGGAGGGACTTCTAGAAGGTTTGATATTTGAACTGAGTCTTAAAATACAGATTTCACAAGGTGGACATTATGGAGAGGGCATGCCAGACAAAGGAAACAGTATTAGATGAAGACTTACATTTGCCTCTACATACAGTTAAAAAAAACTGACAGTACTTCAATGTGGCTGGAGGAACAGGTTTGTAAAATTAATGGTGGAGACGAAAAAGTAAAGGAAACCAGGGACTTTATAATGAAAGACTTCGAGTATGGTGCCAAGGAATTTACCCTTCATTCTGTAGATCACTGTTTCTTACTTCTGGGATAGAGGGTGATCAGCAAATCACCTGGGAAACTATTGATTATTATAACCTGAGAAACTATTAAAAATGTAGATGTCCAGACCCCAATCCAAACTTGATAAACCTATGCTTTATATTGGTTCCTTTTCTGATTTTGATGACTACCTGATTTCAGGGATCACAGATAGAAGTTTTCAAGTGCTACTGCATGATATGTAATAGGGTGAGTGCCATACCAGAGTTGCCTTTAAGAAATATATTCTAGATGCAATAAAATAGCCACAGATTGAGAGAATTACAGATTGCAAATTTGTTCAGGAAGTTATTATTATAATTCAAAAGAAAATGTGGGAACTTGAAAAGGAAGAGATTAATGAGTTCAAGACTGATTTCAGAGGTAAAATGTACAAGATGGTAACCAATTAAATTTGGCAGGTAAGTGAAAGGAAAGAGTTCATATAAATTCTAGATTTATGGAATATATATCAGTGTATGCTGAGGGTCTAGAACCCCAAGCCAAGAACTGATTTTAGAACAAACATCTCACACGTGAAGTTTACATATGCCATCAAACTAGAAACACTTTGCATTATTCTCTTAACCTAAGACTTTCTTTTTAAAGAGTCTGACTTTACAAATACTTTTTTTCTACAAATTATCCCTCTTAAAAGACTTATTATCCCAACATAGCTGCTTATTTTCTCTAAAATTTCTAGAACCAGGTAAGATTTTTAATTTTACCTTTATTCCCACTTTCATGGAAACGATCATTTATGGTTTTCATCTTGATATAAGAGATTCATTTTGATCCCTAGAAAAGTAAATATCGCTACATATAACAATGAACAACATAAAATGCCTAACTGCATACTAAAGAAAAGTAAACTTACACAGTCCTTACTAATAGTATGTAATAAAAACATAATTTAAAATGCCATTAGACTAGGTTGTCAGCAGTCACAATGCACATATGATATTTTAGAATGTAGACACTTAAGAAACTACCCTTTATGTATACACAGTCATTTCTTCACTATAATGAATAAAAATACAAAGTAAACACTAAGTGAAGCATAAAACATTTGGAATTAATTTGACTTTTTTTGCCCAGCTTTTGAAGGAGTTTCTCACAACAATTCTCTGCAGAAATTCTAGCCCATGAACTATGTAAATTGCTCCTTTAAGTGAAGTTTACAGTAGAAGGATACTCAAGAGACTGGGTTGTCATAAGGGATAGTAATCCTATCCCAGACCATTTATTGAAAGAACACAAATTTTTTATTAATATATAGATGTTCTATTAAGAAAATAAAATACTTCTCTCATTACCAATTTCCTATAGATAAGAAAGAGAATACCTTTACATTTTAGAAAGTTGAGTTTAAGATAGTTGGTTCTATTGGTACTTTTTAATATTTTATTTTAGCAAAAATTTTACTTACATGTATCTATAAATATCTTTTTAAATACGTAAAATTGCATATGTGATATAAATCAAAATTTTGTAAAAGTCCCTATTCATAAAAATGTACTGCTTTTAGTATCTAGAAGATATATGTTAAGACTATATTGAGTTATTGGCATTAAAAGTAGTGACTATCTTGGTTGATTAAAAGGAAAGTACTTCAAGAAAGATAACCCATTTAGAACTTTGCTGTCATTTATGTTCAGTCTAAAATTTACCACATTATGTCCCTCCTTAATAGTTAGCTGACATCAGGCCACTAAGGAAGGGCAAGTGAGGGAAGATGAGAGAGCAATAATTTTATAAAATCCCAAGAGTTCCCAGATGGAAGGTATTTGAAGATCTGCATCCAAGAGCAGCCTGGACTCCCCAGAACACTGAGCAGCCTAGGGACACTGAGTACACAAAGTAAGTAAAGTATACAAAGGAAATAAACTATGCAAAGAAAGTCAAAGGAAAGTTTCATGGTTTTATCAACAATAATCTCTGGATTCACCTTATACCTTTACTATATCCTTGCTTTCTTTATACTGCTTGTACCACTGCTACTATCCGATGGCTTTATGGATATGAATGAATGATCCACAAGCATGTAATGCCACACAGCATAGCATCAGTCCAGGAGACCATCTGTCCACTGTACAGGAAAGGAGGTACAAGAATAAGCCCATGACCATGGCATCCTCCAGGTGTATCCTTTAAGAAATGAAATCTAATTCAAATTCTTGACCAACAAAGGGCATTAAAGATAGAATTTAAAATGTATTATCCTATATGTCTGTTTGAGAACCAAGTTGAACAAATATTTGTATGGGCATGTGATTTTCTTTCCTTTGGCTAAATACGTAAGAATAGAGTTACTAAGTCCTCTGGTAAGTATGTATACTTTAAAAGGACCACACTGTTTTCCAAAGGGATGCCACAACTGTATTCAAAAAACTGCCGACTGCTCCAAATTCAGTACCCAAGCAAGCAGGAACATCCGCCATTCTCGGGGCATCTCTCAGAAAAAGAGAGCAGAGATCAGCCACCTCTTGGCACCTGGCACCTGGTACACACCACCCACCTGAGACAACAGGCTAGGCACTGGTAGCTGTGACCATTGAGAAAGCACAGGGAGAAAATCAGGAGATGAGCACCGCCAGAGGATAAGGTGGCAGCCAATGCCATTTTCTCTGTCCCAGAAGTGGACAGAGACCTGCTCTAGCTCACCCAATTCTGAGCAGCCGGCATCCTGAGACCAAGGGGGGAATCTCCACACCCCTCTTGAATCCATGACCATTGGTCCAGAGAAGATTCTCCAAGGGCAGGATACCAGAGAGACAGATGCCCCACCCCCCACACTCGATCAAACACAGACACATGCTGTCAGCTGGGAGACCTAGCAACAGGTGAGTTGGGGTGAGTCCTGGTCTAATGCCCAGCAGTCCATGGGGTGTCTGATCCACATGGAGAGCAGCCTGATGGGCCTGCATTGAGAGCAAAGGGGAAGGTCTAGAGACCAGAGCCCACTCCCTACCACGGGAAGCCAAAAGCAGGGGGCACTGGGGACATGGCAGTAAAAAAAAAAAAAAAAAAAAGCGAAGGGAGAAAGGAACCTGAAGTTCCAAAAATGGCCATAAGAGGGAGTGGTTTAATTTTTTTTTTTTTGACTGGGCTCAGTGGCTCAGCCTGTAATCCCAGCACTTTGGGAGGCTGAGGTGCGTGGATTGCCTGAGCCTCCAGGTTTGAAACCCACCTGGGCAACTTGGCGAGACCTCGTCTCTACAATAAATCAAAAATTAGCCAGGCATGGTAGCCCGTGCCTATAGTTCTGGCTACTTGGAAGGCTGAGGCGGGAAGATCCCAGCAGGTCGATGCTGGGGTGGCCATGAGCATGCCATGGCACTCCAGCCTGAGCGATGGAGTGAGACTCCAAGTCAAAAAAAAGAAATTTTTTTTTGTTTGCCTGCTCTTCCTCCATAGATATCTTTTTGTGTGAGTCTTCTGATTTGATTTTTCCCTTTTTGTGTGTGTGTGTGCGCGCGTGCGCGCATTTGAGGGAGCATATACCTTTGATTTTTTTTAATTTTTGTTTATCTGTCTGTTTGCTTGCCTATTTTCCTTCTTCTCCTTCTTTCTCTTCATCTTCCTTTCATCTCCCTTCTTTTTTTCCTGTTCTTTTTCTTTCTCTTGTCTCAGGCAGTATACATACATGTTCACTGCATGAACATAATGTAAGGTGGTGGGAAACGGGTTCCAGGGCTCCCACATACCAGTCAGCAGAAACTGTGATCAGCAGCTAGCTTCTGAACCATAGCTCCCCCATTATATCATAATAAAATATCAAAATTGCAAAAAGACAGCACAGTCCCCCAGCCACAGTCCATCTTAAAAATTGAACAAATCCAGAGGATCTACCTAAGGGAGAATAGGAAATTGAGCAAACAATAATGAAAGTTATCCCCCTTATCACTAAATAATGGAATTAAAGGAGGTGGGGAGAAAGGGGAAGAAACATATCACAAATGAGGAAGAATTAATGGAAGAACACAGGTATCCCCCCAGACCCCTAGAAAGAGAGTGACTGAGGATACAGACTTTGGAATTCAAACACTGGAGAACACCCAGAATGACTGGTCATTAACCACAAATCCAGATATCAAGGTATTGATGGAGATAGTAAAACAGAAATGAAGAAAGACAAGAAAGAATGAAAATTGATAACTGAGATGACAGCAATAAATAATACAACAAATAACAAACTGACAAGTATGGAAAGCAGAAGAAAATCTGAACTAGAAGACCAAAATATGGGACTAACTCAAGCTGTTAAAAACATAGAAAGGAAGCTTAAAAAGATAGAACAAAGCCTCCAAGAGAGGTGTAATTATATTAAGAAGTCAAAATTATGCCTGATTGGCATTTCTGAGGCAGAAATGGAGACAGAGACCACCTTGGAACAAACATTCCATGAGGTTATCCAAGAAAATGTCCCTCATCTCATCAGAGATGTAATCATCCAAACACAAGAGATTCAGAGAACCCCTGTAAGGCATCAAATAAGAAGACCAACTCTTAGACACATAGTAATTTGCTTACACAAAGTAGGTATAAGAAAAAAATCCTAAAAGCAGCAAAATGGAAAGATCAGAAGACCTGCTGAGGAAGACCAATTAGAATAGCATCAGACTTATATATAGAAACACTACAGTCTAGAAGAAACTAGAATCCAATCTTCAAAGTTCTCAAGGATAAAAAAATTCCAGTCAAGAATTTCCTACATGGCTAAATTAAGCTTCATTAGTGATGGGGAATTAAAATTCTTCCCACACATTCAATACCTAAGAGTTTATGCTACCTTCAGATGAGCTCTACTAGAGATGCTTAAGGATACATTAAGCACAGAAGAAAGAAAGAAAGAAAGAAAGAAAGAAAGAAAGAAAGAAAGAAGGAAGGAAGGAAGGAAGGAAGGAAGGAAGAAAGAAAGAAAGAAAGAAAGAAAGAAAGAAAGAAAGAAAGAAAGAAATTAAGAAAAGAAAGACCATGCTCTTCCCAAGAATGCAGGAAAACAGAGAATCAACACAGTATGCATTGTGACTGCAAAATTGAAAACACACAAATATATCAACCCCAAAATCAAAAGAAAACTGACAAGCAAATAAACAAACAGCAGCAATAACAACAACAAAGAACTTTATAATAGCCCCATGACAAGGATAAACTCTCACATCTCAATAAATAACCTGAATGTGATTGGATTAAATGTACCACTGAAACGACATAGAATGGCAAACTGGATAAAAAAATAGAATCCAACAACTTGCTGCCTCCATGAAACATATCTCAATAAAAAGGATTCCCACAGATTCAAAGTTAGTGTCTGGATAACAAATTATCAGGCAAATTAAACACAGAAGAAAACAGGAGTCATCTTAATATCAGACAAAATGACATTTAAGCTATCAAGAATTAAAAAGATATAGAAGGACTCTATAAAATGATATAAGGTTCAGTTTATCAACAAGAAATATTCATCCTAAATTTATATGCACCCAACACAGGAGCACCAGTTTTATAAAACAACTACTAAGTAAACTTTAAAAAGATATTAACTCTAATGCTATCATAGCTGGAGACTTAAACTACCCCACTGAAAACCCTGGGGAGATCATGGAGGCAAAAAATCAACAAGATTTAGAACCTCAACTTGGCGCTTGAGCAAATTGACAGAACATTCCACAAACAACTACAGAATATACATTCTCCTCATTGCCACTTAGACGGTACTCCAGGATCAACCATATCCTGCCCCATAATTCAAGCATAAGCAAATTCATAAGATTGATATCCTGCCATGAACCTTCTCAGACCACAATGGTATAAAAATAAATAATACCACCAACAAAATTTCCCCAGAATCCATAAAGACATGGACACTAAACAGAATGATGATTTTTTAAAAAAGCTTCTGGGTCAATACAGAAATCAAAACAGAAATTAAAAGATTGCTGGAAACAAGTTAAAATGAAGAAATTTCTTACCAAAACTTCTGGTATGCCATGAAAGTAGTACTAAGAGGGGAATTCATATCTCTATGAACACACATCAAGAAAATAGAAATATCAGCCAGGCTCGGTGGCTCAGTCTATAATCCCGCACCTTTGGGAGGCTGAGGTGAGTGGATTGCCTGAGCCCGCAGGTTCGAGACCCGCCTGGGCAGCGAGACCTCCTCTCTACGATAAATCAAAAAAATCAGCCGGACATGGTAGCGCATGCCTGTAATTCCGGCTACTTGGAAGGCTGAGGTGGAAGGATCGCCGGAGCCCAGCAGGTTGAGGCTGCGGTGGCCGGGAGCGGCCACTGCACTCCAGTCTGGGCAACAGAGTGAGACTCCAACTCAAAAAAAAAAAAAGAAAAAGAAAATAGAAAGATCACAAGTTAACAGCTGAAGAAATCCCCTAAGGAAGCTGGAAAAACAAGACCACCAAAGCCCTAACTTCAGCAGAAGAATCCAGATTACCAAAGTAAAAACCCAAATACAGGACATAAAAGATAAAAATATCATAGAAAATCTCAATGAAACAAAAAGCTGGTTCTTTGAAAGAATAACAAGATTGACAGAATCCCTAGACAGACTGACCAAGAAAAAGATAGAAAAAGCCCAAATAAACACAATCGGAAATGCAAAAGATCAAGTCACAAATGATTCCAAAGAAAGACAAAAGATTGTTGGCAATTACTATGCAATCTGTATGGAAACTAACTCAAAAACCTAAATGAAATGGAGGACTTTCTAACATCACACAACCTCCCAAGGTTGAAATAAGAAGAAAATGAGACCCTAAATAGACCAATAACAACACAGGAAGTTGACTCCATCATAAGAAAACTGTCTGCAAAAAAAAGTCCTGGGCCTGACTGCTTTCCAGCAGAATTCTGCAAAACATACATGAGGAACTGATAGTCATCCTATTGAAAGTAATCCAGGAACTCACCTAAATCATTTTATGAAGTTAACATCTTATTAATACCCAAACTGGGTAAATATCCAACAAAAAAAGAGAATTACAGGCCAATATCCCTGATGAACATAGATGCAAAAATTCTCAACAAGATTCTACAAATTAGATTCAACAACACATCTCAAAAATCATCCACCATGACCGAGTTGGCTTCATCCCTGGGATACAGTGCTGGTTCGACATCTGCAAGACTATAAATGTAATTAAATACATTAACATACCTAAAAGCAAGAACCATATGATTATATCATTAGACACAGAAAAAGTTTTTGATAAAATCCATCATCTCTTCTTACAAAAACCCTTGAACACCTGGACATATATGCAACAAATATCAAACATTAAGAGCCATCTAAGTGTGAGGAGAGTGAAATTATATAAGGATTGGGTCAAGGCACTCGCTCCGTCCCTATTTCGACCTGAGTTACATAACATGTTATAGTTAACCCTTCTCCCCTCCCAGGCGCCCGGCCAGCGCCTGGACAGGGGACTGAGGAAGACCACTTGTCTTATGAAGATACGAGAGTCAGACTCAGTCCAGCTCAGGATCTCTGGCCAAGATCCGGGGCTGTGAACTGATAACGACTTTTATGTTATACAACACATGTTATGAAACCAGTGGAGGTAGTGCCACCTTTGTCTAAGATTGTTAGAAAAAGGGAGAAGATCAGTGGGCTAGTGAGCAAGAGTCTCGAGTGAGCTCCATGCCCTTATGCTGGAAGGATCATTGCCCATGATGTGGTGTGGACTGCGTCCCACAACCCGGTGCTGATTGCCCGTGATGCTGTTTGGGGAAGTTTCTCAAATTCCGGTGCTGACAGGTTGATGCCCGTGATGCTGTTTGGGAAGTTCCTCAAATTCCGGTGCTGCTTGCCCGTGATGCGGTGTGGACTGCGTCCCACAACCCGGTGCTGATAGATGGACGACAAAGGGTAAAATCCCTGTTTGCTTAATATGCTTTTACTTGCCTATTGCTTATGATTTGATTTACTGTTGTCTCTTCCCGTCTCTCCCCTTTTAATAAACATTTCACTTTTATACTTTCCTGGTGTGAGTGTACGTTTTGTTCAGCGGATCGACACAGTTAAATTAAAGTCCGTGCACGGCATCATTAATTAGTTTTCCTTAATGAGACACTAAGATAAACCCACAGCCAACATATTGGTAAATGGACAGAAATTGAAAGTATTCCCCTGAAAACTGGAACAAGACAAGGCTACCCATTCTCATCCTTCCTGTTCAACATAATATTAGAAGTCCGAACTATAAGCCGGGCTCGGTGGCTCAACCTGTAATCCCATGCTTTGGGAGACTGAGGTAAGTGGATTGCCTGAGCCCGCGGGTTTGAGACCCGCCTGGGCAACTGGTGAGATCTCATCTCTACAATAAATCAAAAAAATTAGCTGGGCGTGATAGTGTCTGCCTGTAGTTCCGGCTACTTGGAAGGCTGAGGCGGAAGGATCGCCGGAGCCCAGAAGGTCAAGGCTGCAGTGGCCGGGAGCAGCCACTGCACTCCAGTCTGGGTGACAGAGTGAGACTCCAACTCAAAAAAAAAAAAAAAAAAAGAAGTCCTAGCTATTGAAATCAGAAAAGAGAAGAAAATCAATGGCATCCAAATAGGAAAAGAGGAAGTTAAGTTATTCCTCTTTGCTGATGATATGATCCTATACCTTGAAAACCCAAGATAATCTGTCAAAAATCTCCTTGAACTGATAAAAGACTTTGGCAAAGTCTCAGGATACAAAATAAATATGCAAAAGACAGTCACATTCATATACACCAACAAAAAACAGGCAGAACCAAATAAAAAGCAAAATCCTATTCACAATAGCCACAAATAAATGAAATATCCTGTTATCTTCCTAACCAGAGAAGTTAAAGACCTTTACATTGGAAACTACAAAACACTGCTGAAGGAAATCCAAGAAGACACAAATAAATGGGAAAATAATCCATGCTCATGGACTGGAAGAATCTACCTTGCTGGGAAAACTGGCTGATCACGTGCAGAAGAGTGAAACAGATCCCCTATTTATCACCACATTCAAAATCCAGCTCTTTATTTTTTAAGTTTTTTATAATATGTATTTGTTTTTGTCCTCAACATTTTATTTTTTATTATTATTTTTTTAATTCTTTATTATTTTTATTATTTTTTAAACATATTTTTTATTATAAAATTGTGGGGTACAGTTAAGGGTTAGGTATACAAATGTGCATCGTTCAGGCACCCTTGTTAATAAGAGATGGCTCCCCATCCCCAGACAGATACTGACTACCGTTAGTCCCACCTCCCCTCCCCTCCCTAACCCCCCATAGTTTCCCAGAACTATCAGTCCTTTTCTTATAGTATTATGATAGATGTTCAAGGTCCACTATATGAGTGAGAACATGTGATACTGAGATCTTTGTTTCTACGAGAGATCACTCAGTATTATAGACTCTAGTTCCATCCAGGTTGCTGCGAAATTCATGATTTTGTTCTTTTTTATGACTGCATAGTATTCCATCGTGTATAATGAATCAAAGACCTACATGTAAAACCACAAACTATAAGAATATTAGTAAACACAGGAGTCACCCTTACAGAAATTGGAATAGGCAATCAATTCCTGATCAAAATCCCAGATGCCCATGCCATAAGAGATGAGATAGACAAGTAGGACCTCATCAGACTGAAAAGCCTCTGCAAAGAAAAAGAAACCGTTAAGAGGGTGGGGAGATAGCCCACAGAAAAAATATTTTCCAACTGCATATCTGACAAAGGCCTAACATCCAGGATCTACAAGGAACTCTAATGTGCTGAAAGGAAAAAACAAACAGTCCTATTAAAAAGGGGGCAAACGGTATGAACAATCACTTCTCAAATGAAGACATATGAGCAGCCAACAGACACATGAAAAAATGCTCAGCTTCACTAATCATCAGAGAAATGCAAATCAAAACCACATTGAGATAATACCTAACACCAGTAAGAATAGTCATCATTAATAAAACAAAAAACAATAAATTCTGGCAAGGATGCAGAGAAAAGGGAATGCTTCTACACGATTGGTGGGAGTATAAACTAGCACAATCTCTGTGGAAAACAACGTGGTGATTCCTAAAAGACCTAAAAATGGACCTTCCATATGACCAGCAATCCCCTTCTGGGAAGATACCCAGAGTAACTCAAATTGTTCTACAAAAAAGATATCAGTACATGCATGTTTATTGCAGCATTATTCACAATAGCAAAAACGCGGAACCAACCATGCTGACCACATGCAGAAGATTGAAACAGGACCCCTATCTATCCCCATACACAAAAATTAACTCCAAATGGATCAGGGACCTAAATATAAAACCTCAAACCATAAGAACCTTAGAAAATTAAGGACATACCCTCATGGAAATTGGAACTGGCATCCAATTCCTGAACAAAATTCGAAACCCACAGGCCATAAGGGATAAGATAGACAAGTGGGACCTCATTAAACTGACAAGCTTCTGCAAAGCCAAAGAAACCATCAAGAGAGCAGGAAGACAGCCTATAGACTGGGAAAATGTATTTGCCAACTCCAGGTCTGACAAAGGCTTAACATCCTGGATCTACAAGGAACTCAAACGTGCTGAAAAGAAAACAACAAACAACCCCATTATAAAGTGGGCAAAAAATATGAACAGACACTTCACAAAGGAAGACATCCGAGCAGACAACAGACACATGAAGAAATGCTCAACCTCATTAATCATCAGGGAGATGCAAATTAAAACCACACTGAGATACCACCTAACTTCAGTCAGAATGGCAATTATCAACAACTCAAAACATAACAGCTGCTAGAGAGGGTGTGGTGAAAAGGGAACACTTCTACACTGTTGGTGGGAGTGTAAACTAGTGCAAGCTCTGTGGAAAGCAGTGTGGCGATTCCTAAAAGCTCTAAACATCAACCTCCCATATGACCTTGCAATCGCCCTACTGGGAATATACCCTGAAGAACTCAAATCACTCTATAAAAAAGATACCTGCACACAAATGTTCATTGCAGCACTGTTCACAATAGCTAGAACCTGGAACCAACCGTGCTGTCCATCAAAAGAGGACTGGATAAAAAAAATGTGGTACATATACACGATGGAATACTATGCAGCCATAAAAAAGAACAAAATCATGAATTTTGCAGCAACCTGGATGGAGCTAGAGTCTATAATACTAAGTGACCTCTCACAGAAACAAAGATCTGAGTACCACATATTCTCACTCATATAGTGGACCTTGATCATCCAATGCCCTACTATAAAAAAATGACTGACAGTGTTGGGAAACTATGGGGGAGGATGGGACTAATGGTAGTAAACATCTGTCTAGAGACGGGGAGACACCAGTTATCAACAAGGGGGCCTGAATGAAGCATATTTGTATACCTAACCCTTAACTGTACCCCACAATATCAAAATTAAAAATATCGATTAAATTTTTTAAAAAAGCATTATTCACAATAGCAAAAACGTGGAACCAACCATGCTGCCCATCAAAAGTGATCTAGATACAAAAGTGTGGTACATATACACAATAGAATATTACGCAACCATAAAGAAGGACAAAATTATGTACTCTGCAGTAACTTGGATGGATTTAGAGTCTATCATAGTCAGTGATCTGTCACAGAAACAAAGAACTGAGTACCACATGTTCTCACTTATAAGTGTACCCTGAACATTACTATAATTCTATAAGAAAGGGTTTGGCTGCAGCAGGACACTGCCGGGGGATGGGGGGGCACAGAACATCAATAAGGGTACCTGATCTCTTTTTTTTATTTTTTGAGTCAGAGTCTCACTCTGTCACCCAGGCTGAAGTGCAGTGGCATCCTGCTCATGGCCACCACAGCTTTGACCTGCTAGGCTTAGGCAATCCTTCCACCTCAACCTTCTAGGTAGCTGGAACCACAGGCATGGCCACCACACCCAGCAAATTTTTTGATTCATTGTAGAGAAGAGGTCTCGTTATGTTGCCCTGGCTGGTCTCAAACCCCTGAGTTCAAACAATCCTCTCACCTCCTCCTCCCAAAGTGCTGAGATTACAGGCTTGAGCCACCATGCCCAGCCAGTACCTGATCTTAAACCAAGTGAAGCGGAGTCCAAAAGGAGACTCAAACTTCACCTGTACGATGACCACTTATCTACCTAATCCTGAATTGCATCCCACATCTTTAAAATAAAATTAAAAAATTGAAAAACTGCCAAATTGTTTTCCAAAAGGGTTGTACAATTCCACATTCCCACTAAAAATAAGAGCTCCAGTACTCCATATACTAACAAACATTGATATTGCCAGCCAATTTAATTTTAATCATTCTAATGGATGCATAGTGTCATCTGACTAAGGTTTAAATATGCATTTTTGTAATGACCAATTAATGACATTGAGCATTTTTACATGGACTTTATATTTATATATCTCTTTTTGTAAAATGTCTGTAGAAGTCTTTTCCCCATATTTAAATATATTATTTTTCTTCATATGGTTGAGATATAGAAGTTCATTATATATTCTGTATACCAATACCTGGTCAAATATATGTATGTTAAAGTTTGCTTTTTCATTTTTCTTACATTGTCAGGAGTTCTTTAGTTTTGTTGATGTCTAATTTACCAACAGTTTTCTTTTACAGTTTGTGCTTTGTATCCCTTTAAGAAATCTTTTTTTAACCCTAACTATGAATATTCTCCATATATTTTCTTTTAAACAGTTTTATAGTTTAGGTTGTACATTGTTCTAGTTGTCTATTGTTACTTAGCAAAATGTACTATAATTTAGTGGTTTAAAAACACAACCACATTTATTTAGCTCATGAATCTGCAATTTGAACCAAGCATGGTGAACACTGCTTATCTCTGCTCAACTCAGTGTCTGGGCAGTTGGAAGGCTGGAGGCTAAAATCACCTGGAGGTCCATTCACTTACTTGTCTGGTGGTTGATACTGTCTATCAGCTGGGATCATAGCTGAGGTGTTGGGCAGAACACTTACATGTGACGTCCCCATGTGGTCTGGGCTTTCTTATGATATGATAGCTGAGTTAAAACTATATCTTGAAACAAAGATGTCATACATCTTATGACCTAGCCTCAAAACTGATGACATCACCTATAGTCTCTTGGAGCAGGTTGCTATTGCTGGTCGTATTTAAGACTGGTTCATATTCAGAAAGGCTCTGAATTTTGAAAGGAGGTTAAATCTGTAGATATGTTTAAAGCTACTACATACTTTTAGATATATGAACCATTCTGGTAATTTTTTTAGTATGAGGTAAGAATTACAATTAGTTATTTTTCCAAAATATATATTCAGTTTCAGGACTGTTTGTTGAAGCAATTATTGTTTTTCTCTTTGAATCACATTGGAATCTTTCACAAAAATAAAATAACCCTGTATGTCTCTCTGAAATTACTCTTCTGTCCTATTGATCTCTGACTATTCTAATACCAATACCACTCTTTCTTAATAACTGTAGCTTTAAATTATGAGGGAGGGTCCAAAAACCCAGAATTTATTTATAAAAATTATGTTTTTATTCTCATATGTTTAAAATTCAGTCACCTAGACTCTCCATTTGATGCACCTTTTGCAATACTCTCTGTTTAATGCACCTTTCCACTGCTTATAACAGTTTTTGAACTCATCATTTTTTTTTTTTTTTTTTTTTTGAGTTGGAGTCTCACTCTGTCGCCCAGACTGGAGTGCAGTGGCCGCTCCCGGCCACCGCAGCCTCGACCTGCTGGGCTCCGGCGATCCTTCCGCCTCAGCTTTCCAAGTAGCCGGAATTACAGGCATGCGCTACCACGCCTGGCTGATTTTTTTGAATTATTGTAGAGATGAGGTCTCGCTGCCCAGGCGGGTCTCGAACCCGCGGGCTTAGGCAATCCACTCACCTCAGCCTCCCAAAGGCGTGGGATTACAGGCTGAGCCACCAAACCCGGCTGAACTCATCAATTTTTATGCCTTTTAGTGCTTCTGCCATCTTCTGTTTTGCCACTTCCACACCAACAAAACGTTTCCTTCTGAGGAGTTTTTTTCACAGGGGAATCAAAAAAGAGTTGCTTGGGTGGAGATCAGGTGAATAGGGAGGGTGGTGCATGACAGTCATGCTGGTTTTGGTCAAATACTACTGAACACTCAGAGTGGTGTGGGGAGGTTGTTTGTGTAAATGACCCATCATAAAATGAGCAAACACATTGAAAGACTCTCCAAAAGAAATTCACCAAAGCCAAACCAGCCTCACACAACAATGCTGGTTAGTAGACTGATCACAATGGGTTCCTAGAACACTTACCTATCGAGGAAAGCCTGTACTACAAGGGGCCCACCTCCAAAAGATAATTCCAGGTTTTGGGGGGTCTCCCTCATAAGTCTTAAAATGACATACTGTAAGTCCTGCAACTTTATCCTATATTTTCAATTGTTTTGACTGTTCTATTTCCTTTGTAGTTCCACATAAATGTTAGAATCATATTATAAATTTCTGTTTTTAAAAATACTACTAGGATTTTGATCAGATTTGCATAAAATTTATAGATTAATTTGAAGGTAACTGATATTTTAGCAATATTGAGACTTCTAATTCATGAACATACTTACATTGCTACATAAATTTAGGTATTTCTCTAAGGTTGGGGGAATGTGTGTATATTGTAGTGTATAGATCTTACACATATACTGTTATATTTATCCCCAATTACAATATAGTTAAGATTTTTTAAAGGCAATTTTAAATTTTTATTTATTCATTGCTAGTGTGTGAAAATATACTATTTTGATTTGGGGGATTTTAACCTTATATTCTGCAACTCTGCTAAATGCACTTAATATTTTAATATCTTTTTTGTAGATGCCTTTGGGTTAGCCATGTAATCCTTTCTAAACTGTGTATCTTTTACTTTTTTGGCCTGCTTTATTACAGGCCAGAGCACAGTGTTTAACAGAAGTTTTGAGAGTAAAGTTACTTGCCACTTTCTGATCTTCAGGGAAACATTCAGTTTTTACTAATACAAGTATGATGTCAGTTTTATGTGCTTGATAGATACATTCCTTTTTCAGACAGAGAAAGTTTCTTTCTATCTTTACTTTGTAGAGAATGTTTAACATGAATGGAGGACGAATTTTGTCAAATATATTTTTAACTAGTATTTACTAATAAAGTTATATGTCTTTCTCCTTAATGCTCTTAGTACTGTGAATTATATTGATTGATTTTCAAAGGCTAAATGATTCTTAAAATAAGCCCCATACAATCATGATGTATTGCTCTCTTTTTGTGTTACCAGGTATGATTTGCTTTTATAAGGGGGACTCAAAATTAATTGCACCCCTTTGTCTTTTGTATGGCGGACCCCTTGCAGTACAGGCTTCCCCTGTTAGGTTAGTGTTCTAGAAACCCATTGGCATTAGTGTACCACCCACCTAGTGTTGTTGTGAGAGGCTGCATTCAGTTTCAGTGAATTTTTTTTTGGAGATCTTTTCAGTGTGTTTACCCATTTCGTGATGGGTGATTTACAAGTGCACCTTCCCACACCGCGCTGATTGTTCGGCAGTTTTTGACCAAAAATGGCATGACCCCTGAGCCCAACATCCCTATTCACCTGATCTCATCTCAAGCAACTTTTTTCGCTTTCCAGGAAGAAAAAAGTCCTCAAAGGGAAATGTTTTACCAATGAGGAGGAGGTGAAACAAAAATGACAGAAACACTTAAAAGGCATCAAGATTGATGAATTCAAAACCTGTTTTGAGCAGTGGAAAAAGCATCTTGACAGGTATATTGCATCAAACAGAGAGTACTTTGAAGGTGACTGAAGTTTAAATATGTAAGAATAAATACACAATTTTTAATAAATAAATAAATATCTGTTTTTTGGGATCCCCACTTGTATTAAGAATACTTACATCTGACCTGGGCGGTGGCTCACACCTGTAATCCTAGTACTTAGGAAGGCCAAGACAGGAGAATTGCTTGAGCCTAGAAGTTTGAGACCAGCCTGGGCAACATAATGAGGCTTCGTTTCTACAAAAAATACAAAAATTTGCTAGACGTGGTGGCATGTGCCTGTACTCCCAGCTACTTGGGAGACTGAGGCAGAAGGATCTCTTGAGCCCAGGAGTTTGCGGCTACAGTGATATAGGATCATGCCACTGAACTCTAGCCTGGGTGACAGAGTGAGACCCTGTCAAAAAAAAAGAATTTACATCAAAGTTCTGAAGGGATACTATCTGAAGTTGTCTGTTCCTTTAACATCTGGTTTTGGACACAGAGTAATGATGAACTCTTAAAATGAGTTGGGAGGTGCTCCTGACTCCTCCACTTCCTAAAACAGTGTATGTGGAAATGGTACGATTTCTTCCTAAATACAAAGGGTAGCAAAAAAACATATATACATTTTAAGAATGGAAAAAATTATGTTGAAATTATAATACTCAATACAATAAACACAAGTCATGTTTGACTTCTGCAATACAAGAGGTGCTCAAAGTGGTTTCCATCATCATCCAGACACTTCTGATTACTGCAAACATCTCTTAAAATCTCTTAAAATGTGCATACACTTTTGGGCACCCCCAGTATATGGTAGAATGGGCCAGTGCAAGCATCTACGTGTGTGTGTGTGTGTGTGTGTGTGTGTGTGTGTGTGTGTGTGTGTGTGTGTTGAAAACTTTTGAATTATGAATTTAATTTTTAGATAAGTACAGATGTATAAAAGTTTTATAAATGTCAGGGTCCAATTGGCTGACACCTTTTATATACTAATATTCTCTCTACTTTTTCAATTACTGTGAAATAAATGTTAAAATCTGCACCTGAAATTTTGTATTTGTCCATTTCTGCTTGTAGTTCTATCAATATTTGCATTATGTCATTCGATACATAACATTTCCAATTTTTATGCTCCCTTGGTGAATTTACCCCTTTATTATCATGAAATAATCTTTTTTATAAAAAATATTTTCATGATTTAGATTGTAATTGAAACCAAGGTTTGGAATGATATGTGAAGATGGGAGAGGGGGATAAAGAATGAGAAGAGACAATGTTTAGCCACAGTACCCTGACATTAACACTAACACTAACATTTAAGAGTTAGCAAAATAAAAGGAACCCATGATAGAGACTAATATGGAGCCAAGAGCAAATGTGAAGAACTACCATGGAAGAGTAATACCACAGACACAAAATGAAGATAAAACTTTAAGAAAAGCATTTTTTAAAGTGTCAAATGTTGCAGTCACCATTAAAGATCAGGTCTGAAAATTGAAAATAGAAGGTAGTATTGAGGAGGTTATCAATAACGCTAGAAAGAACATAGCAATAATGAGTTAGACATATTGAATATGAAAGAAAGGAAAAAGAGGTCAATATCTTGAAAACTTATTGAAAGGAAGGTTATAAGACAGGAAAGATTTGAACTGTTTATGTACTGAGATAAAAGGAGTATTTGAAAGTGCAGAAGAAAAGTTTATCTCTGTAAGAAGGGAATAAATCTTGTAGTAAGTTGATTGGAACAAGAAATATTGTATAATGTCAGTTATTAATTGACATAATCCATGAAAACAGCATTTTATTGCTTTTAATAAACTTCAATTTGGATAATTTCTGCATAACTTAAAGCACTTTTTAACTTTATATCCTCTCCTAATTTTCTTTGCAGAAGAAATACTAACTACTTTTGACACATCTGGCTTATCACAGAAGCACTCATGATTTACAAATTATTTTCCTTTGGTTTCATCAGTTTCCTCTTTGTGCAGTGTTATGCCTCACCACACAAGAATGTTATGCTTCCCCATTATGTTAGTGTATACAAGATGAGGAAAATATACTTTCCAAGTAACATTCTGAACATAAAGTACATATTTTCTATCATTTCTAATTTGGAACACAACAGTTTCTTTCTGGTATCTAACATGGCATACACTAAATCTCAATTTTGAAGAACACCATAATTGCAACAATTTATAGAATGATCTTGTTATAAATATAAGCAATAATAAACGATGTATTTTTCTTATCCACATGCCAATGTGCAGTTTTCATATACATTACATATTCTTAAAAGGTCTTAATGCTGTATCTGATTTTTAGAGTGGTGGCGACACTCTTTGGGGGTCACTAAAGTACTGCTCTATCAGGATTCTTTTTTGTTGTTGTTCTAGTTCTGATTCTAATACTATACTTGGACAAGACATGGCCTTATCAGGATTCTTAACCATTTTTGCGTCATAGATAAGCTTGAGAACCTGTATGTTCCATGTTTCTAGAAAAAATACATAAACCTATACCTCTGTGCATATACAATTTTGCATATCTTTTTAGAGATTAAAAAATACCTGACTTAAAGGAATATAAAGTTTTTGGACATTTGGGGTTAATGTCAAAGGAAAAAAAAAGCATAACATTGGCAGCAGCAGGTTTGGATTCATATCTTGACCCAGTACTTAGTAGCTGGATGTTCTAAGCCAAGTTATTTAACAACTCCTAGCTTAAAGATTCTCATAGATAAAATGGAGTTGAAGCAAGAATTAAATCAGATAAAAAGTATATTATAAATACATATAATATAGATACTCAATGTTTGTTTTAAATATCAAGGAAACAGCTTGAATGGTTCTCAAAAGCATGAGAATTTTTCACTTGGATTCTGCTGTTCATGTTCAAATCTGTAAGGCTTGGATTAAGAATCTGGCAGAAAATTAGTCTCGAAGCCAGCTTTCTGATTGCCAAGTTTGATAGAAGGAGTGTTGCTGTGTTGCATACGCATAGCTCAGGTAGAGTTCAGGTTTAATGGGGATGATCTTCTATGGGTTATCCAAATAGTTATCAAGCGAAAGGACACTGTATCAATGGGCACAATTAATTCTCTTTAGTATTTGAAATATCCTGTATAAGGTTGCTACCATTAGTCAATCAAATGATAGCTAAACTAAAAAAATGTTTTACATCGCCAGAAAAATAAATATAGATATATTTTATAAACAAGGATAATTGCAATAATTTTATCTAATGACCCAAGTTACCCTCATATGTTTCAGTTATCAAAGGTAATGTTCTTGACATAAAATTCTATATAATAACTCCAGCTTTTAAAATGTATTGTAAGACTACAAGGACAAGACTGGTTATGAAAGCAGTTTGGCCCATATCGACGTTTTTGGCCTTTCAAAATGGTGCTCTTCCAAAATGTCCTGTAGCCTCAGGCACAGCCTCACTAAAGAGGGTGAGGCTTTAGTTTGAATTTCCTTGTCTCTTCTCTTATTTCAACCAAGGAACAGTATCCTAAGGCTGTGTGCTGACCTCGGAACTCAAGTCTAGACAGAACACTAAAAATTGCCTTTGAAAAGTGCCATGAAAGGTATCCAAAATATCATCCTTTCAATTGGCTGGACAATTTATTGTGCTAAAATCCTTCTGTGTGTGGTTGCACCCAAAGCAGGTGCTTCTATGGAAAATATATCCAACCATTTCTGTCTCATTTTACTTTGAGCAAAGCCAGTTTTTAATTTAATAGTACATGCTTAGATACCTCTGAAACGTTTTCCTGACATAGTGATCCAAGTTACTTTCAACTGAGGCGAAAGGAAGGTATCTTTCTCTGCAGAGATTTATCATAGAGTAGGAGCTCTTAAAGAGTTTTGGGAAAGCTCTGACCTTCTGAAATTGAATTTTGTTCAGGATATTAAGATTTTTAAAGGGCATTTTGTCTCCTTGCCAATTTTATTATACCACTATTTTTTATTTAAATTACAGATCCTTTTTTGTCTCTTTCTTTGTGAGAAGCTGGCACCAGATCCTCCTGAGTAGAGCAGACATTCCAAAGGACGTCCTGCCAACAATAATGGAAAGCTGGATACAACTGAATGTATAAAATGGTACCTGAGATGCACAGAAAGCTCTAAAGTTTAGTGCTGTACTTCCAGAGAGGATGCCAACTACTACAGCTGATTCTACATGAAAAATGTGCACACTTTAAATTCTTGTTTTTTTTTTTTCTTTTGCATGTAAATCTCTGGATATCTGTCTTTTAAAATGTCTTGTTTATAGGGTCAACAATTCCTGTCTATGAAGATGGGCCAAAAAAGATCTTTAATCACTCCCAGGCTCACAGGAAAAATGACAACGTGTCCCAAATAAAAGATTGAGCAGAAATTATTTCTAAAATATCTGAAATGTTCTCCAATAACTTTTGCCAAACAAAATTTTCAATACGAACCAAACTTTTCTTCCTTTTAGAAGTTCTCCACTCATTTGAAATTAATAGTATATCATTGATGCTTTTTGAAATCTAAAAATGTTATGCCTTTTAAAACTTCTGCACTATGTAAAAAAAAAATTAAGAATCGATCTCAATTTAAACAAATAGCATGATCCATTCATTAAACACTCAACCACCATAAATAACGTTGTAGTTACTGAGACCCATAATTCAGCAGGTGAAGCACAATCCTACTTTTTTAGAAAATCTGTTTCACAAGGGAAGACACATAACTTTTCTGGAAGACTTGGTTGTTACACCTTCAAAGGTGTTTTGTTTTTTTTTTTAATTCAACTTTGACCTCAATCACAGGACTATGGTGAAGAATAACTTTAAAAATAAAAAAACTGTTTAAATATTAAAAATATAAATTACTAGAAATTTGAAGACACATGATTTCATTAGAAGGGGGCTTCATATGGACACACTATGCAAAAAATGTTTTTGTAAAGAAACAATAATATGAACTGATAATACATTTTAGGGAAGTTATCCCTCTTAAATGAGACTTTGAATTGGGGACAAAGACTCTGGTACCGGAACACCCACTATAATGTAGCTGATTTAAAGCATCAGGGGTTTAAGCGGTCACAATACATTATTTTCGGTAAGTACACTTCTGGAATGTTTCAGTTTGGATTAAGCATCCTGAAACATGGATTTAATTAAAGGAGTCCTTCAGATAATTATGGGACTGATTTTCAAAGTCGTGCTAGATGATTCAGATTCCTAGCAACATTCTGAACTGCATCATTTAGAGCCTGTTCTGGAAGGGATATCCTCTAAGAAGTTATCATTTTCCAAGAACCGAAGAAATTTCCTGGCTGAACATCTAGAAGTCAAAAATTGAGATCTGGAGCATCTTTATCTTAAATGCTAGCAACTTTGAATGACATTTTGGAGCCTTTTAGGAAGACTTCAAAAGATTGGGCTGGGCTTTGTCAGAATAAGACAACATATTGTCCAAAAATCAGCTAGGAATTCTGGGACCCCTCTCAAAATTCAGATCAGTGAAGAGGCCCTTATGGATGCTCAACACACTACCCCATCTCACTCAAGGATAGATAAAAGTAGTGATCACCAAAATGAAAGTTTATGCACCCACAGGAACTGGTAAAACAAATAACTCAAGTCTGGAAAAAGAATATTACAAATTCTGTCTATAGTTATTTTTTAATCGCTTAAAAAATCTTTTGTATATACATTTACAATGTGCCTATAATATTAGAGTAATAACATATGTTATTCAATGTATAAATAAGCAGGCATACTTATGTGAAGACACATAATCAGCAATGCTTGTCGATGTGGGCATCACAACTTCTGAGACAGTTTCACATTCTGGGACCCTTCAGCCTCCTCTGAATGGAGGTGTAGGGTCAGTGGATCAGCTGCCTGGCAGTAGCTAGTGGTCAACTGTGGGGGGTCAGCTCTACCTTATTACTCAAGATAGATCTGGTGCTCTGTGGGTTCATTCACTCATTCAACAAATATTTACCAAGTACCTGTAAGATCTGGGGATGAAGGAGTGAACAGACGACACAGTTAGAACTATGTTCATGAAGCTTATATTCTAACAGGAGAAAGGGGATAAACAAGAAAATAAGAAAAATGTAAAGCATCACATATCCGAGATGTGAGAAGAAAACATTACTCATGTGACATTCCTGCCAATAATATTTAAGTGGACTCTAATCATGAGGAATAAATTAAATTTTCAATTAAACATATTGAAATTAAAAGACATTTTTCAAAACTGTTAATAACATGAAAGAAAAAAAGCTGAAAGACTGTTCTAGATTAAAGATGATCGAAGAGATATAAAAAAAAGGTAATGTGTGACATTGTTAGGATCCTGGATTGGAAAAAAAGCTATAAATAACATATTTGGAACAATTAAGTAATTTAAATATGGATTAAATATTAGATACTGAGCTGAGTTGACACAGTTTACCTGGTGTTATCATTTTCTTGTGATTATTTTAAAAGAATGACCTGTTCTTAAGAAATATACACCAAAGCAGGTAAAATCAGGTAAACAGTATAAGGCATTCATTAACCATTCTTGCTGCTTTTCTATAAACTTGAACATTTTATAAATGAAAATTGTAAAATGATAAAAAGCTTTGTGTGTTTGTAGCAAGAGGACAAAGAATAATGAGGGAAGAAGTGGGAATATTGTTTTATACTGGGGATTAGAGAAATGAAACAAACCCTTTTTAATATACAGACACTTGAACAGAGATATAGTAGCAGAAAGAGTGCAGGAGCAGCACACCTGCCATATTTGAAGACAAAAAAGATACCAATAAGACTGAGGCAGAGTGAACAAGACGGACAATGGAAAGAGATGAGATCAAATAAGTAGCTTGAGGTAAGGGCATTTTTGAGATTTATAAAGCATGATAAGATCATTGAAATTTTACTCCAAGTAAGAAGGAAAATCATTGGTGGTTTTTGAACCAAAGTATGATGTGATCCATTTTGATCCTATTATAAATAGGATTATTTTCTTAATTTTACCCTAGGGTTGTTCATTGGTATTATATAGAAATAGAGGTAATTTTGTGTGTTAATATTTTTTCTTGTAAACTTATTTTCTTAGCAATGAATGTTATTTCATTGTATGAATGTGTTGCAGTTTGTCCATTCATTTACTGAAGGACATCTTGGTTGTTTCCAAGTTTTGGCAATTATAAATAAAGCTACTATAAATATGCATGCACAGGTTTTTGGCATGGACATAGTTTTCAACTCATTCTGCTAAGTACCAAAGAACATTATTGCAAGATCATATGGTAAGAGTATATTCAATTTTGTGAGGAACTGCCAGATGGCCTTCCAAATTGACCGTATCATTTTGTATTCCATCAGCAATGAATGAGAGTTCCTGTTGCTCCATATTCTCACCACCATCTGGTACTGTCAGTGTTTTTAATTTTACCTATTATAATAGTTGTGTAGGAGAAATTATATTTTATCCTCTGTGAACACACATAATAATTTAAAGTCAAGAACGAAGTAGCAAGTCATCACTTTTTGTACTCAAAATGACATTTTTTTCATAGAAGAATTTGTGCTAAGCTTGAATCCCACCAAACTGCACAGGATGGGAGCACTGTAAGATGCTTCATTTTCATGAATACATGTGATAGATTATGCCAGAGTTGCAGGCCTGGCCAACATTCATATGATATGAGCAGCGAGACACAAATATTTATGGTCTGAATAAAGTGCCATTGTGCACATGTTCTTTAGATGAGTTCCTTACATTTTTAGGGTTCCACAGAACATCCTGTAAATACATGACATCTTCAATAAAGATCTTCAGGCTTTTCCTAAAAGACTCCAAAAAAGCAATTTTCTTGAATTTTAAATGCAAAGAAAAAAAAAAACCAACAATAAAAACACCTTAAAGCTTATTTAGACCAAATCTCATTTTCTACCAGAGACAGCTGAGGCCCAGGAAGATGAGGATATTCACCTGGCTTGAGTTTTGGGTCATTTGTGGTAGAACAGCCACAGGAGTCCTACTCCATATCTTTTATACATGGTGCCCCTTGAAATTGACTGAATAGTGTCCTTCCAGCTGCAAATTCTGTTTACCTATCTTGTCTAAGCAATTAAAACTCACACCTACAGTCTCCTATTCTGCTCCATAATAGCTCAATCTCCTTTTACAATGATAAATCTTCTACTGATAACATTAAAATTGATGTTAGAGCCAGGCTCGTGGCTCAGCCTGTAATCCCGCGCCTTTGGGAGGCTGAGGTGAGTAGATTGCCTGAGCCCGCGGGTTCGAGACCCGCCTGGCCAGCGAGACCTTATCTCTACAATAAATCAAAAAAATCAGCCGGGCGTGGTAGCGCATGCGTGTAATTCCGGCTACTCGGAAGGCTGAGGCGGAAGGATCGCCGGAACCCAGCAGGCGAGGCTGCGGTGACCGGGAGCGGCCACTGCACTCCAGTCTGGGTGACAGAGTGAGACTCCGACTCAAAAAAAAAAAAAAATTGATGTTAGGGTTAGATGCAGAGGCTCATGTCTGTAATTCCAACATTTCGTGAGGCTGAGGCAAGAGGATTGCTTGAGGCCAGGATTTTGAAACCAACCTGGGCAATATAGTGAGTGCTCATTTCTACAAAAATGAAAAAAATAGCTAGGTGTCATATGCCTGTAGTCCCAGCTACTTGGGAGGCTGAGTTGGGAGGGTTGTCTGAGCCCAGGAGTTCAGGGCTGCAGTGAGATATGATTGTGCCACTACACTCCAGCTTGGGTGACAAAATGAGACACTGTCTCAAAATAACAATAAAAAGGACAGAAATGATAATTCCAAAATCATGACTATTCATAGAATATTTTCACAAGTTTACATTAGTTTTCCTTCAATGAATTTCAAAACCAATAATCTGTGTATTTGAATCATTAAAGGTTTGTCATCCCTCTTTTTCTGTCATTCTCTTTTCTTAAAATCTACAAATACCCCTGCCCTAGAGTGAGCTCTGGTTTACTTTCTGTTTTCTCTGCACTTTGGGGTCACTTCCTTCCCTTAGAGACTTCTCTTTTAGGGTTATGAAATTTCCTATTCTAATGCTATCTTGGACAGTTGCCTTTTATATTCCTTTTTGGGGGTGGGGGGGGAGGATGACCACTTCACTTTGTGCATATCCCGAGAGTCTAATCTACAAAGAGAAAATGGTGCACAGTAGATTCATCTCCTAGTAATATAAAATAAAATGTTTTCCATGTCAATTATAAATTAATAGAAAGTTATATAAGCAAGAATAGCGGTTGTAATTTGTTTTCTGATTTCCTAAATTAAAAAAAATCTGAACAAACATCAGAAACATACTAAGATAAAAATCTGTTAATCAAATATGTAGTTAATGCGCTCAAATATGATGTCACTAAAATACTGGGACTTATCACAGTAAAATACAGAGGAACTGCTATGAATATCATCTGAGAAAATTAAAAATTATAAATAAATATGGAGACAACAAGTAACTATGATTGAGAAGATGTAAATGTTTCATGGAAATGAAGCACTGTCAATGTTGTTATGGCTGTATTTATACATAAGTTAAATAATGATGGATGATCCAAAGATACTAATGGAAAAGAGGTTATCATTATGAGACATTTATAATAGCTAGGTTCTAACACAATGTCTAGTTGAAATATTGAACGTGATACATGCTCAGCAGATATATTTTAATTGTACTAAAAATGGGACCCAAATATAAGAAAAGTATGACATTACAGGAGATGAAGAGGATGGGTTTTATGAAGATATGGAAGAAAGCTGAATGCAGAATGGAATAATAGGTGTGTAGAAGAAATTGCTTTTTTATTCTCTGAACACATGGATAATACATTTAATTCAGTTGTATTTTATTAATTGAGTCTATTTAGACTAGCCACTCACAGTATTATTTTATTTATATGATATTTAATGAATTTAATATCTGAACTTTTAAGAGAGCATAACAATTACATTTCAAACTATAAATAGATACTACAAGTTTGTTCCTGCGATAGACTTAAAAGTATACATCACTTTTCTAAATAATTAATGAATTTGATTATTCAATACCAGAATTTAATGCTGCACTATATAGGGTAGTACTGAACAAGCACAACTCATTCTTGGGATGTAATCTTAAAGCATTTTTGTCCCCCACTGTCTGTTAGTTTTGTCAGGTGGGGCTAGATTTTTCCTATTCTTACAAGTAATGATCTCAACACAAATAGTAAGATGTCCAGAGTCATGTAATAGTTAAAACTCCAAATATATTTTAAAATTGAAGCATTTCCTATCCCCACAGTATAGCTCATGCCCTCCTTCCTTAGTTCATAGAAATATGATGATGTCCTCAGCTTCCCCCTACAAAGGTCCCTTCATCCCTTGTTCTAGGCTGCCCTCTTAGACAGGAACTTCACCATGTTCACTTTTATCTCCACACCTAATCACTGGTAACATTCCCTAACCCCAACAAAATCGGCAAGTGCAAGTTACCCACTGAGGCTACTCTCCTCTTGCTAATTGCTAACATGTAGTTTGTCATCTCTCATCCTAGAGATTTCGCACAGACTTCACTCTTGGAATGATCTCATTAAAACTCTCTACATGTGAGATGAAGAGGTAATGAAACCTTATCCCTACATGGCTACTTACAGGACTCAAACCTCTCTGAAAATTTTCTCTTGCATCCTCTCATTAAGGACCCATTTCTGAGTTTAGTTTTGAGAGACACCTCCTTCTCCCCAACAGATCCCTCTATAAAACTTCTCCCTAGATGTCTCTGAACCCCACACGTACTAATCCTTTAGGTACTGATAATTGTACTGCCATTTCAATTTGGAATGTCTTATTAATTTTTCTCAATACCTCAGTTTAAACTACCAATTCTTGTTTCGTTAGTGCCAACTACCAAAATGTCACACACTAGGATTAAACAGTAAAAACCTAAGTAACAATGTTGAAAGTAGTTCAAGAAATGTATAGATTCTTAAAAATTGACTTAACTATTAACTGAGTCATTTGATGTTTATAAATGGAAAGGCCTGACTTTCATGTGGCCACTGGATGATTGCATAGCCATTCTGGTGTCAAAACTAGGTCCAAAGAACTTTAGGGAAACATACTCAAGTCTTTAATAAATACTTACAAGTAGAAGATGCAAAATGACCATGGAACAATCTCCATCTGGGCCCATTGCCCCTTGCATGTGGGCAGGATAAAGTCAGCAAGGGCTCCTTGGATTTATGTCCAAATGACCAGCATGTTCGGGTAATCAGTCTGTCGATGGCAGCCTGGAATTGCAGCATAAATTAGCAAGACCAGCAGTCAGACTTGTCAGGGGTTTAGGTCCATTGATTGTGAGGCCATTATTACATCTATTCTGGTTCATATGTCTGGTCCGGCCAGTATGAATGTTGTAGATAGTATACCTAAAATAGTTCAAGTGTCCAGAAAATCAGTCTCTCCAGAAGGGACACCATCAAAGAGCTGGTCCAGGTGCTGGCTATATGTTTTATCTTTCATACTTATCCTTGTGGATCTGAAAAATATTCTATGTCCTAGCTGGGAATGCCTAAAAGTGGCTGTGGCTAGGTAGGAAAGGTGAAATGAGATTTTCACTGGCTATTGCCAGACTTTGGGTCCCTGCTGCCTTCTGGTCTGGCTACTAAGCCCCTTAGAAAGATTAGCTCCAAACCCATTGGATGAAGACACTATCATCCATCATCCTCTATTCCCACCCCATTCACTCCAGGCTCTACCACTGCCCCCACCAAACCTCCTAAGGAAAGCAAATACTCCAAAGGTGGGGTGCAGGACTAGCCATGGACAATACCTTCTCCCCCACACTGTTTATGTGGCTCTGGGTAGGTCATTCTAGTTCTCTAGGTTCTAATTTCCTCATCTCTAAAATTAGAACAAAGATGATTCGTACCTCCTGGGGCTTTTGTGAGGATTTAAAGAGCTCATTTCATGTAGCTGCTCCAAGCAATCAATATATTCAGTGAGAACTAGAGATTTTACTGAATGGAGGGATCACATGAAACATCTTGCAACCAAACATGGCACACCATATTTATCATATAGGAACATAATATGGTATGTGCATATGGCTATATATTTTACACACTGGCAAGTATTTCATTTACTTCACCATGTGCTATGAGATACTTTGAGATATTATAGAATGAAGCTTTTAAAATGGATGTAATAGCAAAAATATTTAACTTGTAGTTGTCTATGAAATATTCATTCATATGTATTGAAATTTGATATTAAGTACTCACTTCTATTAAGTAACAGAGATGGATAAGTTCAAATGTCAGGCCCAGGAGCAAATCTCTGTGAAGACCTGTTAAGTGAGTCTCCAACTCACAAAAATGCCTTCTCTACATTTTTCAGGTAAAGGAGAATAAGGAAAAACCAATTTCTTTCTTTCATAGACCTCCAAGGATTATGTCAGTGAAACGAGGTCTGGTCCTAACTCTGCCTCATTCTGTGTACAAAAATAAAAAGACCAGTATCTGTGGACCTCAATTTCTACCGTGAAGAGTTTGGTAATTCATTGCTTTGTGATGTAGTGACCAGAAAATCCTATCTCAATGGTCTCAAAAAATCATGAGACATAATATCTCAAGAACAATATCTCAATAAGTTGAGCAGACTCTATGCACAGTAGCCCGGGATCAGTGCACTGCTCCTCTGAGATTCTCTTGGCTCCAACCTTGTTCACGTGCAGGCATCAGCCCAGCTGGTTTCCCTCATGGTCACAAGACAGGGGTTACTGGGCCATGCATCACTTAAAAACATGATAAGACCTAATAGAAGAAGGGGTGCTCTCTATGAACAAGAAAATCCTTCCCTGAGTCTCTCCAGCAGTCTTCCTTCAGATCTCATTGGCTAGGATGAAGTCACATGCCCCTTTCCAAAAGGAGTCATTGCCAAGGACAATAAGGTTTCCACAGCTGAGTAAAATAGGATTTGATTCAAGCTGGGAAGAGTTTGCTAACTGATAAAAATTAGGTTTTTATCATGAAGGCTTTAGAGCAGGCAACCAACAGTGTTTGCTATCATCACAAAGGTCTCTTTCAACTGTAAAAGAATGGATTTAAGGACTTTTTTGTCATTGTCTTATTAATAATACCATGCTAAGTGATAATTAATGCAACACTGAAATAACTGACTTCAAACAGGCAAATAACAACTGTACATAAGTCACGTGGAAGGCAAAAGAGTCATATTCTAAAAATATTCAAATATTCTGAAAATGTTGTATGTAGTTTGGAATTAAATAGTTCAATTTTCCCATAGAATTCAAGCTTGAGAAACTTACATATGTCGTGTCTGAGTTCCTCTCTTAGGAGGCTATCCAGGCCTCCCAGATGGTATCAAGGAGCTGAAATTTTCCAGATCATCGCATTTGTACAATGAGATGCACCTGTTGCCTCTAGCCTCTTCCTTGCCCCTCTCTAATTCTCCTGTTTTTCTGCACGTGGTTGCAATGAGACGCCTGACCCCCCCATCCAACCCCTGCTGCCTATTGACTAACTTCTCTTCCGTACTGCTCCTTAATTTCTGTTTTATATAAACCTCTAACTTTAATTGGGTGATGAAGGGAAGAGACGGATTTGAGATGTCTCCCATCTCTTGGTGGAGCCGCAATAAAGCCTCCTTCCCTAGCTATACTCATTATCTCAGTGATTGATTGACTTTCTGTGAGGCCAACAACTGGACATAGGCAGAACCCCTGGTGTTCAGCAACAGAATGGCCCAATTGATAGTCGGAAAATGAATGGCCAATTTTACTTCTTTATTTGCACTCCCTCTGGGATAATAAAATGTGCCAATCTTTCCTAAGAAGGAAGGATCCTGGCTATAAAGTCAGGAGTCAGCCTAAACCAATAAGTAGATAAGCAATGTTTAAATAATCAGAAATGCAAACATAATAATCAGGAAAAAATCTTGTGAAAGTGTGATATTTAAAATAAATTAACATTTTTTCCTATCTACATTTATTCTTATTCTTTGAAGAATATAGTTAGGATTTCCATCAGCAAAACAACCGTTATTGGTTTTCCCTTTCATTAGCTTTCCTTTGCTTTCTCATCTTTTTCTCCCTCCCTCCCTCCCTCTCTACCTCTCTCAGCTCTCTACCTCTCTCTTTCTATCTCTCATTCTCTTAAGATCGGTAACATATATCCCAATTTTGGGAAAACAGTCAGTGGTGTTCTGTGGATGGCTTATACTGGCTCATTAGAGCTAATTGTGCGCATCCTTCCCAAATTGGAGTTCATTAACAATTGTTAATAACTTAAAATTGTCCGCAATGGGCTGGGCTCGGTGGCTCAGCCTGTAATCCCAGCACTTTGGGAGGCCAAGGCGAGTGGATTGCCTGAGCCCGCTGGTTCGAGACCAGCCTGGGCAAATTAGTTGCCCCCCCCATCTCTACAACTAAAAAAAAAAATTAGATGGGCATGGTGGCACGTGCCACTAGTGCTGACTACTTGGAAGGCTGAGGCGGAAGGATCACGGGAGCCTAGCAGGTCGACGCTGGGGTGGTCATAAGCATGCCACTGCACTCCAGCTTGGGTGACGGAGTGAGACTCCAACTCAAAAAAAAAAAATTGTCCACAATGGGATAATTTACACAACATAGTTTGGCAAACACTATAAATCAGAGATTATTCTTTTTCTTTTTAAAGAGCCACTTCACCACCACACCATTAGAGGCAGCACATCAGAGTGACTAACAATAAGGATCCTGGAGCTTTATTATTTTTGTTCAAGTGCAGTTGTAGGGAACTGGCTGAGAGGACTCCTCAAGGATACAAAAATCCACGGATTCCTAAGTCCCCTATATAAAATGATGTAGTATTTGTATGTAACCTACGTAATATTCTTGTATGCTTTAACTCATCTCTAGATTATGTATACAATGTAAATGCTCATACGATGTATATGCTATGTAAATAGTGATTAAACTGTATTGTTTGGGAATAATGACAAAAAAAAGGTCTGTACATGTTCAGTACAGACATGACCATTCATTTTTCTTTTCAAATGTTTTCCATCCATGGTTGTTTAAATCTACAGATGTGAAACCTGAATATGGAGGGTTAGTCACCCTGTATTTCCCTTTTAATTTCTCTAATCATCTGTTTCCCCATCTGTAAAACAGGGATAATAATTAATAGTCCATAAAGTAAGAATAGAAGGGGACAGTGCATTTTCTATTGTTATTATTTGTGGTAAAGATGTCCACAAATTCTTTGTAATATAAGATGGGATCTGTGTCTTCTCTGCCACAATGGGTGTGGCTTTGTGACTACCTTTGTGCAATAGAATCTGATGACAGCGATGTTCCAGTTTCCAGGCCCAAGTCTTCAAGAAACTGGCAGCTTTCACTTCCTGTCTCTTTCTGGGGTATATAAGTCAGGGGTCTTCAGAGAAACAGAACCAATAGGGTAGGTATAAGTAGATATAAATATCAATTAGATGGAGATAGAGGTGGAGATAGAGTTTTTTGTTTATTTGTTTGTTTGTTTTTTAAGTAATTGGCTCCCACAATTGTGGGGACTGGAAGGCTGATCTTCAGAGCAGACTGGTGGACTAGAGACCCAGAGAAGAGTTGATGCTGAAGTTTCTAATCCAAAGGCAGTCTAGAGTCAGAATTCCTTCTTTCTCGGGCCTCTGTCTTTTTCTCTTAAGGCATTCAGCTAATTGGATGAAACCCACTTACATTATAGAAGATAATCAGCTTTACCCAAAGTCTTCTGATTTAAATGTTAAACACATCTAAAAAAAGACCTTCACAGCAACATCTATACTGGTATTTGACTGAATATCTGGGAACCATAGCCTAGCCAAGTTGACACATAAAATACAACATAGAGTAGCTACTTCCAGATAAGAAGTACAATCACATGCTGCAGAGACCAAATACAAAGGCCTTGAGACTACATGGAGATGGACCCCTATAGCTAAGACCAGACCTCCAGATATTATTCCTGCCAAGGCATCTGGCATGCGAGTGAAGCCATCTTGGATTCTTCTAACCAACCAAGTCATCAGCTGAATACCACCAGGTCCACCAAGTCAATACTGTGTGGAGCTAAAGAATTACTTATGTATATAGAAATGAGTTTGCCATGACTGGGGGTGAGTTGTGTGGAGGAAGAGTACTAGAATCAAAAACTGAACTAAGCATGGTGGCTCAGCTGAGCCCTGCCTGAAATTCTGACATACAAAATTGTTATGTAAAAAAAAGTTGATACATTAAGCCATAAGTTTTGGTATAGCTCCTTACACAGGAAAACACAACTGAACACTATCTTTATTTAGACTAGGCTTTATTTAGGGGATAGTTATTCTATAATTAAGCTTATTTTTAGGTTTCCAAGCTTCATAATGAGTTTAAGGTGTGCTTCTATCTGGGAGGAGGCAAGTCCGAACATGTCTAACTGCATTTGCATGAAAACTTGTGGAGATTCCTGAAAATAATAATGATCCTACAGAGAAACTAGATTCTTGGGGATAATCCAGACTTACTCTAGTCATGAGAAAGCGTGGGCTTTTGTAAAACTACTTGCTATCTACCTTTTTACCTAACCTCACATGAATTAGTGTCCCATTCCTTATGTATATAGAAATGACTTTGCCATGGGCTGGTGGTGAGTTGTGTGGAGAAAGAGTACTATAATCAAAACCTGGGCCAAGCGCGTTAGCTTACACCTGCAATCCCAGCACTCGGGAGGGTGAGGCAGGAGAATCACTTGAGCCCAGGAGTTTGAGACGAGCCTGGGAAACATAGTGAGACCTCATCTCTGAAAAAAATCAAAAAATTAGATGGGTGTGGTGGCCGCGCCTGTTGTCCTTGCTATTTAGGAGACTGATACAGAAGGATTGCTTGAACCCAGGTCAAGGTGAAATTGCACTACTGTACTCCAGACTGGATGACAGAGTGAAACCCTGCCCCCACCTCCAAAAAAACCAAAGCCTGAGTTATTTCAGTTAAATTTCTTAAGTTATTGAACATTAGCATCTTATACGTAGCCTTTGCTACAAAGCATTGCTTTAGTACTCCCAAAGCCTTAGCACATCAGAGGAATAGTACCCAACATGGTGTAACAGCAGTCTTCAGGGAAGGCGCAGTTATACCTGCCAGGAGTGGCAGAACCTAACAGAAGCCATGCCAGTGCCCACTGACATAACTGTGACTGACTTGGTGGAATCAGGTAGAAAGGTTCAGGAAAAAGAGGAATCAAACAGCAGATCCATGTGGTCATCACAGGAGAGCAGCTGTATCAACCTCCCAAGCACAACTGGAATTTTAGAGGGAAAAGTTTCAGGGAGTTGTGATCCTGCAGGTGGTGTAAGAACCACCAAAATTTGAGTCTATGCTCTCTTAACTCAGCTCCTCTTATCTGACTCCCTAGGGTCACTAATGTGCAGCATTCCTTCTGTAAAACTATCTGAATAATGCCTAAGGTGTGCTGAAGTCAATCTCTTGTTTCTCTCAAAACTCATTAAGTTTTCAGTAAAGAGAAGTCATTATAAAAAGATATGTCAATTTGGGTATAAGAGATAAACTTATAAAAGATTAAGTAAATACGTAGAAGGAATTCAGATTCCTTCATAACTTTCTTTAAGCTCTTGTCACTTCTTAAAGAAACCGAATCTGGAACTTATATTCTAGGGGGTAAAAGTGTCCTGATATCTTTAGGGGACACTCAAGATAGCTTTCACCCTTCTTGCCTTGCTGTGATTGCCTCTGAGAATTAAACATCATTCTACAAAGCACTGTTTCATCAACTTCTATAAACTTCAACTAGAGGGTAGATTTAGGTTAATAATCCTTTGCACATAACTTACTATAAAATAAGATTATTCATTTTTTGACTGCTATTGATATAACTTATTTTGTGAGTTTCTCCTTTTTAAAAATAATTATTGATATTGATTTAGATCTAGTATATACTTTCTATATCTTTAAATTTGTGCTGACTATTAGGAAGTAAATCTTTTTTAACTTATCTAAGTTTACCAGCCTTCACAATCTCATTTGATAAGTGAAAGACTTAAATGTCCATAGTTGTGCAGAAATCTGGTTTACTTAACTTTGATGTAAATTTACTGAGAAAATAAAATTCAAGATTTCAAAACTGCACACAGATTCTCACTCCTGGTTCTCAGTTGTATTAGTGAGGATAAATAAACCAGCTTCCATACAGATAAGCACTCAGATCTCACTAGTGTACACAATGTAAGTTCATCTCTCATACAAAGTCTATTTGATTTCTTCCACAAATCATGACACAACTTTCTCAAAACGTCCAGATAAAAACTTTGGTTGATCTGAAGAACAAATTCAAAGTGTACTACAAGGGACCTTCCCTCCAAAAAATAATTCCATTTTTGTTGTTATTTCATTTCCCCTTGTAAAATATTTCATAAAATAATAAACATACTCTGTGTCCCAAAATCATATTTAGAGGTAATCATGAGAAGTGAAGAGAAAGATTTTCTTCTTTTCAAATTATATTGCTCTCCTTAACAAAAAGAATCAAGAATTAAGCTGAACGTTTCCTATAATGAACTAAAATATATTCTATATTATTGCTTTCAGTAAACAAACTATTTCCTTATTGTAATGTGCATATTATACGTGGTAAATTGCTGTCCATAGTTTTACATATTCAGTTTTGGATTGTAGGCATGACTTTTATAGAAATTAAAGGAAATGCTCAGAAAATATGAACTTTTAGGGAAATTAGCCCTGAGTAGAGATGATTTTAAAAACAAATTTTATTGTTACGGATTGTCAATTGAAAAAATGTAGTCAATTGATTGATTTGTTTAGTTTTTAAAACTAATAATAAAAAAGCTTTAATTACACAAAGATAATTACAGCCCACTGAAATTTAATTTGTGTTCATTTTACATTACAGAAGACTATACGAAAACCAAGTGTGATGTGAGAATAATAGAATAATAATTTAAAATCTGGAAAATATGCTTCATGGAGATTTTTTCCCAAGAAAAACCAAGCTAGAATAACATAAATTATAACTCTAAAAACATTCTTGTTAATTTACAATTTGGAAGTGAAATAACCAAATATAATTTAGAGGAAATATTTTAAATGATTAATATAAGATAACTCACTAAAAAATTCTTTAGATGTCCCAAGAGAACATAACATTCTTAAACATAATCCAGAAAAACTTCGAACTATGACAGAAAATATCTGTTTTGTATTTCTAATATTTTAAATTAATATCTAGAATAAAGATATTACATATCAAATAGTTTTGATGGATTATTTTTTATAAAATACTGCTTCTGCAATCCCTTTAGGAGAAAGATAATCTGCTTGTCTTTTTCTTTTCTTTGAATGACCTTCTGAGAAAAAAGAAAATGATGCCTCCTTGGCCTCATTTTAAAAAGTCATTTTCCGTCAGCAGTGCTTACTTCTTATCCATTTATTCATCCAAGCACAAGCCAAGAATATTCTGGCATATTTCAGAGCTAGAGGATTGAATGGGTGGTGTCTGATAGTTTATTTTTTGGAACAGTTATCATCACTGGTGGAATAATGATTTATTTGACCAGATTATCTGACGAACAAATTGGAGAGGTCTGGGAAGCAGAACTGAGTGCAAGAAAAACAGTATAGTAAGTGAGATTTATGTTCTACGTTCTTACTGGCTTAACTTTCATTAATTCCCCCTCTTTGAGTTCTTCACTGGGGCTCTGCTTGGACAAACCTCAGGCACTGTACTGCAATCTGGACCCTCACTTTGTTATTTCATTTTGGATTCCATTTCCTCCATCCTCCTCATCGACCCAGATGACATTTATTGGTATAATCAATTAATCTTCAGTAATAAATAAGTACACATCAGTGTCTTGATATGTTACTTTTTTCGTATTTCATTAGTATTTTAACATGGAACTTCGGGACATGACAAGCTTTAGTTTCTTTCTTGGCTACTGATAAATTTTTAAGGAATAGAGAGGCAGGAGGACCACTCCACAGCCTTCACTAAATATGAACCATATCTGTACAATATATGTAGACTTCGCTTCAATAATGTACAACAAGATGATGGGTTTGTATGAAAAGAACAATCTCCTATTAGATATTTATATAAATCATGCTATAAGAAGACTCTGATTATTGTTATTATCTCCTTCAGGTGATTGTCACAACTCAAATGCCCACAGGGGCTATATAGGTAAAGCAAATGTGAATCTGGCAGTTTGTACTCCCACCTAAAAGTATTTAAATTAACCCATCTTAAACTTAATGCTGGCTGAATTAAACATGTTTGTATCCTCTGTTTTAAAGATAACATAACAACAAAGCCATACCTCTATGGTAAGAAACAAGAGACTTAGCAGGACAAAGTTGTGTCTTGGGTTCTTCACCTTGGATGTAAGCATTGAGATCCCAATGAAGGTGGCAAGCACTTAACCTATCCTGGCCTTGATGATGAAAAAAGGTCAAACTGTCTAATCTATAATTAAGAAGACAGAGTGAATCATCAAATAGCAATATGCTATGTTTGAAAAACTATGTTCATGTGTGAAGTAAATAGATGATGAGACTGGAATTTCAATTGTCCTCCTTGTAATTTAATTTGTGTTGTACAATAAATAAATACTGCTTTTATAATCAGAAAACAATGACACTTCTTTTCATTAAGAATAACATGTTTACAAGACAACATTTACACTAGTATGTTTGCAAGACTATATCAGAGTGGGAAGCATTAGGGTAGGGCAACACAGGGAGCTGGGCCAGGATGGGAGGAAGTTTCCTGAGAACTATGGGCGTCTGGGTCTGCAGAAAGGATGCAGTCTACCACTGTATACTGGTAGACTCACAATCATGTACTTTGCGCATCTAAGTGTCCACATTTCTTACAACCTCTGCATATTTTTCATTTTTTCTGGTTGTTTTGAAACTCCAGCTTGTCTATACTGTGCTAATGGAAACAAAATAAAAAGCTTCTGTCCATATTTGAGCAGTGGAGTGAAGAGAAACAAACTCTTGCAAATCCAGCTTGGCGGTGGCAGGTCTAACTGAAGACTACTGGAAGGGTAAAGAGGATTTTCAGAAGTTTGTTCCTCTTCACCCCTCTGCTCAAATATGGACACCACTAAGCAAGAAAGAAGAGAAAGAAAACTCAGATGGTAGATTATCCTAATTCAGCCCTTGGCCGGAGTTGAAGACATAAAGCCAGAGGTCCCTGATGACAGGCTCACTAATTGTACAGCAATTAACATGCACATCTAAAACTGAGAATTTGAGACTAATTTTATGCTTTCAAAGTTAATGTTGATTGTTATCATAAAACACTCAGGTAAATTATATATTCATCTCAAAAGCCATAGCACTAATAGCTATTATCAGCAAATGATACCTTTTGCACTTCTAGCAATTTCCCTAATGAAACATTTTATCTTTAATATGAGGGTTATTTGGGGGAATTCTGGTAACTATTTAAAAATGTCAACAAGATGATTCACAAACAAAGGGTAGTCCAAATTCTTTCTGCCTAAAGAAAGAATTGGTTTCCTCTGACTAAATGTGTTAATTAAAGTACCTCTTTGCTATTGTCTTTCCATTTCAACCACAAATTGAAATAATGGATGCAGTCTACCACTCTATACTGGTAGACTCACAATCATGTACGTTGCACATCTAACTGTCCACGTTGCTTACACCCTCTGCATATTTTTCATTTTTTCTGGTTGTTTTGAAATTCCAGCTTGTCTATACTGTGCTAATGGAAACAAAATAAAAAGTTTCTGTCCATATTTGAGCAGTGGAGTGAAGTAGGGTTACACGCTCAGAATTTCTTTCACTTTAACCAAACTAAACATTATCATTCAGTTTTTCAATATATATGTATTAGGGGCCTACCATGTGCCAAGGATTCTTCTCACAGGTAGGTAAAGTAGTAACCCAAACAGACACCGATTTCTGTCCTCATGGAAATGACATCCTAGTGGAGGGTTTTCACTCTAAGCAAGTTGGTCCAGAAAACACACATTTTCTGTTGCCTGCATCATTCCCCATCAGACTCTGTTACAAGCCTCCTTTGACTCTCAGTCTTTTCCTTGCATCCCACTAAACCAAACCATTCTTTTTCAGAAACAAAATGATGAGGCATATTGGGATCTAGTTCTGAGATGCTCTGTAGAAAATCATTCTAAGATGACAAATTAATAAGATCATAAGAAGTCTGTTTATATCTACATTGAAGGAACCCCAAAATACCTAGGGAGATATGATTTTGGAGGGAGGAGGCATTCCGTGTCATGAAAGTGACAGATCCAAGTTAGAAAATTTGGAAAATGACATCTTTGTGACTGTATTTGTCCCGAGGCAAATAGAGTGAAGGCTGAGTGAAACCTTGGTTATACACTTAACAGCTCAATGCCCCAAACTACGTATCTGTCATCAATTCCTTACCTTAAGTAATTCATAATTTTGGAAATTGGTAGAATGAGTGTTAATAATTAAATACAATCCTCCAAACCTTATATGTGTGTGTGTGTGTGTGTGTGTATATATATATATATATATACACACACATATATATAGAGAGAGAGAGAGAGAGAGAGAGAGAGAGAGAGAGAATTTTAACCCTTCCCTTCCAGACAAGATTTTACCTAGAAAGAAGCTTAGCTCTGTTGGTAAACTGATAAAAAACCATGGAATGAGATTTGTTTGGGGCAGAACAAGGGTGTCTTCAATTAGGGGCAGGATAACACCCAGATCAATTTTCATTTTGGTCTGTACCAAATCACAAGTTTCCAGATGAGAAATTATAAGAGAACATCCCTAGTTTAACTTTTAACATGGCCATAATTATGATGGCATAAAATGTCTCATTAGCTTCAGGATAATAATTTAATTTTAAATTCAGTATAAGCTCATTAATATACATCGATAGCCTGTACTTAATAGGCAATTTTTTTCATTATTGAGAATTTAATTATGAAAACGCTTCCCTGAATTGAAATGTATGCATAGAATGTAGACACATCAATTTATTTATCTGCTAAGTTTGAACAGACTGTTTATAAATGTGCCTTTCAGAATTTTCTGTCTTGTGTGAGTATTCACTTAGCAGATTTATCCCATCTGGACTTATGTATGACAAAAAGTCTTTACAACAAGTATACACAGCAATGGATGGAGCAATAGCTTCCAGGAAAGCTTTTCTAGTTAACATAAGCAGAAAACCCCTAGGTCTCCATTGAACAGAAGAGAATGTGGGTAATCCAACCATATATAAGACCTTCTCTCCCTTGGACCCCGTTACATAAACACATACACACACACACACACACACACACACACACACACACAGCACACACACCATATTTACACAGAGACAGAGGGAGAACATGAACTCTAAAGTGAGGTAGAAAGAATTGTCACCAAGACTTTAAAGGTCCCCTCTCTTTCACTTGTATGTCCCCTCAATCTTCGTGTACTGCTCTCTAATTGTCATATAAGTATAATCTTGAAAAAGCATGAAGAAATAATTTAATCCAACTATTTTGGTTTTATCCATGCCTGCAGAGAACAGTGGACTTGCACAGAGTCATATGGCTAACTAATGTCAAAACATAGGTTTCAACACTCAATTCCTAGAACTTCTCGGTAATCTACACACTGAGTTATCTAATAATTGCCAAGATTTAGTATCTACTTTTTGGTACTCTGTTTCCAATTGAGTTAATGTCTACTCAATATGATATTCACTAATAAGAAAAATGTAATTCTTTTCTTCTAGGGACCAATGACTTGAACCTGCATGCAGGGCCCTCCCAATTTGTATTGTGTGTGTTTTTGCATATCGCACTGTTCCAGTACTTAACCACATTGCAGTGAAATTATCTCTATACATTGACACCTCTAGCACTAAACACCTGGAGGTCAGAGATTGTGTGTAGTCATTCATTAATTTGACTTATATTACTGAATGTACCCGTCTCTTAGTCTATTCAGGCTGCTATAATGAAATATCATAAACTGGGTATCTTATAAGCAACAGAAATTAAGTTCTCACAGTTTTGGAGGTTGAAAGTTTGAGACCAAGATACTGCAAGATTCTGTGACTGAGGAGGGCCTGCTTTTAGTCCATAGATTGTGCCTTTTTGCACAGTGAACAAAATAGACTTCATGGAACTTGCAGTCCGATGAACAAGGCAGACGTTAGAGAAACAACCACAGAAACAAATGTATAATTACAAAGTACAGTAAGGAATCTGAAGGAAAAGAGAAGGATGTAATTAGAGAGAATACCAGAGGACCTTACTAAGGTAGAGGAACAAATAATGGCTTCCTTCAAGAGGTGACATTTAACCTGAAACCTGAAAGAAAACTAGATTTTCAGGAAGGGACATGAATAAGAATAAGCCAAGCAGTGGTAGTATAGGCAGGGGAAATGATGTGAAATGAGGTCAGAGTAGAAATGGCCTTGTGGGGGCATGTTGAGGATGCTGGATGTTAGCTAAGTGCCATTACAAGTATTGACAGTTTTAAGTAATAAAATAATGTGGGAAGAATACATTTTTTAAGAAAACCTAGTTGGTAAGTAGAAATGAATTGGAAGGATCATCAGGCAGGCAGAGAGAGCCACTGGGATGCAGTACAATCTCCCCAGGGCTCATCATCTTCACGATTAACACACAGTCCTTTCTATCAGATATTAACTATTTGGTTTCCATTGAGTAGAGAGACTCCTATCTCAAATATTTACTTTACTTTGGACAAAAAGACCTTAAAATTCTATCTCATCATATTTTTCTGGGATCTTAAGATATGTTTATTTCATTAGAGATGATCTAGCTTGTAATGTCAATGTGAGTGATTATATTTTATTTTTTATTTTATTTATTTATTTATTTATTTATTTTTTGAGTTGGAGTCTCACTCTGTCACCCAGACTGGAGTGCAGTGGCCGCTCCCGGCCACCGCAGCCTCGACCTGCTGGGCTCTGGCGATCCTTCCGCCTCAGCCTTCCACCTAGCTGGAACTACAGACATGCGCTACCACGCCCGGCTGATTTTTTTATTTATTGTAGGGATAAGATCGCCAATTTACCCAGGCGGGTTTCGAACCCGCGGGCTCAGGCAATCCACTCACCTTAGCCTCCCAAGGCTTGGGATTACAGGCTGAGTCACCGAGCCCGGCTAATGTGAGTTGATTAAATACAATGTGTAAAATATCTATCACATCAACTGGACTGTTATAAGTGATAAAAAAAATTAACTCCCTTGTGCCTGCTCTTTATGTGGTCCTTTCCACAACACAGCACCACATTGGTGCCAATGAAGTTAAACAACCATTTCATCATCAGAAACCCAACACAGTTTAATATTCAAATCTCCCATGTTTTGATAATTTCATTACCAAATAAATTTTCCAAAGGACATCAAAGTTATATATCATTCGTCTACATACCTAAGTGTACTACATGCATCAATCGAACTCACCAGGCAACGTTATCCACATGATTCCTGAAAAGAATAAAACCCTAGCAAACATTCTTCTGAACTGGCTACATATTCATTGCACTGAGTTCAGAGTCAGGAAGACAGAAGTGATAAATGAGTTAGCATGACCCAATATCAATAAATACTCTGTCCACATGGATTTTTTCCAAGGCTGTTCAAAAATTTTGAGGAGGAAAAAATAGACCAATGGCAGAGATCCTGGAAAACTAGATATTTTGAAAACGTTTTGGAAGCCCTATAATCAGAATAACATCCAAAGAGAACAAAGTAGGCAAAATTAAGGAGACTGAACTAAAATTGTGAAGAAAATCAACATGATTGACACATTGAATACATTCTTATGAAAATAAGGGTGTAGACATTTTACAGATGATTGCACATGTGAAGTATTTCAGTTGACTTACAAATTGATGCAGTTATTGACTAATCTTGGATTATGTGTCAGTTCTCCGATATGCCAAAAATCCTTCACTTAATGCCTCCAAATCCACTCTCCACCCTTTCCCTTTTGCTCACTGTCTAGGAAAGCTTTCTTGCCTCGGTTATATCAACAGGTTCCCGTGTCTTCTGGCTTCTAGTTGGTTTGGCCAGCAGGAAGCTGAGAGTGGAAATAAATTGAGCTCACTTGGGCAGCCTGTGTCCCTTGACAGAAGGTCACTTATCTACACTGGGAGGCTGCTCTATGTGGCAGTCTTTCTTTCTGGGGTCTGGTAATGTCCTCCTCCCACTGTCCATTGAACTGTGGCGTTGGTGCAAGCTTACTTTTGTAGGCTCCAGATTTCTACTATCCACTGTGTTTCACCACTACCAGCCTATACACACACACACACACACACACACACACACACACACACACTCACCCCCTTTATAATTAGTCTTTGTTATAAATAAACTCCCCTTAGTTGTCCAAATTTGAGTGTAGTATTTGTTCCTTTTAAGATCCTGTTGGATATCAATCATTTTTGATGAACTCTGTTTCTACTAAATTTGTGTTTCCAAAGCTTCACTAATTTATATATAAACCTAGTAGATTGAGAAGTCTGAGCAACTGATCTCTGTTCTCATGCCATAGCACTGAGTTCAGAAACGTACTTGGACCCAATTTGGCAAGCCTGGATGGGAGAAAGTAATACATGAGGGCTGTGTTTTTTGGCCTGAGTGTTCTGTACCAATATGTGGTCATATTGTATATTATAGAACATTGAGACTGATTATGTGCACCTGGCCAAGATAGGGGTCTCCAGCATGCAGCCTAACTAGCCTACCTATAAATAGCTTCAGACTTATGTATTTAAAGTGAACCTGGAGAGGATAGCTGAGCTTTCAGAAGCTCCAATATGAACTTCAGTGACTCCTGTTATCACCTGAAAACTGTGTGACCCCTATGAAGATTTTAACGTCTAGAAGCTTGCATATCTGCCTGCCTTGAAAAACGTTGCTGATTTTAATATTGTGAATTGTGACTGCTTTGACCTCATTCTCCAACCTTTGTGTACATTTTGTTGGGTATACCCCTGAGCCTCTGAGTCTGTTTTTACCATTAACCCAAGCCTACTTTTGATATCTGTCAATACAGTAGTTATATAGCTTACTTTTCCATGATCTATGCTATATCTTCTTACACTTTTTAATCAATTTTAAATCCACATTACACCATGTAAAATATCAGTAAATTACAGACACAAGCTTCAAGGCCAGTCAGAAGGGGTACTCCAAAAGTAGTTATTCTGCTTATAAAACTTGGACTGTCAAATTGAGAACTGCTCACAACTTACAGAAACAACAACAAGAAACATCTTCCCCCAAGGCAGATGAAAGAATATCAACTCTCCACTACTTAAATACTGAGAAATGGGAGGAAAAAAATTATTTTTGAAAACTAGAAACTGGCCTTCTTCAGCCTGAACCTATATTATCTAAGCAGAACAAAATAATCAATGTGTAAAGGTAATTCAAGGTGATTATAAAAGCGTAATGTTCCTACATGCTTAGTTGAAGCAAACATAATTCTGTCTGGAAGAATCATCAGGATTGTAAGCCTCAAATAATTTCTGAAAATAAACTGGCAAGAAAAATAAGCAAATCAGAGGCAAAAATAATTACACATACTACACGTACAAAAAAGCAAAGCCCCCTAAAAGAATAAGCAAAAAGAAACAGAAGATTCAGAAACACAGGAATTTCAAGCATTAAAATATTAGGACACAGATTCTGGAAACATTGTACTCATCATGTTTAAAGAAATAAAAGACATACATGAACGTATATGCAGGTAGCAAGAAACTATAAGAAATGTCTATGGAGATTTTAAGAAACAAATAACACTTCCAGAAATAAACATTTTAATGATTAAAATTTATATAGGTGTGGAGTTAACAGCGGTTTAGATATTTCTGTAAAGACAATTAGTTAAGTGTAAGATAGATCTGAGTTTTTCAGAATGCATCACAAAGGGGAAAAGAGAAAATATGAAAAAGAAAATAAGAAACATGTAGAATAAGTAAGAAACAAACTGAGGTATAGTTTTGTATGAAAAAGAGAGAACAGGCCAGAGATAACTGTTTGAAGATAATATTTGAGAATATTCCAGAACTGATGAAAGACAGAAACATTCTGATGCTAAATATCAAACTGTCAAACGGGATGAATAAAAAATAAATCCAAGCCGGGCTCGGTGGCTCAGCCTGTAATCCCGCGCCTTTGGGAGGCTGAGGTGAGTGGATTGCCTGAGCCCGCGGGTTCGAGACCCGCCTGGGCAGCGAGACCTCATCTCTACAATAAATCAAAAAATCAGCCGGGTGTGGTAGCGCATGCCTGTAATTCCGGCTACTTGGAAGGCTGAGGCAGAAGGATCGCCAGAGCCCAGCAGGTCGAGGCTGCGGTGGCCGAGAGCGGCCACTGCACTCGACTTAGTCTGGGTGACAGAGTGAGACTCCAACTCAAAAATAAATAAATAAATAAATAAATCCTTAGCTAGACTTACCAAAATTAAACTTCAAACACCACGACTATTCTTAAGAGCAGCCAGAGTAAAAAAGCAAATAAAAAGATTTCCAAGTAAACAACTATTATCTAAATAGCTCATATACAAAGAGAAAGTAAGTGTCAACCTGGAATCATAAGACTAGCTAAATATATTTTTTAGATTAAAGATATTTTCAGATATATCAACACTATGAAAGTTTGTCACCTAATGACTCCTAGTAAAAGAAAATTCTAAAATATGTTTAGTAAGCAAAAATTAATAAAATAAAATAAACAGTAGAGATAAACAAATCTAAAGGCATTCCTTTAGTAACAATTAATAAAATAAGTAAGTCTCTGAAAGAATTGATCAAGTGAACTAGAGAGAAAACTCTAACACTATGCAAGGGGAAGGATAAATGCAAAGAAAAAAATGCATTAAAAAATAAACCACAAGAGAAAACCACGAGTCTCTTTAAATCAACACATTTTAAAACTTTAATGACAAGATCAATTTTCTCCAAAAATTATAACATAAGAAAATTGAGTCAAGATATGTGAAAAACCCGAAAAGAAATGCAATTGAGAGTTTAAAATCTTTCAAGAATGAAAGAAGGGATCCCTACCAGAACCAGGTAGACAGACACATTTGAACTTTTATTCAAGATGAAGGTACCCTTTTACACTTACTGCTTCAGAGAATTAAAACACAGAAGCGCTCCTTAAATCCTTTTCAGAGATGAGTATAATATCTCATACTAAACCTGATAAGGACAGTACAAGAACAGAAAAGTGTAAACAAAGCTTAATTAGGAATGTAGACATAAAAAGTCCTAATAACATATTAGTACATTGATTTCTACAAAGTTCACCATGCAATATACCATGTGCAAGTAACATTAATTACTTAATACAAGCCTGATTTAATATTGCAAAATCTATTATGATAGTTCACCACTATAATAAGAGAAAAATCATATAATCATCCTACTACATGTAGAAATAGCCTTTGATAAAATACAACCCTATTCAACCAAAAACGAAACCCTTGACTACTAGAAATCAAAGAGAAATTCTTTAACCTGTTTTGCTTACATACCAAAAATCTACAGTGCCAGATATTGTTCTAACTGTTCTTATTCATGTTGTTCCTCATAATAACCTATGGATATTGCACTGATATTGTCTAATAGCTTAGTAATAGAACAGCGAAGTCATTTGTCCAAGGTTACATAGATATTATTACGCAGAAACATGACTTGAACCAGTACGGTCATTTAGAGCTTTCTCTCTGAATCACAATGTTGGGTTTTAAGAAATACCAGTTGTTTTTTGAGGGGCTTTTTACTTTTTTTACTCTCTTTAAATAAATTTAATTTGCTTCCCGAGTCCTCAGATGAAAGGATATTCCATCCCAGTAATGAGTGGGGCACCAACTCAAATATTTCCAGTTCCAAAATTGTGAACCAACCTGGATACACTTCTAAGTGAGTGTTTATGTGCAGTAGCTCTGAAGTGTACTCTAAAATATCACATTAGTACATATCTCTAAAATGTAGAATTTTCTCCAAAGGCCCGTCTACCAGAAGACTAAAAAATTGTATTTCGTCACGTTTGTAGGACCCTTTTTTTCTCCAGGCTAATATGAGAATTCCAGAGAAATTACATAGACCAGGATATTTGGTATATCCCCCCCTGTTCTCCAGTTCCCATTAGCCCCTAGTACAAACTGGTCACTGGGGATGCATTCATCATCAATCCTGTCCGGTGCCTGAAGGTCAAATGTGCTACTGTCTTGATGCCAAGCTTGAGCCTGGGCGTTCTTACCAGGATGGAGCATCACAGTGCTGCTCGACCTCAGAGGCCCATCACTCATCCAGTCCCCTAGAAGTCCTGGCAGTTCATTGGATCCGGGAAAAGCAATGTACAGAGTCTCTCATACCCTTTACCCATATCCAGTCCTGGAAAAAGCTCTCAAAAGCTTTCTCCTTCTCAGCTTTACCCAGTTCCTGGAACTTTACCCATTCTCTTCTTAGACAATCTAATTCTATTATTCCTTGAATCTGCCTCTAACAAAAACTCTCAGCGGGTATGGTTACTTCCTTGTCTGACAACTTTTACTTCTGGCCCTGCCACACAAAAGTCATTATTAATTTCCTTTAGTCAGAAAAAAATACTTGGCAACTATCTTGGAATGTAGAAGGGAAAATTACCTACAGCAAGAGAACAAAAAACAATATCTGAATAAATTATCCTACTCCATATATATATTTGCCTAATAGTCTTTGAGGCTATATCCCAAAATATAAATCACATGTATCAAAACTCAAGATTTTAAATTGCCTTTCTGTCTTTTTATCCGTATTTTTCAAGTTTTCTACAATAAATACAGATTTGTGAATTTTTTAAAGCAAATCTTACATTTACAAGTGTTAGGAAGGTTTTATAAATTAATTCCAAAGTTAATTTATTCCCTCATTAAGAATGCCCAGAAGACTTCACAGTGCAAAGCAAACAAGTCTATGTCCCTATCATGCACATGGTATGTGATTTCAATGAATGGTGGCTGCATACCAGGCTCTATTTTAACTCAAAGTCTTTAGGAAAAAAAAAAAAAGCTACAAATACTGTTCACTTCCTGGAATAAAAGAGGAGAAAATGACCACCCACTACACTAAGAAGTGGTAAAATGAAAGTCACATCCTTCAGATCCTCATTCAAATAGAATCAAAACCACTTCAGTTTGTCCTGTATCATCTCAATCACTGTTTTAAAGGAAAACTTTATTTCACAATTTAAAGAATTAGTGGAATTCAAAAACAATGAACATTTGCATTGTGGTAGACCTAGTACACTTTATATCACTTCCAATGATATCAATGATAAGCCACGGTTTGACTGGTGGGATTAAAATTTATTTCACAGCTACTCAATTGCAGCACATTTTGGGTTTTCTAACCAGTTTTCCAAAGTTGATTATCCCTTCTGACACTGAAGGTTAGACAATTTTGAGTGTGTGTGTATGTGTGTGTATTTTTGCAGAAAAGGAAAACAGACCACCCCAGAAGTTAGGATAGTTCTAATATATTTGGGGGGCACAAATAGTTTTACCAGAAGTTGGAGAGCAAAAATCATAATAGTAAGTGCTGGAATTTTCCATATTCTGATGGTTTTTCTAGAAGAATAGTTTCTTAAGAATTCTTAAAAATTACATTACATTCCAAAGAAAAATGTTGAATCAGCTGGCTTCTATACATAGCTTAGCAGTGAGGCACTAATTAGAATTCTCATACATTTTCAAGAAAGATGACTTGTTAGCAGAACATCCTTGATATTGACTTGAGTTGGTCAGAGTATTCAACTGCTTCTAGCATTGGTTTTTAATTATAATTTACTATTAATTTAACTTTAATACTACCTATTTAGTTGGTAAATACTGTAGTGTTGGAATCAATAGTGTTTTTGGAGGGTGAAGAGTTAGTATTATCCAGTAAGCTATATTTAAAATATATATACTATGCCTTCCAACTATGAATCATTCACACCCTATTGCTAAAGTAGTTGTATTAGTATCCATTATCCTCATCACTTACCATCATTACCACAAAATAGAATGTGCTTAACAGTGATATTCATTATTATTAAACTCCTTCCCCACTGTATAGTGTGAACAAGTGTGGTGTTTTATTAGTGTAAAAAGCTTTCAGAGAAAGATTTTGATTGCTACCACCCTTGTAATGGACTGAATATTTGTTTCCCCCCAAAGTTTGTATGTCAAAATTCTAATTTCCAGTGTGAGCATATTAGGTAATGAGGCCTTTGGGAGGTAATTAGATGGAACCTCCATGAATGGAATTAGTGCCCTTGAGATACCCTAGAGGTCTCACTAGCTTTATTTCCCCTGTGTGAGGGAGTATGTCATCTGCAGCCTGGAGGAGGGCCCTCCCCAGAGCCCAACCATGCTCGCACCCTGATCTCAGAATTCCCACCTCCAGAACTACAAAAAGCAAATTTCTGTTGATTATAAGACACCCACTCTATTGTACTTTTTTATAGCAGTTAAAACTAAGCAAGTCCATAATTTGTAATTTAAGAGAAATTAAAGAAACAGAAGGAGAAATCACCACCACTCCTAAATGAAAGATATTTTTTGAAAGTATGAAAATTAAAGCATTAGAAAGAAAAACCATGTCGTGTTTTCTCAAAAAAAGTGTATATAATCTTAATCTTGAAATAATTTAAGATGCTAACATAAGTGAAAGGGGAGAAAACAAGATCTCCTCCTTATGTCTTATGTTTACATCATTTTTTCCTTGTTTTTTAATTTATATCTGCTTAAAAATATTTTGAATGTACTCCCTTTTTTAACCTCTATTTAAAAGATTATAGCAAAACCAAAAAACAAGAAACTTTCAGAAGACTGTGAAACTGGCATTGTAGAAGGAATCACAGAGTGATCAAGAAAGAAATTGTTATTTCTGCAGAAAATGAGAATGAGGAAAGTTGTGATAGACTTCAATGTCCCCGATCTAATGAAGTACATCCCCTTTGTGTGAAGGTAGGACTGACCATGTGACTAGTTTTTTTAGTCAATGTAAAGTAGGCAGAACCTTGAGAAGTGCTTGCACATTGTGACTTGTCCTTTTGGAAGATTCCTTCTTAGAGTCCAATTCTGGGGATGCCCAAGAACTTGCAGTGAGGTGCCAGTGAAAGAGTGCCAAAAAATTGGCCAAAACCCCCAGCTAAGCTCCCAGCCAGAGCCAGTAGCAATTGCCAGTCATGTAAATGAGACTGTTTTGGACCTTCTAACCTTCCTCACCTGACCCTTAAGAACCAGAAGTGTCTCCCAGTCGTATCACAGAACTATGAGAAGCAGTATGTTTTATTGTGTTAATCTACATAATAGATTTTAGGATGGTTTCTTTTCTTTTTTTTTTTTTTTTGAGTTGGAGTCTCACTCTGTCACCCAGACTGGAGTGCAGTGGCCACTCCCAGCCACCACAGCCTCGACCTGCTGGGCTCCAGCGATCATTCCGCCTCAGCCTTCCAAGAAGCTGGAACTACAGGTACGCGCTACCAGGTCCGGCTAATTTTTTTTGATTTATTGTAGAGATGAGGTCTCGCCAAGTTGCCCAGGCGGGTCTCGAACCCACGGGTTCAGGCAATCCACTCACCTCAGCCTCCCACAGCACGGGATTACAGACTGAGCCACCGAACCCGGCTAGGATGGTTTCTTCCACAGAAATTGATAGCTTTCATTAAAAAAAAAAAAAGAGGCTCAGAGAATTTAAGTAATTTCTTTAGGGTCACAAAATAGGTAAATTGTGGATCAGGATTTAAAACAAGATCTCTGTAATTTAAAACTGTGAGCCACAATGTTTAAATAATAGAAAAATGAAGAGACATTTTTTTCTCACCAGAAAAGACCATATAGCTTCCTTTTGTGGTAAACAGAAGGACATACAAATATCTTTATCTTATGCCTTGGATCAGAGACCCTACTGACTCCCATTTCAGAGCTTTGTACAAAAAAACACTCTGGATAGGCTCTGATGTTTCCTCTTTGTAAGCAGTATCTTCTGAATGGCAACCATCTAATTCATATCTGCTCTATTAAACAGGTGGCAACTAAGCCCTAAACAGGTATTTGACACACTTCTTAACTAAAAAAAAGGTCAATTATTTTTGAGAAATTAAAGTTTCATCATATTTTAGGGAAAGATAGAGAACTCACATCATTAAAAATTTGAATTTAATGGCCCCAAATTTATATATTCACACTTAACTTTGTGACACAAATTTATTTTGAAGGAGAATTTGAGGGATGCATGTTGAGACTGTAAGGCCCATGGACAATTCTATACAGTAAAACAAAAATAAATGGCTTTCAGAAAAAACATATATGAATGGCCAGAAGCACAAGAAGAGATATTGATTAAACATCTGGGAGATGCAAATAAAAATAACAATAAGATACAATTATGTATTAACCAAAATGGCAGAAGTTAAAAATACGAAATGTTGACTATTGGAGCAACTGGAATTCTCATATATTATTGGTGGGAGTGAAACATCATACAACCAGAAACACCTAGCGATTTCTTTAAAAATAAAATACACCTAAACTTATGATCCAGCATTCTACTCTTAGGAATGTATAGTAGAGAAATAAAAACAAATGTTTACAGAAAGTATTGTACCAGAATATTAATGTAAATTTTATTCATAATAGCCAGAAACTGGAAACAACCTAGGTTTCTGTCACTAGGAAAATGAGTAAACACGTGGTTTTATAGTCAAAAGACATAATACTCCTATGATGGTCATGGATAGATGACATTAAACTTTCTGCTAAGGGAGGCATAGCTCACCAACAACCCCAGCTGCTGCCCTTCTGGATTCATCCTTATGCATCTTATGCCTCCTTCTCATAGATGACTGAACTTGGCAATATAATAATAGAAATTTTAGTGTCAGAACAATATGGCAATCTGAAGATCCTCCCTACTTATTCTGATTCCCTTTTTTTTTTCCTTTATTGGCATTTCCATCAACAAATTTGTTATAAATCTGATCCTATCTTTCATATTCTTCTTAGGGGGTTCAGACAAACACAATTGCTCATTGAGAAAAAGAAATGAAAAACACCATGAATAAATTTCTTAAAATCATTATGCAGATTGAAGAACATAGACTCAAAAAATAATATATGATTCTATGTATATAAAATTCTAGAGCAGGTAAAACTAATTTATAGCTAGATCAGAAAAACGGTTGCCTCAAAATTTAGGGAGAGGCACTGAGTGGGAAGGGACATGAGAGAACATTATGATGATGATATTGTTCAATATTTTGATAAAGATTTGTGTTGCACAAAACTCACCTACTTAAGTAGGTTAAGATTTGTAGGCTTAAGATTTGTAGGCTTAAGATTTGTACATTTAATCATATTAACACTTTACCACAAAGCAAGAACTGTAAACAAATACTGAACTCTAGTTATATACATGCTGAAATAGCTGGAGAGAAGTATACTAATTTCTGCAACTTATTTTAAGTTTCGTCAAAAAAAGCAAGAATGCCTAGATGGATAGGTAAATGATAATAATAGGGTCTATCCTACATTAAGGTAGACTCTAAGGGAAAATCTATGGGTATTTATGCTAACATCCTTTGAAACATTTGGTATGTTTAAAATTTTTCATAGCAAATCCCAGAACATTACAGCTTAAAAAAAATAAAACCCTATGCACTTCAAGAGCACAGGTACAAAAAGAATGAAGAAATATAACGGTATCAGACTATAAGTTAGAAGATAATGTAAAGATAAAATAAAGGTATTTTCAGACATTAAGGTTCTTCGAAAAATTGCCTATTCTAAGTCATACAAAAGTATAAGCTAAGAATTGAGAAGCTGTGGTTTACAGGAAATAGAGCTTCAATATAGAAGTAAAGTAAGGGGACTCCCAACTTTGATGTGATAAGAAGCTCCAGGAAGACAGTTTTGTAATAGGTCATAATAGCAAATATTGTAGGAGGACAAAGAACTCAAAAAAATAAGATTTTTTCAGGAAAAAAATTAGACCAATAAGTTATTATTTGTTGTGCTTGACTTATGACTTTATTGTAAGGAGTTACACAGATCAATAGAAGAATTTGGCAATTATTAGTAATAAGTACTTGCATAAATAAAATAAGCAAACAAAGAGAATTTACTATAAACTCCAAACAAAACAAAAAAACTTTATAAGAAGTAGAATATCACTACACTAAAAACTCAGCTGTTGACAATATTAATGTACTCACAGGAATGTAGACATTCAGTAGTAACATAGCCAACAATTTTGCCATGACTATATTGAAATTACTGAGAGATGTGAGATGGACATCATGGGCACTGTTGTATTGTTGATGAGGAAAAACTAAACACATATCTTTCATAATTGGAAGAGATTTCCCATTTGAAATCAAGAGATTTCCAATTAAGTCTAAAATTTAAAAACCAAGGAAGCAGAAAGGCTGCTTATTTAGAAATACAGCAAAAAAGAGAGCTAAAAATTGAAAGTCATCTATTTCCCCAAGAGTAGAAATTGAGGGTAGGGGATGTGTGCAGGAGCTGCTGTCATACGTTTTATTTCACTTCTACAAGTGTTTATATGCATTTGTTTTCATAAAAATTATAACATAATTTAAATATTTTTTCTATCTAGAGCAATTATAGGTATAGTGAGGATTTATTTTTCCACACCCCATTCATTGAGATGCCAGACATTCTTTGGTATATCAAAAAGGAAGGAATGCAAAAACTTCAGAAAATGGTAGACTACAGAGGATTTAAAAGTGCAAACTGTATAACCCACTCTGCATTCCCTGGGAGGGTCCAGAATGTACTTCCTTCACCAACGTTGGTAACGTATATTAATGAGAATAGCACCATCATCTTAAAAAGGTGTTTTCATGCCGGGCTTGGTGACTCAGCCTGTGATCCCGCGCTTTGGAAGGCCGAGGTGAGTGAATTGCCTGAGCCCACGGGTTCGAGACCTGCCTGGGCAACTTGGCGAGCCCTCATCTCTACAATAAATAAATAAAAAAAATTAGTCAGGTGTGGTAGCGCACGCCTGTAGTTCCAGCTACTTGGAAGGCTGAGGCAGAAGGATCGCCGGAGCCCAGCAGGTCAAGGCTGTGGTGGCTGGGAGTGTGCCACTGTACTCCAGTCTGGGCGACAGAGTGAGACTCCAACTCAAAAAAAAAGGTGTTTTCACGATTTTTCTACTAGGGATGCTAATGGGAGGTACTTCCAGTGGATCAGATTTCCTGATTTCAGTAAAATGTCCATGATATGGTATTTAATCCACAGAGGGAGAGGAGGCATGGTTACCATAGTAATCAGAATATTCTAATCAAGGTATTTTTGACAATGATTAATCAATCATGCAATCTATGAGATTTAAATAGAAGGACAATCCACTAAAGTCTAATTTGTATAAGTGAAAACACTTGAAGAAGAAAAAACGTTTGGGATCTGGTAAAGAATAGCACCAAATTGATATTTAATGATTTTACATATTTATGGGGTACATATATTTTGATGCATGCAATGTGTGATGATCAGATAATGTTATTTGGGATATCCATCTACTTGAATATTGATTATTATTCTTTGGGGAACATTTGAAACCTTATCTTCTAGGTATTTTGAATATGCAGCAAATGATTGTAAACTATAGTCATCCTACCATGCTAGTGAACACTAGAATGTATTCCTTCTATATATTGTATGTTGTACCCATTAACAAATCTTTCTTCATCCCCTCCCCTCACCTAAACCCTATTCAGCCTCTGGTGGATATCATCCTACTCTCTATCTCAAAAGAAGACATGCAAATTGTTAACAGGTATATAGAAAAATATTAAATATCACTAATTATTAGGTAAATGCACATCAAAACCACAATAAGTTATCTCACCACAGTTAGAATGACTATTATCAAAAAGACAAAAATTAGCAAATGCTGGCTAGGATCTAAATAAAAGGGAACTTGTTGGCAGAAATGTAATACAGCCATTAAGGAAAAAAGTATAGAGGTTTCTCAAAAATTTCAAAATAGAATGACCATATAGTCCAGCAATCCCACTACTAAGTATTTACTTAAAGGAAAGAAAATCAGTATATCAATGGTACTAGCACCTCCATGTTTGTGGCAGCATATTCATAATAGCCAAGATATGAAATCAATTTAAGTGTCCATCAATGGATGAATGGATAAAGAAAATGTGGTATACATATATATATATGTACATAAAATTGTGAGAAACTGGTAAAGAAGAGATGCATTAACAGAGATAAAAGCTAGGATTCTGGATTTAGAATACTGGGTTTAAATTCTGGATCTACCACTTACTAACTGTGTGACTTTTAGCATTTATCAGATTATGTTATAAAGAAAGAAAAATACCAAGTGTTTAGAGAAATAGGACACTGTCCAGGAGGCAACACTAATTCCTGAGAATGCAAGATTCTAGTGCTATCCACCAGTACTCATAGAATGAAATTTAATGGGCACTTCGTCTGCCTCAAGGGAAGTCAAGTCATAATATCCTCTACAACATTGCTCTAGACCACATTTACATTAGAAATGACTAATGGATATAATAGTTTTGTCATATTCCCTTCATGTAGAGTCAACTGGTCTTACACAGAGGTAGAATGGGCAAGTGAAAATGGATTTAAGTTATCATATAGAATAAATACCTTGAAGAGTCAGGATCTGATTCAGTAAATGTAGTGACTGTTCTGAACCTGCAAGTAGTGATTCTGTTTTTCCCCAAACCAAATTATATTAGAGGACCAAAAGGCTAAGGTGCTATTTACCTCATTATCTGCAGATGCTATATCATATATGGTGCTATTACCTAATTACTAATTACACATTGCAAAATGTTGCTTTCCGTCCCACCTTATCACCTCCACATTCTACTGGTGTGGAGATTATAGAAAAAGAGAAATGTTTTTAACATTTGGTAGAATTGAACTGCCACTCAGCTGTTTCATACTCAATGCCACTGTGAAGATGGGATGGGGGAAGAAAGGGAAAAGTGCTAAAAAGCCTGATTTGATTGATTCTAATTCTCAAGGAAAAACAGGATTGTTGCTGTACAATGGGGGCAGGGACGAGAATAAACAGAGCACCTTCTCATATTACCATGTCCAGTGCTAAAAGTTAATCAAAGACTCTGGCAATCTATTCAGGCAGAACCACCAAAAGCTTAGATTCCTCAGGAATGAAGGTTTGAGTGACCCCACTGGGTAAAGAATCCCAGCCAGCTGAGGTGCTAGCAGAGGGCAAAGCAAACAGAAATGTTTGGTGGAGGAAAAAAGTCATAAATACCAGCGACAGCCTCATGGTCAGTTGCAGAAACAAAGACTAAAGCCTCTACCTAGTTTTCCTTTCTTGTTGAGTCATGGCTGTACTTACACATTTTAATTAAGTTCCTTTGTCCTGGGAACTTGGGGAAGTAGTTGTGGTAGTAATTAATGATGTAATGCATGTCCGTCGGTGGCCAAATACTGAAGTAGGTTTGTGTAGAAGTAAGGAAAATGGACATCCCTCTGAGATTCTAGATTTGGAGCCTAACTCGCTTTGGATTTTCTCACTTGGGAAAGAAAAAAGTGCATTACAAGTTGTATGGGGATCATTATGTTAGGTTAAGTCTTTTTTTTTTTTTTTTTTGACTCGGTGTCTCACTCTGACACCCAGGCTGGATTGCAGGGGCACACTCACGGCCACCCCAGCGTTGACCTGCTGTTCCAGCAATCCTTCTTCCTCAGCCCTCCGTGAAGCCAGAACTACCGGTGCGCACTACCATGCCCGGCTTATTTATTTGTTTGTTTGTTTGTTTGTTTGTTTGTTTGTTTTAGAGGCGAGGCCTTGCCAAATTGTACAGTCTGGTACCGAACCCTCAGGCTCAGGCAATCTACTCACCTGGGCCTCCCAAAGTACTGAGTTCGGCCCAGGTGTTTTTTAATGTAAACACATGGAGAAGGAAAAATAGTTTTCCAAAAAGGTAAAATACAGTGAATAGTTGTCATTTGTTGGCCGCACAAACCTCTTCCTACTGGGGAGAAATCCCCCCCCTTATGGGACCTTGGAGAGAGGCACAGCCCACCTTTTTTGATGAAGGCTAAAGGAGACCAAGCATGCCCTGTCCACATGGCATGAGCAGGTGCCTCACCTCACTCAGTCCCTAGCTTCCCTTTCTTAGCTTTTGTACCTTCATCAAGTGATGCAGAAATGAAGGAACACTTTATGGTGCTGTGTTCAGCAACATGGATGGGTAGTGACAGTGGGTGTTAGTGGCTTAACCATCCCAGTGTTATCATCAGGGGAAATAAGGCCAGCAGTAGTGTCCAAACCAGAGCATTTCTGAGTTGGTACTTTTCCTGTATTTCCACTTTTTGTCTTCCCCTACTTTTCTACTTCATATTATTCCAATAAATTCCTTCTCCTTAGACTTTTCTTACCCTCAATTGCAACAAAGAGCCAAGTGAGACAAAACTATTTTCACTACTTCAAAAGAAAAACAGTCACTTTGTTGGAGCTAGCCCATCTGAAAGTAGGAAGGGAAGAAAATATGACTTTGTTGAAGAGGCTTTTTCTGCCTGTAGCCAGGAATCAAATATGTCAGAAAATCAGGTGATACTGAGTCCATTACTCTGCCTCAAGCCACCATAAGTGAAAAAAAAAAAAAAAAGGCGGAGGAGAAACATCACAGGATTTACGACTAAGACCTGGAAAAGCCTGACCCCAAGCCCACCAAGCACCAACTCTTGCGTATGCTCTGTTTGTCAAAAGTGTCAACTAACTAAGCACAAGTTTTATATACAATTTCAGGGATTCATGACCCCCAGAAGACCATTCCTACCTGAGATGCCCCAAAACAATTAGAAGAGTTATTCAATAGAAGTTAATTAAGTGCAGGGATGGAACCACCAATGGAGTCCCAACTACTAATTAAACTAATTGATTTTTAAATAATTGATTTTTGAAAACAGTACGGAATTGAGCATTACATTTAGCAAGAAAATGAAGAAAAAAATCTATAGACTGCAATTTCAGAAGTCAAGACTCCAACTCAAGAGCTGTACAAGCATACCACATAAATATCTTTTCTTTGGAATTCAGTAACTATACATAAAAGGAAGTTTTGTTAATGAGTGTATTCAATCTTTTTTATTTAGTCATTTTTAAAATATCCCCTTACCTTTTGCAATATCCAAATGAAGCTTTTGTCTTTTCCTCTTCCAGCTTTTTTGTTTGTTTGTTTCAAATGGACCAGTGCCCAGCATTGCTGAAGGGAGAATTTCTCCTCTGGAGTCAATGGCTTCTATAGAGACTGATAATTCAAGTTTTCTCTGTTAATCTAAATCTAGCACCAGAACTAAAGATTTGTTCCTGGCCAGCTATCTCCTCTGAGCCAGATTCAACTGAATTCATTGGAAGGTGCAGTGCTAAAACAAGGCAGCATGGTACCAAATGTAATCTCCATCTCAGAAGTCCCTCATGAGCCCTGACTATCTCTCATACTCCTTCTCTCAATAATAGACAGTACAATTAGCCAGGTCCCCAAAAACGAAGTATTCAAACTTGACCTGGATTCCTACCTTCCTCTTTCTTGCTATGCCTCTGAAAACTGTCTATTACTCTCCATTCCTTTGGACAGAATCATCACAAGGATTGCAGCAGTAGTCTCTCAAATCCTGATGAAGCTTGAGGCTTTCTCTTCCCACAAATTCTGCACAGTACACTTTTTAGAATCATTCTTCTGCTTAAAATGATTCTTAGGAAGAAGAATTCTTAGCATATTTGTAAGTTCATATAGGATTTTCTCCTCTCCTGCTGATACAGTCTAATTTTTAGCACTTTTTGCCTTGCAATTCCATTTGTATTTTCCAAAATGTTAGTGTTTTCTTGTTCCTGAGGTTTTGTGAGGGGGAGAGGAGGGGACTTTGTTTAAATGTCTTTCTCTCCATTCATTTATCCCCCTAATTAAATCTATTCCAGCTTCTAACCTCAGCTCAGATATTGCCTCCACCAGAAGCCTCTCTGATTGCCCAAACTTCAGCACTGTGTATGCAACTTCATAAAGGCTTTCACCACTTGGCATTTTCCTTTTTGTCAGTATCCCCAAAGCAGTTGCCTCTGTGCTCTTCAGTATCAAACTACCTAGTGTTCGGTCAACAATAGATAGCTACTGAATGAATGAACGATTTATAACCTCGGATGTTTTTTATTATTATTTCCCCCTTCATAAGTAGGCATATTCTGTAGGCAACAAGATGTTCTTCGGCTTTGTTTGACGAAGTTGATTCCTGATCCCTTGGCTTTGAGTTTTATTTCTGTACTAAAACAATGTTTGTTGAAAAAAAAATGCCAAAAGTAGCCAAGCAAAACTATGAGAAAAAATTATTGTTGAATATAGAAGATAGGACTACAAAATGTTGAAATTGTGCTTTGTTATCTGCTACTAAAGAAGTAATTATCTACCACTTTTGCAAAGGATGGACCTTGCTTGGCACACAAGAGCTATAACATCCTGCCAAACCCAGGGTTTATATGTATTAGACTATGTACACAGACATTCAGTATAGGTTTTTGCAGGAAAGTTCCTTGTTTTATCTGGTTTTACTAGAAACCTAAAAATTCACATTTATCAGTCCCTAACTGACCAAACATTTCACGTTAGAAATTTTAATCCTATATTTTTTTGCTTAAAATGGAAGCCTACACTCATACACTATTGCAAAGAGAAATTCACATTTGAGTTAAAAATGCAAGGCCTTCAAAACTGTCTTCTATGAGAATTCTCCTATTAGGTAGAAATTAAAAATTGCAGTGACTATTCTTTTTTTCTGAGATTTGGTTAGAAAAATTATGCAACTGAAGAACATGAAACATCACCAAATTCCATTTTATAAGATTGTTACTGGAAAATATACTTAAGAACTGTCAATTCTTCTGTATGCTTTTGCTTGCAAGATGTGAAAAGGAAAGAATAATAATGGTGCTAAACAAATACATACTTAAAATATACTTGACAGAAGTAATAAAATACCCCCTCACAGTGGCTCATGCCTGTAATCCCAACACTTTGGGAAGTAAAGGCAAGAATATTGCCTGAGCCGAGGGGTTGGAGACTAGCCTAGGCAACTTGTTGAGACCTCATCTCTAAAATAAATCAAAAAATTAGCCAGGTGTGCTAATTAGAAGGCTGAGGCAGATAGATAACCTGCCCAGCAGGTTAAGGCTGTGATGGCTGTGAATGTAGCACTGTACTCCAGCCTGTGTGTTAGAATGAGACTATGACTCAAAAAAAAAAAAAAAAAATTATAAGATACAACAGGATTGTTTGAATTCTGGGCTGGACTCCTTTCATTTATTAAGGGGATGAGATAAGAAATATTTGGAGTTCTGTTTAGAATTGTTATAGAAACACTATAGCAACAGAAATTCTTCTAATATGTACATTTGTATAACAACATAGTTTTCTCTTCCCTATATTTTGTATACTATGAGGAAGTAAGTGAAAACTTTGTCTGAAAAATTGTGTGTCCATGTTTCTCCACTAAATCTTACCTTTTGATTTTATAAAACTTTTAATAATTAAGAAAGATGTGCTATTAGGAAAATCACATATTTTTTTAAATTTCAACATAGAAAGTTAGGAAATTATTAACACAAACATTTGAATCACAATATTATGAAAGCCTTTTTAATGGTCAAATCTTATAGTTAGTACTTTGCATTTTTAAAAAAGGTGTACATTAAAAACTGCACTTGTCTTTCAAAGTCCAGTAGTTGCATAACTTTTCATGAGTGTTAATATGAATTAAGAGAAGATTCTGAAAAGAGGTTTCCTAAAGTGTTTTTATTGTTTATGTTTTATTTGAAACTAAAAAGAAAGTAATATTCTCCATGAACCAATGAGCAATGAGTAAAACGTTTAATGAGAAATCCATTAGTTGTTAATATTGGGAAGTCCTAAATTCTAATTTCTGCCTTATCTCTCTGTTATGATCCTATTATTCAAAACTGGGGAGAGGGTTTTGATTGATAAAGGCCTTTATGAAATCATCAAGCAGCAGTAAGCAGGATGTGAGGATATGCTGTGATTTCCCTTGTGTCCTACATTATAATTCCTTTATTATGATACCAGATTGGTAGTGAGTATGAGAGTGCAGGTGCATCTGATGTTTATGCATTTTGATACCATCAGTGCATTAAAAGACATTGTGGTTTGCCCCGTCTGGAGGAAGTTAACAATTCACACAGAAGTTTCATATTACATATCTTAGGTTGATCACTCTTAGGTGACTCAGTTGAGTGCTGAAGTTTTTGTAAAAGATCTCAGTTGCCTGTAACTGAGCATAAAAAGACTTCCCAAAGACTACTGCTATATTTGGTCCATTGAACAAACACTTTTTAAAAGAAAAGACAATGATAATCTTTCAGACGTAATTGTTCTAGATAGCTTAACTGAAAAGAAAAAAAGAAAGAGAAAAGAAATAATAGTTGATTATTTGTCTCAGGTGTTGTCTAAACAAAGGTGTGAGAGTTAATCTTGTGTGAAGTAATACTGTATGACAGTTCCAATTTATACACAGGTGACAAAATTATCACACAGAAGATAAGATACAAAGTCTTCATAGTGTTTATTTTACAACATTGAAAAACTAGTGTTTTAAACAGAAGATTTTCAGTACCAGGAAAATAAATCCTGAGCATTTCCTTTAACTCTCTGATGAAGCTATCACATTTCTTCCACTCTTGTGTAGCACTAGAGAAAAACATACAGGATCTGTGGTTGTGCATGTTGTGCTGGCACATGCTATTCCTTCTAAGATCCATGTAAGGCTTCTATAGTATCTTACTTTCAGTACTGTGATCACTTCTCTGCCTCCACCTCACCATTTTCTCTGATTACTCAATGAAAAAAATGTGTTTATTCAAATTCCACCCTTGCAGACCCATCTTAATAAATGGAGCAAGCATCATTTTATTTACTAAATAGATATGGAGTGATATAAAGACCTGCAAATGTACCTATGGCAGGCAGTGTGGCACAATAGAAGGAACACAGACCTCATGATAGTTTTATTCTAATCAATTTCATTATTTCTTAGTTATGTATGAAAGTAGGATTACTGCTAATTTGCAGTCATTTTTACCCATCCTATTCATTTCCAATTCCTCAGAACTACTGTTCCAACTACTGAACTCTATCCTCAAACTCATTCTTCCCCAATCCTATGACTCTCAATATATGACAATGTCTTTACCTAACTGAAACAAAGCAAAACAAAACAAAAAGCAAAAATAGAGGCACCAGGAATAACCTTAAATTATTTTTACAGAACCTTCAATTGAATACAACTTTCCCCCATACATATCATAGTAATATGTATGTATACATGGAATTAAGTGTGAGTTTTGGGTTCATAGCCTCTTTGAAATATTAGTTTTTACTCAATGATTTATAGTAGAAAAGATTTGAATTGTTGAACTTTTAAAAGTTACACAAACTTGTACAAGTAATATCAACAAAGTGGATTAATGGCAACCAATCATGTTTTTTTCTGGAAGCCTAAAGCATAGATAGCTTTTATTAAAGTACTTAATCATCTTCCATATGATGGTTGACTGAACACATCACATAACTTCATCTCTCTGCAAAAAAGCCTATAAGAAGGAGCAGACCCAGGGCTTTGGGAGTTGATCTGAAAATCCAAGCTGAGGTGTACCAGATGACCACCTGGAGATGCAGAGGATGAACGGTTTCAAGCCCTGAACACCTAAAGTGAGGTTGGGAGAATGTCTTTGGACACAGAGGAAGTAAGAGAAAATGACAGCTTTTCTTCCCTTCCTTATATGGACATCCACAACCTCAGTCAAAACAAAGACAAAGCATACTAAAACATCTGGGACATGAAGAAAGTAGTGCTGAGAGGGAATTTTATAACATTGCACACATGTATCAAGAAAATAGAAAGAATTCAAGTAAACAGTCTAATGTTGCACCTAAGGGAGCTAGAAAGACAAGAGAAATCCAATACTAGAATTAATATAAAAATGGAAATTATTAAAATAAAGACACAGTTGAACAAAATCAAATAAAAAAATTTATACAAAGAATCAACAAGACGAAAAGCTTGTTCTTTGAAAGGGTAAAAAAGATTGACAGACCCCTGTCCATATTAAAGAGAGGGAGACAAAGACAGAGAGAGAGAGAGAGAGAGAGAGAGAGAGAGAGAGAGGTCAAATATACACAATGAGAAATGAAAAAGACCTGACCCAGAAGAAATACAAAAAATTTTCAGAGATTACCACAAATACCCATATGCAAATAAAAACTAGAAAATTTAAAGGAGATGGAGGAATTCCTAGCATCACACAACCTCCCAAGATTGGAACAGGAAGAAATTGAAACTCTAAACAGACCATTAACAATCCAAGAAATCTACTTAGTAATAAGAATCTTCCCTGCTAAAAAAAAGACCTAAGCCAGATGATTTCTCAGCTGAATCTACAAGACATACAAGGAAGAACTGATGTAAGTCTTAATGAAAGTATTCCAGGAAATCACGAAGAAAAGAATTCTCCCTAGCTCATTCTATGAGGCTGATATCATCCTGATATTTCAAAATGGCAAAGACTCAACAAGGAAAGAAAACTACAAGGCAACTTTCCTGATGAACACAGGTGAAGAAATTATCAGCCACGTTCTAGAAAATTACATCCAACAGCACATTTTAAGGATCATCCATCATGACCAAGTGGGCTTCATTTCTGGGATTCAAGACTGATTCAACATATGTAAGTCAATAAATGTAATCCATCACGTAAACAGATGTAAAACAAAGAACCACATGATTATCTCATTAGACACAGAAAAAGCATTTGATAAACTGCAGCAATACTTTCTTGATAAAAACCCTCAAACACCTAGGCACCAAAGGAATATTCCTCAAAATAATAAGAGTCATCTATGACAAACCTGCAGTCAATGTTACACTTATTGAGCAGAAGTCGAAAGCACTTCCTATAAGAACTGGAACAAGAAAAGAATGCCTGCTCTCACCTCTCCTAATTAACATACTACTGAAAGCCCTAACCAGAACAACTAGGCAGGAGAAAGAAACCAGAGGTATTCAAATAGGAAAGAGAAAGTCAAATTATCCCTCTTTGCAGATGATATGATTCTATACCTAAGAAAACCTAGAAAGTCTGTCAAAAACCACCTTGCATTGATAAACGACTTCTGTAGTCTTTTTTTTTCTTTATTATTTTAAAGATGTGGGGTACTATTCAGGGTTAGGTATAAAAATGTTTATTATACCCTTATTGATAAGGTGTGCCCCCCTCCCCTGGCAGTTTTCCACTACTGTCAATCCTATGTGCCACCCCTCCCCTGGCAGTTTCCCACTACTGCCAATCCTTTTCTTATAGTATTATCATAATTGGTCAAAGCCCGCTTATGAGTGAGAATATTTAGTACTCTGTTCTTTGTTTCGGTGATAGATCATTGAGTATGATAGACTCTAAATCCATCCAAGATGCTGCAAAGTCCATATGTTTGTCCTTATTTATGGCTGCATAGTATTCCATTGTGTATATGTACCACATTTTTTTAGCCAGTCCAGTTTCTATGGGCAGCACAGTTGGTTCTGTTTTTAGTATTGTGAATAGTGCTACAAAAGACACACACGTGCAGTTATCTTTTGGGTAGAATCATTTGAGTTCTTCTGGGTGTATTTCCAATAGGGAGATTGCTGGATCATATGGAAGGTCAACTTCTAGTTCTTTCAGAAATCGCCACACTGTTTTCCAAAAAGGATGCACTAGTTTGCATTCCCACCAGCAATATGGAAGCATTCCTTTTTCTCCGCCTCCTTGCCAGCACCTGTTGTTGTTTGTTTTATTAATGATGGGCATTCCTACTGGGGTTAGGTGGTATCTCAGTGTGGTTTTGATTTGCATTTCTCTGATGATTAATGAGGTGGAGCACTTGTTCATGTGTCTGTTGGCTACCCATGCATCTTTTTTCAAGAAGTGTCTATTCACGACTTTTGCTCATTTTTAATGGGACTGTTTTCTTTTTCCTTTCGGCATGTTTGAGTTCCTTGTAGATGTTAGGCCTTGTCAAATATACAGTTGGCAAATATTTTTTCCCAGTCTGAGGGCTGTCTCCCTTCTCTCTTGTTGGTTTCTTTGGCTTTGCAGAAGTTTGTCAGTTTGATGAGGTCCCACTTGTCTATCTTATCTCTTATAGCATGGGCCATTGGGGTTTTGATCAGGAGTTGATTGTCATTTCCAATTTCCATAAGGATATCTCCCGTATTTTTAAGATTCTTATAGTTTGAGGTTTTATACTTAGGTCTTTGATTCATTTAGAGTTGGTTTTGCGTATAGTGATAGATAGAGTTCCTGTTTGAATCTTCTGCACGTGGTTAGCCAGTTTTTCCAGAACCATTTACTGAATAAGTTCTCTATTCCCAGTGGTTGTTTTTGGAGGCGTTTGTCAAAGATGAGTTGGTTGAGAAATTGAGGATTTGTTTCTGGAATCTCTAACCTGTTCCATTGGTCCATATGCCTGTTCTTGTACCAATAGCAGGCTGTTTTGATTATTGTAGACTTACAGTAAAGTTTGAAGTCTGGAAGTGTGACACCTCCTGTTTTGTTTCTTTTGCTAAGAATTGGTTTGGCTATTCATGGTCATTTATGTTTCCATATTAATTTCTGCATTGTCATTTCCAAGTCTGAGAAGAATGATGCTGGTAATTTAATGGGTATTTGATAAAAACTTGAGACATGAATCAACATGCAAAAAAACAATCACTTTTCTATACACCAACAGCAGACAGGCTGAGAACCAAATAAAAACACAATCTCATTTACAATAGCCACAAATTTAAAAAATATACCTCAGCATCCATCTAACCAAATAAATGAAAGACCTTTAGTGAGAGAATGATAAAACATTGCTCAAAAGAATCAAGTATGAAACAAACAAATGGAAGAAAAGCCCATGCTCATGGATTGGAAGAATCAAAACTATCAAGATGTCCATTCTATTTAAGGTAATCTACAGACACAACACAATCTTTATTAAAATACCAGCATAATTTTCATAGATGTGGAAAAGAAAATACAGAAATTCACATGGAGGCAAAAGAACTTGAATGGCTTAGTGCTCCTCAGCAAAAAGAACAAGCCTGGAGGCATCACACTTCCAGACCTGAAACTTTACTACAATGCTACTATAACTAAGACAGCATGGTACTGGTACAAAATCAGACACAAAGTCCATTGGACAGGACAGAGAATCTGGAAGTAAAACCATAAATCTTCAACCAATTCATCATAACAAAGTCGACGACAACAAACATTGGTAAAAAGAAATCCTATTTAGCAAATGGTGCTAGGAAAACAGACCAACCACATGCAAAAGAATGAAACTGGGCTCCTGTTTATCACCATATACAAAAACTAACTCAGAATGGATGAAGGACTTAAATGTGAAAGCCCACATTATAAAAAATTTTAGAAGAAGATGTAGGGAACACCCTCCTGGACATTGAAGTAGGCAATGAATTCATGACCAAGTCCTCAAAAACAAATGCAGCAAAAGCTAAGATTGATAGGTGGGATTTTATCACGCTAAAAAGTTTTTGCACAGCAAAATAAACCATCAAGAGAGTAAAAAGACAAGCCATAGAATGGGAAAAAATAGTTATAAACTATGCCTCCAAAAAACACCTACCATCCAAGATCTACAAGGAACTCTAATGTATCAACAGGAAAAAACAAACAACCCCATTAAAAAGTTGACAATGTACATCCCAACACACTTCTCAAAGAAAGACATCCAAGCAACCAAGAAACATATGAAAAAATGCTCAACTTCACTAATCATCAGATAAATGCAAATCAAAACTACATGAGATACCACCTCATACTGGTCATCATGACTATCACTTTTAAAAAAGGTGTTGGCAAGGCAATGGAGAAAAGGGAAAGCTTCTGCACTGCTGGTGGAAATGTAGGCCAATCTAACCTTTGTGGAAAGCAGTGTGGTGTTTTCTCAAAGAACTAAAGATTGAGCTATCATATAATCCAGCAATCCCACTTCTGGGAATATACACAGAGGTACATAAATCACTCCACCAAAAGGATGCCTGCATACAGATGTTCATCGTGGCACTGTTCACAATAGCAAACACATGAAACCAACTCAGATGAAAGTGGACTGCATAAAGAAAGTGTGGCACATATACAAGAGGAATACTACAGAGCCATAAAGAAGAACAAAATCACGTCCTTTGCAGCAACATGGATGTAGCTGGAGACAATCGTTCTAAGTGAAATATCCCACAGAAACAAAAAACCTGAATCCTGCATGTTCTCACTCATAAGTGGGCCCTAAACATTAGGCATGTGAGCATAGAGGTGACAGCAACTGACACTGGGCACTACTAGAAGGGAGAGAGAGATGGAAGGGTATGGGACAAACAACCATACACTGGGTACCATGTCCACTATCAGGGAGAGAGAGGGCTTGTTAGAAGCCCAAACCTTACCTGCACACAATTTACTTAGGTAGCAAATCCTCCCATGTACCCACACAACTCTAAAATGAAAAATGAAAAAAAAATCTTCCATTCACTGAAACAAAACAGTTCTTAATGAAACTTTTTCACAGCCCCTATTTACTTATATGACATGGATACTTTGGGGGGCTTAGGGCACTCTTAAGAAAGAAATAAGTTCCAGTAAATTTTTCTTAATTGGGTATAGTAACTCTACAGTGTCAAACTTTTTATTCCCTGCAATGAAAAAGATCATGAGCCAAGATGGACAAGATGGTGACAGAGCTGGTTGGAAAGTGAGAGTCTCTGAAAAACAAATGTCCATAAAGACTGTCTGCATGAGTGGGTCTGTACCAGTGGATGGGTGAAAGTCTGCCTGAGAGGATACTTGGGTTCAAGCACCTGAGGCTCTCCCTAGAGGTGACTGCAACCCACCACTGCCCTGAAATCAGATCTGCCATTCATGGGGATCTCTTGGGAGGAGGCAGCAGAGATCAGCTACTCCTCAGCACATTGCACCTGGCCCATGCCTCCACCTGCAGCAGCAGATTGGGCATGTGGAGAAGGCACAGTGAGGAAATCTGGAACTGAGTCCCACCACCAGTGAGGAGATGCCAACTGCCACCAGTTTTTCTGTCCTGAGATGGGCTAGGACCTGCGTTGCCTTGCCTAGCTCTGTCCAGCCTCCAACCTGAGACCCAGAGGCTATCTCCACACCCCTCTGAGATTGACCACTGGACATGGAGAGACAGAAGCCTCTACCTCACGCTGGACTAGGCACAGACACATCTCATCTGAGTGGGAGAATTGGCAGCAGTGGCAGCAGCAGTAGTAGTAGCAAAATCGGGTGAGTCCAGATCTGATTCACCGTCCTCCCACAGCAGTCCACAGGGTGTCTGACCCATGCTGAGAGCAACCCTATCAGCCTCTGCTGAGAGTGGAGGGTACAGGCTGGAGATCAGAGCCGCTCCATAACACAGTGGCAGCCAAAAGCAGCAGCAGTGCTTGGAAAGGAGCCTGAAGTTCCAGAAACAGCCACAGAGGAAGCTCTTTGGTTTTTTTTCCTTTCTGTCTGTTTCTGTTTACATTTTTGTACTTGCTTTGTTTCTGTTCTTTTTTTAAATTTTTCATTTGTGTATGGGTATTTTTAGGGCAAGTACATCAACAGGTTTTTTTTGTTTGCTTGTATGTTTTTTTGTTATTGTTTCTTTCTTTGCAAATTCATTAGTTAGTGCACCTGTCTATTTTTGACTGTTTTCCCTCTTCTTCTTATTCTCTCTCCACCTTCCTTTCACCTCTTTTCTTCCTTCTTCTGTTCATTTCCTTTTTCTTATCTAGTTTTGCTTTCAGAGGGCAAACATACACTCCCACCACATGGACAGATTGTAAGGTGGCGGAAGGTGGGTTCTAGGAGACTACACACCTGTCAGCAGATACTATGATATGAAGATAGCTTCTGAACCACAGCCCCCTCTTAATCAAATCTCAAAACTGCAAAAAGCACAGTCCCCCAACCCCAGTCTGGCTTCAAAATTGAATCAATCCAGAATATCTACATATGGAAGAATAGGGGATTGAGCACACAGAAGTGAAAGCTAACCTCCCTATCACTAAACAACAGAATTAAAGGATGGGGGAAAGGAGGGGAGGAAAGCCTTCATAAATGAAAAAAAAAACCAACAGAAGAACACAGATCCCATTCAGAGTCCTGGGAAGAAGCAACAGAGAATACAGACTTCAGAACTCAAACAATGAAGAGCCTCCAGAATGACTGGTCTGAAACCACAAACCTAGATATCAAGTAGAGAGAATAAATAGAAATGAGTGACAAGAGGAAAGAAAGAAGGAGGTGAGAACTGAGATGATGACAATGAAGACTGCAGAATACAGTGAACAAAATAAATAACAAATTGATAAGCATGGAAAGCAGAATTAACCAAGTGGAAGAAAGAATCTCAAGTTTGAGGACCAAAATATGGAACTAACCCAAACTGTTAAAGCATAGAAAAGAAGTTTTAAAAGACAGAAAGAAGTCTTCAAGAGATGTGTGATTATATCAAGAGGTCAAACCTAAGATTAATTGGAATCTCTGAGGCAGATAGAAAGAGATCACACTGGAACAAACGTTCTATGAAATTATCCAAGAAAACTTCCTTCATCTCATCAGAAATGTGACCATTCAAACACAAGAGATTCAGAAAACCCCTGCAACAAATCAAATGAGAAGACCAACTCCTAGACACATAGTAATTCACTTACGCAAGGTAGGTATAAAAGAAAAAAATCCTAAAAACAGCAAGAGAGATAGGTCAGACTACTTACTAGGGAAGACCAATTGGAATAGCAGCAGACTTACCTACAGAAACACTGCAAGCTAGAAGAGACTGGAGCCCAATTTTTAAAGTTCTCAAAGATAAGTAATCTCAACAAAATTTCCTACCCCACAAGCTAAGCTTCATCAGTGATGGAGAATTCAAATCCTTCCCAAACATTTAATCCCTAAGAGTTTATGCCACCTCCAGACCAACTCTAAAAGAAACACTTAAGAAAATCTTAAACACAGAAGAAATTTAAAAAAAAAAAAAGAACAACGATGCCCTTCCCAAGAATGCAGGAAAAACATTGAAAACACACATAAATCAACATAAAAATCAAAAGAAAGTCAACAAAGAGATAAACAAACAACAACAAATCCTATAAGAATTTCATGATAGGGACAAACTATCACATCTCAATAATTAGCCTGAATGTGAATAGACTAAATGCCCCACTGAAAACAAACAGAATGGCAAACTTGATTTAAAAACAAAAAAACAAAAAAATGATGCAACAATATGATCTCTTCAGAAGACTCATCTCACCAGAAAGGACACTCACAGACTCAAAGTAAGAGAATGGAAAACAAACTTTCAGGCGAATGGAACACAAATGAAAGCAGGAGTTGTGATTACATATCAGATAAAATATACTTTAAGCTATCAAAAATTTAAAAAGATACAGAAGGTCATTACATAATGATAAAAAGTTCAACCCATCAACAAGAAATATTCATCCAAAACATATATGCACCCAGCATAGAAGCACCAACTTTTATAAATAAGCTTCTGGGTAAAATAAAAAAAGATATTGGCTCTAACACTATCATAGCTGGGGACTTAAATATCCCACTAACAAGCCTAGATTCATCATCAAGGCAAAAAATCAACAAGGAGATCTGGAACTTCAGCAAAACGCTTAAGACCAATAAAAAAAAAAAAAGACTTAATAGAGACCTACAGAATGCTCTACTCAATAACCATAGAATATACATTCTACTCATCACCACATGGAACATACTCTATGATCAACCACATCCTCAGCCATAAATCAAGCATAAAGAAATTTAATAACATAGAAATACTGCCATGCGCCTTGTCAGACCACAGTGAAATAAAAATAAATATCAACATCAACAAAGTTCCCCCACAACCCAAAAAGGCATGGACACTATAAAGCTTGATGCTGAACAACTCCTGGGTCAACACATAAATCAAAGCAGAAATTAAAAGATTCCTGGAAACCAATGAAAATGAAGAAACATCTTACCAACATCTCTGAGATGCCATGAAATCAGTACTAAGAGGGGAATTCATATCTCTATGAACACACATGAGAAAATGGAAACATCACAAGTTAACAGTCTAACAAATCACCTAAGAAAGCTGGAAAAGTAAGACCACCAAACTCTAACTTCAGCAGAAGAACCAAAATAAAAACTCAAATAAGGGAAAAAGAAGACAAAAATATAATTTTAAAAAATCAATGAACCAAAAATCTAGTTCTTTGAAAGAATAAACATGATTGATGAGCTCCTACCCAGATTGTCCAAGAAAAAGCTCAAATAAACACAATTAGAAATGCGAAAGATCTAGTCACAACTGACCTCAAAGAAATATAAAAAATTATCAGAGATTACTATGTACACTTTATGGAAACAAATTTGAAAACCTAAATGCAATGGGGGACTTTCTGACATCACACAGCCTCCCATAGTTGAAACAAGAAGAAATTGAGACCCCACATAGATCAATAACAACTAAGGAAATTGACTTCATCATAAGAAAACTACCTCCAAAAAAAATCCCTGGACCAGATGGCTTTCCAGCAGAATTCTACAAAGCATACAAGGAGGAGATGATACCAAACCTATTGAAAGTATTCCAGGCTGGGCTTTGTGGCTCAGCCTGTAATCCCAGTGCTTTGGGAGGCCGAGGTGAGTGGATTGCCTGAGCCCGCGGGTTCGAGACCTGCCTGGACAACTTGGCGAGACATCATCTCTACAATAAATCAAAAAATTAGCTGGGCATGGTAGCGCTTGCCTGTAGTTCCAGTTACTTGAAAGGCTGAGGCAGAAGGATTGCAGGAGCCCAGCAGGACAAGGCTGCAGTGGCCGGGAGCGTGCCACTGCACTCCAGTCTGGGCGATGGAGTGAGACTCCAACTAGAAAGAAAGAAAGAAAGAAAGAAAGAAAGAAAGAAAGAAAGAAAGAAAGAAAGAAAGTGTTCCAGGCAATCAGGAAAGACAGAACTCTCCTCAAATTATTTTATGAAGTTAACATCACACTGATACTCAAACAAGGTAGACATCCAACAAAGGAAGAACAATAGGTCAATATTCTTGATAAACATAGATGTTGAAATTCTAAAAAAAATCCTAGCAAACCACATCCAACAACACAGCTCAAAAATCAACTACTATGACCAAGCAGGGTTGGTTCAATATCCACAAGGCCATAAATGTAGTTAAATACATCAATAGATGTAAAAACAAGAACAACATGAGTATGCAACTTTAGACACAGACAGTTTTCGATGAAATCCAGCATCCCTTCTTGATAAAAACGCTTGAAGACCTAGGCATAAGTGGAACATACATCAAAATTGTAAAAGCCATCTATAATAAATCGAGCTAACATACTGCTAAAGAGAAATTGGAAACATTTCCCCTGAAAACCAAAACAAGACAAGGCTGCCCACTTTCGCCCCTCCTGTTCAACGTAGTGTTGGGTGTCCTAGCTATAGCAATCAGACAAGATAAGGAAATAAGGGTATCCATGTAGGAAAAGAGGAAGTTAAGTTATCCCTATTTGCAGATGACATGATTTTATAACTTGAAAACCCAAGAGAATCTGTAAAAAAGCTCCTTGGACTAATAAAGGACTTTGACAAAGTCTCAGGTATAGAATAAACTTGTGAAAGAGTCACATTCCTATAACCAACAATAAGCAGAAACCCAACTAACAATCCCATTCACAATAGCCACAAAACAAATAAAATACCTTGACATCTTCCTAACAAGAGACGTGAAATTCCTTTATAACGAAAGCTACAAAACACTGCTCCATGAAATCAAAAATGACACAGACAATGGAAAAATATTCCATGCTCACAGATTGGAAGAATCAACATTGTTAAGATGTCCATCCTACCCAAGACAATCTATGGATTTAATGCAATGCCCATTAAATTACCAGCATCATTCTTCTCAAACCTGGAAATGACAATAAAAAAGTTCATATGGACACATAAATGCCCACAAATAGTCAAAACAATCCTTAGCAAAAGAAACAATTAGGGCGGGATCACACTTCCAAACTTTAAACATTATTATAAGGCTGAAATAATCAAAACAGCCTGGTATTGATATAAGAACTGGCATATAGCCCAATGGAACAGGGTAGAGGTGCCAGAAGCAAAACTTCAATTTCTCAAGCAGCTCATCTTCAATAAAGCCTCCACTAAAAATAACTGGGAAGAGGCAAACTTATTCAGTAAATGGTGCTGGGAAAACTGACTGACCACATGCAGAAGATTAAAACAAGATCCCTACCTATCAACATACACAAAAATCAACTCCAAGTGGATCAAAGACCTAAATGTAAACCCTCAAACTATAAGAACCTTAGAAAATGCAAGAGACACGCTTATGGAAATTGGAACTGGCAACCAATTCCTGATCAAAACCCCCATGCCTATGCCATAAGAGATAAGATAGATAAGTGGGACCTCATCAAACTGAAAAGTTTCTGCAAAACAAAGGAAACCATCAAGAGAGCAGGGAGACAGCCCACAGAAGGGGTTAAAATATATCTGACAAAGGCCTAACATCCAGTATCTACAAGGAACTCAAATGTACGAAAAAGAAGAAAACAAGCAGCTCTATTAAAAAGTAGGTAAAAGATATGAATAGATATTTCTCAAAAGAAGGCATATGAGCAGCCAACATATACATGAAAAAATGCTCAGCCTCACTAATCATCAAAGAAATGTGAATTAAAACCACACTGAGATACCACCTATTCCCATCAGGTTGGCCATCATCGATAACTCAAAAAACAACAGAATCTGGAGAGAACACAGGGAAAAGGGAACACTTTTACACTATTGGTGGGAGTGTAAACTAGTACAATCTATGTGAAAAACAGTTTGGTGATAAAAGATCTAAAAATTGACCTTCCATATGACCCTGCAATCTCCCTTCTGGGAATTTACCCAGAGGAACTTAACTCACTCTACGAAAAACATATCTGCACACATATGTTTATTGTAGCTTTGTTCACAACAGCATAAACATGGAACCCACTGTGCTGCCTATTGAAAGAGACTGGATTTTTTTTAAATGTAGTACATATACATGATTGAATATTACGCAGCCTCAAAGAAAGACAAAATTATGAACTTCACAGCAACTTGGATGGACTTAGCGACTATAATACTGAGTGATCTATCACAGAAACAAAGAACTGAGTACCACATGTTCTCACTCCTGAACAATCAACATAAGAAAGGGATTGGCAGTAGTGGGAAACTGCTGGGAGAGCAAGGAGGCACACTTCATCAATAACGGTCCCTGATCTCAAACCAGGTGAAGTGAGGTCCAAACTTTACTTACACATTGATCATTTGTATATCTAACCCTAAATTGTACTCCACATCTTTAAAATAATAAAATACAATGAAATATAAAGATCAGGATAGATCTTTCAGAATGGTAGCTTCCAAATATTCACTCCACATAGATAATACCTATAAATCCATTTGTCACCAACACTCAAAGAAGCATGTTCTAATTTTCCTTTCTTGCTAGAAGCTCACAAGCTCACTGTATTAAACTTTTAAACTTGTGTACAGAAAACAGTTGAGGACTCACTTGAACTGTGGTGAGTTTCCTTTTATTGGCAATAACAGGATGTTGCTATTGATGCTTGAGAGTTCAGTTAGGAAAAAGATATGTTCTTTTAACTAATAAGAAACTTTCATATAGAAAAAAACTTGTGGGGTGCCACAATCTTCCATTCACTGAAAAAAATATTTCATGATGAAACTTTTACAAAGAAGGCTTCTGTGTACCTTTAAGGCATGGTTACCTTTTGGCCTTAAGGTACTCTTTGGAGAAAAAAAACATGTTCTAATGATTTTTTCTCAAATTGAGCCCAGTCATTCTTTACTGTGTCAAACTTTTTCATTCACTAAAATAAAACTATCAAAAAATATTGTCTAATTAAATAATCTAATTTAGCATGTTTAATACATGTTAAATGATTATAGAAGATATAAATTTGTCAGATTTCAAAACCATGTTAGTAAGAAATCTATCTCTATTTTACAAAAGAATATACCCTCTGTGATAAACATATAATCTCATCATGTCCTCAATCTTCATAATTGGACTTTTTAATATCAGTAGACATGGTAGGAACTCCAAGCTGGCCAAATCCAGGTGACAAATGTACAATATATATCATTATTATCAGAAAACAAACCCAAAAAAATGACCAATGAGGCACAACCACCATCAAATCAAAACGGACACTGGCTACTACAAAGTACCAATGTGTACAGCAGAATATCATCCATGGCTTTCATGTTAAACAACAAGGCCAACATGGTCATCCAAGTTTCAAGAATTGTTAAATTCACAGAGACTTCTCTCTTAAGTTCAGTAGTCACAGAGTTATAGAAATATAATTAATGAATTGTGAGGATTAACTAGATCTGTATAACCAATTATTCTAGACACCTAATTTTGGCCATTCACACTATGAAGTCACTGTCTCTGTTCCAATTCTTCACATTTGAGGCCCTTGAATAAAGACAAAGTCACACATCTTGATGATCTGTTGTAATACTACACATAACTTCTCTAGTCTTTCCTTTTAGCCTTCCCCAAAAAGCATTAGGTATTTCACATTGTGAAAAATAATGAAAAGACTTACCCAAATGTATTAGTTAACATTTGATACTAAGTTCTAGCTAACCTTAATTCCAGCAACCCATAAACTGACTGTGTCTGATAGAGTGAGGCATATGGGACCATGTGACAAAATAGAGAACTTGCCCAAGACCAATAGAACAACAAACCTATTCAGTTTTTATTTTCACAGCTTATTGGCATATTCTTGGATTAACATTTTTGGCCACTGATAGAATCCCTATACTGGCTCACTGACCTACAATATCAAAGTATTAGAGTAGGAAGGGTAAATGCAAGACATCAGTTTTCCTCAGTCAAGGCCCAATACTCGCTGCACAATATTTACATCCCAGGATTTCAGGCATTTAATCCTAATGAAGTGAATTTCTTTCTCATGTGACAGTTGAATATATTTATTCTTGCATAGAGGCATCCATCTACACAGTGTTTTAGAGATCCATGATCTTTCTTTCTTAAATCTCTGCCATTCCCTAGGGTAGCATCACTCTACATCTACATGGTAGCAGTAGGGGAAAGAGACAGCAAAAAAAGAGCAAATACTCCTGAAATGTCCTAGTGCTAAAATGGTGGGTAGGATGTCTACTTACTTACCATTTGCCAGAACATAGTCATATGATCACATCTACAGAAGCTGATAGTATACCCTAGAAGTAATTTCAGAAAGAGCAAAAGAATAATTTCAATGAATAGGCAGAAGCCTGCCAAATGGGAGAACTTAATAGATTTATGTCATGTCAAAACTTATAAAACACATTTTTTTCTAAATCTATACAATATATGATTGAGGATGAAAAACTGGTTTGGTTTTCAGATGGTTTTCTCCTAGCTAGTACAGAAAGCTATTGAATTACAGTTCTACTGAGGTATGGCCCTGGAAATTAGTGGAGAAAGACAATGCTTCCAGTGAGCAGACTTTTGAGTTGCATCTCTTTTTAATCTGCTATTTCTTTAAAGAAAAAATAGCTTGAGAAGAGTTTCTAAACTGATGCGCAGGCACTGACTAATACTTGGTCCAAATAGAACTCTCAGAATAGACCAAGGCTGGTAATATTTATGCCCCATGTAAATATTCACCAGGAGGTCACTACTTCTTATTTAGAAAAAGAATGACAATAACAACACATATAAAAGGTTCTGAAGGGAAGACAGAAATAGCTGGTAAGAATTTACACCAACTGCAGAAACAAGGATGATGTATCATCTAGAGATTCCAGACTTGAAACTGAAGGCACTAAATTAGCATCAAGTTAATCTACTTTACAGTGCTGACTGAGATAATTTTTCTGTTTGTGAGAGATTCATTATGTCAGTTGAAGATATTCTTAAATGTGTATGCATGGAGGAAAATGAAAAATGTATGTTTGTGTGTGTGTGTGTGTAGATGTGTGGGGGGTGTGCTGGTACATTATTGATAGAGTCTACTGGGCATCTGTTGTTTTCCCTACCTGGAGTACCTTCCTCGTTTTTATGGTTAATACAAACCCCACTTCTCTTTTGGGGAAACTAGCTCCCATTCAAAGTAGTCACTGAATTGTAGGCAACAACCCAATACTTGCCTATTAAATAATTCTTCTTTGAATTTGAATGTGATGCAGAGGTAGGTAAGAAGGTGGCAAACACAAATGTCAGTGCAAATAAAAAGGACCTCTGACTACTGAGAGTCCAGTGGCCCTCACTCTTATCCTCACTGACTGGTTGCTCAGCACTTTGTTTGACAAAATAATCAATGTGCCTTTATTTCAATAAAATATCTATTTTTGCTAAGTGATGGGAATTGAATTATTTTCTTGAACTTAGAGAACAACAGGCATAATATTGTCAATATAAAAAATAGATTTCCATCTTTTTTTATCGTGGTGCTCTTGCAAATGAGGTCTCATGTGAAATCCAAATGCATCTATTCCTTTTGTAATGACTTTAACTTCTTCCTGGAAACAATGTCACTAAGTTATTAAATAAACTTCGTTATTAAATAAAAAGTTATTAAATAAAAAATGGGATGAGTTCATACCAATTTAAGATATGCAAGTTTTCTTGTCCATATATCAACTGAATAATAAAAACTTATGTATAAAAGTCGATCTATGCATAGTTTGTATATATGAAGTAACGCTATGAAGTGTTGTTATAGTCTCAAAGTAGGAGAAAGTTTGATAGCAAATGGAACTGGAGGAGGAGGGATGTAGGCTCTTTCTTTGGAAGGTGGTAGAAGGTTGGGTGTTTGAATACTGGAAAGGTATTTAGCATCAGAATAAGATGTGCTTGACATTCTCTTTTCTTTGAGACTTTAACCCTAAAGTTACCACCTAATATGGAAGGTTTTTACATGAAGGGAAAAGAGTGAACACTTTGGGAAGAAAAATATGTGCTTCAAAACATGAAGAAATTGTATACATGTATATGAGAATGAAACGTAGTAGGAGATGATACCTCTTTATCCCTCTTGCTTGGCATTCATAGGCAAAGCAAAACATTTGGGTCCATCCAAATACAGTATCCATTTCAAATTTGTTCCATGTCATATTCTTTGTCCAGAAATTGTTGTATAAAATAAATGCGTGAGTATGCTTCTGCTTGAAACAGCAATGTTAAAATATAACCTTGGATAGTATGTTTATTTAGTGACTATAAAGGCAAAATGCCATTATATTGGGAAAAAGGAATAATCTTAAAAGTAGAATGTTTGCAAGCATTATTTGTTTCTCTTTTTTTAAATTTTATTTTAAAGATTGTGAGGTGTAAGTCAAAATGGGGTACATAAGTAGTTTACGTACAGGTGAAGTTCAGGACATCAAAAAAGAAGGCCTACTCCCAGTCCCACAGCAATTTGCCTACACAAAGTAGGTATAAAAGAAAAAATCCTAAAGGCAGCAAGAAAGAAAGGTCAGATTACCTACTGGGGAAGACCAGTTAGAATTTATCTACAGAAACTTATCTACAGAAGCACTACAAGGAAGCATTATTATGGTAAAACTACGCTAAGAGAAAAAGTGATACAAAAGATGAGTAAGATAAGACTATAAACAAGACCAATAAAAACCACTGGGGAGGTGGTAGTGAACTATGCATACGCTTTTCTTTCTTTCTGCAACTGTCACTCCAGGCAATCACTTCCAAAGTTTTGACCAACTCACCTTTTGAGCTTTGTTTGTTCTTTCTTTTCCCAATTCCCATTACCCACTATATCACATTTCAACTATCCAGCTTGATAATTCTTGAATATGCCATGAATTTTCAGGTCTTTAAGGAATTGTTTACATTTCTCCTTTTCACTGAATAACTTCACCTTTTCCTCAAAGTTTAAGAAAATCCTGCTCATTTTTCAATTCCCACCATATATGTCACCATTCCTAAGTCCCACCTAAAGCAAAAATAAATACATTGTCATGTATATTCTTGTAGCATATGATTATACATCCATACCAGTACTTATCACATTTCATTATAATTAGCTGTTTATGTGGCTAATTCCCATGTAAATCCCTCAGAGAGAGGAATGCTGCCTTATTTGTTTTTGTATGCCCCGTATCATGCATGGTGTCTTGCGATGAGCAAGACATTGAATTCCAGTAAATCGAACATGGGGAAAGAATTTTTTAAACTACTTCACGGTCAATAGTGGAAAGTGAATAGAATTGAAGGTGTAGATGGTGTTAAAATTTCATGTTTTGAGAATGTTTTCTACTCAAATATGTAACATTTAAGATTAAATATGAAAGAGAAAACTAATGTCAAGATAGCCATGTTCAAAAAAGAAAATAGAAAAAAAATAAAACAAAGCAAAACCCTATGTAGTAAGTGGACTGAAAGCACAGACCTCCTGGGCTTCAGGTTGTTAGCAAGCAGCAACCCAAATGTCCAATTTATATCATGGGTGATATTGGCGACTGCAAGCAGGGAGAATAGAGGCAAAGACATTCAGTGCCAGTGAAAATATAAGTTGATACAGTGACTCTAGGGAGCCATTTGAAAATAGTAAAATGCTCACACCATATCATCCAAGAAAAAACCTCACACACACGCACAGAGATTTTCCCAAGACAATTAAGTTTATGTGCTCTGAATCAAGACTTTTGGGCTCAAGGTTTGGCTTTGCTGCTTTCAGCTATATGACTTTAGATAGTTACTTAACTTCTCCATGCCTTATTTTCCTTAACTCAAAAATTGAAATAATAATAATGACCACCTCTTTGGGGGTTGTTATGAGGATAAAAATGTGTTAAGCATTTTATAACTTACAATCGTGTCTGGCACAAAGTATAGACTTAAACTTTTGACATAATCATTATTGCAGTAGCATTGGTTGTAATAAGAAAAGAGTCCAGAGACTTCCGGCAAGATGGCTATGGGGCAGCTCGGTCTGTGAGACTCTCCAACAAGGAGAATGCAATGAGACTCTGGTTCTCTCTCCGGAAGCTGTAGATCCCATCGTCTGCAGCCTGCTCTTCACACGGAGCTCGGCCGTAGACTTTGCTGAGGCATCACTGTGGTCTGGGCAGCTACTGTGGTGACTGCTACTGTGGTGACTGCTGCTGCTGCCGCTGCTGCCACAGCCGGCAGCCATTCCACATCACACCACCAGTGCCTGGGGCGAGCCGCCGGCTGCCTCCTCTGAGGCAGTGGCCACAGCCTCCTCCAAGACACAGCCATTACACATCGCACCACATGTGCCCATGGTGAGCCGCCAGCACCGCTGCTGCTTCTGCTGCTGCTGCCACCGCCAAGAGAGTCATTACACATCACACGGCCTGTGCCTGAGGCGATCCATGACTTCAGACCTTGAAGCCCCTGCAAGCAAGATCTGCTGAGGTCTGCTACCACCTAGACGTCCTGCCAGGCCTTGGGTCTTCTCCCATGCACCTTGAGGCAACATCTCCCTCCCCGTAGGGGCCTGCGAGCAGCTGTGATAAAGACCATCTGGAGCTTGGAATAACACCACCTGCTGGCGATTCAAGGTAACAACACCGAAAGGGAAAAAATGGAAGCCTAACCGACACAGGCCAGACTGCCTGTGTCCTTTCAGCTCTCAGTAGCAAATGGGGTAGTCGTGAACTGAGTGATGATCTGAACTGCCCTTCACAACAGGCCAGGGGCAACTGATCCTAAATGTGAACAAACTTACCAGCCTGAAAAGATAGCTAGAAATCAGAGCTGAAAGGACATTCGACTTAAACGAAAAGGCTCAGAGTGTGCTCGATTGGTTCTGTTAGTCTACTGACTTGATTCTATTCCGTTTTGTCCCCACCTTTTTTCCACCTTCTTTTCCCTTCTTTTATTGTCTCTGTAAACCATATCTTTGTATAGAGGAATAGCCCACCAATAAGGAGGTTGGTAAGCTTGTATGTTAGTGACATCGTATGTTTTAGGTTTTTTTTTGTATGGGAGTTGGTTAGTTTGTAGCTGTGGTCTATTGTTTTTATATGTTTCAATTTTTGTCTCTCTCTCCATTTGTTGGTACACTCATCTGTTTTCACCCTTACATCTCTCTCTTTCTCTCCATCCCCGTCTTCCCCCTACTGCCTGCTTCATTCTCTTCCCTCTGTTAACCATATTTTATTTCAGGGAGTAAACCTACAACCTCACTGCATGGACAGATTCCAAGCAGTGGGAAGTGGGTTTCAGATTATTCATACACCCGTCGGTGGATAACAGGATCTGCAGATAGATTTTTTTAATCACAGCTCCCCCCTAAAGTAAATATCAAAACTGCAAAAAGGACCACCCCCAACCTACAGTGCAACTCCAGAATTGAACAAAGTAAGAGGACATACATAAAGAAGAATAGGAGATTGAAAACACTGAAGTAAAAACATCCTCTTTACCCCTGAATAACAGAATTAAAGAAGACGGTGATGTGGAGGGAAGGAAAAAGTAGGGAAGGGGGAAACAACAACAACAACAACAACAACAAATGCACAAATGAAGAAAAACCAAAAGAAGAATATAGGTTTCACACAGGCCCCTGGGTGATCAGACACAGAGAAAACAGACTTCATAACACAAACAATGAAGAGCCCCCAGAATGACTGGCTACATGAATCAAACCCAGACATCAAGACATTAATAGAGAGAATAAAAAAAATTGAAGAGAGACAAGAGGAAAATGGGAAGGAGCCGATGTCAGAAATAACAGCAGTAAAGAGTACTGTGATGGAAATAAATAACAAACTAATAAGCATGGAAATCAGAATTAGCCAAGCAGAAGAAAGAATCTCAGAGCTTGAAGACCAAAATACAGAACTAACCCAAACTATCAAAAACATGGAAAAGAAGCTCAAAAAAAATTGACCAAAATCTTCAAGAAATGAATGATTACATCAAGAGACCGAGCCTAAGAGTAATTGGCCTTCCTGAAGCAGAGAGAGAAACACAGGTCACACTGGAACAAACATTTCATGAAATAATTCAACAAAACTTCCCTCATCTCATCAGTGATGCAAAAATTCAAACACAAGAGATTCAGAAAACCCCTGCAAGACAACAAGTGAGAAGACCAACTCCCAGACACATAATAATTCACCTAAACAAAGTAGGTATAAAAGAAAAAAATCCTAAAGGCAGCAAGAGAAAAAGGTCAGACTACCTACCAGGGAAGACCAATTAGAATAGCAGCAGATTTATCTGCAGAAACCCTCCAGGCTAGGAGAGCTTGGAGCCCTATCTTCAAAATTCTAAAGGATAAACAATTTCAACCGAGAATAATCTACCCAGCCAAGCTAAGCTTCATCAGTGAGGGAGAATTGAAATCTTTCCCAGATATCTAATCCCTAAGAACCTATGCTGCCACCAGACCACCGCTACAAGAAACACTTAAGAAAGTATTGAAGACAGAAGAAAAGGAAAAAAGAACAACAACGTTCTTCACAAGACTACAGGCAAAAGATTAAAAACACACATGAACCAACTTCAGAACCAAAAGAAAGACAACACACAACAGAAAGAACAAAACCACTGTAGGAACATTATGATAGGGATCAACTCTCATATTTCAATAATTAGCTTGAATGTGAATGGACTAAATGCACCACTGAAAAGACATAGAATGGCAAAATGGATAAAATATTACCAGGCAACAATTTATTGCCTTCAAGAGACTCGCCTCACTAGAAAGGACACTCACACACTCAAGTAAGAGGATGGTAAACAAATTTTCAGGCAAACGGAACACAAAAGAAAGGAGGAGTCATGATCTTAATCTCAGACAAAATACCCTTTAAGCTATCAAAAATCAAAAAAAGACACAGAAGGCCACTACCTAATGATAAAACATTCACTTCATCAACAAGAAATATCCATCCTAAACATATATGCACCCAACATAGGTGCATCAACTTTCATAAAGCAACTTCTAGGAAAACTAAAGAAAGATATTGACTCTAACACCATCATAACTGGGGATGTTAATACCCCACTCACAACCCTAGACAGATCATCAGGACAAAAAATTACCAATGAGATCTGGAACCTCAATGTGACTCTTGACCAAATGGACTTAATTGAAACCTACAGAACACTCCATCCAAAGACCACAGAATACACATTCTACTCATTACCGCATGGAACGTATTCTAAGATCGACCACATAATTGGCCATAAATCAAGCATAAGCAAATTTAAAAGGACGAAAATTTTACCATGCACCTTCTTGGATCACAGTGGAATAAAAATAAACATTAACACCAAAAAGGTCCCCCCAAAACCCACAAAGACATGGACACTAAACAGCATGATGCTAAACAACGCCTGGGTCAATGATGTAACCAAAACAGAGATGAAAAGATACCTGGAAACAAATGAAAATGAAGAAACATCTTACCAAAATCTCTGGGATGCCATGAAAGCTGTAGTAAGAGGGGAATTTATATCCCTACAAACGCACATGCAGAAAATGGATGATCACAAATTAACAGCCTAACAAGCCACCTAAGGAAACTGGAAAAGCAAGACCACAAAAACCCTAATTTCAGCAGAAGAATCCAGATCACCAAAATAAAAGCCCAAATCTAGGACATAGAAGACAAAAAGATAATACAAAAAATCAATGAAACAAAAAACTGGTTCTTTGAAAGGATAAACAAGATCGATGGTCCCCTAGCTAGACTGACCAAGAAAAAGAGAGAAAAAGCCCAAATAAACACAATCAGAAGCACAAAAGATGAAGTCACATCTGACCCTGAAGAAATACAAAAGATCATTAGAGACTACTATGTACACTTGTATGGAAACAAACTTGAAAACCTCAAGGAAATGGAGGACTTTCTGTCATCACACAATCTGCCTAGGTTAAAACAAGAAGAAATTGAGACCCTAAATAGACCAATAACAATCAAGGAAATTGATTATGTAATAAAAAAACTACCTACAAGAAAAGCCCTGGACCACATGGCTTTCCAGCGGAATTCTACAAGACAGTTAAGGAGGAGATGACTCCAATCCTACTGAAAGTCTTCCAGGTGATTGAGAAAGATGGAATTCTCCCCAAATCATTTCACAAAACTAACATCACATTGATACCCAAGCCAGGTAAAGACCCAACAAAGAAAGAGAACTACAGGTCAATATCTTCAATGAACATAGATGCAAAAATTCTCAACAAGATCCTAGCAAACCGGATTCAACAACACATCTCAAAAATCATCCATCATGACCAAGTAGGCTATATCCCTGGGATGCAAGGCTGGTTCAACATTCGTAAAACCACAAATGTAATTAAATACATCAATGGATGTCAAAACAAAAACCACATGATTATATCATTAGATGCAGAAAAAGCTTTTGATAAAATCCAGCACCTCTTCTTGATAAAAACCCTTGAACATCTAAGCATACGGGGAATATTCTCAAAATAGTAAAAGCCATCTATGAGAAACCCACAGCCAGCATACTCCTAAATGGACAAAATTTGGAACCATTTCCCCTGAATACTGGAACAAGACAAGGATGCCCACTCTCACCCCTCCAGTTCAATATAGTATTGGAAGTCCTGGCTAGAGCAATCAGAGAAGAGAAGGCAATCAGGGGTATCCAAATAGGAAAAGAGGAAGTCAAGTTATCTCTCTTTGCAGATAACATGATTGTGTACCTTGAAAACCCAAGGGAATCTGTCAAAAACCTCTTTACACTGATAAAGGCCTTTGGCAAAGTCTCAGGGTATAACATAAATGTGCAAAAGACAATTGTGTTTCTTTACACCAATAACAAACAAACAGAAACCCAAATAAAAAGCACAATTCCATTCACAATAGCCACACACAAAAAAAGAAATACCTTGGCATCTGCCTAACCAGAGGCATGAAAGACCTTTACAATAAAAACTATAAAACTCTGCTCAAAGAAATCAAAGATGAAACAAACAAGTAGAAAAATATCCCATGCTCATGGGTTGGAAGAATCAACATTGTGATTGATGTCCATCTTACCTAAGGCAATCTACAGATTCAATGCAATACCCATCAAATTACCAGCAACATTCTTCTCAGATCTAGAAAAAACAACACAGGAATTCATTTGGAAACACAAACAACCAAGAATAGCCAGAACAATCCTCAACAAAAAAAAAAAATAAATAAAGCAGGTGGTATCACATTGCCAGACTTCAAACTTTACTATAAAGCTATACTCATCAAAACAGCCTGGTACTGGTAGAGGAACAGGCATATAGATCAATGGAATAGAATTGAGATTCCGGAAGTAAAACCTCAATTTCTCAACCAACTCATCTTCGACAAAGCCTCCACCACCTACCACTGGGGAAAGAAGAACCTATTCAGTAAATGGTGCTGGGAAAACTGGCTGACCACATGCAGAAGATTGAAACAGGATCCCTATCTATCCCCATACGCAAAAATTAACTCCAAATGAATCAGAGATCTAAATGTAAAACCTCAAACCATAAGAACCTTAGAAAATGAAGGACTACCCTCATGGAAATTGGAACTGGCATCCAATTCCTGAACAAAACCCGAAACCCACAGGCCGTAAGAGATAAGATAGACAAGTGGGACCTCATTAAACTGACAAGCTTCTGCAAAGTCAAAGAAACCATCAAGAGAGCAGGGAGACAGCCCACAGACTGGGAAAAAGTATTTGCCAACTCCAGGTCTGACAAAGGCTTAACATCTTGGATCTACAAGGAACTCAAACATGCTGAAAAGAAAAAAACAAATAAACCCATTATAAAATGGGCAAAAGATATGAACAGACACTTCACAAAGGAAGACATTCGAGCAGCAAACAGACACATGAAGAAATGTTCAACCTCACTAATCATCAGGGAGATGCAAATCAAAACCACACTGAGATACCACCTAACTCCAGTCAGAATGGCAATTATCAATAACTCAAAAGATAAAGTTGCTGGAGAGGGTGTGGCAAAAAGGGAACACTTCTACACTGTTGGTGGGAGTGTAAACTAGTGCAACCTCTGTGGAAAGCAGTGTGGTGATTCCTAAAATCTCTAAATATCAACCTTCCATTTGAGCCCTCAATCCACCTACTAGGAATATACCCTGAAGAACTCAAATTACTCTATCAAAAAGATATCTGCACACGAATGTTTGTCACAGCATTGTTCACAATAGCAAGAACCTGGAACCAACCATGCTGTCCATCAAAAGAGGACTGGATTAAAAAAATGTGGTACATATTCATGATGGAATACTATGCAGCCATAAAAAAGAACAAAATCATGTATTTCGCAACAACCTGGATGGAACTAGAGTCAATAATACTGAGTGATCTCACAGAAACAAAGATCTGAGTATCACATATTCTCACTCATATAGTGGACCTTGAACAACCACCATAATACTATAAAAAAAAAGACTGAACGTGGTGGGAAACTATGGGAGGGGGAGGGGAAGGGAGGTGGGATTAATGGTAGTCAATATCTGTCTGGGAACGGGGAAACACCCCTTATCAACAAGGGTGCCTGAACGAAGCATATTTGTATACCTAACCCTAAACTATACCCCACAATATCAAAGTAAAAAATATTGATTAAAAAAAAGAAAAGATAAGAGTCCAACCAATGGAAAATTTCACTACCAAAAGGATGAATAAAGTATCATGTAATCATATACTGGAATTAACCACCACAGTAAATTGTACTTGCTAAATCTGCAGGTATCCCTAGGGATAAATCTTAGACACAAAATATTTTAAAATAAAGCAAATACAGGAATAATATATAATTTATGTAAAATTCAAAAATACAAAATGCCAGTATCATATATATGCATGCATATGTGGTAAAAATTAAAAACTTCAAATAGAAAGGCCACAACCAACTTATAATACAAATTAGTTATGAAGACACAAGTAAGATAATAAGCTTATAAAGTGGTACAAAGGATTTCAGTGTTCCAATATTTTTTATTTTTTTAAGAATATTCAACAAAATCCAAAAAGAAAGGTATGAAGGAATTATGCATAAGGTCAACTATTATTTTACTCTTCTTCCTTCATATCTGTAGAAAGTATATCTCTATATTAAAATGACATTCTCTAAGAATATAACTTCTATTACTTACTTTACATATTCTAATACAATAAAGCATTTTAACATGTTATATTACATGTTAAATTTATTTCTAAGAATTTCTAAGAATTTCTAAATGTTAAGTATTCATTTGATAACTCAGAAGTATATTATTCTTTCAAAAAGCAAAAGTAATCAAAAATGAAGAAAATCAAATATGGTCCAAACTGATGTAATACTAGAATTCCTTGACATGGATATTTCAAAGCTGAGCTACATTGATGAAGAGCCCCCAAAGTTTATCTGCAATGGGAGAAGGAAAATTTCCCCAAAGAATATCAGGCTGTTGCTGTTACCAGAAGAGCTTAGAGGCATTCCCTAAATTTTCTGATTCTCAAAAAAAGCCAGAATTCCAGATGTCTATGTAAAATATTCTGATTTTTCAATATTGGTTATGAAAGCTCTCAAGATCCCCATCAAGCACAATGAATCTAAGGGTCACAGGACTCAAAAAAAGGCTGCTATATTCATGATTGTGATTTATTACAGTGAAAGGATATAGCCTAAAATTAATGAAGAGAAAAGGAACACAAGTCAGAGTACAGGGGAAACCAGGGGCCAGCTTCCAGTTGTCCTTTTCCTGTGAAGTCACATGCATAGGACTTAATTCTCTCAGCAACAATGTGTGACAACACTTGCAAGGCTAGAGAGGCCCACTTGAGTCTTCATGTCCAGGGTTTTAATTGGAGGTCCATCACATAAGCATAGAGCACATATTTGATTGACCATAGTTACTTGTATTTCAGCCCCCCCCCCAAAAGTCAAATTGACACAACTGGGCTCCAAACCTCAAGTATACACAAAAAAATGTTCACCACGAATCACATTGCATCCCCTTTTTTCCTTCTTTTATTACAGGATCCTTGTTTTCCATCTTTGGGGAATTTCTCTTTTCTCTCTCAGTCTAGTTGTTGAAGTGGAGCAGTCCAGAGATGGTCTGGCCACATGACTTGTGATTGGCCAAGGAAGCAGTAAATCAAACTTAGTGACTGACTTATAAACGAACAAGTAGTCCAAGATGACAAATACGAACTATTAGGAAAGAACTGCTCTTTAATTCCAGGTTGGCAGAGTCTAAGCTCTCTGTAAATCTTGACCTGGCATTGACCATCTTTGTCATCACATAGTAATACTCTAACTGAAAGTGAATCTGAGACAGAGAAGCAGAGATGGCAGATTAAAGGAGTCTAATAATTCCTGATAATAATGGTTAAAAACATCCTATGTTCAGGCATGGCTATAGTCACCAGCCTTCAACACTCCAAAAGGGTTAGCTAGTTTTGCCACAGCTAGATTAAGTGCACTTCTGTAACTTGTAACCAAGGGAGTTCTTACAAATGCAAGACTCCAGTCAGCTGAAAGAAGTACTAAGGAGAGAAGGAATGTTATGACCTAAAAACATTATCAATGAGTATTGGAACTTACGCTTAACAAGTGCTTGATAGACTTTGATCAATTTTCAATGATATTGATAAATGTTTATGATGGATAAAAATGCAGTATTTGAAGTTATGTTGTATAAAATGGGGATCCTGTATAACTGTTTTATTAACAGGCTTTATTTTAGAGAATATTTTTAGATTTACAAAAAAAAAAAAAATGAGTTGATCGTAAAGAGAGTTTCCATATATCCCTACCCCCCAACGCATAGTTCTTCCAATTAACATCTTATATTACAAAGAATAAGCCAGTATTGATACATTCTATTAACTAAATTCCATATTTTATTCTGATTTTCTTAGTTTATATCTGATGTACTTTTTCTGTTTCTTTTTCAAGAAAAAGTTGTTGCCAACTAGAGAGGCCCCCTTGAGCCTTCATGTCCAGGGTTTTCATTGAGAGTCAGTCATATAAGCATACTGCACATATTTGATTGACCTTAGTAACTTATACTTCAATCCCCCAAAGACCAAATTGATACAACTAGGCTCTAACACATCCAGGCTACCAGATTACATTTAGTTGTTGTTGTCTTCTTAGGTACCTCCTGGCTGTGACAGCGTCTCAGACTTTCCTTATTTTGAAGATCTTGACAGTTTTGAGGAATACTGGTCATACATATTGTTAAGGTGCTTCTCTATTGGAATTTGTCTGATGTCTTTCTCATTAAACTGGGATTGGTTATAGGTTTGAAGGAGCAAGATCACAAAGGTAAAATACCATTTTTATCACATCATATCAAGATTACAATTACACAGTACCAGCATGATATATAACTATTAATGTTGACCTTGGTCATCTGACTGAAATAGTGTTTGCCAGGCTTTTCCTGTGTAAGTTGTTCTCTTTCACCCACTTTTCATACTATACTCCTTGGAAAGAAGTCACTATACACAACCCACACTTAGTAAGAAGTTATTCTCTCCTTCTTTAGATTAGAGCAACTACATAGTTTATTGAAATTTTTCTACATGAGAGAATTGTCTTATACCCAATTTATTAATTTAGTAAATAATTTATTTACACTGGTTCAAACTTATGTATATACTTCAGGTTACAATTCAACCCTGCTTTATTTATTTTGTTGCTCAAATTTTCCTGCTTTGATCATTGGAAAATCTTTCAATTGACTCCTAAATATACCTTTTGGCATACTCCATCAATATGTTGTGTCTGAGTTTTTTTTTATTTGTTTATTTTGAACACCTTACTTTTTGCCTTCAGGCTGATCTTGTATACTTCCTGCCCCAGTCCTAGAAACAGCCATTTCTCTAAGGAGTACTGGCTCCTTTTTGTGGACAATGGTATTAGAAAACAAGATGATCTGGGCACTAGGTGTGCTTGTCACTACTATTGTTGTTTCTTTTTTTTTTTTTTTTGAGTTGGAGTCTCACTCTGTCACCCAGACTGGAGTGCAGTGGCCACTCCCGGCCACCGCAGCCTCGACCTGCTGGGCTCCGGCGATCCTTCCGCCTCAGCCTTCCGAGTAGCCAGAATTACAGGCATGCGCTACCACGCCCTGCTGATTTTTTGATTTATTGCAGAGATGAGGTCTCGCTGCCCAGGCGGGTCTCGAACCCGCGGGCTCAGGCAATCCACTCACCTCAGCCTCCCAAAGGCGCGGGATTACAGGCTGAGCCACCGAGCCCGGCTTATTGTTGTTTCTTTTAGGACCTTTCAAGTGACAGAGAAAATAAGTGTATAAGTGTGTACTAACTCATGTATATACATCTATCTATAAATGTTTCTATATATAACTATCTTTATATTATTTCAAACATGAACTCTTACTGATGTCTCCACTGCTGAATTATGGCAACAGAAATTATTACAGCTTCTTGCCTTGCTTTTCTAAATTCCCACTCAAACAGTAAGAAAACTGGCTACCCATCTACCATCCATTTATTATTTGTTCAGTTCTAGTAACATGTATCAGAACTGTTAATCTATTACTCTGATAAAATGGGAAGCCACTTTATCAACTAGAGTACAGTGCTTTTACATAGTTCCTTTTTTATTTAGTCTAACAGACTCCAACTATGTCCAAAATTACTCCTCTACCCACTTCAGTGAGATTATTTCATACTTTTTTTTATACAGTGTAACTCTCTGTCATCATCTGCATTCATTTCTTGGATCCCTGAACTCCCAAACTGTTTTAAATATTTACATACATTAAGATTCACTGTTTATGTTGTAAATTTCTAAGGGCTTTTATAAATGCATAATATCATGTGCCCTCCATTATACTATAATACAATACAGAATAGTTTCACCATCCTAAGAATCTCATGTGTTTCATTTCATCTCCACTCCCCAAAATCTTATTCTGAATCCTTGTTGATATTTCTACTGTCTTTACAGTTTTGCCTTTGCCAAAATGTCATAAAATTAAAATTATGTAGTGTGTAGCCTTTTCACATTGACTTCATTTACTTTACAAAATGCATTTAAATTCCTTCCAAAATCTTCTGTAGCTTGAAGGTCATTTTTAAAAAACCACTGAGTAATATTCCATTACATGGGTATACCTCCATTTATTTATCTTTTCATCTACTGATGGACATCTTGGTTGCTTCCAGTTTGGGATGATTATTGATAAAACTTGCATAAATATTCATGTGCAGGTTTGTGTACAGAAGACTTCAAGTAATCAGACAAATACCTAGGAGCAAAATTGCTGGATCATATGGTAAGACTATGTTTAGTTTATAAGAAACTGCTAAATTTTCTTCAAAAGTTCTGTACTAGTTTAGATTCCCAACAATGAATAATAATTCCTGCTGTTCCACATCCTCACCAACATTTGGTATTGTCAGGGTTTTTTAAACTATCTAATACATGCTTTGTTGCGTATTATTGTTTTAATTTGGAATTCCCTAATGACAAATCACACTGACCATCTTTTATAGGCTTATTTGCCTACTGCATATCTTCTTTGATGGGTTATCTATTTAGATCTTTTTCCTATTTTTATTGGGTTTGTTTCATTATTGAGTTTAATAATTTTTATATACTTTGGATACAAGTTGTTAATCAAATACATATTTTGCAAATATTTTTATTCATCTGTGGTTTTTTTTTTGTCTTAATGGTACTTTTAGTCAGTCTTTCTTAAAGTACAATATTTTTCATTTTAATCAAGTTCATCTTGTCATTTTTTCCGTCCATGGTTTATGCTTTTGGTATTGTTTCTAAAACCAAATTACCAAACACCAAGTCACCTAGATTTTCTCCTATGTTATTTTCCAGTTTTGCAAGTCCATTTTAAGTTCATCTTTCTGGAATGTGTAAAGTCTGTGTCAAGATTATTTCTTGTATATAGATGTCTAGCACAACTTGTTGAGACTATCTTTTTCCACTGAATTGTCTTTTCTCCTTTGTTAAAGATTAATTGAATACATCTGTATGGGTCTATCTCTAGACTCTCTTATATTTCATTGACATATGCATCAATTCTTTTTCCAATAATATACTCTCTTGACTATTGTAGTTTATAGCAAGTCTTGAAGTTGGATTGTGTGTATCCTCCAACTTTCTTCTTCTTCACTATTGTATTAATTATTTGGAATGTTTTGACCTTCTCTATGAACATCAGAATCAGATTGTTCCAAATTGAATGTCTCACTTGAGGTGAGACAAGAAAGTTAGAGAGAGCGTGGTTGGCTAATTTCTCTTCCCCAGAGCAGATAAGGTTCTATGTCGGGAGCTGCAATCACTAGTAAAAGTAAGGTAAAAGGGACCTGAAAACAGGAAAAACGCTGGCTGGGAGCTAGGCCCCAGTAAAATGCGGCCATGACGGAGGCAAAGCCCCATGGATCCTGTTGACGGACCTTCCCTAACTTTGAAGGATTGCATGCATAGGCTTGAGAATGTTCCCTCTTTAATTGAGATAATAGATGCGCAAATGGATGATGGCATTTGACAGCAAAAATTATACATAGGCATAATGGAGGTGAGATTGCAGCAAAAAGGGTGCCCCTTAGGGTGTGTAAGGATGTTTTTCGGTAACAGCGGGAGGCCAAGACGAATGAGTCGGCCACTTCCTCATAAACAACAGACCCCAGCTGAGAGCTGGTGGAAAACAACCGTTTGAGATAAAAAATAGGTTAAGATATTTTAGGATTAAATAAGTAGTTTAATGAAGATAGAATTTAGAATATTAATAATAAGATAGTAAGATAAGATAAACTAGTAAGATAAGAGATATATAATAGTATAAGTGATAGTTAAGAAAATATAGAGACATAAGGATAGAAATAAGATTAATAGAAATAAATATATAGTAATAAGTAAGTTAAATAAGACTTAGGGTTAAGATTTAGCTTTATAGGGTAAGGATATTATAGGCCTGTAATAGTAAATAGTTATAAGAAAGTTATGAAGAAAACCAGGACGTTCATAAATGTTTGACTTAAGAAAAACACCATCTGTGGTTAAAATTGTTTAAGGTCAACCTTATTGTGAGTGCAAAAAGGATGTACATGGGCGTTTGGTTAGCAACATGAGATACATTTGTGGGTGCAGGGCTGAGTGGAAAACCTATATAAGCTTGTGAAAAATAAATAAAAATTGGCAGAGTCTTGAGCTCTCCCGAGGAAGAGGATTCCTGTCGTCTTCATCTTTTCTTTTTCGCCACTTCCCAATTCCCCCGTCTCAAGCCCTGACTCCCTCCTGGAGCTGGACTCCAGCAGTTCTATTAAAGTCCTTTCCCATGGACAGTAGGCCTTTGCTATAGAAAACACTGAACATCTTTCAAAATAGCTATGTTTTTCCTCCTCCTGCTAAAAGCATGAAATAAATTTTTCTTGAATCTTTATCAGGAGAAGCTGGTGGGGTTCCTGGAGGTTAAAACCACTGAAGTATAAGAATCCCTTAATACTGGACCCCATGAATTTCTGGCCCTCAAATTAGTCCATACTCAGCCTCTATAAATTAATCAAGATCATCATCTTAAGCTTTCTGTCAGTTTATGTCTCCAGTGGCTGCAACTTCAGATAAACTGCTCTTGGCTACAATTTTCTGTAGTCACTTGGCTCTTCAGATTTCAGTGACAGCTTACCTTGTGACCTCAATTACCTGATGGGTCTATGGAAAGTTATTTATTTTCAGTTTGTTCACCACTTTTCTTCCTGTGAGGATGGAGTGACAACTTCCAAGCTTTATGTATGTCAGAGCTAAAATTCCTTGTATTTTTAAAGTCAAGTTAACTACTCTGAGGTGAAATCACTTGCAACTCTGTCAGATCAGGAGAATTATTTTATATGTCCTATGAGCAGAGTGGTGTTATACAAATGATGGGGAAATCTGAAGCTTTGAATGTCCCAGTAAGGAGGCACTGGTACAATTGTATTTTCAGCCTGAGTGGGTAGAAAAAAATTGTTGAAGATGAAAATATGGGTTAATGCTTTGGGTGTGAGAGGTCCCACAGCTGAGTCCAAGTAGTTATGTCACAAAGGTAGATGGAAGTAGAACAACTTAATTGCCGGAGTCCAGCTCCAGCAGGTTCAGGGTTTCCCGAGGAATGAGTGGTGTCGGCGAAGGAGAGCTGGACACAGACCTGGTGTTTATGCCGGACTGTTCTTCTATTGCTAGCAAATCTATGATTTATGTACCTTTTTGTTACATAGCCTTTTGGGTGACATACATGAGAAATCTTTTCTTTACATGACTCAAATTCTCCAAAACAAGTGTCTTAAAACATTAATGATGGTTATATACAACTTTCCAAGTGCTTTTCTCATATTTTTACGGTTAGGTGGACAGTCATGTGAAACCATTCACATACTCTTCTCATACTTTAACAATTAGATACAATCACTTTCTTTAAAGCTAAGAAACAAAAAACTTATATGATTATTCCTTTAAAGCTAAACACACTCATAACACAAAAACACCATTAGCCTGTACTTGAATACCCATGACCTTTCAAAATTAAGCATAATCTATGTATTAAAACTAATATTTAATCTTTTCCTAGAAATCACGTAACAGCAAAAGTTAACCTGTTATATATTTAACTATGGCCAAGTACACTTAAACAAATATTTTCTACCACAAGGAACTAAACTTTTATTTGTGTAGCTATAAAGAAACCAATTTCCAGAACAATGACATTTCTTGGGGTTCTGCCAGTACAAACTGCGCAACAATCGACAATTAGTGGGCCTCCATCTGGAGCCCCAGTTTCTTAGCATAATGTTGAGGGTTCCTCTTAAGGGGGTATAAGATTTATCTAGTAATTTGATGAAAATTTCTGGCCTCATCACTTCAGGTCGGGCAATTACCTTTCCTCTCTGTGCTATAACTGCAGGGTGAATTGATAAAATTCCCACAATCCCCCGGAGTCTATTTTCTGTGGTTGGTTAGCAAGTTGTAGTTTCTCAACCCCTAGGATTTCCACTGGCAGCATGACTAAGCAAAGCAGGAGACGCAGAACCACCGTTTTCTCGGATGTGCCATGCTGTCCGAGTGCCATGCTGGTCATCAGTCTCTTGGACCATGTCAGAAGGCAGACCTTTGCAGTCGGTCCCCGACACTTAATAAAGTTGAAAAATATTTATGCAAATAAAATTTTGATTGATTAATTGTAAATTAATCATGCTTTTAAAAGATCTCTGAAAATGAGTTACAACTTTGCACATGAAACCGAGTAGTGTGCTTCTAGAAATGAGCTTATTGAACACTAACAGTTGGTAAGGCAGTAACTGTAAGGAATGAGTAGACTCACAAAAGTACAATTAGTAAAGTCATCTGGTAAGTCAGTACCAGGAATGATGCACTCTGAACATACCTGAAAAATTAGTTGTTAGGCAAAGATATATGAAATCTTGATGGTTCTTGGGGAGGGAAAAAGGATGTTTGTAGATTGTATAGCATATTTGCCTAGGTTGATTTATTGCTTCATAAAAGTATTTGACAAAAAGACAATGGGAGAATGGATTCTTAAGTGTTTAGATCAGTTGCTAACACACCATCAAATAAATTGGCAGAAATATAGAGACATCTGTATTGATGATGGAGAAACAATGGCGGAAGAAACACAGGAGTAGTGGAAAAGCTGTTGCCAAAGTATGTTCAAATACTCACTGTGTTTCATAACAAGCACTGGTTATTAAGAAAATATAATATTGGAAATAGTTCTGAATAAAGACAAACTCTTATTCAAATACAGTCTCTATATTGCAGGATTTATCAAGTGAAAAATGACATGAGCAGGAAAATTAGACTCCACAACAAAATATTTACAAAGCCTTCTCCTTTGCAGTTCACCCCAGTCTACAAGAAAAGGACTCCCTTCTATAAACACAGATAGTGAGTTTACAAGGCTGCTATTTTTCTCTAGAGGAATGGATGGAAGGTGGTGGAGTTCTTTGTGTGGCTGGAAAGGGGGAGCCAGACAGCCTTTCCAGCGGTGAGACACATTTCCTTGGATTTCTGCAGGCCTAGAAGGGAAGACCTCTCCTGTCTGCTTCAGCTTGCACTCCACAGGCCCACAGGCCTCCACACCTGCTAAAATCCCCTCTCTACATGAGGTGAAACAGGAAATACAAGAAGGGGAAAGCAAAATAAAGGAAGTGTTATTTCCCTGGGCTTATCTTGTCAGAAGCAGGCACTGCTTGAGTCAAGAACCTTTCAATCCATTTATCCACCCATACATTTGTTTACTTCAGTACAACAGATTAGGTACCCACTCTGTGCAATGTGCTATCTTGGTGCTGACCCAGCTTGGTGCTGACCCAGCTGTGAAAGCACCTCAGTAAAAAAGCCAGGAAGCCCTGTGAGTCACAGCTTATTGTTTTGTCTCAATTTTACAAATAACAAGAAGAGAGCTCCAGATTTTATTTTGTAATGCATTTCTTTAAGAATATGTCAAAAGTAACTCAGTAGTGACAAGTGTGGTGGGTGCACCTATAATTCCAGCTACTTGTGAAGCTGAGGTGGGAGGATTGCTTGAGGTAGGAGTGTGAGGCTTTAGTGTGCTATGGTCATACCTGTGAATACCTACTGAATTCCAGCCTGGGAAACATAGCAAGAACTTATCCCTAAGAAAACGAAAATAATAGTAAATCAATAGGAAAAGAAAACCCAAAAAACCAAACAATCTGCTTTAAAAAATAAGCAAATATCTGGGTAGACATTTCTTTAAAGAAGATATATAGGCTGGGCTCAGTGCCTCAGCCTGCAATTCCAGCACTTTGGGATGCTGAGGTGAATGGACTGCCTGAACCCAAGGGTTTGAGACCAGCCCAGGCAACTTGATGAGACCTTGTCTCTACAATAAAAAAATGAAAAGATGAGCCAGGCTTGATTGTGCAAACCTATAATTCTGGTTACTTAGAAGGCCGAGACGGAAGGATTGCTGGCCCAGCAGGTCGACACTGGGGTGGCCATGAGCATGCCACTGCACCCCAGCCTAGGCAACAGAGTGGGACTCCAACTCAAAAAAAAAAAAAAAAGAAGATATACAAATGGGCAACGGGTATATGTAGAGTGCTCAATACCACTAACCATCAGAAAAATGCAAATTAAAACTATGACATATCACCTTATCCCAGTTAAATGGACTTTTATCAAAAACACAGGCAACAACAGATGCTGGCAAGGATGCAGAACAAAGAGGGAACACTCGTGCACTGTTGGTGGGAATGTAAATTAGTACAACCACTATGGAAAACAATATGAAAGACCCTCAAAAAACTAAAAATAGAATTAGGATATGATCTAGCAATCCCACTACTGAGTATATGTCTAAAAGACAGGAAATCAATATATCACAGAGATATGTGCATTCCCATGTTTACTGAAGCACTATTCACGATAGCCAAAATATGGAGTCAGTCTAAATGCCCATCAGTGGATGAATGGATAAAGAAAATGTGAAAATGTGGCACATATACACAATGGAATATTATTCAGCCATTAAAAAGAACGCAGTTCTGTCATTTGGTACAACATGGGTGGAACTAGAGGACATTATGTTAAATGAAATAAACAAGGCACAGAAAGAACAAATAATGCTTGTTCTTACTTATATATGAGAGCTAAAAATAACTTAAACTCATGGAGACAGAGAGTAGAATGATGGTTACCGGAGCCTGGAAAGGGCAGTGGGGGAAGAGTGGTTACCAGAGCCTGGGAAGACAGTAAGTTAATGGTCACACAAATACAGTTAGAAGAAATAAAACTGGCAGAGAGCAGTGGTTCATTCCTAAATCCCAGCACTTTGGGAGGCTCAGGCAGGCAGATCACTTGAGTCCAGGAGTTTGAGACTAACCTAGGTAACATAGCAAGAATTCATTCCTTAAAAAAAAAATTAGCTAGATCTTGTGGTGTGCACCTGTAGTCCCAGCTACTCAGAAGACTGGGGCAGGAGGATTGCCTGATCTCAGGAGGTGGAGGCTGTGGTGAGCAAACCATGATCATGCCACTGCACTCCAGCCTGGAGGACAGAGTGAGACTAAATCTAAATAAATAAATAAAACTTAATGTTTAGTAGTACAATATGGCCACTATAATGAATAATTTAATTTATATTTCAAAAACTAAAAGAGCAGAATGGTAATGTTCCTAACATAAATAAATGATGAATGTTTATAGTGATGGATATCTCATTATCCTTATTTGATTATTATATGCTGTATGCTTTTATCAACATATCATGTCTACCTCATAAATATATACAGCTATTATGTATCCAGAAAAATTAAAAATATATTTTTTGAAAAAAATAAGTTGAAAGTGAGAATAATTCCCTTGTATTTCTTTAAAAAGAAATACTCTTAAATATCTCCCAAATATGAGTAACCAAATTCAACTGAATTTTGTTGGATAAACCTCATGTGGCACCTGCCTTAAAGTTGACCTAGTAACTTTACATGCACATACTCAAGCATACAAACATGCATTCACACATTCAGGCACACATATACACACATTTAATTCCAATAAACACTAACAAGTTAGGCATAATTTTATTGACATTTTCATAGAGAGATGGAAGAATAGTTTACATCCCATATCATATAGCAAGACATTCTAAACATCTTCTTCGAAATCAGTTGCTGAATATCTCCCATTTTCCCTTCAGATCCTATCTGTCTTTACCATCTATGCCTTTGGAAGTTGATCTGTATTGACTGCCTTATTGGGCTTCTTGCCCCGTGTTCAATGGCAAGTTCTAGCAGAAGGTAAGAACAGGGTAAGAGACTGAGTTCTTCAACCCCTTCTCTGCAGGGTTGTTCTATGTTGTCTTAATCCCACTATGGAGGTTTCATCTCTTTTAAGCAACATTTTCACCACAGGCCTTGCTGCCTTTAGGTTTTGATAACAAGTCCTTCACTCAGATCTAGGAATGACAATGATGCCTTTTTCTTAGTGATGCAAGGATTCTACATTCTCTCTTATGGCCTTCCTACATGCTGCCTGCACAGTCCTTTTATTAAACTCTCCTCAAATCACTCTAATCTGAATGTATCATCTGTTTCTTGCCAGAACTACTGACTGATACAATATCCTCATTTCCCCCACAGCTTGAGTGTCTAAGGGACTTGTCACATCTCTGTGTATCTCTCAGCCTCTTCTATTCCTTCCCCATTTACCTTTTCTCACAGTGTGTTCCACATGCTGATCCTAATCTGCACCACTAAAAGCTCATCTAGAAAGTTCAGCAAAATAAAATCTGATTATTAGCTTCAGTAGCAACCATAGTCTCTTCCTCAAATCCTGTACTGGGAAGACAATGCATTTTACACAGTTTCTTTCTGATTAAAGAAATTGCAACACTTTCTTGTAGCACCTATAGTCTCCCCCACTCACCATCTGTTCACCCACCAATTCCCCTTTCTCTTACAGGGTGAAGTGTATAACTATTTCTGAATGTTTGTTTATTGTACTGTCTGGTCCTGCCTGGCTGGGTCCACCAAAGGCTTTAGAAACATAAAACTGGAAAAGGTATCTCTGCCATGCAGGCAGGGTGGACAACATCTGGATTCAAAAGGGAGGAGGAGAGTCAGTTTCCTATCACACTTCTTCCCCCTGACACTTTAACATCTCCCAATGTTTCCAACTTGTATCTATATGCAGCAAAGAGTGAGCACCTTTCCTCCAGATTTCTGACTCCTATGAATGAAGAAAGATGGTGAATGGAAAAAGACCAGTACACTCTGTCATAAATTGCATTGTATCCTCATCCTAACTTCTTGCTATACCAAGACAAATGATAGAACATTTCTAACTCCCAAAATCCAGACCAGGCTTCTGTTTGAGTGGCAATAAGTCCTATCCATACTGACTCTTCTAAATGTTGTAGATGTATCTTCTATATGGTCCTCTCAAGGGCTCACTGACCTCAAATTAGGGATGTGGTCACTTCCTATTAGCAGGGCGGTTGTGAGGACAACTAGTTCCAAGTCTCCTTGGGCATGTTGCTCCGCAGGAGGTGTGTTGAGTCATACATCCAGGCCTCCAGCTTCCTGGAGTCAGTCATATGGCTACTGATAACGGATCTCTGTTGGCTGATGACATCTGTCTGGGATTTACAAGCAATGTTTATCCAACAATCACCCCCATACTAACTTGCTCTATCTGATCCCAATTTGAAACCGTGTTGTCCAAAACCTTCTTGCAAGGCTCACTCTCAGTGTTTCTCCAATCCAAACATATGTACACAGCAAATCTCTACTTCCTATTGACAAGCTCTAAAACAAACTAGACAATGGAAACAAGCATCTCTCCCAGATCCTGCTGCATTATCTTTAAACACTATCCTGCAAACACACACCCTTATGCAAGTCCTAAAACCAGGCCCTGTAAACCGCCTTTTTTTTTTTTTAGAGAGCTCCAGGGCATGAACCTGAGTCTCTCTTCAGATGGACTTAAGCCCTCTTTCATTTCTTCTCTTCCAAAACTTGCCATCTATGTGTGCATGAAATGTTTCAATCATGACTCAGAACCATCAGCACACCCTAGCACTACACTCCTTAAAAACTATAGTTTGGTTTCTGACAGCATGTTCCAAATTCATGATTCTATTCATGGTTCCAAAGTTAGCTTGATGGTTCATCCCCTGGCAGGGTATTTTAGCAGAGGATTCTAGGTTTCAGTTGCATTTAGATATCAGTTGACTAATTGGTGATTATTAGGGAAATCTCATGTCTTACCACTCGATTACTATTTATATGTAAGTCATCAGGACTAAATTCAGAGACTTGGATTCTATTCCCACCACTTACTAGCTAAGTGACTTCTGGCCAGTCTCTTAGCTTTTCTGAGCTTCAGTTTACTCTTCATAAAATGAGAGAGCTAAATTGAATCAGGAAAGGTAAACAGTCTTCATGACATGTGCCAGTTTTGTTTGAATGGTATTGCTGACCCATAGTGCTATATTGGAAAAGATTTGAGAATCAAGTTCAGGCTTAATGGGAAAGAAGGTTGTTAGAAGAGAAGGGTCAGCAGTCAAGCTACATATTTGCGTTTCCTAGAGTCGATAATTTATAAATCCCCCTTTAAAGCAAAAACATGATGGCACTAAAGATTTATTCAATACCTCAGAGCCACTGGCCCACTGGTCTATTTGCAAATGGGCCTATTAGCTAATAAACGATTTTGTACATATTGATCTGGAGATTACAGAGATAGCAGCCAACAATTCAGGTAATGAAGTAAGTGCTGTCCTTGTCACTGCATAATCTCTTCTGGTGATGTCTTTATTCTTGTCAGTAACTGTGAAGAACAATCACATACATTCTCCTGTGGTTATGGAAAACATAACCACATGACAACTATATTATTTGGCATGTTAGAAATGGATATACATTACACTGTTATACTTTGAGATATGGGGATTGAGGTTTTTGAAGGGAATTGTGTGCTGGGTTTTAAATATTCTTTAATATCAATAGTAAAATATTAAGCCCAAAATAACTACTTATTAATTTTTTGTTCATCTTTTTTCTGTTAGTACACATGTACACTATGTGAAATATTTTACCCTCGGCTGTAAAGGAGATGGGTGTAACTAACATTTCCTTTTCAGTCTGAAAATTTACAGGAATGCACTAGGACATCTGTATGGAATTAGCTGAGCTGATTCTATACATTCATGTGACTCCAACATTCTAGTTTGTGTGCTTCTGAAACCAACTTTCTTTTCTTTTTTCTTTAATAAAAATATGACTTGTCTACATTATGGGTAACATAATTAAACCAGGATAATACAAACTTGTTTAAATATAAACTCCAAACCATCGGGTTGCTTCATATGCTAGCATTCAATTATAAAATATCATCTCCTGAGATATCTTTCATTGGGCTAAACACCAAAACAAGCAAATGGATTCTGAAAAATAAAAAGACAGCATTCTGAGATTCTGAAGTTGACAAATTAAATGTTCCTATGTAATAAATGACTTCATCCTGGAATCTTCTTTTGCTCTTTAATTTATGAACTCTATGTAATCCAAGCTTACATTTCATAAAAGTGTAAATATATTTAAGACAGATCACACTTTCTTCATTACTCATGCTATCAGATTTTCAACCTTGAAGTGTAGGTCCTTCTTGTATGACTCCATTGGAAAATCCCTCGTGGTGTTAATATTTTTTACTCCCAGGGGCTTGTTTACTTCAATATTTTCACTTGAAAAAATTAAAGTTCTGGCCAGGCACAACGGCTCAAGCCTGTAATCCCAGCACTTTGGGAGGCCAAGGCGAGTGGATTGCCTGAGCTCAGGGGTTCGGAACCAGCCTGGGCAACTTGGTGAGATCTCACCACTACAATATATCAAAAAAATTAGCAGGGCATGGTGCCACACGCCTGTAGTTCCAGCTACTTGGAAGGCTGAGGCAGAAGAATTGCCTGAGCCCAGCAGGTCGACACTAGGGTGGCTGTGAGTGTACCACTGCACTCCAGCTTGGGTGACAGAGTGAGAGTATGACTCAAAAAAAAAAATTAAAGTTCCAATGTATGACATCAGCTTTTACATATGTCTAGATAAGCCACTGAAAGGATAACACAATTTAGGGAAGACCCACAGAACACAATGCATGGTATCAGAAGTCACGAGAAAGAGTGCACTGGATTTCTTTTTCATACCAAGTCATTTCATCAAAAATAATAGATGAGCTGTCTTCCATGAATGAAAAAATTATTATATGAACACGCATTTAAGAAGTAATCCACAAACAAGTGAAAACTAATTGAAGTCTTATGGAAGAGTTTTATGTCTAAGTGTTCAGGATAGTCAGAAAACAAATTGGAGCTAGCCTACAAAGATAGTATAGAGTAGATATATTTTTAGATGCACTTTTCTAGAGAATGAAAAAGTTATATTCTAGGTAAACTGACACATGAAAAAGTTGGGGAATGAGATAGTAATAGTGTGAATATAGGGATCCATGTCCACGATTAGGGATGATACTAATGACTGTAGTTGCGGAATAATGTTCAGAGCTACAGAAAAATATAGTTTTGGTTATGGGAGTAGAAAATGCAGGCCAAGAAAAATAACAAATGTGGGATGGGGTAGTTAGTATCTTTGAACACACTCCAAGATGTTAGGGTTTTATTTAAAAACTGTATAAGTGAAATATTGAGCTGAGATTGAGGAAAGTGAATCATTTCATTCTGGTTCTCTATAAAAATGTATCTATATGAAAGTGGAACTTATTATGGCATGAGGGTGGTTGAGAGGGCTAGGTAGAATATGTAGTTAAAAGGGGAACATGAATTTGAAACAAAGCCATACAAATGGAGAGTTAAGAAACTGGAAATTCTGCAAAGCAATATTCAGGCTAGAGGGAAAAAGTAGAGAAGCACTAAGGTTGTGACTCTAGGGAAATCAACGATGAGCTATTTTTACATCAATTCCAAGGTCATAATTAAAAAGCCGTACATGAAAGAAAGTAAAATATCTTAAGACTATTTTCTCAATGACAAAATAAACAAGTCTAGTAAACACTAAATGTAGCAGCCAGGTCTATGCTGTTCTTCTGGAACACTACAATAATCAAATTATTAAAATTACTTTTTTTGTATTTTATTGTATTTTAGAGACAGGATATTGCTCTATCACCCATCCTGGAGTGCAGTGGCTCAATCACAGTTCACTGTAACCTCAAACTCCTGGACTCAAGCAATAGTCACACCTCAGCCTCCTGAGGAGGTGGGACTGCAGGAGTATGCCACCAAGCCTGGATAATTTTTTAAAATTTTGTATAGATACAGGGTTTTGTTATGTTTTCCAGGCTGGTCTTGAACTCCTGGTCTCAAGCTATCCTCCTACTTTGGTCTCCCAAAGTCCTAGGATTATAGGCATGAGACACAGTACCCAGTCAACAGTTCTTCAATAAAACTTTTAAAATATCAACTTAGCTATAAAAATCATGAAACAGGTATTAATACAAATATAAGGCACATTTATAGAAAAAAATAAAAACTTTACCTGCTTTATATATTCAGAAAAAACAGACTTTCAAGAAACAAGTTTCCTTAGAATGAACACGCTGTAACAGAGCTGCTTAAATTTCTCTTCATGGTGAGCAGGGAGCCATTCTTCATTTGAATAGGAAAATATTCTTATTTTTAAAGGGCTTTCTCATCCAGTTGGCTTTAAAAATCAACCCCATAAATTGCCCAATATAGTTTAAAGATGGGAAATTTGAAACTACAGGACTCTACTTTTATAAGAAACTCTCACTTTTTCAGAGGAATGAAGGAAAAGGGACAGATATAAAAAGAAAAGAAGAATTGTAAAAAAAGAAATTCAAACAAATCCATAACAAATTCAAAATTTGAGGAAAAAGTAAAGATATAAGTTTCTTAGTCATTTGCATCTATTACCATTTGCATCCATTTTTAGTTTTTTTAAGGAAAATTCTTGCTTTTTGCTTTTTGTTTTTCAAAATCTATTTAATGTATTTGTTTTGTTGACACTTTTCATAACTTCCATTTTGTGCTATTTTATTTCATTATTTTATTTTATTATTTCAGATCAAGATTACATGTGCAAGTTTGTTACTCTTTATTGAATTGACCAAGAAAGTGTTTTGGTAAATAAGGAAAAAAAGGCAAAATATATTTATATACGTTTGTTCTTTTAAAGTGGGTAATGGAGTCTCTCTTCTTTCTCTCTGTCTTTCTAATTGACTTTCTAAATAAACTATACTTTTCCATCTAAAAAAAATAAAGTAGGTAATGGGGTTTGTATTGATTATATGTTTCAAAAAAAGTATATCAATTTCCTGAATATTATGCCAGATTAATAACCAAGAACCAGTTTGGAAAAGACACACAAAGATAAAAGTTAGTGTGCATTTTAGTTTTTTTATAAGATAAAATGTATATTTTCTTTAAATAAATTAGCTGGAATATATGGATTTTTACAAAGTGGAAAATAAGCATTTTTATGATGAATGTTTTTGTACTATAAAAATGAAAACTATAATATATGCTAATGTTAAAGATTAATGAATCCTTAAAAATCGTATCCTGTTTCTACCAGATATTCAAAGAGAGATTTCATGTATTTTCTTTGAAAGTAAAATCCAACAGGTAAGTATTTAGTGTAATTACAATGACTACATTCATATTTTAATGTAATGATTTAAATTCTGGATGAAAGGATTGTTTCATATCAGGGATTCTCTTCATATAATATTTATCAAAAACATAAAATTTAAAAGTTTATGTCTTTTAGCTTGATACTGTTTATTTTTAAAGTACTCATAAAAAAGTGGAAAAAGTCCTTAGTCTAATAAAGAATAACTATACCAAAATGCAGCCAACGAAAAATTTTAACTTAATAACTAACAATAAGTAATCATTACTTTTTAAATTTCATGTTGGTATAATTCAATAAGCAGCAAATCCCAATACCAGTATATATTATTCTAGCAATTGGTGCAATTTTCATAATATATGAATGAAAAATTTAAATATTTACTTGTTAGAAATAGAACAGAATGATTTATTGATAATGTCAACAAACACTAAATATATATTGTATTCTCTAATGGCAAGATCTTTTATAAATACATAAGATTCATAAAGTTATTTTAAAATACATAAAATTATTTTATATAATAAACACAAACTGATAATATTCAGACACATCAAAAAGAAAATATTCTTAGAATATTCTTTTCACCATAAAATATAAAAATAATTTGATAAGAAATCTTGCTAAGAACATATGTGGAAGATACCATGAAACTTATATAAACAATGAACAACTTAAGTAGAGAAGTATCCCTCATTCTTGAAAGGAAAGAATAAATTTGATAAGGATGCTAATTTTTCCAAAATTATTTACTTGACTAATGCAAATTCCACAGACTCTAAAGATGACAATGCAAGTCTCAAGTTACTCTTTGGGGTCACCTCTGACAGATTCTCCCTTGACTTTCTGTTAGGAAGAGGTCACCAGGTAAAGCAGTGCCTGATCTCAAACAGACTTTCACAAAGGTGTTGTCTCAACTGATTAGAACACTGTAACCTAGTTTTTAGTGAAGTCATTCAGAAGGAAACATGAGCACACAGAGAAGAGCAAGGCCAAGATGATCAAAGAGAAGTGAAAAACCTATGCAAACAATGTCTTTCAACCCTTCTATAGTGAACATTTGTCATTTCGAACTGCCCACTGTATTTTGAACTTCTTTAGATTTTGATAGTTCCCTAGGTTGTGACTCTTGTCTTGCCAATATAGAAACAAAATTATCTTTCTCAAGTTCCTTTGTCTTAAGCATAAAGAAACATGACTTCATTTCTGCACTTATACACACCCATATGAGGGCCAAGTTGGAACAAAACTGCATAAAGAAACAGGCAGGGTGAAGTTATCTCTTTGGGGGTAGCAATAGCAGTAAGTAGATGTAGCCTGCTCTGAAGGTGACAGTGGAAGTGGCAGAGAAAATCAACAGCTTTGGAGAGTGCTTCTGGAAGTTTTTTCTGGAGGTTCAGGCTCTGTTCCTCCAGTTCTTCAATAATTTTGAAGTCCACAATAATTTTATGTGCTTTCTCATATCCTTTAATAAACATCCTAGTGATAAAACAAGCACAATGAATTCTGTCATTACAGCTAAGAACTATAACCAATACACAGTCCTATTTCTGTGTTCTTTTATTTTTTAAACTGCTTATAGCTTCAAGTTCTGCTACTTACAATCTAATCATTCCAAGATATCAAAGATAACTTGGAAAAAACATTAAGTAAAACTAGAATTAGTGCTGGCAGATATTAAACATATTGTTAGTATCTGAAAAGATCACCTAGGAAAGAATATAGTCAGAGAAAATTTGTTGCCAGGTTCATGTAGAGGCATGGCATAGAAGAAAAAGTCAGCAAGAGGCTGAAATTGGTAAGCAATAAGGCAGGAAGAAAGTGAGAATGCAGTGCTATAGAAGCAAAGTCAAGAGTATTTTTCAAGAAGAAGGAAGCAATCAATGATTACAAAGATTAAGGCTGAGTAAAATGAAATTATTAAATGAGTATGAAAAAAATGAACACAGAATCACATCTACTGGATTTGGCAACTTAGCATTCATGCTTTTGACCTTGGTAATGAGTAGTTTCTGCATATTAGTCAGGAGAAACCTAAGTTGGCAAAGATTTTAAAATAAACAGGAGTCTCTGGTTTGGTCACAGTTTTAGTGGAGCTCGAGTCCTACAGGCTTCTCCTGACTCACTGCTGTTACCTCTCCTTGAAGAACAACTCAGTGAAGAAGCAGCACTACCCCTATAGCTTTAAAGATAGGAAAGATATTTGTGGAACCAGAGATGACAACTCACCAAACTAAATTACTCTAACCAGAGGTAAAGTAAAATTCCTGGAGACAGTGTGTGGTAACCTGATAAAGGAAAAGAACCTCAAAGTGATAGGACACATTCAGATGATTACCTGCACTCTAAGAATCGCTGTATGAAAAATTCCTTATGGTGAAAGTCTTCATAGTTGGAATGGTTTCCAGATGAGAATCCCCAAGCAATTCATTGACTTTAACAGTCCTTTGGAAATTAAACAGATTACTTCCAACAGTATCACACCTGGAGTAGAGATTTAGGTCGCTCTTGCAGACAGAGCAGATGCTAAACAAAAAATGGCATATGAGGCAATACAGACAGCAGTGATAAGTCCCAAAGAGATATCACAGCAACTGAAATGAGACACAAAGACAAAGGAGAATTGTTTTTTAAGATGACGTATAACTTAAGAATGTTGATGTACAGATACAGAAAAGATGGAAGAGATGGAAGAAAAAAATCGTGCATCAAGCTGGAGAGGATGCAATCCACAGGATTAAGTGGAGGAGTTGGTCTCTGAGTAGAAAATGGACATTTCTTCCAATACAGCAAGATGTGAGGCAAAGGAGTTCAGATGCAGAGTGGTTAGTAGATTGGGTAAGGAAAAAAGACAAGTATTCTTGTCTTATTATTGATCATCTCAGTGAAGCATTAAATATTTGTGTAGACAGTAAGAAAGTGAACTTGGGGAGGTTCAGAGGGAAGATGTGAGTCCCAGTGTGAGTGAGTGTATGGAAAATGTTGTATATATGTTGGTAAGTGGGCATGTGAGTGACTGACAGAATGAGGGCTCAGGAGCAAGTGACCAGGGATCTGCTGGTGATGTGACTGGTGCTGCAGTTCCTCAGCTTGAACCCTAGTGATTCATGGGGTGCAGAAGCTGAGAGCCCTTTTTTTGGGGGGGTCTTCTTTTTTGTTATCAAAAACCCTTTCTGGGGAGAAGCTGCTGGTAGAGACTGGCTAAGTGGGGGCTCAAGAGCAAGAGGCTAGGGCTTTCCTGACGAAGCAGCTTGTGCAGCAATTGCTCTGCTTGGTCCCTAGCACTTCCCGGGTCACAGAAGCCAAGCACCATTTTCTTTTTAACTGATAAAAACCTTCCAGGGAAGAAGTTGTGGGGCGAGACTTACAATTCCAGGCTCTGTTTCACCACTGTAATGGGAGAGACTGCCAGCTCCAGGCTCTGCCTCATCACTGCCGCATCTGGCTGGACACTGGCAGTAAAGCCTGCAGAGGGAGCCCAGAGGCAAACGCCCCCACTGGAGCAGATGAAATAGGCACCCTACCACCATATTGAAAACGCAGCAGGAAAGAGTTCTGGCTTGCTTACTATGGAGCAACAGACCTGACCTCTGTGACTGGCAGATCATCTACTCAGGAGTTGATTGTGACACAGAGGCAATATCCAGAAAGCACAAACTCTGGAGGGACAGGACAAGTGCTGAGTCTCAGGTGCCCCAACGCCTACCTTGATTCAGAAGTGGGAAAAGGGGTGTGGTCAGAAAAGAACGAGGAAAACCTCCAAAGAGATCAGTGGTGAGTCCAGTGCTGACCCAACCCCTCCTTCTGAGCAACGCTCTGAATGTCAGACCCACATGGCTGAGTCATGACTGAGAGGGATGGTCCCAGGCAGAGCCTGGACATCAGCCACAATAGGAGGTCTCCCCTAGAGAATAGGCCTGGCTGGGGCATCCCTCACGCATAGGTGGGGAAGATAAAATCCTGCACCTCCCCACTGGTGGGGATCCCCTAACCATACGAGAGTGGGAGGGGAAGACTGCATCCCCATTCATCCCCATTGCCCCTTCTCCTTCCCTGGTTTGGACACTGGGGAGATAGTGAATGAGGCAGAAGCTCTCAGGAGACAGCAGAGAAGCAGATGAATGGAGCAATTACAGAAACTTAAGCAAGAGGGCAGGTATTTATTTTTTATTTTATTTTTATTTATTTATTTGTCTGTTTATCAATTTTTATACTTTTTTTCATATTTTTCCATTGCACATGAATGTGTATGTCAGGGTTTGGTCTGCATCCCCCCTTGATTTATTTTCTTTTCTTTTTTTTTGAGTTGGAGTCTCACTCTGTCACCCAGACTGGGAGCGCAGGATTACAGGCTGAGCCACCAAGTCCGACTTCGATTTATTTTCTAACTCCTTTTACTTTTTTATTTTCTGTTTATGTGTATATGTGAATGATTGAGTGTTCATCTTTCAGCTTTTTTTCTTTTTGGGGGCCTTGTTTTTGCTTTTTTTTTCTTCTCTTTTTAGTTTAATATGTATGTGAATATATATGTGAGAAATCAATCTGAATTTCTTTTTATTTTTCTTTTTTTCTTTCTCTTTTTCTTCTCCTTTCACTTTATGCTGGGTGTGTGTCTGTGTGTGTGGTTTTCCTGGGTTTTTTTGTTATTGCTCTTTTTAATTTTGTTTTGTTGTTATTCCCATTTGTTTTGGGATATATGTGGGTGTGTTCAATTGTTTTTTGCTTTAGTTTCTGCTTTCATTATTCTGTGGTTTCTTTTCATTTCCTATTTTTTAAAATTTGTGTCCATATTATTTCATTCCATTTTTCTCTGCGCTCCTCATTACTGTTACTGTAACTTGAACTCAAAGGGCACACACACACACACACACCCATTGCACTGTCATATAGGGTGGTGGTGGGGAGTGTGTCTTAGGGAACCCATACCACAATCAGTAAACATTGTGATTTGCAAGTAGTTTTGAATCCTAGCTCCCCATCCTCCACCTTATTCAATTCTCAAAACTACAAGAGACAGCAAAGCTTCACACCCACAGTCCCATTTCAAAATAAAACAGATCCAGAGCTCAGGGAAGAATATAAGGCTGAGAACACATCAGAAGTGAAAGCCTCTCCCACTGTCACTGAATGCTAAAACTAAAGAGAAAAGAATGAGATCTGTCACAAATGAGGATAAACCAACAGAAGGCCACAGGTAATTTCCAGTGTAACAAAGAGAAAAAGCCTGAAAAATCAGACCATGGAGCCCAAACAATGGAAGTCTCCAAAGACTAGCCCCAGAATAGGACAGAGATTAGGAAATGGATGGAAAGAGTGAATAAGGCTGGGCACAGTGACTCAAGCCTGTAACCCCAGCAATTTGGAAGGCTGAGGTAAGGCGATTACATGAGTCCATGGGTTCAAGAACAGCCTGGGCAACTTGGCAACACCTCATCTCAATAATAAATCAAAAAATCAGTAGGGTGTGGTAGTGCGCACCAGTAGATCTAGTTACTTGGAAGGCTCAGATAGAAGGATTGCTGGAGCCCAGCAGATCAACACTGGGGTGGCATGAGTGTGCAACTGCACTCCAGACTAGGTGACAGAGTGAGACTCCAACTCAAAAGAAAAAAGAAAGAAAGAAAGAAAGAGTGAATAAAACTCAAAAAAGGCAAAGTGCAACACTGAAAGAACTTGTGATAGATTTCAGCCATAAAAAATTTTATCCAAGAAATAAATAAAAGGATGGCAAACATGAAAAGCAGAATTAATCAAGAAGAAGAAAGAATCTCAGAGCTTGAAGATCAAAATATGGAATTAACCCGATCTGTAAAAAACAGAAAGAAAACTGGGAAAAAAGAACAAAACCTATAAGAGATGTGCATTATACCAAGAGACCAAACCTATGCCTGACTGGTATCCCAGAAGAAAGGGAAGTGGAGAACACCTTGGAACAGGTATTCCAGGAGAACGTTCCCCATCTCACCAGAGATGTGACTAGCCAAACACAAGTGATACAGAGAATCCCTGCATGACTTCAAATGAGAAGACCAATTCCTAGACACATAAATTCACCTACACAAAGTAGGCACAAAAGAAAAAAATCCTAAATGTTGAAAGAGAGAAAGATTAGACTACCTGCCAGGGAAAACCAACCAGAGTAGCAGCAGACTTATTAGAGGAAACACTATAAGCTAGAAGGGACTAGAGTCCAACATTTAAAGTTCTCAAAGAAACAATTTCAACCAAGAATTTCTTGCCTAGTCAAGCTCAGCTTAATCAAATTCCATAAGGTTGAAATATTGCCATGCACCTTCTCAGACCACAATGGGATAAACATAAATATAAACACCAACAAAATTTCTTCAAAGCCTACAAAGACATGGACACTGAACAACATGATGCTAAATACCTACTGGCTCAACACTGAAATCAAAACAGAAATTAAGAGATTCTTGGAAACAAATGAAAACGAAGAAGCATCTAAACAAAACCTCTGAGATACCATAAAATCAGTTCTAAAAGGGGAATTTATATCTCTGTGAACAAAAATCAAGAAAATGGAAAGATCACAAGTTAACAGCCTAACAGATCATCTGAAGGAACTGGAAAAAAAAAGATCACCAAAACCCAAACTTCAGCAGAATAAGCCAGATCACTAAAGTAATAGCCCAAACATGGGACCTAGAAGATAAAAATACCATAGAAAAAATCAACAAAACAAAAAGTTGATTCTTTGAAAGAATTAACAAGATTGAGGGACCTCTAGTCAGAACGACCAGAGAGAGAGAGAGAGAGAGAGAGAGAGAGAGAGAAAGCCCAAATAAACAGAATTAGAAATACAAAAGATCGTATTACAACTGACTCTGAAGAAATACAGAAGATTGTCAGAGATTACTATGCACACCACATCTGTATGGAAACAAACTTGATAACCTAAATGAAATGGAGGAATTTCTAACATCACACAACTTCCCCTAGTTGAAACAAGAAGACATTGAAAAACTAAATAGACCAATAACAACCCAGGAAATGGATTCTATCATAAGAAAACTACCTACAAAAAAAGCCCTGGACTGGATGGCTTCACCGAAGAATTCTACAAAATGTACAAAGAGGAGCTGATATCAATCCTACTGAAAGTATTCCAGGCAATTGAAAAGGATGGAACTCTCCCCAAATCATTTTACAAAGCTAACATCACACTGATACCCAAACCAGATAAAGACCCAACTAAAAAAGAGAACTACAGAACAATATCCCTAATGAATATGGATACAAGAATTCTCAACAAGATTCTAGCAAATCTGATCCAACAACACATCTCAAAAATCATCCACCATGACAAATTAGGCTTCATCCCCAGGATGCAGGGCTGGTTCATATCTGCAAGACCATAAATGTAATGAAATACATCAACAGATGTAAAAACAAGAATTGCATGATTATACCATTAGATGCTAATTGATAAAATCCAGTACCCTTCTTGATGAAAGCCCTCAAACACCTAGGTATAGAAGGAACACAACTCAAAATAGTAGGCGCCATTTACAATAACCCCACAGCCAGCATATTGCTAAATGGACAGAAATTGGAAACATTTCCCCTGAAAACTGAAACAAGACAAGTCTGCCCACTCTCACTCCTCCTGTTCAACATTGTGCTGGAAGTCCTAGCTCGAGCAATTAGACAAGAGAAGGTAATCAGGGTGTCCAAGTAGGAAAAGAGAAAGCTAAGTTATCCATCCCTCTTTGCTGATGATATAATCCTATACCTTAAAAATCCAAGAGAATCTGTCAAAACCTGCTTGCACTGATAAAGGAGTTCGGAAAAGTCTCAGAGTACAAAATAAATGTGCAAAAGACTGTTGAATTCTTATAACCAAAAACAAGCAGAGAACCAAATAAAAGGCACAATCCCATTCACAATTGCCACAAAAAAGGATGAAATACCTCAGCATCTCCCTAACCAGAGAAGTGAAAGAAATTTACAGTGAAAATCACAAAGCACTGCTCCGAGAATTCCAAGAAGACAAAAGCAAATGGGAAAATATTTCATGCTCATGGATAAGGAGAATCAACATTTTTAAGATGTCCATCCTACAAGAGGCAATTTACAGGTTCAATGCAATGCCCGTTAAATTACCAACATCATTCTTCTCAGACCTGGAAATGACAGTACAGAAATTAATATGGAAGCATAAACAACCATGAATAGCCAAAAAAATCCTTAGCAGAAGTAAAAAGCAGGAGGTATCACACTTCCAGACTTCAAACTTTACTAGGAGGCTAAAATAATCAAAACAGCCTGGTATTGGTACAAGAACATGTATAAGGACCTATGAAACAGAATAGAGATTGCGGAAGCAAAACTTCAACTCCTCAACTAACTCATTTTTGACAAAACCTCCAAAAGCAAACCACTGGGGAGAGGAGAACCTATTTACTAAATGGTGCTGGGAAAATTGACTGATCATATACAGAAGATTGAAACAGGACCCTTACCTATCACCATACACAAAAGTCAACTCTAAATGGATCATAGACCTAAACATAAAACCTCAAACTAAAAGTATCTTAGAAAATGTAGGAAACACCCGTATGGAAATTGGAACTGGCAACCAATTCCTGATCAAAACCCCCAGTGCCCATGCCATAATAGATAAGGTAGACAAGTGGGACCTCATCAAACTGAAAAGCATCTGCAAAGCAGAAGCAACCATCAAGAGAGCAGGGAGACAACCCACAGACTGGGAAAAATTATTTGACAACTATATACCTGACAAAGACCTAACATTCAGGATCTACAAGGGACTCAAACATGCCGAAAGGAAAAAAACAAACAGTCCCATTAAAAAGTGGACAAAAGACAAGAATAGACACTTCTCAAAAGAAGTGATATGGGTAGCCAACAAACACATGAACAAGTGCTCAACCTCACTCATCATCAGAGAAATGCAAATCAAAACCACATCAAGATACCACCTAACCCTAGTAAGAATGGCTATCATTAATAAAACAAACAGCAACAGATGCTGGTAGGGCTGTGAAGAAAAACACTCTTCTACACTGCTGGTGGGAATGCAAACAAGTGCAACCTCTTTGGAGAACAGTTTGGTGATTTCTGAAAAAACTAGAAGTTGACCTTCCATATGACCCAGCAATATCCCTACTGGGAATATACTCAGAGGAAATCAAATCATTCTTCAAAAAATATACCTGCACACACATGTTTATTGCAGCACTATTCACAATAGCAAAAACATGGAACCAACCATGCTGCCCATTGAAACTGGACTGGATTAAAAAAATGTGGTACATATTCACAATGGAATATTATGCAGTCATAAAGAAGGACAAACATACAGACTTCAGAGCAACTTGGATGGGTCTAGAGCCTATCATACTCAGTGTTTTATCACAGAAACAAAGAACAGAGTACCATATGTTTTCACTCATAAGCAGACCTTGAACATTTATCATAATACTGTAAGTAAGGAATTGGCAGTAGTGGGAAACTGCCAGGGGATGGTGGGGCACACCTCATCAACAAGGGTACCTTCATAATGAACATTTGTATACCTAACCCTGAATTGTACCCCACATCTTTAAAATAAAAATAAAATGAAATTGGGCAGATATGGAACATTTTTACCAATGCAGAAAGTTCTTCTGGACTAACGGTTCCAGAGCAATGTGTGGCCATGGAGTGAGCAGCTGAGTTGGAATGAATGTAATGATGATTGCAAATGAGGAAGCCCAGGAACCAGGACGCCAGGCTGTCAAATACACTATTGACATGGAAATTGTTCCATGAGAAGTATGGCAGTAGTATAACTGCAGAAAGAGAGAGAGAGAGAGAGAGAGAGAGAGAGAGAGAGAGAGAGAGAAAGTTTATGATTTCAATAAATCAAAGGAAGCGAGGAACTGAACCGTGGCAATGAGGACAGTGGAAAGATCCAGCAAAACGATTTGAGTGTCAAAGGAGCTGTGGGCTTTGAAGATTTAAGCAGTGCTGTCTTCCTAGTAGTAATGAAGCACAAGGAGGGCATTAGCCCATATACTCATTTGCCCCTGAGGTTCATGAATTGTAGAAAAAAATGAAAAACTTGCTTCCATTAAAGAAGGCTGCAAAGGAACTTGTATCAGGGAAAGCTCCCAGTTGTTTTTTTCTTTAAACAAATCTAAAATAATAAAACATTATAGTACTGTTATAAAAGTAGACAGAATAGAAAGAAATTAAATTCTAATATTTATAAAAATATATTAGAAAACAATACAATTATTTCACTAAAAAGGGGTGGCATATTTAATAATTAGTGCTGGGCACTTAGGTCACAAAATATCAGATTAATTATTATAGAATGCAAAAAAAATCAAAACAAATATCAAATTTCTAGTTAGCACAGTGCTTTCTAAGTTTTGAAGAAATATCTGGCAGGCAAAAATTAGCAATAAATTGACAGGTTTTAAAACTTCTGCAAGTAAGAAAAACAAATATGAAATAAAGGATGAATAAAAAAGAAAAGTTTCTCAGACTTAATTTAAAAAATGCAAAATGCTGTAATGCACAACAGTGAAAGAACAGGAAGAAAGGGTTTACCCATTGAAGAGAAGATTTCACATAATTAAATAGGGAACCTCTATAAGGCTCAATATTCAACTACTAGGACTTTCAGAAAAGTGGAACAGAAATGATAGATGAAAGTGAATAATCAAAGAGAAGAAGAGTATCATTACTCATGAGATAAAAGGAGTCCATGGAATGCCCAGTGCGATGAATGAAAAAAGATTCCTCCTTATGAAATTTCAGACCCCCAAAGAATTTTAAAAATCACATTTTTGAGAAAAAAAGGCAAAACAAAAAGTCGGGTCTTCAAAAAAGATTGGTATTACTCCTCATCAGTGCACTGATTGATAGTAAATAGCAGAGCAATTTTAAAAAGTAAGGGGAGATGGGGACAGCAAACAAACTAGATGTCTTTTGCCCAGAAAATTTTCCAAGCAAATTGCAGATCAGAATAAAAACATTTTCAGAACTTCAAAACATAGTAGGAAGTTGTTGGCCAATTTAAATTTGTTTGTGTTTTGTTTTGGCTGTTCATTATTCACCCTGCTGCCTTTTTTTAGGGAATATTCCCCTTTGGGTGCAGTATTGGTGGGACTCAGTTCAACATCTTTAAATGTGGAAAGCAAACAGATAAATCCTCCCCTAGAGATGATATGGGCTAGCCGGGTCGGTGGCTCAGCCTATAATCCTGCGCTTTGGGAGGCTGAGGTGAGTGGATTGCCTGAGCCCGCAGGTTCGAGACCCACCAGGGCAACTTGGCGAGACCTCATCTCTACAATAAATAAAAAAACTAGCCGGGCGTGGTAGCGCGTGCCTGTAGTTCCAGCTACTTGGGAGGCTGAGGCAGAAGAATCGCCGGAGCCCAGCGGGTCAAGGCTGCGGTGGCCGGGAGACTATACTCCAGTCTGGGTGACAGAGTGAGACTCCAACTCAAAAAAAAAAAAAAAAAAAAAAAAAATGATATGGGCTAGCGTCTACCTCTGCCACTGAACACTGCTATTCAGGATTTTGAATCCGAGGTCAATGATGTAAGAATGAAGGGGAAGAAATAAATCATTATGAGGGGCTGCAATAATATCTAGTGGTGACAAAAAAAAACCTATTCCTGCTCAAAGATAATGGTCATATTTCCTGTTTAAGTCTGCTTGCTTCTTGAGCCTTGTTCTATAATTTTTATCAAATTTGTGAGCTATCCAAGTTCCTTTTAATACATTCCTTTCCTCCTTGGGATAGATATTCAGTTTCTTCTGCTTGCAACTAAGACTCTTAGCCTATTCTGTAATTAAATCAGATTCCACGTAGTAGAATTTCTGGAATCAGCAGGGAAATTTGGCCTAGCTGGAGCTGAAGGCAAATAGCTAATCATATTGTTTACTTGTTATCCAGTCCCCTTAAAAGGCAAGGCTTTGAACGCTACAAAGGGCATGAGGAGTTCAAAAACTATTAACTAGTATGACTACCTCAGAAGCCCCCAGATATGTTAAAAGACATACCTTGATCAAATTCCTAAGTTCCCAGTCAAAGGCAAAATGAAACCTGAGGAATGCCTATAACTTTGCTAAAATCATCTCTTATCTCTTAAAGCCAAAGACCTGTAATAACCAATGAACCAACTTGAGATTTGACCATGAAAATAACTGATATACAATGTCAATTAAATTCACCACCTAGTTATGTCTTAATAAGTGTTCATGTAACAAAGGAATGGAATTCAATGTTCAGTTTGGAGGGGATATATGTAGTTCTAATTGCTTGTTGTGTTTACAAACAAGGTTGAAGATTCCTAATTACGGTCCTTGCTAAATAAAGTCTAGATGCCAGACATTCATTGGTATATAGTTTAAAAGTTAAATAATAGAAAAATATATAGGATGTAAAAATTAATCTTAAGAGGTCTAGAATGGCTTTATTAGTATTAGACAAAGTAAATATCAAGACAAGAATTACTACCAGACACAAAGGGGGTCTTTTATTTAATAATAAAAGAAGAGAAAATAAGACATCATCAGATTGGAATGGGAGAAATGAAACCGTCTTTTACCACAGATGATATGACTATATAGGTAACAATTCATATCTACCAAAAAACACCAGGCAGAATTGTTAAGTAAATTTAAAAAGTAAAGGATCGATGTTCAAAAATCATTTTTATTTCTATATTTTGAGTGTCTCAAAGTCAGAGTTCCTCAGAGATATAGAACCAGTAAGAGTTGTATAAAAAAATTGTTGCAAGAATTAATTGCCTTACATGGTTGTTGAGGCTGACTAGGTAAGTCCAAAATCCATAGGGCAGGCTGTCAATAAGATAGGCAAAAACCCTGGGCAAGAGCTGAAGCTGTAGTACACAAGTGGAATTTCTTCTTCCTCAAGGAAAACTCAGTTCTGCTCTTAGGCCTTTCAACTGGTTGGATGAGGCCCACCCAGATTATCAAGAATAATCTCCTTTCACTGAAAGTTAACTGATTAAAGTTAACTGATAAAATGTTATCAGTTCAACAAAATACTTTCATAGCAATACCAAAATTAGTGATTGACTGAATAACAATAGCCAAACTGACACACAAAACTGACCATCACATTAAGCAACAAATAATTGAAAAATAAAATTAACAATACCATTTTCAGTAGCATCAAAAAATCACAAAATACCTAGGATACATTTAATAATACATTCAAGCCTCTACAGTGGAAACTACATTACTAATACAAATTAATGAAGACCTAAATAAATAGATCTTCCAGGCCCATGGGTAAACAGATTCAAACACACAATACTGATAAAAGGTCCATTCTTCTAAACTTTGTCTACAAATTCAGTGTAATCCCTATCAAAATTCCAGCAAAGCTTTCTATAGAATTTGATTAGCTGACTTTAAAAAATGTTATAATAATTATAACAGACCTAAAGTAGCCAAAAGAGTTTTGAAAAAGAACAAAGTTAACGAACTCTAATTACTTTCAATACTTATTATACGGCTACAATAATAAAGACAATGGGCTATTGATCCTTGACAAAAATGTCAAAGCCATTCAATATGGAAAGGAAAATCTTTTCAACAAATAGGAATGGAATGAACTATAGAGAGAGAGAATAATAGGAAGAAAAACAACTCAATAATAAATTAGCAAAAAAATTTGAACAAGCGTTTCATGAAGGGAGATACAGAAATGGTTAATGAGCACATGAGAGGGTGTTAAACAACAATCATGAGTCATCAGGGAAATGCAAATTATGATCACAATGGCATATATCTCACTGTCGTTAAAATGGCAAAGATTAAAAAATGCTGACAACACCAAATGTTGTTGAGGATTTGGAGCAATCAAAACTGTCCTACATTGCTGGAGGTGGTATAAGATGGGATAACCAGTATGGAAATTATTCTAGTAATATCTCAATCTCATAAAGTTAAAAGTAGACCTACTCTATGACCATAAATTCCACTTTGAGGTATTTATGCAAGATAAATCAAAACAGAAGCACATAGAAAGATGTGAACAAGATGTGTTCATAGCAGTTTCATTCATGATAGCTCCAAACTGAAAACAACCAAAAAGTCCATCAATCATCAGAATTGATAAGCGAATTGTAAATAAACAAACAATGGAGTACTCTTCAGTGACAAAAAGAAACAAACTATTGATATATGCTACATGAACTGCAAAAATTTTTGCTGAGTGACAAAAGCTAGATATAAAAGAATACATATAATCTATATGAAGTTCTGCAATTAGGCAAACTAATCTATGGTGACAAAAAAAACCATACAGTGACTGCCTGTGGGATGGGGGTGAAGTGAGATGGAAATTAACTGGGAAATTGCATAAGCAATCTTCCTTTGGTGATAAAAATGTTCTATATTTTAACAGAAGGGGTTACAGGAAGATGTGTAATTATTACACTGATCAAACTTTACATTTAAGATGTGTGCATTTCACAGTATGTAAAATTTTCCTCCCTTTATGAAGAAAAAGAAAAAAATGCCACTGGGGAGTAAAGTTTGGGTTAAGCCACAGTGGAGCTGAGCTCAGTTGTTTCTTATCACAATATTGTTGCATGATTTGATTTGTGACCATTTGTTTATATTACTTTGATTAAAATTTATTTAAAGTACTTGTACAGACTCCCAAGCTAAGATGGTGGAATAAAAACATCTGAAACTTCTGAAACTCTCCCTTTCCCCAACCCTAAAGACAGAATAACAAATAGGACCAAACTAGTCAAAATACCTCAGACTCAATCTAAAAAAAAAAAGAGCATATTGCCACACAATTTAAAATGTTCAGAGAGAGAGAGAGAGAGAGACTTCTTTGAATCCACTTATCTTGATTCTTTGCAGTAAAACAAAATTCCTGTCCAAAACCCCAAGACACACATACACGCACAGTGTGCAAAAATATGAGTGAAAAGGGTTTTTTTTTAGCTTTATGAAGACCTTCAAATATAAAGAAAGATGAAACATATACAAAAGTTGTGTCTATACAAGGAAAAATAAGGAATACAGAAAGATTTAATTTACATGTCCCTGTGCTAGTAAGAAACTAAGAAAGGCATTAGATACCACTAACTATAAGAATCTGGGAAATACTGCTTTCTAGCTGGATACATTACTGTACTGAATAAAATGAGTGGTCAGACAATAAGTAAGTAGAGAATAGTGAACACTGAGTAGGCTAACAGTAATATGAGAGGGGCCCCCAAAAGCTTAGAATTTATTTCTAAAAAATTGTGGCTTTTTTGTACATGTCTAAACTTAACTCATGTTCAACGTACTCTCCATTTGATGCCATACACCTATCGAGATGTTTTTCCCACTGCTCAAAACAGTTTTTGAACTTGTTAGTTTTGATGCCTTTTCACCTCTTCCACACTGGCCAAACAATCCCCTTTGAGGACTTTTTTCCTACTGGGAAACAAACAAAAGAATAGTCCCTCAGGACGAGATTGGGCGAATAGGGAGGGTGGGACACAGGAGTCATGCCATTTTTGGTCAGAAACTGCTGAACACTCTGTGTAGTGTGGGCAGGTACATTGTCATCCTGGAAGAACCAGTCATCTGTTTGCCATATTTTGGGATGTTTCTTCTGCAAATTGTGATGCAACCTTCCAGATAAAAATGTTGGTTGATGGTTTGATCTGAAGAAACAGATTCTGAGTGTACTATAAGGGACTCATCCTCCAAAATATAATTCAAATTTTTTGGAGGGATGCCCCCTTTGTATTCCACAGATGGAAAAATCTTTTCTAGAAGAAAGATAACTGAAGAAACAAGAAATGTTCCTAGAATGTTTTCATGCTATGGATGAACATAATGAAAACATGAACTTAATAAAACCTTAAAAATACAATTGATGATAAACGACAGAGGTAAATAAAAAGGAAAATTGCAGACCTCAGAAATCGAAAAGCAAAACCAAACCAAAGGGAAAACAACGACTAAACTTAGCAAGGATTGACTTGTCTGATAACCAAATTACTAACAAAGAAAGGTTTGAGATAACCACAACCAATGCAGATAACAGGAAGATTAAAGCAAGTGGATAGCAGATAATAGACCAAGGCACCCAACACACAGATTGGAAAAAATATCCAAAGACAGAAAGATATTTTTAAAAATTTCCTGAAAATAGCAAGACATGAATCTGTAGATGAAAATATTAAACGATGTCCCAGGAAAAAAAATAAATGATGATTTATATTAAAACATGCCGTAGGTAGATTCATAAAATGTAAACAATAATGGAAGCATTTTCCGGGGACAAAAATCAGGTTGAATATGGATTGGGAGTGGGAGGGGCAAATCAGGTAGGCCACATACTGACCCCAGCCACATTCAGTGTCATTAAACAATGTGTCAATAATCTCCAGAGAGCTAATGAAAGGAACATGCCACTCCAAAGTTTTATGCCTTATATGCAGCTAAGCAATTATTCAAATATAAAGTCAAACAAGAAGCATTCTCAAACAGGCGTTTAAATAGCTTTAGAAAAATAAATCAATACAAAAATAAAACAAAAAAAATCATGAGTATACTACAATGAGTCATTCTTGTGGTGGGGAGCAATGACAACATCAAAATACACAGTAACATCTACAAAAGAGGATACAAGCCTTCCAAATTATGAGAAGGAAACACACTGCATAAACTAAACCAAAGTAATGGCAAGGAAAATCCATGAACAAAAACAAAGAAAGCATTTTTTAAAAATAGGATAAAATTGGATAAAAAAATTAAAACCAATTATATTTGTTTTGACACCTAATGTTAGGATATATTCACACAAAGATGATCAGACTGGGTAAAAACAAAACTGAACAATATATTGTATTCACAAGAAACATATAGAACTAACAGATTGGGTTGTACGGGGAAAAAAAGACACTGGCAAATAGTAACAAAAAGAAATCTGAGGTAGAAATATAACCATCACAAAGACTAAATCCAAAGCAAATGGCACACAAGATAAAGTTCTATTTTATGAGTATAAGATATACAACTTACTATGAGGCTACAGCTGCCATAGTATGTACATTTATAGTGAAAAACAGAACCATAGGCTGAAAAAAAAAGAAGAAGAAATGGATAGAAGTAAGATTTAACTTGCCTCTGTTAACTCAAGACAGACCGGCTATACAACAAAATAAGCATGCAAAGAATTTTAATGGTATAATTATTATCCTTCAGCTAACAGATATGTCTCAAACATTTTAATATGAAAGAGTATATGCCCTTTTTTCAAGCTCTCATGGAACATTTCTAAAAACCAGTGCTGACCGGGCATGGTGGTTCACACCTGTAATCCCAGTGAGAGGATCGCTTGAGCCTAGGAGTTCGAGACCAGTCTGGACAACATAGTGAGACCTCTGTCTCTACAAAAAGGAAACAAAGCAAAAAAAAAAAACCTAGCCAGCAATGATGGCACACACCCACATTACTGACTACTCAGGAAGCTGAGGCTGAGCTTGAAAGGGAGGACCCCTGGGGCTCAGGAATTCAAGGCTGTGGTGAGCCATCATCGTGCCACCGCACTCTAACCTGGGCAACAAAGCAAAACCACATCTCAAAAATGATAAATAAGTAAATTTTAAAAACCAACCAACCCCCCAAAAAAGCCATATGAAGAAACAGATAATGTCCAAACATATACACAAATACATGAAGAACAGACCATAATCCCTGAATACATTCCAATAGAACTAGAAATTAATAATCATGGGAAAAAATTTAGGTAATCATTGGGAGCTTGAACATCTTTTTCTTAAATACATCAAATTCAAAGTGAAAATGAAGAAAATTTATAAAATAAAAATAAGAAACACATCACATATCAAAAAATGTAGTGATGATCTAAACTTGAGCTCAGAGAGCAATTCATAGTTTTACATGCTTGAGCAATTAAAAGGGAATCTAAAGAAATAAATTAAGTGCTGAACTCAAAAACTTGAGAAAGAACTTGAAAATTAAACCATGTGCTTTCAAGGAAAGCAGAAGGAATACAATAATGATTAGTAAATCATAAATTACTGATTTGGGAAACAGTCAATAAAATTGATAAAAACTAGAATGTGGATAAATTTATGGTTATTAGGGGAAAGGATAAAAGAACGGTTGAGGAAGGCTCTCAAAAGAACTTTTCATTGTGAAGAAACATTATTCATTTTGAAAGACTAACAACATAAACACAATCACAGAAATAAATATAATAAACACCAGTGTATTCAATTGTCTTGATTACTGCAGCTTTTATCTTAAGTCTTGATGTTGGATAGTGTCAAACTCTGCCTTTATTCTTTTTCATTATTGTGTTGGCTATTCTGTGTCTTTTAACTTTTCGCAGAAACTTCAGAAGCAGTATGCCATTATCTGCAAAATAATTTGCTGGGATTCTAAGTGGCATTGGGGTGAATCTACAGGTAAGTAGGGAAGAACTAACATCTTAACATTACTGAGTATTCCTATCAATGGGCAGGAAATAGTTTTCCACTTATTTAAATCTTATTTTTCTCTTCAACGTTTTGTAGTTTTCCTATAAAAATATTATACTCTTTTTAAGGTTTAATCTAAGTTTTTACATGTGTGTAAAACTCATTTCTCATTGATGATAATATAGAAAAACAACTCACTTTTCTATATTGACTAAGTATCCTGCAAACGTACTCTATTCACTTATTAGTTCCAGGAGTTTTGGGTTGGCTCTTTAGGATTTTCTACATAGACAATTATGTTATCTGCAAGCATAGACCAGTTTTCTTTCTTCCTTCCCAATCTGTATACTTTTATTCCCTTTCTTGTCTTATTTTCTTGTGCAATATTGAATAACAGTAGTGAAAGAAGACATCTTTGTCTTGCTCCCAGTCTCAATGGGAAGGCATTCAGTTTCTTACCATAAAGTAAAATGTTAGCTCTAATTTTCTTGTAGGTGTTTTTTACCAAGTTGAGAAAGTACCTCTCTATTACTAGTTTGCTGAGAGTTTTTATCATGAATGAGTATTGGATTTTGTCCAATGCTTTTCACTATGATTAAGCATTTAATTGATATGATTACACAGTTCTTTCTTTTAGCCTACTGATATGATGAATCACATTAATTAATTTTTAAATGTTAGATCAACTGTCTTTCAAAACTGGAATAAATGTCCATGAGTTGGATTATATAATTTTTTATACAATGTTGAATTTGATTTGCTGCTATTTTGTTGAGGATATTTGCATCTGTGTTCATGAGACTTGTTGGCCTGTAATTTTCTTTTCTTATAATCTCTCTGGTTTTGATATTAAGGGAATTAGAAATCTCATAGAATTAGTTAGAAAATGTTTCCTCTTTTTCTATTTGTTGGAAGCAATTGTAGAAAATTGATATCATTGACTTCTTAAATGTTTGGAAAAATCTTAGTGAAGTTTTATTATTTTTTAATTTTTTTCTTTATTTTAAAGATGTGGGGTACAATTCAGGGTTAGGTATACAAATGTTCATTTGCAGGTACTCCGTGAATTTTTAAAAAATACCACTGAAACAATCTGGATCTGGTATTTTTTCTTTTGGAAAATTACTTATTATTCATTCAATTTCTTTAATAGATACAGGTCTATTCAGACTAACTATTTATCCTATTGTGCGTTCTAATAGTTCATGTTTTCAAGGCATTAGTCCCTTTTACTTAAATGATCAAATCTATAGCATAGAGTTATTAATACTATTTCTTTATTATTCTTTTAATACCCATGAGATAAGAAATGATGATTCTCTTTTATTTATGATATTAGTAATTGGTGTCTTCTCTCTTTTATTTTCTTGGTTAATTTGGCTCAAGGTTTACTGATTTTATTGATCTTTTCAAACAACCAGTTTTTTGTCCTGTTGACTTTATTGTTTTTCTGTTTTCAATTTATGTCTGCTATAATTTTTATCATTTCTTATCTTCTATTTACTTTGTGTTTAATTTTCTTCTCTTTTTCTGGTTTCCTAACGTGAATGCTTAGATCATCAATGTTAGATATTTCTTCCTCACTAATATATGCATTTAATGTTATAAATTTCCATCTAGGCCTTCATTGCATCCTGCAAAATTTGATTACTTATATATTCCTGTTCATTTATTTCAAAATATTCTTTAGTTTTTCTTGAGACTTCTCTTTTGACATATGTATTAGCTACAAATACGTTGTTTAATCTCCAGATATTTGGGGATTTTTCAGCTATCTTTCGATTATTGATTTCTAGTATTAAAATATCTTTATTGTGGTGTGAGAGCATACTTTGTATAATTTATATTCTCTTAAATTTTGTTCAGGTGTGTTTAATGGCCAAGGATGTGATATATCTTGGTGAATATTCCATATGAGCTTGAGAAGAATGTGTAATCTATAGTTATTACATGAAGTGTTCTATATATTTCAACTAGTTCCAGTTGATTGGTGATGGTGTATAGTTCAATTATGTTCTCACTGATGTTTTGCCTGCTGGATCTGTCAGTTAGTGATACAAGATTGTATTCACACATTTGACAATTATGAATATTTTGCCATTTCATTTCATCTATCAACTTCCTGTTTTTAAAAACATCCATGAGATAAAATGTCTTCACTTTACATTATTTGTGTTTTCCCTCTTTTTTTTTTTCTTGGTTGGCTAGGCTACAGGTTTATCCGTTTTGTTACTATTTATTTATTTATTTACTTATTTAGTTTTGTGAGTTGGAGTCTCACTCCATCACCCAGGCTGGAGTACAGTGGCATGCTCATGGACACCCCAGTGTCAACCTGCTGGGCTCAAACGATCCTTACACCTCAGGCTTCCAAGTAGCCAGAACTACAGGTGTGTACTACCATGCCTGGCTAATTTTTTAATTTATTGTGGATATGAGGTCTTGCCAATTGCCCATGCTGTTCTAGAACCTATTGACTCAGGTAATACTCTCACCTTGGCCTCCCATAGTGCTGGGATTACAGACTTGAGCTGCTGCACCCAGTCTGCTCTTTTCAAATAACTGACTTTTTTTAATCTCATTAATTTTCTCTATTGTTTTCTTGTTTTGAATTTTGTTGATATCTGCTGTAATTCTTTTTATCATTTCTATTCTTAAAATGAAACACATTTAAAAAAATTTTTTTTCACTAGTGTTATAACATTTTTTAAAAGCACATTCACAGAAAGTTAGTACATATAGTACTAGAGATCTTATTTATCCTTTACCCAGTTTCTCTCAATGGATATTTCCCTCTCTCCCTTAGTCTTTCTTTCTTTTCTCTCTTTCTTCTTTCTTTCTCCTCCCTCCTTCCTTCTCTCTTTTCTTCCTTCCTTCCTTCCTTGCTTCTTCTTTCTTTCTGTCTTACTCTGTCTTCTAGAATGGCTGCAGTGGCATAATCATAGCTTACTGCAAACTTGATCTACAGGGCTCAGAAATCCTTCCACCTCTGCTTCCCTAGTAGCCGGGACTACAGGCATGCATCACAATGCCCAGTTTTTTGTTTGTTGTTTGTTTTTTGTTTTTGTAGCGATGAGGTCTCACTACATTGTCTATGCTGTTCTCAAACTCCTAGGTTCAAGTGATCCCCCTTTCTTGGTCTCCCAAAGTGCTGGGATTACTAGTGTAAGCCACAGTGTCCAGCCCAATGGCTATTTCTTATGTACAGTATAAAAAGTCAGGAAATTGACATTGGTACAAGGTGTGTATATAGTTCTATGTCATTTTTAAAACATGTGCAGATTTGAGTAATCTTTACCAAATGGTTGTTTCCTCATTGCAAAGATCTCCCTATGCTTCTTCTTTAACTTATTACAGTCTACAAATATCAACTACTTCCTGCCAGCATAGAAACCTTACCAACCTTTATATGCCTCCTTTACTTTCCTTGTTTATAATACAATTTCCTTAAGAGACAATGTTATAATTTTTGCTTAAACCATCAGGCATAATATAGAAAAATCATGAAAAGAAAAATTTATTGTGTTTACCTATATTTTTCCATATATTCACTCTTTTTATTATTCTTCCTTCTTTTCCATTGTTTTAAGATTCCTTCTGTTGCCATTTCATTTCTGTTTAAAGAATTTTCTTTAACCATTATTTTAAGGTAAGTCTGATGGAGACAAATTTTGCTTGTTCCCTTGAAATAAAAGTATGTTTATTTTTGAAGGCTATTTACACTGGGTATAGAGATCTAGGTTGACAACTCTTTTCTTTCAGCACATGAGAAATGTGTTCCACTTCCTTCTGGCTTCTATGGTTTTTGAAGAGAAATCTGCTGTCATTCAAATTAGATTTTTTTTTTTTTATCCCCCTTACATGTGAAATGTCCTTACTCTTGTTGTTTCAAGATTTTTTCTTGTCTTTAATTTTCAAAACTTACTCTATGATGAGTCTTGATGTATGTTTTTGGGGGTTTATTCTGTTTGGAATTTTCTAGGCTTCTTGAATCTGAACACTTACATCTATTACCAAATTTGGGAAATTTTTAGCCATCTTTTCTTCAATTTTTTGGCAGCTCTACTCTCTTTCTCTGAAAATTTAATAACACAATGTTAGATCTTTGGTTACAGTCTTATAGCTCTATGGGGTTCTCTCTGTCTGATATTTTGGTGTATATTATCTCTATTGTTCAGCTTGAGTGATTTTTATCTTCATGTTCACTGATTCTTTCCTCTGAATTTTCCATTTTGCTGATAAGCCCATCAGCTAAGTTTTCAAACATTTTGATTATTATATTTTTCAGTTCTAAAATGTGCATTTAGGTCTTCTTGTTGTCTACATTTGTGCTACTGCTTTTTACCTTCTTTTTTTAAAGTAATTTTGTAACTGCTTATTGAAGCATTGTTATCATGGCTTCTTTAAAAACATTGTCAGAAAAGTCTAATGTGTGTATCTTCTCATTATTGGTGTGTATTCATTTTCTTTTCTTTTTCAGTGGGTGATACTCAGATGAATCTTGGACATTTTGAACATTATGTTACGAGACTGGATTATATTTAAATCATCTGTTTAGCAACCTTCTCTGATAGAGAAGGAGTGGTAGGGAGGTTGTCTCATTACTACTAGATGATGATGAAAGTCCAAGTTCCACACTCAGTCTCTTTTGAGACTCTTGGAGGAGGAGCACCTTGTATTATTGAGCAGGGGTGGGAGTATAGGTTCTCCATTAAAGTTCTTCTATTCCACCCTGGCCTGGGAAGGACAAGTCTGCTTTATTTGCTCTCCATGTGGTTTCCCATGCCATCCTACAACACTACAGTTTGGTAGGGTGACCTTATTTCTGTTGGGCTGTGGTAAAAGTCCTAAATCTCTGCTAGGTCTCTTCTGACACCATACCAGCAGAAAGTGGTACCTTACTACTATTAGGTAGAGGTGAAAGCCCAAGTTCATTCCTAACACCACTAAGAGGGAGTGACTCATTGCTGTACAGGAAGATGAAGGCCTGAGCTTTCCACTTGGCCTCCTCTGACACTATCTTGTAGGAGGAGAGGAACACCTTGTTATAGCCTGAAGAGAAGGAAAATCTAAGTTCCCCACTTGGCCTTCGCTGGTGGGAAGTGACTACAGTTTTTTTCCATAGTGTTTGGTTAAAGAGCAGTTATTATCCAAAAGTTTTCTGTCTTTCTGGGCTTCCCTTTCCATGTCCCTTGGCTAGAGAGAGCAGGTTTTTCTTGGAGGCTATTTATGTTTAGCTAAGTATACTAAATAAGAGGAATAGAGAAGTACATCTAATCCATCTTTTCAGACCATGTCTTTGTTCTTCTTGCAATATTTTAAATAAAATCTATAAAGACTTACATAAATGTACTATTAGTAAGCATATTATTTAAAAATATAACTATGATACCATTGTCACAACCCCCAAAATTCAAAATAACTCTTTAATATCTGATAATCAGCTTACAATTTCCTCCTGATTGCATAAAAAATGTCATTTTAGAAGACATTCGCCTAGTAGTAGCACCTCCCTCCCAGAAAAAATGAAGAAAGAGAATTCCAGCAGCCAGTGACCCCAAGCGGTTTGAGCTGGTTGAGACACTGGACATACTCTGCATCCTGCAAAAGACTCTTAGAACACATAGGGAGCAAGGAAGAGAAAGCATGGCCAGCTGGCTCAAACAAAGCTGAAGGCATCACACTTCCAGACTTTAAACTTTAACAAAAGACCACAGCAACCAAGATGACATGGTATTGACACAGAAATAGGCACACAGACCAATGGAACATGATGGAAGATCTGGAAACATTGGGGAAAGGAAATCATATTTTGGAAATGGTGCAGGGAAAACTCACTAGCCACATGCAAAAGAATGAAACTGGACCCCTACCTATCACCATATCCAAAAATCAACTAAAAATAGATCAAGGACTTAAATGTAAAACCTCAAAGTATAAAAACTTTAGAAGATAATATGAGGAACACCTTCCTGGACATTGGAGTAGTCAACAAATTCTTGACTGAATCCCCAAATATGAATGCTATAGAAGCTAAGTGGGACCACATCAAATTGAAAAGTTTTTGCAAAGCAAAAGAAACCATCAAGAGAGTAAAGAGACAACCCACAGAATGGAAAAATGCATTTTCAAATTATGCATTTAACAAAGGCATAACATTCAATCCCATTAAAAAGTGGGCAAATGATGACATTCAAGCATGACAAAATGCTCTCAGCCTCAGTAATCATCAGAAAAATGCAAATCAAAACTACAATGAGATACCACCTAACACTGGTAAAGATGGCTGTCATTAATAAGACAGAAAACAATGGGTGTTGCTGTGGCTGTGGAGAAAAAGGAATGCTTCTACACTGCTGATGGGAATGTAAGCTAGTTCAACCTTTGTGGAAAGAAATGTGGAAATTTCTCAAAGAACTAAAAATTGACCTTCCATACTCTCCAGCAATCCTTCTCCTGGGAATATACTCAGAGGAACATAAATCGCTCTACCAAAAAGACACCTATAAATGTATGTGTATTGCTGCACTATTCACGGTAGCAAAAACATTGAATCAATCCTACTACCCTTGAAAGTGGACTGAATAAAGAAGATTGCTACATATACACAATGAGGTATTATGCAGTCATAAAGAAGAACAAAACCATGACCTTTGGAGCAACATGGATGGAACTGGAGACCATCATACTAAGTGAACTATCACACAAAGAACTGAATACCACATGTTGTCACTCAGAAACAGGCTTTGATAACTGGTGACACAAGCAAAAAGGTGAGATCAGCAGTCACAGGACACAGCTAGGGGTGGGGGAGGGAGCATTTGACAACACTCTAGGTACCTGGTCCACTATCAGGAGAGAGAGGGCCAGCTAGGAGCCCAAATGCCACCTGCATGCAACTTACTTATGTAGTAAATCCTCAGTTGTACTCCACAACAATTTTTTTTAAATGTCATTTTACACTTGTTTCATTCATCTCAAAATCCCAGATGCTTTTGGTTGTTGAATCAAAATAGTACTCCTTGCTTTTTTTTTTTTACCCATGTCACTTATTTGAAGGAACGTGGTCTTGTGGTATATCCCACATTCTAGATCTGATTAGCTATATCTTAAGGTAACATTTAATATGATTCATGATCCACAATAGTTCCTGTAAACTGGGAGTTAAATGTGGAGGTAGGACCACATTCTGTCTCAATTTTTTTGACAAAGATATTTCATAGGTGGCCTGTGTACCTTTTATTGCACTATGTAAATAAAAATATAATGTCTGTTTTCTTACTTTTGAAAAGTTAATATTTAATCAGTAGGTCTGGGTAGTAAGAACAAGACACATTCATTTAAGAACTCCTCACTGACCTTTTACATACTGCAGGGATTCTCAAATAAATTTATATTTTGGACCAGATAATAGTTATGGAGACTATCCTGGGCACTGTGAATCTTTAGCAGTATTCTCTTTTCTCACCACCACTCCCACAGACTGTCTTGAGATAATAAAAAAAACTTCAAACTTAACAAATATTCCTTCGAGATAAAATGGTCACCAGCTGAGAACCTCTTCCCTAATGATTTTAGCAGTCATTGAAAACTGGTGTCTATGTCTGCTATAGCATAAAGATTTACAAAGTCGTGGTTTTTAAAATTATAACATTCCTGTGTTTACCACTATGATTGTTTTTAAAAGAAATACTTTGAATCCTTCTTGCAACAACAGGATAACTGCTTGATTATTTTATGTATTAATGATCTTTTAAAAAAATGAGTAGTGCCTTAACAACTTCAAAAATTTGCCAACTGAAATAGGCAACTGGCAGTTCTTGAAATAGCAACAAGAAATAGCGATCCAAGATGACCACTGTGAAACAGCAGACTTGTGCTGCTCTTGCCTATCAAGGCAGAGAGTCGGGACCAAACCATCAATTCACAGAGACACTCTAAACATATTTAAATGAGTGGAGCACCCTGCAGACTTCTCTTTGAACACACAGAGACAAGAAGATGATAGTAAACATAGGAATCTGGGTGCCCCATCTCCTGCTGTGTGCCAGGCTCCCATAGGAACTGAAGCTCTGCCTGATAAGAAGAGTGTACCTAAAATGGTTTGGGTCTGTTAATCTCCCAGCCTTGCAAGCATATTCAGTCACAAACAGGAGGAGACCTGGTTAGGACACAGTGGCAGGCAACTGAATCCCAAGTGGAACAGGAAAAAAAACCTGCACTGGGTCAGCAGCTATGAGCATGGCTCTGGCTAGCTCCTAGGCAAGGAAAGCCCACTTGCAGAATAAAACTCACTGGCTCCCAGCCCATCTTCCCAGCCAGACCAGGAAGAATCACCTCCAAGACTTTTCCTTTGTGCTGAAATAATGATTTCTAATGTGTGCCTACAGGGTAGATCCCTTCCTCTCTCCCCAGTGGCAAGGAAATTGCTCTTTTTCAAGAGCAAATTGTGAACTTGAACATGGAGGGAGCAACACAAATATACCTGAAGGCTTTCTCTGTGGGAAGCTTCTGGGCTACAACTGTAGACATTAGGCAGAAGGAGGGGCCTATCCCCTTACCAGATCTCCACAGAGTGCTTGTAGCAGGGGCTACTACAGTTGATAAACCTGCCACAGGGTGGAGCAAGGAGTTGAAGTGAATGCCCCACCCCCTCTCACGGAGTGACTTATACTGAATCACAAAAGGGTCCCAGAACAGAGGGTCAATGGTTAGCTTCAGAACAACTAAACCAAAAGGAATTACAGAAAAGAGAGGCAAGCCATAAATGAGAAAAAAAAATACATGAAAATATAGGGAAACCTCAGAGTACTAAAAAGACAGTGCCTGAAAAAGAAGCTATCAGAGCACAAATAATGGATACCATCCTGAATAACCTGCCCCAGATGACAGTCACAGAAATCAGAGATTGGATGGTTAAAATGAACAGAGAGAAGCAAGAGAAACTAGAAGCAAAATTCACCAAAGTTGTACAGGAAGTAAAAGCAGAGTTGGCCAATTTCAGAAAAGCCTATTCTAAAATAATGCAAATAAAGAACTCCATCCTGGAACGCAAAAACAAAGTAAACATAGAAAGCAGGATCAACCAAGCAGAGGAAGGAATCTCAGAGCTTTAAGAACAAAATATGGAATTAACTCAGTCTGTCAAAAAATCTGGGAAAAAGGCTCAAAAAGGAGCAAAGCCTCTGAGAGAAGTGGGACTATGTCAAGAAGTCAAATAAAAAAACATAGAAAAAAGGCTGACAAAAAAGAAACAAAGCCTCTAGAGAAGTGGGACTATGTCAAGAAGCTAAATCTATACCTGATTGTATCCCTGAAGCAGAAAGGGAAACTGAGAACACTGTTGAACAAATATTCCATGAGGTCATTCAAGACAACTTCCCACAACTCATTAGAAAGGTGATCACTCAAGCACAAAGGATTCAGAGAATCCCTGCAAGGCATCACATGAGAAGACCAACCCTAAGACACATAGCAATCTGCCTTCACAAAGAAAGCATGAACGAAAAAAATCCTAAAGGCAATAAGAGACAAAGATCAGACTACCTACCAGAGAAGAACTGTCACAATCACTCCATACTTATCTGCAGAAACATGATAAGCCAGAAGGGACTGGAATTCAAACTTTAACATTCTTAAAGAAAAGCAATTCCACTCAAGAATTTCCTACACCACTAAGTTATGTTTCATCAGTGATGGAGAAACCTTAAGAGAATATGCCACCAAAATCATGGACTTTGCAGCAAACTGGATGAAGATGGAGACCATCACACTAAGTAAACTATCAGAAAAACAAAGATCTAAATACTGCATGTTCTCACTCATAAGTGGGCCTTGCATACTTGTCACATTAGCACTAGAGAGGAATTGGCAGTGGCTGGACACTGCTAGAGAAGGGAGGGAGGAAAGATGGTGGGGATAGGTGACATTACAAAGTGTACTTGATTCATTACCAGGGGGAGTGAGAGCCAGTTAGAAACCCAAACTTCACCTGCATGCAGCCTACTTATATAGTTAATCTTCACTAGTACCCCACATTACTATAATACAATAAAATTTTTTTTAAGTGGCCAATTAATTTTTGTATGGAGTATCTTTGGAATTCTTGAATATTTACACATTTCATGTATTTCAATCCTTTGTAGTCATTTTTCTCTTTTTGATGCTCAAGTTTCCCCATCTTTAGCCAGTGTGAACCCTTTCAAGTTCGCTCAAGTTTTTTGTTTTTTTTTTTACATAACCCAATAGTCTGATAATTTCCTTGCTTTCATGCTTTCAGGCATGACAAAGTAGGTAGTCCAGACTTATCTTATACATTTCCTTTCTCAGACTTGCAATCAGCCACTTACTCAAGGAACCCAATTCCTTTTTACTGAAAAATCCCATTTAGGGACCACAATCTGCTCACAACCGTGTTTACTGTTGTTGGGTTGTCACTTCTAGGAATGCACATATTTTTAGCAAGATAGAAAAATAAGTCATGATTTCATATTGGCATTTTAATTCAATTTAAAATTATAAGATTTTTATTTTTGTTTTATATTTAATGTATTTTCTTTTATACTGAAGTACATATTTCTAATGATATCCATAGTCTTATATTTGTCTTCTCTCTCTTCTCATACACACACACAAAACACATACACACACACACACACAAACTACTGCTGCTGAATGCAATTCAGATTTATTTGTTTCATTTTATTATTAGGTTATATCACACTAAAAGTGTACTCTGTTGCCCAAACACTGTGCTTAAATATCATTTTGAGTAATTGTTCTCTCTATGATTATGCCAGCAACATGTCAAGCAAATTTATTTAAGTTGCTTTGCTTTCAATATTTAGCTTGCTCCTTTAAAATATAATTCTATTTTTAATTATATAAAGTATATACATGACTCAAAAGCTAGAAATATACAAATAGGTATATTTAGAAAGGTCTAGCTTCCATCATTGTCTCTTTCCCTACATTCTTTCCTTTCCCTATGAATAACCATTTTATTAGATGTGGTTTATACTTCTATGATTTTCAAAAAGCAATGCATGACACAGACACACATCCAAAAGGCTGCATACAACGTATGATATTCTTATCTTTCATTTAAACAACTGTACAAAGTAGACATAACATACTATTTACCACTTTAACCATTTTAAGTATATAATTCTGGTAGCATTATGTACATTCACAGAGTTTTTTGTGTAACCATGATCACTATCCATTTCCAGAACTTTTTCATCACCTAAACAAATGCTTTCTACCCATTAAATAACTAATCATTCCCATTTTCTCTGAGTCCCTGGTCACCTTTATTCTATTTTTTATCTCAGTGAACTGCTGATCCTATCTACAGCTTGCTTTTTTTTCTAAGTTGAACTGTGTATGCTAGAGATCACTCCATAGGAGCAGAGTTCCTCCTCACTCATAGTATTCCATGGAATGGATTAAACCACATACAACTAGTGCCTTATTGGTGGGATGTTTGTGTTTTTAGTGTTTTGCTATTACAAACAGCACTGCAGTGAACAGCGTACTGCATCCATCATTTCCTATTTTTTGCCTATGTATCTTTCATCTAGATGCTTAAAAGTGGAATTGCTGGGTCAAAGGGTAAAGATATATGCAAATTTTAGAGCATTCGGAGTTAATGTGATAGGAATGAACCATACAGCCATTTAAGTATTAAATGGGAAAACATATACAGGATGTTTTAAATGATGTGATTAAAACCCTACTTTAACCCAGGAGATATACTTTATTTAGCTTTTTTAGTTAAAACGATTTATCGGTTTGAAGCAAAGTACATGAAAAATAACTCTGTTCTCAATTTCCTAGGATTTTAGCAAATTGATGCCTCACATGAAATTATGTAACTACTATTTCTGCTTTATAAGAATACTTTAAGAAGGGCTATTGCCTTAAGACTCTGACTACCTTGAGGAAATAAAGAAGGAAGTTATGTCAATTCTTAGAGAATTCTGCCTGACAAATAGCACATCCGGGCAATTTGGGCCAGGAAAACAATGTACACACGCACACACATGTTTTTCTTTAAAGTAATATTTTCTAGACCTGAAAAACTTATACACTGCTCTTCTGAACTATTTCCCAAATTGTGCCCGGATGGCCACTCCTGGTTTTTAGGTGGGTTTGATTTTTTAATTATGAAATTTAAAAATTATGAATAAGAGATCATCAGAGCCACAAAGGAAGATCCCAGAGCTAGCCAGCACACACGCAGTAAAGGTACGGAGGGTTTCACCAATTGCTAGGGTTTAATTATTAATCAGAAGGGGTCCAAGTCAGGAACCAGGGATATGCCCCAATTACCATTTTCCCTCTTGCCACCGCCCCAACCCCTAGGACACCTCGGGGTCTCTAACCCCTCCCTGAATATAAACCCAGGCAGAACCCTGCTAGGGCTCACACTGGAGCACAGCCCCTGCGCTGACTCCCCTGGACCGCAACGCCAGCGCGCTGCCTGGGCTCGCTGTGGCCGCGTGAGCTCCCTCTGGGCGGTGGAGGGCTCACTTCAATCTGGAAACGCCCAGCCCCTCTCCCGGTTCCGCAGACTGACGCCGCTCCTGGTGGGGCGGTGGGGGTAGGAAGGCGATGGAGAAGGCCCTGCCTTCTTGGCTTGAGGCTGCGACCAACTTCCGTGCAAGCCTCTATTTCTGGCTGCTGTAGATCTTCCCATCCCGAGTAAGGGTCCTGGTCTCTGCAGGAGAAGTCGTTCTCATCTTCAACCTTGCGGCCTCAGTCCGGCAGGGAAGTTCAGCTACGGGTCCAGCCACGCCAGGCGCGCTTAGAGACCCTAGTCCCTGGTCCGCGGCGGGTGAGGGCGGAGGGGGGGGGGCTGCTGCGTCCTTTCCCAAATCCGGTCCCTAACCGCCCCCTCCCCCGCCGTCTGCTCGCTTTGTACAAGCAGTCAAAACAGAGCTAGCGGCCAATTGAGGGGGACGGGAAGCAAAGCCGCCTAGCGCCTCGCCCCCTCTAGCCGGCCCCCGGCCCCCTCCTCTCGGCGCCCGGCGCTCGGCCCTCCCTCCCCTTTCCCACTTCTCTCCTCGCCCTAACCTCGCCCCCATCCCCCGCTCATTTCCTCTCGCACCCGAGCTCGCCAATCCCTCTTTCCAAGTCCCTCTTCCAGCCCAGCCTTCCTCTCAGGCTCGCCCCCCTTCTCCCCAATCTCCGTCCCCTCCCCTCCCCTCGCCTGCCCCCCTTCCTTCCTCTTCCCTTCCCCCAGCCCCCGCTCCCCTCATTCCTCGGCTCCCGATCGCCCCTTTACTCTGTCCCCGCCCACTCCGCGCCGGCCCCTTGGTCCGGCTGCGCCCCACGTGTGGACGGCTGCGCCCAGGCCCCCACTGACAGCCGCCGCCCGCCGGCCCGCCCCGCGCCCCGCCGGGCCTCTAAAACCCCCGCGCCGCGCCCTCCTCGGCCGCATCTTCCCTGGCGTCCAGCCTCCCGCCCTCTCTCGCCGGCCGCTAGCCCCGGGCCCCGCGCACCGCCGCCCGGCTCTGCAGCCGCTGCCCGCACGTCGCTGCCCCGTGGGACTCCGAGTGAGCCCAGAGGTAGACCCTCCTCTTCTTTTGGGGGCGACTTTTGTTTGCTTGCCTGCGCCTTTCTGGTGACTTTTGCAGCTTTCCAAGATCTGTGCCCGGAGCGCACGGGAATCTGCCGAGCTGCTGCATGCAGGCCCTTTTTTCTTTTGAGGTCCACTTTCTTTGTAACTTTACGCCAGGGCTGCTCGGGTTACTTTTGTAATTTCCCGCCCCCGCCCGCTGGCGGTCCTGGAGTCGCTCGGGGCCGTCGCCCGGGGGATGCAACGTGGACCGCGCGGGGCTGCCGGCTGCACCACTTCTGCGCCTCGCCGCCTACTGCTCTAGAGCCCGCGCCCCGTGCCGCCTGCAGCCAGGGGACCGCTCTCAGTCTGGGGCTCCTATTAGATCAGGGACCTCCAGCCCACCAGAGGCCCAGAAGCCGACGGAGGGCTTATTAAAGACCCTGACATTTTTTCTGGGCGGCGCAGATTTTGCCTTTGATCACTCCCTTCCCGCGGGTCTAGGGCCGCGCGCTTTTGGCGCCGGCGATGGGGAGACGGCGGCGGCTGTGTCTCCAGCCCTACTTCGTGTGGCTGGGCTGCGTGGCGCTCTGGGCGCAGGGCACGGCCGGCCAGTCCCAACCCTCGCCTCCCAAGCCTCCTCGGCCCCAGCCGCCGCCGCAACAGGTCCGGCCCGCTACAGCGGGCTCCGAAGGCGGGTTTCTGGCCCCGGAGTACCGGGAGGAGGGTGCCGCGGCCGCCAGCCGCGTCCGCAGGCGAGGACAGCAGGACGTGCTCCGAGGGTAAGTGGACAAACGGCCCCACGCCTGGTGGAGCGAACCTGGGCTTGGCTGCTTTCCATCCCACCCCCTCGGACTCTTGTTCTGGTGGCTAGAGCTACAGCCCCCCGCGCCAGGAGACCCAAGATCCCCAGGAGCGCCTCCCCTTTTCCTCCCTAGCCCCGCAGTTCAGCTAGCGGAAAGCCCTCCCTCGGGAACTTGGGCAGCCGGTGGTCAGGAAACCCCCGTGTGCAGATCGCGGAGCGTGTGCAGAGCCCGCCGTGCGGGAGCAGGTTCCGAATCCCGGGAGGAAGGCGGGCCAGAGTCCGCCCCGCGCCGGGGCCGGAGGAGCCAGTCGGCTCCCCGCTGTCGGGGGCGCCGCTGCTGAGCCTTTTGTTTGAGGACGTGTGCGGGGGTTTACGGCTCACTCTCTAATCATCAACGCTAGCACTCCACCTTCCGACGCGCCTTCCTGGACACGTCGGGGCCAAAGTAACAGTGGATCGAGGAGGGACGGTTTTGGGAAGGAGGGCGAGGGTTTTTGGAACGGAATGTCTTCTTTGTTCTCTGCATCTGGAAGCTAGAATAGTAGCAAATTATATGTTCCCATGTCTCTTTTTCGCCCTTTCTAAAGGAAGGCAAGGGAGGACATACGAAAGGGAGTGTTTAGACGTTTCTGACCCTCCCGCATTCCAGCGTCTAGCCTTTTTACTTACAGGGCTGCCCCCAAGCCCCAAGAATTTGGTTTGTTGATCTGAAATCTACTCGCTCGGGGGGCTTGGGTTAGAAGACCACTTAGGAGTTACTGCACCCCCATCCCTTCGTGTGTGTGTGTGTGTGTGTGCGTGTGTGTGTGACCGCTCTTGTCTATCGCAGGCCCAACGTGTGCGGCTCCAGATTCCATTCCTACTGCTGCCCGGGATGGAAGACGCTCCCTGGAGGCAACCAGTGCATTGTCCGTGAGTGCTTGGCTGGGATCGCAGTTTGGGGCGGCGCGCGGGGCACTGTCTCACGACTGGCCGCTTGCACTCAGCCATTTGGACGCACACTTGCGTTTAAAATCAAGTGACCACATTACAGTGATAATCGGGACGCAGCCCTGTTTGAAAAGCGGGCGAGACTCAGCCGGCTTGCGTCAGTTCAGACTTCTAGACTCTGTTGAAGGGCAATAATGATAAAGGTTTCCAGGATACTTGGAAGTTTTATCTATGTGTCTATTAATACAAACTGAAGGGGAAGTAGAGCAATTCCCTAGATAACTCAAAACCACGTTTTCCTAAAAATGTCCACATAAGACCACATGCTATTATGTTAATTACCTGGCTTTTGTCTCCGCATGAACTTTGGGCCTTATGAAGATCAAGCTTTCTTAGGCCCTTAATACAAAACCACTTTATTATCTCTGGTTTCATCTCAACAGCCACATAGCATAGATATGAAGGGAGCACTCTCAGGGATTTAGAGTTGACGTAAGTTAACAACATTTTAAAAAGAGAGATCTCTTCCAAGTGGCTTGACTTTTTCTTCTTTTTTTGGACGACATTTAAATGGAGGGTTTCCAGACCCTCGGTCTCATACTGTACAGGAGATTTCCAAAGTAAGAACCTTAGAACTTGAAAAATTCTGCTTATCAGACCTTAAACATTTTGATTATTTTATTCAGTTTCCCAAGCATATACCCAGCTCTCCACGTTCTAATTGGAGAGCTCATTAGTTATCAGCCTCACAGTCATGAATCCTGGGATGTCTTCTATCACATGCCTGTGAATTTGTGACTTGGAGTGTGACTGGCCTTCTCCGGTGTGTTTATATAGCACAGCGCATTTGTCTTGTCGGGAGGAGAGCCAGGTATCATAGACAGCACATTCATTTAGAGCCAATCTTGACTTTAGATTGACCTCCATGTTCCCCAGGAGAAAAAAATAATTATTCAACTGTGAATAGAGAAAAAGGGCAAGCCACACTAGCAAAGGGATAATAAAGATGTAGTGGCATCTCTTACTCTATATTTATTGGTTTTGTGGGTTTGAGATAGACCCTTAATGTTATTTCTGGACAGTTTTTAAAAAGGAATGAGGTCTCTAGTGTCATAAAGACTAGTTTCTTCTTATTTTTTTTTACCTAGCATTCCACAATCTATAGTAATGAGGCAAAGATAGGAAACAACTTTTCTTTAAAGTGATTCATAAATATTTTAAACAAACCTTCTAATTATAAGCTTTGCTTTTCTTAAAAAGAGCATTGCGTTCTTTTCTTTCTAACACAGAAGTCATATGTGAGGCATTAATGGGGCGTGCATTTACTCTTTCAGGCCAGTAGGGCATTACCATGGCTGCTTTAAACTTACACAATTTTCTAGAATTCTGAAACAGCTAACGTCACTCACCACACACCTGCCATACTAGCTGGGAGTGACTTAGGCACTTCGGAAAGTCTGACTCACTAAATGTAATGAATGTGACTGCCATTATTGAGTTGGAGAGAAGCCGAGTAGGAGGGATTCATTTATGGTACGTGTTGAAAATCTGTAAAGTCAGATTTTATTGGATCAGTGCAGAATGGGAATTCCAGAGAGCAGAGCCTTCTAGGATATTTGCAGTAGAAATAAATGTATGGTCCAATGAGTGTCAGCTTTAAATACTTTCGGTCTTTGAGAAACTTTGAGTTCTTTACTCGTTTAGGAGATCAGCTTTGAAAATCTCAAAGTAACAGTGACTATTGTAACCTGCATTTCTACTACTTGAAACACTTGGGTGCTTTTGGATACATATGAATTTATATGTATCAGAAATCTCTAAAAAGTATAAACTTTGAAGTGATCATTATATGTCTAAGAAACAACACTTGTGTCAAGAGATATATAAAAATATATATATTATTATCACATTAAAAATTCAAGTACCTGGGAGTATTAAATAGTGCGCAAAATAGAGGGAGATTGTAATGCACTTATATTCTATTTGCATGGGTTTCACCTAAGTTTAATGGACTGTGTTAAATTCAGTAGCTTTATTATTCTGCCATTTAAAGTAATCACATACAAAGATAATAAACCAAATAAAGCCATTATAACCTCAAAATCAAGAATTTTAATCCCAGGCTTTCCTGATGATAATGAATTAAATAAATTATTATTTTTTTAAATTTATCTATATCCCACCATTTAGCAAAAGAAAAGCTCTTAGGCAATTTGAAAAAAAAAAAAAGAAGTAAAAAAAATATATAAAATGAGGACCAAACATAGGTGTTCTCATACATTTCTATCTCAGGATTATTTCTATATAGAAGTACATAAAAATAATCAGCTTTTAGAATTTTAATCTGTTTGGTTTTGACTGAGCTTCCTGAGGAGAAGAAGATATTAAAGGGAAAGTGTTTTTCTTGAAGGACTGGAAACCAAATACATTTTGATCTGAGTGTCTGTTTTGTTGTGTTCTTACTTATAGCCTGAAGAAAAAAAAAAATCACTGAAGTACTTTCAAACTTCGAAATATTTGTTTCCAAAAGGATGGAATTGACTTTCTCACTTTCAATTTTTTATCTTCTTAGAACATGAAACAATGAAAAAGTTTGCTTTATTATAAAATTAAGCTGTGAACAATATTTTGATCAGTGAAATAACAGTGAAATGGGTTTGGCATAGAGTCATAGCATTTGAGACCTGAAGAGACACAGTGTCTCTTCACTCTTTACATTCCAATGTAATTCCTTTATGTTATGCTGCCAAGGAGAAAACTGAACGCAGAGAAGCTGTAGGTTTTTCTGTAGCTCACAGTAGATCACTGGCAGATGAGAACTCAACCTCATACCTCTTGGGTACTATGTACTCTCTACCTGGCCATGTGACCTCTCTCAGATCACTGAAGTCCTAGCATGAAGGTCCTCCTTCCTTTCCCTCTGGAATTTCTGACTTTCATGGAAAAACAAATATTCAGGTGAATACTATAGTCTGGGGAGATGTGGGACAAAAGGGAACAGGCACTCTTGCTTCTCACTGGCTCCCAGATGTAGAATATGCACTAGTAGCCATGACAGGTAACTGAAAATGTCCAGTGTATAGTCTGTCAAACTTTCATTGGCTTTAGGATGTGGATGGACTTGCTTTTGATCTCACCTAAGCCTAGACTACATATCTACCTGCTGTGGAGGGAGGACTTCGAGATAAAATAATATTTTAATGAACATTTGTCATTGAAAATTTACTGGTGATCAGAAACTTTAGTACCCTTTAGCAAGTAATAGTCAACTCCATGGCAGGAACCATATTTTTACCTGAAATTAGTTTTTTTTCATCTTTACACCATGATATTTGACACGGTTTTCATTTATGAGTAGCAATAATGAAGATACTGGTTATAATATATGGATGTCAAAAGGCAATTTGGAGAAGGAAAATTATTGTTGAGTTAGTTTGCTTCTGTAGAAAATGCTGTCTTCATGAATGGGGAGCTCCAGGTCTCTTTGAAAGCTGTGACACTCTCCCTAGCAAGGGACACACACACACACACACACACACACACACACACACACACACACTCACATTGGCATAAATATTTACGGCTAGTTTCAGGGTGCTCCTAGACTCTCTTATCTTCATAAGTCTAGTCAAGGAGTATTAAAGGATACAACGTTTGTGCTCAAAGAGAATTCTATTGTGGGTATAGAGATAACTCTCTCAGCTCCTAAGTGAACTGATTCTAAATATGGGAGAGAACTCCCATTTGACGGTACTTGACTACAAATGTGGAGTGTCTGTGGTATGTGCTGTGTCAGTGAGCCTAACATTCTTTGCTGTGATGACCCTCATACCTTTATGCTTGTTGGAGGCCGCAGCCGTGGGAGGCTTTGACTCTCCCCCCATCAAAATGTCTCAGTAGCTTTTCCTAGTAGCAGGAATAGGGTGGGTTGTGGAGATAATATGAGAGAAGAATGACTAGAGGAAAGACAGGGAGTTACTGAGGGGAACAAATAATGATGATGAGGTATGTCAGATATCAGTGAGGAAGAAATGTGCGTGGAAGCCCGGACACTTGACCAACTCATTAGGGCCTAAAGTCTGTGGTTCAGCCCATTTCACATTCTCTGTCTCCTGTGAAGGTCCTTTGCATAGTGGGTTGTGTTTTCTCTAGGTTTCCTCAACCCTCCCAGTTCCCCAGGGCCAAGATTGTCTTCTCTTGTTGAATTCTATGTTTAAACTCTTAGTCTTAAATGGATATTGATAGGAGAGTTAAAGAATTAGGACTATGGAATTTAAACTAGTTTCATTTGTGTGTCCATCATCATAAGAACACGTATGAGACTTATTTTCATGTGTATAATGAATAATTTATTGCATGTCTGAAGTTAACCATTTTGCATCACATATTTTATCTTAGTTTTTCCTTTTTTGTTTTTAAATATAGTTTTCTTGCTCTGTAAACTGTAATTTATTATATAATTATTTATTTACTTTCCTATTGTGTTTCTACAGCAATTTGTAGAAATAGTTGTGGAGATGGATTTTGTTCCCGTCCTAACATGTGTACTTGTTCCAGTGGCCAAATATCACCAACCTGTGGATCAAAATCAAGTATGTTTCTTATATGTGGCCTTTTTATTCCATTTTCCTTAAGCTCTTATGTAAATGCTAAGTGTTCTTTTCAAGGATGTAATTCTGTGATTATTTTCCTCATAAATGATAATTTTTGGAATAAAAATCTTTGGTAGCGGAGTTGTTGCCTCAAGTAAGTAATGTTTGCCAATAAGAAAAAATGCTTTCCTTCTGGTCCAGGAGCTATATGTCTATGTCATTTCCTTTGAGTCCAGGAGTAGAGAGGTAATTGTAAATAATGACTATAACTTACCTGGATTTTAAGTGTGTGGTGATATATATATTTTTTTGAGTTGGAGGCTCACTCCGTTGCCCAGGCTGGAGTGCAGTGGCATGCTCATGGCCATCCCAGCATCGACCTGCTGGGCTTCCGCGATTCTTCTGCCTCAGCCAGTAGCTGGAACTATGGGCACATGCTACCAAGCCTGGCTAATTTTTTTGATATATTGTGGAAACGGTTTTTCACCAACTTGCCCAGACTGGTCGTGAACCCCTGGACTCAGGCAATCCTCTCGCCTCGGTCTCCCAAAGTGCTGGGATTACAGGCTTGAACAACCCACTGCGTTCAGCCATAATGATGTATTTTTAATATTTTTCTATAAATTTTCTCCAAGCAGAGATCATATAGAATCTGTCATTGTTTATTTAATTGTTCAATAATTAAATTAATGCTATATTTGCCCCAAACTAGTATGAAATTGTTGTATTTTTAATATTTCTTTCTATAAATTTTCCCTAAGTAAAGATCATATAGAGTCTGTCTGAATAAGATTTAAGGTTTATACATCAGATGTCATTGTCTTCTGATGAAATTCCTGATGAAAACTCAAATTTGACTTTCTTTGATAATATTCTGCCATTTTTCCAGCTTTCTAAAACCCAGCATTCAAATTCATTGAGACTTTCCTGACCATCCTGGTCAGAACACTTCATTTACAATTTACCTGAACCTTTCTCCCTTGCCTGATTGCCTACAAGATACCGTTGCCCATATCTTCATTATCCTTTTTTAAGTTCTCTCATATTTCCCCTTGGCAACAAATCCAATCCTAAAGAAATTTAAAAATTCAACTTCCTAATTTCTCTACCTGGCAACTGGACATTCACCAACCCACTCTCAGTTTATGATGTATAGTTGGTAGGGAATTCATATATTCATTTGGCCTTGAGTAATACTCACTTCCTTTTCAACAGAAACTTGTCTAATCCTTCCAGTTCTCATCCTGCTTAACATCGCTAAACCTTTTAGCACTCTTAATCACTGTCTTCTTTTTTAAAAATTTACTTTGGAATTGTAGGGTACATGTGAGGATTTGCCACATAAATAGATTGCATGAAGGTGAGGTTTGGGCTTCCAGTAAGCTCTTTCCTTTTCTTTTTAGTTGGAAACACCCTTGACTTCTGTAATGTCAGTGGCCCACAGTGCTGTTGTTCTTAATTGTTATTTTTAATCTCTTTTCCACATCTTCATCACAGCCTTCCATTTGAAGTTTGGTATTCCTGAGAGTTCTGTCCTCCCTGTGTGATCTCATCTACATATATGTTTTCAATGACTATCAATATGTTGATCACTCATAATAATTATCTCCAGAATAGATCTCTCCACTGAACTCCATGCTCCCACACTCCATTTCCTATTTGACATCTCCACTTGAAAGGATAGCAAACATCTGAAACTGAGTACCATGTCCAGAAGGAAGCACTGGACTCATTGATGACCACAAGCAACTTCTACCACAGTTCCTCCTGCCTCAGCAAATGGCTCTGCCTTCTACCTGCTGCTTAAGCAACTATTTCTTCTCTTTCTCTGTGTAACTTTTTTTAAAAGACCCCTAGACTCTACTGGAAAATATATCTTAAAGCCATCTTTTCCTTTCCATCTCCACTGTTACCATGTGGTTCAAGCTATCCTCATCTGTCCCGTAGACTCTCACCTACTCTTGCCCTCTTCAAATACATTCTCTGCAGAGCAAGTAGAGTAATCTCTTGAAAATATGAATCACATGCTTTCACTCTTTAAAAAAAACACCCTCTTCAATGACTCCTTGTTGTATTTGGGATATAATGCAGACCCTTCTGTGGCCAAGGAGGCCCTGCGTTTTCTGGCTGACTTCTGCCTGGCTCTCCAAACTGCTCCCCATCTGCCTCTTTTTAACCTCAAGAATCTTTTAGTTTTTCAGATGAAGCCTTTTGCCATCCTGAGGGCTTTTGATTGCAGGTTCTCCTCCCTCTAAAGTTCTTCCCTAGTACTTTTCATGCCTGGCTCATTCTCATCCTTCAAACCTGAGTAAAAATGTTGCATCAGAGTGGTCTTGCCTGGTTCCTAGATCTGAGCTTCTCCCTGGCTCCAGGCTATTCTTCTTCACAACAATTTTCCTCCGACAGTTTATTACAATCTGTAATTACTTTGTAGTATTTGTTTACCTGTGTTTTGTGCTTACCTAAATGCAAGCTCCATGAGGGCAGATACCGAGTCCGTCATGACAACGCTGCACTGATCTGGAATGGTGGTTGCTCAGCTCCTGCATTCTGAGTGGAGATGAGAGTGTCTCTTACATGCTAGAAACTGTGCTACCTTGTCACCTTTTATCTCTTTCTTTCTTTTCTTTTTTCTTTCTTTTTTTTTTTGAGTCAGAGTCTCACTCTGTTGTCCAGGCTGGAGAGTAGTGACATGGTCACATGATCACAACTCACCACAGCCTTGACCTTCTGGGCTCAGGAGATCCTTCCTCCTCAGCCTCCCTAGTAGCTGGGACTGCAGGAGCATGCCACTATGCACAGCTATTTTTTTTCTTTTTACATTTTAAATTTTTTGTAGAGACAAATCTCGCTAGGTTGCTCAGGCTGGTCTTGAAGTCCTGACCTCAAGCAACCACCCTGCCTTGACCTCCCAAAGTGCTAGGATTACAGATGTGAGCCACTACACCCAGCTCGCTTGCTTGCTTGCTTGCTTGCTTGCTTGCTTTTTTCCTTCCTTCCTTCCTTCCTTCCTTCCTTCCTTCTTTCCTTCCTTCCTTTCCCTTTCTTCCTTCCTTCCTTCCTTCCTTCCTTTCGAGTGGAAGTCTCACTCTGTCACCCAGGATGGAGTGCAGTGGCACACTCATGGCCACTCCAGTCTCGACCTGCTGGGTTCAGACGATTCTTCCCTGTCAGCCTTCCAAGTAGCTGGAACTACAGATATGTGCCACCATACCCAGATAATTTTTTGATTTATTGTAGAGGCGAGGTCTTGCCAAGTTGCCCAGGCTGGTCTCGAACTGTTGGGATCAGTCAATCCTCTTGCCTCCACCTCAGCTATTTCTTTTAACATAAAATGTATAATACATTTTAAATACATCCCAAATAACATAATAGATATACTTGTGTGTGCACTTACAACAGATAATAAAGACATGTTTGGGTCATAACATTTCCTTCTGTAGAATATAGTTATCATTGAATTAGATATTTAACTTATGGTTTTGTAACTCTCACACATACAATAATTTTGGTGACTGGTCTTTATTTTTTTGTTGTTGCTCTTTGTAGTTCCACAGTGTAGCGTGAGATGCATGAATGGTGGGACCTGTGCGGATGACCATTGCCAGTGCCAGAAAGGATATATTGGAACTTATTGTGGACAACGTAAGGAACATCAGAATAATTTTTGTTTATTAAAAATAACTTGATTTAGTGGATATTTCATATTAAGTCATGATTTAAGGTCTTATGAAAGCTATTATCCTTTGAAAAAACAATTTTATATAGTAAGCTATACCTTAAAATTGAATTTCTAATTTTTATTCTATAATAATTTTTCTAATTTTTAAAGAACTTTTGTGCTTTAGAGTATTGACAGTTGATTACTACTAATGTTTTATCAAATTTGACACATATCACATGCTTTCTTTTATTTACTTGGTTTTATCTAACTTCATAAAACATGTATACTTTCCTGAAAAAAAATGATGAAGCTTTCTGTGATAGTTTTCTTTCTGTTTCTCCCTTTCCTTCCTTATCTTCTCATCCCCTCTCCATACATTTGCTTCTTTATATATATATATATTTTTTTTTTTAATTTTAAAGCTGTGGGGTACAATTCAAGGTTAGGTATACAAATGCATTTTCTTCTTTAGGATGTCTTAAAATTTACTCCAAGGAAGCCAATCTTATAAATTATATTTTGCACAAATATACTTAATAACAAAATATGGGCCTATGAAATGCTTTTTAAATATAAATTGTCATCGTAAAAGAGAAAACCGTAACTTAGCAACTCTCTTATTATCACTGGAGAATATCTTGTATTTATCAAGAAGTAACCTTTTAGCAAGTATGTGATGATTGTAGTTCCTGGATTGTAACACATAGCTGGGGAATACTTTTGGTTAGTGTTTCCTAATTTATGGGACTTTTATGGGACTCAACATATCTTTTTTTTTTTAAGTCAGAGTCTCACTCCGTAGCCCAGGCTGGAGTGCAGTGCCATACTCATGACCACCCTAGCATCCACCTGCTGGGCTCTGGCTATCCTTCCGCCTCAGCCTTCCAAGTAGCTGGAACTTCAGGTGTGGGCCACCATGCCCAGCTAATTTTAGATTTATTGTAGAGAAGAGGTATCGCCAAGTTGCCTGGGCTGGTCTTGAACCTGTGGGCTCAGGCAATCTACTTGCCTTAGTTTCCCAAAGTGCTGGGATTACAGGTTGAGCCACTGAGCTCAACCAGGAATTCACATTTTTAAGTATAAATGAGTTAAAGAACATGACAGTAAAGAAAGTTGAATCACAGATAGTAAGAAAGTTCTTTTTTACTTCATTTGCATTTTATTAGTTGTAGAGTCACATTTCCCTTCTAATCTTTAAGCCTTCCCTAAGAATTACTAATTTTTTTTTTTTTGAGTCAGGGTTTTGTCACCCAGGGTACAGTGTATTGGCATGATCATGGCTCACTAGCAGCCTCGACCTCTTGGGCCCAGGTGATTCTCTTGCTTCTGCCTGCTGAGAGTAACTGAGGTTATAGGTGCACACCACCATGACTGGCTAGTTTTTTTATTTTTTGTACAGTCCAGGTCTCACTATGTTTCCCAGGCTGGTCTCTAACTCCCGGCCTCAAGCGATCGTTTCTCAGCCTCCCAAAGTGTTGGGATTGCAGGTGTGAGCCACCACACCTGGCAATTATCTCCTTTTTAACATATAATTAACAAATCTTACATGTGAAAGGATATCTAGCTTGTTTTTAATATTATCTTTTTTGTTGTTGCAGTTTAAATATTTTTTAATTTTGGTGAAATACACTTAATGAAATTTACCACTTTAACTATTTTTAAGTGTAAAGTGGTATTAAGTGCATTCACGTTGCTGTGCAACTATCCACCACCATCTATCTTTTTTTATCTTACAAAACTGAAACTCTGTCCCATTAAATAATAACTCCCCATTTTCCTACCCTATCCCAGGCCTTGGCAACCATTATTCTACTTTGTGTCTATAATTTGACAAGGTACTTCATCTAAGTGTAGTTGTACGTTATTTGTCCTTTTGTGACTGGCTTATTTTACTTAGCATAATGTCTTCAAAGCTCATCCATACTATAGCAGGTGTTCGAATTTTCTTCATTTTAAGGCTGAATAATATGTATACCACACTTAGTTTATCTATTCATCTGTTGATGGACATTTGAGTTGCTTCTACCTTTGGTTATTATGAGTAAAGATGCTGTGAACATAGGTTTACAAATATCTCTTTTGGTTCCTGCATTTTTTTCTTTCTTTCTTTCTTTTTTTTTTTTTTAGAGTTAGCATCTCACTCTGTCACCCAGACTGGAGTGCCATGGCCGCTCCTGGCCACCGCAGCCTCAACCTGCTGGGCTCCAGCGATCCTTCTGCCTCAGCCTTCCAAGTAGCTGGAACTACAGGCGCGCACTACCACGCCTGGCTAGTTTTTGATTTATTGTAGAGATGAGGTCTCGCCAAGTTGCCCAGGCGGGTCTTGAACCTGTAGGTTCAGGCAATTCACTCACCTCAGCCTCCCAAAGCGCTGGGATTACAGGCTGAGTCACTGAGCCCGGCTGGTCCCTACTTTCAATTCTTTGGGGCATATATCCAGAAGTGGCAACGCTGGATTAAATAGATAATTCTATTTTAAATTTTTTAAGGAGTTGCACCATTTTACAATCCCACAAGTAGTGGACAAGTTTCCTATTTATCTCCTTCCTTGCAAACATTTGTCATTTTCTGTTTTTTTTTTTTTTTCTTTTTTTATGATACCATTCTAATGGGTGGGAAGTGGTATCTCGTGGTTGTTGCAGTTATTTTTAAGGCTGCCTTCTAGTTAAGATGATTATAGCTTTCTATTCATATGTGCTATAAAGTTTTCTTTTAAAATAATTTAAAGCTGGGCTCGGTGGCTCAGCCTGTAATCCCGCGCTTTGGGAGGCTGAGGTGAGTGGATTGCCTGAGCCCGCGCGTTCGAGACCTGCCTGAGCAACTTGGCAAGACCTAACCTCTACAATAAATCAAAAAATTATCTGGGCGTGGTAGCGGGCACCTGTAGTTCCAGCTACTTGAAAGGCTGAGGCAGAAGGATCGCCGGAGCCCAGCAGGTTGAGCCTGCGGTGGCCGGGAGCGGCCACCGCACTCCAGTCTGGGTGACAGAGTGAGACTCCAACTCAAAAATAAATAAATAAATAAATAAAATAAAATAATTTAATATAACATAGGTGAATCAATTTAAAGAAAAATATTCTATTAAGGTCAGTAGGCCAGCTTTTTCTGAAAGGTCTACATAGTAAATATTTTAGTCCTTGTTTTCTCTGTTGCAAATACTAAACTCTGTCTTTATAATGCAAAGTGACCACAGACAATTTGTAATTGTGAAAGAACTAGGGCGTGTTTCCGCTTTCAGCAAAACTTTGTTGCTGAAACAAACTATGGATACTGAAATTCGAATTTCATACAATTTCACTTGTTGCAGAATGTTATTCTTTTGATTTTCCAACCACTTAAAAATATCAAAACCCCTCTTAACTCCTGGGCAGTACAAAAGCAGGCAGTGGGCTGTAGTTTGCAGATACCTTTTATGGATGGTTCTCAGGTATGACAAAAACCGTTAAGGTAATCTGAGATTGACTGCAGTTTGGAAAATGAAGGGTTAAGGTATTTAAGAGAATACAGCACTTTGAGGCAAATTTCTAGCAAGAATAGAAAATTGGAGTAATGTCTCTAGGCTGGGTGGCCAAGGGAGAGCAAGAAAGAACTGCACAACAGTGGAGCAGATAGATAATTGCAGCAAAGATTCTTGTTTCATGATTGATTACTTTGTCTATATTTTCTTTGTACATACAAGTATTTCCTACATGTTATATAATAGGTTATAGTTTATAACGAGAAAAAAAAGCAAAAATCTATTGTGACCACTGTATTTGTAAGAAGGCAGATATATATACATATATATATATATACATGTAATATATATATATATTACACCTTTCAAAAGTGTTAAGAGATCTGATTGTAACTCTCTGTTACAGAGAGTACTGTAGCCAACAAAGAGACAGGTTTTTCCTTGAAACATATCCTTCACTCTGTATAGTGAATATGATAATTACCTTAAAATCACAGCCTCACCTCAACTGATCTTTCAGAGTATTTGCTCAAGTCTGTTGTGAAACTAGCCATTTGCAGCTGCTGTACCTGTTTTGGGTGTGTGTGTGTGTGTGTGTGTGTGTGTGTGTGTGTGTGTGTGTGTATTTTTCTGAAGGCTGTGCAGAACACATCACGCAGCTCTGGTAGGTATGTGTCTTCCGCCTCTTTCCACAGAAATGGGTAGTTAGAGGCTAGAAGTACTTTCCCCTTCTAGAGGAAGTGCTTTGATGTTCTTCCGCCCCTGTGCCAAACCACATATATTGATGCTAACACATTTTCCGGTCAGGGGCAAGCCAAAGGCACTGGATCAGAAAAATTAGCATATACCTGAAACCTTGTTCTTTAGGTGTCTCGTGGGATGAAATCCTCCTTGTCTAATGTTGACCTCACGGGTAGTAGAACAAACGGTACAAGCAAATATGTAACTAATAAAATTCATTAGTTAGCAAGAAAGGTGAAAGTGTGATCCCTAGCTCAAGAAATGGCTTAAGGAAGATACTTTCCAAGTTGCGCTATATAGAAAGAATGCTACAGTAGTGGCTTGTCAAGAAGGGCATACAATGATTTTCAATTTAGGAATCCAGCAAAGTCCTGGAAAAACGATGTTTGCTAAAATGAGGATTATAAAAACATTTAAACTGCTTAGCTGCCTTTCTGGAAAGGTAGACAGCATGCTTTTGAAAATGTTTTTCCACTTTATTCAGCAATGTTTATTGAGTAACCGCTGTATGTCCCACGCTGTGCACTGAAAGATAATACCTCGGCTGTACTTATGTTCTGGTAGGGAAGATAGTTAATAAGTAGAAAGATAAGTACCTAATACAAATTTAGGTAATGAGAAGTTCTAGGAGGCCAGTAAAGCAGAGTCAAAGGGAGAGAATCTAAGTGAGGGTTAGTAATTTTCTGCTGTTTTGTATGAGGGGTCTCTGAGAAGGTGACATTTAAACACAGACCTTACTCTATACTTTTAAGTCTATGGGGAAAGCATTCTAGGCAGAGGGAGAGGCAAATTTCAAGAAGCTGTGGTGGGAACAGACTCTATGCATTTTGGAAACAACAAGAAGATCCATGTGCCTGGAGTAAAGTGGGGAAAAAGGATAATAGTAGGAAGTGATTTTGGAGAAGGACATGTGGGGCCTTATAGGCCAAGAAACGACATTTGGACTATACCCTCAATATTATGAGAAGCCATTGGAGCACTTATAGCAGTTGTGAGGGGTGATCTGATAAACATTTTTTAAAAAGTCACTCTGGCTGCTTTGTTGAGATTAAATTGTAAGGAAGAAAATGAAAGGGCCAGTTAGGAGGCTACCACAGTGGTGTTGATGAATGGTTCTGCAGCTGTAGTCATGGAGGATATGATAAGTCATTGGATGAAGCTTGTATTTTAGAGGTATATAAAAGTATCTGTGGAAGACCATGTGTGCTGATGGACCAGGTGTAGTAGGTGAAAAATAAAATAGAAAAAGCAAAGATTAAAAGTAACAAGGAAAGAGTTTTGGTGGAGCCAGGGGCAGTGGCTCAGACCTATAATTCCACTGCTTTGGGAGGCCCAGGCAGGAAGACTGCTTGAGGTTAGAAGCTTGATGCCTGGGCTACATAGTGAGACTCCCATCTCTACAACAAATTTTTTAAAAATTAGCCAGATGTGGTGGTGTGTGCCTGCAGTCCCAGCTCCTCAGAAGGATGAGGCAGGAGGATCACTTGAGGCCAGGAGTTTGAGGCTGCAGTGAGCTATGAATGTGTCATCGTATTCCAGCCTGAGTGACAGAGCAAGACTTCATCTCTAAACAGGAAGAAAGAAAGAAAGGGTTTTTGTGGACCTAATGACTGAATACCGATGTTATTTCCTGATATAGGAAAGATAGAACAGGGAGTGGGTTGGGTAGAGAGTAGAGTGGCTGAAGATGTGTACTTTTTGAGGTTTATTAGTTTGGGAAGTCTGTTAGCCTTCCAAGTGAAAAGCTTTGTGAACTCTGATCTTAAAAGAGAGGTTAGAGATAGAGACATAAATTTGGGGTATACAGATTGAATTTTTATGTAAGTTAATATTTAAATCATAGGTCTAGATGAAGATCACTAGGAAGTTGTAGATAGTATGGAGAAGAGAGTTGAAGCCAGAACTCTGATTCAACCCAGCATTTTGAGGTGGGAAAAAGGACAAGACAACAAAGAAGAATGAGGAAGAATGCCTAACAGAATAAATGAAAATGAGTAACAGAAAAAAAAACTGTGAGAGTGTGGTATCCTAGAAAACAAAGAAAGAAGGCAGCCCCAAGAGTAAAGATTTATATTATGTCAAAGCAGTAGACTTTGCTTCTTTTCTCTTTTTAACATTTAAACCTGGCTTAGCAGGTTATTTTTATGTAATGCTTTTGTGTAGAAGCTACAGTCATAATTTCAACTCTGACTTGTGCCCTTATGTCTGTACATCTGCTGAGTGGTACAGGGGTCTGTCTAATACAAATGCATACCTGTCATATTACCTAGCGTAAAGTAGGTAGGTGCTCAGTACATATCTGTTGAATAAAAATGTTGTTTAAATACCTGAGCTTCTACAGTCCATGACCAGCATTCTGTTTTGCAGACGGACTAGTATAAAACATTGTGCTTTTCTCTTCTTCCCGGATTGTTGTGGGTGGCTGAGAAATCTGCTCATATTTCCATCTGTAGTATGTCTTTGTCCTCCCTGCCTTTTTCTCCACTCTCGTACTAGGTGTAAGCAATTTTTTTCTTCCTGGGTGGTCAGCATTCCTTCCATGATGGAAATTTAGTCATTTTCAAGTTTCTTTTCAACACCAGTTGAAATGTAAATGACTGTTTCCATTATGTTTTGTTTAAGAAGGGGTTATTTTATAAAATACCTTTCATCATAATATATTCAAAAGAAGAAAATTCATCTCTTTTATTTTCTGCTTCTACTTTCATCTGTATTTCCTGCTTCTGTTATTTTGCTGTTGCTCTGTACTGTAAACTTTGGTTGTTCTAGACAGTCTTGTAATGTATACATGTATACATGTTTTGTAGTTAAAAAAGAGGAAGGGAATTAAGAATGTAGAATATCTATATCGTGCATCCATTCACTGTGCACTTTGTCTTATACACAGTTTTATTTAACCCTCAGACTTCTATGGGGGAGGAACTGAAAGTCTCTTTAATAGAAAGAGAAGCTAGAATCAGAGCGATGATGTGATTAGGGGGTGCGGGGACTGCTGACTCATTATCTGTTCACGACACAATTCTGCCTCAGAAAGTAGTGGGGAAAGTGCTGTGAAATCTTGACATTGTGCAGGATTTTATCTACTACATTAAGTGACGGGAATTTAAAGGCAAACAAAGCTGGTCCTTGTCCTGGGAGAGCCCACTATTACATGGGAAGATTATAGGCAAATGACTGTATCAGTGGGTCTCAACCATTTTGTTCCCAGGATTTCTTTACTTTTTTTTTTTTTTAAATTTGAGGGCCTCAGAGATTTTTTTTCATATTAGTTCTAGCTATTAACATTAACAGTATTAGAAACTAAAACAGAAATTTTAAAAATATTTATTAGTTCATTTAAAAATAATAAACCCAGTACTATAGACTCTAAATCCAAAGCAGACCTTGAACAATTTTAATATTATAAGAAAAGGATTGGCAGTAGTGAGGGGGTGGCATTGGCAGTAGTGGGAATCTGTTGGGGGGGCACACTTCATCAATAAGGGTACCTGCATAATGAACATTTGTATACCTAACCCTGAATTGTGCCCCACATCTTTAAATTGAAAAATAATAATAAACCCATATTACATATGAACACAAATGTTTTCCTATGAACAATATTTCCAAACCTCCAAAAAATTTAATGAGGTTTGTTAGTCTAACCTGGACAGATTAGATTAGGCTTAAATTGCAGTGGACCAGCTCTTCCAGGAGAAGCCTAAGATTTATCCAATCCTGTTCCCTTAACTGGGATGTGGAGATTCTGTTTTGGAAAATTCTGAAAAGAAGCCCTCCTTCGGCTTACCCAAGGATGTGTCCTGCAAATCACAGTCAGTGATGGATTGCTTTACCATTTGTGTCTTTTTCAAAGGCCCACATAGTTGATGAGAGAACACGTCTGCAAAAGCAATCTTTGACTTAAATTTTCTACAGCTTGATAACATTTAAAGAAAATCCCACACATTTTAATTAATAGCATTAACCTTTTAACAGTATATCTTTCTATGTTTTTGTTTCTTTTTGAGACAGGAGGATCTCACTCTGTTACCCAGGCTGGAGTGTAGTGGTGCCATCATAGCTCACTGCTGTCTCAAACTCTTAACCGCAAGTGATCCTCCCCCATCTCAGCCTCCCAAGTACCTGGGTCTTCAGGCACATGCCCCCATGCCTGACTAATTTTTGTTTGAATTTTAACTTTTGAAGAGACAGGGTCTCACTATGTTGGCCAGACTGGTCTCGGACTCCCAGGCTCAAGTGATCCTTCTGCCTTAGCCTCCCAAAGTACTGGGATTACAGGAGTGAACTATTGTGCCTGGGCTAGTATATCTTTTTAACAGTTGGAATCTTCAGATCCGGCAATTGTTTCTACGGAATTACACACTACTGACAGTTCTCAGACAAATACTTTTACCATTGGCACAGTGATGCTTTAAGATGAAGAGATCTTTTGTTTTCAATTTTCAAGTATATTTTAGTCTTGTTACCATCAGCAGAACAGAACTGCCTCCATGCATTCTGGGTGATGATAGGTGATCAGTTCAATTCTATATACCTGGTAAGGAAGTAGCAGTATTATTGCATTTTTAATTATCTGTATACTTACTGAGTATCCCATTTCTGATATTTACCTCACTTAAAGTGCACATAAATGTGTTTTGCCTCCTTACTTCCCTTTAATTTGAAATAATGAATGTCCTTTGGCTCTGTGGTTTGGACGCAGGTCACAGATTATAATCCTCTTCTTCATCTGTGTGGACTGTTTCAACAGGGTAGGTGGACTGGGGGATTCATTCTTAGCAGTATTTTCTCTTGGAGAAGACACAATTCTTGAATTCGACTGTCCTCATTGTGGATCATGGGAATACTTCATTTCAAGGGTTATGGGGAGTGATCTTATCAGCTGAGCTGAGTCACACTGCAGGGTGGTGCAGTGAGTAGAGGACAGCAGCTCAGTCTTGATTCTGTCTCACTTGTTCCCTCGGGACCCTAAATCCTGGTCTCCCTTGTCACAAATAGAAAGGAGCAAAAGAAGCCGGGCTAGGTGGCTTAGCCTGTAATCCCGCGCCTTTGGGAGGCTGAGGTGAGTGGATTGCCTGAGCCCATGGGTTCAAGACCCGCCTGGGCAACTTGACGAGACCTCATCTCTACAATAAATCAAAAAATTAGCCGGGCGTGGCAGCACGCGCCTGTAGTTCCAGCTATTTGGAAGGCTGAGGCGGAAGGATCGCTGGAGCCCAGCAGGTGGAGGCTGCGGTGGCCAGGGGCAGCCATTGCACTCCAGTCTGGGCGACAGAGTGAGACTCCAACTCAAAAAAAAAAAAAAAAGAAAGGAGCAAAAGAGAGTTTGTACTAGTTTGTGCTGTGTGTTTGTCAGAAGGCAAGGTTTAAAAAATTTGCTCTGAGTTAATTTTATATGAAAGAACTTGCTGTGTTGATGCAGTTATTTCTGTCTCTTTCCTTTTGTGATCTGCACATAGTGCCTACACAATAGTTATTTCTCCTGACATTTTATAACTAAAATTGATGGTATTTGCACTTTTTTTTTCTGGGTTCCTTTTCTTTACTGATTTTTGCTTTTTCCTTTTATTGCCATGTTCTCTTTATTTTCCCATATCGCATTTTTTCCTCTTCTCCCTCTCTGCTACCTAGAGTTGAACTTTTCCCTTCATTTTCCCATATTTTATTTACTTCCTTACTATAAAAAGATAGATTCTAGGGTTATTAGACTGCAAATGGAAGATTGAATAGTTATATTCTGTTTGTGTGAACGTCAGGACCAGCAAGTACTTGTGATTCTAATTTAAAAAAACCTTTTATCAAATACTTGCTTAACGGTGTGATTTTCATGAATTGTGAAGGCTTTTGTCTCAGTATACACTTAAATAAATTATTTACTTATATTTATAATGTGAACTTTGACTTGTATAATTTATACAATTTACTGTTTAATTTAATGTAATTTACTGTGATGTAACTTAAAATCCTTTATTAGCAGTTTCACTACACTATGATATTGTGCTTGAAGATTTGATGTCTAATAAGCTTCTTGCTGTTTTTGTGTGCAGCTGTCTGTGAAAATGGGTGTCAGAATGGTGGACGTTGTATTGGCCCCAACCGCTGTGCTTGTGTTTATGGATTTACTGGTCCGCAGTGTGAGAGAGGTAAGAAGAGAAATGAGAATCTCACCTTGAAGAAGTCTGCTTTATTGTAAAAATGTATACTTCTGTTATTCAGTGAATTTTTTTGTTTGATTAGAGTCTCACTGTGTCGTCCAGGCTGGAGTGCAGAGGCACACTCGTAGCCACCGCAGCCTCGACCTGCTGGGCTTAGGTGATCCTTCCACCCCAGCTTTCCAAGTACCTGGAACCACTGGCATGTGCCACCATGCCTGGCTGATTTTTTATTGTAGAGATGGGGTCTCACCATGTTGCTCAGGCTGGTCTGAACTCCTGAGCTCAGGTAATCCTCTTGCCTCCACCTCCCAAAGTTCTGGGATTATAGGCATGAACCACTGCACCCGTCTAGTGAATATTTTTCTAATGAAATCATGTTTTTACCTTTCTTTGATTGTGCCTGGAACTTAAATGGCAAATTTTTGAGACGTAACTAATAGCAACAGAAGCATCTCAGTTTTCCTCACCAAAGTGACCTCAGTTTGGACAGTCCAACTCTGGGGCTATGGTTGCAGGGTAATTTTGAGTAAGTAACTGATGGCAAATTCTAATAATATGCTTAATTCAAATTAGAAGTTACTATTGGGAGTACTGCTTCTGTTAAAAATGGAACTGTGTCAAGATGTCATTGGCTGTATAACCCACATAATCTGACATAAATTATCCTAAGCAGTAAGGATGTTTATTATGTTCCATAACAAAAAGTCCAGAGCTAGTGGGCTTCAGGTAGGATGTGATCAAGGCATTTACTATGTTATCTATTTCTCTTGGCCCTGCCTTCTTTGTGTTTCAGTTTTTGCCCTACTCTGGATTTCTTTGTGGCTGTAAGATGGCTGTCTGCAGTCACTGAGGAAACTTATTTTCTTGTTCACCTTTAGAGTAAGAAATTGTCTCCTCAAATCATGGTCAATAATAACCTCCAGAGACATGTAAATGCTGACTGGCTTAAGCTTGAGTTTTTGAAATAGGCCATAGCAAAGGAGGTGTTATTAATATATTTGATGTGGACTAATCAGGACCCATCCTTGCAGCAGGGGATGACTTCAACGTCTCCAAAATCACATGGAAGTGATGGTTGGGTATCTGAACCCTGTAGAACTTCCGCTGGACAAGAGAAGAGTGTGGGGGAAGGATGCTGGATAGTCATGCAGAGTCATCCACTTTATCCATATAAATGGTCAGTTAAGCTGATATGAAAACAATTGACCATGATTTGAATAGCAGTTAAACTCATGGCCTATAGATTGCTAAACATCTCTGGCATTGATGCAGTAAGCTATCTAATAATAGTAGTAATACCACTACTACTACTATTGCTAATAATAATAAAGGCTGTCCTGATGACAGATGGTTGCATGGCATATCAAAGAAGTTCAGCTTTGCAAAATGTGATGAATAACTACTTTGCAATGAACCCTAAGGGTCAAAACAAGCTTACGTGAGAAGTAATATTACATAATTGTTCACTGTTACATACATCCTCAATTTACTTTCCAGGGCTTGTCATAGCATCTAAAGTCATACAAAACTTTCTTTATTGTGAGAGTATATTAAATTATGTCAAGGAAACATAATTGGATTAGATTAGATTAGTAGATTATTTATATATACCTAGACGATTTGAATTGTGAATACATTTTGTTTAAAAAAATGTAATCATTACCTGAAAAAACATTATCTTGTCTATTCAGGTAAAATCTTGAAAAGACACTGAGAAATTATAATTATATGGTGAAGTCTGAAACATAAGATGTATGTACCTTTTAAACATATGTGTTGTGTGTGTATGCATGTGTGCGTGTGTATAAAGTTATTTATATTATCCCTAAGGTAATTGAGATTTCTTGGGACTGAAATACATTCCACAAATGACAGGGTTTAAAGTTACACTTGGGCTGAATTTAAATGTCTTTACCAGATGCTCCTATTTGGGGAAGAAAAATTAATTATGAAATGTTAGCATAAAAAGATAAGTTGTTCAGAATGGAATAGCACATATTTCCTAGAGAATGTTAAGTTTATTTAAATACCATAGAATGTAACATAGTTATATTTTAAATTTCAAGTAGAATCATAATTGGTAGAGTTAATCTTCATTTTTCTGTAAGTCATGTAAACTTTGCACCTCTTTCATCATAAAGCAGATTTTAAGTTCAATTCCTAATTGACAAAAAATGGGCAGGTAGTTTCAACTCAGAGCCTTCCAGGAATTACATCATTATTCTTCAACAGTTATTCATTCATTAGATTTTTTAGTTCTTAATAAATTTATGGGAATCCAATAAAGACTTACATAGATTTTATATGTGCAGTAGCATGTTTTCAGAAGAAATTATAAAATTAATTAGTTAATGAATTAGCCCCAGGGAGTTTTTTTTTCATGTTGGTTTGTTTCTTAAAAGTCTTATTAGTCACTCCCCATTAAATGAAAGTTCTAAATCTGTATTTCTTCCCAAGAAGGAGTTAGCAAGTTCCAGTCTTAGGTAGCAATCATGAACTTTAACATTTTTAAGAGGTATTTTCAATTGTATTTTATAAATGTATAATAGTTAATTCTACTAAAAATGAAGTTTGTATTTTTTTCAATAAACATTGTGTCTGTATAGATGCAAAAGGGATACCTCATTTATGATGAGGTTAGTGAATAGGCTAATGTGACCTGTTAACATTTAAAATTTGCATTTTTTAAATTACTGAATGTCAAAATACATGCTTTTTTGTTGTCTACAATTAAAAAAAACCCTTTATAAAATTAGGGATATTTTTACTCCTTAACGTAGAACATATAATTTTCCTTTATATTGACCTCTTGGGATCAGTTGTATGATAAAACATGGCTGTTTTTCCAGCTATCTGGGCTATTGGTTGACTGGTTTCCGGACACATAGACTGAGTGGTAACTAACGACTGACATGATTATGGTACTTAACTTGAGTCTGGGTGCTCAGCAAGCTGAACCTCTTTGGTGTTCTCATTCTTGCTGTTTAGTACAATGACCTTTTCTACCTAAGCATCAAAAAAGAGCTCTGGTGGCCACACGCTGATTGTAAAATGCAGGTGGCTCAGCTGTATCCAAGGCACATGAAGGTACTATTTTTTATGTGTCCATCTCAAAACAGATGACATTTCAAAAAAGGTAAATACTACACTTAATATATACGTCAGAATAAATACAAATGGAATCAGCATTATATATTAAGGATTTGTGGGGTTTTTTTCCCTGACACATAAAATGTACCTTATTTTTTTTTATAAATAGAAACTTGGAGAGGGCGGAGAGGTAAGGAATAAATTTGCCTAAAAGATTTCTGGACAAAACGCAAGATTACTTTACCACAAATGTGGCCTGCCCAGAGTCTCTTGTGCAATTTCTTTGACTTAAATGATTGTTGAAATCTTTTTTGCAATTTAATTTTTCTTGAAGTTTATAGAAGGACCATATGTTAGAAATATATCCTAGACTCTTCTAAGTTACATATAAATTACTACTACACTGTGTATACATTGTGTAAAATTTCAAATACCCTAATGCTTAGTCACATTTTCTTTAAATGTACATCTTTTTAGTACATATTAAAGAAAAAAAGGAGTACCAGAAAATTACTTTTTAATCCACTAACATTTTCAAGAAAAATTCTTTTTGTTACTCTGCATCTGCAATGGAAAAAAGTTGTGAGATCAAGTTGCGAATGTTAGAGTTTATAAAATGTAATGTTTCAAGCCTTTATATGAAATGAAAATGGATTTATTTCACGTTAGGGGATCTTTTATAAAAATCATTCAGTTGTAGAGCATAATTCATGAACTCACTGTCTAAACACATGCTGGGAAGGAGCCACTCAATATTTCCTTGGCCATCTTCTAGTCAATAGCACTTACCCCATCTTGAAGTAGTGTTTCATTTTTGAGGCCTGCTTGTTGGAGCTCTGCATTATGATGTTGCTGCCCACACTGGACATTTAGCAGATGTGTATAGCACATTCCTTCTTGTATAATTCAGTGGGAACATGTTGACAGCTTCTCTAAAAGGAGTTAACCACAGTCTACCACTCAGGTGTGCACGATGACCCTTGACTTCTAATTATAAAATCTTGAAATATAAAGTTTTGCTTACTCACCAAAATTTCAGGAGGTAAAACTAAGTGTTAAAGCCATTAAACCTACCTAGACTTTAATTAGATTCTCCTAGAACAGGTGTAGATATGGAAAAATTGGGGTTTTCCTGAATTCTGGAATTGTATAGACCAAACTCAATTTGTTCATAAATAACTGATACACTTGTTAATCCCATGGACTTGGCATTTATTATAAAGTATACAGGGTGGGTTTGTATAGCCTATGAACATTCAAGTAACATAGCAAATATATAGTATAACCAGGAATACAAGGGAGTATGGTGAAGAGAATAAACTGGTATTGTGTAAAATCTGAATACAGTGGATTTGACAATTTCAAGACGAATAGGGAATACTTTTTCTAGAAAAAATATCCTTCCATTATTTTCTTCAAGAAAAATACTGTTTATTATAAAAATAATTTAGAAATGAAACAAGATCAAAGAGAAAGTGAAGTTATTCATAATTCCTCCACTCAAGATTAATTACAATTAACATTTTCAACACTATAGTTTGAGTTGGTTTTCCTTTTTTTTTTTTTTTGAGTTGGAGTCTCACTCTGTCGCCCAGACTGGAGTGCAGTGGCCACTCCCGGCCACCTCACCCTCTACCTGCTGGGCTCCGGCGATCCTTCCGCCTCAGCCTTCCCAGTAGCCGGAATTACAGGCATGCGCTACCAAGCCCGGCTGATTTTTTGATTTATTGTAGAGATGAGGTCTCGCTGCCCCGGCGGGTCTCAAACCCGCGGGCTCAGGCAATCCACTCACCTCAGCCTCCCAAAGGCGCGGGATTACAGGCTGAGCCACTGAGCCCGGCTCTGAGTTGGTTTTCTATTGCACAGCTCAGTGCTTACAAAAAAAAGGGTATTTCCATTCTTACTAGAATCTATTCTTCAGTAACATGAAATGTCCTTCTATCTTGTTCCTCCTTTTGTGTTCTTAAGCATATTATATTATGTTGTAGATTGTAACAGTTGCACTGCATAATGTAATACCATATAAAGAGAAGCAAAATATTAGAACACAATATAAGTACTTTGGGGAACTTCTTTTACATTTTTAACGACAAATTAGAATGTACAGAAGGGTAACTAAACTCATTTTTTATAGATATTTAATATTTATTCATCTATTGTTTGTTGAGTGCTTATTAAGTATTAGGTTAAGTATTTGGAACTTGAATTACAAAGGAAAAAAATATATACATATATATATATACTCCCTACTAATGAGAAACAAATTGTCTATTTAAAGACCAGAGCTAGTCATCTACTTTAAACATGAAGATGTGGTATGACATAATGAATATACCATAAGAGTAGGAATAAAAAGTAGGAGAACTCTGAAACACTTTCTGATTACAGGCAGATTCCAAAAGTCTTCCTGTCAGTTAAGTGAATTTAGAATGGAAAAACAAACAAACAATAACAACAACAACAAGAACCAACATAGATTGTTATAATGGGAAAAATAGTGTCAGACTAATTCCTATAATGTTATTATAAGATATATCATGATTAAATATTGTTTCTGTAACGTTATTATACGATGTATCATGATTAAATCTTTAAATGTTATTTAAACCCCACAGTTAATTACCAATTACTATAGTCATTGAGCTGATATTTATTTTGTAGAAATAAAATATCTTCTCTTCCCTATTCTTGCACGCTGAAGATTTAGTAGAATAAAAGTTACAAGGAACAGAGGGAGAGTGTTACCAACTGCAGATGTCAGACCCACACGCACCCAAAAGCGCACACATACACATTTCTGCACTTGTGAGGCTGTTAAGAAGAACATTTTATAACCTTGCACTCTCTAAGCTAAACTTAGCCTTAAATGGGCATCAGAGAAATACCAAAAGATCTGTGGGAACTAACTTTTTGGCACTAGCTCAGATGACATCCTTATCTCGAGTGCCATTAAGAACAGAAGGGAAAGAAAACGAGAGAGGAAAAAAAGCAGACAGTAAAACATGGAAGAAAAAGAGGGAAAGAAGAAAATGGAGGATGATAGAAAAGGGAGATGTAATGCTAGGTGAGGAGTGAAGAAGCTTGGATGTGTAAACAAAGGGCTTAAATCTGGGAGAAAACACATTCACTGATTGATCTATCTGGGAGAGGCCAGGTTTTCACATCTCAGTCCTCAGTTTAAGCCTTTGCTGTTTAGATCTGTGGAGTAAGATTGAATGTTTTGGCAACCCTTTAGACCCTGAAGTGTTATTCTCCTTTGAACTAAAGCAATGAGTATTTTCATTTATTCCAACTCTAAGCACTTTTGTTTGTTTTTGGTATACCTACCTAGAGGCAGGAAAACCTGCAATAACAAATAAAAATATTAAAATATGTTTGTGTAACTCCATAAATATTTTTTGGTTTTCCAGTTTCAATATCATGTTACAAGACATTAGAGGTAAACTGGTATGGAAACTGGGCCAAGCTCTCATACACACACACACATTTAATTTGATGAAATGTTATTATATAGGATTTAGTGAAAAGTAAATAAATAAAATGTGTGTGGTATCGGGGGGGAGTTATGTAATATACAACATACATTTCAAAAATTCCAAACATTACAAATTCCTAAATAACACCTGTCTCAGGGAGTTTCAGCTGAAAATAAATTGTGGACCTGTAACCACCTCACAGAGATTTTGGGAAGATGAAAAGCAATAAAGGATTAAGCACCTGACATATAATGAGTAGTATGCCTGACTCATGGTAAGCATTCACTGTGTTCTTTGTTAAATTTTAAGAACACAGTGTCATCAAAAATCAAAGCTTAATATTAAGACCTGTGTGACCCTGTAAACGTGATTGCTTTCTCGGGTACCTGTTTCTGCATATATAATATCTATCAATTATGTCAAATTTGAATCATTTTTGTGAAGATTCAATGATGTAATATAATGCCTGGTTCCCAAAAATGACTGTCATTGATGCTAATATCTTTTAAAAAGGACTCCCCAGTTATCAAAAATATAGATGTGGTGATGGCTGGTTATTTTAAATGGAATAATCAAAAATGGACTCTTGAATGTGAGAAACAAGGATTTTGTGAACTATTTAGGCCATACAAGTAAAGTTTCATGCTGTTTTTTTTTGAGAGTGTATAGGCTTTTTAAGAGAGGCTCACATTCCTGAGATGAGAATTAGTTGAGAAATAAAGTACCTACCCAGTGTCTAGCACAGAGTAAGTCCTTGATAAATGTTAAGCTATAATTTTTTTTTTTTTTTTTTTTTGAGTTGGAGTCTCACTCTGTTGCCCAGACTGGAGTGCAGTGGCCGCTTCCGGCCACCGCAACCTCGACCTGCTGGGCTCCAGCGATCCTTCCGCCTCAGCCTTCCAAGTAGCTGGAATTACAGGCATGCGCTACCACACCCGGCTGATTTTTTGATTTATTGTAGAGATGAGGTCTCGCTGCCCAGGCGGGTCTCGAACCCACGGGCTCAGGCAATCCACTCACCTCAGCCTCCCAAAGGCGCGGGATTACAGGCTGAGCCACCGAGCCCGGCTGTTAAGCTATAATTTTAAGAAGTTAAGCCAAGATATGATATGCTCTCTTCGATAAAATTATCTTCCTGGGTAAGGGTTTAGAATCACTGGGACATCAGTTGTGAACAGTGTAAGTTTCATTGTGTAAACTTTTGTGGGGTTTCGGGTAACAATACAGATCAACTGAAAAATAGTGTATATCATTATCACTACATTGCTTATTATGCCTTTGAATTTTCAGACCCTACTAAACTTGTGTTGGCATGTTTTACAGTAATGACCAGTGTTGATATCAGTAGTTATTCCTTCTTTAACTGGTCTCTTGGAAGTGTCTTAGTGTGCCCTTTCTCTGTGTACAAAATATTGTTCTAAACATTTCATGGTATAACTAATATATATGTAGACTTTATTTGACCCAAGGTACTTGCAATCAATATACCTGCATATTACTAAATCTGATAGAAGCAGGTCAGAGGGATTTTCAGACAGTAGAGATATCAGTTCTTCTGTGAAGCTCTCCTTGACAACTCTACTTCCCTACCCCCATCTTATCTGCCAAATATTCATTCCTCTAGAATAGCCATCTTCATGATTGTGCTGTGACTGCTTATTTACTTGGCATCTCTTTAAGCAGAAGAAAAATATTACCAAATATTATCAATACAAGGGAATGGAAGCATCAAAAATATAACTATATGAGTAAATACATATGATTTTTTTTCTACTTAAATCTCTTTAAGAGTCATTCAGCAAAAATTAATTCATGTTCTATGGCATTTATAGAAGATGTGAGAGTAAAATATATTAAAGCAATAACACAAAGTCTAGTAGCTGCTTAAACTCTATGTCAAGAAGGACATTACTTGAATATAGACTTTAATCATTTAAAGATGTATACTCTAAACCCTATAGTAACCACTAAAAAAATACAGAGTATAGCTAATATGCCAACAAGATGTATTTAAAATAAAGTAATAAAAGAAAGGAGCAAAAAAGATAGAGAAGAAATGATAACTAAGCAATTAAGAAACAAATAGAATGTGGTAGTTTTAAACTTAACCATATCAATAATCACAATAAATGTAAATGGTTTCAACACTCTAATTAAAAGACAAAGATTGTTATAGGGTAAAACATATCTAGTTATATATTGCCTACGAGAAATTTATTTTAAATAAAAGATGCTAATAGGTTAAAAGTAAAAAGATGCAAGTAGAAATACTTGGCTAATATTAATCAACATAAAGGTAAAATGATTAAATTAATACCAATGATTTAAAAGCAAAGAATAGTACCAGGCATAAAGAAGATCATTTCATGATGATGAAGAGGTCAGTAAATCAAGAGGATATAAAGTTTTAAATATTTGAACACCCAATTGTGGAGAATCAAAATGTATGAAGCAAAAGCAGAGAACTGCAAAGAGGAATAGACAAAATTCATAATTACAGTTGGAGATTTCAGTATCTCTCAATAATTGATAGATGTAGATAAGAAGTCAATAGGATAGGGAAGACTTGAATACCACTATCAACCTACTTGACCTACTTTATATTTATAGAGTACTTCACCACACAACAGTAGACAATACACATCCTTTTTTTTTTTTGAGTTGGAGACTCATTCTGTCACACAGGTTGGAGTGCAGTAGCTTGCTCACAGCCACCGCAGCCTCTACCTCCTGGGCTCAGGTGATCCTTCCACTTCAGCCTTCCAAGTAGCTGGAATTACAGGCATGTGCCACCATGCCTGGCTAATTTTTAAAATTATTTTAGAGATGAGGTCTCACCAAGTTGCCCAGCCTGGTCTTGAATCCATGAGCTAAGGCAATCCTCTTATCCCAGCCTCCCAAAATGCTGAGATTATAGACATGAACCACCATACCTGGTCCACATTCTTTTTAATTGAAGATGAAACATTTAGCAAAGAAGATCTTATTGTGAGCCATAAACCAAGTTTTAATAAAATTTTAAAAATTCAAGTTATATAAAGTATGTTATCTGACTATAGAGGAATGTAACCAGAAATCAGTAATAGGAAGGTCACTAGAAAATACTCAAATGTTCAGAAACTGTATAACTCACTCGCAATATCCTTGGGTCAAACAGGAAATAAAAAAGGATATTAGAAGTCATTTCTGACTGAATAGAAATGAAAACACAAATATCAAAATATTTGGGGTACCACTAAAAGAATAGTTAGAGGAAAATATAAATTTCTAAAGGTCCAAGTAATTATCTCAGCTTCTCCACTAAGAAACTAAAATACATGAACAAATTAAAACAAAGTAAACAGAAGAAAAGAAACAATAAAGCTCACAGTGAAAATAAATGAAGCAGAAAACAAACAAAAGTTAAGAAAATCATTGAAATCAAAAGCTGGTTCATTGAGAACAACAACAAAATTGATAAGTCTCTAGTTACACTGATTAGGAAAAAGCAAAGACACACATTATCAATATCAAGCATGTGAGATATGACATCACTATAAACTTTACTGATGGTAAATGGATAATGAACTATTCTAAACCAATAATGGTGAACTGGAGAATTTCTTGAAAGACATGAATCACCAAAGGTCAATCAAGAATACAGTTGATCTTCCATATTCACAAGTTCCACACCCATGGATTCAACTGCAGATTAAAAATTTTTTTAAATGCAACAATAAAAAATAACACAAACAAAAATTACAACTATTTACTTAGCATTTTTACCAAATTAGGTATTATACATAATCTAGAGATGATTTAAAGTGTATGGGAAGATGTGTGTATGTTATATACAAATGCTATGCCATTTTATATCAGGGACTTGAGCATCTGCAGATCTTAGTATCTGTTGGTACCCTGGAATCTTCTGCTGTGTGTATTGAGAGAGCAATGTAAATAATGTAAAATCCCTATATCAATTAAATAAATTGAATGTTTAGTTTAAAACTTCTGGCCCAAAATGTTTTACTGGTGAGCTCCCACAGTAATCATACATTTAAGAAGGCAAAACAACAATTCTATGCAAACATTTCTAGAAAATGGAACAAGAGTTAAAACTGACCAACTTGTTCTTTGAGGCCAAATGAACTTGATATCAAAACTAGGAAAGGGTATTTCAAGAAAAGAAAACAACATGTAAATATTGATCATGATACAAAATTTCTCAGCAAAATTTTGGTATATCAATATTATAGCACAAGGATAATAGACCATAAACAATTGAGAGTTATCTTAGGATATTAAAAATCAGCATAATTAACCCTACTAACAAATTTTTAAAAATCAGAATGAACATCTAAATATATGCAAATAAAGAATTTGGCAAAATTTGGATTCTGAAATCCATTCCTGAAAAAAAGTCAACAAGCTAGAGAATAGAATTTCTTCAACATGATAAATGAATATTTCCCCCAAAATTTATAGATAACATCATACCTTATGAAAAGCTGAATGTTTTTACTTTACTATAATGACAAAACGAGGATGATGACTCTCATCACTTCTTTTGAACATTGCAATCTGTGGTTATACAAAAGGCAATAAGATAATACAAAGAAACAACAGCCTTATATATTAGAAAGGAAGAAGTATAAATTGTTTTACTTGCAGATGACATCATTGTATAGAAAATCTGATGGGCTTTAAAAAAAACTACTTGAGCTCATAAGAAAATTTAGCAAGTGTGCAATGATCAATGTCAGTTGTATTTCTGTGTCTAACAGTGATTGATTGAAAATCTGAATAAAAAACATATCATTTACAGCATCATAAGTGTTATGCAATATTCACAGATAATTCTTAAAAAGATGGGCAAAGCCCATATGCTGAAAACTACAAAACATTGTGGAGCAAAATTAATGAAGACCTAATAAATGGAAAAAACATACTGTGTTCTTTGGTAGGAAGACTCAATGTTGTGGCTGTCTCTTCTCTTCAGAATGATCTACAGATTCAACATACACCTGAAGAAATTTAGCACAATTCATATGCAAATATTTATGCTGAATAAAAGAAGTCAGTCAAAAAAGAGTACATGCATTATCCTTCATTTTTGTGTAATTCTAGATAATTCAAACTAATATGTTATGAGAACTGGTGGATCGATGGTTGCCTATGGATGGAGGCTTTCAGTATCATTAGTCATTAGGGAAACACAAACTAAAATCACAATGAGATATCAATCCACAGACTTCATTCATTGCTAGTTAGAATGCTAATAGGCCAACCATTTTTGAAAACTCTTTGTCAGGTTTTTAAAATGCTAAACATATACCTATTATATGATTTAGCCATTCTATTTCTAGTTTTTTGTTTCAGCTAAATGAAAGCTTGCATCTGTATGAAAACTTGTACTCAGAGGCTCATAGCACCATTATATGTAATAGCTCCAAACTGGAAACAACTTAATGTCCACTAGCAGGTAAATTGATAAACAAATTTATACAATGGAATGCTTCATGTTCATAAAAAAGTAATGAATTTTTGATATGCACAATATGAGTGAAACTCAGAATATTTAGTCTGATCAAAAGAAACCAGTCTAACAAGATTACATGCATTATGATTTCAATTTTATATAATTCTAGACAATTCAGACTAACATTATGACAACTGGCGGATCAGTGGTTGCCTAGGGATGGAGATATATGGATAGGCAGGAGCAATTACAGAGGAACAAGAGGAAACTTTTAGTGGGGATGGATATGTTTATTATGAAGTTGTAATGATGATGGCTTTATATACATGTATAACCAGATGTACAATCTATTGTATGTTAATTGTACCTCACTAAAGTTGTCAAAAAAAAATGAACAATGATAGTAATTGGTCCCTCTTTTTTGTATAAGTTGGTTTAGGTTTTGAGAGTAATACCTCTGGCCATATCAGTTTTTTATGTACTTATGAGAAAAACATGTGCATGTGTTAAAAATCAGAATTTGTCACCTTCAACAGAACTAGTTGATCTAGTTGATGTTGCACTAACATGCAATATGAATAAATCTCAGTTCTTAACTCCTTGAAGGAGGTAATTCGTGTGTGGTGGGTTAAGTGGAAGAATTTTAGCTGGATGGAAATTATGTATTTCTTTAAAAGCATATTAATATTATGATAAATGTAATATAGTCAGTTTTTCCATAGGATAAATCAGTAACCCTTTATGCTTTCTTGATCTACGGAGGAGCTGAACCTGTATTCAGTTGTGGTTAGGGAAACACTGTGAGGGACATTTCCTGAGTCATTGTGCCTACTCTTTTTGGGACTTTTATTAGGGGACTATGAGAAAGCAATGTCACTAATAACTCTCTGCATAATTATTAGGAGTTTCTCAAGGGACAGATGGCCAGAAAGCCAGGGAATGGCTGTAGAAAAATAGTAAGGGTATATTTTTATTATTTTATTATATTTTACCTCTCAGGGAGTTAAAAACTCAATTTCTGTTGAACAACGTGTCATAAAATACAAGGAAAAGGAATTTTCTGCTCACCGATTTTTGTTCATTGGGAACTTTTGTCCTTAAAAATTACTACAATGTTTTTTAAAAGTATTTATTATTTTAGATGTATTTTCAACATTATATATATCCCTTTCTAATCTTATGATTTCTATTTAAAACTTTAAAATCTTATTCATATACTTAGGCCACCATTTCTTGCCTTATCAACATTATACACTCTCTATCATCAGGGAAGTAAGTACTGTATTTATTATTATTATTATTTTCTCACCACACCTGTTGGTTGATTCGATTTTGTCATCAAGTGGTTTTTCTAGGATGTGTTCATGAGTGCTTTCTCATTTTGGAGACTAGTGACCTGTTGTCTTATACTTGAATTCCAACTTGTATATGTTTAATTATGGGTGTTTGTACATTTTTTTCTCTTGTATTTCTGTAGATACAATCCATCTATTTTCTGCCATTGAATGTACTATGATGAAATCCGAATCTTGCCTGATTATTTTCTCTTTTCTAAGTTACACTCTTGCTGGATTCTCAATTTTTACTTTATACTTATGTATATCATTTGCTCTATGCAAGTTTAGTGAAAATGGTATGATCATTTGATCTGGAATGATAGCTTTCTTTCTTAATTTTAGAGAAATTATATAAATATTTGAGTAGTTTTTGTGCTTCATTTTTAGGTTATCTACTTCAAATATATTGATTTTTTTGGTTGGATTTCTGACCTACTTTTAAAATTGTTTTGATCTTTTTATCAGTAATATTTTTAAAATCTCTGTCTGTTCTGTTGTTTTTACCAGTTAATGTAATGGCTTTGTAATTATGTGAGATGTTTTATTTTGCTTTAGTTTGTTTCTTTAGCTTAGAAGTTTCTCTTTTATTTCATTCTTTTGTTTTATCACCTAAACTTTGTGAGCCTTTTTATTACTGAATTCATTTTCTTATGTAATTCTTAACAGATTCTCTTGTAGTACAGAGAAATCATGCATAACTTTCTTTTGCTCCTGATTATGTTTTTTTCTTACTACGGAGTATTCTTGATCTGCTTTGAGCCTTAAGAAAAAAAATAATTATAGTGTGTTACACTCATATCTTTCTTTTTTTTTTCTTCTTGCTTAAAGTGGGTATTTGCACTAATTTGGTATAGATTAATTTTCCTTTTCCCCTTCCAAAATTACCTGAGTTGTTTTCCTTTCCTAGCTCTCATTTGAGAGCTGGGTATTTGAGGTACTTTGTGTTCTGAGCCCACAAGAGGGAAGGAAGCCCTCAGCTGGGATTTGTACAGCTTTGCTAAAAGAATCCAAGCTCTGCACTTTCTCAGGTTATTCTTTGCATGCCTTGTGCCAGGATCACTCCTTCTTGTCATGGGAGTATTCTTTTTTAAAGATGATATTCCTGAAATTTGGATGATTCCTCCCATTTCGGCTGCAGTGACTGATGCACCTTTGCCATCAGAAAAGCATACTTGGTATTAGCTTCCTCTATTTGTCTCATCACATCAGTCTCCAGTATCATTTCTCTCCTCTTCATTGTGATTGTGAGTGGCTTCAGTCCAGCTTCCTGCTGCCAGAGAATCCTTTTCTATTATGTTCCCTGTGCTACTCTTCTGCTTAATGCTGGGGATAATTGACCCTGTGTAATGACGATCATTCTGTCTTCACTGTCTGGTTTCCTCCCATCTGGTAGAGATCAGAATGGCCGGGCCATTCTGGTTCTTTTTTTTTTTTTTCTTCTGGTAGGATGCTATGTTGGTATGTAGGGATTTTTACCCCTACAAATTTTTTCTTGATTTCTCCACAAGCTAAAGTCAAACTCAGCTATTCAGAAAAAATTAATGAGATTTCTCAGAATTTTGACTAATTATACACATTTCCAGTATCATTTGAGAGAGGAGGGATAATAACACTCTATTTCATTCCATTGGGTGCCATTTTTCAAATATATCAGGAGTTGGTGTCTGTTTCCTTCTTTAGATGCTGACAGTAACGTTTTGCTGTTGTTGTTAGCCTTGAACTTTGTTGTTGTTATCTATATTAGCTGTGGGAAAGGGAGATTCTATGATATGGTTTTGATCCATGATATTTTCAGGCATTTGATATCACATTTAAAATGTTTGACCTGAAATCTATCTCAAGTCACACAGAAAGCTAGGTAGAGAGGCTTCTGATAGAAGATGATATAATTTGTGATACTGTCACTGACATTTACAAGCAAGATTGTAGTGGTTTATTAAGTGCGCATTATTGATCCAAGAAACATTAATTCTATGGGTGCCACATCTTCTATGGATTAAAGACTGTGTTTCCCATGACCATACTTAATGTCATGGTTTAATGCATACGAATATCTTCCATATGGGCAAAGGTCTATGTTTGTGAATGTCTTCGTCTGATTGAAAAATGGTATACAAGGAACGTTCCACTTCTTGAACAGGATTGTTTTCATCTTAAAAACAAACAAACAAAAAAACTAAGTTCCAAATGTCACAGTAGACATTTTAATTAGAATTTAGCCGATTACTGAGTTCTTGAGAAAATCAATTCATAAATAATTTTTGTTTGAAAGCTGAAAACATTGGGCTACATCAGTGTTTGCCATTCTTTCTTCGTCATGAGTTTTCTGGGTATTTTTGCCACAAAATATTGATTCCTATGCCTGTCCCCTAGCAATTCAAATTCAGTGCTCTGAATGCAATGATTTTCAACCCCGGTTGCATATTATCATCACCAGGATACTTAAAAAAAAAAAATCCTGACACTTAGGCTTCATCTCATATTAATTACATAAGAATCTCTGCAGCAGTGGAGTAACACCTAAATATTAGCATTTTTTAAAGCCCGGGGAGGAATTTCACTGTAAAGTGAACTTTGTGAAACACTGGTCTAGAATGAGGTCCCTCAAAAACAACCCAGGCTGTTTTTCAATTAGACAGGTTTTAAAAATCACTTATTACAATATATCCAAGATTTTATCTAATAATTCAATTTATACATTGCATGGAGCTCAAAATGAAGCCACTCTGTACATAATTCACCGCTAGATTATTTTGAACAGGTTTATAATGTCTTAAAGTTCTGATATTAGAAAAGATTTTGCCTCCCTCTGATGTGGTAAAATTGGAGTTAAATCTAGTTAACTTTATCTTAAGGCTTTCTTTATATCTTATGCATGTAAATTCCCATGACCTTAGAAAGAAGTACATATTCCCTGCAGGGGGCCAAATTGAGCCAATAATGTTTATAATTGCTTCAAATCTTGACTGGGTTGCTATGTGGTAAACTAAGAAATAATCCAGATAGACCTTTAAAATTGTATAGGTCTATCTGGATTATTTCAGAATAATTTTGAGATAAATAAAAAGACAGTTTGGAGGGCTTGGCTGGTACTGGGGAATACCAAGCATCATTCTTCAGTCACATAGCTCTTGAAGAAAAAACCCATAGCCAGAACCAGACAAAAGTAAAGAAAGCTGAGAAGATAGTGGGAAATGTTGAAAAAGATAAAGAATTGAGGAAAGTATTTTGGGGACTTTCAGTGAAAAATATTATATTTGTTAATTAAACCCATGACTCTGTGGTGAGATATGTGAGGAGTGTTTTGCTTCTTCTTTTTTTTTTTTTTTTTTTTTGAGTTGGAGTCTCACTCTGTTGCCCAGACTGGAGTGCAGTGGCCACTCCCGGCCACCGCAGCCTCGACCTGCTGGGCTCCGGCGATCCTTCCGCCTCAGAACTATAGGTGCACGCTACCACGCCCGGCTAATTTTTTAATTTATTGTAGAGATGAGGTCTCGCCAAGTTGCCCAGGAGGGTCTCGAACCCGAGGGCTCAGGCAATCCACTCACCTCAGGTTCCCAGAGCATGGGATTACAGGCTGAGTCACCGAGCCTGGCTGTGTTTTGCTTCTTTGTCTATTAGGCATGAACTGGCAAATATGTGAGATTTTGCAAAAGCCCTAGCCAGTCCCTCCAGTAACTTCCAGTTCCCTGTGCCATCCAGGAACCACTTTTAGGGTGTCAAATCTAAATAGGTTTGGATTAGTAAGGTGACTTCTTCCTGAAGTCCCCAAAGAAGACAAATATGCCCTGCCCTCTGCATTCCCACCAACGTGTTTAACATATTGCCATAACTCTGAACTCCTGCCATGCCTCTCTTGCTTCCCTCTGACTTCTCATACTCTTCCTCAGGTAAAGGGGTCAGACTTTCCTTTTGCTTTTTATTTACCTAGTGCCAGATGGGTGCTGGAAAGGAAAATATTGACCTAGGGATGAGGGGTTCTGAATTGGAAGTTATTTCACAAAGTATATCCTGACAATATGTAAAGAATTTGGTATATTGCATAATACAAATGGCTAATCACTATTTTCTATTACTTTACTAGAATTATGAAATAAGCTCAATCATTCAGTTAAAAAACTATTTGGAGATTTTGTGCTAATAACAATAGTATTATTTTTGAGTCAGGGTCTCAATCTGTCACCCAGGATGGAGAGCAGTGGCACTGTCATGGCTTATTGCAGTCTTGAACTCCTGGGCACAAGCTATCCTCTCACCTCAGCCTCCCGAGTAGCAAGGACTACATGTGTATGCCACTATGCTCAGCTCATTTTAAAAAATGTTTGTAGAGACAAGGTCCTAGAAAATGTGGTCCACAAATCTCTAAGGATCTGGGATTTCTTCATGTACTTCTTCATGGCACATTCACATGTATCATACATTGTTTTCCTAAGTCTGGTGTTTGGTATTCCAGGTATTGATGTCATAAGGCTGCTCTAGAATTCCTGACCATCAGCAAGGAATCTCCTTCCCCACTTCACTCCCATCTGTTGAAAACATTTAGGAAAAGATATCCCTCAGTCTTAAATGATTAACTTGTTCTTTTTCTGTTTCTTTCTTTTATGGAATTTTATGCTTTTAAGAATTTCTTCCAACAATGTTCTGTACATTTCAGAGTTTAAGTTTTATGCTTCTTCTGCCAAATTTATTTCTATATATTTCATCCCTTTTAATTCTTTTGCAAATGAAATTGTTTTAATTTTATTTTTTAGACATTCATTGCTAGCATATAAAAATACAATTGATTTTTATGTATTGATGTTGTATCCTGCAACCTTGATGATTTCATTAATTAATTCTGTTATTTTTTGTAATAAATATTTGGGATTATGTATGTGTGTGTGTGTTCAGTAAACATAGTTTTTTTACTTCTTTCATTTTAACATAGATGTCTTTTATTTCCTTTTCTTGCCTAATTTTTTGCCTAGAACTTCTGGTATAATGTTGAATAGAAACACCAAGAGCAGATGTTGTTGTCCTGTTCCTGATCTTGGAGAAAAGTTTCACCATTAATAATAATATTATTATCTGTAGGGATTTTTGTAACTACCCTTTATCATGTTGAGGAACTTCCCTTTGGTGTGTGCTTTTATCATACAAGCTGTTGAATTTTACACATGCTTTATTCTGTGTTGAAGATGATATTGTATTTATCCTTTATTATATTGATATATATTACAATGATTGATTTTTTAATGTGTTGAACCAACCTTGAGTTTCTCATATTATTCTCATTTGGTTATGATATATAATTTTTTTATATGTTGCTGGATTTGGTTTGCTAGCATTTTATTGAGGATTTTTGCTTCTATATTGACATAGAAAATTGTCTGTAGTTTTTTTGTTTTGTGATATCTTTGTCTGGTTTTGGTATCAGTGTAATTATGACCTCAGGATAAATGAAGAAGCATTTCTTCCTCTTATGATTTTTGAAAACATTTGTGAAAAAATTATATTAATTCTCATTTAAATGTTTGATAGAACTCACCAATAAAGCCATCTGGGTCTGGGCCTTTCTTTGTGTCTATTTTTTGGATTCCTAAGTCAATTCCTCTACCTATTATAGGTCCAATCTGATTTTCTGATTACTCTGGAGTCACTCTTGGTAGTATCTTTCTAGAAGTGTATCCATTTCATATGTCTGATTTGTTGGCAAACTGTTGTTCATGTACATAATATTAGTTTATGATCATTTTTATTTCTGTAAAATTAGTAGTAATGCTCCCTCTTTAATTCCTGCTGTTAGCAATTTGAGTCTTCTCTCTTCCTTTTGGATCAGTCTATCTAAAGTTTTGCCAATTTTATCATCAATTAACCAACTTTTGGTTGCATTTTTCTCTTAGTTTCTATGTTTATTAATATCTTCTTTGATCTTTATTATTTCCTTCTTTCTGCTTGCTTTATATTAAGTTTGTCCTTCTTTTTTGGAGTTTTAAGACTCTTCAATTGTTATATAAGAAGTCAGCTATTAAATGTACTGTGTCCTTTGTATGTGAGGCGTTCTCTCTTGCTGGTTTTAGGATTTTCTCTTTGTCTTTAATATTTTTACTATGATGTGTCTATGTTTGGGTAGCTCTTCATTTATACTATTTGGAGTTTGTTGAACTTCTTGAAGGTATAAATTAGTAATGTATCTCAGCAAGTTTGGGAAGAGTTTTGCTATTTGTTTCTTTGAATGTTTTTTTTTCTGCTCTTTTTTCCTCCTCTTCCTCTGATTTTTTTCATTATGTATATATTTAGTGCGATTAATGATAGCCCACATTTCTCAGGAGGTCTGTTCACTTTTCTTTATTCTTTCTTGTAATTTTTTCCTCTGTTCTTTAAATTGCATAATCTCTATTGATCTGTCACCAAGAAGTTCTTTGATTTTTTTTTTTTTTGTCCGTTAGTATCCATTCTTTATTCCCTTTAGTGAATTTTTCATTTCAATTATTGTATTGTCTAACACCAGAATTTCCACTTGTTTCTTGTTATAATTTGTCTTATTATTGAAGATATTCTTATTCTGATTAGATGATGTCAATGTAACTTTCTTTTCCTGCATGATTTCCTTTAGGTTTTGGAATGTGTTCACAATGACTGCTTTGAAGCCTCTGTCTCTTAAGTCTGGTCCTGTGAGTCTCTTCTCTTGGCCATTTCTGTCACCTACTTTATTCCCCTGTGTATTGTGGTCATGTTTTCCTGTTTCTTCATATGTTTCTTTTTTGTTGTTGTTGTTGAAAACTACACATTTAAAATAATATACTATAGCAACTTCTGATACTTTTCTGCTCCAGGGGTATTTATTTTCTAGTGTACTTTTTGGTGGAAAGCCCTTTATGCTGCTCCTCAGAGGGCACAGTCTTGAGCATGTGCACAGTCAACCTAGGATGACAGTGGTTTCAGCAGGACTTATTTTAACATTCACTTTTCCTGATCTCTCTGTTAAACTGTCTGCTTCTGTCGGTATCACACCCATCTGTTAGGCCCTGCTAATTTCTCACTGATTGCTTTATTGTTTACTTTTATAATACCCCAGGGCAGGGGATTGTGACCTTTTAGAAACGGCCAAACTGCAGGAGGTGAGCAGTGGGTGAGCAGAGCTCGCTTTCTGTCAGATCAGCGTGGCATTAGATTCTCAAAGGAGTGTGAAACCTATTTTGAACTGTGCATGCGAGGGATCTAAGTTGCGTGTTCCTTATGAGAATCTAATGCTTGATGTTTTCCTCCCCCCTATTCATGGAAAAATTGTCTTCCACGAAACTGATCTCGGATGCCAAAAAGGTTGGTGACCCTGTTCTAGGGCATAATTGCTCCACAGTATGATCCAATTACATTCAGACCCCTTTGCAGGAAAATTTTTTGGGGCCAGTCTTTGAGGTTTGTTCTGATCCCAAGAAGATTTCTTAGCTGCTTCTTTCTCTGTGTCTCTTTGATAAACTAACTAACTAGTGGCTTATCTCATCGCCCTCATACAGCTACTGGCTTCCTCTTGTTTGCCATCAAAATCTCCATTTTCAAGAGCACTCTTAGGTCTGAACTTCCCTACTTTGTTTCAAGTAAAGTCAATTTCTTTGAGGAGAGCTTTAAAACTCTCTCTTCTTATGGCCTGTCTTTCCCTCTGGGCAAAATCTGTGAGTGACTGCTCTGGACTGGAGTTAGGAACATTTGTCTATCTTGAGGTAGCACTGTTGCTTTATGAGTAGGATGCTGGGTTGGGCTGATCACCTCTGGTCTTCTCTGCTTGCCCTTTCTGGCTTGGAATCTCTGCCCTACCAACATACTGGGGCAATTGCTATCAGGGTCCCATTATTCTTGGCCTGATGTAGCTGGGTAGAGCCTTTATGTGTAGAGCTGGTGAAGAAAGGAGTCTCCTGTCCTCTTATCTTGCAGTCTCCTGGAATTTAGCCTCTGAAACACAGAGCAGTGGAGAGTAATACTGATAGCCTTCTCTTCCTGGGGAGATATCATAGCCTTTGAGAATTGAGGGAGAGAAGGAACTGCATTTTCTTGGCTGTACTCTCATATTGGAACTTTTATCACACTAAACTGGCAGTTAGTGAGTAAGGAGTTGGGTTATGGCTCAGGTGACACAGACCTTTGCTGTTCCTCCTGAGATTTACTAGATTTGCATGAATAAGTGCTTCTTCATTTGCTTTATGCCCATTGGACAATATTCGCAGATTTTAAATTGTTGCCCTTTAAAGTGATTTTTTAGAGTTACAGTTGTTTCACTGGGGACCAGGCGAGAAGAACTCCTTTTGCTGCCATTTTCTTTCTATGTATACAGTTTTTTTTTCCTTTAAATATTTAATTTTCTAATTCGTTAACTTTCTTCTTCTCTGATGTCTTTTTAAATAAAACATATATTTGTCGATTAAATATTACTATTCTCTCTCTGATTCCTCTCTTGGACCAGTTTCTCCCTCTTAGTAATCTCATTCAATCTCTAAATTGTACTTTTTACTCATTCCTCTGAAGTGTCTGTCTCCAGATTAAATTCTGAGTCCCAGAGTCATGTTTATACTATAGCTTACTAGATAAAGTTGTCTGATTGTTCTATGGGCACCTCAGGTATGACATGTCATACATTGAACTCTAGAACACTAGTTTTTTCTCTGTATTTCTAGTGTCAGATAAGTGTCCAAGCTAAAAACCTCACAACGATTCTTAACACTTCTCACTCTATTTCCATAAACATCTGTTGCCAAATCTTGTCTAGTCTGCCTTTGGCATGCCACTCATATGCATACCTTCCTCTTTAGTACAGTGCTAACTTAGCTTTAGTTCAGCCCTTTTATCTTTCCGAGGTCATTCCAGCAGCTGTCCCTTTTCCAGTATTATGCAGCCTTCAGAGTTTACTTTTTCCTGCAGCCTTCTCAGCTAAAGAATGTTCTAAATTGCTAACATTACAAAATATTTTCATTGGCTTCCTATACATATATGATAAAGTCTATATTTCTTAACTTGACATAGAAGGTTTTTTATGAATGATTGTACCCCATTAATGTTTTGAACTCTAGATCATAAGTGAGGACAATATGCATTAGGAGTTGTGAATTTTAATGGCACAATACATGTCAAGTGCTTGCCCAGTGTGTGAAACATATTGAGTGCTCAGTAATTGTTAGCTTTTATTATTATTATTATTATTATTATTATTATTACTACTACCCTTTCTCCTTCATAATTGAGTGTTTTTTTCAACCTCCCACATACAACACATGCACTACTCCCACCACAGTGAACTGATTTTATGTTCTGAAACACTCCTCCATTTTCATCCCTTGCCTTTGTACTTGGTGCTCTCTCTGCCAGGATTTTCCTGTCTAGTACTTTATGACTGTAACTAAGGAGTGAGAGTGAGTCCCCCTGTCTTAATCTCATTACGCTTACTGTATACATCTGGCATTTGACGTTTCTGTATTTGTCTATGTGCTTGCCTTAATGGACTGTGAGCTCATTCAGGCCAGTGATCCTGTTTTATTTATTTTTGTATCCCCAGATCTCTACTAATTAAGGTGGTAAAAGTTATGTAGCACTTGCCCCGAAAATGTTTGTTTAATGTAAATTTCTTTTTATTGCTTGACTTTGCATTCTCTTCTAGTACATGGTTTTATACTGTGCATTGATATTTTTACACTTTAATTTTAGTTCAAAATAAAGTTTCAACTAATTACCAGTTTCCCACATACACCAACAGATAAGTATTTATACATTTTACCAAAACTGTTTACCCTATTTATTAAACGTAGACTAAAGCTCTCTGACATCATGGAAACAGTTCCATGATACCTCTTAGTGTAGAATAAGTGCACTCTAATTCAGAGGTCTCTTTGATCATATTTATTATGTACACAGTTAATTCATTTTTGATTTACAGAAAAAAATCAGCTATTGGGCATTGAAAAGAGAAAATGATTATTGGCTCTAAGTAAAAAGCGTATGTCCTTTTTCAACAAGGATGATTTGGGGTTATAGTGGGTAATAAAACTATATTTAAGGATGAACAAGAAGAATTCTGGAAGAAAGCATAGAATAAACATACAATAACATTATTGCAGAGTAATCTGAACATTTCTGACTTTGTCATTTAGGTATGAATTTCAATTGTCTTTAACTGGTTGTGGGAGAGGAAAAACTTTTTTCAAATTATAACACAATAATTGAGAATTTGTAGATCATGGATCATAATCACAAAAATGATCATGCTGTTTATCAGAAGGGATGTGACAGAGAAAAATATAGCTTTAAAAAAGGCCTGTCATTAATTTCCTTAGTAGAATGTAAATATTTGAGTAATCTTGGTTTTCATTGAGACCAAAAAAAAGTAATTCAGAGATTAGTTGTTCACCTTTAAAATTGGTGGCAAATTTCCTTTATTCCACAAGGTAGACTTTTTGTTGATTTGTTGTTTTTGTTGTATTTGCGTCTTGCCACCTTTCCGCTTAAAGTAGAAAATTACCCTCTTCACATTTTAGAGCAACAAAGGAAGAAGTAAATTTAATGCCATTAAAGAGTAAAGAAGATTTTCTATCTAATAAGTGTCAGCATTTTGTCAGAGCTGTCAGCTTATGTTGGCCTGTGTAGTATGAATGACGTACTAGCTCTGGCAGTCTTGAGTTGTTCCAGTTCCTATGCGGACAAAATGCGATTACTCCCTAAGCCCTGTTACCACCTGACCCTGTGAGGAAGCATGCCAGCAGTGCTTTTGCCAGTAACCTGCTTTTGTTCTCAGTCAATCACGGAATCTCAAGTTTTCTCACTACTTAGAGAATAGTTTTCAATTTTCTAAGAACATTTGATTGCACTGCAGAAAAAATAAGTGTTTTATCAAGAAAATATCCATCATATTTTGGAAAGTAAATGGCTTGCTGTCCTTTTCAAAGGTTGTCCAGCTTTTGAAAGTCAATTTTATGGCTAGTACGAACTGTATGTGACTTTTCTTAATTATGACTCAAAAGAGAAGTCCTTTCCTCTTTTTGAACATTATTTTTCCTCTTGTCATCTTTTTTTATTTTTATTTTTGAGTCAGTCTCACTCTGTTGCCCAGGCTGGAGTACAGTAGCACGCTCACGGCCACTCCAGCGTCGACCTGTTGGACTCCCGTGATCCTTCCACCTCATCCTTCCAAGTAGCCGAAACTTCAGGCACGCGGCACCACGCCTGGCTAATTTTTTGATGTATTGTAGAGACGAGGTCTTACCAAGTTGCCCAAGCTGGTCTCGAACCCCTGGGCTCAGGCAATCCTTTCACCTTGGCTTCCCAAATTGCTTGGATTACAGGCTTGAGCCACTGTGCCTGGCCGCCTCTTGTCTTCTTAACTCAAAATCGGTAACATGAAATTTTCTCTGCTTACCTCATGTTTTCATTTTCTCTGAACCTAGGGTGTTATTTTTACACATTAAACATTTGAAGAAATTACATTTGCTGAAACTTTTTCTGAGTATTGGTTCAGATAACAATTATGGAAATAGATTGGAACAAATGCCACAGAACTCTGTATTTGGAAGGAAAAAATGCATTTCAAGATTTCTGCATTAATGGTGGTTAAGAAATTGATGAGTAACCTGTTTGTTTTTCATAAAGCGACTTATCAGTGAAATAGAAATTTTCCTATTTATTGTTAATATATTTGTGACTGCTAATACTAGGAGCAAAAAAAGAGACTAATTTATTTTTTAGCTTGCCACATTTGTTAAGAATGTATTGACTATGAACCGTGTGCCAGATGCTGTGTTAGTGGTTTGATATTTTCCTTGTTTCAAAAATGATTTTTTAAAAAAATCATGTACCTGAGTATAAGTAGATGGACTTAAAAATAAAGTCTGTGTTCCCTGATGACATAAGCCCATGTGGTCACCCATGCATTACTGTATAGACTTGATGTTACAGTGTGATCATTAGTGTAGGTATTTCTACTTCCCAGTACATATAATATTTTAAATGTAATATATTGTCAACTTTTGTTTTTACCATTTTCATTTAAGAGAGTATGTTGTGGGATTTTGAGAAACAGATTCGATATATTTAATCATTCTCTTATCTTGATTCATTTTGCACTTCCTGTGGTTTCCGTGATTTATCGCAACAGTCTTGGTTTTGTCTTCAGCAGAAATGCCAAGGAAATTGCTCATTACCACTCACCATCAATATGGCTAACATCTGTTGAAATAGAGTTAATACGAAGTTGGTCAATTTTTCTTTTTAATACTTGACCTGGGCACGGCTCTAATCTCAAATTGTAAATACAATCAAATTATTTTTATAGATTTATGCTTTTTTGATTATAAAAATAATGCATGCTTATTATACAACACTTAGAAAATGCTGAGCATTAGTGGAAAATTTTGAAATCATTTCTAAATAATGTGATGTCTTTCTTCTAATGAACACCTGCAATGTTAAGGCACTTTTCAGGAATTATTTTACTAAATTAATATCAAGCAGCTAGTAATGATGGCACTGAGATTTGAACCCAGGTTGGCCTAGCTCTGAAGTCTGTACTCTTTCCAGTATACTATGATAAAATATTGTTCTCCTGGTTATGCATTATAACTGACAATCTCTTACAAACACACACGCTTTCTTTTTGTGCTGCTGTATTGCTTTGGACATAGCATCTAACCTCTGAGGGCTTCTGTTTCTTTACATGCCAATTGAATATAATAATGATCCCTATCTCACTATAAGGAATAAATAGATTTTTTTCATAAAGTGATTAGAATAGTGCCTGATGCATATAAGTGCCTTATATTTGTTAATATTCTTATTATTACAGACTCATAATTCTTTTCATTTGAAAAATTATTTTGTTATTTTTTATTTGTGAATTCATGATGTACATGCAAACACATTAACCAGAATGCCAGGGTTTTTAACTGAATATATTAAGTATTTCTAAGTAGAATAGAAAGAAAGGTTTAAATGAAAGAATATGAAACCAAGAATCTAAAAGCCAGTAAAAGAAAAAATCAAATGAGGGAAAATATGGCTAAATAATTTCTAAAAGGACAAATATTCCAATAAAATTAGATCAGAAAGTATTTTGTGGGCTGTCTTGGTCAGGTGTAATTGTCATTATTGACTTTAATCTAATTTGACAGTATAGAAGTATTCACTTTCAACATATTTAGTCTTAATTTGCTTCCTAGAACTGGCATTTTGCCTTGTCTGAAGGTATAATTTGAAATTTTATTAGGCTGAGACCTCCAGGCATGCTAAACTCTACCATAAATATATGATAGATTAAAACTCACTGACAATTCCTGGTTGATATATAGTCATTGGCAAAAGTGTGGCAGTTGAAAAAGACTGTTAGTACAGCAAGCCTTAGTCCCTTACACCCTGGCAGTCGAACCAGAAGATTTAGGGCTTCAGTGGATGCCAGCTTAAAATTCATTTTTGTGCTAGATTCTTGAGTCTGGATTTATTGAAGCATGAACTCTGAAGGTTTTATCTTGGCAACAAAAGATATGTGGAAAATGAAGTAGTCATAAATATGACTGAAATATTTATTAAATTGCCAGCAGGAAAGTAAGGACCCTAGCTTAGTATATGTGTTCTTTATAATTTCAATAAAATGTCATTTTTATTACTCCTATGATTCTTTATATATTAGGTAAATTTATGTCTACACTCTGTTTACGTGAACCATATCTGAGTTTATTTGAAATTATTTTTGTATGATAAATCAAGAAGCCTTCTTTACCTAATTATCTCTAAATTGAAGTGATTAAGCACCTACTATAAAATACATAGTTTATATGTCATATGGATGTCCAAATTTGGAAATTTTACATGTGTTGCAAAAAGTTAAGGTGCATTTTAACGTTTTGTTGTCATTTAATTTCTATGCACAAGCATGTTATTTATGTATCAAAATTTATAAAGCAGCTAACATATTGCTTTAAATTTTTAAAAGTGAAGTGTTTATTCTTTCAGCAGATATTTACTAAGAAGCTATCATCTGCTGGTCAGTGTGATAGGTGCTAGGTAAGCCACTATAATCAAAACACTTAAAATACTTTTTGTGTAGTACTTACTGTCTGTTTTGGGAAATTTAAAATATATGTTTTTAAAAATGTGTATTGTAGCCAGGCTTGGTGACTCAGCCTGTAATCCCACACCTTTGGGAGGCTGAGGTGAGCGGATTGCCTGAGCCCGCGGGTTCGAGACCTGCCTGGGCAGCGAGACCTCATCTCAACAATAAATAAAAAAATCAGCCGGGCGTGGTAGTGCACGCCTGTAGTTCTGGCTACTTGGAAGGCTGAGGTGGAAGGATCGCCGGAGCCCAGCAGGTTGTGGCTGCAGTGGCCGGGAGCGGCCACTGCACTCCAATCTGGGTGACAGAGTGAGACTCCAATTCAAAAAAAAAAATGTTTATTGTGATAAATGTCCTGAAGAAAACAGAGGTTTCTGAGATAACAGATTAAAGGAATTTTAAGGGATTGTGTAAGAAATTTCACTCTGAAGAGATACCATTTAATCTGAGACCTTGTATTAGTCAGGGTAGCCTAGGTTATGCTGCTGTAACAACCAATCATAAAATCTTTGTGGTTTGTTTTACTTAATAAACAGAGGTTGATTTCTGTTCACCTTACAAAACCCAAAATTCAGTGCAAGTTGGTTGGGAAGCTTTAATTAGTCTAGTTATGTAGGGATTAAGGGTGAAAGAGACTCTATCTCAACTCATGCCTCCATGTTGCTGAAGCACAAAAGGAGCACGTGGTGACTTGCACACTGGTCATTAAAAGCTTTTGTCAGGAAATGACACTTCTGTTCTCCTATTATTGGCCATAAAAAGTCATGTGGTGTGGTTACATCTAATTTTAAAGGGAACAGAAATTTTTCCAAGTGTCCAAAAAGAGAGGAAAATTGAATATTGATGAGTAGTGCTAATGACTTCTACAGGCCTGAAGAATGAGAAGGAACTAGACATTTTAAGAGTTGGAGAGATAAAGATCTTGATAGAGGAGACTGCATAAAAAAAGACCCTGAGGTCAGAAAGAGGTATGTTTTGAAGACATAAAAGAACGACAGTGGAACTGAAGTGTTATGAACAGTATTTTTAATACAATTAAATATGGCTAGGAGAGTAATTATTCTGAATATTTTTGTCTGCTATTAAAATATTAATATGGTAATAGTGACCAATAAGTCAAAAATATGTTTTTCTAATTATTTATTGTTTATTTGCATTTCATAATCAGTTGTTATTGGGGTTATTTTTAGATTGTGAAAGTTTTTCATATTGTGTTTCATTTATGGTGGGTGTGTAGTAATGTTGAGTTTTATGATCCATCAATTTTTCTTTAGAAGGCTTTCATTTAATGTTAACAGTGTCTGCATTTATAAGAAAAACTGTGTTTTTCTTTGACTATTTGGCTTGATTATGATAGCCCCCTAGAAGAGAAAGTTCTAAGGAGTAAGATTGCAGGGTAAAAAAATAGGACAAATGATGTAACATTCTAAACATATGGTTACTTTCATATATGGGCATTAGTAAGATATGTCTGATCTCTTGCAGTTAAACTCTGAGAAATGCCTCCAAATAAATATCATACTTAAATGATAAGTTTGATTTAGTCATGGAAAAAAGAAATGAATTCTCCCTGATCACTCAGTTATTGAGGAATGCTCTCCTCTTAATGAATAAAGAGATCTTCTTAAGTATAATATTTTGAATAGTTTTAAAAGTTTGAAATATAACAAAGGACAGTTTAAGAAATGTTTTATGTGCATACTACCCAAATTAAAAGAGAACTAGCTTTTATAAAAATTGCCTCAGATTACTTCTTGCCCTTCCTCCCCCTTTTTTTTTAAAACAATACAACTTTACAGATAAAATAAAATAAAATCCCTTATGTTCTTTTCATTCCCCCTTCCCCTCCTTTTCCAGAGGCAACCACTATCATGAACTTGTAGTTTATTTAGTCCATGCTGTTATACATTTACTATATCCAGTGTTTCCATAAGGACTATATACCACTGTTTTATGTTTTTAATGAACATAAATGCTGTCAGTCTTCTTGTATTATCCAGCTTGCTGTTTTCCCTTAACATTTTTTGAGATCTTCCCTTGTTAATACATACAGAACTAGTCTATTCATTAAAACTACTGTGCAGTATTCTGTCACATGCATGTACAGCAATTTACATTTCCATTCTTTCACTAATAGACATTTAGAGTTTTTCTTATTTTTCACATTAAAAAGGTCTGAACATCTTTCAGAATGTTTCCATGTGCATTTATGCAAGTTTCTCTTGACTAAACATCTAGAATTAGAAATGCCCAGCTTATATGTGTATGTATCTTCAACTTATTAGGTATTGTCTGGTTCCTCTCCCGGTCTCATGCCCATGAGCAAGGTCCTCTGTTATCTAGTATTGTCATGAAAACTCAGTGTTGTTGGATTGAGAAGTTGACTGTAGAGTATACACAAGCCTGGACTCAGTCTCATCGCCATTGCTGCTACGCGCATCGACCTTGGGCTTTACCTCATCTCTCTGTGCCTCATTCCCTCATCTGTGACCTGAGGGTAGTAACAGTTGTGCCATAGGTTTTCACAAAGACTAAATGACATAAAATACGTAAAATTTTTTGACCAGTGTTTTCCACATTTTGGGCCTGTCTGATAAGTATTCAATGAAACCTTGTTGTTTTAATTTTGTTTATCTGAAGATGAGTTTTCACATTTTTCATATGCTTATCAACCATTTGTAATCTCTTTTGTAAATGCCATGGTGTCTGAGTTGAGTGCTATTTTTTCCCCTGTTTTTTTAAGTATTTTTTTTGTTGTTGATTTGTGTGCTTCTTTATATACTCGATATTGGTTATAACATGTGTATATGTTTCTGTGGTCCAGCTATCTGCTCTTAATCTCAGCTATGTGCTCTTAGTTATGTTGATTATCCTATACAAAAATATTTTAATTTTAGTTCCCTTTTATTAGTCTCTTCCCTTATGGTTTCTGCTTAGAAGTAAATATCTAATTTGTAGGTATGTTAAAATATTTAATATCCTTTGTTTAATACTTAAGTAATAAGAACTTAGAATGACTTAGTTCTTATTATAGAACAAGAAAGACATAATATGGATGAGAATAAATGTGCTCAAATATGGATACTTGAGTGTGAAAAATGGCCATAATTCTATACAAATTTTTTAAAAATGGAATAGAATTCTGCATTAAACAAATGATTCTTTTTTCTCCTGTCCTTATCCCTTACACATTCCACATGCAATTCACTTTCTGGGAGTATGTTAGCTCAATCCATCACAGGTTTCCATCACATACGTGGTGGAATATGTTCTATTATGGCACTCAAGTAAGACACCATAGCAGAATTGAGATGCTGTTAAATAGCCTCTAGTGGCAACCAGAGTCATCTAGTTTACAAAGAAGATTATGTTATCTCTATTGAAGAGAGAGAGTTACTGTATGCTTCAATAATTTTTTCCAGCTGTTATCACTTAAAATAAAATGTTTTAAGAACCATTGATTCATATGAAATATTAAAATTATCTGATTTTCCCCCCAGACAACTCATTTTTAATGCTTGGAATACTTTTATGGGTTCAAAGTCATTACATTTTATGTGTCCCATGGCTTACCTGTATTGAATATTTCATTAAGGTTTTAACATAGAATTAGTGACGATTCAGAGCTTGAACTGGGCAGACTTTAAACTTTCCTGAGCCTGCTGTCCCAAATGTAACAGATTGCTTTGAGACTGTTGGCCTCTTCCAAGATTAAAAAAAGCCAGCCAACCCCAGGTAGTTTTCCAGAAGGCTGTCTCTGATTTTTAGCTAGTATGCATTCTCTCCATAATCCATTGCCTATCATCTTTCATAAAGTACCTTTTGTTCATAGCAATTCTAAATCGGTGCAACCCATCTAATTCCTTGTTCTTATCTTTTAGAAACCTCATAACTGGTCTCACATCTTGTCAAGGTAGTGTGAATGAGATGAGAGCAATTTTTCATATTATGACAATTACAAAGAATCTTTAGTAAAAAACAACCAAAAAAGCAAGTATACCTTTGTAGGGGTGAGGCCTTATTTAAAATTTTAAACCTTTTTTTTGTTTTTTGAGTTGGAGTCTCACTCTCTCGCCCATGCTGGGGTGCAGTGGCACGTTCACGACCACTGCAGCCTCAACCTGCTGATCTCAGGTGATCCTTTTGTCTCAGCCTTCCAGGTAGCTGAAACTACAGGCGCACACCACCATGCCTGGCTAATTTTTGTGATTTAGTTTGGAGACGAGGTCTCACCAAGTTGTCCAGGCTAGTCTCAAACTCCCAGGCTCAAGCAATCTTCTTATCTGGGTCTGGGATTACAGGTTGAGCCACCATGTCCTGCCATATTTTAATTCTTAATATTTGCAGATGACATGGAAAAGATTTAAAAATTGGTACTCTGGTAGAGAATATTGCTAATGTATCAATATTTTACGATGCTAGTCTAAACTCAGACATATACACAAAGAATGATAGGTGCCCATGAACTCCACCATACTTACATGTGTACAAGTGGAAATAATTGAATTTCCATTGTTGATAGGGTGACCCCTGTATCAGTTAGGCGTCTTGGTTGCAAAAAAATCAGAAACTAAATCTGGCTGATTGAATTGAAAAAGAGATGTAATGGAAAAATATTGAATAGATCATAGAACCTTCAGGCAGTCTAGAGAAGCAAACTTGGAAAATAGGTACAAGTGTGGGGAAGTACCAGCAGAAAACATATCTGAAGTCCTGGCTGGTTAGTCCTTGGTTGGTCCTTTGCTACCTACACTGTCCTCGTGCTGCTGATAAAAATTTCCACATAAGTGTCTTTACATCAGTTTATCCCACCAAGATTCACATAATGGAAATTTTCCCCAATTGGAAAGGAGATTTGGACGCGGGACAGGCCAAATAAATATACATTTTCTCTACATAGCTCATATATTTTGACTATTATTTTTTGTTTGTTTTTGAGTCAGGGGTCTCACTCTGTGACCCAGATGGAGAGCAGTGATCATGGCTCACGGCAGCCTCGACCTCCTGTGCTCAAGATCCTTCTGTCCCAGCCTTCCTAGTAGCTGGGACTGCAGGTGCACCCCACCATGTCTGGTTATTTTTATTTTATTTTTACTATGATTTTCATGAGCTCTGTAAATCCATTTTTGTTGCGATTCCCCCTTTAGAAAATGAAGCAATATCGAAAACAATGCTAGAACAGTTCTATGAAACTCAGCTATTCAAACTTCTCAGCAATTAAAATAGAGTCTTTCTGGTAAGTAACAGTTTAGTTTGCCCCCAAAATGTGTGATTACTTAAGGAAATCCACCCTCTGGGATTTCCTATCTATATGAAGATAAGCATTCTATAGTTGCCTAGGAATTGGAATAATCTGCTTACTGAGTAAAAACACAGTAGGTACAACCTTTATATACCTAAAATGATAATATAAAATGTGTGAATATATTTATACAAACTCGAGGAAGGCCTTTTTTCTGGTAGAAATTTTCAAGTGTGGTTTCCTTTACTAATTAAGGATGGAACAAATATATATAGATAATGTAGAATAATAAGGATCACACTCTTTTAATTTCTGAAGACAAACAGAGACACATACTCAACCTAGCAAACATCTGGTTAGAAATTTTAAAATTTAGTTGAGAATCAGGATGTTTTTCTATATCTGGAATGTTAGCAAAGTTTGAAAACATGTGGACGCTTAACTGGAGTTTCCTTTGATGTTCATCATTAGACAGTCAGAGTCTCTACCATAAGCTCAAACACTGACAACCTTATTGTATTCTGTGCTATAATCCCTTCCTACCCAGGATCTGCTCTCAGTAGCATGAGACATAGTCTCCTGGCAAGGAGATAGAGGCTGCAGGTAGATAATCTGAAAACCAGATAATGTCATGGCTAATCAGAAATTGATGACAGTGCTTTTGTTTGCCAGGTCAGGGCAGTACTGCTGGAATAACTGCTAAGAGTCATGAATCAAAAAGGGTCTTTTACAGATCACAGAAATGGATAAACTCTGTGCTTTTATATGTGTCCATTGTATTTTCTGGCGAGGTAAAAAGAAATTTTTTTTCCCTGAGTAAAAATTATGTGGGTCTGGTATTTCTCTTTGCTAAATAATTTATTTCTAGCTGCACAGTATTAATTTTCAGGCTATGAAACCTGGCTTTGATTCCAAACAGATCTTTGGGAAAGAGGGAGCTTGAATAATAGAGAAAATAACTCTGTAAGGAAGTATATTATTTCTTGGAAGGATCCTGCTATCCATTTAAGTGGTTTCTTCCAGCTTTCACATCCAAGAAGGTTTTATCCATATATAATTACGAGGATCAAAGCCACGGAGAGGTTTATGTGGACTTTTCTGCCTTTCTCATCCTTCATCTTGCAATGTCATTGTAATGGCATAATGAAATAAAGCATAGGTAAGCATTTTGTTAACTAGAGAGTACTCTAAAATGTTAGTTTATTAGTGACCATGATAATGAGAACAGCTACCAGGTGTTGAGAATTTATTAAAGCCAGGCATTGTACTTAGTACTTGTGGTTTACATCTCATGATATGCATATAACTGCATCATGTGCTGTAAGTAAATTTATCTTGCTATGTTTATATTACAAATGAGGAAAGAGAGTTAACACAACATATACAAGACAATAGGCATGTAGTCGGTGAAAATAGGGCTCTGGTTGCAAATCCAGAACTGTCTGACTACAACCCTGTGCCCTTAGTCACTGTGTCAAGTGCATATGTTTATAATGACAGAGCCACAAAATATGACACCTCACCTGTTGAGGTCCCCAGGTAGAAGATAAACTGCTTGAGAATTTTAGTACCATATGGAGTAAACATGGATGCTTTGCCTCATTATCATGAGTAGATTTAGGAAGAAATTTGAAAAATTTAATTAAGTAAATCTTTATCACATCTTTTTTTCTGTTTTAGCCACTTAGACTTGCAACCTTGGGAAAGTTACCTAATCTCAACGTGCCTGAGTCTCCTCATCTCTAAAGTGAGCCTAATAATAGTACTTATTTCATAGTGTCATCATGATTAGAAAAGTAAAAAGTATGTACTATATTTAGAGTAATGATATAGTATTACTATATACTTGTGTGTGTGTGTGCATATATATGTGTGTGTACACAAACACACACTTCACTATTTCCTCTGCCTTGTATTACTGACAAAGTCCTATACAGGAATATGAGACCATACGCTTTTCATCCTCAATTGCAGTACATCAGATTTAGGTCCTAGAAGAATAAACATGACCTTTGATATATAAAAGAAGGATGCCAGGAAACACAGACAAACCTCTGTACTGTGATCACATATAAATATTTTCAGTACTACTAGTCATTTAGGTAATCATTTGGCAACTGCTAAGAAAGTTTAAGTGCTACAATCATGTCACAAGGTTCTAAAGTTCTCCATGGTATTTGTGGTAGTAGTGATGTCATTGGAGGAAAGTCAGTTACACAAAAGATAGCATTTTCATAAACCTATTTTAGGCAGCCATGTTTGTGGATATCACAAGGGACACATATGCGGATGTTGTCAGATAAGTGTTTGGCAAAGTGTGTTTCATCCCATTCTAGTCTTCAGGAATGCTAATGAAAAAATATTTTATGAGCAAGTAAATTTTGAAGACTGCCTACTATAGCCTCCTCTTGGCAGTTAATAATGCACATGAGTACATTAAGGGCTTCTGAAAGTCTTGTAGTTTCACTGCCTCCTCCCTCAAAAAGATTCTGCTTTTGTTCAGCTCTAACATATTTTCTAATAAATTTGACCACAGACTCCTTTCTCTGACATAATTATCTTAATATTCTGTGGAGCTGGTATTCACTGATACTGAGTTGGATCATATTTCTGGATCTCAATTCGGCAGGTATATTTTGTCCTGAAAAGATCTTGACACCCTAGATTCCATCAGTTGTTGGCTTTGAATTGACATTTTATGTTGGATGTTGCAGGAGACTGAGGCGTGAGGCCTAAGTTGTTATATCAAATCCTTTTGACTTGGGGTCAATTGCTGAAACTTTTCAGACTGTTATTTCCTCATCTGTTCATCACATGATCAGATCAATACTTTCTAAGGATGTCCCATCCTCTTAAAGGTGCCTCGTTAGCGCAGTAGGTAGTGCGTCGGTCTCATAAAAGTCATTATTGAAAATAACATTGAAAGAATACTTTACTTTTCTTAAAATGTTTGCATATGCCTTATCTAGGATGGGTTGGATACCTTTTAGGAAGCTGGCAGCAAAGCTCAATACTTACATAAACACTGCAGATTGTATTGGTACTTGACTGAACAACAAGAGTTTACTTTCTATAGGTAGTGTGTCCACCTTCTTAGACTCTTGGCCAGCATCACCATTGCAACTTTCCTCAGCATTGAAGGGCTTCTTGTTCGTTAGTCCACATTCTCAGAGAGCAGAAGCTAAGGTACTGATACGATTTAAAGTGGGTTGGGCTATATAATGTGAAGTACCTACTAAGAAAGAATTTCCACTGCTGAGAGGTACTTGGCACTAGTAGTAGAAAGTCTAAATCCAAGCAGACATTTAGCAATCTGAGATGTAGTGGCTTTATTTAGGGGTGTATCAAAGTGGCCAGCAAAGGATTAATAAACCAGGCTAATTTATCAACTAAATAAAGAGGTTATATCCTTAAAACAAGGGAAGGAATAAATGCATATAGAAAAGAACATTTAATTCAGGGCAAGAACTGTATATCAAACACAGAACCATTTCCTCCATAGCCCCCATCCACGATGATCAATGTTACTGGGAGATAGCAGAGTATGCTGGCTAAAGAGCATGGATTTTGATGTCAGATACACTTGTCCTTCAAATTCTGGCTCTGTTATGCACCATCTTTGTGACTTTAGGCTATTTTATTTAACCCATCCAAGCCTACTGTCATTATCTATAAAGGAAAGATATTCACACCAACCAAATATGGTTATTGTAAAGATTAATCAAAATGATAAGTGTAACGCACTCCACAAGCTTCATGGTTGGTGTATATATAAAAGGAATGGTAATAATAAAAGAAGTTATTATAGCAGTTCCTTGTTTCCAAACTTTTAAGTGTTTTATAATACTATCCAACTTGTAATTCCAGAATGTTTTTGACTTCATCGATAGAACTTTCTGAGATGATGGAAATGTCCTTCGTGCTGTCTAGGACAGTATTAGCCAGCAATCACATGCAGCTCTTAAGCACTTGACATGTGACTAGTGTTACTGGGGAATCAATGTTGATTTTATTTCATTTAAATTTTCAGTTTAAATCCAGAAAGCCACATGTGGCTAGTGGCTACTGTTTTGGACTGCACAGCTATATATGATAACAGACCATGCTGGTGTGAGATTTTATAACTGCCAAAATTTCTTTCTCTAAAATAGTCAATTTCATGTCACAGACAGATTCTACAGTTAAAAAATTGTTTGTGTTCCGTTTAAAAAAGAGCACAAGATGTTCTTTTCTGTTGATAAGTCATCAGTCACATTACTTAAAAGCCTGTGAAAAATTTTAGACTTTCACACTGTGAATGTTCAAACCTTAGGGATCTACTGAATCTCATTGTAATAATATGTATATTTTTAAATTACTTCTGTCTAGGATACCATGAGGCATTTAAACCTGAATAAGTAAAGTAATTTTTTAAATTTAAGCTTAGAATGTCTTTTCTATTATTTCATTATTACTTCTTTGTTTTTTTGTTTTATTTTAGAATTCATATTATTTACATCCTTGCCTCTAATAAATGCTCCATGAAAACAAAGGAAGAATATACACTGTCTGTTTAGATGATACAAGGTTGTAAACCCATTTATTAAGACAAGCTTTTTTGATTGAGTTCTTATTTACTTTTTTGTCTACTTGCTCTGCCAAGTTTGAAAAAAAAATCAATCCTTCCTAAAAACGTTTGTTCTTTTTATTTCACTATTTTTTTTAGTGTACAAACATTATATCCTCTTAGAAGATTTAAATTTTTGGCATTGTATAATATTCTCTTTTGACTCTATTTAATGCTTTTGTCTTTGAATTCTACTCTATCTGATATTGATTATCGCTATTTGTGCTTTATTTCATTTTCAATTGTAATTTCTTTACTTTTTTTGTCCTTCTGTTTATTTTCCACTCCCCCTTGTCAATTTGTTTTGATGGTTTTATATAAACAGAACATAACATCAATTTTGTTATTTTAATCAGACCTATCGATGACTGAATTATTTGATTAAAAACTATGCTTATTCATACTTATTGTGATTATAACATATTTGGTTTCACTCCCATCATTTTATTTTATGCATATAAGTCACTATATTTTGTAGTTTTTCTCCTGTCACTTCCTTAAAAAAATAATTTTTAATTTAATCAATTATATTTCACATTTATGCTTTCACTCACCTTCTTCCTTAACTGAAAAATTTTACTACTGACTTCACTGAACTAGTGGTTATCTTCCTGTCTTTCACCATTATATTGAAACATCTGTTCCTCTCTTACAACTTTTGTATAATATCTAAATTAAATAATATCTACTCTTCATATCCCAAAACATTTTATTTATTTACTCCTCCCAGTTCCAAATCTGAGATCATAAGAATAATTTATTTCCAAGTTCTTATTATGGCAAATATCTCCCTTATCTCCCAATTCCAGACAACATCATTTCAGGCTATTATTTTTTATCTCATCACATGGCCTTTTAGTTTCAAGAATCCTTTCTCAAAAGTTAAAAATGTGTAACATATAGTGTTATTTCAAAGGCTACACATGAGAAAACTAATGCTAGTCTAATCTCCTTTGCAGGTAGCCTGTTCTTTTTCTCTGAAAGTGGAAGGATTTTTTTATTTATTCTCAGAGTTCAGAGATTTTATGAGGCTTTTTCCTTGAGTATACTTTTTTAAATTACTTCTGTCTAGGATGCCATGAGCCATTTTAACCTGAAGATGTAAAGCTATTTTTAATTTAAGCTCAGAATGTCTTTTCTATTATTTCTTTATTACTTCTTTGTTTTTTAAGTCTTATTTTGGAATTTATATTATTCACATCCTAGTCTCTAAGCTACACATTCTAAGTCTTATCTTTTACTTACCATATTCATTTCTTAGAAATCTTATTAATATTGTAAGCTATTTCTTTCATCTGACTTCCAGACAACTAATTTAGCTTGGAGCAGTGACCATCCCTTCTTCTGTTCTTGAGTCTGAATATTAAACGGGTTCACTTTCCTGAACCAACAAGACTTTTGCCTTTTAATTTTTGTCTATTCATGAAACTAATTTCCTCACTACTGATACTAGTCAGGTTGTATGGGTTTCTCTGGCAATATCACATTTTCAGGTTGTGTAAGATGTGGCCATTTTTATTTTACTGAGCAGGTAACACAATGCCATGACCTCTCTGCTGAGATGCTACAGGGGTCTGCTCTTGAGCCCCTTTTAGTGCTGATGCATAAGAAATGGGTATAATGTTCCAATCACAAGGGCCAGAAATGATTCACTTTATCAGTGTAGACACTACCACCACCACCTCTGGGCCACCAGTGTCAGCAATATCAGTTGACTATCCACTGTCCTTTATGCAATCCATAACAGGGAGGGGCAGGGCTTCCAATGGGCAATTCAGATAGGCCCATTGATAGATGCTGTCTTCTTAGAATGCCATTTGATCTAATGGTCTTCTTCCTTGCCCTTCGGTGTTTCCCTAAAATCCCCACATAATGAAAACCCCAGTAATGAGTCACATGGCATCTGTTCTCTTCTTAGGAGAATCTCAGCCCATCTAGTTAAGTCATATGATAGGACAGAATCACAGAGAGGGATTTTTGTTTTCCCATCAGTTTCCTGGAAAGGGGGTTATTTATTAGGTTTGATTGAATCAGTGGCATGTACTTGGCTGCCTGCATCGTCAGGGGGCATTGATTTGGGCAGAAATGTCAATAAGAAAGTAGTACATTGCATGCACATTATTGTGTAAAGGCTCCATCAGCAGATTGTTTGTAACATTTTATTCATGCCACCATAATCCAGTCTTGTGACCTCATTTTGTTTGGATCAAAGGATAGAGAATATCTGCTCAAGTACTTTGTTTCTATTGGTTCTGTTTCTGATTTTGCTAATAATAGATGTTTTGTGAACACATATCACTTGTCCCTGAAATACATTCAGGTTCACTTAATTATATTACTGCTTTTTTCTAGGTACTATACAATGTGGCATTTTTTGACTTGCATATTATCCACCTTTTGTGTTAATCATTTATATATCTTAACTCTTTCTTAACCCATGTTGAAATATTTTTGTCTCTTTGTCTTTCTTCCTAAAAAGTGACAATATCCCTCTGCTTAAATAGTCTTATTAGCTTTTAATCTTCAGCAATTTTTGTTGTCTTTAAAGTAAGTTAATTGGTTTTGCTCTTGGGAGAGTGCACTTTAGTTTATAGGCCATGAATTTATTGGCCATATCTTTGATGGCCTTCATCCTTATGAAACGTGACATCAAAGATAGCAATTTTGTTTGCATCATTGGCCAACACCTAATTATCATTCCCTCCTCTTCATTCTTAAGTGCCCTTTGATGTCAGCACAGTAGCCTTGTGCTTTGAAAGACTGTAGAAAAGGTGAAAGCAGTCCTTCTTTGCCAAGTCCACATTCCACTGAAATATTGAATAATGGTATTATGTTAGAAATAAAATGCAATTCAACTGTGGTAATTAAAGTAATTACTCATTCATTTGCAGAAGCAAAGGTCTTTAATGTCTCTCTCAATGCATAGAGAAACAATTTCTCCCTGATGTAGCATGGCTAGATGGAGGGTCATCTTTGAGAGAAATCAGAAGAAAAGCAAAACTAAGCTTGCTAATCGGGAGTTAAGAAATTAAACTTGGAGGCATCTGTGGGGTTGTGACAATTACTCAGAGTGATAAAGAGCTGTGGTCTGTTGGGAGAAGACAAAGTTACCAAAAGCTGAGAAAGCAGATAACCAATGTGTTAGGTTGAATGAACACAAAATAGGGGTAAAAGCACACACACACTTGGAGTGAAATGAATCTCAAAGTTCAATCTCAGCTTTACTTTTCTCTAGCTCTTTGATTCTTCACATATCACTCAGTCTCTGGCATTTAATTTATTCATTAATGTAGCTGGCAACAATAACAAAATCTCATTTTCAACCATTACATGAATACAAATTAAACTGTTTGCTTCTGTGTTGGAGAGGGTGTAAGGAAATACACTCGCTCAGACATTACTGAAGAGAGTATAAATTGGTGCTATCTATGTAAAAAGCTATTCTGTAATACTTTTCTTTTTTAAAATTTTTTTATTTTTTTTAGTTGGAGTCTCACTCTGTCGCCCAGACTGGGATGCAGTGGCCGGTCCCGGCCACCGCAGCCTCGACCTGCTGGGCTCCGGCGATCCTTCCGCCTCAGCCTTCCAAGAAGCTGGAATTACAGGCGCACGCTACCACATCTGGCTAATTTTTTGATTTATTGTGGAGATGAGGTCTCGCTAAGTTGCCCAGGAGGGTCTCGAATCCACAGGCTCAGGCAATCCACTCACCTCAGACTCCCAAGGCGGGGATTACAGGTTGAGTTACCGAGCCCAGCTCTGCAATACTTTTCAAACTAGACAGTTGACCCAGAAATTTCAGCACTAAGAATATAGCCTACAGAAAAACTTACCAAAATATGTAATCAACAAGCATGTTTAAAAAAAATTGGCGCATCATTGGTGACTCTGCATACAAGAAAACACTCAAAGTTTATGTGTTAAAACTTCAGGCTCTCCGGGCTCGGTGTCTCAGCCTGTAATCCTGCGGTTTTGGGAGGCAGAGGTGAGTGGATTGCCTGAGCCCGAGGGTTCGAGACCCGCCTGGGCAGCGAGACCTCATCTCTACAATAAATCAAAAAATCAGCCGGGCGTGGTAGCGCATGCCTGTAATTCCGGCTACTCGGAAGGCTGAGGCGGAAGGATCGCCGGAGCCCAGCAGGTCGAGGCTGCAGTGGCCGGGAGCTGAGACTCCAACTCAAAAAAAAATTCAGGCTCACAGCCAGGCATGGTGACTCACGCCTATAATCCTCACATTTTGGGAGGCCAAGGCAGGAGGATTGTTTGAGTACAGGAACTTGAGACTAGCCTGAACACCATAGTGATACCTTGTCTCTACAAAAAATACAAAAATTAGAAAGGTGTGTTGCCACATGCCTGTAGTCCCAGCCACTCAGTAGCAGTCGGAGGCAGGAGAATTACCTAAGCCCAGGAGTTTGAGGCTGCAATCCATTAAAAAAAAAAAGGCTTACTTTATTTAAATACAATTCCAAAACTCTGCTTATTGCTTTCTAAAATATTTACTTTTCCTTTATTTTATTTTTTGAGTCAGAGTCTCACTCTGTTGCCCAGACTGGAGTGCAATGGCATGATCATGGTTCACTGTAACACTGACCTCCTGAGCTCAGGCAATCCTTTTGCCTTAGCCTCCTGTGTAGCTGAGACTACAGGAACATGTCATTGTGTATGGCTAATTTTCTTGCTTTTTTGTAGAAATGAGGTCTCACTATGTTTCCCAGGATGGGCTCAAACTCCTGGTCTCCTTAGTCTCCCAAGTGCTGGGATTACAGGCATGAACACCATGCCCAGCCAATATTTGCTTTTAAATTGTTACACATAACAAAATTTGCCATCTTAACCATTTTTAATTCCAGGGCATAAAGTACATTCACATTGTTGTGCAACTATCACCACTGTCCTTTACAGAAGTAATTTTATCTTATAAAACTGAAGTCTACTTATCCCTTAAGCAGTAAGCTCTCCTTTTCCTGTCACCCAGCTCTGGCAATGACCATTTTTACTTTCTGTCTCTCTGAATTTGACTACTCTAGATACTTCATATATGTGGAATAATATGGTATTTTTCTTTTTTTGACTGATTTATTTCACTCAGCATAATGTCCAAAAGTCTCATCCATGTTGTAGCATTTGTCAGAATTTCCTTCCTTTCTATGGCTAAATAATAGTCCATTTTATGTATATACCACATTTTGTTAATCCATTCATCTGTCAACGAACAGTTGGCTTGCTTCCACTCTTCGGTTATTGCAAATAATGCTGCTGTGAACATGGATATACAATGTCTTTTCAAGTGCTGGCCTAAAGTCTAACAGATTTTAGTAGGCACAAAGAAACCTTTAAATAATATTTACTTCTATTTTCCTACCTTGTTTAGGAAACACCATCATACTGTAAGTACTTAACGACTTTAGTTGCATACCTTAAAAACCTTTGCAAGAACTCAAATAACTCTTATAAAGTAATAAATTTAAAACTATGTGTATGAGTGCTCAAACTTAACATTTTATAAAAGTCTGAAGTTCACTTAAATGATCCAATTCTGTATATAAGCATAGTGACATTTAAATTAAGAATCATACATTTAAATAAGTTACTTTATTATTTATGTTAAATTGTGATTAAAAGGTAGTCTCATGAGATGGGCCAAATGCTTTTAAGCATTATAGTGCATAATATTCGCACAGATTGCTTGAAGTAAAAATATTAATTTGCTGGCCTTTATTCTCTTAGACATTTTTGCACTTAATTCTAAAGTTTTCAGAGGTTGAAAGATACTTGTATACCAAGGCAGAGAGTTATCATATTTGAGTTTATTTAACCCTAAAGATTTAGACCAAGCATCAAGTCTGGAGCTGCAGACACCTAGGAGAAATCACATTAAAACTAAGAAAATTGTTTTATCATTCCATATAATTTTGGGGATTGTCTTCTCTGCATACTTTGTTGATATCTGTAATCAGAGACTTCAGTTGACACACTGACTAGATTCTCAGTTATAACCTTACTACTGAGATATATGGAACCTCATTTATAATAAAGTAGATAATAAGGATATAACCTTATTTATGACAAAAACATAAAATATGTTAAAAGCTCCATTACTCAAAAGAACTGGTTACATAGCCAGGATCCTCAGATAATGTTACACACAGGACACAGTTTTTGGTTGTGTACATTCATGTCTGCAGCCCCCAGACAAGGTGATCACTCGATTGCATGTTGCATTTTTTAGGTTCCTGAGGATAGAGATACCTTCTTGCCTGAGTCCAAAGACCATGTCAGTTGATAGAAAATGCTACATTTTTTCACATACTGTCTAGGATCAAGGCAATTCTTTTTCTAAACTAAAGTGATCATGGATATCGTATGGCATTATCTGACTTGCAGATACAGCATATATGGTCTCTAACAGGGCCATCCCGTTGCACAAGTCCAAGGAATGACATTTACGGCATATGTGGGAAACATGTCTAAGTTATGCAGGGTACCATCTAAGCAGTTGTACACGGTAACTGTATTCTACTATCACATAAATAATGTTACAACCACATGAGTAGCTGATATATTGCTGTTGCTATGACTGTTGGACTGTCTTTTGTAGGGCCTCATGGGGATACTTAGTCATTCATCTCATTACTTTCTTCCACTTCTTAAAATCTATCAGTCCTTTTTTTTTTTTAACTTCACATCTCATCCAGCATAGATTCCATGGTCTACAATTTCAAAATATGCTAACATTACCCAAAGCTCACTTGCCATTTTGTATTTTTTTCCGTTACATCAGACAGATAAAAGTCCAACTCTGGATAAACTCAAATCTCAGGGTGAGCTCAGCTGTTTAGCGCTGCTAAAAAAAGTCACAAAACAGACTGATTTGATTGGTGCCACTATAAATTCATCTTGTCCACCCATTATACAGAAGCACTAGATATCTCCTGAGAACCAACTGCGTTCTCAAGTCAGCTCCCTCTCCCTGTATATACAGTGCTGTCTCAGTGAACTTCAGAAATCTGACACCCTGGTGAACCCCCACCAAAGACCTGTTGCCCCCTACCGTTTCACAGAGAAAGTAGAAGGCATCAGAGACAATATTGTTCTGTTTTCCTCCACCATATAAACATGTCTCCATCTCTGTGCATCCCACCCTTCTTCCCTCATGTTACAAGAGAAGTGCTTTTTTACTACCTGAGGAAAGTAAATTCTGGTTTCACTCTCAGTCTTACTTCTCAGGGATATTATACTAAAAATTATTCCTTTATGGGTGAATGGTAATTGTAAACTCTCCTTTTTAACTGGGTTATTCCAACTGGCTTTTAGAAATTCAAGTCTCTTTCATAAAACATCAACAAGAACAGCAAAAGCAAACAAAAAAAACTGTCTGGCTTAACTCCAAATCTCATCAGAATGTTTCTGTCTTTACCTTTCAGAAACTTCTCCAAAGATTGTCTATACTCACTATCTTCATTATTTCTGCATCTTATACCTATGCCTTAACTCTCTCCAATGTGTCTGCAACTTCCATCACTCAACCAAATGAACTCTAACTAAGGTCATCAATGACTTCCAGATACATTAGACCAGCCTCATGTTATTTGGCTGCTCAGTAGCATTCGATAGCATTGACCCTCCTTCTTGCAACACGTTCTTTCATTGGCTTATGTCAGTACACTCTCCTGCTTGGCCTCCCATCTCTCTGACTATCCACTTCCTGTTTCCTCAGCAGGATCAACTTCTTCTAGCCCACCACCAAATGCTAGAATTTCTCAAGGCTCTATCCTAGGCTCACTTCCCTTTTTAACTATAGTCTCTTACTTCAAGGTATTTTATCATCACCCATTGCTTTGATAACTATCAGACTAATGTAACTCATGAATGGCATCTCCAATTCATATGTTCTCTGAGTTCTGTAACTTCACTAGACTTTTCCATTTGGGTATCTAAAGGCACCTCAAATGTACCATGTTGAAAAATGAACCTAAAAATCTGATTGTCTTGAATTATCAATATATCAGGAAAGAATATCATCAGCTGGTATCTTAACTAAAATCCTTGACTTTTGATAACACCTTCTCTCTCATTTTTTATAGAAAATCACATCACCATGGCCATCTATTTATTTTTTTTTAAGTCAAGAACTATTATTCCAAATCCTATTTACATGTACAATTTCTGGTCTCACTGTATCTTCTCCTATCTTGATTATAAGATTTCTAAAAGATTTCCCAGCATCTACTCTTAACACTTTCAATCTGTTGCCTACACAGTAATCAGATTGATCCTTTCAAAATACAAATATAAGCATGCCACTCCATGCCTAAAAGAATTAAGCAGCTCTCCATTTTTTTAGAAGACCAAAATTCTAACTAACCCTGGCAGCTTCTACAGCCTCATTCTTCACCAAGCTCCCCTTGCTCTGTATGCTAATCTGTGTGTACCTTGTTTCTACTCCTTAATAGGGCCTCTGCTTCTTTGGCTTTGTCTGTTTCCCTCATCAAACTGTAAATAAACCCTAAAAGATCAAAGACCTTGGCACTTGTTCCCCTGTTTTACTTTTGTATATCTTCTTCCCTCTCTTTCTCATTCACTTTTCCCCTCACTGTTATCTCCAGAACCTAGAACAATAAATAGCATGTAGTCACTCAATAAATTTGGTTATATGATATAATTTCCCAAGTTATACTTATAAGAGAAAATTCATTTTTTAGACCATTGCATATAAATAACACTATTTGTATAAATTAAAACAATTACAAGTAAACATAAGTAGATAGTAGATTGTGTTTTTGTGTTGGGAGAAGGATTGAATATCTGAACATGGCATGAGAAAGTAATTTTATTTTTTTCTGTGTTGTTTGAATTTTAGCAAATGTATTCTTTTTCATTTAAGAATGTTTAATTTAAAATTTTATTTTTCTCTAAACAATACTGCTCAACTTTGGTTTCTAGCATGGCTTAGCATCTCTAGTTATATTAAAAGATAATAAAGATAGCTTATAAAATTATAGCAAAATTCCCAAATAAATTCAAATATGTTTATTTAAAGTAAAATATGAAGATGGACTATAATAAAAAGATAGAAAATAGCAAATATCAGCATGGATCTAGAGTAACTGGAACCCTCATACATGCTGGTAGGAATATAAAATGGTACAACTATTGTGGAAACCATTTTGACAGTTTCTTAAAAAGTTAAATGTGTATTTTCATACAACGTAGCAATTTCACTCTTAAGTAACTACCAAAGAGAAATAAAAATATATATTCACACAGACTTACATACAAACGTTTATAGAAGCATTATTTATAATATCCAAAAAGTGGAAAAAACCCAGATGACCACTGACTGGTTAACTGATGTGAGATAGTCATACAGTGGAAACCTGTTTAGCAATAATAAGAAGTAAGTACTGATCCATGCTACAGTATGAATTAGGCTTGAGAAAATTATGTGAAGTGGGAGAAGCCAGATAAAAAAGATCATGCATTATGTTAATTAGTCCATTTATATGAATTGACCAAAGATGGCAAAATTACAGTGACAGAAACTAGATTAGAGGTTGACTGGGGCTGGGACTAGGAATGGACACAGGGAGCCTTATTGGGTTATGAAATTGTTCTAACACTGGATTACAGTGATGGTTGGACAATTTAATACATTTACTAAAAAGTATTGAGTTGAATACATAAGACAGGCTAATTTATGACTTGTATATTATAACTTTGGGGAAAAAACAATTAGCAACCAAAGTTTTTGATGAGTTTGCTAAAGGCACCAATTGTTTTATATGGATTAAAAAAATGAAATTATATTAAACAAATTAACAGCTATGTTGCACTTAGATATTAGAAATTCAAAATAGTAATATTTGTGTTTCACAGTATAGTTTTTAACAAAGTTTTCTTGGTCATGTCATAATAAGGAAAATATCTGTTTACAAGCCACTGACTCCAGCATACCAAGTGATAAGCAGTTCTCTCCCTTTCTACTTTGCCAACACACTTCAAATATGCTCTTGATATGAATGGTTAGTGTAGTAAGCAATAATATTTGACCTACAGTGAAACTTTCATAAATGCATGTCCAATAACAATTAAGGCCTTTTTAGGACTCTTTTATCCATAATTAAAATGCAACCAGAGTTTGGGACAGGATATTTTAATCTGATCAGGATATTTTAAATTCTTGTGCAGGCTCTAGTATTTACTCTTATTTTACATGGCATTACTTCTTGAGTGAGCAGATAAGATTATAAGTTTAAATTTTAAAGTAATCAGTTCCCAGCCAGAAAGCAAAATGTCATCATATAAGAAAACAGATTGAGCATAGTTTGTAAAGAGGAAAATATAAGCATAAGAAATAGTAAACTCTATTTTCTTGAAGGGAACTTACGGTTTGCTTTAATTAATGCCTTCAGTATGAAAGGTCATGTGCAGAGGACAAACAGCTGTCTTTGTCTAGATATCCCCTGTCTCCACAGAGACCATGCTAAGAGGACATAATTTCAAGAAGGTGCAGTTAGAGGAAAGAATGAATTTCCCTGACAAGTTGGTTTACTGGGCTTATGAGAGAGGCTATGCAGTTTTCTTTTGGGGAATCCTGAAAGTGCATAGGATGTGATCCTAGGTAGTTATGCATGAATCCAATCAAAATAAGTGTTTTTCATATTTTGTAAAAAGTAGACTTTTCCCCACATGTTCAGAACTTGTTGTAGTTGTGAGCCTAATATTTATTTAACATGGCAAAACATGTATTGTCTGAAGGACAATAGAATGTACTTTAAAAATTTACGACCTGGCAATTTGGGGCATGGGAAGTGTGCCTGTTTATGAGGTTGACATATCTTCACGTATACTCCAAAGATCGTCTTTTTAAAAAATGAGATTTGCAGCCAGCACATCTGTTGTTCTTATGCAGAGGATTAAAATGAGCTATTTTTGTTGCAGTTCAGCTGCAGAGTAACAGAATGTTAAACCAGCTTGCCAGAAAAGTTACCTATTCTAGACTTTGTTTCTTTTTACTGAACTTTTAAAATGTTTTTTAATTCTGTATAAGAAAACCTCCTTCTTTATTTTAAAGATTGAAGATTTATGTGGATTCAAGTTGTGTTTTGTCAGACTGTATCATTTATATGACATCTAAGCCCTCCTAGCTTGGCATTTTGAATGTTCAATATATCCACGTCTGATTTTCTCAGTAACAGTTTTTCGTAAAAATTATACCAACATATTGACTCTTCCTCCTTTGGATATGAGATTGTTTCGTTTTTACAAAAATCTGAATTAAATCTGTTCTAACTTTCTGCTTGGAATGAAATAATGCCATTTGTGTTAGGACTTATCAGGAAAGCCTGAGTGGCATCTTATTCTAAACAGTTTTATAAACTGTATTTACATAATTTCTATATGAAACCAAACAGAACTTTTTCACGTTTCTCTTGTTCTTTTATAGCAAATGTGAATCATGGAATTGGTCAGTCCTTACTTAGGAAACTGACCTTTCTCTGATTTCTTATATCTTTCAAAAACAACAACAACAAAACTCAAATTAAAAACAACTTGGTTTATGATTCAGTTATATATAAAAGAACATTAACTGATTATCCAAAAAGTTTCATCAAAGCTAATCATAACAGAAAGAGGGAATGAGTAGAATACTCAGTAGTCAGTACGAGCTTTCAAGCTGCCTGCAGTTTAAATCGATCCTTTGGAAATTTTAAGGTGTATAGTTAACTTCCTGAATATCTTGTCAGAAATGCAGATTCTGGGTTAGTGGGTCTGCCGTGGACCTTGAGTCTGCATTTCTACCCTGCTCCAGAGAAATGCAGATGCTGCAGCTCCAGGGATCACACTTTGAGACATAAGGATCTAAACAGACTGTATTTAATGTTCATAGAAGAGTTTGCCTACATATCATAAAGACATTTACTAAGGCTTTTGCCTTCATCATAACAGAGCTACACATTGGCATCTGCTAAAGAGATTATATAATATTAATTTATCTGTAACTTTGGCCTTATTAATATTGTCTTCCTAATGGGGCTAAATTAGAACTAAACAGACTGACACAGAAACAGAAATCAGATTGTTGGAACTGAATATTTATAGACTAAACTCCCCAAATATATGTGGGATATAGAAGGAGTATATTGTTATTGGTTCATTTGGATTCTCTAAACTCTTATTCACCTCGTCAGAAAGTAAAATATCTACTAGGTAACTAGGAATCATTAATGCTAATGTCTTCAGGATCCAGACAGGGAACATCAATGAATGTATAGAGCTGGGAGTTAGGGGTGGCTGGGGTTGTGGTGTCCTGGAGAAAACACACTTTTAGCAAGCCTGACCAAAGATAGATATCTTTTAGCCACCTAATAAATAATTATGTTTCAACTCTTTTTTAAAAAACATGCTTCAACTCTTTTTTTAAAACATGTGGCATGGCAGGCTTAGCATGGCCAAGATGTCCAATTTTTCAAGAAAAGCCAGAAATACAAATTTCATGTGAAATTTCCCAATTTTACAATGTTGGCTACTAATTTAAATTCTTTAAAAGCATTACTCAGGCCAAGAAAACACATCTGTATCCCAGATATAGCCCTGAGTTACCCATTTACAGTGTCTAGTGTGGAATTCATTGAAGTCTTTTAATGTACTTCTCATGATTGGAAAATTATGAATTTTCAAAATGAAACTCTCTAGCCTTTTGCCATTGGAGACTTTGGTCAGAAGAAATAACCTCTGTTTTGTGCATTTGGAGGCCCCGATATAAGATTTGTGTATGCTCATAAAACCTGTCTTTCTTTCTTCTCTCACATTCCAGATTACAGGACAGGCCCATGTTTCACTCAGGTCAACAACCAGATGTGCCAAGGGCAGCTGACAGGCATTGTGTGCACGAAGACTCTGTGTTGTGCCACCATTGGACGGGCCTGGGGCCATCCCTGTGAGATGTGTCCTGCTCAGCCTCAGCCCTGCCGACGGGGTTTCATCCCTAACATCCGCACTGGAGCTTGCCAAGGTGAGTCAGCTATCTGTATGTGTCCACTATCACAGACACGCCACTTCTCCTTTCACTGGAGCTGGGGAATCTGGCACTGTGGATGGTAACCTTTATCATAATATTCATTTCCAAGAATGGCCTTGTTAATAAGCCTGACCAAAGATGGTTTATCTTTTAGCAACCTAATAGATAATTATGCTTCAACTTGTTTTTTTAATTTTTAATTTTAAAGATGTGGGGTACAATTCAGGATTAGGTATACAAATGTTCATTACGCAGGTACCCTAGTTGATGAGATGTGTCTCCACTACTGTCAATCCCTTTCTTGTAGTATTATGATAATTGTTCAAGGTCCACATATGAGTGAAAACATGTAGTACTAAGTTCTTTGTTTCTGTGATAGATCACTCAGTATTATAGACTCTAAGTCCTTCCAAGTTGCTGGGAAGTTCATAATTTTGTCCTTTTTTATGGCTGCACAATATTCTATCATGTATATGTACCACATTTTTTAAAATCCAGTCCTGTTGGATGGGCAGCACAGTTGCTTCCATGTTTTTGCCATTGTGAATAATGCTGCAATAAATATGCATGTGCAGGTATCTTTTTCATAGAGTGATTAGAATTCTTCCAAGTATATTCCCAGTTGGGGGATTGTGGGGTCATATGGGAGGTCAATTTTTAGATCTCTTAGGAATCACCAAACTGTTTTCCACAGAGGTTGTACTAGTTTATACTCCCACCAACAGTGTAGAAGTGTTCCCCTTTTCCCCGCATACGCTCCAGCATCTGTTGCTTTTTGAGTTATTGATGATGGCCACCCTGACTGGAGTTAGGTGGTATCTCAGTGTGGTTTTAATTTGCATTTCTTTGATGACTAGCGAGGCTGAGCATTTTTTTTTCATGTATCTGTTGGCTGCTTGTGTATCTTCTTTTGCAAAATATCTGTTCATGTCTTTTGCCCACTTTGTAGCAGGGCTGTTTGTTTTTTTTTCTTTTCAGTGTGTTTGAGTTCCTTGTAGATCCTAGATGTTAGACCTTTGTTAGATATACAGCTGGTAAATATTTTACCCCAGTCTGTGAGCTGTCTCCCTGCTCTCCTGATGCTTTCTTTGGCTTTGAAGATGCTTGTCATTTTGATGAGGTCCCACTTGTCTATCTTACCTCTTATGGCATGAACACTTGGGGTTTTGATCAGGAATTGGTTGCCAGCTCCAATTTCCATAAGGATGTCTCTTGCATTTTCTAAGGTTCTTATAGTTTGAGGCTTTAAGTTTAGGCCTTTGATCCATTTGGAGTTGATTTTTGTGTATGGGGATAGATAGGGATCTTGTTTTAATCTTCTGCATGTGGTCAGCTAGTTTTCTCCACACCATTTACTGAATAGTTTCTCCTCTCCCCAGCGGTTGGTGGTGGAGGCTTTTTTGAAAATGAGTTGGTTGAGAAAAGATGTTTTGCTTCTGGAATGTCTATCCTGTTCCATTGGTCTATATGCCCGTTCTTGTACCAATACCAGGCTGCTTTGATTATAGTAGCTTTATAATAAAGTTTAAAATCTGGAAATATGATTACCTCCCACTGTGTTTTTGTTTATTTGTTTGTTTTTTGCTGAGAATTGTTTTGGCTATTCATGGTCATAGGTCTTTTATGTTTCCATATAAATTGCTATATTATCTATTCCAGGTCTGAGAAGAATGGTGCTGGTAATTTAGTGAATATTGCTTTAAATCTATAGATTGTCTTAGGTAGAATGAACATCTTAGCCACATGATTCTTCCAATCCATGAGCATGGAATATTTTTCCATTTGTTTGTGTTATCTTTGATTTCTTTGAGCAGTGTTTTGTAGTTTTTGTTGTAAAGGTCTTTCATATCTCTGGTTAGGAAGATGCCAAGGTATTTCTTGTGTGTGTGTGTGTGGCTATTGTGAGGTAATAGAGAGGTTTTGCTTCTGGAATCTCTATCCTGTTCCGTTGATCTATATGTCTGTTCTTGTACCAATACCAGGCTGTTTTGATTATTGTAACTTTATAATAAAGTTTAAAGTCTGGGAGTGTGATATCTCCTGCTTTTTTTTTTTTTTTTTTTTTTTTACTGAGGATTGTTTTGGCTATTCGTCGTCCTTTATGTTTCCATATGAATTCTTGTATTGTTGTTTCCAGGTCTGAGAAGAATGCTGTTGGAAATTTAATGGGCATTGCATTGATTCTGTAGATTGCCTTGGGTAGGATGTATATCTTAACAATGTTGATTCTTCGAATCCACAAGCATGGAATATTTTTCCATTTATTTACTCTCGACACAAATTGAAAAGAAAGAGAAATAAATGAAAAATTGGAGAAAACATACAGTGTAAAATATCTAATACAATCAGAGGATGGACCTCTGTGTTTTCATCCAGATGGCATGCCCCCTCCCATGCCTTACCCGTAAACTACCACATACAAATGCCTGGGAAAAGCATATTTCAGCCAGGCACGGTGGCTCACGCCTATAATTCCAGCAGTTTGGGAGGCTGAGGTGAGAGGATTGCCTGAGTTCATGGGTTCGAGACCAGTCTGGGCAATTTGGTAAGACCTCACCTCTACAATAAATCAAAATATTAGCCGGACATGGTGACTAATGCCTGTAGTTCCAGCTACTTGGAAGGCTGAGGTGGAAGGATCGCGGGAGCCCAGCAGGTCGAGGTTGCGGTGGTGGTGGGCGTACCACTGCCCTCCAGCCTAGGCAACAGAGTGAGACTCCAACTCAAAAAAAAAGAAAAGAAAAGAAAAGCATATTTCTTTCTTTCCCAATCTCATTCAAGTTATGGGAACCTGAACTCAGATTAACAGGGAGAAGACAGCCGCCTTACACTGGCTTTTTATTGTTATGAATAGTATCTTCAAAGACGAAGTGTGAACTCTATCCATGACTGCATTTACTTTGGAGTTTACAACCCATGTTAGTTATAGTTTTGTTTCCAGGTCTTGAAACTCCCCAGCCACATTCATGACACTGATTTATATATGAGGGCCCGATCAGGATATTACAACGGTGGACTCCAATCCCAGTAGCTGAAAATTGTTACATATTTATTTATTTATTTTTGAGTTGGAGTCTCACTCTATCACACACTCATGGCCACCCCTGAATCAAACTGCTGGGCTCCTGAGATCCTTCCACCTCAGCCTTTCGTGTATTCAGAACTACAGGTGGGTGCTACCACACCCGGCTAATGTTTTTATTTTTATTGTAGAGACAAGGTCTCGCCAAGTTGCTTGGGCTAGTCTCAATGCATATTTATTTTAACTGATTTTTAGCCACTACGATTCTTACTTGCTTTTAGCTCCTTCTCTGTTGTATATGTATTAAATCAACTTAGGAACTTGGAAATGTTCTGTCTAATAAGCTCTCAAATGGCAGTTGCCTTTATATGACATAGCAGCAAGATCATAGGAAATAGAAATGAATTTTGTATTATTCACAGAAATGATATTACTTATATTTGAGACTTGGAGAGTTAGATTTATGTGATATAATTAAATCATGCACAAAGTTAGATCTGAAATCTTTCAAATTAATGTTAGTAAGCAGTGTCAGCAGTGAAGACATTATCTTATTCAGCCCACATAGATGGCATGGTGTAGAAAGAGTCCAGTGTCTGAAACCCAAATGAAAATTGTAGTTTGGGGAGCCTGAATAATAAAATATGAGTGTTCTGCATAATTTGGTAAATGTCTTTCTGACATAGCCTCCCAAAATTGTTAGTGTTCTAGTTTTATAAAAGGTAATATTAAAAAAAAAAACTATATCTAAACTCTTTTCAAATCAGAACTATGGGGGAGATGACTATATAACTAAATAATTTAACAACTTCATGTTTAATCATATATAAAAGTCAAATGAGCTCTGAACTTATAATGGTATTTTTAGTGATGATTACAGGCCAGATCTTAATGATGAAGACTGGGTAAAATGACATTTTAATCATTTTGTCTGTATCTTTCATGTGAATACCAGCCTGATTATATAGAGTTCCTGAGAGTACAACAGTTTCCTCTTTAAAAAGATATGCTATACAATATTCTACATAGTCTTGTACTATATAGAGTCTACTGTACTACATTGTAGTATATAGATTATCATATAATTTATATAATGTATGTAGATTACTATAAAAATAAAATACTCTACTGTGTTGATTTACTAGATTAATTTTGACTGGATTTACTAGAGTAACATTTTTTTCTTTATTATATGTTCCTTATTGTCTTCAAACATACTTCTTTATTTTATTTATTGTTTTTATTCTCTTTATTCTATTTATTGTTTTCATTCTCTCGTAGTTAGAATATAAGCTCTACAATGGCAGTAATCTTTTTTATTCATTAATGTCTCAGACATCTAGAGCAAGGCCTAACATGTAGGATATGCTTAGTGGATATCTTTTGAATTAAAAAGTGGAATTAAGCTGAAAATACTTTCAAAACCTACTAGTTCAGAGAAAGAAACAGTTCAGATTGAGAAAGCCTTAAACTTTTACCAAAATATCCCAAATTATCAACTCTCGTCATCTTCTGTATTTATACTTATGCTTTTGCACTTTAATATTTTTCAGAGCTCTAGTTTTTCCAAACACAATTATAAAAAAATGCATCATCTGATCTCAAATTTTCTGAATGTTCTTCGGGATTTAGTAATGTCTGAAGACTTACTTATTTGATTTTGTTTATGAAGAAAAGATAAGTTTTAGGCTCCATTTGCCTAAAAATCTAATGGATCAACACAGTAACAGGAACAAAATGAAATTTGCCACATGGTTAAAATGTCTGGAAAATCACATTGAAAGTTCTGTTTTATTTCAAAATCATGGCATAGTCAGAAAGTTCTCAATTAAATACTAATCCTCAGTTCAGGCTATTTTAAGACGTCTTGCTGTGATTTCATTTTTCCCTTTAAATTCCTAGACTGTTTCCCAAATACTTATGCCAAATTAATTTGAAGGAGACAGGGCATGAAAAAATAACATATTAAAACATGGTATATATAGGTCAGACATTTAAAAATAATAATTATCATTTTTATAAGATGATTGAAAAGCTTTATAGAGTTAATAAGTTTCAACTATGTGGATGATAACTGTAAATAGCTTAATATTGGCCTTAAAATATGGTTCATATTAGCCAAGAGAGAACATTTTTGAAGTGCTGAACATAACGATATCCTGTAGCTGATGTAATTAAGTAATTAATCAATGTCGTAAGAGGGAATGAAACATGATCTTGTAATAAACAAGGTAACTGAAAAATGAGGGGCAACAGAAAATTAAGATACTACTTTAAAAAATTAAACTATAAGAAAATTAGTAATTTTATTTTATTTTTATATATTGGCATGATGACATTCTGGACTTAAATAGTCAGTGTCAGAATGGTGTCTATTCTTCATGTGTTATGAGGTCAGCCATAACAATTATGATGTCTTTAATTTGAGATCCATTTGCATTCTAGCCTTTGTGCTTAATCTACACTTAGTCTTGTATTTCCTTCCATTTTATTATACACAAAAGGACCAATGTGAACTCATATATGCCTTAAAATGTAAACTATTATAAAATGAGTGAATTAAAATATATTAAAAGTGGCAATAAGCCCTTTTCCAAGAATATGTACAAACTTTAAATATGTCATAAGCTGCCACATTCATGTGATGTATTATTTTCTTACAAGTGCTTTATTTTTTTTACATCTTTAGTTTCATGAATCTACTCTAATTAGAAATTATATTTTATTTTAAGACTTGGCTTTGGGTCTTTTAGGTTTTCAAATTAACAGCATGTACTTGAAATTTAAAAAACATTAAATTTGCATAATTAACAATTTATATCATTTGATATATAGGGATTATGTGTTTAAACTACTGTAAATGTTTAAAAACTAAAAATTTAGTAGAAAAGATTTGCCTGTTAAATTTCATCTCTTGCCTTATTATTGACAATAGTAACAGACTGATGCTAAAAGCCTTTGCTCCATTCTAGGTAGCATGAGAGAAACAGGAATTCACATATTCAACACAGGCCCTAGCTAGAACACAAGATAAAGACTTGGATAATGAGCCGGGCTCAGTGGCTCAGCCTGTAATCCCGTGCCTTTGGGAGGCTGAGGTGAGTGGATTGCCTGAGCCCGCAGGTTCGAGACCTGCCTGGGCAGGCGAGACCTCATCTCTACAATAAATCAAAAAATTATCGCACACCTGTAATTCCGGCTACTCGTGAAGGCTGAGGCCGAGGGATGGCCAGAGCCCAGCAGGTCAAGGCTGCGGTGGCCGGGAGCGGCCACTGCACTCCAGTCTGGGTGACAGAGTGAGAGACTCCAACTCAAAAAAAAAAAAAAAAAGACTTGGATAATGAAATAGCAATACAGGTCAAATAAGTCTCTGCAAAACAAATGGTGTTTGTTCTTTTTGTGTAATATTAATGTACAGAAATACATAATTTCTTTAGTCTACACATAGAAAGAGTAGAGAAGAATTCAATCTTAGTCAAACCAGATAACAGCTAAAGAATGAAAGGAAGATGCCCTGAAAGTTATTAACAGGTCTTCTATATCACACAAAGTGAAAAGGAAATTTGGCTATTATTTGATTCATTTGATTAGTATACACTATTAAAGATAGTTACAGTCAAAACAAATTCATCTTGGGTGTCTACATTGGCCGAGTTAACCAGATCATTTTGAAGTCTAACTTTAATTCATGCTGTGTAAATACAAGCTGTTCCTATTCAGTTCAAAAACTTTACTTGAAACATACTTGACTATAGAAACTCCTATTTAAAGATAAAATAATACTCTTTTCTTCTAGCCCCACAAAAACTAACATGAAAATTAATAATAGGGAACAACCCAGCTTTCTAAAATAAAGTCCTGTGACAGCCAATTAAAAATAGTGATGAACCAATGCAATTGTTGGGAAGACACTAGAACAGGGAGCGTTTTTAAAGCATTTACTATGAATATCATCATCCTGAAAGTGTGTTCAGTGAGTGTTTGAACCTACTAAGAGCAGAGAGCTAAGACTGTGGATGTTCTATTGGAAAGAGGGAAAACATTCTTGAAAGAGATAGATCTACCGCAGACCCTCACGTTAACAGAAAGGGTAATGGAAGAAGAAACCGTGAGGGCAAGTCACTTTTAAGTGTCTTCTACCCAGTCTTCCAGCTCAGAGACACTCCTGGAGGTGCAGAATAGGGAAGGAAAAGAGGAAGTAGGAACTAATAGCGAGAAATTTATAACTTAAAGGACAGAAGGTAGGAACCACACCACCAACTGAAATTTGAAAATTGATAACTCAAGGAAAAAGAAAAGTCGGGCTGGAGTTTGATGAGCAACTATTCCAGGCAATAGTCCCCACAGAAGTTTCAAACTGGCGGGACTGGGTGACTCAGCCTGTAATCCCAGTACTTTGGGAGGCCGAGACAAGTGAATTGCCTGAGCTTGTGGGTTCGAGACCAGCCCAGGCAACTCGGCGAGACTTTGTCTCTACAATAAATAAAAAATGAGCTGGGCATGGTAGCGCGCGCTGGTAGATCCAGCTACTTGGAAGGTTGAGGAGCAAAGATCCCCAGAGCCCAGTAGGTCGACGCAGGGGTGGCCTTGAGCGTGCCACTGCTCTCCAACCTGGGTGAAGAAATGAGACTCCAACTCAAAAAAAAAAAAAAAGATTTTTAACTTGACCTCATGAAAGACAAATAATGTATACATACAACTGAACAAATATTGGTGACACGGGGATAAGCTTGAGGAAATCACACAAATCAAAGTTTCAGAGAGCAAGAAATAAATGACGATTTTAGAAAAGTTGACATACAGTGAAGCCAGACTAAAGGAAATGGATGAAAGGCACTAAAAAATGTTTAAAGATAAAAAATAGAAACGCTTTCTTTTTTTTACTTTTTTTTTTTTTTGCATTGGAATCCCATTCTGTTTCTCAGGCTGGAGTGCTGTGGCAAGATCAAGCTCACTGCAGCCTCGACCTCCTGGGCTCTGGAGATCCTTCTGCCTCAGCTTCCCAAGTAGCTGGGATTATAGGCACGTGTCATCAAACCAGGCTAATTTTGTTTATGTTTTGTAGAGATGAGGTCTTGCTATGTTGCTCAGGCTGATCTTGAACTCCTGGGCTCAAGCAATCCTCCTGCCTTGTCCTCCTGTAGTGCTGGGAATACAGGCGTGAGCCTCTGGGCCCAGCCACAAAATGGAAACACATTTGTAAAGTAAATAAAGGGTACAGTTTGCAAAGAGGGCACAAAGCTTCAGATAAAAAGCTACTATGGGCCTACTATGGAGGAATACGCAAAAAAGTTTGTTGTTTTTGTTTTTTAAATTAAAAAATATTTCAATTGAATTCAGACTTTTCTAGACAACTCCTACTCCAGAAAACAGCATGGCAGTGTCTGTAAAATTCTGAGGTAATTGCATATGCTTGATTTGATTTATATTTAAATAGGATTACATTAGTTGCTCTGTAGAGCATCAGTTATAGGGAGACCATAGAGTGGAAGCCAAGAAACTAGTTACAAGATTCCTACAGTAGTTCAAGTGATGTATGATGGAGGCTGACCAGGGTAGTGGCAGAGGGAAGATTTGAGACATATTTGGAAAGAAAGAAATTGTCACTGATGGAATGATATGAGATAAGTGAGAGAAAAATGTTAAGTTTATCTCCTAGGTTCCTGACTTGAACAGCTGGAAAATGATAGTGGCATTTGTTGAGATAAGAAAGATTGAGTTAGAACCATCCTCCGCTCTTTTTATTACAAGTTCAGAGTCCTGTATATAGTAAGTTACCTCTAGTTGCTTGTTTTAATGATTATTTATTTAACATTTGAATTTTAAATGTCACACATTAATAAGTATTCTGGCTGAATCAAACCATATTAAATGGTTGCCAAGATATCTCATATTTCTCAGATTACAAATAGAGATAAACTCATTCTTATTCTTAATACCAAAGTCTGACATTTGTTTTTTAGAGAAATAAAAGTATCATGCATGAATATCTACTGAATATAGAAATAAGAACTTCCATTTTAAAAATGGATCCAATTTGGTGACAAGAAAAGTTAAAAAAACACATGCTATCAAATATAGTAATAATTTCTATGACTCTTGTTTCCCACACATATAAAGTAAATGAACCATTTTATATGCCTATAACACTGCACATGTTTTTCCATATTTGGACATGAACTAAAAATAATATTTCATATAAAATTAATTTATATAATAAAATAAGTTTACTCTTGAGGACAAATTTACTTTGAGAAATAGGAAGTTAAATGAGATTATAAACTAGAATTCTTATTACTTTGCTACATTGTTTATAACCTTAATAGACATGTACTAAAGTTATTGTATAAGGTTTGTTTCAAAAGATTTAGTTGAATTCTATAAATTTCTTAGATGTGATCTGAAGTAATTCAATATTTAAAGAAATAATAAGTTTGTGCCTGAATTGAAGGGATGAACAAAGATACGTTTGTACAGTATGGTCGGTGGAAAATTAATCAGTCATTATTAGTTGCTTGTGCTAGGACTTTGCTGATGTGGAAAATCTGCATAATTTGAAGCTTTGAGGTATGCTTTTTTATTTTTATAGAGAACACTTATATATGCTTCTATGTCCAAGTTGATTATTTCTATACAATTTCTTTAAATTTTCACTTTTAATTTTACTGCTAAATTGATCTACCTAAAGTAAAGTAATTTTATGTAACTGCATAGTCTAGTAGACTTCAAAAATAAAAGTTTTATTTTTCTTTCTAGGAAAGAAAAATTCTTAAGCATTTACAAAATATACTCTGTAATGAGGATTGCTCATTGTAGTTACTGAATCTACTACAATAAATGCATAGTATAAGATTTTATGAGTAGTGTTAAGGTATTGTGGATTTGGCCACATTTTCCACCTAATGTCATAATATTCTTTCTCTGATTTATATGTCATGAAAATAAGTTTCTAGAAATGTTTTATGCTACATTATAATGAGGGTGGGAATGCACTACATTTTAAAATAATGAGGTTTAAAATGTCCTGAATTAAAATGTTCAAGCCAGGCTCGGTGGCTCAGCCTGTAATCCCGCGCCTTTGGGAGGCTGAGGTGAGTGGATTGCCTGAGCCCGCGAGTTCGAGACCCCCTGGGCAGTGAGACCTCATCTCTACAATAAATCAAAAAATCAGCCGGGCGTGGTAGTGCATACCTGTAATTCCGGCTACTTGGAAGGCTGAGGTGGAAGGATCGCCGGAGCCCAGCAGGTCGAGGCTGCGGTGGCCGGGAGCAGCCACTGCACTCCAGTCTGGGCGACAGAGTGAGACTCCAACTCAAAAAAAATAAAATAAATAAAATAAATAAATAAATAAATTAATTAATTAAATAAAATGTTCAGAATACAAACTTCTTGCCATTTATTTCATTCTAGTTGATTTTTGTTTGCACCAAATGTCCTTAAGACACTGAAATCTACTTTAATTTTAGTACAAAAATTATTTGTACTGTTGTAATTTGTTTTATAGACATATCTAAAAGGAAGAAGAAATGAAAAGGATACAACTTTTTTTATAGACTTGAATTCTCTAATTTATATACTAAGACACATCAAACTTGTGGGATTACCAAAAATAATAGGGTAAATTGGTGTCTCCTGATGCAGAGATGTAGCCACTTATATTTTTAATAAAAAAAGAAAGATGCAGAACACCACATATAGTATGATTTCATTCTTTTTAAATAAACAGACTATTACACTGAATGTGTGTGTTGAATAGAAGTCTAAAGGAACAGATTGTTAACTTATATCAATGAGTATTTCTTTAATTTTCTGTTTTTATGTTTTAACATTTGTTATAATGAAATTTATTATTTTGCAATTAAATATACAACATTAATAAATCCATTATGTTATCCCATTAATTGGAATAGATTGAAACATATTTGAATAAACTTAACATATTATATTTATTTTTATATATAGTGTGTGCTTATAAAAATTTACTGAATTAGAGATTACCTCTCACAGAGAAATAAGTTAAGGCAAATTTACATAGATATAAAATAAATGATTCAAAATTCTAAAGCAAAGGATTTTTCCAAGTCCTCGGTAGTATGCTAGTTGTTGTTTTTTTGTTTTTTGTATATACTTTTTATTAGGTTGAAGACATTCCTTTGTATTCCTGGCTTACTGAGATTTTTAAATCATAAATGAGTATTAAATTATGTCACTTGCTTTTTTCATATCTATGAGATGGTCATAAGCTTTCTCTAATCTGTTGATATGATGAATAATAGTGGTTGGTATTTAAAATTTTTTTTTAAACTTAAATTCCTGGGATAAATCCTACTCGGTCATGATGTACTAACCTTTTTATATATTGCCAAAGTTGACTTATTAAGATTTTGTAAGAATTTTCATGTGCCTATTCCAGAGAAATATTATTCTGTTGTTGTATTTTCTTGCATTGTCATTGTCTGACTTCGGTGGTGGGGTAATGTTAGCCCAATAAAATGGATAAGGCAATGTCCCCTCCATTCTTTTGTATAAGAATTCACATACAGCTGATATCGTTTCTTCCTTAAATGTTTTAAAGAATTCAACAGTAAAGCCTCATAGACATTGTTTTCTTAGTGTGAAGATTTTAAAGTTTGAATTAAATTACTTTAATGGGCCCGGCTCAGGACGTGCACTAGGTGACATTCCGGCTTTAGCTGTGTTGAAGGTACTATGGCTGTAATTCCGGCTACTTGGAAGACTGAGGCAGAAGGATTGGAGAAGCCCAATAGGTTGACACTGGAGTGGCTGTGAGCGTGCATGCCATTGCACACCAGCCTGGGTGACAGAGTAAAACTCAGAAAAAAAAATACTTTAATAGATGTGTTTCTATTCAGATTGCCTGTTTGTTCTTGCTTGAGTAAAACCTGGTATTTACACCTTTCAAGGATTTTGTACGTAATCTTGATTATTGAATTTAGTGCCATAAAGTTGTTCATAATATTTTCTCTGACCTTTTTTATTTTTATTTATTTATTTATTTTTAAATGTATTTATTTATTTTAAAGATGTGGGGTACAAATCAGGGTTAGGTATACAAACATTGATCATGCAGGTACCCTTGTTGATGAGGTATGCCCCTCCCTCCCCTAGCAGTTTCCCTCACCTGCCAGTCCCACCCACTCCCCCGACAGTTCCCCACTATTGCCAATGCCTTCTTATAGCATTATAATTGTTCAAGATCACCTTATGAGTGAGAACATATGTAACTCAGTTCTTTGTTTCTGTAATAAGTCACTGAGTATGATAGACTCCAAATCCATCCAATTTGCTGCAAAATTCATATATTTTTCCTTCTTTATGACTACATAATATTTCATTGTGTATATGTACCACATTTTTTTAATCAAGTCCAACTTTGATGGGTAACACGGTTGGTTCCATGTTTTTGCTATTGTGAATAGAGCTGCAACAAACATGCGTGTGCAGGTATCTTTTTCATAGAATAATTTTTGAGTTCCTCGGGTATATTTCCAATAGGGGAATTGCTAGATCATATGGAAGGTCAATTTCTAGTTCTTTCAAAAATCGCCACACTGCCTTCCAAAGAGGTTGCACTAGTCTGCATTCCCACCAGCAGTGTAGAAGCGTTCCTTTTTCTCCACATCCTCGCCAGCACCTGTTGTTGTTTGTTTTATTAATGAAGGCCATTCTTACAGGGGTTAGGTGGTATCTCAATGTGGTTTTGATTTGCATTTCTCTGATGATGAGTGAGGCTGAGCACTTTTTCATGTGTCTGTTGGCTGCCCGTATATCTTCTTTTGAGAAGTGTCTTTTCATGTCTTTTGCCCACTTTTTAAAGGGGTTGATTGTTTTTTTTTTTCTTTAGGAGCTTTTGAGTTCCTTGTAGATCCTAGATGTTAGGCCTTTGTCAGATATACAGTTGGCAAATATTTTTTCCCATTCTGTGGGCTGTCTCCCTGCTCTCTTGATGGTTTCTTTTGCTTTGCAGAAGCTCGTTAATTGGATGAGGTCCCATTTGTCTATCTGATTTCTTTAGGTATTGGCCTTTAGGGTTCTGAATAGGAATTGGTTCCCGGTTCCAATTTCCATAAGGGTGTCTCCAGCACTTTCTAAGATTCTTATAGTTTGAGATTTTACGTTTAGCTGATCTTTTTTTATGTTATGTTTTAAAATTTTTAATTGCAATTATTTTTACTTTAAAGATGTGGGCCGGGCTCGGTGGCTTAGCCTGTAATCCCGCGCCTTTGGGAAGCTGAGATGAGTGGATTGCCTGAGCCCTCGGGTTCAAGACCTGCCTGGACAGTGAGACCTCATCTCTACAATAAATCAAAAATCAGCTGGGCATGGGAGCGCATGCCTGTAATTCCGGCTACTTGGAAGGCTGAGGCGGAAGGATCGCCGGAGCCCAGCAGGCTGAGGCTACGGTGGCCGGGAGCGGCCACTGCACTCCAGTCTGGGTGACAGAGTGAGACTCCAACTCAAAAAAAAAAAAAAAAAAAAAAAGATGTGGGATACAATTCAGGGTTAGTTATATGGTCATTCTGTAGGTAAAATTTGGCATTTTTTTTTTTTGCTCTGTATATACACTTTCTTTTATTTATTTATTTATTCATTATAGAGATGTGGGGTACAATTCAGAGTTAGTATATAAACATTAATCATGCAGGTACTTTTGTTGATGAGGTATGCCCCTCCCTCCCCTAGCAGTTTCCCTCAACTGCCAATCCCAGCACCCCCCTTCCCTGACTGTTTTCCACTACTGCCAATCACTTTCTTATAGCATTATAATTGTGAGAACATACGGAACTCAGTTCTTTGTTTCTGTGATAAATCACTGAGTATGATCAACTCCAAATCCATCTAAGTTGCTGCAAAGTCCAAAAGACATGAATAGACACTACTCAAAAAAAGACATACAAGCAGCCAACAGACATATGAAAAAGTGCTCAGCCTCACTCATCATCAGAGAAATGCAAATCAAAACCACACTGAGATACCACTTAACCCCTGTAAGAATGGCCTTCATTAATAAAACAAACAATTACAGATGCTGGCGAGGATGTGGAGGAAAAGGAACGCTTCTACACCGCTGGTGGGAATGCAGACTAGTGCAACCTCTTTGAAAGACAGTGTGGTGATTTCTGAAAGAACTAGAAATTGGCCTTCCATATGACCCAGCAATTCCCCTATTGGGAATATACCTGGAAGAACTCAAATCATTCTATGACAAAGATACCTGCACACGTATGTTTGTTGCAGCTCTATTCACAATAGCAAAAACATAGAACCAACCGTGTTGCCCATCGAAAGCTGGACTGCATAAAAAAAAAAATGTGGTATATATACACAATGGAATATTATGCAGCCATAAAGAAGAAAAAATATATGGACTTTGGCATCTTTTTAACCTCTATAAAATCTGTAATGATGTGGTCACTTTCAATCCTTATATTGGTAATTCTTTTCTTCTTTATTTTTTTCTTGATCTTTCCTGATATAGATCTATCAATTTTACTTGTATTTTCAGAAACCAAGTTTTTAGTGATCATCTTTATTATTTGTCTGCTTTGTATTTCATTATTTTCTTTATTCTATTTACTTTAGGTTTAATTTACTCTTTTTAAAATTTCTTAACATGGAACCTTAGATCACTGATTTAAGAACTTCTTCTTAGCCGGGCTCGGTGGCTCAGCCTGTAATCCCGCACTTTTGGGAGGCTGAGGTGAGTGATTGCCTGAGCCCGCGGGTTCGAGACCCGCCTGGGCAGGCGAGACCTCATCTCTACAATAAAATCAAAAAATTAGCCGGGCGTGGTAGCGCGCCCGTAATTCCGGCAACTCAGAAGGCTGAGGCAGAAGGATCGCTGGAGCTGCGGTGGCCGGGAGCAGCCACTGCACTCCAGTCTGGGCAGCAGAGTGAGACTCCAACTCAAAAAAAAAAAAAAAAAGAACTTCTTATTGTAATACAAGCATTTTAATGCTATACACTTACCTCTAAACACCACTTTAGCTGCATCCTACAAATTTTTGATATGTTGTGTTTTTATTGAATTTAAAATGTTTTAATTTTCCATATGATTTCTTCTTTGACCCTGTATTATTTCAAAATATATTGTATGTATTCAAAATATTTGAGGATGTTTCTAGTTTAACTCTTTTGTGATTAGAAAATATACTTTGTATGCTTTTAATATTTTTATATTCAGTGAACCTTTCTACATGGTATCAGAATATAGTTTTTCCTGATAAATATTCTGTGTGCCCTTGACAAAAATGTGTGTTCTTCCTAAGTGGAGTGGAGTGTTTGATCATCGTTAATTAGAGCACATTGAAAGTGGATTCAGGTTTCATTTATCCTTGCTGATTTTCAGACTACTTGTTCTCTTGTAAGAGAGAAATGTGGAAATTTCCAGCTATAATTATGGATTTATCTATTTCTCTTTTCAGTTCTATCTGCTAATGCTCCTTTTGCTCCAGGTGCTTAACATTTTATAATCAATACATACACATTTAGCATTATTACATCTTCTTAGTGAATTGACTCCTTTGTCATTATGAAATGTCCATCATTACCCATAGTCACATTTCTTTGTTCTGATGTTCGTTTTTTATAATATTAATATAGCAACTCCAGCTTTCTTTTGATGAGTGAGTACTTAATGTATCGGTTTAATCCTTTTACTTTTTAGGCTAAGTAGATTTCTTTTTTCTATATATACATGCTTTATTTTAAAGATGTGGAGTATAGTTCAGGATTAGGTATACAAGTGGACATCATACAAGTAAAATTTGGGCCTCCCTTTGTTCTCTACTTTGACTGGCTTGAGATCAGGTATCCTTATTGATGTTATATCCCCCTCCTATTGATGCTGTATCCCAACCCCAGTCATACCCCACTACTGCCATTCCTTTTCTTATAGTATTAAGGTAAACATTTGGTCTTATGAGTGAGAACATGCAGTATTCTGTCCTTTGTTTCTGTGACAGATCAGAGTATTAGAGACTCAATCCATCCAACTTGCTGTGTAGTCCATATGTATATCCTTCTTTATGGCTGTGTAATATTCCATTGTGTATATGCACCACATTTAAAAAAATCCAGTCCAGTTTCAATGGACAGCATGGTTGGTTCCATTTTTCTGCTATTGTGAATATTGCTGTAATAAACTTTAATTTATCTGTGTATGTTCCCAATAGGGGGGTCATGGGGTCATATGTAAGGTCAATTCTTAGTTCTGTTAGAAATCACCACACTGCTTTCCACTGAGGATGAACTAGTTTGCATTCCCACCAACAGTGTAGAAGCTGGTGGGAATGCATCCTAGCCAGCATCTGTTCTTGTTTGTTTTGTTAATGATGGCCATTCTTACTGGGGTTATAGGTGTTATCCCAATGTGGATTTGATTTGCATTTCTCTGATGATTAGTGAAGTTGCACTTTTTCATGTGTCTATTGGCTGCCCGTATATCTTCTTTTGAGAAGTATCTATTTATGTCTTTTGTCCACTTTTTAATGGGACTTTTTTTTTTTTTCCTTTTGGTACGTTTGAGTTCCTTGTAGATTCTGGATGTTAGGCCTGTGTCAGCTATACAGTTGGCAAATATTTTTTCCCATTCTGTGTGGGATATATTCTGCTCTCTTAATTGTTTATTTTGCTTTGCAGAAGCTTTTCAGTTTCATGAGGTCCTATTTGTCTACCTTATTTCTTATGGCATGGATATCTGGGGTTTTGATCAGGAATTCGTTGCCTACTCAGATTTCTCTGAGGGTGTCTCCCGCATTTTCTAAGATTCTTGTAGTTTGAGGTTTTCCATTTAGGTCTTTGATTCCTTTAGAGAAGATTTCTTGTGGACACCATAAAATTGGGTCTTGCTTTCTCAAAATAGCGTCTGACAATCTTAACCATTTTAGTGAGATTCTTAAATAACACATATCAAATAAATTATCAATTTATTAAGTTTAAGTCATAGTTTACTATAGTGCGTCTGTCTCATCTATTCTTTGTTCTCTTTTCTTTTGCCTGCCTTTTTTAGATAATTGAATGTGCTTTTATATTGCATTTTGTCTTCACAATTTATTAGTTATACCTCTGATATTTTTAGTACTTGTCTATACATGTTTAATTCCTACAGTTTATTTTCAAATAATATTATGCCACTTCACTTATAATACAATATGTTTACAATAGTATTCATCTATTTCCCTCTTTAATCTTTCATGATATTGTTGCTATACTTCTTATTTGTGTTGTAACATCCAAAATACATCATTTTTCACAACAATTATCTTTAGCTTATTGAAAAATATATTTTACATGTATTAATATATTTGCTGTTTTCACTGCATTTCACCTTTTGTACCAATTATGATTTTCATTTTTATTTTGTCCTAAGAACTTCCTTAGGAATTTATATTGGTTGCAAGTATAATTCAAGTCTTATGCATCCTCAGCTTTTATTTGTCTGAAAAGCCTTTATTAAAGTTTCATGTCAGTCTTGATTTCTGTTTCTAAATGGAAGAAATTAAAGAACAGTGTAAAAGATAAGGACAATAGTTGCAAAGCCTAAAACTGTTTTAACTTTAGAATAAACAGACAGCAGCCTCGAAATAACAATATTTAAGAGTTGTAAGTAGATAACTTTCAGATTTAAAAAATCTAATAAGTATGTCACTAGCCATTAGAGAAATGAAAACTTTAACTATAATATTTTTACAATTTTTAGGCCAAAGAAAATCAAAATATTGGAGAGTAATATCATGTGTTGACAGGAAAGAAAAAACACAGGAATCTTCATGAGCAGTAGAGATGTGTAGACTGTGGTGTGAAGACAGTTGCAGGCATTCTAAAGAACCACTGGACATTATTTATTCATATTAATTATATGTATAACTTATGGTCAAGTAATTCTGCTCTGGGTTTACGGAAAAGAAATAAAGAGTCTCCTTGAGTCCTCAAAGTCTCTAGTCATTCAACTCCACAAAGAGACAGTGGGGACAGCCATTGTATTATTCACTGAAGTGGTGAGCTGTTAGAGATGAGTCAGGTACCCATTATCAGGAGAGTGAACATAGTAAGAAGCCTTCTACAGCCAGTTAAAGCAACAGATAGTCCACACAACAACTCAGATCGATCTTAAAAACAGAACTGCAAAAGAAAAAAAATTAAGAAACAAACTAAGATCTGTAACATAATACCATTTACATAAATTAAGCTAGGCTTTGTGGCTCTGCCTGTAATCCCAGCACTTTGGGAGGCCGAGGCGAGTGAATTGTCTGAGCCCACGGGTTCAAAACCAATCCCGTCAACTTGGCGAGACCTCATCTCTAAGGTAGGTAGGTAGATAGATGGATAAGATAGATTTAGATAGATAGATAGATTAGATAGATAGATAGATAGATAGATAGATAGATAGATAGATAGATAGATAGACAGACCAGGTGTGGTAGTGTGCACCTGTAGTTCTGGCTACTTGGAAGGCTGAGGCAGAAGGATCACCAGACCCAGCAGGTCGATGCTGGGGTGACCGTGAGCGTGCTACTGCACTCCAGCCTGGACGATAGAGTGAGACTCCAACTCAAAAAAACATGAAACTAAATTTAAACATATGTATACAAGTTTTACTCTTCTCATTTCATTATGAGAACAACTGAGTTTCTTCTGTAAAGCAAAGAAATAGGTAAATAGATATTCTTTAAATGAGTAGTATCCATATCCCAAATGTTTTCTTCTTGCAGATGTTGATGAATGCCAGGCTATTCCAGGGATATGCCAGGGAGGAAACTGCATCAACACAGTGGGCTCTTTTGAGTGTAGATGCCCTGCTGGTCACAAGCAGAGTGAAACTACTCAGAAATGTGAAGGTGAGTGTCTCTACTTTGGGAAACAAGCGTAACTGTTGACTGTGAATCTAAGAAAAACTTTACTTCTGAAATTTTGAAGACTACTGAACATAATTATAATTCTCTATTTTAATAAAAGTTTAGATATAACCCTAGAGTAGTTTTGTATTGATTTGTGTATTATAGCCTCAATAGGTTTGCTTTGGAAAGAACCAATGAGCACTTTGTATTTAGTTTGTTATTTCAGTTGCTATGTTGTAATGAGAATGAAAGTAATCCACCTACTTATACTTCTCCTTAATAAAGTAGTTTCCTATTTCAGTTATAAAATTAGATCAAAATTTAAAATAAGGTGGAGATAAAGAAATCCAAGTAAAATATAGTACTATGTATAAAATAATGCATTAGTAGTTGGTAGCATGTTATATATTATAAAGTAAAATATTTTGATGGCTATACTGATTGTTGTTGCTGAAGTAGCTACTGCATTTTTGAAAAAGCATAACTGAGTCAGGAAGGATTTGGAAATTACCACCACAAATGTCCTTTAAAAGGATATCTTGCTTATATAAAGATATCCAAAAAACTAACTTTTCTGGAATATTAAATATGAATTGTGGTTTTGAAATATAAGCATTCCTCAAATAAAACAAATTTACTTGTTATATTTATCTATGATCAAAACTTTTATTATTATAAAATTCGAGAAGCTTTTAAGTACATGTAGTCTCAGTGATCATGGATATTTAGACTATGTTTTGATGCTTATAGCAGTTTTGAAATTTAATGTTTAGCTTTTAAGTTATTATATTATTTAAATAAATCTATTTCATCTAAAGTAGTTTTCTAATGGCAATAAATCATAACTGTTTCATTTTGTGTGTTATAGTGTTATAAACTCAAATTAAGTCATTTGTTCTTTCCCCTTGTAAAAGGCAGTATTTTGGGTTATTTTTTGTTACTTAGTTGTTAATAGTTGCATCCCTTAATGTAAAACATAAAATTGGAAGAGGCAAAATTTAAAGTTTAATTATTGAAGGCAAACAGCAATATGAATGATAATATTAGATAAGAGGTAGGGTGTGGAAGCATATGCTATTGTTTCTCCATCAGAAACCATAATCTCAGAAATTCATGGGACATGTATCATCATATTTTCCATTTGCCCTAGTTCATTCATAGTCAGTTCTAAATAATCTTTATAGTTTTATACATGTAACATTATTGCAAGTTAATTTCATACTCCCTTTAAAAAGAAGGTAATAAAATGTAGTTGATGATTTTAAGGACCAAATAAATTATTTGTGAAACTATATGTAAGAATGTCCAAGTATCTTATGCTACTTAAATACCATGTTGATAATCAAAGTCTGCCTATAGTGGAAAGGTTGAAAACAGTACTTGGAAGATGGGAAAAATTATCTGAATTGCCTGAATGAGTACAGGAATTGGACCAGAGGTCCAGGTATCTGCAGAAATTTGGGGTTATGCTGTTCTTTCTTTGCTACTTTTTGTATTCTTTCTCTTGACTTTTTTTGAGTTAATTCTGTTGCTTAAACTTTTGTCACTTATTTTTGCTTTTTACTCTTGGAAAAATATCCAAAATAGAGTACTTGGGAACAAAGACAGTATTTGATTATAAGTGAGAAGGCACAGCCACTGACTGATTATAGTGGTTGTGACATTTCTATTAAACATCAAACAATGTATTTCTTCTTAGTGAAAAATGGAATGAGGCTTTTCTACATTACATTTCCTCAAAACAACATTCAGAGCCAAGCTTGAGACTGGAGAAAGACAGTACAACTCTTTATTCACCACTTGTCTCTGTTCTTTACGAAAGGGAGCTATTGACATCATGTAGGCACCACCCAGAGCCCTGAGTCCAGTTGTGTCTTTCCTTACTTCCTGCTCAGGCAGCCAAATCTATTTAACCATTGCCCAGAAGGAATTATGTAATTTAATATTTGGGATTGGTGGGCAATAGCAGAACTGGAAGAGGTGGTGATCAGAACTTGAAATCTGAAGGTTTTATGAAGCCTCTACTTGGGTGTAAGTCATATTTATTTAGATATATCTTGAAAGTGGATATCATCCATTTTCTTTGGGTAATAATATTTATGTAGATGAGCAAGTAGTTTTATTTATATGACATTATTTAAAGTAATGGTTAGCATAATCTGTCTGGAAAAACTGTAAACTGTTGCTACACTTAGTGACAGGTGTTGAATTGTAGTCAGTTTAGGTGAGGTAGTGCCTATAAAAATATTGCCGTAAGTATAATGTTGCTGTAAATAAAAATATAAACATAGATAAGCCATTTTACTTTCTTATGTGGATTACAATGTGAATATAACATATACCAGTATTGGCAGATTAATTTTAAGGTGAAAGTTTTCTTATTTTCACAGAATCACATTTCATATTTCTGTTCATACAACAATGAAATTCTCTAAAGAAACTTTTTTCAGTCTTTAAGTTACTGAATATGTTCAGAAATAAAAAAGTTAACTCCAACATTTTGGTCTGAGTGATTCGGAAAATGGTGGTATCCTTACTAAGAAACTTTAGTTAGCTTATAATTTTTAATATAATTTAAAAAAAAATTTAAATTGTAATACAGATATTTTGCATGTGTACTTGTTTGTTGACTGTCTCACTCCAGCACTTGAATAAGAGCCTTGAGGACAGAGACTCTGACTTGTTTTGTGCCTAGAGCCTAGAACAGTTTCTGGTACATAGTAGGCTCCTAGCAAATATATGTTGATTAGTTAGTTGGGAGTGGGATGTATAATAAGCTAGTTTATTTGACTTGGGTTGAATGTCCAAAAAGAAGGTAAAATGTGGACCCAAGTTAAAATTGTATTTGAAAAGGGTCTGCTGGTCTTCATCAAGATAATATTCCTTCATCTGGCTGTTTTTCATTTTCTTAGTAATTGAATTTTGCTCTGGTTGCCATTGAGAGACCAAGAGCATACACATTAAATGGAGTTTGGTGTTTTTATATCTTCTGTATCATTGCCCCTCTTTGGTCACCTACAGGTAATGCTTCTAACGTCAGGGACCTTTGCTTTCTATCTAACAGATAGAAATGTCTTCTGCTCATTCATTAGGATGTCTCCGTAACAGAAATAGTATTCTGAAAGGCTACTTCTAGCAAAAAATTTAGTTTGAGCATATATAGTCCATACTAAGATTTTTTTTAATGTTGGGGGCAGCATTCATATTCTAATTTAACACTTGAATATATCCCTCAATATCTGTCATGCAAACTTATTATATTATTGGTCTGGTAGATTTGTCTATAACTCTTTTTTCCCTCATGTTCAAATATAGACTACTGCTTAAGCTGTAAATACATGTTTTCTTTCCCTCTTTTCCCTTCTTCTCCTCACACCATCTTCCTGTTTTCTGTCTCCTCCCATCTCCCTCTCCTTCCTCTCTCTCTCTTCCTCCCTCCCTCCCTCCCTCTTTCTCTGTGTGTGTGTGTATATTGTGTGTGTGTGTGTGTGTGTGTGTGTGTGTGTGTGTGTGTGGAGAGAGAGAGAGAGAGAGAGAGAGAGAGAGAGAGAGAGAGAGAGAGAGAGAGATGGAGAGTCTGTTGTTTTTCCTTTGGTCAGCTAAGGTCCTGCATTTCATAAAACCTCTCATGATGCCCACTGAACTCCTGTCTTATTTCTTCTGGGCCAGTTTGGTTCCAAAATCTAATTTTCTAATTTTGTCATACAGTAGATAAAATGATTCTTTGATGAAGTAAACTGTTTCTTCACATTCAAAGAGAAAGTTGTTTCAGTTACTGACTCCATACAAACATCCATTGATCTAAACGTCCATTTAATTTAAGTAAAGAAGGGAAGAAGAACACATCAATATAATGTGAAATGGCACATCAGAAGACAGCTCAGCATTTTTCATTTTGCAAAATGAAATATTTAAATTTGAATTTCATTTCACAAGTAGATGCCAGGTGTCCTTGCATGATCTCCCCTTCCAGACTATACCTTCCTTAACATTCCTTGAGCTGGTTATTCTTTCTTGGCTTTCATGGGAGGCAGGAAAAGAGCATCATTGTATTAGAAGGTTTTCCTTCAATGGCTCTTTATGTGTTGAAGAGTTGTTAGAGATTTGTTCTGAAGAATTTTCAGCTTTGTTCCATTAACACAACATTTTGCTGTTTGAGATTTGTAGCAACAAATATATTTATTTATGCTCATGAAACTCATAAAACTTGTTGGCACAGTCTCCTTTGCTGCTTTTCCAACTCTGCTTTAATAAACCATGGAAAATAATCTTTCTATACTGAACTGAAAAGTACTTGCTATTACATTACAAAAAGTATGTTAATTTTAAAATAAAAAATAAATTGTTAACTTTCTCTAGGGGAAAACTACACATTAAAATGGAGAGTGATATAAGGGGATTGGAAACAGCTAAGACTTTTTAGGTCATATATTTGTGAACCATGAAAATGATAATCATTTAAATCTTTTAAAAAGAAACTTATTATAGTTAAAACATACACATTCTCTCTCTCCCGAATAAGAAAGCCAAGGCTGCTCAACTCAAAGCTACTTTCTGCCTCCAAGACAACTAATTCCTTGGTCACTTATCACATTGTATTTTAACTATTTTTCTTGCCCGACTCTGCCAGCAGACTATATGTACCTTAATAACATATTAATAGGAGCTGATATTAACTGAGCACTTAATTGTATTCTAGACAATACTTGAACCTCTTTATACGGGTTATCTCATTAAATCAACACAACAGATCGGTGAAGTTGGTTGCTATCGTTATCCTACTTTACAGATGCAAAAACTGAGGCACAGAAAGGTCAAGTAACTTTCTCAAGGTTATATAGGTAAGAAACAGAGGAGCCAGAATTCTAACCTGCTAGATTCACTCCAGAGCTTTTGTTCTTAGCCAGTGCTACTCAGCAAACAAAGGTGCATGACCAGACAGCACACATCCCAGCCCAGGACTGCACTGATGGGAAACTGTAGACAGCAGTAACAATAGGAGTGTGATTCTCCCTTTACCCATTGAATTTTGTGGCAGTACCCTGAGATATCTAGCAAGGCCAGAATTAGCCAGTGCAGTGATTCTGGCACTAACTGCAGAGATTGTCAACAGCATGATTGGAAAAGGCATTGTCTCTCTGCCCTGATATAATAAAGGCTGAAAATATACAGAACCTTGACCTTCAGTCCTGTTTCTTCAATTCAGCCTTCGTGGGTGGGATAACTTTCCCTTTGTATTGTCAGGGATTACAGATGTACGACCTGGCAGTTCACTGGTTCTAACCCAGATCTGCCCTCTACCCAGACTGATCAATGTAAGCACTTAGTTGTAGCCGGTTTCCATGGAGCTTTTTGAGAGGTTAGCCTGCAAGGCCTAATTCTTGATAAAGTAAACTTTTCTCTCTGAAGTATTCTCTGCTGCTTCTCCAGCTGATGTATTAGATATTCAGTTAATGGATTTTTGTTATATTTTCTGTTCACTCAGTTGAAATTAAAATGTATTCTGTACCACTGTGACTTTAGAATTGTGCTTGCAGGTCTAGGAAAACAGGAGTAATGGTAAGGAAGTGGAACTAAACTAATTCCATCTTTGTTTATAGAAGGGAGTCAATAGCAATAGTCTAAAGAAATGGTTTTAAAATCGTCAAGTGTACTTTACCATGCCTGTGGAAAAATAGAAGCAAATGTTTTTGTTTAAAAGAAGACCAGAGAGTCAGCCATTCTAGCTATTAAAACATGTTAAAATGCTGAAATATTTAAATTACCATGGTACTAGCATATAAATAGCACAATGAAACATATAAGTAGTTCCAGTAAAATAACTCAAATATATGTCATTTAAGTCAGTAGGAAAAAGATTGAGTGTAAATGATGCTGAGATGACAGGGTATTGTTTGGAAAAATAAATTTGAGTTTATATGTCACATAGTATACAGAGATAAATCTTAAATGAGTTAAAGATATAAATATTAACAAAAGAAACTGGTTTTTAAAATAATCAGGATAATTTTTGTACAGTCATAGATAGGAGAAAGCATGTTTCAGTGTGTTGCCCACCTGAAAGCTATAGAGGAATAGACTTGAATCGAGCTACATGAAACAAAATAAATTGCATGACAATAAAAAAAACCAATTACAGCCAAGCTCGGAGGCTCAGCCTGTAATCCCGTGCCTTTGGGAAGCTGAGGCGAGTGGATTGCCTGAGCCCGCCGGTTCGAGACCCGCCAGGGCACCAAGATCTCATCTCTACAATAAATCAAAAAATCACCGGGCGTGGTAGCGCATTCCTGTAATTATGGCTACTTGGAAGGCTGAGGCGGAAGGATCGCTGGAGCCCAGCAGGTGGAGGCTGCGGTGGCCGGGAGCGGCCACTGCACTCCAGTCTGGGTGACCGAGTGAGACTCCAACTCAAAAAAAAAAAAAAAACAGTTACTAGAAAGAACAAAAGATGAATATGAAACTGGGAAAAACATTTGCAACTCATAACATAGATAAAGACACATTTTTCTAATATGTAAGGAGATTCTACAAATCATTATGAAAACATCCAATAAAAATGATCAAAGTTATGAACTGACTATTGACAGCAAAGGGAAATATTAGTGACTAAAAATATGTTTATCCTTACTTAGGATAAGAAAGTGCAAAATAAAACTGAGTTTTTTGGGGTTTTTTAACCTGTAAAATTTAATAAAATAAAAATACTAATGGCAAACTGTATTGGTAAGGATGTTGGAGAATAGACACTCTCATAAATTCCTAATAAGAGTATAAAATTTCTCCGTAAGGAGGATAACTTAGAAATACCTATCAAAATTACAAATGCATTTACCATTTAATCTGTCAATTTTAATTCTAAGAAGTTATCCTATCTATACTCATGATCAAGAAGTGATGAGATTGATAAGGTTATTCTTTCTGTCTTTTTTATAATAGCAAAATATAGTAAGCGACATAGCCAGGATAGTAGACTGATTAAATTATAAAACATGCACATAGTAGAAAAGTGTCCTTAAAAAGATTGTGGACGCTATATCACCATGCTTATGTTTAAGGTATATTTGCTGTATGACAAAAGCAAATAGTAAAACACTTTCATTAAAAAAGTGTGTGTGAGCCGGGCTCCGTGGCTCAGCCTGTAATCCCGTGCCTTTGGGAGGCTGAGGTGAGTGGATTGCCTGAGCCCACGGGTTTGAGACCCGCCTGGGCAGCGAGACCTCATCTCTACAATAAATAAAAAAATCAGCCAGGCATGGTAGCACACGCCTGTAGTTCCAGCTACTTGGAAGGCTGAGGTGGAAGGATCGCTGGAGCCCAGCAGGTCGAGGCTGCGGTGGCCGGGAGCGGCCACTGCACTCCAGTCTGGGTGATAGAGTGAGACTCCAACTCAAAAACAAAAAACAAAAAGTGTGTGTGTTTTCTTGTTTATGCATAAAACATGTCCATGGAAGGACTAGAATATCGTTGTCATTGGATCTCCTCAGGGGTGAAAATTGGCTGGCTTGAAAAAGAAATGGAACAGAGATTTCACATTGAGTGGCCTAAGTCTTTGACTTTGAACTACGTGAATGTACTACCCATATAAAAAATTAAAAACAAAAACTAGGTACAGGGAGAATGAGGAGAACCATTTATTTGTCACTTTTTGGTTAAGCTCTGAACGAATTCCTGCCTAGAACTCTTGTCTCCCTCGTGGTAAGTCTGGAAAAGTGCATACAAACCTGTTAGAGCCTCTGTGATAGGGCGTTGCAACCTTTATCCCCTAGAACACGAAGTGCATCCATGGCATATTACACGCTGTCAAGCAGACAATATACGCTCTTCTCATGCTTATCAAATATGGAATGCAAATATGGCATCTGAGCAGAATTTTATTTAATCGTAAACAATTACTTTTATAAATCATTGGAAGTTTAAGAGTGCCAAATGAAATGTGTTTGACATTAATGTCCCTCTCATTAATTACTCTCAAGAGAAAAACTTCATTAAAATATATTTAGTAAGCCGGGCTCGGTGGCTCAGCCTGTAATCCCGCGCCTTTGGGAGGCTGAGGGGAGTGGATTGCCTGAGCCCACGGGTTCGAGACCCGCCTGGGCAGCGAGACCTCATCTCTACAATAAATAAAAAAATCAGCCGGGCGTGGTAGCGCATGCCTGTAATTCCAGCTACTCGGAAGGCTGAGGCGGAAGGATCGCCGGAGCCCAGCAGGTCGAGGCTGTGGTGGCCGGGAGCGGCCACTGCACTCCAGTGTGGGCGACCGAGTGAGACTCCAACTCAAAAAAAAAAATAAAATAGAATAAAATAATAAAATATATTTAGTGACTTGAAGTAGAAGTAAATTAGACATTAAATGACAGATCAAAGATGATAATTACAATGAAGATGATTATATTTTGCTTTTCGAAAAAATACAAGTAATATTTTAAAAAGTGCATGCAGTAATCATATTGTGAAGAAAAAGTTGTTCTTAAATCGTCTTTAGACAAATAGCTAGTAAAATTTAGTCGCCAACTGCAGATGAGCTACATGACCTACTGAAGTTAGTACTTTAAAAACAGAAAAACAGAGAATGATTTCTTTTTCTACTTTATGATGTTTTAATTTATTTCAGTATTTCTTCTTTCTATCTATCCATCCGTCTATCTATCTATCTACCTACCTATCTATCGTACTTTCTCTATAGTGCTCCCCACCTCAGGTACATATAAAATTACATTAATCATAATACTTTATTTGTGACAGAATCTTATTATTGTTGACCTACATCCTGCTTTTGTTTAGTTATTTTAAGTAATATAAGCATTCATGAAACCACCAAAAACAAAAGCTGGAACCATGACAATAACCCACATCTACCTATGGTGCTATCTCACCCCTTATTTGACTTACTTACATCACTTTATATAGGGATTCCACATTTTTAAATAGTTTTATTACAACTATAGATATTCCATTTTGTCATCATTGTTGCAGTTTTTTAAACTTTATGAAAAAGTTTTAATGCTGTTTGGAACTCACTTTTTTCACTTCATCTTGTAATGCTATGCTTCATCTATAAATTGTATGTTACTCTAGCTCATTCATTAGAATAGGATTTAATAATACATTATGTGGCTGTATCATAGTGTGTTCGTCCATGCTCCCACTGATGGGCATTTATTTCCTGATTTTTTTCTGTTGTGAATAGTAGTCAGCATATCATCAGCCATATATTACCCTGTGCAGTGTTGTACCAGGTATTTCCTTCAAGGGAGAGCCCACTGTTACCACTGTTACATTTACCTTTGTTTGGCATATACAGAGCTACAATCTGGATCCAAGGTCATTTTGGTTTTCCAAAGGGATATTTATCCACTTTTGATCCCTTCATTGCCGAAAGGTGACTCATTCACATTTCTATCATGAGAGACCTCTTTGTAAACCACTTAGGTCACAACAACACTAGCATGGTAGAGCCTTGTTTTGGCTCACTCTTGCTTGGTCCCTGTATGGAGAAAAAAAGAGCTCGATATTCCCTGCAGTTGGGGAACTCTCACCTCATCCAGGCCTGTGTGTTGCTCAGTCCTCCCTCCAGTTTGGTGGACTGCTAAGGGATTCTATCCTGGCTCAAAAGGCTAACTTGATCTTCTGGATTAATCTTTATGTTTTTTCCATGAGGCACAGAGCTCATTATTCAGAGTAAGAAATCTTACAGGAGAAGCAAAGATAACGCAAATGTTTTCATATCTTTTCATAGCTCCCCTCCCCCCACTTTTCCCTAAATTGAGCTACTGGCTTTGAGAATCAAAGCTGTTTTAACTTGCCATATTTTCCTGTATGGTGCTAAGCAAAAATTACTTCTATAAGGTGACTGTTTTATTCTCTTTCCATATAAAATAGACAGTTACTTGTAATTAGATTAATTGACAGTAAAAGTTCTTTGCACTAATAGGAATCTGCTTTTCTAACGCATTAATTTATGTTGGGAGGCAGAGCGTTGAGTAGCTTATGAATTTTATGCAAATTCATTCGGATAATGTGTATTAAGAATTAAAATCAAAAATGAAAATCTGAAGCATTTATGATTTTATAAACCATTTAGCAAGGACATACTAGCCGTGGTGTTTTTAGACTGACTTTAAGAATCTCCCTCTGTGCCTCATAAATAGAAGTGTCACATCCAAGAAAGTGAGACCAGTGGGGAAAAGTGATAGGAATTCTAGAGGGGCAGCCAAACAGCAGCCCAGAGTTGACAAAGAAGGCAAAAAATCTTATCGCCTCCTAGAATATTTACCAGAAGTTACATATAAGCTCTTTTATCTCCCCACAAAAGGTTTCCACTAGTAACACACGTGTGTTAAGCAATTTGGACAGCACCTTGACAGTATTAGTCAACTAACAGCAATATTTCATGGGTACTGAAGTGACATCATTTCCTTAATTTAAACCTAAACAAAAGTTAATATGGAAAGTTGAACACATTGTTTTCTGTGAAAGCCTAGACAAGAAAGAGTTCTTTAATTGAGACACAATGGGTAAAATCATAGTTACAAACATGAAGTCTGAAAAAATATATATTCCACAAGAGCAAGAAAATTATTCATCAAAAGATCATCCATAGCATGTGGAGAAAGGATTTGATACAGATTGTAAATCTAGATCAAAACTGGAAAATTCAGATCTCATTTTAACTGTCTTTTATAACAAGTTTATTTTCAAATGTTTTTATCCCGATAAAAATAGGAAAATTATAGGGAGAAATGGCAATTTAAGTTTTCAGTGAAATTCAGAAAATAAGAGTGGGGAGGAAAGAGAGTATACTGGCCAGTTTGGGATTCATATGTCAGGATCTGTGCTCCAACTGCACGCTGTAAAAACTGTCATCTCGAGCAAATCAATGCCTGCAACTTTACAATGGGACTAATAATGGTCTTTTCTGTTTAAGGTTTTTATGCATAATATATAAGATAAAATATTTGGCACTTGGGATCTTTGTAAAGACAGTACATGTTAACACAAACCAATTGTAATAGAGTTCTGATATCATTTCAGTTACAACTTTTAGTACAGTTTCCGATATGTAAGCTCTTTTAAAAGCTAACAAAAAGATCAAAATAACAAAATTGATCTACTGGAGCATATATACGCCTAGTCTGATGGAAATATTCACAGGCAATGAAATGGCCCCAAATCCATCATGATGATGAGGGAATGTGGAGTGAGAGATTTAAGATTATCCATTAATTCCTGTTTTACTCCCCTGTCTCAGATCCACCAAAAGTACAGCAATGGACGTTTGACACCCAGAGGACTTGATTTATTTAGCATAAGACAGTGGTCAGGAAATTTCACTTTGGTGGATTCAAGAAGATTTTCCCAAATGTTAGGAATCAATGTTGTTTCCCCTGTGCCATTGCATGTTTAAATTCTTTTTTAAATACATGAATAAAAACATGGTAAAGTAATTCACATTCTTACAGTTCAGTTTCTGCTGAAGATCACTGGAAACATTGAGAGCCTCCAGACATCTTTCTTAGAGACATAACATTAGGTGTGTGTTAATGATAGAAAAAACCTATTCTACCCTGGAATGAAAGGCTCAGATGAACGGTTTGAACTTTGCTATTAGGGAAAAAAATCATGAACTGAAATGTACTTCCACTTTGCTTACTAAATAATTGCTCACTAAATTTTAATTTTGCTTAATACATAATTGCTGTTTCATAGTAGAATTGAAAAAAAACCAATAATGTAGTCCAAAATAAATTGCTTGTTTTTCAGTATTCATATATATGGTTTTTGTTGACCAAAAAAGAAAGAAGGGTGAGGAGGAGAGGAAGAAGACAGAGACAGAAACTATGTCACAAATTACCATGGCTCATTGCCTACTCTAAAGAAATATCCTGCTGTAGGCAAGTAAAAATGTAGCAAAACGTGAAATATAATTCCAAGATTCAGGACTGCATTACTTACCAGTGCTGTCACTTGCTGGCCGTGTGTGCATATGTGTGTCTGTGTGTGCATTTTAATTCACAACTAGGAATTGAAAAATGTGTGAAGGACTGTAGAAAATATTTATGGGCAACTAATTTATTTTCTATGCATCTTTAGGATTATACTATGGCAATGATATGTTGCTTGAATTATCTTTCTCTCTTAGTCTCAGGCTAAGGATCTCTCCTTATCTTAATGCAGTCTTTTCATATTTTGGTATAAAGTGTTTCTCATTCATTCTTTGCCTTTACTCGATTTTTGTTCACATTATTATTATTATTATTATTATTATTATTTTGTGTCGGCATCTCACTCTGTTGTTCAGGCTGGAGTGCAGTCGCACGCACACAGCTATCACAGTCTTGACTTTCTGGGTTCAGGAGGTCATTCTGCCTCAGCCTTCCAAATAGCTGGAACTACAAGCCACCACATCTGGCTAATTTTTGATTTTTTGTAGAGATGAGGTCTCACCAAGTTGCCCGGGATAGTCTCAAACCCCTAGGCTCAGGCAGTCCTCTCACCTCCACCTCCCAAAGTGCTGGGATTACAGGTGTGAGCCACCACGCCCAGTCTAGTTATATCTTAAGGATGATGTGATATGAAATATTTTGAAAATTTTAGCTATAGTCGCCTGCTATATTGGTCACAAATTTAGGTCATTGGTTTCTCCGTGTGCTTGTAGTTGTTTTACTTACTTCCAGAAGATAGCTTTTTAAATAGCTTTTATTTCAGAAGACACAAAATCAAATACATAAATTTATAGTACAATAAATTTTATTGTAATGTCATACGGATATTCAATTCATTACTATGTTTTTATGTAAGATTTGGTTTTCCTAGATGGCTGTGGTTTCATATTTTACATGTTAGTGTGTCTTTTTCAATTTAATTATGAAAACTATTTGAGGTATACTTTTGTCCCAATCTAGTAGCAGCACACAGTGGACAAATGAAGGGCTAGGTTGCAGGTTTATGTTGTCTAACCTAGCTAAAATTCTGGTGATTGGCAGAAGAGAATCTGTGCAATATTTTCCATTAGCTGTATGCTATCATATTAAATTTAGTGAGGCTTGATCTAACTAACTAGAACTGATGCTAATCTGAAGCATAAACATATTTTTCAGCTATAGGTTTCATCTTCCAAATTCTTGGAAATGCTACGAGGCCTTTGTGACTATAAATCAAAACTTCTCAACTCCCGTTAGTGATAGCATACCACAATAGTTCTGTCATATAGTAGTAAAACAGCTTTTTGTTTTGTTCATATCTATATTAAGGATTATAGTAAAGACCTCTTATGTAAAAAAATCAGTATTAAGTATTGATGGTGTTGGTGGTTGTTTTGTTTTTTAAAGGCTTGTGAAAGAGAAGATCATAAAAATTATATATCCCTTAGTGTTTCAGTTTAACTTAAAACTTGTATGTTGATCCTTATTTTTCAGTCCTCTGATAGAGGAAGCAAGTCTTCTTTTAGAGAGTGATTTCCCAAATAATATCCTGACCTGTCATTGTTGCATAAACTTCGTCTAAATGCTGTGATTTCTATTTTCATTTCTTTACATTGGAGCAAACTCCTGAAAACCTTTGTTAGACACCCTAGGTGAAGAGCCTTTCTAAATCTAGATCAGCAAACTTTTTCTACAAAGAACCAGATAATAAATATTTTAGACGTTGTAGGTCATCTTGTCTTTAACACAAATACACAACTTTGCCGCTGTCATGAAAAATCAGCAATAGACAATACAAATGAATGTGAGACTGTGTTGCAGTAAAATTCTATGGAAAAAAAAAAGGCAATGGGCTATAGTTTGCCAACCCCTGTTCTTTATTTTCCTATTCTTAACCTGTATTTCAAATGGTCTCAGTTCTACTTCATTCCATAGGTATTTTCTTAGTGAATTTTTAGGTGGTCCATGGACAAACAAGTTTTATTTTACTAGTTATAATCTTCTTAAAATTTTATAAGAAAAAATATCCATTGCATCAAAATTTGTGTTTATGAATGCTCTTCCTGAAAATATTATTGATTAGAATAAAGTTCATATTATAACAAAATTTTATTACAAAAATTTGTATAAAATGAATATATGAACAGAAATATATTAAGTAAGACATAGTATAGGGGATTCGAGGATATAGATAGCAATAGGTATGGAGGTGTGGTTCTTAAATGACTGGAATTTGAGAAATGGCAGTGTAATATTTATAATTTAGAATAATATTATTACATATAATAATAATAATATTCTTATTATTACAGTAGTCTCCCTCTTATCTGTGTTTTTACTTTCCGCAGTTTCAGTCATCTGCAGTCAACCATGGTACAAAAATCTTAAATGAGAAATTTCAGAAATAAACAATTCATAAGTTTTTTAATTGTGCACCATTCTGGTAGGGCTATCTTACCTGGTTGGCTTTGAACATGAACCCTCCCCTTGGCTAATGTCTTCATGCTGTGCACGCCCTGCCCATCAGTTACTTTGCAACAATCTTGATTATCAGATTGTCAAGGTGTCTCCGTGCTTGTAATTAAGTAACCCTTAATTTTATTTCATAATGGTCCCAGATGCGGAGTAGTGGTCCTGGCAATTCAGATATGCCAAAGAAAGACCATAAAGTGTCTCATTTAAGTGAAAAATGAAAGTTCACCACTTCATAAGGAAAGAAAAAGTTATATATGCTGAAGTTGCTAAGATCTACGGTAAGAACAAATTTTTATTTGTGGAACTGTGAAGAGGGAAAAAGAAATTTGTGCTAGTTTTGCTGTTGCACTTCAGACTGCCAAAGTTAGGTCCACAGTACCTGATAAGCGCTTGGTTAAGATGAAAATGGCATTAATTTTGCAGGTAGAAGACATGAACAGAAACGCATTCTTTTTTTTCTAATACATATTTTTTATTTTAAAGTTGTGGGGTACAATTAAGGGTTAGGTATACAAATACACATTGTGCAGGTACCCTTGTTGATGAAGTGTGCCCCCCCATCCCCAGAAAGATATTGACTACTGTTAATCCCACCTCCCTTACCCTCCCTGCCCCGCCTCCATAGTTTCCCGCCACTGTCAATTCTTTTCTTACAGCATTACGATAGTTGTTCAAGGTCCACTTATGAGTGAGAACATGTGATACACAGATCTTTGTTTCTGTGAGCGATCACTCAGTATTATAAACTCTAATTCCATCCAGGTTGCTGTGAAATTGATGATTTTGTTCTTTTTTATGGCTGCATAATATTCCATTGTGTATATGTACCACATTTTCAAAATCCAGTCCTTTTTTGATGGACAGCATGGTTGGTTCCTGATCTTGCTATTGTGAACAATGTTGCGATAAACATACGTGTGCAGGTATCTTTTTTATAGAGTGATTTGTGTTCTTCAGGGTATATTCCCAGTAGAGGGATGGCGGGGTCATGTGGAAGGTAAATTTTTAGAGCTTTTACATGGACACTAAACAGCATGATGCTAAACAATGCCTGGGTCAATGATGAAATCAAAACAGAGATCAAAAGATACCTGGAAATAAATGAAAATGAAGAAACATCTTACCAAAATCTCTGGGATGCCATGAAAGCTGTAGTAAAAGGGGAATTCATATCTCTACAAATGCACATGAAGAAAATGGAAAGATCACAAATTAACAGCCTAACAAGTCACCTAAGGAAGCTGGAAAAGCAAGACCACCAAAACCTAACTTCAGCAAAAGAATCCAGATCACCAAAATAAAAGCCCAAATCCAGGACATAGAAGACAAAAAGATAATACAAAAAATCAATGAAACAAAAAGCTTGTTCTTTGAAAGGATAAACAAGATCGATGGTCTCCTAGCTAGACTGACCAAGAAAAAGGAGAAAAAAAGCCCAAATAAACACAATCAGAAACACAAAAGGTGAAGTCACATCTGACCCTGAAGAAATACAAAAGTTCCTTAGAGGCTACTATGTATACTTGTATGGAAACAAAGTTGAAAACCTTAAGGAGGCTGGGCTTGGTGGCTCAGCCTGTAATCCCGCGCCCTTGGGAAGCTGAGGTGAGTGGATTGCCTGAGCCTGCGGGTTCGAGACCCGCCTGGGCAGCGAGACTCATCTCTACAATAAAAGCCAAAAATCAGCCAGGCGTGGTAGCGTGCGCCTGTAATTCAGCTACTCAGAAGGCTGAGGCAGAAGGATCGCGGGAGCTCAGCAGGTCGAGGCTGCGGTGGCCAGGAGCAGCCACTGCACTCCACTCTGGGCAACAGAGTGAGACTCCAACTCAAAAAAAAATAAAAAAAGAAAACCTTAAGGAAATGGAGGACTTTCTTACATCACACAACCTGCCTAGGTTGAAACAAGAAGAAATTGAGACCCTAAATAGACCAATAACAATCAATGAAATGGACTATGTAATAAGAAAACTACCTACAAAAATAAGCCCTGGCTTTCCAGAAATGCATTCTGATTGACGGCAACTGGCATGGCTTCTGTCTGCTATGTCAGGCATCCAGGAGGTCTTGGAATGTATTCCTGAGGATAAGGGGACATTCCTGTATTAGACAATTATTTGATTTCTAAAAGTAGACATTGTCAAACTAGAACTCAGGAGCCCATTATGTTTGGCCAGAAAGTTCCAAAGAAAGGAACGACTTAACATCCAATACATTTAGCTCTAGTGTTTTTCTTTTTAGGTCTACCTTTCTTATTTCCGGTTATCATCTATTTTTCCTAGTCTTCATTATGCTACTGCTCTTTCTAATCTGCTTTACTGTTGTCTAGACTGCAATTAAAACCTGCTTATTCCTGAAATTAGAAGATAAAGTTCTGGCCGAACGCGGTGGCTCACACCTGTAATCCCAGCACTTTGGGAGGTGGCTGTGAGAGGATTGCCTGAGTTCAGAGGTTTGAGAGCAGCTGGGCAACTTGGTGAGACCTCATCTCTATAATAAATCCAAAAACTAGCCTGGCATAGCGTCATGTGCCTGTAGTTCCAGCTACTGGGAAGGCCAAGGCAGAAAGATGGCCTGAGCCCAGCAGGCCAAGACTGTGGTGGTTGTGAGCATGGCACGCACTCCAACTGGGTGACAGAGTGAGATTCCTACTCAAAAAATAAAAAAAGAGAGAGAGAGAGACATAAAATTCTCTCAACATCATTAAAATCATTCCAGGTTGTTCTATGTTCATGAATTTGTCTACCTGTATGCTCTATGGGATTTGAGTCACCATGGCACTTGCAATGAAGGGATGTTTATGCTATTACAGTAAGTATTGTATTTTATTTTTAAAATATGATTTGTGCAAGTGAAACAAATATAAGCAAATTCTTTCTTAAACTACTGCTATAGGCTTTAGACATAAGTAGGTTCTGTTTTAAACAGAAGGTGAATAAGAACGTGCCTTAAACATAATGCTGTGTTTAAAATATGAATGTAAACTATAACAGAGGTAAACCAATTATAACTAAAAAAAAAAACATTTAGAGGTAAAAAAATTAAAACAATAAATGTGTAATAGTAAAATAGGAGATAATTTCTTTATATTCAAAATCCAGAAGTTATAAAAGAAAATGATTGATATGTTTAACCACCTAGAAATTTTTAAAAAGTAAAAAATTTTAAAAACTTCTGCATGGCAAAGATATCAAAAGGAATATCAAAAGAAAAATGCTAAACAGCAGCAAATATTTGCAACTCATATTAAAGACAACAGGTTAAAGATTCCCTAGAAATAGGTAAGAAAAAGTCTGATACCTAATAGAAGACAAAAAATATTAGGTAATCCATAGAAAGGATATGCAACAACAAAAAACAGTGCTTTTAGATATTTGAAAAAAAGTCAGAGGTTGCTTTCTTGTGCTGTTGAATTCTAAGTACAACAGATTTCCAATCCTTGAAGATGTATTGTAAGAGGAAACATTTGAAATTTGCTAAAAAAAAAAATTCCCAGCCAATGCTTTAGTGAAATTGTATTGTAAAAATTTTATTGTAAGCTTAAAAACTTAATTCAAATAAATTCATAGAATACAGCTATTGACAAAATAGATTATCCTAATTATTCCACCCACATGGAAACCTTTTCTTAATTTACCATGATAGAAAAAGTACTTTTCATAAATAACTACAAAGAAAACCAGGAAGTATGGTATTCTGGCAATTATTTGAAATTTGATTTAAATTTGTTTTAATACCTTTGTTTTCCTGTAACTTCAAGATGGAAGATATTTATTTTGATAGTTTTTTCACAAAGTATAATGTTGCATTTTATATAAATTCTGTACAATAGTGTATATAAACATTCAGACTTATAGTGGCTAGTTAATTAAATATTAATATTTCTATATGGAATCAAGAAAGTGCATGGAGTTCATGAATAAAGCATATTCTAGAATCTTTTCCTCTTTAAGAAAATAATTACAATTTCATTGTGGTGTTCTTTTAGAACTATTACTGTACTATAAATTACTTCCTTTAGTATTTACATAACTAGTGAGTAGTAAGAGTGGGATGAGGGAGAAATGAAAGAAGGAAAGGAAGAAGGAAAGGAAAAGGAAAGAAGGAAAGGAAAGGAAGAAGGAAAGGAAAGAAGGGGAAGATTATTTTATCTTTGGGGGCCATATGTAAATGTGGTACATATACACGATGGAATATTACGCAGCCATAAAGATGGACAAAATCATGAACTTCACAGCAATCTGGATGACATAGAGTCTATGATACTGAGCAACTGTCACAGAAACAAACTGAGTATCATATGTTCTCACTCATAAATGGACCTTGAACAAGTGTCATAATACTATAAGAAAAAGATAGACAGTATCAGAAACTGCTTGAGAGGGTGCGGGAGTGGCAGCAGTGGGAATCTGCCAGGGGAGTGGCAGCACACCTCATCAACAAAAGTACCTGCATAATGAACATTTGTATACCTAACCCTGAATGGTACCCTACATCTTTAAAATAAAAACATAAAAAGAAAAAAAAAAAAAAGAGGTTGAAAGAGAAGTGTTGAGGATCTTTTTTGAAAAGAGTTGTTCATAAACTAGAGTATGGGTGAGAAGAAGTAGGGAGTGGGACCCAACTCACCACACCTGAAAAGTCTCAGTTCTGCATTTCCAGAGTTTGAATGTCAAAGGATATGTGAATTTCCTGTCCTCCCTGTGAGAACCTCACAGAACAGAAGTAAGTCTTGAGTGGGTGCTGCCCATGTGACTACCTAGAGAATGGGTGACTCCAGCATAGGGATAAATTGTCGGAAACTGGAGGCTAATGAGAGAGTTGTAAGTGGTCAGCTAGAGGAGAGATCCATGGGCTCATCTGTGAGAGCTGAGAGACCTTTGCATTGGAAGGATTCCTGTAATATCAATACACACAGTAGGTTTTGGGCCCACAACATCCAGAGGGCACTGATGCCAGAATCACTCATTCAGAAACATAATTATGGAGTTTTTGGCACTCTTCTAGACCCTGTGGACAGATTAATAAATAAAACGTATAGAAATTATCGTTCTCATTATAGAGTCAAGAGACAGACCATAAACAAGTACAATCTGTGCCATGTGAGAAGTAACCAAACTATCAGAAAAACAAAGCAGGGAAGAGCTTATAAATGCTAATGTGGTATGGAATTTTATTTTATTTATTTTTCTATTTTGGTTTAGATGCAAGGGGTATGTGTGCTGGTTCGTTACATGGGTATATTGTGTAATGGTGAGGTTTGGGAGTCTATTGAACCCATCATCCAAATAGTGAACATGGTACCCAAAAGATACCTTTTTAACCGTCCCCCTTTCTGCTCTCCCTGCTTTAGGAGTCCCCAGTGTCTGTTGTTCTCATCCTATATCGGTGTGTGTACCCAGTGTTTAGCTCCCATTTATAAGTAAGAATATGTGTTTTTTTGTCTTTCTGTTTTTATGTTTATTCATGTCCTTTGCAGCAATATGTATGCAACTCGTGTGAAATTTTAAACAGGTGTATCAGGGAAAGTTACTGACATGAGGTTATTTGATCAAAGATCTGAAGGGGTGAAGGAATAAGCTCAGCTGTCTAGGGGGAATATTCCTGACAGGGGCCAGCAAGTGCAGTGGCCCTGAGATAGAGGCACCTTGAGGTGTCAAGGAGATATTAGGAGGTCAATGCGACTACAGCAGAGTGGCAAGGAGGGGACTAACTAGTAAGATATGGGTTTAGATATATAGTCTAGAGCCAGATCAGGTGGGCTTTGCAGGCTGTGGTGAGTGCTTTGGACTTCAGTTTTATTCTCAAGATGGGAGTCATTGGAAGCTTTTGACCTGGAAAGTGAAATAGTTTGACCTTCATTTTAAAAGGTTTACTCTGGCTGCTGGTGGTAACAAGATAATAAGGAAACTAGTGGGAAACAGGGAGACCAATCGGAAGACTACCGCAGTATTCTAAGTGAGACATGATAGTAGCTTGACGAGCATTTTAGTGGTAAAAATGATGAGAAGTGTTTGAATTCCAGATATAGTTGTAAGGTTGACCCAGCAGAATTTGTTGAAAGATCAATAGTGGGGTAGTAGAGGAAAGGAACTGATTAATTTCAAAGTTTTTGGAATTGAACGGTTGAAGTTGCCATGAACTATTAAGATGGAAAACATCTGTGGGCAGAACCTAGTGGGGAGACAGTTATCAGGAGTTCAGTTTTATTAATTTGAGATATGTATTAAACATTCAGATAGACATTCATAATTGCATATGAGAGCCAAGTTCAAGGGTAAAGACAAGTTTGGCTGTATGAATTTGGAAGTTTTCAGCTTATAGTTGTTGATCTTTGACTGGATAAGTTCTCTATTTTGATAGAGAAGTAGTCCAAACGCTGAGACCTAGACACTCAAACATTTAGAGGTCCAGGAGGTGAGAAAGAAACAGCAAAGTAGACTGAGAAGAAAAAGTTCATGAGATTATAACTCTATAACCAAGCAAGGTCTTTGTTACTAGTACCTGTCCTCTCCCCTCCCTACTTGCAACTTTGAACATGCTCAAAATAGCTACCAGCTGAGGAAGAATGAATGGAAAGATAGAAGAAAGAAGACAACCATGCCCCTCCATCACTGAAGGCTTTTTAGCCTAGAGGAACTCATGCTGGGCAACAGGAGAAGCTTTAACTGGATGAAAGATTAGAGCTGTCAGATAGTTCTATTGAGGGGAATTTTGCTTAACTGAAAGGGAGGGAAGCCTATGGGAACTGTTTGAGATTTCCTAGGGTCAAGTAAGAACTCATTAAGAAAGAATGTGCAAAATGGCAGTAGGAGAAATAATAAAGCTGCTTTCTGCTGTATCCCAACAGTTTCAAATACCCATTACCATATATTCTCTCTGTTAACGTAAACTATTCAAGACATTTTCATGACCTACAGTTGTGGGTCTACAGGCAAAAATTTAACTGCATAAATCATCAAACAGGTACTCTGAGAAATTAAAGGAAAAGGAAATTCCAAATATGAAGGTCTTTGAAAGTCTCAATAAAGACCCTTGAGGTGCTTGGGTGCCTTGGTAATTGTCCAGATATCCTCATTATGGACAAGCAACAATTTTGTCCTGTATCATAAAGTAGCCATTCAAGTATGTAATGTGAATGTGCCCGTACTACATAAGCAAAGTTAGAGTGTGATTTTAATGAGGCTCAATCACAGAATTGAGAGCCTTTCCAGTCAGCCATTTTAAATTTATTGCTGTGCACAGAGAATGCTGGTGAATGACTTGCTGAATGTATGCAATTCCAACATCCCCTTGAGAAGATCAAAATGTGTGTTTTACAGGCTGAGCCTTAGGACTGATCCCTGTGTACTCACACATCCACACTTACACAACCCATTCTGTGAATATATACAGACACATTTTTTTTTACATTTAAACTGTGAATATATGAATATAACCCAAGGAGAATAAGAAAATCAAGCAAAACTATGAGCATACGACTGTACCAATTTGAAGATCAACTTTTTTTTGTAGAAATTGCACATATGAGGGGGACCCCCCAAAAACCCGGAATTTATTTATAAAAAGTTGTGTATTTATTCTTATATGTTTAAACTTCAGTCACCTTCAAAACACTCTCCATTTGATGCAATACACCTATCAAAATGTTTTTGCACTGCTCAGAACAATTTTTGAACTCGTCAATTTGATATATTTTAGTGTTTCTGCCGTTTTTTAATTTCACCTCTTCCACATCTACAACAAAACATGTCCCTTTGAAGACTTTTTATCATCTGGGGAAAAAAACAAACAAAAAGGCTCTTGGGGAAAGATAGGTAAATAGGGAGAGTGAGGCACTGGGGCCATGCTGGTTTTGGTCAAAAACTGCTGAACACTCAGTGCAGTGAGGGCAGGTGCACTCATAAATCACCCATCATGAAATGGTCAAATGCTTTGAACAAATCTCCAAAAAAACTTCAATGAAGCCTAACACAGCCTCTTACAACAACTAGCTAGTACACTGATGCCAATGGTACTAATGCCAATAGCGCATACTATAAGGCACCCACCCTCCAAAAAATAATTCGTAGTGACTGATGGCATCATTTCATTGAATTAACTTCCTTTCATAGGTAATAAGTATGAAAAGTATGGAGGTTAATACTCATTTATATGGTAATTATGTAATGGAATATAGGACAGATTTCTTTTTCATTTAGTGTCATTTATTTAAAAGATACAAAATAAGTGATTTTTAAATGCCTCATTAGAGTATTGATAAAAGATCAAAACTTCTTTAATACTGCTTTATGCCAAAGTACACTTAAAAATCCTCAGGTTTTTATGATTACACCTTAATGTACTGATGCTTAATGAGAAAACTGGGAACAGAAAATACTAAATTCTTGCAGCTTCGCCAAGTTCAAATGGTTATAATAAATTTAACTTTGGAATTTCCTGGCTTTTGTGTTGCTGAAATTTTAGATTTTACCCAACATTAAGGGAGCCTTTCCTTTTTCCTTTCCCTGTATTTTAAATTTTAAGACAGTTGTGGAAGGTGAGGAGGATTGGAGGAAATATTCTGGAGGACATGGTTTTAAAAACTCACCATTTAATTGTTAAAAATGTTTTTCTAAACTGGGATCGGTGGCTCAGCCTGTAATCCCAGCACTTTGGGAGGCTGAGGTGAGTGGATTGCCTGAACCCGCGGGTTCGAGACCTGCCTGGGCAACTTGGTGAGACCTCATCTCCACAATAAATCAAAAATTAGCCGGGCGTGGTAGCGCACACCTGTAGTTCCAGCTACTTGGAAGGCTGAGGCAGAAGGATCACCGGAGCCCAGCAGGTCGAGGCTGCGGTGGCCGGGAGCAGCCACTGCACTCCAGCCTGGGTGACAAAGTGAGACTCCCTCTCAAAAAAAAAAAAAAAAAAAGTTTTTCTACAGAACTGAGTGTCATGTTAAATCTTCAGTATTTTAAAACTTATAAATGATTTGGTCATGCTTATATTGAAATACTATGTTCTAAGTTTAAAGTTTGTTCTCATGTGTCTTAAGTTTTGACCAACAAAGGCTAGCAAAATGTTTCTACCTTGAGTAGAACACACATACATCCCCAGGAAATAAAATTTGGAGTGCAGACCAAATATTTAAGCTCAAATTATTTGGCCATATTAGCAGTAGCTTTTGAGTTTTGAAATAGAGATAGCTTTCAGACTGTTGTAAAGTTAAAAAAGCTCTGTGATGGAACTGCCTCTTGCTGCCCTTACTTCATGCCTGAGTTACTGCAAATTAGTGTTTAGAAAGATGCAGTATTGATTTCAGGCCAAAAGGCAACCATTCATTACTTTGCTACAGTAGTAACCTTTCAAAAAATGCTCAGCCTAAGTGGACAAAAAAACTAATTAAAAAGTTCCTTTTGTGCCCATTAATGTTACCATATAAAGACTATTTTAAATGTACTTCCCAGGACTGATAATAATAGAAAAGAGAGACCAAGAAAGAAAACATATTATACTGTAGTAAAACCCTGAAATGATGCAGAGATATTGATATAACATGGTAGACCACAGGCTTTCATACTCTTTATAGTACTTGGTGTTTTTCATCATGCTAAAAAATATCTTTCCATTTTCAACCTCCCCTTGAATGACTGTTCCTCTCTCTCTCTTCCTTCTTCTTCACATCAAACTTTGGAGTTATCTCTAGTCATTCTCTACCTTATTTCTTTTGACTTACTCCAGAACTCACCATAAACTAGGGAATATGCTTACCAGTCAAATTCATCAAATTCACTATGTGGACCTTTTTTATTCCTTATCTTATGTGACATCTCTGCAGGAACAGTCATCTATGCATTGGATCCCCAAAATGCAACCCAGATCTTTCTCCTCAGTTTCCTATCTTTAAATATTCCACAATTATTTCAGACTCAGCATGCATAGACTGTCTTCTGCTTCACAACACCTATCCTACATGTACCTTACCACCATTTCTCCTGTTCACCATGGCAATAACTGGCACAGCCATTCATTCTCTTTTACAAGTCCTAAGCTTGGGTTCCACTCACCCATTTTATCATCAAGGCATTCTGCTTCCTAAACATATTTTGAATTCATCTACTTCTCTGTCTTTGTCACCATCGTCTCTCTTCTGATAACTGAGACAACTTTCTTTGGCGTATCTCTACTCCTATGTGTTCCACTGCAATCCTTTTTCCACAGTGCAGTCACAGCCATCTTTGTAGATCACAGGTTTGGTCATATCACTTTCCTGTTTGGATCCCCTGTTCTCAGGGTAGATCCTGCATGATCATTCTCTGCTTGCCTCACAAGCCTCATTTCTCTCCACACACGCTGATTCAGATGCATTCGCATTTACTTAGTTTGTGAATAAATTATGCTGCCTCTTGCCTTGTCTTTGTGTGTGCTCTTTCCTCTGCCTGGAAAACAGTATTTCATTTGACTTTTGTAGCCTGCTGTTGGCCAGTTTATGTGTTTAAGTTTAGCTGCCAATTTCCTGTGGAAGTCATTCTTGGCCCATTTCTTCTCTGTGTCCCTTTCCACCCTGCACTACTCACCATATTGTCATCAGATATAATTCTGATCTCATGGCCACCCCTGCCAGCTTCTGGAGAAGGAGTCTAAATGGTTTCAGCTCAGCTCACTGCTTTGCAATCCTATTATGATGGAAGGAAATGGTTATCTATGTTTTGAAACTAAGTAGGTCTTTTTGTTTGTTTGTTTTTCTCTTTGACATATCATCTGTCAGTGCTATGTGTTTGGAACAAGGGCAGTACCAGATTATCTTGACTGGAAGTCAAAATCTGCATGTTTAACAAGTTGTCCAGGTGATCTTTATGCACACTGAAGTTTTGAAATATCTGTACTCCATATTCCTCTCTTGAAAGGACTAAAGAAGTCTATGTGAACTTATTCAACCTCAGATTCTCTCTATTACTACATACTCATTTTCCATTTTTCCTGCCTTTGATAAAGTGTCTTCCCATTTTTTCAGAGCAAAATGTTCCAGCTCTGCACTTAATTCATAACCTTCCTTTACTCCGTTTAACATTTGCCACTAATTAGTTCATTTTCTAGTTGATGTCTCTTCTCTTTCCTGACTCTTCCTCTGTATTACAATCAAGACCATCCTAAAACACATTAATAACAAAACCACTCCTTCACCTCTGTAGTCACCTCTCTACTAGTCACTATAGTCACTTTAGTTACTATACTCTTTCTTGCTGCCTTTCTTTATTGAAAAGTCTCCTAAAACTTAGTCTGTACCAATCTGTACCAAGTGTCTCCAGTTCCTCACTACCAACTTATTTCTCTTTTTTGGTAAAATTATAATACCATTGTTCTCTAGAATCCTTCATAGCATTTGCTGTTCTTGATTACCCTATTTCTTCTTAAATATTCTTTCTTAATGTGCTAGTTTCCTATTGCTGCTGTAACACGTTACTACAAACTTAGTAGCTTACAACAATAAAGTAAGCATAGAAGGAACATACCTCAGCATAATAAAGGTCATATATGACAGCCAACATCATGCAGAATGAGGAAAAGTTGAAAGCCTTTTCTCTATGAACTGGAACAAGACAAAGATGTACCTTCACCACTCCTATTCAACACAGTGCTGGAAACCCTAGCCAGAGCAATCAGGCAAGAGGAAAAAACAAAAGCCATCCAAACTGGAAAACAGGATGTCAAATTGTCCCTCTGTGCAGATGACATGATTTTGTACTTAGAAAAACCTAAACCTTCACAAAAAACGCTTTGATCTGATCAACAAATTCAGTAAGGTTGCAAGATATAAAATCAACATATAAAAATCAGTACCATTTCTATACAACAACAATGAAATAGCTGAAGATGAAACCAAGAAGGTAATCCCATTTACAATAGCTACAAAAAAAAACTAGGTGAAAGACCTTTACAAGGAAAACTGCAAAACACTGATGAAAGACATTACATAGAGGACACAGACAAATGGAAAGACATATCATGCTTGTGGATTAGAATAATTTATATTGTTAAAATGACTATAGTACCCAAAACATTCTACAGCTTCAATGCAGTCTCTATTAAAATACCAATATCATTTTTCACAGAATTAGAAAACCCATCCTAAAATTTGCATGGAACCAAGAAAGAGCCCAAATAGCCAAAATTCTGAGCAAAAAGAACAAAGTCAGAGGCATTATACTACCTGACTTCCAAATATGCTACAAGGCTTGTAGTAACCAAAACAGCATGGTATTGGTATAAAAACAGACATATAGATCAATGGAACAGAATGGAGAACCCAAAAATAAATCTACATATTTACATCCAAATGATTTTTGACAAAGACATCAAGAATATATGTTGGAGAATGAATATCTTTTTCAATCAATGGTGCTGGGAAAACTGGATATCCATATTAAGAAGGAAACTAGAGCCCTATCAATTACCCTATTCAAAAAACTCAAGATGGATTAAAGACCTAAATAAAAAACCTGAAACTATAAAACAACTAGAAAGAAAACACAGAAACACTCTGGGAAATTGGTCTAGGCAAAGATTTTATGGCAAAAACCCCAAAGTATAGACAATAAAAACAAAACCTGAAAAATGGCACTATATTAAAATAAAAAGCTTCTGTATAGCAAAGAAAATAATCAACAGAATGAAGAGGATCTGGTGAATGGGAGAAAATTAGTGCCAACTATTTACTCGGTAAAGGACTAATAATCAGGATATACAAGGAACTCAAATAACAGAAAAATGATAACCCCATTAGAAAGTTGACAAAGGACATGAATAGATATTTCTCAAAAGAAGACATACAAATGGCTAGCAGGTATATGAAAAAAATGTTCAATATCACTAATTATCAAAGAAATGCACATTAAAATCACAGTGAGATATTGTCTTATCTCAGCTAGAATGGCTATTATTAAAAAGAAAAAATAACAGGTGGTGGCAAGGATATGGGAATAACAGAAACTCATACTCTATTGGTGGGAATGTGAATAAGTACAGCCACTATGGAAAACAGTGTGGAAATTCTCAAAGTAAACTGCAAATAAAACCACAATATGATCCAGCAATTCTACTATTGGGCATTTATCCAATGGAGTGGGAATCATTACATTAAAGGGATAACTGCACCCCCATGTTAATCCAGCATTATTCACTACAGCAAAGATATGGAATCAAACTATGTGTCTATCGTGGATGAATGGATAAAGAAAATGGGGTATATATACACACAATGGAATACTACTTGACCATAAGAAAGAATAAGACTGTCAATTGCGCAACATGGATAGAACTGGAGGTCATTATGTTAAGTGAAATAAGTCAGACACAGAAAGACAAATATTTCATGTTTCCACTCAAAAAGTTGATCTCATAGAGGTAGAGGGTAAAATATGAGTTCCCAGAAGCAGGGAAAGGTGTGTGGGGGAAAGGTGGGAAATAATAAGAGACTGGTTAATGGATGCAAATGTACAATTAGGTAGAAGGAATAAGTTTCCATTTTGATAACAAATAGGATGACTGTAGTTAGCAACAATGTCATATATTTCAAAGTAGCGAGGAGAGAGTACTTGAAAAGTTTCAACATAGAAATGATAAATATTTGAGGTGATGGATGCTCTAAATACCCTGACTTACACATTCTATGCATGTACCAAAATACCACATTAAAATATACAACTATTTAAACAAAACACTTTCATAAAAGTTCATGTAGAAATTTATATGCAAATCACATATCATATATGGGACCTATATAAAGAATCCTTATATCTGATTAATACAAAGACAAGTAGCTAAAAAATTGGGCAAAGGAATTGAATAGATATTTCTCCAAATAAGAGGAAAATAAGCACATAGAAATGTGCTCAACGTAATCAATCATAAAGGAAATGGAAGCCAGACTATAATGTGATACCAGTTCACATTTATGACAAAATGTGATGATAACAAGTGTTAGTGAGGATGTGGAGAAATCAGAATCCTCAGACATTGTTAGTAAGAATATAAATTATTACACCTCCTTTGGAAAGCAGTTTACCAGTTCCTCAACATGTTAGACAAAGAGTTACTGCATGATTCCACAATTTCACTTCTAGGGATATATCTAAGAGAGATAAAAACATATGTCTGTATACAACTAGTACCTAAATGTTCATAACAGGTAATATTTATTCCTAATAGCCAAAAGATAAAAAAATGGAAATAGCCCAAATATTCATAAACTAATGGATGAATAGTTCAACTGTAGAAAAGCCATGTAGCACAGTATTATTTAGCAATTAAAAGGAATGGTGAGCCGGGCTCAGTGGCTCAGCCTTTTATCCTGCGCCTTTGGGAGGCTGAGGTGAGTGGATTGCCTGAGCCCGCGGGTTCGAGACCCGCCTGGGCAGCGAGACCTCATCTCTACAATAAATCAAAAAAATCAGCCAGGCGTGGTAGCGCATGCCTGTAATTCCGGCTACTTGGAAGGCTGAGGCAGAAGGATCACTGGAGCCCAGCAGGTCGAGGCTGCGGTGGCCGGGAGTAGCCACTGCACTCCAGTCTGGGTGACAGAGTGAGACTCCAACTCAAAAAAAAAAAAAAAAGGAATGGAGGACTGATACATGCCACAACGTGGATGAATCTTGAAAATATTATACTAGTGAAAGAAGTCAGACACAAAAGACCACATATTTTATGAGTCTATTTATATGAAATGTCCAGAGCAGACAAATGTATAGAGATAGAAACTAGATGAACTGCTTCCTAGGACTTGGAAAAGAATAGAAGTGATTGCTTAATAGGGTGGAATTTCTTTTCTTTTGGGGGGAGGAAATGTTCTAAAATTAGGTTGTAGGGATGACTGCGCAACCTTGTGAATATACTAAAAACAAGTGAATTTCACTTTAAGTGGGTGAATTATTTAGTATGTAAATCATATCTCAATAAAGCTGTTTATAAATATACAATGAAATTCTGAGTACAGTTGATACCATACCTTCAAAATCTGAAAGGAGGAAAGTGAAAAACAGTTTTCCACTACAATTTATAATATTGATATTGCCTGTTGTCTTTAGAAAAGCTGTAAGTACGCAGCAAATTATTGCATTTAATATTTCAATCATGAGTTTCCCTAATGTCAGACTGTATAGATATAAGCAAAAGTTCAATGTATGACAGAAATATGTTTACGTTTTTCTATACAAAAACCAATTATACAGAATATGCCAAATATGAATAATTCCTTGGCACTGATGGAAAGAAAATGTTCTAAGAATACTTATTTTAAAACAAAATTTCTGGTTTTATTTGTACTAAGTTCTCTGTAACATAATTGTTACATGGACTGCTTTTATCTGTGACATGTACCTATTAAAATGGAGCGTATCTCTTAGATTACTCTTAGATCAGGGATATTTAAAGGCGTATCTCTTAGATTACTCTTAGATCAGGGATATTTAAAATCACACTAGCACTACTTACCAAATTATTCATTATATTCTGCTTAGTGTAAGATTTACAGTAAATGTTGGTCGACAAATATGAGGTTATGTGGTTTGGCAGTCAGAAATACATCAGATGGTTTTGTTTAGATTTAGTTTTCTTTTTTTAAGGACCTATGTTCACAGTGTTCAAATTACCAAACACTTTACAGTCCTTCTGTTCTTCTATCCTTCTAAGGCACACTTGATAACCCCCTCTTTTTTTCACAGTGTTCTTCCTCAGCCTCCATTCATCATATTCTTTCTTTTGCCTTCCTATTCTCTCCTTCCCAGGCTCCTATCCTGACTTTTCTTCCTCTGACTTTCCCATAGACGTTGGTGGTTCTCATGGCTCTGTCCTTCAATTCCAGTCTTTCTATTTAAGGGTCTTTTTTTAAAAAAATCTCCTCTATTGCTGTACCTTCAAATGCAAACCATGTACTTAGTGATAAACCACAAATGCAAATCTTCAGAACTTACATCTTTGCTGAGTTCATACCCAAATTTTTAGCTCTGTAGATAAGAATTTTTATCAGCTTCGAAATGTCCAAAACTCAACTTAATCCCATCTGTGTCCCATGCTCCATTTATAGTACTACATTATTGTCCTTGGCAATCATGATAGAAGCTGGAGATAGCTTTCTGGTGGTAAAGTTCTTGCTGTTGATTTCTCCTTCTAATTATCTCTTAAATATTTGTTCCCTTCCTCTTCTTAAAGCCTTACTTCAGACTCGACATTTATCACTGGACTATTGTATTATCTATCCACATTAAACACAAGGATTGTCTTTCTAAAATATTGATTTGCTTATGTAATACTCTTGTTTAAACTCCTTCATAGACACCATCCATCACCTTCAGACTAGAAGCCAAAGTCCTTGAGTTAGCACTCCAGGACCTGGCATATGCCTAACTATCTAAGGTTATTGTCTGTCAGAGTCCCAGCAATTCTGGTACACTCTGCATTCTTCAACTGCGCTGTATTTAAAGACTCATTCACTAATGCTGTTTTCTGTTGCAGTTGTTTATTAGTCTAAAGCTAACTGCATTCCACTGGCCACAGAAATTGGTTCAGGACTTGATTCCAGGGCTATGCCAATCAGCACATCTCCTGACCAGAGGAATTTAGAAAGTGGCATGTCACCCAATTCAAGACATAATACAAAAGGGAAGATTTGCTGGGGCTTCTGGAAAATTTTTTCTTCTTTTTGGAAGAGACCACTAGAAGAGACATCCTCTCTTTCACTAGATGCCCCAGCTAAAGGTCTAGCCTAAACATGCTACAGCCATTTTCTCCTATCAGAGAAAGCAACTGAGGGAAAAATTTAAGTCAAAATACTGAGAGGGTCATAGCTAAGCATATCTCAGAGAAGCTGAGCAAGAGAGATTGGCTGCAACCACTACTGGACTTCCACATATGATTGCTGTTAAATTTCTGTTAATGTCAGTTTGGATCAGTTTTTCTGATATTTGTGGACCAAAGCTCTGAAGCACATGGGATGTGCAGAACACAGATAAAACAAATTCCCATTGTTAGGACTTTGCTTTTTTCCAATGAGTAGACTTGACACCATTACGCACTTTTGTTTATACCTAGGTAATATATGCTTTGTATCTGTGAGTGCTACTTCCAAGTCTTATGCCATATGATCTTGAAGAACTAGTATGCATAGGAGCTAAATACATGCATTGTTCTGATCTTAAATATTAATCCTAAATTTAAATTGATGGATAAATATTGGTCATGACTACATTAAAAGGCAGGGGTTTTGGTCAGTTTTTTTTAATCCCCTAGTTTTCTTAAAATTTGGACGATGTCTAGCCCAAAAATGAATGAAAAACATTTCTATTTTTTTTTTTTTGAGTTGGAGTCTCACTCTGTCACCCAGACTGAAGTGCAGTGGCCGCTTCCGGCCACCGCAGCCTCGACCTGCTGGGCTCCGGCGATCCTTCTGCCTCAGCCTTCTGAGTAGCCGGAATTACAGGCATGTGCTACCACACCTGGCTGATTTTTTGATTTATTGTAGAGATGAGGTCTCGCTACCCAGGCGGGTCTCGAACCCGCGGGCTCAGGCAATCCACTCACTTCAGCCTCCAAGGGCGCGGCATTACAGGCTGAGCCACCGAGCCCAGCTCATTTCTATTTTTTATACAGAACCCTTAAGTATCCTCCTGAGAGCCTTTTACATATAATTATTTTGAAGCTAACATTTTAAGATTCCTATTTAATTCTAAGGATAATTGTGAAACATACAGAGTTGTTTTGTACAATAAAATATTTAATATAAAAATCACAAATTTAATATGTTTTTCTATATACCAGATTTTTTCCCCAAAAAGAAAAATGCAAAGGTCTTTTAATTTTCTACTGTTTTTTATTGTTAGGAAGGCTATTTAAGACTAGGGCAAAATGAAGTTTTTTTTAATATGAAAGGAAATGCCTGCAAACAACAGTTAATACTTAAATGGAACTTAAGTTTCCTAATGTTTAAGAACTTGCATAAATCTTGGGCTCTAGAAGCACCTGGATGGTTGGTATCACTTTAGATATTAAGAGAGTCAAAGGCAAGTTTTGGTTCTTCACTTTTGTACCACTTGCTCTACTCTATATTCTTTTTTTAAAAAATTTCCCTATCCAGATGTGACTGATCAGTTTATATGGTGATTAAAGTATAGCTCTTCTAGTTTCTTCTCTCTTCTGAATCCACATTCAGCTGTATTAAGATACACTGCACTAAGATGGAACACAGAATGCAACAGATCCTGATTTTGCGCACATGGTTTCATTTTATTGGATTAAGTCTGATAGTAGCTCTTTTACCACATTATGTATTTGCTTCTCATGTAGTCAATTCATGTTAGAATTCTGATCTCTCTTGGGAAATTGGTATATTTTGATTTGTACCTCTGTGCCTTCAGTGGCTAACTGTTAAGCCTCAAATGAAGATATTATTTCAGACTGTCTGAATCTGCTAACTTTTACATAAGAACATACCAAGAAAACACAGAAGCATATAGTTATTTCATGATGAAGCTTGTAGGCAAGAGTGACTTGTCAGAATGAATGGGAAAAAAATGAGTAGATCAATAAAGGAATGTAAGAAAGGCATGGCTAATCACTGTTTTAAATGATGGGGTTAATTTTTTTCTGTATATACAATAGGAATATAATTACTTTGTCCTTTCTGTTTTATTGATATGTTTTAAAAGAATATATGCTTCTAACAAGAAAAAAGCTATAGTAAAACTAACAACTTTGGTTTACTTTGACTTTTCAGTTAGGTGTCTATATTTATGGCTTTTATAATTGTTCCCTCTATTAATTGGTCTTTGCTGCCTTCGATCCTTAAAAAAGACTGCCAACTCTTATGCATCCTTGGCTGGATTTTTCTCACAATGGCTCATTTCCTTTTAAATGTACTATCGGTTAGCTCCCAGTGTACCTAATTGCAGTTTTGTTTGACTTTCCACCTCTCTCTGCTTACTGGACTAGAAGAGAAATGCATTAAAGCTTATATAAATGGCCAAGTTTTCTGCTTCAGGGAAAATTTAAAAGAAAGCAGATCTTTCATTAATGTGAAAGGAAACAGACTATTCCCAGCATTTAGTACACTGAGTGGATAAGTACAGGGAGGTACAATAGGAAAACTGGACACTTCCCAAAGCCTCCCGAGTCTGCCCTTTGCCATGTTTCTGTATTATTTTAGATTGAAGCTATTCCCAAAATGTCAAATACATCCATAGACAAATGAAAGTACAAAGAGCATATCCTGAAGCCAAAGTACAAAAAACATAGTTATTTGCCACCCTCCATTGGTTCAAATAATTAGTGTGAAAATGAGCTATAAATTTTCAAATATATTCTATATTTTAAATTGTAATCCATGTATGTATTTTTTAAAAGACTTTAGTAGGATAATTCCCTAGTTGATGTAGAATGGAAACTAAAACATTGACATCTTTACTTATTTCCAATTTAAATTGCATTTTAAAAAAAGAATATAGAGTTCTGCTTTAGTTGGCCTTGTTTTACTGCCATGGGAGCTTACTTTCATCTCAGTTCCCATAGATATATGTGAGAAATTCTTCAGGGGCTGAAACAAGAGTATCTTCAGGGTTATATGATCTGACCTAATCAACCATGAGTGCTCTCAAACTATTTTTTTTTTAAATCCCTTTAAAAAGCTATTTAATGAAGGGGATTTCTCAATCATCTTCTCCTTCTTCCCTTGATTAGACATTGATGAGTGCAGCATCATTCCTGGGATATGTGAAACTGGCGAATGTTCTAACACCGTGGGAAGCTATTTTTGTGTTTGTCCACGTGGATACGTAACCTCAACAGATGGTTCTCGGTGCATTGGTAAGCCTTATATTTTGAAGGGACAATACACTGCTTCTTTATAATGACAGAAAAGCCCAAACAGATAATGAAGATGATAACGAGTATAAAACCTTTGAAGAGATGACTGAAAGAGTTGGTTTAATGTAAATGGTACCACTATTGAAGGATTGCTAGACCAGGTGTGCTCTTTGCAAAGACTTCAGTTTCAGAAGCCATCTGCGTTTGTTTTATGTTGTCAAAGTCATTTTGAAAGTAAAGACTTCCTCAAGACATTGTTCTTGCTCAGAATTAGAGACACAAAGGCATGGGATTTTTAAAAATCTTCTTTGGGAGTCAGAGTGTAGTAATTAAATGTTCTTTTGTTGTCATGAATCATCAATGTAGTCAACATATTATTTACTTAGAACTTGTTTATTCCAGTGAAAATAGTTACTATAAAAAAGAAATGGAAACCTTTAATTTTGTGTTTAAACATATTCAAATTAAAGCCAAATATATTTGTATGCTCTCCTTTTTTTTAGGAAGATGAAATAGTGTTTCACAGTTACAGTGTAGACCATCCAGCATTGAGCAAGTCTTAGACTTCTGTCTTACTGTAAGCACAGTGATTATGAAATGTCTTGTGATGCATAATTATGGCACAGTGAGTTACCTTACATTTCTCTTCCTAAGCAGTTAGCCTCACCAATTCCAATTTTAAGGTGAAAATAGGTAGAAAGAGAGGAAGAGAAATGCATAATTCCCTTTACAAACACTAAAGATTCATGTAGTGCAGGAGTTAGGAAAATTAATCCAGTGCCCAAAGAATGAAGTTGTGTGGTCCACCAGACAGTGGCAGTTTGGGCAGTGATTATCTCCCACCTCAACCAGGTAATATAAGCAACTGCCAGGGCCTCTGTAAACCATAACGATGCCTTAATAATCCTAATGGTATCCAAGAGAAATGGTTTACTTAGATGGAAATACAGAGTCAAGGATGTAAACCAGAAATCCTAGGCCACCAATAAAAGGGCTACGGCTTGAATCAACTTGATGAAATGTACTTCTGTAGCAGTCACTGTGCTAGCTATGGTCATCTAGCTGTGAACATGAGAGATGTAAATTCTGTCTTCAGAAAGTCATATTGTCATCATAAATAACAGTAGAGGGGTAGTAATAGCAATAATAGAAGGCACTGGGCATCTTCATTACCTCATTATCTCATAGCTGTGAGATCTCAAGGAAGCTACTGACGTCTCTACACTTCAGCTTCTTCTAATGTGTTTAGTAAAACATTCCTTATCACCATTATTATTAGGAGGGGGAAGAAAATATACCTGCACTGGACCCATATATTATATTATGTAATCCTTCTAATAACCCTGTGTGATAAGTATAATTATTACAGATTTACAGACGAAGGAACTGAGGTTTAGAAGGATTAAGTAACTCGCACAATTTTTCACAGCCAATAGATGGAACCAGGATTCAAATCCTAATCTCTCCAACTACAGCTCTGTGCTATTATGATGCTGCAATGCCTCCATATCCACTTAAGGTTGTGGAGATCATGCGGTTAGATGCCAAGGTCTCCCTCATGCGGGTTTCTCTATCATCATACTAAACAGCCTGCTTTGAGAAGTAGGATTTCATTGGGAGCCTCCCTTTCACATCTTTGAGAATTATTTGTGTTTTATAGGTGAATCAGAGTTTCTGTCTTCCACTAGTTAAATCATTTTTTGGTGAAATATTAAAGAGGGTTAAAACTAATTAAATGAACTATTTTAAGGTGACTGTTGCTTACTAGAAGTAAGTTTGATTCACACTACTCCTCCTTTATCCAAAGTTTTGCTTTCTGTGATTTCACTTTCTGCAGTTTCAATTGCAGTCTGAAGATATTAAATGAAAAATTCCAGAAATAAACAATTCATAGATTTTAAATTGAGCACTGCTCTGAGTAACATGATGAAATCTCATGCCATCCCATGATGGACGTGAATTATCCCTTTGCCAAGCGTCTATGCTTCCCACCCATTTGTCACTTAGTGGACACCTTCATTATCAGATTAACTGTAGATATCACAGTGCTTGTGCTCAAGTAACCCTTATTTTACTTCTTAATGGCCCAGAAATCAACAGTAGTGATGCTGGCATTTCAGATATGCTTTCTTTAAGTGAAAATTCAAAAGTTCTTGACTTAGTAAGGAAAGAGAAAAAAATTGATGCTAAGATCTATGGTAAGAACAACTCTATCTGTGAAATTCTGAAGGAAGAAAAAGAAATTCAAGCTAGTTTTGCTGTCACACCTCCACTGCAAATGTTATGGCCACAATGCATGGTAATTGCTTTGTTAAGATGGAAAGGACATTCGATTTATGGGTGAAAGACTTGAGCAGAAACATGTTTTGACTGGCAGTTGTAGGATTCAGTACTATTCAAGGTTTCAGGAATCCACTGAAGATCTTGAAATGTATCCCCTGTGGATAAGGGGGGCCTACTGTATAATTTGGCAGTCAGTTTTCTAAGAGAGTTGGAAATTAATAGAACTGCCTACACTTGGTTTGATTGTCTTGAACTCTATAGGAAAATAATATGCAAACATACATACATGCGCAAAATAATCAACTTGGAACAGATATAGATTTAGCTCTATAAGGAGAAGTGTCACCTTGGGAGTCATCACTGAGCACCATTGACTGGATGCTGTAAAACCTGGCTTCAGGAAATTTAACTTCTAAAATATGGCTAGAAGAAACATGACTAGAGAAGTAAGTGTGGTTGTTATCATGAAATTCTGGAAACACCAAGTAAGGTATATTGTGTTTCACAATCAATGTAAGTAATTAAAGGTCTTTGAGACTGAATTGGAATCGGGGATAGGTGAAGGGTGAGAAGAGAGAGAAAGTAGTTAGAAAACCAAATTCACCAAAACAAATGTTAGTGTTTTATATCATCTCTAAATTGTTATTTGTTTTTAAGTAACATTCTACATGCCTAGGTCTTTTTCTAGTCATTGCATTAAAAGGAAGCATACTGGTTGGGCATGATGGCTCACATCTATAATCCCAGCATTTTGGGAGGCCGAGGTGGGAGGATTGATTGAGCCCGGGAGTTTAAGGCCAGCCTGGGCAACATAGTGAGACATTGTTTCTACAAAACAATAAAAAAAATTAGCCAATTATGGTGGCATGTGCCTGTACTCTCAGTCATTCAGGAGGCTGATGAAAGAGGATTGCTTGAGCCCAAGAAGTAGAGGCTTATGGTGAACCATGATTTTGCCACTGCACTCCAATCTAGGCAACAGAATGAGACCCTAACTCAATTTTTAAAAAAGGAGACTTAGATATTCATTATATTCAGATAACCAAGACTAAGGCACCTAATGATTTACTGAGGTGGTACTTCTTCAGTGTAAGACATTTGATTTACCATTAAATTAAGGTAAACTCTTTTTTAAATCTCTTGCTTTTCTATATTATATAAAGTCCTAAGTCTTTACCTGGACATTCAAAACCCTTTAAACCTAACCTGTATTCAGGATCATCTCTAACCACTTGCCACTTCACACTCATGTCTCTCTCACTGCTACATTCAACCACACAGCCATGTTACCCATAACAGCCACCCTGCCTGAAGCATCTTGCTTTCCCTCTTCTATGCTCATTAAAACCCAGCTCATCCTTTAATTCTCAAATTAGGTATCATTTTTCTTTATTGCCATTTCACCTAAACCACATTTTCTTCCTTGACAAAATTAATCAGCCTCTTCTATAATATGGTTTTTATAGGTTTTTGGGGGGGGCTTACCATGTTGTCACAGGTACTTGTGTCATATTGTCCTGCCTTATAAAGCTTCGCAGACCCTGAGCCTTATGTAGTGTAAATCTTGCATAAAATTTTGTATTCAGTCAATCTTTCTAAATGAAGGCCAACAGTAAAAAAAAAATGAATGAAGTTATACAGAATGTAAGAACTTCATGTTGGTTATAATGGCTTTGCATTGTTTGGCATCTTGTTGGACATGATGCTGTGGCACTGAATTAAGGTCCTGTATGCTCAGAAGGCAAGAGCTTGCTTGAGCTGCAGAAAGATGAGTCCTGTGCTAACCAGGAGTCCCACTCATTTCTTAATGTTAAAATTAAGTAAACAGCTTACAAATTTTTTAAAATAATTATGTTATATTGGGACTAAGTATGTGTTTTCCATATGTAAGAAAAAATAAATCTGATATTTTAATGAAAGATCTTTGATTTTGATTTTTAAAAATCTAAGTCTGTATTTTCTTAGATTGAATTTATTTATGATTCAATTATAAATGTCATGGATATCTGCATGCTATTTATTTTATAACCACATATATGCTAATGATAATGATTGGATAAACTCAGAACATTTTTTAAAATATAAAACTGCATGTTATCTGCAGCTTTATAATTTTTGTTTTTTGGAGAGATGGGGGTCTCACTATGTTGCCCAGTCTTGTCTCAAACCCCTGGCCCCAAGTGATCTTCCTGCCTCTGTCTCCAAAGTGCTAGGATTACAGGCATAAGCCACCATACCTGGCTTGACAGCTTTATTCTGAGTGGCATACACAGGAAGTTGCCTCATTTTAGTTAACACAAATATCCTGAGTCTGTATCAGATTATAAAGCATCAACAAACTAGATCCTTTTTCTTTTATGTGTAGTAAAATAGTTTTATATAGCAGGAGAATTTAAGTGGGCAATTTAATTTTAAAAATAGGATAATTTTCCCATTTCATTGTATGCTAAATATGAAAGCCAAATTTCTGGTTTATTCTTATATAGAGTGTTGAATCATCTTTTTAAATAGCTGAGAAGGAATTCGCTTTTTTAACTTAAGGTACTAACATATGCCAGTTCTAAAAAAGAGTTCAAGCATACTAAATAAGCCTTGTCTTAAAAATATTTTCAGTAGCACTACTTAATGAGCCTTATGCCATTTTGGAATTCAGTCATGGTAATATCCAAGGCATTATTAATATCTAATTTCCACATCTAATATAGGCAAAGAATGACCAGGAAACAGTTGCAAGTAAATGATGCATTGACAAGCAGCAGTGAGCAAATCCTGTGTGCAGGATAATGTGTCTGGTGCTATTGTGCACAGTGAGAAGGGACCCCAAGCAGAGGGACAGGAAAGTACTAGTCAGCAGCAATAGGTTCAGAAAGTAAGATTAAGCATTTAGAAATTCTTACAGTAATATGATGTTACATCAACATCCTATTGCATTTCCTTGAGGTTTCCAAAAGTTTCCATGCACAATATTGCCATGGAATATTCTTGGGAAAACAAAACCGAAAAACCTAAAATGAAAACCTATAATACTAATATAAGAGAAAGTTTGAGGCCTTGAGTGACCAATTGCTAAATAATTTTTTAGGTAATAGGTGCCATCAGTCAACAAGAAAAGCATGATCATTGTAGTTAAAGTCATCAAGGAAATGAGCAGTGGTGTAGAACTTGAAAAATGAGTAGGAGCTACATAAATGGGAGGCAAAGTGAGGCTGTACCAAGCAGAGTGGTGTGAGCAAGATTATAGAAACTGAAGACATCTGAGTGGGCTTAGGAGGCGGTGAGGAGTAACCTTACCACCAATCTGCTCACTGGGAAGGAGAGTTGAGTCAGAGTAGCTGAAAATAAAATGAGAAGGATGGGTTGAGATTAAGATTCTGTTGCAAGGTTGTTAACTGCCATACTAAGGAGTTTCACAATGACTTCAAAAAGTAAGAGGCTATCCAGAATTTTTAGCAGGAGACAAAAATTAATGGAATTTTAAAAAACTGAGGAAGAGTCTCCATACAGTGACACAGAGTGATGATCAGGATTTTTTTTTTAAGAGCAAGGTACAGAATCTTTTATATATTATGTAGCACTCTATAACACTGAGTGCTGATCCCATGTGTATGTGTGCATTTGCAACAAAACACTTGAAGGAGAACCCAAAATTCCTAAATATTTTGAACTAAAAGTTAGAAGGAAGTCAGGAATGAAATAGTGTCCTGAATAGTGTTTTAGTTTTAACTCTGGAATCATATAAAGGCTGCTGGTAAAACAGGGCCACCAGTTTTAATTAAGAAAGAGTGTCCTAGAAAAAGAAGATTAAAACAGCGAGGAAGAAGCACTTCACTATTTTAAAGGAAGAAATAAACCTGGGAGTCACAGTGGTTTCCTCTCTCTCCCATTGCTTCTAGTTCTAGTTACTCTTATACAATATAAGCCTGAAATAGTTTAGGAATATTAAGAATCCACAGAATTAATCAAGGGGCACCCAAGCGGGAACCAGACTATCTGAGAAGCACGTGCAGGCATACAGTATCAGGGGACAAATTCTGAGACAATGGCTGCTATTTACCGAACTTTGACTATCACTAAGGTTCTGACCTGGGCAAACTTCGCTGGTGTTTTCTGGCTGAACCTTTCATTTTTTAATGAGCAAAGCTCATTCAACAGGAGACATATTTATTTCAAGGTACAGTCCCAAACTTTTACCAAGTTTTCATCACATTGTATAATTAATCATTAGTTTTCTTAAATCAAGTTCAGACTAAATGTCAAGCCATGTAACAACCTCTGATAAGGGTACCAGTATTTTGTTTCAAAATGGATTTATATTTTAATCAAAAGATGAATTGCTTCCTCTTTCTCAGCGTGGCTGTAAATAAGACTCCTTATAAGCCTTGTTCAGGAAATGTAAGGAGAGTGATAGGAAATGATTAGAGGAATAGACTTGTTTTCATTTCTTATGACATATCAGTCCTGTAGTTAAACATATACGAAGTGTTAGAATGATTTTTGTTTTTAAGCCTTTAATCTGCCTTTGTCTCAAAATTCTGTTTCAAGGCATAGTATGCCTGTACTACTCTTATTTCTATTAGGTGTCCCTTTTTCATTCCTAATATTCTTCCACATGATACTTTTTAACACAATGTTTTCTAAGGGCCATTAAATGCCAGACACAAAGCAAAGAATGGTGACACCTAGTCTCTGGTTTGCTTTGAAATATTCTTTTTTGGAGATCTTGAGAAACTACACCAGTCTGGTGTATTTTGACTCAAGGGATGGGAAGTAGGGATACCTGACTCCCCATTGTTATTAGAAAATACTAATTGTGAAATTTATGAAAAAAGTTACAGTGTACTTTCTTGTTCGCTCTTGCTGCTTTTCCAACCTACCTCCTATGACTCCAGTGTATATTATAGACTGACTAAAGGTTTCTAAACTGCGTAGAACAGTGGTTATCGACATCTCTTTAAATTTAAAGATTCCTCTTTAACATCAAAAATGTTTTTCAAATCCACATGTAATGATAATTTAGTATCTGTGAGAAAAAACATAATGAAAATGCTACTGGGGATTTAGTAATAATTTTAAATGAATTTGGATTTTATTTGTCAGTGATATAGTCATAAATGTGAATCATAGTAGGGCTATGAATTGTGAGGTGTTATTCACTCTTGCAATGTTCAATGGAAATATGGATTTGTAAACCCCTCACAATATTATTGCAGACTTCCAAAGTCTGGGCACGGGTATAGAACGGATTCCTAATAAATACCTGCTATTTTGTGCTTGGCATTTTATACATATTCCCTTATTTTCAATGCGATCATGTATTTGACCCATGAATTAATTGTTTAGAAGTGTATGGGATTTTCTTGGTTTCTTTTTTTATTGATTTCCAATTTCATTTTATGCACTGTGGTCAGAGATTATAGTCAGATGATACCAATCCTGGAAATATTCTGATACAGTATTTGCTTTATGGCTTAGCATATGACCATTTTTTGTAAATCTTCCATGTAGACTTGAAAAGGATGGATTTTCTCCCATTGGTGTACACTAGATTCTAGATATATCCATTAGCTAAAACTTGTTACCTACCCTGTTCAGATTTCTCTATACCAACAAAATACTGTATTGATTGCTGAAAGAGTTGTGTAAATATTCCACTATGGTGGTAGATTTCTCAGTTTCTCCGTGTAGTTTTGTAAGTTTTTGTTTTACATTGTTTGATGCTATGTTAGAGGTGATAAATGTTTGAAAGTATCCTATTTTCCTGGTGAATTTAACCTTTTTAAAAATTAAGTATTGACTCTATAAAATTTTTTTTTACTCTTGGTCTATCTAAATATTTTCTTTTGGTCTATTTTCTATTTTTATACTGTGTTACATTTTGTGTGTGGCAGTGAAGGGTTTAAGTATATAGCCATTGTATATTTTTCTTCTCAATCTTTCCACTTCGTTGTTTTATATGTGCCTCTTAAACAACCTAAATCTATTTTTTGTTTTATTTTTGCACAGTCTATAAATCTTTGTCTTTTCAATTGAGATTTAAATCCATTTGTATTTATTGTAGTAATGATATATTTGGTTTTGTTTCTGTTATTTTCTGTGTGCTTTCTGTTTATGCTGCATTTTTAAAAATTCCTGTTTTCTAGTTTTCTTCCTGCTTATCTTGCATTTAAAAAAATCCCCAATCTTTCTCAATTCTCCTTAGATTTATTCAAGATCCACCCTCTCCAAACCCACATACTCCATTCTTTTTCTCTATTTGTTAAGAAGTTATATATTTTTTTCTGTGGTTTCACTGACTATCCTGTCTTAAGATGCATATGTAAACTAAAGTCTAAAATTAACCTGTATTTTTACCCACATGTAAACAATAAAAGAATATTAAAATGATTAAACTTTGATATTTCCCTCCCAACTTTTAAAAATTCTAGAGTACTACCACTCCCTGTAGGTGACAAATTAATCACTACTGTTTAATATGTGAGTACTTAGATTTATTCACATATTTAATAATGTTTTTTGCTCATCATACCTTAGTGCATCTCAAATCTTCCATTGGAATATTCTTCCCTTTCCCAGAATTATCTCTTTCAAATATTCTTTAGCAAAAAACTTTTGGTAGAAAAACTTGTTTTTGTTTTCTTGAAAATGACCATTACTTGCCCTTGGAAAACATAGTTTATCATAATACAGAATTTTAGGTTGACAGCTATTTATCAGAGGATAGCAATGTATTATTTCTTTGTGTTTCAGCATCCATTGGTGCTACTAGGAAGTCAGCAATTGGTTTTTTAAATATCATTTCTTAGCAGGTGATCTCTCTTGCCTTTCCACCTATTTTTAAGATATTTACGAGGGGGGGCCTCCCAAAAAACTGGAGTATTTGGAGGGCAGGCTCCTTGTAATACAGGCTTTTCCCACTAGGTAAGTTTTCTAGGAACCCATCGATGTCAGTATACCAGTTAATGTTGTTGTGAGTGGCCTTGTTCTGCTTCGGTGAATTTTTAAAGAAGTTTCTTTCAACGTGTTTGCCCATTTCATGGTGTGTGATGTACCAGTACACTTGCCCACACTCACTGAGTGTTCAGCAGTTTTTGTCCAAAAAACCCCCCACATGACCCCCGTGTCCCACCCTCCCTATTCATCTGATCTCACCCCAAGCGACCTTTTTTTGTTGTTTCCTCACATGAAAAATGTCCTCAAAGGGAAACATTTTGTTGATGTGAAGAGGTTAAACACACACACACTCACAATAGCGGAAACCACTAAAAGGCATCAAAATTGACGAATTTAAAAACTTTTGTGTAGTGGAAAAGGCATCTCAATAGGTGTATGACATCGTTATTTCTTTTCTTTTCTTTTTTTTTTTTTTTTGAGTTGGAGTCTCACTCTGTCGCCCAGACTGGAGTGCAATGGCCACTCCCGGCCACTGCAGCCTGGACCTGCTGGGCTCCAGCAATCCTTCCGCCTCAGCCTTCTGAGTAGCCGGAATTACGGGCGTGCGCTACCACGCCCGGCTCATTTTTTTGATTTTATTGTAGAGATGAGGTCTCGCCAAGTTGCCCAGGTGGGTCTCGAACCCGCGGGCTCAGGCAATCCACTCACCTCAGCCTCCCAAAGCGCGGGATTACAGGCTGAGCCACCAAGCCCGGCTAACATCGTTATTTCTTACTCTCTTTTAACATTTCCATTTCTTTGTGTCTCTGAGCTATATGGATGATAGTGATACAGATTTTTTTTATCTGGTCAGCCTGGGCTCCAAGAGTGTCAGCTTAATGGGTCAGGCAAACCAAGGCCCAGGAGTGTTGGCTTTAATGGGCCAGCAAGCCAAACCCTGAGAGTGTTGCAGATTTGGTGGGCTGGCCAACTAGCCCCCAGAAGTGTTTCAGCTTTGGAACCTCACCCGCTGGCAGCAATCCAAGTTCAGCTGGCTGCGTCTGCTGAATGACTAGCCTTCACGGTGCGTGGCTCTTTTGATTCCACAGTCTTCTGCAGCTCTTCAGGTCTGGATTCTTGTCTCACGCAGAGGAATGAAGAACTCTAACAACCTGAAAGGTGGGAAAGCAGGATTTACTGAGAGGACAGAAAAGCTACCAGAGCAGCAGGGTACTGAGGGGGTTGCTGATCTGAGACTGAAACCTGGTGCTTATATAGTCCCAAGAATGAGCCAATTGGCTAGCATTAGCCGTGAGCTGATTGGTTGGCACTAGCTGTGCTGATTGGTCAGTACTAAGAACCAATCTGCTGGGGGTAGGGGCCTAATAGTGAGCTGATTGGTCACTTAGTGGTGAGCTGATTGGTTGTATTTCAATCCCAGCAATGAGTGTTTTCTTCCTAGGCTACAGGGCTTGTAGGGAGCTTGTTTACCAAGGGGAGTGTATCAGTCTGAGAGGCCTATTGGAAGTTCACTACTTTGATACTGGGAACCCACCCCACCTGTCTGCCTAGTTTTTCTCTAGCTGTCTCCTCTCTCAATAGTATATTCATAAACATCTACAAATCTAGTCATTCTCTCTTCATCTATGTGCGATATACTCAGCTGTTTAATATCGTCATCAAGTATTTTACTTCATTTATGATAGTTTTCATTTATAGAAGTTTCACTGAACTCTTTTAAGTCTGTTCTTTCATTGTCTGTGGCTATTTCCTCCTGTTCACATCCTCAGGTATTAATTGCTTTGAACATATTAAATGTTTTTAATTAATTAATATGCAATTAATAATAGTTTAAAATAATGAATAATTGGTCTGACCATTTCAATATTGGAAACATACTGTTTATTTAGCTAGTTTTTGTTTACTGTGCCTTGTTTCTTGGTGTGTTATTATTTATTCTCCTTTTAGCAACTCTTTTTTATTGGAACTTTATGAGAATTCTTTAAGACATTCATTGATATGAAACCCTGTATTTGTTTTCGTTTGTGCGCGTTATTTGGAGTATCCCCACATGAGAACCTCTTTACATTATAGTCTTCTTTTGAAGTTTTTCAGACCAAAAACCTAGTATGAATTGAGACATCAAAGCTGTTTAGGTGAGAAGGAACTTACGGTTACAGATTCTTAGGAGAGATCTTTTTCTTCCACACAGCATCAAGGTAGACACAGGCAAGTTTCTTAGTGGGCCCCCTCTACGTTACCAATACACTCAGGTTATAGCTCTTTGGAACCTCTACGTTTGAGAAAGTTTCCAGTTTCATATGGAGTGGGGAGTGGAATCTGGGCTTTTTATCTCTTTTTCTCTGGGCCCTGTGAAAAATGAGAGTTGAAATTTACATTCTATATAATTTAATAGAAGCTTAAAGGTGAAACCTGGCTGCACACTTACCTTTCAAGATTCCTATTTTCACCTTATTTGGGACTCTGTTTTATCCTTCCTTTTATGATAGCTGAGTGATATATTTTTAAAAATGTATTTTCCTATTTTGTTCAGGATATTTTGAGAGAAACATTTGGGGTACCTAATCTTCCATTCTACAAGGAACAGAACATATATTGTTGTATTTCATTCTCCCACCAACTATATTCTGAAAAAAGAGTTAAATATAGTTACAAAATCAAACAGTTAATAATATTTGTCTGTAAACCTAGGTCTCTTAACTCAAGGCCATTTTTTTTTCAAATTTTATGCTACATCTTCCTCCTTGCAGAAGCCTTGAAGCCAGCAATATATTCATCCTACCCTGTAGCACTGATTATGTTTTATAACATTAGTAATTATTAAGAGTTTGGGATTTTCTTAATTTACATCCTGTTCTTGAGGAGTGTATCAATCAAGTATATCTAGTAGTATGATACTTTGGATTCCTAGAATGAATTTTCCAAAAAAATATTTCCCTGGGTCATTCTTAGGAATAGAAACCTACCTGTGAAATTATTCCCAGTGACAACCTGTCCAAGCCCAACCAAGTTTTAAAATATCTGCAGTTCCTTCAAGTATGCATGCGTGCATCACATTCAGTACCTTTTAAAAACATAATAAGATAGTTTTTTTTCTGAGAAGTGGAAGGAGATGTTCTGATTCTTACACGGAACATCTTAAAGCTAATTTGTTTATTTCATGACAGCTTAGAAGTGATCTAAGGCATACTATAGGCTATTTGAGGAAATGATGTATTTATTTTAAACTCTGTACCAAGTGCTAACATTTTTTAACCTTACCTATTAATGGAATTATTTATAATTAATAGTTTTATCTTCATTATTGATGATAACTGATTACTGTAGTACATCTTTCTTCTTGTGATCATAGACAAACTTCTTTGAAAGCATCATGATCACAATTGAATAATATATTAACGTGGCTCACAGCTTCTTCCATTGGTTAGCATAAAAACAATTCCAGCTAAAAGTCCAGCATTTACAAATGATATTGATAGTTTATCTCTATGCAATTTTTTTTAATTTTATGCAGTCTTTTGGAATTATCATAACTTATTTTCTAGTTTTTATCTACCATCTCATCTTTGACTACCCTGCTGCCAGAGTGACCTCCAGTATTGTCATACTTGATCCTGTCACTTCCCTACCCCTACTTCTGGAGAATAATGCCCAGATACCTTATTATAGCTGTCCTGCCAAACTCAGTGGTTACTTCTGAGTCCTCATCTTGTTTTACCACTCAATACCTAATTTGACATATTCGATTGACTTCTTGAAAATGTTTCATCCAGCTTTATGGCTTAGAGTAACATACGTATTCTAATAACTCACCAATATATATCTTCAGGCTGAGAATTCCTCTGTGTTCCAGGCTCATTTGTTAAACATATCCAATGTAACATGTTTTAAAGAAGAGCCTTGTCTTATGTTGTCTAATCCTATTTCTTCCATGGTTATCTACATCTCAGCTGTGCACGTCAAAAACAGGATATTTCCAAGATACTTTCTCTCTCATACTTTCCACCCAAGCAAGTTCCCATTGGATCTGCTTCCATCTCTTTCCCTCACTATCTTCATTGCTACCACCCTCATGGAAGCCACACCACCTCTCACCTCATGGCTTCAGTGTTCTCATCACTGGTCTTTCTGCTCTCAGTACAGTCAGTTCTCATAACAACCAAAGAGATTGTCTTTTCTCTGATTATAACCTTCCAGAAACTCATAACACTGCACTCCAAATCAAAAAAAAAAAAAATCAAAGTTCTTCTCTAATGGCCTACAGGGCTATCCATGGTAGCCTTTGCTGCCTCTGTGAATTAATGTTCTTGCACGCTCCCTTTTGCAAGCTCTTATCTGGTCATATTGGCTTCTTATTCTTTAAACTCATGAAGTACATTCTCTTCTTTCTCAAAAGCTGCTCTTTCCTCAGATACCTCCACGGCTCATGCTCTTATTTTAGTCAAGTCTCTGCTCATGTGTTGCTGTCTCAAGCTGCTTCTGATCAACCTCTCTAACAGAATCAGTCAGATATTGCTACATAACAGAAAGCCACAAAATCTCACTGGCATACAACATTGCACATCTCCAGGTTAGCTGGGAGAAGTAAGCTTCTCATGGCAGTTCACCCTCATTTTTGCTCATTTTTTTTCATTGTTTTATCTCTGGGATATGACATGGAATAGAGGCTCAATGAATGTTGGCTGACTAAATGAGTAAAGCAATGAATACATGTATAGAAAAGGAATGAATAGCTATAATAGAAATTAAGTAAAATAATACACTTCACTTACACTCTTCTCACATGTGCAATGATTGCTGTAAGAACCTAAGGTGATTCTGGCATATCTTCTATTTCATTTTTACATACTCAGATCAGAGAACAGGCATGTGTTTTTCGGGCCTGGTGAATGGTCGCTGTGCACAAGAGCTCCCAGGCAGAATGACTAAAATGCAATGCTGCTGTGAGCCCGGCCGCTGCTGGGGCATCGGAACCATTCCTGAGGCCTGTCCTGTCAGAGGTTCTGGTGAGTGATGTGCTGCCAGTCTCCTCAGGATAGACACTGTTAGGAAAATTAGTAGCAATAATGTACTTTGCTCTTCTCCAGGAAGTCAAGACATATTTGTGTTCTTATTAGTATCTTCAGTATGACTTAGGTGGTTTTATGGGAAATAGGATGGTGTTGTTTCTTTGGGATCAGTTTTGGTATTACCCAATTTAGCAATATGAGGCAAATTCCTGGAAGGTGATTGACTTGTTTTTGTGCAAATATTTTAAAAAATTATTATAAATATCAGTATTTCAGTTCCATTATTAAACCCCTGATCTTTCATTGCAGAGCTTGAATACCTTTGCATAGCAAAGTTCTACTTTTACTTATAATTTATTTCACGAATTCATTCAACTTATCGTGTCCCAGTACTTGAAGATATTTTCTTTTTTTTCCCATGACCCTGAAACTTTATAATACAAGGGTTTGAGGATACTTCTCATTCATTTTCCTGTGTTCGCTGACATACAAATGAGCTATATTGGGAAATCGCTTTAGGGTGAATGAGAAGTAGTTCCTCTTATTATACATAATATGAATAGTAAAGTACAGTTAATATTTATCACATAAAGACATATTACTATATTCTATTATATTATCATGTTCATATTGAATTAACAATTATAAAAATAATTAAATTTTTGAAATATACTTATAAAGATAGATACTAATATGTACTGTCATGGAGAGAAAATATCACAACATATTTTTTCAAAATCTCTAAGTTATAAAAAAAAATCTATTTGTAGAAAAAAGGGTTTAATGTCTAATAAATAATTCTGTATCCTCCTAGCTCCCCTAATAATGTAAATTGAATACTTTTCATTTCTTTTGATATAGTGCCTTAATTCTGTGAACAGGGAAATTAGTTACTTGCTATGTTTGTACTTCTCTCCACTTGACTTTGGTACTTGGATAAAAAAGGAGCAGATTTAAAAGTTTACTGGATATTGTCTACTATTAAAACTCACATTGGAAAACAATATTATTCTGGAGCCATTTTAATGCCTAATCTCTTAAAGAAAAGAGTTGAGAAAATGTATAGGTGTAATATGGATGAGGATGCAATTAAAGTCAAACATAGAGGATGAATTACCTAAAGCTTTAATTTTCATCCATTCAAGTACATTTTTTTCATTCACAGTTATATCTGGAATTTTATGAGTTTCTCTTAATGGCATCACATACAGATGCACATATAAATGATTCTTTGGTTATACAACTTAGTTAAAATAATGTGACTTATGGGTTTCAATATTTTTCTGAAACATCTATACCTTTTCCCTGCTACTGACAACATTGAAAACATTTTTAAGAACCTGCTTCCTCAGAGTGTATAGTATAGATAAGCTAAAATGATCTATTACAGCATACCTGTTGCTTTTATTATGCCAAAAGACATCCGTTTGTGTTTAACTACACTTTCTTTTCTTCTAGAGGAATATCGCAGACTTTGCATGGACGGACTCCCAATGGGAGGGATTCCAGGGAGTGCTGGTTCCAGACCTGGAGGCACTGGGGGGAATGGCTTTACCCCAAGTGGCAATGGCAATGGCTATGGCCCAGGAGGGACAGGCTTCATCCCCATCCCTGGAGGCAATGGCTTCTCTCCTGGAGTTGGGGGAGCCGGTGTAGGGGCTGGGGGACAGGGACCTATCATCACTGGACTAAGTAAGTGGTCACTTTTCCAGTAGACTCTGGTTTTCTGCTTTAAGTAATATTGTAATATCTAACATATTCTTTAATTTTTCAAAAGAGAGTGTGTGTGTGTGTGTGTGTGTGTGTGTGTGTGTGTGTGTCTTAGAGAGAGAGAGAAAAGAAAAGAAAGAGAGAGAAACATATTTTAGTGTTTGAAATGTAGTAATACTAAATTTGAGGAAATATGATAGGAAAATATTATTTTTCTGTTCTGTAAACTTTCTACTAAATTAGAGAAAAGAATATGTGACCAAGACTGTCTTTGAAGATACAAATGAGAGTCCAGTAATACTCTAATTCAGTTGATGCCATCAAAAAGCATGTTTTTGCTTCCAGTGTATTTCATTTGGCTGTTTGCAACTGCCCTATTCATGCAGCCCTTGAATATTTTTGCAGAACTATTTCCTGACTGAGATAAACTGAATTTCTTGCTTGTACCAATTCAAATGTTGTAGTGCACACATCTTTCTTTTCATCACTCATTTTTGTTAAATTGCTTAAGAAATTGAGAACCGTGAGTTTCAGACCAGAATTGGCATTCATGTACTTGACATTTAAGTTCATTCTTTTTAAAAGCTCCTTTCTTGCTAATAATAATTAATGATGTCCCACAGTGATATATTTATTCTTTTTGGCATATTGCCTGTTTGCTTTATCTGAATATTCAGCAAAGTTACAAAAGAGAAATTGAAAGCACTTAAATGTATGGTAGAGCATTTTTGAAATTTTAAGAAGTCATTATTATGGGCAAGGTTTCCAGATGTGTAACTTAACAAATGCAAGTTGCAACCATGTGTCCCAAGAATATTTTTTAGATCCTCCACATTAAAGTTTAATAAAATATAAAATAAGGTGGGCTTCTGATATACACCTGATTAATTCACTAATAACTATCCTTTTAAAATCAACTCTACGAAAAGCAATGCATGTTGTAATGATTAAATGTTATTTGTGCTTTTATTTCCCATAGCAATTCTGAACCAGACAATAGATATCTGTAAGCACCATGCAAATCTTTGTTTGAATGGACGCTGCATACCTACTGTTTCCAGCTACCGTTGTGAATGCAACATGGGTTATAAGCAGGATGCAAATGGAGATTGTATAGGTAAATTTGTGATTTTTTCATAATCCTTCTTGTTTTTTGATAGCTGTTAGACTACAGGATCAAACTGGACTGAATGTGAGTTTTGTTTTGTTTCTTAAGTCTTTTGAGCTCATTTCCAAGCTGTATGTCGTTCAGTATGCTCCCCTTAAACTGTGCTGAACTAGATCTACACTTCAAGACATTCCCACTCTTTCAGGTCCTAAATGTGATTTTTGTCTCTGACTTTCCCTTTCCTTCCTTCTTAGAATTGCCTCCTCTCAAATTAAAGACTAAAAGTAAACTCCTTAACAGTGAATATAGTTTGAAAATGATTTGTGGATCGTGAAACCATTGTTAAAACATGACCATTGTTAAAATTTGATACTATAGGACAGTGGTTGCCAAATGTATTGGTTTCAGACCCATTTAAACTCTTAAAATTATTATTTCTATCTATGAATAATTACTCTTACTTGAAATTAAGGATGAAAAATTTAAATATTTATTCATTTACAAATAATACAAATCCGTTGCATATTAATATAAATAACATTTTAATGAAAAATTATATTTTCCAAAACAAAAAGTATTAAAATGAATGTCACTGCTTTGAAATTTTTCAAATCTTTTTCATAGATTTTTCTTTTTCTTTTTTTTTTTTTTTGAGTTGGAGTCTCACTCTGTCGCCTAGACTAGAGTGCAGTGGCTGCTCCTGGCCACTGCAGCCTCGACCTGTTGCTGGGCTCTGGCGATCCTTCTGCCTCAGCCTTCTGAGTAGCCGGAATTACAAGCATGCGCCATAGATTTTTCTTAATCGAAGCCAGTTGGGTTCTCACATCTGCTTCTGTATTTAAGCTGTTGTGATTTGTTACTTTGATTGAAGAATACAATGAAAATTCATCCTCAAACAGATAGTATAGTTAGAAAATGGAGGAATATCTTATAGGTTTTTCAGATAATTCTGGATATTCTTTGATAGTCCACTAAAACAGAGCAAGTAGTAATTCCCTTTTTTTTTTTTTTTTTTTTGAGTTGGCGTCTCACTATGTCGCCCAGACTGGAGTGCAGTGGCCGCTCCCGGCCACCACAGCCTCGACCTGCTGGGCTCCGGCGATCCTTCCGCCTCAGCCTTCCAAGTAGCCAGAGTTACAGGCATGCGCTACCACGCCTGGCTGATTTTTTGATTTATTGTAGAGATGAGGTCTCGCTGCCCAGGCGGGTCTCGAACCCGTGGGCTCAGGCAATCCACTCACCTCAGCCTCCCAAAGGCGCGGGATTACAGGCTGAGCCACCGAGCCCGGCTGCAAGTAGTAATTCTTAAAGTTTAATTGTATGTAGAATCTGAAACCATATCAATAAACTTTTTGTGCTCTGTTATTTTAAGCCCATTAGTAGTCCTTGTGCTTTGAATGGATTTTGTAACATATATTGTTCATTCGAAATATTTTGGTTCACTGGGTTGTGCAAATCTTTCCAAAGTTGACATATTTCACTATATAATGTCCAAAAGATCACATTTGATAATACCACCAGTGAAATCCATTAGAAATGCCTTTAAATAGTGAGAAATTTAAGTACACATGTGATAAATATTCTTTTTGAATTCTGGTACTTTTAGCTTGAATTTTAACTTTAGCAGTAAGTATAGTCTGTTGTTTTTCTTAAAGTGACAGCCTCGCTTTATTATTTTCAAAGCAATGTCAAATTTACAAGTCCAAATAACTGTAATTTGACAGTCATTCTTCAATGAAAAGTACTATTCTGTGGGAAAAGCTGCTAATTTAGCACACAGTTTCAACAATTGCACAGATGGTTTTCCTTAGCACTCATGGTGCTTCGGTCAACAACCATGTGTAATGTTTATTTTGTCACAGAAAATTTTTTTAAATGTACATTCAAGGGTCAATATTTTATATTATTAGTTTTTACTGCTTCATCAATGATATTTCTAAATGGAAAAAAACTAATACACTGAGTTCATGGCAGTGACTACTGGGACAGTTTGGTGCTACTCCCTTAATTTGTGTTAAGGCACCATCATTGCTTTTGTGCCATCGGTGCAAATGTTAACACAATGAAAAAATTAAGTGACATCTTCAAATGATTATGAATATGATTTTGAGTCAAGTACCCACCTGAAAGGATCTCAGTTGTTTCTAGGGGCCCACAGATTACACCTTGAGAGCAGCTACGCTCTCAACTTTCTTCTAGGTCATGCACAAGGACTTTCAGTGACAAAGTTGTGTGGAACTCACAAGACGTTTTCTCACAAAATCATTGGGAGGCTTGGAAGTTCTGATTCCCCAAATGCCATTTAATTGGTTTGCAATCACAAATGATGACCTGTACAATAGCAGCATGGTGAGAGGAGATGCAATGAGCAGCATCTAATCCAGGTGCAAGGTCTACAATATGTAGGGATTATATTAGTATCTGGACAGAATGAGGAATTTCCCTGTGGAGTTAAAAAAGCATCATTGTAGAACACTTATCTTTATCCCTGCCTGAGTTCTGAACCAGTTGAGAGATAGACAAAGTGCCCATTTCATATGGTGTTCTAAAGATTTTGACAGTTATGGCTATCTATACTATTTAGGCTTTATATTTGTGCTTGCTTAATTTGAAGTCTTGAAGAAGTTGGTCATGATCCCAAGATGGATACCATATTTGCAAACACTAGTCAAACCTGTGGTTAATACTCCCAACTTCGGGTCTATGCCCATAAAAGCCAACTATAAGTTTATCAAGAGCCTTGGTTTTTTCCAAGTGGATTTTTGGCCCCCACATGCCATACTCCTTGATTATTTTCTCAAATTTTCTCAGCCCATTCACCCTGCATTGACAAACAGAGAATCTTAGCATTTATTTCTAAAAAGCAAGCAGAAAGATGAAGCTCTAAAAAGTGAGATATGAAACAGCCGCAAAAGACCTCAAACCACACTTTATATCACAGGTGTTGATGACTTCAAATGGGCTATAGCCCCAAGAAGACAAAGCTATATATATATATTTTAAATGAATCATGATGGAAGTGGTGTGCAGATTTTTAAACCAGTTTTACTGTGGCATAATTGACATACAATAAATTATACATAATTTGAAGCATACAGATTGATAAGTTTTGATAGGTGCATACACCAGTGAAATCATGACCACAATCAAGGTAATGAATGTATTCATCATCCTCAAATGCTTGCTCTTTGCCTCTTTGCATCTCCCCATCTTGTTCCTCCTTTTCTCCATCACTAACTTTCCCTTCCTATTCCCAGGCAATCACTATTAGTCACTATATATTAGTTTGCATTTTCTAGAACTGTATATCAATTAAATAATACTGCTACATACATACACTTTTTGTCTGACTTCTTTTACTCAGCATAATTATTCTGTGATTCATTCATGTTGTAATATGAATAAGTGATTCATTTCTTTCTGTGACAGAATGGTAGTTCATTGTATGTATGTACCATAGTTTATTTATATATTCTCCTGTTGACGGTCAACTTGCATTGTTTCCAATTTCAGGATATTAAAAAATAAAGCTTCTATGAACATTCATGTATAATTCTTAATATGGACATTTTATTTTTCTTGAGTAGAAACCCAGATGTGGAATGGCTGAATTCTGTTGTAGGAATACATTTATTTTTTAAAGAAATTGCCAAAATGTTTTCCAAAGTGTACTGTTTTACACTTCTAGCAGCAGTATATAAGAATATCAGTTTCTCCACAACCCATCCAACACTTGGTATGGTCAGACTTTTAAGTTTTAACCATTATAATAGGTATGCAAGGATATCTTGCCATGGTTTTAAATCGTATTTCTCTAATGATTCACATTAAAAATATGTTAACCATATTTTCTTTATCTTTTCCATATTTTCATGCCTTTATTTTCCATCTGACATTTATTTGGTAAAGTGTCAGTTCAAATCTCGGTTCGTTTTTAGTGGATTATTTTCTTAATATTGAGTTTTGAGTGTTTACATATTCTAGATATAAGTCCTTAATCAAATATATGATTTTACTAATATTTTCACCTGCTCTCCGGCTTGTCTTTTGTTCTTTAACATACCTTTTGGAGTGCAGAACTTTTTAATAGGTTAACTGTTTAATAGTTTAACTGTTTATCAGTTTATTGTTTTATGAATCATGCTTTTTATGTTGTATCCAGGAAATCTTTGCCAAACCCAAGGTCACAAAGGTTTTCTCTAATGTTGTGTCTAGAAGTTGTCTAGTTTTAGGCCTTTGGTCTATTTTAAGTTAATTTTGTTTTTTATTGTATAACCTATGGGTTGAAATTTATTTTTTGTAGTATTTGAATATCCATTTGTTGAAAAGACTTTCTCTGTTGAATTGCCTTCACACCTTTGCTGAAAATCAGTCGCTCATATATGTTGGGACTATTTCTGAAGTTCGTATTCTACTCCATTGATCTATTGTCTCTCTTTACACCAATACTACACTGTCATAATAACTGTAGCTTTATAATATTTGTCAATTTCCAAAATTTAAAAAAAAGACCGTCTGCAATTTTGATTGGGAATCTCTTAAATCTATATGTCAATTTGAGGAGAATTTACACCTTAATCATATTGTGTCTTCCAATCCATAAACATGGTATATATCTATTTACTTAGGTCTCCTTTAATTTCTTTCAGAAATGTTTTATAAGTTTCAGTGTAAAGTTTTTCTTGTCTTTTTTTTTTGAGTTGGAGTCTCACTCAGTCACCCAGACTGGAGTGCAGTGGCCGCTCCTGGCCACCGCAGCCTCGCCTGCTGGGCTTCGGCGATCCTTCCGCCTCAGCCTTCCAAGTAGCCAGAATTACAGGCATGCGCTACCACGCCTGGCTGATTTTTTGATTTATTGTAGAGATGAGGTCTCACTACCCAGGCGGGTCTCAAACCCGCGGGCTCAGGCAATCCACTCACCTCAGCCTCCCAAAGGCGCGGGAGTACAGGCTGAGCCACCGAGCCCAGCAAGATCATTCTTAAATATTTTATTTTTTGATGTTATAGATGATACTTTTTAATTTCAATTTATCTCTTCCTTTCAAATATGAATATCTTCTTTTTATTTTCTTGCCTTATTTTCCTGGTCAGAATCTCCAGAACAATGTTGAATAGAAGCAATGAGATTAAATATCCTTTTCTTGTCTCTGATCTAGAAGGAAAACATTCAGTGTTTTACTATTAAGTGTGATGTTAGCTGTATGGTTTTTGGAGATGTTCTTTATCACATAGAGGAAGTTTCCTATGCCTAGTGCGCTGAAGATATTATCTAGGATAGATATTGGACTCATCAAATGCTTTTTCTGCTTCTATTGAAAAGTGTATTTGGATTTTTTTTAGTTTGTTAATATGGTTAATTACTTGCATTTCTGGGATAAGCTCTCTAAATCATGATGTGTTATTGCTGATGTATTATTGTTGTTAGATTTGATTAGCTACAAAACTTGTTAAAATTTGTGTATCTGTTCATATGGAAATGATGTATATTTTTTGGTTTTTTTTTTTTAACTTATGTATTTCTCTGGTTTTGGTATTAGGGCAATACTCATAAAATGAGTTGGGAATTGTTCTCATCATTTCAAATTCTGGGAGAGTTTGTGCAGAATCGGTATTATTTCTGTCTTAAATATTTGGTAGAATTTACCAGTGAAGCCATCTAAACATAGAGATATTTTTGTAACTTTTAATCTACAAATTCAATGCCATAATAGAGAAAGGACTATTCAGGTTATTGTTTCTTCTTTAGTGATCTGTGGTGATTTGGGTTGTTCAAGGAATTTGTTCATTTCATCTGTTGTTGAATTTATTGGAATGAGGTTGTTCACAGTACTCCCTTTTTTAACAGTCATAGAATCCGTAGGAATATCACTTCAGATACTGGTAGTTTTTGCCTTGTCCCTTCTCATTTTTCTGAGTCAGTTTGGCTGAAACTTTATCTTTATTCTCAGATAACTAGCTTTGTTTTCTTTACGAGTTTTCTGCTTCATTGATTTACACTCTAATTCTTCTCGTTTTTGTCTTTTACTTTCAGTTTTGTTTGTTCTTTTTCAAGTCATTTTTGTTTTGTGAAAGTCAAGATTCATTAATTTCAGACTTTTAAAAATTTTTTCCAATATATGTTTTTAGGGATATAATTTTCCCATTAGAACTTGAACTTCTTTAGCTGTATCCTACAAATTTTGATAAGTCGTGTTTTCATTTTTATTTATTTCATATGACTTTTCAACTTTCCTTTTATAGTTTTGAACCAAACGTTACTCAGAAGATTGTTTTTAGTTTTCAAATATTTGGAAATTTTTTTAGAGATCTTTCTGTTGCTTATTTCTAATTAATCTTGTATGGTCAAATGACAGAATTTGTATCACTTGCATCATTTTACATAGATTATGCCCAGAATGTGGTCTGTCTTGCAAATGTTTCATTTTAGATTGTTGTATTGCTGTTTTCAAGACCACTTATCCTTTCTAATTAATGAATAATCTGACATTAATGCCATCTATTATATCTTTTCATCTTTAAGAGTTCACTTTGGGTCTTTTTTTCCCCTCTGTCTTTAGTATTTTTAATCTTTCTCTAGCTTTTGATTCAGTTGGAATACAGTTATACTTGGTTCATATCTTTCTTTGCTAATTCTGACATCTTTGTCAATCTAGTATATTTTCAATTGTTTTATTTACTCCTCAATATGGATCTATTTTCTGCTTCTTTACATACCTGTTCATCGTTGATTTGACACTACTATGAATTTTATCTCAGTGAGTGCTGATATCTTTGTATTTTTGTCAGTATTCTTGAGCTTTGTTCTGGCTTACATTAATATACTTAGAAACAGTTGGATCCTTTCAGATCTTGCTTTTAAGATTTATTGGGTGGAACTAGAGCAATGTGTAGTCTAGGTCCCGTTATTCTCTACTAGTGAGGCCTGACCTTTCTGCTACTTTCCCCAACACTCCATGAGGTTTGACAGTTGGCTGTTGGAAAGAGGCACTATTTCTAGCCCAGTGTATTGACCAGGCACTCTAATAGCCTTTTGTGTGACTCTTTGTCATTTTTTGAGTCGGAGTCTCACTCTGTCATCCAAACTGGAATGCAATTGCATAACCACAGCTACTGCAGCCTCAACCTTCTGGCCTGAGGCAATGCTTTTGCCTCAGCCTTCCAAGTAGCTAGAACTACATGTGTGTGCCACCATGCCCCGCTAATTTTTTGATTTATTGTAAAGACAAAGTCTAGCCAAGTTACCCTAGTTGGTCTCGAACCCCTGGTCTCAGGCAATCCTCTTGCCTCTCCCTCCCAAAATGCCTGGATAACAGGATTGAGCCACAACACCCAGCCTTTTGGCTTTTAGGGGTATACTTATCTGTGTTGTGCTGAACACTTGAGGAGAATTCCCTACAGTCTCCAAGTTTTCTTTCCATACAGTTCTCTTATCTCCACTATTCTGTTTTGTAAATATCAGGTGACTTGTCTTTAGACTGTCAGCTCTGTCTGCTGTACTAAGGAACTTCCTGCATTCTGCCTGGGCTGCCCCATCTGCACCTTGGTCTGAAAACTCTCAAAGCCATAGCTTTTTTGAAATTGTCATGGTATTCTCTGTGTTTATTTCCCATCTCTTAGGGATGTATGTTCTTTGTTACTTAATGTCAAATTTTTTGCAACTCTTATTTTACATACTTTATCTATTTGTATATTTAGGAAGAGGGTAAATCCATCTTGGCTAAGAGCAGAAGTCACTCCTATTTTTTCATTGTAAATATTTTAGCCTGAAACAAAGAAGCCAGTTAGGAAATTTCTAAGTAACCGGCTAAGAAATTATGGTAGCAGTGATGTAGGATTGCAGAACAGCAGAATGATTCTGCAAGTGCTTGGGAGGTTATTCAGTGGGATCTAATTCTGAGGAATTAGACAGTAGAAAACTACAACAATATTTAGCTTTCTGGCTGAGCAAAACTGAATAGTGGTATCATTAACATGCTGGAGAAGGTGTAGTTTTGGAGGAAATAGTGGAGACTCTCAGTTGGACATGTTGCGTTTTGGATGTTTAGGACATTTAACTACAGAGGTCTAATGTTAAGAGGTACATTCAGGACTAGAGTTACAGATTTAGGAGTCAGCAACACACAGGTAGCTATTAGAATCACAGAAGTGAATATTGTCACCCAGGCTGAACAACAGGAAAAATGAAAAGATAATGGTACTGATGCTGGAATCCTGTGGAACGGCAACATTGAAGGCCCTTATTCTAGTTCAGCCGAGGTGCAATTTATTCTGACTCATAGCAATGGAGAGACAGCAAAATAACCTAGAAAGGTTTACATCACCGAAGCAAAGATACATTTTAAAGAGAAAAGTAGTGTCAGGTGTTAAATGCAGTAGAAAAATCAAATGCAGTGAGAAAAATCTATTGGATTTGATATTTAACAGGGTTTTGACCATCTTTTAAGAGTGGTTTTAGGATGATGGTGATTAAGCCATTTTGAGATTATTCTTTTTTTCACAATATTATTAAATGAGCATATTTGTGTTTCATTAACTAGCATATCCCTAAATACCAGATTTGGGCTCAGATCTTCTGTTAAACAATACATATGAGTACCGAGAGAGTTAGTGTCATAATGTTTCCAAGTTAAATTAAAATGTTGAAGTGCCAGCCGGGCTCGGTGGCTCAGCCTGTAATCCCGCGCCTTTGGGAGGCTGAGGTGAGTGGATTGCCTGAGCCCGCGGGTTCGAGACCCGCCTGGGCAGCGAGACCTCATCTCTACAATAAATCAAAAAAATCAGCCTGGCGTGGTAGCGCATGCCTGTAATTCCGGCTACTCGGAAGGCTGAGGCAGAAGGATCGCCGGAGCCCAGCAGGCGAGGCTGCAGTGGCCGGGAGCGGCTACTGCACTCCAGTCTGGGCGACAGAGTGAGACTCCAACTCAAAAAAAAAAAAAAAAAAGTTGAAGTGCACTATAATAATAATAATAGAAAATGTGAACCAAATATGTTTTGGAAAAAAACAATCATTGTAAGCTACATAGAGGGCTACAAGATTCGAATGACTAAGTAACGCTTAGCTCAAGTATTGACTACACAAACTTTAGGTTACCATTTACAGAACCTATATAAATGGTACACCGAGGGTGGTACAGTGTATAACCATATGCTGCATCCCTGGCATGACTGCTTCTATTACTTGATTAAATCATAGACCACCTGAGTATGGTATTATTTTTAGAAGACCATGAAATTCTGATATATTTATTCTTATATGACTTGAAAATGATTTTAATACCAGAAAATATTATTATGAGCATACAATATATAAAATATCCCCTCTTGAACTGGGCAGTGACTCACGGCTATAATCCCAGCACTTTGGGAGGTCAAGACAAGAGGATTCTTGAGGCCAGGAGTTCTAGACCAGCCTGGGAAATATAGTGAGACCTCATCTCTACAAAAAAAAATCAAAAAAATTAGCCCGGCATGGTGGCTTGCACCTGTAGTCATAGCTACTGTAGAGGCTGAGGTGGGGGAAGCATTTTTGCCGAGGAATTCAAGGCAGCTGTAAGCTGTGATCATGCCACTGCACTCCAGTCTGAGCGACAAAGTGAGACCTTGACTCAAAAATAAGATAAAATATCCTCTTTTGTGTAAACATGGACATATCTACACAATCACAATCTATAAGACTGAAATTTGATTGACTATTTGTGTTTTTCTATTAATATTTGTAACTCGTGTCATTATGTGATACAGTAACCAACAAGTAAACATAGGCTCCAAATTTAATATTTCTTATAAAGTAGACGAAAACCATAATTTATTTGATGTTAGCACCCAGGTATACGTTATTCTAGTTCGAAGAACACCTGTACTCTGGTGGAGTGCATTTATGACTCATTGGTGTAAAAATAAGCCCCCTGTAACAGTCAGAAGTTCTTTTCTGTAGTCATGCTGCTACTCAGCCCTTTACAACCAGTGTTCTGCTAGAGAATTAAATCCCACAGAAAATGATTTGAATGACTTTTCTCAATTCTCCCCAGGGTGATGCATAGTTAGTACTACCCTAGATACACAAGAGATGAGTTAATTATGTATAATAAATGTCTTCAAAGAGTAGGGCCTAATTTTCCCAGAATTCAGGTGAAAGGACTTCTTATTAACTCTGCCAGTAGAATACTGGGATTGCCTGCACAGATGCTATGTTAATAGAAATCTCAAAGTTGTAGGTTTTGCCAAATCATCGTTACAAACAGTTCAATTCTAGACAGATCACACCAGTTAGCCTTGCATAGTTAAAATCCTAGGAGCGGGGTTATCTTTCTGACTACTATAATTCACAGAAACATAGCTTAGTATTGGAGCACATTTTCCAAATATGAGTTTTTAATATTTTTAATCATATATTCTTTCTAGTGTTATCTTTTGATCAGTTTGAAGTTTATAAACAACAAACTGGGATAATGGAAAAAATGAAGAGGATGTAAGTTAACTAGTGCTTTAGTACTATAATAAATAAAATTTAATAAAAAATAAAATATAGGAGCCCAAGATAACAGTGGTAACTTTGAATTGTGCCAGTGTTTTGAAGAATAACAAACTGTTATGACTATTTGGGAACTTTTATTAGATACGTGATGAAGCAGTATAACTTGAAAGAAAATAGCTGCATTAAAGGATCAGAGAAAAGGAAAATAAGCCGGGCTCGGTGGCTCAGCCTGTAATCCTGCGCCTTTGGGAGGCTGAGGTGAGTGGATTGCCTGAGCCCGCGGGTTTGAGACCCGCCTGGGCAGCGAGACCTCATCTCTACAATAAATCAAAAAATCAACCGGGAGTGGTAATTCCGGCTACTCAGAAAGCTGAGGTGGAAGGATCACCGGAGCCCAGCAGATCGAGGCTGCGGTGGCTAGGAGCGGCCACTGCACTCCAGTCTGGGCAACAGAGTGAGACTCCAACTCTAAAAAAAAAAAAAAGAAAAGAAAAGGAAAATAGAATTGGGTCCATTTTGGTATTGTGAGAATCACTCCTGAGGCCTGAAAACAGTTCTACTTACTTACTTATTACATTTTTCTCTCTTTTTCTTGAGATCTCTACTCTAAAATTAGGTTTTGTGATTCTCCTAGTGTCTGTATAAGTCAGACTGTTGTTAGCAGTGATCTTAATTCAAATCATTCTATTTTGTTAATAGTAAAAAGTAATTTGTTTCTGGTGGACTACAGGTAATCCTAAAGTCTTTAAAAAATTTTTTTAAAGTCTCTTCTAAGTTGGCATGTATTTTTCGAGTTAACCATGACAACATGACAACTCAAGGAAAGAACTTCCTAGAGCCTCCTTGCAGGGACCCCTACTCTTGGGGGCAAGGGCTGGGCAGGGACTGGCAGGGGTGGGGAAGGAAGGAGGCCTGGAACTCTCCTGGAAGCTCCCTCCTGGGGGTGTCCACTTCCTGACTGTCCCTTCTGGCCCTAGTTGGAGGTGTGGCCTAGCATGGAGTTGAGTTTGTTCCTGGACCACCCTGTCAGAACCACAGGCTGGGAGAAAGATTCAACTCTGAGTATCTTGAGACCTGGGGAGATTCTGAGCTTGATTCTTGTCCAGAGTCCCAGCCTCTAGGTCTCGGGTAGCCTTATGAGCCTTACCACCATCTGAGTTCAGGAAAAATCTGGAAAATGGGTAGATATTGGGTGACTAACCAGGCCCTGGGTCACTGACCTGTCGCTTTTGTAATTAAGGCAATAAATAAACTAATTAGTGTTCTAAAACTATGAAACCAGCCAGGCACAGGCACACCAGAGCTTTGAGAGGCCTAGGTGAGAGGATCACTTGAGGCCAGAAATTCAGGACTAGCCTGAGCAACATAGTGAGACCCCTGTCTCAACAAAAAATAAAGTTAGCCAAGTGTGGCAATTGGGATTGTATTGTAGTCTCAGCTCCTTGGGAGGCAAAAGTGGAGGATTTCTTGAGCCCAGGAGTTTGAGGCTATAGTGAGCTGTGATTGCACCACTGCACTGCAGTCTGGGCCACAGGGCAAGACTCCATCTCTATAGTAATAATATTAATAACAATAAAAACTATTTAACTATTTTAATTTGAAATGTATGGGCCTGTCCATAGGGAGGAAGGACTGACCCGGCCCTGCTCCCTCATTGTGACACAGGGGTAAACTGAGGCACAGTTCTTTTCTCTCCTGTCAGATCTGAAAATGTGCCTGAGGACCCAGCAGGTCCAACTCTAGGAGGTTCAATGACTTCGAGCCTCCAGTGCCCCAGACTTTCCCCCGCCTGCCTTTCTTCTGCCTCACTCAAGCTGTCACATGTGATTATCTGACAAAGGCAAGGGGAGCTTGTCTCTCACCCTGAAACATTAATGAAGGAGAAGCTGGCTGGCAAGGCCGGGGTGGGAGGTGGAAGACAGGAAAAAAACAGGCTAGCAAGCAGGCCAATAAATCAGGTGCCCATAGGCACCTTGGATCTCTTCCAACCCTGACATCTGAACAAGGACAGCTGACTTATTTTTTGTTTTAAATTTCTTAATTTTTATTTTTTGTGAAGCTATGTTGCCCATGCTGGTATCGAGCTCCTGAGCTCAAGAAATCCTCCTTTCTTGACCTCCTAAATTGTTGGGACTGCAGGTGCCACCACCATGCTCAGCTAGACATGTGTTCTTACAAGACACAGATGAAGAGAAGACACAGACTAGGGAAATGAAGAAATGTGGAGGTGGAGGCAGAGACTGGAGCAATGCAGCCCAGGACGCCTGGACAAAGTGGGAAGGAACCTTCCCTGTCATCTCCTTGATTTCAGACTCCTAGTCTCCAGAGCTATGAGCATATAAATATGAGGTGTTTAAAGTTCGTGGGACTTAGTTACTGCAGCAGTAGGAAACTATGAAGGGTCGTGTCATTTTGTCTTAGTAAGGTCCTGCAACGTCTTGGCCACTGGGTGTCCAGGTCTCTTCTTTCTGCCCTCCAAGCTGCCTCCTTGGGCCAGCCCTCCGCCTCTTGTGTTTGTGTTTTTGTTTTTATAGAGACAAGAAATCCAATATGTTGCACAGGCTGGTCTTGAACTTCTGGCCTCAGTCAATCCTCCTAACCTCGACCTCCCAATGCACTGGGACTACAGGTATGAGGCACTGCCCAGCCAACACTTTAAAAGGTGGTAATATTACTACACGAATTTTAATCAGGCTGGAGCAGGCCCAGCCTCCTTGTCTAAGATAAAGGGTAACCCTGCAACCTCCTGCTTACTTTGCTGGAGTTTCCCATCTAACACAGGCCTGAGTTCCAACTATACTGAGGCTCTCCAGTGGATCCTGGAAACAAAAGGCAGCATCCTTCCCTAGAGAGAGACAAGCAGAGGCTGTTCTGATGATGGACCTTTGTGCAAAGACCTCAATGCAAGGGCATGAAGGATAACAAAAGTGGGGGGAAATCAAAAGAAAAACTAATAAAGTATTTTTCAAGAAAAAATATTCCTTAACCCATTTTAATAATCAACATTTTCCACAATTCCTTCAAGACAAAATTAACATGATCACTTGTAGGTGTTGGACTGTGGACTCAGAGTAATGAGGAGACATGAAATGTTCATTTCCGTAGGTGACACTGGTCATGTGTGTTTAGTCTAAAACTTAAAATCTTACCATAATCTCAGAAGACAAACAAAAAATAGCAAATGAGGTTTTAGTGTCATATGGAATTATAAAGTCATTCATCATGTTTTGGTGGTTGTTTTCACTTCCAAAGAAGAAATAAGCGAACTATTATATTTTCTCTGTGTGCTGGACCCTTGACGAGGTCCCTAAGGGGCTAAGGAGACAGAAGTATATTATGGCTGTAATGGCAAAATAGCTGGCAGAGTTGTCATAGCAACAGGGAGCCTTGGGAGCAGGCTCTCCGGGGGAAAAAACGACCCTGCAAGTGACATGGCTTCCCAGAAAGTTTACCTAACGAGGGGGTTGGGTGCATGGTCTCCCATATTCTTCACTAGAACAGAGCTTTATATGGAGACTTCTGTAAAGATACAGCTGCAGCACATGTTTAATTGCTACATTTCAATTATGTACACACAGAATTTAAGTGATCAACACTGCATACTGAAGGTGATATTTTGCATTGAAGAGTCCATTAATTATACTTTATTTGCTTGCTAATCCTCTAACTCTCTCTTTACTCATTTTGCTTCATTCCTTTGGCTTAGTAGAATTGATGTTATCACCAAAAGTTTAAATGTAAGTGAATCTTAATGGGCTGAAGGGATCTTTGGATGAATTGAAAAAGCATTTAATCCTGTTGTTCTTTGTTTTTTGTATTGTATTCACTGTGAGTTTTTATTTTTTATTTTTTTCCTTTTACCAGAAAGGGCTTAATTGCATGCAATCTGAGTGTTTACATAAATGAGGTTGGTGAGTTTGATAGAGTGCAGTTCCTCTTTTAAGCACATCTGTGAGAGGAGTAATCTGTTTATTAAAATAGTAAACCTGTGAATTGATTTTATTGTTGTGCTCTCCAGTTTAGTTGAAATTGTATACGTTAATGACTTCTACGTGTATATGAACTGGCAAATCATTATGTCTCACCAGTTTGCCAGGCTTTTAATTTGTCATCATTCAAAATAATATTTAGTGGGCATTGCAGAGAGAAGATGAATTAAATTTCATATACTGGCACACGTGATTTCTCTGAGATTTAACTAGTTCAGACTGTTCAGTCTGTCATTTGTTTGGTTTTTCGGTCCCTGAATTCTGCAGTGGGGTTGCATTTAATTAAACTTTATGAGATTTTTGAATGCAAAGCAGTGACTTTCTCACGTTTGGATCATCGCTAGTGTTTGCATAAGACCACGTGCTAATTTTAAGATCCTAAAGAAGCCCGAAGCTACTGAAAAGAATACGATTTGTGTTACTGTTTTCATTTTCTGCCCATCCATGTTTGTTATTTCAAAATAGCCAAGCCTCAGTGTGTATATAGTTGTGAGGTCATAAAAAAGGAATACTAAAGACATTCCATTATCCATCAATCTCACTTTAAAACTAATATCAGTAACAACATGCAATGCGAATATGAATCTTCAAAAACCTCTCATTGTTTTTCTGACGCTGTACTAACCCTTAAAGAGGTTATTAACAAGCCCCCACTACTATAGGTAAAAAGCATTATAGCCTATTTCTCTTTTCAGAGCCCATGTTTTTAATCATTGGCTGTTATTCCGATTGAAAAATCCTTATTTCTTGATTAAAGCAAATGCCTATGTACTCTCTCTAATAGGCAATATTTTTGTAAATCTTCAGGCTGGCCCTTATACGTATTTGAAGAGATGAATTTTCATTCATTTATAAATACTCCGCTATGTAGATTATTACCACTGACTGGCCTTCTCTCAAATTTGGGAGGGCTAAATGTACTTTAAACAAACATTTCTACAGATGGAGTGAAGTCTATAATGGTTTCTTTTGCTGCTCACAGATGTTGATGAATGCACATCAAATCCATGCACTAATGGAGATTGTGTTAACACACCTGGTTCCTATTATTGTAAATGTCATGCTGGATTCCAGAGGACTCCTACCAAGCAATCATGCATTGGTAAGGCAGTTTGCTTTCACATATGAAATGTTCCTTGAAATATAGTGACCAAGGTTGTTCAGGTTAAAAGTAAATTTATTAAAATGAAACATGAAATGAAATAAGTGCTGTTTATTATCATAGATTTACTTTATAATCCCCTCAGAGGTGCTCCCTTGAAACATGAACATTATTTGCATGTATAACCCAGGCAACATGGTATCTGACTTCACAAAAATGTGGTTTACCTTCCTTTCCTAGATCACAGCTTCTTTCTCAAGTAACTTTAGTATCCTCTTCTGATTAACAGAGCTTAAGATTTATAGTCATTTTCAACTGCTGTTTTTTTTTTAATTCCACACATAGTTCAACACCAAATTATGCCTAGTCTTTATTCACAGTTTCACTGCTACTCCCACCACCATCACCCAAACTCTCTATTTCACTGCTGATTCATCTAGAATTCTCTTACCAGGTGACTGCTTGTCTTCTTTTCAGCTTCCTATTCATCCATAGGTAGTTGCTTGAATCAACTTTCTCCAGCAGTTTTTATTATTTTATTGTAATCTAGAGATTCTGTAGTTACTTTACCCTTCCCCAACATCTTGTTCTGACTTAATTAGTCAACCACTATGTCAAAAACAGCTGCACTCGTAATTCCAGCTGCACTACCCACTCTCTTAGGTTGACTGCATACTCCCTTTTTATTTTTGTCTTTCTTACCCTCTTCAGCTACCACATGAGCTGTAAAATTGCTTACACCTACTATTCAGGAAAAGAGGCTCGTGAGAGATGGAAATTTTGCTAAAAAAGCCAACACAATCTTGAATATTACATGTAAAAATAATAAACTGGTTATTTAAAATTCCATTTAGTCGCTTACTGTTTTTATGTATAAGAAATATAAAATAATAGTGTTTGGCTATCCTTAATCTTCCTAGATATTGATGAATGCATCCAGAATGGAGTTCTTTGTAAAAACGGTCGGTGTGTGAACACAGATGGAAGTTTCCAGTGCATTTGCAATGCCGGCTTTGAATTAACTACAGATGGAAAAAACTGTGTTGGTATGGAAATTGCCTGTTCCCTTGCAAAAGAATTTTAAGGGATACGAATTTTTATTCAGAACCATATATACTATTTCCATGAAAGTTCATACACCACACATGTGAGAGTTCCTCAGATAACTTAGGTAAAATATAAATGCATTAACATAAAACAAATTTTGTTCTGGAAATGTTATAACAGTGAGTAATTTAATAGTTCTGAAAATTTCCTGTGTGGTGCACATGTAATGGTAAGCAGCAATTATTCTTTGTTAGTTCACATAGTCATTAGCCCTACTGCCTTTTAGATGCTAGGGTTACAACACTGGCATGATAGAAAACGTCTTCCCCTGTGCCCTAAAGTTGGGGAATATAAAAATGTATGACATATGCAGTAAACAAATCTCTAAATTTGTGGCCTTGGTGATGTCTAGCAGTGCAACAGTTACCAGCACTCCACAGAAATATTCTGTTTACTCAGCAACACATCGTATCCATCTACTAATGCAAGTCTAGATCATGAGGTGTGCCACTGCCTTATTCTCTCATAAAACAAACACTCACTAAAGTCATATTACCTTTTTGGTACTCAAAATAACATACTACTCATGGTTTATGTGGTTTCAACACCAGTTACGCCCAAAGTGTACTTAATTCTTTTCTTTTATACTCCTTATACTAAAGGCCCTTTCCGCTTGTCACACTATTGGTTCTCATTCAGTTGGCATTCTTACATTTTTTTGAAAACGAAAATCCATGAGCACATGGCTCATTTATGTAGTGGAATTTGACTGGGGGTTGTTTGTACAAAAAGAAGGAATTGATTCCTTTAAGGCGGTTCTAAGTCACTCTCTCTTCTTCTGCAGATCATGATGAATGTACAACTACCAACATGTGTTTGAATGGAATGTGCATCAATGAAGATGGCAGCTTCAAGTGCATCTGCAAACCAGGATTTGTCTTAGCTCCAAGTGGGCGTTACTGTACTGGTATGTATAGCTTTGAGATAGGAAAGTGACCATGATTGAAACCATCTTTTTTATTTGAATGAACCATGCAAGAATTACTTCATATGGATTTCATCCTACTCATATCTCTTGCTAATTCAGGAAGGCAGGTGTCTAAAGATTCCTAGAAAAACACACATTGTTATCTGAGGAACAATAAAACCTTTACAAAAATAATAATGGTATTGGAAAATTAAGGGAATGACAGATTGGTATTAGCAAGTCTTGTGGAGAACAGTGTAGAAATAAATAATTTCTCAACTCTAGCTGAATGAAAAAGAGAAAGAAAAAATCTTGAAATGTTTTTATTTTTATGTGTTCTCACAACTAGACTTTCTACTGTTGCTCATTACAAGTTTAGCATTACCTCTTTTCCATAAAGCCAAACTACAGATTGTTCATAAATGCACCATTATCTAAAAATCTTACATTGCAGTGAAGACATAATTTTAACATTCCTATTAATTATTTTGTTTATGAAGCCATTTTGAAGGCCAAGCTCTGGTGATAACCTTAATAAGCAAAAAATATGTCTCTTAGAAATAAGTAAATGAGACCATATTATGTTAATACTCACAATTGGAATTTAGTAAAATACAATACATTTTGCAATTTCTGGTTAGAAGTAAATTTTTATTTTTCTTAGTTTCCTTCTTTTAGACAAAATTAATTCCATGAATGTTTCCGCCTTTAAGTGCACACACTTATCTGAATACCAAATAAAACTCATAACCAGTCTCTACAATATCAACACAATTCCAAGGACAGTAGAGAGAAAAAAATGAAGATTGATTTCTCATGTTTCTGAATAACAAATAGCTATTTGACTATCCAAGAAACAGAAGTATAAGATTAAATGGAAATACTGTAGTCTTGCTGATTAAACTCATGACGGGGATGATTTCAGGGTTTGCTGACTTGGATTTAACACACAGGATATGAGATTACCATTATGCTACAGTGTGTAGCATTATGTCACAGTATGTGTACATATAAAGATTACTTAGATCTCACCAATTTCTGGAAATTATTTTTTTACTAATTTTTTCTTACAAATGTAGTGTTCCATAAGTTTTGAAATGTATATGAGTTGACAGCCCTGTTTTTGAAGTCTGTTTCATCTTTTGGGGAAGTTGTTTAATGTTGGGTTACATTTGATAAATTCAAGTGGATTAAAAATTAGAGGAGATATTTCAGATTATTTCATTATTGTGAAATGATCCAAATTAATATAAAAATAGTAACTACTTCTAGTTAAAGTTTCCTTGTGTGAAAAATTACAATAGTTTGCTTTCATTTTTTAAGAATTTGCTTCATGTAACTAATTTGAATTAGATACTTAACATTAAGCAGGGTTGCCAAATAAATAATGTAAAAGGGGTTTGTGAGGCCCTTTTTTTCCCTTAATAGGTAAAGCAACTTTTACTCAGTCTTTCTGAAAATGTGTATGAGATCTGTTATAATATGAATGTGTTCTTCCACAAGTTACAAAGCTAAAAACAAACGACTGACAGTATAGGACAATGGCAACAAGTAAACTCTGTAATAAAGTTAAATTGATCCAGTAATGGCCTGGCTTCTGTCACCCTCTGGGCAGATGTTGATGAATGCCAGACACCAGGAATTTGCATGAATGGACACTGCATTAACAATGAAGGGTCTTTCCGCTGTGACTGTCCCCCAGGCCTGGCTGTGGGAATGGATGGACGCGTGTGTGTTGGTAAGTGGAACATTCTATAATGACCCCAGCATCCCAAATGACCTTTGAAAAATAGAGATAGGTCTATACAGTGGAGTAATATTTGGCCATTGAAAGAATACATGCTAACACATAGATTCGCCTGGAAAACATTATGCTAAGTGAAAGAAGCCAATCATAAAAAGCCACATAGTATATTATTCCATTCATACAAAATGTCCAGAATCTATTGCGATAACATAGATTTGTGCTAAGGCAGAGAGGATGGGGGTGGTGGGAGAGTGTTATGATAGCTAAAAGATATTTGTGAGATGACAAAAATAATCTAAAATTAACTATAGAGATGGATGTACATATCTGTGAATATGCTGAAAGCTATTAATTGTACACTTTAAATGACTGAATTCTATGGTGTGTAAATTATAGCTAAAAAACTAATTTTTTAAATGGATAGAAACTTTCAGATAATCTTTTTCAGAAGGATCTCATGAGATGCAAGTCAGAATGGTGAAGAAAAAAAAATTGTCCTTAAGCCAGCATCCTTGATAAACTTAGATAACTGAATTCTAAATACAGTAGATTTTGATTTTATAATTAATAACAAGACATGAAATGAGGATTATAGTTATATTTAAGTAAAGTCTTGTTTTTGCCCTAACAAAAATTAAAATATAAATTAACCTTATACTATAGAACTTGGACATGTATATAAGTTTGAAATATTTTTAGTTATTCCTTTCCATCATGCAGCTAACTGTAGAAGCAAAGGAAGACTATGAAGGATAATTTTTTTTAATTCTAAGCCATTAAGATTCCTCCTGGATATTTTTTGTAAAATGGTTTCCGTGAAAATAAACGAGTAATCAACTTTGAAGAGGCAGGCAAAACAGAAATGTCATTGGCATTTCAGAACCCAAATAATATGACTTAATGATAAAGGTAGCAGAGTCAGTTGTAATGATACATGTAATGCAGTTTTCTCTCTGGTACACTTTAATGAAGCTTCTAGGCTGAATTAGCCATTGTGTATTCTCTATTTTTCAAGTTGTACAATAAAACATAGAAACACTTACTGGTTTAAGAGTATATTTGAGAGAAATGAAATTATTAAATATAGTTAGTACTTTACTATTACCTGTGAGAATAAAAAAACATTTGTATCCCAAAGAGGGGACTAACCTAAGTATCGGCAGATGGAAATAATCTGTTACTCAAATTCATCCACTCTATCCAATCTAGGATTTATTTCACCCTACAAGGTTGTCAGCACTTTGTTCAGGGATATTTCAAATACAGCAGCTAGAAGAATGTAGCTTCTTCCTGCTTACAGAGCTAAAATATTTTCAGTTACTTTAATATACTTGCTTTTTTCCATTACCTAAACAATTCTGTTAAAACCTACAGAGTAAAAGCCAAGAAATTATTTTTCTCTTAAGCTACCAACAGGTGAATAGTTGTAAAGAATTCAGTGTTCTAACACAAAAGTTCATTATCTTGTCCACATCCAGGAAAGACATTAGAAACCGTTGGACTGTCCTCTTCGGTGTTTCATCATTGTGATCATTTAAGCTTTTTCAAATAAAAACATCATTTGTCATATGCATGAAATCATGTATTGCTATAGTGTCTAGATGTGTTTTCTTCATGTCTTCTGCCTTTTAGACCCATTGCATGTTTAAGAAAGAAATGAACCACATTACAATGAATTATTATTAGGGTTAGCATTTTACTTTATTATTTATTTATTTGAGTCAGAGTCTCGTTCCGTCGCTGAGTGCAGTGGAATGATTATGGCTCACCGTATCCTCAGCCTTCTTGGTTTGAGCAGTCCTTCTGCCTCAGCCTCCTGAGTTGCTGGATACAGGCGCATGCCACCATACCCAGCTAATTTTTCTCCCTTTTGTAGAGATGAGGTCTTGCTATATTGCTCAGACTGGTCTCAAACTTCTAGGCTCAAGCAATCCTCCTGCCTTGGCTTCTCTGCGTGCTGGGATTGCAGAAGTGAGCTACTGCACCTGACAGCATTTTAATTTTAGATTTCTTTTCTGTTTGTTCAGTTTTTTTTCTAGATATTGACATGTGTTTTTTTCCAGAAAATTAAGCTATGATATTAACTAGCATGTTGAAGGAGTATGACTCACAAGCAAGGTATAAATAAAAGGCAACTGTATTTTTGTCTGTTTCATTCTTTCAAATTTTCTTTTTATTCAAAGAAAGAAAACTTAAACCACCTCATAATATTACTAAATATTTTTAGAATACAAAAAAAATTCTAAACTGAGAGCAAGATACCTGTCTGTGCCTCCTTTTCTTTTTGGTTGTTTTAGGAATTAAATAAATTAATATTAGATACTTCATCTGTGTAAAGCTTTGAATGACATCTGGTACATGGTAAATGCCCAGTAAATTAATACTATTACTTTTTTTTATTACATTAGAATAGTGGCATCACATCTAATCTTAAGGGTTGATGCTTTAAAAATAAGGACAAGTTGATAAAACAGAAAAATAAAATAAAATTAGCATTTTGCACCCATATATCTTTTGCCAATAGTATATAGAATCTACTAATTACCTAAGAAAATCCTTTAAAGCATTCCATATTTTTTAAGAAAGAAAAAGAAGACAGAAATTTGATAACATATGGAAAAGATATAGTTTAGCACTTAGACCCAAGCCCCACCAAAGCCTTTATGTAATCACATTCTGATGGTACTACTAATATTATACCTCTTATTCTATCTATCTGTGAATGGTGGCTCAGTTACATTTCAATACTATTACCTGAATTCATTTTCCAACCTGGGGTCTTTGAACAGGAAAAGCTCACTGTGAAGGTAGTGAGTTATGTCAATTATTCACTATCAGTTACAGCTTGCACTCTTGTTTTACTTTGCCCCCTTCCCGCTACTGCACTTGACTAGTCTTTACAAAAAAGAAGAGGGAAATGGTCACCATTTTTTGAGTATTTCAAATGTGTACTAGGCACCATGCTAGGTTCCTAATAAATGTATTTTCATTTACTATATAACTTAATCTTTATTTAATTGATAAGATGTTAAAGTAATTTATGTAAGATCATCTCATGGTAATCTGAACCCAGAGTAGTTTATGTTCCTAAGACCCATACATAAATTATGCTGCTTTCTTTTTCATGGAACTTCTCGTTTTGAGTACTTTAAACAGATTAGTTAACCTGTAATGTAAACCAGCACGCAACATGTCTCACTCTTCCAGTGAGTCTGACAGGCTTTTTAATCTGCTTCATTCTAAAAATTCTGCATGGCATATGTTCTTAACACAAAAACATAAGTATCTTTGATCATTCTTTGATACCTTCCAAAATAATCGGTAATGTCCAAAGAACTCATAAAAATCATATCGGAAGTCATGAACTATGTTGTTTTTGTGCAAATACATCTTTGTGTCAGGGCCTACAGTTGTGTGTAACTCAGAGAAAACTACCAAACTTAGCCACAGCAGAAGCAGAAAAGGTTTCTGAGTTGAATTTTCAGGGGCAAAGGTGGTAAATCCCATGGCCATCTTCCATTTGAGCACACACATATTTCATTTTTTAATGCAGTCTTGAATTACATTCGTCATATCAGAAACACCCCAAGATTATATGAAACCTTTAGATGACTCATTTTGCATAACAGGCAGATAAAATTATTTCCAAAAGTTGCGAATAGCTATAGACATTTATAATAGATGTTATCTCTGATGAAATTACCATATCAATATACTGCTTAAAAATGCCACTGATTCTCTGACCTTTATGGTGTTCTGAGTTTTTTATAGTTCACCATTTACTGGCTCATAAAGTTGTAATATATTTCATGAAAATTGAGAATGAGAAATCTAAGCAGGATTACTTCTTTGGGATGTAGCATAACATAGTGGAAAGAGGAAGAATTTTGGAAATCACACAAGCCTTTTCTGAATCCCAATTCTGGCACTGGATATTCGAGAAATTCAAGCTACATATGTAGCTCTGAACTTCATCTTCCCCATCTATAAAATGTGGATTATGACCACTATCCTATAGAGTTGTTGACCTGACTGCTTAATGAGATACTACCTGTAAAGCAACTAGCACAATATCAAAGATACATAGTGGTAGTTATTATTTTTATAACTGGATTTTCTGAGTGTTTGAGGTTTATAACACAGTCACAAGTAATATCCTGGCCTCCTAACTCAGAAAGTGGGAATAAGACATTTCATGTCCAAGCAGTGTTCCCCAAGGTAGTTTAACTTCATTGCACTTCTTTGTTTGTGAGAATTTCTAAAATAGAAATAATAAATGTCACTTTGAGAATGGTATAGCCAGTGATTAAAGCTCAAAGTGTTGTTTAGACCTGTGGAAATATCACTAGTTCAATGAAAGACCTGTGAGGATAAGTGGGATAATGGACTCTTGTGTAGATCATAAAACTTAGAAAAAAGTCATTTTTTTCTCTCATTCAAGAAACATATGTTGATTTCCTAACACTGTTAGATACTAAAGATACACAATAAACATGGCATACTCTTGTTAGAAGCTCCCGATGTGGTGGTTAGGTTAAAAGAAGGCTTCCATTTGGAAATCTCTTTGTTCCTCTCACTATCTGAAGTCATTGTTCTTATACCTTCTTTAGATACTCACATGCGCAGTACCTGCTATGGTGGAATCAAGAAAGGAGTATGTGTGCGCCCTTTCCCTGGCGCAGTGACCAAGTCCGAGTGCTGCTGTGCCAATCCAGACTATGGTTTTGGAGAGCCCTGCCAGCCATGCCCTGCTAAAAATTCAGGTAGTCATATGTGCCATTTTTACACCTGATAAGTATACATTAGATATGACCAAAGAGTACTTTGGCTCTGACGTGTTTCCTCGTCTTCTTTAATTGAAGAAAACAAAGCCGATGCTGTGTTAGCATGTGAGGGATATAATGAGATTTGGCTTGTATTTACATACGATTTCTAGACAGAGAACGCACAGTAAATGGAAAAATCTATTTGCTGACACAGTTATGATTGTTACAGTAGATTTTTTGCATGACTACTTATCTGTGATGTTCTAATGATAAGTAGCATAAAATTTACTGACCACTCTTAAGGTTATAAATATACGAGAACATGATTTTATTTTATTTTTTAAATATTGACACAATGATCTCAGGCCATAGTCCATCAGGTCAGTACTTCCAGACTCCTAGGCTAATAAGGTTGTCTCTTGTTTATTCTTACTTTCACTAATCCTATATTGATGAATATATGTAAGTCTACTAGGAATTCAAAAATAAATACAATTGCTGTTTGTCCTTAAAGTTGGGAATAGTTGAGAATACAGGAAGGCAAATATATAAATTACAGTTTAGTATGATTAGTACCTTAAAAGAGACATAAACAAAGAACTGGGAGAGCACAAAGGAAGGAGCAGTTAGTAGCCTGGGGCAGCTGGGAAAGACTTCACAGAAGGGAACACTTTTAGTTTGGTCTTGGAAAAAAAAAAAAAAAAGACAAAATTTCCCCTGTGGAGGATAGAGAAAACATTCCCACAAAAGAAATGACTTGTAATTCCCTGAAAATTCCTAAATTGTTCAAACTTGGTAAAATGAATTGATGCTTCCAGAAGAATTACGGAGTATGACTTTAAAAAAAAAAAAAAGAAAGGTAATCTAGCCCTAAAATATACTAAACTGAATTGTGCATATTATAAAAGAAGAACAAAAATTGATATAGGACTAGATAAAAAGATAAGTGAACTGATATAATGAATCTAGAAACAAATCTGAATATAAATGTAGGACATAATAAAGACAGCATTTTAGAACAGTGAGGAAAAAATAAACTAAGTAATGAATATTGTTGATAACTTTTGGGAAAGAAATATAAAATGAGGTCTCTTCATTAAACCTTAAAATAATTTTTACGTGGAATATATAATTTTTTGTTATTTTTTAATGGTAAATAACTTTCAAAGCAGACACCAAAGATTAAAATACACATGTAAACTTGGAAAATATTTTCATGTGTCATTCTGCAATCTTTTTGGGAATTTACCTTAGTCAATAAGAGAAGATAAAATCCTCTATAGAAAAAAGTGTAATATACACAAATAGAATTTCACAAAATACAAAGGCAAATGGAATATTACCATGTAAAAAGAGGCTCAGTCTCTCCAAAATTAAAATAAAATAAAATAAAATAAGGTGACATTGCTGTTGTCATGTTGGTAAAGTACAGACAATTGATTTTTCCCAGTGATAGTAAGAGTATACAAAAATAGGTGCTGTCTTATACTGCTGATGGAAGGGAATCTAAGGCATTTAAGGAGGTGACTATCCAAAACCTTAAAAAGGCATAAACTGTGAGTAGTTTTACTTCTGAGAGATTATCCTAGTGATAAAGTTGAACTTCATACTATTTGTGATAGTTGCTAAAAGTTGGACTACCCTAATTTAATCAGTAAAATTTATTGAGCTTATGTGGTATCTCCACATGACTGAGAAAAAAAAATTAAATTGTCTGTTTAAATGGGGCATTGACATGACATGTCAGTGATAGAGTATTCGGGAACTAAGGCTGCACCCCACTCCCAATTTCTATGACCTTTGGAGAATTACTGCCATGGTTTTTTTGTTTGTTTTTTTAGCTTTTTTAATTGCCTTTTTTTCGTTTTATTTTTATTTATTTACTTATTTTTAATTTATTTATTTTAAAGTTGTGGGGTGCAAGTGGCCCTTTGTTACAGTTTTCTTAGTTATAAAAGAGAGAAAACGAAAGCACCGAGTTTGTGGTATTGGAAAGATTAAATTGTTAGATGTAAAATGCTACAATACCAGGCACCCAGTAAAGTAGCTATAAGTTTGGGCTGTTATTATTTTATTATTAAGAGAAAAACACAAAGTTGAAATGCAATCTCTGTAATACAATTTTGCATTTTCTTAGTTTCCATATTTAGAAAATATTGAGAAAAAAGAAAAGAAAATAGTAGCAGCATTTATCAATGTATTCGTGATATTCAGGATGACGATAAGTGGTTTTTATTTACCTCTTTATGCTTACCTATGATTTCAGGATTCTTATAATAATTATGTGCTAGAAAATGTTAATTTTTTTTCATTTTAAAACTAATGCTCATAGTTCTCCCAGATGAGAGTTAAGTGTCTTATATATGGAACAGATTTAGAATTTTTTAATTTTTCTATTTATTTTATCATACAGCTGAATTCCATGGCCTTTGTAGTAGTGGAGTTGGTATCACTGTGGATGGAAGAGGTAACTCTATGTGATTCTCAATCTTATAATAATTTTATGCTATAATGTATAGATTTATAACTATAATATTAATTGTATGTAATATGAAAATTACTAGTGTAAAATAATAAGGTAAATTATCTTCTAGAACAATGGTTAGAAGATAGATGATATTAAGTGGTATGTAAATGAACATTTTTCATTTCGGATAAATATGTATATGTTAAATATGCATTGTTAAAATGTCACTAGCAAACTGCCCCATGATTTATTGGATATCAGTGCTTAAGAAGAGGCTAGAGTTAGTATTAACTAGGTTTAAATGAAGAGTCAATTTTAGAAGAAAATATTGAATAATAGTGCAGGTAGAGTTAGGAAGAAAGCAGTCTTTAAGAGATAGTTGATGCAGATCAAGTGTGGGATATATTGCCCTAAAATAATTTAAGACTATTTATGCATAATAATACTGGAATGTTTTACCTAACTAAAGAAGTAGGATTCATAAAAGTTTTCTTATTTAAATTTAGTATTTTAGCTAACAAAGTTTTAATAGGAAATCTTGAACATTTAAGTACATATATGTTTACAATTTTCAAGCTCATTTGTATTTTAATATATAGAAAGAGATTCATCTGCATTTTAAGTAAAATTGTAGGGTTCTTTAATCTGCACTCTACATTAGTTGACTGCAGAAAAAAATAATAAATTAGAAATATCCTATGCCTTTGGGGACCATAAAATTATATAGGCCACTCTAATAAATCTCTGTATTTTAGTTAGATAGTTAAACCTAATCAAGTTGAGTTTTCCTTTGTATTTTCAGCCAGCAACATATAAATTTTCTTTGTTAATATTCTTTGTTAACAAAAATATTACATGATTTAATTCTTTTAATTTCAGCCTGCTCCTTTTATTATTATTATTTTAATTTCCAGTGTAGTGCCTGGTATCTCTTAATTTTATTCTCTTACTCTTTATTGCCAGTTTCTTTTCCTTTCTGAAAGGCAGGCAAATGGTGGGTTTGCAGAAGTTAACACTTCATAAGTTAGATTATCTTTATTAGACCAGCATTTATCAACAAACAATAGAATATCTGAGAGCATTAAATATTCAATATTTACTGCAGATATCAATGAGTGTGCTTTGGATCCAGATATATGTGCCAATGGAATTTGTGAAAACTTACGTGGTAGTTACCGTTGTAATTGCAACAGTGGCTATGAACCAGATGCCTCTGGAAGAAACTGTATTGGTAAGTTATTTGTTATAAAATACACTTCCAGATAGTTTAATCTCATGAAGTAGAGGAGAGGTAAAAATATAAATAAGTGACTAAAACTAGAGGTCTTACCATTTTTTTTGTTTGTTTCTTTTGTAGTATACATTGATCTAAAAATACCAGAGTCGAATTTTGTTAGACAGTAATAAATTTTTTAGCTATACTTAATAGTTGCCTAAATTAATGAACACATACTAAGTTTTTAGCTTTTTTTCCTGCATATATCTTAACCCTCAAATTTTTCACTAATAAGCTCATTTCAAAAATTAACAGGGCAGTATGGATAATAATAAGTCAAGAAAATAAAATGTTGCAGATAGAGACAACTTTGACTTTATAATGAAACAACCAGTTGCTGTAATATATCTAAACATGATAACTGGGACAAAAGGTTTTTTTTTAAATTCATAAAGGAATGTTTGAAAAGCTTCAGGTATATATGTAATCTATGTTTAACAAAAGGAAGGAGAGGTGAATCAGAAGGTTTGACAGTGTTTCATTGTTTTCTCTTAGCTCATGGGTTCAAGATTTTGCAAAGAATCTAGATTTTCTCATAGAGCACTTGTATAGTTTTATAAAATGAATGTTATTCAGTCCTTCATTATGCATGGTAATTTTTACAACCAATAACTTATGACTTTTACAACCAAATGTTGATTATTATTAGAAAGAAATACATTTTTCTGTGTTTCTGTTAATGGTTTGTAATATGGAACATATTCACTTGATCTTGAATTGAAGATATACATACGGAAGAATGTGTGAAGCTGTATTAATGTTATATACTTAGGACAGATTTTGATACCTATAGGGAAGAGCATCAGTCAAAGATTATTTCATTTTATTTTTTTAAAACTGTGGGGTGCATTTCAGGGTTAGGTATGTAAATGGCCCTTGTACAGAGATGAAGCCTGGGCCTCCCATTGGTCCTCACTTCACCTGGTTTGGGATTAGGTACCCTTATTAGTGCTATACGCTCCCCCCTCCCTCCCTGGCAATGACCCGCTACTGTCAACCTTTCATGTAATATTATGGTAAATGTTCGGTGTCCATTTATGAGTGAGAACATATGATACTCAGTTCTTTGCTTCTGTGATAGATCACTGAGTATGATGGACTCTGAATCCATCCAAGTTGCTGCGAAGTCCATAATTTTGTCCTTTTTTATAGATGCATAATTTTCCATCATGTATATGTACCAACAATTTTTTTCAGGTCCACTTTTGATGGGCAGCATGGTTGTTTTCATGTTTTTGCTATTGTGAATAATGATGCAATAAACATGCTGTGCAGGTATCTTTTTTGTAGAATGATTTGATTTCCTCTGGGAGTATTACCAGAAGGGGGATTCCTGGGTCATATGGAAAGTCGATTTTTAGATCTTTTAGAAATTGCCATACTGTTTTCAACAGAGGTTATACTAGTTTCCACTCCCACCAACAGTGTAGAAGCATTCTCTTTCTCCACATCCTCTCCAGCTTCTGTTGTTTTTTGAGTTATTAATGATTGCCATTCTATCTGGAGTTAGGTGGTATTTCAGTGTGGTTTTGATTTACATTCCTTTAATGATTAATGAGGCTGAGCATTTTTTCATTTATCAGTTGGCTGCTCATATGTCTTCTTTTGAGAAGTGTCTATACATATCTTTTTCCCACTTTTTATTAGAACTGTTTGTTTTTTTCCTTTCAGCATATTTGAGTTCCTTGTAGATCCTAGATGTTAGGCCTTTGCCAGATATACAATTGGCAAATATATTTTCCCATTCTGTGGGCTGTCTCCCTACTCTTTTAATGGTTTATTTTGCTTTGCAGAAGCTTTTCAGGTTTGATGAGATCTCACTTGGCTACTTGTCTATCTCATCTCTTATTGCTTGGATGAAATAGGACCCCCACCTATTATCATACACAAAAATTAGCTCTAAATGAATCAAAGACTTAAACATAAAACCTCAAACTATGAGAATCTTGGAAAACACAGGAGGCACCCTTATAGAAATTGAAATAGGCAACCAATTTCTGATCAAAGCCAGAAATGATTGAACATTTCTAGCAAGCAAACCGAGCTAGATTTTATTCACTACAAGCAAAGTCCAAATTTCCCCTATTTACATGGACAGCTAATGATCCCATTATAACTTGATTACTTCTATAAAAATCTTATTTCAAATAAGGTCGCATTCTGAAATACTGGGAGTTAGAACTTCAACATTATCTTTTTTGAGGAACACAGTTCAGTGCATAGATAGAAAAATGGGTAAGAAAATAGTGATGCAGTCACAATTTGTGCCCATATTGTACTCTTATGGGAAAGTTATGGCAAACTTTAAAATATAATGTTAATCTTTAAAATATCAAGATTCAGAATTGGAGCAAATACATGATATCCAAAGGGGAAAAGATAAAATAAAACACAAAAAATGATAATGTCAGTGGTAATGGAGTACAGGAAATGCTTTTCTTATCTCTCTTCCAAATCTTCACACTGTCAGATTTTTTTTAAATAAAGGACCAGTGTTATTTGCAAGACTAAAATTATAACTTTAAGTAAAAGGAACTCTTCATACTAGGGTTTTTATTTCTTTCTATAATTAACTACACTTGCAAAAATGAGAGTGCTGATATGAAGGTATAACTCAATGTGAACCTTTTAAATTGGAGGTTTAGATGTTATTCTATAGGCTGTTCTAGACTCCAAAGGATTATACAAAATACATAATTAATTTTTCATTAATAACTAACTGTATCTGAGATAGAAACATAATGGAAATAGATTAGTAAATACCTTTTGTTTCATTGCTATGTAATGCATTCTTCTATTCTTTTTTTTTATTTTCCTTGAGTCATAGTCTTACTCTGTTACCAAGACTGGAGTTCAGTGACACGTTCATGGCTACAGTAGCCTTGACCTGCTGGGCTTAGACAGTCCTTCTGCCTCAGCCTTCCAAGGAGCTGGAACCACAGACACATGCCACCACACTCAGCTAGCTTTTTGATTTATTGTAGAAATGAGGTCTTGCCATGTTGCCCAGGCTGGTCTCAAACCTCTGGGCTCAGGCAATCCTCTTGCCTCTGCCTCCCAGAGTGCTGAGATTACAGTCATGGGTCTCTACACTCAGCTCTTTTTAAACATCTTAAACAGGAAAAACATGAAAAATACCATCTCTTACTTTTATCATATATAAGCAAGCATATAGGCAAATTAAGTTAATCTTTTGATATATTTTATGAGTGCTTTGAAAGATATCTAATACCATTACAGGACAAAAAACAAATGAAGAATAGAACAAAGTAGTAATGTACCCTTTCCAAACTAGCACAGTTTCCACAGACTTTAAAGCACCTTAAAAGTAGCCATCACATAAGAATGTCCCATTTGAATAAAATGAAATATATTTTGCTTAGGATTAAGGAGTGTGCTGTTGCATAAAAAGTCTGAGAGAGAGGAGTGAGGGAAAAAGCAACAAAAATTAAACACTCTTGGTCACTGTGACACACGTTTAAATTTGAGTATCTCCTATCTTCCAACGTTTGCTTTCAGACATTGATGAATGCTTAGTAAACAGACTGCTTTGTGATAATGGACTGTGCCGAAACACACCAGGAAGTTACAGCTGCACGTGCCCACCTGGGTACGTGTTCAGGACCGAGACAGAGACCTGTGAAGGTAAGAGGTGTCTTCTTTGCCTTCTTTGTGAATAGAAAGTACCTACAGATGTATAAGTCGTAATTACACTGATGAAGCAGTATATTAAGAAGAATATAGTTTGAATATTTTCTTTATTTTATAATCTTATCCAGCCAATCTGCCTGTTTTAGAAATAGTATGCACCTGACCTAGTTTACGAACACCTTCAATTTGATTCCACTCAGATAAAATATCAACAAACATCAGAGACAAACATTTTGAAATGGGGTAAAAAAAATGGAAGGAACCATATTGTTTTATCCTGAAATAATATATCATATTTATGTTTTCTTATTTTGTTTTCCCCTTTAAAAACCACTCCTACACATTAACCTAGAAACCTGAATTATAATGGCAAAGTTAAATTTTAGACATTTTATTTATGAAATGATAAATGGATCGATTTGTGAATTGATAGCCCCAAGAACTTGACTTGGAAAATATTTGAGGTCTAAATAAAAATGGTAATTATAATTAAATTTTTAGTCTGAGGAAATTGTCCTTTTAATTTGATAATTTAAGAGTTGTCATTTGGGCTTGTAGATCATAAACCAGTATTTTAAAACTTTCTTTTCTTTTGGCCACATTTTTTTCTGCAGTGAAAGTTACTTAAATGAGTTAAATGCTTAGGGAAGTCCTTATTTTTAGTGAAATACTGCAAAGTGATGAGTACATTCAGTTATGTTTTTGTGTCTTGATCAAAGTGGTATATATTTCAGAATAATCTGTGGTATGACTACTAGTCATTGTTCCTGCTTAAGTCTTGCTGTGTGGGCCTACAAAGGAGTCTCATAACATTCACAAATCTAGTTACTACTTCTGAATAATCACTTTTTTAAAAAGATTTTTATCTTGAATTATTATGGAATAACTCTTTCCTTCTTTGTTAAAGGATTTGTTTCTTAGTGATTCCACAGCAAAGAAAATTGCAACAATAATACTACGCAAAAACATATTAACATTCTGTCTTTTTCTTACTATTTAACGTCAAAGCATTCTTGTGAGCAGGCACCAGTTAGGACCATTGAACAAGATGCCAAAACAAAGATGACTCTACTGAAGTCAATTACAGAGTGCAATGCAAAGTTTGTAAAATTGGAGGAATCTCTGAAAAACAGTAATTAGCCTAAAGAAATTAAAAACAAAAAACACCTCGGCATAAAAATCTCCTTTTCCTAAACTTAGTTCTAGTAACTGTTTCCCCATAGTCTAACATCTTTTCAGGAACTCCTCAAAGAGAAGCATTCATTTCATTCCCAGTTAAAGTATATGAAGATTCATCTTCTTCATAGATGATCAAGGGCATACTTAAGAGTTTGAAATACCTTTCTACAGGTTATAAGAGCCCTCTTTGTAGACCAGCTCAGGCATCTCACAATGTATTTAACTACAGAGTCTCTATCTTCCAGGTCCTACTCCCTCTTCTAACAGCTATTATTTTCCAGACTTGCTCTGAGAAACATACTTGAGAAAAATTATTCTAGCTATATTTCCTTCACAATATTTTTGGAGAGGTAGGAGATTTCAAAAGTTTTTGTTTTCCCAACTTTCTACACTTCTTTCCCACTGTGCTTGATCAGTTTTTTGTATTGTATTTGAAAGGTAGCTTCTGTTAAATCTCAGGAAACCTTGAAAGCAAGAGCAGCCTAGGATATCAGATTTAACTGAGGAAACTCTAGATTTAACTTAGGCAACTGGTGATTGTTGGGACTGATTTCCCTGTCCACAACAATACCCTTTAGGGCTGTTGTGAGAGAGATACATATGGATGGTGTCTGTTTTTGTTTGCTATGTATACTGAATTGGCAATAATTATTTACAAGTTTTTTTTTTTTCAGTTACAAGTAAGATAGAGTAGAAAGGTACTAAAAGCTAAAATACCAGAGAAGTTCACGAGCAATTAAGAAGGGTAGGAGCCGATGTTGTTTAATAGTGTAACCTTCAATGATTATATAAATATTAAGGCACATTGATACTAAATTAGGCAACAGTAAGGATTAGAGAGTGATCGTCACTTATTTTGTTCAAAGTTGCTTGTTCTTGATAAATCTGAACTGTTTCTTTAATATGAAAACGATTTCTTATCTGTCATTCAAAGGAAAGCAGTTCATGTTATGTAAATAAAGAAATGATAGACAACTATTTTGGTTACAACCTTACAACATTGGAGGAAATAAAAATGACTTATCATGGGAAATCTTACCAAATAACTGTTGTTTCTACACTTTCTTCTCACTGTTAAGATATCTGCATTTTATTAGGTGTTTTGCAAAAAATAGATCTGAAGGCATTAATCTTTTTCCCTTGGGTCTCTTCCTTATTTCAGCTGATATATTCAAACAGTAAATTTTTCTGTCTGAAGCAGTTGTCTTCATTCTGTTCTTTCTTAACTAATTTCCAAAGATTAGACAGGGAATTATTAGCAGATTCATTGCAGATTTTAGCTTTCTGTGTGAATTTGTCATTCATGTTTTCAAAAGGCTATTTCAAACATTTGACAAATATTGATAACAAAGTAAAGCTCTTCTGAAATTACAAAAACTTTATTTTACTTTTTTGTTTGAGCTCTGAGTCTGTGAAAGTTAAAATTTTTACAGCAAGCACTGTGGTTTAGATTGTGTTTCCAGTGACATAACTAGTTAAATGTAAACCAGATGTGCTTTGAAGTTTATTTCCAGGAATGTACAGTGAACTAGTTCCATGACATTTATAACATAAAAACATTTTATTTAAAAGAAAACTAAATAGTTGATATCTGTAGTTGTCATTGCATGTGTTTATAATGTTTGAGTTTATAATTGATTTATTTAAAGTAGGGATTTCTAAAATACAAAATATTGACATTTTTCTCTTTTTTGGCTTCTTATAAATGAAATTAATAGGAGAATTATATATTGCCTCTCCTCAGATTAGTTAATTTCTCCCTTTCTGACTATCTAGTTTCTTTTTACGTTGTGTTTTTATGAAAGAATTTCATCACTCTGGGACAGATGTCTCTATTAGAAATCTGTTCTATATTTATAAATCCAGTTCTCATATTTTTCTTTTAAGAGATTTTCTCACACAAGCAACCTGAAAGCAAAGTACATTTATATTTCCTAAAACAACTTCATTTTAAGAATTAAGTTAGCACCTGATACTTCTTCAGTAATGTTGAGGTGACAAAAAAAGCAGCATGCCTGTTATCCACATTTTCAAGTCCAGTGACTTGAAAATCAACTCTGAGCCCTGCTCTTTAATGATTAATTTAATTCATATTTGACTTGAGACATCCATGAGTAAGCATCACAGTCTTCTAATTATTTGCTTACATGTTTTTCTCAATATAGTAAAGTGCTTTATAATAAACTCAAAGAAATGTTTAGGAAAAGAAAAAGTATTCTTGTGAACTCAGAAACCTGAATGTTCAATATAAAATGTGTTAAGGTATGCTTACCTGTTTCAGATAACTAAGCAGAGAAAGAAATCTGTGTGCCACTTCTTTACACTGAGTGGTTGAATTTATACTGAAAGTATCTTTGATATTGTTTCTATACTTTACCTGAAGCTTATATTTACTTTTCATTAACTTCTATGTTCAACTATTTCATTTTATGGACTTGACATTGTCTTTAGTCTGCACTTGAGAACACAGGTGCACTGCAGTTCTGTTTACTTCTGACCATCAAAAGAAATTGTTTAGATTATAGCATATGATTTAATTTACAACTCAAGTAATATTAATGATTATAGAAGCCATTTAAAGTAATTACTCATACTTCATCAAGTTTCTTTGATTTTTATTTTACCCAAATTAATTGTGTTTGAAAAACCTTGGTGAACTAAACATGTAAATGTGAACAGGTAAAGAGAGAATGGTAGATAGTGACTAGAGGAGAATTCTGTGCCCAGCATGAGACTTTCAGCTCTTTTTCCTGATTTGTACCCAAGCGTTTGGAATTAAGGCCAGCGTTATGATATTTTGCTTCCAAGATAGGCGTTTTAAATGCTTTCAAAGCCTCACTAAACCATAAATGACAAAAACAATCAGTCTTTGTTTGTGCACAAGATGTTGCACATGAAATTACATCTTGTTATGGGAGGAAAACTAATCCAATTTGTATAAAGTTGGAATAATGGTTTGAAGAAGCACATACTGAACCCTTTCCCAGTATGCTGATCCTGGTAGTCCTACTGAGTTCCCAGTCCTATAGATGTGTGTCCGTGCTGTGAAAATGCATGTCTCCAGTCCTCATTCACTTTATGCCTCATAGATCCATATTAAAATTACAAGAGCCAAGTTTACCAGACATTCTGGCATTGCATAGCTTGTTGGAATAATATTTTCCAGAAACACATGGCAGTTCTAACAGAATCTTTTCCTTCTGGATTGTAGATATAAATGAATGTGAAAGCAACCCATGTGTCAATGGGGCCTGCAGGAACAACCTTGGATCTTTCAATTGTGAATGTTCGCCTGGCAGCAAACTCAGTTCAACAGGATTGATCTGTATTGGTAAGATTCATATCCAGTACTGATGTCTCAGTTTCACTGCTAAGATAAGCACACACTTCAGGCCTTACTGTGGATAAAAACAAAACATTATTACAGGAAGCTAATAATTAGGAGTTACATTAGTTGTTTTTTACTCACTATCAAGATAGGAGCAAAAGATAATAGCATAAACTAGGTACTCTTTTCAGTTTTGTTAAATTCTAGAAATCTTTCAATAAGTAGCTATCTTATAACATAAGCATTTCCAAACCACACACCTATGTATATTTGTTGCTCTAAATATGCTTTAGGCATCAACACAATCAAATCTCTACTGCATACTTTATTATAATCAACCTTTGATGGTAAACAAAAATGTGATGAAATTTTGATTCAGTTAACAGGGCAAGATTTTGAAGGTTTTTAAACACATAGAGGGTATTTTTTATTTTTTTATTTTTTCCCATCAATTATAAATTGTGGGACTCTAAGGAGGAGAAGATAACTATTTTCTTGCTTTCGAAAATCTCTAGGGGGAAAGATTCTAAAACTTCTAAACTAACATCGTTTAATGTGTCTCAAATGTTTAAGGTCAGTTTTGGATAATGCCATAAAATGTGTATAAAAGAATATGGTCTGATCTATTATTATAAGGAAAAATTCAGCCTGTGAATGGGGAAAAAACTGTCCGAGTAATTGTTCCCTACTTCTAATATCTGTGACTCCATTCACTAGGCATACCACAGTTCAAACCATTAGCCAGTATCCACCTTTAAAGTGATTTCAATATATATTCCAAGTAGGAAGATATTTTGATTTCACACAGTATCAAATTAATTGGCAGGGTTTTTTTTGTTATCTATCCAAAATGAATTTTCAATTTAATATTTTTCAAAAATAATAGTATTTTCAGTATTATGTCTAATATTAGCCGTATGTAGCTGGATGCTAGAGTACCTGTTTGTTACATGAAGAGAAATGACTAAGTCCAGAATTATCAATGAAAACCTCTTTGGAAACACCAGCTCTTCATTTCCCGGTGAGATACAGCTGGTGAAATCTGAGCCTTGTTCAGTTCTCAGCATTAGGGAATAGACTGCCATCTGCCTGGGGCATTACTTTATTTCTTATAGAATTCAGGGTTGGGGTGCTGGGGGGAGGTGTGTGAGTTGGATCCAAGAAGACAGAAATATTTTTGCTAAGCCACAATTTCCAATTGAAATGGAGTCATTTTATTATGCAAAGGAAATGAATTCCGCATTAGTCAATTAATGTCACAGAAAACTAAATCTGTATGCCACTTGAGCATCAAAGGTATCTCAGTTTTTGTTTCATCATATAGACTTCTGTTGTTTTGGCCTTTTGCCCTTATATTTATTAATGAAACAAGAACAAAGACTTTTTACCCCCAAGTTATTATGTCATTCTTCTGATTGCCAACAACTAAACACCACCATATTTTTCTCAGTCAATGTGTTACGTGTTTTCATTCATTATGATGCATTTTAATATCCTAGTCTAGAGCTGCTCGGAATGCAATTTACCTAATATTTTAAAATGTTGCACATCCTTGTATCTACTTTTTATTAAAAAGATAATTCTAGTTTTCAAAGGAAATAGCAAGATAAACATAGGAAAAATCATGAATGTATTTTTTTTAATAGGACTTTCAATGGGTCTAATCAGTGGTTAGCTTGCAACTTTTCTTTCAGAGTCCAGGTCTCTAAATTTGGTACTGAATAAAAACTGATGATGTGATTATTAATTTAAAGTTGGTTAGGTCATATATAAACTAGTTGGATGGTAAGAATATTTAAGGATTTAGAATCTATTCTTCAAACTTCCTAAATGTAAATTAATCTTAAACAATTCTGCAAACTGCTTAAAAAGACTGCTATATTGTGGTTGATATGACTAATATAGAACAATAAATTTGATTAATCTTTCCTGCATGACACTGTTCTGGTCTGATGGCTCTGTGTAATCCTGACCGGTTTTCCTCATCATTGGCTTGGTCTGCACTCTGTCCCCAATTTGCATGGATGTGGCAAGGGCAGTGACCACTCTGCTGTCAAATTCAGTGCTCTATGCTCGTTCCTCATCTTAGATTATTAGCAGTGTTTATCTAATACTCACCCCTCCTTCTCAAGAAGTATTGTGTTTTGGCTTCCAGGCATACCTGTCTTCTTCTTTCACTTTTCTGGCCCATTATCTCTGTTTCTTTTGCTAAGTCTTCCTTATCTTTTTGACCTCCAACCTGAAATTTTCCACAAGTCAGTCCTTGGACCTCTTTGCTTCTCGCCTACAGTCAGATGGCATCTACTTTGACTTTCACATTTATCCCTCCATCCTCAACCTCTCTACTAAATCCAGATTTGTATTTCGATCTATCTGCATAGTGTGTCCACCTGGATATCTAACTGACATTTCAAATTGAACATGACTAAAACTTAATTCCTATCTTTTGGCTAAAACTTGTGTCTTCGAGAAACATTTCCATCTCAGCAGGCAAATCCATTCTTCCAGTTGCTCCCCCTACACACACACACACACACACACACACAACACACACACACACACACACACACAACCTTGGCATCATCCTTGATGTCTTTTTCTCAAACTCTACATAGAATTCATCAGCAAAACCTATTGATTGTACTTGAAGTTTATTTAAATTTTAACACCACAACCAACCCCTAACCCAAATCACCATCATTTCTCCTCATGATTATTACTATAGCTGCTACTTTACTTTTTTTCCCCATACTTGCTACCAACAGTCTATTTTCTGCATAGCCACCAGGTAATTCTTTTCACACATAAGTCAGAGCGTGTCGTCCTTTATCTAGGAACCCTATCTATAAAGTCTTTGGCACCTGAGTCTACTTAGTAAAACCCAAGTCCTTGTCAAAGCATGTGCTGCCTTCATAATCACTCCTGCTGTGACTTTGTCTCCCCATGCTCTACCTACCCCCCTTCCCACCTTAACCCCACTGGCATACTTCTTGCTCCTATGTGTCAGACATGTTCCCATCCAGAGTCCACTTAGATCACTCTCTGGCTGGAATATTCTTCACCCAGGTTTTCATGGTTTATTCTCCTTATATCTCTATTCAGATGCCATATCATAAATTATGATTTTCCTGACTAGCTTATGTATGCATAGGAAAAATGCCTAAAAGAAAATATAATACATCAGATATTAGCCCTGGGTATGTTTTAGTGGTGATTTTATCAGCGATGTTTATTTCCTCTTAGTTTTAAAGGGTTTTTTGTTTGTTTGTTTGTTTGTTTTGAGTTGAGTCTCACTCCATCGCCCAGGCTGGAGTGCAGTGGCATGCTCACGGCCACCCCAGCATCGACCTACTGGGCTCCAGCGATCCTTCTGCCTCATCCTTCCAAGTAGCCAGAACTACAGGCATGCACTACCATACCCTGCTAATGTTTGATTTATTGTAGAGGTAGGGCTTGCCAAGTTGCCCGGGCTGGTTTTGAACCCACAGGCTCAGGCAATCCACTCGCCTCGACCTCACAACGTGCTGGGATTACAGGCTAAGCCACCGAGCCAGGCCTTGAAAAGCTTTTTTAATTTCAAATTATTCATCAAATAATTATCCTCAGTTGGAGAAATATTAGCTTTCTCCACAAAAGGACATAAATTGTGTGTGGTTTATTTGTTAGGCAATTGGGAGAGAAGGAGATTATTTACAGGATTTTATTTGATAAAATCTTAAATACAAAGCATTTGTCATAAAGGATTAATTGTATTAACATTTTTCACACAGATAATGATCTTATTATGGTAATGCACTGTGTTCTAAGTATCAGCATAAAATTCAGGGGCAGCACCTCCTTGAATATCAGTACATATTGTAGTATTAATTATCATATTATGTGACAGATACATATATAGTACATATGTATACTATATCATATTTGAATGCATGTACATGGAAGTGAGTTCAAAAAATATGCTACTAAGTTTAAAAATCTTATTTTTTTCATACTTTAACAAATGCCTCTGGTATATGTAGGTGAATTATATCTTCTTCAGTGGTAAGAGCTCCCCATTTTTTTTCATACTTTAACAAGTGCCTCTGGTATATGTAGCTGAATTATATCTTCTTCAGTGGTAAGAGCTCCCCAACATTTTCTATTCCTTTTCAGACAGCCTGAAGGGGACATGCTGGCTCAACATCCAGGACAGCCGCTGTGAGGTGAACATTAATGGAGCCACTCTGAAATCTGAATGCTGTGCCACCCTTGGAGCTGCCTGGGGGAGCCCTTGTGAGCGGTGTGAACTAGGTAAGAGCCCGGCTGAGGGACTTCAGGGTTTCTTGTTGGAAAACTTCTTCCTCAGCTAGGGCACTTTTTCACTATGTATTTCCTTAGTGAAGACAACCATATAATCATTTACCCTTGCTAAAATGTTACCTTTTCTGGCTCAATTTTTTCACCTCTTGAAATGTGTATTTAAGGCTAGGCACAGTGGCTCATGCCTGCAATCCCAGAACCGGGGAGGCTGAGGTGAGAGGATTGCTTGAGCCTAGGAGTTCAAGACCAGCTTAGGCAACATGGCAAAACTTCATATATACAAAAAAGAAAAATTAAAAATCAGCAGGGTGTGGTGGCATGCACCTGTGGTCCCAACTACTCTGGAGACTGAGGCAGAAGGATCGCCTGAGCCCAGGAGGTCAGGGCTGCAGTGAGCAGTGATGATCGTACCACTGCGTTACAACCTGGGCAGACTTGAGTTGGAGTCTCACAGAGTGAGACTCCAACTCAAAAAAAAAAAAGGAAATATGTATAAGTATGTATTTAGGAGGTCTGGTACTGTATGCAGACCTTCTAAATATTTTAAACAAGGAAAGAAATCAGCTAGAATCTAGTTACTAGATACCTGCGTCCTCCTGTATCTTTATTTAATGTGCCCCAGTAGAACTTGATTACTCTGTCCCTTGAATTTTTATTTGTTTACTTATAATCCAGTTGTCAATCTCAGAGCAAGAAAGAATTATGGGAAAATTATGAGAATCTCAATATGGGTCAATACCAATGAATTTACCATAGCAAATCATGTGTCCTACTGAATGAAGAGGGGACAGCTGGAGTCCTCAGACTTTAAGACTCTGCCTTATGTTTTTTCTTTAGTTCCATTTAGATGTCATTATATTGTTTCTTGAACTTAAGACACTTGTGTTTTCTTTCATAATGAAGTAAAAATGCGTCTTAATGTTCCTACAGATACAGCTTGCCCAAGAGGGTTTGCCAGGATTAAAGGTGTTACTTGTGAAGGTGAGTGTATTCTTGGATGATACTATAAATCTTTAAAGCAGTATGCAAAATTAACGTTCACTCTCAAACTTTGGAGATATTTACCATTAAAAAAAAAAAACCTTGAAATTGCAATAAAAATACTCAATGTAATCAACAAATGCTTTAGCATAATACTCTCCGGAAACAGCTTAGAGTTTCCCATTTCTCCTCTTTATGCAGTTGAGTAAATTTCATAAGGCCATCACTAGCCTTTAAGGCCTAGCAGCTGGCAAAGGTGCATGTCTGGGCTGTGTTTTATGGATGGGCAATGGCTGTGGTGATTTTCACAGCTGGTGCCTAGGAAAGCGGGTGGCTGGGCTGTGAAATATTTCTGCTTAACTCAAGTAATAATCCAAATTGTATTGAAGATTGAATATGCTATACAGGAAGTAAGACTACACCTGTTTTTTCTATTTGTAACATCTTTATTCCTCCACTTGCTACTTTTCCCTGCAGACGTTAATGAGTGTGAGGTGTTTCCTGGCGTTTGTCCAAATGGTCGCTGTGTCAACAGCAAAGGATCTTTTCATTGTGAGTGCCCTGAAGGCCTTACGTTGGATGGGACTGGCCGTGTATGTTTGGGTAAGATTCATGCCTTCATGTATTTTATGCGCAAAACGAGCCATGAATTTTCTTGTCCTCTGGGAAGTGGCTAGTCCAAATTCATTGAGTCTGTACTTGGGAAAACTTCCTTTAAATTAGATATTTGAGGGGAAATACTGGAGGATATTTTAAAAGTAAGTGTATTTAAGTGAAATAGTTTCTGTTTCATACAGAAAGTTGATACTGCTCAAAAACCTATCTAGATACTTTAGGCAAGTTCAGTCTTTCACACTGAGCTAATGAAATAAAAAAAAAAAAAAACCAACTATATTTTGAACATAGAAGAAAAATTGGAGACTAGAATTTGAAAAGTTAGCCTTAATCAGCTCATTGCAGCTGCATCCTTAAGATAGTGGGAAAGTCATGGGCAACATTATGTTACTCCGTTGGAAAACATTGACTGGTCCTGGTCCTACATTTACCACCGTTAAAGTTTAAATTTTCTTAATTTTTTGTTTTTTTTAAATTAAAGGAGTACTCTCAGTCTTTCGATACCATATTATAGGGATGGCAATTTGGACTTTTTCTTTACCACTGTCATTGTTGACTGAACTTGATTGAAAAATAAACTTATATTAATTTTTATTGTATGTGTCAATAATTTTTCAGTTACTTAAAGAGTTTTTTTTTTCCCAATAAGATATGGAACAATAAATTTTTAGTTTGTAAAACAACTTTACATAGGTCTGTATTTGTAATTTAATCACATAAACAAAGCATGAACAATGGTAGTGTTACATTCAATGATCTTTAAAGTATTTAAATATATCAGTGATTTTTAAAAATTAGTAGTGAGAAAAAAATTTGCAGTACCCTTCAGTTTAGTTATTATAATTAGCACAGATTTTATTTTGTTGATTTTTGACAGCATATTTAAATCTGGATTGAAAGCATGACTATAAGATCATATGAAATTATTTAGAAAGCATAATATCCAAAGTACAAAAATGAAGGAAATTTTTTCGGATTTCTAAATATTTTAAAAATTGTCTTAAAATTATCTACAATGTTTAGAAAAAAGTAGATTCTTTTGAAAAATGACAAAATAATAGTATCAATATGGTCAAAGGACAAATGAAATCAAGTAACCAAAGGATATAATATATGAAGATATATCATTGATTGTATTTCACTCAGCAAAATAAATTTCCAAAAACATTATTTAAAATAAAAATCTTTGTTTCTAAAGTAACATATTAGATTCTTTATTTTTGTACTTTGGTTAAGTGTTTTTGTCACTACTTGGATTATGCTACATTAATTCATTCTATCTAAGGATATGAGAAGGTTCCAAGAGACTGACATATGAAAAAGATAAATATTCTTAGAACAAAAGTTGTGTAAATTGCTGTGACAGAATGTCATCAGAATCAAAGATCCCAAACTCAGATGCTTGCAGGGGCTAGGCACATAACATAAATGAGTGAAGTGGTAATAGGGAATGGTGGAAACTGCAGCAAACTGCAGAATACATGCACCATTCAAAGGTTTCCAAATTCATATTTCAATTTCTTTGCAACCTAGTCAAAGCATTTACAGGCCTTATGTGGCCAATGTGCTGACTGTTTTGTTTTAATTCCTGACATAAATATTAATATGGATCTCAATAGTAAACACACAAGGTGACTCTTCTAGGCTATCATAACTTTTGACATACCTAGTTCAGATACCTCCCCTTCACCCCCAGTTTATCCCAGTAAGCTGTGGAACAATAAATATTTAATTTATCTTGAACTTCTTGAGCAGATTGCTTCAGTGACCTCAGAAAGAGCGTGTCTCAGATCAGAGTTCTCAGGCCACCTGTGCTTGTATAAGACTTTCATATCTTGTAAAGATCCTTACTTCCCCAGTGACAGTGTTGGACGGAGCTGGCTGTAAGGAGACCAGCCCCTGGGAGCTTTGTGGTAATGAGACTTACTGGATTACTACTGTACTTCATATGAGCAAAGAATGTGACTTTTTGGTTAGTGTTAATGTAGACATATAAGACATATAAAAACCATCTTCTGTGAATACCTATAGTCAATCTACTGAATCAAAATTAAAACATGCCACAGTGATTTTTTTCTTTAAAAATTGGGCTTTTAAATTATGGTACAGTACTTGGAAATGTATGTAACTCTAGGCTAAAGGCAGTTACTAAAGTTGATGTTACCTTTGGTTTAGAACTTGAATGAGTCAGTACTGACACTAACTAAAGTAGTAAACATACAAGGGGGGGACCCCAAAAACACTGGAATTTATTTATTTAAAAATTTTTTATTTATTCTTACTAGCTTAAACTTCAGTCACCTTCAAAGTATTCTCTATTTGATGCAGTACACCTATTGAGACACTTTTTCCACTGCTCAAAACAGTTTTGGAACTTGTCGATTTTGATGCCTTTTAGTACTTCTGCCATTTTTTGTTTCACCTCTTCCACATCAACAAAACATTTCCCTTTTAGGACTTTTTTTTATCAGGGGAAATGCAAAAAAAAGTTGTTCAGGGTGAGATCAGGTGAATAGGGAGGGTAAATCATGGAGGTCATTCTGTTTTTGGTTAAAAACTGCTTAATACTCATCATTGTGTAGGCAGATGCACTCAATAATCACTCATCATGAAATGGACAAAAGCATTGAAAGAATCTCCAAAAAAATTTACCAAAATCAAATACAGCCTTTCATAACAATGCTAGGGAGCACACTGACCCTGATGGGTTCCTAGAACACTTACCTAGTGGAGGAAGCTTATACTGTTAATACAATGGGCCAGCACTCCAAAAGATAATTCTGGTTCTTTTTTAGTTTCCCCTCTTATTAATTTGTTTATATGTGCATTTCCATCTGTGACCTCTTTCTCTCTGTTAAATAGTTTTCTGGTTCTGGAAAGGGCTTAATGTCTTGAAATATTCTTACCAAATAAATCATGTTGTTTGCTGAAGGAAAACCTTTTCAGAACTCATTATTCATATTTATAATTAAGCAGCCAAGTGCTTGATTGTAGTTTGAAAACATATCTATTGACTAACCAACTGACAGGGATCTGACAGGGCTGCTCTAGAGATTCTTGCTTAATCAAGAAGAATCTATCACTAATATTTTATTACTCTTTCTGAAGTGAACAATACAAAAAAGGGATGGTAGGCAAAGACATGAAGCATTCATGCAAGGAAGGAGCATTTTCTTCCTGAGGACTTTTTGTGTGGATTAAGGCATACTGGAGGAGAACCCACTTTGGGTGACCATAACTATGGAGTCCGTCCCAGAAGGTCAGGGACTGTGTATCGCCCATCAGTATACCTCCAGGGCCCAACATTATGCCCGGAGCAGCTGCTACTCAGTATATGAACGTTCAACAAATGTTTCAACTTACTCTCACATTATGCTTTCACCTTTGGTGTAGACATCCGCATGGAGCAGTGTTACTTGAGGTGGGATGAAGATGAATGCATCCAGCCTGTTCCTGGAAAGTTCCGCATGGATGCCTGCTGCTGTGCAGTCGGGGCGGCTTGGGGCACCGAGTGTGAGGAATGCCCCAAACCTGGCACCAAGGAGTACGAAACCCTGTGCCCCCGGGGGCCTGGCTTTGCTAACCGAGGGGACGTTCTTACTGGACGGCCATTTTACAAAGGTAACTGCCCATGGCACCTCTGTCCTTCTGTAACAACACAATGCCTTCCAAATTCTTGGAGAATTGGTTTTGCTTTAAACATGCCACTTCTCACTTTATTTTCTTGGCTAAACATGTTTTGTGGCCAATCTTACATCCCAGGAGTATAAAGCACCTATGTAAGGTGGTATTAAAGTAAAGATATAAAACACACTGCTAACCTTGGTCTTCTACTGGCGATTCGTCTGCTTCTCTTCTCGCAAGCTGAGGAGATGTTACTTTGATAGCTACATATGTTACAAAAAGGTCTCTGTCCCCACTTAGGTTTACAAAACAAGTGGTCAGAAATAAAGGGTTCAGAACTCTTTACTGAGAATACAGACTCTCACAAGTAAACCTTATTTTCACTGAAAAATTTTATAGCCCTCATGTTTATTTGCATGCATTATTGTTTTCCATCATGATGTATTATTAACTTAAAGTGATGGACCTACTTTTTTATGTCAATCAGCTGTACATTGTGGCTTTATTCTGCTTTTAGATATCAATGAATGCAAAGCATTTCCTGGGATGTGCACCTATGGGAAGTGCAGAAATACCATTGGAAGCTTCAAATGTCGTTGCAATAGTGGCTTTGCCCTAGACATGGAAGAAAGAAACTGCACAGGTAAGATGGTGCCGCTGTTTGATTTGGTAAATGCTAGTCCTTTTTGTTTTGCTGTTTAAAAATGCTACCCTCAAAAGCCCATCCTCTCACTTAGAATATGTAAATTTTCATTTTTATTTCTTTTCCCTACACTTTGGTTCATTCTCCAAATAAACTTGTTGTGATAGAGCTGCAAAATGACAAAAAAAAAACCCTGCTGTTTGTTTTACATACTGGAGTGACATAAAATATGATTTTCAAAACATATGAGTATTAAAGACTATAGCCATTCAATTCACAACAGTGATATAAACTCAAGTTTTTATCTTAGTATACTATCTAATAGTACACTGTAATACGTTATAGTTTGTAATAAGGAAGTTATGACATATTTTCCACATCAGTGAACAAGATTCTTAATAATTAGGCTTCAGTTACTATTCATATCCATATCCATAACCATTCCTGTCAGTTTGAAAAGAGATGAAGTTCCAACTTTTTCTGCTAGAAAGTATAACAGTTATTCCAGATACTTGAATTGTATCTTTAAGATCTCATTTTCAGAACTCTCTTTGTTCATATCATCTTTGGAATTTCCCATTGTCTCCCACCTACCTGCCTGCTCCTACTTCATGACCCCTGGAAATGTCCCCCTGGACTCCTTCCTGCCTGCCCAGCCTAGGCTATCCTCAAGCATTTCACAGCTGTCCATCTGGTCTTCTGAAGTTCTGCTGCCCTGTCTTCTGCTCAGCCTTCATGCCAGTCTTCAGTGCTTTATCCCCTTACCATTGTTTTCCCAGGGGAGAGTCTGAGGAGAGCTGCCTGAGATTCCTGCCTTCACCTCCAAGCCGTCACAGCTACTTAACAGCATTCATATTCACCTCTCTAAGTCACTTCCTGAATTTCTCCGCACTGCTTCTAAACCTCTTTTCCTGACCTACATGCTCCCTGATGTCACCATGTATTCCCATTCTTCTTTATTGAGAATAAATCTGATTGCTAGCATTCTTCTCACACAGCCTCTTCTCTGGTGATGAGATCTCCTTTTTTTCCCACCTTGCCTCCACCAGTGTCAAAGGATGGGGAGTGATGCTCTCCCCAGATTGCAGTTAATTCCTCTGTTCTCTCTCTTCTTCCCTGCTTCTGTTCCAGATTACATCTCAGCTGGCTTGTTCCTCTCTCTCTAGCATCTTCCTTTCCCTGGTTCCTTTCCCTCGACCTTTTCACAAGTTCAAAATGTCTTCTCAGCCCTTCTTTATTCTCAAGCTACCATCCTGTTTTCCTACTGCTACCTCTCCCAACTCTCTTTTAACCAGCCATTTGGTTTGTGATTTTGACTTTTGCGCTCCCTCATTCAAACACATATACATTCTCTTGAAAAACATCTTTGCAGGGTTGAAAAAAGAGATCTTTCTGTTGGTGTGTATTCTTCTGGACCTCTCTGTTGAGTAAACCCCGCCTTCAGATTTTGTTTTCTGTTATTTTCCATGGTCCTTTCCAGTTTCAATCATCCTTCTATGCCTACAGCATTTCTTCTCTAACCTTGATAGCTTCTTTTTCCCATCCCTTGGGTGCTTGTCATAGTCCTCTGCTCTCTCAACATTCCGCCTCTCAAAGTTTTGTCTTCCATCATTACTTCAGCTGCTGAGCTGACTCTCAGATGCTATCTCAAACCCTCTACTCTTTCTGAGTTTCACACCTCTAACTTTCCATCTGGACAGATTCTCTTTGCTTTAGTCTCCCTTTTCCCCATCTTTCCCTCTCCCCACCACTTGCTCCTGCTAGGAACTTTCCTGCATGTGATAGCAATATATTTTGCTCAGAATTGAAACCTCTAATTTAATGTTAACGTCTTCCTCTCCCAGTGGACAAGTGAAAAAGTTCTGCTAATTCATTCTTCCAAGTGACTGTTTTAAGTACTTATGCTATTTATTCTAGATGCAGATATAGATTAAACTCCTCAGGAAACAGACTCTGAGGCAGAGATTAGCATACAGGCAGGTTAATAGGGATTGCTTTTGTCATCAAAAACTAGGAAGAGAAGGAAAGGAAGCGGAAGTGGGCACAGGGAGAAGTTGAGCTGTGATGCTCAACTGAAGGCCTCAGCCCATGCCACTGGGAACTCTGGTAATGGGATGGCCCATCAGAGTTGTCTTAAATAGGGCAAAGGGGGACAGGCAGTTGTGTACCTGCATGACCAGTCTTGATATATAGCTGCCCAGAGAGTGGGTGTGGCTGGAAAAGAGGCCCTCTTAGGATAGTTGATATCTGAGGGCTTTCTGACAGCGATACTACAAGTGGCTGGGGGCGTGGGGTGGGGCAAGTCGTTCCTTCCTGAGGGGGGGACCTGGGCCACATATCACAGTATCTCCTCCATTGAAGATTTCTCCAAGATCTCTCAGCCTTGTACGTCTCCACAGTTGAATCCTTCACTTTCACAACCATCAGGTTCACCATCCTCAAGCAAGGCTTAGATTGTGTAATTTCCCACCAAATACCTTCCATTGACTCAGGAAATCCTGGACCTGGATAAAGAATCTCAGGGCTTCTCCAGTTCTGACCCCGCCTTTTGTTTTTGATGTGAAATTAGCCAAGTCACGTAATGTCTCTAACACTCTCCTTCTTTAACTGTATAAGAGATTGGTTGACATCACTGGATTGTCTATCTTGTACCCATACCCATTATCAGCCTCTCCAGTCCAGCCACCTACGACTTCATTATTTCTCTTCTCCTATGCATGTTATCTCCAAAATACCAATTCTTAGCAGAGAATAGCTAGCATAACTGCACTTTCTATGAGACAAGCACTATTCTCAACACTTAACAAATATTGGTTCACTTAATTCTATGAAGTAGATTCTATTACAGAAAAGGAAGCTGAGGCATAGAGAGTTAAATGATTTTCCCAAGGTCCTATTCTCAGTAAATGACATACTGGGATTTGTACCCAGGCATCTGGTTCTTGAGTTCATACTCTTTATACTGTGAAACTCCTACCACATCCCATCAACCAAAAAATGTCCCTGCTCCGCCACAGGACTTTTTCTTTGCTCCTCATTTGGTTCTTCTAACCAGTCCTAGATAATGATAGATACAAAGTAATTAATAGATACAAAGTAATTAATATTACAAAGTAATATGTATATTGTTAGCTACTCAATTGGATCAGTGAATTCCATTGCGATGTTTGTTTAAAAGAAAATACTTATCATATGGCTTATAATTAGAGAAATAAATAAAATTAAAAACTGGGAGAAAGCAGAGACCGAGACCCCCTCAGGAGAGTACACACAGTTATATACTGACTAAATTCTACAGTTGAAAAAGCTTCAAAATTCATCCAAATAAAGAGATTGTGGCAGAAGCATTTTTCCCTACTCTGACAAATTTTTAAACTTGACATTTTTAATTTTTAAGCTAAAACATTTTTAAAATAGGTCATATTTTCTTAAACACATTTAATACAGACATGATTTGTCTATTGTAAAATCTTAGTTGTAGGCATAGGAGATTTCTGAGAATCCTGTTTTTGAGAATATGATGCTACTGTTGAAGATTCTTATTTGCTGTAATACATGAAAAGTGACAAACACACAAACATTTTTTTTTTTTTTTTGAGTTGGAGTGTCTCACTCTGTCGCCCAGGCTGGAGTGCAGTGGCACACTCATAGCCACCCCAGTGTCGACCTGCTGGGCTCCGGCAATCCTTCCCCTTCAGCCTTCCCAGTAACCAGAACTACAGGAGCGCATTACCATGCCCGGCTAATTTTTTATTTATTGTAGAGATGAGATCTTGTCAAGTTTCCTGGGATGGTCTCAAACCTGGGAGCTCGGGCAATCCACTCTCCCCAGCCTTTCAAAGTACTGGGATTACAGGCTGAGCCACCAAGCCCGGCCTATTTTTTTATCTTTTAAAAAATTAGATCAGTAAGCTCTTAACATCTGAGTGTGACACAAAAGTGCCAGTTGGGGAGCACTCCATGACCCTGCCATATGTGTGCTTTCTGGTTCAAGATTAGTCTTACTGTGTCTGCCTGGGAGGTTGTCTCACTGGGGCCTGCCAGATCTCACTGAGGCAGGGGCCTTATCTTCATATGCTCCCACCTGGGGGGTATGGGCTTGTGCCCTGCCACCTCATTGTATGCCCTGCCACATCATTTGCCACCTGCCTCACTAAGCCATACTGCAGTTGCTGGACTCATCCTTCTGTTACTAAGCAACAAAGAGAAACCCACAATTCAGAATTCTTAAAGGCAAAAAGGCCCACTTGCTCCTTGGCTGTGGCAGTTTTGGCAGTTGGGGAAAGGAATGTGCCTCAGGCCTTGTCTCCTCTGTCACATCTTCTGAAAACATACCCCCTGAACTGCTTGCCACAGATTTCCCCCACATTTCAAGTGTGCAGCACTGTCATGTGGATGGCCAAATCCATCTCATTCTATTTAATTTCTTTTAACCCGTGTGTATCAGACATCGACGAGTGCAGGATTTCTCCTGATCTCTGTGGCAGTGGAATTTGTGTCAATACGCCGGGCAGCTTTGAGTGTGAGTGCTTCGAAGGCTACGAAAGTGGGTTTATGATGATGAAGAATTGCATGGGTAAGTGCAAGTAGCTCTTCACTGGCTTGAAACCAGGCTAGCACGGGCTTATTCACTTGACCCTTGCTCATCTGAGGGCTGTGTTTGGCCAGGACCTGTGGCAAGAGAGAGAGAAGAGATTTAAATGTAAGGCAGGAGATGTGTACCTGGATAGTTCTCAGGAAGCTCTGAACTTCTGGACACCTTAATGGTGATAAGACTGGTTCCTGTTTATTCATAGATTCTAAAATCAACACACAGACTAATTACTCAAAGGAATTCCTTTTTAAAATGCATGGCATTGCGTAGCAACTCCAAAATTTGTATTCAGTCATGCTAACCCCATTATTTCTCTTATTTTATGTGTTATTACAAACTCTTTTGGTATTCCCCACCTTTTAGGCCAACTATTTGATTTTCAGAGACTTAATAGGACTTAATTCATAAGATGTAGTCACTTAGTAAGACCTTTCTTTCTCTTTGTTTAGCATTATAGATGCCAGAATAACTGACAACATATGTTATCTTGAATCTCGGGTGTTACAAGCAAATATTGTTAATTTTTATCTGTTCTGAGCCTGCTTATTTCATGCAAGTAAATTTCTTGATGACTTTCTACCTTAAGAGTAGAATTTTTAGTTTTTCTACTGATACTTAAAAAAGTGAGGAGAGCATTATCCCATCTCCTTTGAAGTATATCTTATTTGAATCCTACACTTATCTTACCTCAGGTAACATTCTTTCTCCCATGCTGTATACGTTAATGTTTTTTCCTCAGAGTTCTTTAATGGATCTCACGTTTTTACCTTTCAGACATTGACGAATGTGAACGTAACCCTCTCCTTTGTAGGGGTGGCACCTGTGTGAACACTGAGGGCAGCTTTCAGTGTGACTGCCCACTGGGACACGAGCTGTCGCCATCACGTGAGGATTGTGTGGGTGAGTTTGTCCCCTGGGCACATAAACCACCAAGCACAACTGGCAAAGATCAGGGATTGTCTAACAAACTTGGTTGGGAGCATGTACAATCTAGCTTACTAAAGACTGGAAATTCAGATTCCCTACGTCTGGATGCAGGCTACGTCTTTAGCGGATGATTCAGTGACACACTCAAAATGAGCTGGCATCATTCTGGATGGACTTTTATTTACATGTGCACGTAACCTGTTCCCGTGTGAGGGACCCTGTGTGAACTGTGTAGTTACATCCTCCAGGTAGGAAAGAATGGGAAAGCTGCTTTGTGCAGTGTGTGTCCTCTGCCCGCCACCTTCCCCATCCACCCAGGCAAAGTCCCCCGGTACCTGTCTCTACTCACAGATCTGCAGCACATGTAATATCTTAGCCCCCACTTCTTACAGAAACACTGGGTTTCTTTACCTGCCCTGAGCACAATAGAGATGGCAGAGGAGACACAAGAAAACTAATGACTGGTCTTTGAGCATTCCAACCTATTGTTTTTTATAATATATGAAGGCCTCTGAGCTTACTATGTTCCTAGTATATTGCTTTAAATTTTTGATTAAACCAGGAAGCATTTTCTTCACAGGAATCCCTTCTTGAAACTGTAAGCAAATAAAACAGCTTAAAATAGAAGAGTGTACACCACATTAAAAGAGATAATTTGAGCACACCTTCTCAATGCACATATATTTATAACCCATATGTGTTGCTAAGCTAATATATGAGGTGAATCTTACATCATAGACTAAATAGACATTTTTGGAAAATTAATAAAATAGCTTTAGATATTTTTATTTAATTTTAATAGTGATACAAAAGATTTTTCTCACTGATAGAGTATTTATTTATGGTTTAATATATAGAGGCACGGTGATTCAGAGATTTGTTCTAAGTTTAGTTTATTGTTACTTAGTTGTCATGGCTCTTGTGGCTAAAAAAGTACCCCTCAAAGGTATAATATAAATACAAATATGTGTTTCTGTATAATATAAATGTACACTTAATGATTAATAGCATAAATCTGTGTCACATCTTGATAATTTTGAGAATTTGCAATAAATTTCTTGTCATGTATGATTATATTTTCACCGTTTTACTTTATCTTATATCTGGCAAGTAGCTTGCATAAGGAAATGTTTCATTCTGTCATTTTCTTGCTGTTATCTTGTGACTACATTATTAGTACTAGCTTACTCCACAGATCTTTACATTAATTTTTTTTAAGGCACCTGCCCATCTTGTAAAAGCTAGTATATGTTAAAACAGGCAATCTGATCTGTAGATTGACCTATCCAGGCACACTAAACACCACAAGGAGAACAATAAACAAGTGAGGACCCTACTGTCATGCCTCTGTTTTGTGGAATCAGTCATCTTCCCTCAGGACATTTCAAGTTACGTAGGCAACACTTGACCATCTAATCAAGACTAGGTGAGCATGCCAGTGTAAATTCGTATGTTAAATAGTAGTAAACTTCATTTGTGGCATGTGCTAACTCACTAGCTTCATATGGCCATATTGATTTAATTAAAATTAAATATATTAAATATTCCTTAGTCATATTGTCCACGTTTCCATCCGTGTAGAAAGTTCTACTGGACAGCAATTTGTAGATAGAAATAGTAGAAGTAGAGATTGTACCATTTTCTTTGAATACCCCAGGAGATTATTTTACATCCCCCTGAAGTGTACAAACCCTTTTGGAGACCAGTGCTCCAGTGAAGCACATTCTTGATGGTTTTAGTGATTCGGCTATTGCATTAAAACATTGATCTTGTGTATCTTTTGTAGATATTAATGAATGCTCCCTGAGTGACAACCTCTGCAGAAATGGAAAATGTGTGAACATGATTGGAACGTATCAGTGCTCTTGCAATCCTGGATACCAGGCCACACCAGACCGCCAGGGTTGTACAGGTAAGGGGAGGCCATGCGGCTCTGAAACGTATGTGAGTCCCATCAGTCTAGGAAGATTTTTGTCACTGAATATTTAATAAAGCCTATGTGAATCCTTGGTCCCAAAGGTAAATCTAAGAATGGGGAGTTAACTCACTTACATAGTTTTGTTCGTTTTGCAGAGGATTCACTGGTCTTATAGAAAATGCTATAAACTCCATAGTTATTATATTTCTGAGTTATTTATTTAATCTTAGAGTACTGGAGTTAAATGTGAAATGCTGTCAAAAAGAAAATAAAACAACTGAGAGAGACTCTGATATAATGCTAAATCAATACAAATAGTGGGAAGAAAAATGCAAAGCCACATAAGCATTATCTGTTCTAAAAAAGAAGAAAAGTTTGGGCTCAGTGGCTCAGCCTGTAACCCCAGCACTTTGGGAGGTCGAGGCGAGTGGATTGCCTGATCCTACAAGTTTGAGACCAGCCCAGGCAACTTGGCGAGACCTCATCTCTACAGTACAGTCAAAAATTAGTCGGACTTGGTAGCACGCGCCTGTAGTTCCAGCTACTTGGAAGGCTGAGGTTGAAGGATCGCTGGAGCCCAGCAGGTCGATGCTGGGGTGACCATGAGCGTACTGCTGCACTTCAGCCTGGGCGACGGAGTGAGACTCCAACTCAAAAAAGAAAAAGAAAAACTCATTATACTTTTTTGAGCAAGTAGACCTGACAAGTAATGTGGTTTCAATGTTGTTTTCACAGATATTGACGAATGTATGATAATGAACGGAGGCTGTGACACCCAATGCACTAATTCAGAAGGAAGCTACGAATGCAGTTGTAGTGAGGGTTATGCTCTGATGCCAGATGGGAGATCATGTGCAGGTATAGATAGGAAAACATACAGACTTTGTCCAGCTAATTAATTTTTTCTTGCAAATATGACTCCAGATATTATTGAGTGGAACTAGATGGGAAAAAACAATTTGCAACTGATGAAAGGCACCTTTGTTTCTGTTTTATATGAATTTTGTATTATAGATATTGATGAATGTGAAAACAATCCTGATATCTGTGATGGTGGCCAATGTACCAACATTCCCGGAGAGTATCGCTGTCTCTGCTATGACGGCTTCATGGCTTCGATGGACATGAAAACATGCATTGGTAGGTATCATAAGAAAAAGGATAAATTTTATACATATACATACAAACATGAGATGAGGAAGCTTTTTCTTGTTTTTAAGAAATTCAAACCATTTTTCTAGAACTATAAAATCTGAAAAGGAAGAATTATTTTTAAAAATCTGTAAAGACAGTATATTTATCTTTAATACTTTGTCTTGCAAATGGATTATAATTTAGAGTTTTCTTGTGGATTTTAGTATTATGCTATTCAGTTTAAAAGATAGCTTTTAAATTACTATGATTAATAAATACTAAGATATTAAAAATAAATTTTCTAGATGTGAATGAGTGTGACCTAAATTCAAACATCTGCATGTTTGGAGAGTGTGAGAACACAAAAGGATCCTTCATTTGCCACTGCCAGCTGGGTTATTCAGTGAAGAAGGGGACCACAGGATGCACAGGTGGGTTTCAAGCTTTGTCCTCTATGTTTCATCTTAACAGATTTCAAAGGCCAACTCTCAACATCCTTTGCTTTCTTGCGTCTCTTAGACCAGTTACCTGCAACCATGCTGTGACTGTGTGTGTGATGAGTAGCTAGCCCATAGTGTGTGTGCTGTATTTGTTGGTCTCTGAGGTAGTGCCCTATCTGAGCCACCCACCGTGGGGCTGGCTGTGGGTCCTGACCCCGAAGGAGTAAGTGGGAGTACAGTCTGGTTTCCCTGGCTCAGATGTACTGCTGATGGATCTCACAGCAGCATTTATTTTCTGAGTATGATTGCTGCCCAAATGGAAGATGTACCTAAAAAAGTCTCAGTCTGTAGAGATCTCAGTGTGCTTGTTTTTACAGTTCTTCTAAATGACCAAAAAATATTCTCAAGTTCGATTTATACCCTTTTCCTTTCGTCCTCTCCCTCATATTTCCCTCCTTTTTTTGCTCCTCTCTCTCCATTTGCTTTTGTCTTCTTTTCTCTCTGCCCAAATTGCCTTTCTCTTTTTTCCCTATTCATTTTCTTTTCTCTGCTCAGCCCATTCACTTTTGTCTGTTCTTCCCCTTTTCTACTAAATAGCCTTTTGCATGCAGGTGGGGCTGGAAAGTGTCAAGGTCAAGCGTTTTGGGCCAAGTGTTTCTCAGTGATTAAGGCCCATGTATGGTGTTTTACTCAAGACAGGTGATGGGTATCTTAGGCCGTTGCCAGTCCTTAGGCTGACCCCTCCAAGAAAGGGCAAGTAATGAAAGGTAGAGTTCTCTGCATGTTCTCCAAAAGGAGGTCTGATACAAAGCCAATAGTACGCGTGCGTGTGTGATTTCAGCATTTACAATATGTAGTCATTGAACTTAGTCAGAACAGATTCTTCTTTATGTTTTAAAAAGATTTGGGGAACCAAATCTAGATAGTTTATATATGTGTGTGTATGTATATACATGTGTGTATGTGTATATATGTTATACAAGTACACGCATGCATGCACACTGGTAAAGCAACTGGTCACTTTCTAGATAATATTTCCAGTGAATATTTTTCTATATACTCAAATAAATAAAAGAAACAACAATACACACCTAAGTGATAACTTGTTTTCCAAAACTCTAGAATGTTTTATTATTTTTATTTATTTATTTATTTATTTTGAGTTGGAGTCTCACTCTGTCGCCCATACTGGAGGGAAGTTGCCGCTCCCGGCCACCGCAGCCTCGACCTGCTGGGCTCTGGCAATCCTTCCGCCTCAGCCTTCCGAGTAGCCGGAATTACAGGCGCATGCTACCACGCCTGGCTAATTTTTTGATTTTATTGTAGAGATGAGGTCTCGCCTGCCCAGGCGGGTCTCGAGCCCTCGGGCTCAGGCATTCCACTCACCTCAGCCTCCCAAATATTAATTTTTAAAATGACAAATTATTGTGTAGTTTTACAAAATGAATAGAGTATTACTTGTTTAAAAAGTTAGACTTCTTTATGAAAAATATGTAATAAGTATTAACAGGAAGGAGTAGCACAGTCTCCTTTTGAAAATAAGATTTCTTTTGACAAATATAATCTGATGCATTCTACACAGAATTTTGCCTGGGTCTAAACAGCTAGCAAGGCCTTTGGATGGGTAGAGGATGACACACATACCTACCAGGGGCAACAGCTACTGTGTCTTACTCCTATCAGAAAGTGACTGGCAGTGTTTTCTGGGGAAGAACTTATTTTATTTGAATTATGAAACTCCGCATCTCTTTGGAGTCTACAGAAATTAAAAATAAAAGTGATGTTAATGTTTTCTCTGTATGGTTCCATATATACTTTAAAATTTTACTTATACAGAAGTATACTTTGAAGAATTAATTAGCTTGTATTTTTTTATTTTACATATTAATTATGGTTTCTCAGACGTGGATGAGTGTGAAATTGGTGCCCACAACTGTGACATGCATGCCTCGTGTCTGAATGTCCCAGGAAGCTTCAAATGTAGCTGCAGAGAAGGCTGGGTTGGAAATGGCATCAAGTGTATTGGTGAGTTTGCAAGTGTAAATATCCTTTGCTAAAGTACAACATTTTTTAAAGGCTCTTCTGTACACAGTGGTAGGAACATGCTCTTCTCTTTTATTTATTCTTTTGTAAATCAGAGACTTAGTTGCGTATCAGATAGTTCCTGCCTAAGAGTCTCCTTTAGCCTTAATATAAATGATCAGATTACAGCAGTATGCTTTACCATGTGCTTTTTAATGTGCTGTTGGTCAGTAAAATTATTTGCTATGCAGCCGGTAATCTAAACAGCTGTATGATGAAAAATGACTAATATGTGCTTCCAATCTTTTCATTGAGTAAATCAGTCAGATTTGAAACTCAGTGAAATAAATAGAGGAAACAAAAAGGGTTTTCAGATAACCCGAGTCTGTAGTAAGTGGTCCGTTCTAGCATCTTTTAGAGAATACCTATCTTCTTACAGGCAAATCTAAATGTTTTGTTGGATGCCAAGAGGTCTGATTTGAAGAAAGGAGAATGAGAATACAGTTTCTCCAGATTTTATAGTTATTGAGCTGGAATCTAATAAGTTTTTTATAGCTGAGAGGCAAGAGACTGGAGTATACCCTTGGTGTAACTCACAGTGCTGTTTAATATGTTCAGTGTTTTTACATGCTTTAATAAGAAAGCATTTTTCCAACCACTAAGTATCCAGATCAATTTAAAATAGAATAAAAGCAAATTGAACTGACCTTCCTATGATTACTCATTAAAAGCTCATAGGCCTACAGTAAATATTTCATACCTGCCAAATGTTTATGAACTGACTATAGTATTTGAATTATCATAGTTTCCAAATAACCTTGCTAAGTGATATCTTGCAATGACTTCATTAAGCTTACTAGCTACCTGCTTCTAGTCCAACCATCTTTCTGTGGTTAATCTCACAGCTTTCAGCTATCTTCTCATTCCCATTTTCCTAGTCCAATGTATCTACTCTTTTTCTCTCTTTTAGCATCCCATTTTTCTTCCTGTTGTCCGTCAGTCACTCTGGCCAACTATCACAAGACAGCCTGCCTCCAATATAAGAGATTCAGCAGTGTCTAGACTCCCATGTTCCAGAATGTCATCCAAATCTGTTCTCTCCTTTCCATCTCCCTTCTCTAGTCTCAATCTTTCTCCAGTCTCTATCTCCCTCTCTCCCCATCTCCATCTCATTGTCTCTCTCTCTCTCTCACCTTCTCTCTCTGCTGGACACTGAAAGAACCCCCTCCGTTCGCTCATTTCCTCACTGGCTCTTCATAAATTCATTCTCCATGTAGCAGTAGCAGAAAACTTTTAAACTATGGATCTGATCTCTTCAGAGTCGTCATTTTAGCCCATTGAATTCAGGCTAAAATATTGATTTCCTTCCCTGGGGGCAGGTTTCCGCTGTCTGTCCAGCTTCATCTTCCATTGCCCTCTGTCTACTGCATTGTGTTTTGCCATTCTCACCTCTTTCCATTTCTTTTGTCGTACCAAATTCTTTTCCTCCTGAGTATCTTTACATGCATTGTTGCCTCTGCAAGGACTACTCTTCCCTACTTCTGTTCAACGAGCTAACTCTCATTGGGTCTGAACTTAACTAAGCTTACTTCCTCAGTGGAGGCATCCTTGTTCCTGTAGTCCAAATTAGGTGTCTTTTATATTCTTTAATTGTGCCTGGTAACTTTTCTTCATGGTGCATATAGTAGCTTTTAATATTTTTCTGTGTTTATATGTATCTTTTCCACTAGGCAATGGGTTACGTGAGGTTAAGAATCATATCTCAGTTTCCTCATTTATACTTGAAAATTTTATGCGAATTTTTCTGCTCTCAAATTCAGTATTATCTCCATAATGGCCGTTTTCCAGCGATAAGGGAATCAGTAGTAAAATCTACCCTCAGAGAAGTCAGATTGAAATCTAGCACTAGTTTTCTTTTAACCATTAAAGTTATAGTTGAATTGATACTTCACAAAATGCTTGAATTCATCATCTTGGCCCACATTTTATGGCATGACTATTGGATTATGGATCTGAGATCTTAGAGAATTGGAGCTGGACCCTACAAACTAAAACACATACTATTTGGCCAGTTTATATTTAAATTGAGACAAATGAAAATCTTTTTAGGTGTCTAAATTTTCCATTTTCATTTCTGAAATTTATTGCTATGTTCTCTTGGCATGCAGATCTGGACGAATGTTCTAATGGGACCCACCAGTGTAGCATCAATGCTCAATGTGTAAATACTCCAGGCTCATACCGATGTGCCTGCTCTGAAGGTTTCACTGGAGATGGCTTTACCTGCTCAGGTGGGTTACAATCTTGTGGTGGGCTCCAATATGATTGTCATGGAACACTCTATATGCTCTCCTTATTGAGGAAAACTATAGTTAAAGGAGGCTAGAGTAACTGTTTTTTATACGTGACTTACAGATAAATATGCATCTTTCTCCTACATCAAACACTAAGCCCTGAATGATTTTCCAAATATATTGTTGGAAGTTTTTAAATGATCTCATTTATTATTATCATGTACTGTTAATGACTATAGTAGTCTCTTTTTCATTTATAGCATAATGGTTAAAAGCATAGACTTTGTCTGGATCTGACTCCATGGAGACAGATCTTGCCTATTCTACTTCCTGTCTGCATACCCTTAAGTAACTTCCTTAATCATTCTGGCCTTAATTTCCTTGTTTTTAAATGACCATAGTAATAATACAATTTCTTTTTTTTTCTTTTTGTCACTAAATGAGTGATGCAAGAAAACGATTGAGCTTTTTTTCTTTTTTCTTTTTTCTTTTTTTTTTGAGTTGGAGTCTCTGTTGCCCAGACTGGAGTGCAGTGGCATGCTCCCGGCCCCTGCAGCCTCTACCTGCTGGGCTCCAGCGATCCTTCTGCCTCAGCCTTCCAAGTAGCCGGAATTACAGGCGCGCGCTACCATGCCCGGCTAATTTTTGATTTATTGTAGAGACGAGGTCTCGCTAAGTTGCCCAGGAGGGTCTCAAGTCCACAGGCTCAGGCAATCCACTCACGTCAGCCTCCCAAAGCACGGGATTACAGGCTGAGCCACCGAACCCAGCACAATTGAGCTTTTTAAGATAGACGATATGACCTACCCAAACATTGTATTTAATGTGTTTGTCAAAGTCACAGTGGCTTATCACATACATTGAAGGGTTAAATGGAATAATACAAGTAAAGACTTAGAAAAACATCACAGAAGCTTAATGAATGTTAGCTTCTGTTTATTCTATTATGCATTCCTTGAGGATAAAGCATCCTGTCATTATATGCATATTTAAGACTAGCCCTTTGCTCTTGGATGTCCCTTCTGAGGGGGACATCATAAATCTACCAAACCACTAAGAAGGTACATAAAGAAATTGCTGGTGATTATACAGTTTAAGCTTATGCCAGAATAAATTTTTCAAAAATGTATGTTTTCTTGAAGTTTTCTATTCAAATTGGGTGAAAAAGCAAATAAAGAGATGGAATATATACTGAGATATACATTTGTAAAAAAATCAGCTGACATTACATAAAAAGAGAATGTGTGAAGTGCTTTCACAGTGGTGCACAGACTGAACAATAAATTGCATATTGTTAATGTGGGAGGGATAAAAAGACTGCATTGCCTGCCTGAATAGAAAAACACCAGGTAGAAGACATCAGGTAAATTATTATTGCACAACATGTATCAATGAATCTTCAATGCATGTTGGTGACCTGTTTCACACATGACCACATGTTTGAAAAATATAAGACATAAAATTTTGATTTTTTTATGATAAATAAGTTCCTCAATGTCAAAAACTCCATTGTAAGCCAAATAGCATTACAATAAAATAGTTGGTTCTAATGCTCTACTATTTAGTATGAAATAATTCATTTTTCACTTTTTTGTAAAAAAAGTGCAGTTGAGTTGCTGGTGGGTGATCTGCAAGATATCTCTGAGTGCAAAGGGCTAGATTATCTTGCTGAATACAAAGTTGAATGATTTAAAGTTTGAAGATAGATGTTTTTCAGTTGATAACAGTACATACTTTAAACCTATAATTAAAAGATAGGCTCTAAATTGTTCTCTAATTATCAAAAGTGCAGGCTCATTATTTTCAGATGTCTCTTGAAGAAAATATGTTTATTCGATTTTAAAGCTTTAATACTTTTAGACCTTGAATATTTCGTCTTTCCTAGCATTTCTCTACAATATGGTGTCAAGGCAAAAACATGGTTTTGGTGTTAGACACACCTGCAGTCAGATCCTGGCTCAGGCAACATATATATCAGCTAGTGTGACCCTTGCAGTTCACTTGGCTACTCTTAGTTTCAGGTTCTTCCTCTTCTAAATCTCACAGGATCGATGGACTCAATGAAAAACCTCATGTCAGGCAACCAGTACACCAATTTGGCAAATATTATGGCCTCAATGGACATTAGTTTCTGACTTCTCCCTTTTCTTTCTACATTATGGGATTAAATAAATTATTGTTAAGATATATGAGCAATGCCTGCTTGCATAATTAAGACAGGAGTATTTTTGTAAGATTGTAATGACATGAAATAAATTTCTCCACTCCCACAGGGTCTCTAATTTGCTTTAAAATACTTGGGCTAGTGAAAAAGCCAGTTGTTTATTCTAATACTATAATGTTCTCAAACAAATGAACACTATTTGAAGATTTATTCCAATGTTCTTGGTCATATCTATACTACAAATACATCAAGTTGTCATTGAAGAGAATCGAGACAGATGTGAGAGACATCTGCATTTCTCCTGTTAATCATATTACAATGAATGTTAGGGTACAGGTTAAATAGATTTTCTATTTCTTATTTAGGTGACTTTAATTAACTTGTTTCATGTTAATGAATGCTAAGTTGAGCCAGTAAAATTGACTCAGTTATAAAGCAAGGAGAAAATGTGTCATGAAATTTGGAACGTAATAGAGATGTCATTTACTTCTTTCTCAGATGTTGATGAGTGTGCAGAAAACATAAATCTCTGTGAGAACGGACAGTGCCTCAATGTCCCGGGTGCATATCGGTGTGAGTGTGAGATGGGCTTCACTCCAGCCTCAGACAGCAGATCCTGCCAAGGTGGGTCACCAGGATTCCAATTCATTTTCATGTTGGATCAACTACAGCAAATGAAACCACAAAAAGGGCTGGAACAGGTTCCACCTGGAAGCAGAATACATAGCACATGTTGCATATATAAAAGTCATTCATTTAAGCGTGGATTATTTTGCCGAATGAATAATGATGAAGATGGCTTTCATCTCTTATGAAGTTTTCCTGGCCAAGAGCCAATAGTTGGAAGTTTGGCTCATTCTTTTTTTAAACCATTTCTTGTTTTCTTTTTCTTTTTTATCACTAAATGAATGACACGTGGACAAACCATTCCACTTTTAAAATATGATCTGTTACTACCCCAATCATTGCTAATTATTGTGCTTATCAAAACCCAAATAACTAACTTTTTTGTATTTGCCTTCATATTTGAGCCTGCTGTCTGTCTGGGCTACAAGTCCTCTTCAGGGATTCATCAAGGACTGCACCTTTGCTTAATAGTAATATCTCCTTCTTCTAAGTTATGATGTTATTCCCCTTTCCTAGAAATGGGAATTATTTAACCTAGTGCGATATCTTTCCTAGAAAAAAAAATGTCTATTTTTATTTTAAATTAGAGACTCCATTCACATTACCTATAGTTTGGGCCATCATTGTATTATGAATAGAGTACGTGATAATATAAATAAGGGAAAGAGATTGAAAATAATTCATATGCCCTAGGGCTTCAACAAAATGTGTAATTCACAGAAAAACCTTAAAAGAATAACTCAAGTTAACTACTGGAAAAGATGATAAAATGAAAACAGATTACAGAGTTTCCCCCATGCTAGTCTCTAATCAAATGAACAGAAATGGTAAGTATCAACACACACATACATACACTCACAGAATTCATCAGCATCAACCAAACAAAAACAAATTGCACAATCCAGGTAGCTCAGAGTAAACCCTTTCTCTGCTTCACCACCAGAAGTGGCACTGAAGAAAGAAAGTGAGCCAAAGGATCATGAGATTTTGCATAAATATCCACTAATTTGGAGAGAATCAGAACAGTGGGATGAAAAGTTGGCCCTAGAGAAAATGAGATTAAAAACTTGAATGCATTCATGCTTCTACATTGACCCACTAGATAAGGCATAACTTAATCCATATTATACAAGGCAACTGAGAGTGAGCTTCATTTTTGCCCAGTCCTGGCATCTTCTAGCCAGTTAGTAGAAAATGTGAGTCAATGTGGATGTGAAATTACATGATCTATTATCTACATCAGTTTGACAAGAATTAGTGGGAAAAGGAACAAGTCAACTGTAGCTAGACACTTTTGCCAACATGAATTCTTTATACCTAAACAGAATTTCCCTATAAAGCATAATTGTATTGTTTTATGGATGACATAGGCCCTTCCAGAACTTCTTCCCAGACTCTGTCCCCCAAGATGATGCCAGTTATTGTTTATTGTGTTTCCTTCGCATTTAGTTTTCTCATGTGTCATTACCACAGAGAGAAAGCCCCAATTGACAGGGCAGCTGAGGGTGGCACATGTATAGTTCACCCTCAGACCCTCTGCTCCATTTAGTTGAACACCAAATGTAATTCCATGGTTTTGCCTGTTCCCTTTGTTTTTTTCTTCTCTCTTCCCACAGGGTCTCACACATCTGGACAGTTTCTCCTGAATTTACAAATTTAATTCCTTGAAAACTTCCCATCTTATAAATATATGCCCCTCTGAACAACACTTTCCACTCAGCATCTACTTCTCACCACAAATTCTTAGAATTTCTATAGAATCCAAAAAGTTACTGGAGTTGGCCATTTCCCAGTATTCTCCCTCTAAATGGGGGAATACAAACCCTGGAGGAACCTCCATAGGGAAAGATTCCATCAGATGGGATAAACCTAGATACAGACCCTTTAATATAATGTCTAAAGAGAAAGCAAAGGCCAGGTTTGTCAATAGAGAGCACAGCGAAGCTCTTCCCATCCATGCCCCCCTCTCCCTCCACCTTATAGAACTCTGGGCTACTCAATAGCAGCTTTAATGAAACTCAAACCCCAGACTATCTTTCAAATAAAGTTCTGATAAAGAAGGATGATATCGTGAGACTACTTCTAAACTCTACCAAAGTAAATATGAAAGAACAGCCCAAGTAGTGTGTAAACAAGCTGAAAATAAACAGTAGCAACTATGCAGGCATCCTTTGGAAACAGCAACAACAAAACAAGTTAAAGAACCTACTCAGAATGGAAGAAAACTACCCAAGAAACAAAAGCAAATTGCCCATAAGTGCTTTGTGCCATAACATAAATATAAAATAACTATAATTGAACAAGTTCAAAGAGAAGATTATTAAAACTATAGAGTAAGATTAGAAGAGGGATTACTGAGTCAAGGGAAATAAGAAATGGGGACCAATGCAGCAAAATGAGAGAACTGTTAAATAGGAAACAGCAAAAATCAGAAGATGCACAGATTAAAATATAATAACTAGCATAGAGAAAGGACTTGAGATAATCACAGTGAACAAAAAAGGGGGAAAGAGAAGTTAACACTGCTAGAGAAAAAACAAAAACTATAAGCATCAGTATAATTGGTGTCTCTGAAGAGAGCCCCCAAAAAATCAAATAGAAAAAAAGTATTAAGCAACCAAACATTTTCCTGAAATAGAACAAAGAACTACATGTACAGGAAAAGGCCAAATTGTAAGACAAAGACTTAGATTTATTACATTTATTAACTTTCGTCACAGAGAAGGATTCAAGACTTCAGACTGAAAAGGCAAGTATGAGCTAAACAAAAACATTCAAGACAAAAAAACTTTAGGCCAGTGCCCACAAAATTCTGAGGAAATGTGACTAGAAAAAATTACACCTAATAGTTCATCATAAAGACAATAGGCATATTCTCACACATGAAATAATTCAGGAGCCAAACATCTATGTTCTCACACAAGTCCCTCCTTTTTTGGGGAAAAAAAAAACAACTAATCAGCAATGAAACAGAGAAGTTATAGTAAAACTGTTAACCCCTTTAAGTAAAGAATTAGTACTAACATTGTGGAGATTATGGTAAACTCCCATAAACATTACTTGGCGAGACCTCATCTCTACAATAAATTAAAAAATTAGCCGGGCATGGTAGCGCACGCCTGTAGTTCCAGCTACTTGGAAGGCTGAGGCAGAAGGATCGCCAGAGCCCAGCAGGTCGAGGCTGCAGTGGCCGGGAGCGGCCACTGCACTCCTGTCTGGGTGACAGAGTGAGACTGCAACTCAAAAAATAAATAAATAAATAAATAAACAAACAAACAAACATTAAAAAGGTGAAAATAATATAAATAAAAATAAAGATAATGATATATGATATATATTTTATAATTCATTACGTAGAAACCATTAATACTGTCTAAAAATTACATTTGAACCTTAGCATAAAGCCCAAAATGATAAATTTTGCATGTTTTTTATCCTTTCTTAACATAAGAAAAGTATTTTAGAAACTGTCAAGATAATGGTAAATTGATCTAATGCATAGAGATCGTTTCAGCTTCACTATCCATAAATATGCATTTAGAAATATCTCAAATGATGTTCATTAATGATTCTTTCTAGGTGGAGACATTTTTGAGTTATTTTTGTCTTTGCTATCTTATTTTCTATACTATTTGCTATTAGTTGCTTTTCATTTATATTACCTACCTCTAGCCAGAGAAAATTTTTTACTGAGTAAAAGCGTCTGAAGAGTTAGAAAAACCCATTAATGTTATTCATTAAACAAAAATATAAGATGTCTTTTGTAAATAACAGATTGCTGTTTCTTTACTCTTCAGATATTGATGAGTGCTCCTTCCAAAATATTTGTGTCTTTGGAACATGCAATAACTTGCCAGGAATGTTTCATTGTATCTGCGATGATGGTTATGAATTAGACAGAACAGGAGGGAACTGTACAGGTATGGCCTGTTAATGGCTCCGTTGTATTCTGATTAAAGTGAATTTTCTGTGCCAAGTATAAAAATTCCCTAAATTTCTGCTAATCTATGCACTGGGTTATGTATTTTTCTGAAAAAGGAAATTACACTCTGATACATTTTTTTAACTATGATATTGACCCACTTATGTAAACAATATTAAATATCTGACATGAAACCAATAAAGTATCTTGGTCTATATGTATGTTCGTGAATATGTACATATATACATGTATAAATAGATATAATTTTAGTTAAGCAGAGTGACAATTTTTTCTTCCTCAGAATTGTAAAATATAGTTAATTATAATTTATCTATTAAGGATATTAAATGACATTGCCATAAATATATGTGCTTGATCCGCGGAACCTGTTTTAGGTATATACAAGGCTTTAAGGCCTTTATTTCATTGTGCTGAGTCCGTCTCAATGATCTTTAGCCTACTTACTAGCAAAAATTTCACCAAATTATTTGGAATAACATTATGTGTAGAAAAAGTAGAGATGGTAACGTGGGCATTTTAAATGCTTCTCCTAGATATTGATGAGTGTGCAGATCCCATAAACTGTGTCAATGGCCTATGTGTTAACACGCCTGGTCGCTATGAATGTAACTGCCCGCCTGATTTTCAACTGAACCCTACTGGTGTGGGCTGTGTTGGTAAGTGAAGCTATATGAAACAATCAAATAGAATTATATGGAGATAAATATTCAAACTTTCTTGGTGATGAACTGTGATGAGTGATTGCTACAGTTATTTAAAAACAAAATAATCATTTCCTTTAAGAAGTTCTAGATTGCCAAACACTTTATGGTTACCTTTATTGTGTTTATCTTCCAAATCATATTTGGAAATAGGGATTTTCAAGACATCTGCTCCAACTTCTTTCTCTCAAAGACTTGGGAATCAGGGCCCAGAGAGGTGCAGTAAAGTAGTTCAAACTCTCAGAGCTTGCAAATGACTGAGATGAGGCAGTTCCCTGAGTTGCCGCCTGACTCCTTGTCCTGTGGTTGGCCAGGCCAGCCAGAAGTGATATAGATATTAGAATGCCAATTTCTCTTGCCTACAGGAAGGGTCATATAGTGAAATAAATGAAACTATGAGAAGAAAGGACTGTCCCCAAGAGATAGATTTCATGAGTCAAACCATTGGAGTGAAAGAAGTTGGGAGGTGAAAAGTAGGGGAAGGAGGCAGTGGTGAAGGTTCAGAATCTGCCATCAGCATTTCTGGTCTCTGCCTTCTGCCATCTGCCATCTGCCCTCTGTCTGCATCTTAGGGAGTGTTTATCTAGAAGAGTAAATGGTCTGGAGAATACCCCTAGAGAATACAAAAAACAGGTGGAGGCGAAGTTTCTTTGCTTTAGTAGAAGTTTGCTTACTTTCTTCAGTGTCAGAGTTTCTGTGGGCCTGCAGCAAAGGGAGGGGATATCTACTGCTGTGATTTATACACAATTTATATGTTGTTTTCAAGTTTTTGAGAATATATTTAGTTATGATTTCCGGCTTCTCCGAGTTCTGCCTTTTCCATTCAAAATCATTCGTTTGGTAAATATTGAGTGCCTTCTATCTAAAAGCTAGAAAGAACAGTGAACATACAACAGTGAACATAAACAAATTCTCTGCTTTGGTGTTTATTGTTATGATGGCAAGGAGACTAATAAGACAGTCACCCTGGAAGGTGACTGGAGGGGAAGTGCTATGCTGTATTTTGGAAGGACAACAGGGGAGTCAGACTTAAAGAAGGGACCAAGCCAACTGGATCTCTGAGAGAAGGCTCTTGGGTTAAAAAGAACAGTCAGTGCAAAGGACTTAGTGGTAGGAGAGTGCTGGTGTTAAGAGTCACAACATGAAGCTGAGTAGCAAGAGTGGAGTGAGTGACGGAATAGCATATAAGGGGAAGAGTCAGAGAAAGAACAAGTAGCCCAGATCACAAAGTGATTCTCAGCCTGGCTTCACAGCAAAATCTCATTTAGTACCTTAAAAATATAGTGATGCCTGATCCAATTCCAGAAATTCTGATTCTCTGATTCACGAGGACCTCAGTATTTCTTAAAAACTTCCTTGGAGCAAAGTCTATGGATAGGAAATGAATAAAAGGGAGCAATTTAAAAGTTAACAAATATAAGTAAACAAATGCCCCAAATCATTCATAATAAGAAAAAATCCAATTAATATGACTATATAAATGTTACTATATACCTTATATACAGGCAAAAATTAGAAAACCTAGATAGCATGAAGTGTTGGTGGGAACATAGACCATGAGAAGCCCTCTGTTTCTGCTGGTACATATAGACCAGGGCAGCTCGGAGTGGAATATTCTCGCATAATAGTAGTCATATTAACTGTCAGCATACAGTCAATTTTATTTTATGAGTTTCTTTTTGGAGCAATTCTATGTGTATGGATTGACACATCGTCATGGCATTCATTCTTTCTAGTGATCTTCCAAAAAACTCAGACCCATTGTTTTCACAAATACCATAAGGGTCCATTGGACCCTTTCATAAGTCTAAGATTATCATAAGATATTAGTGATCTTATTTTTTATTTATTTTGAAACTTTGTTTACATTTTATTATCTTAGATTATATTTTTTCCATATTCATCAATTATGTCCAATGGATACTAAAAACAGATTAAAATAATAAGAAAATGGAAAATCATAGCATGATCTAGAAGGAATAAGCAATAGTGAAATTAAATGTCACTGTTGCACCATCCTTCAGTTTTCTTATTATATTTCTCAAAGTATGCATCATCTTTCAAGACAGTACAAAAGAAGACTGGAAACACCGTATTTGAAATCTTTTTTGAGCATTTATTAAATACAGTTGAGAATCCACAAGTCTTTGCTTTCTGGCAGTAATTTATGGGAAAGAGAAAAAATTGACAAAATATTTCACAATTGTTAGATGAGTCAGAAAATGACTACAAGGTGACAGAGAGTTGCCAGGCTCGGTGGCTCAGCCTGTAATCCCTCGCTTTGGTAGAATGAGGTGAGTGGATTGCCTGAGCCTGCAGGTTCGAGACCCGCCCGGGCAACTTGGCGAGACCTCATCTCTACAATAAATCAAAAAAGTAGCTGGGCGTAGTAGCACGCGCCTGTAATTCCAGCTACTTGGAAGGCTGAGGTGGAAGGATAGCTGAAGCCCAGTAGGTCGAGGCTACGGTGGCCAGGAGTGTGCCACTGCACTCCAGTCTGAGCGACAGAGTGAGATTCCAACCTCCCCCCTAAAAAAAAAAAAAAAAAAGAGACAGAAAGCAACTCTTGTCTAGATTCTAAAGGTGATGGTGAAATTGGTCAAGTAAGCACAATCCCAGGCTGTGAGTCATCAGAGGCCAATATTGTAGATGAAATTTTTCAAACTTGAGAATCAAGTTTGTGAACAGTATTTTTTTATAGACAAAGGAAGTAAGGCATTCTCATCCACTTAGTTAATAGAAAGAAATTCAACACACACTATGTTGCAACAAGAACCTGGACCATCCCAGGTTCATGTATTTTTTAAAATATTATATGATATTTCTATACCAAAATTAAACTGATGCTATGCATAGGGACAAACAATGAAGATTGGTATGAATAAAAGTTTATTGAGAGGAAATACGTCAGCCGGGCTTGGTGGCTCAGCCTGTAATCCCGCGCCTTCAGGAGGCTGAGGTGAGTGGATTGCCTGAGACCGCGGGTTCGAGACCCGCCTGAGCAACTTGGCGAGACCTCATTTCTACAGTAAATCAAAATGAGCCGGGCGTGGTAGCACGTGCCAGTAGTTCCAGCTACTCGGAAGGCTGAGGCAGAAGGATCGCCGGAGCCCAGCAGGTCGAGACTGCGGTGGCCGGGAGTGGCCACTGCACTCCAGTCTGGGTGACAGAGTGAGACTCCAACTCAAAAAAAAAAAAAAAAAAAAAAGGAAATATGTCATATAAAAATAAAAGATCATTGAATTGGTTATTTTATTTGGTGTTGATAAATCTAAAAATGAAAACACTTTCTATTTGTAGAGCAACAAAGATAGTTGTCCTCATCAACAAAAATATGAGCTGTTAATATTTTCAAAATGTCTTTAGGTGTGGCATTTTTATGATACAAGAACCAGAAGAAAAAGATGTAACAATAAGCTAGGACCTATTAAATATGTGTTTGAAGTCTGGAATCTTTTTACATAATTGATATATTCATATGTCATCCATTTGTTCATGGATGACAGCTGATAAACTACTAATTCCAATCAGAGGACCATTTTGGGCACAATATCTTCAAAATCAAGAAAATATGAAATAAAATTGAGTTAGCTATGATTAAATTATTAAAATTGTTAATAAAGTTGTTTTCACTATACCTTTTATATAAATTATTTTTAAATGACTTAAAATATAAAAAATTTAAAGGTTCCTTGGATGCAGATGGTAAATGGTGAGAACTATTTTTCCTGATACTGAAGGCTACATATATGCAAACCCTGTGAGCTAGCAGTTCTTCTCTTGGCTCTATATGCCAAAGAAATAAACTTAGGCCCATACAAAGACACCTATAGAATTTTCATTGCAGCATTCTTTGAGGTGGCAGGAGTTTGGAAACCATTTTACGAGAGTAGATTTATTTTTTTTAAAAAAGGCACTTGGACACCATGACGCTGAAATATTGGATGTTCACAAGGCAAGCCTGACTAGAAAAAGTCATAAAAATGAAATGTAATATATGACAAAATGCTATTTCTGCATATTTTAAATGACTGCATTAAAGCAAAGATATTTATTTTGCAAGAACACATGTTAAAAAAATAACATGGAATACACTTGGATATCCAGGTAGGGAAATAGGGATGGAAAGGAGAATAGGGATAAAAGAGAGAAAGGAAAAGGGATGAATAACTGAACCTAGTTAGGAGAGAAACCAAGAACTTACCTTTCTGCATCTAAGATTCAGCAATAGAAACAAAATTAAAAAAAGAGAGAGAGAAAAAAGTAAAATTATGAAAAGCAGCCCAGATGATTCTAATATGCAGCTAGGGATGAAAATTCCTTTGTAGACTGGTAAGGATTTTGGATTGAAATAAGAGACTATTAGAGGTGGCCTGACCTAGGGTGGTACATCTGAAGGATTACTCTGGCTACAGAGGAAAAAATAGTCTATAGTTAGGGCAAAGATGGAGGTTGAGAGATGAGTTAGCAAAGTATTGCAAGAGTCCAAGTGAAGGGATTATGGTGGCTAGAACTCAGGCTGTAGTGATAAAGGCTATGGTTAGTGATAAGATTCTAGATACATTTTGGAAGCAGAATTGACAGCCCCTATTACTGGATTGAATAAGGAATGATAGCAAAGAGTCAAAGATGATGCTAAAGTTTAGAACCTGTCCAACTGAAAATTGGGTTCCCTTTCATTGAAAATGCACAAAGCTAAGAAGGAAGTAGAGCAGATTCTGTATATAGAGGAAATAACATCAAGAATTTAATTCTACACATCTATTTTGAAATAGCTATTGACAAAAGGATCTGGAGCTCAGGGAAGAAGTGAGAAATGGAACCATAAATTTGAGAGTTCTCAGCAAAAAATTAGCATTTAAACCCATGAGAATCAATGAATAATTTAGTAGATAACTATAGAGAGATTTTTAAAAGTCTTAGATTCATTGATCCCTTTAAGTGTCCTCTCTAAATTTGTTATCATCTTTTCCTGCAAAACTTCAAAGCAAGCTAATGCAAATTTAAACTAAACCAATGGAGATGATGGAGGAGAAGAAAGAGCTAGGGATATTAAAATTTCTTTAATATGATACAGAGCTTTAAATTAGCTTTTCTTAGATTTGTTTCCATCGTTCATAAACCCATGATGTAGATTGATTATACCAGAAATCTCTTATAATTCATATTATTGAAAGTCCAGAATGTCCCAAATGAGAAATGTCTTACTATCTTGTTTATTCCATGAGTGTATGGAAATATAATCTATATGGATTTCTGAACATAGGAAAATTTGTTATAATGTACTTTGTATGACTCAATCTTGAAAAGGTTTAAAGCAAGATATTTATACCAAGGATTAAAATGAACCTTTAATTTTAATATACAAAATTTGAATTTCATCCTTTGAGTGACTTTTCCTGAAAAAAGAGTTCTTACTATGAAAGCAAGGGCAATTTTCAGCTCTTTTGTGATCTGCAGACAATCGCGTGGGCAACTGCTACCTGAAGTATGGTCCTCGTGGAGATGGAAGTCTATCTTGCAACACTGAGATTGGAGTAGGCGTCAGTCGCTCTTCCTGCTGCTGCTCTCTGGGGAAGGCCTGGGGAAACCCCTGCGAGACGTGCCCACCTGTCAATAGCAGTAAGTGTGGAGCTGAAGAAAAGAAAGGAAACAAACTAATATCTTAAGACAAGTTGCCATTTTGTTCTTGGGCTGGAGCAGGGAAAGTAATGAGGACAAAAATACAAAATTGAATTTGGACTACTTTCAGTGATCATGCTAAAATTGACCAAGAGAGCTTTATATAAAAGGAATTTTAATTCCTCTCTTCCTATTGTTTTTCATGATATGTTTAAAAAAATATTTTTTAGCCACCATCCAATGTGAATGGTAATAATATCAGTTCTCCCTGGTCTCACAAATAAAGGTCATTCCTGATACTTCTCAAAGACTATTTAGTTCAGGTTCCTAGGTGTATTGTGTTCCTGAAGTCAATCATAGAATTCCTTAAATTGAAATATATGTTCTGATATGGGTGTGAACCAAACCTTTGTACTATAGTCTTTTAGCTTTTCTTTACCAGCCAAAATCGTTGCGAGGGAGTTTTTTTCCTATAATTAAAGATAAATTGTCTATTTTAGTCTTCTGTGTGGATGATCTATGAAATATGGTCTTTTTCATGTAAATGTAATGTGTTAAAATTTTTGTATATTAATGATTTCAAATGTATTTGAAAGAACACTAAGAAATGTGTAGATACACTCTTTAGAATGTGCATTTTGAGCCTGGCAGCTGCTGAATGCTTGCTCTTTGGACACAGGTATCAAATCTTCTATTTTTGCATTGTTTTATAGCTGAATATTACACCCTGTGTCCCGGAGGTGAAGGCTTCAGACCCAACCCTATCACAATCATCTTAGAAGGTGGGCTAATCTCTTATTGTCACCCAGATTTAAACAAGGTAAAGAGTTAATTTAAGAAAAGCTGGTAGAAAAGCTAGGTCAGAGCAATCCCAAAAAATATTATTTAATGAAATTACATATGAGCAATGAATAACTAGGATGTTAAATCACCACTTTTATCAAGAAGTAATGCTCCATTGCAGTAAATGAATGTCCGATTGTTCTGCAGAGAAACTCTTCTTACTTTGTTCCCCAATTTGAATATATCACTCTTCTCAGATTATGGCAAAGTTCCACAACAAAGCTAAGAAGATTCATGATTAGAAAACCCCTACCATCTACGTGTGCATTCATTTGGATGCACAGATATCTGCTGGTCTTACAGGAGCACACTTTGAATGCTCTAACATTAATTCTCATCTTTTATGATGGTGTTTGTTGTAAATGAACCATCTCTCCTTTTGTAGACATTGATGAATGCCAGGAGTTACCAGGTCTCTGCCAAGGAGGAAATTGTATCAACACCTTTGGGAGCTTCCAGTGTGAGTGCCCGCAAGGCTACTACCTCAGTGAGGAAACCCGCATCTGTGAAGGTGAAGTCAATTGATACCTAAAAAGTACTTAGTGCTGTTTAAAACAAAATGACTGCTGAGACCTAAAGCAAAGGGCTCAGCTCCAAATTCTATCCAAAGATCTATTGAAACTGGTTTATAGCTTTTTTTTTCATGTAATATTGCTAAGTTGTATGTTGATCGATAAATTAATTTACTGCTCATTTGCTGTAACTTTTCTTTTTCTAGGAGAGTTAATTAAATGTAAGTGGGAGAAAAACAGAGTAGTGTGAAATATATGTCAAATGAGTTAGTGCAAATATTGATAAGAATTCTATTTCACATAGAAAAATAGGTAAGCTTAAATGTGACTAAGTTAATATTGTTCAGTAATTTGAAAATATTATAGTATAAGGAAGTTGAAAGGTTGTGTGGATACCTTCTTGCTTCTATCGCCTCACTTTATTACGTGGTATTACAATCATTTTTTTAGGAGCCTGTCTCATCCCTAAAAGGATGCTCCTGGAGGCAAGGTCCACATCTTTTTCATCTTTATAGTTACAAGTTCTAGCTTATAGTAGAATCTCAGTATTTACTTGTCAAATGAATGAATGAATGCTTCTAAAAATGAATATTAAGCATGTACTATAATTATTTCCATTATAATCTTTTTCATGTAACATGTTCAATAAATACATCTGAAACAAATACGACTTAATAAGGAGAACAATCAGCAGCTGCAACTGCTTCTAGAATCTCTGAATGGGTACTAATTTGAAAGAAGCTACAAAGATAAAGAGTCCCATGCAGTAGCTCTCACTTGTAATTCCAGCACTTTGGGAGGCCAAAGCAGGAGGATTGCTTGAAGCCACGAATTTGAGATCAGCCTGGGCAACATAGTGTCCTCGTCACTACAGAGGACAGGAGGGAGAGAAGGAGGGAGGAAGGAAAGAAATTAACCAGACATGGTGGCATTCACCTATATTCCCAGCTATCCAGGAGGCTCAGAAGGAGGATCACTTGAGTCCAGGAAGTCAAGGCTGCAGTGAGCCAAGATCGTGCCACTGCACTCCAGCCTGGGCGACAGAGTGAGAACCTGTCTCAAAATAAAAAATTTTAAAACTCGTGACTTAAATGACACAGGAGGAAATCAGACTTTCAAGACCTTCCATTTGAAGCATTGAATTTCAATTAAAAATATACATAGGTGCCACGTAAATAATTACTTACCACTTTAGAATAATTTTTTTGATGATTTATATTTTTAATATTAGAATTTATTTTGAAGAAAAAGCTACCTATATTATGTAAATGCATATTTTGTGGTATTTTCTTTATTTCTAAATTTTGTGTAAATAAGGATTTGGGGAATCACCTATGTTCTGTTCAGTCATCTAAAATAAGTTTATTGAAAAAAATTGATTATTAATAATGAATATTCTTGCCTACTCTAGATATTGATGAATGCTTTACACATCCTGGTGTGTGTGGGCCTGGGACTTGCTACAACACCCTGGGAAATTACACCTGCATTTGCCCACCTGAATACATGCAGGTCAATGGAGGCCACAACTGCATGGGTAGGTAAAGGTCTCTGAGATTAGTTGATTAGTCACAGTAGTTGACTACACATGTAAAGCATTTATGCCTCAAATTATTGTTCAGGAAATTTGGAAATGAATCTTCATGAATGATGAAGTATTTCAGTCTTACAAACTGTGGACTCAGTATCGAGTTTTTAACCTTTGAATATAGAGTTACATTTTAAAAACCATAAAGTAGAAGTTAGAAAATGTCATCAAAAGTTGCAGTTATATATTCTTAAATTTTTCTTCTCTAGTTATATAAAGTGAACATTATTATACAAATAAAAGAACATCTAAAATTTAATTCTTAATAATTTTTAAATTAAATAAATGCTTTTGAGTAGTGAAACAAATATGTATTAACGTTGTCTCCCAAGAAAATTATAAATGACATTTTTATTTAAAAATGAGAGAGACATTCATTAAAAAATGATTTATGTACAATTTAAGAGTTCTTTTAAGATATCACCTAATCCTGAATTGTACCCCACATCTTTAAAATAAAATAAAAGATATCGCAGAACATCTTTCAAAGTTGTGTTAATCAAGAAAGTTTGATGTCTACGGTTGTGTGGGCTTCATTATTAACTACTTGCTTGCTAACTTATTTGTTTTTCTCTCTGTAGACATGAGAAAAAGCTTTTGCTACCGAAGCTATAATGGAACTACTTGTGAAAATGAGTTGCCTTTTAATGTGACAAAGAGGATGTGCTGCTGCACATATAATGTAGGCAAGGCCTGGAATAAGCCTTGTGAACCATGTCCAACACCAGGAACTGGTGAGCACACAGCTCATACTTCTGTTGAAGGTCAAATCAGTGACACACACACATACATGTAACAGCATAGTAAAAGTCAGTGTGTACTAAAACCAGAGATGCTCAGTTCTGAAAATATACAAGAGCATCCCATGTCTTGGCTCTCTCCATGTGGTCTTCTTTGAGAGGCAAACAGTAATTTCTGAGACCTGTATTGAATAGACTTCTGAATTCTGAAAATACTGTCCAATGCTGAATAGTTTGACTTTGTAGTAGCATTGGTCCATTTAAAATCAGTAACTTAAACCTTGCTGGCCCATTACTGATTTATTCGTCAAACAAATACTTATTGAGTAACTACTATGTGTTATTTTGCTAGACATGGAAAGTATATTATTTAGAGAAAAACTAAATTCTGGGAAAATACTCAAAAAACATATTTGATGAGCAAATTTTACATAAAAGCAATTTATTCTCGAAGTGTACCTTACCCATCTTCTTCTTCTGACTTTAATGAAATTTTTAGGCAGAAAGTAGAACTTGTGTTTTCATTGTAATATTTTTCTCACAAGACATACTATTTAGAAAGAAAAAGTGAAAGATAAGAGAGGCAAGAGCAAAAAATGTTTTTCTTAAAATTGTTGCCCATCAGGTTCTTTTATGACTTGGAGAGTAGTAGTTTTTAATAGCTGTAAATAGTAAGCGTTAAGCCAATAGGACAAACGAAAAACGGCATTATGCATTTGTTAACAAATATTCTTAGAGTATAGGTATTGACATGCTTCATTTAATGTGATAATGAAATGAAGTTAAGGAGAAAGGAGGTTTAAAAGTAACATGTAGGCCTTTTTCAGCAGCTCAAATGTAATAGTCCAGTGGATTTTCTTAGCCCTGTCTTTCCACAGTTATATTCCATAAAATTAAATTGAAATATTCTTAGAAATTTCAACTTTAAAACTCCATAATTAGAAATTGAAGATCACTGGTTTGGAGAATTAAAATACCACTTTCTTTGTAGAAGAATGAAGGTCTTAGGTGTAAGAGACAGGTCTGTATTTAAATCAAAGCTCTACCACATTTTGTGTGACTTCACGAAGATTATCATTCTAAAACGGATTCATCATATATAAAATAGCGATAATAAATACCAACAATGACTAACTCATATGGTTGTAATGACAATTAATGGAAATGATGTATATACATTAAAACTTTCACATTTCCAGACAATTAGAAATCATTAAATTGAGCATCAATTATGTACCTTTCTATCTGTTAGGGATTATCAATGCATATTGGTGGATGAAATAGACAAGATTCCTGTCCTGATAGCACTTGGAGTATAGTATGCAGTACAAGTTTTACCTACTACTGTTCTTAGGAGTTTTACTTATTTGTGTAACAGTGAACATCAGAAGCATTTTGCTGCTTAAAAATTAGAATTCTTTTAAGTAGCTACTGATTTGGTGAATTATATGTAAGAATAACTCTTATGGTCTTTCTTTTATTTCATGATGCATTGTTTCTCAATGACTCAAATTTTATTTCCAACAAATAGACATTTATGAAAAAATCAGAATTTTACGTCTCATTCATTATTTCTTGCTAACCTGTTTATCCTCTACAAAATTATTTTTATATGTCTATGCCTTTGTGCAATCCAAAATCCCTTTTAAAATTTGTATTCTAATCTGTCTTTCAATTTGTATAAATTGGATCATTTTAAAAACTCTGCATATTAAAAGAATAAAGAATTTAAATACCTAAGTAGATGTTTTGAATCTTGTAATAATTTACTTACCTTCTAATGTCAAAGCCGTGTTAACAAGCTTAATTAATAATAAGATTGATAACAGTGGTTTTAAAAAATGCCTAGATTCACTGCTTGCAGAAGTTGGCATTGTTATCAAATAAATATAATTGAAATTGAAATGTCTGGCTGTGAACAATATAAAATGTTTGTGAATTAATATTATATAAAATGTTATTTAGAAGGAGTTTGAGAATTTTAAAAGTGCAATTGCTTTGTTTATATTTTAAAGCTGACTTTAAAACCATATGTGGAAATATTCCTGGTTTCACCTTTGACATTCACACAGGAAAAGCTGTTGGTGAGTCTTTCTGAATTATATTTATTTTAATACATACATATAAGATTTTATGAAAAATTTATTTAGTATGTTTTTAAAATTCAAGAGTGTCATAAAATATAACAATTTGAATTCTAATCTAATATAGTTAAGAGAGAAATAACCCTCTTATAGACTCTAATCAAGTGTTAATAATGATGTTATTACATCAATATAGCCTTGTGATTGAGTTATGATAGTTAGGTGACTATCCCAAGATTTTCTATCTACTAAGCTAAGCTTTAGTTTTCCTTGTCATGCATATTATATTACATGACTCTAAATAATTATTCTTATTTTAAAGTTTGGTTGCTGTTTTCATAAGTATATGTATGTATACGTTTGGTATGTTTTTGTGCCATCCCTTTCTACTGGTCTAGTTGTGAATTTGCAGAACTGTTATTCATATAAATTAATTCCTTCTGAAAGTACTTTTTGTTGTTTACTCTACTTTTTTCATCAAAGATTCAGCAAACAATATAATTTTAACTCTCCATTATGAATACATATAGAACAAAATACATATGATGTAGAAAACATAGCAATTTTTTGTCAGATAAATAGAGGCAATTAGGGTAACCTGACCTGTAACTTGAAGAAGGGGCTTGATTCCCTAGAAGGTTCATTTGCTATATTGACACTAAAATTACATAGTAACAGCTACTTAAATTTCTCCGTTTTTTAAGGAAACTAATCTGTTTTCTGGTCTATGTTTTCATAAACCACAGAATCATTGATGCCAGTCTATAATTGATTTTTGTGACACTGAATGTGTGTTCTTATTCCAGGGTACATTTAGCATTATTCAAGGCTATATGGTAAATACATTAAGTAGAAACACATATATTTGACCAAATCTATTCAATTTCAGACATTGATGAATGTAAAGAGATTCCAGGCATTTGTGCAAATGGTGTGTGCATTAACCAGATTGGCAGTTTCCGCTGTGAATGCCCTACAGGATTCAGTTACAATGACCTGCTCTTGGTCTGTGAAGGTAATCTGAATAATATATATCCTTCATTCAAAAAAATGCCATACATAAATGGCTTTGAGACAGTTTTCTGATTTTTACTGTTGTTTTCTGTAATTATTAAAAGTTAATCATTAAAGTGTAAGGTAAATGTAACCCTAATGCAGTAGCAGAAGACTCTTTAAAAGGAAATTGTTGCTCTTTCAGATATTGATGAGTGCAGCAATGGTGATAATCTCTGCCAGCGAAATGCAGACTGCATCAATAGTCCTGGCAGTTACCGCTGTGAATGTGCTACAGGTTTCAAACTTTCACCCAATGGGGCCTGTGTAGGTAAGAAAGAGGCTGACTCATTCTTTGGCACTGAGTACAAGATTCTTTAGATTTCCTGCACTAAAAAAGTGTCTATGCTTTTCTATCAAAAATAACGTCAAGAATAATTTTGAAAAGTTTTTTTAACTCAGTCTATTTATTTATAGTGAATCTATTTCACAACATTTTTTAGATTATTTTATTAAGAAAATAGGTCTATTCAACTGATGTCTCCAGGATTAAACCTAAAATATTGAGATACCAATAAACATAAAAAGTTGCACAGGTTAAAAAAAGACTTGGATATTTCAGATCCTTGCTTATTCTGATTCAACTGTTGTTATGGTTCATTTTCAGCCTGTCTATAATAATTAATAGCAGGTTAGAGGAACACGCCTGTGAAAAATAAAGAAACTTTAATAAAAATCAGACATGTGTAATATGTGGGATTTTTTTGTTTTAGATCGCAACGAATGTTTAGAAATTCCTAATGTTTGCAGTCATGGCCTGTGTGTTGATTTGCAAGGAAGTTACCAGTGCATCTGCCACAATGGTTTTAAGGCTTCGCAGGACCAGACCATGTGCATGGGTAAGAAAGACATGTAGCTCCAGGGAGTGAAGCGGAGCTAACACACAAGAAGAGATCACAGTTCTGTCCAGTGCCACGAGAAACTAGCATATCTCTATCAGAAGCGGTCTTGCAAAAAGTTAACCAGTTAACCATGTCACACTGTTTGGGTCTCTACTCAGTGTAACATTTACACATGGCTTAACACATTCTCTGAGACACTCAGGGAACTCAACCATAGTACCAGCTGCCTTACCCTCTGTGTTCCTACGCAAGAATGCATTCTGGAATGCGGGGAGTAGTTTTAAGAGTGGCAGTATCAAGGATTATATTTATACACATACATGCTTTCTTTTTTTACACAACTCATTGAATACATGGAATTTATCTGCATAGTTTGTGTTTTAGCTTTTAAAAATAACTTTAGGAGCAAATATGGCCAAATTCTTTAAAAATTCCCAGTAGCTAATGTAATGGCTATTAAAGTGATAATGTTCAGTGAGTACTTGCTGAGCTGATGATTAATAAGTTTTAAAAGGCAGATGGGCTGGATGCCTTGAGGCTGGGACGGAGTATAACTCCTTAAATCTGAGGTAATTGGCTCTGCCTCTGCCAAAGAGTTCTCTCTCCATGCTTTGCACTTGAAGGAGGAAAATCAAATTTAAAACTTGGCTATTTATAATTAGTTTGTTCTCAGTGTAGAAACTCAATGTAGAAAAAGGGTTGTGCACTACTCTTTTGGTATTCAAGATACTATCTATGTGCATGTTAAAATCAGATTTCAGTGCTGCAGAACTGGTTTTCCTTATGGTGTATCCATGCAATGAGAAACACCTGGAGAAAGTCTCAGTTCATCCTTGCCTCCTAAGAGCTGCCCCTTTGGACTTCTTGCATGATGACAGAAAAAAGCTCTCCAGGTGATGTTTGTGCCGGGGTGGGGGGAAATACAGAATCTGGTCCTATTTGCATGAACTTCCTGGGAATGCTTGCTTACACATGCTTCTCCTTGCTGTACTCCCTGGGAGAATATGATACACCAAAAATATGTGAGATTTATGATTTAGAAGTTCATATGGGGAAAATCTGCCCCACTCAAAAATTCTTTCATGATAAAAATCAGTCAGACTCCTCAAGAAGACCTCCCTTACACACAGCTTCCTTCCCAAAGAGCAGTACCTTTCTTTCTTTTCTCTTCATGGTAGGGTTTCAGCAGCCTGGAATTCGGTCTAGGGAATCTGCTTCTCAGATGATGGATGACCTTTCCAAATATTTTCTGTTTTTAATTTTATAATTTATTTATTTATTATAAAGTTGTAGGGTACAAGTGAGAATTTACTATATAAGTAGACTGCATGCAGGTGAAGTTTGGGCTGCTAGGTGGCTGTCGCTCCCCCTGGTAGTGGATCAGGTACTGTTTGTGTTGTCACGTGCCCCCCAGCCTCCTTCCCTTCCTCCATCCATCCCTCCCCCTCCTAGCAGTGCCTGTTGACTGCCCATGTCACCCTTGTGCTAACGTAACTAGTGTACAGGACCCACTTATGAGTGAGAATATGCGGTATTCAGTTCTTTGTTTCTGTGATAATTCACTTAGCATGATGGTCTCCAACCCCATCCAAGTCGCTGTGAAGTCCATGATTTTGTCCTTCTTTATGGTTGCGTAATACTCCATCATGTATATGTAGCACTTTGTAAAAATCCAGTCCACTGGATTTAGAGTCTATCATACTCAGTGATCTATCGCAGAAGCAAGGAACAGAGTTCCATGTGTTCTCATTCATGGGTAGACCTTGAACAATTATCATGGTACTGTAAGGAGGGGACTGGCAATGGTGGAAGACTGCCAGGGAGGAGGGATTGGACTGGCAGTTGAGGGGAGCTACCAGAAGATGGAGGGACACACCTCATCAACAAGTGTACCTGCATAATGAGCGCTTGTATACCTAACCCTGGATCGTACCCCACATCTTTAAAATTAAATTAAATTAAATTTTTTAAAAATCCCGTTCACTTTCAATGGGCAGCAGGATTGGTTCTGTGTTTTTGCTATTGTGAATAATGCAGCAACAAACGTATGTGCATGTGTCTTTTTGGTAGAGCTATTCATGTTCCTCCCAGTATATTCCCAGGAGCGGGATTGCTGGATGGTATGGAAGGTCAATTTTTAGTTATTTTAGAAATTGTCACACTGCTTTTCATAGAAGTTGAACTAGCTTACATGTCCACCAACAGTGTAGAAGCATTCCCTTTTCTCTGCAGCCTCACCAGCACCTGTTATTTCTTGACTTGTTAATGATAGCCATACTTACTGGAGAACTGAAAAGCTTTTGCACAGCAAAAGAAATGATTAAGAGAGAAAGAGACAACCCACAGAATGGGAAAAAATATTTTCGAATTATGCATCTGACAAAGGCTTAACACCCAGGATCTACAAGGGACTCAAACGAAGTGAAAGGAAAAAAAACAACCCCATTAAAAAGTGGGCAAAGGACATGAAAAGATAGATGATTTTATATCAACAGATGATATAAAAGCAGCCAACAGACGTGAAAAAATGCTCAGTCCCACTAATCATCAGAGAAATGCAAATCAAAACTACAATGAGCACCAAATATTTTAATTCAATTTTTTTGAAGACTAGTAATAGTGAATTCTAATAGATGCCTATTTGGATAACAGTACTTCATAAAATTAAGAAAGCAAAAGTTTATCTTTGTTTTTCTGATCAAATTAAGCAATGTAAATTTCTGGGTATTTATAATGCTTAATGGAACAAATTGTTTTAATATCTCAAAAGATCAGTTTACTTAAGATTAATAAGCAAACATGTTCACTAGAACATCTCTGCTAACAGAATACTTCCTGAGCCTACTTCTAAGTATTGTCTGTGCCTGTAAATAATTAAACTGAAGTCTTCTATTATAATTGTATAATTTTGGTTTTCTCTACCTCATACTCATTTTCTTCAAATAGTACTAAATGAGGAAAATCCAAGCAATTTTGTAGTTTAAAAAAAAGGAGGGAGGTTAACAGATAAAATTTTTTTTTATTCAGTTAAAAACTGAGTCCCTTTTAACTGATTTTTCTTTGTAGATGTTGATGAGTGTGAGCGGCATCCGTGTGGAAATGGAACTTGTAAGAACACTGTTGGATCCTATAACTGTCTGTGCTACCCTGGGTTTGAACTCACTCATAATAATGATTGTATAGGTAAGTATTCCAGTCAATCTTTTATTACTTCTGTTTCATTTCCACATAGTGTATTAAAGTAAAAACGAAATTTATATTATTGAAGTTGCAGATGTGTGCCAAAAGATATGCAATATTATTGACTAGTTTCTTCTTAATTAAAACCATAGTATTGGCCTAAATAATCACAAGGTACTGTACTCAAGAACATTTGCCAGTTAGCCAGCAATTTAGGGGAGCAGGCCATTCTATGGTAGTAAACATATTGGGACTGATTTATGGTCTGGGGTATTTCTACTCCCTAGATGAGATCAAAGATAAACCTTTTTGGTTCCAGTGTTATTACAAATATTTCATATAAATCTATTCTGGATTTACATTCAAATACCAGTAGCCTCCTGCTTATAAACATATGTGTCTTGAAATTTCATTTTCTGTCAGCTTTTGAAGCCAGGATGCCTCTCCTCACATAAATAGAGCATGGTGACTAGGTTTCCAGATCAGGCCCCAGAAGCCTCTCTTGTACACAGTGCAGGATTTTAGCCCATGACCCGCACTAACACACAAAAGTGAAGGGAGAGGTGGGAGAAGATCCTAAGTAGGTGGAGGTGAGAATGAGAAGGATTTATTATTTATTCCTTGTTTACCACGTGCCAGAACTACACTGGCGCTTACAGCATAATGTGTTGTAATTCACCTGGCCCTGTGAGGTGTGTGAAAGTGACTCAGGTCACTCAGGTTTTCTACCATTATGGGACCATCACAGCTCAAATCCACCTCCTAATTTAACCCAACATAATTTCCTCTGGGTTTTCTTTATTTTGTAAAATTCTGCAATTGTGAAAAAAATTGGAGCTAGTTGACATTTTACTCAAGTATCACCTTCTTGACTGGTTTCTCAGACCCTTTGTATGGCCAGGGAGAACTAAAAGATATGGCATGGCTCTGATCAAAGTACAATCTTCAGACAAGCTAGGAAATTACTTAAATGTAATCAACCCTAAGCTTAACTGAAAATCTAACACTTAATATCCTTCTCTGCTTTAAATTCCATATTATTCCAGCAATCCCAGAGTGTTTTTAATTTAACTGATTTTCCTGTATTTGATATGCTCAATTGTTTGTGCTTTGAATGTGGTCAGCTTATCTCCAGGTAAAGTATCTGCAAGTCAGGCAATCAAGTTAAATCCCACATATCCTCCTGCCTGTGGGAAAATAAGTATGTTTCAATTGAAAAGAATGAAAATCTTCATCTTAAATCTTAATTTTTATCTGGTTCTAAATTCATGCATTATATCAATATAAATAATGTATCCTTGTGGTTGAAATATAGTAGGGATCTGTGTGATCCTCTTACATGATCTTTATGATATGGATATGTGCCATTTTTATCTGTGTTGATGAGGAATTGGAATATAAGTTTTCTTTGTAAACCTATGCCAATATGTTTTTAAGTTGCAAATTTGTGAAATAATATACATATAAAACCTCTCTCTGAAAAGCTAACTTCTGTTTGCTTATAGACATAGATGAGTGCAGTTCCTTTTTTGGTCAGGTGTGCAGGAATGGACGGTGTTTTAATGAAATTGGCTCTTTCAAGTGTTTATGTAACGAAGGTTATGAACTTACTCCAGATGGCAAAAACTGTATAGGTAAGTATATAAACAATAAACAGTCTTTATTTGTAAAACAGTGTTTTGTTTCATAAAATGATAATGTGAATTTCCCCACACACACACAACACACCACACACACACACACACACACACACACACACACACAAAACACACACACACACACACAAACACATTTGCTCATAGGAGCTCATTCGCATTTCATTAGGTCATTATATTATACAACCAGTATAAGCCACGATGGAAAATTTTGGCATAAGTTGTAAGTCAGCAATGGGAATGACTTATGGGCAGTGATTTTTATTGGGGACAGAGCTTTAAGCTATCCATTTCTCAGTAAAAGTAGGCAACAGAAACAAATCAAGAAAAGTAGGCACTTGAGAAATAAGAAATATCTAAGATATCAAAAGAGTATCTTGAGATTACTTGTCCATGGTGACCCAGCAGATTAGAGGACCCTGCCTGAATTCATGTTAATATCATTTGGCAAACAGATAAATCTGTGCAACAATTATCTCATGTTTAAATTATTTTTCCTCTGCTTTCTCTCAAAGATACTAATGAGTGTGTTGCCCTTCCTGGCTCTTGTTCTCCTGGTACCTGTCAGAATTTGGAGGGATCTTTCAGATGCATCTGTCCCCCAGGGTATGAAGTAAAAAGTGAGAACTGCATCGGTAAGACTAACATTTATTCTGAGGCCCATGAGCTGTTCAGTGTAATAAGAATTGGTTCAGACTCTGTGGAAATATACTATGTCCCAATCACTGCAAGCATACTGACCTAAGGAATTAAACATATAGCAGCCTACATCTGTTTTATTGAACCATCAGAAATGATTTGACAAAGGAAAGGTGGGAATGAAAAACTCACGGATGTGGGATTTTTCATTAACAGAAATCTTGTGCTAGTCAAAGAATTTTCAGCATGCTCTAATCTTTTTTCCAAGTGTCAACAGAGACTTCTACTGAACTTAAAGAGTGTCTACAAAAATTGTAATCTTTGGCACCCAATTTTAAAACAAATATTAAAAGCTATTAAAGGTGTCTAGGGTTTTAGAATTGTGAAGTAGAAGATCCTGACAATGCTGTTGAGGCATTTTTTTCTTCTTTAGGAAGCCTCATGTCAAAGCAGAAAATATTAATCCATTTGTCATAACAGATGTTTCTCTGTTGAAACTCCTCCAACACACAAGATCACTGTAACCACATCAAAAGTGGGTCCCAGAATTGCCTGGTGGACATGATGAAGGCGACCTTTTCACAGTTCACTGTATTTCACTTTTATACAAATTATTTTTTACAGCCTTGTTGAAATTCAGAAGCACCAGCATGTTGGTGTGGTTTTTCTAACGTGAAAAGATTGCTAAGGGTATTTTTGCCTTGTTTGAGTTATCCAATTTTTAAAAAACTCTATCACCCTTGGCAAGATTCCATCTAAAGATACACATAGGTCTATGTTGAAGGAAGTTGTATAGACAGAGCTGTAGGAAACAGTTTACTTCATAGAATCTATTTTTGCTGATCATATAATTAGATAGTATGAGCATCCCTAGTCATTCTGATTTTCTTTCCGATTTGTACACTTCAATATAAAATTGTCTAGTTTGCTTAATACTTTAAACATGATAAATACTAATACTAGAATCATCTTAGTAAGACGTTTCTTTGAAAGTTTAAGATCCCATCTTTCTTCCAATTTCATTTTTCATGGTTAATCTCCATTCTTCATTGTCCTCATTGGTGAGTTTGGAAGAATTGAGAAGGTAGAATTGGCAGGCCACATGCTGCCTGCATGGAGGTTAAAAGGTCAACAGGAGAAACAAAGGTGATTCCAGGATCCCAATTTGGATTACTGAGAGAGTATCAGGGAGGGGGACCAGTCATAAAACATGTTTGGCCACATTGAATCTGTGACGCACGTTAGATATTGAGTTGGTTGTGTCAGGTAGGCAGGTAGACATACATCCACCTCTAGTGATCAAGGCTAGGGAGCTGGAGATAGCCTCAGGACTCTGGTACATAGGTGGTAAAAAAGTGGATATGATATTTATTTTATAAGAATAAATTAAATATATGCATAATGTAGTTTCTTGTCTCGTGTTAAAATACTCATTGGTTAGTGGATGCTTATAATATGTATAATTGGTTATTTTCAAAAGTTGACCAGTGTATTGATTTGATTAAATTAATATATGCTCTCCTGTTCTGCAGATATAAACGAATGTGATGAAGATCCCAACATTTGTCTTTTTGGTTCTTGCACCAATACTCCAGGGGGTTTCCAGTGCATCTGCCCCCCAGGCTTTGTACTATCTGATAATGGGCGGAGATGCTTTGGTAAGCTTTGGAATGACTTCTCTGTTATAATTCACCCTTAGAAACTTCTAGGCTAGATTGTAAACCATCATGCTAGTATTAGTCCTTAAAAAATACATGTTTATGGTAAATATATCTGTAAGTTAAAAATATAAGTCTTAAACATATTTGCAGTGGATAATTTTTAAGGTGTTCTGAATTATTGGCACTGTTTCTACATTTTTATTTTTTATTTTTTGAGTTGGAGTCTCACTCCATCACCCAGGCTGGAGTGCAATGAGTGGTATGCTGATGGCCACCCCACCATCGACCTGCTGGGCTCCAGTGATCCTTCTGCCTCAGCCTTCCAAGTAGCCAAAACTACAGGCGCGCACTACTATGCCTGGCTAATTTTTGATTTATTGTAGAGATGAGGCCAAGTTGCCCAGCTGATAAAATGTTTATACTGAAATAAATATTGTTATCCTGATTCACCAGATTTACCCATTTTCATTTTGTTGTTGGCATAGTTTTTATTTTGTTTTTGTTTTTGTTTTTTTTTTTTGTATATTGGAGTATGAGTTCCTTTTGTTGTGATTTAACTTACTGAAAAGTTACGTAGATTGTTTTTATTAGATCATGTTTTGGTGAAAATAGAGACTGTGTGGAAATCATTTTGATATTAAGCATGATTTCTCAAATTTTCTAAGCACATTATAAAAATACTTTAAGCATTTTAAATAAGTACATAAAATTTTATAGACAGGTCAATTTAAATTGACAAGTGAAAGGAGCAGTTGCGGATTTCCAGACCTGACTTTTGACTGCTGATCTAGTCTGTATCATGTGTTCTTCAGTGAGAAATGTTCTGTCAGAAACAGTCATACATAAGTGATTCCATCTTTTTAAATTGTCAGTAAAGAACACTGCAATGTTTGCTTTCTTGATCAGATACTCGCCAGAGCTTCTGCTTCACAAATTTTGAAAATGGAAAGTGTTCTGTACCCAAAGCTTTCAACACCACAAAAGCAAAATGTTGCTGTAGTAAGATGCCAGGAGAGGGCTGGGGGGACCCCTGTGAGCTGTGCCCCAAAGATGATGAAGGTAAGAGCAATGACATCAAACACCACTTTGCACCAGATTTTTAATGTTTGCCAAGATCAGTTTAGTCATGTAATTTATGAATATTCTGAAGGTGAAATCATTCCTTTGCGTATAAGTTTTGATGGTTCAGTGAGCAGCCTAGTCTGAGAGACTTCTTTCAACTTTTGAATACAACACGTATAAGCACTAGTGGAGTTACCCTTTTATTTTCTTTCTTCCCCCAAGTTTAGTATTACTTGCTTTAACAAAAATGAATTTAAGAGGTGCAGAGCAGGAAATACAAGAAGGGAATGAAAATCATATCCCAGGTAGCTGTGGGTATCCCACGTGGGTATAGGTTGTAGCTCTCAGAATATTACATTAGATTCTGAGAACTGAGTCAGCACAATGGCTGTTTGCAGGAAGAGATCAACAGCCTCGCTGGTCTCATTAGCACCAATGAATTGTGGGATAATTTTCCCAGCAGGCTCCAACTGGCTTGGCCTCTAAGTGATGGGCAGGAAGATGTCATTGGCCGTTCAACCTTAAATGGGCAAAGAACCAGGAGCCCTCAATAGGGTACCTTGGAAGGACAAGCTCAGTGGCCCTCATTAAATATGCTCTGTGTTGCTTTGAAATATATCATACAAATAAAAGACTCTTGTTATAGACAGCCTTGCAGCATAAAAATAATTAAGTGCAATTACATGTATATTGTTAATCAATTCTCTGATAGTTGAGACTCTTCAATAATGGAGAAATTGTATTTTTTCTGTAGTTGCATTTCAGGATTTGTGTCCATATGGCCATGGAACTGTCCCTAGTCTTCATGATACACGTGAAGGTGTGCTTTGTTATATTTTATTCCTATATTCTTATTTAGTACATATATGTTGTTTTACGTTTATTTTTTGAATCATGCTAATTTTACTGCATAGCATGTAGTATAGTATATTTAATATACATATAATATTTTTATGTAACATATACATTGTATATTTCATGAGACTGTCATGATATATGAAATGCATTATGTATTTCTCTGACAAAGAAAGTATTTACACGTTTTATTAATTTTACATCTTTGTGAATAGATATATACAGTATTGGCAAATCTTTGTATATGAGGAAGTTCATGGGAAGTTCTGTATTTTAGATGTTAATGAGTGTCTTGAGAGCCCAGGCATCTGTTCAAATGGTCAGTGTATCAACACCGATGGATCTTTTCGCTGTGAATGTCCAATGGGCTACAACCTTGATTACACTGGAGTACGCTGTGTGGGTGAGTGTTGGCTCCACATTACAGAATGTTCAAGTTCTATTTTTAATTTTCATATCCAGCAAAAGATCTCTGTCATCCTGGGTGGCATTAAGATTTACAAAGCCAAGATAAGTAGCTAGTATGGATTTCTTTACCCATCCTACTGTTTCCAGTATGACCTGATTTCTGTGACAACGGAGAGTATTGCCCAACCTCTGTCTTCAACCAGATATACAAAATACAATGTGTCTAGAAACTTAAAATTGCCAAAACCTCTAGCTGAGAAAAAGGATTCATTTTACTTTATGACTTTTATTTTATTTTATGACATACCTGCTCTTGAGGCCTACATTCCTCATCTGGATTTTGATTATTTAGAGCATGCATTGCTGTCTGGGGGGTCAGAGCATTGCACACTGATCCTTCAGGGTCCTCTGCACTGCATAACAGCCAGCCAGCCAAGGCCAAGGGTGAACAGGGGTCATGTGTGTCCTTCTCAGATCCTGGAAATGTGTGAGACCCAGTGTGAGACCCAGTGGGCATGTCAAACTAAAACTTCTTTGTGGCACTTTCCAATTTTTTTTTTTCAGATACTGATGAGTGTTCAATCGGCAATCCATGTGGAAATGGTACATGCACCAATGTTATTGGAAGTTTTGAATGTAATTGCAATGAGGGCTTTGAGCCAGGGCCCATGATGAATTGTGAAGGTAAGTGATCTTTGTCTTAAGTATTATTTCTTCTTCATATATAAAGTGCTTTTTAATATCTCAATCTTCATTTATATTGTTTCTAATAATCTGATGATGAGCATATGGCTTTTTAAAATTTCCCTCCTGTATACTTACAATAGCTGCTCTAAAGCCCTTGTGTGGTGTGATAATTCCAGCATCTGGGCCATTGCAGAGTTATCACTGGTTGATGTTCTTTTCCCTTGAAATTGGGTCACATTTTCCTGGATTTTCAACATATTGGTTAATTTTGGATTTATACCCTGGATATTGTAAATGCTGTGTTCTCGAATCAGTTATATTACCTTAAAGAATATTGATGCTTTTGTCTTAACAGTCAGTTAACTTGCATAGACACAGCAGCAGATCTTCAGGCCTGTAGAGGATAGTGGCTCATATTTCAGCTCTGTTCTTTAAACCTTAACGGTTTTAAGCGTCTTTGATTTTTGCCCCACACATGCATAGTATGACTAGTCACGCAACTTGGGCTATGTATGGTACAGTCATGCAACTTGGGCTGAGCAGATTTTAAAAACTAGTGTTTCTCCTTTCCTATCCCTCTCCTTTCCAGAGTTCCCCTCTCTTTAGCAGCCTTGTTTGCCCCAAGGTTCCCTCCTCTAGTTCTTCTTGGTGGAATCTCAGAAAGTTTTAGCTACCAGGTGCTGCCACTGCCACACTGTGGTCATCTGTAGAGTAATTTCGAAGAAAAAAAAATTAATGTGGAAATGACTCCCGATGTTTGCTCTTAGGTTCAACTCACCACTAAAATCTTCAAGTAGTTTTCATATCTTTCCCAGAATATATAGCTGTTACTTGTTGAAAGATGAGTTTGCTAGGTACCAAATTCTACATACTGGAAATGGAAGTTCTCCTATCCTCCTGCTTTCTGTATAACCACCAAGTAAATATATCAGCATTTATTCAAACAAATAAATATAGTTCTATGATGAGCACATGCCTGTTCATTTCTTTGATCAGATATCAATGAATGTGCTCAGAACCCACTGCTGTGTGCTTTTCGCTGCATGAACACCTTTGGGTCCTACGAATGCACGTGCCCAGTTGGCTATGCCCTCAGAGAAGATCAAAAGATGTGCAAAGGTAAGGCCACAAACAAGGGAGTAGTTAGAACTTTATTTACCATGCTGGAAATATATATTTAATGGTTTTATAGTTCTTAGCTAGCTTCTTCTAGAACTTTGCAAAAATATACATTATAGCATTTTTTTAATTGGTAGATTTCCATACCTAGGTAACTAGAAATATCAAGTCGGAGATAAGATGTGCTGAGGAGTCCACTATTGTCACACTCTTGGACTCTGATTAAAGCAAAGATTGCCCTCCTCTGAACTTATCACTGGGACCAGTGCTGGAATTGTTATACAACAGTTGACTGGACTTCCCCTTTCTCTATCATACGATTAGACTACATGTTAAAAGGCAGAAGACCACACATATGACTTAAAAGTACTAACCTGTAGCCTGCTCTGGATAATGTATTTTTGCTTTTTTTCCATTAAAAATATTTTATAGATCTGGATGAATGTGCCGAAGGGCTGCATGACTGTGAATCTAGGGGCATGATGTGTAAGAATCTGATCGGCACCTTTATGTGCATCTGCCCCCCTGGCATGGCCCGGAGACCTGATGGAGAAGGCTGTGTAGGTAAGCTCTAAGGGGGAATGTCTGCTTATGTAATGCCCCTGCTCTCAGCCTCATTAATGGCACTGTTCCCATATCATCTTGACTGCAAACCAAGTATTTTTCCAGCTGTTTCAAAGCTGTGCTATGGCTAGCTTTCTTCCATATCAGGGTTTATGCCAATATAATAGGTTCTGGATTGTGGCGATTATGCCTGCTCAAGAACATATGCCTTTTGTTTTTCATACTCCTGTGTCCTGTAAATGTAAAACATGAGATTTCGAAGTATAGAAAAAACTCTTGAAACAGCTCTGCTCGTGTGGCAAAATAAAAGTGAGATATGGTCTTATTTTTGCGTCATTTGAAGGGTTATCTTAAAAAGGCAAATAATCTCTAGACCCTTATTCTAGGCTGGACATTTCCATGACTTTGGTTATATTTTTGCATATATCCAGACCTCAGTTAATATATTTATAAAGGGAAAGGTAGGACTATGACTTTTTTGTCACATGCCAAAGTTTCATGCCATTGTAAGTTGGTCATTACTCCCATATTCATTATGTCAGCACTTTCTAAAAGCATTGTCACCTGGGACAAGGCAGTCCACTACACAGACTTTCTCCTCAAGAATAAGTGACTCTCCTCCTTTAATTAAGAACCCTCTGCTCCCTTCCTAACCTCTAGTACCAAGAAAAGTGTGGGTATTTTTAGAGGGACATCTGAAGATTACTGATAATTTCATATTTTTGAAGAATATATTAAAATAACAAGATTTTTTAAAAATGAATCTATTAGTGATTACTGGTGCTAGGAGTCATAATGTTAGAATGGCTGCAAATGGGCAGTAGGGAATCCCTTTGGAGATGGAAATGTTCTAAAATGGGATTGTGGTGATGGTTGCCCAACCCTGTCATTTACTAAAAATCATCAAATTGTACACTTAAAACGGGAATGTTTATGGCATGTAAATTATACCTCAATAAAGCTGTTTTAAGAAATGAATCTACCACAGGAAAATAAATTAAAGGATATTCAGTACAGTGCTGTTTGTAGTAAAACTAACAGCAACAAAAAGAAAACCACTTAATTGCCCATCATAAAAGGATAGGTAAATAAATTACAACATATCCATGCTATGAAATATGAAGCAGTGAAAAGGAATAAGATATATGTGTGCATGTACTAATACAGAAAAAACTCTAAACATGTAGTTAAAGAACAATATAATGCAATGTGCTGTATTTTAAATAGAAGTGTAAATAATACTATGTTTTCTGTAGGTACATATGCAAACAAGTAAATACATAGAAAAAATTCAAAAAGATAAACCCAAATTCATAGAAGAAAATACCTCCAGGGAAGATATTGATGTTAGAGGCTACTAGTCTGAAGTGATTTTAACTTTATCTGTGAATTTTAATTTTTTACAAAAGAGTGTTTTCCTCAATTACATATGCAATATAAAATTGATTTTTAAATGTGTGTAACAACTGTTCAAATTATGATTGGATGTTATAGTTTCTTTTTATTTGTTAGATATTTCATTCAAGTGCACTACTTAATAAAGTTAAAAATAGACCTACTTTAGAGATTTAGCTATGCAGTTATTCTTTCAAAAACACTACTCTTTCAAGTTCTGTAAATTCAAAAGATTAACCTAGTCTCCTAAATCATATGTATGTTTCTCAAAATCTAGCACAGGACAAAATGTTAACATATTTGAAAGGGAGGAAAGCAACATTATGAGCCATGCTGTCTTCTTACTGAACATGAGACTCATTTTTATTTATTTCTCTCCTTTTAAATTTATTTTAACAAGTTTTTTTTTTAATTTATGTATTTATGTATGTATTTATTTATTTATTTATTTATTTATTTATTTATTGTGAAGTTGTGGGGTACAGTTAAGGGTTAGGTATACAATTGCGTTTCATTCAGGCACCCTGTTGATATGGGATGTTTTCCCGTACCCAGACAGATATTTGCTACTGTTAATCCCATCTCCCTCCCCCCACCATAGTTTCCCAGTACGGTCAGTCATTTTCGTATAGTATTGCATTGGATGTTTAAGGTTCATTATATGAGTGAGAACATGTGATACTCGGATCTTTGTTTCTGTGAGAGGTCACTCAGTATTGTAGACTCTAGTTCCATCCAGGTTGCTGCGAAATTCATGATTTTGTTCTTTTTTATGGCTGCGTAGTATTCCATCGTGTATATGTACCACATTTTTAAAATCCAGTCCTCTTTTGACGGGCAGCATGGCTGTTTCCAGGTTCTTGCTATTGTGAACAATGCTGCGATAAACATGCGTGTGCAGGTATCTTTTTTATAGAGTGATTTGTGTTCTTCAGGATATATTCCCAGTAGGGGGATCGCGGGGTCATATGAGAGGTTGGTATTTAGAGCTTTTAAGAATCGCCACACTGCTTCCCACAGAGGTTGCACTAGTTTACACTCCCACCAACAGTGTAGAAGTGTTCCCTTTTGGCCACACCCTCTCCAGCAGCTGTTATTTTTTGAGTTGTTGATAATTGCCATTCTGACTGGGGTTAGGTGGTATCTAATGGTTCTGGGAAAACTGGCTGACCACATGCAGAAGATTGAAACAGGACCCCTATCTATCCCCATGCACAAAGGTTAATTCCAAATGGATCAGAGACCTAAAAGGTTTTTTTTTATTGCATCTGGCTAAAGTACTTAGAAGTGTGTTTTACTTTTTTTTTTTTTTTTTTGAGTAGGAGTCTCACTCTGTCACCCAGACTGGAGTGCAGTGGTCACTCCCGGCCACTGCAGCCTCGACCTACTGGGCTCCAGCGATCCTTCTGCCTCAGGCTTCCAAGTAGCTGGAACTACAGGCGCACGCTACCATGCCCGGCTAGTTTTTTGATTTATTGTAGAGATGAGGTCTCGCCAAGTTGCCCAGGTGCATCTGGAACCTGCGGGCTCAGGCAATTCACTCACCTCGGCCTCCCGAAGCGCGGGATTACAGGCTGAGCCACTAAGCCCAGCATGTTTTACTTGTTATACATGAAAAACTTATTTTTCTAACTAGCTAAGTTTTACATTATACTGTCATTATAGTTATTAGATATGTTTCCTGAAAAGAGGGAGTAAGCATTGTGATCAGGTTAAAACCTAGATTTCTTGTTCTGGATCTGCCATAAATGAGCTGGATGGCTTTAGAGTGATTTAATGTTCTGTTCTTTAGTTTCCTCCTCTGTATAGTGAGAAATGTAATTGGTAGCGGGTTGAGGAGGCGAGATTACGTCTGCCCTTGCTCTGATATTCCATGATCCTATAAACTTACTTTTTTAAAGAAAAGACCACAGAGCAACATTCTGCATTTGTATTTTTTTCATTGTTAAAAGACACTACGAAAGATATCGGTTCTGGAACTTTTCTGATCCTCAAGTTTTTCATTATAGCATGCCAATAGCTGAAACATCTGCAAATTTTTTTTTCATTATCAGAAAATTCTTTGTAAAAAAGTTTCATGCAGACACTATGTTTTTAAAATTTGAAATTCCACAAGAAACAGCCAAAATGTTGTTATAAGTAAAAGTGGTTGCAAAAGTCAGGATGAAAAATAAAGCCACAAAAAATCAATTAAAACACAGGGAAACTGTCAGGGGGGGGGGGTGGGATTGGCAATTGAGGGGAACTGCTAGGGAAGGGAGGGGCACACCTCATCAACAAGGGTACCTGCATAATCAGCTTTTGTATACCTAACCCTGAATTGTATCCCATATCTTTATAACAAAATAAATAAATAAATAAAAATAGAAGACAGCTAAAAAAAATACAGAATACATGAAATTGGAAGACAGATGGAATTACCCAAAATAAGTTTATTGCAACCAAAACTAAAAACAGTACAGTCTTGGGCAGCGGTCCCCAACTTTTTTGGCATCAGGGATCAGTTTCATGGAAGACAATTTTTCCACAATGTGGTAGGGAGGCAGGAATCCTCAGGCATTAGATTCTCATTAGGAACATGCAACCTAGACACCTCACATACACAGTTCACAATGGGGTTTGCCCTCCTACAAGAATCTAATGCCCCACTGATCTGACAGGAGGCAGAGCTCCACTCTCCTGCTGCCTCCCTCCTGCTGTGCAGCCAGGTTTCTAACAAGCCATGAATGGGAATTAGGGACCGCTAGTCTAGGGAATTAAAGTTATGCAGGAAGTCTAAAACCTCTCTAAAGAAAACTGTAAACTTAATCAGAGATGGAGTCTTGACTATGCAATATATTATGCCCTGTAATTATTTCTTAAACAAATAAATTATTCAATAAATCGAATAACTAGAAACATTTTACCCAAATCATTAAATTTTCTTTTTTAGACTTTGGCAAACTATTCCAAGTTTTAATAGTTTATCCAACAATCTTTAATTAGAAGATCAGGGACATAGGAGAATGAGAGAAGTATGGATTGTTTTTGTAGAGATCTAGTTCACTACAGTGTCAAAAGAGGTAGATGTGAAAGAAAAAATAGTGTCATGTTAATTAATGTTAAACTAGTCTCTTAGACATGGAGGCTGCCAGAGGTAAGGCAGGAAGAGGAGAAGTTACCACTAGAGACCTTAAGGCTTAAAGAATTCTACTCAGATCCACACTGACCTCTTAAATTACCTGAAAGCCTGTGTGTTATGCCCCCAGGGCAGAGAGCATGACCTATTTGATGAAAGAAAAAATATTCAATCAAAAAATATTAATTGCAACTATTGATTCTGCCCAGTTCAGCACCAGTGACCTGCGACACTATTTTTCAACAAGTAGCTGAGCTGGAGAAAAGCAATCAAAGATAAATAATTACACAAGACCAGTGTAGCTGGAGCTTGTGCAGGAGGGTGGCATGAAGTGAGGTTCAAAGGTAGTCAAATGCATTGAATACCATGATAAAGACTTTGGTTTTATGCTAAAGGTATTATGGCAGAGTGATTCAGAGTGTAGGCCTTGTAGATGGACTATGAATATGAGAAATCTAGTTTCATATCTACTAATCTGTGATGTTGGACAAGTTGGCTTGACTATGTGCCTCAAATTCCTTGTGGAAAAACAAAAAGGAATTATGAGAACTTCCAGAGAGGATAAAAGAATTTATGTGAAACGTTTAGTACAATTTTTGACATATAGTAAAATTTGAATTAATTGTTAATTATTGTCTAATTTTCATTTTTAAAGATCTATGGCTGTCTTGTAGATAAGGCATTTTAAGGAGGTAAAAGCAGATTCAGAACAGATTCAGAAAAAATGTTAGAAATAATCAGTGGATTGGATTGCTGATGGAGTGATTTGATATGGTAGATGAAGAGGGGTATAAAAGATGAGCCCTAGGATTTTTTATTTGAGTAACTAAAGTAAATTACTAACCTACTTTATGCTGCTATTAACTATGGAAGAGACTGGAAGAAGCAGGTTTGATTGAGGGCACTGAAAAAAAGTTCTGTTTTAACCATGCTAAGTGTCAGATATATAGTAGCTTTCCAAGAGGAATATCAGGTCGGCAGACATATTTTTGAGCCATAAATGTAAATTGCTAGTAGTTAGGTAGTGTTTGAAAAATCATGGGATGGGTAAGAAAACCAAAAGAGAGAACACCAAAAGAGAGATTATAGAGAGTAGAAGAAGCAGTGACTAGTCCCTGGGCACTCCAATTTTTAGAATGACTAAGAAAAGTAGTCAGCAAGATAGGAAGTTCTTCAGTTCAATGTAGCATCTTTAGAATTTAAAAAAATGAATTATTCCAGCAGTTAGGGAGTGGTCACTTTTGTATAATGCTACAAAGATGTGGGCTAACATATAGACAGACATAATATTAGATTTGCTGACCTTTTAGAAAGTTTCAGTGGAGGGTAGAGCACGTGGTGAAGGAAAGAATCAGAAATGAGGAAGTAGAAATGATCACCATATGTCATTCTTTCAAGAAATTTTGTCCTGAAAGAGAATAAAGAAATGTGGCAATAGCTGGAGGAGCAATATGTGACTAAGAGAGTTTTGCTTTGTTTTGTTTTGTTTTCATGATGGAAGTTACTAGAGAATGTATGCTGAAGAAATGATTCCTGGAACAAGGAGCATTCTGAAACCTTGGAAAGCAATCCAGTGTACAAATTTAAAGGCTGGCCTTTGAGAAAAACCAAAGATACTTTAGTTGTTGAAAGAGGGCAAAAGGTTGAAAGTGAGGACACAACCAGGATTGGAATCATTATTTCTTTAGAAAATGGGAGCATGAGCACACTAGGAAGTATGGCTGTCAGGGCTGTCAAGGAAAGATTGCATATCCATTTGAGATTTGAGTCATGAATTAAAATGACACCTGTTTTCCTCCAGCCTGTTGTGCCACACTGGATTAGGCACAGAGTGGGTAAAAGTAGGTGAATATTGGACAAGAGTGACCAGGAGAGTGAAAAGGTCAATGATTGGCAATCCTGATGTGGCCCACAAATTGTCAAAGGATAGAAATTCCAATCTTGGAAATTAAAATGTCATAGAGAGAGCAGTATCACCCCAATATATACCTTGGTGAAGTTATAAATTTTAACGACAGAAAAAAAAGTAAACTGTTTTTAACTTCTCTCAGTAATTCTTAATGCCAGTGGCAATAAGGCAACAGTAATCTAAGAATTTGAGGCACAGGTCATCTTTCTAGTATAAAAGCTGTATTATGCATCATCAAACATAGAGGAACTCAAGCAGTAAGAGCTCTTTTTGAAAGTAATAATTCAGACAACTCATAAAAGTCAGGATAAAGGCAAATGACATTAGAGATAGGATTAGATCAAGATGGCATAACTTGCATTTTCAGATTCTAGAAATAACAAACTATAAAACTTTTAAAAATCTATGACTTATTTAGTTCATTACTTTTGCATGTACTTTTAAATTTCTGTAATGATGGGGTTTTTTTGGTCCTAAAAGGGAAAAAAGTTAACTACATAAGACAAATCATGATGAATTTCAAAACAAAGTGAAAATTCTTAAAGCTTCTAGAGAGAAAAAACAGATTTCTTACAAAAGAATAAGAACACTGAGTAAAAAGACAAAGGAGCAATATTTTCAAAACATTCCAAGGAAAAATAATTTGGAACTGAAATTCTATACTTAATCAGGTGTGAAAATGAACAAAATAAGATGTCAGAAATCCGTTTTAGAATCCGTTTATTTACCATCCACATACTCTCTCTGAAATAATTACCAAACTATATGCATTAATATGTTTTATAAAAAATTAACTTAAGAGGAAATAATAGACTTTGTGAAGCAATGGTGACCCAAGAAACCAGTAAACCTCATTATTTAGTTTAAATAGATGCCTATAATACATTAAAAATTTAACAAACCAAAACTAGATCACATCAACGTGGCGGGTACTGGAAGAGAGCAAAGTAAATTCCTGCCTCATTACTTGTTATGGCCAGAAGCTTTGAAACCTTCTTGATATTGATAGAAAAGCACATGCTAAAAATGTGTATTGAAATTGTTTAATAGTTACCTATAGGAAGAAGATTTTAACTTCCAAATATGATTTTGGGGCAACAGGATGGCGACTGATACAGCAAATGTTGAGAGAAAGGGAAGTAGCACAGTAAATATAAAACAATATAAGATAGCAGATAAGAATCTAAACACACAAGTAATCATGATAGGTATAAATAACTTAAATTGCTGGTTAAAGGGCAAATATATTTTTTAAAATTCTTTTAAAATTCAGTGAGATTCTTTTTAGTAGAATTTTGCCTAAATCAAAATGTAAGATAGGCCGGGCTTGGTGGCTCAATCTTTAATCCCAGCACTTTGGGAGGCCGAGGCAAGTGGATTGACTGAGCCTGCAGGTTCGAGACCAGCCCAGGCAACTTGGAGAGCCCTTGTCTCTACAATAAATTAAAAAATTAGCCGGGCGTGGTAGCATGCACCTGTAGTTCCAGCTACTTGGGAGGCAGAAGCAGAAGGATCATCAGAGCCCAGCAGGTCAACGCTGGGGTGGCCATGAGTGTGCCACTGCACTTCAGTCTGGGCAATGGAGTGAGACTCCAACTCAGAAAAAAAAAAAAAAGTGAGATAAGTTGAAAATAAAGGGATAGCACAAGGTATACAAGGCAAAGACTAATAAAAGGAAAGCACATGCAAAATAAATGTCAGTAAATTAAAGACTAAAAAGTTAAAAAATATAAAAATGAAAGCCATTTATTAAAAAAAAAAAGTCATGAGTTTTCTTACACTCCTAACATCATGGCTTCAACAAAAATGCAAACAAAATTTACAAAATATCAACCAAAAAAGCCCCACAACAAGTAAGGATGTAGAAAATTTTAATAAAATAATTTTGTTCAAATAGATTTATCACCAATCAAAAGAGCAATGCCTCTTGAATTCCCTTTCCCATTAATTGCCCTCACACACCACTGCTGTTTCTGTGATTTTACTCAAAGCCAGTCTTAGAGCTTGTCCTTCATTCCTGACCTATGTGGTTTTTACCCTACTTGTCAACCCTACCTGTCACGCACTACCCATCTGCCTTTCTCTCATATCACATAAACTGACATCCTTTTCTCCAAAGTTTCTCTCCTTGCTTCGTGTCTCAAGGCAATTTTATCCCTTTTGGAGACCAATTTTCAATCCCATGTCAAACACCAGCCTTCCCTACAGGTGGGAAAGAAAATGATAGGGAAAGAAAATGAAGACACTACCTTAAGAAAGAACTTTCCTAAAAAATTAAATAAAGCTAAAACTAAATATTCACACATAACTATTTTTAATCTCATCATATTAGTATTTTGGTGAAGAAGTTTTAAATAAGATATAACTCTTTAGAAGATTATTTGTAAATTATTACAAATCACTCATTATTCATATTATTTGTTTTCCTGAAGATGAAAATGAATGTAGGACCAAGCCAGGAATCTGTGAAAATGGGCGTTGTGTTAACATTATTGGAAGCTATAGGTGCGAGTGTAATGAAGGATTCCAGTCAAGTTCTTCAGGCACAGAATGCCTTGGTAAGTTGATATCTGAATATATTCTATTTGGTAGATAAAACAACTGTGCTATGATGTCATCACAAAAAAGCTCCATATATATATTCTTGCCTGCTAGACAAAAGACTCCAATCTGACTAGCCTGTGTACTTCTTCCTAAGGGCACATATCTATTCAAATGACATATTTGTATGTGTGTGTGTTGTGTGCACATCTTTGTGTAAGGTGAATGACAATCTTACATAGTCTTTCCAAAATTAAGATTAATTAAGTTCTGTGGAAAATTTGACTTTAGTAAAACTTGCATCAGGGGATGATTTAATTCCAAAAGAAAATATTTGTGATATGAGGTAAGGGCTGCAAATTAATAAAATTAATGTATTTTAAGTAAATGCCACATTTCAAAAATACAGTGAAGATTATTTTTTATATTGTGGTACAGAAAGATGTACTGCAAAACATTTTCTTGTGAAAAATACAAATCTCAGACATTATGTTATATTTTAATGCCAAAATGCATATGTTATAAGCCATTGTAGTTAGTTATGGCAGCCAAAAAGCATATTGTAAAATTTAAGGCAAACAAAGAGAAATAAGAGAAGTAAGATTGACTCATCACTTCATTTAGCATAAAAAGAGCTTGTTTTAGCTATATCGGGCTCTCCTCAGAATAATATCATCTGATTCAGATCAGTCTTTTAGGAAATAAGAAAAGTAACCCACATAAAAAGTTTAATTTTCTGCTCATATTATTAATAGTTTTACTAGGATGCTTTATAAAACTGTACTAAAGAATTTGTCTTGCCTTTTACATAAGAACAATCCCTCACTCATACTAAAAAAAAAAAAAAAAAAAAAAACCTACTCAATTCTAAATGGTTGAACAGTCTTTTAGCTGTAGAAATTATGAGAGATTAGATTGAATAAGTACCAAACTCATAAAACATAATCTAGAATTTGTTTTCCAAAAGCAAATCTTGGTACTTATTTGCCTATTTAAAGAGAAATAATTTAAATTGATTTTCCTTTCAATTGTTTTCTCCAAAAAAGATAGTCCACTATCATTTAGTTGCTAGTGAACTGAAGAGAAAAAGTTCATCTAATTCTAGAGTATAGTATCACTTTTCATCAAATTTAATAAACTAGCCTATAGTGAAAGAACTCCATGAACTGACTACAAAGCTTTATAATCATCAAGCTGTCTTAAGCAATGTGACTGTTCATATAAAATAAATACTTATCTTTTAAAAAATTATTTCTAAAAAAGAAGCCTTGATTGCCTTATTTAATTTGAAAGCCAAGATAATGAAGTGTCAGTTTCATGACCTTAACTCTTACTACTTTGCCATTTCAGACAATCGGCAGGGCCTCTGCTTTGCAGAGGTATTGCAGACAATGTGTCAGATGGCATCCAGCAGCCGCAATCTTGTCACTAAGTCAGAATGCTGCTGCGATGGTGGGCGAGGCTGGGGCCACCAGTGTGAACTTTGCCCACTTCCTGGAACTGCCCAATACAAAAAGATATGTCCCCATGGTCCAGGATACACCACTGATGGAAGAGGTAAGGAGCTGAGGAAATTCATGCATTTTGCCAACACAGTGAATTTCATTAATCCAGATCAGTTTGAAGGAAAAGGTAAAAACTGATATAAGAAAAATAATAGTCAAAATATTAGTATGTTGATATTTATAATTGACACAATTTCATATATGTATCTAGAAAGAATGTTCTCGTTAATGCTTTAGAGATTTTAAAAGATTTGATTGTTTCATCAAACTTAAGATGTGGAGTTTATTATTTCCATTTAACAAGATGGGAAAACGAAGCACAAAGCTAAGGTAACAGTAAGTAATTTTCCCAAGATCACATCCCTTTTAAGAGAGTAGACCAAAGAATGGAGCACATCTACTTGCCCCCAAGGTCGTGCTTGTAACCCCTAAACTATACTTGTCTTATTTTTAAAAATAATGCTTATTTGAATGTACACAAAAACTCATCCTATATGCAGCATCTTTGCAAACTAGCAAGTCTCAAACTTGATTAGTAGCTTCCATTTTCTGTACAGCCAACTGATAAAATAATGTCCTAAAAAAAACCATTTTCTTCCATTTCTATATGAATTCCCAACCTGTGTGTGACTACTTTGCTAATAAATGCTTTTCTTCAGCAAATGTGAATTAGAGGCTAACCCATAGGAAACTATCACAAATTCCAAATAAGTTGGACTTCAAAGAGGCAGTTTTCTAGATCCCCCCATATAATTCATACTTAGATTTAAAAATGAGTAGTCTTAAATAGGGCTTTCAACATAGCATTCCTTTGTTTCTCTCTTTCCATTACTTCAGGTTATTTTTCTATCCCTTCCATGTTGCCATCTACCTGAATGATAAAAAGGTACTCCAGCACTGTTATAAATGTTCGCTGTTAGTTATCTCATCTTAATTTCTCTTAGTTTCCAACCAGTTTTACCCTCGCATATATAACTTCTATTTGTTTTTGGTTTTGTGGTGCACAGATATTGATGAGTGTAAGGTAATGCCAAACCTCTGCACCAATGGTCAGTGCATCAACACTATGGGCTCATTTCGGTGCTTCTGCAAAGTTGGCTACACTACAGACATCAGTGGAACCTCTTGCGTAGGTAAGGCTAGGTACCTCTGTGTGGGAGGTAATCAACTACTGTTTTCTACAAATCACTTACTGTCAAGAGAGTATCCTTATTACAGAGATTTGGAATGTACATTTTATTTAAATGATGCCATCATTTCAATAATGTGCTTCTTAATAACATAGCATTTACCCTTTGTCCAATAATGTGGGCTGTAGAATTATTCATTTCTTTAAAAAAAAATCTGTTCATACAGGGAAACACGAAAACTACAAGTATATGCTTTCAACATTTTGTATTTTAAAATAAAATATAAAAGAGCACATTTGTTTGCCATTCTTTTGATGAAGGAAAAGAGCTATCTTTCTTGTAAATTTGTGTTTATGTATATAGAGAGACTGTATTTTGCTTGTTTCTCATAGCTATTTTTTGCACAAAGTATGCTAAGTAAGCACCATCTAAAATTTCCAGAGCAGTCTCAGTACAGAATCCTTTTACAATTTTATAATTTATTTTTCTCATTTTTTTTACCCACGCCATTTTATGACAGTTGTTAGAGAGGGGACTTGGCTTCACTGAGCCTTTCCAAAGCATTCAGCCGTTTTCATTAATGAAAACATCTTTCCTCTTTCATATTTCATCATCTTACTTGATATTTCATCAAAATTCCTATTCCAATAACAAATGAGCATGAATGGTTAAGAACAACCAAAGTGACTCTAGGTAAGCATCTAACTCACTTGATCCAAATAGAAGGGTGTGAGTGTAACAGAGGACAGGATAATCATGCGCATCCAACATTCTGTGGACATTACCCAAGTATGTTCTGTGGAGAAAGTGGAGATTTTCTGCGATCAATCAGAGACCTAGTAGGAAAGAGGTGGCATATTTCAATGAGAGCAGTTTGAGGAATGTATGTCTATAAGGGTGTGTGCAGAATGTTCAGAAACTAGGAGGGATAGTGCTGTGTGCTGTGGCTGTACCACTCCTGGCCAGAAAAGAGGGAAAGATTATTGGAACTTGGAAGAAGAAAGTTGTATCAGAGGGTGCCCAGAGAGGACCTGTGACCTCTGCTCCAGTGACCCAGCTGGTCTGAGCCCATCTTGCAGGGAGGAGGTTTAGGAAATAAGGGCCAGTCAGAAGACAGAGAGCAAGAGAGCTTGCTGATGGTGTCCGTGGAGCTCAGCCTCCTGGGCTCGAGAGCTAGATGGACCAGGGTAAGGACTGAGTCCAAAGGGTCAAGTGCAAGTTGTCCAGTGCAATCTGTGATCCCACAAGATACTTAGGGAAGCATCAGCGAGGAAAGTTAAAGAGAACTTGTGCTACATCGACATGTAAAAAAAAAATTCCCATTTTTATAAGTTTATTATTCTCATGTTATAAACCAAAGTATATTAACTTAAAGAATTTAGTAGCTATTCTGAACCCAGACAGTTGTCTAGACATTTTAATATTTACCCAAGATCTGTAGATAGATTTTCAAAGGAAGCCAGTGTGTTACTTAAGAAAAAATTGTTCTGTGCATCATCTCTCTCTGGCTATTTTCCATTTTAAGTTGAAGAGGAAAAATAAAAAGAGTGGGGGAAGAGCGAAGCTGGTTGTTTCTTTTAACCAGGAATTTAATCTTCACATCACTTTTACACAGACCTTGATGAATGTTCCCAGTCCCCAAAACCATGCAACTTCATCTGCAAGAACACTGAGGGGAGTTACCAGTGTTCATGTCCAAGGGGATATGTCCTGCAAGAGGATGGGAAGACTTGCAAAGGTGAGTGAACAGTCTCTCTGTGACCCTTGCTGTCTCTCTTCTTTCAGATTCAGATGTTAGGTAATCAGGAATTATGCCATGTGCTTCACTTTCAGTTAAAATGCATCTTCCAGTGGCCATTTTATTATGCATAGAAAACTCTACCTATGGGCCCATTGTAGGAGGCAGAGAGAATTAAAACCCAAGTTACAACAGTTTGCTTCTTATAGCAAACCACATAAATTTTTTAAAAGAACATTTTTATTGTTGTTGTTTATCTAAGATTTTACTTTTCTAAGCTATCTTTATTACATATTTACTGCAAAAAAGTGAAAATGGATGGGTAAACTTAAATTTTTTGCTCAGGTAGAATCAAAAGTAATTATTTATCAAGCCAAGTTAGATCATGAAAATGGCTTCAATTCTGTACTCATATATTTGATGTCATAGTAAACTTCATCAGAATTAAATTAAGGACCAAGCAAGTTTTTAAAATATAGTTATGCTCAATAAAACAAGATTTTTATTTCCAAAACATATTAAAAAATAAAATAATGGCAAGCACTGTAGGTCAGATTCATTCTGCACATTGTTTATAAGTGAGTGCAACTAAAGTGTTTTTTAAACTATAAAATAATGAATTTGTCTTGTCTACATCTTATGTGATAAATTACTTTTAAATGCATTTTTCCAAATTAAGTTTTAATACAGCCAAAATTAAATGTTGAGGTTTTTAAAATAGAGTTTAAATAGCAATACTATTTTTATAACTAGAATTACAGATGCTGTGTTTTTGCTTCCCCAGATATTAATGACAGTGTTTCATTTGGATGTGGAGAATCTGACTCGATGTTTGTGTCTTCATCACAAACATCACAGGACCTTCATCAATTTGTAGATTGTCTGTTTTTATTTAATCCTTCTTTTGATAGGAATAAGTGACCAGCCACATACTACATCGCGTTAAATGCAATGGACCTTTGGATATTAACTTTGAGAATAGCTCATGGAAACTGCTGTGATCTGGCCATTTGGTTTCTTACTTTATGAAACCTTTGTTATGTATCACTATAACCACCTTATCATAGTAGTCTGTAATATTTGTGCTGCTTAAGTATGTGAAAGCAAACTGCTTGCATATGTCTATGGAAATCCACAAAGCTTCCAGCAAAAAATCTAGACATAATGCTCCCAGTGAAGCATGCCCCTCTCCTGTGACTTCGTGAGAAAGGATGCTCAGCCAGATAACTCTGCTTTGATTTTCATTGGCTTTTTTTCTAATTTCAGACCTCGATGAATGTCAAACCAAACAGCACAACTGTCAGTTCCTCTGTGTCAATACCCTAGGGGGATTTACCTGTAAATGTCCACCTGGTTTCACACAACATCACACTGCTTGTATTGGTAAGACAAAAGTATAAATGGGGGCTTTTACAGATTTTTGGTAGATGTTTTAAAAATGTACTTAAAATGACAAAATTATATCTCAGTACTTATATTTAGAACCAATACATTTATTTAATGGTCTAAAGAAATTTCTAATATATTTTATCATAAGAACAATAATCAGAGGAAAAAAGACCTGTTTAGTCTCAGTACGTGCATGGTAGCTATATTTCAAACAGTACCTTTATATCTCATTCTAAATATAACTGCATCATAAACACACTGGGTTTTGCTTATTTTAGAAAATACATATTAAGAGACATTCAGTCTGTATTGTCTAAAACCATGACTTCAATCGCCCTAAAATATCTAATTTCAGACCTCTTGAAATATACTTTTTCTTACCATTTTGCCTTTAATATGATGGTAAACTCTGGCATAAATTTCCCTAAAATGCTGTTTTCACATCATGAAACTTAGGCTTCCATACTTTGCTTTTCACTTAATGTAAAATTAAGTCATGTAATAATTGGAAAGTTTGACACTCTCTCCGGTGCTTTGCTAGACAACAATGAATGTGGGTCTCAGCCTTCACTTTGTGGAGCAAAGGGAATCTGTCAAAACACCCCTGGAAGTTTCAGCTGTGAATGCCAAAGAGGGTTTTCTCTTGATGCCACTGGACTAAATTGTGAAGGTGAGTTGATTTGCTCTTAATCTAATAGCAGTAAACTATATCTTTTTTAAAAACTCTAAGACACTAAATGAGAAATTGAGATAATCTCAAAAAAGGATTTAAACAAATAGGACCTAGTGATTGATTTTTATTCATAGATGTTTATATAGTAGTTTGGGGGCAGAAGGAAACTTTAATGTGATGAGACAGAAATTCCATGATTTCTAAATTAACTTTTTTTAGGTACTATTTTTATTTATGCTTGTTAGAAGAATAGGGTGCGTGACTTGCTTTTATTAAGTAGTGATATAGCTTTAGAGTCATAAGAGTGAAACTGACTGCTTCTGCCTGTTGTTGCCACACTCAGGACTAATGATTTTTTTTAAAATGCACATATTGCATCATGTTCACAGTTAAAACACCAAATTAATTTTTAAATAACTTTATCTAATCATTGATCTGAAAATGAATTGAATTGAAAAAGAAGTATTTGCCTAATATGGTTTACAGTGGCATATAAACATACTAGAAAAAAAATTGGACATTTGTTTCATGATACTTAAATATGAAAAGTAAGACAGAAAAAGAGTACCTGTCATCATCGAAAACTGGAGAAATGTACTGAACATGCTGGGGAAAACTGGTGGCTATTTCTATTTTATGTGGGCTGAGACTCCTGTTTCATTATCCTTCCGGCAGTAGGCATTTTCTATAAAGTCTCCTCCATGATAGGTATTTCCTATAAAGTTAAAGGGAACAGTTAGGTGGGAACAAAATAAGAATAAGCATATAGCTCTCTAATATTTACATTGGAAGTGCTAATGTATGCTGAGACAAATGTATTGGGATTGGTGTCTTTTATAAAACACCCATGCGAGAGATCATGAGATCATAAACATCTCCTTTACATTCTTATATAGCACAGTAATGCAGTTTATATTTTTGACTTAGATCATCCTTTTAAAATTAACTATTCTTAAAAAATATGTGATCTTCAATTCTAGAAATATTCAAAGTATTTAAGTTGTTCTTATATGTATCTCATTTTTAGCAAAGGAAAATTCAATTTAAAATTTTTCACTTTTAATATTTTATATTTGAAATCACTGAGACACAGCTGCTTGCCACGTGTGAGTTCAGCTCATGACCATCTGCATGTATCACTTATTAATTATCCATGTAAGTTTGTTACACACACATCAGACATGCCAATTTTATTTCACTCTTTATGGATAGATTTCAAAGCCTTGGTTGTCATTCCAAAAGAGCATGCATATATAAACAAAGAAATTATTCCATATGTATAATAATACCACATCTTGTCTAAAAATAACATATTCAAGTGCTTAAGAGGGATTTGCATCTAATTAATCTTGAATGGTAATAACATTTTTACTTGCAAAACAATTGTACTTTTTAGATTTTTGTAGTGCTTGTATCTCCCAAAAAATTAGGATTACATTTCAAACACTTTTGAATCTACTGAAATATATAATACAAATATGTGTAGAGAGTGTGTGAATGTGTGTGTATGTAAAACTTCCAAATAAATCATACCATATGTGTTTAATCGGTCCAAGATGCACAGCATTTGTGGTTGCTATGGTTGATTTGCTGAAATTAAGATGTTATTTATAACAGTGACGTGCCATGTTCTGGTACATAGCAGAAAAATGAGGTGGTCTCTTATCTAAGAACTGTTCTTTGCACCACCATGGGCTAATAACTATGTGACTTGAAAATCCCACAGCATCTCTATGTGCTGTGTCTTGTTTGTTTGTTCCCCTGATAATAGTTACTCAAGGCTGTGTTTGGAATGCATTTAGGAATAGTAGAAGAAACGTGATGCAAAGGCTTTGCCGGGCTTGTTTTTGCAGATGTTGATGAATGTGACGGCAACCACAGGTGCCAACACGGCTGCCAGAACATCCTGGGTGGCTATAGGTGTGGCTGCCCTCAAGGGTACATCCAGCACTACCAGTGGAACCAGTGTGTGGGTGAGTGCCCTTTCTTCACGTCACTCCTTTTCTTACCTGAAAGTAAACAAATAAAATGAACGAATAATAAAAGTCGAAGTTTTAATAATAGCCCTTGAATTCTAAAACTTAAAAACCAGTTCTTAATATTCATGCATGGGGTTCATTTTAGCGGCCTCTCTACTTGTGTATGTTTGAAACCATTTATAATAAAAACAGTGTTTTGAAGTGCCTACGACATAACTCAGCTAGAGGTTTCATCCCTCTAAAGTTCTACTAGATGTAATTTTAATCTACAGAAGATGGTGTCAAGAATCTTCATTTGCCAAGGTCAGCCATTTTTATCAGTAATTTGATATTTTTAGATTTGCTGCTAAAGAATTACTCATCCATTTCCCTTATACAAATCTAAAGGAAGTCAGATCAACTTAATGAGGACAGTCCATTTGTACTCTCCTATCACACAGATTTAATGAAGGATGTGAACGATTTTAGGGTTAAAAAAAGTACCTATTTACAGCAAATACTGTTGACAACTCCAGACAGAAGTGTTTGTAAAACAAAATATGTGGGCTTTCTGCTCTGTTCCTTGCATTGGTAATAGTCATGGAAATTCTTCTTTTAAGGAGAATTTTAAGGAGCTCTTGATCAAAGGGAACATTATTCTCTACTTGAATAGCCAGCTGACTTACTCAGCATAGGCTAATCTCTTGGCTCCATTTGACTGCACTTCACAGACACCATCCAATACATTCTGACATTCGATGCCGGCATTGCTGAGCAAAAAAGTGAACAGTGGTCCTGAAGAAAAATGTCGGGATGCTTCCTGTTCCTCTGTAGTGATCTAAATTACTCCACACATTATTCAGATATTGAACTGTTACAATCCACTAAATAAAATAATCTCATTCATCCTTTGAGGTCTTCTCAAAAGAAATTTCTAATGACAGCTTAGTGAATTGAGAAAAAAAGATAAATTTCAAAGGAGGGGAACTTATGCTAGGTCAAAGACAGATGCTTTGCCATATCATGATACAAAATGATCAGTTAGGCAGTCAGTCAAAATAATTTCATAAATTTGCTTTTTTGCTCTTCAATGAAAAGGTAACAAAAATTGCTATGCCCTGATTTATTGATTCATAAATAAAAGCACAATATAGGCACATTCTTTAGACTATGGGGAATAGTATTTTGTCAGATAGCCATTAAAATAATGTAAAACAATTTTATTATACTGCAATATTTATAAAATACGAAGCTCACCACTGTATTTGGTAAATACCATAGACTTCTGGGTTGATTTGGGGGAACTTAAGGGAAAAGAATAATTCCCTAATATTTCACATTGTGTCAACTTAAATAGAATTCTTACTTTTTTAGAGGATACAAATAGAAACAGCAATATGTATAGAGTGTCAACTCAATTTCCAAGATTTTGCTTTTTCTGAAGTTTTTGTTTATAAGCATATAGTACAAAACTAGCTGCACGGGTTTTTACTAAATGTGGAAACTCTGTTTGGGATGGTCTGACTTGAAATCAAGACAGTGTGGTGCATTACAATTCCCTTTTATGAGATCCTTGGGATGGGTACTTAGGCAAAACAGTCACCCCGAGAGCAGCTCACACTGGAATCCAGCCAAAAGCCTGTGTGCCTTCTAATCAGGAGAGATTCTGTGAGCAGTGGTTTTAAAGATGCATTCAAAGATACATAAGCAGATATCCCCAATTGCAAGTAATAATTTGAGAGCTTGTTCTTTTTAAATGGGTGCTTCTAAGCAACAGGCCCCTGAGTAGGACACAGCAGGTATTATTTCACAAGGCACTAGAGTCCTCTGTGCAGGGTTAAAGAATCCAGCTGGTCTGTAATAAAATTGTGGAGTTTCTTGCCTTGAATCCACCTAACACAGCTGGAATTTTGACTCAAATATATAACAGAAATAGAGCGAAATAACCCTTCAGAAAACTAATAAAAGCAACAAGTTAGCAAAGTACAAAAATTATGAGAAAATGCTAATTGAAATAGCCACAAATATTTTTATCATCAGTACCACGTGAATATTTTCAGTTATTCATATGATTAATGGAGAAATATAAAAAAGGCATTTCAGACAGATTTACCCAGGTCTCCTGGTAAGTGACCAAAACTGTAGTCAATGCCTGAGATAATTTAAATTAGTGAGATTGTAAACCTAAAGTTACCAGATTTGTTAATACTGCCACCAATTTAAGAAAAATAAAAGTTCTTTGAAAATGTTAATATTGAAAAAAAGCTTTTAATTCAACCTAACACTTAAAAAGTGTTCAGCCAGTTACCAAGAGAATTCATAACAATCTGGTACATAAACTGTACAGATGTAGGTAACATTCTCAATTATTGGCAAGTATTGGCAGTTAATCAAAACGGAAAATATGTGAAAGAAAAGTTTGTCTTAAAGCATGAAACTTTCGTTATTTAGCATTAGTAACTTCCAGTTGCTTCTATAGACTTCAGAATAATTCAAACTTAGCTTAGTGAGGCTTGAGGCAATTCAAAATATGTGTCAAACAAGAGCATATTTATCTGTCTATACATTTTAACCATGATATACATTTATAGCACATGAATAAGAGGTATATCATGGTGCTTCCAAACATATTACATATTTTTAAGTATTCTTGACAGTAGTCTATTTAAATGCAATTTAATGGTACATGTAAGTGCAGTTTTGTCAATTAATTGGTTTTGTCTGGTAATTTTTTTTCCTAACACAATGTCTAATACTATATTCATGGCAGGATCATTTCATTAAATTATAATCTAATTTAGATTCCTTATTAGGAGAGAAACTTCATATGAATGTCAGATCTAATTTTACAAGCAGATGAATTTTTGTGGCAGAATTTCAATTCTTTTGTATATAAAAATAAAATTGTAGTTATAATTGACACATGTAGCCAAGTTATTGAGGATGTATTTACTGCATATACTTTCTCCTCAATTTAATAAAGGCTAAGAATTTTCACGTTAGGTAATCACAGCATATTTTATATTCAATGATTGTGAAATCTACATTTAATGGTCTCATTTAATTCTGAAACTGTAGTCATGATACAAAAATGTTCCTAATAACACCTACCCTTTCAATACTCTATCCTGTACTTAACAAAGTTTGATTTCCTGTCTGAGATGCCAAGTCTCCATCTGCAGCTTCCATATCTCACTGAGCTACTGCAGACCCGCACTTCCCTGCTGGCTGTTGTGTCCTCTGTGCACACCTACTTGCAAATTTCCCCACGTGGGCTGAATTATATACTTGTCTTATTTTAGGTTGACAGACACTCTGTGCTCAATATGGAGTCACAAGAATTGAAAGAATTCCATAAAACATATGTGATTTGTGCCCAGGGTAAAATTTGGAGTATATTAATAAAGCCCAAAGAGTCAAACCGCATGCTACATATCAGCCAGACAGTTAAAAGCAAAATTATAATCTTCAAGGTTAGAAGCATAATCAGGCTTTGAATTTGTTAAAATGGTAATAGCAACTGGAAGCATAACATATTGATGATCCTGGTATCAGACATTATAATATTAATATAATGTTAGCCATTAAATGAGTAAGGCTGATGGCTGAATGTAAACCTGTTTCAGAAGGCACAGTCTGCACCAAATGGGGTTTGCAATTTGAACTGTACTAGGTTGTTAATTGAATCAGTCTAGTTAAATAGTGTTCATTTCCATTGTTTTCATTTAGAATTTTTAAAAAATTTTATATACTTTCTCCTCATATATATAACACAGGTTTGGGGAATTTCTGGAAGAATGCATACAAATACAGATAAGAAATACAGGTTTTTAAAAAATAGAAATATGTACCATAAAACTCACCCTTTTAAAGTATACAGTTAAATGCTTTTTGTGCAACTATCAAGGAATGCTACTAGTTTCAGAACCTTCTTATCACCTTCTCACTACCTCAAATAAAAACCTCATATCCAATAGCAATCATTTTCCATTTATCCCTACCCTCTCCTGGCTACTAATTTACTCTCTATCTCTATGGATTTGCCTGCCATCTTGATTCTTGAACTAACTTTCTGTTAAGAGAATAGAAGAGTTATTCATTAGGCAGGCTGTAAATATCTGTCCCCAGGGACTGCAGGCATATTCAGAAACATGGCACAAACCGAATATAAAAGGGCAAAGCAAAGGGGCTTTAAACTCATAATCTAGGAGGATTTTAAAATTCATATGCTTTGCAAAGCAACCATTCGGGTAAAAAAAAATTGTAATATAGTTCTAGAGTTATTTCTCCTACAAAAATCATAGTGCTTTGAGACTCCAGCCCTTCTTCACGCTATTGTTATGGCTCCATTTCCTGTGTAAGATTTCTATTTTGTTTTACTAGATGAGAATGAATGCTCCAACCCCAATGCCTGTGGCTCTGCTTCCTGCTACAACACCTTGGGGAGTTATAAATGCGCCTGCCCCTCGGGATTCTCCTTCGACCAGTTCTCCAGTGCCTGCCATGATGTGAATGAGTGTTCATCCTCCAAGAACCCATGCAATTATGGCTGTTCCAACACGGAAGGGGGCTACCTCTGTGGCTGCCCACCTGGGTACTACAGAGTGGGACAGGGGTAAGGTGACCATCAACCTCCCTGCACACAGGAATGCCTGGTACCTCAGTGAGTTCAGTCTGCCTAACACTACAGGAAGGGTCCCGTGTTTAAAAGCCAAGAGGCATGCCATTGCCAGACCATCGCCACCATTGCCTTGACAGACCCTGGTGTGGTCATGTGCTTTTTGAGCTATGGCTATCACCATGTTTCCTGGCGTTGGCCCCCTTCCCTACCTTGGGGAGGTGAATCTCCTCTTTCTCTCTCTCTAATTTACTCTTTAAATAAACTATATTTTCTAATCTCAAAAATAATAAAAATAAAGCCAAGAGGCAAAAGCATTGATTATATGGGTATGTAAATAAACACCAAGAAGGCACACACTATGTTCAAGGTATAAGAGTACCTTCTTTATGGTGAACCTAAAACTTGAACTTGTATACAAGTATCACTCTTTGACCCTCATAATGGCCTGAATTGATTCAGGTCAGACCCAAGGCCAGAGACAAGCAGTTGTTTAAAAATACAGCTCACATGTTGCCCTAGATACCTGGGCTGTGAGGTAGGAGTGGGAATGGCCTTGCCCCAAGTTCTACTACAAATTCTGGCAGTTGCTAGCCTAGCAATCCCTAGCCATGCCTCTCTCAGTTGCCTAACTCTTTGCTCATCCAGCTTTTATGATACACAGAGAAAGGATGGTGCCTTGGTGGTATGGCACCAGTCAGCACTGGCCCATCCCACAAGGCTGGCTTCCCTCAGACTAAACTCACTTTCTCAAGTTCTGTGTGCTGTGGTGAGTTACTCACCATGTGTATCCTTCCATGCAGGCAGTGGTGCTCAGGAGCACAGAAAATGAGGATTTATATGTTGCCTTCTTCCTTAGAAGAAGCAGTGTACACAGCAGGGGCTAAAAGGCATGGACCAATCTGGCCAACTGGTGTATAATAATACTTAAAACAAAAGGTTTGTTCCAAACAGGGTCCTTTAGAGCCAATGCATAGACTCTTTCCCTAACGAAAATACAAGTTCAGAAATCTCCATTACTGAAGTAGGAGTTTTGTTGAGAGCAGCAAGCACAGGCTTCAGGCTCTGTGGAACTTCTCTTAGCATTCTCTTTGGAAATCCATACCCTCTTTTTACCTTCTTGAGTGAATTACACCCAAGTGCTTCAGTCTAATTACAATTGAAAATTGGGAAAGCCTAGGGCTCACTCTCAGAAGAATTTTGCCATTTTCAAAATAAGTTAAAATCATACAAGTGCTAAAGAATTACAAGGAATATTAGATTTTTATGTTTATGAGTTTAGTTTGCTTTGTTGGTTTTATGTTTCTGGGAAGTCTTTGCTCTACCACTGGAAAACTATGGTCAAACTGAATGATAAAAATATAACAATACTTTGCTTCTTGCAAATAGCCACTGTGTCTCAGGAATGGGATTTAACAAAGGGCAGTACCTGTCACTGGATACAGAGGTCGATGAGGAGAATGCTCTGTCCCCAGAAGCATGCTATGAGTGCAAAATCAACGGCTATGCTAAGAAAGACAGCCGACAGAAGAGAAGCATCTATGAACCTGAACCTACTGCTGTGAGTAAATCTGACTTTGTTTTGCCACACAAGTTTTCCATATGGAGTTGTGTATACAAAGTGATATATGTAGTTCTCAGCCTCAGTGAATTGAACCTATCTTGAATTGCAATGAATAAATTAATGGACCTAATATGATACAGGCAAGTAAATTAAAATAAGTAAGCTCTAAACAAAAAGATTGAGAGAAAAGACTTAAAGACACACAGTTTAAGATCATTTTCTTTTGTTTTAGTTTTTTATTTGTGCCAGAGGACATAAGATGTCCATCTAGGAAATAACTACTTTCTAATCATTCAAAAAAGTAAAATTATTTTGAATTTTTCTAATTTTGTTTTTTATATGTATAGCCCACAAGGCTGATTTTAATTTTCAGATGGTAAGCCAAACTAGGTCTCATATTCTGTGACTTATTTTTAAGACAGTTGCTCCTGCCATAAATATTTTTGTCTTCAAATAATGTGTATTTTGTAAGGAACTAAAGATTGAATTGCCTGCAGCTGGTGTTTCCTTTCCCTAATGGCATTTTGGCAGAATCTTTAGAGGGGTGAGCCACAGACTACATGGTTTTGAATATAAATCCCTGGTCCTCCACACTTATTACCTGTGTTACCTAGGGCATGTTTACTTATCTTCTCTCAACCTCAGTTTTTTCACCTATAAAATGGGAGTGAAAATAACTCCCAACAACTTGCTGGGAGGGTTAATTGAGTTGCAACACATGAAGCCTGGAACAGTGCCTGGCATACATAGTACACGTGTTTGGTTCATGTCAGTGATTGATATCCCCCATCTAGAGATGTCTGTGATATTCCCAGAGATAAGAGATAGCATGGGGTCATCACTCATCACTCTCTAAAGTTAATATTACTAAGAAATTACCCCACCAAAAACCTAGTCACCAGCTAACTGACTGTGTGAATCAGGCAACTTGCTTCAGTTTTCTGGGCCTCCTCAGAAATGTCCCTTATCTCTACAACCAGACTTCTCTAGCCAAAAAGTCTAAGATTCTATTTTGTAGTAATAAATAAACCAGTGTTACACTTACCTTAAGTAGACTAAGTTACCCAACTGATGTTTAAGTATGACAATTGAGATATTTATCAAGTTCCCCAAACTACAAATCTAGAAACTCTGCTTATAAAACCTTCCTGTTGTGGTATTTGGGGCATAATTTCTGCCTGAACATTGATGGATACCATAGCCAAGTTCTTACTTAATCAAAACATTGTGATTTTTAGCCTGTCTTTTTGAATATCATTTGTACACCTCCCAACCCTCTGAGCAAGTCAAACTTGGTTGTCTAGGCCCTGCCCCACTGGCTTTTACCAAAGCTGCTTCAAGCTGGAGCCCTTAGAACTCTATAAATCACTCACTCTGAATGGTACTGATGGCTCCAGAAACTCCTCATTCATGGGCCTCACAAAGCAAGACCAAACTTTCAGAGAGAATGTTCTTCTAGGTGCAGTCCCTGCTGTTGGAGAACAGCAGCACTTCTTGTTTTGACTTCGGCCACAAAAAAAAGGAAAAAGAAAAAAATTACAGTCATTTCCTAAATTTTCTTTTTTTTTAGATTATTAATAAGCGTGATATCCCATAAATTCATCAAAAAAAACTTGAAATGTGAACACTCTGTAAGCTCGGTCCTATAACTTTAATTACCTCGTTAAGGCTGAGTGAGAAGTCGTAAAGATTTACAGGGCATTCTCTATGGAATTGACCTTTTCTACCAGCTGACAGAAATTTACAATAGCCTCTTTCACACCGCTAGTCAGTAAGAAGTGCTCAGAAAGCAGGAGTGGGGCACCACAGCCTGTCCTTGTGGCCATAGCCCAGCAGCAGATCCCTGCCTAGTTCTCTGCCTTGCTGTAGAAGCTTGTGCCAAATTGTGTCCTGCTTTTCCTTCAGGTTGAGCAGATCAGCCTAGAGAGTGTGGACATGGACAGCCCCATCAACATGAAGTTCAACCTCTCTGGCCTCGGCTCTAAGGAGCACATCCTGGAACTAAGGCCCGCCATCGAGCCCCTCAACAACCACATCCGCTATGTCATCTCCCAAGGGAACAGTGACGGCATCTTCCGCATTCACCAAAGGAACGGGCTCAGCTACTTGCACACGGCCAAGAAGAAGCTCGTGCCTGGCACATACACACTGGAAATTACTAGCATCCCTCTCTACAAGAAGAAGGAGCTTAAGAAACTGGAAGAGAGCAATGAGGACGACTACCTCCTAGGGGAGCTCGGGGAGGCTCTCAGAATGAGGCTGCAGATTCAGCTCTATTAACCCTTCACAGACTTGGGTCCAGGCTCAAATCCCAGCACAGCCACCCTTTTCAAACAGATGAGTTTGAAAAGTCAATGACTAATTTTAAAGAGGAAAACATAATAACTTTCATTTCATTCCTCCCTGTCTCAGACTTTGAATGTTGACCCTCACAGGGAGGGATAATTTAGACTCTGGTGTGGCCAAAGATTTGAGCACAAAGGCAACCGTGGTTACTGTATTTTTTATATAACTTCATTTTTAAATATATTTTTTAAAAAAACTAAATGTTCAAGAGATCAGCATATGGCACTAAAATGCACAAAAATAATGTGAGCTTTTTTTTTTTTTCCTGTTAGCAGTCCTTAACACTTTGGGTATTTTGCTATAGTTGCTAATTAAAAAATATAGATGTTTATTTATTTTGAATGCAGTAATATATGGAGAAATGAACAAACTATGTAAACAAAAAGGGAAACTCACTTGTTTTTCTTTAGATTTATAAATTTGAGCTATTTCTTTTAGAGGTGCTTTTTAAAAATTCAGTAGATTCAAGAGATGTTTCCTTTGGTTTTCTGCCAGTCATTTGACTGGTACACACCTGATTATTTTAAAGAAAGCCACACAGAGCTGAATGGGCAGTGTAATCAATAGTTTAAAAGACGTGAATGTCACTAAATCCTTTACAAAGGAGGTCAAAGCCAAAGCAGCTCATTGTGACAATATTTCACATCACCAGACACACCAGGCAACGGAAGATGAAGCACAACCCACTGTAGCAAAATACCTTGACTGCTTGTGAGACCATTAGCGTTGCAGGCCAAACCGTACTGTATTTCCTTCTCATGACCTCAAGGAACCACATGTGCTATCCACAACACCTCATTCTTACCCAGGGTGCGCTGCATACTTGTGGTACCCTAGGCAGCTGAAGAATCGCCGTTCCTTTGAAAAGGAACACCTGGCGTTCTGTAGTGTTTGGTGCTGTCTTAGATTAATGGTGCATTTATTATGTTCAAGCTATTTCAGGATTGCCATATGTGCAAACAAATCATGCAGTGCTGCCAAGGAATATATGTTGTTGTTGTTGTTGTTTGAATCCATTTTTTTAGAATTTTCATTAATACTGTAGTTATACACCATATGCCTCATTTTATCATAGCCTATTGTGTATGAAAGATGTTTGTACAATGAATTGATGTTTAGTTTGCTTTAGTCATTTAAAAAGATATTGTACCAGGACGTGCTAATAAGAATACGTATCCATGTTCTTCTCAACCCAAGAACCTGTCCCTGGACCAGTGACCAAACCTCGTATGTGAAATGGCCAAAGCACACGCAGACTCCCTGTTGTTCCTCTCACACCTGTGCTGACCAAAGATTAGTAACCAATTATATCCATGTTTTGGAGCTTTCGTTTTGTTTGTTTTTTTTAATAACTAAAAATAAAAGAAACAGTGTAAATTTGTAATCAAGTGTTTGTGAAGAAAAACATATGGTTTTTGGTTTTGTTTGTTTTTGTAGGTCTATGTATCAAATATGACACTTTTCTTGCAATAAAGCTTATTTTGGGGTAGTTTTCTGGCTGAGAGTTTTATAGGACCACAACCCCTATTGTATTTGTGAGAGGGGGTGGGGGCTTTTCTTACAGGAACCTGTATTAAAGTAACAGATGGAGAGGGAAAGCCAGGCACACTTAAAGGAAAATAAAGGAATGTTGGCAAATCTGTGAAGCAAAGAAAGCAGAAGTGTTCAGCTGATGACTACAGTGTAAAGTTATGTTCTAATTAGAAAGACAATCAAGGCAGTAAGCCGTCCACTTCTGCAAAAATACTAAGCTTTCTGGGACCCATCTTTCTAAAGACCTCAAGGAATTTCTTCTCTTACTGTTAAAGCACCCTACAGCATGAGGAAGTAAAACAAGCGTTCCTTCAGAGAGTCTTCCTTCTCATAGGTAGAAATTTTTCTGAACCCCAGTTTTTAAGCAAAAGTAATAACAGACATACCCCAGGCCAAACAACATCTTCAGAAATAATCCAAACCTTATCTCTTAAAATGCCATGTACTTACTCAGTAGAGAAGTGGATATATATAACTAGTTATTTAACATGAACTCTCCTGATAAACTACTGAAACAAACACGGAAATGTTTATGAGTCTTAGAAGTTAATTCAGTATGTGGTTTTAAAATGTATGTGCTTAAATTTTTCATCCAAGGAATAAGGAAATATTATGACTGATCTTAATGCTGTTCTTTGACAATCAGAATTTAGCTGCATGGAATAAGAAAAGTATTTGCCTCAGGGCATCCTTTAAAACTTACCATGCATATTCAATTTCATCTGGCATCTATTATTGGTACAGCATGAACATTGTAATATGAAATTACCTGGAACCAAATTTGACTCTAGTTTTGAATGTTGAGCAACAACACTCATAGTGTGCTTTGAACTTGCTCTTGAGGAAGTTTTAGAATCTATATCTTTAGGTAAATGATCTTCTTAGGACAGAAGATTTAAAAAAAAAAACTTTAGGGGCATTACACAAAAGAATGTACTAGAAGAAAATGACCACTTCCAGACATCCCTTCCAATAAGAAACTTCTGAGTTACTTCCGATGACTTTCTTGCAGTTCTCTTACTGTGAACACTGATACAACCATGAGGAGTCTTATCACTTAAATAACCAACTGCTAATGATATTTTCTGTTCTACTTTGTCATTCCCATTAATTTCCCATTTGCCTCAGAATTGTCTTGGCTACGTTATAGAAAACTTTGCAGAAGAGTAAAGTGTACCGCAAGCCCAGACATAGAAACCAAATCCAACAAGTACATGCATTATTAATAATAAACAATAATACTGTCTTCAGCTGACACGAACTCTCTTTATACTTGCATTTAGATTTGGAGTCTTTAAAAATTTGTCCTGTTTAGTACTTTTGATTTTGCTACTTGCTTGTGGTGAAAAGATGAAAGTTGGACATGTTTACACATGAACACTGAATATAATTCAGGGTTAACACACTAAAAGTTACACTAAATTCAAACATCTGCCATCTTTTGTTACCTAGAAATATCAAATAGGATCATTTATACAATCTTTCTTTTTAAATACACTATATTATTTTTGCATTAATTACCTTCTTAGTTCACAGAATAAATACTTGGGGTTGAGGGTAGGGAATACAACTGAAGATTGAGCATCAGTCTATTTGATTCCTGTAGGGATTTGAGGGAAATGAGTTAATTCATATGTTAAATTGAAGCATGTAAAGTTGCCAATATTTAACCATGTCTAACCTACAAAATGGCGACTTCATATGGTTCAACTTAATATTTCAGAAATCTCCCTTCTCTCCAAAAGAAATACTTTTTTTTTTAAAGAAACAGTTTCATTCACTCCTTTCCATGCTGCTTGTGGCTCATTGGTACCCCTAATTTACAATAGTTCAAGCTCCAAAGACATTGGAAAGAATCTAAATCACACGTCTTTGGGACCTTGATGGGATTACTGAAAGCTATTTGAAGACAGACAAATCCATTGTGAAAGCCTTGAAAAATAGCACAATGTTTTTTGTTTTTTAAGTTGAGGAAAAACTTTAGAAATGTTTACTTCTAGAGAAAAGGAAAGATGGAAATTCATTGCCACTTCACAGTAAGGGTGTCAGCTATATCTGTAATCTCAGACCAGCCTGCATTTGATACCTGACTTTTGGTTTCTTTTTTTCCCCTCAAACAATGCTCAAAGTCAAAACCATGTTTTCCTTGCTTAATAAATATGTTTTTCTGACCTTAATTCTCCTTGAAAATTCTTTTAGTGTACACAGCAGTGGGGTCCGAAAATAGTGTCAAGTTCATTGTGAACAAAAATTCTCTGAAAGGAAATTTGGAGGAAAGAGGCTTTATTCCACTGAACAGTTTGCAAAGCAGGGGGACACAGCTTTAACTGTAAAAGTAAAGTGAGGTTCAGAGAACAAAGAGAGTTTGGATTTTGTACCAAAAGTTCCTGCTCAGGTTCTTAATTAGGTCCATTTATGCAAATTAAGGATTCAAACTTGCTTTGTTCTCTTTATCGAAACAGCTGTGTCCTACTTGGCCAGGGCAAGCGAGCTCTGATTGGTTGGTTTTCAAGCCCCAACCCAGAAGTCTTTGTCAGGTGTTTCTTTTTTTCCTTTTTTTTTTTTTTTAAAGTGTTTTTTTCTAAAGACTTGTGAGGGCAGGGGGAGGGGGTTTCAGGCCACAGAGCATCCTGAGTCTGTCAGATGTGTTGGTAAGCTAAAATTAAATGATGGATGGCCATTGGATGTCTACATAATTTCCAGATAAGATGTAAAAATGCCCTTATGTCCCTGGCTGAAAGACAAAATGAACTCCCCACAGCTAACTGAGATGCATTAAAACAGAACCAGGTGGCCATGGCTAAGTGAGGGAGCGGTCAGGTACTCTGTGTTCTCAGAACAATGTTGTAAAAGTATCACAGGACTTCCCTTTCTACAATCAAGCTAAAGCAGTTTCTGTCTTCAGTGCCAAAATAAACTGCAGCCAGATACCCCAACCCTACTAGCCCTTTGAAAGAAACATCTTACAGATTTCTGGTTTTTGGCTTGAAAACCCACTATTCACCTGAACCAACCCATCAGAGGTCACCTGCCTCAACCAATCAGGGCTCAGCTGTATCTATCAATCAGGAGTTAGCTGCTCTGACCAAAGAACTAAGCAAGTTTGAAGTCTTCATTGCGTAAATGGACCTGACTGGGAAACTGTACGGAAATTTTGTCATAAAATCCTAACCATCTCTGTTCTGTAGTACACCTTTGTTTCACATGGAAAACTGTGTGTCCCCGGTTTGAAAACTATTCATTAGAATTGTCTCTTGCCTCCAAATTCTGCTTCAGAGAACTTTTATCTACTTCATTAAATTCAGTTTAACCACTGAGGCAGTATTATCTTGTAGTTAAAAGAAATAGACTTTCGAATCAGGCAGACCCAAATTTCAGTTCTTTCTCCTTGGACAAGTTACATAACTTCTCTGAGCCTTAGTTTCTTTCCTAGGATGATGTTTCCTTACAGTGTGGCTGAGAGGATCGATGGAGATATTACAAGCAGCACTGCTGGCATAGGGCCCAGGAGATAGCACAAACTCAGTAACTGTCAACTGCTCTTCCTTCTCCTATTGTTATTACTATAACTGTTACTGGAAGAATCAGCCCACATATCTACACAAAGCTCCTTTCTAAGTACAGCCCGAAACTACTGTCTTCCCATCAAATTGATTGTAGGAACTCATGTGGCTACATAGCATCCAGAACAAATATCTAAATAGTCCTCACCTCTAGGGAACCTTTATAAGTTTCTTTACAATCTTCACATCACTTTGCACTTACTGGAATTGTAGGTCACAGGCCAAGACATCAACACAGCCAGAAATCTCACATCTACAGACACTGACCACTAAGGTGAACATGGACATTCCCCTTTGGAGATTATTTAAGTGTCATGAAGTGTTAGAGCCAGAAAGATCTTTCAAAACCTACTCCTGTTTTCAAGTGAGAAAACTGAAGCCCAGAGTTGTATCATAGTGAATTGCAATGCTAGTTTCTATTGAGGTGAAAACAGAGCACTGGTTGCCTGGTTGAAATCTGGTACTGTTCATATTTCCACTACATGGTAAGCCCATTTAGATCTCTTTTAAAACTTAGGAATATAGGCCAGTTCCCATGGTTTTGGTTCATCCTGAATCCAAAAATATTTTCCGAGCACAATTTAAGCACTGCTTTTTGTTTTGTCTACCCCACAGTCTGTGTGACTACTCCCAACCTCTTATAAACCAAAGATTTGTGCATGCACTGAAATGCCAAGATACTGTCTGCTACAGAGTAGGCCCCACCCCAATCTTGTACTTGTTTAAATATACACTAGAGAGAGCCCTGGCTTTCAAAGGGTTAAACGTTTTATTTAAACCAGACCTTCAAAACTTTAAAAACACATACACGTTTGTTTTACTAAAAATGCTTAAGGAAAGTACACTAGTTGCTTGTGTTGCTTGATTGTCAATTTTTTTTTTATTTTCCTGTGAGCCTAAAAAAGATATTACTAGATTAAGTTGGCTTACTTTCAAAATAGCCAAGAACCAACAGCTCCCATTAGTCACCCCCATTAGGGCTACAGATTAAATGTCAGGATGTAGACATTTTCCAAAAGAAAACAGGAAAATTCTTTACATGATTTTTAGAGCAAACTATAGGGAAAGTCAATATTAATAGCTTTCCCCCAGACAACTACTGCTACAAGTGTGAGTTCCCTTGATGAAATAACAGTAGAAGCTGTGAATGGCCAGTTCCTAAAAATGTGTCAAAAAAGCAGTCTCTTGGGCTGCTTAAGCTGCCTGGGTTTCTGCCTCAGGGCTACCTCCTTCTTTCTAGCTCTACCTGACTCCCGACTTCCCTGCACTGAGGATCCTGCTCCCATAGGGGTTGATGTAGAGTCTCAGGACTGCAGTTCGGAACATCAGGCCTGAAGTGAGGTCCTAAGACCCGTGGACACAGGTTAGTGCCTAGAACCTCACCCTGGGATGAACCTGTGTCTGCGTCATTCTAGTAAACTTCACAGAACCGTGGCCAGAACATGTTCAATGAATGAGTGAATGCAGGGAGAGGATTCTGACTCTCCACAGAGTCAAGACTTATAGACCCCAACACAGGAAGTTGAACTTCATCCAAGGAGTGGGTGGTTTCATGGCCACAATTTTACTGGAAACACTCTGAACAGATTTCTGGGGATCATTCTGGAGGTATCTTCCCTCCTTTCAAAAGGACATTTTTTATTTTATGCTGCCTTTCTACAACTTTTTAGGAAGTCCCATATGTCTCACTCAGGATGAGAGCCGACTGAAGGGGCTGTGGGGCAGGCTGACTGCAATTTGGACTTGTACCATGAGGGTACCCTTGATCCAAACCTGGACTGAGGCTGCTGCAGCTTCTATACTGTTGTGGGTGGGGGAAGAGGCACAATATCCTCTTTTTTTTTTTTTTTTTTTTTTTGAGTTGGAGTCTCGCTCTGTTGCCCAGACTGGAGTGCAGTGGCCCCTTCGGCCACCGCAGCCTCGACCTACTGGGCTCCAGCGATCCTTCCACTCAGCCTTCCAAGTAGCTGGAACTACAGGTGTGAGCTACCACGCCCAGCTAATTTTTTTTTTATTTATTGTAGAGATGAGGCCTCGCCAAGTTGCCCAGGCGGGTCTTGAACCCGCAGGCTCAGGCAATCCACTCACCTCAGTCTCCCAAAGCGCGGGATTACAGGCTGAGCCACCAAGCCCGGCTCAATATCCTCTTTCAAAAGAGGCATTACATAGTTCTTATTCTTATTCTTAGGCTGAGTAAATGAATATTTGTTGGGTTTCTACTTCCCAGGCCTTAAAAGATGTTCCCTCCAAAAGCTTACAAGAAATTCAGAGAAGCAAGATAACCACATAGTGTTATAAGATGGTGTGAGCTTAAGGGTCATGGTGGATGCCTCAGATAAATGGCCCAGACTCTTGGAAAAGTAGTCAGTGCCATGTAGGCTTCCTAGAACAAGTGGAAATTGAGCTAGACCTTGTAGAATGAGGCAGATTTGGATACATGCTGGAAAGTAAAAGGGAATTTCCTCAGACAGAATAACGTGAACAAAATGTTGGAAGTCATAACATGGATGTCATATTGGAACATGAAAAGATAAACTCATGGGCCTTAAATGACAATACCACAAGGAACAGAAGATGAGGTTATTAGGAAGGGTGGAGCCCTGGTATGAGGACCCCTAAAGGTCAGGCGGAGTCATTTGGACTTTATCCTATCCTATAGTCCACAGTTAACGAGGGATCATTGATGTACAGTTGAAAGTTGATGAAGAATAGAAGACCTAGGACCAAGTCATGGGAAGTTTCTACATCTGGAAATAAAAAAGAAGGAACTATCAGAGCATCTGAGGGAAAAAGAAAGTGAAGAAGTAGTAGCAAAATCAGAAGGCAGGGATATCAAAGATGCCTAGATGGGAGGTATATGAGAAGAGTATTATGAGAATTTCTCACTAGCAAAATTAAATCTTTTTTCCCATTCATATCTACTCCCTGACCCTCCAGTCTTGTTTCTTCCTTCACTTTAATCACTTTGTTGCAAGCAATGGCAAAACAAACAGTGTGTATAATCCTTGGCCAGGAGTTGACCTGAGAGATAGCATGGCAGAATGGGAAAAGGGTGGCCTTAGAGGGAGGGAAAAAATTGAGCTGCATCCTGGCTGCCACCCAATCTCTCTGTGATACTACTCAAGTAGTTATGTGATGCTTTCTAAGACTCAGGGTGGGGAAGATCTGCTATTTATTTATTTATTTATTTTAATTTCCATCGTTTTTCTCTAGTTCTTTTTGTAACAACATAGCAATTTTGTTTTGGGTAACTGCCAAATGCTACTACGTATAGTCATACCAGAACTTCAAGGGCTTCTACTCAGTTGGATTCTCAATTCTTGCTCTGGAATTTGAACTTTGAGTAGAATCATGCAAGAGCTGTTATATGGCATCCGTTCTACAGAGCTGTTATATGCTCTTGCATTCTCTCTAGGAGCACCCCAATCAAACTGTGAGTCAGTTTCTGCCATCTAGATCCCAGCTAGCTGGCCCATTATGCAGTTCTTTCTGAGTCCAGCATTTCAATTTTTCCAAAATTCTCTGAGCTGTCCCATATCCTTGCAATCAATTACTTTTTTTTTGAGTTGGAATCTCACTCTGTCGCCCAGACTGGAGTGCAGTGACCGCTCCCGGCCACCGCAGCCTCGACCTGCTGGGCTCCGGCAATCTTTCCGCCTCAGCCTTCCGAGTAGCCGGAATTACAGGCGCGCGCTACCACGCCCAGCTAATTTTTTGATTTTATTGTAGAGATGAGGTCTCGCCTCCCCAGGAGGGTCTCGAACCGGCGGGCTCGGGCAATCCACTCACCTCAGCCTCCCAAAGGCGTGGGATTACAGGCTGAGACACCAAGCCCGGCACAATCAATTACTTTTAATTGTCAGAGTAAGTTGTTGCTCACATTCAGAGAACTGTAACCAATATCTACCCTCTAATGAGAATTAGAAGTATGGAATGCTCTGAGCACAGGACCTAGAATACAAAGACGAACAATAGCTTGACAGCTACTTTAATGAAATCAGAAAGAGGGAACCCTGAATTTCTCCAGTCCCATCTCCTGTGCCCTCTCGTACCATGAATAAATACACCTGGATGGATCTGCAGTTCACAAGCATTTTGCCACTTGTATTTATTATTTATTGCATCCTCCCTATCTATAGTTTGAGCAAGATGGAGATGGACAGAGCTGTGCTGGCCCAGTTCCAGAAGAGGCGAACCCCAGCCAGGCCTCTTTGTTTCTGGAATGCATGCTGGAGCAAGGTGGCAACCACTCTGCTTGGGAGCTGGCTCTCTGCATTTCATAAAAAACCTAGGAAAATTACAAAGAGAGGACCCATTCATGAGTCTGGAGGATTATGCCCAACAACCCCAAGAAGGGTTGAAATAGCCCAGCTAAATAGGAGAGAGATAAATCAAATGCTGTAGCTCTATGTCAGCCACTTTAATTAATTAGGCTTCTTTCCATGTTGTCATCCCTTGCTTTTCCTGCTAAACTGTTCCATGGGCTGATTGAGTACATGCGTGTGAAGCTTTGTGTAGAATAAATAATTACACAAGACATTTTTGAAAGACTAAATGCATTTGGCCCCACAAAAATGATTCATATATTAAAGAGCCAGTGTCTCCAGATGCCAGTTGTGTCAGCTTTTCTCCAACAACCTGGCAGTGCGATTCTGCACCCTTTTCTCCTTGGCCATGTTACACACAAATGGTTTTCAGAATAGGAAAAAAAAAAAAACACACACTTTCTGGTGTCTGTTTTAAATTTGTTTTTATCTACTTTATGTGTTTAACTCTGTCCTCATATTTGTTTTACAGGGGAAAAAAATAGAGAGAGATATCAACCATGTCCCCAAAAGTTTGTATAAGTTCTTTTTTGCTGTTGATAATAAAAGCAATTCTGTTTTATTATATAGATCTTGTCCATGAACTACAAACACCCACTTCCCTCACTTCCTTCAAGTGTCTTTCAAAGGCTGATGAAGGGATAGCCAGTGACATTGTGAGTGTCCCTCTGGGTCCTTCTAATAGCAGTTATTTCAATATAGTCTGTGTGACTACAAGGCTGCGAGAAATCTAATCGCCCACTCATTCTTGAAAGAGGATACTAAAAACACTCTTGGATCACAGAGAGCCAGGATAAGACGTTTCCCCTAACTCCCAACCTGATTTCATCCTATAACTGAGACCTCACAAGCATGCACACAATCATGCCTCCTAAAATGACATAAATCCCTGAATATGAGACAACCCCAAGTATTTTCCTAATTGAGACCATTTAATAAGAGGGAGAAAGAGTAAGGGTGCAGCCATGTTTAATCTATGAATTTTAGAAATTGTATAAAATAAATTTTACTTTCTGTTTATCAGTATAGTTACACAACTATGTAGACCTTACATCATATCTAAAATAATATGTTGGTTTGATTTTTTTTTTTTTTGAGGTCTCACTGCGTTGCCCAGGCAGTGCAGTGGTGTGCTCATGGCTCACTGCAGCCTCAAACTCCTGGGCTCAAGCAATCCTCCCACCTCAGCCTCCCCAGTAGCCAAGACTACAGACCCATGCTACCACACCTAGCTAACTTTTTTGTAGAGACAGGTTCTTGCTATGTTGCTCAGGCTGGTCTCAAACTCCTGGCCTTAAGTGATCCTCTTGCCTCAGCCTCCCAAAGCATTGAAATTACTGACATGACCCACTGTGCCAGGAGCTAAAATATTTTATTTTTCTATGCTCATATTTTATAGACCAATTTTATTTAAATCCCTTTGGCCTATGTGTGTTCCGCCCTTTTAAAATTATTTAATATAGATTTTTAAACATGCTATATCTACTGTCACCTAAATTATTTAAGAGAATATCACTTTTCAACTGCCCTTTTCTACTGTAGTTTTTTTTCTTTCCCAATCTACAAGTGCTCATTTGCACAGCATTAGAACAGTTGGTTATTTTCATTCATACTATCGATATATATTCAAGATCTTCACAAAGAAACTACTCACCATATTGCTTTTTAAAATAATCATTAAAACACTTATTTAAAGCATGGTCTGAGACTTGCAATTTTGATATCATACTCTGGGAATGATTACTAAATCTGTGGTAAATGTATTTGCCTTAAAAAATAAAATAAAAACAGATCTATCCAGGAGAACTTTAGAGTTCAAAGTTAGCATTGATTGAAGTAATTTCAGGATAATATGTCTTCTCCAAAACTTTATTTACAAAGAAGTTATTGGGAGAGCCCCATAAAATAAGGAACTTGTCAGATTAATATATAAAGTGATATTCTGCAATATATACTTTGCCAAATACAGAATGTATCGCTAACCTAACATTTATATACATCAGCAAGTAAACCAAAGAACAGTAATTAAACTTAATGTTCATATAAACTAGCAAGTCAACAAAGAAATATAATTTTATGATTGGAGTTTATTAATATTATATGTTTAATAGGGAAAAGGCTTTTTAGCTTATTCTTTTTTTTCCACCCAATCAGAGAATCTTTATTTTTTTAAATAATATTTGGTAATTTTGAATGTAAACATAAAAAACATTGCAGAATGTTTGGAGAAAAAAAATAACTTGTGATAGGCAAACTAACAGCCACCCCTTCAAAATGTCCACACCCAAGACCCCAGAACTTGTGAATGCATTACTTTACATGGTAAAAGGGACTTTGCAAATGTGATTAATTTAAGGATTTTGAAACAAGATTATCCTAGATTATTCAGGTGAGCCCGATGGAATCCCATGAGTCCTTGAAAGCAGAGAACCTTTCTGGCTGCGGTCATGGACTGGTGAGAACAGAAGAATCAGATGTGATGTGAAAATGATTCACCCTTCATCACTTGTTTTGGAAATGGAGAAGGGAGACTGTATTTGTTTCCTGTGGCTGCTGTAACAAAGCATCACAGACTGGGTGACTTAAAATAATAAGAATTATTGCTTCACAGTTCTGGAGTCTAGAAATCCAAAACCAAGGTGTCAGCAGGACCATGCTCCCTCTGAAACCTGACAGGAAGAATCTTTCCTTGCCTCTTACTGGCCTCTGGTGGTTTACCAGAAACCCTTGGCATTCCTTAGATTGCTGCCGCAGCACTTTAGTCTCTCACTCCAGAGTCATATGACGTCCTTCCCTCATGTGTCTGTCTTTGTGTCTCTTCTTCTTACAAGGATGCCAATCATATGGAATTAAGGATCCACTCTACTCCAGTATGACCTTATCTTCACTTACATCTTAATTTTGTCTGCAAAGACACTATTTCCAAATAAGGTAACTTTCACAGATACAAGGGATTAGGACTTCAACATAGTTCAAGGGACAGGATTCAACCCATGAAAGGGGTCATAAGCCAAGGGATGTGGGTGGCCTCTAGCAACTGGAAAAGGTAAGGGAACACAGTCTCTACTAGAAATTACAGAAAAGAACACAAGCCCTTCTGGCACCTTGATTTAGTTCAGTGAGCCCTATGTCAGACTTTTGACCCATAGACCTGTAAGATAAATTTTTATTGTTTAAGCTAGTAAAACTGTGGTAAGTTGTTACAACCACAATAAAAACAATACATATGTAAGTGCTTGGAGTTTTTGTAAAGAGCAATTATGAAAAAAGACAATATTTTCAGCAAATAGTGCTGAAATAATTGGATATCCATATTAAAAAATAAAGACTTTGACCCCATCTAACACCATACACAAAAATTAACTTCAAATACATCATAGATTTAAATGTAAAAACTTAAACAATAAAGTAAAATTATAAAGAAAAAATTAGTAAATTAGACTTTGCCAAAATTTGTAACTTCTATTCATCAAAAAATATTAATAGAAAAATGAGTAGGTATGCCACAGCCTGGAAGAAAATATTTACAAAGCATGTATCTAGCTAGCAAGGTCTATTGTCCAGAATATATAAAGAATTTCTACAACTTAAAAATACAAAAGATTATTCAATTTCTTTAAATAAACAAAAGATTTGAACAGACATTTCAGACAAATGAAAATATGCAAATGACCAATAAGCACATGAAAAAGTGTTCAACATAATTAGTCATAAATGAAATGAAAATTAAAATCATAATATAATATAATTACTTAAATGACTAAAATTCAAAACACTGACAATACAATGTTGGAAAGAATATAGAACAACAAAATTCATATATTGTTGGATGGAATACAAAATGTTAACATCACTTTGGAAAAGTGTGGAACTTTCTTCTAAAACTAAACATACACCCACCCTATGAGCCAGCCGTGTCATTCCTATGTATTTACCCAAGAAAAATGAAAACATATGCCCACAAAAAAGACTTATACAAGAATGTTTATTGCAGCTTTATTCATAATAGCCTAAAACTGGAAAAACCTGAGATGTCCATCAATGGGCGAATGGATGAACAAACTGGCATGTTCATATAATGGCATATTACTAAGCAATTTTTTAAAAATTGCTGATAAACACAACATGGATGAATCTCAAAAATATTGTGCTGAGTGAAAGAGCCTTACACAAAAGAACACTCACACTCATTTACAGAAATTTTAGAACAAGCATAACTAACTTGCAGTGGGGAAAAAAATCAGAACACTGATATTGTTTCTGGGTTGAAGGCAAGGAGTGACCAGGAAGGGCCATAAGGGAGTTTTTCAGCTGTCGTCAATACAAAAGCTCAATATCTTCATAGGATTTGGATTTAAGCAAGTGTGTAAATTTGTCAAAACTCAGAAAAAGCATATTTAGGATTTAGGCACTTCGTTTTATGTAAATTTCACTTTTTAAAAACTGGAAATGAATTTTAAAGTGTCTAGAAGGAAGTGTAGTAAAGTCTGCAGTTTACCTTGAAATGCATTTTTTAAAAATGTCCCAAGGCTTTTTCTGGCCTAACTGGAAGTCATGTAATATGACTTGTGCTGCATTCTATTTATGGTGTCTGTCACAAAGTTTTGCCCAGGCTCAAGGGAAAGAACATAGACTACATGTTTTAACAGGAGTGTCAAAGGAATTTTCAGGCATGTTTTTAAACTACGTCTTGTAATACTTCTGAGCAAAGGCAGAATCTCCAAAGGCAGTATAAAAGAAAATGTAAAAACTATGGATCTAAAAGTTGCTTCAGCGTGGGACAAAGGAAAGAGCATAGACTTTAAAAGTAATAGAGCTTTGTTGCTTCTTAGCTGTGTGGGCTAGTCACAGAATCTCTGTAATTCTCAGTTGCTTCATCCATCCATTCATCCTTCTTCCATTGTTTTTAGTGGACATTTGTAAGGTGGTATTGGTTGTTCAACATCTGAATCCCTTTCTTAATTGGCCAATATGAGTCTAAGTGAAAGGCAAAAAATATCACTCTTTAACTGAAAAGACCTGATGTTCACATATAGACAATAGGCTTCCCAGACAATAGGCTCAGCCAATCAACTACACCCAACTAACTGACAATAGAGAACCTGTTCTGGTAGTGGCTACAACAAGCAGCACCTGGAGCAAGAGTGGCCCTTGTACAAGCTGCAGTATTCTGATGTTCATTTCAGGGGATGAGGGCATCTTCATCACAGTGGTGATTGCAAGCATGATTTGGCCTACAAGTCTTATTTCCCAGCCTCCCTTTTTTCCACATTATTTTCCAAGCCTTGTCTTTTCCTTTTCTTGTAACTATAAACTGCTCAAACCCTTTCAATGAAGTTTTTTTTTAATACAAGGAAGCTTGATGGATGAATATAGGAATGGGTATATTGATAATTATCACAAGCATAGTAAATGTTAATGGTAAAATTTAAGTAATAGGTATATAGATGTTCACTGTAAAATTATTTAAAATTTTCTGTATGTTTGTAAATTTTCATAAGAAAATGTTGGAACCCAGCATCTGCAACCCCAATCATGCAAATAAATCCACAATTACCATTTTTATGTATTTCCTCTAACTTTTTCCTATGGCATAACTCTCTTAAAGTTAATATAGCATTTTTTTCTTATCAGCAACATATTAACCAGTGTGTGCCCACTAAGCACCGTTGCTAGCCTTGTGGAGATCTTAGGAGGGAAGAATGCACACTTCCTAAATCGCCACCATTGCTTTCCTTCCTAAAAGTTAATTGAGTCTCCCTGACACCCTTCCTGTCACACACCACATGAAATCCTATAGGCACTGGCTTTTTTATTGTATGTGAGCATGTGACCACTTCTCACCTCTCCACTACTGATGCCTCCTCAGATAAAGACACTGTCACTTCCCACTGAAATTGTGTTCACTATCATTTACCTATTGTCCTTTAGCTTCAAATTTATTAAATTTCAATGAGTTAGCTCTTCTTCTCTCTCCAGGCACTCTCTGTGAGCTACTCCAAAGGTCTGCCTTGATGATTGGAGGAGACAGGGAAAGCAGTGTTTGTCCCCAGTCTCCAGCATCCCTTTTGGTTCACGTAGTTCAACATACTCTACTCTGATCCAATCCTGCCATTTTTATATGGTGAATTTTTAAAAGAATAATATGTGCCTTCTAGATACTTAGAGGAAGAGCTTTTTTCAGCAGCCACCATGCACAGAGAAGACAACTGAGTAATTGCACAACTGGTCTTCAACAACACAAGCGCTCTCCTGGAATTTGGCTCAGAAGTTAGACATGAGGAGAAGTAGTAAGAAACCCTTAGGGAAACCTGATCATGATAGGTCATTTTCCAGCTGGTTAGGAAATCAATGTTCATTTTTACAAAACTGGATCTGTTTCAATCTTCAGCTACTTGGAAGAAAAAACAGACCACAAACAAGGATTGTGTTTCTTCCTAAATCCTCTAGTTACAGAATTTTCATTTCTCTCCAACAAATGAGTCTCCAAGTTCATCAATTTACAGGGATGTACAAGAACAGAGTGCTCCCATAGTGTACATTGAGGCAATTCTTGTGGTTTGTCACTCTTACATGTTTGAACATCCTCTTTTCATTGAATGAAGATGGAAGAAGTCTCTGGAGAGAGGACTAACCAGGTCCAGATGGGAAATATTAGCTCTCTCAAATATCTGATAACTATCTTTGAGTTCATATAAAGCTGTGAAGTATTATAGAAATTCACATATAAAGCTAAGGGCAAAGTTTTCTAAAACAAGGCATCCCAGATATTGGGGGGGGATCAATCATAAATTATAATCTGATATAATAAATAACCATATTATAGCAATGTGTATAGTTTTGCAATGTGTATAAAGGATAGCAAACTATAAATAAACAGTGAGGAAAGTGCAAACCAGCATAAGGATGTATAAAGAAGTCACTAATGAGGCTAACATAACATTTGTACAATCAATTTCTATCCACTTTCTCCAAACCACACACTTGGCATGCGGTACCTTAAAAATGGCCACAAATTCTTTGTAACTCCTCCTTTCAAAAGAAGCTTAATGGTCACCTTGTGACTTGCTTTGACCAATAGAATACAGTGAGTGTGACATTCTGCAACTTCTGGGATAGACCTCAAGATATCATGGGATTTCTGACTTGCTAGGGACACTTGACTCAACCGACAGCCAGTGCCAGTTGAGCCACCAGATGACTGCAGCCACATAAGTAAACCAGGCAAGAAAAACCACCCAACAAAGTCTGGAACAATTTGCTGATCCACTAAACCATTAACTATTAACATATTTGCTATTTAAGGCACTAAGTTTGGGGAGGATTTGTTGTGTAGCAAAGACTAACAAAATATAGCAGCATTAAGCTTTTCAGCAGCCAATGCAAAAAGGAAAATATAGTCATTTACACAACTCATAGTGCCCATGTAATAAAGCAAAGCAATTGTTGGAGAAAACCCCATTAGGTGTAATTTATGTTTCTCAGGCTAAACTCTACAGTCCAGATGAGTAAACTTATTTACAAATCCTGGTGCCTATTTAATTTTTCATGAGTCTTTGCTTGTCTATATCTCAAACACAGAACAACAACTTGCTGCTTGTTTCTATTACATATCAGATACAAATGGAAACTTAGAGCTGGATGAGGCCCCTAAGACTATCCAGACCAAAATTCAAGAATGCTGGCCCTTCTCCTGTCACACTCTGCATGAAACCCTGTAGGCACTGCCTTCGTTATATATGCGGAGGTGACCACTTCTCACTTCTTCCACTCCCAATGTCTTGGCTAAAACCACTGCCACTTCTAGAACACTCAGGCTATTGCAATAGCCCCTCAACTGACTTTTCTCCTTCCACCCCAGGCGCTCTACAGTCTGCTCACCTAACAGTCACCAAAGTCATTCATTAAAAATTGGAATCTGGTCATTTCTCTGCTCCAAACATTCTAGCAGCCTCTCATGTTACCTAGAGTGAAAACTGAAGTCCTTACAATGGCTCACAAGGCCCTTGGTGATCTCTCTATGTCTCTATGTTAGAGACCCTATGTCTCTAACTTCCCTGCTATTAGTCTTCCCATTCACTCCTCTCAGCTCTTGCTGACCTTCTTGAAACACATGAGGCAGGCTTCTGCCTTAGGGAAGAGGACATGCCCCTTCTGGAACTCTCTTTTCATAGATAGCCACGTTTCCTGTGTTGTTCAAATGTTACCTTGTGAGAAGTTTTTCCTGATGACTTCTATCCTCACACCTTGCCCAACACTTCCTAATCTCCTAATCTTCACTGAGCCTATAGCTATCTTACATCTTGCAGATTTCTGATTGCTATCCCTGCTCTAAAATGTCATGTCTGTGAAGGGAAAGGCCTTATTTGGTTTATGCTCTACTGACATGACCTAAAACAGTACCTAGCACATAGTAAGCAATTAACTGTTTCTTAAATGAATAATTTAATGAAGGTTGAAGACTAAATACAGCACGCCTAGGCAGTAAGAGCTTATCTCTCCAGTTTACCATCTTATATATGCATTACTGAGTATGTATTCATTCTTGATTTTTTTCATTTAGTCAAAAACCTACTTCATTTCCTGTATTAAGAACCTATGGTATACAGACATTATTGAGTCCTGAGGTTCCAGTAGGGAAAAAAAAAATAATAATTCAAGATCCCAATGTTGTAGAACATATATGCTAAAGACAAGGCAGAAAATAAGAAGAGTAAGAAAGAAAATATCAGCAAGTGGCAAGACTACAAGGACAGTAAACTCAGTGATGACCTCACAGGAAAATGACTGAGGCAGGACTCCTGTAGATACCACCAAGGAAGTGAGCATTGAATGACAAAAAAGTAGCCATGCAAAAATATGAGAGAAGAACTTCCAGGCAGCTAGAACAGTGAGTATAAAGGGTTGAAAGTAGAATTGTACTTGAAATGTTCAAGAGAACCAAAGGTTAATGTAGTGAAATGCAGAGAAAAGAGGAGAGATGAGGGTGATGGAGAGAAGAGAGATGGTAGAGCAAGGATCAAATTAGAGACTGGATTTATTAGTGTTAAATCTTATTTTCAATGAAATGGGAAGCCATTACTGGGCTTTAAGAAGGACAAGGAATGATATACAACTTTAACTCAAAGAAAATAAAATAATTCAGCAAATAGTAAATATCTTTGTACCCTACAATTCTCACTATATATGTTTCTTCAATCTCTCTCTCTCTCTCTCTTTTGATTTGGAGTCTCACTCTGTCGCCTAGGCTGGAGTGTGGTGGTACACTCACAGCCACCATAGCCTCAACCTGCTTGGCTCAGGTGATCCTTCCACCTCAGCCTTCCAAGTAGCTGGAGCTTCAGATGTACACAGCTAGTTTTTGTGATTTAGTGTAGAGATCAGGCCTCACCATATTGCCCAGGCTGCTCTGAACCCCTGGGCTCAGGCAATTCTCTCGCCTTGGCAGCCCACCGCACCCAGCCTCCAAACTCTTTTTAAACCAGCAGCAAAATAAACCTCTCCATCAACCTGCTCCCAACCCCAAAGGTCCAAGGATGTTTCAAAAATACCAAAGAAATTCAAAAATTTTCCCTGGGGGAAATGCTGAGTGGAACAAATGAATCTCTGAAACTCTGCCTGAAAACCAAATACTCTCTGAACACGTGTCCCAAGCACAGATCCAGCACTGCACCAAACAGCACTTAAACTCAAGCAGACGGATTAATAACCCAAACAACCCCCCACTGAAAGCATGCTGCTGAGAATGTCAGTGGAAATGTATAGAAAACCACAGCAAGAGCCCTCCAGCCAAAAAGACAGAAGTCTAAAAATAAAACTGTACCTATCAAAATGAAGGATGAGAAACAGATTTTAAAAATTAATGAGAAACAGATGACAAAGTTATTTTCCATTGTGGTATTGCCTTTATTTATTTGTTTGCTTTTTTGTTTGTTTATTTATATTTTTGAAGTTTTGAGTTTTCATGTTCCAAAAAAACTTTTACATGGGGGGTTCTAAACACTTCTCTGTACATTCTGCCTCTGCAAACGAGAGTAGAAATCATTTATGAAACTCTGAGAGAAGCACTTGGATTACCTGTTATAGAAGACTCGGGCCATCTGATTACATTCTGAGTTCATCAATGAAGGATTCTCCCAACGGCACTGGAAGGCTTTTTGGGAAAGGGCCAGAGGGAGGCCCTTCTGCCAAGACTTGATCAGAGATCAGATGTGAAAATGATGGTCCTTAAATAAAGTAGCAGAACACCTGCCAAAGAACCTCTGAATGCTTTCATGGTTTTCTTTCTCCCTCGAATGTTAACCATTAAAAAACTGATGCACAGAGATATTAACTCCTTACCAACCCCAAAGAGAAGAACTGTTAAGACTCAAAATATATATATATGCTCCCCTTTACAAGATCTAGAAGAATATTCTCTCCTGATTGGCAGAGATAAACAAAACTTATTTAATGTGCTTTAGGAGAACAGTTTTTCCTCATCATTTCTAAGTGTGAACATTTTTGAAATAGTTGATTTAAATTTAGAGAAAAAAATGGATCTGTGAGTTTAATGTAGAGAAATTCTGAGTATTCTAGGGGAAAAAAATAAGTTCTAAATGATCTTTATCACTAAGAAAAGAAATTGCTGTCAATGTATCAGTTGGACATGCAGAGAGTTTTTCTAGTTCATATCGGGCCAACCCAGGTAGTATAAGAAAGTGCAAAGACAGTAAACTTCATAATTAGACAATGAAGGTTCTAGGCTCAGCTCTGACATGTACTGTCCCCATGACCTTGGCAATCATGTCACTTCAGTGGCAAAGCAGAGATCTACTCTTTACCTCCCCAAAATTGCTGGGTTCGGGGGGAGGTTAAATGAAGTAGGCATTTACACTTTCTGTCATGGAATTGGGCACAGAGGAGGTGCTGAGCACATGCCCACCTCCAGCCTCCACTTGCCTTAGACGGGTTTTCCTGAATTTAATGCTCTTTCTTGTTCAGGACACTCAAATGACTCATGGTCTTCCTCACTGCTCTCCATAAGGGGCAAGTCTGGGTCACAAGATATGGAACAGATTCTTTTGGTGTATCCTCCAACTACCTTTAGTGTTATACATCAGAATGAATTGATTCCATGAGTTGATTGGTTTTTTTCCTATACCTCAGTCATCAGGTTGGTGAGATCACTTAATCTCACCAACGCAGAAATGCCAGCTCCCTTATATGATCATACCAGCCCCTCCTTCCATAAGCTCTTCAGAAAAGGGAAAACTCTTAGGGACACACCTAAACTATACCCCCATCAAAAGAAAGTGAAGTATGAGTCTTGGGAGCCACGGGGTGCTGCCCTGATTGAGAGTGGGATTGGGCTTCTTTCTTCAAAAGTTCATTTGGGGTAACTTTTCAGAATTGTGAATTATTTTTCCTCTTGGAAAAAAAAAGAGCACATGCAATAGATTCCAAAGTGTAACACTTGAACAGCATAATTGGGTTGGCAAGTAGGGTGCAACGGAGCAAAGTCAGCCAGCAAAGAGAGTCCTTCATATTCACATCTGAGCTGTAGTCAGAAAACATACTTGGTTAAAAACAAAAGCAAAAAGAGTAGGGGAGAACTTTCCTAAATGAGATTAACTTTTAAAGGCACATCCTATGAAAACATTGTGGCTGAATCAATATTGAGAACTATGATAATGTGTTCTCTGAGGAGTAAGAAAAATATTGACCACGGGGCACCAGCAAAACCATGGACGATGACGTGAGATTTTAAGAGTTAGCGTTTCCAAGCATTTCTTGCATTGTCTAAGGTAATCTGCAAGTTGGCCCTGCCTGGGAGATGCTTGTATCCCGATCTGCATATCACATTTTTTGTGGATCCTTTGTGGTGTATGCAAACCAGGAGACCACCATGCAGATCCAAAATCCCCATTTTTGGTAGCATTAGTCACCATTCAACTTTTATCAGGCTGTATTTGTAAGTGGGCCCAGAGGAAGTTAGGGCAGCTCAAGGAATTTTAGGGGCAATTATTTGTTCCTGGGAAAGTTTAATTTGCTGATTAACTGGGACTGGAACAATGCCACCTACAACAGATGCTTTAGCAAAGAGGGACAGTAAACAAATGATTGCTTGAATGTGTGGTGTCTACAGAGAATCTGAATAAGAATTGCCGGTGTTTAATGACCTAATACTGGCGAGGTTAGCCAATAACCCAGTTTGGAAAAAATCAAATGCCAATTCCTTGGTGCAAATGAAGCATAATTAAGACTCAGCACAGTGAGGTCTACACATGTTAATTGTCCTAGGGTTGGCATTAATATGTCGAATAAATGTTCATAGATTTTTTTTTAACCTATACTTTTAAAGAGTATAGATAATTGGTGTTATCCAATAATCTAATTTCACATCTTTCCCCATGATGTCTGTCTGAAGAGGTCAATAAGACCCTAAAGATGGTGCCAATTGAGGCCCTTTGCTGCAGTGAGTTTGGTAGGGCCACAGTAGATCAGACGGATTAGAGGACTTCCCAAAGACACAGTCCTGCCAGAGCAGGCATTTGCACTGTTGCTTACCCTCAAGACCATGGATCACAAAAATGCAAGTTGGGGTAAGCCTGGGTCCCTGGTACCAACAAGAAGAATTCATAAACATATGAAGAGTTGTCGATGTCATCCACAGGAAGTGAATCATTCCCTAAACTAGCCAACAGCTTGGAAGTCAGTGGGCCAGTTTCACCAAAGTAGCCAAAAGAGTAGGCGTTGCAATGCTTGTCCATCACCACAGACAAGCAGGGGGTGTATGTATGTTATGAAGTCATAGAGTCCACCAAGTATGTCATTGCTAAGGATTAGAATAGATCAGCCTGGAAATATGTATGTGGGTGTGTTGTGGGCCCACGAGTAACCATCTCCACTTCAAGCATATGCATGAGCACACACAAACACACACACACACACACACACACACACATGCACACAGCTGTATGGCCGTATGCTAAAACAGCTTGGTGAAGAAGAAACTCTACTGAATCAGTAATTGCTAAGTAGGGATTCTCTTTCTGTTTCTCCTGCTACTCTGGCTGTGTGACCCATGCAATGACCATCTGTTGTTGTTTTGTTTTCCTTATATGTATTAAAAAAGCAAAGCATTATATCCAAATTATTGCTATGGTCACTTCTAACTTGAGCTGAGTTTATGAATCCATTTCTTGTCGCAACTCATTTTTTTTTTTTTTTTGTCTTACAATTCTTAACTCAAAAGCTAACAAGTTTTCCTCACCTGGATGGATCTCCTACTGTGTCATTCAGAGTGAATATGGGAGAAAGGATAAGGAAATGTATATATGGTCTATGGGGTTTTTGTTCTCTCTTTCATAAAATGAGACTTCAAAGCCACATCTTTATCAAAAAGCCTTGTGGTCAGATTTTCAGAGGTGAAAACCTTAAAGGAAGCACAAGTATGATCCAGGCCAATGATTCTATCTCTATCATAACTCTCTAGGAAACTTCTCTCCCCTCTTTCCATGGTAAACCATATCCTCTTAGGTCCCTGAGCATGCACTTAAATCTGCTTGCCCCTGTTAGCACAATTCCCCTTCTCAGAAGTGCAGTGTCTTTCCAACTTCCTGAAAGGCTAAACCACCCAGCAGCAATACCCTCCAGAAGCCTTCTTCTTTTCCCATTCTTCTAATCTACCTCTTTCTCCCCAGCTGCCACTACCAACAGACCAAAGTGGGACATGAGAATGTTCCCTTAGCTTTCTTCTGAGGGTAGTTAATAGTGGGAGATTGCACCATATCCAATTGGCTACAGGAGAGAGGGAAAACAAATCTTTTCTTCTCATAGTCGAGTACTCACTCAGTTCTTTCTTTGTGGCCCTCCTGCCACCTCCACTGAATTTCACCCATCTGCATCATTGACTTCTTTCAGTGAAAAATCTAGCAGGTTTCTCTACCCAGATTTCCAAATTCATTTCATCTACAAAGTTACAGTTATGTGTCAAGCCCTTCAAAATTGTTGGGACCCTCAGTAATTTGGGAAGTCTGTCAAAGCAATTTTCTTAGTCTGTTTTCTGTTGCTTATACCAGAATATCTGAAACTGAGTAATTTATAAAGAAAAGTAATTTACTTCTTACAGTTATGGAAGCTAAATTCAAGGTTTAGGGACTATAACTGACAATAGCCTACTTGCTGGTAGGAACTTTCTGTGGAGTCCTGAAGCAACACAGGAATCACATGGCGAGGGGCATGCGTGTGCTAGATCAGGTCTTTCTTCCTCTTCTTATAAAGCCACCAGTTCCCTTCCCACAATAGCCTATTAATCCATGAACCTATCAATCCACAGATGCATTAACTCAATCATGAAGGCAATGCCTCCATGATCCAATCACCTCTTAAAGTCTGCACCTCTCAATACCGCAACATTGGGAATTCAACATGAGTTTTGGAGGTGACAACTGTTTAAAATATAGTGACAACTATGGACCTGGGACCAGAGGGTAGGTCAGGTTAGCTGTGGATGGTAACTCATCCCAAAGCCTGTGGCTGCCTCTCCTAATGGCTTCCTTGGCTCACCTTGCTGGGGAGACCCAGGACTTCAAATAGGCTTAAATATGTCTGCCATACACTATCTGAAGAGTCCACAGAGACGCCAACTTGAATAAAGTGTGTGGATTTTTACAGTAATTAGAAGTAAAATATTGTAATGTTTCTATTCAGCTTCTCATGGAGAAAGGAGGCGGTGAGGCATGAGACCAAAGGTATTCTGTGGTTGGACCTTGATCCTAGCACAAATGCTGGTGACTGAAGCTGTCACTTGACTCCACTACATTTCCCTCCCTCGGGGACTTATCTGGCCTTTCTGGTGGCAAGTACTTGATTTGGAATCTAGGGTACAGCATGCAGCTTCCCACACAGGCTGAAGTTGTATAAAGTCACGTGTTGACTTGGCAACTGTTTTCTACATTCTTGGTCAGAGCAGCAGATGTCCCTGTCTGCTGCAACAGAACTTTTTTTTCTTTTATTTTATTTTCTTTTAAGTACAATTAAAGGATGCATTCAGGTGAAACACAATATTAGATCTTTATAACACTAACATTGTTTTTGTTCTCTCTTTCAAAAAATGAGACTTCAAAGCCACATTATGTCATATTGTGGATGAAAAGGAGCTGTGTTCAAAAAGGGAATTTCATTATTAACATTACCATGGTTAACTCAAGTGCCAAGATTAACAAACCAGCCTAACCCTCTGGCAATTCACTGTCATTTAATACATGTTTAGAGCCCACCCTGTGTGAAGAAACGGGGAGAACACACACGTGGCCCCTTCACCCTGGACTTTACAGCACAAAAAGGCAAGGCCCACATCTGGCATGTCTTTTCCATAAGAATATAAAAATGCCACACAAGCATGGACTAATCATTCTAGGATCCTATAAACCTTTATGTTTGATAGGTGTAAGCTCTCTCTGTCACTAGTCCACATTGAAACGCTTTATGGAGAATTGGAGAGAAATAATAGTATTCTTTCTGTTCCACTGACGTTCAATTTAATGCTACTTCCCCAAAGCTTATTTCATAACAGGCACTCTGCTAGGCACAGAAATAGAAAGCTGAGGAATTTATGGATGAAGCTCTCAAAATGCTTGAACTAAAAGGAAAGATATGGAACAAGAGCAGAGGTGGTACAGGTAAGTCTGCAGTGGGAGGTTCATGAGCCAGGTCCTAAAGGGAGCTAGTTACTGAGGAGTTCTGACACTGTAGATAAGGAGGATGTTGTACGCAAAAATACAGGAGGAGCAAGACTTTGGCATTGAACTCTGCCAGGCACAGCAGAGTTTTCCATCTTGGTGAGCCAAGAAGGTAAACGGTCAAGACTGTCATTCAGAAAGATAAGGTTGATGACTGGATGGAGGGGAGCTTGGAAGGGCTTAGACCAGAAGCAGGAGACCAGGGATCAAAGCCAGGTTCAGTGGCTCACGCTTGTCATCCTAGCACATTGGGAAACCAAGGTAAGAAGATTGCTTGAGTCTAGGACTTCAAGACCAGCCTCGGCAATGCAGCATAACTTCATCTCTACAAAAAAAAAAAAAAAAAAAAACTAGCCTAGTATGGTGGCATGTGTCTGTAGCCTCAGTAACTCAGGAGACTGAGAAGGGAGGATCTCCCAAACCCAGGAGGTCAAGGCTGTGGTGAGCCGTGATCGAGCCACTGCACCCTAGCCTGGGTAAAAGAGGGAGATTCTGACTCAAAAAAAAAAAAAAAAAAAAGGCTGCTGGAATGGTCCAAAAAGAGATGGGGAAGGCTCTCAGGCAACAGGTACCTAGGTCTTTGGAAGAGCTACCCAAGCAGATCTTCAAACTCCTTACGTTCTCGTTCCTCAAACGGATCAGCACCTGCTGCAGTGGCTGGACTGCTTCACCCTTCACAGTCACCTTTTTCCCACTTTATGAAAGAGAGGCACACCTCTCATCCACCAAGAGCCTTACTAGGGTGTAACGTCCCACGGTGAAAAAACTTGAGGAGAAGAAGAAGCAAGCAAACGTACAATTCAAGATATAAACACCCATCTGATCAAGAGATACATTTCTAAAAGATGTTTGCTTTTTTATGTACTTTTATGCGTCTTTTTATATAATTTATGTTTATTAATTACCAAAATGTGTAATTAAATTATATTTATTTACTTATTTAATTAGTATGCTTTATGCTATTTTGGTTCATTTTGTACTACTATTAATGACAGAAATAATTTTTTTTAATTTTTAATTTTAAAGATGTGGGGTACAATTCAGGGCTAGGTATACAAATGTTCATTATGCAGGTGCCCTTGTTGATGAGGTGTGCTCCCCCACCTCCCCTGGCAGTGTCCCACTACTGCCAATCCTATTCTTATAGTACTATGATAATTGTTCACGGTCAACTTATGAGTGAGAACATGTGATAGTTCTTTGTTTCTATGATATATCACTCAGTATTATAGACTCTAAGTCCATCCAAGTTGCTGTGAAGTTCATAATTTTGTCCTTCTTTATAGCAGCATAATATTCCATCGCATATATGTACCACATTTTTTTAATCCAGTCCTCTTTCAGTGGGCAGCATGGTTAATTCCATGTTTTCGCTATTGTGAATAATGTTGCAACAAACATGCGTGTGCAGGTATCTTTTTCATAGAGTGATTTTAGTTCCTCCAGGTATATTCCCAATAGGGGGATTGCGGGGTTGTATGGAAGGTCAATTTTTAGATCTTTTAGGAATTGCCAAACTGTTTTCCACAGAGGTTGTACTAGTTTACACTCCCACCAACAGTGTAGAAGTGTTCCTTTTTCCCCGCATTCTCTCCAGTATCTGTTGGTTTTTTCTGAATTATTGATGATGGCCATCCTGAGTGGAGTTAGGTGGTATCTTAGTGTGGTTTTAATTTGCATTTCTTTGATGACTAGTGAGGCTGAGCATTCTTTCATGTATCTGTTGACTACTCATATGTCTTCTTTTGAGAAATGTTTATTCACTTCATTTGCCCACTTTGTAATGGGGCTGTTTGTTTTTTTTTCTTTTTGACATGTTTGAGTTCCTTGTAGATCCTTGATGTTAGGCCTTTGTCAGATATACAGTTATCAAATATTTTTTTCCCAGTCTGTGGGCTATCTCACTGCTCTCTTGATGGTTTCTTTGGCTCTGAAGAAGCTTGTCAATTTGATGAGGCCCCATTTGTCTGTCCTATCTCTTATGTCATGGGCACTTGGGGTTTTGATCAAGAATTGGTTGCTAGTTCCAATTTCCATAAGGGTGATCCTGCATTTTCTAAGGTTCTTATAGTTTGAGGTTTTAAATTTAGGTCTTTGCTCCATTTAGAGTTGATTTTTGTGTATGGGGATATGTAGCGGTCTTGTTTTGATCTTCTGCATGTGGTCAGCCAGTTTTGGCAGCACCATTTACTGAATAGGTTCTCCTTTCCCCAGTGGTTGGTGGTGGAAGCTTTGTCAAAAATGAGTTGCTTGAGAAATAGATGTTTTGTCTTTGTAATCTCCATCCTGTTCCATTGGTCTATCTGCCTGTTCTTGTACCAATAGCAGGCTGTTTTGATTATTGTAGCTTTAAAATAAAGTTGAAAGTCTGGGAGTGTGATTACCTCCCACTATGCTGTTGTTGTTTTTTTCCTCCTGAGGATTGTTTTGGCTATTTGTGGTCATTTATGTTTCCATATGAATTCCTGTATTGTTGTTTCCAGGTCTGAGAAGAATGCTGCTGGTAATTTAATGGATATTGCATTCAATCTGTAGATTGTTTTGGGTAGAATGGACATCTTAACAATGTGATTCTTCAAATCCATGAACATGGAATATTTTTCCATTTGCTCGTGTTGTCTTTGATTTCTTTGAGAAATGTTTTGTAGTTTTTGTTATAAAGGTCTTTCATGTCTCTGGTTAGGAAGATGCCAAGGTATTTCATTTTTGTGTGGCTATAGTGAATGGGACTGTGCTTTTTATTTGGGTTTCTGTTTGTTTATTGTTGGTGTATAGGAATGCAACTGTCTATTACACATTTATTTTATACCCTGAGACTTCTCCAACATCTTTTATCAGTGCAAGGAGGTTTCTGATGGATTCTCCTGGGTTTTCAAGATATAGAATCATGTCGTCTGCAAAGAAGGATAACTTGACTTCCTCTTTTCCTATTTGGATACCCTGATCTCCTTCTCTTGTCTGATTGCTCTAGCTAGGACTTCCAAAACTATATTGAACAGGATGGGTGAGAATGGCATCCTTGTCTTGTTCTGGTTTCCAGGGGAAATGGTTCCAATTTCAAATGACAGAAATAAGGTTCACAGCATTTTAAAATACATATAGACTTATGGTCATGTGAAAAATCTTTAATTGTTTGACATTTGCATTTGCACATTCTTGTGAAATAGAAGTATAGTGATCAATAAGAGATTTTCAAGTATAGACCGAAACTTCATACTTGACAACATTAAATGTGGTGAGGAATGTAAAACCATAGAACCAGGTAAAATGATACAGCAAACAGCTTGGGTTTTTTAAAAGTTAAATGTGTACTGCCACATAACTCAGTAATCTTAGGGGGAGGTAAAATGTAAATGTGTGAATTTAAAGAGAAAAAGAAATTATATAAAAATTTTTAGTTATTAGATATTTAGTGTATATGTATACATATATTTTTTTTAAAGTTACATACAGTAAAATTCCCTTTCTGTGATTTACAGTTCTATAGGTTTTGGCAATTGTATCCACCACCACAATCAAGATGCAGAAAAGCTTCAAGCCCCCCTCCCCCAAATCATTCAATCGTTCCCCCCCAACAGCAGTCACTGGCTATCACTGATATATTCTGTGTGCTTATCATGTTATTTTTTCCAAATTATCATTTAAATAGAATCATACAGTCTTTAGAATCTGGTTTTAACCATTTCATTATGCTTATCAGCAATCCATTCCTTTTTACTGGTGAGAAATATTCCATTGTCTGGGTGTATCAGTTTGTTTACTTATCCATCAGTTGAAGGACATTTGAGTTGTTTCCAATTCTGAGCCATCATGAATAAACCTGCCATAAATATTTGCATATAGATCTTTGTGCGAACATATGTTGTCATTTCTCTTGGGTAAATACTCAGGAGTAGGATTGCTGAGTTATGTGGCAAGTAGATGTTTAACTTTAAAAGAAACCCAAACTGTTTGTTGTACCATTTTACCTGGCTCTACGGTCTTACATTCCTTACCAGCATTTAGTATTGTCAGATTTTTTTTTAGCCATTCTACTAGCTGTAAAATGGTATCTCACTGTAGTTTTAATTTGCCTTTCCCTAATGACATTGACCATCTTTTATGTGCTTATTTGCCATCCATACATCTTTGGGGGGACATAAGTTCAAATATTTTTGTCAACATTTTGCTGAGTTGCTTGTTTTATTACTACAGAGTTTTGAGAGGTACACGTCCTTCGATATATAATCTACAAATATTTTCTCTCAGTCAATGCTTATCTCTTCATCCTCTTAACAGTGTCTTTTACAGAGCAAAACTTTTTAATTTTGATAAGTCTAACATATATATTCCTATCTTTCATAGATGGTGCTTTTTATGCAACAGCTAAATCACTTTGTCTAGCCCAAGATTGCAAAGATTTTCTCCTAGGAATTTTATAGTTTTTGGTTTTAAACTTAGGTTTGTGATCATTTTGAGTTAATTCTTGTATAAAATATCAGTTTCAAATATTTTCACAGGACATCCAATTGTACCAACACCATTTGTTGAAACATTTATTTTTTAAATGGTTGATGGTGTACAGCAACACTAACATTTAGGTTTTACTGGATCTATTTTAAAAGCCAATAATGAGTAATGAAATGCTTTTCTCTTCAAGCGTGATATTCATAATATGCCAGAAATTACCTACACTGCAAATATTTGAAATAACGATGAAACATTTTAGAGGAAAGTCTGATAATATGTGGGGGTAACATAGTTTTCCATAAGTATTTTAGAGGATATTGAAGCAAAAATAGTCTGCAGACCACTCTCAAGAACTGGCAGAAGAAATAGAAAGAAATAAAAGAATTTACTGAGGAATAGTGCAACTCCTTAGGTTAATACCTTGGCACTAGCAGAGAGGAGGATTAGACAGAAAGAAGTCAAAAATTACTCCTGGGTTTCTAATTTGGGGCCTAGCGTGGCATTACCACCAACTAAGTTCAATAATACAGGAGAAGGAGCAGCTGGGGTGGGAGAAAGAATATAATCTCAGTGTGGGGCTTGTTATATTTGGGGTGACTTTGTATAAAATATTGGAAGAAACAGTCACTATTTTATGAGGTTTAAGTGTTATTCTGTTTGTAATTGGGTAGGGCTTTTTCCTTTCTATTTTTTCTTTTTCTTTGTGTGTGTGTGTGTGTGTGTGTGTGTGTGTGTGTGTGTGTGTGTGCATGCATGCGTGAACACACACACTGAAGGGTTGCTTTATGTTGGATTATTTCTCAAATATAATTTAATGTTTGCCTCAGATTAGCAGTATGGAAGTTTCTGTGGTGCAATAGAAAAGCCAAGACTTTTGGACTTTTGGACACATACAGGCTTGGAGCGTGAATTCTACCTCTGTTACCCACTAGCATTTGGGCCTGGGCAAAATATAGCACTTCTCTAAACCTCAGTTCCTTCACTGGTAAATGGTAATGATAATACTTACACGAAACAGGATGTTAAGTGAGACTTTTCTTCTCTCGGGATTCAACCAGGAACAGAGTGACAAGTCATCCCACACACATTCTAACAAGAAAATCAAGATAGATCCAGATTATTTATTAATTTATACATGCCAAGTGAGTTATGAGGACTGGGAAAGGGACTATAATTATGCTAAAGTATAATTTTCAAAAACATAAAATAAACAAAATGTTTTAAAATAAACATATGTCAAAGATCTTATTCAACTCGGTAATTAGTGAGGAAGCCAGTAATATGCTATGGCTATTTCAAAGAACACATGAGAAAATAGGTATTTATGGGTAATTTAGTAAAGGAACACTAGGATAAAGCTATTCATTCAATATAAAACTAGTTGTAATCCTACACATCCATAAACTGAGACCTTTGTCATTATCTTTTTCACCAGAGAGAAACTATTTGCATCTCTACCAGACAAAATTCTACATGCTAACCAGTTAATGGAAAGTCAAAGTTGCAAACTCAGCACTATGCTGAAAGAACATCCTGTAACCTCTGTTTCCCATGTCAAAGTTTCAGATACTTTTTCTGACATGGAGGAAAAGAAAAGCAAACCAGTTTTAGAGAAGCCAAGGGTGTTTTCTTTGGTTAAAAGTACAGCTAAAAGTGCACTCAGATATGCAAAAAATAATTTTATTTTTCTTTAACTTTTTCTAAATCTTGAAGCACCATTCTGTGAGCTGTAAAACATTCTATCCAGTCACTTTAGGTCAAGTTGGCCACTGTTATAATTCTTTTTTAAGTTTTAGGCTTAAATGTGGTCGAATACAGGATTGCACACATACAAGGGAATTTTTTTATGCAAAATTGTGGATTTATTCTTACATGCTTAAACTTCAATCGCCTTCAAAGTACTGTTTGACGCAATACCCCTACTGAGACACTTTTGCCACTGCTCAAAACAGTTTTTGAACTCATCAATTTTGATGCCTTTTAGGGCTTTTTCTATTTTTTGTTTCACTTTTTCCACATTGGCAAAATGCTTCCCTTTGAGGACTTTTTTCCTTGGGGAAACTGAAAAAAAGAAAGAAAGAAAAAAAAGTTGCTTAGGGCGAGATTGAGTGAATATGGAGGGTGGGGTATAGGGATTATGATGTTTTTTGGTCAAAAGCTGCTGAACACTCAGCGCAGTGTGCTCACAAATTACCCATCATGAAATGGACAAACGTGTTGAAAGACTCTCCAAAAAAGAAAATTCACTAAGTCAAACACAACTTATCACAACAACTAGCTGGTATACTGGTGCCGATGGGTTCCTAGAACACTTACCTAGCAGGGGCAGCCTGTGCTACAAAAGGCCTATACTCCAAAAGATAATTCGGGTTTTGGGGGTCCCCCCTCATACACATACAAGATTACTCATGCAAGCTCACTGCCAACACCCTGAGACTGAGATGGAGAGGAACTTGAGCGTGTACCCAAGGCTGGCACACATGGAGGGTGCTGTCCATGTCTCTGTCATGAGCTGTCCAGGTGATTCCCACATCACCTGTAGTCCTCCTGTCATTACCCTTGGCTGCCACCATTCCTGCTAATACTTCACATGGCCACATGAGCATCTCCTTCATGGCCAAGGACTCTTGGCCTCCATTTTTCAGATCATGCAGTTACTCTGTGTCCTGCCTACTTGCCATCCATGGCCTCTAGGGGTTGTAGATGTTTTCTGCTTCCTCCTTCACCCTAATCAAAGGGCCACCAACATTTCGAGGTGTTCTCTCACTGTACTTTGCAGGATGGGGCTGGGCCTGCTGGAGACCCCATGAACTTGTCTAGGCCTATTCGCCTTACAGAGTACATACTAGGCATGGACTTTCCTTTCAAGACTGTACTCTGGAAATAAGTCACAGGAACATTTGACTCTGGGACCACAAAACCCACTGGGGATATTATTATACCTTCTCCAGATCTGGCCCAGGAGATGTAAGGACAGACTTGGAGTTCCTTCTCCCCATCAATCTGGTACCACCACATACTCACTTAATTTTAACTTCCTTATTTTCTTTCTCTCTTAGCAAATCCCGATCCCTAAAATCCCAGCCTGGGGCACCTTTATCTAATGGGGATAGAGGATGGGATGGTCACTAGTTGTGACTGATTGCCTAAATCTCCTAAAATACCTGACCCAAGTCTTTGAAATTGAACGTTAGACTTTGTTGTCTTTGTTCCCAGCTCTTTCTTGACACCCCTCTTTAGCCTGAGGGACAAAGCCAGGCTGTGGCCTCTGCCCAGCTGGCAAGGACATGGCAGTGGAAGGAGGTGGAGAATGTCAGTGAATACTTCACATGTCCTCCTGCTGCATTAGTTTTATATGACGTACACTCTAGGTGTGACCTGCAATATTCCAGTTTTCAGTAAGACCTGACTGGCCCACAGTCTAATTGCAACTGGCCGGGAATCATCTTCCAGTCATGGGTTTGTGGGCACAAGCTCATCTGAGCGCATTAAAGCTGGCTCGGAGGCAATGGGCACTGGCCACAAACCCCTGGCCTGAGGCGAGTTGCTTGGCTCCCACCGGGAGTCTCAGAAACCCAGGCCTTCCTGCACAGCAGGGGAGTAAGAACAGGCAGTGAGAGGTGGGGAGGTCGATCTGCCTGTGTGCTGTCCACATCAGGGCAGAAACCCTGCCAGGATCAACAGCGTGGCTCCCGGCAAAGCCCCGGCCTGGTGCCCTCAACGCTGTGGTCACCAAGGGCCTGTGTTTTCTCTGAGATGTGGGTTTCGAAAATGACCTCCTGAGGTCTGGCACACAACTGAGTTCTTAGAGGAAAGAGGACAGGGAGGCGATGCTCTCTCCAAGGGGGTTATGGAAACATAGCAGGCTGTTCCTCTGTGGGGATGATGCTACAAAAACATCAGCACACACTCAGCATCCGCCTCAGGAAGACGACTCTACGGCCAATGGCATGACCTCCAACCACGGAAATGTATGCCCTGAAAGGCCCTGAGGAACGTCTCATCCAGACCTTTCATTCCACAGAGCGGGAATTTAAAGCAGAAAGAACACTGCCAAATGATCAGCCACAGTGATGCTTCCCTTTCTTTTGTGTGTTTGTTTTCTGCTGAGCTGTAAAAGACACTACAGGCAAGGTTTGTCATATTTTAGAAAATCAGTAGATCACTGACCTCCACAATTTACTGGTTTCTGGTCTGCAGCCTAGATGGCCTCATACAGCCAACATCAAAAAAGAGCTGGGCCCATGAAGTAGGTTAGGCACAAGTCAGGGAGACAATCACCCCTGGTCAAGTGCTTGATTTGAAGTGCTTGGTACCCCGCTGATAACCTTCATCTGGGCCACGACACTTGGAGAGGCCTGATAAAATGTTGTGTCCCAATAGCGGGTTTTGTAGTGGACCATGACAAAACAGTCTCCTAGGCAAGTTCTGCACATGAACCACACGTAGGAGTAGAGGAAGAATGTGATGGAGGAGAGATGCTGAGCCCTAAGAGGGAAGAGACAATGGCCACCAGATTATGAGTAGAAACAAGACCAGAGTACCTTAGGTCCAGCCAAGTGTCTGAGGCCAGGAGGCCACACTGTGTGGCTGCCCAGGCAGTTCTTGACTTTCTTCCCTCCATAGGTAACAGGGATCAGCTCCCCCCACACACGCACACATACAGAATGTCTCTGTCCCTCACAACATGAAATGGAGAGTGGTTGCAACTCATCTTTCCAATAACCAAAATGTTAACTTTGTGATACCGGGGTTTTATTTTATTTTAGTGATGATCATTCTAAAAATGTACACACCTTTCCAACTCCTAAAATGTTGGGCCAGCAGTTCAGGGGCGATGCTCTCCAGGTCACTTGGGTCATCTCTGAAACTATGTGCCGCCATGACCTTCCTCAACCTTCCATCTCTGCTGAGAGATGGTCTTTAACTTTTTTCCCTACCTTCTTCCTTGTTTTTCTACTTCCTTTAGTGACCTCCTTTTCTACAGAGAAAGCTGGACTTTTATAGATACTTTTGAGCAAGAGAAAGAGAGGTTCTTTCTCTTGGTGCATTTTGGTCCACGCAGAGAGGACCATCAGCCAGGCCATATGTGTTATGTGCACTGCTCTGGCCATACTTTGCTGCCTGCTTCTCCGTGGAGTGGGAAGTCTGCAGGGTCAAGGGAATGTGTAAATCCAGAGCCCTCACCTCACTCCCCCACCCCCATCTCAAATATGATTCCCACAGTTCCTTTCTTTAATGACTCTGCAGCCAGCTGCTAGGACCCATGCCAGCTTCTTCCCTGGGCAAATCACAATGCTGGTATGTGTAACCCAAGGCCCAAAGGGGTGGGTGACGAGAGGCAGTTGTTTGTGAAGACAATGGACAGAGCAGACATGTGGACTGGGCGTCCACACACATGCACGTAAATCTTCCTAGGCCATCAGGAGTCAGCTTTTCCTGCATGTTCGTGTTCTAGAACCTTGAGGAATCTGAGAATATATATTCCTTTCAGACCATTAGCAATGTATATATATCAACCTAAAAGGATAGAACATATTTTTTCAACAGTTTTTAACTTGATTTGTAACTTTAAAATAAGAAAATACTGTACAGGGCTTCCATTTGTAACTCTGGCCCCAGACCTTGTAAACATGAGGGGTAGGCCTGAACTCATATGTCAGGTTTGGGTTGTATTCACCTAGATTTGTCCTCCTTTACCCCATAAAGACTCAGGAACCATCCTGAAATAGAGGAAATGTGGAGTGGTTTGGTTGGCCAGGACTTGAGATTAAAAGGCATAAGCCTACCAGGTGCAGTGGCTCACACCTATAATCCCAGCACTTTGGGGGGCAGAGGCAAGAGGATTGCCTGAACCCAGGGATTTGAGAACAGCCTGGGCAACTTGGCAAGCCATGTCTCTACAATAAAATAAAAAAAAGTAGCCAGGTGTGGTAGCACGTGCCTGTGGTTCCGGTTACTTGGAAGGCTGAGGCAGAAGGATCGCCTGAGCCCAGCAGCTGGTAGAGGCTGCCAGTGGCCGTGAGCATATCCCTGCACTCCAACCTGGGTGACAGAGTGAGACTCCAACTCAAAAACAAAAATAAAATCATAAGCAAATTTTAACTGGGAGCTAGATTTGCAGATTTTCTCTGCCTCTCCAATTTATCACACCTAAGTTCTCAAAGTCAAGATATTTGCAGACTTTTCTATGTCTACGCTCCATCAAACCTAAACTCAAAGTCAAGATATTAAAAAAAAAACTTTTAAAGGATTTCTTTATACTTTGATCATTGAGCTTATCTGAAGTATAACTAAGTTCACAAGTACATACTCAGAGAAATCTTTCCTATACCATTGACAATTCAAAAGAATTTGATTGACTTTATGGCATTTCCCTTCATCTCACAAAGGAGGTGCGAGTAGTCTTTACTGCAGAGACTCTGAATGTGTTTCCTTGTACTGGCTGTGAATTGATTCACTTTAACCCTTGACCTCCTAGGAGAAGGAAAGCCTGCTAGTTTCTAATACTATACATGATATGGCCTTACAATAAATAGCAAGTTATCAATAGAAAAAGTGATTGTCTGGTGTCACCATGGGAAAAGTGTTTCTGTGACATGAACTTACCCTTAAGGATAAAATGGCTAAGAAAAACTGTTAATGATTTATGAGATGGAAGTTTGTGAAAACTAGTTTGTATGCCATGATGCTCTTTTGAATTTGCAATAACATCATTAAAAGACAGGCAGAGAGACATTTGCAATGTATATGCCATATTTTAAAATCATATGTAGAAAGAATTTCAATAGATATATGCACACAAATGCATATGTATATATTTGATCAGATTATTTTGGGTAGATACAGAAGGCACTAAAAAAAAAAGGAAAGCATTTCCTCTGACTCCTGAAGACTTCCTTCTCTCCCATTTCTGAAAATTTCTGTATCTCATGTCTAGATTTTGAAAGTTCGTTCTGAAAACAGTGAATTTGCCTTTATCCTGACCTGCTTTAGAAACGTGCAAAAATTTCTTTTTATAGTTTGGAGGAACCAGTAAAAAGTCAATCAGGCTTGACATGGAATCCTAGCCAAACCACTAGCTAACTGTAAAACCTCAGGAAAAATACTTGAACTTTCTGAAAGTCGGTGACCTCATCTGTAAAATGGGGCTGATGATATCTGTCTCGTAGGTTTTACTAAGAAAGAGATAGTAGCAGACATGGAAAGTTCTTGGCACAGTGCCTGACTCATACTCAATAATCTGTCTATAACATTATTGTCATTGCTGTTTTGGTTATTAGTTCCTGAATGTGCTGTTGATGACGTGTATCTAAACCACGATTTGTCTGCAGTTTCTTTCAAACAAATAACATGAGTACTTTTTAAAAAACTGGTAATTTGATAGATGTTTGTCAGCTCCTGCCTGCCTCCTCTGATGAGTATATTATTCAAGGTCAGAGCAAATGGCCTTGAGTTAGCATCAAGGCCCTCCCCACACCTACTACGCTGGTCAAACAGCCTCAGCATTTACAGAAAGGTACAGGAGCAACAGCTCATGAAAAGTTGAGGGAAATTCTTTAGTTTCTGCTAGAATACAATAAGCACATTTCTAACCCAACTGAACAAACATTGTAACCCCAGATTTTTTTAACGTGCTTGCTTTGGTCCACCACTTTCAAACAGCTGTTTCCTCAAAAGCAAAGGCAACATCGCCCTCTACTGTTGCCATTTCACAATTGCTGAAAAGAAAACTGCTTGCTCGGGAAGTAGGGAAACTGGGCCAGCTTTTCTTTGATATCCTATAAAACTAATAATTTTGTTTCTGTTTCAGCTTCCAGAATGAGCCTTGTTTCACAGAGACTCACTGTTTGAAAACATCTAGTTGGGGACTGTAGGTGGCTTGAGATTAAATGTGGGCCCTGGGAGCATTTAGTCAAATTTCTTCTCTCAAATTCTGTACTGTGTATATACATCTTCAAACTTTTTTGAAGTTGAACTCTCTTTAGTTGCACTAAAAAATGAAATTGGTGGGTGGCAATCTGTGTGTGGTGTAGTATCTCCACTCTGCAAATTGGACAGACAGGGGGTGCATGGAAGTGGAGGAAAAGTGAGAACTACTGACTGGCCAATCTTTGTGGTTATTGCTCAAAGGGGTTATGCTTGACACACGCTCGTAAGAGCCTTTCAGAGTGAAGGTTCTCTACATCAGCCCCACTGTGCCCCACCACCAAATCTTAAACTTGTCCCCCCACACAGACCGTTGACAGCCGTATCTTCTCCTGAATGTAATTTTTCCCCTGCCTCTATCGTGATTTATTACTGACTACTGACACATGGCAGCCCAGAGCTTTTTATTAACTGTAAAGTGGTTTTGGAAGCAGTTTGTATGAAAGGCACTTTACAAAAGCAAGCTCTACGTACTGCACCAAGTTGGAGAAGAGGTACGTTTTGTACATCATTTTTGTGTACATACTTGTCTGGCTTTTTATTTTTCCATCGCCTCACTCGGCCCAGGAAAACATCTTTCATCTCCGTATGGCTCTCTTCCACACTTCAGTGTTAGTTCAGTCTCTGGTGGACTGTTCTGGCCTCTGGGTGTGTTCCTCAGATGCTAAGCAAAACTGTGAGCCTCCTGTGTAATCATCTAGGAGGTGACAGTTCATTTTGCACAGACAATAAAATAATATAAAGTGCCTTTACGTCATAGCAGAATAAACTGCCTGCCCCCTCACAAAGAACAAAGCCCCCTTTTCACATCCCAGACAGGAAGCAAAGTGACTTAGAATAAGTGAGATTTTTCACATCTTTGCAAGTGTGTCTGTCTCCCCCACAGGACCAATTGCCAGCCCTTAGATTCCAGCTCCTTTCGGGATCATTTCCCTCCTGGAATCAGAATCAAGGTGGCCATGGCCCATGGTCAGGCCACAGAACACGCTTGGGAGAGGCCGCTTGGTTTACTTTAGCACAGGGGACTTTCCAAAACCAAAGCTATTAGGGAAAGTAGAAAGGAGAATGTTTGGAAAAATGCTGTTAACACCTGATCCACACGTTCCCTCCTCCCCTCGTGCTGCACATAATCACTCACAGGCGCCAAGGTGTGTAAGCACACCTCAACTTGCAACCTGGATGAGCAGAGACACAAAGCCATGGAAGGCTCCCCTCAGAACCTGTTTCTTGTTCAACCGTAATTCCACATTTAAATTCCGTGGAAAAGAAAAACCAGTAACCCCACCAGTATTTCCTTCTTTGTGTGCTTTCTTGCCATATTCTGCTCACTCTTTCCTTTACCCTGGTAAAATCTACTATGACATCGCACTTGTCTATTACTCCTGGTAGGTCTGTCGATTCTTCTTATATATTTTGAGACTGTGTTATTAAATGCATGTAAATTTTATTTATGTGTTTATTTATTTGTAGGAGAGGTAATTTATTTTCCAGTTTTATTTGTGAATAGTTGACAAAATTGTACAAATGTAAGGTGTGCAATGTAAAGGTCTGATATATGTATATATTATGAAATGATTACTACAATTGAGTTAGCTAACACCTAGTTATCTAGTCGCTTCACCTAGTTAGCATTTTTTTTGTGTGTGGTGAGAACATTTAAGAGCTACTCTTTTAGCAAAATTCAAGCATACAATGCAGGATTGTTAGCTACATTTCAGTCACTATGCTGTGCATTTGATCCCCAGAAGTTACTCATCTTACAACTGAAGGCTTATACTCTTTGATCAATATCTCCCTGTTTTCCCCAACCCAAGGCCTTGGTAACCACTTCTCTACTTTTTTAGATTCCACATATAACTATTTTTTAAATGCAACTTTTTTTTAGATTCCACATATCACTGAGCTCATACAGTATTTGACTTTTTCTGTATGACTTAATTTACTTAGGCTAATGCCCTCAGATTCATTCATCTTGTCTAAAATGGCAGGATTTCTTTTTATGGTTGAATATTCCATTGTATATACATCACCATAATTTATTTCTCCATTCATCCAGCAATGGACACTTAGGTGGTTGTTTGTTTTCATATGTTGGCTATTGTGAATAATCCTGAATGAACATGGCAGATATACTTTGGCATACTGATTTCATATCCTCTCTATATATACAGATATACAGATGTACACATATGCTATTAAAATACATGAAAACCTTGTTATTGTATTTCCCTTGTAAATTCAACCTTTTATCACTTAAAAACAACCTACTTTTTTATTTTTATTTTTTAGGTGCCAATTTTTAAATAGTTTTATTTAAGTCATGGCATTTTCCACTTACAATGCAGTGATTGTAAAGTGCAATGCTATTTCCTTCCCCTGGGCACATGTTCCATATTCAAGTATTGAGAATGCCCAGTAATTTAGTACAGCAGCTCAACTCTAAAACGGCCACAGAATTTGCTACTAGTTTTGGTCCTTCAATGTTTTGTTTTAACTGTGTGGAACAATGCTACATCTATACTTGGACTGCCTTTGTCAACCTCTTCAGTGGTGGACCCTGAGGAAGTGCCACCAGAGGAAGGAGCTCCATCACTGGGAATTCCCCGGGGATTCCTGGCATGCCTCTTGCACTCTGGTACAGCCTGGTAATGATGGGGTTGCAGACTTTCTCTGGCTCTTTCTGCTGGTGTTCAGATTCTTCCTTCTCTGCAGTCTGATCCCTATCAAGTCAGCTGATAATTTCATTACACTTGTTAAGAATCTTTTGTTTGCCCTCATCATTATCTTGCCTTGCAGTTTTACATCTTCAACTATTGCTTTCATGTTGAACGCATAGAATTCAAGTGAACTCTTGGATGACAACTTGTCCCCTTGTTTCTCATCTTCAGTTTTGTACTTCTCAGCTTCCTGTACCATATGTTCAGTATCTTCCTTGCTCAAATGACCCTTGTCATTAGTGATAATAATCTTATTCTCTTTTCCTGTACTCTTATCCACAGCAGAGATGTTGAGGATGCCATTGGCATCAAAATCACGAGTGACTTCAAGTTGAAAAACACTATGGGGTGCAGGAAGTATGCCTATGAGTTCAAACTTGCCAAGCAGGTTGTTATCCTTGGTCATGGCACGCTCACCTTCATAAACCTGAACGAGCACACCAAGTTGGTTGTCAGAATAGGTAGTAAAGGTCTGTGTCTGTTTGGTAGGAATGGTAGTTTTGCACTTAATGAGGACAGTCGTGACTCTGTCAGTAGTTTCAATACCAAAGGAAAGAGGAGTGACAGCCAACGGCAGCAAGTCTTACACATTTTCAGATTTGTCTCCAGGTAGGATGGCTGCCTAGATAGTTGCACCACAGACAACAGTCTCATCAGGGTTGATGCTCTTATTCAGTTCTTTTCCATTGAAGAAGTCTTGTAGATGCTTCTGAATCTTGGAACTACAAGTAGAACCACCAACTGGGACTATATCATTGATCCATGATTTGTCTAGTTTGGCATCTCAGAGGGTTTTCTCTATGGGGTCCAGGGTGCCATGGAACAGGTCAGCATTAAACTCTTCAAATAGGGCACAGGTAATGGAGAAGTTGAGTCCCTCATGGAGAGAATCGATCTGAATACTGGCCTGAGTACTGAAAGAGAATACACTTAGCGCATTCACAAACAGTGTGGGGCACCCAACAGCTCTCTTGTTGTCACTGATATCCTTCTTATGCTTATGCCTAAACTCGGGAATGAAATGGCTGACCATTTGGTTGTCAAAGTCTTCTTCACCTAAGTTGGTGTCTCCAGCTGTGGACTTCGATGCCAGAGATTCCATCCTCAGCAGTGAGGACTGACCCATCAGAAGCACCACTTCCTAGGTCAAAGATTAGGACATTTTTTTCAGTTCCAACCTTTTTGTTTAAGCCATAAGCAATTCCAGCAGTAGTTAGTTCATTAATAATTCTAAGTACATTGAGGCTAGCCATAGTACCTGTATCTTTGGTAACCTGACACTGAGAGTCACTAAAGTAAGCCAGCACTGTGACCACAGCATTAGTAGCAGTCTTCCTGAGGTAAGCGTCTGCAATTTCCTTCATCTTTGTTGGAACCATAGATGACACCTCCTCTGGATAGAAGCACTTTGTCTCTCCCTTGTATTCTTCTTGAACTGTAGGCCTGCCTGCATCATTCAGCATCATGAACGGCCGATGTTTCATTTCAGACTGGACAACAGCATCATCAAATCTGCATCCAATCTGACATTTGGCATTGAAAACCATGTTGGCAGGGCTCATTGCAAACTGATTCTTTGCAGCATCGCTGACCAATCATTCAGCGTCAGTAAAGACGACATAACTTGGAGCGGTTTGGTTTCCCTGATCACTGGCAATTATCTCTACTTGTCTGTGCTGGAAAACACCCACACAGGAGTAAGTGGGGCCTAGATCAATACTAACTGCAGGCCCCTTAGACGTGGTTGCTTGCGTGTGGGCCCAAGGCGGGTTGCAAAGAGCATGCAAAAGACCCAGGAATTGCCTTGGCATTCAGTGAGAGCTACCTGTTTTATTATTGAGGAATGTTTTAGGCCTGAAAGTATCTTTAATCTGACATCAATACAACCATGCCAGGCTTCCTTATTGGGTGTACTCTCTTTCATCATTTTAATTTCAACTTTTTATCTTTTATTCTTATTATTTAAATTGACCTCTCGTTAAACAACATATCTGGGTTTTTTACTTATCCAAACTGGCATTCTTTTTCTTTGAGCTGGAAGATATGATTCATATAAGTTTATTATAGTCACAGTTTTGTATTTTCTGTTTTTTCCTGCTATTCTGTTTCTTTTTGTCCATTTTTTTCTTTTTGGAGATTGCTTGAATATTTTTCACATTTTTTATCTTTTAATTTGGAAACTGTCAAAAAATATATATATATATATATATATTTTTAAAGATGGAGTCTCACTCTGTCACCCAGGCTGGAGTGCAGTCGTGTGATCATGGCTCACTTCAGTCTTGAACCCAGGGCTCAAGTGATTTTTCTCCCTCAGTCTTCCAAGTAGTTAGGACTACACGTGTGCGCCACCACACCCAGCTAATTTTATTTTATTTTTTTTAGAAATAGGGTCTCACTGTGTTGTCCAAGCTGTTCTCGAGCTCCTGGGCTCAAGGTGTCTTCTAGCCTCAGCCTCCTAAGTACTTGGGATTACAGGCACAAACCACTGCATTCAGTCATATTTTTCTTCTAGTTTTTTTTTTTTTTAAGTCTGTCTTACTTTTTTAACAATCCACATAAGAAATTATTGCTATCCATGGTCAGCACTTACTAAGATTTACCCATACATTAGTCATTTTCTCTTCTCTTTATTTATATCAAAGTTGTTCTTTCTGGATTTACTTTGTTTCTATTTCAAGAACAACCTTTCGAATTTTCTTTTTTGAGGATTGCTTGTGAATAACCAAAATTTTATTTTTTTTAGCCATAAACTGTGTCTCCTGTCCCATATGCCATTTGAGGTTTAGAAAAAAAAAAAATTCCCTGAAGCAAAGATTATTAGATGAAAACACTTTTTTTTTTGCAGAGCAACTATTTACATTGTGGAATTGTACTCACTGTGACACTATTGGTAGATACCGACTAGTATTGCTATATTGCTTCTCAAGAAAGCTATAGAAATAAAATCAGATTCACTACAAGCACATTAGCATACATTACTATCATTTTGAGATGTTTCTTCATTAAGTTGCACATGAAACTTCAAATTTGCTTCAATTTTTTTTTATTTGTGCCAGGGAGAACATGTTTTCCTGGATAAATATTTGCGTTTGATTTCTTGTATAAAGATTTCTTGTGTTGACTCAGACTTTGGTGATCTCTCAAGAAACTGGTCACTCTTACTTGGGACGAACATTTCCTGGTAGTCAAATAAACTCTTAATCAGCACTCAGGCTTCAGTCAGAGGATCTAAGAAAAAAACATCTTCCTCATCTGCAAAAGCAAAAACAGAGAGGTGGACACTTAAGTGGAAAAGCACCAAAAAAATACCCTGCCTTGTCAGCACCACTGAGGTAAAGTAAACAGAACCATGAGTATAGTAAGATGGATTGCAGATTCAATTCATTTTAACAAAATGTATTGGGAATCAATGATGTATGAGGAACTGTTCAAAAGCAGCAAGGAGACGAAGAGCTTCTTCTCCTAGGTCTGTGGCAGGCGGAAGGGGTGGATTATCTAAGTAAAATAAAGAAGAACTGCTTTATGGTTGTCCTTCAGCCCCATGGGACAAAAAATGGAAAGGGGGGCAGGGGAAGGATACTGCACAAAATTAACTATTTGCTCTCCTGAAGCTGGCTGCCTCCCCTGGTCCTGGTGAAGGAGAGGGTTCCCAGGAGTGGCAAGTGGGGTCCAAGTTGTTCAGGGCCTTTGGACCCTCCCTCAGCAGTCAGGCTGTCTTCTACAGAACTCTCAGATGAGAGCAGGCTGCGGAAGCACTTCAGCTTGGGGGCCTTGCTGGAAAACTTTTACCTACTCAATTAGGTGTCACTGTGACACGAGGCAGTGATGTAAAGGGGACACACTATATATGCCAGCTTTTGGACTGAGTGTATCTTTCCTACCTTGCCCTCTCTCTGAACTCCAGACTCCTGCTTAGTAGATAGTCCTTCTTAATACGACATATCATTATCCTCTGAACGTCAGCTTGAACTTCAAGCTAGGTGTAATATTTTTATCTGTGCCCTCTCTGCCATCATCCTAGATGGTTTATAGAGGTAAATATGTGTGCATGTTTCTGAATAATTCAAGAAGCTTCTTTCTTTATCTCTTTTTGTAATTTCTTTTGAAAAAAATTTTAATTGATTATAATAATTGTACATGTATATGGGGTTCATGGGATATTTTGATGCATACAATGTATAGTAATCAGATCAGGGTATTAAGAAAATTCATTGCATCAAACACGTTTTGTTTATTTCTATTATAATCTTCACATGCCACAATCCATAATCACGAACAGGATTTATAGTTCTCAAACAGACATAGAATCATTAAAAATGCTGCTAGTTGTAATAGGTGATGCCTCTAATAAGTGAGGAGTTTCTTAACTCCTCCCTAATACAAACTATCATAAGATCACATAGCCAGGTTCTAGCTTACTAAGAAGCACTTACTAATCTGAGATTTGGGTTAGTCACTTAGCTCCTCAAGCCTCCACCTCCATCACCACCACTCCTCCTTTTGGGGAAGCCCAAGAAGACTGGCATTCCAATTGTGAGTCCTGCCCATCAAAGGAGATCTAGAAACCAGAAAACAGGTATTGTTGGTACCATCTGCTTTCTCCTATCACTATCCATCATGGGCATAAGAATGAGAATTAAAATAAAGCACACTAATGTCTTAAGTGAAACTTCCTGAAGTTGATTTAATTAAGAACTAGGTGGAAAACTGTAAACATTCTTCCAAGTGAACAGATGCTGCACATACATACAATTGCAATTGTCATAGCCCTACTGAAGTGTGAAAACATGGTGGAAATAGTTTGTACATTAAAAAATGATGACTTACAGCAGAGAGAAATTACAAAGAAAGTTTTCAATACTGAAGTCAAGTAATGGGCCACACTTCTTGGCCTTTAATCCATGTTTAGAAATATGCCAAGTACAGCATACACTGTACTAACTTTTCTTTGACTTAACTTTCATTATAATTATGTTTATTTTAAAAATGCAGTGCCAAATTGGGCTTCTTAGCTCTTAGCCTTGAAGTTTATAGAGTCTGTAAATTCCTAAGATGGTATAAATTATCTACCACAAATACTTATTTTAGGGTAGGGATAAGTGAGGTTTCACTTTCCATACTCTCCAGAATGAAGACGTTTTTTAAAAAAAGGTTTTTCCATTTGATAAGTATTTATTTTTCCTTAGGGTGGGCACAGGAATTTAATCCCTGGAGCCTCTACCTCAGTCATGACTCATTCTCTGAGCCCCTGTATGGCTATTTGGGGCAATGTTTCTCTGACCTGCACTTGCTTCCTGGCAGGCACATCAGAAAAGTATCTCTGTCATGGGTTATAAGCCCTCCAGGAAGACACTACATGAAAGACTTTAGACTAGGGATTGGAAGATCCGGCTTCTAGCTTACTGACAACCAGTTACTACGCTGAGACTTAGGTTAGTCATTTAGCTTTTTGAGTCTCAATTACCTTATCTTTAAATTGCAGACAAAAATACCTACCTCCCAAATGCACACCTCCCAAAGTAATTGGGGAACAAATACAGTCATGTGAAAGTGTTTTGTAAACATTGTTATATATATTTCCATATCTCAAACTTTGGGGAAGCCAGTTAAGGCATAGTCTAGTATTGGTTAACATCTTTTTTTCAGTTCCAAGTACTAAAAATACAATTTAAGCAGAATTAAGGGAAACAGAAATATATTAGTTCAATATACAAAAATTAATAGTATTTCTACATACTTGCAGTGAGCTATCAAAAAATAAAATTAGAAATCCATTCACAATAGTATCAACAAGAATAAAATACTTAGGAATAAATTTAACATCAAAAAATGACAAACATGCTTTGAAAATCACAACACACTTTTGAAACAAAATCAAGAGGATCTAAATAAGTGGAAAAATATCCCATGTTCATGGATCAGAAAACTTAATATGAAGGTTAAGGTAACAATACTTCCCAAATTGATCTACAGATTCAACACAATCCAAAATTGGTCTACAGATTCAACAAAAACCCTGTCAAAATCCCACCTGATTTTTTTGTAGAAGTTGGCAAGCTGATTCCAAAATTCATATAAAATTGCAAGTCATCCAGAATAGCCAAAGCAATCATGAAAAAAATAATAAAGCAAGAGCACTCACATTTCCTGATCTCAAAATTTATCATAAAGCAGCAGTAATCAAGATAGTGTCGTATTGGCACAAAGATAGACATATAGCTCAATGGTATAGAATTGAGAATCCAAAAAGAAGCCCATGTGTTTATGATCAAGACATTTTTATTTTAAACAAGGATACCAACATCATTCAGTGGAAAAAGGATAGTGCTGTTAGCAAATGATGTTGGAGAAACTGGATAGCCACATGTAAAAGAATGAAGCTGAACTCATATCACACCATCTATAAAAATTAACTTAAAATGTATCAAATATAATATGAAAGATAAAGCTATACAACTATTAGAAAAAAGATAGCAATGAATCTTCATGACCTCAGATTTGGCAACAAATATTTGCATTTAACATCAAACGCACAAGCAAAAATACATATAAATAAATCGGACTTCAAAATTAAAAATGTCTGTGCATCAAAGGATATTAACAAGAAAGTAAAAAGAAAACCCACAAAATGGAGGAAAATATATGTAAATCATATATCTGATAAAAGACTTGTTTCTAGAATATATACAGCAGTCTTACAGCTTAATAATAAAAAAACAAGTAACCCAGTTACAGACAAATGATCTGAATAGGTATTTCTCCAAGGAAAATATGTCATGACCTATAAGCACATGAAAAGATATTCAACATCATTATTCATCAGGGAAATGCAAATCAAAACTACAGAGAGATCCACTACAACACCTGCTAGGAAGGCTAGAATAAAAGTCAGATAATAATAAGTGTTGACTAGGATGTTGAAAAATCAGAACCCCTTGTACAATGCTGGTGAGAATGTAAAATGGTGTAGCTACTTTGGACAGTAGTCTAGCAGTTCACCAAATAATTAAACATAGTTATCATATTACCCAGAAATTTCTCTTTTTTTTATTTTTATTTTTTGACTCGGAGTCTCACTCCGTTGCCCAGGCTAGAGTGCAGTGGCACACTCAAGGCTACCCCAGCATCAACCTGCTGGGCTCTGCCTTCCAAATTACCAGAATTTCAAGCTCACGCGACCAAGCCAGGCTAAATTTTTGATTTATTGTAGAGATGAGGTCTTGCCAAGCTGTCCGGGCTGGTCTGGAGCCCGTGGGATTAGGCAATCCACTCGCCTTGGCCTCCCAAAGTGCTGAGATTATAGGTTGAGCCACTGAGCCAGGCTGAAATTTCAATCTTAAGTGGAATTTCACTCAAGAAAAATTCCAGTCAAAAGAAGTAACACATATCTACACAGAAACTTGAACATAAATGTTTATAACAGTAATAGTTATACTAAAGATGGAAACAACTCAAATGTTCATAAACTGGTGAATGGATTAAAAAATGCCATTTATCTGTAAGATAGAATATCATTCAGTCATGGGAAGAAATGAAGTACTAATATTTGCCATAACATGTACAAACCTTGAAAACATTATGTTAAGTGAAAGCCAGGCACAAAAGACCATATATTATCTAATTTTGTTAACATGAAATACACAGAACAAGCAAATTTTCAGAGACAGGAAGTAGATTTGTGATTGGGTTAGAGTTAAGAAGAATGGGGAATGTAGGTGAGTAATAACTAGAGAGGATAGGGTTTCTTTTTGAGGTGATGAAAAAATTCTAAAATTGACTCTGCTGGTGTTTGCACGTATCTTTGAATACACTAAAACCCGTTGAATTGTATACTTTAAATGGCGAATCGTTTGGTATATAAATTGTCACTCAATAAAGCTGTTTTAAAAATATATTGACATACATGACTAACAGACCCCGTATCTCTCTCCCAACTCCTAGCTCTGCCTGCCTCTGTTTCTTACTTGGTGGCAGGGATGATGACTAGATAGGAAGTAGATTTGTGGTTGCTTAGGATTAGGAAGAATGTGAATATAGGAGAGTAATAGCTAGAGAGGATAGAGTTTCTTTTGAGGAGACGAAAAAATTCTAAAATCGACTCTGCTGATATTTGCACATATCTTTGAATACACTAAAACCCATTGAATTGTATACTTTAAATGGGTGAATCATTTGGTATATAAATTATATCACAATAAAGCTGTTTTAAAAATATATTGGCATACATGATTAACAGACCACTATTTCTCTCCCACTCCCAGTTCTGTCTGCTTGTTTCTTACTTGGTGGCAGGGATGATGACTAGTAGCTCCTGGCTGACCTTTTACCACTGTATTAGTCAGTTCATGCTGTTATAACAAAATACCAAAGACTGGGCGGTTTAAACCACAGCGACTTATCACAGTTCTGGAGGTTAAGAAGTCTAAGATCAAGGTGCTGGCATATTTGGCTCCTGGTGAAGACTTTCTTCCCGATTTGCAGATGACCACCTCTTCCCTAGCTTCACATGGCCTTTCCTTTGTGTATGCACATGAAAAGAGAGGATCTCTGGTTTCTCTTCCTCTTCTTATAAGGACATTAATCTTATGGGATCTGGACCCTGTCCTATGATCTCATTTAACTGTAATTACTCTATAAGGGTTCCATCTCTAAAAGTAGTCTTATTGAGAATTAGGGCTTTGGCATATGAATATACTGGGGTGGTGGCGGCGGGGGGGAGGGGGGGGACACAAACATTCACTTCTTAACAGCCACATTCGCAAACCCAGTCAAAAGCACACTTATCTCCCAAAGGTGCTAGCAAGACCTGCAGCTGACTGCCATTGGTCTAATTTAGACCAGGATCTTTTTTATGGGCCAATCACTTTGACGACTGGAGCTAGAGCCCTGTAACCACCCCCAAAGCCTGGGATGGATCAGTCCTACCTTAACTAAAGAGGAAGTCCCTTGTCCCAAAGGGAGATTATGCATCTCAACAAAGAAAAGGAGCAGGATGAGGCCAAGCAGTAGATACCTAACCCACAATGCAAGTGCTGCAGTCAGGAACCTGCATCACAGGCTTAGGTGAGGCAGAGACCGCCTGTGTGATCAAAGGCTCATCATCAAAGCTATCTATGTCCCTTACATCCCCCGAAGACAAGGGGACACAGAGACATGAAAGTGCTCAAGAACCAGAATTCACAGAACTTGGGGACTAGAAGTGAACTTTGTGATCACCTGAACCCCTCACTTGATAAATTTTAAAAAACTGGTCTGTAAAGGTAGATGGAAAACAATTTGATATGAGAATCAAAATGGATTCCACATCGCTAGACCTAGGAAAGATATCCATTTGCTAGCGTTCATAATTTTAAGCATACGACTTCATTTCTCTTGACTTCATTTTAATTTATGATTAAATCACCAATAAAAATAATAATCTTGACTGGAGGTGGTGGCTCGCATCTGTAATCCTAGCACTTCGGGAGGTTGAGGTGGGAGGATTGCTTAAGCCCAGGAGTTAGAGAGCAGCCTGGGCAACATAGCAAAACCTCGTCTCTATACAAATCAAAAAATTAGCCAGGCATGGTGGCATGTGCCTGTAGTCTCAGCTACTAAGGATGCTGAGGTGGAAGAATCACCTGAGCCCAGGAGATCAAGGCTGCCATGAGCTGTCAACATCATCATCATTATTATCATCCCATAGGACTGTTCTCAAAGTTAAATGGGAAAAAAATCAGATTTTCCAATGTAGAGATCAGAAGTGCCACATTCATATAACTCAGATGTGCCATACAGGTGTGAAGTGACTGACCTTGGGACATAAGCAACCTTCTCTGGAGTGTGGCATCTCCAGGAAGAGGAGGGAACTGAGTAGGAGACACTCTCCTTACTATGGTTTGAATGCTTAAGTTCCCTCCAAAATTAACGGTGAAACTTAATCCCCAATGCAACAGTATTAAGCGGTGGCCCTTAGGAAGTGATTAGTGCCTTATATAAGGGCTCAAGGCCAGGCATGTGGCTCCAGCCTGTAATCCCAGCACTTTGGAAGGGCGAGGTGAAGAGGGTTGCCTGAGTCTAGGGGTTCAAGACCAGCATGGGTAACTTGGTAAGACCTCGTCTCTACAATAACATTAAAAAAAATTAGTTGGGTGTGGTAGCACAAGTCTGTAGTTCCAGCTACTTGGAAGGCTAAGGCCAAGCCCAGTAGGTCGAAGCTGTGGTGGCCGTAAGCAGAGTGCTGTCGCACTCCAGTCTGGGCAAAAAAAAAAGGGCTCAAGGGGCCAAGTTTGTTCCTTCTTGGCTTTCTGCCAAGTGAGTACACAGCATTCAAGGTATCCTCTTGGAAGCAGAAACCGAGCCCCTCACCAGACCATTAAACTTGCCTTGTTTTCTGTGAGAAATCAATTTCTGATCTTTATAAGTTATTCAGTCTCAGGTATTTTGTTATAGCAGCACAAACAGACTAAAACTCTTTTCTTGCACAAGGTCTTATCAGTGCAAAGTGTATGGGCTCTGGAGTCAGGCAGGTCGCCATTTGAACCCTGACTACATCATATTGAGACCTTGGGTCTCTGAAAATCTGTTTCCTCTTCTGTGAAACAGGGATGACCATTGTTACTTAAGGTGGGATGTTGTCAGATGAAATATGTATGTAAAACACCTAAGACCTAGTGGGAATTCGATTCATCTAGGTTTTCCTCTCCTCCTTTCTTTCATTTTTGTGGTCAGTTGTGTGGTCCTGCAACAATTCAGCCCCAAATTGTCTCCCAGGCAGAAGTTTGTTTTGGTTCCTTGAAATTGGCTGTCACTAAATTCCTCTGCCAGAGTCCACGTTAGACTGAGGAAAACTGGAAACTTTTTCTAAATATGTGCTAAAAAGAAAACCAGAGCGCTTCCTCTGTCTGTTCCTGAAGCCATGACCCTGGCTTTCTTCCATCCTCGAACAGGGAAAAATATTCAAGACAGATGTTAATAACCGCTTCGGCCACACGGGGGAGCTCCTGGCAGGACAACGAGGTTTTGCGGCAGGACAACGAGGTTTTGAGGCAGCCTGTCCAGCGGGAACACCTGTCCCGAGACCGCCGGTTCTCTGGTTCCCCAGAGTTGCTTTTAATAAAACTAAAATCAAAATAAGGAAAAAAGTATGGTTTTAAAAATAAAAAATAAGGTCGGGCGCGGCGGCTCACGACTGTAATCCCAACACTTTGGGAGACAAAGGCGGGAGGATTACCTGAACCCAGAAGTTCGAGTTCAGTCTGGGAAACAGCAAGACTTGTCTCTACAAAAAAAATTAAATACAAAAAAAGAGCCGGGCGTGGTAGTGGTGGCGGCCTGTAATGCCAGCTACTTTGGAGGCTATGGTGGGAGGATTGCCTGAGCCCAAGAGTTTGAGGGTGTAGTGAGCCATGATCATGTCACAGTAGGCTTGGGTGACAGAATGAGACCCCCAACTCAAAAAAGTAATAATGAATAAAAAATAAATCAAAACAAAGACATAATTTTCAAGTCATGTGCATTTCTTCAAACACTCCTTCCCCATTGTGAAATCTGAGAAATGTTAAACAGAAGACAGGAATGAAGTAAGGCAGGATTGCGGTTACATTAACCTGAGAGGGGGCAAGGAAAGATGGGAGGGAAGAGGAAAAGTAGGGAATGAAGGAGAAGGGAACATAGGTTGGTTCCTTTTACTGGTGTGACCCTGAGTTGGGAGTAACCCTGTTTAAGCAGAAATCCCCATTCCATTTAGGACATGAGATTATGACCCAAAAAAGGACCTCTCGTAAGACAGGAGATTTTTTTTTTTTTAAGACAGGAGATTTTAACAATAAATAAAAATTTTCATTTGCTTCCATTTGCGTACTTTTCTGCACAAAATTTTCTCAAGACAGAGGACATCTGTAGGACTGAATTGTTCAATAATCCCCAAAGAACAAAAGCCACCAAAAAGCATTTAAAGGGCAGTTAAGATAACAGCCAGGTACCTGAACTTGGACAAGCAGCTGGCTAATTCCTCAAGCAAATACTTGTCTAGCTAACTAAATATTAGCTCCCTTTCTCCCTTGCCTTAAGCAGGTAGGGTCCCCAGGAGGCTCTTGGGCCAAGTTGTGTCCACAGAAGCCCCCGGTAGGGTCCACAGGAGTCCCATGCATTGCTAGTGGGCCTCACTAACCAGAAATTATTCACTGAATCACGAACACGTTCATAAATGACCCCCCTCTTCAAATAATGGTGACTTAATCATTAACATGAAGGAAATAAAATAAATTAATAAATTGTAATAGAGGTGGTTGTGAGTTACGTTTTAAGAATTCAAGCATATATGAAATATTTTATGACTTGCAAATCATCTTAGTGTGTATTTATTACAACTCAAGCACTCAACCAAACCACCCATTTCAAAAATCTCCAACCCCAATAAGGCCCCATGCCCACAACCCCTTTTATCTATTTCCCTGCAATCAGCAGCCTTCCCCTTTATTTTTTTTTCTTTTGTTTTCTCTTTTCTTTTTTTTTATTTTTGAGTTGGGGTCACACTCTATTACCCAAGCTAGAGTACGGTGGTACAATCGTGGCTCACCACAGCCTCAAACTCCTGGGCCTAAGCGATCCTCCTGAATCAGCCTACAGGTGTACACCACCTAGCCCAGCTAATTTTTTTATTTTTCTGTAGACATAAGGTCTTGCTATGTTGCCTAGACTGGTCTCAAACACCTCCACTAAAGTGATCCTCCTGCCTCAAGCTCTCAAAGGGCTGGGATTACAGGTGTAAGCCACTGCGCCTGGCCTGGCAGCCTCCCCCCTCCTATAATTAATTTTTTCATTCATTCCTTCATTAAGAAATCTTGTAGAGAAGACGTCTAGCTGTTCACAACTAAAATAAGCCACTAGAGACAGGAAAGTGATTTGCTTAATAAATCTATTAGGAAATCAAAGGAATAACAATGGGATGGCCCAACAGGTCAGGTAGGAGAGCTGCAGAAGGAGTTTGGCAATGAGATGTCAGAGAAGTTTCACAGAGAAGGTGACTTTTGAGCTGTCATAAAGAAAGAGTGGGATTTTGGCAGATGAGAAAAGTCATGAGTAATCGTGCAGAGTGCGCCAGTTCACAAAGTATATGGAAAAGCATAGCTTCTGGAGTCACACAGCCCTCAGACTCTTGTCAAGATAAAGCATGAATGGCAGATGCTCAGTTGGCTTTTTCACAACAATAAAACAGATGTATTTAATTTTAAAATATTTTAACACTACCCCCACTTAGTTCTAAAAATGTACTGATACTGTAGTAGTAGAGTACTACTGGTACTAGAGTACAACGGTGTCTATTCTAGTATCTACTCTACTGCTACAGTATCAACAAAGTAGAAGCAAGTAGGAGAGGGAGCAGAATTGGGGAGAGGAAGGATGTAGAAAGCCAGAGGTTTGTCTAATACCTTAAAACCCTGCTATAATCCCTTGACTGTCCATCCGTCTCTGATCAGTCAAGATTAAGTGGGGAACAAATTCAATTACATCACCCATAGGGGTCATAAGACAAAACAAACCAGCTCTTTGGTTCAGTCGTTCACTTATTCATTCATTTACTCAAACATTAAACACGATTAAGTGTCAACAATGTTGCGGACTCTGTCCAAGGTCACTACCCCCAGGGAACTCCCAGACTGGTACAGACCACAGAACAAAACCAGGTGACTCAAGTGTGTTACAAGTAACACCAGCATGGTGAGGCCATGAGAGGGCCAAGCAGGTGAGCACAAAGAGGCAGAGAGAAAGGACCCTAACACAGCTCCGTGGCATTAGAGAAAACTGCCTAGAGAAGGTAATTCTGAGCTGTTTCTTGAGGAATGTTGCATTTTTCTCTAACTTGGTCTTGAGGTCTTACCCTGGGAGTGGCTGTAAATCCTAGCCATCCCTAGATGGCACTCCAGGGAAGGTTGTCAGGAGTGTTGACGGTGCACCTTTCATGGGATACTTCATTATTCTGGTGGGTGACCTAGTGCCTACGTATCTGACTCATGACCAGGTCCCTCTCAGGGAATAAGGAACTTATTTATACTGGCAAGCACTTGTATGGTTCTTCTCTGACGTGTGTTCAGTTTATTTTTACCAAAATAGCCACTCTCCAGGAGAGCTTTGACAGGGAGGAGAGTTAGGTTCAGGTGTGTAGGTCAAGTGAGACAAAACACATGAAATAACAAAAGTAGTGCATTACTTACAGATCAGAAGATGAGAGAGAGAGGGGAAAAAAATGAACCCGTGGGACTTGAGCCTTTCTTGGGGTCCAGGGCCTTGTCTAAGCTGTTTCTCATGGGGGGTTCTAATTGGCGAGTTCTGAGTGAAGAGGCACATATTCTTTACACTCTATGACTGAGAGATGTTCGATGCAGCACATCTACATAGACTGCATGAGGTGTGAGGGTCAAGAAAGTGATTCGGGTCGATTGTATCTTCATGTCCCATAGAGAGGTAGTCACCAGGAGGCAGCTATATAATGCAGATATCTGGACTATGTGTAGGAACTGGGAGGAGGTACAGAATTGGAAACTCTGTGCAGGGTTACTGAGTCCTGCTTCTGGTATGAAAAAGCTTAACTTATATTCAGCACGGATGCTGAGAGAACACACAATTATAAGAATTTACTACAAGGAGGAAGGTCAAGAACAGACTGCCAGAGAGAATGGAAGCAAAAGAGAGCACTGTGCAGATGGTTAGCCTGACAAGAGTACAGAATTCCAGGCACGGGTGACTAATGGCTGAAAATGAACCTAGAAAGAGGCATGAAGGACTCAGAAGATGCTGAAGACCTTGGAGCACATCCAGGCAAAATGGGTGACCAAGGAGTGGTTTTAAGCAAAGGAGTGATAAACCTGTCTTTTGAAAACTTTATCCTGGCTTTAATGTGGAGGCAGGTCAGACTAGGTCAGTCTAGGTCGGACAAACTAGGGAAGGCAAGAAGACAAATTAGAAAATTTTTGCAATAATGTGAGAGAAAATGCTGGGGGTGCCAAAAAATGTACATACATTTTAAGAGATGTTTGGCATAATCAGAAGTGTCTGAACACTGACAGTAACCACTTTGAGCACCTTTTGTAATTGCAGAAATCAAATGTGACTTGTAGTCATCTTATTGAGTATTATAATTTTAATACAGTGTTTTCCTTTCTTAAAATGTGTATATATTTTTCGACACCCTCTGTATAATTGATCTCGGCCAGTCAACAAAGTCTCAGTCTGAGTTAGAGAATTACAGAGAAGAAGGATCTGGATTCAGTCTGAGTGGTCGTAGCTTGGGTTTGTTGAAAAACTAGTGAAGAAACTAGTAAAGGAAGCATAGTATTAAAATGGGAGATGAAGCTCTGAATTTATCACAGATGTACCCACCACGTTCAGGCGAGGTGGAGAGGAGGCCTCAGGAGGGGCCAGCCCAGACACATTGTCCAAATCAGCCCTAAGGGCCCACCTCCGCCCTGTGAGGGAATTTCTCCTTGACTATACACTTCTAGACTCTGTTTCTTTGGGTCACATTAGGCTTAGAGCAGGCCTGAAATGGTCAGTCCCAATGTGGGAACCCTGAACTGGTATCATGACTAAAGGGCTGGAGAAAGGTAGATGCAAAATATTTAAGAGAAAAATGTCAATAGTATAGGGAGATGGATTGCACCTGGGCAGAGAGCAAAAGGGCAGAGTCCGCAAGATGCCTGGATTGGTTGAGTGCTGTCCTCCGACCTCTAATTCAGAAGAGATGGGGAAGACAGAGCTCACAGCAGTGAACACTGATGTTGTGCTGGCCAAGTTACTTATTTTGACTTATTGAAATCTCACAATCCCCTTCTGAAGTGGACAGCAGTATCCTCATCCTAAAGTTGAGGAGTAAGGCTTAGAGGGCCGAGCAGGGGTATCTGTGACCACAAGGAGCTTGAGGAACCCGGGCAGACTCTGGAGGGCCACGTTAACATGTCTCTTGTCTCTCACAGGTGGGCCCCTCCAGAATTTTTGTGCTCAATTTCTCTGAAAAAAGCATCATCTCCTGTAGTAAGCAGAAAATAATATTCCATTCACTGAACTAAGCTGCTGACTTTTTTCCTCATCACATTTTTAGAAGTTCAAGAGATAGCTCTTGTTTATCAGCTATTCCAGCACAACAAGTTCATCCAACAGCTCTCGGTGCAACCTGAGCTTACCATGCAGCTTTCTGCCAACGAGCTAATTTTATGCCAAGGTTTTGGAAATAGAAGAGTTACTTTGATATTCTGGGATAGTTCAATTTGAGGATTCAAGCGTGACTCTTCCTTTAGCTACACACTGTGTTTGCAAGATAGTGGAAGCTTCTGGAAACCAGGGGACAGTCTTACAGATTTATATCTATGTATTTTCTAAGATAATAAGAAAATAACATGTTATATGTGATTTAAGTCATTTATAATAAGGAGAGAATTAAAACATAGAGCATTGCTTCTCTGTATTGGTTTCTTCACCTGAGAAAACTAATGGAAGTGGTAAATCCAAGAATGTGTCTTTTCCAGGAAACAGAAACAAATCAAGAAATGAGAAAAAAGGAATATATTCGATATATAAAATTTGAAATTATAAAGCCATGCCATACCTAATTGCTAAAAAAAAGTGTCAATGCATAGGAATTAACAGTTAGATTATTAAGGCTGATTTTCGAGAAATTAAAATCCTAAGTAAATAAATAACCATGGAATGAACTAAACATAAGCACTGCCCTCCAAAAAGATTCTGATCTCCATGCTTTCACTGGTAAGTTATTTCATTGGTTCAATAACTAATTGCCACGTTGGGCCTGAGACCCTACAACTTAACTTTAAACCATATTCTAAATAGTTTCTTTTATTCTCCTCCAGACTCCCCGCTGCACACACACACCTTTCCTCAAACCTGCTTGACTGTGTTGTCAGTTTCAGCATACACCCAGCTAGAAACCTTGTCATCTTGATCTCATCCCTCTTCCCTCCTCCTGTCCACGTCACATCTTACTGTCTTTTTTATTCTTCCTCAGTATGAATCTAAACTCTCCTTTCCACTCTTCCTGCTACTTACTTACTTCAAGCCCTCATCATTTCTCACTTGAAGTATATATGTTGAAATGACCTCCCAGTCTGGAACTGATACCACAGTGACCCCCCCTCCCCCAGTTCCCTCTCACATTTGTTGGGTCTAATGAATGTCTTCCCAACAGGAAGTTAATCCTGCACTATGCTTCTTAAAGCCTCTGTTGGGTTGCCATTGCCTGGGCATGCCAGGGTGACAGGGTGAGCTGCTGAGAATTAAAGGGAACATAATAGGGAAAATAAGCCAGGTTGTTTTTGACAACATTAGCAACAGCATGCTCTGTTTATTTTGGTGAGAAAAGATCCTGCCATTGCATTTTGAAACAAGTACTGCATTTCTAGATACAAGCATCATAGGAAAAACAGACACTTTTAAAAATGATGTACAGCCTACTTAGCTGGGCTTTTTTGCACTTTCCCATGGGCCATGAGGACCTGTTGTAAGGGAAAGGGGAAGGGAAAGGTGAGTGCTTACTCCAAAACTGAGAACAGGCTGCCCCCTGGTCTGAGAGGGAATTCTGGCAGTATTCTAAGGAAAAGGCCTAAATGGTTCTGCAAATGGAGTTGCTACAGACAGGGGAGACAAGAATCCTCCATTCACCCTCTGCACACAGACTCTGAGATGTAGCTGGCTGTGTGACAGCTGGGCTGAGAAGGAAGGGGAGGGGGGGATTGAATATCCAGCATTTAGCTGCAAAGCTTTGGAACCTAGCCTGGGTCAGGCCTGCAAAGCTGATCACCTTTGAAAAAACTGCTGAAACCTGGGCAAGAATTAGCCTGCACCTGAAGCAGCAACCAGCAACAGTGGACTGAAGATCCAAGGCTATTTTCTCAATTCCTGGGCTACATAAACCTGATTCCCAAAGGCAAATCCAAGGGCAAAGGTATGATTCCTGACAAATAATAAGGTTGTACTTGCTGCCAACTCTGTGAGTGTGGGCTGAGCTAGACTTAATTTGATTTAAAATAATATAGAAATGTGGTGGCTTTTCCTGCATCCATGTATCATGGACCAGTTTCGTGTTATAAAAGGTCATTCATAATCTGACCCCAAGCCACCTTCAAAATTTTTTCCCCAGCCACTCATCTCCTGGCACTTTATATTCATAAGACATATGACCACCATTGAGACAATTACTTGTCTTCAGAAATGCTGCCTTCTTCTTCTAGGATGGTCTCTTCCTATCCAACTCCCACCTGTGCACAGCAATCCTGTACCAGTAACAATCTGGGAGAAATGTCCTTGTACACCTCAGCTGCTGTCTGCTTCCCACAGCACTCTTCTCAATTTGAGTATTTGCCAGGTTGTATTATTCTTCGTCTGTGTGTCTATCTACTTTTCTTTCCAAATATACATTGGATAAATGACAACGAAAAAGTAGCAAATTACCCAATTCATTCAGTAAAACAAACATGACCTTTTAACCAAATGATAGAGCAATCTTGTTTACCACGATAGTGAACAGTGTAAACGCTTACTACATACCAAGTACTGTTCTAAACGCTTCAGTAAATTCATATTTATTTCTCAAAATGACCAGTGAGATAGCTACTGTGTTACTGTTATTTTAAGATATGGACACTGAGGCAAAGAAAAGTTCACTTGTCAGTGACAGCACCAGGATTGGAATCTGGGCAGCTTGGTTCCATAGCCTGTGACTTTCGTCTTAAATACCAGGAATGGATTCAGTTATGTATTTTAAGGGTAGCCTGGCTAAACCCAAGGAGGACATCTTAGTCTTGATAAAGAGACTTTTACCCTTCTAACAAAGTGTTGATAAAAGATTTAGTCATTTCTATAACATGCAAGTGGAATAGAGCAAAGAAAAGTACTCTCCTCACCGTTCTCCCTCACCTCTCCCACAACTTAACAAGAATAAACTTCTCAACTCCTATAATCTTGATCAACCCTTAAGGTGGGTTTATGTCCTGGTTACTACAACAAAGGATGCCTGAGGAGCACCTTTTATTCTCTGGAGAGCTGTCCCTTCCACATTTCATGTGCTCAGGTGGACACAGTACCCTATCCTCCTGACAAGGTGAGTTGTCCTCGGGTGGTCATGTGTCTCAAGCTTTCTAGAAATCTCGAACCTGTGTGAAGGGCCACAAGACAGCTGCCCACAAGCTTCTGGTACTGACTTTCCTAAATTTCTCGAGACGCCTTCCTGTGGTGAACTGAGGTCTGAAGGAATTTTCTCTGCTCTAATTGTTAGTTGTACCACTGATGTTGTTTAGAGTTGCCAGAGCATGACAATAATACAAGCAGACATCTAGTCAGTTTTACTGTTTAAAAAAAAATCTCTACAGTGAAGCCCCTTACTACCTGCAGCTAGAGTGGACGGCTCCCATTTTACTGATGTTGGTAGGATACTGCTCTTGACCTTCCTGTAGCCCAGTGGTTCAATTCTCCTTTTAAACCTGTAAATTCTTCCACTTCCAGTGAATGCTGTCCCTTTCGCTCATCCATATTGAAGCTATTTCATAGACATGTGGATATTGGAAGTAAAAGGCTGTGTAGAGCAGCAAGGATCCCCTTACGTCACTCAGGGAAGGTAGTCATCTTTTTAGGTGGGGGAGTAAAAAGCTGATGAGACTGTTAGGCTTTCACCTTGCAGCTCAGACCATACACCCACTGAGCCTGGAGCTTCAGGGGGGCTTGGAAGAAAAACCTCAGATGTCAGGTGCTTGTTAAGAAAAAAAAAACTCAACTCTTGAAATAGGATAAGATGAGTGGCATGTACTCTCAAGCTGTCATGTTTAACAGGTTCACCTGAAGATTATGTATCTAGGGCAGTAGTTCTCAAACTTCCTGGTCTCAAAACCCTTTGTGTGTGTAAGTTAGATCTATCAATATACCATATTAGATATCAAAACAGAAATTTTAAAAAAATTTATTGCCATTAAAAGCAATAATAAATTCATTACAAGTAAATACAAATAATATGTTTAAGGAATAATAACTATATTTTTCCAAATCGATTAGTAGGAAGAGAGGCGTTGTTCTCCATGTTTTCAAATCTCTTCAGTGTTGGGCTTAGTAGAAGACAGCTGGATTTTCATATTGTTTCACAGGGTCCATGAGCCACTGCAGCAGATGCCATCACATGTCATCTACCCTGTGGAAGACATCACTCCACAACTGGGAGAGGAGAAAGCAACTAATAAAATTTTATTATGAAAATAGTTTTGACTTTGCAGACCCTAAAAAGGGTCTTGGGAACCCTCATATCAGCCTTTAGGAACCACTGATCTAGTGGGATGTGCCCGTGTTTGATTTTACTATTTATATTAAGGGCTTAGACTCTAGGGAAGTTACACATTTTGCTGTAGATCTTATCAATTAGAAACATAAATACTGTCTGTCCAGTAAAAAAAAAAAACTCTAAGGTTAGAATCTGTCTTTAACTCAGTGAACATTTCAAGATGTCCTGGTGGATGACATAAATCCATCTCCTCTAATTTTCCTTTGAATCAGTTTTGCCATCTTACTGGTTCTCTACCCAATAAGTTGAACATAATCTTTGACTTATTTACTCTATTGTATTCTCATGTTAATTTCTGGAAATACTGTTAGACATGCTGTAGGCTATTCCTGGAGGATTCAGCAAATTTTCTGAAAGAAAAGGCTAAACTTCTAGCTAGGCTGGCCCTTGTGAAAGTAGAAAGGGTACAATAGGTAGTTTTGCTTAAAGAAGCTCTCTCTTCTGTAGCTAGCAAACATACCTGGATGTGATTAAACAATCAAAGCCCTCTCAGTATTTCAAAATCCCAACTTTCAGTTTTGTTCCAAATGAATGAAGAGTAGATTCCAAATCCATGGACAGGACTGGGACCAGGGAGGAGCCTGAGAACTGGAGACTCCTGACCATCCCCTCCTGAACACCTTCTGCTCTGCATACCCTTCTGGGCAAAAGTAATCCAGTGTTGCAACATATGTGAAATGCATTGAATTATACACATTCTGTTAAAGAATGGTAGTGGTGGTAACAAGATGGAAATGACAATAGCAGTTAAAATACTCCAGTGATTCCCTTTGTCCTGAAGGAGAAAAATGATGAGGGAGTTGATCCTGCTCTTCCTGTCAGCGATGCTGGATTCCTCATTGTAGGGTCCTAGCATTTATAAATATATTATTTGAGCAACATGCTCCTAGCTGTAAGCCAATACTTCAGTTGATACACAACTTAAGAAATAATGAAAGGAAAAGCTAACTGTGCTAGACTCAAGGAACAACTGTATGGTTAGGGGGTGACAAGTGAATTTCAAGTACAATGTTGACTTTAGAATGAAACTTTGCTAAACTGCAATTCCACAGGAGGAATTACAACCATCACAAAGTATGAGACTGGGATGAGCTTGGGCAGGAAAGAGAATCTCTGCTGCATCACTGCAGCCAGTAAATAATTAGAGAATAGTCTGTGTTGCTGCTAGGAGAAAGAAAAATACAAGAGCAGAGTTCAGACCAAGGAACTCCCAAGGTTGCTGGAGTTGCTTACCAGCCCTACAATATTCAAGGTCAGATGAGCTAAGCAGCTGGCTAGTCAAGTGTGTCACAAGAAAAAATTCCAGCCTGGGAACAAGATTCTGAGACTTCTATGGAAGTCCTAGAAAGGGAATTCGTACATGCAGCCATGAAAGACAACGGGTGAGAGAATGACCAGAGAGCAGAATCTGCGTAAGCAGTGACTGACCATGGAACTCACTTTAAGTCCAGGGCTTCCTTTTCTCCCCTTTTCCAGATGAGTGTTCTCACAATGACTCTCTTGTTTTCTCTTTACAAGATTTATATGTAAGTTGGGGCCATCTAGGTGAGTGGTTAAAAGTACAGGTTTCAGTTATACTCCCTGAATTTGGATCTGGGCTTTTTTTCACTGTGGCCTGGATTCACTCATCTGAGAAATGGGGATTACAGAATCTACTTCATAGTTGTGAAGACTAAATGAGACAAAACATGCCAAGTATCTGGTAAACAAAGTCAATCACTATAAAGTGTATTGGGGTAAAAATATCATTCGGCCATTTCTAGGTTGCTGAATCATGAGGCACTACAGATGACTTAGGTTTTCTCCAATTTTCAGTTAAATGTGGGACAGTATTATTATTTAGGACAATCCCAGCCCTCCTTTTCTTCTGTTTTCCCCAGCCCTCTTTTCTTATTTTTAATAATAAGACTCTTTTTTTATGGAGAACCCACTGTATGTCAAGTGAGCATAAGATTCATGCCTAATTAATGGCATGGCTGAATCAGGGGACCACACTTTCCAAACTTAGCCCACGGAGGCCCTTATCTAATTTTTTCTGCCAAAGTTTATTGGGATATAATACCACCTTTTTTTTTTTTAACGCAATTGTTGCTGTTACTGAGACTGAATATGACTTTTTCAGAAGTCACAGAACACACTATGTGGTGACAGTATACTTAAAGTATCAAGTCAAACCTAGAAAGGCAAACTAGAGAGAAGATAGAGACAGAGTCCTAAAGGACACTGTTCTGAGTCCTTGCTTATACTAATTTGAGTCCCTGAACTCAGTTGTCTTCCTGGATGTCTTTTTTTCTGTTTGTCAGCCTGGGTTCTATTACTGCCACTGACAAAAAACTATTATAAAAAGGAAACATTGAGGAATTTGGAAAGGAGGTAGTCCTTTGAATTCACAGTTGGTGTAACAGGAAACAGCAATAAGTGTAATACCATGAAAGACAAAAACAAAAGTAACCACAAAGAAGGGAGGGTAATATTGAGAAGCAGCATATGTGAAAAAGAATTTCACTTAGAACAGAGATTACATAGTAGGAGTAAGTATGTTTTAACAAGGCCTATAGTTAACTCTGATGTACACTGAAGTTTGAGAGTCATTGCTCTAGTCAGTGTTTCGACAAATAATACACCTGTGCTTCCTTACCATCAATTTTCTGAAAAAAACCCAAGTGTGAAATTTTATGTTTAGTGCTAAACTCACAGGTGCATGGACAATAAACAAAAGATTATCTTTACTGATGGGAAAAACACTGAAAAATAGACTACTGCCAGATGTAGCTTACGGCTCTGAGATTGGTGTAGACAATAGAAGAAGCTAGTTTTATCAACAGATTTTAAAATTCAGAACAAAACAGTGACTTTCATTCTTCACAATTCACTATTTCCTAAAAGGAAATATGACTGTAAGACTTTTAGCAATAAAAAGGCAATTCTTTTGCAATCCAGGAGCCTCTTCTTGAAGCATAGTTTTCATCCCACCGCAACCAGCTGCCTCCTTACCAAATTTTCCTTGCCGTCTTCTAAATTTCTTAATTAGTAATATTTCTTTGGAAGTCAAAGGAAAGTTTTCATGGCTTGAGGGAAAATGTTGTAAACTTAAAATAACCTGTGGCTTACTGATTTTCAGATAAATGTCTATAGAGTGCTCCTGTTCCAATTTTGACTACCTCTTTTAAAAATGTCATAACTAGAGTTCAATTTATTTCAAATGTAAAGGAGCAAGTGTAACTGTATCATATGTAATGGTTGCATGCCTTTGTGTACCTTATGTAAATAAAAATATGAACACTTCTGCTGAATTTTAAAATTGTCATTTTTGTCACATGTTATTAGACATATGAGAGCTGGATATAAAATTATCCTATAAACTGCTTTTCTTTCTTTTGCCGAAGTTAACTCTTCCAGTATACAATCTCCACAATTCTTCCTCTCAAAGCCTTTAGCAGTATTCTAGTGAAATTCTAAAAAGTACTGACAAGATTTTTACAGTGACAAAACATCTGTGACAAACATCCACAATCCTGTTTGGTGGATCAAAAAAGTAAGCTTACTTTCATTTGTAGCTGTGAGTCATTGGTATTCAGATCCTAGAATAGTGGAATAAAGAATACATGTGGATAATACACTATCATTTTTGGGTATGAGTTCCTGATCTGTGTGAGAACAGCAACCACAAGTAAGACTGTACAAGAGGAAGTGACAAATTTAGAGGCATTCACCTTTTCCCCTAAAACAACAGTTTCAAACTTATACTGCATCTAACACAAAATTCTGTGGTAGAATCAAAGGGAAAAAAATGGGCTGAAGTTCTTAATGTTATCATTTAAAAGACTATGTGAAATGCCTATCACATTTGTAAAAAGGGTCTATGACCATTGCCATCATATTCTATAAACAGCAATGAGTTTGGATCCTTAGGTATTTGAGTACTCTATTTAAAAAGTATGTCAAATTGTTTTCACCTACCAACACAATGAATATATTTACTATCTGATCTAGCTAACTAAATAGTAGTTTCTACTGAGTATATCCTAGGATTTATAACATCTTTACCCAAAAAGCTAAACATTAAACTAGCATCTATTTCCTCTAACCTTGCAAACATCCTGTTGGTACATAAAGAGAGAAGGATATCATATGCATTTATCTTTTCTTTCTGGTGAGAATGAACAACAAAAACCTACTGGCTCAAAGATGAATTACATTCCTGTTTTGAAAACGATTGAATGGTGTGATATTAGAAAATGTCATAGAAATTGGGCTGAATAGTAGCTTATTTGAAAATAAGGAAGAAGCAAGATCATACAGTGGACATTTACATTTGGCTTCAGACCTGTGAAGCAGCCTATAGCCACTCTATATTACTAACTATATTACTAACTGTAATATGCATTACCTAAGCACACAATTGCTAGGCAGATGGGGTAAGTAATTTGAAAATGACCAATCTATCCCAGCTGGTTATCTTATAGATCAGGCAGCAGTTAATGCATAATGGAGAAATCCCTAGAGATGAAAGACCTGGGCTCTAGGCCAACATCCTTTGTTGATTTACCACATGACCTTGGGAAACTCCCTACACCGTGCCAAGCTGCTTTCTCAAGAGAAAAAGAGATAAATAACTGCCCTGCATAAATAATATACCTACTGTAATGTTCAAGTGAAAAAGTGAACATCTTTGTAAAACTGTAAATCAGCTTAGCCAGAAATCTTTGCAAGGAAAGAGTCAGATTACATTCAGGAACTATGAATCTCTTTTAAATCTTCTAGTTTCCTCATTCATAAATGACGGATTTGGACCAAAGATAAAGCAGAATTTAAAAAGCCAAGTCATTTTATAAAAAAAATCATAATGAGCTTCATCTTACTCAGTCACACCATCATTATCAATACTGATTATTCCATAGGCTTAGGGATAGTGCACAATTTCAAGTAATGAATAATAAGGTAAAAGCCATCTTTTTAAAAACTCAGACACAAATGAAACAATAGTTATCTAATGAAATTAAATCACAAAGTTGGCATCGATTTCTAAAACAGATAAAATATAAGAGTAGACATTAAATAGTTTTAATGAATCCACTTCCTTTATTGCAGTAACCTCTGTACAAAGCAGCAACTGCAATACTCAAGGTTAAAACATTAGAAAAGCATTTGTGTGACAATTATAGTACAGTATTATCAAAATATTACATTTTCAAACTTAGTAGATAATCATCCACCAGAGCTCAAATCTTTAAATTATTTCCATAGTCTTAAAAAATGCAGTGTCAGAAAGTATATAAAAAGAATGTAAAAGGAAACCTAAAATACAAATGAAATAATGTAACAAATAAATATTTGATTTCAGTAATTATTAATAATCAGCTTAACACCACCATTCTCTCCAAACCCACTGAATTCTTACCTATAGGAATAATAAACTGTCAAATGCCACTGCATGATTATTTACTTCCAAGTTATCACCAATGATTAAAACTAAAAAAATTTGGCATTAAATAATCAAAACTCTGCATAAATAAAATAGAACAGCTTCAATACTAGCTAGTATTTCTAAGAATTACTTGTTGAAATTTAGTAGAGCACTAACAGCCTTGAAAATTCTAACTTGGTGTCTAGTGTTAAGTGAAAATAATGCATTTTTTTAAAGTGAAAAGCTTCTTACATTATTTCACAGACAATATTACCCTCCCCACATTATGCATATTTAGATATATTTTATGTACTTTATACACACATATATGATGCATGACATTTGGTTCCTGTAGTACAGATCACAATGATGTTTTCCTAAATGGGAAAAACTTAAAAAAAAATTAAGTGTACCTGTGCACATTTCAAGATAGCAGCACTCAGTCCATGCCCTATTATCCACTTTTAAAGTCCACACATAATATTGTTTACTGAATAATATAATATTTCTACTGTCTTTCCCCCAAACACTGCAAACCTGCAATAAATGGAACAATGCTGTGAGTTATATTGTGGAAAAATCCTTTTAGAGAATCAGTTACTTCATTTCTTAATATTCTGAATTCAAAATTATTATCAGATCTCTAATTTATATTAATTTAGTTCATATTTAAGCAGCAAAAATACTGCACACAATTGAAAATAATAATTTTATAGATTTCTATCAAGATTCATGAAAACCTGCAAAAATTCTCCACCACTGAAACCTACACCAATGAACCCACTTAACAGTACTTTAGATAAAAACTTTTCCATTTTCTAACTGGATGACAATTGTGTGAAGTTGCAGCATGCCTTTCAGAGGATACCTTAGTTCTCCATGAAACCTACCTACATCTGTCAATCTGACTTTAAACTTAGGTTTACTAAAACAAACAAAATTAATTCAATGGATCTTGATCACTTTAAAATGAAAAACACTAGCAACATAAATTTCATTATATATACACATATGCATCTGCATGTGTATATACATATATACATATACATACATATGTATATGTATACACACACACACACACACACACACACACAAATATGTAGACATAAATCCCTTGAAATGTTTTTAGGAAATCCTTCCTCGAATAAAAAATGAAAAACTTCACATTAATAGTTGTATATAAAGCTTTTAGTAACAGTACATATGTACTGTCAAATTGTACTAGTAGACTAGGATGTCAAAACAGACATTTCAAAAGCACAAACTGGCAGTTTTCTTAACACAAAAGTTTTAAAGTATTAAGAATGGATTAAATTTAAATGTTCAGAACAATCTGTTCAAACCTGAGTGTATTAAGACTAAGTGTACTTGACAATTTAATGAATTAAGCCTAAAAACATTTCACTAAGAAACCAGTGGTCCATTTAACCATTTGATGAAACATTATTTTAATGATATATAAAGGATGGTACAGTATAGTGAAATTCCATGTAGTGTTTATTGAAATATTCCAGTAAATGACATTGTTTTGTCTAAATTTCCTCCAGAAAAATCTGTTAGCATTTCTTAAAAGTCCCTCATATTCGAGGGAAATTCTAAATTAGGACAGATCTCTCTTCAAATAAACACAAATGATCTTGAGGATTTTTGATTAAAGAATGACATGATTTTTCAGCATGGTATATGGAAGTATTGGATACATTTTTAACCTTCCCTAAGGTTTACAGAACAAATAATAAAGACAGTAACAATAGCCAATTAAAGGGGTTAAAAAAAGGTTTTCGGGGGCTTTTTTCCCTAGCTGTACATTTATATATACTCATACAAACCTAACCTTGGGGTCACTTTTTGGTTACCATTTTTTCCCCATATTTTTCATTAACCTGCCCTAATTCTCACCTTTCATATCTAACAGATACCTTTACAAAAAATAGAAAACAGTACTCAACACTAACTGGTCAATGGAAGAAGAAACACAGTGTCCATTTTGTTTTAAGGTGGAAGGGACTAGAAATAAAAATAACAGCTGAAGGCAAAGTTTGACATTCTATAAATTTATAAAAGAGGATATATGGGCGAAATTTGGTTAATTTCAGAAGGCACCTCAAGGCTAAAGGCTTTTTGTACTCCTTTCATCAATCAAAAAATAACACATATTTATTGCTATTCAAGTAGCAAAGGAAAACTTTACGCTCACAAACTTCAGTCCAACAGGAAAGAATCACTATTCATTAAGATTGAGATATGGAATAGCTAAAACTGAAGTCTCCATACACACATCAATGGAGCAACTTTCCTGTGTGCTTTCAAATAAATGAAACAGTGAAAGAAAAGTCACCATTTGCCATTGTGATGTTAATAGTCATTGAAGATTTCAGTTACTTCACTAGGCACTGAAGTACCATTCTGAAGGGCTGTCCATTGTGTAGAACATTTAAGAATAGAAGGTAAGGACACTCTGATGATTTCCACGAACTAGGAGGATTGGTGGTAGGTCCTTAGATAGAGCTTCTAACCACGCCATGTAGAGAGCACTAGATACAGCACCTTTTCGTGCCACTGGGAGACTCCTGATACCAAAAAGAGAAAAAGGAATGAATAATGCCTTTAAGTTGAGAAGAATACAGTTTAACAAAAATTATAAACTCACAATAATAGTAACTAGAAAGTACCATAATTATAGAAATCTTCTGAGTGCATGGAATTTGCGTATGGAATTGCAACTACAGTCATGTGTTGTTTAATGATGAAGATATGTTCCAAGAAATGTGTCATTAGGTGATTTTGTCACTGTGCAAACATCAGAGAAGTACTTACAAAGACCTTGAAGGTTCAGCCTACTACACACATAAACTATATGGTATAGCCCATTGCTCCTAGACCACAAACCTGTATAGCATGTTACCATGCTAAATGCTACAGGCAACTGTAACACAATGGCATCACAGAAAAAGTACAGTAAAAGATGGTATCTATCTATTTATCTATTTATTTATTTTAGAGACAGGGTCTCGCTATGTTGCCCAGGCTGCACTCAAATTCCTGGGCTGAAGTGATCCTCTCACCTCAGCCTCCTGAGCAGCTGGGACTATAGGTATGAATCACAACACCTGACTTCAAATAATCTTATGATATCACCGTTGTATATGTGGTCCATTGCTGAACATAAAGGTGCATGACTGTACTATGTTCTCATATCACCATTCTCATATTTTCAAGTTTCAAGAGATTTTTAAAAGCTGTTCATAAAAATAGCAATTAAATAGTTCTATAAACTATAGTACATTTGATATCTAGCACTAAATCTCAGATTTACAGTTCTTCAATAAGAATAGAGTTCTTTAAGGGGAAAGGAATGTTTCTACCAGAATTTAGAGAATGAAAGCTGTTTATTTGATAAATCAAATTGTGATTTTTCTCTTATCTGAGTTTTAACTTCTGTTTATAGATGGTGGTAGTAGCAACCAGTCCTATCTAGAGTGAAGTTTCTCTCTTAATTTCTCTATTTTACTGTCTTACAATACAGATATTTGATCTTCATCAGCAAAATGTGAAACTTTCTAGTATATTAAATATTTGTTGTTAAACTAGCAATCCTGTGGCATTACTTTTTTCATATTTAACATGGATTTTCTTAGGCCTGAGTCTTCCTTACCTATTTAAGGACACAGACTCCAGAACTGAGAAAATTTGGGTTCAAGTGATATCTGGCAGGCCTAGGTATTAGTAAGGGAAGTGCCAAAGTAGGCATTTAGCATCTACATTTAACTCAAAAATAATGTACCCATATATAATAAGTTTGTATGGGAAACCTAGGTGTGGGGGATTCAGGTAGGAATCACTATTCAAATTTATCTCTCCAATAACTTTCGAGGGTTATTTTCATGAGGAAGCTGTCCAGAGTCCAAATTTTAATGTGGGATCCTTCTACCCCATATGTTTACAAAGCTAAGGATTTTTGAAAACTGAGAAGAAGGAAATAGAAAAGTTTCAACCTAACCTATCATGACAAAGAATTATTTAGATTCAGATAAGCTTAAGGCTAGGTTTTTTTGTTTTTTTTTTTGTCTTTCCTCTGAAATGATTGCTTTTTACAGGGAGGGACCCCCAAACAACTGGAATTATCTTTTGGAGGGTGGGCCCCCTCTGTAGTAACAGGCTTCTCCAGTTTGGTAAGTGTTCTGGAAATCCATTGACATCAGAGAACCAGCTAGCATTGTTATAAGAGGCTGTGTTTGACTTCAGTGAAATTTTTTGGGTAGATGTTTTCAACACGTTTGCTCATTTCATGATGGGTGATTTACATGAACAACCTGCCCACATTACCCTGAGCGTTCAGCAGTTTTTGACCAAAAATTGTATGATCCCCATGCCCCACCCTCCCTCTTCATCCAATCTTGTTCCAAGTCACTTTATTTTTTTGTTTCTCCAGATGAAAAAGTTCTCAAAGGGATAAGTTTTGCCGATGTGGAAGATGTGAAACAAAAAAATGATAAGCACCAAAGAGCATCAAAATTGATGAGTAAAAAACTATTTTGAGCAGTGGAAAGTGTCTCAGTAGATGTATTACATCAAACGGAGAGTACTTTGAAGGTGTCTGAAGTTTAAACATGTAAAAATAAATACACAATTTTTAATAAATAAATTCCAGTTTTGGGGGGTGTTTTCCCTCATATGCTTAAAGCAAAAGTATATTAAAAAATGTTTGCTTTTTCCTTCTTAAAGCCACTAAGTCACCATTCTGGGTGCCATATAAATATGTACTTGGAAATTAATTCAAAGTACATTATCAAAAAATGAATAGCAAAAAAAACTTAATACAGATATTACTTACATGACAATAATATTAGCTGTGCTTGAATGTTCCTTCAATAACTCATTTAACCTGATCTGCCGGTACGTCTGAAAATACAGGACAAAGTCATTCCTAGACTATTTGAAATGACTCTGGCATGGTTAATAAAACTGTAAGTAGACAAAAAGAAACCACATGAATTTAAAATATCTGTTCCCTATTTTTTAAAAAAATTGATGTTTTCCACTATCCACAAATAAATTCAACTTAATAGTAGATTTAATTTACACAACTGGTTTCTCCCATATCAAATTACAGGTCTTGGTATTTATGTCTTAAATTTTTCTCTTTGCTTTTTTGAGTCAAGTTCTCACTCTGTCACCTAAGCTGGAGTGCAGTAGCACAATCATAAGTTCATTTCAGCCTCAACCTCCTGGGCTTAAGTGATCCTCCCAAATCAGTCACACAAGTATCTGGGACTACAGGCATGTGCCACCATGCCCAATTAATTTTCTTTTTTTTTTTAATTTTTTGTAGAGATAAGGTTTTGCTATGCTGCCTAGGCTGGTCTTAAACTCTTAGGCTCAAGTAATCCTTCTACCTTGGCCTTCCAAAGTACTGAGATTGTAGGCATGAGCAGCTGAACCTGGCCTGTCTTAAGTATTTTAAAAAATCACATGTAAGATTAATGAAAAGGAAGCAGAAGGGAAAGAATACCTTGGTCTTATAAAGTTCAAGCTCATTATCTGTTATTCGCCATGGTTCATCTTCTTTCATTTTATCTGCAATATCTTGTTCTTTATCATCTTCATGAAGTCTGTATGGTTCAATCATTTCATCAAAAGCTACAATACTTAAAAAATAATAGAATAGAAAGAATGCCGAAAACCTTATTTTAAATTATATAATAAGGAGATCATAAGCACTATAACTGGAAAAGTTAAGTTCTTATCATCTTTTATGCTACCCTCCATGCCCCAACTATAACAATCACTTTGGCAATTTTTATTAAGAAAATAGCAACACTCAGTCTCTCAAATTGATGAAAAATTTAGAATCATACAGGCAATGCAGGTTGAACATCCCTAATCTGAAATCCAAAATATTCCAGAATCTGAAACTTGATAGCACCGACATGATGCTCAAAGGAAATGCCTACTGGAACATTTCAAATTTCAGATTTTTTTTTTTTTAATTTGGGATGCTGAATCGGTAATGTACAATGCAAATACTCCAAAATCAAAAAAAAAATAACAATATATGAAACACATCTGGTCCCAAGCATTTGGGATAAGGAATGCACAACCTGTAATAAAATTGTACTTTTAACTGCTAAAACTGATCTCCCTGTATCTACCAGTGCCTCTATGCTGACTGCCCCCAACCTAATTAAATTTTAAACTTAGTAGCTAAAATGATCTCATTGAGAAATAAGTCAAATTGTGTTACTTCTTTGCTCAAAGCACCAAAAGTCTTTCCCAGTTCAAATACCAATGAATAAAAGTAGTGCAAGAAAATGTACTATAGGATATTTTGAAGGGAGGAAAGGGCAGTTACTAAAAATTTAAGAAGATGCAGGATTAATTTCTAGATCCAAAGATACTTATTAAGACAAAATATAGTAAAAAAATATGAATGGCATTTTAATCCCCTATGAATAGGAAAAACATATTTTTCAGTTTCAAATCTAGTATAAAGCACCTGGTATATACTGTTTAATACAGAAGCAATCTTTCTGATTACAACCTTACAAGGGGTATCTTACTATTTTCTATTTAAGATGAATTCTTTATAACAGCTTCATCACTTATTCAACATTTATCTGACATTACATCTAATAAAATAAATACAAATATTATAACAGCCTTTATATATCAATTTCAAGTAGGATATTCTAAGAGTCTATGCTAGAAGAATTCTGAATGCAACTGTTTTAGGCAAATTCTTATAGATTTTCCTATTTTTGCGATAAAACAAGTGAAAAGTAACAGGTATCTGGAGTGGTTATAATGATTGTGGAAAGGGACAATGGAAATAAATCAACTTTTAGAAATCATGTATAAAGCAGAAATTTAAGTTCTCTCTGTAAATTGAAAACTCTAGATTTCTTTCAATATCTGTTATACACAGCAATACATTTTTTAAAAATTGATTTTGCATGTAGCCAGCAGCAGGAAATAATCTCCAGTACATTAACTTAAGTTGAATTTGTCTGAGCAGGCCATCTATTAAAGAATCAGAAATATGTGAAGCATTTTATCCAATAACTTACTTTTCTTTCTTTGGTTTGGTATTGATGTCTCCTAGAACCATGATATCAGAGAAATCTATTCGGAACTTGCTAAGCAAAGTAGCCATCCTACAACAAAAATGAATAGAATTGAAATACATGAAGGATTTATATACAAGTATTTTTATTCTATACTGGGCTGAATTCATATATCTAAAATCATGGTTTAAGGGAAACATCTATCAGATGCTAAACAATATCCATCTAAATTAATTCATACCATTCATTCACAAAGCAGACTTATGAATGCCAAGTAGAGGATACTACTATATTCTTTTACATTTTCTGAATCTCTCCTTAGCATCCAATAATAAATGGACAGAGAAAGACAATAATAATGAAATTTAAATGACAATCTTGATAATCTTAGTCAAATTATATTGGTAAATACACGAATTTCAGTAAAAATTAATAAATAAATATTAATTTTGAATTATTCTTCTATCCAAGAAGAATGCTTATCTCAAGGCCCAAAAATCACTTTATGAGCCAAGATGGCAGATTATGTTCTTAACATTTTTGGGGGAAGGGGAGAAATGGGATAGGCACGAAAAAGGAGCACCAACAAGTCTGATTTTTCAGTAAATAAATACCTTTTCAGAGGCATAGTTGACAATGAAACATTGGTAGCAATAACAGAAAAGTTGAAGTGCACATATAAACACACACTCAAATAAGTTAACAAAATAAAAATTTTTAATAAAATTACAGTTTTCAAAATTAAGATGTAAAGTATTAGAAGCTACAGTTTAACTATGAAGTTCATTACTAGTATTTCTTGCATGATTCACTATTTGAAATGAATAAACACCTAGCTGAATTCCAGTATCTATCTACTAAGTGCCTATTATGCAACGTTCCAAACATGATAGGGCCCACAAAAATCAAATTTAAGAAAAGAAATATAATACAAGCCAGAATGTGATGAGTAGTAGGTATCAAGTGTATTGTGATTCAGCAAGGAAACATGACCAGTTATGGTGCTAAGGGAAAAACATAGGGAAGGCATTATAAGAAACTGAGCTGGGTTTTTAAAGAATGGAGTATTTAAACAGATAAAAAGGAGAGGCAAGCAAGAGCTGTTTACTGTATGGAGATAAGAGTAAGCAAAAAAGTAGAAGCCTGAAGTCACAGGTATGTTTAGGGAATGTGCAGAAGTATATATTGAAGCTTCGGGCATATCTGGAGAAACAACAGAAAGGGAACAGGAGGGCAGATTGTTAAGCTCATTAACTGCTACATTACAGCAATTAGACTTTCTAGGGTAGGTAATAAAGAAATCATTAAAAGTATCTTGGGCAGAAGAATCATATGGTCAAAACTCTGCTTTCTGAGCATGTAACTGAGAGCAATGTGTACAACATATGTGGGAAAGTCAAAGACAAGACAATGGCGCTTAGAGTACAAGAGAGAAGCACTGAAACCAGGAGCAGAACTGTACACTCAGAGAGAAGGGGTGAAATGACAATGGCATTCTGCATTTCTGTTGTCTAGAAGTCTGAAAAATATATCCCATTTACTAATATGTAACTTTTGTGCACTTTCTCCCTAGATTAAAATTTTAAAAGTTGCTTAACACTTTAGCTTCACAAGTATAAACCTTCTAAAATGCTTATATGTTAAAAAAAGCTGCATTTAAGTAAAATTAAGTATCTACAACTTAAATATGAAGAATAAATTAAATGAGGTTATAAGTAACTAGAAATTTTACCTTCAATATAGAAAAGAGCAACATAATTAAAATTTTCTGGATTGTCTAATTTTTATCCTACCACACTTATATTGGGACAATAAAGTGCTAAATTAGATTAATGCCCTTCAATTTAAAATAAACTTACGCTCTGCGGTCATGGTCTATTCTGTTTATTTTTCCACCAATGAATACTCTGATCTTACAGTCTTTCCATTTTTTCTTGGTAGTCAGAAGATAGGGTATCAATAAGGTCAAACCTGAATTATTATAAAAATATAACAAATCATTTGCTAAATGTTAATTTCTCAATCAAAACCTTTAATTCAGTTTAATCTCTAAAAGCATGTTAACTACAACTCAATATAAAACAAAATTCTTCCTTCTATCCTTCCTTGACAATTCAGTCAAAAACCATTAGGTAGGCCTGAGTAAGAAGGAGGCCCAAGGGAGTCGGGGCCATTCAAAGAAGCAGCCAAATGGGACAGTGGTTCGGCAGTCAGGAGACTAGTCATATACAGAAGGATTGAGGAAATGACCCTAAAGAGCCAGGCTTAACACTGAAATGAGAAACATAAAAGGGAAAAGTTAGACTAAAGTAGGTTTTTGCTCTTTATTGTCTACCTATACACAAAAACATATACATACAAACATATATGCAAAGTTCTAGCTCTGCCTACTGAGAGGGCCTGGGAGCAGTGACACTCTAGTAGCCACGAATATACTGAATACCCTGATCTTTGTTTCGAAGTACTGTTCTCCACTAAAAGGAACCAGTGATCCCTGGATAAAGGGTGGCTTCCATGGCTGGTGTAGGGAAAGTGAGAAACAACGCAACTAAATCCAGAACATCCCCTTGTATCAGAGAGTAACTCTAAGAATGATAGGGACATGACAACTGGACATGGAAGTCAGTCTAAGGAGTATCCTGTTGATTAAAATGGGACAATTGAAACATCAAAGCAAATAATAAGAGTAACAAATTGAATCCTACTGAATAAAATAGGAATCAATGAGCCCACACTGATAGAAATAAGGAGTAAGCTCTTCCATACAGTAAAATACCAACTAATAAATGAGGAAGAAATGATGGAATTGAAAAATCATTATGTGGCAACCACAATAATAACAATAGTAAATTCAGGCAGAAACATCAATGGATGCTAAAGACTGGTAAGAGAAAGAAAAACGGTGCATTTACACAGTCTCAAAGTAACTCCCCCTCCCCCACAACTCCTGATACCTGTAATTATAAAGAGGGGAAAAAGTAACTTTTCAGTGGCTAAATCTAGTAAGAGCCTAATATAAGAACCTAATATATTACACAATTGTCAAAGTTAGCTTCACCAGTCATGGGACAAATCGGCATCATGTGCCACCTGATGAGATGTAGGTGGAAGAGCATAGCACCACTTCTGTGATATTTCTGCCCAAAATATACAACCTGAAATTAATTATAGTAAAACATCAAATAGTACTCCAAAATGAGTGACATTCTACAAAATCGTCTGTAACGCTAAGAAAAAAAAAATGCTAAGATCATGAAGCTCAAGGAAGTACTGAACAACTTCCACTAAAGGATACTGACAACCAAGTGCTATGCCTGATTCTGAAATTAATCCTTTTGCTTTTGGGAATGTTGCAAAACTTGAATGGAGTCTACAGGTAAAGAAAGCATGCCATTTCTTATTACTATTCTCACAATTTCAGTACATTTTTAAAAATATTAAAAAGCTTACCTCCATCATCAAAAAGCCACCAGACATCAATAGTATTCTTTCCTTGTTTTTTCTGAAACTGTGTACTAGCTTCAAGAAGCTTTTGGTCAGCTACATTTAAAGGCACAATAGGGCCTTTGGATTCTAAAGAATTAGGCAAAAAATAATATGTAAGAAAAGTGAATATTAAAGTTTCTTTTGCTAAATTCCTACTATTGTTTCCTAAAATTTTATATATTCAGATGTTTATAATACAGATAGTTATATATGGTATCCACCACAAACTTTCAGTTGTTTAGAATTTAAATATACTTATAAAATGGCTACAGATAAACACCTCTTTACAACAGCTAAACTAATCTTGCTTAATTTTTAATGTTTTGAAGCATTCTGAATGAATGTAAGAGAATCATAAATACCAATCAAAAACTATATACTCAGTTGCTAGTTTGTTTGTTTTTTTAAGTTGTTTTTGTCTAACTATGAATCAAGTTTACACCTGTTCTATGAAAATATTCCCTTTGTAATCTGGTATCTCAATAATTTAAGACTCAAATCTCCTTTTTAAATAAAAAGTTATCTGTAATATAAATGATGGAAGGGAGTTGACATACTAGTAAGATCCTATAATTACCACAATGAAACCTTAGTCTAAGGAGAAACTCATCTTTACCTATCTTTTGTACTCTCAATATGTGACATCCAATAATATAGCCATATAATCACATCTTTCTCTGAACTATAGAAAGATAGTGGGAAAGGACAACCAAATACCAAGGGATCCCATTTATATTCCAAGGAATTAAAAAAATAAAAAAAATCAGCATTGATCTGTGAGCAAGCAAATGACTATCATGAAAGTTACACTAAAAATTTAAAAGCAGAAATCCACAGAAAATCTGATCACTTTTGCAGAATGTCTGTCATTCACTTTTCATGCTGCCGTGATATATGCAAACACGAAGAATGATTTTGCATGATGAAATAATATGGCTACCAAACCACACTGCTCCATAACTCTCACCTCTGTCTCCTTCTCATAACATTCATGTATGTTGACATGACTGTGTATCTCCCAAATGCAGCATGACTGTGAAAAATGTTGTAATTTTTGAAATGAAAAATATATTAGTATCAAAACTGAGGACTTGGTTGGGCATAACTGATGGTAAAGAATGGGAGTGATACTGAAAATAAACTTATTTCAGTGTCCTTACTTACCATCAAACCATGCAGTTTAAATGAAAAAAAATACTGGCTTCCAAGGTTTGACTATTTCATAAATGTTATGATGGTTTAAAAGAGTTTAAATGAGTTATATCACCTTTTTCCGGGAAGATTTAACTCTTTATTTGGACTAATGATAGCTTTTCTAATCTGCTTTTAATAGATAACTGTAATATCACCTCACCATGGATATAAAAACTAAGGTTAAAAAAAAAAGGTTGGAGTTAAAGAGTTAATAGTATGAAAAAAGGGATTAAAATAAAATGATGAAAAATGCCTGCCTTTTTTCAACAGTGGTTGAGTTGGAGTCTTGCCATCGTCTTCCTCATCTAGATTATGTTTGAAAAACACAAAATAAAGTTAATTGCCTTTATATTAACAATGAAAACATAAATAGACCACATTTATAAATAAAACATAGAATGAAGCAACAGTCCATGAAAATAATCAAGACTGAAGATTAATGTTTTCTGCACTGAGTACTGAAGCTCTTAAAAAGCAAACATATTTTAGACCCCTCCCCTACAGGGTATCTAATTAACACTCTTCCATTTTATTCCTCTAAAATTATTTTTAAAAACTTCAGCATATTTTTACAAATTCTGCATTTATAATCACTTGAAAAGATGCTGAACTATGGCTTATAGAGTAGAAATATATTTAAAAATTTATGTTGCAGATAAATTCTAAAGATGCCATTGCATCACTGTGCAAATAACTGAAAAGCAACTTTAGAAATATTTAATGGATATATAGTATTTGCAAAAAATTAATCACCAGTGATTTATCATGGAATTTGATTATCAGAAGTATTTTGCTTTGTATTAAATGTCAAGTTATACAGGAAGTGGTTTTTTTTCAAATATATAAATTTATATATGCATGTATGTGTACATATATTTATCCATTTATAGTTAAATATCTATAAATATTTTTCTAGAGTTGAGAGTTTTTCTAATCTCATTTTTTTCCTTAATATAAGCTTGTATTATTTAAGGCATATTGAATTCCATACTTGAACATGAAAGAATATACTGCAGTGGACTCTGAAGTTAGACTACAAGATTTTAACCTTATCTCTCCCTCTTTACTTATGTGAGCTGGAGCTAATTACTGAACTCCTCACTTTTCTCATTTGTAGAAAGGGTTAAAGTACCAACCTCTTAAGATTGTTATAGTGCAAGCATTAATGCACTGAGCTCAGTGATTGGCATAAAAGAGGTATTCAAATGGTATTCTCTTTGTTCTCTAGCACATTGTAAATATTATGACTTTATAACAACTACACCAGAATGTTTCTAATTCTGAAGACTTTTAAAATTGCATAAACTCTTCTATAGCCTCTATGTTAATTTTGAGAATTGGATAAACAAAAAACAAACACAAAATAAAGCTAATGTTATATCTGAATGCCAATTTCTCATGCCTGGTTATAAAAAAATTATATTTAATTTTATACTATTCAATATTGTTTTACAGTGTTAATATTGTTCTTATAAAGTAGGTATTTAATAGTATTTGTCTTTGAAAATAACAAATTATAAATATAACTATGGACATTCTTTTAAAAGAGCCAAGAAATGTCAAGGAAATCTTGACACAAAAAATGATTTAAAGCTATTTCAATTTTTACAATAAAAAGATGAGTAGAAACGTACTGTTTCCTAGTCTATAAAAATATTTAATAATATTGTGACAGATATTAATGAGCTAATGTATTAACAATATATTCTATAATGTGGATGCACAGAGTAGATACTTGATAAGTATTACTTCTTCCTCTCCAATCACGTTACCTATTAATTCCTAACAGACTGAGGAGAAAGGATCTGTTTTAAGCAAGAGAAACAAACAAAAAGTAAGAGGAAATGAAAGAATGTATGTTATAAACTAAAATAAATGCAGGAATATAAAAACGGTTATCAGAATCAGTTTATGGGGTTTTGAGGCAAAATAGAAAAAAATTATAATCAAGCTAGCAAAGAACTGAAAGGGAAAGTGAGTGTCAACTAAACTTTCAACTACTACTACTCTAAGCAAACAAGGTAAAGAAAAAGCAACATTAATATTCCTAAAAAATATAGAGGAGATAAACCGTACTTTTATCTAAGGTTATCAATTTCAGAAAATGAATGGGAATTATTTTGCAGGAATCAAAAGTATGTTATGATTTATAGTGCAGATATTTTTATTGTTGAGTGTCAGCTGGGAATAGGACAGATGGAGATACTAGTCTGTACAGAGGTAAGAGAGTGAGGGTGGGAGAGTAAGATTTGGAAGTCATTCCTCTTTTGTCTCATAAACATGACACAGATTTGTAGGGGGAATTATCTTAAAGGCTCATAACATTTTTTACTCTAAATTACCATGTTCTTTCCAATTTCGGGTTTAAACTACACCTCAAATTAAAATGTTTTATTTAAAACAAATATAAATAAAAACACACAAGATCATACTGTAGTAAATTATTTCCATGATTTCTGTTTGATGATCTACTCTAATACCTAAAATAGCTAGTCATTTTGTAGTCATTTTTGAAAGCCATAAATTTTGCCTGACCAAATAGAAATGAATAAACAGTACAAGCTTGAGAATAAGTTATTTTATTAGATACAATATAATAAAAACCATTTCTCCCAAATTAAAACATTACCATCAATAAGACTTATTGTCTGAATTAATATTACCTTTATGTGTAACAGTTTTTTCACCAGGTGGTTTAGAAGTATCTAAATCTGATTTTTTACTATACTCCATACTAAGTACCACATCCTTGGTGCCAGGAGATTTCTCTTGTGATGACAGTAATTCTTCTGTAGACATAAAAGTATTTAAAATAGTATCTAAGACATATTTTAACTGACAAAGAAGATGTCATGGTTTAATAATTAAATGACATTTTAAAACAAAGATTATGAAATAGTGTTTAATAAATAATTTCTTATGTAAACAACTGTGATAATCTGTTTGAATGACCATTTAAATGTGTGAGTCACAAATAAGTGTTAGATACAGGTTGAGTACCCCTAATTTGAAAACCCAAAACTTTTTGAGCACCTATATAATGCTCAAAGAAAATGCTCATTTGAGCATTTCAGATTTTGGACTAATCCAAGATGTTCACCCAGTAAGTACCATATAATGCAGATCTTAAAAAAAAAAAATCTGAAGCACTTTGGGTTCCAGTATTTTAGATAAGAAATACTCGACCTGTATTAGAATTAGGAGTTGGGAAATCAGTAATGAGTAAAATTCATGAAACAGTAGAACCTGGTTGTGAATCAACTTTATTCTCAAAGTCAGTTACACACATAAAAAATGTAAAATATGACAAATGCTCATATGAAAGATGATAGACAATGCAGAAAAATTCTACCTATGACTATAAAGCCAAGACCAAGGGATAGTCTTTTCCTAAGTTCACAATGAAAGTACTGTTTCTCCATTTTTAAGTAGTTTCTTCGTTTCCTTTTTTTGTCAGCGTTAGGAAATATTTAACTTCTATCATAAAAATAATAATCATAAAGATAAATATAATATGAAATTGATAACCTGCTTATAATGCTCATCACTTATTTGTATGAATGAAGAGAAACAGCAATAGAAACTATGTGAGCCTAGGCTCCAGCACTATGTTAAAAGCTCATAGGCCTTATCTCCTTTTGAATCTTCACAACAACCCTATGAGGTAACAAATGTTTTGACAGATAAGGAAACTGAGGCTTGGAAGTCACCAAATTTGCCCAGGCTATAATATCACTATGAGAAAAAGCTGGGATTTTTAAAGCAGAACTGCCTGACTCCAATGCCTATGTTTTCAATTCCTATGCAAAGCCAAATTCTTGTCTTTCAAACAACAAGGCTTTTAAAAACATTTCATAATGACTATAAATAAAAATACTGTTTTTTTACAAGTTTCAATTATATTCAAACATCAGTAAATGACAGAACTAGATAATTTTTTACCCAAACTGTGATGCTTCTAAGAGTGAAAAGAGATACTACCAATATGTACACAGAGTAAAAAGGTATAAGTCAACCACCCTAAACCTCAGTCTCTGTTAGAACAAGAGAGAATTAAACAGTATCCTGCCAGGCCTAATCCTGATTTTTACAAATGCATTTTAAGCAAGCCATACTTTTTTTTTTTGGTACATGGATAAAGACCTCAAAGAGTTTCTTTCAAAACTGCAGACTGCTCTTAAAGAGTAGTGGATGGGAATATTAAAACAGTTTAAATACATAAACAGATGCTTCTTAGCTATTTAGGCTTAGCTAATGCTGGTGATTTGGTTAAGGGCAAAATATTAGGTATGTAAATTTTTTTGTAAGCTTAAAATACCTTTAAAAGTACCAGGAAATCTTTAGAGGATATGGAAATTTCCTGGCAAAAGTGGTAATTGCACCTAAATTAGGTTTTAACCTTCATTTAAAAAAATGCTTTAAAAGCATTTACATAACATTCTTTACATGAGAAAATTATACAGTAATGACGGGAGACAGGGAAGGGGTATGGTGGAAAGTACAAAGGGCGGCCCAAGAAGATCTTTGCAATGACATAATGGTATAGAACCACACACACACACACACACACACACACACACACACACACCACACACACACACACATACACACACACACACAGTTTGTAAAATTGGTGAAATCTGAATAAGGTATGTGGATTGTACCCATGTCAATTTCCTAGTTTGGATATAGTACTACAGATATGCAAGATATTAACCATTGGAGAAAACTGGATAAAAGGGTACATGGGACCTCTATGCACTATATTTTTGTAACTTCCTATGAATCTATAAATATTCATAAATTTAAAAAATTTAAAGAATGATTTAGCAGGTCTTTTCTGAAGACAGGAAACATTATAACAAACTTGTTTTTCATTATTACTATAACTTATGTATAAAGCATTACTTTTGTAAATGTGAACATATCTAATGATTTAGTATTTAAACATTTTTCCTCCATTTTACTTATGTGTTTTTAAAAATGTGACCAATCTATAATCATAACTAATATCTGCTTCTCTTTAGCTATGATTTGGATTGAAATTTATTCTCTCCATTAATAACCATTAATCATCATATACATTGGCTCTACCAAACAGATCTGATCTTAAAATGCCATACAATAAGTTCATGACACAGAATTATCTAATTATTAAAAATAAAGAAGAACTTGAGAGAATTATATGTAATTTTCTAACAAAGGAGTTTATATATTTAAAATAAAAACTTATTTCAAACAAGAATTACCTTGTCCTTGAAGATGAGATATATCCAGGCCTTCTTTTAGGCGGATAACCACTACTCCAAATTGTATATCAAAGGCATCACTATAATCATTTAAAAAAAACCCACAAAGATTTGTCTGTGTTATCCTCTATAAAATAAAGACAACAGTAGATGATCTCTAAAATTACTTTAAATGTCTGCTTTTTAAAATATGCTTTGAAAATTCATTGGCGAGATGTTAGTTTCATAACCTACACCATTCCCATTCCCCTCTCCAATACCCTTGAAAACTACATTGTAGATCTCTATTGTATTAACATTCTATCTACAGCAGCTGCTCAAGCCGTAAAAGTATTTTCATACTATAAAGTTAAATTATAGAAAAACAACTTTCAATAATCCCACCATATTTACATCTAGGCTTATATCCTGAAAGGCAAGAGAAATGCACGCAGAAAAAGAAAACAGATTTTACTGAGAATGAGAGTCAGAGATAATTTTAACATAATTTTTACATTTTTCACAACTGATTTAAAAATAGTTTAAAAATTTTACAGTGTATCCACTTGCAGATCTATATTTGCATCTCCTTTTAATTTTTTAAAACACAAATGAGAGATCCTGATACAGAAACAATTCATTAAAACCTTGAAATACAGCTCTAAAACCAGACTTAAAACTCTGGAAACTTTGTCAAAAGCATAAATCTTCATTTTTAGCCCAAGTTTTTCTCAAATCTACTGAAATTTTAAATTTTAAAACATCAGATTGTTCTCCAAATGCTGCAACAGGCTTAATTTTATTTTATTACTATTTTTCATTACAAAAGTAATCAACATTCACTGTAGACATACAATTTGACCTTATTCTTCTGATGAATTAACTACAGTCAGAACAGATTCACTGGAGAAAGAAATTTAATAGACATGTTAACCTTTCTCAGCTGTATCTTGAAAGATGCAATTAACACTAGAGAAGAAATAACTACAAGTATTTTTAAAAGTTAATAAGCCATCTGAATCAAAATTAATTTCTTTAAAAAGTCAGGAAATATAGTTCCCCAAATTTACTCTGGATTAAAACAGCTAAATGTTTCATCTTTAAGATATAGAAGTCGATTTGCAGTTTTAGACCTTACATCCTGTTAATAAAAACAGAATATATTAAGCATACCTCAAATGCACAAGGTATTTTAAATCACAACCAAATAATTAGGGGAAGTGCCACAAGATAAAGAATGAGCAGTGTTACTGCTTTAAAACTGCTATCAATTTACACGGCTCTAAAAACCAGAAAGCCTATTTTTTGCCTATCTTTTAATTCTGCCTGATGTACAATACTTGAAATAATACTTAACTTTCACAGTAAATATTCACTTTAATCCCTACAAAATCAGAGTCACAGAGATACCTTTCGGTGTTCCCATTATGAGCAACTATGACTAAAAATGTGGCAGGCGTAAGAAATAGTTCTTTGCCAAAAACTTTTCCTATTTTTTAGAATAGTTACTCCATCTCAGTGGTCTTGGGTCTGAGAGAGAAAAAGTATAGCCCATGGTTCACGGGCTTTTATGGCTCATGGCCCATATTATTTAACCTTTCCTTCTGCAGCCTTTCTTTCCCTCATAACCTTATATAGAGAGTGCAGAATTAGAAAGACACAATAAGGTTCTGCTCACCAAAATGTAATAGACCCAAAGCCAAAACAGTAGTTACAACATACAGCAAATCAGAAGAGCTTTAATTTTACTAAAAGCACTTAACAATTGTTTGGGAAATCTTGTTTATCATATACTGTATATTACTAATCAGTATAAAGAGATCTTTAAAAAGCAGAGTATGAGATCTGGTTACTTCCTCAAAGGCTTTTTAAATGTAGCTATGAAAACAAAAATATATGTGAGACAGGCAAATAATTATATAGTTGTATCTAAAGATACAACAGGAGTGCCAGTAAGGTAAGTTCACAGTAAATAAAGGTAATCAAATCAAAATTCACAGAGAAAACAGGACATGAATTTTAATCTTAGAGATACATTGTAAATTTTTTTTTAAGGACAATTATTTTATATTACTTTTTAAGAAGTAGCAAACACTTCTTTTTCATCAGTGCTCAGGACAAGTCCTCAATCAAGTATGGCATAGTAAGAAAGAGTGATTATCCTCAGTGTGAACAAGATAAATAGGTTTGTTAGGCAAATCCTAGACTACTAGAAAAAGGAAGTACTTTTCAAGATTAAGAAGCAAAGCTGGCAAAAACAAAAGAAGTTTTATACTTTTTATTAAATAACTCATTTAGTTGCAAAAGGCATTTTTGGTAGGATTACATTAAACAGATACTAGACAAAAATCTACAAACAGAGTAAAGCCAGAAAGACAAAGAAGTAAAAGAATAAAAAGTAACTCACTAGACAATGCTCAAAAGTAAAGTTATGGTGATGTAAAATAAAACTAAGTCGCGTGATAAAGATCACTAGAAATACCACTAAATGTGACTAGTAAGCTCAAACTTAACATTTCAAGGAGGCAGAAAAGCAAAATATGTAAGTACATTTAAATAAAAGTAATGTAAATAACTTAATAAAAGAACGAAATGATTAACTGCAAAATCTGTTTGAAAGGGGAGCAAGCCTACACCTCTGAGGTTGTTGTGAGTGCTGAAATGCCCTCCCTCAGCATAATATTATAATAACAAAGCTGAGAAGGTGATCAGTCTGATATTTGGAAACTGCTCAGCAACAGCTGTAGCGATAGGAAAAAGCTTACTAACATAAATGGGAAGCCAGAATGCATACATGTATACATATAATATACATGTATAGATGTATGTGCTTATGTGTAAAGATATTTTTGTTAATAGTCCATCAATTTAAAACCCAGGTAACTTGTGTGATTCTTTTTGTTCTTATATTTCTATTAGAAGAGACTATATAAGAAACAAGCTTCAAAAATTAGGGCAATTTTTCAAAATTAACATTTTATGAACCAACTAAATTACTGAATTACAAAGGCACTTACTGAAATAAGTTTATAAACATATCCACATCCCTCATATCTGCTTGTAACCAATCCTTCTTAAATCCAAGGACAAGTGTGTTTGGTTTCATACGACCAAGACCAGCAGCCTAAAAGATAGGATAAATACAACTTTAAAGGTATACTAATTCAAAAAAATGTTTTTTGATGTGATAAAATTGTCCTCCAAACTGACAGCTTCTAAATATTATACGCTCTTATTGGCAAAAATTCTTTGGCCTTCAATACATATTTACTTATGAATTACATATACTGCATTGATCATGTTACTTATGTTTAAACATATACAAAAATAGATGTTAAAAATGAAACACCTGAAAAGTTCTAAGTGTACATTTTTGTGCTTTTATGATCTACCACAATTTTCATATTTTTACTAAAAGAAATAGAATATATTTAATCTATAACAATAAGGGGCATTCTCGGTTTAATGATAACAGTCATTAAAATTTAGAAGCACAAGTTCAAATGGTTGCAATTCTAAATCACATCAACACTAAATTCTGAATTCTTTCTACGAATCTTGCAAAAGTGCTGAAATTTGGCTAGTTAATTTCCTTCTTCTCCCATCAATTAATTTTTCTGGCAACTTCATCAGAATTTGCAATTCAATATGCTTAACATAGTCTTCCCTCAGTATCTGTGGAGGATTGGTTCCAAGATCCCCCCAAACTACCTGGTATACCAAACTTTGTGAATTCTCAAATCTCTTATATAAAATGGTGTAGTATTTGCATATAGCCTATACATATCCTCCCTTATACTTTAAATCATCTCTAGATTACTTACAATACCTAATACGATGTAAATGGCATGCAAGTAGTTATGTTGTATTTAAAATTTGTATTATTCTTTACTGTTATAGCGTTATTTTTATTTTTATTTTTTTTGAGTTGGAGTCTCACTCTGTCGCCCAGACTGGAGGGCAGTGGCCGCAGCCTCGATCTGCCGGGTTTGGCGATCCTTCCGCCTCAGCCTTCCAAGTAGCTGGAACTACAGGCGCGCGCTACCATACCTGGCTAGTGTTATTTTTATTTTTAAAAATAATTTCAATCCATGGTTGGTTGAACCCACAGATGTAGAATCCGCAGATATACAGAGTCAATGGTATGCCCAAAAGTCCAGTGAATCTCTCCTTTTATAATACACACTGCCTGGAAAATACTATTTTCAAGATTGTGTATATGTATACGTTTTCAATAGTTTTTTTTTATTGTGGTAAAAGATAAATGAAAAATTTTGACATTTAAAACATTTTTAAGTGTACAATTCAGTGGCATTAATTATATTCACAATGTTGTATAACCAACACCACTACCTACTTTTAAACATTTTTCATCACCCCAAAGAGAAATTCTATAACCATGAATAACTACTCATTCCTTTTTCCTCCAGACCCTGGTAATATGCAGCCTACTTCTGTTTCAGACTATAAATTTGTATATCCTAGATATTTTATGTAAAGGTAATTACAATATTTATCCTTTGTGTCTGGTTTATTTCACTTAGCATAATATCTTCAAAGTTAATCCATGTTGTGGCAGAACTTAATTACTTTTTATGGTGAAACAATATTTCTTTTTATATATATTCATCACATTTTATTTATCCATTCGTCTATTGACAGACACTTGAGTTGTTTTTATCTTTTGGCCACTGTGAATAATGCAACAATGAATGTTTTTTAACCGTCCCTTTTGCTGTTTATGCTTTTGGTGTCATATCTAAGAATCCATTGCCAACTCCAAAGTCCTGAAGACTGAACTCTACATTTTTCTTCTGAGAATTTTATTATTTTAGCTCTCATATTTATGTCAATAATCCATTTTCAGTTGATTTTTGCATGTGGTATGAAGTCACATATAAGATTTTATGATACACAAATAATTTTTTGCAAAAAATTAAGTTAATTCAAATATTAATTAGTGCTGACCATATGCCACTGCCACTTGGGATAATTAGGGAGAAGAAATATCCTTACACCCTGTAAAGCTTATATTAATTTTTGAAATGTTATATCTGTGTACAAACTTCTTTCAAGAAACATATTTTTCCCCCACTCAATATTAAAAACGTCTTCGCCTTGAAAGGGCAGATAAAAACATTCATTTTTGTTTTTTTAAACCCAACTGATAGGTAGCCATTAACCACAAAGCATATTTTTAATTTGGGGTTGGGTGGAAAGAATGGGAATTAAAAGAAAGTCAAGAAATATCTTTAGGTTTGATATCTTTTTAAAGAAGCCACAAGATAATCAGTAACTTCTTGATGGTACAAAACACTGTCAGGGTCACTTTCCTTTCTCAAATCTGTTACAATCCTATTATAATTAAAAGGTTTTATTTTTATAAAATTAACAATAACATCCTGTGATAACGTGTGCTCTAGTGGTTTCAACTTTGTTATTGCAGTAACTTTTCCTTGAATGACAAAAGTAAAGAAAATTCACAGGTATCACTCTCATCCCTAAATCTTTTGTACATTCTAATCAAAGTAGCCATTCAGAGGTAATGTTATTAAGTTCCCACAAAATATTAGTTTATCAAGGAAGTAATATATTACTAAAAATATATTTTCTCTGAAACATATTTCTTTAGTGGTTGACAGAAAATCAATTTGAATTTTGTATTCCATATTGAAACCAATTTAGCAAAATGCAATCATTTGAAGCTTATAATAAACATGATTCATTTCAATCAAACATTCCCACTTTGCTATTTCTTCCAATCTTTAGTAACATTTTATGTGTATCATAAACCAAAATTTAATGACAAGTGCATTTTTGACTTATCATAATTTTCAGTATATTATTAGTCATTTTTGCTGCAATAAGAAGAATAACTCTTTTTCCCAATGATATGTGACTTCTTATTTTTATCTTTCACTACTAAGTAAAAACATTTCCAAACATTAGTTAAGTAATGTTTGGAACTTGAAATAAGTTAAGTACTGGCATAAGATTGGTACTACTTTAAAAGTCACTTAAAAAAGTAGTGATTCAGCTGCATGTCTCATGGCACAATATACATTTAGATGGAGGCTTTAGAATATGAATACACATTTATATTTCAAATATTTTTATTAGCAATTTTAAATTCATTTGGTCTACTTATTCTACAACATTTTCTTTCTTTTCTTTTTCCCACCCTCCCCCCACAACAATTTAAAAAAATCACTGTTCACTTTAACATGTGACTGATGAAGAAAAGAAAAAATGTCAGGAACATTCAGCAGGATAATTGCAGATTATTTTTCTCCAGGAAAAAAGGTACAGTTATGTCTACACTGAGATCTTAAATGTGATTCACTTGGTTTAAAGGGCCATCCTGAAGTAATTTGAAATTTTTGGCAAAAACACTATGATTCTGCTATAAAATGAAGGTTTAAAATCGAGTTTAGAATCAGGTAGCTACTGCCTTTAAAAAAATAGGAAAAGGAAAATAAAAAATAAAGAAATTAGCAGTGCTAATGTCTCTTGCTTAAAGGGCTCTTAAAGCAAGTTATTTATTGATATATTTATTTATAGGATTGCCTCTTTTTAAAACAGTGAATCTTAAGTTTTGTTGTGGAGGGTGGGTACATAAAATGCTGGTTTAATATTAAGTGCTTATGATTATAATCAGTAACTAGAGTAACTAGACAATGAGGAGACAAAAAAATTTAAGAGTGCAAGGTCTAGTAAAACAAACAATACCGTCTAAAAACAGATCTCCGTTTTTAGATGTGGAAATAAATTAATGTAAAGTCTCCTACGTATGAAGCTTCAACTTTGAACCTTCAAAGATGTGAATGTACATTCGCAAGTCCATTAGCAAAAGTTAGGTCATATGTCTGGCGTACATTGTCGCATGTGTGCATCCTCTACAAGTGTTTGTGCTTTTATGTAAGAGTAGAGACCAAATACAAAACCAAAAAAACCTCAGAATCTATTTATTACAAAAATCATGTACTTATTCTTACATATTTAAACTTTAGTCACCTTCAAAGCACCCTGTTTGATGCAATATACCTATTGAGATGCTTTTTCTACCATTCAAAAGAGTTTTTTGAACTCATCAATTTTGATGCCTTTTAGTGCTTCTGTCATTTTTTGTTTCACTTCCTCCACATCAGCAAAATGTTTCCCTTTGAGGATTTTTTCATCCAGGAAACAAAAAGAAGCTGTGCAAGTTGAGACTGAGTGGGATAACAGGGTTATGCCAGTTTGGGTCCAAAACTGCTGAACGCTCAGCAGGGTGTGGGCAGATGCACTCAAAAATCATCCATCATGAAATGAGCAAATGTGTTGAAACAATCTCCCCCCCAAAAAAAAAAATTAACTGAAGATAAACACAGCCTTTTACACAACAAATGCTAGCTGGTACGCTGATGCTGATAAGTTCCTAGAACACTAACCTGGGGGGGGGAATACCTGTCCAACAAGGGCCCACCTTCCAAAAGATAATTCCAGGGTTTTTTTGGGTCCCCCCTCATACTTTACTATACAGGAGTATGGTAGTACAGTAACTTTATTTCAATCCCAGGATATCCAGAAGCAAATGTAAAAGCAATGGTGACATAGCTGGTACTGCATAGCCAACTGTGCTAGTTGGGTACCTAGGTTAACTTGGTTGGAATTATGAACAAATGGGATTTAGGAATACAATCTCAGAACCAAACTTGTTTGTATGTAGGGGACTTACTGTACATAATTCTTCTGATGAAGATTACAACTAAAAGACATTTGTCACTTTATGTTTATCTAACAGGCCTCTAAAAGATATAAAGGAAAGAGCAACTCCGACAACTTACACTAAAACTTCAGTTATTAGTTTCACAGAGGCAACTGGCATCTATTTGTAATATTTCATACAGTTCCTCAGTTCTACTAGAAAGTCAACCTCCCAGGCATCTTCATAAAGTGGCTACATTTGCCAGAATTATAGAGCAATCTCAAAGCAAAGCTGTTCTATTATCCCAACCTTGCCCCACACTGATAAAGTTGTCATGACCCACTGGGGTGAGTACGTTAGGCAGATGAGAGTAATTAGGAGGATGGATTCTAACTCTCACCAAATTTATAATAAAGTCATCTACTACAGAAACCCTCTAGGGAGTGGTTCTCAAAGTGTTATCCCTGGACTGGACCAACAACATCACCTGGAACCCTGTTAGAAATGCTAATTCTGGGGCCTTACCCGAGACCTACTGACTCATTCTGAGAGGCCTAGTCATCTGTGTTTTAACAAATCAACCAGGTTATTCTGATGCAAGACAAAGTTTAAGAGCCACTGCTCTATGGAAGAGATTTCCTTTCTTTCCATTCTAAAATTTATTATAAAATGGTTATCAAAATGTTCCTATAAATTGTACAAAAGTAAACAAGAATTACCCACCAGAAACAACCTTATGAGCAAGGGTAGCATTCTACCAGAACTATTTAACCTGGTACTTGTCAAACTCTATGAAGCACAATAGAAAGGGGTCATACTGAGCTCTCACCTCTACTTTAACAAAATAGCTCCACAATTACACAGTTAACACAAAACAGCAAAAAAATTTCTGTGGTCTTTTTAGTTCTAAAGTATACAATTCTCAGTAGTTTAATAAAGATATTAAAGATTGACCATTTGTATTACTATGAAGAATAAAATTTAGCATGAAAAAGTTATTAAAACTAAAATGGAAGCATTTGAAAGGCCTAAAAAATTTACCTGCATCAAATACTGTGCACCTTCTCTTAAGTCATCTGCATGTACTGGAGCATAAAATGCCTTCATTTTGTTTTTAATAAGCCATCGCTGATATTTGGCTTGATCAATGGACATCTCTTTCATAGCCTGTCTTCGAGGGCCCTTTAGATAAAAATATTGGTAATATCTTTAATTAAAGGTAATCTATTTCACATTTATAAAAACCATTATGCTGGTTTGAAACAGGTGACTAAATGTGGAGGTGGGAGAAGTATAATGATAGCATTTCATAGTCTTTCTAATACATAAAATGGCAAAAAAATACACTTAATATAATAGTTAAGCACAAGGTGCCAGTACAAGGAAGAAAAGAAGTTAAAGAAACAGACTTAATGATAAATTAAAAGTTTCAATCAAAAGTAAGTGAGATAAGTCAGAAGCTGTTGAAAATGGAGAAGAGACTGCACAAAGGAAAATAACAGGCTTCTATTTTTCTATAGGAAGTTTCCCAGTTTTTTCTTTCTCCAAGCCTTGACTATGCCACTGTATAAGTAGAAGAGCAACTTTAGCAGGGGATGGGACATGGGGCATACAACACACATACCCAGCACCAAAACAAGATGAAGAACAGAGCTTGGGAGAAAAGCGAATCTGACAAATACTCCAGAACAGGTAAGTCATTATCCAATTTGTTCTTAGTAGCCATGATGTCAAAAACCAAAATACTATTTTTGGATACAAGTCTGCCACTATTTTTAATAATTTTATTATTCCTAGTTACAACAAAAATGAACAAGCAATCAAAAGCATGTGAACTTAGAAATTCAGCATTCACTTTGTTCTTCTTACATACTAGAGATATTACTTCCCATTCAAGCTATTTATCATGATTTGCCTATTTCCTCCAACCCCTATTTTTTTTCAAAGTAAATATTCCCAAGTGTTCTTAGTACTTTATGAAATATCTAATAAGAAAAATAACACACTAAGTTTCATTTTGACTCCACAGTTATCAAAAAGCTATTTTTTCTTGGCTAAACTGTTCTAGAACCATATAGTTTACTAAAATCTACTAATAATGAATAAGAACTCAAAATATTTTTTAAACTGCTACATTGAGACCACTTAGAAGCCAAAATATTTTGAAGAAAACAACCATCCTAAAAAAAGAAAAAACCAAGAGATTTGTCAAACTATTTCCAATCCACAAAGCCTCACAAATTACAAATTATACAGAGTGAGACATTTTTAAATTTAGAAAACAAAATTGATACGTACCATATGTACATGACCACAGATCATCAGACCAACATTTTTTGTGAAATCATGAACAAGATGAAGTAAAGCTGGGCGTGAATTTGGAGCACCTGTCATAACAAGACACTGTGGCCTAATTTAAGATAAAAAGATAAAAAAAAATTAGGGAAGTTTGTGTTTGTGGCAACAAGAACACGATTTTAAACTGCTTCTACAAGAAACCTTCTGTTTACGACTGTCCTTAAAACATAGGCCACAGGTTTCTCAAAAAGATGACTTTTAACCAGGCCTTACTGGTACATGAGAAATGTAGAACAAAACTTGGGACAAACATCATGCCAAATGTTCCTCTAAAATAATAGGTAATATTATACATCAAGATTCTGCCAGGCATTATAGCAAGAAACTGCCATGCTAGTTAAATGATATGTAACAACTTTTCATCTTCTTTTTTTTTTTTGAGTTGGAGTCTCACTGTCGCCCAGACTGGAGTGCAGTGGCTGCTCCCAGCCACCGCAGCCTCGACCTGCTGGGGTCCGGCGATCCTTCCGCCTCAGCCTTCCAAGTAGCTGGAACTACAGGCGCACGCTACCACGCCCGGCTGATTTTTTTGATTTATTGTAGAGATGAGGTCTAAAGATAACAATATTCGAGTTGTTTTACGGAGCTTGCCAAACTTCCTACAAAGTTTCCATCTTAGCTTGATCACATCATTATTACTTGTACTTCATGGTATGAGCTCTCTCTAATCTAGTTTAACTTTAATGATTATTGCCACATGAGTAAAATCACCTATGGTGAAGAAAAAACTTGTATTTGAACTAGAAGTTTTAATTCTAGTTAATGATAATGAAAACCAAAACTCAATTCAATTGCCTTTATAAACATGAGACACAGACATGACTTTCATATATTCATAACATAATTTTCACTGATTAGAAATGGAAATCAATTATATCCATTTTACAGGTATCTATTTTATAGGTCAAAAAATTATTTAAAACAAGAATTTATATAATCACGACAAACTTTAACAGAAAAGCAAATAGTAGACTAAAATTTCTGACAAACATTAACTTCAGAGGAGTTCCTAAAATAAGTATGAAAACCTGAATAAAGACTTTGAAAAAACACTAACATTTAGAATTTTAGCAAACTAGCTGAAAAACTAATTCTATTTGGGAGAGTTGCTTTGAAGCAACAAAACACCAAACCCAGACCGCTAATTGTCTTCCTTTCTGAGTTTCAGCAAGTTACACAAATCCCTAGCCAGAGATCTATTTCCTAGCTTTCCTAGGAGCTAAATGTGGCTTTATAACTAACTTATAAACCCATAACATGTTCCTATCTCTTGGTCAAGTCCTTTATACTTGATAATAATTTTGGCTCTCCTTCTACCCTTTCTTTCCTCTTTCCTATAAGCTGGACCATGGATGTGGTGATGACTTTGACTACATGTACAAAACACCTCCTAGGGAATGGCCAACTGATAAGATATAAATAATGTGTGCCCTAGGCCAGATGTAATAGCTTGCACCTGTAAACACAGCAGTTTGGGTGGCCAAGATGGGACAACTGCTTGAGTCCAGGAGTTCAAGACCAGCCTGGGCAACATAGCAAGACCCCATCTCTACAAAAAATTTTTAAAAGCCCTGCACGGTGGAACATGTCTGTAGTCCCAGCTACTCAGGAGGCTGAGGCAGAAAGATCACCTGAGCCAAGGAAGTTGAGGCTGTGATGAGCCATGATTATAAGTAAGACTACAACTCCAAAAAGAAAAGACAAAGAAGAAGACCAAAAAATAAATGTGGGGCCTGAATAACCAAGTTCAGCAAATCTGCCTACCAGTCATGAACCATTCATCTATTTACAGACTATCACACGATACCAATGTCTCTCATGTTTAAGCCATTATATTTTTCAGTCTTTTTGTTATGGCAGTTTAACCTATGCCCCAACTAGTATAACCTATTATTGTGAGAAACTAACTTGTAGTCCCTACCTTTACTAAATAGTAAACTACAAAGGCCTAATTTGGTAGTTTTATCATACCAAAATAGTGCAATGCAAAATCTATTAGGGATGACTTCAATTGACAATAGAAGAATGAATATCTGTCTTGATTTTTAACTCTTTCCTAAAAAACACCCACAGTATAAAGAGATTTTTCTTAAAAGTCATAAATCACAAAAATATAGAGAACAGGACAGGACACGATAGCACTAAAATACTGGAAGCTGGAATGCAAATAGAAGAACAGTAAAGGATGTGACAAATCAGGAAAAAGCTAAAGGAGTATGAGAAAACTGTGAAGCTACCTTACTTAATATCTCAAAATCCCCCAAATGCCTAGAAGTTAGGAGCAGAAGATTCCTCCGGAAGTGGCAGGTACAGTGTGTTAATGAAACTAAAAAAAAGACGCCTGGTTTAAAGTTTACATAAGAACCAACGAGACAGACACAAATCATTTCCATCACTATGATAGGCAACTGTTCCTGTTCCTTCCCAATACCATTAAGCTGGAGCTTATTTGCTATAAAAGGCCTCTGGTCAGGGAGACACCTGCAACAGCTGAGGGCAGAAATATGCTACCTCAAATAGGAGAACATTTATATACTGAACCCTGAAACCTTCAAGTTCTTTACCCACTTGGCTCCCAGAAGTCTAGTAGCAAAAACTTTACTTTTCTGGGAAATCTAATCAGATAAAAAAGGAAGCCTTTAAGACAACTTACATTCCTCAAAGAACTACCAAAGTCACATTAATGTACATTAGGAACTTAAATGAGCAAGCCCCACTCACCAATGCAGAGATTCCCTGCCAAGGATTATATTCATCACTTCAGACAAAGCTAAATGCAAGAAACCAAATTAAGGAAACAGGAAAGAGTGGGAAAAAAACTTCAAGGAAACAGAAACTACAAGTGAAGAAAACAAAATCTTCTGGCAAGCTTGGTGAAGATTAAGATAGTGATAAAGTTACATAAGAAAAAAAATAGTATCAGTTCCACGGAAAACAAAAAAGCTGTGAAGCAAAGAAAAAATAATAATTTACTATATGGCTCAACTGTGTAGCATGGTTAAAAAGTAAAAAAAAATTAAATATGATCTAATCAAAATCATGATGTAAAAATATAATGGGAGGATGGGGTAAAGGGAAGAATACATGTATGTGGCAGACACAAGTAGATGAAATAAATCAGTAGATAATGCCTAAAATTAAAAATTAAAAAGTACAATAGTCCCTCCTTATCTGTGGTTTTACCTTCCATAGTTTCAGTAAATATAAAATTCCAAAATAAATAACACACATATTTTAATTTGTGAGTCATTCTGAGTAGTGTGATGAAATTTCTCAGCATCTAGCTCCATGCAGCCTGGAACATGATTCCTCCCTACATCCAGCATCTCCACACTATAGATGCTATCCATCCCAGATGGACTGTTGCATACTGCAGTGCTTGTACTCAAGTAACCCTGATTTGACTTCATAATGGCCTCCAAGCACAAGAATAGAGATGCTGGCAATTCAGATACACAAAAGAGAAACCGTTAAATGCTTCCTTTATGTGAAAAGGTGAAAGTTCTCAACTCTAAGGTTTGCATGGAAAGAACAAATCTTCCATCTGTTAAATTGTGAGGAAAGAAAAAGAAATTCATGCAAGTTTTGCTGTGGCACCTCAAACTACCACACAGCAACAATGTGTGATAAGTGCTTAGCTAAGATGGAAAAGGCAATAAGTTTTGTGGGCAAAAGAAACAAAAAGAAACATGTTCTGACTGATGACAATCAGGTTCAGAACTATCTGCAGTTTCAGGCATTCACTGAGGGTCTTGGAACATATTGCCTGAGGATAAATGGGCACTACTGTATGGAAGGACGAACATGGTATTCATGAAGTAAAACTAAAAAAAAAAAAAAAAAAAAAAAAGTCAGCTAAAAGTTGAAAGTGGTTACCTGTGGTGTAAGAGGAACTGGGATAACAAGGGGTGGGCAACTGCTGATTTTCATGACAAACCTTGCAGACTGTTTTCCTCTTTAAACTATATTCATGTGAAATTCTGATAAAAATAAAAAAGTCAAATTGGGATACATTTTTTAAAATGTTCCCATTACTATAAGCCAAAGCAACAGGTTTTTATTGATGGTTATACCCTCAGTTTGGGGATACAACTTTTTACATAAAAGAATTACTTTATTTTTCTGTGATATTTGGTATCAGTTATCCAAAATATGCTAAAATTAAAAGTTTTCCTCTTAGGGCTTTCATTCCTTTTTCTTTTCTCCATTTCTGTTTACCCCAAAATTAAGATCTGTGGTCTCTGGAAAGTTTTTATTCTAGAAAAAAGGAAAGGGGGATGGAGGAGAATCTATAAAAGTAACATACACAAAATCTTCTCTTACTGGGAGAGAAATCTGGCAGGACAATTATTTTCTGGCACTTATCCACTCTTCAGGGTTTGTTTTTTTTAATTTTTTTTTTTTTTTAGGATGTGGGGTACAATTCAGGATTAGATATACAAATGGTTACTGTACACATAAAGTTTGGGGCTCACTTTGGCAAGGTTTCTTTAAAAAGCATTATCCCTTGGTTTATTCACAAACATGAAAAAGATTTGTATTTATTATGCAGAAGTCAATGAGGGGTGATTACTTATGACTAGAGTTTATATTGATGACTGATAAACTATTATAAAGATAAAATATTCTTTAAGTCACTTATTTAGAAAAATAACAAAAGTTCTTTTTAAGAAGGCAGTGTTTCCTTATAATTATGCATTGTTTGCAGCTAGTCACTGACAAGAAAGAAGCAACTAACATGAAAATATTTAGTCTTAGTAAAATTGCAAAATGAAGTATGTCAAAAATCTTTATGAATTTCATATTGTGTAGTTATATAGCAGTTATATAATTTTAATGGCCATGGTGGGAAAAAACTTTCACTTCATGATGCCTAATATTTAAAAGTCTTCAAATGAGAGACCTCCAAATCTTTCATAATATTTTGTAAGGTAGATGACAATTTTTTTTTGTACAATTTTTCAAAATTAAATTTCCCAAGTCCAACAAAAACAAAACAAAATAAAACAAGTTCTATACTTTTAGAGGACTTGTAATAAAATATCAGTATATGAAAATGTACTGAACAATAATTTAAGAATTGATTGGCCAGCTAAGAGAAAACATTTCCATGTTACCTTTTTTATCACTTACCTAAAGTTTTTCACGTGGTCTTCCACTCCAGAAAGACGAATCGAATGCTGCAGCGCACTCAGGTAAGTCAAGGCTTGTGTTGAGGATCCCCAGTTTACATCTGTGGGAAGACAGCGTTTATGCAGCATAACACCAATAACAGCAACCAATTTAAAAAATTAAAAACCAATTTAAGACACGAAGAGAATTAAAACATGCTTCCATATTTTAAGCGTCAATTGCTAAAATGAATATTACACATAACTTTCAAGTACATATATGACATTATAAATAATAATTTATAATTATACAATTCACTTTATTCCTATGACTTTTATTCTTATCTATATGTTACATTTAATTAATCCTGTTTTCCACAAACAGGATTAATTGCATATAAAATTCACTTAAAGAAAAAGTAAAATTTAGAAAAGACTGAGATGACAGGGCTGCAGACATGCTATATATACAACTCAAAAGAATCTTTCACAAATAAATATTTTTAAATTGTATAGTCAAAGACCTAAAAGGAAATAAATAGATCTCCAATTGTTAAGAAGTATTAATTATAGCACTTATCTGTTTAGGTTACTTGAACAGGAAAATTTTATTCTCGAATAAACAACTTAGACAACAAATGATGATTTCATACATTTTTAAGTTTCTAGACTTAATTGGTTTGTTATAGAAATAACTGCTTCTAAAATGGTTTGTTCATTTCATTTCTAGTCACCACTAATCCAAAACTTCATCATTTCATATTTGAATTACAAAATGTTTCCTTACTGCTTAAAACTACTATATTGTAACTACTCTTACACTCTCTTCCTAATCTATTATATTGGGCTGAAACTTCCCAATCCTTTCTTGCCAGGTCTTTCTTCCGTGGTACAGGTTATAATACTGAATACTGGATCAATCCTAATATAACCTAGCATCATCATCTATGTGCAGATATACATAGCTGTTTTCAGTATAACATACTAGGTAGTTATTATTTCCCAGTTAAAACATATCTGTCCAATTTTCCCTGCTACATAGTAACAGTAACCTAATGGGGTCTAATTTTTTCTGCCACATAGCAACCTAATGGGAAAGAAACAGTCTTCTAATACTTTGTGAATCCCATTTCTACTTAACTACAGTTCTAAGACTATAGTAGGTTGTATGTATGCTTACATAGACTAGAGTATTTATATACTTATTAGACTATGCTTACATAGACTTTGAATCCTCTCAAACAGTTGCAAGATATATCGAGTGCAAAAATGTTAATAATATTAATCTATTATTTTCCACAAACAGGAGTAATTAAATGTAATGTACAGATAAGAATAAAAGTCATAGGAATAAAGTCTTGAAGTATTTCATTAAAAGTACGTGTATTTGAAAAACAAGAACATAAAACTCATGTATACGGAAATAAAGTAGTTCAGTTTTTACACAAAATAGTTTTCCATATACGAAGCATGATGCTTTAATATGAAAAGTAATAAAAAAACTAGACTTTTTTTCTAGTCTGAAATACTAAACAAAAAAGGCCACTCACCTGGTTTTTTGTAGGTAACATAAATATATAGCCCAAGGACTATTACGTATGTCAGCAATGCAGCCCACCAGTTAATGACAAACATCACTAAGCAACAAAGAATTGCTCCGATAAGTGATATCCACATGTTGTAGTATTTGAAAGCAGGACGCCATCCTAACAATAACAGATAAATAAAAGTCATTCAAATACCTTATCTGCTTTGTACAATGGTACATATGTATTCATAAAATAACATTCTTTAAGGATGTCATACTGAAAAGACTTTAAGCATTAAATGTAATGGTAATACCTAAAAGTAAAGTCAGAGACTGTTACTGATCACAATTGAATTTGATGATTCTGGATGGCTATGAATAGGGCACATCTATCTACTTTCATATTACTGTATCTTAGGAGTTCTGTATTCAATAGACTCTTTACAGAAAAAAGTAAATCAACTTACTCTAGTGAATGCTAAAAATTAGAGAAGGCTTCAAAGATAAAAAAGGTTTTAAACTGAGTCCTTAGTATGGCTTTATTTTCCAGCTTTGGTATGAAACATATCCATATTCTAATAAATATGTAAAATATTTCAAACAAAATATTCATCAAAATCACTAAAAATTCATCAATTTTCCAGAAACACTAAGAGTTGACTACAGAAACACTTTCTCATTTAGTAAAGAAAAAATTAAGCCCACGTTGAAAAATGTTGGAAGATGTTTTAAATTTTCATTGAGAGGTAGTTGCAAAGTCAAATATATTTTTTAAATTGCTTCAGAAAATTTATATATTTAAAGCAAAAACTGAAGCTAAAATGTTGTCATCTTAAGTCCCCATACTTTATTTTTCCTGTTCTATTAAGTGATCCTTAGAAGGAACAATACTTTTGTTCCTTCCCTGATTTCCAACTGTGGTCACAGTTTGTAACAAAAGTCCCACATACTTTTTCAGTTTATAGATACTTCTTATGTTAAAATTCTACAGAACTCATTGTGTTTAAAAAAATTTTTATACAGGTAAACAATATCATAACAATGTTCTTAGAACTAAAATAGAAATCAGCCAAACACACAGTGAAAACCAGTTTTTTTTAAAAAACCAGTAAAATAATTATTTCAGTGTTAGTAAGACTTAGAGATAAATGCTATCATAAATGCTTTGAAGACAAGAAACAATATTAGCAGCAAACTTCATGATAAAGAAATCTTTGAAGATTTAATTTAACTGTAAAGGCAGGATTAGTATTAATGCTAATCCCACACACACTATCTTTTAAAATGTGTCAGTTTTATTTTCTCTGAAATAAAAAACAATACATTTACAAGACTTTTAAAAAATGTAAAATCACCTGGAGATTTTGCAAGTGATGCATGGAATACTGAAAAATTGATCAATGCATATGATGCGAGGAAGAAGTTAGAGATAATTGGAGCAATAACATTCAGTTCAGCTGCAAAATAAATGTGAAGTAGATTTGTTGACGTATTAAACATTTTTTAACCTTTTAAAATTATAAAATATTTCAAAACTTAGATAATAGCACAATAAACACTCCTATGCCCACCATCTAGATTTAATATGTATTTAACCTTTTGCTATATATGCTTCATACAGTTTTCTTTTCAGAAACCAAACTCCACATACACCACTGAAATTCCCTTTGTATTTATATCTCACTAGTCGAAACTTGGTATATTCTGTGTAATTATATTATATAGTTTTACTACACAAATAAAGTCTATATGCATTATACAGTATATTTTGGGTATTCTAAAAGTCACATAAATAATATCATATGTATTATTATGAAATTTGATCTTTCATTTGATGTATTTTAAATTCATCCATATTGATATGCAAAAAGCAAGTTTATTCTTTTTTTTTTTTTTTTTTACTGCTATTGGTTGATTGATTGATTGATTGATTGAGTTGGGGTTTTACTCTGTTGCCCAAGCTGGAGTGCCGTGGTACAATCAGGCTCACCATGGCCTCAGCTGCCTGGGTTCAGGCTATCCTTCCACCTCAGTCTCCCAGGTAACTGGGACTACAGGTGTGCACATCTGGTTAATTTTTAATTTTTATTTTTTTGTTGTCCAGGGTGGTCTTGAACTCCTGGGTTCAAGTAATCCTCTGATCTTGGTCTCCTAAAGTGCTAGGATCAAAGGCATAAGCCACTGTACACCTGGCCACTGCTGCATATTATTCTGAAGTTTTATTCTATCGATTTAGGTTGCTTCTACTTTCTGCTACTATAATTAATGACACTACTCTCTTGTATATGAGTTTCCCTAAGGTATTATACCTAGAAAGAGATTGCTGGATCATAGGAAACTTTACAAGATTGTACTGCCAACTTAGTCTCTGAAAATAGCCTCACCAAATATACATCTTTCAGCATCATACAAGAGTTAGTTTCCACATAGCCCCATGTCAACTAATCCCAGGGATTAGACAAAATTCTTTAGAACTTAGAAGTCCAATATCTTATTTATTTATTACATTAGAACTCACTGATCAAAGGCAAAAGTGCCCAAAAATAGGTCAGTGAAGGTACTACCTTCTTGGAGGAAACTGGAATCTTTTTCCCTATGCCATTATCATATTTGTTTTAGAGACAACAACCTAGGAGTTCCCTTTAGCCCTAATAGGTCCCTTTAGATCTAATGGGAACTTAGTGATGGTAATAATTTTAGCAAACATGTATTGAGTGTTATTATTTACAGTACTCTGTAAACATTCTTTCATGTGATTAGAAACTTAGTATCCCAAGGAAAATAAGTTAATAATTTAATAATTCAATATTTAGAGCTAATACTATATAGACACCAAAATCTGCATTACCACATCACTTATATAACTAACCAATTAAGATGAATCCAAGTGCAATTAAGAAGGTTAAGATGTAGCCACGAAGAGGTTCATTATTCTTCCCATAACCTTTAGCAAACATCTGAAAAGCTGGGTAGATGTTGTCCTTACATAAAGCCTAATGAAAAAGTGAAAACATTAAAATTAGACATACAGATTTGTTTATACCTATAACAGGTTGATCAGAAATGGAACCCAAGTTTCTAATTCTTGGCCCTCTTTTACTTTTCTGTCTCATACCGCTTCACCTACAAACTGTAAAGGAGGTTGTTCAAATGTTTCAAACATCAGAAGCATAGCACATTTTAAATACTGCTCTTTCCTACGACCTAGCTATTCCATTTACCACACTGTCATTTTAGTCTTCCCATAAAGCTTTTTTAACCTTAAAAAAAATTGCTAAAGTTTTTATCTACCTTACTATACCCCTATGCTGCAATTCTTTTATTTATGAAGAAATCAGAAAAGCATATGAATTTTTAAAAGTTGGATGCTTGATAAATATGATTTTTGGTGTGACCTTCTTTAAGAAAGCCACCAAGACCAAATCTTAAAGCAGATAACAATCCTAAGCCTTCATTGCTTTTCTTAGACTATTACTTAACATTGTTTTAAGAAATATATTCTACACCTTTACTGTACTCACGGCTATAAATACAACATTAAGAATAAGACTGCAGAACCCACATTTCATTTGTTTGATTTAGTAACAACAGTATTTTCTATCAGTATCAGTTGTTTGTTTAATGCTCATTATAGGGAGATATCACTATCCTATTCATCATTACACCCTTAGTAATGAACATAATACGTGGCATTTATTAGGCATTCAGATATTTTCAAAAATAAAATATTTAGAATGATATTATGATGACTGAGACAAAGATACATTACTACTTTTGATTGCACTCCTAGTCCTTGATAAGACATCTTAAAAATTTATGCTAAGTATGTCAAAAAGCATTACTTCTAAAAAGACAACTCAAAGACCACAACTTGACAAGCAGGTAAATCCACAAATGTTTACATAAACATACATATTCGCATTCATGCACATAGAATTAAATATATCTGTCTTAACATATGTGTACATGTATATACCCATATACATATATGGGGTTGGTAGAGCAAATAATTTGAAAACAGCAGCAACCACAAATTGAAAAATACTACCTTAACTCTACCCTTAATAAAGGCTGTAATATAAAAACACTTACCTGAAAAATTTTCGGAGCACTCACAAGGGATGCTAATGCTGAAGAAAGCGTGGCTGAAAAGATACCTGCAGAAATTAACGGTGCAAATCCTGACACCATGCTCATTACCTTAAATAAAAGTGACAAAAATGGAAAACTAAGTGTTACAAATTTAATATTACAGACAAGAACTTCTGAAAACTATAGTTATAATGCCAATATCACAGATTAAAACATTTAGTAACTGCTTCACAACACCATAACGCAAGTCAGCATTCAAATTCCCCCAATTGTCTCTCTTTTCTTGATTTATTAAAAAGTCTGTTCAAATCAGAATACAAAAAAAAAAAAAAATCACTCATATTTGGTTGTGTCTCTTCAGTCTTTTTCAATCTACAGGTTCACTTCCTTTTCATTTTATTTATTATTTTTGTCATTTCTCCCATAGAGTTGCCACACCACAGATTTTGCTGACTGCATTCACCACTGTGTTGTTCAACTGAATGTTCCTCTCATCTCTGTATTTCTAGTAAACTGGTAGATCTAGGCAGTTCATCAGACTGAAGTACAAGTTTTTGGCAAGGTTTATGATGTTAAAACAGTGTTCTGGTTAAGTTTTTAAAAAACAGATATAAAGTCTATAGTTTGCCTCTAAATAACCTGGGATGGAGGAGTTAGAAATAAAACAAAATTAATCAGGCATTGATAGCTGACGAAGCTAGGTAATATATTCGTTGGAAACATTATACTGCTTTCTTTATGTACATGTTCAAACACTTCTCTATAAAGACTTTTAAAATAAAAACAAAAAAGGATCAATCACTAAGATCATGTATCTGACACATCCAAACTAAGGGTCACAATGAAGAATAACTTGGCTGAACTGTTAAAAATATCAGTGTCATGAAGATTAAGACAAGCTGAAAACTCCCCTAAAGGCTTTTAAAATGACAGGATAACTAAATACCATGTGTGATCCTAGATTAGAGCCGGACCCAGGAAAAGTAGCTATAAAGGACATTACTGGGACAAGTGGGGAAACATGAAAATAAAATACATATTGAAATAAGAGTATTTCATCACTATTAAATTTCTTAAGCGGATTAACTGAATTGTGTTTGCACAAGATGTTTCAAAAACTTCAAACTGTTACATCATGATGTCTATAATTAATCTCATAAGTAAGTATAAAAAGAACATAAATACACATACAGCAAATGGGGCAAAATATAAACAACTAGTACATATAGCTGAGTGGCAGGTACACGGGTATATAGTTCAGTTCCTTCTGTAACTATAAAACTTGTCAAAACACAAAATTAGAGTGAAAGAGTTGCTTTGTGAATTCAAGTTTTGTCCATTTGATGAGTAGTGAATAGTATTATAAATTTTCCAGCAGTGACTGGTGATCAACACTTAGACCCACTGCTTCATTGGTGAAGATTTACCTTTCATTTATACTGACTAAGAACATGTTAACTGAGATAAAAAAAAAAGATAAGTAAATCAGGTTTTAAGCTGTTCTTTTTTTTTTTTTTGAGTTGGAGTCTCTGTCACCCAGACTGGAGTGTAGTGGCGGCTCCCGGCCACTGCAGCCTTGATCTGCTAGGCTCCAGCGGTCCTTCCGCCCCAGCCTTCCAAGTAGCTGTAACTACAGGCGCGTGCTACCACGCCTGGATAATTTTTGATTTATTGTAGAGATGAGGTCTCGCCAAGTTGCCCAGGCGGTTCTCGAACCTGCGGGCTCAGGCAATTCCCTCACCTCAGCCTCCCAAAGGCGTGGGATTACAGGTTGAGCCACTGAGCCTTACAGTCATATACTTGACTATAATTTAGTAAGTTCAACCAGATGTCGAGCTAGCAATGGGCACAATTCCTGGTCACCATGCATAAGCCTAATTTTATGTGTACATAAACCACACCGTTGACCACTTGTCTTTCCCCTATCTTCCAGTAAACTTAGGACTAAACGTGAAGAATAAATTTCCTAGGTGTTTTAAGAAACATCCTCATCAACTTCTCTAAGAAAATTGGGGAGAGGAGAGGTCGGTAAGATGGCAGCTGAGCCAGTTGAACTATGAGAGTCCCCACGTGAGTGAGTGAGTGTATGGAAAATTTTGTGTATGTGCTGGTGAGCGAATGGGCGTGTGAGTGGCTGGCTGAGTGAGGGCTAGCAATTCCCGGGATGCAGAAGCCGAGCGCCATTTTTTCTCTTCTTTTCTTTTTTAAAATCAACAAACCCTCCCTGGGATGAAAATGCTGGGAGAGACTGTCTAAGTGGGGGCTCGTGAGCAAGTAGCCAGGCTCCTAGTGCAACAGCTGGTGTTGCAGCTTCTCTGCTTTGTCCCTAGCTCTTCCCAGGTTGCAGAAGTCGAGTGCCATTATTTTTCTTTAAAACAGACAAAAGCAAAGGAGAGAAAATATCACCCCAGGCTCTCCCTCACCAGTGCAGCAGAAGAGAGACTGCCAGTTCCTGGCTTTGCCTCACCACTTCAGTGCCTGGCAGGGCACTGGCAGCAGGGGCTGCGGAGGGAGTCCAGAGGCAAAGTCCCACGGAAAAGGACAAGAGAGACACTCTACCACCATCTTGAAGGCGGGGCAGGAAAGTGCTCCCACTTGCTCACCATGGAGCGACACACTCCATCTCTGTGGCTGGGGGATCAGCTACTCAGGGATCCATCGTGACCCAGAGGGAATATCCTAAAAGCACAAACTTCAGAGGAACCTGAGGAGGGCTGAGTTCCAGGTGCCCCACCCTCTACCCTCATCCAGCCATGGGACAAAGGGTGTGACCAGAAAAGGAGGAAGAAGAATTCCAAAGAGATCAGTGGAGAGTCGTACTGACCCAAATCCCTTCCTCCCTAGCAATTCTCTGAACTCAGACCCACACAGCAGGGACATGCTGAGAGGGACAAACCCAGATGGAACCCAGATGGCCGTTGCAATAGAAAAACTCCATTCCAGGATAGGCCTGACTGGGACACCCCCCAGCGAGTATATACCTGGGGAAGAGAAAATTCTGTAACTCCCCACCTGAGGAGATCTCCCTGACAAGAGTGAGGGGGGAGGACTGCAGCCCCACCCACCTCCACTGTCCCTCCTCCTTCCCTGCTTCAGACACTGAGGAGAGAGTGAAAGAAATGGCTCTGCAGGAGAGACTTGATTAGAGGAACAATTACAGGCCCTGCCAGAAGAGGGCAGGTTTTTTTTTTTTTTAATTTTCAATTTTTAAAAAAAATTTACAGCCGGGCGTGGTAACTCATGCCTATAATTCCAGCTACTCAGAAGGCTGAGGCGGAAGGATCACCAGAGCCCAGCAGGTCGAGGCTGCGGTGGGTGGCTGGGAGCAGCCACTGCACTCCAGTCTGGGCGACAGAGTGAGACTCCAACTCAAAAAAAAAAAAAAAAAAAAAGAATAAACTGCCTACCCAGATATTAAAAAAAAAAAAATTAAAATTTTTTTGACTGTTAGTTCATCTATTTTAAAAATATTTTTCCTTTGTGCACGAATGTGTATGTGAGGGTTTGAAGGGATCCCCTCCAAATGTTTTCTTTTATTTGTCATTTTCTGTTTTATGTGCGTATGTGAATGATTAAGAGTTCTTCTTTTAATTTTGTTGTTGGTGGTGGTGGTTTGTTTTTTCTCTTTTGCTCTTCTGGGTTTTTTTTATTTTCATTTTTTATAGTTTAAGGTGTATGTCAATATATGGGTAAGGTTTTGAGCTGAAATCAATTCCCCCCCCCCCCGTCGGTCTGTTTTTCTTCTCTATTCACTTTATGCTAGGAATGTGTGTGTGTGTGTGTGTGTGTGTGTGTTTAGTTTTCCTGGGGTTTTTTTGTTGTTTGTTTTGTTTCACATTGTTACTATTCCACTTTGGCTTGGGGTGTATGTGTATGTTTGTGTTCACTTTTTTTTCACATTAGTTTCTGCTTTGCATTGTCATATAGAGTGGGGAGTGTGTCTCAGTGAACACATACCACAATAAGTGAACACTGTAATTTGTGAGTAGTTTCTGAATACTAGTGTCCCATCTCCTACTTTATTCAAATTTCAAAAACTACAAGAGACAGCAAAGTTTCCCATCACTGTCATATTTCAAAATAGAACAAATCCAGAGCCCGGATCAGGGAAAACTGAGCAAACATCAGAAGGGAAAGCCTCTCCCACTGACACTGAATAACAGAAATAAAGAGAAAAACAAGGGATCTGTCATAAATGATGAAAAACCAAACAAAGACCACAGGTAATTTCAAGTGTAAAAAAGAGAAAACTCCTGAAAAATCAGACCTTGGGGCCCAAACAATGGAAGTCACCAACGACTAGTCCCAGAATACGACAGGGATTAGGGAATGGATAGAAAGAGTGAATAAGACTCAAGAAAGATGATAAGATGCAACACTGAAAGAACTTGTAACAGAGATTTTGGCAATAAAAAATTTCATCCAGGAAATAAATAACAAGATGACAAGCATGCAAAGCAGAATTAACCTAGCTGACGAAAGAATCTCAGAACTTGAAGACCAGAACATGGAATTAACCCAATCTGTAAAAAAAAAAAAAACAAAACAAAAAAAGAAAATAGAAAGAAAACTCAGAAATAAAGAACAAAGCCTACAAGGAATAGACAATTATATCAAGAGGCCGAACCTATGCCTGATCGGTATCGCAGAAGAAGAAAGAAAAATGGAGAACAACTTAGAGCATGTATTCCAGGAGGTAATCTAAGAAACCTTTCCCCATCTCACCAGAGATATGACCGGTCAAGTACAAGAGATACAGAGAACCCCCACAAGACACCAAATGAGAAGACCAACCCCTAGACACATGGTAATTGCCTGCACAAAGTAGACACAAAGAAAAAAATCCTAAAGGCAGCAAGAGAGAAAGGTCAGACTACCTACCAGGGAAAACCAATCAGAACAGCAGCAGACGTATCAGCAGAAACACTACAAGCAAGAAGGGACTGGAGCCCTATATTCAAAGTACTCACAATAAACAATTTGAACCAGGAATTTCCTATCTAGCCAAACTCAGCTTCATCAGTGATGGAGAATTAAAATCCTTCTCAGACATACAATCCCTAAGAGATCATGCAGCTTCCAGAGCAGCTATACAGGAGACACTTACAAAGCACAGAAGAAAGAAAAAAAAGAATGACCACACACTTCCCAAGAAAACAGCAGAGCATAGAATCAACAGAGAATACAGCGCAACAAGAAACTTGAAAACACACACATATATTAAGCCCAAAGCCAAAAGAAAACAAGCAAAGAAAAAATTTTATAAGAACCTCATGACAGGGATAAACCCTCATGTTTCAATAATTAGCCTGAACATGAACGGACTAAAAGCACCACTGAAAAGACACAGAATAGCAAACTGGATAAGAAACCATGACCCAATTATTTGCTGCAACCAGGATATTCATCTCACTACAAGGGATGCACACAAACTCAAAGATAAAGAATGGAAAATGAGTTTCCAGGCAAATGGATCACAAAAGAAGGCAGTAGTTGCCATCTTAATATCAGACAAAACAAACTTTAAGTTATCAAAAATTTAAAAAGATACAAAAGGACACTACATAATGATAAAAGGTTCAATCCATCAACAAGAAGTATCTATCCTAAACATAAATGCACGTAACACAGGAGCACGAACATTTATAAAGCAAATACTAAGTAAACTGTAAAAAGATATTGACTCTAACACTATTATAGCAGGGGACTTGAATACCCCCACTGACAGTCCTAGATAGATCACTGAGGCAAAAAAATCAGCAAGGAGATCCACAACCTAGACTTGACACTCGACCAAATGGACTTATAGATACCAACGGATTATTCCACCCAACAATCACAGAATATACATTCTACTCATCACCACATGTACTCCAAAACTGATCACATCCTTGGCCATACATCAAGCATAAACAAATTTCATAAGGTTGAAATCTTGCCATGTGCACTCTCAGACCATAGTGGAATAAAAATAAATATCAACACCAACAATATTTCCCCAAAGCTTTAGTGTCCACAAAGACATGGACACCAAACAGCATAATGCTGAACAACTACTGGGTCAACAATGAAATCAGAGCAGAAATTAAAAGATTCCTGCAAACAAATGAAAATGAAGAAACATCTTACCAAAACTTCTGGGATACCATGAAAACAGTTCTAAGAGAGGAATTTATATCTCTACAAGCACATATCAAGAAAACAGAAAGATAACAAGTACAGAGCCTAACAAATTACTTAAGGGAGCAGTAAAGAGAAGACCACCAACTTTAACAGAAGAATACAAATCACCAAAATAAGAGCTGAAATACAGGACATAGAAGACAAAAATATCATAGAAAACATCAACAAAACCAAAAGCTGATCTCTGAAAGAATTAACAAGACTGATGGACTCCTAGCCAGAATGACCAAGAAAAAGAGAGAAAAAGCCCAAATAAACACAATCAGAAATACAAAAGATCAAATCAGAACTGACCCCGAAGAAATACAAAAGATTATCAGAGATTACTAGTACACCTATACATAAACAAACTTAGTAACCTAAATGAAATGGAGGACTTTCTAACATCAAACAACCTCCCCAGGTTGAAACAAGAAGACATTGAGACACTACATAGACCAATAACAACCCAGGAAATTGACTCTGTCATATGAAAACTACCTACAAAAAAAAAAAAAGCCCTGGACCAGATGGTTTTCCAGCAGAATTCTACAAAACGTACAAGGAGGAGCTGATACCAATCCTTTTGAAAGTATTCCAACAATTGAGAAAAATGGAATTCCCCCAAAATCATTTTATGAAGCTAACATCACAATGATACCCAAACTGGGTAAAGATCCAACAAGAAAAGAGAACTATAGGCCAATAACCCTTATGAACATAGATGGAAAAATCCTCAACAAGATTCTAGCAAACACACATCTCAAAAATCACCCACCATGACCAAGTAGGCTTCATCCCCAGGATTCAGGGCTGGTTTAACATCCACAAGACCATAAATGTAATTAAATACATCAAGAGATGTAAAAACAAGAACCACATGGTTATCTCATTAGATGCAGAAAAAGCCTTTGATAAAATCCAGCATCCCTTCTTGAGAAAAATCCTCAAACACCTAGGTATAGAAGGAACACACCTCAAAATAGTAAGTGCCATCTACAATAAACCCACAGCTAACATATTCCTAAATGAACAGAAACTGGAAAGATTTCCTCTGAAAACTGGAACAAGACAAGACTGCCCCACTCACTCCTCTTGCTCAACATTGTGTTGGAAGTTCTAGCTCGGGCAATTAGACAGGAGAAGGAAATTTGGGTTATCCAAATAGGAAAAGAAGAAGTCAAGTTATCCCTCTTTGCTGATGATATGATCCTACACTTTGAAAATCCATGAGAATCTGTCAAAAACCTGCTTGCACTAATAAAGGACTTCAGCAAAGTCTCAGGGTACAAAATAAATGTGGAAAAGACACTTGCATTCCTATATACCAACAACAAGCAGGCAGAGGCCCTAATTAAAAGCACAATCCCATTCACAATAGCCACAAAAAAAAAAAAAATGAAATACCTTAACTAACCAGAGAAGTGAAAGACCCTTACAATGAGAACTACAAAACAGTGTTCAAAGGAATCCAAGAAGACACAAACAAATGGAAAAATATTCCATGCTCATGGATAGAAAGAATCAACAATGTTAAAATGTCCATCCTATCAAAGGCAATCTATAGATTCAATGAAACACCCAATTAAGTTATCAACATCATTCTTCTCAGACCTGGAAATGACAATACAGAAATGCATATGGAAACATAAACAACCATGGATAGCCAAAACAATCCTTAGTAAAAGAAACAAAGCAGGAGGTATTACACTTCCAGACTTCAAACTTTACTATAAGGCTACAGTAATTAAAACACGCTGATATTGGTACAAGAACAGGCACATAAACCAATGGAACAGGATAGAGATCCCAGAAGCAAAGCCTCAATTTCTCAGTCAACTCATCTTTGACAAAGCCTCCAACAACCACCACTTGGGAGAGGAGAACCTATTCAGTAAATGGTGCTAGGAAAACTGGCTGATCACATGCAGAAGATTGAAACAGGACCCCTACCTATCACCATACACAAAAATTGACTCTAAGTGGATCAAAGACCTAAATGTAAAACCTCAAATTATAAGAATCTTAGAAAATGCAGGAGACACCCTTATGGAAATTGGGACTGGCAACCAATTCGTATTCAGAGCCCTAAATGCCCCTACCTTAAGAAATAAGATAGACAAGTGGAACCTCATCAAACTAACAAGCTTCTTTCTGCAAAGCAAAAGAAACCATCAAGAGAGCAGGGAGACAGCCCACAGAATGGGAAAAAATATTTGCCAACTGTATATCTGACAAAGGCCTCAAATCTAGGATCTACAAGGAACTCAAATGCACCAAAAGGGAAAAAACAAACAGCCCCATTAAAAAGTGGGCAAAAGACATTAATAGACACTTCTCAAAAGAAGATATATAAGCAGCCAACAGACACATGAAAAAATGCTCAGCCTCACTTATCATCACAGAAATGCAAATCAAAACCACAGTGATAACACCTATCCACAGTAAGAATGGCCATCATTAATAAAACAGACAACAACAGATGCTGGCAAGGATGCAGAGAAAAAGGAACACTTCTACACTGCTGGTGGGAATGCAAACTAGTGCAACCTCTTTGGAAGACAGTGTGGCGGTATCTGAAAGAACTAGAAATTGACTTTCCATATGACCCAGCAATTCTCCTATTGGTTATATACCCAGAGGAACTCAAATCACTCTACAAAAAAAGATACCTGCACATTTATGTTTGTTGCAGCTCTATTCACAATAGCAAAAAAGATGGAACCAACCATGTTGCCCTTGGAAGCTGGACTGGATAAAAAAAATGTGGTATGTATACACAATGGAATATTATGCAGCCATAAAGAAGGACAAATATATGGACTTCACAGCAACTTGGATGGATTTATAGTCAATCATACTCAGTGATCTATCACAGAAACAAAGAACAGAGTACCATATGTTCTCACTCATAAGTGGACCTTGAACAATTATAATACTATAAGAAAGCAATTGGCAGTAGTAGGAAACTCTTGGGTGGGGTGGATTGGCAGTTGAGGGAAACTACTAAGGGAGGGAGGGGCATACTTCATCAACAAGGGTACCTGCATAATCAACGTTTGTATACCTAACCCTGAATTGTACCCCACATATTTATAATTTTTAAAAAGAAAATTGGGGAGAAAAAACTAGGAAAAAAAGATTTTCTATTCAACTCTTTAATAACAATTTAGTAGTTACATATAGGCTATACTTTTTTCATAATCACTGTTTTTTCCCAGTAACTAATACTAGATTATTTAGCACTGACAACCTTATCTTTAGGGAAGGACATTATAAAGGACAGATAAAGTGAGCCAAGACAAAATGAATAGACTCAAATTTCTACTATATAGCCTTATCAAATCATATAAAATTCTATATCTGTCTCTAATGATCTCAAAATTAAATTAAATTAAGCACAAAGACAGGAGATTAAAAAAAGGAGAGGAGAAAGGAGAAAAGAGATTGCTGGATTAGGGCAAAATTGACATCATTAGCATTTCAAATAACTATAACCCTTCATCTTTCATGTTGAGTAAACAATTACTTTGTCCTTTCTTTCATCACTTCCGAACTGACATAAATAATGCTCCATGTTTAGCATCTGGAAATACTACGATTTGGGGCTCTTCCTGTTTTCTAATTAGATGCTTACTCAATAACTTCTCCATTTCCCAGCACTTGGTGGTAAAATACAAGCAGCAAGAATAATGATACCGAATGTAAATAATGGTGATATTAGTGCTGTCCACAGCATATGCTGAAAACAAAAATGGGAAAAAAAAGTGGGTCTTATCTCTAATGGAGGTGTGACAAAAGTCTAATAGGAAGTAAAAGATAGCAAAAGAAAAAGATGGAAAAAATTATTTTGAGTGTGTGTGTGTGTGTGTGTGTGTGTGTGTGTGTGTGTGTGTAGAGGAATGTTGAAGATACTTGAGTTCATGAAAATCTTCACAGAACTGGGTATCCTTGAAAGCAGACAGATTTGCACAGGTAAAAATAAAAAGTAGGAGCATTCCAAGCAGAGTGAAGTGCCAAATTACAGGAGGGAGAATGGTAACCATGTGTGTGTATGTACAAACACAATGACTAGAGTCCAGTCTGAATAGAAGGCAGAGGGACTTAAAGTACAAAGGGCTTTGGCTGATAGAACAAAGCTCACAATGTGTTTATTAGGGAATGAATAAAAGGTTTCAGAGGACATTAAAATGTAAAAATATATTAGAAAACATAAGACTACATATAAAATTCAAAACTTAAGTCTGACAAGACAGCCCAAATCACTTTATTCCCTGAAGTGTGAAAAGTCAACCACATGTAAAACAGCATTATAAAGTGTGGCTTGTATATGATAGAGACTCTAACTTACATACTCCCTAGTTATGATCTATCCGCCCTTCATTTTTCCAAATGACATGGTATTTATACTTACAGGCTTTCCCCATTTTTATCGCTTTGCAAAGTATTTTTTTAAAAACTCATTTACTTAAATTAGAAAAGCATTATACCAAATTACTTTTTGCTTGAATGAGTCCATAACCAGACTTGATAAAGACAACACACTTTTGTATTTTAAGGCAACACAGAAATCTGACTGGCATTTTCAGTCACTGGATAGAGACAAATGTTTGTGCCTTTCATACACAATATCAATGTCAGAACTGGCCTGAATCATTGCTGGACATGAATACTCTCTTTCATTCTTACAATTTTGCCCAGTCTCATGACTAGAAAACACAAACTTCTATTACATAATTGGGTTCAATATTTGTAACTGCTGAAAGTGCAGACAATTGCATAAAACTATACAATAGAAATTAAAAACAATAATTTCTTTTAAATTTTAGTTAAATTTTATTATAAAATGTACATATTTTATATAAAATACATTCAATTCACAATTATTCTGTTTATTATATTAACACAATACTGAAAAGGTATTGGGAAGAAAATTTTTTACTTGTCATTTGAAAGCAGAATCACATACTCTATAAATTTGCCACAGACTATGTTGTTTTAATCTCCTGAATCTATACCTTTGTATTTTTCTTTCTACCATCCTAAGACCTAGCAAACAACTCCCAAATTTATCCTCCAAATTAATTTTAGTAATTCATTTTCCCCTTATATAATCTTTTCTCTGTTTCTAAAAACCCATAAATTTGACAGGCTAAAATTCCATTTCATTTTCAGTACCTTAATAGAGGTAACAGTAAACAGCAAAAGAAGTGACAGTCTCCAAGTATTACATAGTTTATGGGGTTTTTTTTGTTGTTTTTTTTTTTAAATCAGGGTCTCATTCTGTCACCCAGACTGGAATGCAGTGGCAAGATCATGGCTCACTACAGCCTCGAACTCCTAGGTCTGAAGGGATCCACCTTCCTCATCCTCCTGAGAGTAGCTGGGACTATAGACATATGCCACCAAGCCTGGCTAATGTTTTTTGTTTTTCATAGAGATGAAGTTTCACCATGTTGCCCAGGCTGGTCTGGGGATTACAGGCATGAGCCACTGTGCCCAGACCACAGTTTATACGTTTAAGAAATTTACTAACTTTCACGTTTCCATTCAGAATTAAACTATGGGTTTAAACAGTGGTTTTGTACTGCATAACTTTAAATGGGCTATATCTAATTAAATACTGCTACTATTGATACAGAAAGTACTGACCAATACGTTTTTAAAAGGCCATTTCTATATAAAGCAATTATGAAGACAACACTAATTAGAAAACTGAACTCAATTAGTATGAGTTTAAATTGCTCAAAATTAAAATAAGTATAAATCTAACAAACTAAGTACAGGATTTGCTGAAAAATACACAAGGCTGATTAAAAAAAAATCAAGTAAGATATAAGTAAATGGAGAGACATACCATTTTCATGGATTAGAACATTCAACTTAGTAAGCATGTCAATTATCTCCAAATTGATATACAAGTTTAATGCAATTTCTATCAAAATCCCAATAAGACTACAAATCAAGAATGTATGATATCAGTGGAGGGATAGGCACAAAGATCAATAGAACAGAGAATCCAGTAATAGAGTCACACAAATATAACCATGTGTGAAATGCTTCTAATGCCTCCTTGCTTTCTAAAGCAGTATATTTATATACTATACACACATGCACACACACACACAATATTATATTCTATTATAAAAGTGTTACCTTCAAGAGTCTTTTACTCTTTAACAGCCTCAGTTTTATTCTTTTGTACTTTTCTGTTTGCCCAATTTATTATCTGTAGTTTGGGAGAATATAAAATAACAACAGTCCTCCCTTCTATATTCTGTATATAGCTGTATTCTGAATGGTCAGATGTGATAGTAGTCTCATCCTTAGATAAATATGTAATGTCTGTATCATATAAATTCAATGCTCACCTGAAAGTTGTTCATTAGGCCATAGGAACAAGGATTGCTTTCACAAGATGAAAAGTCAAAGTTTAATTTGCAGGCAGCAGAAGTACAGTTTTTTAGCTCTGTTACAATAGTATCATTAATGTTCCCAGTGGCATCCCGAACAACACAAGAACCTGAAGAACAAGTGACAATGAGAATAATACAGCTAATATCTGTATTCATTTCAGGTGGCTTTACCTTGAATAGAATTTGGGAAGCATCATGGTCCCTAATATTTAAGTACTGAAATGGAACCTTTCATGCAGAATAGCATTTATACATATACACTTAAAAACATTGTAAACACAGTTGTGGAAAACAGCATATTTATTAGCAAGACTATTTCCTGGTCTATTTGATTAATATGTCCTTAATAAAACATAAAATCACTGCACTGAAAGAGTTCCAAAAGGCAGTAATGTTTTCCTACACACCAAATGTTTTATATTTGAACATAGTTAAAAGTCAGACTTCAGATAATATCAACCTTCTGGGAGGGAAAGCAATTTAGATATTAATTCTAATTCTAGTGAAAATTAACCAGGTACTAAAATTTATTTATTTATTTATTTATTTATTTAAGTTGGAGTCTCACTCTTTTCACCCAGACTGCAGTGCAGTGGCACACTCATGGCCACAGCAGTCTCAACATGCTGGGCTTAGGTTATTCTTCTGCCTCAGCCTTCCAAGTAGCTGAATATTTTTGCTAACTTTTTTGAATCAGGGTGATAGTTATACTGAGCTACTTTTCTATAAAATAGAACACTTCTGTAATAAAATATTTTATTTTATTTTATTTTATTTTTGAGTTGGAGTCTCACTCTGTCGCCCAGACTCGAGTGCAGTGGCCGCTCCCGGCCACCGCAGCCTCAACCTGCTGGGCTCCGGCGATCCTTTCACCTCAGCCTTCCGAGTAGCCAGAATTACAGGCACGCGCTACCACGCCCGGCTGATTTTTTGATTTATTGTAGAGATGAGGTCTTGCTGCCCAGGCGAGTCTCGAACCCGCGGGCTTAGGCAATCCACTCACCTCAGCCTCCCAAAGGCGCGGGATTACAGACTGAGCCACCGAGCCTGGCTTATAAAATATTTAAAAAGTTACCTTGAAATAAGTACTTCATTATTTGAAGTAACATATAACTTACAATTAATAGTAATTACCATTCCTTACATTTTATACATTTTGACATTCTGAAGCACTTTAACCATTTTATTTTATCATATATGAAGGAAAATTATAAACATTATAGCAAAAACTGAACCATTAACTGATAAACTAAGAATTGAAAAGGGAGAATATTTTATTTTATTTTATTTTTTTTTTTTTTTTGAGTTGGAGTCTCACTCTGTCGCCCAGACTGGAGTGCAGTGGCCGCTTCCGGCCACCGCAGCCTCGACCTGCTGGGCTCCGGAGATCCTTCCGCCTCAGCCTTCCAAGTAGCCGGAATTACAGGCATGTGCTACCACGCCCGGCTGATTTTTTGATTTATTGTAGAGATGAGGTCTCCCTGCCCAGGCGGGTCTCGAACCCGCGGGCTCAGGCAATCCACTCACCTCAGCCTCCCAAAGGCGCGGGATTACAGGCTGAGCCACCGAGCCCGGCTGGGAGAATATTTTAATGACTAGACAGACTACATACAGTCCTTTATTTTTCAGTTTCTTGATCTATCTTTCAGAGCAATGTTGGCAAAACCATGTTTCCCTAAAGGTGCCTCTGGAACAACTGGGGAAAGGGGGAAGAAGAGAATCTTGCAACTCCTACCAGCCCTAAAGTAGCTATGCTTTCATGTGCCACATACTCTGATGTTCTCCACCTGAAGTCTTGGGGGAGGAGGTGGAGTTTCACTGTTTTGAACTAGTTAAATGATCACTGGTGCAGAGGCTATCTTTACTGGCCTAGCTACTGAACATCAGTGAGAAGAGGCTACTCCAAAGGTTAGCATAGACAGAATGAAGGGAGTATGAGGGACAGCAGTTATAGAGGGCCAAACACAAATAGTAAATGTTTATTTGCCATAACAAACTATTTTACAAATTGAAATATCATTCTTTAAGACTAAATTTTCATTAGCTAACTTATTATAATGTATATGAACATGCTAGGAACTTTTAGGGAAACATTTTGATAAGCACACATTTATATACAAGCACGTATATACATGTACTATATAATAAATATATCTCAGTGAAATGTAAGAGTTTACAGATACAATTTTCATAATTTTCTAATTTACCATAATTAATACAAATTCTAGAACACATATCATAAAGCATTTGGTGGTTTAGATATATAGGTGTGTTTGCATGCACATGTGTACATACACCCACAGACATTTCATTTGTTTTTTTCAAAATAAATTTCAGAGATTTATGTAAGAATCATAAGGCTAAATGAAATCAAAATGCCTTTTTAAATGCCAATTTAGCCCACCTTGAAAATATTTATTAGCATTTCTGTCCCATGATGAAATTTCAAAATTACATTTAAGCATATAGAAACAATTTGTAAATATAGTTCTGTTATTACTTCCCAACAAATCAGTGACTACATGACAAAGTTGAAATTTTCTTACCAAAATCCAATGGGAATCTCATATTGTATAGTCTATGATCTTAAAGTTTGTGATCCTTTGAATTACTATTAAACTAAAGTTTATTTGCTTTTGCATTATGTTTAAGAAATTTAACTGTAAAACTTGCTTGTAATGCTTACATTTCAAGAATGAATTTTCTGGGTAAAGTATACAGTATCATGAAAGTGCAATATATTTGAGACAATTTATCAAGTATCACTGGTCACTGCATACAAATTATATGTAAACTAGTAGCATTTAAATTTATCAACAGAGTTTTCTAAACTACAATGTTTCAGTAAAATTTTAAAAACCTACATTGTAAATAGCTTTAAAATTTTTATTTTTTAAAAAAGGTCTGTAAGCCATGAAAATAATTCTTTAAAGCAAGTGCCATTGTCTTTGGTAGTGAAATCTTTGAGCCTCTATTCTCTTATCTATAAAACAAGAATTTAGAGATTAGTTAACCACTTAAGTTCTTTCAAGTTCTAATATACTATAATTCCAAGAATGTAATAAAATGGTTTTTAGATCATTTTCATTCAATTTAGTAAGACTTTAGTAAAACTTTTCATTCAACTTAGTATGTCCTGTTCTTCAAAATCAGTTTTTATATTTTAAAAAATGGCAAGAATTGCTTGCTGGTCTTGAAATAATCTTCACATAATAAAATTATATAAAAATATAAGTAGCCACTATAAAAAAGAATACTCAGAAATTTGTAAAGATCAGTGCAAATTTCATTTGCTTCTATATATGAATTATGTTTTCTATACACACATCTCAGTAAAGTTTAAGAGTTTACATAATTTACTAATTTACCATAATTAATAAATATCCTGAAGGAGACATAAAGCATTTGGTGGTTTAGATAATCACTATAAAAGTCACTACTAGTTTTCTTAAAACTGTTTTTGAATTATAATAAGCAATTCTATGTCTTTTAATTGAAATATTTCTGAATTTAAAAGTGAGAAAATGTCCTGAACATAAATATTTATAGTATGTACATCATAAAATTTTTGCAAAACATAAATGTAAGGCTATTTACCTACAGATACTGCAATTCCTACGTAAACCACCGTAGTAATTAAAATCGCTAACAGTGTTCCTTTGGGTATGGCTGACTGAGGATCCTAGAAGACAAGAAGAATGTTTTAAGTTTATCTAAAATTCAATATACAAACACCACTTTTTAAATATATAATTGATATAGCACTTTATAATACTTACTGCAAGATCACCTGAGATATTTGCTCCAGCCAGAATACCAGTAGCGGCAGGAAAAAAGATGGCAAACACAGAAAAGAATGTCTCTTCCTCTCGAAAATCTGGCCCAAAGTTCTCATTAAATATTTCAGCTGTAGAGAGCAAAATATTTTTGCCAGTCAATGAACAGCAGATTAGACGATAATAATTCAGATCAAAAGTAACTGGCATATATGACCCCCAACATTTCTTCATTTGAAGTAACTAGTATATGTGTACATAATTCAAGTATTAGTGTATGAGGGAATGATTTACAATCAAAATTATGATGTGATCTGGGTTGCCATCCACTTTTTTGTTTATGTTTCAAGAGCTTCTAACTTGATTGTTATCATTAGTCCAAATGTAAATCAAAGCATGGATAATCCCCTTAATCTCTAAGGTCAAAGAAACAAGAAGGGAGGTAGAAAATCAAAAAGAATATTATACTAATATGAAACCTTTTTTTCTCATAAGTTCCAATTTATGCTACTATCTGTATAGATTTTGCTCCACAGGTTTCTCTGTTGCTTACTGATGACATGTCTGATTTTTGGAGCTGTTAGATAATTTTAGCTATGGCACCCTAAGTAAAGGTTCTTTTCATTTCAATAATAATAAAAGCTTCAACTAGTCTAGTCCTGTTGTTTTCATCTATTCTGAAAGATGGAACCTGACACTAAAACAACCAATTAACTGTAAGTTATCTTATAATTAACTATAAGTCAACAGTAAGTTATCTGTAATTAACCGTAAGTTATCGATCCAGTCACTGAAAATTTGAGTATCTACCATGTGCCGGTCTTGTACTATTTCTCAAAGTACTTAGAGATATAATATGAAAAAGCTAGACACTGTTTCTGCCTTCATGAAACTTAAAAATCTCAATGAGTAGCTACAAAGTAAGTAAAGAACCAGGTCATTATAAACACCAGTAAGTATATTGATTAAAACAGGATATTGTGATAACAAGTAAAAGGGAGTGAATCTAATTCAATGTGATTACAAAAGGCTAAATAAACATAACTAAGAAGATAATACTTAAGCTGAAGCTTTACTGAGCAAGAATCAGCCATGCGATGATCATGGAAAAGAGTACTCTAGAAATAAGAAGTAACATGTTATAAAGATCATGAGGTAGAAAATGGTCTAACTCTTTTAAGGAAAGAAAAGAAGGTAAAACTCTTAAAGTAAGAAGAAAGAGACTGGAGTGATCAGTGAAGGTCAGAATATGAAAATTTTATAAAAGTTCAAATTTTACCCTAAATAAAATGGAAAGCTAAGTAAGTCAGAAACACACAAATGACATTGTGTTTAATGTTGTGTGACTGCTGTATAAACAATGGACAGAAAGGGTGAACATCTGAAGCAGGAAGACCAATTAGGATACTGCTGCAGTGGTTCAATCCAGAGATGAGAGAATAATGCAGCGAGCTTAGAAGTTAAGATGAACAGGTAGGAACAGTAAACACTGGGATCCTGGTTACTCAGATGAAAAAACCTGAGAAGAAGCAAGCAGGAGAGACACCAAATGAGTTGAATATAAACATGTTTGGACTTTAAAGGGGCAATTTGGAAATAGAAACATACAATTTCTTGATAGTATAAGAAAAGATACCTCTTGAGATAGAATATAGTTAGAAACTCGCAAACATACTTTGTGCAACTCTGCACAATTCGGCATTTAAAGGATAGGAAGACGAGAAGGAGTAAAAGGATTAGTAAACATAGTGACCAGTAAGTTGGCAGAATACCAAGGGTGTCTGACATCAAATACAACAAATGAAGTGCTTCAAGAAAAAGGAACAACTAAGAGAAAAATGTTGAGTCAGAATGAAAAAACTGCACACTGGATCTAGCACTGTGTGATCATTACATTGACAACAAAAATCAGAAGAGAGGAGTTAAGGATAAAACCATTTGGTGAAAAGTTTGTTAGGGTCTAGTTTATATACATTATATGCCCTCCTACCATGATGCACTGAGAACACATAATTGATGTGTTCCAGACAAAAATGAATAATTTGAATCTGTAGATACAAACTAGACAAATCCAATTGGAGAGACCTTCTAAAAAGCAAATGGTCTGTACTCTTGACAAAAGCAGTTATACCAAGAAACTAATATTTTCAGTTGCTTTCACAACCTTAGGTACTTTTAAACCGGGTTTTATTCTTTTAAATCTAAGAGAATACAAAGAAAAAAGTTATATTAGAACAAAAATTTCAATTTCAGTTACAAATTCCCAAAACTAATAGAGAACAAATATCTAAAATATACCAAATTTATTTAATAACAGAATGCTATAAAATGCACCTTTTAAAAAGTATTCTATCAATTTTACTTACATTTATAACCAAAGAAACCTTTGGGCTTTTTGCTCTCCAGTGGGATAAAAGTTCCTATGACGAAATCCCCAATAGCAAGAAGTAGAATCACCAAAAGAACAATCTGAGCCTGTAATTTTAAACATCAAAGATCAAAATCAAATATCTTGTGTCTAAATTTTGACTTAATTCTACTAGACTAAAACTTTCATGAAGGAAAGGATTTCTGTTTTGTTTTGCCTGTTTCCTCAGTGCCTCAAACAGTGCCATGCACCAAGTATGTGCTCAATAAATTTTTGTTTAATGAACAGTTATTTAAATAACTGTATTAGAATGTTCAATATGCTGGGGGAAAGTGAATAGCAAAAGTAAGATCATGCTATATTCCTGAAATGAGTTAAAGATGTGCATGACCTCCCACAAACCATAAAGCACTATAAATTTTGAAACACTATATAGGTGTTTCATCCTGTATCATTCATTCCTGTCTCCTCCACCTTACCACTACAGTCTTGACATGAAGAACATATTGCCACAAACACAAATTTTATAAAAGGTCCAAACAAAATGTTAAATATGTGATTGCTGCAGGAAAAAAAAGTAGAGAAAGAAGATGAAAATACAGAGGAGGAGAATTCAAGTAGTAATGGAATTGAAAAGAAAGAACAATCTATGAGGAATAACATCTCACCTTCTCCACTCTTAGCCTTTCTATAAAACTGAACAGACACTAATGAAAAACTGTCATCTGTGAGTATAAGAACTATATATATGGTAAATCATGTTATCAGGGAGTATCAAATTCTATTCTTTTAATAAAATCAATTTGTCAAATGTGTAAATAAATGATCTAATTTTATACTAATATGACTTTAAAATAAAGAACAGGCTTGAAAAAAATTAGTCTTTCAGACTTCTAACTTTTGGCTTGATAAATATTATATCACATACAGCACAAACATGCGACTTTTGTAAGATCTACAAAAGTAAACATCTTTGTGGATATCCATTACTCAGGAAACTAGAGCTATGCTGTGACATCTCTAATTCTTAAAGACACAGAAATATTTTGGGGTGCTCTCTGCCTAGAGGTTAACACATGACTTCAGTAATTTTTTTCCAGAAGCAATGGCACTGGCTTTGGTAATCATGACTTCTGAGATTTCAGTATCAAGAATGATTTATATAACCTCATATGGCATTAACTTTCAGTTATTGTCCCAGGTATATTTTTTAATTGCACTTCTAAATAAATTATGAAGTCAAATGCTTAATTTTGGCTACCTAACATATTGACCTGAGCATTTCCAACTACTGCAAAAGAAAACTGGGGGATGGGTGAGAAGGTGGGAAATTAAAAATTTAGAAATAATTGTGTTTAACTGGATCTTAGACTGAGTGTTATCTCCAAATATTCCCCACCTTATCAAGTAGAAAATTCACATTATACATAAAATTCTGTGAAAATAACCACCTACGTACCAACAGAACTTGGGAATATTACCACACTTTAGAGCATTCCCAAAATATAAACTCTAGAAGTTATATATTAAATATTTACAGGTATTCTTATCTTGACTTACTTTTGCTTCCCACTCCATTCCAGCTACCGAGATACCTAAAAGAATCACCACTGTAATGGCTCCAATAATTCGGATATCATTGATTTCATCTATCATAAGTATGGAATGTTCCTAGAAAAGAAAATTATAAATAAAATGAGCAATGTTAGTTATTTTACACAAACTCTTAATTTTTTTTTTTTTTTTTTTTTGAGTTGGAGTCTCACTCTGTTGCCCAGACTGGAGTGCAGTGGCCATTCCCCCGCCACCGCAGCCTCGACCTGCTGGGCTCCAGCGATCCTTCCACTTCAGCCTTCCGAGTAGCCGGAATTACAGGCGCGCGCTACCACGCCCGGCTAATTTTTTTATTTTACTGTAGAGATGAGGTCTCGCCTGCCCAGGAGGGTCTCGAACCCGCAGGCTCAGGCAATCCACTCACCTCAGCCTCCCAAAGGCACGGGATTACAGGCTGAGCCACCGAGCCCGGCTCAAACTCTTAAATGTTTTGAAACATTCTAGATATCTCATGGTGCCTTACATGTAGAAGTTGAATAAATTCTTATTCAAGGAATGAATGAAAGACCTAAAGAAAAAGAATTACTATTTACCACTGAGGTGTCATTCAAGTATCTGATGATGTCACATGTATGCCTAAATTATTATTATCATTATTATTATTTTTTTTTTTTTGAGTTGGAGTCTCACTCTGTCGCCCAGACTGGAGTGCAGTGGCCGCTCCCGGCCACCGCAGCCTCGCCTGCTGGGCTCCGGCGATCCTTCCACCTCAGCCTTCCAAGTAGCTGGAATTACAGGCATGCGCTACCACGCCCGGCTGATTTTTTGATTTATTGTAGAGATGAGGTCTCGCTGCCCAGGCGGGTCTCGAACCCGCGGGCTCAGGCAATCCACTCACCTCAGCCTCCCAGAGGCGCGGGATTACAGGCTGAGCCACCGAGCCCGGCTTGCTTAAATTATTAATACTGCTATACTTAATATAGAATCAATAAATCAAAAAAGTATTGCTAATAAGCAAGTAAAAAAATTATAATGACTTAGTAGCACTGCTAGTTATTTTTTTAAGTTAGCAGAAATATATTTTGTATTCATTGTGATTAGTGTTTTTACCGGTTTTTTTATACTGCAAGGGGAAAAGTGATAAGTACACCTTCCTGCTGTTGACCAACAACACATGCTCTCCCCACTCTTCAAGTAAAATGATTTTTAGCTTAATACCAATGACATTTTAAAAAGATTCCCACCTAGGTTAAAATTAGCTAAGAATTGTGATATCCCAGTCAACTAAGTAAATAGCTATTTATGAATCACTACCACTACTCAAATAAGGTAATAAAGTGCATAAAAAACTAAAATATAATTTTTTAATAATTCAGGATGACTATATCGTATTACAACTAGAAAAAGCATAGAAGATTAAAATGATCCTAAGAAACTTCTCCTTTTAAAACAAAAAGTAATCTTGCTAACTCTTTAAAGAAAAAAAAAAAACCCTTCATAAAAGTCAACCACACAGGGAAGAAAATTTGCTTGAACTCCAAATAAGTGAGCTTAATACAAAAATTAGGGATAAAAATTCCAGATCCAAAGATATTCTTGCCGCCAAAAAGTACAGAAAGTGCTAATAGTTAACCAATATTGTAGGAAAAGCCATTTCCCAGATTTATCTTGAAACTGAAGGATCCCATTTGTATCCACAAATCAGTAGGCACTTTTTTTTTTTTTTGAAAGCAGGATTTATTGAGAGGACAGAAAAGCTCCCACAGTGGGAGGGGATGCGAGGGGGTTGCCAGTATGTACTTTTTACTTTGCAAAAAAAAAAAAATACAGATATTTCTGAAATTCAATTTTGACATCTCTTGAATTACTGATATTCTCTACAGCATTTGGCTAATCATACCTGAGAATTACTTGTAGAAGAAAAAAATGACAGTAGTGTAAATGTCTATTGATTGGTTTTTATATTCGTGGACCATGATTTCAACAGAATGCTACACATACAGCGCAATTTTGATATATCAAATCTAGTTTTAAACATTTGTTTCAAATTTGGTTAGATGTCTCTAAATTTAATTTTTTATGAAACAAAAATATTTCTAAGCCTTAATTCATCTGATAATTCAGTGTAGATTCTTAACTTTGTCAAATAAAAACATACACTAAATTAAACAATGAAAGAATGTAAACTTTAATGATTATATTGCTTATTATATTATAGCCCTTCCTTTTCTCTGTTCCTTTGGCCTACACAGATTTTATTCTTTCTAAAGTACCATATACTACTGCAGAAGAACAGTTACAACCCAGCCTAACATGAACTCAAGTTTCCTCTCATTTAATAATAACTGAGGAATCCTATTTCACGCTTCTTTAATTACACTCTAGCGAGCTCCATTTGGATATCCTTCTGGCTCCCCTAGTTAGCATACCCACAAACGAAAATATACTGCGTTCTCTGCCTCACAGTAAATAGCATTAGCTTCCATTTAAATCCCTAATTCAGAAATACGCCTATAAACATGAAATCCTCCTTTTTTCCTTCTCTAATTTCCTATACACCAGAAATTATCAAGTCTACTCATTTAACTTCTTTAAAATCTCTCAAATTCACCTACATCTCTCCAGCTCCACAGGTTGCTGTTTTAACATAAGCCACCATTTCCTCTCCCAGGACAGCTACAGCAATCAGTTAAAAGGTCTCTTTCCAGTTGTGCTTCCTCAAATCCATTCTCTGTACCATGGACAGATGTCTCTAGGCCCTAAATTTGGGTACGTCATGGCTCCCAATTCCAATCAAGATAAGACCCAAACTTAACTGCTAACAAGACCCTTCTTGACTTCATTCTTCTTTTTTTCTCTAGTCTTAGAAGTCTTGGCCCTTTCTGTACCAATCACACTGAAATATTTATAGTTTTCTTAACTACACCCTCTCCAGGCCTTTATTTCCTTCTCTTCCCTATTCCCCTCATGCCACCCTACCTTTCCAATTTGCCTACTAACATCTAGACTCCTTTCCACAAAAAAGGTTTCTTTGACTCCCCTGCAACCCCCATTCTTGAAGGGCAAATTAAGTGTTCCCCTTTGTGTTGCCACTGCTGATTCTATTGTATATTTGTTTTTCTTTGTCTATCTCCCATACTAAACTTTTTGAAGCATGAGTTTCTTGGTCAGCACATCACTGCTTTCCTAACTGCTACATGGTGAGTGGCACATAAGCCCTCAAAGAAGACTTGGTAAACAAAAGACTGAGAGAAAGGTGAATTACCTTAAGCAACTCCACCACAGTTTCTGCGAATCCAACCACATACATAGCAACTGCAACAGCATTGGCAAAAGCGAAAATAAGACCAATTGCACCACCAAATTCTGGCCCTAGGCTTCTAGATATTAAATAATATGCTCCTCCTAAAAGAAAAAAAATTTTAAAGTACTTAGAATTTTAAATTTCAAACAGTACTTTTAATAACACAAGAATTTACAAATCAGATGCCCCAGTAAGCAACAGGCAAGTGAGTGAGTACATTTTCAGAAAGAAACACTCAAAAAAAGAATTTTTCAAAATGCACTTCATTAACAATTCCCAACATCAAGAGAATTCTCCCCATTATCAAATATAAAATTATCCCATTTAAACCTCCATTTTTTCTTCTAAAGCTTAGATTAAAATGGGCCATAGCCTCTTCCTCATATTCACAGATACCAAAATCATATTCCAATGATTTTCTAAGATATATTTAACCTTAATGTAACTTTAAAAATCACAGTTGACATTATTCTAAAATAATTATGGCAATTTGCTGGTAATATGATTATCAAGGCAAAAAAAAAAAAAAAAAAAAGTCTCACAACAACATATGGCATCCAAAAGAGATGTAGTTTGTATTCTAGTAAATTCTGCCTCAATGGCAAAGTAAAACAGACATTATGCGAGCTCTCATAAGGCAAGTATTTTTCCAAATTAAAAAATACATCAGTATTATGACTTGGAGTCAATCTAATTCTTACCCAAAATCTCTAAAAGCTCTTCTAAACTTTCAATTTAATCCTGGTCTTCAAGTCATAATCAAAACTTAGTTTTAATAATACTGAATTTCATAAAGTTATATGCATATCTCTACAAATTGATAAAACACTTAATTCTTAACACTGTATAACAATGTCATTAAACAAACGAATATGTTTCCACTGTTTGTCCAGTATACAGAAGATCTATACAACAAAAAAATTCCAGTTTGATGTTAAAGTACAAAAATTGAGACAATTAAAACTTAAAACCTAAAACCCGGTTTTGTTATTTTTTTAAAAAATTATATTTTGTTTTTAAGAAAAAAGAAGTAATACACATGGACAGTAATAAAATATAAAAATATCTGCTTGTGTTCCTCTAATTCGTGATGAAAAGCAAAATTTCTTTGGACTTCCCACTTCCATTCCTATTCGAGGTTTTTGTTTTCTTCATCAAAATAGATAGTATTAAAGATCCACTACATTGAAAGGCTGGGATTTTTTTTTTCTAGTCAACATAGAGTAGGTGTATATCTTAATTTTGTTAAAAAGTGCACATTTTACTTAATTCTACTAAAGTACTATTATCCCTAGTTACATATGAGAAAATTAAGGCTTAGGGAGATAAAGTAACTTGGCCAAGGTAACATAAGCTGTAAGTAAAGAACTGTACTTCAACTCAGGACTCTGTGACTTGAGTGCTTACTCAGTACAGTATGTATGATGAAATACTGAAAATCAGCCTTACTGTTAGCACTGAAAATGCAGAAAAGTATTACAAAGAATTATACTCTATTAAAAGGCATAAATAGAAAACAAACATTACTTTATTCCAAAAAGGTCTACTGCTCAAGCAGAGAAGTCAATATGAAAAAATTTTCATGGAGTTTCATAAGTTGTCCATAAACAACCCTAACTCCTGGATGCAAAGTGTAAATCAGCCTGATGCTAGAGATATCAAGTAATGAAAACACTATACTGGGTTCCATTAATATTACATACCAATTTAGGGACATATGTCCCTGTAGTCCTTATTAAATCTCAAGTCAATAACCAAAACCCTAACTAGGTTATCAAGAGCCTAAGAGTAAAACTGGTATCAGTCATAAGTGTCAATATAATTTTAAAAAACTAAAATGATATGCTGAATATTATTGATCATAAAAAATTATATTCAATGTACGAAAAATCCCTGAATATTGAAATTATATAACATACTTTTAAAAAGTCCTTTGGTGGTTAAAAAATAAATCACATGGGAAATTAAAAAATATTTTGAACTGATAACAAAAATATAACATAAAATTGATGAGATATAAAGCAGGAATAACAGTGAAATTTATAGTTTTAAATGCTTATATTTAAAAATGAAAATGTGAGATCAATGATTTAAGTTTCTACCATAAGAAATCAGAAAAAGAGAAAAATAAAACCTAAAGTAAAAAAAAAAAAAACAAAATCAAGAGTAGAAACTATTGATACAAAAGATAAAAAAGAAAAATCAGTTTAGATTGGCAGTGGCTCACACCTGGAATTCCAGCACTTTGGAAAACCAAAATAGGAGGACCTTAAGCCTAGGAATTCTAGGTCAGCCAGGACAACATAGTGAGGTACCACCAATATGGAAAAAAAAACTAGCTAGCTGTGCTGGCACATGCCTATAGTCCTAGCCACAGGCTTAGGAGACTAGGAGACTGAGGTGAGAGGATCACTGAGCATAGAAGTTTAAGGTTATATGTGAGCCATGATCATGCCCTTGCACTCTAGCCTGGGTGACAGAATAAGACTCTGTCTCCAAAAGAAAAAGAGAATAATAAAATCAGTAAACCCAAAAGCTATTTTAAAAAATATTAGTAAAACAAAAGTAAATTAACTGAATTAGGAATGAAAGCAAGGACACATTACCATAATTCCTCTAGTTAAGAAGGTAACATATCAAATAACTTAATTACAATGATTTTGCAACTCAGAGGAAAGAGACAATTCCTTGAAAAACAAAACAGAAGAGTGGCAGAAGAGTGACCACAAAAAAAATTGAAATAATCCTATAGCCATCACAGAAATTAAAATTGTTATAATCACTCCCCGCCAAAAAAAAAAAAAAACACCCCAAAAGCTACAAGCCTACATGTCTTTACTGGTGAAGAAGAAATAAGACCAATATTATACAAACACTTTCAGAAAATAGAGGAAAAGGGAATGCTAAGTATAAGAAGAGCATAATCCCAACACAAAAACCTAACAAGAAAAACACCGTACCAAAAAAAACTTACAAGAATAGAAAAAATTTCAGACCAATATCCCCTATGATCACACTCAAATATCCTTAAACTGTTAGCAAGCAAATTTTAGGGAAAGAATAATATCTCTGACCAAATGAATTTTATCTCACAAATGCTAAGTTGTTTTAGATTGAAAAATTATGTAACTTAAATAATTAACAGAGTAAGGGAAAAAATATATAACCATTTCAACAGATGTAGAAAAATCATGACAAAATTCAACACCTATTCATAATAAATATCCTCAGTAACTCAGGAATAGAACTTCATCAATCTGACAAATGACATCTTCAAAAACCTTAGCATTTTACTTAACCGTGGTATTGAAACACATCATTCTTCCTAAACCTGGAAACAAGAAAAGGATATCCATCCTCATCACTTTCTAGTCACCATTGTACTGTAGGTCTTAGCTAGTTTAAAAAGCAAGAACAAAAAAGGGTGGGGGGGAAGTCCTAGAGACTTGAAAAAGTAAAAAATCATCTCTATTCACAGATGACATAACTGTTTATGGTTAGCAAGATCACAGAATATAAGGCCAAGATATGAAAGTCTATTTTATTTCTACATACAGGCAATAAAATAATAGAAAGATAAATTTACAAACACCATTTACAACATAAAATACATGAAATACTTGAAAACAAATTTATCAAAACATATACAATAGCTCTACACTGAAAACTATAAGAAATAATTGCTAAGACAAACAAAAAGTCTAATTAAATAGAGAGAGACCACTGGAAAATTCAACATTGCTAATATGATCATTCTCCCCAAATTGATGTTTAGACTGAAATCCCAAAGCCCTACCATGGTTTTCTGGGTTTTTATTGTGGGGGGGCAGAAATTGGTATCGCTAATTCAAAAATTTTTACAAAAATGCCAAGGACTGATGAAAAAGAATCACCAAGCTGGAAGACTTAAAATTTACTATAAATCTAAACAATCAAGACAGGGGAGTACTGGCATAGGAAAAACAGATCAATGGAATAGCACACAGTCCAGACAATTGATTTTTCACAATGATATAAAAAATAATTCAAAGCCGGGCTCGGTGGCTCAGCCTGTAATCCCATGCTTTTGGGAGGCTGAGGTGAGTAGATTGCCTGAGTCCGTGGGTTCGAGACCCTCCTGGGCAGCGAGACCTCATCTCTACAATAAATCAAAACATCAGCCGGGCATGGTAGCGCATTCCTGTAATTCCAGCTACTTGGAAGGCTGAGGCGAAGGATCGTCGGAGCCCAGCAGGTCGAGGCTTCGGTGGCCGGGAGCGGCCATTGCACTCGTCTGGGTGACAGAGTGAGACTCCAACTCAAAAAAAAAAATCCAAAAAGGAACAAATACTTGTTGCAACAAATGATGCTGTAACAAGCAGATATTTGTATCAGGGTAGGGATGAGGGGGGAGAACACATCCAGCAACTCACATTACGCACTAAAATTAATTTGAGATTGTTCACAGACAAAAATCTAAAAACTAAACTAAGGTTTCCCAAAGAAAACACAGGAGACTATCTTCATGACTTTGGGACAGGAAAAGATTTCTATAATGAACAATAAAGGCACTAGTATAAAAGAAAACACAAGAAACTGAACCTTGTAAGAATGAAAAACTTCTGTTCACCAAAAGATTGATTAACAAAATGATAGCCGGGCTCAGTGGCTCAGCCTGTAATCCTGCGTCTTTGGGAGGCTGAGGTAAGTGGACCGCCTGAGCCCGCGGGTTCAAGACCCGCCTGGGCAACTTGGCAAGACCTCATCTCTACAATAAAATCAAAAAAATTAGCCGGGCGTGGTAGCACATGCCTGTAGTTCCAGCTACTTGGAAGGCTGAGGCAGAAGGATCACTGAAGCCCAGCAGAAGCCCAGCAGGTCGAGGATGTGGTGGCTGGGAGCGGCCACTGCACTCCAGCCGGGGGCGACAGAGTGAGACTCCAACTCAAAAAAAAAAAAAAAGATAAAAAGGATAAGGCAAGCCACAGACTAGGAAAAAATACACATAATACACAAATCAAACATACGATTTGCATCTACAATATATATTAAGAAAAAACGCCTACAAACCAGTAACAAAAAGGCAACTCAATTTAAAAACTGGCCAAAGATTTTAATATATCACAAAAGAAGATACATGAATGACCAATAAGCACACAAAAAAGATGTTCCTCACCATTAACCATCATAGAAATGCAGTAAGATATTAGTAAATATGTATAAGAATAGCAATAATTAAAGAGATAAAACAAGTTGTTAGCAAGAATGCAGAAAAACTGAAAGTCTCATGTATAGCTGATGGGAGTATAAAATGGTACAACCACTTTGGGAAATCATTTAGCAATTTCTGATTCTACTGTACGAATCAACAAGTCTGTTCCTAGGTATTTTTCTAAAATGAATACAAACATACAGCCACAAAAACTTGAACAAGAATGTTCATGACCCCTAACTAGCTTCCTGCTAATAATAACTTGAATGTCTATCAATAGGTACTAAAGAAACAAATCACTTATTGTTACAGTGGTATAGTCATAAAGTAGAATACTACAAAATAATTAAAATGAATAACCTACTAAGACAGGGAACAACAAGCATTTCAAAAACATTGTATTTAATGAAAGAAGCAACACACAGAGTACCTTCTGTATAATTCTGGCCTGGGATAGAATTGAGGGGTTGATTTCAAAGGACACAGAGGAACTTCAGGATGTGATAGAAATATTTTACATTTCAACTGGAGTAGTTTTTAGAACTCATAGAATGGTAAATTTAAACTGTGCATTTCATTGCATGTGGATTTTATTTCCACAATGTTAATTTAATAAGCTATACAACTTAGTCAACAACTAGCCTTAAAAAAAATTGTACCCTCATCAAAATAAGAAAGCAAAAAATACTTATGTATGTTGAACTTCAAGAGAAGATTAAATGGTCTTTGCTTTCTTAGTCAGGTTCATCAGCCTACTACTTATAACAAAAGGAGTCAAAAGAAATTTTCAGTTACTTTTAAAACTGGACTATGCATCAAATATGTTTTTCTTTAAAAAGGCAATTAAAAGCCGGGCTCGGTGGCTCAGCCTGTAATCCCACGCCTTTGGGAGGCTGAGGTGAGTGGATTGCCTGAGCCCGCGGGTTCAAGACCCGCCTGGGCAGTGAGAACTCATCTCTACAATAAATCAAAAAATCAGCCGGGCATGGTAGCGCGTGCCTGTAATTCCAGCTACTTGGAAGGCTGAGGCGGAAGGACTGTCGGAGCCCAGCAGGTCGAGGCTGCGGTGGCCGGGAGCGGCCACTGCACTCCAGTCTGGGCGACAGAGTGAGACTCCAACTCAAAAAAAAAAAAAGGCAATTAAATATATCTATGAGGGGTGACCCAAAAAACTCTGGAAATTATTAAAAACTGTGTATTTATTCTTACAGGTTTAAACTTCAGTCTCCTTCAAAGTACGCTCTGTTTGATGTGTACAAGGGGTTCAGCTTCCAAAAGATAATTCCAGTTTTTTTTAGGGTCCCCCCTTACATGTAAAAAAACAAACAAAATACCCAATCCTAGTTCAGTATCGGCAAAAGGAAAGACACGGTTTTTACCCAAATTCCTCACCTACCACCCCTTTTCATACTCTTTGACTGTGGTTCTTATGCGAAGACTCATAGTATCCTAGTATTAGACTGGATCTCTGAGGTCACCAAGCCAAACTTTTCATTTTACACACAGGAAGGCTGAAATTCAGAAAGGTCCACAACTTGAAGCAACAGGTTGCTTGTAAAGCTGAGAGAAGACTCGAGTCATCTGCTTATGTAATGCCACAATTAAAATCAAAACTAAAATGGTTGATTCATCTCTTACTGTTGTTGCAAGAGTTAAATAATTGTAAAACCTTTGGAAAAAATGAAACTTACTACAATTCCATTTTCAACTCAGGTAAAATGCTAACAATCTTTTCCTCGCTGTGATATTGTAATATACGAAGAAATGTCTATTTGGTCTTTATCCTAGGTTACTGTAACAGATTCAAAACCCTTATAATTTATTGATGGGGTGAGAGAAGTTTCTTTACAATAAGTCCCTTTCAAACATATCTGAATCTATGCTAATATGTGACTCTTGGTGGGCCTCTAGATAGCTTCAGGATGGGAGCTACTTGCCAGAGAAACAACTATGGGATTAGAGGTTTGGAACTTTCAACCACCCTATTACCTCACCCCAACCCGAAAACCCCACACCTCAGAGAAGAAAGCAGGGGAGACGGACTGGAGACTGAGCTAACCACCAATGATTTAATCAATCATGCTGGAACTTCCATAAAAACCCTAAACAAGGGGGTTCAGAGAGCTTTCATCTTGGTGAACCCAAAAGTACCTAGAGGGTGGTACATGAAGAGGGCATAGAAGCTGCGTACCCCATTCCCCATAGGTACCTTATGCATCTCTTCTATTTGGCTGTTTCTGAGTTGTACTTTATATAATAAACTTGTGATAGTAAGTAAACTATTATCTGGAATTCTGTGAGCCATTTCAGCAAATTATCTAACTTGAGGAAAAGGTCACAGGAACCCCCAATTTATAACCAGTTGGTCAGAAGGACAGGAGGCCTGGGCTTACAACTAGCATCTAAAATGAGGGCAGTCTAGTGGGAATGAGACCCTTAACCTGTGAGGTCTGTGTCTACTTTGAGTAATTAGTGTCAAAAATCAATCGAGCTACTGGACACCAGGTAGGTGTCCTGAGATTTGGATAATTGGTTGATGAGGAAAAACCCACACTTTTGGTATTAGAAGTGTTGTGAACAGAAACAGATTCTAGTAGTACTTGTTACCTAACATGCAGAATTTCATGAATGGTACAAGAGTCACAAAAGTTTCTACAAAGATCAGTGGAATAGCATGATCTAGAAATAAACCTACACATGTAGCATCAATTAATTTTTTATTAAATTTTATTTTATTATAGAGATGTGGGATACAAGTAAAGATTAATCACATAAGGAAACTGCATGCAGGTGAAGTTTGGGCGTCCAACTCGCCCTCTCTCCTCTTATAGGACCATGTACCCTTTATGTTGATACATGCCCCACCCCAGCAGAGTCAACTGACTGCTGATCCCCTCTTTGTACTAATGTGATTAAAGTTCAGGCCTCTCTTATGAGTGACAACATATGGTGTTCAGTTTCTTGTTTCTATGATATATCATTTAGTATGATGATCTCCACCTCCATTCAATTTGCTGTGAAGTCCATGATTTTGTTCTTCTTTATGGCTGTGTAATACTGCATCATGTATATGTACCAAATTTTCTTTATCCAGTACACTTTTGATGGGCAGTAGGATTGGTTCCATGTTTTTGCTATTGTGAATAGTGCTGCAATAAACATGTATGCACAGGTATCTTTTGGGTAGACCAATTTATGTTCCTTTTGTTATATTCCCAGAAGAGGGATTTCTGGATCATATGGAAGGTCAACTTTTAGTACTTTTAGGAATCACCACATGGCCTGCCATAGAGATTGGACTAGCTTGCACTCCCACCAACAGTGTAAAAGCATTCCCTTTCCCCTACACTGCGCCAAGATCTGTTGTTTTTTGATTTATTAATGATGGCCATTCTTACTGGAGTTCAGTGATATCTCACTGTAGTTCCGATTTGTATTTTTCTGATGACTGATGAGGCTGAGCATTTTTTCATGTATCTGTTGGCTGTTTCTAGGTCTTCTGAAAAGTGTCTATTCATGTCCTTTGCCCACTTTTTAATGAGGTTGTTTTTTTCCTTTCACTTTGAGTTCCTTATAGATCCTGAAAGTCAAGACTTTGTCAGATACATAATTTGCAAATATATTTTTCCCATTCTGTAGGGTGCCCCTCCACTCTCCTGATGGTTTCTTCTGCTGTGCAAAAGCTTTTCAGTTTGATGAAGTCCCATTTGTTTATCTTAGTTTTTATGGCATTCACTTTTGGGGACTTGGTCAAGTATTTGTTGTCTACTCCAATGTGCATAAGGGTGTTTCCTATGTTTTCTCCTAGGATTCTTATAGCTTGAGGTTTTACGTTTATGTCTTTGATACATTTAGAGTTGATTTTTGTATATGGTGATAGGTAGGGGACCAGTTTCATTTCTTGATTGTCTGGAATACTTTCATTAGGATTGTTATTAGCTCCTCCTTATATGTCTTGTAGAATTTAACTAGGAAGCCATCTGGTCTGAGAAACTTACCAATGAGAAATAAAATTATTTAGAAACTTCTATTCAAAGTTCATCTGGTATGATTAGCATACATGCACCAAAATCCTTTGTCAGAGTAGCAAACCATCTACTTTATTGTACAATGAATTCAAAGTCACCTTCTGTACAATTCTGAGAAAAAAATTTGGGAATGCAACAGGGTTACAATGGATCGAACAGTCATTTGGGTATTTTCTAGGATAATATCCTACTTTATAAATACATGATACTATTTGGCAAATTTTCTGTATTCTATTGTCATTATTATGTCAAATAGGGAAATGTGAAGGGAAAAATGTGGAATCTTCAGACCAGGATCAGTGTCATGCTGTCACTGTGATTTGTCACCAGAATAATTCCATTTTAACACACAAGAACAAAAACACATAACCCTAATTCTGCAGCAGACAATTTGGAACCAAATTAACATACTTTAAATCATTAAAAACTGGCAAATTGAAAGGTCAATCAGTCAAAGAGAAACCCCATGTCAAAAATTATATTACTTGCCAGATTTTTATCTGCATTACTTGTTAAGTAGTATTTTAATGAACTGAAACCACGATGCAATGTTTAAGTCTAATAAAACCTCATAACTTTTTACAACTGCTTCAAACATTTCACTGATCTGAAAACAAAAAGTTACAATTTGAATGAGATCAGCTATTTAAAAAAAAAAAAAAAAACTATGGAGCTGAATTCTAACTTCAAACTCCTGGCTTGATAATGCTAGGAATTAATAGTTATACAATGGAAAATAATGAATAAATTGACAAACGATGATAATCTGATTTTACCAACACAGAAAGTACTTTCTGTCACAACATGTGGAGAATGCTAGTTTTTCCTAAGTTCCAATGTTTTGGCTTTATCTATATATAAAAATGAGGAAATTTTTAATTATTTCAGAGAAAATAAAAACATATGAATAAACAAAAGACAGACTTTTCATGTAGACATTTAAAAAAATCCACCAGTAGAGTCTGCATAAAATTTAACTTTGTTGAAAAAGAGTATAATTGCTTCTTTTTGCTCTATCTATACAAACAATAAATACGACTAACAGCTATGATGCATTAAATAAGATAATGTATATCAACACCAAAAGTTAAGACTCAAAAAATAATAGACACTATTATTATTTTTTTAATTTAGTTGGAGTCTCACTCTGTCATCAAATCTGGAGTGCAGTGGCATGCTCATAGCTACTGCAGCCTCTACCTGCTGGGCTCAGGTGATGTTTCTGCCTTAGGCTTCCAAGCAGCTAGAATTATAGAAGCACACCACCACACCCAGCTAATTTCTTTTTTTAATTGTAGAGACTAAATCTCGCCAAGTTGCCCAGGCTGGTCTCAGAGCCCTAGACTCAGGCAATCCTGAGTCTCACTTCTGCCTCTCAAAGTGCTGGGATTACAGGCATGAGCCACCATGCCCAGTAATAGCTACTATTATTATGTGAATGTAAGTTCCAAGAAAATAGGATCTTTTCTGAGTTTCATTGTTACAAACCCATAAAATGTTCAACAATTATCTGTTGATTGACTAAAGTACAAGTAATGTAAAACCTTATCTTAGTCATGGAATAGGCAGGGTAATACTGATTTAAAATTTTTAGAACTACCTCTCTGAAATGTTATATATCCTGAATTGTTATTTGAAAAGGCACTGACTTCTGCTTTTAACAAAATCAATTAAATGCCCCAAAACAAAATGACTCAAAAACACAAATTTATACCATCTTCATCTCATAAAAGGCTATCTGTAGTTGTTCTTTATTCTATGAGGGAGTGTGAATTCACAGGTTAACTGAAGATGAGAGAACACTGGTCTGTGAAATCGAGGAAATGCAGACCTGAGTGAAGGTGGCTGTAGGCCAGCACCATCTAAGTGGCAGAACCTGTTGCACATAATCCATGTAAATTCTGTAAAATCCAAGCTCTCAGGAACACTGATATAATTTGCAGAAAAGGAAAGAGTGCTGGGCTTCCAGCAGACAGTAATAATATGAAAAGCATTAATATGTCTTTCAGATAGACTATTCCAGAGATAAAAACAAACTCCATCAGTTCCTCGGCATTGTTATAACTTACCCTATAGAAGGTAGGGAACCGAGAGGATCATTCTCTAAACTACTGCCAGTAGCTTTAAAAAATATCTAAATTCATAACTAAATTCTAATCAATCCTGAAACTAAGCATCTTTTATTTTCTACATTTTGACTTTGTTTTCAGAAACCTTGCATGCTTTCATATTATAAAGTCCTAGGCTTCATAACTGAACATTATTACATTCGTTTATAAGTTAACAGCTAGTACAACTTTCCTAGATTAATATCTGTTTAATTTCCAAAATATACTCCTAAAGTCAATGTTAAAACTAATTAGTAATATTAAATCTCTTCTATGACAAAAAATACACAACACTAGAAAAACTATACATTTCACATACTTCCATAAAGCTAGAAACACATACTTTCTAAATGAGATTACTCCATTAATAAAATATAAATACATGTTATAATTCAGTTAAGAATCAAAGTAAACAAACCACCAAACACTATCTCAAAAGTTATTTTTATTAATAAAAAAGGTAACTATGCATTGAGGCTAAAATTTAAAATTACAAAAACATAGTAGCCACTATGCTCCCCAATCTTTGAATATTTTAAGTAACTCTATTTCCTTATTAATTCCCCTAATAAGCAACTTTCAGTCAACAGAAAGTTCAGATGTGTTTTTGAGACATCACTGTAGCACAGCATCTCTCCATTTCCCTTTTGATACTCCAGTGCTCCAGATAGTTCTAGCTCTATTACCCTCCTAATTAGCTCTTACAAGGCAGGCAGTCAAAATCAAGTCATCAGTAGTTGGACTGCAGGAAACCTAATCTAGGCACTTTTGGGTACAACTCTAAAGTATATTTTATGATTAAAAATTGCAAATAAACTCATACCTCTACACTGAGTCTCATGTCCATATAATGGTTCTCATAAGTTTGTTTTAAACCATAACTCCTTCCACATCTTTTTGCTCCTTGAAATTTTGTTGAATAGGAAGGATTCCTTTGTTCCATTGAGATTCCCAGTGGAATTTGCAGACATCATCCTATAATGCCATTTAACAAGTTTCTCTTTCCCTGTATATTCTATAAAATACTTCCTGGAGATACAGGTATGACGTGACTCAGATTCAATTTGTTGGAAAACAATACGTCACAGACAAGTAAAAAATTTAAAAAGGTTGGAATATTCTAATTCTCTTTCCTCCTTCACTTATTGTGCAGAATAATTATCTAAAGAATAAATCTCATCAACTTCTTTGCTACTTTGAGTTCAGGCAAGGAAACTTTCAGGAGTCTGATTCAATACTAGATGCTTTACCTTTATCAATTCTTATAATAAGATGGTTCTCAAACACATTTCAAAAGTGAAAAAGGGTATTTCTTGTGATGTTTCATTGTAAACTTATGGATTTGATCAAATATTTTATACAAATCAGTTATTATCATCATTATTATTGCTGTTCCAATTATCCAAACTTCAGCCATTGTTAGCTCCTTTAGGTTGATTCCTGGATCCTTTTTTTTTTTTTCTGAGTTGGAGTCTCACTCTGTCACCCAGACTGGAGTGCAGTGGCCGCTTCCGGCCACCGCAGCCTCGGCCTGCTGGGCTCCGGCGATCCTTCCGCCTCAGCCTTCCGAGTAGCCGGAATTACAGGCATGTGCCACCATGCCCGGCTGATGTTTTGATTTATTGTAGAGATGAGGTCTCCCTGCCCAGGCGGGTCTCGAACCCGCGGGCTCAGGCAATTCACTCACCTCAGTCTCCCAAAGGCGCGGGATTACAGGCTGAGCCACCGAGCCCGGCTCCTGGATCCTTTTGATACAAAACTAGTCTTTGTTACCTTTCTTACTTTCAGATGTGAAAATATGTCTAAGTACGTTTCCCGCCCAGATCTGAAATCAATCATTTTTTGCAAAGTATTCTGATTCTTTTAAGTGTAAATACATATTATGAGTTCTAGGGTTGCTTGTTGTCACTGGGTTTATCATTTATTAGAGGTTATTTTAATGAACAGAGACAAGAAATATATACTTTCAGGATAAAATGCATAAGTCTAATAATTTCAATTATGAATCATGAATACAGGTGCAATATGATTTTAGTTTTATACCTGTATCTACTTCCTCCCATATGGTAATACTACTTTTTCATGATACCAAAATAAATCTTGTTAGAGTTTTCCAGGTCATGAGTCAAGATACAGAGGTGATAGAAGGTGCTTACATTCACTAAAAGAATCTCCAGGAAACAGTTACTGTAGATGATGCAACTCATTTATATTCTGTAAAGATCAGTCAGGAGTCCAAAGTCACCAACAAGTGAAAAATAAATGCCTTCTAACAAAGCTTCATAATATTTGGTCATTTCTTTAAAATAATGACTGTCTCTTTTATCTTCTATAGGCTTCATTATTGCAGCAAATGTATTTGTAGTCTCAGTTGGATAAATCCTCATGATAACAGAAGAATTTCAAACTGTATGGGTCAATGGTTTTTCTCCCTGTAGGTTCTTGCTTTATGAACTATCATTTTGAGGAAACACAAGCAAAGTGACAATATATAGTAATTTGTTGGGACCAGATCTGCATAGGTTCCACATTCTCATACTTTCCCAAGTATCCCAGAAAGACTGAACATAAAGTCGCTGAGGTAGATGTATTTTTGACTATGTATATGTAAATTATTAATGCTAATGAAAAATGAAGTAACTTTTTCATCACAATCCAGGACAATCTATACTTTTCAAAGTTTAAATTCAAATGGAAAAGAGTCTGGAGTTTATGTTGCCGTGATTTCACACTCCAATCCCCTTGAGGTTCACAATCTAGATTCAAAGGTTTGAGAATAGGGTAACTTCTTTAATGATTTGCTGACCCCCTGCAAATAGCTAGCACCTCCACCCATTTCTCCTCCCACTTCTACTTCTTAATAGTAGTAGACAGAAATGAAGTATGAGGTACCCAGTTCACAAGAAGTCAAAAATAATCTCTCAATGTTACCTGGTTTACTCTGTTGGACAAAGCCACATCTTACACCCAATATAGCTCAATCCAGACTAATATACACATAAAACTTCAGTACACAGTGATGCATGCTCAGCACAGTGATAATCACATTGATATGAGCTACAAGCTTCCCAGGGTCATAGTGATCTGGATCCTCTGGTTTCTAAAACATATGAAGACTGGTAAAAAGCTAAACCTGATTATCTCTATCTTCCACCCCACTCTCAAGTACTTGCTTCAGATAAAACAGAAATTGTGTTTATATATTGTCAAATAGGGATATTCAAAATAGTTGAGACAGATGGTTCATACTGATTCTGTTTTCATTTGACTTGCTATGGTGATTTTATAGGTGCTGGCAGACATTTTGTCTCTGCTTGCCAAGGATCTATTCCTCAACTCCAACTAAATGATGAATTTTTTTTTTTTTAGTTGGAGTCTCACTTTGTCACCCAGACTGGAGTGCAGTGGCCGCTCCTGGCCACTGCAACCTCGACCTGCTGGGCTCCAGCGATACTTTCGCCTCAGCCTTCCAAGTAGCTGGAACTACAGGCACGCACTACCACGCCCGGCTAATTTTTTGATTTATTGTAGAGATGAGGTCTCGCCAAGTTGTCCTGGGCTCAGGCAGTCCACTCACCTCAGCCTCCCAAAGCGCGGGATTACAGGCTGAGTCACCAAGCCTGGCTTAAATGATGAATTTTAATATGGAAAATGGAATTCTTTTCTTCTTGTTCTCAGGGATCCTAAAGTTATTTCTCCTAGTCTCTTAGGTGATCTCCCTGGGGAGAAAGAGGCCTCAGAGTGTCTACAACTAGACTTGAAGGTATAAACTTAGATTCACAGGTAAAACTCATACAATGCTGTTCCATCATGGGGAAGTACTCTGCCCTGGTTTCTCTCAATTGTGAGTATAGGGAATGAGGTTACATTTATACAATGTTGACTCAATACAATGTTGATCAAACGCTGGGAAGCATGTTACTGATCCACAGGCTAAAGTCTTGGCAGAGGAAACAAGGTATAGCTCAGTGGAGGAGAGACCTAGGTAGAAAGAAGCTCCATGCCTACTATCAGACATGATAAACACCATAAACAATTTAAAGCATATGTGTATGAGTCGATATAAAATTTTACATTCAAATATACTAGTTTGCCAGTGCTCAGTAGCAACTTCCTTGTCTATATAGACCTGATATGTTGCTTCAATTAAGGCAAAAAATAATTAAAAATACAATTTAAATCTCTGGTTAGTAGCAGTAGTCTAATGATGATGATGTGAAAAGGCCAAATTTACCTCCTCTTACAAATCCATTAGTTGCTATCGCTGAAGTAGACAATCCTGTGATAGTCGTTACAACAGTAGCCATCAATATAACGAGGACTGATAAACCTTTAAAAAGAAAGAAAAGAAATTGAGAATACTTATATTCTTATTTAAACCTGTAATTATCTAGAACTGGTTGGTCTAAGTATACTAAGTATACTTATAAATTTACATTATAACTTATAAATTACTTAATTTTGATCTCATTTTAGACTAATCAAATCAAAATTATGAAAAAAAATTAAAGCAACAATCTGATATAAAGAAAAACATAGCTCAAAATGACTCTAATTCCTTGAGTTTTATGAGGCTGAAAGCTCAGAGATAGCTATTTTACTTATTCATTATTCTTAAATCAAGCAGGATATAACTTCACTTACCTATTCCAGCTTGACCCACAATCCATGACAATCTAATGAAGAGCATCACACCCCAAATGTTTAACATACAACGTACCTAGAAAGAGAAAAGAGGCCAAGTCATAGACAAGGAAAAGCAATCAAAAATAATATAGTAGTAAACACTAAACCAGCCAAACGTAGGATAAGACACATTTGAAACTACAGAAAATATATATAGTTTTTAATCTAACCATTCTTTTAATAGTTTTTTTAAAGCTTAATAAGAGTTTACATTTGAGCTAATTATAAATAGAATGTAATATACAAGTATGTGCAAATAAATGTGCTCATCACAGTTATCTGAAGAAGCAACAAAAGAAGGTACAAGAAATATCTTAAGAATTTAGTCTTTTTAAAAAGTAGTACATACTCCCCTTTACCAATACAAGTTTAATTTCTGCTTATTCTTTTATAACACCCTCATTTCATTAAATTTCTTCAACAAAATTAAGTATTATATAATATTTGTCAACACAAAATGCCAACTGTTCACACATTTTTTAAAATTTAAATTTATGAAGCAGTTTTATTTTTACTTTTGTTTATTATGCTCATATGTAAAAGATAGTATTCTAAAATACTAAAATCTAAGAATAAGCAAACAATACTATCTGAAGTTTCGTATTCACCTTACAGGTGAGGCAATAAAGTTACTACTAGAATTGTAATTGTTCTCTCTACTTCTCCCCTAAATTCCAATATAACCCCTATTAAGTGTTTCCAAAGTCCCAATAAGAAGGCAATCTGACCTGCCTACATTAATCGGCTCCTTAGAGCCTATTCTATTCAAACACGGAAAAACAGAAGTAAATCTAAATCTTAACCACCTACACCTGTATACTAAAGTGAACTCAACACTTAGTATTTCTCCTTTACTCTGTTCTTTCTTGTTAACTTCTATACACTTATCTCTGAAAGATAATGGGTGTAGCAAAGAAAGGAAGCATATTTCAGCTCTATTCCTTAGCTCTGCTTTCTTGATTCTGATGCTTTTATCAATTAGATAGCTTCATATTTAATTTCTGAAAAGTGACAATAAATGATTCACAAGAGGCCACGAAATATGACTTAACACAGTCAATACAACATTATATATAACATAATCAAGGATAATTTGCTTAAATTAACAAATATATAATATCTCTACTGAATTTAATATTCAAAAGGAAAGGTAGTACAAGTTATTAATTTGGTCTTCCACAGCACTCAGATAAGACAGTTAAAATACAGGGGGAAAAAGTTCTCTTGAGAACAGATGAGAATATTAGGAAGATTTTACAACCAACAGAAATGCTGTAACCCTAAAATTAAGCCTATTATACATACTAATACACCCTTGATCCAGCCAAACTTCACAACTCCTTTACTTTCCGCAGTATATGTGACCACAGCATCTCTGGTTGGAGTGGTTTCTTCCCCATTTGCAAAGCCATCCTCAAAAGGTTCCTGGTTATAAAAAGAAATGTGAATCATGCTTAATATGTAAAATTTAAAACACCCAATAAAAATAAATGTAATTAAATACACAACCATATTTAGGAGAATACAGTACAGATTTCCAAGAATCAAAGGTTTCTTAATATTTTACAAAAGTGCCAATCATTTTTCTGGAAATGCAAAACAGTATCTACAAGGAAATTGTAAATCTCACCATGACAGTAAACCCATCTTGATAATTCCAAATTTACTGACACTTTGGTGCGGTTTGAAGAATATAATGAATACTGCTAGCTAAGTATAAGCTAGCTAGGTCAATCAATTCAGACCTCTTCTCTCCAGTCACCAACACATCACCTAGTTGCCATACTTCACACATCTGAACTGTCAGTGTTAACAATTTAAAACTCTTCTTCATCACCAATGAATACAGTTTTCTCTTTCTTGTCCATAATAGCTGGATTCCTATGGATTCCAAGATTCATACCTAACTCCTCCCTTTACTCACTCCTTTTATGCATTTAGTTATTCAGTGCTCTTCATGCTTTCCTTCGTAATTTTTCCCAGGTTCAGACATGAACTGGTTAACACAATGCATTTCATAACTAGTGTTTCCTTCCTAGTTAAGTTTCATGTCTGATTCTATCATTTTTAGTGTTTTGTTCTTTACTGTCTCTCTTTCTCTCTCAGTGGTTCTCAATTTTTGTTCTGTCTCAATACATCCAAGGCATATGACACATTTCTAAACCAGTAACAGAGTCTTAAAAAGGCCATGAAAAGGAAGATGACTCAGGAAATAGAAGATATTCTGGACTTAGAATCTTTTCTCTGATACCATCCTAACGTTTTTTCCTCTACCCATATCTCAACAGCAGAAACCAAAATTCAGTTATATTTTAGACATTTTTTAAAATGTAAAAGAACTAAATTATTTTTATAAAATAATTTTCAGTGCTTCACATCTTTTAGTGAATTTCAAATATACACACGCATGCGCTTGAGGGGGACACCCAACCCCAAAAGAAAATGGAATTAATTTTTGGAGGCCTGGCCTCTTATAGTATGCTCAGAATTTGTTCCTCCAGATCAACAGTCAACCAAAGTTTTTATCTGAAAATTCTGAGAAGGTTGCACATCACAATTTGTAGAAGAAATATCCCAAGTTGTGGCAAATGAGTGACTGATTCTTCCACCATGACAATGCACCTGCCCACACCACGATGAGCATTCAGCAGTTTTTCACCAAAAACAGCATGGCCCCTGTGTCCTACCCTCCCCAATCACCCGATCTTGCCCCAAGCAACTTTTTTGTTTCCCTGGATGAAAAAAGTTCTCAAAGGGAAACATTTTGCCAATGTGGAAGAGGTTAAACAAAAAACAGCAGAAGCATTAAAAGACATCAAAATTGACAAGTTCAAAAACTGCTTTGAACAGTGAAAAAAGCATCTGGATAAGTGTACTGCATCAAAAGGAAAGTACTTTGAAGGTGACTGAAGTTTAAATATAAGAACACACTTTTTTTAATAAATAAATTCCAGGTTTTGGGGGGTTATATATATGACCCAAATATATATATAGGACCCTATATATAGGATCCAAAAAAACCTTAGCTAGCAGTATTCATTGTATTACTATACATACATATATACATACTGTACTATAAGGGGACACCTCCAGGCTTGTATACAGAACTAACCATCACCGTTAAAAAATTTCAAATTGCCCTCAAATTTGCTATACTTTTAAAGTTTTATATAGCTTTACTGAGATATAAATCAAATACCACACAATTCACCAACTTAAAGCACATAATTTTTGGTATATCCACAAAGTTATACTCGTATTCACAATATAAGCACAATCAATTTTAGAATATTTTATTACCCAACAAGAAACTCTCCAATTCCCTCTTCCTCCAACCAATGCAGCTCTCTGTCTCTATGAATTTGCCTATTCTGACATTTCTTATAAATAGAATCACAAATTATATAGACTTTGTATATGGTTTCTTGCACTTAGCATGATCTTTTCAAAGTTCATTCATATTATAACATGTATCAGTACTTAATTCCTTTTTATTGTCAAATATTTCATTGTATGGATAAACCACATTTTCTTTATTAATCAGTTGGATATTTAGACTGATTCTACTTTTTTAGCTATTATGAATAATACTGCTGTGAACATTTGTGTAAAGATTTTGGGTGGGCATATATTTTCATTTATCTTTGAAATATACCTAAAAGTGGAATTGCTGGGTCACATAAACTTTCTGAAGTAACTACTTCCAATCATTCTTCTCATCTCGTTTTAGCAAATACACATGCCTACTGTTATTCCTCTTCTTGCTTAGAATGAACAGGTCCATTACCATCCTTTGGCTTGCTGGTATAAATGTGGAAACCAGTAACCACTAAACTTGTTAGAAATACATGTAAATAATAAAAAATAAATTATGACCAGGGGTCTATGTAGCTCAATCACAAGAACAACCCACTTCGGCTGTACTTACACTGTTGAATGTGTCCCAGACAGTAAAGAATCCATGACGACCCCAAATAATAAAAAATGACCCTGAATTGGGACTGATTACTCAACTGTTCAATTATTCAAATAAAGCCAGAACAAAATAGTTTGCATGTTAATCCAATTAACTTTAAAATAGAGAGAAGTTCCTTAGTTTTCACTCTAGAATACACAGTACTTTTTAGTATTTTTATGAAAGATGACTTTAAAATATATAACCTTATTATTACAAGAAAATATAATGTCTATAATATATACAAAAAAGACATCTTTTTTCCATCTCTATTAAAATGAAACTAAAGATGTGTCTCCTTAAAATAGGCTAATTTCCAGAACTAAGTATTGATGTGGGTGTCTTTTTAGCAATGCAAAAGTATGCAGGCATCCTAACACTTTTGCTGTGGGTGTTTATCAAAATTCCATCTCAAAGCTGAAAAACTAGCAATAATATTGCTAATTTCCATTATACTATGAATAACTATGTACCAAAAACAAAGATTTTCCAGTATGTATAAAGTAGTGTTTTAAAATAAAGATGCATCTACACAAAATGAAAATTTTATCTTCCTCATTATCTTCTGACAGCTCTATTTTAAAAAGTGTTTTAGTTATCTCTAATGTACAATCAAAGGATAAAATCAAGTAACTATTTATTATTTGTAGCTCAATTACTAGATTTAAATATGATGCAATTGGGTACATAATTGTATTAGTTTTCTGAAATACCAGGAAACCAAAGTGGAATACACAGCTTTTGTTTCTATAAATACATTAGTTTCAGATAAATAAGGATATTATTAGGTGTGGCATTCTGTCCACAAAAAAACTGTTTAGAAACTGTATAATCAAGAAACGTCTCAAATATGCAAATATGAAGTATAAGTTATGCTGATACAAAAGTCAGTATCTGTCTGGGGATGGGGGGACACCCCTTATCAACAAGGGTGCCTAAACGATGCATATTTATATACCTAACCCTTAACTGTACCCCACAATTTTAAAATAAAAAGCCTGTTTAAAAAAAACAAAAACAAAAAAACAACAAAAGTGCACAAATAAAAATTTTCAGTCTACCTGCCCTTTTCACAGAAATTATGCGTCTAAAATTTTTTACTGTGTTTTCTACACTAATGAATAAAAAGCAAAAATTAGCAAATAAATGATTGTATAGATAATGTCATAGTGAAAGAAACTGGTCAAGTTAATTTGGTATTATTCTAGGAAATAATCTTTCAAAAAATAGCATTGTGATTCTGAGTCTCCCAAGCAGGGATTCAGGGTGGCAAGTGAGAAAACAACTGGAAAGATAGGAATAGACAGAGAAAGAATGAAAAACCCAGATAGTTAAACTCTCAGTACCAAACAAGAAAATGATTAATTCAATTGAACATGTTGAATTTTAGGAGCAATGAGACAATTAATTAAAAAGTCTGTCCAGCAGTTAAAAAAATCATGACTGGAACTTAGAAGAAGGGCCAAGGATAAAAAGTCAGTGGGTGAAGAAGCTACAGAAACAGAATGAAAAGAAAAATTTACAGAGAGAAAACATGGGAAGCTGAACATTCTTCTGAGTGTACAAAAATACAAGAATAGAAAGAAACTGTGGTCTCCATGGTCATTATTTATTTGCAGGAAATAAAGAAAAGAAGAATTTTTACACTATGGATGATCTCTTCTCTTCCTAGTATAATCAAATCTCCACCCCAACTTGATCATTCTGTCCTTTAACCATAATTAACTTTTTTTAATTGCACCTTGCCTCCAACCAAAGTTGTTAACAGATAGCACACTCTTAAATGCAAGTCAAACTGGCTTCCTCTCACCACAACACCAAACTAGTTTTATTAAGACATTCAATGACTTCTCTACCTCCAAATCCAATGTACATAAGTTCTTCAGTCTCTATCTCTCTGGACTCCTAAAGCAGCATTTGATACAGTCAGCCCACTCCCTTGAAATACCACACCCTCTCAGGCTCTTATACCCAGTAGTTAAATGGTAGAAGTCCCTTCAATACTTGGTCCTAGACCCATCTCCTTTTTCATGCTCTATTTTGTTTCTATGGTTTTCTCCAGAACTATGCATAGCTTTAAACACCATCTATATGTGATAAGTCCTAAGTGATGGCTTAGATTCATTTCCCGATAAGTTATCCTCTCTGAGTTTCAGCTCTGTAAGTAAATATTGATGTTACCATTTAAAAGTTTCATTATGTTTACTATTCTAATCTTTACCAAAGAGAAAAAGAAATTGGTAATGTCTATAACAATGACATTTCTCTAAATGAAAAAGAGAAAAAAATAGTTTTTCTTTTTTGGATCTTGTTTTAAATTCAATATGGTTTCAGTGAACACTGAACTGTCAAAAAAGTATACTTGACCAGAAAGACAGCAAGATTAAAATCTTTTATAACGCTTTAGAATGTAAATATATTTTAGATTTATCCTAGATGCATGTCTTAGAAATTTACTAATTTTTTTGTTTCCAATATCCAAAAATGAATGTGTCTTTTGATTACTCAATTTATCTTTTACATATCAAAGGTTATATTTCATATTCTGCTAGACCTAAGAGAAAATACTACTTTAACACACTGACTTGGTTTGATGACATTTTTCAGTGGAAAAAAATTAATAATTATCAAGCTATTGTTTCTTCCCTAATACTAGAATTTTCTTCAGTAGTTTAGATACAATCTATTATGAAACTAGATTTCCTTTTAAAATAGTGGACAAGCCGGGCTCGGTGGCTCAGCCTGTAATCCCGCGCCTTTGGGAGGCTGAGGTGAGTGGATTGCCTGAGCCCGCGGGTTCGAGACCCGCCTGGGCAGCGAGACCTCATCTCTACAATAAATAAAAAAATCAGCTGGGCGTGGTAGCGCATGCCTGTAATTCCGGCTACTTGGAAGGCTGAGGCGGAAGGATCGCCAGAGCCCAGCAGGTTGAGGCTGCGGTGGCCGGGAGCGGCCACTGCACTCCAGTCTGGGCGACAGAGTGAGACTCCAACTCAAAAAAAAAATAAAATAAAATAAAATAAAATAAAATAAAATAAAATAAAATAGTGGACAAAAACCAAGCTTTAGAAAAAATTATTCAGGTTTTTTAAAAAATTACAATTAAAAGCCTTAACACTGCTTTAACTAGCTGAGTAACTTAGAGTGCAAGATCATCTTCTGTGTATATACTTTTAAGAGTCCAAATGTGTATACTGACATGCTTCTCACGTTTTACATGGTTTAAATACACATTACATTAAAACGTCAGTAATTTCTCTTCCTTTGGACATCCTAGTTACTAATTCCAAGACATTTTTATCTCAAGTTTACAATGTAGCAAAGATGGTCTTTATGTTATCACTAGGCAAGGATGGTAATACCCAGGAAAGATGATTGTGTAGTCATCAGAATGATTCTGATCACATTATTTTCCAAGGTAAGTTGATAATGGTGACTATGAGTGTATGAAAAATCAAGATCATTTAAATAGTGCAACTTCTAAGTACAGTGTAAAATACTAATAAAACATATTTCTCATAATGCTTATTACCAATTAAGCAAAGTTTTATCAAAATGTCTTTTTAGGTCTCTCTAGACTGCCACAATATTATTTATTTCCTGGTAGACTTGAGGATGCGTCAATATCAATACCCTTGAAAAGCGAAATGTTCCAATCCCTTAGCCACATTTAATACATAAAAAGGTTCAAAGTAAGCTTCTTGTGTCCTCTATTATTAGAAGATTCTGAATTTGGAAAAGCAGTTTCGGGGCATAAACTAGAACCACATCCTTTCACTTATTCATTAAACAGATATTTATTAATTAATTTCAATAAGCACCTTACTAGGTACCTTCCAGCCCTCCTAGAGTTGCAAGTCTTAAACTATGAGTATTTTCAACTATACAAAGCAGCCTCTATGAAATTAAATGCTTAAGTCAGTTAAAGGAAGGTTGCATATTTTTCAATAATACTCTTTGTTCAAATCCCCTTTCTGAGAATCAGTTTCTTCATCTTTAAAATGGAGGTAACAATCCTTGTCCACCAGTACCACTCTTTGAAGGTCCTGAGGCTCTGGTTTTCTAAATAAATATCAATTTGTAATAAGACAGTCATCTAAAGCAGTCAAGGCTTCTAACTCTTTGCTATAAAGCTAACAGATACAACTTGATTATAATAAACTTATTCCTAGGTGGTCTGGCTTTTCAATGCCTTGCCATTCTTCAACAAGATCAAGGATACACTACCAGCTGGCCCAATTGGAGCCAGGGCAGTAGTTTCCCTGGGTCTCCACATGTATTCTGCCCAGCCACTGCTGCTCTTTCTGCACCTATTGAGACGCTCTGACCCAACACAATGTGGGAGGACCAAAGCAGTGCCAGTGAGCACCCCTTAACTCCTCTCGCAACTAAGAGTGTTCTTCCTTTTGTACTCCAAATGCACTTCTAAAATATATATAATATTAACTTTTGGTCTGTTTTATAGACCCAGTGCAACTTAAGCTTGTATGTAAAGGTCCACTTAAGAGACAAAAAATTTTCTTTTAGAATCTGGAACTAGAAAGTGGTTCTTAACCAATATGCTAACTCACAGAGTCAATAGGAAAATCACATAAAATATTTATTTTTTTAAAAAAGATGATTATCTAATGAAGATGAAGAAAGCTGAAAAGGAGAAAAAAGTTCAGATGAGTGTTTTAATATTCCAATAAGATAAAGTTACATATACTTGCAAGCATCTTGCTAATTGTCATTCTGCTGTCAAAATTGTGTCAAACATTCAGTTACCCAGCCAAAGACAAAGGAACTATACTAAAAAAGCACTCTAGAATTTTAATTATAAAATAAAATTTGGGGCTCAATCACAATTGATGCACCTTTTTTTTTTTTTAATTGGAGTCTCACTCTGTCACCCAGACTGGAGTGCAGTGGCCGCTCCCGGTCACCGCAGCCTCGACCTGCTGGGCTCGGGCGATCCTTCCGTCTCAGCATTCCAAGTAGCTGGAACTACAGGCGTGCGCTACCACATCCGGCTAATTTTTTGATTTATTGTAGAGATGAGGTCTCCCCAAGTTGCCCAGGTGGGTCTCAAACCTGCGAACACAGGCAATCCACTCACCTCAGCCTCCCAGAGGCGCAGGATTACAGGGTGAGCCACTGAGCCTGGCTTGATGCACTTTTTTACATACTAAATCAAACTACCAAATAATCTAAAGTGACAGAAAGAAAAAAAACCCACCACAAACAGGGAAAATGGGGGGGGGGCGATAAATAACTATAGGGTTTTTATTCATTTAACAATTACTTATTCAGAAGATAGTCCTATGTACAGGACAGTAGCTACAGTAGACAACATAGACATTTTCAAAGACACAAAAATTGCTTACCCTTATTCAAATAAGCCAGTTTCAAATAATTCTGGCAGTCTACACCATCTAAGTGCTAAAAAATTCTTATTACTATAAACCACCAAAAAGTCACAAGTCTAATATTAAGGGTAGTCACACAAAAACAAAACCAAAAAATAATACTTTTCAGGAGTTAAGTTTTAAATTTCATCTCAAGTCAACATCTATGCTAAGTGGAAAAGTTTGTTTAGCAGAGTAACAAGCTGCCTTCCTAAATATATTTTATTTTCATCTTTTTCTAAAATAGTCTTTTACTATTCCCTATAACTAAACAAACACTTAGTAAATCTAACAGGGAATGAAGCGAAAATATAACAGGAAAAGAATTAAATTCTGAATACGAACTGGTTTGTAGGTTGGGAAATAACTTGGCTTTTTTATTTGGAGTTGGGATGAATACAGGCATAGAATCCAACCCAATTCATGTTTGCTATGATATATATCAGAATTTTTATGTTAATATTACAGGATACAAAGAAACAGTTTTTCGTCCTTCCAGACACAAGTTCTCATAAAATATAGCTGTATGTAATCTAGGAGGTGACCCATTGCCCATGGGATAAGCTTAGTATGTGCAATTCTAATTATCTGGCTGGCTTACTTTAGTTAACAGCCACCATTTACTGAAAGCCTACTATGTGTCCGACATATCCCTAAATGCTTACATATCCTATTTCCCTGAATTACATCTTTGAAAGGTAGCTACTATGCCTACTAAACAATTGAGAAACAGCCTTTTGAGAGGATACCTTGCCCAAAATGATGAAGTTGTTAATGTAGCAGATCATATAATTTTCTAAATGATAGAATTCCACATATTACAATGAGACAAGGTAAATTATTTTAGACATCTATTTTAGGCAACTTTGGTATATATTTTAGGTATCTATTTCCCTCATTCCTTTATTTCCAAATCTGTAGAATTTTAAATTCTAACATGATCCTCATAAAAAGGACAGCAGAAGTTCTAGACTGGATGGCTCCAGAGATTTTTGTTTTGTTTTTAACTTTGTACTTTGTTGAAATGCCTCCCAGAGTGTCTCTGGCACCCTGCCCTATATGACTGTTACAGACAGGTGTCCCATACCACCTACAGAGGAGAAAGAATTGCTGTAGTGTCCAGATAATTCATCTGGGAAGGCATATTATGTGTACAAGTATAAAATCATGTACTAGAGAGAGTTATGTGTTATTTAACCTTGAAGTTGATTTAGAGGCTATTCTGGTAGACAGGGTAAGTTAAATAGGCCACTTATTCAGTCTCTATGTTATCTAGGATTTTCTTCTTCCAATTAAAAATTCTCATTAACTGCTGAAGCTAGCGTCTCCTTTTAATCAATGTCCCAGGTCATACTAGGTTCTTTCTTCTCTTATATATTTTCCCACTGTAACCTCTGGACCTACCTGTACATCTATTCCTTTTCAGGAAGGCTTGAAAAATACAATTATCCATATGGGATTCTTTGAATTTGCCTCAATGCTTTATCATCACACACAGTAAAATTTGGCAGAAAATATAAACATTAGTCTGATTGTTTTAGATTTCATTTTTCCAACCACAGACAATTTTCCTACTTCTACTAACTTTCTGTGAGGTTTTTTTTAATAATCCCTCAAACTCCTATCCTTTAAGTTAGATAATTACTGGGAGTTTTAATTAAAATGATTAATTTTATATCACATTACTTTTCCGCTGAAATACTGGTTTTAAAGTATTTTCCACTGAGGGACATTTGGTTTGATGAAATGCACTTTGAAGATGGTTGGCTCCTTCCCATCCCTTAAGTCTTGCCTCTTCCTTCCCAAACCATCCAACATATAGTTTCTTCTCAACCCCTTTTATTTCTGTCATGGCACATATCATATGTAATTAACCTTACTTACTTTCTTCCTGTAATCTATATATTCCCTCAATATGTATTAAAATGGAATGCACATCTTTTCTGTCATTTTTATCAAAGATATAGAAAATGTCATTTTTATCAAAGATATAGAAAATGAATACCAAGCCTTTTATGGGCAATCTCTGTTTTCCAAATAATGTCCTGAAATAGTAGAATGAAAAGTGTCTGCTTCCAAGTCAAGATCTAGGTCCAAATCCCAGCTCTGCTACTCACTAGTGATGAAACTTTGGAAAGTTCCTTCTGGACCTCAGCTTCTACATTTATGAAATGGAAATAATATTACCTAACACATAATGTTTGAGAAGACAAGGTGAGAAAATATAATTTACAAACCATAAAAACTATCATACATTGCTGATGATAATATTAACTGGTAAACAATTTTGTAAAAAAAAAAAATAGTTTGGACATTATTTTCAAGTTGCAAAGACGCATATACTTTATTCTAGCATTTCTATTCCTCAGTGAATCCTTAGAGATATACAATAATTCTATGAAGCAAGATACTTGTATAAAAACATTCATATAAGCATTGTTTAAAATTGCCAAAAATTAGAAACAAACCAAACACACATAACTGCAGAATAAAGAAATCGTAGTATATTTATACAACAGAAGAGAAACAGCAATAGAAATGAATGAATTACAAAAATAATATAAATTAATGTTACTGAAAGTAAACAAAAGATGACATTAAAAATATGCTAGATTCCATTTATATAAAGTTATAAAGCAGAAAAAACTAAAAAACAACACCAAGGCCCAAAGAAGTCAGGACAGTGGCTATTTTGTGGAAGAATTAGAAGGGGTACACGGAAAGCTCCTCAAATGCCAGCAACATTCAATTTCCTGATATGGATGGTGATTACATAGGTATTCACTTGGTAACTTAAGCTATACATCTGTACTTTATGTTCTTTTTACATTCCACACAAAAAAAAGAGATTCTTAAAAGATTAAGTTAGAAAATGTGCTAAATGCTTAGTACATTGCCTGACATTAACAGGGTAGAAGTTTAATAAATTTTGGCTATTATTATAAACAAATAAGTATAAGTGATCAATCATTCCAACTCCCCATGTTGTGAGCTTAAAACTGAATGTTAAACAAATATAGAAAATAAAATAAATACTACAAAACTTTAGACTCTACACAGCTTCTTATAATTCAATACTGGCAGAGTTTAAGATTTCTTCTGGAAAAATAAAACAGAAGTACTAACCTTCACATACACAGATCTGATATTACCATTTTGCATGGTGGTAATAAAGGATCTACTACCCATGCTACCAGTCAAGTAACAAGAATGTGGCTTTGAAGACTAATACAGCACTAGAAATGTTTTGCAGCTTCTCTGGCATTAAAATTTTGCTTAGTAATTGATACATTTTTTTCCTTTTCCATTTCCCTTAGTGGTAACTGATATGCACTTTACAGCAGGAATACCTAGTGTTAATGCTAGATTGCATGGTCTGAGAACAGAAGTAAAACTTATAAGCCCAGCATTATTTAATCTTGATTAATGATAGCCAGAAGAGTAGGGATCTTTATTTAAGGGCACTGTTAACATAAAAAAAAAAAATTATTACTTTGTTGGCAAGCAGCTTATTGTTGATTTAAATAAACCCAAAATAATACTTCAAAAATGTTACAAGTTCACCAAAAAATGCTATTTATATCCTAAAACAAACTTCTGAATCAAAATGTTAATAAAGATACTTTAAAGATCAAAATTCCTCATATAATATGTGTGCACATATTTTTAGTTGCTTAATCAGCTGTGTTTCACAATCTTAACGCTTTGACTTCCTTACCAAGCCTAAATAATACTAATAATACTGCTTAATACTAAGGAAGCCAAAGTGTTAAATTAAGATCGTGAAACACAGCTGATTAAGCAACTAAAAATATGTGCACACATATGCAAATCTGACGCCAAAGTGGTTGGGTTTATTCTAACAATTGTTCTAAATTTTTCTTTCTTTCTTTTTTTTTTTTTTAAACCAAGTACTAGCCAATTATATCATCCCAAAGCTACCAACATTTCCTATCCGTGCTGTCGGTGATTGGTGTATTCAGTGTAATGCTCCCCATACAGACTATTCTTTCAAAACAAAGTATTGTTTTACAGGAATCAAATCTGCTCTGGTTAACAATGCTCTATTAATAACCAGTGGCATTAATGCAAAGCTCAAAACTCAAGTGCCACAGATAAAAGTGGATGGTGTGACCACGGGACTTTACAATGAACCAAGTCAGAACTGCTGATTGCAGACAAAGAATTCAGTCCTCTACCTAGCCATCATGTTCTTTACTAACCATTCAAGGCTGAGTTACAATAGAAGGCATTAAGAAAATCATCACTTCAAATCCCACACAACTTGCTAATGTCAACAAACTAAAAGCTTGAAAACATATTAATTCAAATTAACAAAACTTACACCTTTCAGTATCAATTAGTAACTGTGCAATCTACATTTCAAATTGTTTTATTTTTTAAAAAAATAACCAAAAGATGACAAGATAAGAAAAATGCATGACCAGTTTTATCATAAATGGGTAAAACACTGGAAAAGTAATATGGATGAAGAACTATGTGACAAAAACTACATTTTGTATGCACCTGCATACATGGGATGCACTTGGTATTTCATGTATTTCTCATATGAATGTATATTTCTCACTATGCATATAGGCTGAGTATTCCTTATCCAAAATGCTTGGACTAGAAGTGCTTTGGATTTCAGATTTTTGGGAATTATAAAATATTTTCATTACATTTACTGAGGTTCAGTAATGGGTTCAGTTTTGGAGTTTTCCTTTTTTTTTTTGAGTTGGAGTCTCACTCTGTTGCCCAGACTGGAGTGCAGTGGCCGCTCCTGGCCACCGCAGCCTCGACCTGCTGGGCTCCGGCAATCCTTCCGCCTCAGCCTTCCAAGTAGCCAGAATTACAGGCATGCGATACCATGCCCGGCTGATTTTTTGATTTATTGTAGAGATGAGGTCTCGCTGCCAGGCGGGTTTCGAACTCGCGGGCTCAGGCAATCCACTCACCTCAGCCTCCCAAGGCGCAGGATTACAGGCTGAGCCACCGAGCCCGGCTTAGTTTTGGGGTTTTCTAATCCAAAAACCCAAACTCCAAAATGCTCCAAAGAGTACCTCACTGAGTATCACACTAGCACTCAAAAAGTTTCAGATTTGAGGCACTTCTGGTTTTTGGATTAGGGATACTTAACTTGTATCATCTTTCCTATTTTTTTGTACATAAGGAAAATGAGGGTAAGAGGTGACAAGTCCTTTTCCTGGAAGTCATACAACTATGAAACAGAAAGGTCAAGATTTAAATCCTTCATGCAGCACATAATGACATTTCTGTGAACAATGAATGGCATATATAACAGTAGTCCCATACGATTGAGCCAAAACATTCCTCTCCTAGTGTCACGGTGGCCCTTGTAAGGTCACAGTGCAATGCATTACTAACATGTTTGTGGTGATGCTGGTGTAAACAAACCTACTAACAGTTGTATAAAAGTATAACATAAAATTATGTATAGTATATAAAACCTGATAACAATCAACTGTTATTGGCCTATATATTTACTATAATATTTATCACTGTTCTAGAGTATATGTCTTCTACTTGTTAAAACACACACACACACACACACACACACACACACACACACACACACAAAACTAACTGTAAAACAGCCTCAAGCAAATCCTTCAGAAGATATTCCAGAAGAAGGCATTGTATTCACAGGAGGTGACAGGACAGCTCCATGCATATTATTGCTCCTGAAGACTTCCAGTGGGGACAAGGTATGGAAATGGAAGACAGTGACATGGATTATCATGACCCTGCATAGGCTTAGGCTAACATGTATGCTTGTTTTTAAACAACAACAAACAAATTAAAGAAAAAATTTTTAAATGTTAAAAGTGTATAGAATAAGGATATTAAAAAAATATTCTTGTACAGTTGTATAATGTGTCTGTGTTTCAAGTTAAGTGTTATTACAAAAGAGTCAAAAAGTTTAAACGTGTAAGTTTATAAAGTAAAAGTGTTACAATACGGTAAGGTTAATTTATAACTGGAGAAAAAAATTTAAATACACTTCATTTAGCCTAAGTGTACAATGTTTATAAAGTCTACAGTAATGCACAGTAATGTCCTAGGCTTTTACATTCACTTATCACTCATTCCAGCGAAACTTCCAGCCCTGAAATCTCCATTCATGCCAAGAGTCCTACACTAGTGCATCTTTTTTATTTTTTACACTGTATTTTTACTGTACGTTTTCTATTTTTAGATATACAAATACCATGTGTTCCAACTTCCTACAGTATTCAGTGTAGTAACATGCTATACAGGTTTGTAGTCTAGGAGCAACAGGCTATAACCATATAGTATAACCCATAAAGTATAGGATATATATACCATCTAGGTTTGTGTAAGTATACTCTCTGAAGTTCACACAACAACAAAACCACCTAATGATGCATATCTCATAAGTATTCCACTGTTAAGCAATATACAACTGTGTGGAAAAGAAACCAGGGAAATGGGAAAAAAGCAAAGATAGGAAAGAAAAAACTCTTGATAGATGTAGCTGCACTTGGTGAGATCTGTGACTTCACTGCTTTTTAACAGAGAGCCTTCCCCAACTGTGTATATCTTAAATGGCTGACAGCTTAAAGGACTTACTAACTTGAAATATTAAAGAACACAACCAAAAGCCAGCAGAGAAACTGGAAATTTGTAGAAAAAGGAGAATGATGGCAAAGGTAAGCCCCCAAATCTCTGCTGGCCCCCAAATTACACAAATATAGGGGAAACCACCAGAGACCAAACTAAAAAACAAGTAACTGGAAGCCATTTAAAAAACAAACAAAAACAGCAGGCATAGTGGCTCATGACTGTAATCCTAGCACTTTGGGAGGACACAGTGGGAGGATTACTTGAGCCCAGGATTTCAAGACCAGCCTGGGCAAAACAGCAAGATCTTGTTTCTACAAAAAATTTTAAAAGTAGCCAATTGTGGCAGTGTACATCTACAATCCCAGCTACACGGGAGGCTGAGGGAGAAGGATCATCTGAACCCAAGAGATCGTGGCTGCAGGAAGTCGTGACCATGGCACTGCACTCCAGCCTAGGTGACAAAGTAAGATCCCGACTCAAAAAAACAAAAAACAGAACAGATATATCAGCTACTGCATGGGGTGGGGGAGAAGCTGGAGGGGCACTGTTTGTACCTAGGTAGGTTAAGTGTTTTTTAGGTTATATAATAACAACAATAATAACTCTCAGAAAAATACTTTTAAAAACCAAACCAAAGTTATTACAATGTATTATCTGAATGGCCAGGTTCCACCCAAAGCACTACTAGACATCAAAATAAGCAGGAAAATATAAACCTTAATCAAGAAAAAAGAAAAAAAAAAGCAGGCATTAGAAATTAACTCTTAGTGACCCAGGTAATAAATTTAGTAGACAGACTTCATAACAGCTATAATAAATATGTTCAAAAACTAAAGGTAAATATGATATTGTAAGTAAAAGAATGGAATCTCTGTAAAGAAACTGAAGCTATATTTTAAAAATTCAAAATTCTAGACCTGCAATACATTTTTAAAGAAAATCTAGATTAACTGAAATGAAAAATTCACTAGGTGGACTTAACGGGAGAATGGAAATGTCAGAAAGAAGCAATGAAAGACATTAACTTATAGATTCAATAAACTTAACAAATCCAAAAAGGATAATCACAAAGAAAAACACCCTGAGGCACAGTTAAACTAATGAAAGCTGAAGGTAAAGAGAAAAATCTTTAAAACAAATATAGAAAAATAACACATCTTATACAGTTGGCTGACTTCTTATCAGATACAATGGAAGCCAGAAGACATTGAGATGGCATACTCAAAGGGCTGAAAGGAGAAAATTGTCAACTAAGAAGTCCATAGTCAGAAAATTATCCTTCAAAATTCAAATAACATAAAACACATATTTAGATAATCAAAAACTGAGATAACTTTTTGCTAGGTTACCCTCATTATAATAAATGCTTAAGAAAAGGACTCAGCCTCAGAAATGAAAAGGAATGGAGATAAACGTGAGTAAATATTTTAAAACCATGTATATTTTTTTCTCTCTTTATGATTTCTCTTTTATTTTCTCCATATGATTGTTGAAAGCAAAATATACAACAATGTATTGTTGGCTTATAATTTATATGACAAGAACACTAAGAAAAAAGAAAGTATTCTGTTTTAAGATTCCTATGTTTCAGCTAAGGAAATTTAATACTCTAAGTGGAACCACTAAAAAATAATGCAAAGGTATATAACTAGATATTCAACAGGAAAATTAAAATGGAATATAATTGCAAAGTATTGATCAGTACAAAAGATGGCAGAAAAAGGATTAGAGAAAGAACAATAACAAAAAAAGATAAGAAAACAAAACAACACAATGGCATGCCTAATTACAACTGAATCACAATAAATATAAATGGACTAAATAGTGCACAAAAAGTAAACAGCAAATTATGGCACATATAATAGAGAGTACTACATAAATACTCACTTAAAGAGAAAATTACTATGGGTGACATGGAAAACTAATTATGTATTTACTAATGTTGTTTAATGCTAGGTGGGGAAAGTAGGATATAAAATTGTAGTTTAAAACACACAAAAAATATAAAAAGGCTGTTAAGGATTTGAGATCTTTTTACTTTCTCTGTATTATAGTTCTCTTCCTCATGGAATAATAAACATTTTAAATAAGTAAGTATAAAAAACTCTTGAAAAATATTTTTAAAGTGTTAGTTTTGAAAAGGGCTAGTTCAGTCTCTAAAATTTTATATTCTAGGATAGTCTAGAGACAGAAAGTTTCCAAAAATATGTATTTCACTACTCTTTTCTGTATTGAGATTTACAACATTTTTGTTATTTTGTGTTAGCATTATTATAAATGGAGATGTTGCAGTGATCAAAACTCAGATCCTGTCCTTACATCTACTGTAAAAGACTATTATAGACTGCTATTTTCTGAGAATTTTGCTTCTGCTTTTCATGATTTTCTTATCTTCTGTCTCTGCAAGATGCTATCTCTCTCTAGATTTACCATTGCCAGTGTTCAGTTTCTCATCTAACCTTCTGTGGTTCCAGAAACCAGACAGTCACGTTTCTAACACCTATGTATAAAGTGTAACTATATAGTCCCCAAGTATAGGTACGATGAAGCCCTTTTATGTGAAAACCTTTCTGTTGTTACTGCTGTTGTTTTGCTTCATTACAAGATCTTAACTTTGCTTTTGATCAACAAATCTGCCAAATAATTTAAGTTAATACAAGTGAAACGGTATAGTATTTTCTTCAATTCTACAAGCCAATTCTATCACTTCTAGAAATTTATAGGTAAGTTAGGCTATTACCTCACCAGCTTTGCCAGACAACATTTCCCTGTTAAAATACATCTTTGCAAATACTTTAAGTACACAATCCATTACTGTAATCCTAGCATACTGGGAGGCCAAGGTGGGAGGATTGAGAGTTTTGTTTAAAATTAAAATTCTGAGACTCAAACTAATGATTAAAGAAATAAAAAGCAAATTCACCTTTTAATTTTCAAAGACAAATTCTTCCTATGAAATCAAGAGTGATTTATCACAAAGCTTAGTTTCTAAAATAGCAAAGCCTGATTGCTTATGCCTGAAACCATTAGGTTCTATAAAAGAGAGGTAATAGCTAGGTCCAACTATGCCACATGAACTCATTAGAATTCAAACTTATCAGTTAGTACTTATATGCCTGACATCCCTACAGGATTTTAATAAGACACTTAAAAAACAACATACATGTTTTTACTATACCTCACCTTTTCTAATATGCAGTGTCTATCACAAAATATTAGGTATTAATTCCTGATATCCAACATCTAACACAAGTTACTAATTGCTTCTGAGTTTGTCTATCTGCAATCTACCTAATTTGCAAAGTTGTTGTCCCTAACTGCAGAAAACTTTTGAAACATCATATGTTTAATAATTGACAACTTAGTTTGATTCAGTATATGGTTATCTAAGAGTTAAAGCCAAATCTTTGATAGTTACTACATGTCTATATTAGGGTATTTCAAAGTTAAGAATCAGCACATCAGTGAAAATAAATGACTATGTGCTGCCTTCATGGGAACAATCAAAGTGTAAGACTCTCAAATATGGTCTAGGACACTGGTTCTCAAACCTGGCTCTTTAGGAATCATCAGGAAAGCATCTAAAAATCGCATATATGCATAAGAGTTTGAATAAAACATACTTTTCCTACTTAAAAAAATGAAACAAGAAACAGCATATTTTTTTAGGGGAAGAGAAACTATTTTTCCCCAGGTGGTTCTTTTAGAAATTTTGGAATCACTGGTCCTGAAGAAGAGGACAGAAACCTAGTTTCAAAAAGATCTCACCCCACCAAGTATTAGTTCGTAGACAAACCAAAACCTTGCAAAATGAGACTGCTATTCCATGATCTTCTGAAAAACCACCTACTCCAAAGACTGTTTTAAAGACCAAATAACTTACATAAGTTAAGAATATTTTGGAAACACTAACACATTTTACAATATTAAGAAATTCTTCGCATGCCTTTCCAATTAAAGCCACAAATCCCCATTCTCACAAAGAGATAGACTCCATTGATTCAAACATTTCACTAAGGACCTAATAAGTTCTGAACACCTTTATTTGAGGAGGGATCTTATGCAAAACTAGAAGAAAATGTGACTGCTTAATGATTTTAAACTAGTGGTGACTATTTAATGTGGAAGTAAAGAAAAATGAAGAATGACAAAAGTTCCTTTAGATATCATTTCCCTTGACAACACTAATAGATCTTTCTATGTTGACGGAAATCTTTATTATCACCATTATCCAATATGATAGCCACTAGACACATGTGGACATTGAACACTTCAAATTGTTACTCATGCAACTGAATAGTTAAATTTCTAACATAACTTTAATTTGCATTTAACAATCACAAATGACTAGTAATTGGAAAGCACAACCCCTAGAACATTTAAAAATTTAGATCCAGGTTCGAGACCCGCCTGGGCAGCGAGACCTCATCTCTACAATAAATCAAAAAAAATCAGCCGGGCATGGTAGCGTGTGCCTGTAATTCCAGCTACTTGGAAGGCTGAGTTGGAAAGATCGCCAGAGCCCAGCAGGTCGAGGCTGCGGTGACCGGGCGCGGCCACTGCACTCCAGTCTGGGGGACAGAGTGAGACTCCAACACACACAAAAAAATATACATCATACTTCTGGGAGAGACGGACAGGGAATGGAGGAAGAAATAGTAAAAAAAAATATTAAGATTCCACTTATAAGTAACTTTCTTATACTTAATTTTCTGAAGACTTCTCAACTAGGAAAAGATAAACCCTCACAAAAGCTGAAGAGCCTTCTTTTCTATTTTTATCTTCAATGGATAAAAAAATCATCTCTCCTGAGTATTAAAAAAATTAAAATAATCACCAAAACAACAAGAGCTTATATGGTACTAAACTAAAAGAACACCAATTGGGACTCCAGAATGCCGGATCCAATGTCCAACACTGGCTGAGTCAGTTACATGTCTATGATTTTGGACAGGCCACTTAACACTTTTGGGTCTTAAACTCTAAATGTGCAAAACAGGGCAGTTTCCCTGTCAAATACCCTTTAGGGATTTTAGACAACAAATATACAGTACTAAAAGAGTTTAGGATTATTTTGTACCACATTAATTTATAAAGGTCTATTATTTAACATGTATTGATTTAGAGTCTATTGTGTCAGCTCTATGATAGATATTAGAGACATAATGGTGATCAATCACAGAAACAGTCTGCTCCTCATAGAGCTTGAAGTTAACTTAAGTCAACTCAAACAATCATAAATATATCACCACTAACTAAAATAAAGGCTCTAAGAGAAAATGGGTTTGTCCTAGACTAGAGGATGAAGGCTTCCTCCCTAAAGAACTAAGGGCTGGGGTGCCTGTTCCTAATCCAGATGATGTGTGGTCCAATGGGAGGCCCAAAATTTCACTGTACCTAAACCATTTATGTATGCAATCCTGACTTGTATCCCACAACTTTAAAATAAAGTAAAATTAAAAAAAAAAAAAGAAAGAAGGACTGAAGTTAAATCTTCAGCATGTGTATATAGGGACAGAGTCCATGGAGACTATCATATACAAAGGTCCCATGAACAAAGGAATTATTGTGCCACAGAGTAAGTGAAACATTGAAAAAGAGGTAGGCCAGAGGTAGACAATGCAGGGACAGTTTTAAGCCAAAAGACAACATGATCAGTTTGGTTTTAAAAAGAACATTCTGGATCTCAAAGCATCTTCTCATCTCCTTCTCCACTATCCACCTGGTTCGGCCCATCTGCCTCCACTCCAGCCTCCACCATGTCCCTCAGGGTGACCCAGAAGTCCTACAACATGTCCACCTCCGGCCCTGGACCTTTAGCAGCCACTCCCACACAAGCAAGTCCAGTGCCCACATTAGCTTCTTGAGCTTCTCCTGGGTGGGCAGCAGCAGCAGCTTCCAGGGCAGACTGGGTACCAGTATAGGCCTGAGCGGAGGCCATGCTGGGGGCAGTGGTATTACAGCCATCATAGTGAACCACAGCCATCATAGTGAACCACAGCCTGCTGAGTTCCCTTAAGGTGGAGGTGGACCCCAACATCCAGGCCGTGCGCACCCAGGAGAAGGAGCAGATCAAGACCCAAAAACAAGTTTGCCTCCTTTATCAACAAGGTGCAATTCCTGAAGCAGCAGATCAAGATGCTGAAGACCAAGTGGAGCCTCCTGCAGTAGCAGAAGACAGCTCACAGCAACATGGACAACATGTTTAAAAGTTACATCAACAAGCCGGGTTCGGTGGCTCAGCCTGTAATCCCGCTCCTTTGGGAGGCTGAGGTGAATAGATTGCCTGAGCCCGCGGGTTCGAGACCCGCCTGGGCAGCGAGACCTCATCTCTACAATAAATCAAAAAATCAGCAGGGCGTGGTAGCACATGCCTGTAATTCCAGCTACTTGGAAGGCTGAGGCGGAAGGATCGCCGGAGCCCAGCAGGTCAAGGGTGTGGTGGCTGGGAGTGGCCACTGCACTCCAGTCTGGACGACAGAGTGAGACTCCAACTCAAAAAAAATAAAAAAAATTTAAAAAGTTACATTAACAACCTTCAGCGGCAGCTGGACACGCTGTGCCAGGAGAAGCTGAAGCTGGAGGCGGAGCTAGGCAACATGCAGGGGCCTGATGGAGGACTCCAAAAATAAGTATCAGGGAAAGATCAGCAAGTAAGAGATCAATAAGCACAGAGATGGAGAATGAATTCATCCTCATCAAGAAGTATGTGTGAAATATGTGTGAACAAGGTAGAGCTGGAGTCTCACCTGGAGGGGCTGACTGATGAGATTAACTTCCTCAGGCAGTTATATGAGGAGATATGTGAGCTGCAGTCTCAGATCTTCTACACTTCCGTCGTCCTGTCCATGGACAACAGCCACTCCATGGACATCATCACTGAGGTGCAAGCCCAGTAGGAGGAGATTGCCAACCACAGCCAGGCCGAGGCCAAGAGCATGAACCAGACCAAGTACGAGGAGCTACAGACACTTGCGGGGAAGCCCAGGGATGACCTGTGCTGCACCAAGGATATCTCCAAGATGAACTGGAACATTAGCCGGTTCCAGGATGAGACTGAGGGTCTCAAAGGTCAGAGGGCATTCCTGGAGGTCAACATCATGGACACAGAGGAGCGCTGGGCCGTTAAGAACACCAACCAAGCCGGGCTCGGTGGCTCAGCCTGTAATCCCACACCTTTGGGAGGCTGAGGTGAGTGGAATGCCTGAGCCCGCAGGTTCGAGACCCACCTGGGCAGGCGAGACCTCATCTCTACAATAAATCAAAAAATCAGCCGGGCGTGGTAGCGCATGCCTGTAATTCTGGCTACTCGGAAGGCTGAGGCGGAAGGATCGCCGGAGCCCAGCAGGCAAGGCTGCGGTGGCCGGGAGTGGCCACTGCACTCCAGTCTGGGAGACTGAGTGAGACTCCAACTCAAAAAAAAAAAAGAACACCAACCAAGCTGGCTGAGCTGGAGAAGCCCTACCAAGCAGGATATGGGATGGTAACTGCACAAGTACCTGGCGTTCATGAACATCATGCTGGCCCTGGACATCGAGATCACCACCTACAGAAGCTGCTGGAGGGCAGGGAGAGCAGGCTGGAGTCTGGCATGCAGAACATGAGCATCCATATACCAAGACCACCTGTGACTATTCAAGAGGCTTGAGTTCAGCCTACATACAGCTCCTGCCTCAGCTACATCTTTGGCTCTGGTAGGGGCTCCAGCTCCTTCAACTGCACCAGCTCCTCCAGGACCGTGGTGGTGAAGAAGATCGAAGACCTGCATCGGGAAGCTGGTATCTGAGTACTCTGATGTCATGCCCAAGTGAATGACCACTGCAGCCCCTCCCAGCCTGTCCTGTGGCCACCCCAGGACCTGTGGGGGAGGTGGTTTTGCTGGGGGGGACCCTAGGGGACGTGAGCTCCTCCTGAGGCTCAGCCCTAGCCCTCAGCCCACACCTGGGGGAATTTACTGCCTGGGTACCTCCCTCTTGCCCATGCCCCCAACTAAAAACTAATTCAATTGTTTTGGGGTTTTTTCCCCCAAAATAAAACTTCAGCTAACTCTGCCAACCAAAAAACAAAAGATCATTCTGGGCACGATAGTGATGGGAAACATAATGAATATGAGAGACCCAGTTATAGCCTATTGCAGAATGACATGCTGCAGCTTGGTCTTAGGATGGTAGCAGAGAAAATGAAAAGAATATTTAGAAAGTAAAGTTGATAGGAAAAAAGTTGATTAATTGAATGTGGGGGATGAGAGAAAAGCATCAAAGATAACTTTCAGTGTTCTCTTTTGCAGTATGACAAATAATGGCACCATTCTTATAGACATAGAACATGCTAGAAGAGGGTCTGGACTCTTGTTTTTGGAAGGAATAGGAGGAAATTGTAAGTTTGTGAGTCTGAAGTACTTTAAGACATGAAGGAAAAAAAACAAGCAGATACTGAATACCCAGAACTTAGAAAAGGAGTGTGGCTAGGACAAAAAATTTGGACAGTCATTAGACTACAGATAGCACAGCACAGAAAGAAAGCAAGGAAGATAAAAAACAAAATCAAGCCTCGAGAATGACTAGGTTAGAGAAGGGAACTGCAAAGAATACTGAGCTGAAAGAGTCAGCAGGGGTGAAGGAAAACTAAGAGAGAATGGTGTAAAGGAAGCAAAGGAAGTGACAAGGAAACTTCAAAAAAAAATCAAATGATGCTCAAAGGCTGAACACTATTGAAAAAAGGTTTCCTGGAATTGGTGATAAGAATGGAGATCACTTGTGACTTTAACAAGAACTACTTAGGTGAAAAGATGGGGTAGAAACCACACTACAGCAGTTTGAGGAAGTCAAGACAGCAGTTGTAAATAATACTCTCAAGAAATTTAGCTGTGAAGGGAAGGAAAGAGTGTGTGCCTGGAAAAGAATGAGAGCTCAAAGAAAGATTCTTCTTTTTCCATCAGATGGAAGATACCTGAATTTCTTTAAATGAGGTAAACTGCTGCTAGGGAACAGTTAAGTATCTAAGAAAAATAAAAATCACAGGCCCTCAGAACCAAACTGCAAAGCACTGTTTATATCTACACTGTCCAGTCTAGTAACTAATATTCAAAGGAAGCTACTGAGCCGGGCTCGGTGGCTCAGCCTGTAATCCTGCGCTTTGGGAGGCTGAGGTGAGTGGATTGCCTGAGGCCGTGGGTTCAAGACCCACCTGGGCAACTTGGGGAGACCTCATCTCTACAATAAATCAAAAAATAAGCCGGGCGTGGTAGCACGCACCTGTAGTTCCAGCTACTTGGAAGACTGAGGCGGAAGGATCGCCAGAGCCCAGCAGGTCGAGGCTGTGGTGGCCGGGAGCAGCCACTGGGTGCTAGTCTGGGTGACAGAGTGAGACTCCAACTCAAAAAAAAAACACAAAAAACAAAGAAACAAAAAAAAAAGGAAGCTACTGAGCACTTGAAATGTTTGTCTGAAATGAGACGTGCTGTATTGTATGTTGAAAACATACTGGATTTCAAAGACTTCATTTAAAAAAAAAGAAAGTGAAACATCTCACAAATTTTTCATATTGGTTATATCCGCAATGCATGTTTTAGATTCAGTATCAAATAAAATATATTATTAAAAATAATTTTACTTGCTTTTTTTACTTTTAAAGATGTGGCTACTAGACAACTTTAAGCAACATATGTAGTTCATATTATATTTCTAGTGGAAAGAGCTGATAAACATCTTGGTTGATAAAAAGCCATGATCATAACAAGTATTAGTCTAAACCTGGGACTGGAGCCCTCAGTCCAGCAACTCCATGCTCTATGGAGTTTCCTACCTCTTCCCAAGACACAGCCCTAGTCCAAATCTTGCTGTAGCTAAATCTGTTTCCATCATTCCCCTTCTCATCTCTCCTGGTTCTTAGATGGTCAGGGTCCTTTAAGTCTTCCTTCATTGAAGTACTCAAGCCTGTTCTACTAAACTACTTATCCCCCAGAACTCTCTAAAATAACTAGCATACTATACCAAACTGTTAGGAGCTTCACTGTTGGAGGGACTAATTTACACCAGTCCCACAAAGTACTATCCCAGAGGATTCTTGAATTCTCAATCTAGTTGAAAATCTAATTTGTGAATGTTAGGAAAAGCAAGTTTTTTGGTGTGTGTGTGTGTGTTTTTTTTTAATTTAAAGCAGAGAAATTCCTGAGCTCAAGGATACTATGAATGCATCAGCCACAATTAGCTACTGCAGAGAGTCAACAGTCCACTAAGCAATTTTTGCTTTTCAGATTTGTCTCCTTCTTCCAATTAGAAATCCCCAAGTTCTCTACCAGTTCCAAGTTTTCAATAATAGTTTTAAGATAGCATTAGTAGAGGTTCTAGTGAAAAATGGAAAAATAAAAAGACTACTGGCAGATGGTATATCTTAAACGAGTAACCACTGATAATGTTTTTTAACTTCAGTTTTTAAAGTAATTTTCCTGTTGTCCACCCTCAACAGGCTTTCACTTTAAGGAATCAACCACTAGTTTCCCTACCCCTTTATACCATATTTCATGGTTTTACCTGAAGAACAAAAGCATATTTTTATGCTCAATTTTTTCTTAAGCTGTTTTCTTAAACAGCTTATTTAACAAACCAGTAGCTGCAATTTTTAAGTGCTTGGTCCCATAGCAAAACTAATTGGTAGAATAAGACCCAATCTTGAGTCTACCTCCCAAACCTGCTCCTTCCAGTCTTCTTCCTCTTCTCCATAAATATCAACTCTACTCTAAATACGGAGAAAATCTTGGCATTACTCTTTCTACACACTGCTCACCCAAATTATCAGCAAATCCCAAGAATTCTACCTTTGAAACACATCAGCATCTGAACACCACTTACTGCATCAAACACTACCACCTCAGTAAAAGCTGTCATCAACTTAACTAAACCACAGCAGTAGACTTCTAACTGGTCTCCTGGCTTCCACCCTTGTCCTTTCCAGCACATTCATCACACAGCAATTCCAGGGATATTTTAAAAACATAAGTCAGATCATATCAAATGTGTGCTCAAAACCCTACAATGCCTCCCTACATCACTCAGAGTAAAATCCTAATTCTTTATCATGATCTACATTATTTGATCCTCACTATTCCTCTGAACTCCTCTCCTATCACTCTCTACCTCGCCACTTCAGTCTTGCTGAATTTCTTGTCTCTCAATGACACTGAACACACTTCCATCTCAGAGTTTTTGTCTCTGCTGTTCCTTCACCTCAAGTGTTCCTCCTCTGGTATTTGCATGGGGTGATGCCTCACTCCCTTCTAGTATCTGCTCACACATCAGAGGCCTTCCTTACCTACTTTAAAACAGCACGACAGCCATTACCATCTAGCCACCTTTAATTTCCTTCACTCTGTTTCAATTTCTTCACAGTACTTACATCTGATGTGTTTGTTTATTGTCTTCCACTACTAGAAGGAAAGCCTCATGACTCTGATTTGTTTTTCAACTTTCAGAATGGTGTTGTTGCTGTTTAATAAGAATTTGTTAAGGAACCAAATTTATTCATTTCACTTTAGCACGCAACCAATTTGATTAGTACTACAGCCTTCACAAATACACATATGAAACATATAATAACAAAATCAAATTATGATTAGCATGGTACATATTTTTTGGCCACATTTTAATCCCAAAATTTATCTGTTCTTCTACCCAGATAGGCTTTCTTTTACTCAAGAATGTAGTTAGTACATAGTACTTGGGGAATGCCTACAGAATCAAGGGTAGGCCAAACTTTAGTGGCAGGTAGTATGGGTTTAACAAGGTAGAGTCCCTGACAAAATTGTGAAATAGGCCAAATATGACTTTGCCACATGTAAATATTTCAGAGTCCCACATTTACCCAATCCTGGAAACTACTATATTCCTCTCCCCACCCCATATGACCCATTCTTGTTCCTCTAGGGTGATCTTTAAGAATTGAAGCTATATACTAAGTAATCTGAAGTGATTAATAATGTGTGAAATTTCTTGTCCAGGAATCAACACAGTCCACTCAGAGAGGCAGCTCAGTGTTAGCAAAGATACCATATTTATTTAGTGTTTTACGTAAAGTCCTTGTTAAGTGACAGGAACTGCCCACCTGATTTGTACATTCCTTGAACAAGTATTTATTAAGTACCTATTCTCTGTATGAAGATGAATGAAACACAAACTCAGGTGCTAATGAAAGGAGACAGCCACATTAATCAATAATTACATCATCACAAATATCTTCCTCCTTTCTGTCAGTTACATACTCATTCAACTCTGAGGAGTTCAAGGTGGAAAGGTGATAGTCGTAATTCCCAAGATAATCCCCTCAACATCCCTAACATCTTAGAACAGGTCTGGGGAATAAGAAGGAAGAAGAGATAAAGAAGAACCTGGTGCTTCTATGCCCTAACATTAGAGTCAGAAAAACCAAAGTGTGAAGTCCAAGTCCAGCTGTACTATCTTTTTATTTTTCTTCAGGAGATGAGGTCTCACTATGTTGCCCAGGCTGAACTGCAATGGCTATTCACAGGCATGATCACAGAGCACTACAGCTTCAAACTCCTGGGTTCAACAATACTCCTACCTCAGCCTCCCAAGAAACTGGGATAACAGGTTCCCACCACTGTGCCTGGTCTCTGGCTGTACTACCTTCTATAAAAGTGACTATTAAGCAATTTCTTCAGTTGTTATTACCCCCATTTCATCATGAGTAAAATGTGTATAAGACCTACTTCTTAGGAATTAAATGAAAAATCCAACAAGCTAAGTGACACATGAAAAGACAATATAATTGTTCCCTCTATACTTCCCCTCTTGTCAAAGATAATGGCAAAAATAGAGGAGCCATATACAAAGACTTGACATACCACCAGCAAAAGGCTGCCAATCCTTGGTCTAGAAACAACTACAAAGGTAATGCCACCTCAAAAAAAAAATCTACTTTTATAATAATGCTTTAAATCCAATAGGAGCTAGTACGGATCATCCATCACTCTATTATTCTACATTTGATAATCTTGCATTCCATCAAATATTCCAGAGATGTCCATCAATTACTTCTTTATTACCTTTCACATTCTATTTCTTACTGTGGAAGCATATCAATATTGTGGTTTGATTTGATTATTTACAATTAAAAAAAATCAATTCCTATCAAGAGTCTCTGCCTTCTTTAAATCTCTTTTCAAGCCAGGCGCAGTGGCTCACACCTGTATTGGGGCAAAAGGATTGCCTGAGCCCAGGGGTTCGAGACTAGCCTGGGCAACATGGTGAGACCTCGTCTCTACAATAAACCAAAAAAAAAAAAAAATTAGCTGGGTGTGGTGGCGTGCGCCTATAGTTCCAATTACTTGGAAGGCTGAGGTGGAAGATTGCCTAAGCCCAGCAAATCAAGGCTGCTGTGACTGTGAGTGTGCCATTGCACTCCAGACTGGGCGACAGAGTATAAGACTCTTGACTCAAAACAAAACACAAAACAAAAAACCTCTTTTCTCTCAGTTTCCCCAACACCACTCTCCAGACTATTTTTCAGTCTAGCAGCTCTCACTTAACTTCTTTTGTGAGTAAGTCTTCAATCACTAAAGACCTTTAGACAATCTCTAGGCCCAATCCCAGACCCTATTTTCTGTCTGCTATCTACCATCCTCCCTAAGTAATTTCTGTCCATGACCTGAAACCACCATACCTTTACAGATATAAACAGACATCTTGGAATAAGATGTCTCACAGGCTACTCAAACAGAATTCTTCTTGTATAGTCGTGGTCCCCTCCCCTAAATCTAAGCCAGTCTTTCTCACAGTAACCCTGAAAGTTTAGGTGACTTCTTCAACTAGCGTACAGTTAACAATGCAGGTATTCTGTTTTTCAGATGCTATAAACTGAACCAAAATGTCAAAAATTAATTAATTAAAAACGACACACAAATCTAAAGTTTTGGAGAACTTGAAGAGCTTTGTTGTTAAGACAATTTAATTTAAAATAACCCGTGAGCATGTCACTGCACTCCAACCTGGGCGACAGAGTGAGACTCCAGCTCAAAAAAATAATATTAACAAAAACTTCCCATATAAGTTCAAGATATATATCCTTCAATTTGAAAAGTCTTTCTAAAACTTAAGGGTAAATACAGATTGCTTTACTGCTAAATTACTTGGTTTTGATGAAATCTAAAATATATCTGTATAATATTTTCAAAAGTAAAAGTTCTCTAAGAAAAAACATTTGCTCCATATCTACTTTAGTCTATAAAGAATTGAGTTTTGAAAAGAAAAATGAATAGATTTTAAAGAAATTACAGGAGTATGAATAAAAGAAGTATTATAGAAATTGTTGCTTCAGATATGACAAAATACCACAATGGAGTAACAGGAGTTGTATTATCTAAAGCTAAGTGATGTCAGGCATTTAAACAATCAATAAGCTGTAAGGATTGGGAGTTCTGTAATTATTTCTGTGTGAATATTACATTATTAAACACTGGGACAAGTACAGTCTTGTATGAAGTGACCGTATGAGATCAAATAATCATATCCAAAAGAAACCACATACTGGATTTAAACTTTTCCACACTCTGACCATTTCAGCCTATGTGGTACTAACTCCTTGCATTCATAAAATGCCATCATTGTAGTTATTACACACTTGTAAAGGCAGACTTTAAGTAATCAAAACTCATAAAAAGTTAAACATTAATCAAATCTCAAAAGCATCAATGTTATCTCAAAAAAGACTGTGAATTCTAAATAAATAAAAGTCGTATGTGACCATAAAAAATAGTTACAAAAATCAATAAGAGTTTAAAGGGGATGGTTTTCTGTTTACAAAATATAACTGCTTACGCAAAAAGACCCCAGGTCTTTCTGGACATCCTCCGTGGATGTCAATTCTCCTGTTTCCCTTTTTCTTGAAAAACTCGCCCCTCCCTCCTAATTTTTTTTTAATACAGCCCTCTCCTGAAAGGTTTACATTACAAAAAAATGAATTTATTCCATTATCAGGAACAGTATGTCCCAAGACTTAAGATTTCTATGATCCTCTGCATATGCAAGACTGCAAGAATGGAGCTTTAATAATTCATAGGCAACAAACACACCCTATTAAGACTTTCCTTCAAACACCAACGTTCCCACTCTTGGGATCCCTAATAGATGTACAAAAGCCACACAAAGGACACACATGGTAGGTGCTCTCCACCCTCTCCCGAGAGACGTCCTCACCTAAATCTCCTGCACATTCCCTTCTCGAGGGCCCAAAAACACAACTGTCATTCAGAGAGGTGGTAACTGTTGAGCGTGGGTGAGAAAGAAAGCGTACACGAGACACATAACTGGACGGGGAAGGCAGTTAAATGCTACCTCTCCAGTATCACGTAACTAGCCAAATCCGCTGCAAACTTTTAAGAGATTAAGTTACATTCCTCTGCAATTCCACCCTTGACAGCTGAACCCAGAGATGCCAGCGAGTCGCGCACGTCCATTCCCGCCACCTCACCCGGGCAGCATGCACCCGGAGTTGGGGAGGCTGGGAGCGCTCACCTTCTCCAGCTCATCGTGGAGCTCCGCAAGGCTGGGCCGGAGCAGCTTCTCGCCCAGCTGCGCGGCTGTGTGCCGGTAGTGATCGATCCTGGGCACGGCGTCCATGGTGTTGTGGCCGAAGGTGCGCAGGTAGTAGGTGTTGGTGTGGGTGTCATAGTAGTAGTGCTGGTGGTGCCCGCTGCCGCTGCCGCCGCCGCCCGAGTGCAGGCTGCTGCCTTCGCTCAGCACCGTGTCCCCGCCGTTCTGGAAGCTCACGTTGGGCCCGTCGCCTCCGACCCCCACTGCATCCGACAGGCTGTCTTCCGCCGACGAGGAGGCAGCCGGGTCCACGAAGTTCACGCGGAAGCGGCCCTTGGCTTCCTCGCTACCCTTTGCAGGCCCGCTCTCGGCGCTGGCTTTCCCGCCCGCGGGGGTCTCCTTGCCCCCAGCTCCAGCCCCAGCCCCAGCAGCCGCCGCCGCCGCCGCGGCCCGCCCGGCGTTCTCGGAAACCGGGTCCACCTGGAAGCGGCTCTGACTCGGGGTGGGCCCCAGGGGTCTACCCAGCCCGTCCCCGGCCGCCGCTACCTCACTGCGGACCCCGCCGCCGTCCCTGCTCGCGGCCCCAGCATCCTCCGGCACCGAGGGCACCGCCGCGCCGGGCAGGTCCACCCCGGCGGCGGCTGGCGGCGCTTCCCCAACCCCGGCCAGCCTCGGGGCGCCGGAGGAGGGCGCCGTGGGCCCCGGTTCCATCGCCGCCCGACCCCCGGCCGACCCAGAGAACCTGGCGGACGTCTCCGGCTGCGCGCCCTCCGCGCCCCTAGCCGGCGGTGGCCGCGGCTGCAAGGCCAGGTGGGGAAGTCCCTCTGCCCGCCCGCCGCTGCCGCCGCCGCCGCCGCCGCCGCCGCTAGCCCGGGCCGGCTCGGTCACCACCGACAGCCGAGTCAGCGCGCGAGTGCGGCGAGCACTGGGCGGGCCCGGCTGTTTAAAGCCTCGGCGGGGCTGCGGCGGCGGCCGCTCGGCAGCCACACGAGGGAGGCGGGGCCGGCGGCTCCCCCGCCCCTCAGCCCGCCCACCCGCGATCTCGCCGCGGCGCGCGGCGGACGATCCCTCAGCGCCGCGGCCCCGCCGGGCGCCCTCGCGAGGGTCGCGTCCGGCCCGTCCACGCCGGGCCTCTGGCGGCGCTGGCGGCGGGGCCAAGGAGCAGGCGCGGCCGCGCACCACCTCACTGATGTCGCCGGGAAGATCCCCGTCCCGCTGCCTCCTCTTCCGCCGCCTTCCTCCTACCCGCCACCTCCCTCCCCCGCCGCGCTCTGAGGCGAAGAAGGGCGAGATCCCCGACCGCCTGCCCTCCCCGAGACCCGGGACGGCGCGTTAGAAGACCAGCCGCCCAGTCCGCGGAGCTGCAGACGGCGCTCTGGCCCTGCTTCGGCTCACGCCGGTCGCGGATGCTCGAGCAGCAGCTGCCACCCCAACGGCGGCTTCTGGGACTCTCGCCCGCTGGCTTTTTTTTCTTTTCTTTTTTTTCTGAACTCGCAGTACTTGGGTTGAGCCGGCGAGATCTCGCGAGATGCTGCAGGGCCTCAGTGCCGCTTCCCCCTCGGCGCGTGGTACCCGAGGCCGGGCTGGAACTGCAGCGGGCCCCAGCTTCCGCGGGTGATGCTGGGGGCTTTCCGGTTCGGGCTGCGGGCGCTTCCGGAGTCGCGGATGAGTGCGCCCCCAAGCCGGGCTGGCTGAGGACTCCGGCCTGCCGCAACTCCCGGCGCTGACTGCGGGCCTGAGCCTCGCAGCAGGAAGATTTCCTCTGTGCAGCTCTGGAGCTGTGGACTCACCCTGCCTGGCAGTTAGATTTGCATAGCCTGAGGTTAATTCCAGTTGTGATGCTGTGGGTGTGTCCGCACTTGCAGGACACCTTTATTTTAAAAGCTGATGTTTGAAGGTGAGAAAGGTGCTTAGTTGTGATATCTTTTTGTTTCAAGATGAGTTTTAATTTGAGACATTGAAAAAAAATTATGAGCTCAACTCTCAATGCAGTGATAGCAGTTAGTATCCATGGAGCACTTACCTGTAAGCTTCTGCGTGGTTTGGGTTGTGACGAATTCTTCTGATTTAATAGAAACAGGAAGGTGTTCCTCTCCTCTGCAGGCCTATTTTTCCCTTCTGTAAAATGTAGGGCAACGACCTGTAATCCCAGCACTTTGGGAGGCGGAGGCCAGAGGATTGCCAGGGCCCAAGGATTCGAGACCAGACTGGGCAACTTGGCAAGACCTCAACTCTATAATATCACAAAATTAGCTGGACGTGGTGGCACACGCCCATAGTTTCAGCTACTTGGAAGGCTGAGACCAGCAGGTCGTGGCTGTGGTGGCCGTTAGCATGCCTCTTCACTTCGGCTTGGGCGACAGAGTGAGACTCCAACTCAAAAAAAAAAAGTGAGGGAATATTACTATTGTCCAACTGTTTTAGCAGCAGAATTCTTTTTTAACGTGAATTCTACCGAAAACCCTAAGTAAAAATCAGTGAATGGCTTCTGCTGATTACTTGGCTTTTATTTACGGATTTATTATGTTTTTATATTTGTAAATTTTATTTATGGGGATAAACACCATCTCCCTTTGTTGAACCCTTGAAGCATAATCAAAGAGCCTCAGAGTTTGCTAGAACTGTTGGACAATGCTGTAAGTAAAAGCTGCAACCAGGCAGTTTCAAAATTTCATAGCCATGATCTTATTTGACTTTGACAACTTTTCAGCTCATTGTACTTTCTCTATTTTAAAGATGGGGAGAGGAAAGAACAGCTGTTAGGTCAGATTGCCAGGGTTTTTAAAGCTCTTCTGAGCTTTAGTGAGAATAACAGAAAACCAGAAGAGGCCAGGAAAATCAGGTGGTCCTTTAAGCAGTGTGCAGTTTTCTGCTAAGGAACTGCTGCCTTAGTAGTTGATCGAGGTGGTTCCTTTCAGCTCCAAAGCTAATTTGGTGGCTGTTGGAATAACAACAAAAATTTAATTGAATAAATATCAGACACCTACTAAGAGCTGCTCTGTGGTCTAGGGATATAGCAGTGAACAAAACAGACAACCCCTTCTCATGGAGTGTTCACTCTAGTGAGAGGAATAGAGAAACGATGCACTAAGTAAATTGATAAAATGTGTAGCATCCAAGTACTGAAAACTAAGGAAAGGGGATCGGAATATGTGTGTGAAATGCAAATGGTAAAGTTTTCCATAGGATGGCCTCACTGAGAAGGGGACATTTGAGTGTGGACATGAGTGGTGTGAATATCTGGGAAAAGATATTCTAAGCAGAGGAAAAGCAATGGGCCAGATGTGGGAACATGCCTGGCTTGCTTATGGAGTTGCATATAGTCCAGTTTGGCTGGAGCTGCACGGAATGAGAGGTGATTATGTCAGAGGGTTTGGGGTGTAGAGAGTGATAGACCAGAATGTGTAGGACTCCTTTGGCTATTAGACATGTTTGCCTCTTACTGAGTGGAATGGTGTATTAGCTCAGTTTGCCATACCAAATACAATAGACTGGGTGGCTTAAGCAATAGAAATTTACTTTCCCACAGTTCTGTAGGCTGGAAAATCTGAGATCAGTGTGTCAGCATTGTCGGGTTCAGGTGCCAGTTCTCTTTGTGGCTTGCAGACAGCGACTTCTCAATGTGCTCCCACACGATAAACAGAACTCTGTTGTCACTTCCTTTTTTTTTTTTTTAAACAAGGGTACCAGTTCAGTAGGATCAGGGTTGCTACCCTTATGACCTCATTTGACCTTAATCATCTCCTTAAAAGCACTATCTTCGATACAGTCACGTGGCGGAGGGGGGTTTGGGAGGGTTAGGGCTTCAACATATGAATTTGTGGGGGGCACCGTTCAGTCCTTAGCAGATGGTAAGTCATTAGAAGATTTTGGTGGAAGAATGACATGATTTGACATACTTAAAGGATCAATCTGGCTGTCTTGTTGTAAATAGACAAGGGGGTAAAATAGAGGCAAAGAAAAAAGCAATGAGATATGTTAAGGAGTATTACAGCTATCCAGGAAGTGATGATGTAACTTTGACTGTAGTGGGTAGTATTGGAAATGGGGGAAGGTGATTGAATTTTGGGGAGGCAATAGATTTTCTGATTTATATTTATGTAATATGTAAGAAAGAGAATCCAAGGGTTTTGGCCTGAGCAACTAGAAGAATGTTGTTGCTATATTCTGAGATGGAGGAGATGGTGAAAGGAACAGGTCTTGGTGGGATGAATGTCAGGACTGCAGTCTGATATATCTGTTGGAGGAAAGACACAAATGTAGAGTAATATAAATAGTATTCACTCATATAAATGTGTAACTGCAAATGGAGAAATTCTAGAGGAAAGGACCATGGTACAATGAGAATGCAAAATAGAGAGGCCAGACAGTGAAGAAGGAAGTGACTCTTCAGCAGAGATCTGAAAGACAGTTAGGACCAAACTGTAATTTGTAGGGGTTTCAAACAAGGGAAATATTGTGAGATGTCCTCACGGAGTGAACAGGGCCTGTCTAAGGAGCTTGAAGCCAGTTAAAACAGAAGAATTAAGGAACAAGAGTAATAAGAGACGAATCTGTCTTTTTCTAAAAGCCCCATAAAATTATGAATGGGTTTCGAGGGAGATCAAGGGGCACATGATTCGATTTGTATGTATTAAAACTCTCTAAGTCTATTGTGAACAAAAGAGTGGAGAAGAGAGTTAGCATGGGAAGACAGGACACAATTTCACTAATCTAGTCATGAGATGATAGTACTAATAGTAGCTGACTTTTGTAGAGAATTTATGTTCCAGATACTGTTCTAACCTCTTCATTATCCTACTTAATTCTTACAACACTGTGAAGAAAATCATAGGATTGCCCTCATTTTGCAGATGAAAAGCTTTGTTAAGTAAAGAATAAGTAATTCCAACATTTAATGACCAGATCAAAGACCAGCAAAGGACAGGTGGAAGATGTGGCCTCAGAAGAAAATCAGATGAAGGCATTGGAAAGGAGCATCAGCTCTGTTAAACTGGACCAGGAGATGGAGAAATATGAGCTGAACATACAGTATTGAATTCAGTGACTTGTATTAGCCAACAAAATGAGAGCAATGGGGAGAGGAGAGGAGAGCATAGGTTCCAGGAGACATAATCAAATGTTTTATGTGTAACTTGTAGAAAAATTGTCGAGAGATCTTTAGTTAACTATTAGCAGACATTTGGTTGTCATATTTACCAGGTGTCAGTTTAAAGTCTAACTTGAAGGAGAACAGACTTGCTGTCAGTGCCATAGTGGAGAACTTGCTTATTTTGCTCCATTTTCTCTTTTTCCAAAAGCTCAGTCTTTGATGATGGATTGATGTACTTAGTAATATGTATTTAATGTATTTAGAATTTTAGGACTAAAAGCAACTTAGGTTGTTATTCCGAAACTCTCATTTCACAATTGCCAAAATTTTCCACAAGGAGACGTAAATTTTGTTAGACCTACAACTCCCCATAACTGCAACATCAAAATATGTAAGGTACCAAGCCATGTAGAACCTTTAAAATCAGCTTTTTTTTGAGTTGGAGTGGCCCCCACAGCCTCGACCTGCTGGGCTCTGGCGATCCTTCCGCCTCAGTCTTCTGAGTAGCTGGAACTACAGGCACGCGCTACCACGCCCGGCTAACTTTGGATTTATTGTAGAGATGAGGTCTCGCCAAGTTGCCCAGGTGGGTCTTGAACCCGCAGGCTCAGGCAATCCACTCACCTCAGCCTCCCAAAGGCGTGGGATTACAGGCTGAGCCACCGAGCCCAGCTTTTTTTTTTTTTTTAGCAGTTTTAGTTAGACATGCTGTGCTGACATTCTTCTTGGTTGTGTATGGCATTCAGCACAGATTAAGTCAATGTTATTGAAAAATAAAATGACTATCCTATCACTTTATGCTAGAGAAACTTGTTTATATTGTAAATGTCATAATTTTGTTTTCCTACATAAGTCTCAATCCCATTCTTCTTTAATTAAAAATATTATAAAGATTTTGGTCAGTGATAAAATTAAACATTAATTAAACTTTTATTATGATTTCTCCTTAAGCAATATTGAAATTCATATTTGTAAATTATATCTTTCATAAAACACAGCCCAAGTTTTTTTTAAACATTTTAATCTATTATGCTTATCCAAATAGTAAGTTCATGGCAAATACATTTAAAATAACATAGTCTTTCTTATTCTCACATTCACCTACACTTGTTTTCCTCATAAAGCTAGTCAAGGAAGTCTCTTCCAACTTAAATTCTATGTTACAAAAGTTATTTTCCTTCTGTACTGATTTACTTTTATGCTTCTAACTCTACAAGCTGTGGACTTAACTTCAAAATTATTATCAAATATTAATATATGAAGTAAATGCTTTACATAATAGCTTAGTGGTTTGTAACCAATCCACCACAGACTGACTGGATTTGAATCTCAACTTTACTACTTACTAGTTTTTTGGTCTTGGGCTAGTGTGATCTTTGTACCTAAGTTTCCTCCTCTATAAGATGGAAAATAATGATGGTAGTAGCTACCTTACAGAGTTATAAGGATTACAAAAATTACTATCTATGACGTGCTTAAAACAGTTCTTGATACATGGTAAGTCCTAATATATGTAAACATATGTAAACAAGTAAATGTTTACAAATATTTTATTTAAAAAATAGTGTAAAGACAAACTTGTAACTTGTTATTTTGCAAACTTTTTTTTTTTGCTTTTTGTTTTGAGAATTATTTAATGTTTTGAGTGACATGTAAGCAATTTTTTTTTTCTTACAGATTTCCTTAAACAGTTACTATCATCATGCTGCTGTCACTTATTTGGAAGATTGAACAATAGCCCAGTCTAAGGACAATTCTTTCTTATTCATCTTAAATCCAGTTTTTCCTTCTTCTGGGCCCTTTATAACTAGTTTGAAGCCGGCAGAGTAGCTGGCACCTGTAGTCCCAGCTACTTTGGAAGCTAAAGCAAGATGATCACTTGAGGCCAGGAGTTTGAGACCAGCCTAGGCATCATATTGAGACCCTGTGACCATAAAAAAAGTAAAAAGAAACAAATGTGTACCAAATGTGCTATAGAAACATTTTATCTGCATTTACTGTTTGCACCGTACTTTCAAGAAAAAAGATGTTTAAAATATAAACATAGACACTTATAAAATGTGTAGTCACATACCTTAATAATTTAATTATTCCTCCTTTATGGAATCAAATAATATAATACATCCCCTAACTAAATTGCATACTGATATTTTCTTCACTGTTAATGAAAAATCTCTAATTTTTTAATCCTCTATTATACTTTCTTAATAACTAAACCATTTTCTCACTTTCAAAAAGCTGTAAGTGTAATTGAGATATGTTTTTATAATTATCCTAAGATGTCTACAATTCAAAAATCTATAAATATGGAAAGGATCTTAAAGGGTTATGTAGAAAGAAACCCCTACTTTGCAGTTATTCTATCTTTGATACTTTTTTTCTTTAGTAACATTCTAATTACAACTCCTTATGCCATAGCATTGGCCATGTAAGACTCACTGAAATACTTATTTTAAAACCCAGTACAATCTTCCTAATGACTCAATTAACAAAAATAATTCAAATTTTTCACTGCTTATTCTATTCTTCAGAGGTTATGGTAGCCCATAAGAGTGTAAGGTTATTTTGTTTTATTTTCTGAATGATTTCCTCTTGCATGTCATTATAGAGCCCAATTTCTAAGTATGTAATTATTTTTATGACTTTCCTCTGGGCTCTTTCCAAGTAATTTAATCTTCCTTTAAATGTGGGCCAAAACTATTAGGTACAGTATTCCAGTTTAAAAAAACAAACTGATGATTATAAAGAAGATAAAGACAGGTTTTTACAATTCAAGTAATTATTTTTATTCAAAACTGGGGTACCAGCTAACTCTGAATATGGCCCTGGTTAATCAAAACATATCTTTTGTTTTTTAGGAGATGTGAACTCAAAGTTCACTTCATTTGCAATCAATTTCTAAAGGCAAAATTTTAATATCGGAATTTTATAGCTATAAGAATTCAAGTCACTAGGTGTTTATTATTTATATTTTTCTAATAAAAATAGCACGTTTAATACAGAAGTCATAGCAAAAAAGCAAAGGAAAGTAATACGTATCTACCATCACCCCAAAATAATGTTGTTATTGTTTTGGGTTTGGGTTTTGGTTTTTGGTTTTTGGGTTTTTTTTTCAGTCATAAAGTCTCATTCTGTCGCCCAGGCTGAAATATGATGGTACAATCACAGTTTACCACGACCTTGACATCCTGGGCTCAGGTGATCCTTGTACCTCTGTAGTAGCTGGCACCCCAGGCATATGTCACCACTCCTAGCTGATTGATTTTTTTTTTTTTTTTTGTAGAGACGAGGTCTCACTATGCTGCCCAGGCCTGTTTGGAACTCCTGGGCTCAAGCAATCCTCCTGCCTTGGCCTCAGGGGGACCCAAAAAAACACCAACAATTGTCTTTGGGAGGGTGGCCCCTTGTATTATACCTGGAATTTTTTCCTCTGGATCACACAGTCAACCAATGTTTTTATCTGAAAATTTTGAAAAGGTTGTGTCATGATTTGCGGAGAAAACTTCCGAGTCATGGCAAACAGGCAACTGGTTCCTCCACCATGATGATACACCTTTCCCCAGTGCACTGAGTATTCAGCAATTTTTGACCAAAAAATGGCATGTCCCCCATGTCCCACCCTTCCTATTCACCCAATCTCACCCCGGGTGATTTTTTGTTTCCCCAGATGAAAAAAATCCTCAAAGGGAAATGTGTATTGAATCAAATGGAGAGTACTTTGAGGATGACTGAAGTTTAAACATAAGAATGTGCAGTTTCTTGGGGCCAGACTCGGTGGCTCAGCCTGTAATCCCAGCATTTTGGGATGCCTAGGCGAGTGGATTGCCTGACCCCGTGGGTTCAAGACCCACCTGGGTAACTTGGCGAGACCTCATGTCTACAATAAAATAAAAAATTAGCTGGGGGTAGTAGAACATGCCTGTAGTTCCGGCTACTTGGAAGGCTGAGGCAGAAGGATCTCCTGACACTGGGGTGGCCATGAGTGTGCCAAGGCACTCCAGCCTGGGTGACAGAGTGAGACTCCAACTCAACAACAAAAAGGAATGTGCAATCTTTATAAATAAATTTCAGGTTTTTTGGGATTCCCCCTTGTATGTTTTATAATTTTTTAAAGCTTGCTAATAATATGAACATATCTCCATATATAAAAATGAGTATCTTAAAATTGTATAATTCCTAATGGCTTTATAATATTGCATCATTTAGATTTATAATTTGTTGCATCTGTAACCTATTTTTGAATTTTCTGTTTATTTTCTCTATAATGGAAGCAGAATGCATTGAATATCTGTACATATATCTGCTTAGTTGATTATTTCTTTGGGATAAATTCTTAGATGTGAAATTTCAGGGTATGTACATTTTTAAAACTTTTGACATAAATAGCAAAATTGATTTTCAGAAAGGTTATATCTTGTGAGGATGCTCCTGCATCTGGGCTAGATTTCTTCTGGCAGCATTGTTTTTGAGTGCCTTTTACAACACCCTTATAAATTCTGAGTAAAATTATTATTCTTAATCTTTGTCGATCTGATTGGCAAAAGGTCGTTTAATTTTCAGATAATTAGCCACTAGTGAGGATATACTTTTCAAAGTATATGAATCATTTATTTCCATTTCTGAATTTTCTGTTGATATCTATAGCAGAAAATTGTTGTATCCTTCAAGTCTGGCTTCCATTCTGTCTTGTTTTGGTAATAGAATACAAAGGTTTGGTTTTTTTGGGGGGGTGGGAATTGCCTTTTCTGTGTGCTGTTTGGGAAGGACATGATAGAGTACCTTGCCTGCCTCAGTCAAATAGTGAGCATATGCCATTTCTGAATTTTGGGTGATATGATACAAAGTTAGAAAATAAATCTGGTTGCTAGAACTATTAAATTCTTATGTCTCACCGCCTCCTTCCCTAGGCAACTGCCTTGCCTGGGGGCAGCACGAGGCCACTGACTGACTAAATGGCCTTGACTATTTGGGACAATTCTCAAGGGCCATCACAGTAAATGGCACCCTGTAGAACTAGCTGAGGCTGTAGCTGCATTCTTACTGTGGGTGTGCTCCTCCTTCTGCTCAATTCTGCCTTCCTCTTTCCTTGTAGTTTTGTCTCCCGAGAGCACACCCTAGCAAACTTTCTCTAAGCTGGTCTCCACCTCAGTCCGCTTTCAGAGGACTGTTCATCTACTCCAGTGCAGCATTCAGAGAAAATAGTTCCTGCCACCAAGACACTCTAGAACTACTCTTGTCCTTTCTCCATCTATTCCTCCTTTTACCATTCCCATATTCTCCCCATAATTCACTTTGTTTCAGTTAACTGAAGTTGATTCTCGTGACTTTTAACCCAGAATCAGTATTAATACAATGCTCTTTGCCATTTTTTGGTATCTTTTACTTACCAGTTTTAAGATCTTCTTATGCATTATGGGTAAAAACCTTAAGCTAAATTGATTTTCTCCAGATTGTCAGTTGCATTGTGGTTTTGTTTATCATAGTGTTGACATTCAATTACTTAGAAAATGTATTCTCATATTTTTTGATTTTTTTTTTTTTGGTGATTTTAACCTTTGATATATGCTTAGAGAGGCCTTTACTTTACTGTCACAAAATCACGTACATAAAAATTAATATGTACTTTTTATTTTAAGGTCTTTTTATTCCCTAATTCTTATGACAGTTTTGCTTTGGTATATAGCAATGATTTAACTATTTCCTACAGATTATTTAACTGAATATTCAGAATTTAATGTTAAACGTTGCTGTAACAGAATCCTCAAATTTCAATGCTTAGTAAGATAGACATTTCTATTTCACTCAGACAACAGTCCAGAAATGATCTGTCTGAAGCTGGCCAGGCAGCTCAGCTACTCTCATGAGGAGGCTCCTACCTCTGGGTTACAGGTAGGGCCTTCATTTGTTGCTATTTTCCAGTCAGTAGGAAGGGGGAGCTAGAGAGTAGAAAGCAATCAGCTTCCTTATATGCACGCACACGCACGCACACACATTCACGGTCACACGTGCATGCACACATGCTTCATAATATTGACCCAAATTTAGGCACTTGGCTATGCACAACAGGTTGAGAAGTACAGTCTTTTACTGGTCGTGTAACCAGCCAAAACTCAGAGAGTTCTAGAATTCCCCATGATGATGAGCCCTGCCAGCAGGTAGAAACATGTATTTTTCTGTGTTTTAAAGGATATGAAACATTTTTAATACTTGTATTAAAGTGGTAATTATGTTTAAAACGGAATTGAAAATGCACCTACAAATATTAAGTGAAAATTATCACATAGGTAACATATTGAATAGACATTTCCCTTAAAAAATGTGTGTTTGTGTGTACTTGTATGTGTACATATACTATAACTATTCAAAACGTCTCTTTCCCCTCCACCACCACCACTACCATATGTTTGAATGTAAAACCTGAATTGAGAAGAATCTACTTTTTTTAAAAAAAAAGTAGATGGTTTTAAGCCTCTTGACATGCTTCTTATATATTTTTTCATCTCTTAGATTCTTTTTGTGCAGGCTAGGTGAATATGAATAATGATGATAGTAAGGGTATATTAGTATGATTGTTTAAAAGCATTTGTAATTTATGAAATAAATATATCATAAAATGTAATATTCTTATAAAGGAATGGCCTAAATCTAATTTAGAAAGGAATAGTAAAGATCTAATAATGAAGAAAGAAATAGAAGTTTCACCTTCTAATCCAAATATAGGATCAGTTCTTGGTACTGGAACTAATTTTTATTGGGATGGTTTGAACATTCAGCCTCTTTGTACCTTATTTTAGGATTATATATCCCCAAACCTTAAAATTCATTTCACAAGCCTAAGATGACTCTTTGGAAACTAGCATAACATATCCTTTGGAACTGTATAATGTTGGTCTGCATGAATCACGGATTTAATGCAAAATGGTATGGGGTACTTTGTGTATTTTTTATGATACACATACATACAGAGAAGTGTTTAGAACATGCAGTATATATATATTTTGATGAAAATTATAAAGCAAACACTTGTATAAATCACCATTAAGTGATGAAACATAACATTGCCAAGCCCCTAAAAACCCTTAAGTGTGCTCTTTCAGCCAGGTGTGGTGGCTCAAGCCTGTAATTCCAGCACTTTGGCAGGCTAAGGCAAGAGGATTGCCTAAGTCTAGGGGTCTAGACCAGCTTGGATAACTTGGCGAGACCTCGTCTCTACAATAAATCAAAAAAAAATTAGCCGGGCTTGGTGGCAAGCAACTGTATTTCCAGCTGCTTGGAAGGCTGAGGCGGAAGGGTTGCCTGAACCCAGCAGGCTGAGGCTGTGGTGGCTGTGAGCATGCCATAGCACTCCAGCCTGGGCAACAGAGTGAGACTTCAACTCAAAAAAAAAGTATGCTCTTTCTAGATCAAAACCCTTTGCTCCAGATTGTGATAGTCTTTCTTCAGTTTTACTATCTCTGTGTGTGTGTGTGTGTGTGTGTGTGTGTGTGTGTGTGTATAAATACATATATATATAAAATATATATCCCTAAACAATATAAATATGCAATTAGCTCATATTATTATATGTACTGTAGTGCATTTATTTTCATGGTATATATAGCATTACCATAATTAATGTAGCCACTCTACTGTTAATTAATATTTTGGTGATTTCCAGCTTAGCTTTTGATTTTGCTATTGTGAACACTGCTGCTGTGAACATTTTATACATGTTCCATGGTGAATATGTGAGTAGGTTTCTTTGTAGCGTACATATTTAGGAGGGTACTGCTGGCTGATAGGGTATGTTATCTTCACCTTCAGTAGATAATTACATACTGTTTTCCCAAGTGGTTAAACCAAATATGGTATTGTTTTTAACATTCTTTACCATGTCTTTAAGTACTTGCTTAAAGTTTCTCGAGAAAGGAAACAAAAAAAACTAGTTATATGATGGTATTAGCTTATATTATGAAATGAATTTTAGAACAGCATCTAGAAAAGTTGGAAACCCATTCTTTTCCAGTCATTGTTTTGAATGAAAAAAAATCCTCAAAATGGATTATATAAATTTTATACCTTACATATTATTGAAAAATTGGGGTTATGACCAATTATCTATGTGGTTTCTTTTGTCTAAAATACAATTTAACAGTATTTCAAAAAGAACTAATTTTTAAAATTATGGTACATATACAAATATATATATATGAATATATATATATACAAATATATATATTAAAATAAAAATTTAAATCTGACTTCAAGGTATGAAATGAAAAACAAAGTCTCTACTAATTTCTCTCACTAAAGTTCTGCTTTAACTTCCAGGTTAACTGTTTCTTTTTTGTGCTTCCTGAAAAAACATTAGATATATTTCTTCATATACATAAATAGATTCTAATACACATAATATTTTTTTTACTTTTTTAAATACCAGATATGGTTGCTTCTGTTAATTGCTAACTAATATTGAATTGTTGGGTATATCATAATTTATTTAACCAGGCAGAATTAACTGATGGATATTTAGGTCATTTTTAGGTTTTTGTTATTGCAAGTAATGGACCAGTAAATATACTGGAACATAACCTTGTAATTTTTGAGAGTTTATTCATTAGACAAATTATTAGCTGTAGAATTATGGTTCAGGTTACATGCATTTAAGTTTTTTATGCTTATTGCAAAAATTGCCCTCCAAAAGTTGGTTTAATTTACATTTCTATCGTTGCTATTTGCCAACATTGTGTATCATCAGAATATTTTACTGTTCTCATAGTTGAAAAATATAATTTATTTGGATTTGTATTTATTTAATTATGAATGAAGTTGAATATGATTTTTTTTTCTGTCAACTGCCTGTTAATATCTTTTGCCTATTTTTCTACTAGGTTGTGTTGCTTTCTTGTTTGTTTTTCTTAGTCATTTATAAAACTTGTAAATTAAATTAATGTTTTTGCCTATTATGTGTTACAAATATTTTTCCCATTTTGTGGTTAGTTTTTGCATTTTGTGTATTTTTTGTACATAAAATTTAATCTTTGTGATTTCAGGTTGTACGTTTTCAAATTCTTAAAAGCTTATTTTGTGTGTTATAATTTGCCTTGTAAATTTATAATGACAGCTAAATTTAGCTTACATATAGCTCAACCTTTTTCTTCTAAGTCTGTAAGAGCACTCCTTGAAGAAACTACTGTAGAGAGATAAAGGTGATGAATCAAATGAGCTTGGGTTGTCAAAACAAAACTCTGTTTAACATTTAAATGACTTCTATTTCCTTTTTCCTTCAGCACCCTAAAAGTCAATAGGAGAAAGTTTTATTAGTAAAGAACATTATCTTATCAGACATAAAATTTGTCATCTAAAAAGATAGAGAATACATTTTTTCCAAACTTCCTTCAAACTACTGGTCCTCACTTCTCCTGAAACAATGTATCAAAGACTGTGCAGAAGTTCTGGCAGCATCTACTATAAAATTTATCTATGGTTAAATGTTGGCATGTAATAAATAAAATGAAATTGATTGACATAGACTTTTTATATATTCTATATTTGCTTTAGAAAACATAGATATTTTAATAGAAAAGTTAAATATGATTTTATCAAAACATTAAGGATGTCTAGATAAATTAGTATTTGAGTATGTGAAAGTAGTTCATGTGAACCTAGCCCATACTTAGTTCTCAGCTAAAATGACTTCTAGTTTAACCCAAGTTAAAATAAGAGACAGAAGAAGTGTAGATACTACTACTTATAAGTAGTAGAGAGCAACAAGTCATGCAAGACTTTTTTAGTTTATATTATTGATGCCTATATGTTGTAAAACTATTTAAAAATTAGTGAGTAAAATTAGTGTAACATCAATATTACCTGCAGCTTTTGTTCAGTATGCTAAGAACTCAAAGCTACCAGATCATACTTAGGTGGAAACATAGTGACTCCATATTGTCCCCAAATTAATTTTGCTTCCTCCAGAATTCTTCAGCTCAGTATCGTCAGGCCAGCTCTGACTAAACCTCATACTTTTAATTTATAAAATTAAAAAATGTTCATGTTGGAAAAAGTGAATTCTGCTAACTTTCCCGTATCTATTGTTTAAAGATGATCCAGATTGTCTAAGATTCCCAATTTTACAGCTTACTGTTTTTTTTAAACAAAAACAGTTTGTTAAATATATAACTGGTTATTTCGTTTATATTCTTGTTAAAACTTGATCTTATAAAGGGTTTCTTAAAAAAAAAAGCTTAAATTTTAGAGATACTTTCATTTATAATGCTGTGAGAAAACTGCTTAGCTCTACTTCTAGATATTACGTAACAACGATAATACTCATTAGATCAAAATGTTCTTAAAGTGTTTAAATTTCTTCTCTAAAACACATATTCTCATAAAATTCTGAGATAACTTAAAAACAACACTTTGGACTGCAGTATTTAAATTGAACATGGTATAGTGTTGTGCCTTCCACTAAATGAAATGTAGAAATCAGTTAAACAATTAGAAGGTGACTGTATTAGAATTTTAAAAATCACTGGATAATAGTTTTTTTTAATGTTAAGATTTTAAACTGCCTTTAGAAATCTCTGTGAGGAGCCGGGCTCGGTGGCTCAGCCTGTAATCCCGCGCCTTTGGGAGGCTGAGGTGAGTGGATTGCCTGAACCCGCGGGTTCAAGACCCGCCTGGGCAGGCAAGACCTCATCTCTACAATAAATAAAAAAATTAGCTGGGCGTGGTAGCACGCACCTGTAGTTCCAGCTACGTGGAAGGCTGAGGCGGAAGGATCGCTGGAGTCCAGCAGGTTGAGGCTGCGGTGGCCGAGAGCAGCCACTGCACTCCAGTCTGGGTGACAGAGCGAGACTCCAACTCAAAAAAAAATAAAAATCTTTATGAGGTACTATAACTGCATGATTTCTTTGAACTCTGAAAATAACACTCTTGCCTCAGATAAACTGTTGGAATGATAAAGCTAATGATAACGTGCTGCAGGTAGCTATAGATCAAAATTTAGATTATTGAGGCACAAGGTTCCATGGGTTTCTTGTGTTCCTGCTTGTCATATAATCAGAGGCTTTGACTGCTTTTGTTCCAGACTACCTTTTCTTGAATGTTTGTATAGCAAATGGCCTTGGAAGATTGAGGTAATGTCTCCCTGCAGAGCAAAGAGCCTTATGCTTGCTTCCCATTAAAAATGATTCAAGTTCTCTGGCTCAGAATTCCTCTCCTATAAGACAACTACTGTACATGCAGGTGTCACCTTGCCCTCTTCATATTGCCCTGTGGGAATTGAGGAGTAAGGAACTGGCATAAATACTGATGTTCTGATGACTGCTGTTGCTGTGAATAGCAAAGTCCTTTGTTTCTGACCCTAGAGTCTCCTTTCTTTCACTAGCATCGTTGAAATTGTAGCAAGCTAGCTTGTTAGCATGTAAGCAGGATAAAAAGCTCAGAACCTTCATGGGTTTTGACAAAATGATATAGGACAGTGATAGGCAAACTTTTTCTATAAAGGGCCAGATAGATAATAGTTTCTGTCACATGTGCTTTTTAAATTATTATTATTTTTGCAACCCTTTAAAACTATAAAAGTCATTTTTAGCTTGCAGCCCCCACATAGCCAGTCTTTGAGCTAGATTTGCTGACTCCTTGTGTAGATCATGGAATTAGATGACTTTTCTGCTCTCCTATCAAGTTCCTCAGAACTTCTCTTAAAATCATGATGGCTTGCTTTTCAAACATGGTTTTTGCATGACTATAATGAAATGAAGCATGTATTGCTGTATATCCGCTGGGAAACAAAATATGACTCTTCCTAAAATAGGTAATACAAAGAAACAGTAGAATCTTCTTAAGTAGTTTTCTAGAATGTTTTCATCCTATCACTCTTAGAAATCAGCTGACCTAGGAGCCAAATACCTCAGACTCATTTGATACTGATAATAGGCCACAGGCAGCTTTTGTTGACATCACTTGTATAACACTTAACACTACTCACAATGAAAACTTACATTGAGTTTGGGGGGAGGGTTTATTCTAAAAAATTATTATATATTCCTCAGAAAACAGTCATACTTTAAGAACTTCTTCTTAAGGTTTGTGTGAAGAGAATTTCTCAAATAAAATTAAACACTGGGTCCAGATTGATCGTCTGTGAGAGGACCAAGATGGAGTCAATATACCCAAAGAGCAGCCACTTTGACATCGCCTAGTTGCGTCATGTTCTCTTAACATTACCTAGCTTGCCCTCTAATCAAGGACAGAACTGGTTTCTGGGAGGTAGCTATTGATAATTGTTTTACAACCCCTCTCCACCTTGTTTTGTAAACCAAGTTAACCTAATCAGCCCTTCATGATATAGACAGACCATGGTAGCAGTCATGTGACTAACCCTCCGCACATCTACCTGCCGTCCATTACCTGACATCAGTACTTGTGCTTACCTGTCCTTCATTATGACGTGAAGCAGACCACCATCCAATTACTTTAGCAAGCTGCCCCATCAAAGGGAAGGTCTAAGAGCATTCAACCTCAAGCAGTAATTTGCCATTGCTTTGCTAAACTCTGATCTGGCCATGTGACTCTTTGAGCTATGACTGCCATGTATTCTGAAGTTTTGGCCTCCTTCCCTACCTTGGGGAGGTGAATCTCCTCTCTCACTCTATTTTACTTTCTAAATAAACTATATTTGCCAATCTAACTTCTGTGCGATTCTTTGTATCTTTTGTTCGGCACTGGATCTCAGACCCCTGTCTGCTCTGACCTAACATTTTGGAGGCCCCACTAGGATTCTGACCTAACAATCTAGTACTGACATCTTAGACCAGTTTAATCAATCTTTCTTCTGAGAACAATTTTAAAAGCTACCTTTTGAAAAAGCATTAGCCAGGTGCTGTGGCTCATGCATATGACCCCAGCACATTGGAAGGCAGAGATGGGAAGATTGCTTAGTTCAGGTGTTTGAGATCCTAGTGAACATGCTGAGCATCTCTACAAAAAATAAAAGAAAAATTAGCTGGGCATGGTGACATGTGCTAGTAGTCCTAGCTACTTGAGAGGTTGAGGTGGTAGGCTCACTGGAGCCTAGGAGTGTGAGGCTACTGTGAGCTGTGATTCAACCTGTGTAACAGTGAGACCCTGTCTTAAAAACAACAGCAAAAAAAGCATCTTGAAGTTAACAAGTTAACTAAATAAGAAATAATCACCAGGTAGTATCTGGGCAAGGGTGATGATGTAGGGAAATGGCTCAGAAGTTGTGGCTGCTTTTCCTCTGGAAATAAATAGGCCCATGGTTTTCAGCCTAGAATAAGCAGAGATAATGGTATGAGAGTCCAGGATTCATCAAACAGGGATCATGGTGAACCAGTTATATAACATTAGGCTGAGAGTCTAAGAGTTACAGCTTAGAAGAAAAAGAACCAGACGGAGACAAGCATTTTCAGGATTGCTGCCTAGCTTCAAATTATCTTAGTCTCTGTAATTGTTCGAGGTGATCTTGGATGGCTAGTATTCCTGGGAAACTTGGATTAATTAATTGTAAAATCTTCTCTTGAGAAAGAACAGTGTTTTAGGCTCCAGGTTATTTTTGCAAATAGTTTCATGTGGAGGCAAGGCAACATGGACAAAAATACTTATGTATTATTAAAAAACGAAAGAAATAGAACAGATACACAGGAATTTTACATATTGGAGTTGTTAGACATACACTATATTCACCAGATTATGCTTAACTATTTTTCAGGAGTATATAAGACAAGATAGAAATTTTAAATTAAAATTTAAGAAGAAGCAAATGGAAATTCTAGAATTAAAAGTATAATAACTGAAATTAAGACACCAGTAAACAGATATTGTAGAAAGAATGAAGTGAAATACAGGTCAGAATAAAATATGCAAAATGGAGCATGGAATACTAAGATACACTGAATAGAGAAATAGTAAAATTTAAAAAACTAAATTTTAAAGAGATAAAAGAATGGGAAATAGTAAGAGAGGGTAAGAGACTTAAGTCTAAAATCGTTGGAAAGACTCAGAAGGCAATGAGAAGAGTGGAACAAAATAATATTTGAGGAGATAATGACAAAGAACTCTCCAAAACTAATAAAAGTCCCAGTTTCAAGTTACAGAGGAAAGATAACAATAGTCCTACATGAAGACAAAGTGTGTGTGTGTGTGTGTGTGTGTGTGTGTGTGTACATTCATGCTAAAAACCAGTAATGAGAAAAATTTAAGAGCAGCCAGGGGGAAATGAAACAAGATATGCTCAAAAGTGTAATTAGGCTGAGAATTAACTTTTTAAAAAATATTGACATTAATTACATTGTACAATCATTACCACTATTTCCAGAACTTTTTGTTATTTCACTAAATAATAATCTTCCCCCCACTTCCATAACCTCTATTCTACTTTCTGTCTTTGTGAATTTAGCTATTCTGGATATTTTATATGAATTGACTCTTGCAATATTTGTCCTTTTGTGACTGGTTTATTTTGCCTAGCATGTTTTTGGGTTTTTTTTTTTTAGTTGGAGTCTCACTCTGTCATCCAGACTGGAGTGCAGTGGCCGCTCCCGGCCATGGCAGCCTCGACCTGCTGGGCTCCAGCGATCCTTCTGCCTCAGCCTTCCAAGTAGCCGGAATTGCAGGCATGCACAACCATACCCAGCTGATTTTTGACTTATTGTAGAGATGAGGTCTCGCTGCCCAGGCAGGTCTCGAACCCGCGGGCTCAGGCAGTCCACTCACCTCAGCCTCCCAAAGGCGCAGGATTACAGGCTGAGCCACCAAGCCTGGCTGCTTAGCATGTTTTTAAAGTCATCCATTTTGCAGCATGTATCAGAACCTCATTTCTTTTATGACTAAATATTTCATTGTATGTATATGCCACATTTTGTGTATTCACTTTTTGATGGACAATTTGATTGTTTTTATCTTCTGACTGTTAGGGATAATGCTACTATGAACATTGGTTGGCTAGTATCTGTTCAAATCCCTAGGAGTAGAATTGCTGGGTCACTTGGTAGCTCTGTTTATCTTTTTGAAGACTCATCAAACTGCTTTCCAAGAGCTGACATTTTAATAAAAGTAGATAAGCCAAAAAAACATTGAAATTCTGTCTTCAAAATGCTGAAGGAAAATAACTGCTGCTGTGGTTTGTGTGGCCTTACCAAGTAAGTCTCTGTTAAAATTTAATTCACAGTGTTGCGTTGGAGCCTGGTGAGTGGTGTTTAGATCATGGGGGTGAATCCCTCTTGAGTGGCTTGGTACCATTCTTGCAGGAGTGAGTAAGTTTTCACTCTTAGTTTCTGTTATAACTGGTTTTTTAAAAGAGCCTGGCACCTACTCCTTTCCCTCTCTTGCTTCCTTTTCGCATGTGATGCTTACTCCCCTTCACCTTTCAGCCATTAGTGAACACTTTTTGAGGCCCTTCCAGAAGAGGATGCTGGTGCCATGAGTTTGTATAGCCTACAGAACCATGAACCAAATATACATATTTTCTTTATAAATTACCCACTCTCAGGTATTCCTTTACAGCAATACAAATGGATTAAGATAAGTGCCTAAGTAAAATTATATATCCAATGAAAATATCCTTTCAAAATGATGTTTTCAGACAAGCAAAAATTGAGAGATTTCATCACTATGAAAGCAGACATAAAGGAAATATTAAAGAGATGTAAAATAGTCAGAAGTTCAAAGATATAAAAAGGAAAGAAAGCCGGGCTCGGTGGCTCAGCCTGTAATCCCGCGCCTTTGGGAGGCTGAGGTGAGTGCATTGCCTGAGCCCGCGGGTTCGAGACCCGCCTGGGCAGCAAGACCTTATCTCTACAATAAATCAAAAAATCAGCCGGGTGCGGTAGCGCATACCTGTAATTCTGGCTACTTGGAAGGCTGAGGCGGAAGGATCGCCGGAGCCCAGCAGGTCGAGGCTGCGGTGGCCGGGAGCGGCCACTGCATTCCAGTCTGGGCGACAGAGTGAAACTCCAACTCAAAAAAAAAAAAAAAAAAAGGAAAGAAAATGAAAGTGGTAAATATAGAGGGCAAATATAAATTAATATTGACAGTATAAAGCAATATTAATAAAAATGGCTTGGGTTGAAATATAGTGAGAGTTAAAATACCTGGCAAGAATAGTAGTATATAAGTCAGGAATATGTTAGAGAATTAGTTAAGGACCTTGACTTTATCTGGAAAGAGTGTGAACTTATTAAATAATATAAGTCAAGGATATATGTTCTAATCTTTGGGAAAATAATTTTTAAAAAGACAAAGTGTGTGTGTGTAATCTGCAATGCTATAAAAGATTTGAACAAGATTAGTAAATGACCTAAAAGATATATATAGATACACACTATACCCATTGCCCAGAAAATTCTAGGCAAGATGATTTCTACCATACATTTAAAGTTGCAAAGTGCCAATCCTTCACAAGTTTTTTTGGAAAAGAGAAATAGATGAAATATTGCTCAACTTGTTTTCTAAGGCCAGCATATTCTTAATACTCAAACCTGACAAGAAGATAATGATAAAGAAATTAAAAACCAATTTCACACATGGATAATATATAGATATTAATGCAAAGAATTATGCATGGTGGCCAAGTTGTGTTTATTTCATGAATTAAAGATTGGGTTAATATTAGAATCAGTACAATTTTCCGTATTGACAATAGAGGGGAGTAATTGTATAAAACTCTCCATAGATTGCAGAAAATGTGTTCAAAAAAGTTCAGTATTCATTTTTGGTTAAAGTACTGTGTACCTGGAATTAGAAGAAACTTCTTTCACATAGTGAAACATCTGTAATAAACCTAGAGCAAGCATTATACTTAAAAATGAAAACTTTCCTTTTGAGGTAAGAAATGAGATAAGAGTATCACTATTTTATTCAACATTGTATTGGAAGCGTTAGCCAGTGCCACAGAATGAAAACAGAAAGATACACGTTTAAAGTGAAAACTAAAACTGTCATTGTTCATGATCAATATAACTGTAATCTTAAAAAAACCCAAGACTCTACAGATAAATTATTCAAATTAAAAGGTGAATTTAACGAGGTTGCTAGATATAAACCCAATATGCAAAACTCTATTACATTTCTATATACTGGCAAAAAGCAGGAAAATAATTTTTTAAATGATATCATTTAAAGTGCCATTAAAAATTATCGTGGGCCGAGCGTGGTGTCTCAGCCTGTAATCCCAGCGCTTTGGGAGGCCGAGGTGAGTGGATTGCCTGAGCCCGTGGGTTCGACACCCGCCTGGGCAACTTGGCGAGACCTCGTCTCTACAATAAATCAAAAATTAGCTGGGCCTGATAGCGCGCACCTGTAGTTCCAGATGCTTGGAAGGCTGAGGCGGAAGAATCGCCGGAGCCCAGCAGGTGGAGGCTGCAGTGGCCGGGAGCAGCCACTGCACTCCAGTCTGGGTGACAGAGTGAGACTCCAACTCAAAAACACACAAAAAAATTATCACGGAATAGATCTAACTAAAGATGTGTAAGTCCTTCATGCTGAAAATTATAAAATTTTATTAGGAGATATTAAAGAATAACCAAAGAAGCAGAAGATATTTTATGTCCATAGATGGGAAGAATATAATGTTATAAAGAATTTAATTTTTCTTACATTGACCTATTGATCCGATACAATTCCAAAAAAGTTCTAACCACCTTTTTTTTAGGGGAGACTTAGGGAGAGTGGGGACCAGGATAAACAACAATCTGATTCTGAAATATATATGGAAATGCAAAAGGCTAAGAATAACCAAAATACACAACAAGATGGAAGGACTTGTCTGAATAGACATCTTGGCTGATTATAATTAATAGTAATTAGTTAAATAATATTAATATTAATTATAACTATAATTAATTATAAAGCCATTGTAATTAATACTTTGAGGTATTGCCGCAAAACAGACCCATGAAGTATAGTAGAAATCTCATAATCCCACTCACATATGTGCACTAGATCTATAAAAAACATGCCATTTCAATATGGTGGAAAGAGAAGGGTCTTCTCATTACATTGTACTTCACAATTGGATTTTCACATAGAAAAGAAAATAAATTATTTTGATCTCACATTTTACTAAAAAATAAAATCATTTCGATATTAGGTCTGAATGTGAGAGCCATAACAAATCTTCCAGAAGATAATAAAGGCATATCTTTTTTATAAAGTCATGGTAGGGAGTGATTTCTTAAACAAGACCAAAAAAAAATTGCAAAGGCAAAGATTGGTTAAGACTACATTAAAATTTAAAACTTCTGTTCATAAAAATATATCACAGAGTAAAAATACAAGACTTTTCTTGAGAATATATTTTGAAACACATAATTAAAAAAAAAAAGACTTTATATCCAGATACAGAGAATCTTTCTACAATTCAATATGAAAATGATGAAACATAATAGAAAAATGGGCAAAAGAACAGGCATTTTACAAAAGAAATATTCAAGTGACCTATAAATGTAAAAAAGTTATTTAATTTTACTAGTAATCATGTTACTTTGGATTAAAACCCAAATGAAAAACTGCTACATACCTTCCTGGACAGCCCCACTTAAGAAAGCTAATGCCAAGTATTGGCGAGGACAGAGAGCAAAAGGAACTCTGTCTTATTGCTGGAAGGAATGTAAATTGTTATAGTTACTTTAGAAACCAGTTTGTCAGTTTTTATTAAAGTTAAGCATAATGATTTTACTGCTAGGTAGTGACCAAAAGAAATACTGTGCATGTGTACCAAGAAATAAATACAAGTGTGTCCACTGCAGCATTATTCATAATAGCTAAAAACTGGAAACAATTCACATGTTTATCAGCAATGAATGTGTGAATTTGTGACGAATTTGTTTATTCTTACAATAAACTATTACACAGCAAAGAAAATGGGTGAGCTACATCTATATACAAGAACATGACTGACAATTTGAGAGAAACCAAGCGCAACACTTACATTCTATGTGATTCCTATCATGTAAGAGTTGAAAACAGGCAAAATTTTAGGCTTCAGGCATGCATGTTTAAGTAGTAAAACTATAAGAAAGTGTAAAGAACTGATTATCATAAATATTAGGACACTGGTTACCTTCAGTATGTACAGAGGAATTGGTGACTGGAAGACAACACAGGCAGACCTCTAGGTTGCTAATAAAATTCCATTTCTTAAGCAGGGTCTTAGTTACACGTATTGTTTTGTGCACTTTCTATTTATGATATATTTCACACATAAAAATGTTTTAAATAATGATTGCAAGTTAGGAGAGAGACGGCAAGCTATTTCATGACTTCAAAAAATTAGTTTTGATTTACAAAAATGTTAAATGCTGAATACATTAATCAGGACACTTTTGGTTGTAAGTAGTAGATACCCAATTTAAACTGGCATGAAATGCCTTAAGCTAGTTCTGTAGAACATCTAATCTAGTGATGGATCCAGGAATTCAAAATCAGTTGTCTATTCCCAGTCAACACACATAATAAATATTTATTAATGAAAATAAGTGCTTTTTCTCCAACTCCAGGTTCTATTTCTCTTTATATGTTAGCTTCATTTTTCTCCTGCTGGAGAATTATTCCTCCATGCAGACAGAAAGATGTCATACCATTTCTGACATTGCTCTTCCAGCCTATAGCACAGAAGAAGAGAAAGTCCTTCCCTCATCAACTAGCAGGAACTTCTCCAGAGGTCTTCATCCATCTCTGGCTAAGTCATATGTCCATGTCTGAACAAATCAAAATGAGGGTTTGTTGTGTAGGATGGATTACTCAGAACTGGGATATGTGCACACCACATAGCTATGGGCGAGAAAGTACAGTCAACCACACCAGGACCTCATATCATAGGAGAGAATGATTCCTTAAAGGGATGCTGGTGAACAAACTGAAAACTGCATCATGAAATTCTTTCCATTTTAACCATTTGATCTATAGAAGCGCTTTTCAATTTAGGTGCCATTAGAACCACTTAGTGAACTTTAAAAAAATACAGATACAGGCCAAGTGCAGTGTCTTGCACCTGTAATACTAGGACTTTGGGAGACTGAAGTGGGTGCATTGCTTGAGCCCAGGAGTTTGAGACCAGCCTGAGCAAGATAGTGAGATCTCAACTTTACAGAAAAAATTAAAAATACTGAAACAGAGAGAACTTCCCTAACCAATCAAATCAAAATTTGGGGAGGATTTGTTTTTTAGTTCTCCAGATGATTTTAACGTACTGTTTCAGTGTTAAGAAGAATTGAGTTGCTATGTAAATCACTGAGGTAAAATTCAGAGCAGCAAAACAACAAAAATATTTATAGATATTAACTTGTTTTCTTATGGAATTAATATAGTTACACAAATTTTTTTGTTTTTCTTTTTTTTTTATTTACAAATCATCATAGCCTGTGATTCCAATTAAAGATTTAAAAAAGGAAAGAGGCCGGGCATGGTGGCATGTGACTGTAGTCTCAGATACTGAGGCAGAAAGACCCCCTGAGCGCAGGAGATCAAAGCTGAGGTGAGCTGTGATTGTACCACTACACTCTAGCAAGAGAGTGAGACCCCTGACTCAAATAATAATAATACTGATAATAACTTTTATTATTCAAAAATAATAGTAAAAGAGGAAAGAGTTCAGCCCTTCAAATATTGGTTTGCTCAATTTGGAGGTAAATATAACACCTTTATAAGCTCTTGTTTGGCAAGATCATCAAAGTTAAGTCAGCTGTACTAGCACATGAAAAATAGTCAATTGGCTTACATACCAGATTTAAACCCACAGGAAATAGCTTTATTAGCATCTCCTAGGTTAGAAACTGGTCAACACCTTTTCATTGACAATCTAACAGGGGGAACCAAAGAAACCCCAGAATTTATTTATGAGAAATTGTATATTTATTCTTACATACTTAAACTTCAATCATCTTCCAAGTACTCTGTGTTTGATGCAATATGCGTATTTTACAGTTTTTCCACTGCTCAAAACAGTTTTTGAACTCATCAATTTTGTTGTTTTTTAGTGCTTCTGCCACTTTTTGTTTCACCTCTTCAACATTGGCAAAAATGTTTCCCTTTGAGAACTTTTTTATCCGGAGAAACAAAAAAAAAGTCACTTGGAGTGAGACTGGGTGAATAAGAAGAGTGCAGGCACAGGGGTCATGCCATTTTAAGTCAAAAGCTGCTGAACACTCAGCAAGGTCTGAGCAGGAGTGCTGGTAAATCACTCATCATGAAACGGGCAAACACATTGAAAGAATCTCCAAAAAAAAAATTCACTGAAGCCTCTCACGATCTCTCACAGCAACACTAGCGGTACACTGATGCTGATGGGTTCCTAGAACACTTATTTAGCAGGAGAAGCCTGTACTACAAAGGTCCTGCCCTCCAAAAAATAATTCTGGTTTCTTTGGTCCCCCTTGTAGGTAGTAGATAATGCTCTGAAAGGAATTTTCTGAAAGATACCTACTACATTCTCATTAGTCATAAGGGCATTTTAAATACGATATCTTTTTCAAAACCCAAAGCAACCTTTCTGGAAATACAAAGGATCAGACTTGTTTGATTCAGGCAGGACTGTCATATGATAGTCCTATAACTTCAGATAACTCAACTTGCAATGGCAGCAGCTACTTCTACTTCTAACATCAGTAGATAGATGCTGATATTGTACTAATAGAGGCTAATACTGTGCTCATCAATATGTTATCCTTATTCTCTGTAAGGTGTTAAAATGGCATTCTCTCTTTTAATGTTAGCATAGCTATTGGTTTGTAAGCAGCAGGACAGCATACTGAAAAGTAACTTTTAGAATCAGATATGCCTGGAGTTAAATAGCAGTGAGGCCTTAGGCAGGTTAACTTAGTGCCTCACTTTCCTCAACTGTAAAATAAGAGTGCTGCCCCATCTCAGAGCATTGTGAGGATTAGGAATGATAATTATCATCTCCTGCCATTTTGCTTCAGAATTTTAAAAAATGGCCAGTTGTGGTGGCTTACACCTGTAATTCCAGCACTTTGGTCTCTACAATAAGTGAAAAATTAAAAAAAAAACTTAACTGGGCATGTGGTGCATACCTGTAGTCCCAGCTACTTGAAAGACTAAGGCTAAGGATCATCTGAACCTGGCAGATTGACACTGCGGTAGCCGTAACCGTGCCTCAGCACTGCAGCCTGGATGACAGAGTGAGAATTTGACTAAAAATGAAAATTAAAAATTATACAAGTAAAAAAAAAAGAATAAATATATTATCCTTGTAAAGAAATTAAATATTACAAAAAAGGGAGTTAGCCTTTGCCAACCTACCCCTTCCTGCCTTGCCTATAGTAACTGCTAATACAAGTTTGGTGCATATTGAGAGACTAAACGTACAAACAGACAAGGACCAGATAATATATGTCAGCATAACTCTAATACATAACCTCTGCAGCGGCCAGCCTGGTAAGCTAAACCACAAGCTCTGAAGCAATTGGTCCAGAAGTGTCAGAGCTTAGTCAATAACTGTCAGCTTCTAACTCAGGACCAACCAGACAAAGGCAAACATGCTCCCAAACCAAGTGCATAAGATGCCTTTGCTTCTAGTTAGCTTACCTCTAACTTTCTATGCTAAAAGTTTCCAATTATAGCAAAAGTGCATCTGTTCCTCTTTTTCACTGTAAAGCTTTTCATCACTGTCATGTTTGCCTTTGAGTCTCTGCCAAACACAAGTGACAGTGTCTACTCCCTTATTATAGTAAGCTTTGAATAAATAGCCTCTGATTGTTCTCATTTGGGTGGTCTTTGTTTATTTTCATGAAATCTTTCCAATCTTTTTACTATGCATACACAGATGGACATTTATATGTATCCATGAGAAATATGTACCATTTTGTGTATTTTTAAAAACAAAAATGTTATATGTGTTCTTCTATATCTTGATTTTTTTTTCTTAAAAATGTCCTGGAAATTTATTCTTGTTAATTCACCTCAATTGTTTTCTGGAGGTAGGTAACAATTCTTATCCTAGCTTCCTCAGCACAGCTCTGTGGTGCTACCCATTTCAGCCTTACAAGCTGTTGCTTCCTGTGTTTATTGTAGGGACTTTCTTTTTTGCTTTTACACCCTTGTCCTGCATCCTTTTCATCCCCATCCCCAGGCTACTCCTCCTTTAACCCTCACCATGACACTGGCTAGCTATATTCCTTCATGGCTGCTAGTAATGACTGTCCAAGGGCTGTTTCTTTAGCTATGCAAAATTGGAGCCTGTCTGGGAATTCAGATGCATTGGTCTCTGGTTGGTATATGTCCCATGTATTATTGCCTGCTCAACTTCCTCATTACTGACTTGTGACAAACTGTATCTTACTCATGCTGAATTCTTTCACCTTGAGTTAGTTTTTCAATTGTATGTAAGGAATTTTTTCCAGTGAATTAGACATACCAGCCTTAGAAACTGGTTTGTGAAGGAAGTAAAATAAAGTTAAATGCTTCATTTATCTTTGCTTTTACCAAATAATTTGACTAAACCTTGCAGTCACCCAAATAATGTCTCTACTGGTACATACCAAAACATTCAGAATGAAGACAATTGATAGTAAAGTATAAGGGGCATTACTTTTAAGATCTCACCATTTACATGGGCTACAAAAACCTCTAGACCCAATATGAAAATTTTAATGACATATTACTAGTATAGACTCTGGGATATATAACCTTGCACTTGAATTCTCACTCCTCTGGTTCAGTGAACTTGAGCATCTTTCAGAACTTATATGAGTCTAAGTTTTTCTCATGTTCATAATGAAGATATGATTACTTATAGGATTTGTTGGGAAAGAAAAACTTCCTCTACTCTCTTAGAGTCAGTTATTTGGGGACTGTGAATTTAAACTGAAGAAAGTAGACTGGCTAAATTCATTAGATAAATATTCAATTTATTTTTCTTTGGAAAATCATTCTCAAAAATATCTTGAATGTTCTCTATACAAATGTGGTAGAGTATAAACATGCTAATTATTTCCCCATTTTAAATTAGTAAGTGCTATTTTATGTCAATCAGTATTTTATTTATTATTATAGTAAACAATTAATATACTTATAATATTAATATATAATATTATTAATGTATTATAGTATTAATATAATAATTATGTTAATATAATTATTTATTAGTTGCTAAAATATATACTGTATCTTGCTTATGAAAATTCACTTAAAGCACACTTGAGTTGGTCATTTGCCTTGAAAGCATCATTCCATTTTGAATTCAGAGACTAAGTTGTCAAAAGAAGAGAGTATTTAATGCCATTCCCTGAAGGCTAGTAAGTTTATAATTAGTGGGACCACCAAGGGAAGTGAACTTTAGAGCTGAGGCAGCTCTACTGCTTCTACAGTAGACTTGAATAAAATAAGATCAATGTCCATTTAAATTATTAAATGGCCTGGCAAAATGCATAAAAAGGAACTAGTTTGGCAGCCTTGAGAAATATGATTATTAAAAGTAATTTTTGTGTTTTCTATTAAACAAATCATTAATTTAGTTTAAAACCAGATAATGTCCCTCATTTGGTTAAGTTTTTTCATACTAGAAAATTAGAATAATGACTATGTATATCAGAATAGAGATAAACTTTGGCTCTGTCTTTGTGAATATGGAATGTTTTTCTGGTTTACTGGCAGCTATTACAATACTAGGGGTTCTACAAGACATTTTTCTTAATTTTTTTCTATCTCCTAGGGAAGACGTCAAACCCTAAGGGGTCATTTAAAAGAGGGCCAACACAAATAAAAACATTTACAATAAAAAGAAAACAGCTCAGATCTATAACCATAATTACTTAATAACTCAGGATAGGAAGCACTAATTTTTCTAAACTACCAAGATAGTTGAGGAGTTATAGAGTCAATCAACCTGAATTATCTTTGTGGTTCACTGTGAAATTCAAGTATACATTGTAACTCTAACTCCACACTTCACAATTTTAAGGCTTATTTTGAAAAAGTGCCTTTGCAAACTTTGAAATACATTACTTGAAACAGAGGAGTCTCCTACTGAAGACCACTGAAGCTAATTAGCATATATTTCCCTGTTTGATGAAATCTCAAAGAGCCTGATGATTATTCTTAGTTTCGTGTATTATACAACGAACCATTTATTCCATAGCACCTTATTTTCTTCAGCCAACAGATGAAAGGTCTGAAAAATCTGTCCCCTTACTTGAACAACTGGCCTTCTCAGGACTTACAAAACCAATTGTTTACAAGACTGAAAAGTCAGAAAGGAGCCTGGCTTCTGAATGAATGATGATCCATAATCTCAATAGAGGGAATTTAGATAAATGGCACCACCATCCATTTCTCCTAGGCCTTCAATGCTAGACCTGTTACTTTTTTCTCTCTCAACCCCAAAGTTCTACTTTCTTCTTTCATAATAAAGCTCAACTGCATATTAAAACCATAAAGAAAACATTGGCAGCATAAACATTTGTTTTATTTCCTAAAGGACAAAAAGAACTTAGTTTTATAAAACTGGGACTCATTTCCACACTTGGAAGGAGATTGGAAATATTTGTTTTATGTCCTAAGGATACAAAAATTAGGGGTGGGAGGTATTCTCTTACCCATGAATGTGTTAAAATCTTACTTCTACTACTACAAATACAAGAGAAAAAATTCCATATAAAAACGGGCTAATTGTTCATATTCAGCATACAAATATCTGCTGGAAAACATTTTTTTTTTTGAGTTGGAGTCTCACTCTGTCATCCAGGCTGGAGTGCAGTGACAAGCTCATGGACACCTCGGCCTCAACCTGCTGGGCTCAGGTGATCCTTCCGCCTCAGCCTTCCAAGTAACTGGAACTACAGGTAAGCGCAACCATGCTTGACTAATTTTTTTGATTTATTGTAGGGTTGAGGTCTTGCCATGTTGCCCAGGCTGGTCTAGAACCCCTGAACTCAGACAGTCCTCTTACCTCGGCCTCCCAAAGTTCTGGGATTACAGGCTTGAGCCATCGTGCCCAGTCAGAAAACATTTTTTTTGAAGGAAAGTACTAAGTAATTCCCCCCCAAATAGGAAAAATAATGGACTTTGTTCTATTCTTTTTTTGCTGGCTTGCTTTACTAATTACTTGAGTCTTTTGGCAGGAATATTAAAATGAGAGTTTTATCAGTTTAGTCACCTTTTGTCATATGTGATGAATGAATTACTGACATTTATAAGCCAGTCTTTGCCTTACTCCTCTGGTTGACATGAAATGAAGGAGTTCAGATAATTTTGGCACCATTGCTGCCATATGTCCTCCAAATGATATCACATTCTTGATTTTCAATAACCAGGTAAAGAGGGACTGTTGTTGCCTGTACCATCAAATTTCATTTCTAAGTGAATACCAAAGTATTTATCTGGTGAACATCCTCTTGTGATCAGAAAGAATTAATGTGACTAAGAATTCTGAATGTCCTACTTCATAGTAGTACTGTGGGGAATTGAGCTCATTGAGTAATAGATTTTGCTTTGGCATGAATTTATTTATTTATTTGTTTGTTTTTGAATCTGAGTCTTACTCTGTCACCCAGGCTGGAATGCAGTGACATGCTCATGGCCACCGCAGCCTCAACCCACTGGGTTCAGGTGGTTCTTCCACCTCAGTCTTCCCAGTAGCTGGAACTACACGTACACACCACCACACCTGGCTAATTTTTTTAAAAATGTATTGTAGAGGCGAACCCCTGGGGTCAGGCAATCGTCTGGTCTCTGCCTCCCAAAGTGCTGGGATTACGGGTGTGAGCCATTGCACCCAGGTGGCATGGCTTTAAATAAGACTCATGAACTAACCCCTAAGCATTTTTTATTAGCACATAATATCTTTGTCAGCTTTTGGGGTTGAAACCATGAGGAGTAAGATACAATCCCAGTGCCTAGAAAATGTGGAGTCTCTGAAAAGAGATTCATTTTAAATTTTTTTAACCTATGAAAAGGATTTTAGAGAGGATTCACCGAAGTAGCAATGGATACATCCATCAGAGGCTAATAGTGTTTCTTTATATTTTCCAAGTTTTTAGTTTGTTTTGTAGGGAGTATATTTAATTTTGTATAAGTGGGAAAATATTTTTAAAGTGATAAACAAGGACTTATATTATTTTCATAATAGAATACTTAATGAATAGTTGCTAAATGAATGAGTATATTTTTCAAATTCTCCAACTTTTCTCCTGGAGGCTTTAAAAACATTAAGGACATTTATTTCAGGTCAAAATAACTCCCCAAATTTCTCTTAGGAGAGGTATTCTTCTAACTTTGTCTTCTTTACCTATTTATCAACCCCCTGATGAGTAAGTAAAGAGCTTGATAAGTTCTGTGGATGTTGTATTGTACACAAAGGATAAAGAAAGTGAGTTTGTTTTCCCCTTCTCATCTTTCGAACATTCCAAAATAAAGACCATTTGCATGGAGGACATAAACATAGCTTGAGTGTCATCATCTAACTTGGACTTAATATGAATTGCCAAAATTTTTCAACCTATCTTGATGGAATAGATTAGAGAAGATAATGCCAAAAATGTCTATCTAAACTGTAGGGTGTAACGATAAGTAAGTGTAATGAAAAGCAACCTTAACTTACTGGAACAATTTGATCTTGATCCAGGGGTAGAAAGTTTCAAAACACAGTGTCGCTTAGTTGGCTGGACTGTGAGAGCTAATGAGTCCATTGTTCCAACCTTAGGCAGTCTACTCACCTTCCTGCTTTTTTAAAGCCAGTGACTAGGTTGTTAGACTGGTTAGACGTCTTATATTTCAGTACCATCATGAGAAAACAGTGAAAAATCCAAGTTTTAATAACAGTGAGTAGTGCTTTGTTTTGTTTACCTTCTTATAGATGCTTTTTAAAATTTTTATTATTTTTATTTTTTTATTTTAAAGATGTGGGATACAATTCAGGATTAGGTATACAAGTGGTTGTCATACAGGTTAAGTTTGGGCCTCCCTTTGGTCCCCACTTTGCCTGGTTTGAGATCAGATACCTTATTGATGTGTTCCCCCTACTCTACCACCTCCACTCGGGCAGTATCCTGTGGGGGCAGAGCTGGAGAGGACTGGTGGTAGTTGTTGGTAAAATTCCAGAGAAGTAAATTGATGACACAAATTCTATAAATTCAGTAAATTTATTGAGAAAATAGAACTGGAAAGATTTAAGCCTTTGAAATCATGAGATAATTAAATGCAAATGTCTGAATGATTTGTTTAACAAGTATTTTAATTCTACTTAATGGATATGTCCCTGAGACCTTTAGAGTCCTACTGAAGAGACAAGAGGCACACACAACAAATTCACCCTTTGCACTCAGAGGCACCTTGTGGATCACCTACCAGCAACTCGACTACACTTTTTTATGAAATACGGAAAAACAGATCACTTCATATTAAATAGTATAGGGCTGGAACCAATTATTTTATTGTAATGATTTTGCTTATAATGGAATTTTGGACAATGAAGAACTTATTTATGACAAACAAAACCAAAATTTTATATCTCATATTTTTCTGATGTGTGGTAATGTGTGAAACAGTCACCGACATGCATTGCAGGTTCATTGGTACATGTTGTGCAATAGTAATTTGTTTGACGTCTTCCACCTGGTGTTTTTCTATTTGAGCAGACAATGCAGTCTCATTTTCTTCCTCCCACATTAATAATAAGTAATGTATTGTCCAGTCTGTTGTTCGAAGATGGTGTGGAAGGATGTACTCGTAATTTCTGAAAACCACTTCTCAATCAATTGATCAGAAGCTTGACAAATTCCAAATGGGACATACGTTTTCTATTATTTTGCTTGGTACTCAGTATAGTATATAGGAGTTAATAACGCATATTTCTAGTCCTTCACTATTTTGAAGATTTTCACAAAAAACAATATGTAGAAGCATATTGATCCACACCACTCATATAATTTAGAATCATTTCAGGCTTTTTGACTGATATGTTATTTCCACCATGTCCTTGTGGTCCTGCATGATTGCAAGTGCTGAAACTTTCAATGATCCTTTTGTCCTTACAATTCAGGATTAGATTATTTTTCCTACATGTTGTTTTTCTTTGGGTGGGGGTTAAAAACTTTGTCTTTTTGATTTGTGGCTGGTATTCCCTTTCGGTTGACTTCATACTAGTAAGATTACAGTTCATCTTTAGTAGTTCTTCTGCTAGGGCAACACTAGTGTAATATCTGTCAGTAAACATGTGGTATCCTGCTGCATTGGGAACTTTTTCCAACAACTTTTTATATAAATGTAATGAAATTCTGGTGCTTACTGGAAGACCGGATCAAATCATGCTTTTGGATGTTATGCTGCCATAGTAGGGAAGTATTAAAAAAAGATACCTTGTTGTTGAATCAACTAGTGCATAAATGCGTTTACCCTATTTGGTAGGCTTATTTGGATTGTATATTATAAATGATATTCGCCCTTTTTATTGAACAATGGATTCGTAAACACACATTGCCTGATCTGTTATAAAATATTGTGAAAATTTTGAATTGAAGTATTCTAAGTAATTATTGACCTTTTGAATCTGAGTTCTGATTGTCCCATCACCCGACACAGGTGTCTTCAAATGAAGCACTCAGAAGATTTGCATAAATCTTTCTCTGCTGAATGTTTCTGAAGAATATTTTACTATTGAAAGCAGTTGACCAGTACCCTTGCAAATTTAGTACTTGAGTTATTCCCATATTTAGGATAACGGCAATGAAACCTAAAAATTCTGACGTCACACCACTTATGCCAAATTGATTTGTGTGATAACTGCTTTTTTCAATTGGTTCTCTTATATTACTTGCTATTTGTGGTCCTATTGTTTGAGGGTATACACCAACATTTATTCTTACTGGAGGATCATCTTTTTCTGTAATACCTTCCCATTCTTCACTTCATAATATGTTGTCTTTCACTTCTTCAAAACTACTAACACTTTCATCGCTATCACTTTCTATTATGTTCACCCATTTTCTTTTTGCTGGGATGATATCACTATTGCTACTATAGTTTTCGTCCACATCAATGTTTATTTTTTATAACTTATCTGTATAAAAGTTGAAATCTAACTCATCTTTGCTGCTGCTTATAACTCATTTTTATCTGTTCATTTTGCTATTGTCCTACAAACTAAATAATGGAAAAAAATTTCTAACTGTAAATTACAAAATCACAAAATAAAATTTATCAAAAGAATATTACTTTTCCAATTTTACTTTTCTGACCTAGTGCAGATAGATATATTCGATCTGTATGACTCAATACTTCAATATTATCTGCCTTCAGCTTAGAAAGCCTCTTTCTCGTAAGGCTACAGCAAGTTATACCATACAATACAAAGCATATACCCACAGCTGCTTTTCTTATACAATTGCTCTTTATTGCTACCTTCTGTTACAAATAAGTGTCAGTACTATTATGAAAGCACTCCACACATTCTCTTTTTATGCAGCACCACCTAATATTTTAAAATGTATATCTCAGTTTATATTCCATCTCTTTATTTGCTTTTTCATGCAATTTGAATGGAAAATGTCAAGGAACCCTACATTTTTTTTAAAATTTGCACTGGTAAGTTTGTCTTGTATAATCACTAGCAATCTCTTTATGTCCCCTGAAAGGAGATAACTGAATAACTTGCTAGATTTCCGATGTTCCCTTAGAGGAGACATCCGAGCTCAAAAGGCTACATAACAAGGTTCATTACATGCCCTTTATAAGTCAGTGAAGTCCTCTTTGTGCCACGTCTTACTCTAGTAGTTGGTACAGTAGGTTTGGATTAACGTCTTGTAGATACAGCCAGACAACATTCACCTAAACCCAAAATATTTACTTACCACTTCCTGCAGATCTTTTCTAATGCCATGATAGAGGCCAGTGAAACTGCACGGACTCATGCACATACAATCAGAAAGCGCAGGAGAGGTATTGCCATTAGGATTATCTTTGATCAATGGAGAACAAGAATTTATAAGTAAATATTTTCTCTTCACTGCTTAGGTGGATTTTCTGAGATGTATTTCATAAGACTCATTATAAGATCCCACTGAGATTTAGCCTCAGTTACCCATAGTGGTGGTCAATTTAAAAGGTATCTTTAAACTCATTCTCCCTTTTTCTCTGTCCTACTCCCTTGAGCTCTCAATTATGTTTCTTAGGATCACTGCCCAAACAAGCTACCAACATGCAAGCATCTACCTTAGCTCTTCTTTTGAAAAACCTAATGTCAGAGCGAGCCAGGAAAAAATTCAATGTAATAATGAGACTATAGCCTAAGAACAGTAATTGTAAAGAGAAATGAAGAGATGAATTTGAGGGATTTAATCTTTGGAAGAATTGATAGAACTTAGTAATTAAACAATGAAGAATGACAGCAGTCAGCTTGGAGGGCCAGATGATGGATTCTATTCTAGTTGAGGCCATAACTTTTTGGTAATGTCCAGTAGGCAGTTGGGACTAAGATATAGGAATCAAGTGAGAGTTAAACTCTGAATGAGTTCTTTAAAATAAGACTTTATGAAGAGATGACCGATGGGCTATAGATTGAATTTCAAATAATGGTCAGATTTCAGGAGTCAAGAGAGAGAAGAAAGGGCAGCTACTGAGCTCTCAGGAAAATAGAAGAGTTCAGGGCTATGTGTAATGGTGGGTGAGTGGAGAGAAGATGCAGTTCAAGTCTGCCATCAGGTCAAAGATCAGACTAAAGAGGTTCAAGGTAGAAATAGATAAAAGACAATGAAGAGATGACACTGTAATAGAGATGGCTCACTGAGCAGATGAATGTAGAAGAGGATAGTTCACTCTTGACAAGTAACAAGCTTGCTAGTTACTTTTTACTTGGACTGAAGAAAAAATGTTAGAAGCATATAGATCCAAGTATAGTCATTTTTTTCAGGATTTAAAAAAGTTGAAAAAAAAACTAGCAGAGAAAACCTCCATATAAAAAATTCCAAATTTATTTTGTTTTCAAAAATACTTCATCGAAATTAATAATTGATTACATAGAAAATCTGATATTTATCTTACTTTCATACATTTATACATTTATAGACTTAAGGCCACTCATTTTATTTAAAAAAAGATGAACTGTTTCTAAGTTGTTGGTCCACAGAATGACATTATTGAAAAGTGCCTCTCTTCCAGAAAATATTGGAAGAATTCCACTTGAATAAATATTGCATAACTAGGTGCCTACTTTTACATACCCATATTTGTGTTAAGCTAATCCTAGTTTCTAAAAAAAGGTTTTTGTACTGTTGAAAGGCATTTCTGAAATACTGCCAACCCTATCTTGTGATCAGAGTTTTTTGGTATAAAACAGGTTGAGAGTGAGATGCCAAGGAGGTATTTTGGAGAGAGTTTGCATTTTGAATTTTTATATTTTAATAAATCATGGTTTAGATACTCTGTTTCTGCAAAAATATTTTTAATATGCAATCTGATCACTTTCTACTTTTCCATTGAATATTTTCTTTTTGGTCTTTTTTCAACCATCAGCTTTATATATAAATGACTGTTTATCATTGTGTGCTAGGATTTTAGCATCCATCATCCTCCCAAGATATGTTTGTTATCTGTTGGACTTTCACTTTGGATGAACAGTTACTGTGAAAGTGAGATTTGAGACAGTGACTAGCTGCCCACAGAGAGTGATTGAGTCTTACAAACTACATATTGTTTATGCAATGATGTGTCATAAGCCTTTTGTTTATTCACTTAATATAACAGTGACAATCAAACGATAATTGATTTACACCTTTTCTTTTTGTTCCATATACTCATGACCATCATATTACCTGGTTTCAATTGATATTAAGCTACTGATGGATTCTCTCTCTCTCCCTCTCTTTTTTAACTATTACATATTACACTTTTGCTTACTTCATTTGTGGACTGACAGATATTCCATATATTATTTTTATTATCCCTTTGGTGTGAAACTTTATTTGTTCTTAATACACAAGAGATCCAAGTTCCTTATAGAAAATAGTGATTTTTTTTAAAAGAAGGGAATAAAACTTTTTGCAATTACATCATCCAGAGAGAACTAGTGTTGATATTTTTGTTTACATGATTCTATAATTTTTTGGTGTGCCTCTATACATAAATAGTGAAAAACAAAATGGTATCATATGGTACATAATCTTCCCAAACTTGCTTCTTTTCATTAACATCTATCATATCGATAAAATCCTACCCTAATATTTCCGCACAATATGATTTATATTAGTCACGTAATGAATGTACTAATCCTTTGCTGTTGAATGCTCAGAATATTTTCCATTGCTGTAATAAATAGCTGTATAATAAAATCTTTCCCAATTTTCTTAATCCTTTGCAATATATCACTAAATTATTTCTGTATTAGATAGAACTCTTATTTTCAAGCAACAGAAGCCCCCTTGAGCTTAGATACCTGCATACGCATGTTTATTTCAGTACTATTCACAATAGCAAAAAACATGGAACCAACTGCGCTGTCCATCAAAACTGGACTGGATCTAAAAAGTGGCACATATACACAATGGAATATTATGCAGTCATAAAGAAGGACAAAATTATGGACTTCACAGCAACTTGGGTGGATTTGGAGTCTATTATATTCAGCGATCTAACACAGAAACAAAGAACTGAGTACCACATGTTCTCACTCATATGTGGACCCTGAAGACCTATCATTATACTACAAGAAAGAGATTGGCAGCAGCAGGACACTGTTGGAGGGGAACACATAACATCAGTAAGGGTGACTGATCCTAATTCAGGCGAAGTGAGATCCAATGGGAGGCCCAAAACTTCACCTGTACCTAAGTCATTTATGTATCCAATCCTGACTTGTGCCCCACAACTTTAAATTGAATTAAATTATATTAAATTAAAAAAGAAAATCACAAGAGTATCTTGAGGAACCAAGAAAAAAGATGGAGCTGGAAACATTCTCTTAACTCATACGTACATGCATCTCTACATTTCTAATCCATTCTCTCCCTCTTAACCAATAGTCTTCCTCTGCCTCTTATTACATAGATTAAAAACATGGCCAAGATAGCTCCCAAGTTTGTATGTCATAGGTCTACCCATCCTGAGAAAAACAACATCAATCCCACTCCGTTCTCAGCCCCTCCTCCACTCACCATTCTGAATTAAGAGGATTAGCAGATATTCACCTTGGCACAATCAACTGGGGCAAAGGGCTGATGCTCCGTGAACATGGCTGCCCTGAGTGACTATCTATAGTCATGTAAATGATAGGGAGGAATTGTTCAGAAGGAAAAGAGGGGATGGGTAAACAATGCATGCACACATCGCATTCTCGTCGCATTCATTCTTATTTGGAGATATTTGCTGCAATGAATTGGCACTGCTATATACATAAGAGAGAGGACGTTCTTTTTCGTTCATTCTTTAATAAGAACAGCTTTTTCTCAAACTGAGTTCATTTTATCTGATAGTGGACTGCAACTAACTCCTTTTCATGATTTGAACTATGCATCTACAAAGGAGACACCAACTTCCTAAATCACTCTAGTTTGACTCAATTGGAAAATTAACTATTGTCAAGATGATAATCAGAAAATTCTATGATAGAAAGAAGTCTTAAAATTTGTAAACTCTTCTGACCTAGACTTATAAGTAAAATTATGTTTCTCACATAATAAATTTTATGGTTATTATAAGAAAAGTCATTCTAGAACTTAAGAATAGGAAACTAATACTTATAGAGAAAAATTATAACCAACCTATAGTAAGTCTAAATTTTTTATGGACTTTCATTATGCAATTGGAAATATGTTTCCAATGGAGAGTAAAATCTTCTATTCAAGCACATTAAAAATGTTTGGCGAGGAATGAATTAATAGGATGGAAGGCCCAAGGCAAACCAGGTCCTAGAGAGTATCATCAGTTCTCTTTTTTCTAGAAATGACTGTAATGTTACATAAGAGTAGGATCTCCAGGTTTTTGTCAGTTATCCTACTCTACTATATTAGTTATCTGTTGGTCCATAACAAATTACTCCAAAATTCAGCATCTTAAAACAACAAAAAATTATTACTGCATGTAGTTTCTCTTGGTCAAGTATCCAGGAGTAGCTTAGGTGGGTGGTTCTGGTTCAGTCTCTCGTGAAGTTACAGTTAAGTTGTCAGCTGGGGCTGCAGTCATCTGAAAGCTCAGAGCTTAGTTATGTGGCAGTTAGCAGAAAGCCTCATTTTCTCACAACATTGGCTTTTTCATAGGACTACTCATGGCAGGGCAGCTTGCTTTCCTCAGAGGAAAAAAATATCTGAGAGAGAATGGGGGATAGAGCTCAATCTTACATAGTCTTTTATGATTTAGCCTTAAGTGACAAACCTGAATGGATTTAGAGTCTATAATACTCAGTGATATATCTTAGAAAAAAAAGAACTGAGTACCACGTGTTCTCACTCATAAGTGGACCCCGAATATTAATCATAATGCTATAAGAAAAGGATTGGCAGTAGCGGGAAACTGCCAGGGAGGAAAGGCAGGTAACATCAGTAAGATTACCTGATCTCAAACTAGGTGAAGTGGGGACCAAAAGGAGGCCCGAACTTCACCTGTATGATGACCACCTATCCACCTAATCCTGAATTGTACTCCACATCTTTAAAATTTTTTTTAAAAAGTGACAAACTCACTTCTGCCGTGTTCTGTTGGTCACACAAACCAACTCTAATATAATGTAAAGGGGCATTACATAGAGTTTGATTACCAGGAGGTGGGATCACTGGAGGTCTTAAAAATGGTCCTTATAACCTGACCTTTATTTGTATCTCTTGAACTCTAATTCTCTTCTATTTCTTGGTATTCACAACTGTAATTTTATAGTTTGTGCATATAGAATACTTTCTTCAAACAAAAACAGGTTAATTGAATGTTTTTCTATGATCAAGCTAGCATTCATTTATTGATTTATTTATTCAACAAATAATAGAGTTCAGAGCATTGTGTTTTCTTTTTTGTTCTACTATGTCACCCTATGTTCTATCGCCCTCTTTTTTTATAAAAAAGAAAAAGGCTTTATTGAGATATGTTTCATATATTATACAATTCACTTTCTTTTTAAGTTTTAGTTTCAAGACAAATGATCTGACAATATCTAAAATTGGTAACTATTCTTAAGAATCAAGACACTTGACCACCCTATATGTACTAAAAAAGAAGGTCCAACTTTAAGATTCCATGGATTTATCAGAGCATGCTGGAAGACACAGATGCCTTCTTTATTCTGGAGACTGTTCTGTAGAACACCAGAAACCTAGAGGTGCTGTTCACTGTATAACAAACAAGATCAAACAAGTAACTTCAGTGGCCTGTAGACCTATTTACTTTGATAAGTTCTCCAATCACAGCCCTATCATTTTATCCCTAAGAATATGTACACCAAGCCCAAGTGGTGACTATGAAAGACTTTTTAACGAATTATCAGTGCACATCTAAATGTTGCTGCTTCAGATAATTAGGTCACTAATGAAAGGAAATTATATTTGAACTAATAACTTTCCAAAAAATTAGAAGAGGCTTTCACATGCTCTTTAAAAACTTTCACATAAGCATAAAGCAAAGCAGGTGTTAATCTTAAGGAAAATGTAATATACATTATTTTACTTATCTCCTTTGGGATAATTACTTTTTATTTTTTATTTTGTTTTTGGAGTTGGAGGAGGATCTCTGTCACCTAGGCTGGAGTGCAGTGACACGATCACAGCTCATTACAGCCTTGACCTCATGGGCTCAGGTGATCCTCCCATTTCAGCCTGCCAGGTAACTGAGGCTGCAGGTGCATGCCATCACTCTAGGCTCATTTTTTGTGGAGACAATTTCTAACTATGTTGCCCAGGCTGGTCCAGAGCTCCTGGGCTCAAGAGATCCTGCTGCCTTTGCCTCCCAAAGTGCTAGGTTTAGAAGGCATGAGCCACCATCCAGCCTGGAGGAATTTTTAATTAAACAATTATACAACTAGTACATGTAAACTACCAAAAATTAGAAAATGTATAAAGGCAAAAGTACACAGAGAATTATAAGCATGCTGAATCCTATTTCCCAGAGATACCCTGTATATAATAAGTTCTGGTGTATATCCTGCCAACGAAAGTATATATGTGTATATATATACACACATATATATAAATATATATATAAATGTATATAAATGTAAATATATTTGCATAAATTGTAACTGGTGTACTGCAAGCTATAACAGTCTGTAACTAAAAACAATTTGTATTAATAGTTAATACTCATATTACTTCAAGTTGTGCATTCTGTCTGCTTTGAACTCCAGCATCTTTGATCTCCAGTATCTATCACCTTCTTTCTTCCTTGCTCTGGCTCCACCGGGTCCCTGTTTGCTGACTCTCATGGCTCCTGACGGACCCTCACCACCACTATTGCTAACGGTGCCCCCTGCCTGTGTGAAGGGTCTCGTGGTGCTTAGAAGACTGGCAAGTATCTTGTGGACCTGAAATCACCTTTGCCATGTGCCATAACTCTAAAAGAAATACCTCTTTCAGTTCATCAGAGCTCAGTCCCCATCTTCTGTCAACAAGCTTGCAAACAAACACAAATATTTATCCATAAGAGCAAGTAGCATTTTTAGGACAGAGAGATCTTAAGCCAAATGTATAAAACAAAGCATTTCTCTCACAGAGAATACTACTTGTCATGCAGTAAGAACATTTAGTTCACCCATATAGGTAGCCTCCTATGTGAATCTCTTTGTATTAAATCGTTCAAGTTTTGGTTGCTCACCACTTCCAACATTTTCTATCCATACAAGGAATTAGCTTAATACATCATTAAATAGCCGATCCAGGATTTCAAAATTAAAGAAACAATCTGCCCTAAAAGTAGATCTAATAACTGAAAAACAAACAAGCAATAAAAACTATATCACTCCTTTGACAGTTTCATAGGCTTTCATCTTCTTCTTCCAGGTTTCAGTTGGCCAAGTTTCAATAAATGTACAAGTTCAAGGTTCTTGCTTCTTGATTAGGAATCTCAGCTTCTAAGTGTGGTTCCTCCGAGGAAGGTCTTGACTACAGGTGAGAATGGCAAAGGATAACTTTCTATTTTTATGCTTTAGGCACTTGTAGATTTGCAATGTGGATATATTTATATATTCGTTGCATAATTTAAAAAATAACCTGCCAATGACACCACCAAAAAACAAAAGTAGAGATCTAACCACTGACATGTTGACACATTCAGAGCAAAGCTCATGGTAAATCTATCTCTAATGCATTGTTATAAAACTTGTAGTGGCAGCATGGTCAGTGGGAAGACTAATCCAGAAGTCAGTGCATCTGGCTCTGTAACAACTATGAAATCCTTGGGCACATCATTAAAACCTTCGAATTTCTTTTCTATTTCATGTTATATGGAATGCCTCAGTATCTTGGAATTCCACCATTCTGTAGGGTGTACAACTTTTACTTGAATTCTCTGGTTATAAGAAATGTTGCATGTACTTATTTCTCCAAATGAAATTTAATATTCACTGAGCTCCCTTTTACTGGGGTGGGAGAAAGTTTAATTTGTCATTTTCAATTTCCCTTCCCCTTCTCTAGGGGTTTGTTAGAGTCCCAGGGACACTGTGCTATCCATAAATGTTGGAGTGAGACCTCTGGTCTTCAGTTGACACCAGGCACTGCTACTAACTCGTTCCTTGTTCAGTTCTGCAAAGTTTCGTTTTACCTCATCTCAGTCGAGGTCACTTTAACAACCCTGCAAGTTGCCTTTCTTTAAGTTCATTGCCATCTCCCCTATACCAGTCATTTGCTTGTTTGCTTTTAGCCATGCTCCTGACCTTCTTTTTTCTGTTAGTATTCTAGAAGGCTGGAAGTTTGCAAGTTACAATTCCCAGACTCCCTTGCTAGCAGGCTTTGGTTAGGGATGATAATAGACACTGGTAGGATATTGGAAGTCAGAAGATATGGAGAAGAGATTCACTTATGGCTTCTGGTTTCTGAGAATATCTCTAGCAGCAATGATGACATTTGCTGCAGTAATAGTGTTGACAAAATTCTATCCCTGGTTGGGGTGGCACCTCATCAGCGGATCCAGAGCTGACTGCAGTAGTGTTTCCATCACACAGTGACAGGCTTGTGAACCTCACCCTTCTGACTTTTCATCCTCTACCACCCCCTCTGTCCTATTTTCTCTCTTCCATTATTTCTACCACACATTTCCTTGAATTAAATTTCCTCCCATTGAAATGCTCAACCTTTAACAAGGGTACCTACAAAATGAACATTTGTATACCTAACCCTTTTTATTTTATCTAAAATAAAAAGTTAAAAATTTTTAAAATAATTAAAAAGAAATGCTCAACTTGATTTTTTGTTTGTCTTATTTTGTTTTGTTTTGCTAAACCCTAAATAACATACCCCATTCTTTCTCCTGCCCAGTTTCTTTGAGCCATCTCACCACAGGTCTGGTTACCTCTTACAGGACTCTGTGTAAGAGTAAGATACCATCCTTGCTATTTCAGATCCCATAAAATCCTAGTCAATTAGGATTCTTAGGGTTGCAAAAAACAGAAACCCAACTGAGGAAATGTAAGATGAATGAAAAATCTATTATAAGACTACAACTATGAGTCATGGACCCCTAATGCTGAATTATATTCAGGTCTTCAGGACTATGGATGGGAACACACCGTATCAGTTAGCTAATGCTGCATAATAAACCACCCTTATAATAACCACTGTTTACTATTTTTCACAAGTCTATGGGTTTGTTGGGTCATTCTGCTCATCTGGGTTATGTATGAAAGATCTCAGCTGGTCTTCTTGTTTCTTTAGTCAGCTGGTGGGTCAACTAGGGGATGGCATGTTAGGATGACCTTGGCTGGGGCACCATATCTATGTTCTTTGTCTCCTCAGCAAGCCAGCCAAGCATGTTCTCAGAGAGAAGATGGGTCAAAGATAAAAAAGCATAAATGTGCAAAGCTTTTTGGAACCAAGACTTGAAACTGACATTCTGTCACTTTTGCCAAGTTATGAGTCCAGCCCAGATTCTGGTGAGGGTACCCTTGGCTCCATCTCTTGATGGGAAGAGCTGCAAAGGCACACCATGAAGGGAGTGGCAAACAGCAAAGGAAGTGAAGAATTGGGACCGGTTATACAATCTATCTACTACAGTAACCCAGGGAATCATCTCTGCTTTTCTGTGAATGTTTACTTTTTTTTTCTTTCACTCTAGCCCAGCTTTTTCTCGTACCTGGTCTTTGTGGTAGAAGATGCATCTTAATTGTTTAAGATAGTTAGGCTAAAACTGGAACCTCCATCTACTCCATATAGCCTAGAAGAGGCTTGATGGTGGTTTGAATCTTGGTGGTTTGAATCTGATACTTACTCATGTGTTAATAAAATTAGTCTGAAAGACAGGGTCAAATTGGTGTTCCTCTTATAGTCATATAGATAGAAGGAGTGTAGGTGGTAGTTATCAGAAATGAAAGCCGCAACACAGATGTTATTCAAATAGAATTATAAAATTTACAAGTGGTTCTGACGTGGTTTCAATATTTTAAAATAAATATCTCTTTGCAGCTATGGCTTAGGTCAAGAACAAAGGAGGAAGATGGATTAGTATGATGAGCAAGAGCATGAGTTCTAGAATAAGAGACTGTGTTGGTATCTGCTACCTGCCATATCCTGACTGTTCGACCTTGAGCAAATTCTTGACCTTCTTGTGTCCAGTTACCTTGTTAGTAAAACTGGGAAGAAAACAATTCCTACTGTTCAGATTGTTGTGAAGATTTAACTAGCAAATATATAGGGTATATATAACACTGTCCATGCACAGTAAATGTTAGCAAATGTTAGCTATTGATGTCATTATTACCATTAAAGAAAAAGCGTTAGACACTGAGTATAAAATTCAGCAACATAGCATTTGTGATTTATCAATATTAACCCACATGATCAGATTTATTTGCTAGGTGCTGCTAGAGATCCCTAGTTTAGAATTAAGCTTAACACAGGATCTCCCCATTGAAAATCCCAGATATGTATTTACCATTCTATCAGTCATCTTTTAAGGCATTACTTTAGGTTTTCATTTATGCTCACAAAAAACCCAAAGAGTTAAGTCAAAGTACAAAGTCCAGGAAGATCAATATATAAATAGTAGTAAAATGAAGATGCGAACTATTAGAAGTTTGAGGGTAAGAGAGTGACTTTCTGCTCCTGGTTATGATAATTCAGAAAATTACAGAATTTTGAAGAAAAAAAAGATTCATCTTTATTTAATTTTCCCCTGCTACACAAAGTCCCTAAACCTAGAAATGTTCTTAATTGTATGCCCCAATAATCCTGGCCAAAAAGAAAGAGAGAAGCATTTAAATATTGAAAAAGGCCAGACACAGTGGCTCATGCCTATAATCCTAGCACATAGGAAGACTGAGGGGGGAGTTTACTTGAGCCCAGGAGTTCAAGACTAGCCTAGGCAACATAACGACACTTGTCTCCAAAAAAAAAAAAAAATTCACTGGACATGGCAGTGAGCTCCTATAGTCCTAGCTACTTGGAAAGCTGAGACAGAAGGATAGGCTGAGCCCTGGAGTTTGAGGCTGCGGTGAGCCATGATGTGCCACTGCACTCCAACCTGGGTGACAGACTGAAACTCCAACTGCAAAAAAAAAAAAAAAAAAAAAATTGAAAGATTTATTGTAAATAATTTAAGTGATTATAGAGGACTCCAAATCAGGAAATATTGTAGCAAAATTAGGAAGAATTGTCTTTTTACATTTTTATTATGTAATTTTTTTGAAAATCAAATCATAGTGAATGAACCCAGTTCAAAAGTACATGTAAGATGTGATAAAAATGTGTTAAAATAGCTTCTTCTGTTTTATTTACCACACCTACATTCTTTGTGCATATTCACATAGGAAGCAGGCAGAACTAAAGGCAAGCCATTCCTTTATAATCCCATCAAAAATAGAAGCCAATAGTTGTAATGACTCACTTGTTTCCTTCTGTTTTCAATCCTTATCTTGGGACCACAGGTTGCATTACACTTGGTAAGTAATTGTACATCTTTTGTGAAGCATCTTTAAATGTTCTGGCATGATAATAAACTGGTCATGTTCTAGAATTCCCAAACAAAGCTAAGTTTATGACTGAGCCCTGTCTCTTTAATGTAACACTTCATATGACTCTGCAAACCTACAGTAAGTCCCTAAAAATGATCAGAGCCAAGCAGTTAATAAATAAAATAATTTAATAGAGATTTCCTTATAGTGAAATCTTTTTATACTATGAGTGTGTCTTATTATAAATTCTAGGTAACCTAATACCTGGACATTTTGTTTTTTTCTTGTGTACTATCCTTGACCCCAATTTTTTTCTCTGCATGAAGTATAACTGAGAAGTTTGAAAACTGAATAATGTTAGTATGAATGAGGTACAACTGTGATTAACTCAGGCACAACTAACTTGATTATTAATACAGTGTTAAAATGTGTGGATTGGTTTATTGCAGAAACTGCTAGTTATTCTCCAATTCCATTTTCCACGTAGTCTGTATCAACAAAGCCCCTGCTATTTATCTGGGCACATCGCTGCCCCAAATCAAGGCTATGTTTTTCAGCCTCTCTTACAGCTAGGTGTGACCAAGTAATTCAGTTCAGAACAATAAGACATAAGCGGCCATTTTGTATGATTACCTCTAGATTTTCCTGTGAGAGTGTGCATTAGCCCCACATCCTGCCACACACAGGTATCTCATTCATTAAAGGGATAATGGTACATTATAATAAAGTGATTATTATTAGTGATTATCATTAGGTACAATCAGTATAACCATGGAAGGGAATTAACTATATCTCAGTTTGTAATTATAGCGACAGTTCTGAGCCTTCATCAGCATTTCTAATTTTAATAGAAACAAATCCACATTCAGAAGACAAAGTATTTGTAAATTGGTGGTTTCTTGTCCATTGAAGGTTATTACCTACTATAAACCCCATCCAATGATTCTCCCTCTGTTGAAGGAGAAAACATGAGAATTAGATCCAAATCATGGCCAGAGATTTGTGCTATACAGAAAAATGTAAGGAAAAATTCAAAGACAGTAAAGGCAATAAAAAGTGGAAAAAATCTAAGTAAAATATCTTAATTTTACAAAGATGTCTGTTGCACACTGTATTTGAAAATAGTATAAACAGTTTCATTTTATATTCTAGTTTCTCCAATTCTTATTCTGAGATGGAGTTGTATAAATCTCCTAAATATTGTACCTATTAAAATTATAGAAATACTTTCTTGTGAAAAAAAAGACTGTAAGTATCTTTTCTTATTTTTATGTCTCTCTAATAAGCATTACTTTAACAATTACGTTAGCATTACAGCATGATTTTTAGGGAAGCTAAATAAAACACAGACTTACAGTTTTGTCATGCAAAATTTAGGTAGTCAGCTAAATATATATTTAATCATATCAAAGCATCCAGTTAAGCTATAATTTCTAAGCCATTTTGCAGGTCATATTTAGGACAAAGACGTCTTCATTGAACACTGTAAATATTTTGTTTAGAGCATCAGGTAAGATTGGCTGTAATTATAGTTTTCTTTATCAAATTTAGAAGGCTATCAACCACAACACATATTCCTTCCACCAGTCACTTTAATCAAGTCTGAAAAGCATGGGGGCAAACATCACTGTAATCAGTTGTCTTCTAAGCCCTGGGTACAAATACACTTAAGCAATGCTGAAGTTACTTGGATGTGAAAAGAATATGCACTTTCTTATAGTAGCTGATGTAAATTCTCGAATGTTGGACATATTTTTTCACTAAAAAATAAATGATTGATGCAATTGATAAATTTTTGCTAATCCTACTATTCCTGCAACATATAAAGCTGATCCTAATTTTTCTGTTATTGCTTGAAAAAAATCTCCCAGAACAAGTATATTTCCTTAAATATAACTTATATCTGGAATATAACATATCATCTGAATCCCAGGGTTTTTTCCTAAATTCAGCAGACACATTATCAAGATGTGAGAACCAAACCAGCATGTGTTTCCTGACTCTCTTCTATCTTCCCTGTAATTTTGATTATATTCCGCTCATACTGAACATTGACTAGGATAAAACATAATATCATCACTGGAGCATTTATTCCAGTGTCTTAGCATTATAGTGTTTATTAATTTTTTTTAATTATTTTTCTGAGTCAGTTGTGGTGGGTCATGCCTGTAATTCAAGCACTTTGAGAGGCTAAAGCAGGAGGATTGCTGCTTTAAAAATGTTGACATAGCCGGGCTCGGTGGCTCAGCCTGTAATCCCGCGCCTTTGGGAGACTTAGGTGAGTGGATTGCCTGAGCCTGTGGGTTCGAGACCCGCCTGGGCAGCTTGGCGAGACCTCATCTCTACAATAAATCAAAAACTAGCTGGGTGTGGTAGCGTGCACCTGTAGTTCCAGCCACTTGGAAGGCTGAGGCGAAAGGATCGCCGGAGCCCAGCAGCTCGAGGCTGCGGTGGCCGGGAGCGGCCACTGCACTCCAGTCTGGGCAACCGAGTGAGACTCCAACTCAAAAAAAAAAAAAAAAAAATTGTTGACAGAATTTTTAAAACCAAGAGTTTGAGACCAGCCTGGGCAACATAGTGAGACTCTGGCTTCACAAACAATTTTTTTTTAATTGGAAAATATAGTTTATTTAGAAAGTAAATTATAGAGGGAGAAGAGAGAGGAGATTCACCTCCCCAAGGTGGGGGAGGGGGCCAAAGCTTAGGAATTTGGTGGCGGCCATAGCTCAAAGAGCACACCGCCACACCAGAGCTTAGTAAAGCAATGGCCCACAAATTTTTTAAGAATTATTTTTCTAATAAAGTGTGATACAGTAGAAAGGAATATGGACCAAGAAATAGGATACCTAGATTCAATTTCTGCCTTTGATGTTAATTTGTAGTGTGACCTTGGGCACCTAGGATGTTAATGTGCATCACTGTCTTATCTGTACCATGAGGAGAATTAGACTAACAGATCTCTGAGATATTTTCCTCTAAATTATGATATGCTGAAGTTTAATTTACATAAACATTTAAAAATATTTGTTTATTTAGTATACTCAACTTATGTAAATATTTTTCTTTTTTTGCTTGAAAGACTATAATCTTAGAAATGGTAGCACTTAGAGGGTAATTTTAGTGGGAATTTGAAGTAGCTCTTTATTGATGTTTAAAAAATAGTAGCTATCCATATCATCTCTCTGACATGAGTGTTTGGATTGAGTATTGTTATTTATTTTATACTTGAGAATTCAAATATAGAACTAGCAATTACAGTCCAAAGTTACACATGGTATAAGTTAAATAATGAGCATGTCTGCAAATTCATTACTAAAATAACATTTTTGTAGATTTTTTGTTTGTTTTGCAAACTCTACTAGCATGCTCTCTGAATTTACTGATGGTTAAGCTTTTAGAGAAGAAATGTGGCATTATAAGAATATTTAATAATAAATATTTATTATTAAGATTATTAGAAATAAATGGCTGTAGAAATAAAACCATTCCAAGTGAGCTCTCATTATAATTAGCCCACAGTGTTATTTTTCTTATTCAGAAACCATTAATCTATGTTTTCAAAGCTTACTTCTCTTCTTATTTTTACTGAGTCCTTTCTTCCCTTCACTCTCCCCTCCACCCCCAACCATTGATTTATGATGCAGATCACCCTGACCTTTTCCCACCAGCTGCTGTCCAGGCGCTGAGATATATCTAGGGAATATGGAATCCCCGGGGGGGGGGAGGGGGCATGGAATCTGTGCAATCTGTCTATCCTCCAAAAAGTTTCTCTCTTGGTTGGCTTTAGCTGCTGAGAATTTACTCCTTGTTTTTGGTAGGTGTTGATGTTTATGTCATATAATAAATGTGGCTAACATAATTTTACATCATTATCACCAGTGTCATATTTTTACAGATTTTACCCAAATCAGATCCTCAGTTCACATGAATTACTCTTTGACGCTCAAATAAAAATAGTTACTTAAAAGCTAAATCAGAACCATGCACCAGAAATCTTATCATTCATTGAGTTTGCCTCAGGATTTTTATTGCCACTTTTCTTAATTCTCAGCTGATTTATATTGATTTTACAATTCTGCAGAGAAATTGGAAGATATAGTGCGATGTCATCAACTGCTGAATGAATACAAATAAGGAAAGAAGGCATTGTAATTCAAGGAGCACCTGATTTATGTGCAAAAGACAAATGCTTCAGACTGACTACCCAACTGCTGTCTTTAGTTTTCTGAGGAAAATTTTTGGAATGAAGGATTATAGTCTACTGACTTTAGCTAACTGATGTGGATATCAGAACAGATGACCTTTAGGTAACCAAAGATTGTGGAAGGCTAAAAGAAGGTATTCTGAGTCATGCTTAGCTTGAAATTATAAATTAAGCAACGATGACTAACCTAGGATAAACTAAAACTCTCTGTGATATTGAAAAATGTAGACAAGAAAGAAAAGTTAGGTAATCAGAAAATCCAAATATATAGACAAAACGTTGTTCATGCCTGAACTGACACTGATTAGCTGTTTTTGTTTCTCTAATTCCCAGATGTACTTGCAATTTTTATACTTTAGATTGGTATCATATTTTATGTGTGACATTCATAGTTAGAAACATTGTGATGATTTAGTTTCTTGCTCTTGGAGAAGAAGCTGGTGAGAAAACAAATTTGGAGGTCTTTTCTTAAAAACCAGGTTAAATCCATCTATAAAGAAGAGAATTCAAAATATTGAAAAAGATATAGTGTTAACCACTAACTTCTAGACTTGCTTTCAAGTTACATGATCACTCTTTTTAGTAAATGTGTCACATTTAATCTTAAATTGGGTAGAATTTTTTGCCATAAAACTGCTGTATTCTACTAGTGAATGCAAATTATTTAATAACCTGTAACCAAATTCTTTAACTAAGTCATTATCCAACACTAAAGTGCTAAGAGATGGGTGGGTTTTCTCCAATTTAACCAGAGAAATTTTGCAGACAACAGGCAAGTTTCATCTAGCTTTGTAAATGCGTCACTGCGTTGGTACTAAAATTTCTTGCTTCTGTTGAATTATTCATGCTGCTGTCATGCAATTAACAATTCTGCCTTCATTTTGTTATATCTATTCATTTTTATGATACACAAATAACTTGAAAAGGCACTTATGTGATGAGTGATGTCGAATTAGTTTATCTTTAAGGTCCTTTGTGATACACGTTTTAAAATAAAACATTAATATTTTCTAAAAATAAGAAAGTAAGCCTTTGCATGATTACCCACATATTAAAGGAAACTAATTATTCACATTCACATCCAAATCTTTTCTTTAGAACATCTTTTAAAGTGATTGAATCCTGGTAAATGTTTAGCAGAGTATGTCGCCCTACAGAATAACAAAATTTTGTATTATTTTTTGCTTTCAGAGTTACAGCATTTGTTGGAGCCCCACCTTCATGTTATTTTGTGACTCCAAAATAGTATCTGTTTCACTATAACCACATGGATAGATTCTAATGCAAAGAAGTGGAATAGCTGGCATTTTGTTTTTTAATATGTATACATTGTATATATTTAAGGCATAGCATAATGTTTTGTATGCTTGATATACATATAAGAGGGGGGGCCTGGAATTATTTTTTGGAGGGTGGGCCCCTTGTAATACAGGCTTCCCATGCTAGGTAAGTGTTTCTAAAACCCATCAGCGTTTGTGTACCAGCTAATATTGTTTTGAGAGGCTGCATTCAGCTTCATTGAAATTTTTTTGGGGGTCGGTGGGGATTATTTCCATGCGTTTGCCCATTTCATTATGGGTGATTTACACTAACAACCTGCTCACACCGCACTGAGTGTTCAGCAGTTTTTGACCTAAAATCCCCACCCTCGCTGTTCACCTGATCTCACCCTAAGTGACTTTGTTTTGTTTCCCCACATGAAAAAAGTCCTCACAAGGAAACGTTTTGCTGCTGTGGAAGAGATGAAACAAAAAATGACAGAAGCCCTAAAAGTCATCACAACTGAGTTCAAAACCTGTTTTGAGCAGTGTAAAAAAGAACAATCTCAGCCGGGCTCGGTGGCTCAGCCTGTAATCCCGAGCTTTGGGAGGCCGAGGTGAGTGAATTGCCTGAGCCCGCGGGTTCGAGACCTGCCTGGGCAACTTGGCGAGACCTCATCTCTACAATAAATCAAAAAATTAGCCAGGCGTGGTAGGGCGCGCCTGTAGTTCCAGCTACTTGGAAGGCTGAGGCAGAAGGATTACTGGAGCCCAGCAGGTCGAGGCTGCGGTGGCCGGGAGCAACCACTGCACTCCAGTCTGTGCAACAGAGTGAAACTCCAACTCAAAAACAAACAAACAAACAAAAAAATCTCTATAGGTGTACTACATCAAAAGGAGAATACTTTGAAGGTGACTGAAGTTTAAATATGTAAGAATAAATACACACTTTTTTTAAAGAATCATTTTTTATTCTAGTTTATTTTAAAGATGTGGGGTACAATTCAGGGTTAGGTATAAAAATGTTCATTATGCGGGTACCCTTGTTGATAAGGTGGGCCCCTCCTTCCCCTGGCAGTTTCCCTCAACTGCCAATCCCACCCCTACCCATCCCCTGGCAGTTTCCTACTACTACCAATCCCTTTCTTATAGTATTACGATAATTGTTCAAGGTACGCTTATCAGTGAGAACATATGGTACTCTGTTCTTTGTTTCTGTGATAGATCGCTGAGTATGATAGACTAAATCCCGATGGTTGCTGCCAAAGTCCAAATGTTTGTCCTTCTTTATGGCTACATAATATTCCATTGAGTATATGTACTACAGTTTTTAAATTCAGTCCGGCTTCGATGGGCAGTATGGTTGGTTCCATGTTTTTGCTATTGTGAATAGAGCTGCAACAAACATGCATGTGCAGGTATCATTTTTGTGGCTGGCAAGGATGCGGAGAAAAAAAATACACACTTTTTATAAATATATTCTGGGTTTTTTTGGGTGAAGTGATTACTACAGTCAAGCAAAGTAATATAAAGATCATCTCATACAGTTACCTTTTTTTCATGGTAAATGTGCCTAAGATCCACTCTAATGACAAATTGCCAGTATACAATTCAATATTATTAATTATAGTACTTACATTGTACATTAGACTTCTAGATTATTCATCTTACATAAATAACTGCAGCTTTGTACAGTTTGATTTACATTTTCTCATTCTTCTCTTTGCCCCCCCTGTTCCTGGTAACCACCCTTCTACTCTCCACATGACTGTACCAATCTATATTCCCACCAAACAATGTACCAGTATTGTCTTTCTCCGTATTTTCTCCAGCCCTTGTTATTTCTCATCTTTTTTGATAAAAACCTGACAATTAGTGATGTTGAGCACATTTTAAATATACTTGACCATTTTTATGTCTTTGGAGAAATAACTATTCAGGTCCTTTGCCTATTTTTTTATTTGGGTTATTCTTTTTTTTTTTCCTATTGAGTTGTGTGAGTTCCTTACATATTTTGGACATTAACTCCTTTTAGAAATGTGGTTAATGAACATTTTATTTCAATCGGTGTGGTTGCACTTTTATTTTGTTGATTGTTTCTTTTGCAGTTCAGAAGTTTTTCAGTTTAATGTAGTTCCTCTTGTTTATTTTACTCTTATAGCCTGAGCTTTTGGTGTCCTATCCAATTTCAAAAAAACAAAACAAACCAAAAAAAGCCATTGCTAAGGTCAGTGTCAAGTTTTCCCCCTCTGTTTTCTTCTAGAAATTGTATGGCTTCAGGTTTTACACTTAGATTTTTAATCCATTTTGAGTTGATTTTTGTGAACCATAGAAGGGTCCAGTTTCATTCTTTTGCATGTGGAGCAGCCACCATCTTGACAATCTCTAGGAACTCTCTTAGTAAATGGAGGTGTGAGGGTGGGGTGGGAGGTAGCATGCAAATTCACAGGCAGATATCAAGAGAAAATTCTTTTATGTCCTTGTAGAGATTCCTGAACTGAAACCTTCCCTGTGAAACTGCCCGATCTCAAATTCTTTGTTTTAATTGGAAACAGTCAAGCCTTATGTATAGTTTTTTTTCCTTCCCCTGCCTCAACAAAAATGATTACAAGTGTAGCAGCTTAAAACAGCACAAATGTATTATCTTATAGTTCTGTAGGTCAGAATTGGGTTTTACTGAGCTAAAATCAAGGTGTTGGCAATGCTGATTTTTTCTTTTGGAGGCTCTAGTGGGGAATAATTTCCTTGCTTGTTCCAACTTCTAAAAGCTTTTAGTCCTTGGCTTATGTCCCTTTCTTCCATCTTCAAAGCCAGTAATAGTGGGCCTAGACTCATGCTACCATCTCTCTGATTCTGTGTAGCCAGGAAAGGTTCTCCATTTTTAAAGACTCAGGTAATTAGATTGGGTCCACCTGGATAATCCAGGATAATTTCTCCATGTCAAGATCTTACATTTATTCACATCTTGGAAGTCCCTTTTGTCATATAATGTTTTCACAGGCTCGGAAAATTAGGGCATGACCAATCTTTGGGAGGTAATTATTCTGCCTACCATACCTTGGTAGGCATTCATTTGCTAATCTTTTTTCTTTATTTCCTCTAGAAATTTAGTTTATTATCATAAATTTGACACTTATGGGGGTGAATTTTTATTACCAACACACAGTGAATTGAATATCTTTGGTTTTAATTTCAATTAACATTGTGAAGTCAGTAATCTACTGTTACTTATTTCCAATTATATGCCATGTCAATTAGTTATTAAACAGAAATTAGTAGGTTGTAACAACTATGTATAAACTATGCTTATTTTCTTAGTAGCTAAAAACATTGACATCAGCCGGGCTCGGTGGCTCAGCCTGTAATCCCGCGCCTTTGGGAGGCTGAGGTGAGTGGATTGCCTGAGCCTGCGGGTTCGAGACCCGCCTGGGCAGCGAGACCTCATCTCTACAATAAATCAAAAAATCAGCCGGGCGTGGTAGCGCACGCCTGTAATTCCAGCTACTTGGAAAGCTGAGGCGGAAGGATCACCGGAGCCCAGCAGGTCGAGGCTGCGGTGGCCGGGAGCGGCCACTGCACTCCAGTCTGGGTGACAGAGTGAAACTCCAACTCAAAAAAAAAAAAAAAAAAATTGACATCAATGCATGAGGCTTTTTAATCTAGACTTTCTTCTTCTGACTTATAGAAGGATCGATTTTTCTGTTAGAGCTAGCTGTTTTCCAAAGTTACTACGCACTTAACTGACTGGCTATATAAAAATATGAACTAAATTTCAAACATTTACAGTTTAAAATTTTTAAATTAAAAATGTAAAATATATTACAGGAATGGGAGTGTAAGACAGGGAATGAAAGATAAGAATTTGGGGTACATTTATTATTACCTTATGAGTGGTATTTGTTAAATAGCTTCTGAATCATGGCTCTTTGATTTCAAGTCACTGAACACTAATCACTTTAAAACTAGTGTTGCCAGATAAAATTCAACATACCAAGTTAAAGTTAAATGTCAAATAAACAATAAACAAGTTTTAGCATGAGTATGTACTATGTTATATTTGTTAAATACTTATACCAAAATTGTTATGTATCTTAAAATCAAGTTTAACAGTATTTTGAATTTGTATTTGATATACCTGGCTATCCTATTTGTTAACTAAAATTTTCATTAAAAATGTAGTTCATATATCTGACAAAGATCAAGTAAATTTGTCATAATTTTTTCTACTATATTTCTAACCAGTACACTTGAATTAAAGATGAAACGATGAAGCCATACACCAATTAGGAAAACGCAAGTGTCAACATTTCTTCCTCTTTTTTTCTGTTGGGAAATCTGTGGGAAATAAGTTTTTGTGCTTCTTACATCCTAGTTTTTCTATTTGAAACACAGTCCATCTAACTCACAAACATTTGCAAGAATGTAGAAGATAATGTAGACCAACCTTGAAGTATGATTTCAAATATGAATGAGATTAGTTCAGTGTGGTAGAACATGGATATTATTTCTGTCACTTTTTCACAACTTTATTTTTAAAAACACTATTTTTGAAGTTGCCACAGATCAAACTCCAGTATCACTACCAATTCTAAAGAAATTGTAATATTTCAGTTCTTGTCACCAATTGGAATTTTTGATGTTTCGGATGTTGCTTGAAATAAAGGGGCAGCTGACTTGTTGCTTAGACATCCTTGGATTGTCCAGAATGTTAATTGATTTTTTTTTTTTTTTTTTGCTGTGGTATTCTTTCTAGCAGATGACTGGAGTTCTTGGATCAAGTGTTTTTCTCCAATTTATCTTTGTCATCAGCCCCAAAGCCTTCTATGAGGGGAACCCCAAAAAACCCGAATTCTCGTTTTGGAGGGCAGGGTAGTACTGGCTTCTCTTTTTGGAGGGCAGGGTAGTACTGGCTTGTCCCCTCCCCCTGGAAGTCCAGAAGTGTTCTAGGAACCCACCAGCATCCGTGGACCAGCTAACATTGTTGTGAGAGGCTGCGTTCAGCTTCAGTGAATTTTTTTTGGAGAATTTTCCCAGGTGCTTGCTCATTTCATGATGGGTAATTTATGAGTGCACCTGCCCACAGTGCGTTGAATGTTCAGCAGTTTTTGACCAAAACGGCATGATCCCCATGCCCCACCCTCCCTAATCATGCGATCTCATCCCCAACAAATTTTGGGGGGATTTCCCCAATGAAAACATTCCTTAAAGAAAAACTTTTTGCCAATGTGGAAGAGGAGAAACAAAAAACTGCAGAAGCACTGAAAAGCATCAAAAGTGATGAGTTCAAAAACTGTTTTGAGCAGTGGAAAAACATGTTTTGATAGGTGTAATGCTTCAAAGGGAGAGTATTTTCAAGGTGACAAGTTTAAACATGTAAGAATATATACACAATTTTTTATAAATAAATTTCAGTTTTTTTGGAAACCTCTTGAATATCTACATTAGTTAAATTTAGACTCCTTCACTTTGAAATCTTTCACTCTCTAACATCTTCACATTCCTTGCATAATTTCTGCATATGGGTATGGCATTACCCTGGGTTTTACCAACATAAATTTCCAAGAGACTTTGAACAAAGTTATTTATTTTCCGTTTAGGACCACATTCTCATAGCTGCTGTCTTCTCTAGTCCCTCTTAATCCTTCTTTATCAAGCAACTAGTGTCGCTTAAGTCTTCCTTAACCACCTAGCACTCGCTCCCTGCCTGACTTCCATTCTGACCATTCTAACACTATAGATTACCTTCTACCTTGGACTTTCCATGGTCTGGGCATCAGTTTCATGATCTCACAGACCGTCTTCTTTAGCACCTGTTCCTTGACAAGAGAGCTCTGTTAAAGGACAGAGGACACTGCGGACAGATCTTCTGCAAAGCCCAGTGTGTCATTGAACAGATTATGGTATGTCTAGAGCTGGACCAAAGTATGAGAAGCATGCAAGATGCTATCAGGACTAAAATAATACAAAAAGTCTGTGGAGTCCTATCAAAGCATGAAGGAAGTTAACTGCACTCAAGGTGAGGATACAGAATTCCAACTACTCCAATTAGGTGATTAAAATTGGTTTGCAAACTGCATAGACTTGTTGACACAGTTTGTATAAAAAAGGTGTAATGCATTTTGTGATTCCAGCAGAATCCATCAAAGTGTATATCTCAAGTCCCATTCTCTGGTCTTAAATTTCTGAACAAGAAGTATCAAGGTTCTAGGTCTTTGACTTAATAACCTCATTCCACTTGAGATGTTAAATCTCCTTCACTAATTAGTAAATATCTTGATACTCAGGAAGATTTAAAATTGAGCATGAATAAATGAAGTAAATCAAGCCCATGGTATGTGAACTGTTATGTAAGAACATTTTACACAATTATTAGGGAAATGTGTGCATTTGGTATATAATCTGAGCGATTACATGTGACTTCTCCATGGAATATGTATTTGGTTCAGACATGTGACAAATGAAAAAATATAATTTGAATAATTATTAAAATAAATTTTGTAATATTTAAAAACAATTGTGATTCAGATTTTTATAGATATAACTTATTATTAAATCTACAAAATTATGTAGGAGTTGAGGAAGGCCTTTCTTGTTAGGGTTGTAAGGGTACTTGCGCAGACACTTGAAATGCTTACCAAAAAATCACGTCTATTAAATTTATAATTTACAATGTGGTAAAGTATAATTAAGTGTTAAAATAGAATCACTTAAATGATTTTCATCTGTTCAACATGAGTTATTTGAACTCGTGTTCAATGAAAAGAATAAAACATCTGAAAGTGATTCATATTTTACATAAAACTATCAAACGTGAAAAACTATTTAAACTATGGAGTGGAAGATTTGGATATTGACCTCAAAGACTTAAGAAAACCTTCCATTAAAAAACTGAATATTAACTTTAAACCTCAGTAACTGTAAATAGCTCTTTCTTAGTACAAACTAAAACACTCAACCCTTAAAACTGTTCATTTTCCCTTCTCTAATTTTTTTTCCACTGCCAGAATATGCTTTTCATTTCTCTGTTCTACCCCAGATACTTCTTTTTCTTCCTGACCCAGTTGAAGTTCTGCCTCAAATATAAAAGTATTCTCCTAAAATTCAACTCTCAATGATTATTTTCTACTTGAGATTTTAGTACTCTTTTTCTCTGCTTCATTCACTTTGGACTTTACTGTAATACATTTTTTTTTCCTTTGGGAACAATCCATCTCTTAACCCACCTGAAGAAAGTATCTTTGCATCTTGACACCATATTGTTTGGTATTAGGCAGACCAGTTGTCTGCATCAAATCCTTGACTGGGTGATTAAAGTATTTCAATAACTCGTCAAATATTTTTTTTTTTTTTTTTTTTAGTTGGAATCTCACTCTGTCACCCAGACTGGAGTGCAGTGGCTGCTCCCGGTCACCGCAGCCTCGACATGCTGGGCTCCGGTGAACCTTCCGCCTCAGCCTTCCAAGTGGCTGGAAATACAGGTGTCTGCTACCACGCCCAGCTGATTTTTTGATTTATTGTAGAGGTGAGGTCTTGCTGCCAAGGCGGGTTTCGAACCCGCGGGCTCAGGCAATCTACTCACCTCAGCCTCCCAAAGTGTGGGATTACCGGCTGAGCCACCAAGCCCGGCTACTCATCAAATTTTTAACAGCTTTATTGAGATATAAATTACATGCCATTAATTTTCACCATTGAAAGTTCACAGTTCAATATTTTTTAGTTTATAGAGTTGGTAGCTTTTGCCATAATCCGGTTTTGTAGAGTTGTGTAATCATTGCCATAATCCAATTTTAAGCATTTCTATCACCCCACAAAATACTCGTGAGCTTGTTTGCAGTCCCCATTTTTTTCTCTCAGCTTCAATCACGGATCTTCTCTTGTCTCTATACATTTACTTCTTCTGGATGCTTCATATAAATTGTAAAACTATGCATCATACAATATGTAGTCTTTTGTGTCTCACTTTTTCACTTAGCATACTATTTAAAAGTTTCATCTATGTTGTAGCATATATCTGTATTTTGTTCCTTTTTATGGCTGAATGGTATTCCATTGTATGAATATTCCACCATTTTATTTTATTTTTTATTTCTTTATTAAAGATATGTGTACAATTCAGGGTTAGGTATGCAAATATTCATTTTCAGGTACCCTTGTTGATGAGGTGTGTACCCCCTCCCCTCACAGTTTCCCACTACTGCCAATCCCTTTCTTATAGTATTATGAAAATTGTTCAAGGTCTGCTTATGAGTGAGAACATATGGCACTCTGTTCTTTGTTTTTGTGATAGATCACTGAGTAGGATCAACTCTAAATCCATCTAAGTTGCTGCAAAGTCCATATGTCTGTCCTTCTTTATGACCGCATAATATTCCATTGTGTATATGTACCACTTATTAAAAAAATCCAGTCCAGTTTCGATGAGCAGTATGGTTAGTTCCACATTTCTGCTATTGTAAATAGTGCTACAATAAACACGCGTGTGCAGGTATCTTTCTTAAAGAATGATTTGAGTTTCTCAAGGTATATTCCCAATAGAGATTGCTGGGTCATATGGAAGGTCAATTTCTAGTTCTGTCAGAAATCGTTACACTGTTTTCCAAAGAGGTTGCACTAGTTTGCATTCCCACCAGCAGTGTAGAAGCATTCCTTTTTCTCCACAACCTCATCAGCATCGGTTGTTATTCATTTTATTAATGATGGTCATTCTTAAATGCAGGAGACACCCTTATGGAAATTGGAACTGGCAACCAATTCTTGATCAAAATCTCAAGTGCTCATCCCATTAGAGATAAGATAGACGAGTGGAACTTCATCAAACTGACAAGCTTCTGCAAAGCAAAAGAAACCATCAAGAGAGCAAGGAAACAGCCCACAGAATGGGAAAAAATATTTGCCTACCTGTATATCTGACAAAGGGCTAACATCCAGGATCTGCAAGGAACTCAAATGTGTCAAAAGAAAAAAACAGCCCTATTAAAAAGTGGGCAAAAGACATGAATACACACTTCTTAAAAGAAGAAATACGGGCAGCCAACAGACACGTGAAAAAGTGCTCAGCCTCACTAATCATCAGAGAAATGCAAATGAAAACCACATTGAGATACCACCTAACCCCAGTAAGAATGACCACCATTTTATTTAACCATTCGCCAGTTCAAGAACATCTAGGTTGTTCCTAGTTTTTGGCTATCATAAATAATGATGCTATAACACATTAAACATTTGTGTAGAAATATTTGTGTAAGTATATATTTTCATTTTCTTGGGTGAATTATTAGGAATGAAAATGCTGGGTCATATGGCAAGCTTATGCTTAATTTTTTAAAAAACTGCCAAATTGTTTGCAAAGTGACAATGTCACTTATATATCCACAACAACAAATATTCAGGCCTACTTTTTTCTTTTTCTAGCCTCTACTGGTTTCAAAGACAAATAAGCCATAGTCTCTGCTTTTTAGGAGTCCATAGTTTCATACAAATGTAGTAAATTGTCACAGACTTGTTTTCTTTGGCCCTGTAGAACAAAGATAGAAATGTATTTAACTATAAATCACATAATATTTGACTATCAGTATTATCAACATTTCAATCTTAAAGACATTTAATTATCTTATATAATAAGAAGTCTAAAGATAATAAATTCTACTTGGGTACAGCAATTCAACAATACTGTCAGTGAACACCACTCTGTGTCTTTCACCTCTGCCATTCTCAGTGGATCAACTTTTTATTCTAAGGTTTGCCTAAGGCAGGTTGCAATACAGTTATTGTAGCTCTAGAAATTATGTCCTCAAACTACTGTAATAATTCTCCTTATTGTTTCTCTTTAATTACTGATTAAAATTCCTTCCAGAAGTCACCACAGAAAATTTCCTTTTATATTTGTTTGGCTGATGCTGTGTTACATGCTTATTCTTAACCCAATATCTACCAAAAAAGGATGGGTAACTATGATCACTTAGACCAATATGCCTTATACCCAACCTTCTTCACTTGAGACTAGGTGAGAAATATAAATTAAATTAAATTAAATCTCATAATTGTCATGATTCCTTTGACAATCTTTGGAATCCACATTGGAACTGTCATTTTATCTCTCTGACCCTCAGTTTCTTGCTCTGTAAAATAATGGGACTGGAATTGGACCAGGGTCAGGAAAATCTCTGAAAATTCATTCCACCTTAAAAGACTTGATACACCAGAATTTTTCAAAGTTTTCCTTTTCCATTCCAATAGGACTTTTAGGAAGCTAGCTCCATTCTTACTTAATTCCAGGAACTGCAGTCAAGGTGAAGATGTAGGGAATACATTTTTCTTTGTGTTTATTTTAACCAAACCCAATTTTTTTTCCATTTGACTTTGCTTGTAATCACAGGCTTGTATTATATTGTATATTAATAAACTTCTATTGAATAGCATTGAAAGAATTGGAATTAGGGTCTTCAGTGCTAAAACCCCTTAGTTAAAATATATCTCTTTGGTTGGCTTATCTGCTATTTTTAATACACCATGATGCTTAAATATTCTAGATGCTAAATAGGACAGGTGTCTGATGATTCTCAGAATAGTCATCTAAAAATAGAGCTTGAGACTGGAATACATTCTTAGCATAGCCATAGGCAATCACCACTATAATTAATTTAAATGGACACCAGGTAACTTTTGTGTGAATTCTAATGCAGCACAAGGAAACTTTCATAGTTTAAAAAAAAAGCTTTGAGATTAGAACCTAGAGTTTTATGATTTAGAGGAAATTTTGTGGCCAGCTGCAAAAAGGGTAAGGCACAAAATATTCTATGCCAAAGAATGTGCATTTGGTATTTTTCCTATGAACTCCTTAATATGAGTGGCATAACTAGATTTTCTTGGTCTCAACACAAATGAAGAGTGTTGGAACTGAGAAGTAGAAGGAATGGGGCATGGGAAAGAGAAGGATTTGTCTTCAGGGTTTGAGCAGAGCAGATAGCAATATGAGGCCAAGAGGATGGGCATTTATTTGGCACTTACATTGAGCCCACTAATATCTCAAGCACTTTACTTGTATTATCTCACACAATCACTACAGAAAACCTATAATGTAAGTACTCTTCATTTTACATTTGGAGAAACATGATTAAGAACATTTTCCGAGGTCACACAGTTAATTGACAGACCTAGGACTCGAACCCATGTAAATTAATTTCAGAGACATGCTTTGAACTACTATGCAACACTTCTGATCATGGGGTTGTTGATCTAAAAAAAAGTATTCTTGAGGTATATTATCTACTATCTTCATGTCAGAGAAGTGCAGTTGAGATGCTATTAAAGAGTATGGTAAAATCATAAAATAAATACATACAAACATATAAAATATGTATAAATACTTATGTTTGGGGTTAAAGGTATCAAAATAGCTATGCTCAGTGTAGGGTAAGGAACTCTTAGCACAGATTGTTTAATTGGGAATTGGGGAGTTAGTGAAAGGATAGGAAGTTATATAGAATAAGAGGGAAATAATATAGTATCTGGAACAAAAGAAAGTTAAGAGTTGAGTAGAAAAGGAAAGGATATAAGATAGTAGAAGGGGAAAGACCCTTACAATGAAAACTACAAAACATTGCTCAAAGAAATCCAAGAAGAAACAAACAAATGGAAAACTATTCCATGCTCATGGATAGGAAGAACCAACATTGTTAAGATGTCTGTCCTACCAAAGGCAATCTACAGATTCAATGCAATACCCATTAAAACACCAACATCATTCTTCTTAGACCTGGAAATGACAATACAGAAATTCATATGGAAACATAAACAACCACAAATAGCTAAAACAATCCTTAGCAAAAGAAACAAAGTGGGAGGTATCACACTTCCAGACTTTAAACTTTACTATAAGGCTACAATAATCAAAACAGCCTAGCCTGGGTACAGGAATAAACATACAGACCAATGTAACAGGATAGAGATTCTGGAAGCAAAATCTCAATTTTCAACAAACTCATCTTCGACAAAGCCTTCACCAACAAGCACTGGGGTGAGGGGAACCTATTCGGTAAATCGTGCTGGGAACACTGGCTGACCACATGCAGAAGATTGAAACAGGACCTCTATCTATCACCATACACAAAAATCAACTCTAAATGGATCAAAGACCTAAACTGTAAAACCTCAAACTATAAGTACCTTAGAAAATGCAGGAGACACCTTTATGGAAATTGGAACTGGCATCCAGTTCCTAATCAAAATTCCAAGTGCTCATGCCGTAAGAGATAAGATAGACAAGTGGGACCTCATCAAACTGAAAAGCTTCTGCAAAGCAAAATAAACCATCAAGGGAGCTGGGAGACAACAAGAATGAGAAATAATATTTGCCAACTGTATATCTGACAAAGGCCTAACATCCATAATCTACAAGGAACTCAAATGTGCTAAAAGAAAAAAAATTAAAAGCCCCATTAAAAAGCGGGCAAAAGACATGTACAGATGCTTCTCAAAAGAAGATATATAGGCAGCCAACAGACACATGACAAAGTGCTCAGCCTCACTAATCATCAGAGAAATAAAAATCAAAACTACATTGAGATACCACCTAACCCCAGTAAGTATGGCCATCATTAATAAAAACAACAGATGCTGGTGAGAATGCAGAGAAAAAGGAACACTTCTACACTACTGGTGGGAATGGAAACTAGTGCAACCTCTTTGGAAAACAGTGTAGCTATTTCTAAAAGAACTAGAAATTGACCTTCCATATGACCCAACAATCCCCCTACTGGGAATATACCCAGAGGAACTCAAATCATTCTACAAAAAAGATACCTGCACACACGTTTATTGCAACACTATTCACAATAGCAAAAACATGGAACCAACCATGCTGCCCATTGAAATTGGACTGGATTAAAAATATTGGTACATATACATAATGGAATATAACGCAGCCATAAAGAAAGACAAACACACGAACTTCGCAGCAACTTGGATGGATTTAGAGTCCATCATCCTCAGTGATCTATCACAGAAACAATGAACAGTACTACATGTTCTCACTCATAAGCGGACCCTGAACATTTATCATAATACCGTAAGAAAGGGATTGGCCGGCATGGTGGCTCAAGCCTGTAATCCCAGCACTTTGGGAGGCCTAGGCGAGAGGATTTCCTGAACCCTGGGGTTCAAGACCAGCCTGGGCAATTTGGCGAGACCTCCTCCCTACAATAAATCAAAAAATTAGCTGGGCGTGGTAGCGCGTGCCTGTAGTTCCAGCCACTTGGAAGGCTGAGATGGAAGGATCGCCTGAGCCCAGCAGGTTGAGGCCACAGTGAGCATGGCACTGCACTCCAGCCTAGGCAATAGAGTGAGATTCCAACTCAAGAAAGAAAGAGAGAGAGAGAGAAAGAGAGGGAGGGAGGGAGGGAAGGAGAGAGAGAGAAAGAGGAAGGAAGGAAGGAAGGAAGGAAGGAAGGAAGGAAGGAAGGAAGGAAGGAAGGAAGGAAGGAAGGAAGGAAGGAAGGAGGGAAGGAGGGAAGGGAGGGAGGGAGGGAGGGAGGGAGGTATTGGCAGTAGCGGGAACACAACATCAGTAAGGGTACCTGATCTCAAACCAGGCAAAGTGGGCACCAACCTATACAATGGCAAAAAAAAAAAAAAAAAAAAGATACTGGGAGTGATGAATGTATCCCCGGAGATGCAAGATGACAGGAGTTCCGAGGTTGTGGGAATAAAAGCAATGCATAAACTAGAAGCTAGAGATAAGAGCCAGGGAAATGAAGAAGTTGGGCCCTAAAAGGAAAGAATTGCAAACACTAGAAGGAGCAGGAGGCTTGTGGAAAAATTAGCACTTTTAAGTTTGAACTGCCATCTATAGCAAAAGTATCATGCTTGAGCACTGAATGAAACTGACTGAACTGTGTTAAGATGTACTATGACTTTAGATCCATATGCACTAAGTTGGCAGAGTTACAAAAAAAAGCATCAGTGGGTGGGAAGCCCAAAGATTTAGATCAAGTATTAAATATGATATTTACTGTCTAGCTGTGTGACCTCATCCATATGAGGTCAACTCATATGATGAGTTGTTCTTTTTTTTTTTTTTTTTTTTTGAGTTGGAGTCTCACTCGGTCGCCCAGACTGGAGTGCAGTGGCTGCTTCCGACCACTGCAGCCTTGCCTACTGGGCTCTAGCAATCCTTCCGCCTCAGCCTTCCAAGTAGCCGGAATTACAGGCATGCGCCGCCACGCCCGGATGATTTTTTTGATTTATTGTAGAGATGAGGTCTCGCTGCCCAGGCAGATCTCGAACCCGCGGACTCAGGCAATCCACTCACCTCAGCCTCCCAAAGGCACGGGATTACAGGCTGAGCCACTGAGCCCAGCTGATGAGTTGTTCTTTACATTAAATGGAATAAGGTATGTGAAAGAGCTGAATGCATAGTGATCCTGAATTGCTTTCTGCAATACCATTTTAAAAGATTTTATACAAAAGATTAATAAACTTAAGTAAAAGATTTAAAGGAGATAAAAAGATATATACCATGAAAAGTAATTCTTTTTCAGATCTGTAACACTCAGTCCTACTTTCTACAAGTATTCATCATAAACTGATCACCTGAATCCTACCAGAAACAATTATATATGAAGTCTCTTCCTTTATTTTTTAGTTAAATGGGAGTATTCTACACCTTGCTTCTTTCCACATAATAACGTATTCTGATGATTATTTTATAAAAACACGTGTAAACATTCCTAATTATTATAATGATTAAATATCAATGTATTTAATCTCTCTCTTCTTGATGAACACTTAGATTGTACACATTCCTTTGTTATCAACCACTTTGCAATGTAAAATTACATCGCAGTTTAACAAACTTAAATACTTACTGTGCATACACAGGTTTTTTTTTTTTTCTTTAGCATTGTTAAATAAACGAGGAATGTTTCCTTGCCATCCAGGAACTCATAATCTAGTAAATGTTGTTGGCTGTTAGCTCATTGCCCATACACAAGGGCACAACACAACCTCTTGCAAAAACATTTTTCTTACCCAGAAATGCCCTTTCCTATTTCCAAATTACCACATTGTTTAAAAATTTACAGTCTGTCTTTCCATTTGCATAAGATGTACAGAGTTCCTCTTTTGGGGATTTTTTTATATTTCTTTATATTTTATATTCTTTCTATTTCTTGATCTCTGTTGCCAAAGGGTTTATACACCAGTGAGAGAATTGTGGATAACCTGTGAGCTCTATCATATTTGGAATTTTGGATCAGCAGTATTAGAAAAAAACTGGAGGTGCAAATGTTGTTATGTACAGTTTAGAATGTGAATTGCAGATGTAGCTATGATTAAAAACCCTATGGATATGGACCAAATGCAGATAAATATAATAAGGTATGTCAATTTATAAGCAAATAATGATAATCTCAAATTTGCACAATGATTTACTCCTTAATATATATAATTAACACATGTAATCCAATCCTCTCAGATTATTGGATAAATAAGCAGATACTTGCAAATGCTTTGGAAATAAAACTTCATTTATCATTATAATTCTGAAGAAATAAAGTTAAAATAAACCTTAAGGTTTTAGAATCATGGAATTTTAGTGATAGAAGGAAACTGACATGTTGGTCAAGTGGTTTTTAAGGACTCTATGGGTCTTGGATCTCTTTGAGAATCTGATAAAAGCTATATTTCCTCCTCCTTGCAAAATACCATTATGATATAATTTTTGACAGCCCATAGATGCCGTTATGCAAACCCAATACCGTCTGGAGCAGTGTTTTGTTTTATTTTTAAACAGTTTTATTAAGATATAATTTACAACCATAAAACTCATTTTAGGTGCACAATTTAATGAATTTTAGTATATTTACAGAATTGTACAACCACCACCACAATCTAACTTTAGAACATTTCCATCACCCTAAAAATAAATTTTAAGTCAAGCTACCATCACACCTCATTCCTACCCTTAGCCCTACATAACCACTAATCTATTTTCTGTGTTTCTATATTTGCAGGCCAGAATTTTAAAGGCATTTTTACTTCTATCCACAATAAGAAATATGTCTAATGCTCAACTCACAGATGCACACACAGAGAGAAAACAAAAGTTTATAGACTAACATTCTTGTTCTGTGCAATGTACTCTTTTGTATTCCAATCCATTACAAAAATTGATTTTACAATGAACCAAGGGGTTACAACCCCAGTTTGAAAAACTTTGTCCTAGAGGGTCAACCCTAGGTAAAAACCCAATCAAATCAAATCTTGAAGCAGATGACTCCCTTATTTAACAACTGAAGAAATAAGCCCAGTAATGTGGCTTGTCCAAGCCAAAAGCCACCGGTCATCACAGAGTCAGGATTAGAATTAAGTTCTATTTTATCCTAGGGCACTACATGACTTGTTCTACTTCTGATTTCTCTGACCTAAGAACACGCATAAAAGGGGTTTATGAAAAGTCATAAGTTGAAAAATGACCAGGAGAAAAACAGTTTACTGTGTTATAGTTTGGGGCAGGAAAGGAAAAACTTGATTGCTCCTGGAGAAATGGGGTGCAAGGGTAACATTGAGGGTTTCTCTGGACTACAGGAGGAAGGCACTCCTGGTGCAAGGTGACCAAAAGCATACCCTGGAGGTTACAGCCTGAGGCTAATTGCCCTCTATCGTGTTAAGGTTATTAGACTTGAAGCCAAGCAGCCTTTTCCACTGAGATGTCTCCTGTGGCTCTGTTGCCCAGGAGGTTCTGGCGTGAGCAAGGATGTTTATAATCTTCTGCAGTGACACTGCAGTCCCAGCTGAAGCTCTTTCGTTTGCTTTCTGCAGTGCCTGCAGACTGTTATCCCATCTGCATTCAGAACATATGCCTACAAGTGTATAATCATTCTTATTTGCCTTTGCTGCCAGTTGAAATGTTAGCTCTCCATATACTGCTGAATATTCAGTGTGATGCTTGTGGAACCTATTGCTTCCATTCATATATTGGGTAACAACTGGAGGGTGATGGTAAGTACCAGTGTTAATTAGGAATTCAGATGTTGAACAGATAATCACACAAATAATTGAGAATAACAGTGAAGAGCCTATGAAGGAAAGGCATAGGGCCCCTGAGATCACATAACAGGGATAATTATCCAGACCTGATAAATGGTGAAATCCAAGCTTTTGATCATAATCAAGATGGAAGAGAGGAGTGTTTTACATTCATGAAGGGCTTAAAGACACTCATTTCTGAGCTCTAAATGTGGCTGGGTTTTCCAAAAGTAGGTGAATGAAGTACAGTGAGAGATTTCCAGAACTGCTTCTTTGGAGGGAAAATGTATACTTATCTGTTTATAAAGCAAGGCCATTGTGGAAAGAAGTCACAAAGGGCAAAGATTCCATTTCAATTCCAATCCTAGACAGAAGAGGAAAGGGGCTAAGGGGAAGTCAGAGAAAGTGCTGTTTATCTTCTTGCCAGAGGGAAGAGCCAGACACAGGGGAACTAAATGCAATCTAGCTTGAACAAGTGTGAAGAGACTTGGAGACTGAAAAAAAGGAAAAGGAAAAAAAAAAAAAGAACAGAAAAGAAAGAAAGAAAAGAAAAGAAAAAGGAGCATGAAAAATTCTGGTAGAAAATTGAGGAAATGGCTGGGCTTGGTGGCTCAGCCTGTAATCCCGCACTTTGGGAGGCCAAGGTGAGTGGATTGCCTGAGCCCGCGGGTTCGAGACCCACCTGGGCAACTTGGCAAGACCTCATCTCTACAATAAATCAAAAAATTAGCCAGGCGTGGTAGCGCGCACCTGTAGTCCCAGCTACTTAGAAGGCTAAGGATCGCCGGAGCCCAGCAGGTCGAGGCTGCGGTGGCAGGGAGTGGCCACTGCACTCCAGTCTGGGCGACAGAGTGAGACTCCAACTCAAAACAAAAACAAAAACAAAAAAACGAAAAGAAAAAGAAATTTGAGGAAACAAGAAAACCAAGAAATACAGGATTCTAGCAAAGTGAAAGAGAGCTGACACTTGAGTCAGGAGAATAAAAAGGAGAGGAAAGTGACAAGAAGAAGAAAACATGAACATCTACTCCAAAGAGAAGTAAACACAATACACATGGGCCTCTTCAAACTGAGACGCATGTGACAGTCTGGACTTTCTGGAGAAGTAGCATGCACACTCCTGAAAATAATGACAGATCCTCCAAGAGGAATCAATATCTGGCTCTGAGAAGAAAGTGGAAGAATGTGACATGGGAGAGAGAAAAGGAAACAAATATGGGCAAACAGTAGAATGCTGGAAAGTCATGATTCATTACGGAGGACTTTAACTTTTTGGGTAAAAATTGACCTTTTGAGTAAAAAATGGAGGTTGTAGATTTCTGTATGTGCCTATATGCAGATTTGATGTGGCCTATTGTTTGTCTTTTTCTGGCACAACAGTTGGGATAAAAAGCCTAAAAAGACTTATTGAACCCATTTGTTGGGAAAGGAATGCATTTTGAAGCATGTTTGGGCAATATGGCTCTAAGGGAAAAACCTGACAGTGTTCAGGCACAGGAAAATTGTTATTCACTTTTTCCATTGACTTTTGTGACTTTGAATGAGCAATAAGGATTTAAAAGTTACCAAGATGGTATCTGACAATATGAAGTCTCTAAATCATGGTTGCAATTATTGCAATCATTGCATGGTTGCAATGATGGGTTTTAGGCGAGGGGCACATCCTATTATGTATTTGCCTGGTCTAGAGTTCTATGAACTGAATGTGGAGGGTATGAAGAGAGGATGAAGAGAAATACCCAGACTAACATTCTGGGGAGGAGCTGGTTGACATAAAAAGAAGACTATGGGAGCTTTTCAAGTTTGACAAGTGAAAACTGGCAGGGATAATGAACATTTGTTTGCCTAACCCTGACTTGTACCCCATATATTTAAAATTAAAAATTACAAAAAAAAGAAAAAGAAAACTGGCAGGCAAAAGTAACATTTGAAGCCTTAGAACACTCATTCCTTGTGTGGGTATGGGCATAGATAATGAACAATGTGAACAAAATGAGCCTAAGACCATAATCAACAAGCGTGAATTCAAATGCATCACTTTGTCTACTGGGCCAGAACCCTTGATTGGAAAAATACAGTGGCAGGGCAGAGAGAGAGAGGAGGTAATGTGTGACAAGATGCTGCATAATTGGGAGGGAATCCTTTCACCTGCTGGTGCAAGCACACTGCCGAACAGGAGAGAGGATGAAGAAAAAGGAGAACGTTCCATTGTTCTACACATAGAGTGGAGGCCTTCTGGTGAGATAGATAAAATTAATAATGCATTCCTTATGCAGCTCCTAAAATGGTCACAGAAAAAATATATGATAGTGAGAGAGTTTTAGCTAGTCAGTCATCTTCCTGAATGACATTAAGCAAGTTCTCATCTGGCCTTATTAACAATTATAGTCACCAAAAAATCAGTTCTATAAGCCAATAATAACAATTTGTCATTCAATGTGGATAATTTGATCCTTTAACCTATTTGAATAGAATTTCCACTTCTGGAGAACCATAAATCTAACAATAAGTTGCAGCTCTTCCAGAATCTCAATAAAACTTATGTCTGATCAATCAGTTGGCTGAAACAATAAAATAATGTAAAATATTGTTTTCCTAATTTAGTACATTTGTTTCTATTTGTCATTCATATAGCCTTAGGATCTTTACTCCCCTTTTCCCCTTGTAGTAGAAAAGGGATTATGATTTTTCATTCAACATTACATCAAATGCAGAGAAGAGAGTAAGGACCCTGAAGGAAGAAAAAATAGTGTATAAGACATGGTTTTTCTAAATAGTATATTAATAAGAAGACAATGTGAAGGTGCCAGTTTGGCCATAGTTGACTTTAGTGGTATCTTAAGAAGGGAAATAATGAGATAATCTTACATGGTTGATTGGCAGTGAGATGGTGGAAGGCTTTACTGCCCAGTTAAGTTGTTAGGTATATTATATATTATATTCAAGGTATAGGAAGTCTCAAAATGTTTGAGTAGAAAGTGTCAAAATGCAAGTGATTTTTAGACTACTAATTTTGTTGCCATAACAAGGCTAAATCTGTGGGTCAAAGGGTGCTACAGGATACTGAAAACAGGAAAACCAAATAAGAGCTGATAGACCAAACACGAGCTGAGAGGGACCTGAACTAGATTAGTGATCATGGCAATGGAAAAGAGAGATTATGAAAAGGAAGAACTGTCATGACTTGGTGAAGGAAAAAGAGAAAAGTGAGATTATGCTGAAATTTCAAGCCCTAGTGATTAGAATAATGAAAGAGAAGATAAAAAAATAAAATTATTGACATATGACTTCTTGGTGATGGCAGAAAATTCAAGTGTGGAAGTTCAGAATATAATTTGAGATACGAGAGGACAGAATGGGTCAGAATTTAGAGGTGGAAATACAGATTTTCAATTTCTTTTAATAGAGCTAATTCCTGAAACTACAATAATATAAGCTTTAACTAAAACATTCATACCATTAGAACTATTTCTGTCACTTTTTTTCAGCAAGTATAGTTTAAGGTAGGTTTTTTTCATATGTCAGACTTCAGTTGCAGACAACAGAATCTAACCTGTTTAAGCAGAAAGATATTTGGCTATTAAGTGGTTTGTGAAATCATTGTAGTGAATGGAGCTTCTAGGAATGACTCATCAAACCTTATTAGAGAACTGGGCATTGGGGTGGGATGCTGCAGCATCCTCCACCAGGTCCAGAAAATTTCTGGATTAGGAGGCCCGGGTTACTGCTGCAGACCGTGTACACTGCTGCCTCTGATACAGACCTTGTCAGGAATATGTACATCCAGTCCTGCTTTTTTCTCCAAGTGAGTCATTCTGAATTTAAATTGAAACCTGAATTTAAAGGAACCAGTAGATTTTTTTTTAAGCCTTCTAGCTTCTGCATGCTAAAAAGAAGTTGGCATAAATGTTGAGTAAACCAATCCATACCATCCAACACAGTTTTTCAACCCCATTTCACAGTAAATGTCTAAAATCAAGTCGAACTTTGAGTTTACATGATTCTCTTAATCAGACCGGTGAGACTGCACCACTGGTCTTTTTATGGGTACAATATCATTTTCTTTGTTGTGTTTTTAGCATATTCTCCATGGGGCTGCTAGTTCAGGAATGACAGCAAAAGCCAAGATTCTGATGTTGTGATTAGTTTCAGTAAGAAAGCATGACTGATTTACAATGCCTTCCTAGGTCTAGTGGGGGAGGGAAGGACAAGGTTCATGGCATCTTCTATTTACTAGGTCATTTCTTCATTAGTTATATACTTACCGCTTTGTCACTATAGAATACTTTCCTTATGTGTTAGAAGAAGCAGCCACTCCAACATTTTAGTGAACAGTTTTCCACCAACACTTTTTTCTAGAATAAAACTAGTAAAATGCATAGTAAGTCCTAAGTACCCTGAGTGTATTATGTTCTTAGCTATTTTATTTTTTAACTCAAGCTTTATCAATATCTCTGCTTCCTCTATGACTCGTCTGCTGATAAAATCAGCAGTCATTTCCCTATACTAATGCCTTGGGAGGATCAAGCACCTCAGTGTAATGCTTTTTGGCAATGCCATCAGGGCCAGGCAGTGTGGGGTAAAGCTGGAACTGTCCTTCATCCAAGGAACTTCCAGCTTCCAAGAATGGGAGCATCAGTGGCCTAAATTTCATCAAGGGGGTAAAATTTTCTACTGCTATCAGAAGGGATTTCTCACTTTCCAGAGACCTGCTGGATTCAATTCTAACTTTTCTGAATGTCTCTCTCTGACCTCCATATTCAGCCCTCAAGGTCACCTTCTTTTTGACCTTCTTTCATCACTTCCTTGATGACCTCCCTCTAGCCCCACTCCAGAGAGAATTAGCGACTTGTTTCTTTGTACTCTTTTACATGGTGCACCATCTGCTATAGCAAATATCATATTACATTTTAGTTATTCATGTATGTGGAGGCAAATGTGAATACATCTTCTATGCTAATCCACCATGTTGACTTCTAATTAAGCCCATTCCCATGAATGTCTCCTGATTTCTGCTTGTTTACTGTCCCTAGTGTAAGAACACGTACTTCTGCTTTTAGATCAAAGCAACTTTCATGCTATTACACAAATTATAGGCCATGACACATAGAGCATTCCTACCTGTTTTGGAAGGTTGCCTTTAACTGTCTTGCACAGAGCACATATATTCTTCCCTTGGTCTGGGGAATAACAGGGCAGAGATCTATCTGCCTTATGGCCATCGAAGACTATGCTTCTGTCTGTAAATTCCCTCAATAAGTCACCACAAACCGACAATCTGGATTTATCTGCCTCCTACTTTGGTTTCTCAGCTCCTTTGGCATTTAAAATTGCTTCATATATATACAGACTTTTCATGGAACAATGTATAAGTCATTTTCAAATTGAACTACTCAAAGGCCTTTTAAAAACCATGATTTATTGAGTATTTTACATATATTATCTCATTCAGTTTTTTTACAATAAATCTAAGAGGAAACAGAGGCTCTGGAAAGTTAAATATGCCCCATTGCAATGTAAACTCAGAAGAAATAGGACTTGAAACTAAGTTATGTTTTATATGTATGTCTAGCACAGTGCTTGACATCAGGTGTGTGGAGGGCCAATACATGCTCATCAAATGAGTAAGTAGTTAAATGTATAAACTCTACATTACGAACTACAGGAAGGCCTTTTGGACATCAGATGAAAACAAGTCTTTTCAGTTACTGTTGCAGTACTGAAATGATGCAGACTTTAATTCAATCCAGACCTTAAATACCTAGGAGAAGACTATTTCACAAAACCAAATTACTTGGGAACAATGCAGTAACCACCTCAGTTAGGCCCATCCACTGAGAGCCTGACCTTCTCAATAATGTGGTTCACGTCATAATGATTATTTAAAGATTCAATTAAAAAGGTTAATACTGCAGTGTCAGAAACATGCAAGCACAAAACAAGAAAAGAAGCCTCCCTTCCATTGTGTGAACTGGGCTTTGTCATTCACTGTGTTCACATGGGAGATTTTGTTTCAGTAAAATGTTAAGATCTATCTAAGGAACTTTGACAGAGCAATTTATTCTTCTGGGTTTGTGTAGTCTTTATAGATTATCAGGTTTTGGTACCACTAGCTCCCATGTTACCTACAATTTGAGTGAATAAAGATCTTTTCCAATTAGGTTAGTTTAGATCTTTTTTTTTTTTTGTCTGCTGGCATTATTCATAAACGGTAGCCAGGTGTCTGAATTTTTTTTTTTTGGCTGTCTTTTTCTGCTCTGTAGTGGATTTTTCCAACAATATGTTCTCTTCCACATTTGCTATCCATAGGGGTGGAGGTTGGGAGTGGCTATGTGCTTCCAGGGTGCTGTGCTGGGAATGCTGTACTCTCTATTCCCCTGGGTTCATGAGCTCACTCTGTTTCCATGTGTTACCACACATGTGTTGGATCCTAGTGGAAAAGGAGCTGGGTTTGAGTGGAAATAGCAGGGAGTGGACAGCTGCATTTCAAAACTTTTCATTTCCTTTTCATAGACATTCAGCATATGGCTCACAATAAGGTTAATGAGTGTATAGCTCTGCAACGTTTTCTCCTTCCTTTCCTTTTTTTTTTTTCATTCTTTTGCCATCACTAGTCTTTACCTTGAAAGCCAAGTAGTGTTCCCAATGCCTGTCTCTTGGAAATATTAGTTATCTTATTAAAAATGTTATTAAAATCTAAGCTCACAGGAATTCTACTCACATAACTTCAGATTGTTTTAATGTGAACATCTACTGTAAGATTTTTTTTTCTTCATCTTTTTTTGGGAGTGGGTAGAAGTTTGGGAAGAGGCTATGTGATCTGTGACTGTCCTGTGATTGTAGGTATAAAGAGATTTGTTTTCTGGTCCTAGACGTGCCTTCAACTAAAGACTCTGGGATTTTATCTATCTGGTTTTAGTTTATTTATCTATTTTTTTGTTTTTTGTTTTTCTAGAATTTGAGTGAAGTAGAATTTGGAGGAGGTAAAATTGTGAAGCAACTATTTTTATATGAGAAGGATTTTCTGCCATTAATACATTCTCCATTGATTTGAGGTTCTATATTTTCCCTGTGAATTAAATTCTTCAAAATTATCTTTAGTTCACAATATATTTAGAACCATTGGGATATAATTAGATCCACATAAATGACTCAGAGTGACCATTAAATTGTTTCTGGAACTATAGTAGTTTATTGAAAACAGAGCTTTAGTGCCTTTCTAAGAAGAAACAAAATATTTTAAGAAGAAACTTACTGGAATGGATTAGTCTGGGAATTTGTGCTCTGGAGTCTTCCTTCTCCTTTCCTCTTCTTCACCTTTATTTTTGTACTTGATTTATTACTTATCATCAACAAATCGGTTCATCTTTCTGGGCCACAGGTTACCTAGCTAAAGAACAATGGTGCTATTTCAAATTATCTGGAATTTAAGGGTTACTGAGTTAAACTCTGTAACATGTTTTGAGACAATCTGATAAAAACTGATGAGGACAATGTCTAATTTTAGTCTCATTTTCCTCTTCATGCTACGAAAAACATTCAATATGAGAAATGCTGTTTCTGTTTTCCAAGCAGAATTTTTGAAAATGTTGACTGTAATAGCAACATTAAAAAATTCCATCATTTATTGAGCATAAATATTAACATTATTTATTAAACTTCAAATCATTAGCATTGCATTTTTGTTCTTAGCATTATCCAATTTCTTTTCTTATCATGGTGATTAAAGGTATCTTATATCCATTAACAAGAGGGTGACTTCACTTTGTGCCAGATAGAAACTCTAATTCTCCCTAGAGAGTTTGGATTGTTTCATTTCATGTGAAATGGTTCAGAAAGACAATTTTCTTCATTTTATAAAGGCTGCTTTTATCCAAGGACCTTTATTTTCTGGCCTAACTGAACCATAGGTATCCTTTAAAGTTGGACAGTACCCTTGATTGATTAATATAATCTGCACAGAAATATAATTAGTAACAATCTGAAGACTCTATTCTTTACCTTTGGCAGTAAAATTTTTGAATGCACATATCTTTGCAGGTTAAATACATGTCTTCTGCCATGAATAATTTAAAACATCAAAAACTTATTTTGCTTTGAAATGGCCAGCATGTGAACTAATCACATGATTGATATTTAGATACTGTACTCTTTTATTTTTTCTGCTAGATCAGTAAATTGGGTGTTTTACCTGCCAATGCATGTCAATGCAAGGGTGAATCCTAGTTTTAGGGGACCTGAAGACAACATAATTGAAGTGGAGTGAAGAGGACTGTATAAGAGAAAAACACACATACAAAGTAGGTGTGATAATGATGCATTTACTTAGAAAGAGAAACCATGCACACAAAATTAAAAGAGCTGACAAATGCCACAAACTAAATTCTTGAAATCAAACTGCCCTTTCCCCAATAATTTTGGGTGTATACTTTCTGATTGCCTCTTCATATGTTAACAATTTTTAAATTTTATTTTCTATAGAGATGGTAAGATAAATTAATGTTTTCACTAGCATGGTTAATTGAAAATTGCTTTTATTGTTAATTATTCATAATCGTTTCTTTTATTTCCATAACCTATTATTGGTAACATAAAATCACAGATTATTGTTAAATTTAGGAAAACTCTAAAAGTTTCATTCACGTATGAGCTTGCAAATATACTCTCTGTAGTATTCCTCCAAACACAGAAATTGTAATAATTTTATGTCATATAAGTCCCATTAAAAGAAAAAATTATGGTGAATTTATAATTGTTTATGCTACATTGTTGGGTATATTATTGTCCGTATAGGAGTGGAAAGAGACAGTGGTCTTAACTAATTGTTGTTTAAAAGATCTTATTTTTTGCATATGTTACAGAAATATCCTCTCAACATATTGCTAGGGCTCTCCCAGGGTCTTGGACAATGTCTGTAGATGCTGAATCTTAAGCTCAATTACCCTTATGGAAAACCTAATTCTGATCAAGTGCGTGTTCTTTCTGACTTTGGAAATACTGTTCTTTATATCCTTGGTCCAGATGTGGATACCTCTTTGAAGCACCAGAGCATGGTGCTGGTGGCATCCAAAAGTAGACCTCTCTGTTTTCCCTTCCCAATGTTTCTTTTTGTTTCTGGTATCCTCAGAGCCTAGCATTGGACTTGGTACACAGCATGTGAAGAAATAAGAAGATGGGCTCTTTCTAGGGATTAAATCTCACTTTTGCCGTTTGACTTTTGGAAAATTAGTCTATGTATATGAGCCTCAATTGTAACTTAGATTTAATACATACCTTTAAAGGTTTCTGTGAGAAGCAGAGATAATACATGTAAATTAATTTTGTGAGCTTTGGTTTACTCATTTATTAAGTTAAATTAATAATCCATATCTTTTTTCTTTTTTTTTTTTTGAGTTGGAGTCTCACTCTGTTGCCCAGACTGGAGTGCAGTGGCTGCTCCCGGCCACCGCAGCCTCGACCTGCTGGGCTCCGGCGATCCTTCCGCCTCAGCCTTCCAAGTAGCCGGAATTACAGGCATGTGCTACCATGACCGGCTGATTTTTTGATTTATTGTAGAGATGAGGTCTTGCTGCCCAGGCAGGTCTTGAACCCGCGGCTCAGGCAATCCACTCACCTCAGCTTCCCAAAGGCACGGGATTACAGGCTGAGTCACTGAGCCCGGCAATAACCCATATCTTGAAGAATTGTTTTGAGGATAGAGATAATACATATAAATTAATTAGCACAGTTCTTGGAATGTAGATAGCAATGATCAATAAATTATCACTACTTGTGGGAAAGGCTCTTAGGGTTCATCAAATGTTCTTATGCTCTTCTGTACTTCCCAGACTATATTTCAGTTAGTTAAGAGTCATGAAACTAGTTCCAGTCAATGAAATGTGAGGAGAATGGGGCATTTCTGGGCCAGGACAGTTAAAAACCAGTTTCCTGCATCTCCTTGTACCTCTTCAAAGTAACCTTGATAACAATTGTTAGCTACAATATGCAAAGAGCTTGGATCCCTGAGTCCTTGTCAAAGGAGAACTTCCAGAAGAGTTTTTGGACTGTACTAGACTTTGTATGAACATGAATAAAATTTGATTGTGTTATGCCACTATGATTTGTGTTTCTTTGGTTACTGCAGTTAACTTAGCATTACTATCATTGTTGTTCTTAATAAATTGACTGTAACTACTTAAAAACTTGATACTTTTTAGTGATACATGGGTCCAGAGTATTGGCTTCTACCCTCAGTAATGGGGACAGAAAAATATTCTTGCTGCAAATCAAATCTCTAGTTCTTTCACAAATATAGATTCCAGGAAGGTCAAATCAAAACAAAATAGGAAGGAGAACAAAATGTATTAAATTTTCCATTTAGCTCACCAGCTAATCCTCTTTATTCAGGCTACCTTATTTCATTGAAACACTGACTCTAAGCGTCAATGCATGTTTTCATGACTTATTAAAAAACGATGTCCCTTTCTATCAAAGATTTGGACATTATGTTTCCTTCCTTCCAAATTTCATTGGTTCAACAATTCTCCAAGCCTTAACAAAAACTCTAAGTAGAGTGTTGTGCACTATCTTCCCCAGTATAAATAAATCCCCAATTCACTGATTCTTAGGTAAGTGACTGGCAGTTTACATTCATCGCAATAGCAAGCACTGGTATGGAATGGTATTATGTGTTCTTGCCTTATTTAATTTCATTTTAGTTGTGGGATACTTACTTATGAAGTGAGGATTTACTTCATAAGTAAGTTGCATGCAGGTGAAACTTGGGCTTCTAATTGGCCCTCTCTCCTCTGATGGTGGACTAGGTACCCAGTGTGTTGCCATGCCCCTCTCCCTGCTATCCCCCTCCCTCCCCTAGCAGTGTCCAGCATCTGCTGATACCACCCTTGTGCTTGTGTGACCGGTGATCAAGGCCCACTTATGAGCAAGAACATGTGGTATTCACTTGTTTTCTTGATTGTTTTCTTGATTGTTCTCTTAATGTATAATGGTCTCCAGCTGCATCCATGTTGCTGTGAAGGCCATGCTTTTGTTCTTTATGGCTGCATAATATTCCATTGTGTATATGAACCACATTTTCTTTATCCACTTCAATTTTGTTGGGCATCTGGGTTGGTTCCATTGGTCTTTTATTTTGAGGGAACCATTACTTTAACTATTTGGTAAGCCTCTATTTAACCACATGTTAAATGGTGTAATTCTAAATACAGTTCCATCTGCCCAACTCTCTCTGAGAAGACTGTTGGAAATTCTAACGTGATGGGCTATTTCCTGAACCCTGTACAGTTGTTACCTATGCTTCTAGAAGTGACATAATTCAAGGGACCAGTGTAAATTATAGCAAGAAAAGTAATATCGATATCAGGTTGGAAATAGGTGTGAGCCTCCAAAGTGGTAAGACCACAGGTCAGGATTTTGGAAAATTAGGTGGGACACGAGATGAGCTGAGAAGTAGGCCCTGAACAAGAAAAGAGTGTGCTGGATCTTGTTCTTTCTGAATGCTAGTGTTGTACCTGGAAAGAGAATAGCAGGTAGCAAAGGTGAGGGACAGATCATGGGCTTAAGGATGTGGAATTTAGTTAGACTTTCAATCTAGTTAGATAAAGGTGAAAAGACTTTCTACACAAGGAAAAATGTTAATAGTCATTAAACTGGATGATGTTATAAAAGAAATATATGCACATGAATTACAAAAAAAAAAAGGCCAGTAACATTTGATAGCATATTAAGGTTAAGGAGATTTCATAACTTTAGTCTAAGTATGGACAGAGGGTTTTACTACTAGCTTATATATGGTCCTTGTTCCCAGACATTTCATTACTGAAAGAAGAACAAAGATCAAAAGGAAAGAAAAGAACACACATCTAACAGGACTCCTTCAATCTAACTGAACCATTTTGTTGCAGAAATACTTGGATAGTGATATAAGGTAGGCCTAACTTGAAAGGTCTTCTTGGCAGTGCTGAAATATGAATATCAATTCTGAAATATTTGAAGAAATCGACATAATAATTGCAGATATATTCCCAATAAGGAGAAATGCAGAGGAAGGGGTCAGGGAGCAGGTACTTGAAAGCAGAGTCTTCATGCTGTCTCCAAGCAGAATCATTTTTCAGATTTCTCTAAAGCTCTGGTTTACTAACACTAGCAACAAACAAGTAGTTCCCCCGAGTCAAATAAGAAATCCTCTTGGAAAAGGAGAAGAAAATCCTTCCCTGTGGGCTTCAGTGCTGTTCTAACCTCCCAGAGCAGCTGCCTCCAACAAGAGGCCTGCCTGCGGTCTTCCCTTGGGTCCCTGCAGTCTGGCTAACTACCTACTAGGCTTGTTAATTACCTCTCTGCTCGCTTTTTCCTAAACGATGGTTCTCAAACTTTAGCTAGCATCTGCATCACCTTGAGGTTTTGCAAGCACACAGGTTGCTAGTCCTCCTCCCAGAGTTTCTGATTCAGTTGACCTGGGAAGGAGCCCAGGTATGTGCATTTTTAACTTGTTCCCTGGAGATACTGTTGCTGGTGGTCTGGAGACCATCTTCAAAGAAATGCTGCTTTAATATATACAGTACAGGTGTTTTATATAGTTATCAACAAAAGTAGATCATTTTTTGTGATCCTGGAGTACTATTACTAACCACTTTTACTGCTAGATGCTGAGTGTTTAAAATGTTCCCAAAGATCTGTGAATCACAAAATCACAGAATCTCAAGTGTTAGGTATTAATTTATAGAGCCAGATTTTCTAATTTTGTCCTCTCGTTTCTTTATCAGGGTTAAGTACATTTTGGTCCTTTGTGCTCCAACTCAGTATCCCTGAACTTTGTGGTAAAAAACTCAGTCTTCTCTCTGGTCATCTATCAGTAACAGGATTGTCCTTGACCTTGTCTTTCTTCTTCATAAGTGAGGATGGTGTTTTACAGAATATACTAAATTTAATAAAAAGTGCTGTAAATGGACAGGAAATTATTATAATCAGTCCTACTTATGGTCACCTCCCTTCTCAAAAATATCATTATTCAGTGCCAACTGGCTTTCTGTTCTATTATTTAATCACCTATTGTTTTTTTCCTCTGTGGGTAACATGACATAATTCTTGTAGACGAGAATCATGTTGATTCCTTCTTTTTCTAGTTTTTCTGAAAATTCTTCTTTTTTACTTTTCTGCTGATTCATATATAACATGTTAGTATCAGATAGATTTTCTCTCATAGGGTCTCCCTGTTAGCTTTATTTCATTTGTTTGGTATCTATAATATAATATATGCATATATATATATATTTGTTATGGCAAAATGTGCTAAAAGCTTATTTTTTTAACATTTTGAAAATGTATAATTAAGCCACATTAAGTTTACAAGTTGTACCAACTATTTCCAGAACTATTTTACCACCCCAAACTGAAACTTCATATCCATTAAAGAATAGCTTCCCATTCTCCTTGCCCCTGGTCCCTAGTAACCTCTGTTCTACTTTCTGTCTCTACAATTTGTCAACTGGAATCATAAAATATTTTTTGTGTGTGTTGGGCTCATTTTACTGTCATAATATTTTCAAGGTTCATTCCTGCTTACTCTTATAATCTGCACTTGTTATTATGTCTCTGCAATGAACCTTGCATTTTTTCCTCCAAAAAAAAAAAAAAGCTCTTCTTTTATGTCAACTTAATTTTTTAAAAACTGAGCCTACTTATCATGAAGTTATGAATTCTAGAATTACTTTTGTTTGGCTTTTACTAGCAGGTGAATATAATTTTGTGTGCTGATTATTCATCCTGTGACTCATGTGCAGGGCATCACTAAAATCTCTGCTGTCATATTGTTCCATTATCAGCCACAGCAAGAATTTCCCCCCCAAATTTTAGGAGTCCTTAGAATCTCTCCAAGAGCTCTCTTTTAGATCCTTCTAGAAGTTATCTTTAAAACTGAGAACCTTTGAAGTAGGAGAAAATAGATACCTGTTAGGAGTTGTATTGATTAAACCTTATCTGCTAGGCAGCTATCTCTTTAACATTCTATCATTAACGCGGCTATAGTTTTTACTCACATAATCAGTGAAGAAAAGAAGTAGATGCTAGGGTTGTGAAAAAAAGTTTAAAAGACAAGGTAATCTTTTAATCAGCTTTAACTGTATTTTGTTTCATAAGCCTATTCCTTACATCTGACAAGTAGCAGCACATGACTCTGCCATATACTGTGCACACATGATTTGAAGACATCGAGGTAGCCACTAGTTCCTTCTTTCAAAACTTTATTAGTGAATCAATAATTAGTAAATGATGTTTTGAAAATAGCTTTCTCTTCTCTTTTTTTGTATATGATAAATCTATCCTCTCTGAATGGTGTGTGTGTTATCTTCACTAGATTTGCAATTTAATGGTGCCAATCTTGGCTTCATCTCCAAGTTCAAAGTTACCTAAGAAAAATGAGAAGCATAAATAACATCATATATACCTTTTGCAGTCAGATAAAATACAAAGTACTTTTACAGAATCATCAGCCTTGAGCATTCACTTTGCCTCCACTCTTGATAGTACATTCCTCATCCATCATTATGCATTCAGAAAATTACATTTTCAAAAATGGCTTACACTATAGAAACAAAGAATAGAGATGATTGTAAGGATGGAGATTTATCGTCTTTGCCTTTCTTGAATTTCTGCTTCCAGTTAAGAACTTGAAGCATCCATCTATGTTGTTGCCGAATTTTCCAGGATGGAGGTTTTTGATCAATATTAAAAAGTAAGTTTTCTATTCTAATTTTTATTTAATCTCTAGTACATTGAATACCATAGAACCTTTGATTCAAATATAGTCAAACAAATATTTGAAAGAAACTTTGTTTAATTCTGCTGCCTATTTGTAGATTAGTAAGCAAAGTTCTTTTCTGCAAAGTGTTAACAATTTGTCAGGGTTAAGGGGGAAATAAAGTGAATATACACATTTGGTTAAAGTAAAGTGGAGAGGATAAATATTAAGGGATGGTACAAAGGGCTGTAGAGGTTTTAGTGGGGGAAGAGATCAGGTGCCCTGGGAGGGATAAGGAATAATTTTAGATAGTAGCATTTGAGAGGGATCTTGATTCTCAAGTTTTAGTGTGCATCAGAGAACTTGTTAAAACACAGATTGGTAGGCCCCCACACTCAATAGTTTTTATTAATAGATCTGGGTTGGGGTTCCAAATTTGTATTTATAACAAGTTCCCAGATGATTCTAATACTGCTTTTTCAGAGACAACACTTTGAGAACCACTGCTCTAGAGAGATTAAAAGGAAGTGAAGAGTATTCAGTCCAGAGAAAGAGAAAGAGCAAATTTGCAGACAAGAAACTGAAGGTACTTTAAATAATAATAATAACAAACAACTAACTTTTTTGAGTTATCTAAATTTTGTCAATGAAGAGATTAAGTTTCAGAGAGGTTAAAAAACCTGATTAAAGTCACAGAGTTAAAAAGTGACAGAGTCACGATTTGAACCCATGGAGTCAACAATTCAGAACCTATGTCTAACTGCCATGATTAATAGTAGGAAGAAATACATCTTGATTGGCACAAACATGTTGTTAGGCAGTAATACTGAGATTCACAGGTTAAGGTGCAGGTGACAGTTATATTTCAGAGGGTTTAAATGCCAGGGTAAGTAATTTTGTACTTAGGATGTCAATAGAGATGTATTACAAGTTTTTTGAGCAGGATTGAGTAGCAATATATGTAATCAAGAGAGGGAAAAGGACAGAAGACCAATTAGAAGCCTTTTAGAACAGACCAAGTAAAAGGAAAGAAAGGAGTAAACTAGAGTATCTGCCGTTGGAATGTAGTGAATTGTATGCAAATAAGGGCTATTTTTGCAGGTAGGCTATAGTGATTCCCAATCTTTCCACCAACTGTGATTCCATGATTAAAAAGATTTGGTTTATGAAGCAATCCGAATTTAACTAAACAAAGATAAACATGTTCCATCTGAGATCATTGTTTTTCCCACTATGGTACAAATCCAGATTGTAACTAACAGTTCATAATCATCAAGGGCTAAAAAAATCACAGCACTGTCCTGGTTGTGATAAGGATAAGAATCAAACTTGAGCAATGGAGCAGGAGTTTAAAAACTTTTACTGCTTTGCATATCAGAACCCTGTTACTATACCCACATCCAAGGTCAATCACATGATTAACATTTTAAACTTGAGTCTGACCTAAACTGATGTTTCAGAAATTCTTCTGATGCTACCAAAAATAATCAAAATGTTTTAATCATACTGAAACAATAAATGTTACCATACTGATGTAAAAGAATTTCAGCCAAAACAAAGAAACACATATTTGTGGGAAAATATATAATTTATACTATATATTTAAAATTTTGATTATTATCTTTCCTATCTTTATGGTTCTAAAGCTAACGGATTTTGTTACCTGATATGTATATAGGGCCAGTCAGCTGAAGTCAAAGAAGACTCTTTAGGCTTAAGTCTGGGTATTTTGGAGGAGGGTGGAGTATTGATCAAGACAAGAAGGTTGGAAAAGGACCCTGCCAGGAAGAGTTGGTGTTGAAGGAGATGGGGTAAGAGAAACATGTTTAGATCTCTCTCTCTCTCTCTCTCTCTCTCTCTCTCTCTCTCTCTCTCTCTCATCTTTTAATTCGCCCCAATTCGTGGAGATTAAGGATGTCTCTTTAACTCAGGACCCATGGCAGAATATTGCTGCCAATCAGCCCCTACATAAACAAGAAGTGTTAAAGCTTTTTGGAACCCAGAAAAACCACATTCTCTCAAAATTATTTTATTCTGATAAACTTCTTGAATACAATTTTCAGATAAAATGGAACTTTTGGAATAGTGATGTAAAAGTTCCACTTATACTTTCTGTCATTACTCATACCTCCAGAAAAAAAAAATCATGATTTCTTTCAGACATAGCAGTGATAGCCCACAAATATGTAGTCATGAAATAGTCAAGCAACAGGCTGTAGTAGCTGCAGATGGAGAAAACTCTGGATAAGGTGATCCAGTTTCTGCACAATAGGATCTAGTTTCTCTTCCACAGTAGCATTCAGTCTGAAAGTCAGTCATTCTCACTATAAAAAGCCAGGGTGCCAGAGAGGGGAGTCTTTGCAAAAGTTAGTATTTTACAGAGGACTTGAGAAAGGAGAGTATTTCTCCCTATTTTTCAGTATCTATTTCATAGCTAGGAACAACAATAGCAGAGTTATAAATACAATTCATTATGTGTATTTGAAAAGAGAATTTTGAGCAATTATTATCAAAGATTCTGAATGTACGTTGCAAGTTAGCATGCCAACATTGCTAGAGGAAATAACAGCTCTGATACATACTAAAGTAGGAAGTGGAACTACACAAAACAGGAATATCAGCAGTAGCATGTTAACCAGGATGATGAGAAAAGAGGACACAAGTGAGATCACAGCAAGTATATTATTTTTAGCCACATATAGCTAACTGAGTCATCATTCTCTACAGAGGAAAAATTAGAAAGAACACTGAAAGGGAATAACTCCAGACTGCTTATGGTGAATGTATGTATATATGTATACATGCATGTATTTGCTTAAATTAGCTGTTAAGGAAGCTCTTTTTAATTTATTCCTCAGTGTGGGCTGAGTCATCAACAATTATACTTTTCACTTTCTTCATGGAATCCAGGACAAGCAGAATCTTTTAAGTATTGCTAACCAGAACCAGGCAGATCCAAGTAGTAATTTCAGCCAAGCCCTTAGTGACCAGCATGGAGACACTGAAGAGACCATCCCACGTGGTGGGGTATGCACACTGCAGAAGCACTGAACCACAGTCAGTGCAACCCTTGGCAACTGTCAAAGCACAACTTGGGACAAATGAGAGCTTTGGCAGTGAACCAATAAGTCAAGGTTAACCAGACATAATGCAGCTGGGTAATGCAAGCTACCCTCTCTTGTGATTAAAAGGGTTTTCTATGTGGTTACCTGACATAATTACTAAATGTCTTGCATGAAACAACATGCAGCATTCTGCAGTTACTAAGCAATTACCTTATATCATCACCATACAGTCAAAAGACAAAGAGAATGCAGGGTGAAGCTTTTAACAGCAATTTGTAGCAAAGATGTTTAGAATAAGAACATATTGCTTGTTATCACTGGCTCTTGTGTTAATCACCTAATTGCAAACTGACTTTTCTTAATGTCTGTATACCACTGAAATAATACTATATCTTCTCTGCTCTGATATCTAATTAATTATATTTATATGGAACATGCCTACACATGTAGATTTTTTTTCTTCTTTCCACAAGCATTCAATGACTTCATGTTTTCTTTTCTGTTTGGAGGCAGGGAAATAAGACTATTGAATCATGAGACTGTATTCTGAACCCACAGTTCAGATACAATATAATATTAAAATGGAAGTGTTCTAAAAACCAATATAGAAATCTATATTCAGAGAAAAGACTACCCAAAACTCCAAATTCTGAAGGAGACATTTGCTGCCTTTGAATATTGCTTTCCCCTTACTATGGTCCATTCTGGCATTTTGACCGTCTCTCCTTAAATATAGTCAGGCTTAAAGCTACACTTTGCTGACTAGATTCTAAATGTGTCTGTTACCTTCTGTTAATGGAAAATCACACTAACCACTGGTTGTTTGCAGTACTTGTTACTGTACAAGACCAAGAAAACAGTCTGCATATTCATTCCTGGTTTCTAGATGTGTGCCATTCAAGATACTCACAGGAAACAGAGTATCATCAGCTGGATGGGAGCGCTTAAGTTAACTAGTGTGAAGTAAATTAGTTACCACACTATTCTACTAAAGGAAAGGGACAAAGGCACACATGAGGCTGGGTGGGAATCTTCCTTCTTTATTTCCTCCCCCTTTTCCTTTTTTTCCCCCTAAATCTGGCTTCTGATAAATAATCAGTACTCATTTGATTTTCATCCATGTTGCTGTGTGGATTAATATTTCTTTCAATCACTAAATAACTTTTAATAGTGTAGATGTTTCATAGTTTTTTTTTACATTCATTCACCAGTGAAAAGACTTCTGAGTTGCTTCCAAATTTTGTGGATTACAAATAAAACTTCTATTAACATTTATATGCAGGTTTTGTGTAACTATTAGTTTTCCTACCCCTTGAGTAAATACCCAGGAGTATAATTACTAGGTCCCTTTTTTAAAAAAAACTTCCCTCTAATGCACAATCTTTCATTATAGAATATAATGTATGGTGATAAAAGGTATAAAGAAGAAAACAAAGGTTATCCTTTTCCTCACCCTGAAATAATTTTTATAAATGCTGTACCCTTTTTTATCTTTCCTATTTCAAGCTTTATTATTTCCATTCTATACTTCTGAATATATTTATTTTTTCATTTTCTTCAATAAATGTATATGTTTTGGGTACATAAAGACTGGTTTTAAAAAGGAGAATTTCAGGTCAATATGGTATACAGATTACAGATGATTCTTTGATGAATTATTGGAAAAGAAAATGCAGAATTGTCATCATCTACTCTACTTGTCTTACAACATGGGACCAGGATATTTCTCTGCTTTTTATGTTTTGTTTTTTTTAATCTAGTTGAAATACCACATCCACCTCCGTTTTCGATATATTCCCAGAATTCTCTTTTTCATAGCTCTGGGTTATATACTTCAACTAATTATCTTAATGAATTTGTCTTCTAGTGTATTTAATTCAAAATTTATCTCCATAAAAAGCAAACGTGTCTTATAAAATGTAACCTTAAGGGAAGAAACAGAACACACCCAAAGAATGAATAAGCAGGATGAAAGAAAAGCTGTGAATGCAGCTGGTATTTGCAATCTAACCTACTTAGTTAAAAACCCCCTTACTTTCTGAACAAAAAGGAACTGTTTTTGTTGTTTTAAAATCACAGCTGACCATAGCACCAACTAAATTATTTTATTTCTAGCAACTAAAAAAAAAAAAAATCCAGTTTCTCTAAACCATAAGTTTTCCTCTTTATAATGGGCTGAACTTATTGTGTTGTAATTCAAAGTCTTTCAAAAATTAACCAATTGAATGGACAAGGTAACAAGTCTTGCTGGCTCTGACTGAAAACGTATAAACTGAAATGAAAATGTTGAAGGCAGGAAACAGGCTTTTGTTGACAAATTCATGTGGGATGAATGAATGAATGAAAATTTGATCCAATTTATGTTTTCCAGCCTTTCAGGTAACTTTTACAAATGGCTATTATTCTGGAAGTTCATGGGCTAATCATGGCTCCCAAACTGGTTCTTCTTGGATACCATTAAATCAAGGGTCTTGGTGCAGGTCTAAGCCAAGTTCACCTAGTATTTGAGTACATACAAATAAGTCTGAAAAGTTTGCAGGGGATGTAAAGAGTATATTATATTCATAAGTCTCTTGAGCAAAATTTTGCTCCTGGAAAGAGATTTGAAAATACTAGCAATACTAGAGAAAAGGGATGACATTGGGGCTACTCCTTCAAATTAATCCCTAATACCTAGACTAACCCTAGTACATATGTGGAACAGTTTCAGTAGCTTTGCCAGAAAGGGAGCTATAGCTTCAGGAGATGGTAGCCTGGGCTCAGCACGGGCCATTGTGCCTTTAGACACTTGTGGTGGCTGCTACCTTTGATGTTCACTGTATGAGGAAATAATCACCTTATAACTGGGACAGGAGAAGAGGAGTACCAGCCAGGGGTCACCAAGAAGACTGGTTTGTGGAACACAGAGGAGAAAGTTCTCGAGAATCCTATGTTTCTTAGGAGATTGAAGTTGAGTCAGGAAATACTGTTTCACGATCATTGTTTTAACAACATATTTATGCTCTGACTGTTGTGACCTAGGAAACATGGATTTTTCCCCCAATTTAGAGTTTGGGCTAGAATAAAGATGAGCCAAGGTGGGTAGAAAAAGCATCTGAAACCTGGAAAAATGAATACATTTAAGATAATATTTATTATCCCTATATTTATTTAAATGAATTGATTGTATCTTACAGACCTGAGTTGTCTAGTTAGATGTCAGGCAGGAACTGTCACACTGGAATGTTTATCAACTGATAAGATGAGATTTATTAAAACTATATTGTGTGGAACACTGTTAAATGCCATGGAATGTTTACATTAGAGGGATAGAAGGAAGATATGTACGACAAACTCCTTTCTCTGTGGAATGTGCCCATGTTTGTATAACCATGACCACAGAGTTTTGTAATTGTCTTGATTATGTGCTAAATGACAACCAGTAATTGTTGATGGTTGTTGTAAACAGTAAGAATGTCTTTCTGGCTTCCTTTGAAAAGGCTAACAGTGAATCCCCATAAGCAAGAGCTTAGATGGGAATTCAGAGACCAGGTAGCTGGTGGTAGAGATCAAAAAGAAAGCACTATAGTTCAGAAAATATAGTTTATCAGGAGAAAATGCTAGAAGACCATGAGGTCAGGGGTTTTATTAGTTTTGTTCACTGCTATAACCTAGCACCTAGAAGAGTGGCAATCATTAAATATTTTTGAAGGTGTAAATAAATGGACATGCAATGGGGGCATCTCAGGTGGCTAGGGCAGGAGAGGAACCAACCTAAAGCAAATCAGTTGAGTATAGCTCAGCTTCAGCCAAAATTAGAATTCATCAAACTAGAAAAGGGCATACTATTTTTCCCAGGAAGCCAGGAGGATGGCTCTGATCCAGGGTTAACTAGACAGAAATACTTAGACCAAGGGCCACTGAGAAAAATGTTTCATTCGATTGGACTCTTCATCAGCTATTTATATCTGTTGCTGAGTAACAAAGTTATCCTAAAACACAGCAATTTATTTGGGAATCCAGGAGCATCTTAACTGGGTGGTTCCAGTCAGGGTCTCTGATGAGGGTGCTATCAAGTTGTTGGCTGGGACTTCAGTCATGCTAAGGGCTTACTGGATTTAGAAGGTCTTCTAAGCTCACCTCTGTGGTTATTAGTGGGCCTCAATTCCTCACTGGTTGTTGGTAGGCTGGCAGGTTCTGGCTGTAAGAACCTCTATATAGCACATGGTCATTGTTTCCTTCAGAGTGATGACAGAGAGAGAGAGAGAGAGAGAGAAAGAGAGAAACGGAACATTGTCATTGTTTCCTTCAGAGTGATGACAGAGAGAGAGAGAGAGAGAGAGAAACTAAACCTGTATGGAACCCACAGTCTTGAATTATCTAGTCCTAGAAGTGATACCCCATCACTTCTGTGTTCTATTGCTCATGCAAAACATCCTTGGAACAATGTGAGGGAGGACTATTCAAGTGTGTGTGTAGCAGGAGGCAGGGATCCTTGGGGGCCATCTTAGAGGCTGGCTGCAGTAATAGCTATGGGTGCTGTTCCAAAACAGTGTGTCCCCCAGAGGGGGAAAAGTGACACAATCTCAATCCTCAAGGAGTTTATAGTCTATACTGGGCTATGAAAATATTGGAATAATGATAAAAAATTAAAAACTAAACTGTTACCAAGTTAAAAATAAAATCCAAAGACTCTCTTCTGGTTTTCTACCATAATATTTGAAATAGAATGCAAACTACTCTGAAGCCCATCTAATTTGGGGCCCAAGGTCAGAAATTTATTTCTAGTCTAGTATCTCTGAATCAGTCTTATCTGTCTAAATTGTCAGAAGGAGTCATCTTTTCAATTCGGCTTTTATTAGTTAATTTTCTGGGCAGGACTGGGGAGTAATCCTTTTGGTCACTCCAAACCCTCATTGTCTGTCTTGCAAACCACTTTTTTTTAAAATTTGAGCTGGAGTCTCACTCGGTCGCCCAGACCGGAGTGCAGTGGCCACTCCCTGCCACCGCAGCCTCGACCTGCTGGGCTCTGGCGATCCTTCCGCCTCAGCCTTCCAAGTAGCTGGAACTACAGGCACGCGCTACCACGCCCGGCTAAATTTTTGATTTATTGTAGAGATGAGGTCTCGCCTGCCCAGGCGGGTCTCGAACCCATGGGCTCAGGCAATCCACTCACCTCAGCTTCCCAAAGGTGGGAGATTACAGGCTGAGCCACTGAGCCCAGCTGCAAACCACTTTTTGATATTAAGATTGTCTTCATTCACTACAGGGGGTTCCTCAAACCTCTAGTACAGACTTTAAAAAATAGTTGTATTCTTATTTAAAGAGTGTTACATCCACTGCAGTCTCACAGCTTGTGTAAATAATTCAAAAATCATTTGACAAGCAAGGACATGCCCCTGTGTCCTGGTGTGACTGGACAGACATCTATGTTCAGGTAGGCAGGACTAACAGACCGTCGCCTGTGTGGAGTGTTTCTGTCTTCTCAGGGCCAGGCCAGGTGTTGCTCTTGGTGCTGAATGCCACAGAGGGAAAAGATCCGCAAAATAAACAGTCTCCGAATGTCCTGATAGGATCGACATTTGAGCACACCCATGGGTTTGGTTCAGGATTCAGCTTGGGCAGGTTCTCATGTCTCGATGAAGCTGGGTGAGCAGAACCCCATCATCTCTTACCACAGCTGACCTGGCTATACCACAAGGAGTTAAAGCTTTTTCTTTGCACACAGAGAAGCAACACTGGAGCAAGCAAACCTCTAATTGCTTCTCTAGAACCAGCAGGGGGATCTGTAGATGCAATGACCTAATAGTTTTTTTCCACAGCTATTGTTCTGATCACATGAGAGCTATTGGTAGTCCTTATAATCCAAATTTTCCAAACCCTGGCAATTGTCATGATTTGGGTTGAATTAACCTTTAAGCTGTTTTGTTCCTTAGATCTTTGAGGCCATTGGACAATAAAAGTGCAAGTTGCTAAACTTCAGCTGTTTTGTAAAACCACATGGCAGATAATAATTACAATGGTCTTTTCCATTGCTTAGATAAGCTCTGCTTGTACGGATTAATAAACTTGATCTCAGCATTCCGATGAGGGAGTGGTTTTATTAAACCACTAAGTTTGACTCTAGCAACATAATTATTTACAATAGAGTTAATGTAGGAAAATCTGATTCTTATTTAAAGGGATAGTGAAGTTACTTATCAAAAGTTTACTCTGATCTTAATTCTGATGTATTTAGTACGTATTCTTCAATACATTTTACCATAAGGACGTTGTTCAAATTATGGACTAGTTACCGAAGGCATTTCTGCTACCTCTCTGGATGCGAAGAAAGTCATAATTTAAATGACTGCTTTTATTTAGATCCCTGATGAAATGGAATAAACAGTGCCTTTATTTAAAACATGGGAAAGAAAGCAAATATGTTTCTTTGTGACCATATTCTTCTGCTTCTCTGTTCTTTGTCTCCAACAGTTTGTTTTCTATGATTTTTTTTCCTCATTGGCATGAGGTAGGAGTGCTTGTCAAAAACCAGTCTACTTAGTATAATCCAGTTTCTAAAGAAATTACACAAGGATCGTTCTACTCTTAATAAAATTTACTTAACCCTTGTGTATAATGCTCCATGAACTTTAGTCAGGGTGTGACAAAAAGGGGTGTGCATTTGGAAGTAAGGTTGCAAAATATCCCCAACAGAGGGTACCTAGTCCCATGGACAAATATCTCACTACTGCCACCACAACTTTGAAAAAATAACATCACTTGACTGTTATCAATGCCTTCACAAAGATCACTTTATGTTCATCCGCTAACATTTAATAAGCACTTGTTGAGTTTCTCTTTTGTGCCAGACAGAAAAGTAGGTGCACTAACAGATGTGTAGCCTAGTTATTAAAAGCTTGTATTTTGTACACTGAATGCATGAGCTAGGTTACTATGTCTTTCACTAATTGTATTTTGTTGTGTCAGTTACTAGACTTCTCTGTGCCTAGATCTCTTCAACTTTAAAAGAGATAATAAAAAAATGTATCTCATAGAGTTGAGGTGAAGATTAAATGAGTTAACATATGCACTATATTTAGAACAGTGCCTGACGTATACTAATGCTATATATTTTAGTTAGGATTGGTGTTATTATGAAAAATAAACATAGTCTCAATACACTATTTTCATCTGAATCTCTACATATCTACTCTTTTTATAGCCTTCCTCATAGTTATCTTTTGGTGAGTTTAAAGGAAACTTTCATTAGAGCTTCAAGAATCACAGAACTTTTCAGTTGAAACCCTTATTTTATAGGTGAAAACCAGCCCTGGAGAGGTTATATGAGTGGCTCATAAAAAACTTGATTGGTTGCAGTGCCAGAATTAATATCCTTTTATGCCTCCTATACTTTACTTGTGGCTTGAAGGGATCAGCATGGCATAACTTTGGGAACCTCTCAGATCTCAGAATGGGCCAGAGGACGCCAGGCCCATTCTCCTCATGCCACTCTTGTCCTGTCAACAAATCAGCATCCATTACCTCTCCACCAGAGCCAGAGATTGTGGCCTTGAATCTCTATTAGAAAAGAGTTCTGAACACTTTCCCGGTTCCAAGCATTCTTGTAGCAGGCATTAATGCAAGAGTGAAAAAAATGTGAGTGTAAGTTTCTACCCTTGTCTGTAGATAAGTCATTGCATTGGTGGCAGAAATCAATCTATATTAGCTTACCCCCAAAAATAAGATTTATCAGAACTGAAAGAAGACATGGTCAACAAACCCTGAGAAGTCTTCAGAAGACTAGGACTAGGAGTTCACATTCCATCAACATTCTCTTTATCTCATCTCTGCTTGAGAAGCAGAAAGTGGGCTCTATTCTCCCAGACCAGAGTTTTTCCCCACGTGCTAGGGACATGGCCAACTGCAGCTCCAGACTCACAAGATTATATATTTCTGATGATGTGACACAACAATCCAGGATTGCTGTATGCCCATCACTGTCAAGGGGAGGCACGAGGCATTATGATGGGTTCAGGCTCAATCATGTGCTATCATGGGGCTCTGGGTGGGAGTGGGGTCTATTTTGAGTGGAGGAAGAAAAGTGATACAGCAAAGATAAAACATATGCTCAGATTAGCTTCCTCTGGGCGAGGTGACAATTCATGGTCCTTTGCAAGCTCATGTGATATACATGTGCGTAGAATCTAGATCTCAAATTAATTTGCTTGCAAATAAGGAAGATTGAACATATGCTCCTGTGAATATTCTAAATTATTTCTGTATTTTAGAGCAACATCCTGGATTCTGAGATTTCTTTCATTTTTTTGACCGTTCACTGAAATTTTGTGGGCAATAAAGCAAAGGTGGAAGTAAAATTACCAGCCATCCCTCTCCATGACAAAACTTTTTTATTTTTCCATCTTTCGCTAATGAGATTTAAGACCCCAACACACAGAAACTTGCCCAATATTTATCATTCCTTATAGTTTTATAAGACATGTGTTTGGCCCTGCATGGGACAAATGTATATATGTGATTATACAAATGAGAAAACCAAGACTCTAACTTGCTCTTGGTTATATGCTTAATAAGTAACAGAACAAAAACCCAAACTGAATCTTTTTGTCTTGTCAAAGACTCTTTCCACACATTTTGCTACATCAAGGCGAGCGAGAATATTTTTTAGTTTACAGGAAACAAAGACATTGAATGCAATGTGCTAGAAACCTGGCTCAGTGTATGCTCCAATACATATTTGTTGAATGAATAAAAGTGTCTTTGCTCCTGTCATAGAACAAAGCTTTAACAAGGTGGGAAGCAGAAGTGAAGATCTGTGCAGCATTGATGCCCTACTAAATTCCCTTGACACATGTCTACCAAGGCTAGCATTCTTAAGTACTGGCTGAGGGAAATTTTCCTTGTTTTCTTTCCTGATTTGGATTGCCAGATCCTTGTGTTTGATTTTAAATTGATATGACAGCACGTCCTGTTTACTTGGATTAATTCACAATTATTCTTTTTGTCTTCTGTTCTATAATACAAGGGTTACTTTTTCATACCTGACCGGATGCTAAACACGTCCTTTATGTGTTTGAGTTTGTTTAGTTCTTGCAAATATGTTTCGCAACTGTATTTAACAACCCAATCAATTCATAGGATTAGGGATGGGGGTGGTGAGTAGAGTGAAATTCTAAAAGCTCTTTCCCTTGGCTATTAATGAAATGATTCATTCTATATTGAGTATTACTCAAAGCAATTCTTTAGGGGATCCAAATTGCTCATTAGATCAATCATAATGTTCTCACTGAGAGTTTTTGATTTCCAAAATCAGAACTTAATGCAGTGAATAAGGGCTTAAAAATACAGTTTACAAAGAACTTACTTTTGAAACCATTAACCAAATCTCAGAAAAACTAGAACCCTGTGCTCTACAGTTATCAGTGAAACCAGTTTTCAAAAATGACACCCCACCACCAAATAGCCAACATTAGAAATATTTTGCAATTATCAGCAACTAACCCTTTCAAATTTAGATGACAGATGAGATTTTAATCTGTAGTTTTTTCTTTGAAGTCCAAACTCTTGGCAAAGAAATGAATTTACTTTTCATGGAAATAAGGGGCTGACCCAATCTATAAGCAGTGGAAAATTCCCATATGCAATCTTGTAGAGCTGTTCAAAAATTTTAATCTATGATTACTTGCATGGGTGACTCAGTGTGCTACCTCACACATTACACAAGTATAAACATAAACACTGGACTACATAAATGCTGGTCTTGTACTGAAACAGAACAAGGAAAATTAGCTGTACACTTAGAGTCTTATTCTTATATTCTTCCATTGTAAACACATTCACATCTCTTGACCAATTTTTGCTTTAAGGAATTTCTCTTTAACTTCTTAGTGTAATATCAGTAGTCTTATCAAAGCATGTACCATGTTTGGGACACCTTTTAGGTTCTTTTCATCTTCCTTGTCTTCCTATATAATTTTACCTTGCATTTCCTTCTTTGCTGTTATCAATCTTCTTTACATATATCCTTTCCATAATTTCTAAAAATTGTTTAGTGCTCTTGGTTTTTGTCCATTCTTTACATACTTCTTCTCTAAAGAGATCTCTTTGAATGACACATGGTGAGAAAGGTCCCATTGGCACTGTTAATTGGCTTTTGGTATCCAGATCTTAGTTTTTCTAGTAGCCATTCTGATAATACTTTTATGTGTAGAGAAAACTCAGTTTCAGATGGTCCTCAAAGTAATTCTAAGCTCTATAACCTGTATCAGTGTCCTGAAGCTTCTAAGAATTAATTGTATTTTTCATGAGTCTAGATTTCTCCATAGACAAATAAAAGGTTTTCCTCTGGTCTTTGTTATCAAGTCCCAGAGCAACCTTATAGTGAGTTGCTTAGAAATGGAAGATCCTAGTCACTGCCTGATTCTGGAGCCCAGCCCAAGTAGCTCATGTTTCTGTTTGGCTACAAGCCACTCTGGGTATTAAGCAACTCTAGGTGTGGACATTCTGTCTGTGTTAAAGACATTCTTCCTAAAATCTTACTTAAAATTACTTGTTGCCCTTTAGATTCTTTTTTTTTTTTGTCTGTCATGGATGAATTCCTCCACACACTTCATATGAAATTAAAGGCATCATTATTGTATTCATTTCAAACAATATTTTGAGTTCCCCCCACCTTCATGTCTTTTTTTTTTCTCTCTCATTCAAATAGCCAAGAACATTGAGGGTTTACATAGTCCAAAGATTGGGGAGAAAGGGAGAGTTAGGAGCCTAGCTTTCATATCCAAGTAAGAGGAGAAATTGAGTCTGATGCTTCCCATTGCCTCGGCTGTCAAATGATGTCACTTTTGAAGACTGCTCTCAAGACAGGTGATATTTGTCATAGCTGTGGTGGCACTATACTTCTAGACTGATCTATATCATGCATAGGCCAAAAGGGTACTTAGAGTCCAGTACCACTCTCTCAACACCCAGCTTGCTTGGCTCCTTTCTATACAACCACCTTTTAGCACATTAGTGGGCTGTAGGTTTGTTGGGTTGGTCTGGTGTAATGTCTGTCCATTTACAGACCCAAAACAACATTTTCCTTCTCTCCCTTGGAATCTTCTCAGTTTGATTTTGATTTTCCTTATACTGAAAAAACTTGCTCAACCTCTATTCTGAGGAAGAATATTTTCAGTAATTCAAGTGTTTTATCTTCTGAAAAGTTTTCAGAGTAACTCTGAGGTTCTTGCAGCCACTCTCTTGCTTGGGGAAGATCATTGCCCTCTGGACACAATCTACAGTGATATAAAGGTGAATTTATAGCATTTTTCTAGATGACTTATAGTTCATTTGATTTGTTTCCTAAACTGTGACACTTCTGAAAAAGTTGACAGACCCAAACTTCTGTCATAAACAAGGAAAAGTAGACTGTTTGGTCATTCTAAACTTATTTCATTAGAGAGAAAAAAAAATAGAAATTTGATCTATGGTGTGCCTTCTACTACAATGGATAAGGATCTACTAATTTTTTTTTTTTTCTTGAGTTGGAGTCTCACTCTGTTGCCCAGGCTGGAGTGCAGTGGCTTGCTCATGGCCACCACCACAGCCTTGACCTGCTGGGCTCAGGCGACCCTTCTGCCTTAGCCTTTCAAGTAGCTACAGGCGCACTCTACCATGCCTGGCTTATTTTTTGATTTAGTGTAGAGACGAGGCCTCACCAAGTTGTCCAGGCTGGCCTTGAACCCCTGAGCTCAGGCAATCCTCTCGCCTCAGCCTCTCAAAGAGCTGGGATTATAAACTTGATTCACCAGCCCGGCTGGATCTACTAACTTTGAATCTCAAAAGAAAAAGTTTGTTTACCATCAAAAGTAGTTATTATAGTAATCACACAAAGTCCCATAACTAAGTCTTCTTTATTTACATAGTCAACATTTATTGAGCACCAACTATATGTCAGATCATATTGGCTATGGGGGATAAATGTAGATAAATAGATACATTTTCTGTCTGTCGTTTTGAATAAAAATTCCTCTCAACTTCTGCATCAACTGTTTCTTCTGTGATACTGCTGGAGTTGCTTATATTGAATGATATTAAAATAAAAATTATGTTTGTTGTCATAAAATTAACATTCATGAATTCCTTCTTTGTTATTATTTTAAATTTCCTTTTATAAAAACAGCAGTTGAATTAAATGGTTTGGATTGGGGATATGCAAATATTTTATTCTCCTTAAAATTAGAGAATGTAATGACTCAGAAAAATGCGCACCTTGGCTTAGCATAAGCATCATTCATTGGTTGCTGTGGCTGCACTCAGTGTAAATCTTGCTTAACCTTCCAGCTCAGAAGACAAAATGCTCTTAGTTATATTTGCCAAAAGGACCTATAAGGACAGGAGGCTTATATTGTACTTCAAACTGATTTGGAATAACTTGTGGGCAGATATCCTGTTAACCTGCCATAATTAGATTCAACAGTACTAGAATGTCTGGATTCTTAATCATAGCTCTTGGGAACATTAATAAATGGTGGAGGCCATTTTGTTTGAATTCCACAAAGGATGATTTGTTTTGTAAAGCTTGCTGTTGTGCAGTGGAGATTTTTGGGCTTTCTTCCAAGATGACTCAGCCCTTGTCTGGCTGTTCTATGAATTGGTTACTTGGAAAATAATATAAATAACAATTGCAATGGTAAGTTACAAGTAAGGAGAACTAGCATGCCGGATGTCTAGCATGCCAAAGAGCCCTGGGTATTATGTTAGCCATTGAAGTCAATACCTGATGTTATGGAGGCAGATGTTAGGGATTATTATAGTATGCCTGCATACAAGCATATTATGCTCTGGGGTGCTAGATGCACATTACGTTGCATTGACCATAGGCATTGACCGCAACCAGGTATCTTGAGAGGGTAGAACAAGAATAGTGTAAATTTATCATCCCTTCTGGAAAACAACAAATCATCCCCCCCAAGGCTCCCCCAACTCTAGAATATATCATGTGATCAAACAGCTAATTACATGCTACCTTATTTTGTTTTATTTGTTTATTTGTGTGATAGTCTTAGCTCCCCCAAACAGACTATTAGAAGGCATAGTCCCTGACAAATCTTGGAAGAGTGAGGAGCTGGTGTTGGAAGTCTTCCCACCTCCTCTCTCTTGGTGTCCTCCACCACCCTTCCCTTCCCCACCAATTCCCAGCAGTACTATTATTGTATTCCCTTTCTCCTAATAGGACACTATTATCTGGGCTTACCCATTGTGACCTTTCCAATTAGGCAAATTGGCTAGAATTCCTGCTCAGTACTTATTCACTGTGTGACTTGTGGCTAGCTCCTTATCTCCTGGTTTCCTCATCTGTATGGAGGTAAAAATACAGGGGGTTGTGAGGATTAAAATGACCAACACATAATAGCAGTGTAATGACCGCTACTCCTCTTTGCTGCTTCTTCTCTATATCTGTAGTCAAATTCTAACTATACTTCACTCTATACTTACTGGGGCTTTCATTTGGCTGATTCTTATAAATTACATTTTTAAATGAGAATTATGTACTTTTAGAGTAGAAAAGGCTCTAGGTATGATCTAGACTGGAAGGTTTAAGGAGTGTTCAGCATGACTCCAGGTTCTCCTAGGACATCCTGAGGAAGGCTGCAGTGGTGCCCAATGAGCGGAGACAGTGGGACTCTGGCCTCTGACCCTCTTTGACCAGAGACACACTGCTTTTTATCAATTTTGAAGAGTGGGATTTCTGTAAGATTTCACTTTAGAAAAACAAAAGTGTTCTATTCCAGCAGTCCCCAACCTTTCTGACATCAGAAACTGGTTTCGTGGAAGACAATTATTCCACGGACAGGGGGACAGAGAGGTGCTGGGGATGGAGATGGTCTCAGGATGATTCAAGCACATAACATTTATTGTGTCCTTTATTTCTATTATTATTACATTGTAGTATATAATGAAATACACAACTCACCATAAAAAAAGCGGTGTGTATGGAAGGGGTAAATAAAATAGGCAGGCCATGCACATACTAAATAAGTGTCAGATTCTGACTTAAAGCCTACCACCAGATGCAGCTGTACAACTGAAGTACATCAACTCACTTGCCACTCACTGGTAGGGTTTTGATATGAGTAATTGATTTATTATGGTCTTTGTGTAGTCAAAACTTATTTCTAATATTAATCTGATTTGTGGTTGCTCCCTAGCGCTGGCATCACTGTTTCAGCTCCACCTCACATCATTAGGCGTTAGGAGCAGGCAACCTAGATCCCTTACATGTGCAGTTCATAATAGGATTCACACTACTATAAGAATCTAATGCCACTGCTGAGCTGACAGAAGACAAACTCAGGCAGTAATGTGAACCATAGGGAGCAGCTGTAAATACAGATGAAGCTTTGCTCACAGACCCACCGCTCAATTCCTGTTGTGCAGCCTGGTTCCTAACAGACCTCGGACTGTATCCGTCCATGGGATTGATTGGGGCCCCCTGTTCTATTCCTTTCCCCATCCCTCCCCCAAAAAAAGCCAAAAGCCAAAAACCAAAAAAATAATTTTGAAATGCTGCTTTGGTCAATTCTTAATTTTATGGATAATGGAAACGAGACCCAGAGAGGTTACCAACTTAAATCTTTGCTTTGCTCTTTCTACTCCACCAAGTTGTTGGAGTCTCCATTCTTGGAGCACTTCCTTTAGACCCTGAATTGTACCCCATATCCTTAAAATAAAGGGGAAAAAAATGTGATAAATGTGCCACTTGATTAGACTCCACACTGAACTGTATTCCAGTAAGCCTTGTTCAATAAAGATTTATTAAAATTAAATTCCCCCAAAGTTTCACAACTTTTTAGGTTTAAAGTCCTTTCTGGGATTGGCAGAAGTGGGATACTGCCAGAGGAGGAAGGGGGGACACATAACATCAATAAGTGTACCAGACCTCAGACCAGGCGAAGTGGGGACCAAAGGGAGCCCCATACTTTACCTGTGTGATGACCACTTGTATACCTAATCCTGAATTGTACCCCACATCTTTTAAAAAAAAGAAAAAGAGAAAGCCCTTTCTTTGAGTGTAGACATAATTCTAAGGTATTGATGGTAGCCAAGACTAAGTTTCATTACCTAATATATTTGGATTTCAAAAAGTGAACAAATTTTTAGAAATATTTTAAGGGAATTACTCAAGTAATACAAAAATACGTGCTATAAAAATTCAAACAGTGTAGACATGTTTAGAGTAAAAAAGTAAAAGCCCTTTTTACGTTACTCCCTAACCCACTATTGAACCACTGTTAAAATTTTTGTTTGTTTTTTTGTGTTGGAGTCTCACTCTGACAGTGGCTGGAGTGCAGTGGCACACTCATGACCCCCACAGCTTGGACCTGTTTGGTTCAGGTGATCCTTCCTCCTCAGCCTTCCAAGTAGCTGGAACTATGGCACTAACCACCATGTCTGATTAATTTTTTTTTAAATGTAGAGATGAGGTCTTGCCAAGTTGCCCAGGCTCCTCTTGAACCTGTGGGTTCAGGCAATCCTCTCACCTCGGCCTCCCAAAGTGCTGGGATTATAGGTGTGAGCCACTGCACCTGACCTTGTTAAAATTTTAATGCATCGCTTTCCAGATATTATTCTATATATCTACCAAATTCACATATAGTTTTAATTTTTCCCCATATCAATAAAACCAAACTCCTCAAATTGTTTTGTGACTTGGCTTTTTTTCCTTCTAAAAACATCGTAGAGATGTTTCCAGGTAAGTTCATATACGTCAATGCCACTCTTTTAAAAATTTTCACAGTATTTTCATTATATTACTCAGACTAAACGTCACTAAAAATGGGCAAATGGATGGTTTCTTTTTTTTCCCTATTATAATTACTCTTACAATGCACATTTTAAAGTTCTTTTTAAAAAATTTCAATAGCTTTGGATGTACATTCTTGTATATACTTATACACATTTGAAAGTATGTCTCTAGAGAAAATATCTGGAGAATTTTACAGTCAATTAAAAAACTCAATAGATGTAGACAAACTGCCCTCCAAACTTCCATGTTCGTATATATTAGTTGGGTAATACTCTCAACCAATACAGAATATTTAAACTTATATTTTTTCTTTTTTATATTTTAAATTGTATATCTTTAAAATTTTTCCAGTCAAAAATATTGAAGTGATTTATTATTTTATTTTGTAAGTTTTTGTTATTTGTGTTGTTGAATGTTTTTGTATGTTATTTTCATTATATTTTGTTCTATAAATTATTTGTTTATAACACTGCACATTTTTTATTGAGTTGTTTGCCTTTTTATTGATTTATAACTTTTAAAATATATTTTGGCCATAATTTTTTAATTTATGCTACATATATTATTTTAGTTCTTTGTTATATATGTTACACATCTTTTTCCTTCATTTATTTTTTACTTTCAACTTTGTTTATGGTCGATTTGATAGTCAAGATTTGCATTTTCATTCAACCATATCTGTGAATCGCCTTGTAGCTTCTGCAAGTCCTATAAACCTTTCCTCCCTAATTCAACCACTTCTCTCCACCTTTCTTTTTATCATTCTTACCTAAGAACTCAATTCTCTCTTGCCAGGACTGCTGCAATAGCCTTTTAACTAGTTAACTAGTGTTCACTCTTGCCTCTTCACAATTTATTCTTCATACCTCTCCTATTTAAAAATGTTTATGAGATATCACTCCTCCACTTAACATTTTTTAATTGATTCACATTTCATTTAGGATAAAGCCCCAACTTCTTGCTCTAGCTTACAAAGCCTTAAATGGTCTTACCTACTTACTTCTCAGATTTCATCTTAGATGGGTACAATGCTTCAGCTACCTAAGTATTTAAGTTTCCCAAACAAACTAAATTTAATCTTAGCTTATGGACTTTGCAATAGTTTTGCTGAATAGAAGGTATTTCTTCCAGCTCTTTGAAATAGTTGCTCCTTCTTGCCATTTAAATATCAGTTTAAATGTAATGTCTTCAGAGAAAATTTTCCTCCCAAAATAATCAGGGTCACTCTTGGTCATTATATCAAACTTTAATTCTCACCACAACACACATATTACTATTTGATCCTCTTTTTTGGTTGGTTGCTGGTTGAATGATTACATTACATACACATATATTAGTTTGTGTGTGTGGGTGTGTGTGTGTGTATCTCCAGCCACCTACCTGTCCTTCCATCTATTTATCTTTCTATTCACCTACCTATGTGCCCATCCATACATCTCTTCTTTTATACCTGGTGACTAATAATTTATAAATTTATTTATTGCCATTTAGGTAGGGCTTGGAGTGGGAGTAGAGATACATTTATATGATCAATTGCAGGGAGGCTATATAATTTATCATCCAAAACAGGACACTTCTGAGATTAAAAGAATTTATAATTATACTGAGAAAAGAGGTGAAACCTGGTCTCAGGCATGTGGTTACCCAATTAACTGTCAGAAATTCCTTTATTAAAATTATAGAAGCTTTGTGACATTTTAGTATCTGGTATACTTTGAATTTTTATCCTTTATTTAATAAGCTATTGGCTGTTCCAATAATTTCATATTTTAATCGATCAAATTCATGTATCCCTATATTGGAATTTTTCTTGGAATTGAGTTACATTTGGAGAGAAATAATAGTGTTCAGGAATATGATGTATGATATTTGGTCAGAAATGACACTATTAAGAAACATATCTCTCCTCTTTATTTTAAAAATAGCTTTCAGAATGGTTAATGTTTTTTTCATATGGGTTCATATACTTTTAAAAACTTTTTTCAAAATTATTTTATTTGTTGCACTGATGTAAATGGGATGTTTTTTCCATTTTATTTTCTTACCTATTATTGTTGGTATATACTATTTGTTTCTTTTATAACAATTTAGAACCCTACTTCAGTTTTTTTCTTATATTCTCTGTTATTTGTGTAGGAAATAAATGTGTGCTTACTGTGAAAGACTGCATTTTCAAAGATGGCTACAATAGCATCTCCTATTCCACATGCTCTTCTGAATGTGACCTTTGCATTCCTCCACAAGAGTTCCCTTCTATTGAATATGGGCTTAGTGACTCACTTGTAGCCAAGAGAGTGCAGCAACAGGCATGCTGTGTGACATCTGAAGACATTCAGCTCCTGCCTACTTCTCTGGAATACTCTTTCCTGGAGGCTTTCTTTTGAAATACTCCTCAGAATGCAGGTGCCATGCTAGGCAGGGTCCAAGCCACATGGAGAGGCCACATGTAGATGCTCTGGTTTGTAGTCCCAGCAGAGCATTCTAGACATCCTTGCTCAGGCACCAGACATGTGAGTATAAAGAAACCTCCAGATGATACCAACCCCAATCATTTGAGTTTCCCCAGCCATTCTTCCTGGCTGAAGCCCCAGACATCAAGGGGTAGAAATAGGCCATCCAAATTCCTGAGGCTGTGGATCTGTGAGCAGTAAGTTTGGGGTTATTTGTCACACAGCAATGAGTAAATGAAACACTTGTGAATCGGGGCAAAGAATGAGGAATCCTACCTCTGCCATTGGTTAACCCTAAGACCTTCACTACATCAAGCAAAATTTCCTGGGCTCAAATTTCCTTATCTGTAAAGGGAGGACAGTGTTATTTGACATTTCAAAACCACAAAAGAACTGGTGAGAATCAAGTGAAAAAATTATATGAAGGCACTTTGTGAAAATGAATGTGAAATAAATAAAAGTTGCATAAACATAAATATAAAGCCTACCTTTTGAGTCAATTATAGGGTGTGTGTGTGTGTGTGTGTGTGTGTGTGTGTGTGTGTGTGTGTGTGTGTTTGTGTGTGTATTTCTAAATCAAATAGGCTTGATGATTTCTCTGGGCAGCAGAGCTGGCCCCACTCTGCAGGAAATATGATCCTGGCCCCATGGAACATAAGCAGTATCTCTGAAACATGAAAAGAACTCTCTGCTCTTGATAAATGACTGAAATTCCTTTTGAGAAAGGCAAGATTTGTGTGGTTCCATTCAGAATTGAAGAAATCCAGATATCTCAGACGTGACCTGAGGTAAAACTAAAACTGCTAGAGAGTATCTCACCTTTGTTGAGGTTTTCTTTATAACCTAAGGTCACCACATTAAAATTAATCGAAACCACTTGTTGAGAGAGCTGCTTACTGGGTTACTCCAGTGCAAACCAAGGCTCCAGCCAACATGGCTTAGATCTCCCCTGTGAAGGGCCAGAGTCATCAACGAATAAGCCAAGCTCACCAGTTTCTATGCAATTCTAGTAAATCAGAGTTAGATAAAGGAAGTGTGTGACCTTGGAAAGGGCACCTAGAGAGGATCTTCCTCTCAGTATTTCCATTCTGTGTTCTTGTGAATCTAAGAAAAGAAAGTGTTGATACAGAAAATATAAAACTACAAGAATTCTGATTTTTATGCCTACGTTATTCAAACATCCAATCCCTGCTCATTCTCTTTTTGACACTATTAATTCTCCTGTATTCAAAACAATTTGAGCATGTCTTTCGGTTGTCTGTCTGTTTTTATTTTCTTTGAGGATTTTACAGCTGTATATAGGCAAACGAGTAGGATTTAATACTTAAAGACAGCATGATCTACTTACTGGAAGGAACTCAAATCTTATTACTCAGTGAACAGCATTAGCTTCATCTTTCTACTTTCTGAAACTCAGAAATGGAGTAAGTAAGGATAATAGTATTTACTTTCTCATGTTGGTATGAGGATTAAGTAGCTTCTCATGTTTGGGGAAGCAAAATCATATTAACATCTTTACCCCAATTTCCCTGGCTCAGATTCTCTTCAAACATTGCTGCTGACCATCCCAATACTTTCCTGATTCCCTCTAGGTATTTCTGGAACATCCCATGTGTTTTCACAAATGCTCATGTGCTGGTCTCAGCCTTCATAAAATTTGGAGTAAAACAATCCCTTCAACCTCTGCCTCCAGCCCCTTAGCCCATAGGCTTCAGGTTGGAGATTAGACATAATTTTCTCTATAATCCTATTTTCCTTCTCCCTCTACATCTACATTCCTGCTCAAGTTCATAACTTAACCACCTCTTATTTGTATGCAAATAAGCTCATATGATGAGCTTGGGAATTACTAGACCTGCTAGTTCTCCGGCACAGCTGGACCCAGAATGCTGAAGTAGGCTGACTGGGGCACCTGGCACACAAGAGTCTTTCACATCAGATAATCTAATTTTACCCTAAGAGAGGCTAATTGACATCTCCAAGATCACAGAGTTAGGACTCCAACACAGGTCTTGTGACACTATAGATTCTCTTCTGTATGCAACAGTTGTAGTTGGACTCTGGAGCTAGATAGCCAACCTCAAAGCTGGGATCAGTTCTTTCTCATCAGTAACACTGGACAAGTCTTCTTGGGGGCAGAAGATTCCGAGGCTATTTTGTAGCTTTGCCTGGTAGCTGTCCTCCATGATTTTGACCTCAACCTCTAGAGGTCACTCTGTGAAGTCTGTGTTGCCTTCCTGCTCAGTAGGAAAAATCACATCTTTGTTGCTCACCCTTGGCAAACATGTGAGTTACTTTTCCTGAGTAAATAAAAGTTATTTGTGTTTAATTTCTATTGTGTAGTCAAATTTCCATTTATGGACAGAGTCATAGCTTAAAGTAAACCTGCTTTATAGGATTTCATATTCAATATCTTCTTTTTTCTTTTACATTTGGTTAAATATTTCTTGGTGAGTGCTGGCAGACAGGTAAATGTGTGGTCACACACATACATACAGAAAAATTGTGATTTTTAAATTTCCCTATCAAGGGAGCAGCCCATCTGGATCCAGAGTCATGTACAACTAACATGCAGTTAGTGTTCATGGGGGTCAGCTTGGATAGCTCAGCCAGCTGACTTCTATGAACACTCCCATGTAACTCAGAAAACTGATAGGTTTAAAATCAATATAGCATTGATTTCCAGCCAAGAAACTAATAATCACACTTGCGTAGTCAAAAGAGATGCATGGTCAGTTAAAATGCTCCCTCCGAGCATCCAAACATTTTCTACTCTTTGGAGGGGCTGGCCTACAGACTCAGAAAAATATCTGAAACCCTCGGTTCTGTCCTGTGGACTCTTAAGGAGATAAGGAAGTCATGGTGTCATTATTTTGTGTAAGGATAAAGGGGATTCCTGTGAATGGAAACACGATATAACTATGAAGTTATAACTAGGATTGTTGCTATTAGGTATGTTTGTAGAAAATGTCTTCTAAAGAATTTCTTTCTGGTCTTCTTCATTGTCCTTATTTAAATTTCACTTCACTTCCATGTCATTTTATACCTCTTCAGTAGGAATTTAAACTAAATTGAATTTTGTGTCAAGAACTACAACTACCAGACTAGCTTGCTAACCCTGAACCAAAGACAGATAAGCAAATAAATATTTATTTAAGGTGAAACGAAAGTGTTTGTTCCCCCCCACCTTTCTTTTTAAAACTCTAATGAATAGATTTGAAATGAAACAGTCTTTTTTTCCCCCTTAAATTAAGAACACTTCAAAGCTTTCTCAGAAACGAACAACTTACAATTTTTAAAATTTCAACATCAGCAATCAAAGGGAGAGACTGCCTGGGCAATGAAATTATTACCTGGGATATTGGGAAGATTATTAAGCTTTTTGCTGCTGTGGTTTGCTTCTTGCCAGTCTGCCCTCTTCCGCTTTAAACAAGTTGATTATTTGAAACTTGGGTTGACTCCTCTCTTGGTGCTGTCTGTATTGGTACCAATGACTTGTGGAGTCTAGAAAGTCTTTGGAATGGTTAGGAAACCATTAACCAATCAAATCATTGTTCTCTGCACTCCTACCAGCTCCTGAAACTTATAAAACAGATTAGATACAGCTTCAACTGTAAAAAAAATAAGAGAGAAGGAAAAAAGTTCTGATTTTCAAAAGGTATTGTGGCAAAGCTCTTTCTCTTATGCTTGGGTTATTTAAAATAATTACTATAACACCTGTACTTTTCTTTCTCTGAGGAAATCTTATTTTTCTGTACTAGACAAAAATAAACCCCAGGACTACTTTGCACACTGAAATTTGCAGGGACACGAGACTCTCAATTTAGCCTGACATTTCCATTAGCGTTTAAATAAATGATAGCCAAGCAGCTCACATTAGAGCCCTCTCATTTCAACTAATATGTGACAGGAAATTACTCTCGACCCTTTGTGGGACAATTGTTCATCATCCCCTACCCCATCTCTATATATCAAAGCTCCCACTGTTGTTACATATATTGATTTTAGCTCAATTTGTGCCAGAGATAGAAATTTTCATTTTAAAATAACAATAATAATTAGCATTGTATATCATATTATTTAATCTTTAGCACAAACCTGTGAGGAAGGTTCTACTATTTCTACTTCACACGGGAAGAAAGTAGAGGCATAATGTTTGTATACCCTAAGTATATAGGCTCTGTGGTGACCTGATTTATTTTGCTCACTGCTGTTTTCTCAAAATCTAGAATGTTTGGCACATAGTAGGCTCTCAATAAATACTTGTGGAATGAATGTACACATGTATGCAAGAATGAGTAAATGCACAAACAACCCCATAGTCACATAGCCAGGTGAAATCCAGACAGCTCTCTAAGCCCAATGCCTGTGCCCTCTCATTTCATCAAGACAAGATGATTCAGGTGAAGTGACCACACTGTGACCTTGCTCTGCTCAAGAGAGGAAGACAAGGCTACGTCCTCATTCTCATACCTTTCTGAAATCACTGGCTAAAGCAGGACCACATTTAGGTTCTCCTAAGCTTGTCATTGCTATTTATTTGGGTTTGATATGAACAGTCTGGTGAACTGAAGACATACCACGGTGTAGTGGAATCTGCTAGAACTCTTACCCACTTAGCACAACCTCTCTCTACTCTAGTTCTGTCATCTGCAAAATAGAAATATTATATTTACCATGTAAGAGTATTGTGAGGATTAAGTTAATAAAGTGGATAAAACACCTGGCATCAATATCTTGTACATGGCAGACATTCAGTAATAGTTTACCTTTTCCTTCTTCCATTGAATCTAAAGCTCTGTACTCATTTTTGGACAGACAGCAAACTCTCTGCCCTCTTCAAGCATGATGGAGAGGGAAAAAACCTGAACAAGGACATTCGCCTTAGGGCATAGAGGACGAATATGTACTCAATTTGTACTGACTGTTCCCTGCAGGTAAAACATTCCCTTGCAGATATTTTAGCACGTGCATTGAATACTTTGAGATAATTCTGGCATTTGTGGATATGGAATAAACGCCAAACTGACTGAGGGGTTGTAAATACTGGAACAGGGCCTAATTAAATAGGTTATGAAACGCTAACGGTAATATGTACCTGTTTTGAGGTTGGAGAAGGCAAGCTCTTCAGAAAATCTTAATAATAGAAGGGATTAGAATTAAGCGTTACAAAGGATTCAAATTTTAAGAAAGTCTGGATTAAAAAAAATGTACATGTGGAGCTAAAATAATATCTGGAAATATCCCTTACAGAAGAAAAAAGAGGGTGGCTTCCTAAATGAAATGAAATGGCTTTGAACTTTTTCCTTGACTACAACACCAGATTCCTTATGGGACTGAAGAAGAAGGGAGAGTGAAGGGGAAAGAAGCTAAGCGAGGATAGCGGGGCAGGTCTCAGGGAGCTAGCTCACGGGGAGAGCAAGGTCATCTGTGTTAATGGCCTGGGTCTGACGCTCACTCCAACTGAGACTTGTTTCAGATAGAGATATGTTTGAAAATAAGTGTTCCACAGAAAGAAAGAAGGAAGGAAAGAAAGAAAGAGAGAAAGAAAGAAAGAAAGAAAAAGAAAGAAAGAAAGAAAGAAAGAAAGAAAGAAAGAAAGAAAGAAAGGAGGGAAGAAAGAAAGAAAGGAGGGAAGAAAGAAAGAAAGAAAGAAAGAAAGAAAGAAAGAAAGAAAGAAAGAAAGAAGAAAGAAAGAAAAAGGAGGGAAGAAAGAAGGAAAGGAGGGAGGAAGGGTAGAGGGATGGAAGGAAAGAGAGGGGAAGGGAGAGAAAGAAGGAGAGAAGCAAAGAAGGAAAGAAGGAAGGGAGGGAGGGAAGAAAGCATGCATGCACGTTACAGTGCGGGTGGCAGAGGCGTCCTGTAGGCAGGAGTCCCAAGAGCCCAGCTCAAGTAATGCCCTACTGCTCACAGCGCATTGCTCTGAGTCCACAGTGTGTTGAAGTCTACATTCAGAAGAAAACGTGACATCTTCCACAGGACACCCAGCCAGAACTGAAGCAAGCTCCCCTCTTTCTCCTGTTTCTTCAACTACCTGTCACCCAAAGGCTTAGCACAATGGCTTCATTTCTGTACAATGTCTTGGAGGGTTGAACAAATGAAAGAAGGCCTTTAGTGGAATGTTTGCTCCTTAAAACATGGGGTAATAGAGTCAGACTTAGGATTATTTAAAGATAAAGCAAGTATGAAGTCCCATTTGTCTTCTTTTTTTCTGCTTCCTGCAGGGCCACGTTAAGTAGCCATATGAGAAGGGATTTGACTGTGTTTGTGTCTCATTTCCATGGCTACTTCATATGTCTTCCATTTGCCTGTCATCTTCTTTTATTCTTGTCTTTCTTTATCTTTTTTTCCTGTTCTTATTTTAATTTCTGTTCTATTGAATTCTGCTCTCATCTTTTCTCCTTCTAACTAATACATTTATATGACTTTTCAAGTTTTATAGATTTAGTAATACCCTGTCTTCATTCTCAAAAGTATTAAATGCAAGAGATTTTTATTTTAGAGTTACCTAAAAAAAAATTTCTATAAAATGTTTTCTAAAAGTTAGAATGTCCTTTGAGATAATTTGATACAGATTTAGCAAAATGAGGGCTGTGCTTTCCATCAATGGAGATCTTGGTAAATCCCAAGAAAAGTAAAATAAATTTGCCTTTAGGTAGTACCATAATAATCCTAGAGAATACTGTAGTATAACTTATAAGTAACTCAACATGTTTACTGTGAGGAAGATAGATGACTAAATTATCAACCCTATACCTTTATAATATGACTATCAAGCTTGATAAGAATTCTGACTATAACTTTGTATTTATACTAAAAATCTTCCTATTATTCCTGTTTCAGACCTGAGAGTCTAAAATCATCTTTAAATTACTTATGCATGGTTAATCTAACAATCTGACATTCCTCCTATTATCTAGCACTCTTCCTTTTATAATATATTTAGGAAGTAAGTATAATGCAAAATCCATAATATAGTCTATATAATATAACTACAGGTCTAATATTAATTATTTTATTGTCTGAGTAACTGCCTTTGGGGATCATACGTTTCTCCCTTTTCCAATAATCTTATTGGTTTATTTTTTCATGTTATCCTGACTTGTTCATTTATTTCACAAAGACTACTGAATGCTTGCTATGCCCTGGGCGTTATTCAGCTATGTCCTGGGCACTAGAAACACAGTGGTGAACAGACTAACATGGCTAAGTCATCTTGGAACCTAACATCTGCTGAAGAGCCTTGTTTTTACCAACCTTTCAACTGACTACAAAGAAAAAAGTTCGTTCCTTGACTAGAATATCAGTGCAGTGATTCTATACTGACCGATGTACAAATCATAATTGAAGGCTGAAACAATTTGGCTAGTAAGAGCATACTTTGACATCAAGACAGTTGAATTTCTACACACCAGCAACAAGCAGAGTGCAAAATAAAAAGCAAAATCCCATTCACAATAGCCACAAATAAATGAAACCTTGGCATACATCTAACCAGAGAAGGAAAAGATCTTTACATCAAGAGCTACAAAACACTGCTCAAAGAAATCAAAGACAACATAAACAAATAGAAAAATAGTCAATGCTCGTAGATTAGAAGAATAAATATTGTCAAGATGTTCATCCTACCCAAGACAGTCTATAGATACATTGCAATAACCACCAAATTACCAACATCATTTTTCTCTAACCTGGAAATGACAATGCAGAAATTCATATGGAAACAAAAAAAGAGCATGAATAACTAAAACAATCAGCAAAAGGGACAAAGTGGGAAGTATCACACTTCCAGATTGTAAACTTTACTACAAGGCTACAGTAACCAAAACAGCCTACTACTGATACAAGAATAGACACATAGACCAATGGGACAGGATTGAGATTATGGAAGCAATAGCTTGATCTCTCAACCAAATCATCTTTGAAAAAGCTACCAATAACAACAACTGGGGAAAAAAGACCATATTTAGCAAATGGTGCTGGGAAAACTGACTGATCACATGCAGAAGAATGAAACAAGACCCCTACTTATCACCATATACAAAAATCAACTCCAAATGGATCAAAAGTAAAACCTCAAACTCTAAGAATCCTAGAAGAAAATGTAGGAAACATTCTTAGGCACATTGGAGTAGGCAACCAATTCCTGATCAATTCCCCAAAAGTCAATGCCACAAAAGATAACATAGACAACGGGCGGGTGCGGTGGCTCAAGCTTGTAATCCCAGCACTTTGCGAGGCCGAGGTGAGTGGATTGCCTGAGCCTGTGGTTCGAGAACAGCCTGGCAACTTGGTGAGACCTCATCTCTACACTAAAAATTTTAAAATTGCCTAGATGTGGTAGCATGCATCTGTAGTTCTGGCTACTTTGAAGACTGAGGTGGAAGGCTCGCCTGAGCCCAGCAGGTCGACGCTGAGGTGACTGTGAGTGTGCCACTGCACTCCAGCCTGGGAGATGGGGTGAGATTCCAACTCCAAAAAAGAAAGAAAGAAAAATATAGCATAGACAAGCAGGACATCATCAAATTAAAAGCTTTTGCACAACAAAAGAAACCATCAAGAGAATGAGGAGAAGACCCACAGAATGGGAAAAAATATTTGCTAATTATATATCTGACAAAGGCCTAACATTCAGGATATCCAACTCAAACAAGCTAAAGGAAAAAAAATTCTATAAAAAATTGGGCAAAGAATACGAATAGACACCTCTCTAAAGAAGATACACAAGCAAAAACCAACAGATACATGAAAAAATGCTAAGCCTCACTAATCATCAGATAAATGCAAATCAAAACTACAATGAGATACCACTTAACTCCAGTAAGGATGACCATCATCAATACATCAAAAAACAATAGATCCTGGAGAGGGTGAGGAGAGAAGGGGACACTTCTACAGTGTTTATGAAAAGTGGAGGTTAGTTCAACCTCTCTGGAAAGCAGTGTGGTGATTCCTACAAGAACTAAAAATTGACCTCCATATGATTCAGCAATACCACTCCTGGGAATATACCTAGAGAACATAAATCCTTGAACAGAAAAGACACCTGCACATGCATGTTTATAGCTGTGTTATTCACAATAACAAAAACATGGAGCCAACCCCACTGCCCATCAAAAGTGGTCTGGATAAAGAAAATGTGGTACACATATACAATGGAGTATTACGCAGCCATAAAGAACAAAATCATGGACTTCATGGCAAACTGGATGGAGATAGAGACGGAGACCATCATACTTGATGATCTATCACAGAAACACTACTCACATTAGCACAAGGGAGGGAGAAGCAGTCACTGGACACTGCTAGGGAAGGAAGGGAGGAAGTGGGGCATGTGAAAACACAAGGGTGCCTGGTCCTAAATCAGGAGAATGAGACTCAGTTAGAGACCCAAACTTAATACATGTAGTCTACTTGTGTAGTTAACCCTTACTTGTACTCCACATCTCTATAATAAAATAAAATTAAAATTAAAAATAAATTTATGAAGCTTTTAAAATACCTACAGAGTGTGACTCATTGAAATTAAAATACTTTACAAGTAAAACCCAGATGCAATCTTTGAGCATACATACATACACACATTTTCTTTTTTTTCTACTTTTGAGTTAGCTTAATTTTTTTTTTTCTTTGAGTTGGATTTTCACTCTTTCGCCCAGACTGGAGTACAGTGGCACGCATGCTCACGGCTACCCCAGCGTCCACCTGCTGGTCTCCGGCGATCCTTCCGCCTCAGCCTTCCAAGTAGCCGGAACTACAGACGCGAGCTACCACGCCTGGCTATTTTTTCTTTTGTTGTAGAGACGCGGTTATGCCAAGTTGCCTGGGCTGGTCTCGAACCTGGGATCCCAGGCAATCCGCTTGCCTTGGCCTCCCAAAGTGCTGGGATTACAGGCTGAGCCACCGAGCCTGGCCAGAGTTAGCTTAATTTTAAAAATACAGATATAATTTACACATAATAAAATGAATGAATGTTAAGTTTTCAGTTTAGTGAGTTTTGACAAGTGCATGCAGTTAGGACATTCATATCTCTACTAAGATTGAAAATATTTAAATCACTCCAGAAAGCTTCCATTCTCCTCCAGTCAATTTCCTTCTTTCCCCAATTCCAGAGACCATCATTATTCCAATTTCTCTCACCATAGCTTAGGTTTGCTTGTTTTGGGACTTCATATAAATGGAATCAGATAGTATATATTTTCTGGTTTGTAGTGGGTTTTTTCCCCTCTAAATATTGTTTTTGAGATTCATTCATATTATTGAGTACATCAATAGTTTCTTTTTAATTCTGAGTGGAATTTCATGGTTTAGATGTACCACACTGTGTTCATTCAGTTATTGATGGGCACTCTGGCTGTTTCCAGTTTTTAAGCTACTATAATAAATCTTCTTACTTTTTGTGGACAATTTTCCCCCTAATTCCCTTGAGTAAATAAAGATCATGAATGAAATTTCTGGGTTGTAGAATAGGTTTCTGTTTAACTTTATGAGAAACTGCCAAAAAATCCTTCAAAATAATTTTATGTTCCCATCAACATTATATGAGAGTTCTAGTTGCTCTACATCCTCACCAGTATTTTGTATGCTGTATTTTTAGTTGACAAATAATGATTATATATACTTATGGAGTACAATGGGATTTTTTATATAGAGTATGTTTGTATCATGAAATGATTAAATCAAGCTAATTAACAAATGCATCACCTTACATACTTAAACTTCTTGTGGTGAAAACATTTAAAATCTATTCTTTTAGAAATTTTGAAATATATAATGCATTATATATTGATGACTAATGATTTTTAGCACCTTTTCATGTTCTAATTGGCTATTTGCATATCTTCTTTAGTGTAGTGTCTGATCAAGACTTTTGCCTTTTAAAAATGGTTTATCTATCATTTTATTATTGATTTTATTAGTATTTTTATTTTATAGGCATAAGTTAGAAATATTTCTAACTTAGAAATATTAGTTTCCTCCTAGTCTGTAGGTTTTTTCCTCATGTGTTCTCCCAAATCTATTGCCCTATTTTACTTATTTTCACAATTAATTCCCAATTAATTTAGACTTTTGAAACAGAAAAGCCAAAAATTCAATATTTTTAAAATTGTTGTAGCATCTCTTCATTGAGGAAATAAATATAGGATACCTTTGATAATTAAATGGAGGAAAGTCCAGAGAGTATAGGAAAATCAGGGAATAAAATTTAAAATATTTTTCTGTCAACTAAGTTTAGAACATATTTTTAAAAATGAGAATAAAAAGAATACACACAATTTAAGATGGAAAACAAGGAGAGAATAGCCAAAGGGAAATGCAAGAGAGAGGCATGGAGGTGGGGGATGATTAACAGAGCCTAGCTGATGAAGACATAGAAGGAGATAAAATCAAGGGGACAAGAGGAAGTGTTCACTTAGGAAAGATACTTGGTACTTTACCGGAGAGAGATAGGAAAGGTAGGAATGAAAATACAGAAATATGTTGAGAAAGAAAAAAAAAATTGTGGGATGGCCTTTCACATGGCTTTGATCTGAATATAGGAAAAGATAATGCAAAGACTAAGAAAATCATGGATTTTCTAGCTGGGAGCTTGTGGATCATGGATTGCAGAGGGAGGTCTGCAAGAGACAAAGGGGCGAAAGGACTGTAGACCAGAAATCAAGGACAATGATTTATAAGGTGACTCCTTATTTCACTGGCCAGACATCGGCAATAGTTCTCTATCAGAGAAGGCGGGGAAGGGGAATAGTGTAGAGTTGGGTACTGAAAAGACGGACAAAGAAATAGGACAGATGGTAGAATCTTAGATATTAAAAAGACCACCATGGAAATGGCAGAGTTGAGTCTATCTTGAGGAAGGAGGAGATTAAGGTTGGATGGAGGCTGATAGAATGGAAGAATATGGAACTCCTGAGTGCAATTGTGTTAAATGTTTGAACTGTCTGATTATGAATGATCATGTGACTGAAGCCCTATTTCTTTTTCTAGAAGAATTTTTATGTAGGTATGACTGATCTAGCTTTAGTCTGAGGTTGTGAACATTCTAATTTTCAGAAGAAGGATCATAAATCTATTTTTGGAACCATACTAGAGGAGAAGTTCTAGAATCCGATGAACCCCAATTTCTCTTTACTTTCTCTTATATAGAGCTACAGTAATTTTATTAAAAATTCAATCAAGTGGGCTTTCTTTAAAGTGTTTCTTTCTTGCTGATTATGCAGATCCTTTCCTTTCGAAAAGTGCTTTCTCAATGGTAACTCTGTTTTACATTTAGTGCTGCTGAGCTTGCATATTACTTTTGCCTAGAAGCACAGCTCTATATGTCTTGTAGAAAATGAGATACTAAAAATAGAGAAAGATAGAGAGAGAGAAAGCAAGACATCTGGGATCCCTGTTGGGCTCTAGATGAACACCATATCTCATAATAAGACCCTACCAGAGTGTTGAGAAGGCTCATTTCCAAAGCTTTGTTCTCTTTTATATTTCTCATGTCTTAACTAAAATTTGCCAGTAGTCATTGAACAAATTTCATCATCTGCTTGCAGATTCTAATTTCCCCTCATTTTTGCTTTAAATGCACTCAATTATTCTGCCAAACACAGTCTCTTGTGAAGACAAATTTAATAAGAAGAAAAGTGAAAGGAGGAAATTGAACTTACTCAAGCTTTGGTTTAGTTTACAGTAGAGCCCTCAATCTAATTATTTGTTAACACTAGTTGACTATGTCAATTAACTACAGAAACTTAACAGTATCTCTGAATCAGTGTTTGACATAATAACTGCAACTCAATTGATTACTTGGCTAAGTATTTCCACACCTCAGTCAATGGTTATTGCCACATTTTCCACCCTATTTTCCGTTAGGCCTAGGGCAAGTGGCTTAGTTGTATCTAATTTTAGAATCTTTCTAGAGTCTATTATTATTATCAATCTATTTTCTATTATTATCCTCTGGAGTCTATTATCCCTCCAGCTTCAATTATTCTTTCTTTAAATTGTTTCAGATCGATAAGCAAGTCTCCTAATCTCAAGGGAAGGACATGCTCTTGTGACCTAATTCAGGACTCAGTACATTTTACTGTTCAGTTGCATAAAAGGGAAATGCAAGTTATAAAAAGCACTATCCTCAAGGCGGTAAGCATCAAGTTGGGGAGACAAAACACGTGTGTGTGAAAAAACAGCTAACATAGTAGGTTATTAAATGCTTAGTAGAAGTACTTGACAATATGTGCTGTAAGAATCTAGAAACAGGAGAAATCAGTGCTGGCTGGAACACTCATGGAATATTTTGTGAAGGGATGGAGGCTGGAGGATAAATTTGATTCCAAGAGGAAGACAGAAAGTGGGAGGTAGTCCAGACTGAAGGCATTGTACAAGTAGGGCACAGAGATGGAAAGGCTCATGAGTACTTGGGAAATAATGGTTAGAAGAGAGTGGTTAAAGAGCATGGTTTGCATTCAGAAATGGGAGATAAGATTAGAAATCTAGAGGGAAATAAACAATGACAAATTTGGGGTATAACTGGTCCAAGGAGTTGGGGTTTGTTGTGTGGGAGGTAGGAAGCTATGTTTAAGCAGGAGAAAAACATGATAAATTTAAACCCATTTTCTATTTGATTCTCTGTAGAAAAATATTGCTGTTAACTTCTGTCTTCCGTGTATTAAAATTTTAATTTGCTAGATGCTATTATTTAATAATAATTATTAATAACAATAATTATTATATATAATTATTAAATTATATTCTTCTTTTTCTGGAACTAGATGCATCTCTGAATCCATCTCCCATTCTTTTAATATTACATTCATCTGCACTGTTCCGGACATTTTAACCACAATTCAGTGCCTTGAGAAAACACTATAGCCTTTGTTTTGCTGTTGAAGAACTTCAGGTGAGAACGTCTGACTCAACTGTCAGTTATTCAGCTGGCTCAACAAGTCAGTGGCTGTGAGGCATGAACCAAAGAATTCCAGTGCCCCATATTTAATTTGCCTTTATTCATTTCCTATAGAAAACATTTTTAGATTTAGTAAACTCTTTATCAGAAAAGAACAGGTTGGTTTTCTTCCAATGCTGTAAAATGTCACCCAGAGAGATGACACTAGTAAAACTCAGGTGGCCCTACTGAAAACTGCCTGTGTCTCAGAAGAACAAAATTGTCTGAAGGTGATTGCTGATGGGAAGAGGGGGGTAGTGGAAACAACCAAATACACTTTTGGGGGCCTGCTATCTTTCTGAGTGACTGGGAGTCACAGAGATAAGCCACTTCTTAGTCTCAGTTAGAGAAAACTTCCCTTTTATTTTGACCAGCTCTATACAAACCAGGTCACTGCATGTTGTATTCATGACTTCACAAAGCCCTGCTTTCATTCTCATTGGAGGCTGATCTCTATTCAGGACCTTTGTTGTTGATGGTCTCTGAATAAAAGGAAAGGGATCTGGTGTTGGCCAGGCCAGGATGGGGAGGACTGTGAAGTGGAAGACTCTTAGTCTCAAAATGGGGCACTCTTCTGGCCTGGACACACCCCTTTCTTCTTCATCTCTTACTTTTTCTCGACTGTTTTTTAGAGACAGGGTCTTATTCTGTCATCCAGTCTGGAGCGCAGTAGTGTAATCACAGCTCACTGCAGCCTGGTACTCCTGGACTCAAGTGATCCTCCTGCCTTAACCTTCTGAGTAGCTAGGACTACAGGTGCATGCCACACCTGTTTATTTTCTATTTAAAAAAAATTTTTTTAGAGACATTGTCTCATTGTGTGGTCTTGAATGCCTGGCCTCAAGGGATCCTCCTGCCTCTGCCTCCCAAAGTGCTAGGATTACAGGCGTGAGCCATCACACCTAGTTTCTCCTAGCTTTAGGTCCCTGGAAAATGTTTATCTTACTCTGTGTTAGTGAAGGAGTAACACTTGTGTAATTCTTTAGGATTTAAAATACTATGCTATGTAACAGGCAGTATATTTGAATAGTTTGCCTTTTGTTGCAGGAAAAATTGTATCATGCAAGCAGCCACCTTTGTGCATATACAATCTGTCTGTCTCTGGAATTTTAGAGTTGACTGGAATTTTACAGATTATCTAGTTCAGTCATCCCATTTGACAAATGAGAAAATTAAGGTTCAGAAATAGAAACCATTATGGTAACCAACCAACTATCCTGATTTGCCCTGGACTAAGTAAGAGGTTCTGAATACAGTGCTTTCAGAGCTAAAACTAAAAAAGTTGCGGGCAAATAGAAATAAATTGTTCATCAATCAATTACCTAATTAAAATTTTCACAGCAGTTACTGACACATTGCTGTCTAAAACACATGCTGACTTCTAGTACAAAACTCTTCCCACACAGCATAATATAACCAAAATATTTTCTCATTCATGGGCCACATATTTAGATTCTAAAATAGTTTAATGATCAGCTTGACTTTGTGTTCTGGATATTTATGAATGTGTTCTCCCACTTCTGGCTTAGGCCATTTATCCCTAAAAACTCAGCTTTAATATTTAGTCATTTTTCCCCTCATTTGAATTTATTAAAAATAGTTAGCTATTTCTGTCTATTGAATGGAGAAAAAAATCAATACAGGGTTTAAGAATAGCCAGAGAAAGTATGTGTTATGGAAATTAGTTTAGGACCATAGTTGCTAGATCTCAAATATATAAGGCTTGGATTATAGGCACAAGGCAATAAAGAGGAATTTTGTATCACTAAAAATTGGATTGATAAGCCCAAGCACTGTTATTAACAACTCTTCCAGCTCAAATTCTTGTGATTGAAACTATAAAGCAGTGAAATCTATGAATATACATAACTTTCTTATGACTCCTTTGTGATAAGGATGACATGCTTAAAAACCCAAGCTGATAAAGCCTGCTGAACTTAAGCGAAGTCTGACCTTCTTTTATTCACTTTTTAAATAATGATGATTCATTGGACTTCTCTTGATCACTTCTTACACTACATGCTGTCTAGGGCAAACTTGCCCTCACCCATGAGTTCTACTCTTTTTATAAAAGGGTCAATCAATGTGCTGGCTGCCTGCCACTGCATCTCTGGCCTAGGTCCACGGCACACTGCTGATTTGTCCTTGGTACTCATTCCTGTGCAGCCTTGACTTGGCCTCACAGCCCTTCTGAACGTGTCTTCAGTCTGACACTACAAACTGATCTGAATTAGCACCAAAGATGAAATCTATTTTTGTACCCACAATTAATTAACCTTAGGCCCAAATTAAGCTCAAATTTATGTATCTAATTCAGGCCTGCTTGAAGCTGCCTATCTGAATTTCATGTGCTGTCTCAATCTAGATGACTTAGGGGAATTTCAGTTTCAAATCTCCACACATGAACTCCTCATCGTTACCCTCTAGACTTTCTTCTCCTCTGTTTTTCTTATTCCTGCCATTCAGTTGGTCACCAAAGCCTGTACTTGATTCATTCTAAACATCTCTTGAATCCTTCCCCTGTCTTTTATTCCTTCTGACACTGCTCTATTTGGGCTCTTGCAAAGTCTGTTTGCTGGTATTGCCAATTTCATTCTTCTCTCTTCCTTCTACATTGCTGCTAGAGGAATATCTCTCAAAACCACATATCTGAACTTATCATTCCTCTCCTTACAAGTCCCTAGAGTGGCTCCCCCTGGCCTTCAGATATAGTACAAGCCTCATAGCTCAGCTTATAAGAGCCTTGTCAATCGTCTGCGCCCATCTTTCCAGAAGTGCTGACTTCATTCCTGTTTTCACATTTGCTGAAGGTTTGACTAATCTGTTTGTCTTTTAGAAAGATGATACTGGCTTTTTAAATTAACCAAATCTTCATTAATTCTTTTGGTTTTCTATTTTATAACTTTCTTTATTGCTAATATCTTTGTATTTGTTTTTAAAATAAAACTTCTTAATTCAAATACTTAAATAATTTATTTTTAGTTTTAATATTTTCTTATGTTTTTAAGACTTGATTTTCTTCTGTATATTGTTTTTACTATATCCTATAAGTCTTGTTCTGCTTGTCTTTTAGCTCTAATTTGTTTATGCTTCCAACTTTTACTTTTAATTTTACGCAGTATTTATTAGTGCAAGATGTTTAACAATTTTCATTCTTTTTTTTTTTTTTTTTTTTTTTGAGTTGGAGTCTCACTCTGTTGCCCAGACTGGAGTGCAGTGGCTGCTCCCAGCCACCGCAGCCTCGACCTGTTGGGCTCCGGAGATCCTTCCACCTCAGCCTTCCAAGTAGCCGGAATTACAGGCATGCACTGCCACGCCTAGCTAATTTTTGATTTATTGTAGAGATGAGGTCTCAGCTGCCCAGGCAGGTCTCGAACCCGCAAGCTCAGGCAATCCACTCACCTCAGCCTCCCAAAGGCACGGGATTACAGGCTGAGCCACCGAGCCCGGCTAACAATTTTCAAGTGAATGAAATTTTTTTTGTTCTGATTTGGTTGTTAATTTATTATGCATGAGAATTAGAAAAATGTGGCTGAAATAAATAAATTCTGCATTTTGAATTTATTGAGCTGGGGGGGAGAGAGATAGAGAGATTGAGAGAGAGGTTGTATATATGCAAATACATGGCAAATTGTTGTAACTATTCCATGAAGTTTAAGAGGAATATATATTCTCTTACTGTTAAGTATACTGTTCTCTCAATATGCATAAAATGAAATGTATTCATTGTAATATTTATACATCATTTTATAAAGTTTTATTTTTTGTAACGGTAAATTTTCTGAGTAGGAATGCAGGTACATGCTCCCAAAATCTTACCTTGTTCTTGCATTTTAATGAGAATTTAGCTAGGTATAGAATTCTAGATTCAAAATGGCTTTTCCTCAATATTATGATAATATAGTTCCTTTATTTTTTAGCAACTATATTTGCAGATGAGAGCTTCAATGTTAATCTGATTCTGTTTCCTACTGGTATACTCTTTGTCTCTGAAGTGTTTTAGGATAGTTTCTTTACTGTTTGGGTTCCAAAATTTCATTAAGATAAGATAGGTTGTGTTTTTGTTTTTAATTTGGGTTTTTTTTAATCTGAAGCTCTGATAAGAACATCTTACTCTATTATTATTTTTATTATTTCTTTCCCTTATGCCTTCTTTTCTGTTTTTTTAGATCTCCTAAATAAATGATTATTCTTCCGGATGTCTTCCTTGTGTTCTTTAGTTTTTTCCCCTATATTTTTCACCTCTTTGTCCTTCTGGACTACATAGTAGAAGGATTACTTGGTTCTACCTTCCAGCTATTTGATTCTTCTACTGTGTAGCTCTTGTTCTTTGGCCCATCAATAGATGGTGATCATATTTTTTTACATTGGCTATCTCTCTTATTCCATTTTCATTGCAATCTATTCTTTTCTTTTGAACACAGTATTTTTCAGACCAGTTTGAGGAAATTAATTATGTTTATTTTGGAATTTTATTTAATTTCTTGTGATTATATGTTTTTGTAGTTTTCTTTCATTTTCTGTGATTCTGTCATTTCCCCAGGAGCTAATTCTATTTGTTGTGTTTAGAACCTTTTGTTATTATTATTATTTGTATTATAGTTGATATCTTTGCAGTTAGTTTTCAACTATTTAGACATTCTGGTTGTCTGTTTCTAGCTGTAGATGAGAGTCTTTGCCCAAATGAACATCACTGCTCATGTAACACCGAAACAGGTTCTGAGGATAGGAGCCCTGGCAGCCTATGTGGAGGAAGTGTAAATGAGACCACAAGTAACAGGATCCTAGTCCCTTACTGTAACTGTAGGTTGTCTATAGTATTGTTTTTGCTTCTCCAACCTCAGCAACTCTGGAGTTTTTGTGTCCCAACTCCCATTTAGAGAGCAGCCCTCATAGCTTGAATCTAGAGTCTGTCACTCTAAAAAGTAACTACTCTCTTCATGGCAACAGGGACGTAAGTGGACACTGATATAAATGTTTTGACATCCTTTAATTAGTCACCTCACCAACAGTCTTCATCCTGCTCTTTCCCCTAGTTCCCATTGGTTCTGCTCTTTGGATTATTTTGGGGCACAGATGGGAAAACACACACTGACCTTCTATTTCTTCTCTATGAAATTGTGACTGCTCAGCTCTCTTAGGCTTTACTTTCAATTTGGTCTGAACTACTATATATCTTTCAGAAATTTGATTGGTGACATCACTTTCAAATTTCCCACTCTATAAAGATTCGTTTTTTATGTGTGTGTGGTTTTCTGTCATTTTAAGGTTTTTTGTGTTTTTTTCCCACAAAGTAAACCATTGTATTCAGTTAGCCAATGTGAACTGAAAAGCCAACTCCTTGTTTAGGATTTCAATATGTAACCAGAACTTTTCCTTTTTATTGTTTGCTCTTTTGAAGAATTTAGAACAAATATTTCAAAGGTCAGAAGCATTCTGAGTTATGCCTCAAAGTTCTCCTTCCTGCTCTATGACCAATCAGAGTTTCTTGCTGAGGCACATGTCGAATGTCTTCTACCTCAGGGTAAAAACTTGGGGACCACCTTTATCTCAAAGGCTCACACTTTGAACATGTTCCTCAAAATCCTCTTTAAATAAATGTATTTGTTTAAAGGCCCTCAGGATGTTTCAGGGCCTTCATACTACAAGGATTACTGATTAACTTTTCGTCCCAGAATCTCCAAGGAAGTTATCCACATTAGGTCTCCTCGAATTCACTCATGTTTGTGTAACATTTTTTACCTTTCCTAGACTTTCACACTGATATTTCATTTGAGCCTCTTGACAATTTTCTTTGTAACTACAGAATGGTATCGTCATTTAGCACATGAGGAAATTGATTCAGACGGGCTATCTGCCATATCAGACAGTTCTCAGCCCCTGAAATTCTTTCTCTGAGTAGAATGCTTTATTAATACTTCTATACGTTATATGAATTTCTTTAATGACTGAAGTGAAACCAGTGTTCTTAGACCAAGGTTTATTTTAAGTCTAGATACGTATCCTTGAAGCTAGACAGGAATTGAACTAAACTGTAGGTGCTTGATTCATTATTTCCTACTAAAAATAATGTATCTGATGATAACAGATTATGTTTAAAAAGTCATAGAACCAGCTACTCCTCAAAGAAGCTCCCCTAAGAAAAATAATTTCAAGATAATTATATGAATTATTGCTTTAAGATGCTTGATGACCTAGCATTAACTCCATATTTCTGTCCAGGTTCTCTTTATTGGATACATCAGTTATCTATTGCTATTTAACAATCCCCATCCCTGCCCCAAGCTTTGTAGCTTAACACAGAAACTATTTATTATTGCCCCTAAGTCTACTAGTCAGCCAAGTGGTTCTGCTGATCCAGTCAGGCTCAACTAATCTCAGTTGGGCTCACTCATGTGTCTGTGGTCAATTTGACAACTGGAGGCTGGCTGCTCTAGTCACATGTCTGGTGGTTAGTTGGCTGTCTGCTGGCTGTTGGCTGGGTGATATCTCTCATCATCCAGCAGGCCAATCCAGCCTTTTTCATATGGTGGCTTTAGAGTCTAAGAGAGCAAATAGAAGCTCACCAGGCCTCTTGAGCTCTAGGATTAGAATTGGCACAGTGTCACTTCTATTGCATTTTGTTGGTCAAAATAATTTATAAAGCCAGTACAGTTACAAAAAGTAGAGAAGGAGTTGCAAAGGGCCATGAATATAGGAAGAAGAGAAATTGCCATCATTTTGCAGTCTACCATACTTGGCCTTTGTACCCATGCCTCAGTTGCTATGAGTGTTGGCTGCCAAAGGGTCACAGAAGCCTCTAGCTATGAACTGAATTATGTCTTCCCAGAATTCATATGTTGAAGCATTAACTTCTCAGTTGACCCTTCTGGATATAGAGTTTTTAGGAGGTAATTAAGGTTAAGTGAGGTCCTAAAGTGGGAGTCCTGATTTGATAAGACTGTAACTTTGTAAGAAGAAGAAGAGGAAGAAAAAGAGACCTTTCTCATTCTCTCTGCCTTGTGAGGGCACCAATTGTGAAGGCAGCAATCTGCAATACAGAAAGTAGGCCCTCATCAGAAACCAACACTGCTGCACCTTGAACTGGGACTTCTAGCCTCCAGAACTGTGAGAAAATAAATGTCTGTTATTAAAGTCACCTAGACCATGGTATTTTGGTATGACTGCCTGAGTTAACTGATACACTTCCCTGTTCTGGAAGATTACCCTCTGCTGAAGGGGACAGATTTACCCTAGAGAAAATGCCATCATCATTCATGTAGGGGAAAGGAAGTGCATCCCACAGCAAATGACTGATGGATGTGGGAATACATAACATTAGTCCTCTTAACTCAAGGGGCAAAAACTGTAGTGTGATTTAAGCTCCAGTCTCCCTACGGATCAAAGCAGAGTTAGACTTAGTCTGAGACCACACCCTTGCTCTTCTAGCCCTCTCCTATCTTATTGCCCTCTACCCTTACAGGTTTCTTCTGAAGACTCTCTTATTAGTTTATAGGTGTCCAATTCCCTCACTCAGGTTCTTCTTCTAGGGATCTCTACCAAGACAATTGGTTGATGATAATAGGATATTAAAAGACAGCAGAAACTTATCGTTAGTACATATTTATTAGCATAGTACTTTATTTTTAGCTTAGTTGCAGTCTCTGAGATTTCAAAATGCTATTTTACCCATTGGTAAAAATAACAATGGTTAACGTTTGCTGAGTGCTTATGAGGCTCTGTGCTGAGTGCATAACATATATGATCTCGTTTAATCTTCACTACCACCATACAAGATAGCTACTGTTTCTATCAGTTTTTATACTTTTGGTGTTTTTAAAATCATTTTATATCTGGGATTTTGATCTATTATTCTTTGCTCTAGCAACAAAAAACTTCTGGGCTTGCATAAAAATAGCCTTTGGCACATGACATTCAGGAAACACCTGGTTAGGTGTCACAGACAAGTTGACCATCCTGCAACTTGGGATCAGAACTCTCCGGATTCATTGTTGAAGAGTAGTGATAAGGAAACCTAATGACTTGGGGAACATTCCTGTACAAAACACTAAATCTTTTCGGATGAAGTCAGTTGATAATTGTGGTGTGCTACTTTGGTGTTGCAAAGTGCTTTGCTAAATAACACAGTTATGGATACAGGCATGTCCATCTTAGTTTTTAAAAAGTTGTATCCTCTCAAGTTTCCATTAAGTAGGATTCATTCATTCACACAATGAACATTTGTTAAGTTTTCATCACCATTTAAGTATTTCTCTCTATATATAGACAGATATAGATGTGTGTGCGTGTGTGTGTGTGTGTGTGTGTGTGTGTGTTGTGGGCATCATAGGAAGATGAGAAATGAGTCATTAGCAACTGTTCAAGTCAGTGAATACCTAACTTCAGCAGCTGCAGCAGGAAATAGGAAATCTTATAAAGGGTGGGTCAGGGAACAGGCATCAATGCTTTGTCTTTTCTAGTTTAAGTGGAAGTGGCCTATGATTCCAAGGGAAAATCCAGAAAGGAAGACCAGAGAAGACTGTGTTTGTCATGGTGCTAAGTCATAACCAAAGCTTAGAAAGGTAAAATGAACTATCCTCATGTATATAGAGCTGGATAGTGGGGCAATCAGAATTTGAACCCAAATGCTCCACTGCCTGTCGAAAAAGCGAGTAATGAAAGAGTGGGCAACAGGACAGTGTGGAAAGGGTGCTTCCTGGAGAGCAGCTCACATGGTGAGGAGTTTCTTCTATAGTAAAAGCAAAGAAAACGTGGTATTCCATGTAGCTTTCATGATTCTACTTACCTGAACTCAGCCCCTGCAAGTTAATTTAAAGGGATTTTATCTGGATTTATAAACTTAAATTTATTAGTTACCCAGAAGCAGAACAGCGTTTGAAGAGAAGGGAAGCTTGAGAGACAGACTGAATAATGAATGTGTTTCTGAGTCTGGTAGGTTTCAAACCTCTGTTAAAACTGATGAGACACTGCTAAGAGGCTTAAGCTTTGGAGCTTTTATAAGGAAAGTTTCTCTGGAAAGTGAGTAATAAAGACATAATTATTTCAGTGAAACAATCAGAGCCTAATTTACCAGGCGATTGGGTACCTTGTTTTGCAAGAGATCACAGACTGAAGGCTGCCACTGGGTATTCTGTGCATTCCCATGGGGGCAGGGGACCCACTGGTATTAAGCCAGGAGTGACCACCTGTTGGCACACCACAGAGGAAGGGTCTTCAGGAACAACAGCTCAAGTTCCCAAAGACCGATTGTTTCATCTAAGAATAGCACAATCACTCCAGAGCCCTATGAATACTCAGTCTAGTCTCACTTTTAGTGGATTTTTATGTATCTCTGTGTCTTAAAGACAAAGCCAACAATTGATTTTTACCTCTGTCAAGCTGATCTTTCTCTGTTTTAAGCAGGCAGTCAGGGAATTCAGTTTGACTCTGTTACCTAACACACGTGGTATATGAAAAAGAGAAGTATTTTAAAAAGTGAGAGCATAAGCCAAAAGGATTGGATGAGAACAAAAAAGGAGTAGAGGAGCCTGGTGAGCAATCCTTGGCAGGGTGCCTAGAGCAGCTTCAGGAGAGAGACTGTCGGAGCCCAGCAAGAGCATTTCCTGCTTTGGGTTAAAAAAATAAATCCAACTATCCTCTATGAGGTGGTCTAGTCTTCCTGAGCAGCATTAGGTCATTAATTTGAAAATGCAGGTAGTAATACAAACAGTAGTCATTTTCTTAACACCTAGATGAACGGGCCTCTCCCTGTTTTACCCATGGCACACCTGGGTTATATTAATATTATCTTATGTGTGTGGGTAGTTTCCCAGAAAGTCTCAGCCTGATTGAAAGCTTGAGCAACCTTGCCAGGTGCGGTGACTCAAGTCTGTAATCCCAGCACTTTGGGAGGCTGAGAGGAGAGGATTGCCTGAGCTCAGGGGTTTGAGATCAGCCTGGGCAACTTGGGGAGAACTTGTCTCTACAATAAACCAAAAAAGAAGCTGGGTGTGGTAGCATGCACCTGTTGTTCTAGCCAGTTGGAAGGCTAAGGTGAAAGGATTGCCTGAGCACAGCAGGTTGGGGCTGCGGTGACCATGAGTGTGCCACCACACTCCAGCCTGGGCAACAAGAGTGAGACTCTGACTCAAAAGAACGAAAGAAAGGAAGGAAGGAAGGAAGGAAGGAAGGAAGGAAGGAAGGAAGGAAGGAAGGAAGGAAGGAAGGAAGGAAGGAAGGAAGGAAAAGAAAGCTTGAGTAACCTTGTAGCCTCTCTTAAACTTTTCCTGTTTTCTGCTTCTAGATCTCTCAGCCCACAATCTTTGATAGAAAGTAAAGTATAATCACCATAAAGGTTAGGAAGCAGCATTTTTTCCTCATAGCCATAATTATTGCTGGAATTAATAAAATCCTAAATCGGCTTCTGCCACAGAATCCCAAAATGGCTTCATGTTTTCCTTGTCTTTTAGTGGTCATCAGTTCCTCTCATCCACAGGATTTAGATGTTTCCAAAGCACTTCATATTATCAGTCTAGCTGACCTTTCTTCAGGAAGTGGATAAATTTAGCTTTCTCCTTTCACTCTGCCAGCCCAAGAAACTTTCTACTTGGGGGAATTTGCTTTAGATGTCTAGCTTTGTGATTGTGAACTGTTTCCCATGTAAAACTTTCCAGATGCTTATACAACCTATAAGATCTCAGTCCTTTGAACTCTGAGCAGGTGTGTGGTTTTACAGCGCAATATTTTAAGATAGAATTTGTTTTAATCTTCCAGTTAAGCCTCTTTATACAAACAGCGCTGCCAAGAGAACAAATGCAATTCACTTACAAGTTGTTTGTCTAGTTAACTGTAAGTACGCAAATCAGTTTCCTGTTCACACAAAGGATTTTCTTGTGTTTGAAATCTTTGACCAAGGGTACATTGGTTTGGATTTTTACAGGGAATTCACGTTAATTATCTATCATGCTCAGTGCACCAGGATGTGAGGTGACTTAGTAAGCAGCTGGTTAACACCAAACAAGTATATTGCCTGAGCTTCTGAAAAGGACCTTTGTGTGCACCACAGGGAGCCATCACAAAGGGTCCACATGGAAACAGAGCTTCAGCATGCAGTGAAAGGTATCAGGAAGTTGAAGGGCAGCACAGAGGAAGGGAAAAGGAAAGCTTTATCATCAAGATAAAATTGAGACAAGGAATTGTAAATTGTCCTTTCCCTTAGGGTTTGTGTTCAAGGTTTTTCTTGTGCTTCTTTTTTTCTTGTATGAGTTTCTTCCTTTTTCTTTAAAAAATGTGAAAACATTTCCATTAATAAGTATTTTCAAGGAAACTCTTGACTCTTAAGGTCCATGGCAGGACTGCATGATCATTAAAAGACAAGTTGTGTGCAACATCGACAGTGGAAACCCAGTAGCCAGAGCACTGCATACCATCAGAAAGGTGGTATGGGAGCATTGCTGATGTGTACAATACAATGTAGAGATACTTTACTGCAGAGGCATAACCAGTCCCCTCCTTATGTATTAATTTGTGTGTTTTGGTCTTCTTGCTAAACTCTTTAAATCTTTTCTTTTCATTTATTTACTCAATGTTATTTCCCTTCAACCCAGATAAGTTAGACATAAATTGCACATTACCCCGAGGAAAGGAAGATGCTATGCAACTTGAATAACACAGCTAGCATGGTCTTGGCTTTTAGGTTCAGGATTGCTGGTTTAGAGGAAAGGCAGAAAATTTCAGAAGCATCTTTGTAGAATCAGTTTCTTTTGTGATCAAATCTGGAGGTATGTGAGTATGATGGAACCCTTTCTGAGTGTGCATTTCAGGAAATAGAAACTTATACACAGGGTTTGGACCAGGGGCAGCAATTCTTAGGGAAATTGCCTCTCCCCTCACCCATGCCATCCTAATGTGGCAGTTGGCAGGAGTAGATGAGAACCGGTGGCACACTGAATCCAGGGAGGAGAGAGCTAGAGACAGTCTTCTCAGTTTTATGTGTTGTTGACGTCATGGGCAAAGGTACGCAAAAGTTCCCCAAGCCTCTAGAGCTGAACAGTGATGAAAGCTGAGGAGAATCACTAAGCTATGAACGTCTCATGGTAGGAATGAGGGGTTCCATTCTTAGTAGGGAATTGAGGCTACCTGATATCAGATGGAGGCCAGGATGGTACACTGGAGCCAGGTCATGATCTGCAGCTACTCCAGGCACCATGGGAATAAGCACCATGCTTTGTCTCTGCCTGGGACCAAACAGGACAAGTCATACCTGGAGCAGGAGGCCAGCATGGACCTGACACACATGTGGATACCTATCGCCCACTGCCGTGGTGGTGTCATCTGCTTGCATTCTCTCAGAGATTATTAGCATCAACTCCAGGATAAGGACAAAGAGAAAACAATTCTGAACAGACTGAGGTTTTTCCTTTCAAACTGTATTTCAGATAATTATAGATTTACATACAGTTGTAAGAAATCATACAGAGAGATCCTGTATAGCCTTTACTCAGTATTCCCCAGTGGTAACAGCTCACAAAAGTACAATATAAACCACAACCAGGATATTGTCCAGGTAAAGAACATTTCCATCACCGCAAGGAACTGCATGTTGCCTTTTATAACCACATCCTCTTCCCCCCCCAACCCTTACACCTGGCAACCTCTCATCTGTCCTCCATTTTTGTGATTTTGTTTTCCCAAGGAAGTCTTTATATCTCCTTCGCTTTTTAAAAATTATTTATTTATTTATTTATTATAGAACTGTGGGGTACAAGTGAGGATTAACTCCATAAGTAGGCTGCATGCAGGTGAAGTTTGGACTTCTAGGTGGCCCTTACTCTCACTGGCAGTGGACCTGATACACTTTGTTTTGCCACGTGCTCCCTGCCCTTCTCCTTCCCTCCTTCCTTCCTTCCTCTAGCAATGCCCAGCGACTGATAATACCACCCTTACATCTCCTTCACTTTTGAAGGAAAACCTTGTTGATATAAAATTCTAGGTTGGTGCCTTTTTTTCTTCAATGCTTTACATAGTTTTGCGCTTATTCTTTTCTTGCTTGCATGGTTTCTGATGAGAAGTCCAATCGTAACTCTTATCCTTGTTCCTCTATAGGTAAAGTATTTTTTTCCCTCTGGCTTTATTCAAAATTTTCTCTTTGTTTCTGCTTTTTTCAATTTGAATGTAACATGCATAAATGTGTGGATTATTTGTTTGTTTGTTGTGATATTTATTTTGATATTACTCTACTTGGCATACTCTGAGCTTCCTGAATCTGTGATTTGGTATCAATCATTAATTTTGGAAAGTTCTCTATACTACTTCAAATATTTCCAAGTTGTCTAGCTAATCCAGTCATTTGCCCTAACTTATAAATTTCAGAATAATTTCTAAAATATATTTTTATAAATCTTGATAGAATTTGATAAGAATTATGTTAACCTGTATATTAATTTGAGGAGAATTGACATCTTTACTATACTGAATCTTCTAATCCATGAAGATATTATGTCTCTTCATTTACTTAGATCTTCTTTGATTTCTTTTATCATCATTTTGCAATTTTCAGCATACAAGTCCTGTGCATGTTTTGTTAGATTTACATGTAAGAGTCCTTTTAAATAAGTGATTATAATGATAATGCTTTATTATTTTGATATTTCTATTACTACCATATTATAATTCAATTAATTTTTCATTGCTACCATATTATAATTCAATTAATTTTTATAGTTTTATCTTGAATCCTGAGACATTGCTTATCTCATTTATTACTGGGCTACATAGGTCTTATGGCCGGAATTTGGGGTTATATCATTAATAGGATATTGAGGCTACCTGCTACAGATGGATACCAGGATGTAATTAATTTATTAGTCCTAGAAGTCTTTTTTTTTTTTTTTTTGCTAGAGGCTTAGGACTTTCTACAAATCTTCAAATAGGTACAGTTTTATATCTTCACTTCCAATCTTTATGTCTTTTCCTTTCTTTTCCTTATTTTCTTTCCTGGCTTATTGTACTGGCTATAACTTCTAGCACCATGCTAAATAAGAGAGATGAGACTAAATATTCTTTTTTTTTTGAGTTGGAGTCTCACTCTGTCACCTAGACTGGAGTGCTGTGGCTGCTCCCGGCCACCGCAGCCTCGACCTGCTGGGCTCCGGCGATCCTTCCGCCTCAGCCTTCCGAGTAGCCGGAATTACAGGCATGTGCCACCACGCCGGGCTGATTTTTTTATTTATTGTAGAGATGAGGTCTCGCTGCCCAGGCGGTCTCTAACCCGCGGGCTCAGGCAATTCACTCACCTCAGCCTCCCAAAGGCGCGGGATTGCAGGCTGAGCCACGGAGCCCGGCTGAGACTAGATATTCTTGCCTTGTTCCTAATCTTAGGAGGAAAGCATTAAGTCTTTCATCACTGAGGATGATGTAACCTGTAAGTTTTTTTTGTAGATGCTCTCCATCAAGAGAATAAATTCTTTGTAAGAGAATAAATGTTATGTCCATACTGATATCCTCTGTTAATTGCTAATATAGCATACTGTGTCCTGTTTTGTTTTTCTTTGTCAGTCTTGTGGAAGTTGTCAATTAAAATAATCTTTTAAAAACAAATCAGGTCTCACTCTGGAGAAAATTCCACCAAACTTATAACAAACCTCACTATCACTAGTGCTGGCTGAAAATAATACAAAAATTTTAACTCTCTTTTTCCTTTATCTAGGTAAAGTACGAAAGTTCGCTGAATAGTCTTTAGCTGTCATAGTTAATTGTGCTTGCTTAAGACATATCTGGAAAAAACATAATTTAATCAAACATATAGAAAGAAAGCTATAGCAATACAAAGAAAAAACATAATTTGTTTCTATTTTCCACTTAATAATATAGCATTTCTCATTTTTTCCAAGGACTTACTCTTGTAGAGTATTAACTAAATCAATAGAATAGTTATGTGTTGGGACTTATGACTCTTACAGATTCACCACACATTTCCCTGGGGAGAAAAATCTATTCTAACACATTACAGGCCATCACTAGTACTAAATGAGGTATTTCTTGAGGTTGAGTCCCAGGAATCGATTTTTCATGCATTTAGCATGTAATGCAAATATTTTATTTTCTAACTTTAATTACTAAAGAAAGGAAACTTAAGTGTAGACACAGGCTCTCTTTTTACATTTATTTTTTTCTCAGTAAGCATGGAGTTCTCCAGTCCTTATTGAAAAAGTAGCAGATGGAAATATAGTCTCTCAAATTATACATCACTCTATAGGTCTATTCAATTTCAATATTTGTTTGGATCTCAGGGATCTATCAGTATGGTCCCTGATAGAAACAACTCCATCATTATAGATAACCCTCCCACAACCTGAGCTTCTGAATCACTGGCACTCTAGCATCTTAGAAGATAACTGCTATGTTTCAGAATAGTGGAGCAAACACCAAAAAGGAAAAAAAATTCTCTCTCTTCAGAATCTCGGTTTATTAAAGTACATAGCAACAAGCAATCTAGAGAACAACCTCATAGAATGGGTCTGTTTTTTATGGCAAAATAGTAAGAACGGGCAACTCCCAGAAAAAAACTGGATTAATTTCAATTCTTGGCATCTTTGCTAGGACAGAGATAAGGTGGACAAGAAAAGAAGCCACAGCTCTTCTCCATCCCTAGACCTTCCTTCAGGAGTCTGAATCTGCAGTCCGAAGTCCGAGACTTGCACCGAGGTACCTGAATCTGCAGCCTGCTGCACATTGCACATGACCTAGTTCTTAAAGATCACCCACCCCAACAAGACAGTATTCATCCTCTCAGGAAGTTTCATATCATGGAGAATCTTTTTACAACTAATTTCAAATATATTTATAAAAGAAATTATGGCATAGAAAATCTATCTTGATTTCTTTTTACCAGGCATTTCTTGAACTTACTATTTAACAAATTTTTAAATGGTATAGTAAACATCTCAGAGGCAATAGTAAGAAACAGTATTATTCCATGTATAAATTTTGACTAGGACTAGACAACTAGCATGACTGACAGAACATATAATATGTATAAGTGCATAATAAGTACTCAACAAATATTTGTTGAGGGAATGAGAGAACATATCCTCTGGCTTTAGGCTATTTAAATGTTTTTTAATTACCAAAAATGACACTGTGGTGAGAATATTTCTACTTAAATGTATAGTGGTACTACTCTGTAAGTCTTTGGAATGGCAGAGGAAGGTATGACAGAGAAAAAGACTTTGTTTTAACTTAACTCATAACCCATATGAGTTACAAGCATCAGGATTTGTAGGGTTATGGCTTCAATTCATCTATGGAAAAGTCCTCCTTTATACTAAAAATTCACAGAAAATAGTCATTTAATTGTGAGAATGCAAATCCCTACTTCTTGGGGTGAAGTTGCCATATATTCAAATGCAGATACATAGACTGAGTTAATTCATAAAGTAGTGCATACTGAAAACATTTTCTCTTTAATATAGATACTTATAGGACTGCTAGTAGCCCAAAGAGGATGTTGTCTAAGCCATTAAGTTCTAGGACATATGGCTGAAGGGCAGGCCACATCCTGTGGATGGAGTACAGCTTTCTCTAGAAGAAGAAGAAGGGAAAGAAGGGGAAGGAGTCACCAGATTGGTGGATTTATAAAACATAAAAATATCCCAATGGATTTTCATACGTTTCTTGAAGAGCAGAACTCAATGGAAGAATAGATCCTGCAAGACAGCAGTCCCCAGTCTTTTTTTACATATGACATTATTTTATTATAGAGATTTGGGATACAGGTCAGGATTAGGTATATAAGTAATATATGTGCAGGTGAAGTTTGGGCCTCCAATATATCCAACTTCCTCTGGTTTAGCAGCAGGTACTCTTTGTGTAATTATGTGCTCCACCCCCCACCCCAGCAGTGTCCTGTGACTGCCAATCCCAACCTTGTACTATTGTGATTAATGTTCAGGTCCCACTTATGAATGAGAACATGTGGTATTCAGTTCATTGTTTCTGTAATAGATCACTAAGTATGATGGTCTCCAACTCCATTCAATTTGCTGCAAAGTCCATGACTTTGTCCTTCCTTGTGGCTGTATAATACTCCATCATGCATATGTACCACATTTTCTTTATCCAGTCCACTTTCAATGGCTGGTAGGGTTGGTTCCATGTTTTTGCTAGCATGAATAGTACAGCAATGAATATGCATGTGCAGGTGGCTTTTCTGCAGAATGATTTATGTTTCTGCAGGCATATTCCCAGAAGAGGGTCCCCAAATTTTTGGCATCAGGGACTTGTTTCACGGAAGACAGTTTTTCCATGGACTGGTATGGGGGGAGGAAATATGCAGTCAAACATCACTGCTAATGTTCACTGTATTTGCAGCCACTCTTCAGTGCTAGCATCACTGCTTCAGCTCCATCTCAGATCACCAGGCATTAGATTCTCATAAGTGCACAACCTAGATCACTCACATGTGCAGTAGATAATAGGTTTCATGCTCCTATGAGAATCGAATGCCATCACTGATCTGACAGAAGGTGGAATTCAGGCGGTAATGTGAGCGATGAGAAGTGACAATAAATATAGATGAAACATCGCTCACTAGTCTGCTGCTCACCTCCTGCTATGTGACCTGTTCCCTAAGATTGGTCTGTGGCCTGAGGGTTGGGGACTCTTGCTGCAAGAATTTGGGGATGAAGGGGTAGCATCTTGTGGTTTGCATTTTAATGAGGACTTTTAATAATATGGCTCATGTGAATCTCAATGCACAAACTCAAGTCAGCACAAATTATTTTCTTTGTTTTCTATAAGTTATCTGAATATTGACCTCTGAAACCCCCTCCCATGAGGAAGGCAGAAACTTCTACCTCAGTCATTTTGAGTCTGCAACTATAATTCTTGGTTCCGAGACATTTCTCTGCCATCTAATAATGCTGAGTTCCTTGTGAATTTGGTCCTCAGTGAGCTTGGTCCTCTCAGGTCCACTGCTTGGCTATATTCAAGCCACACAGAGGCATGAGACTGTTGAAAGGACTGAAAGTCCTGCGCCTGAGAATCCAACCTGTCTGGTATCTCTTGTAGTCAGTCCCTCTGAGCTGCTGCTACATCACTAAGGCAATGCCAGAGAGCAGCGGGTTTTTGCTGCTGGTGAGGCTCACATACCTCCCTTCTTCTTCCACTCAGAGGTGGAGGGAAGCCCTTCACATCTCCTCTTGTTCCTCTCAAAGGCACTTTCTCAACCCTTCTTCCCTCAGTGGACTTAGGCTTTAGAAACAAAAGTCCAGAAAGGGAGTATCTCATGATCAGCTTCTTCCACTCTGCCATAAAGTCTGTGTCCTGGGCAAGGGAGCCTACAGCGAGTTACCTTTTTAATGTGAAAATAGAATGGGATAAATACAGGGATAAAGGCTGAATTGACCTGGTTGCTTCCTGTTACTGTGGAGGGGACTCATTTCATTACAGTTTTTTTTTTTAATTTTTAATTTTAAAGATGTGGGGTACAATTAAGCGTTAGGTATACAGATGTTCATTATTCAAGTACATTGTTGATGATGTGTGCCCCCTCCTCCCCTGGCAGTTCCCCTCAACTGCCAAGCCCACCCTCCTTCCTTGGCAGTTTCCTACTACTGCCAATCCCTTTCTTATAGTATTATGATAACTGTTCAAGGTCCGCTTATGAGTGAGAACATGTAGTACTCAGTTCTTTGTTTCTATGATAGTCACTCAGTATTATAAACTCTAAGTCCATCCAAGTTGCTGTGAAGTTCATAATTGTGTCCTTCTTTATTGCTGTGTAAGATCTGCTTATGAGTGAGAACATATGGTATTCTGTTCTTTTGTTTCTGTGATAGATCACTAAGTATGATAGACTCTAAATCCATCCAAGTTGCTGCAAAGTCCATAATTTTGTTCTTCTTTATGGCTGCATAATATTCCATTATGTATATGTACCACTTTTTAAAAATCCAGTCCAGCTTCGATGGGCAGCATGGTTGGTTCCATGTTTTTGCTATTGTGAATAGTTGTTGCAATACACATACATGTGCGGGTATCTTTTTTGTAGAGTGATTTGAGTTCCTCTGGGTATATTCCCAATAGGGGAATTGCTGGGTCATATGGAAGTTCAATTCTATTTCTTTCAGAAATCCACACTGTTTTCCAAAGAGGTTGCACTAGTTTGCATTCCCACCAGCAGTGTGGAAGTGTTGTTCCTTTTTCTCTGCATGCTCTCCAGCATCTGTTGTTTGTTTTATTAATGATGGCCATTCTTACTGGGATTAGGTAGTATCTCAATGTGGTTTTGATTTGTATTTCTCTGACGACTCATGACGCTGAGCACTTTTTCATGTATCTGTTGGCTGCCTGTATATCTTCTTTTGAGAAGTGTCTATTCATGTCTTTTGCCTACTCTTTAATGGGGCTGTTTGGTTTTTTCCTTTTTGGCACGTTTGAATTCCTTGTAAAACCTAGATGTTAGTCCTTTGTCAGATATACAGTTAGCAAATATTTTTTTCCCATTCTATGGGCTGTCTCCCTGCTCTCTTGATGGCTTCTTTTGCTTTGCAGAAGCTTTTCAGGTTGATGAGGTCCCACTTGTCTATCCTATCTCTTATGTCTATCCTATCTCTTATGGCATCCTATCACTTGGGGTTTTGATCAGGAATTGATTGCCAGTTCCAATTTCCATCAGGGTATATCTCCTGAATTTTCTAAGGTTCTTATAGTTTGAGGTTTTATGTTTAGGTCTTTGGTCCAATTAGAGTTGATTTTTGTGTATGGTGATAGGTGATAGGTGGGGTCCTGTTTCATTCTCCTGCATGTGGTCAGCCAGTGTTCCCAGCACTATTTACTGAATAGGTTCTCCTCTCCCCAGTGATTGTTGGTGGAGGCTTTGTCAAAGATGAGTTGATTGAGAAATTGAGGTTTTTCTTCTGGAATCTCTATCCTGTTCCATTGGTCTCTATGCCTGTTCTTGTACCAGTACCAGGCTATTTTGATTATTGTAGTTTTAGAATAAAGTTTAAAGTCTGAGAGTGTGACACTTCCTGCTTTGTTTCTTTTGCTAAGGGTTGTTTTGGCTATATACATGGTCGTTTATGTTTCCACGTGAATTTCTGTATTGTCATTTCCAGGTCCAAGAAGAATGAAGATGGCAATTTAATGGGTATTGTGTTGAATCTGTAGATTGCCTTTGGTAGGATGGACATCTTAACAATGTTGATTCTTCCTATCCATGAGCATGGGATATTTTTTCATTTTTTGTGTGTCTTCTTAGATTTCTTTGAGCAGCGTTTTGTAGCTTATTATAAAGATTTTTCACTTTTCTGGTTAAGAAGATGTCAAGGTATTTCATTTTTTGTGTGGCTATTGTGAATGGGACTGTGCTTTTTATTTGGTTTTCTGCTTGCTTGTTGTTGATGTATAAGAATGCAACTGTCTTTTGCACATTTATTTTGTACCCCGAGACTTTTCAAAGTCCTTTATCAGTGCAAGTAGGTTTTTGACAGATTCTCTTGGATTTTCAAGGTATAGGATCATATCATCAGCAAACAGGGATAACTTAACTTCATCTTTTTTTTTTATTTGGATACCCCTGATTTCCTTCTTTTGTCTAATTGCTCTAGCTAAGACTTCCATTAAGAAGCCTTGTCTTGTTCTGGTTTTCAGAGGAAGTGTTTCCAGTTTCTGTCTATTTGGTAATATGCTAGCTGTGGGTTTTTTGTAGATGGAGTTTACTAATTTTAGGTATGTTACTTCTATACCTAGATGTTTGAGGGTTCTAATCAAGAGGGGATGCTGAATTTTATCAAGAGTTTTTTTCTGCATCTAATGATATAATTATTTGTTCTTGTTTTTGCATCTGTTGATGTATTTAATTACATTTATGGTCTTGCAGATGTTGAACCAGCCCTACATCCTGGGGATGAAGCCTATTTGGTCATGGTGGATGATTTTTGAGATGTGTTGTTGTATCTGATTTGCTAGAATCTTGTTGAGGATTTTTGTACCTATGTTCATACAGGATATTGTCTTGTAGTTCTCTCTTTTTATTGGATCCTTATCCGGTTCCAGTTTCTTGATATTTCACATCTGGAGAATTTATTTCTCTGAGATCATCTGGATACTTGAGTCTTGAAGGCTTAGCCTTTTTTTTTTTTTTTTTTTTTTTTTTTTTTACAATCTAACGCTTTAATTTTTCTCCCCTCCTTCTCAATAACATGAGTGAGGATCCAACTTGTCCCCAAGCCTGCCTGGCTCTGAAGCATTGGATGCTAAAGACTCCCCTAATACCCGTGATCTGTAGACCTGAAGAAAGTTATCCATCCTTGTAAATGTCTTCCCCTGAGGCACCCCATGCAGAGATTGTCTCTCTTCTCCCTTCCTCCATGAACCTGCTTATTCAGGATAATCCCAACCTTCCACCAGCCCCAAAGTCAAACTGCCCACTTCTGGAGATAAGAGTAGTGAATAAGGAAGACAAGGTACTTGTCAAAAAAATAGTAGACCTGAACTATGATCTCTGTCACCCAGCTTTGTGTATTTAGTGATTGATTTCAGAGGCAGAAATACCTCAGCCTCCAGCAGATGCAAGAACTTTCCATTATCCCGAACATTAGCTACAAACAGATTAAGACTTTGGTCCAGAACCACAGAATGAAACCTAAAAGGTAAACAGAAAAACAACTGACCAAAGAATAGCAGCAGTGTGACTCATTAGGCCTTAGCACCCACCTACCTGGTCCTCCACTCTTCCTACTACTAGGGATACCTGGTGAACATGTCTGGGAACCTTCCAGTGTAGAGCTACCAGACCTGTAACAGCCAGTCTTGAGGCAACCTTTGCTACAACAGTCAGACCCAATACACCCAAGCCTGGAACAATCAGACCTGGACCAGTCCTTTCCAAAACTGTGGAGAGGAATTTCTGCAGTCCTGCATGCAGTTCTAGCAATTCTCCCACCAGGGACTTGTAGACCCTTGGAAAACTGCTAGGAAAACCCGTGATGTAATACAGCAGACCACTAAGTATTTAAGTACCCCACAAACCATGGACTTATTCCTAAATTATTCCATGAACATACAGCCTGAATATGTGTGAAGGTGGGCATATTATTTAATTTTAGTTTGGGCAGTTGCTGAATCCTTTCTTGCTCCATTCCTCTGTCCCTTTGTCCCTCGTAGGATTTTGCTTTTGTTTTTGTTTTTTTAAGAGCTATGTGTTCTGCCAGGGTTTCCTGGTTCTCATTATGCCTATTGCATTGATTTGGGGGATGGGGTCTGATTGGCGCCCAGTCAAAGAGGATTCAGTAACTTTGACTGCTACAGACAATGTAATAAAGCCGTCTCTGGATTCTATGGATATCTTTAGGATTTAGAATCTAGCCTCAAGAATAGGAAGTAAAAGTACAAAGATGTGTGATGAAGGAATATCCTATTTTCTGGGATTGGGAGGCTTTACTTATCAAAAAAACTCAATTGTTCAAATATAGTGGTAAGCTGTGATGCACTTCATTGATTTCCTTAGCCCCTTTGGCTGTGTTGTATTACAAGCAGTCATTTGTTTACTATCCTAATATTTGTAAAAAGATGTTTTTCATGTTTCTGTATCATGATGACCTCAGTACCTTTTTGGCTGATTTAAATAGAAATGAACAAAACAACCATTTTGCCTTTACTTGTCTCTGCCCTGATTTCACCCAGTGATTTAATGAATAAAAATACAGCTTAAATATAGGTCTTTGTTACATTTTTGATGTGGGGGGAAATTATCTGGGGACACTGTTATCTTAGAAATGAGCAGAAATGAATAATCAAAAGGCAACCAAATATACACTGCTAGATGACTGATTACTTAAACTTGAACAAACTTTAAAAAATACAAGGAGAAAAATGTATTAATAAACTTTAAAAGTGCACCATTATGATATAATAAAAGATTGTATGAGCATATTCCTTTAGCCAAGTTTAGTGAAATGTGGGGACCCCTGAGCAACATACTTTTCTTATAGAACCAAGTTGAAAATGAATCTGTATAAATGTGTTTGTACCCTGAATTCACAAGAAATACACAAACTGGAATAAGAACTTTAGACTCGAGCCTACTTCTGAAACTTACTACCTACATGACTTCAAACAATTTCCCTCATTGCTGTGGATGAGGGGTCAGCCAACTTGTTCTGTAAAGGGTCAGATAACAAATCTTTTAGGCTTGCTGGATGCAGATTTCCATCAAAACTACTCAAATTTACCATTGTAGCAAGAAAACAGCCTAGAGACAATACCTAAACAAATGAGCATATCTGTATTAATACAGATTTAATTTATGGACAGTGAATTTTGAATTTCATATAATTTTTTTCTTCACAAATATTGTTCTTTGATTTTTTGTTCAGTCATTTTAAAATGAACAAACCGAAGCATAATTTTTTACTTTGCTTTTTAAATGTAAGGCATAACTGCAAAATGTACTAAATTAAGGAGACCTAATTGCCTACATCTTCATCTCAATGGAAGACAGAAGCAACTCTAGAGCTAGAACCAACAGTCTTTGCAGTTGTCACTTAACTGGCTGTCTTTAGAAGGGAGGCCACTGACTCAAAGGCTATTTGTAGATTAAGCCAGTAGAATGTCCATGTGTGGGATTCATGCCTTCAGAAAATGCTGTTTCTGGTAGTGCTCACTTACCTATTTGCCTGTGCTTGTGGTATAGATAGAATGACATTTTATTATCAGAATTCCCTTACACACAGAATACACATTAAGAAAGAAAGATTTGAAAACTCATTTGTCTTGAACTAATGAGAGCAATGCAGTAGACTCTTGGTTAGTTACTTCCTTTAGGTTTTCTTTTCTTTCTCTGTTATACATAGGAAAATATGTATTAGCACTGAATGTAGGACGTAAAACACCCATTTTAATATATATTTAGGCTATCAATCAAGAGCTCAACATTAAAATTTGTGGTGACAATCATACATACCAAATCAGACCTGTTATAAACAATTGTGACTATTTCAGACAGGGGTTACAAACCCATTTACCTTCAGGGTCAGACAAGCAAGACAAATGTCTTAAGCAGCCACTTATAATGCAATATGAAATTGTGGGGTCTGCGGCAGTCTATAGCATGAAACTCCTCTCCTTCTTAAAAGCATGTACTTTAAAGCTAAACCAAAAAAAAGCTTAAAACACAAAGTACAAACAAAAACCAAAACACTGTTCTGACCCAAACCAGTTGTTCAGTTAAATCTGAAGTGTGTGTGTGTGTGTGTGTGTGTGTGTGTGTGTGTGTGTGTGTTTAATTTTGTAGCAATGAGGTCTCACTATGTTGCCTAGGTTGGTCTCGAACTACTGGGTTCGAGCAATCTTCCCTCTTCAACTTCCTAAAGTGCTGGGATTACAGGTGTGAGCCACTGCACCAGCTCTGAATTATTAATATTATTATTTGACCCCTATTGTGGAACAAGTTTGAGAAAGAAGGCATTTGTGGAAAATTGCTCTTCCTATAAATAGGATGGAGGTTGATCTGAGAAAGGAGGTATAGACAATGAATGACTTTGTTGTTTGCACAGGGTTGGTGAGTAATGAAAGATACACTGGCCTGCAGGCTGTAGATTCTGGTTCTGGCATTTCTTAGTTATTAGTTCAGGATTAGATATATAGTAAGGCCTTCCTCATGAGGATTAAATAAAATCATCTGTTTGAAAATGTTTTAAATAACTGTAAATTGCTATGTAAATGTCACCAGGACAGCCCTAACAGGAGAGTGTGAAAACTTTAGTTTTTTCCACCCCCTTTCTTTGTGTTCTAGTCACTTAAAACCTAATAATTCGTCCCTCATTTCCTTTTCTTTAGAAGCAGTGTCTTGAAGAATCCAGCCTCTTTCAGATACCAGAGGAAGTCCAGATCCTATATGAGACCTGTTTAGACTGGAACAGTCCAACACAGACCAGTGCCCATGACCTCCAGCTACCTTTAGCTTAATAACATGACGTTATAATGCTAAGAATTCGTCCCCTAAGGAAAGGCTCTGCCATATTGTATACATGCGACGTATGGAGAAGCATGTTTGTGAACTGTGACTGCATGTCTGAAACTCCAGCCTGTCCATGCTTACATAACTTCCCCACCCCATACCCAACTCTTTAAATGCCCATACTTCCCACTGCTTGAGGAGAAAGGGATTTCAGAGCAGGAGGTCTCTATTCTTTGGCCTGGGAATAAAAAAACCTGATTGCGTTCCCAAATTGGACATTCTTTCTTTGTGACCAGTATAAAGCAGTGAAGGAACACAGCTTACTGATGATGTAAATATTAGTACACTACTGTATACACAACTGATGGTTAGTAAATGCAGATCCATGAGAAGATAGAGGGCATTCATGACAGCTGTTTGTTATTTCTTTCACCATCATTATGCCAACTTCGTTTAAATAGGAGCTAGGCAGTAAAGCACATCTTTCTATTACAAGGCTTTTGTGGTTTTTTTTTTTTTTTTTTGAGTTGGAGTCTCAGTCACCCAGACTGGAGTGCAGTGGCTGCTCCCGGCCACCTCAGTCTCGATCTGCTGGGCTCTGGCGATCCTTCCGCCTCAGCCTTCCAAGTAGCTGGAACTACAGGCACGCTCTACCACGCTCGGCTAATTTTTTGATTTATTATAGAGATGAGGTCTCATCAAGTTGCCCAGGGGGGGTCTCGAACCTGCGGGCTCAGGCAATCCACTCACCTCACCCTCCCAAAGTGCTGGGATTACAGGTTGAGCCACCGAGCCCGGCTAGGCTTTCGTTTTTTTAATTGGCTTTTTTTGTTTTGTTTTGAGTAGAGGTTTTATTCTGTCACTCAAGCTGGAGTTGCAGTGGCACGATCAGTTTACCGCAGCCTCCACCTCCTGAGCTTGGTGCTCCTCCACCTCAGCCTCCTGAGTAGCTGGGACTAGAGGCCCATGCCACCAAGCCCAGCTAAATTTTTTTTTTTTTTTTTTTTTTGTAGAGACAAGGTCTTGTTATGTTGCCCAGGCTGGTCTTGAACTCCTGGGCTCAAGCAGTCCTCCTGCCTGGGTCTCCCAAAATGCTGTGATTGCAGGCGTGAGCCACCTCACTCAGCAACTTTTTTCTTTTAACTATGTAACTCACTTATATCATTGTATGGACCCCATATGACAAAGATTTGATGTTGGATTAGTTATTTCTTTGACGTTCTACTGTCATCATTGCCTGTGATATCACCATTCTATGAGAAAGGTAACATCAGAGAATAACTGTGGCTGAAGCTTATTTGTGACATTTAGGAAAATAGATTCAACAGTTATTAGACTACACATCATGTAATTTTCCATACAAGAACAGAAGAATTGGGTATTGTTGGAATTGAGCACTAAGGGTAAATTCTCTGTTAAGCAAACAAAAAAGCAAATGTAAACCTTAGAAATGGCAATGGTGAGATAATTAAATGTCATTCTGCCACAGGTTCATGTTATTGAAAATGTATTATCTGACTTTGAAAATGATTTCTTTGGCAAGCTGGGAATAAGAACTGTTTTTTGTTGTGTTTTGTTTTACCATAAAATTCCTAATTTCATTAGGTGTGGGAAATTTTGTGGCCAGTCTTGTCTTTTGCTGTGAACTTTGTCCCAGTGTACTTGTTCTTTTATTTTCAAAAGGTTATTTCCTCCTTGAACTTTATTCTCCTCTTTTAGCAGAAAAGTTCTCTTGTGTCTGGGAAATCTTAATAAAAGAATTTGTTGTAAAACCAAGAAAAAAATAATAATTATTTATAATTTGCCTTTTATTTTTGTTATTTTTGTCTAATTTTTTTCAAATTATTGGAGTCAGACTTTTTGAATTTCAAGCATTTGTTTTCTCAAGTCTTTTAAAAATATTCTTTTAGAATAGTTTTGCTTTTATAGTCCCTATACTTGATAATTGCCAAATAAATATTATTTTGACTTACTAGGCCTACAACATTTATCAACACTTCTCTATTTCTTGCATCAAAGCAAAAATTCTTTACTTCAGTGTAATGTAGAAGAAAATGATTGGATTTTAGAATAAATTGAGCACTAAGGTTAATTCTTTGTTAAGCAAACAAAAAAGCAAATGTAAACCTTAGAAATAGCAAGGAGATAATTAAAGTTTGAATTGGATTCATTCTTTTTCCAAAATGCTTAAACAGAAAGTATTATAGTTTCTTTTCTTTCGCTGAACTAAATCCTAGAGTACCTCGTTTACATTTCTGGGCCAGTTACTCCAATGACTTGCTTTTCTGCTAATCCTAAACAAATTAGTCACAATGATTTCAGCTTATCATCAAAGTATTTGAGGCACTCTAATATAAATAATGAAGCTAAATTGTTAAATCCAACATTTACTTAAATTGGTTGAACATAACACATATTCAATTTAACTTTCTCTCTGAGAAGAGTTGATGTGAAAAAGGAGGATTAAAACTATGCGTATACTTCTGTAAATGTTTCTGGGATTATAGAAAATGGCTTGAGTTACTTGTCAAATATTTTATTCCTTACAATTCAAGTTGTTTTTGAATCAGATATATTACCTAATGATTTGCTAAATGTTCATTAAGAAAAGGGTCATTGGCATGTTTATTGTTATATTTACATCATATATTTTAAAGATCAATTTGGACTGCTTCAGCAACCCAACTTACACCTAAGAACATAGATTTGGGCTTAGAATGTGGGCTATAATCTGATTTTTTGTTGGTCTGAGCCAGGTGTTTAGTATAATTTGAAGCTTACTACTCAATTCCCCAGAAGAATGATAGAAAATAGAAATGAGCTTCAGGGATACACAATAGTGTAAAGATTCAATTGGGAATATGCCTTGCATACTTAAAGAATTCTTGTTTCTAAGATGTCACTAGCAGAGATTAGTCTTCTATTCACCTTTGGGCCAAGGCACCTCTGCACGTCTGATTGGAGATAACCTAGACCTGAGTCAAGATCAGCTTCTTGTAAAGATGGATTTTGCAGGGTAATATGACTCTAGATGCTTTCTTCTTCAATAGCTGGTCTTTGGATATTTAGAGTTGACAGGCTCAATTAATTATTAATAGCAGCTCCCACTCTGCCTGTTACTTTATCTCCACTGTAAGGCTGCTTTCATATTGATGGCCAGCCAGGGCATTAGCCAGGGGAATTGATCTAGGAGTTAACATCCTTCTCTCTCAGATGTGATGAGACTTTCTTTATCTCTCCCTACATTCTATCTGTCTCACCCCCAATATCCATGAGATTAAGACAATCTTTAGTAAAATAAAGAGATAGAATCTTGGTTAACATAATAGCACATCAAAATTGTGGAGATGATAGTTTGTTTTGCAGATGGTCCACTCTTAACAAAGAGAAAGATTTAAAGCTGTTTCCCAGAAATCCACAGTAAGAACATGCTAACCCTCAGCCTCACTATAGTGTCACGAGCTATGAATAGAACTCCATGACTGGAACTGAGACACCTAGTTGGAGTCAGATGAATAGAAAAATTAAGGAGACAGTGGAGTTTGGAAAAATGAGAAAAAGAAGGGATCAGAAAGAAGGGATTATTGAAGTGGATTCTGTAGAAGCAGAGGTAGACTCCATGGAAAAGACAAAGAAGTGCTTTGAACTACATTCTGGGGTATGTGTGTATTCATGATCAGTGAGTTGTAAATTGGTTTCATTTCTCACATTGAACTGCACCAGTACATACCTTCAGTATTGTGGATGAAACTGAGGTTATCTATAAATGTGGAAAGATTCTAGCTCTGTATGAAAACAGAACCTATTGGTAAGACCCATTTTTTTTTATTCTCCAGGTGAACCCCTGGAGTCAACATCACCAAGTACGTGAATCAAAAACTCAGTTACTTATCTTCTTAGAAAATCAGGTTTGGAAACTCTGTCTTGTAGGTAGTCATGATCCATAATCAGATTATGCACTAGTTAAACAGTATAGAAGACTCATCCTGGATTGTAAGGAGCAATTCTCCTTCTAGGGATTGCCCATTAGTCAGGGAGCAGAAATGTAATAGCTCTGCTTGAAGCCTTTCCCAAACTCGTGTGCCTTAAAACGTAGTTCCTAGAATACCACGTATGTTTGTTAAAATGCATATTCTTAGGCCCCAAATCAGGGGCCAGGAACAGGCATTCTTATTGATGGCTCATGCTCGGTATATTTGAGAACCTTTGCTGAGGCAGTGATGATCAGGTTTACCCCATATTCACCCACTTTCTCTCTTCCATTGCTCATGTCTTATTACAATCAGCCTTACATTTAAGGAGACCCTTGTGTGTCTAGAGCTCCTGTATGATAAAAGTTGTGGTTCTTCTCATGTTTGCTGTGATATCTCTAACATCTGTTACTGTACCTTGAAGATAGAAGAGCTTTGATGAGTATTTGTTGAACTGGTTGAATTCAACTGAGAAGCAACAGTAGTCACTCAGGAGAGAGCTATTGTCTGAGTCATGCTGTACCAGGACAATAAGAATTATGCACTAAAGTCTTCCTCACAGTTAGTGCCTAGCTGCTCCTTTTAGGTGGAAATCCTTCACTTGAGGGGGGACAGATAGGAGAAGAATAACATATGATTCCTTCTAGTCTATTAATTAATTATAAGGTAAATTTCCTCAGCCTATTCTCTATTTTTCCTGCCACTATTTTGTACTGTGCATAGCTCATTTGTACAATCATAATAGAGATAATATTTTGAATTGGTCTTAGTCTTGCTCCTAAGGGAAAAACCAGTGTTGTGTATTTTCCCAGGGAGATGCTGTACCAGGACACTTTTCCCAAAGGACTGCAGCTCTGAGTCATCCATTCTTTTTTTTTTTCAATTGCTTTAGTTTTATTTCCTTTCTGTTCTTGCTAATGTTAATAAAATATATGCCATAAAGAAATAAACTCCCGAGGACATGAAAAGACAGACTTCATGGCTATTTACTTTGCTGGCAAAGATTCTGCTCTTCAGTACTTGAACATTTCCCAGTTTGGAGCTGGCCCTCTCTGACAGCTTTCGGTTCACAACAGAGCTGCATACTAAAATGGGATTGATGCCATCCCTCCCTTGCAATGCGACAAACCTTTATCTGGTAAAAGGATGATGCTAAGTTCTTTCACCATCTGTCTAGTTTTATGTTCCTCCCTCCTCCACTGTTACCAGGAACGTCTAAAAACATAGTATTCTACAGCTGTGTGGCTTACGTGACTACTGCTGTCTAAAGAGGAAACATTCAGTGTTTGCTTCTGAACACTTCCTTTGTTTTGCTTCCTTCCAGTACAAACAATATAATATACATTCAAGTCCATGAGCTTGAATTTGAGTTTGCCAATGAGGAGACTACTTAGGTTCTGGACTTTACCTTGATGACATTTAATAAACTGTATTATTTTTTCATACTGGGAAACTTTACAAATTCTCATCAGAGATTATGGGCATGACACTCTCATTAGAGCAAATTGGGGATTCTTACAAGCATTCTCGAGGGTCTTTGACCTCTTGGGACGGATGGGGCTTCTGCTCAGCTTCCAGCTGCTGAATCTTCCTATCCTTTTCCTCTAAAACTTCTTCTAGTTGAAAGATCTTCTCAGTTTGAAGGGTAACCTGGGTTGACAACTCCATAATCAGGTTAATGTTTCTATCACCTTCTTCCACAGTTGGAAGACCTCCACAGAACACTTTCAGCAAGTTGTCTTCTAAACCAAACAAGAAAAGAAACGTTTGAGCAGTTTTAATTGAATTTCCCAGAACTCAAAGAGAGGAAAGATGCAAAGGCTTCATTTCTCACGTTCTTAAAAGAGCACTGATATTACATCATCTGGTTAGATATCCTGAGAATAAAATCTGAACCCAGTAAGGGAAAAGATCCTGGGTGCTCAGGAAAAGAAGAGGCTTGGAAGCCTCTTGAGACTGAGGAGAATAAGCCCTTGCCAACTCTTTTTAAATATGCATTTAACTTTCAATTAACCATGGGAATGAGCCTTCCTTGAGAATTCAGTCTACAAACAGCCTTTCCAAGTTCTTGTTAGCTTTTTCCCTAGGAATCTTTCACAAGAGCTACAATGAAGTAGAATTGTGCTTCAATGTGAATTTTAATCTGACTGAAATAAATAAGATTACTATTGCCCTTTCTGGGGAAAGTAATGATGAGAAAAGACTAGATTCTTAACCCAAGCAAGTTTTAGAGTTGGCAGGGGTATAGGTTGAGATAATCCAAGAAAACTATTAACATGGTGTCTTTCATAGAGATTTATTTCTTTTAGGCTGGAAGGCTTTTTGGCATTTAACAAAATCACAAATACCCCCTGGACATGAAAGTTTATCCTTTATCAATTTCTATCATCTAACCCCTCAGATAAAAATATAAGTCTGAGTAAGGGGGCAGGGAGGCTTTAAAAAAGAAATAAAAGATGAGTGACTGGCAGCAGTCCATCAACAAATTTAACTTCTTAGTGTCCCTACCACTCTTGAAATTTCCACCATTCCTTTTCTCTGAGCTATATAAAGGCAGACTTACATAGGTATAAGTAGTAAGGAATGTCAAGGGTATCATTTTAGGAATAATGGACCCAAGAGCATATGAATAAACCTGACACATGGTCTCAACAGTTGCTAGCTGTAATTAAAAAGTTCAGCATTTACTCAACTTCCGTGAAAACAACTCCCACAGCTGCACCTAAAAGAAATCTTACTGTCAGCCCTTGATACAAAAGCCTGCTACTTTGGGGTATGTTCACACCCACTAAATATGGAGCAGCTCTGCTGGGGTAGCACTTGCACACAAGGAATCACCCATTTCTCTGCAAATAAAATAAACCAGCAGTCATCACTTTCCCAAGGGATCATGAGGTAAAAGCTTGAGCACTGCATTGTATAGTGGACAGGATGTTTTTGTCTTCATAAGAGATAAGAGGAGAGATCAGGCCATTCTCTGCCCTTAGAAATTATTATTAGTGATTGACTAAAATCTAAGAATCCATGGAAAATCTTTTGTTCAAATATTTGAAATTCTGTAGACAACATTTTAGGAGATGTTGGTTTGAATACCTTTCATAAGTTAAAGAGCAATTAAAAAAATTTTTTAAACCGTCGGATTTCAATGGCGCATCTAGTTCATTGCCTCTGCAGTGCTTTCTAGCCCAGGAGAGGGAGCCCATATGGCAGAACGCCATCCTTATCTGCTGATGTGCCAGGATCTCACCAGTAGCCACCATCCATGCATACCATTAAGCAATTGAATGTAGCTAGCCTGAGTTGCAATGTGCTGTAAGTATAAAATACACATTTGACTTGGAAGATTTAGTTTTAAAAATGTAAAATATCCCATTACATTTTTTAGATAGCTTATGTATTAAGATGATAATATTTTGGATATATTGTGTAAAAAAATATACAGTTTTGAAATTAATTTCGCTCATTTATTTTTATGTTTTAAAAAATATAGCTACTGGAAAATTGGAAACATGTGGCTTGCGTTTGTGGCTACCATTATATTTCTGTTGGATAGTTCTGGGATAGTGTTTCCTTTCAGATGAGTATTCTCTCTGAAATTCAGATGGATGGAGAGGGCTGGGAGAGGGCTCTAGTTAGCCTGCATAGATGTTACTTTAGAGTGAGAGGGAGGATCTCTGGTCCTCAACCGTTGGCACACAGATCATTTTTCTGTTACCCTAGAGACTAAAGGCATGAAAGTCTAGGTCTGGGAGAATGTGATGACAGCCAGTTAATTTTACTTCCTGACGAATGGATGATTTTTTTGCCTGCAAGCTCTTCCCTAGCAAAGCTGCCCCATCTTCAGCAGGTGTATAGTTACTCAATTGTAGCAGGCTTTGTGTTGAGGACTGACAGTAAGCAACTCCTTAAACAACATAAGAGAATGATTCTTATGGGCAAATGTGAGTTTCAACAGGAGTGGAAAGAAGAGATGAGAAGTGGCAGTAAGGTGGCCATGGGAAGATGCTGAGGAGAGGAGAGGTGGGCAGGGTGGGAATGCTGGGCCTCAATGTGGTGCAGGGGAGGAGGGGAAGCCTTTCTCCATAGACGTGCCTTTCTGCCCTCTTCTTTCTCTTTGACCTTTCCTCCCATCTTTTTTCTGCCCAGATTTTCCACTCCTTTCAGAAGTTATCTTTAACCAATCTGTACATTGAATAAAGGAGTTCAGTGCCATTCCTGGTCAAACTGGTGAAAAAGTTTTTAGATAATGCAGTATAAGTAGAAATATTTGTTCATCTAGCTTTAATGATACAATGGCAAACAATACAGCAAGGTGGCATAGCATAGGCAAGCACAGTCACTAGGTCTACATCCGCTGTCTGGAAGAGAGTAATAGCACGAGAAAGTAGAATATGAGAGAAGAAACAGATGTCATAGTCAGCTTGGGCTGCTATTACAAAATACCACAGACTGAGTGGCTTGAGCAATGTAAATGTATTTCTTACAGTTCTAGAGGCTAAAAGTCTCATACCAGGGTGTCAGGATGGTTGGGTTCTGACAAGGACTTTCTTACCAGCCCCTTATTGCTGTGTTCTCCCATGGCAGAGAGAGAAAGAGAGAGAGAGAGAGAGAGAGAGAGTTTCTCATATCTCTTCTCATAAGGGCACTAACTTCATCATGAAGGGTCCATTTCCATGGACTTACCAAGCCTAATTACACCCCCACAGGCCCCATCTCCAAATACCGTCTCATTTGGGGTCAGAGCTTCGATATATGAATTTTGAGGGCGATGCAATTCAGTCCATAGCATAAGAAGACGATAGAAAAAAAAGGAGAAAAGAAACATAAAGCTGAAAAAATGAGAGAAAGCAAGGCTTTGATTCCCACTGTACTGTTTTCATGGATTAAGTAAAAATATAGACAAGCTAAAGAGTATTATTACCCAAAATGGAAATTTATCATACAAGTATATTTGACTACAAAATGACCTCTTTACACATATATCACAAATATTTTTGTTCTGTTTCTAAACACATTACAACTAACAAAAGTGTTTAAACTCTTAAACAAAGTTAGGGAATTCAAGAGTCTCACATCCTATTTGTACTAAAAGCACCCAAGGCCACCCCAGTGAGTTTTATGGACCCTATTACTAACCATTCCACTGCTATCTCCTCATCCAAGCACCCTCATCTGTAACAGGAAGGGACATGTGTCCCTAAGGTTCTGACAGTCCTGCACGGCCCAAATCTCAAACACCCATGATCTTTCCTTGGCTTTTGCTAACAACTCAGACAGTCTTGCCATGGCTATGGCTGCCTGAAGCCCAGAGGTTCTGCTATCTGACCAGGTAATCTCAGTCTTAACCCCACACCCAGAGGCTCCAGAAGACCTAGAGACTGCAATGAGAAAGGTTCTTCTGTGTGTGACAGGAGACAAACCTGATTAGTCATACTTGAGGTATGAACTCATCACTTTTGCTACTACCACAGAGATTTTTACAAACACATCCAATTTAAACAAAATTGTTTCTTTTTTCTGCTTTTCTTAAAATAGACATGAAGCAGGAGTGAGAATGAGAGTTTCCAGTCATGGTAAAAAAAGAGACAGGAGAGGAGTGGTTGAAGCTGGGCAGGTTTAGAAAGATTTAGAAAGAGAGACAAGAAGCATTCTGCCTGAGGCTGGAATGGGCTCTGCTCACATTTCTATGTCAGACTTGAAAGACAAAAGGCGCAGAAGAAATTGTGACATTTGCCTTTGGCCATTTCCAGCTTCCCATTCTTCAAACCATCAAAATGCTCCTGCTCTTAGCAAGGTGCCACAGGAGAACTATGTCAAAAATGACTCATAATAACTAAGATCACAGTAGAGGTAAATGTAGTTGAAGAAGTGGCTTAGAGACTGAGAGAAGAATGCATTTTGGAGGCAATCTGGCCTTGCCTCACACCCAGAATTGCAATTATTTTTGCTACATTTCTCCGATGATTTTCTAAGTGAGCAGCTCTAAAACACTAATGTCTCTTAAGCTCTTCATAGGTTGACTGCAAAATTGTAATCAATTAGTAAAATCTACATTTTTGTCATCAACACACTATTATAAAAAGATCTGACAGACAGAGAGCTGCTATACACAGACTGGGGTACAATATGTTGCTAATTAGAGAAAGAAGATGTGGTGTCATATTAGGTCAAGATACCTAGAAAAGCAATGTTTCCACATACATGTTTTCACATACAAGTGGAAACATAGCTTTTTGAGTCCAGGAAGTTGATCATTTTCTATAAACAGTGACACAGGGTTAATCCAATGAATGGCAGGAAGGATTTTTTTGTTTAAGATTTCCTAAATCTTTCTAGAGACGGGTATTCCCATTTAGATCTCTTTAGTGGTGCCACCCAAAAGTATTCATTACACAGAGAAATTCTGGGAACCACTGATCTGGTTTCTGATTCAACTACCTCTAACAATGGGAAATGCATTTGTTCCCAGTCAGGCTTCAAGTAACCTCCACAGTCATATTTTTGTTCATTTGTTCATCTAGCAATTAATGAATGAGACCCTATACATAGTGAATGAATAAGATGTGATGTTGGCTTCTATAGCTGCAGCTCCACAGTAGGGTAGGGGAGAGGCAGTTCTGAGTTAGGCCCTAAAGGACATTCAGGATTGGCCTAAACAAACACCTCCACTGAGAAATCACTTGTGAAAGTTTACTTTCCTCCCTGCCCTTCATGCTAACTAAGAAAGGCTCTTACTTGTGAGGTGATTAAATACTAATTCTACCAGAGACCAGGATTGCCGTCTGGCCTAACAACAATGTCAGCTTCCTCCTCTGTACAAATAAATGCCCATCATCCTGACTATGTCATGCTGGTTTTGAGAGTTGTAGATTTTGGTCAGCAACCACCAGGGAGTCCAGTTTCATCTCTTGTCATACTTGAACTTGCAAATTGGCATGTCTTTATAAATATATCCCTCCAACTTCAGTAGAAAAACAAAACAGCGACAAAAATCTTCCTAGTTATCTATCCTTTCCTAGACTTTTATAATAAATTTTTGAGAATGGAAATTCTCTGAAATAAATGATTCATTATTTTTTTTTGTATTCTTGTAGTACAAATATCTTACCTCTTGAAAATCAGATTAGTCTTATGTCTTGATGTTTTCTTCAACCTCTTCCTTCAATATTTTTATTTGCACAAGGAGACTAGTTTCTATAGAGCCAAATGACTGACTTCAAAGGCATTTCAATTTCTTTCTACTAATGCTGTTAATACTTAGAATACATCTGAAGTTGGCACGTGTTAATTGATTTGGGAAAAGCAAAGAGCGTTATAAGAATTGATTTAATTGGCAAATAAGTTTGGCCACTTAAAAACATTAAAATGTGGTGTGATATTTGGTAGGAATTTTTGATACTATATTATAATGTCTTATAATAGGATTATGTTTTAGAGGAAAAGCTTGAAGTACAATAGCAGACTGAAGAGAATATATGTTTTCACCAGCAGCAGGCCCAAACCTAGGAACTTAAACAAATCTGTCTATTTTTGCAAGAGGCTTAGAAGGAAACAGATTCTTAGTTGAAACCATGATGGAAGGGCTACAGCCCTGAAGACATGAAGGAGTACTCCTTAGAGCTGTGCATTAGACAGTCTATAGAACACTTGATGAAACGAAAAACAGGAACAAAAAAAGGGCAAGAGAGACCATGCAGGAAGCAATTGTGGCTTAATATTCATCAGGACCCCAAGAAGTTGCAGTACCTGTATGTCTCAGTCTGCTTAGGCTGTTGTAACAAAATACCATAGACTGGGTTATTTATAAACAACAGAAATTTATTTCTCACTGTTCTAGAGGCTAGGAAGTCCAATATCAAAGTGCTGGCACATTTGGTGTCCAGTGAGGGCCTGTTCCTCAGATGATGTCTTCTCTCTGCATCCTCACGTGGTGGAAAAGCCAACAGGTCCCCTCAAGTTTCTTGCATAAAGTACTAATCCCATTCATGAGGGCTCTCTCTGTTCTTATGACCTGGTCACTTCCCAAAGACCTCACCTTTTAATAGTGATACACTGGGGATTAGATTTCAGTGTATGAATTTTGGAGGACAGACATTCGGACAATAGCACTGAACCAGAGTGAGGGGTATGGATGATGATGATACTTGGAGGATTTGTTTAGTGTTTAAGGACCATGTAGAATGAAAAGCACTCATCTCTAATTGCATCACTCATGTGACAGTTAGATGCTCTCACCATGAGAAGTGAGTGGGAGCTCAGCAGTCCAAGAGAACTGTAGATTCCCATCCTCCTTCTTACACTCGCTCTGAGGCAGATACTCACTCCAATGCCCATGCTCATCGTTTATTTAAGTGGTCATTTCTCATCCAACACATAGAGTTTAACTATTGCAACAGTTTCTTATCTGGTCCTCCTGCTTTTGTTACTTTAGTCTGGTTTCTGCTACTTTAGCCTGCACAGAGAGGTCCCATTAAAATATAGGTTAGGGATCGACATTCTTGCCTAAAATCCTTCAATAGCTTCATCTCATGCAGACTAAAACCCAAGATACTTATGCTGACCTTTAAGGCCCTGTGTAATCTTGCTCCCCTTTACCTTGCTGACACATTCTTTCTCTTTCTCCTCTCCAGAGTAAGTGTAGCATTTACTCTGCTACATTTCCACAATCTTCATTGCTATTCTAATAGACCAGGCATGTTTCCTACCAGAACGTTTTTATGTTATTTCTTCTGCCAGTACAATTATACCCAAAACTCACATGTGACTATTTCCCTCAATTACTTTGGTCACTCTCTAAGTCACCTTCACACAATGAAACCCTCCTTGGCCATCCTACCTATAATTTCTTTCTTTTTTTTTTTTTGAGTTGGAATCTCACTCTGTCACCCAGACTGGAGTGCAGTGGCCGCTCCCGGCCACCACAGCCTCGACCTGCTGGGCTCCGGCGATTCTTCCGCCTCAGCCTTCCGCGTAGCTGGAATTACAGGCATGCGCTACCATGCCCGGCTGATTTTTTTATTTATTGTAGAGATGAGGTCTCGCTGCCCAGGCGGGTCTCGAACCCGTGGACTCAGGCAATCCACTCACCTCAGCCTCCCAAAGGCGTGGGATTAGGCTGAGCCACCGAGCCCAGCTCCTACCTATAATTTCAACCTGACTTCCATTATTGAACACTTCAAATCTTTGTTCCCTGCTTTGTTTGTGCTGGCATGCTGTATTTGACTACTCCACATTTTGTTTTTATTGTTTGCAGTCTCCCTCCCTAACTATGAGGACAGATTTTAGATCTTTTTGTTCACTACTGTATCCCCTTAGCCCAAAATAGTGCTTGGAATATAGCAGGTGCTCATTTGAATAAATGAATAAATGAATGAAAATTGCATGCACATATAACACAAATTCACCTTAGAAAGGGCCAGTCCAAAGCTTTCCATTATTATATTAGGATGGATACTAGATTTCCTCCCCAGGCATATTTTTTTCTACAAACAATGCTTTTCACTACAGCCTACAGCACTTAAAAAAGATAATAAACTGTTGTCATTACACAACGTTGCATGTTACATCTCTGAGTTTATTCTCTTTTTTTTTTAATTAAAAAAGGAAAAGTTAGAATAGTTGATCCTCAGATCTCTTCCAGATTTAGGATTTAGATTTTATGAATGATAAAAATATTTCCTAAAAACTGACACTTGGGAATCTTTGTCAATATAATGAAAGCAGAAACTTATCTTTGAAATTCTGCTTGAGTGAATCTAAAAGACTGACTGGGAATCTATATTTTTACAAAGCTTCCTAGGTAATTCTGATAATCAGCCTGGTTTTTACAATGGAATTTCTGATGACTTACAAGAGTGCTGTATCCCATCTTCTGTGAACCTAGCTTTTGGCTCAATCCTAAAACACAGACCAGAAAATCTCCAAGCAAGTCTCTTCTTGACAAGGCTGCAATATACACAGTTGAAGGAGAGATTCATTGTACTGGCTACTTGACAAGGCTCTGACTTTCAGTGTTACTAGCTGACTGAATACGTCCATGGTTCTTACACACACACCCCTTTAATTAGCTTGTATCCCAGTGACATCTTGCCAGTGCTAACTTGGCTAAATTACCTTAAGAACATCTAGAGAAAATTATGAGTGTTTGGGGGTTTGTTTTTGGTTTTACTTCTGTTTCTGTTTCGATGGATAAATGGATCTATTTCCTTGTGAACTGATCAGCAGAGGAGTCTCTCTTTTCCTTTCCATGAGTTGTTAGTGGGAAAGAGAGTGTGAGCCAGAGGGAAGGGAAGGGAGGTATCACATCTTGGGTGAAAACACAGTGATTCCCAAACTTCCATAGAAGTTGAACAGTTACTCTGAATCCAGGAGCTTGCTGGAGTCAGCACATATGTCTAAGAGACTGATAAAAACATTATCACGGAAAGGAAGTCCTTGCTAGAGCAATCAGAGAAGAGAAGGCAATCAGGGATATCCAAATAGGAAAAGAGGAAGTCAAGTTATGTCTCTTTGCAGATGACATGATTGTGTACCTTGAAAACCCAAGAGAATCTGTCAAAAACCTCCTTACACTGATAACGGCCTTTGGCAAAATCTCAGAATATAAAATAAATGTGCAAAAGACAATCGCATTTCTTTACACCAATAATAAACAAACAGAAACTCAAATAAAAAGCACAATTCCATTCACAATAGCCACAAAAAAATGAAATACCTTGGCATCTTCCTAACCAGAGATGTGAAAGACCTTTACAATGAAAACTGCAAAACACTGCTCAAAGAAACCAAAGATGACACAAACAAGTGGAAAAATATCCCATGCTCATGGATTGGAAGAATCAACATTGTGAAGATGTCCATCTTACCTAAGGCAATCTACAGATTCAATGCAATACCCATCAAATTACCAACAACATTCTTCTCAGACCCAGAAAAAACAACACAGGAATTCATATGGAAACACCAACGACCAAGAATAGCCAGAACAATCCTCAGCAAAAAAAACAAAGCAGGAGGTATCACATTACCAGACTTCAAACTTTACTATAAAGCTACAATCATCAAAACAGCTTGGTATTGGTATAGGAACAGGCATATAGATCAATGGAATAGAATTGAGATTCCAGAAGTAAAACCTCAATTTCTCAACCAACTCATCTCGACAAAGCCTCCACCACCAACCACTGGGGAGAGGAGAACCTATTCAGTAAATGGTGCTGGGAAAACTGGCTGACCACAGGCAGAAGATTGAAACAGGACCGCTATCCACCCCCATACACAAAAATTAACTCCAAATGGATCAGAGACCTACATGTAAAACCTCAAACTATAAGAACCTTAGGAAATGAAGGACATACCCTCATGGAAATTGGAACTGGCATCCAATTCCTGAACAAAACCCGAAACCCACAGGCCATAAGAGATAAGATAGACAAGTGGGACCTCATTAAACTGACAAGCTTCTGCAAAGTCAAAGAAACCATCAAGAGAGCAGGGAGACAGCCTATAGACTGGGAAAAAGTATTTGCCAACACCAGGTCTGACAAGGGCTTAACATCTTGGATCTACAAGGAACTCAAATGTGCTGAAAAGAAAAAAACAAACAACCCCATTATAAAATGGACAAAAGATATGAACAGACACTTCTCAAAGGAAGACATCCGAGCAACCAACAGACACATGAAGAAACGTTCAACCTCACTAATCATCAGGGGGATGCAAATCAAAACCACACTGAGATACCACCTAACTCCAGTCAGAATGGCAATTATCAATAACTCAAAAAATAACAGTTGCTGGAGAGGGTGTGGTGAAAAGGGAACACTTCTACACTGTTAGTGGGAGTGTAAACTAGTGCAACCTCTGTGGAAAGCAGTGTGGCAATTCCTAAAAGCTCTAAATGTCAACCTCCCATATGACCCCACAATCCCCCTACTGGGAATATACCCTGAAGAACTCAAATCACTTTATAAAAAAGATACCTGCACATGTATGTTTATTGCAGCATTGTTCACAATAGCAAGAACCTGGAAGCAACCATGCTGTCCTTCAAAAGAGGACTGGATTTAAAAAATTTGGTACATATACATGATGGAATACTATGCAGCCATAAAAAAGAACAAAATCATGAATTTTGCAGCAACCTGGATGGAACTAGAGTCTATAATACTGAGTGACCTCTCACAGAAACAAAGATCTGAGTATCACATGTTCTCACTCATATTGCGGACCTTGATCACCCAATGGATTACCATAAGAAAGTGACTGACAGTGGTGGGAAACTATGGGGGGAGGGGAAGGGAGATGGGATTAATGGTAGTAAACATCTGTCTGGGGATGAGGAAATACCTCTTATCAACAAGGGTGCCTGAACGAAGCATATTTGTATACCTAACCCTTAACTGTACCCCACAATATCTTAATAAAAAAATATTGTTTATAAAAAAAAGAAAGATGCATTAGTACGCATCTTTGCTATCATGGAGAAGGATGGTGGGGTGTTGGCTGTCTGCTGGAATAGCAAGTGATGACGTCTGAAATATGATGCCACAAAACTAATACTGTATAGGCTTGTAGGTGGGGATATGAGGGAAACCCTCAGTGGCAGACTTTGCTGGTGGGTAGAAGGCAGTGCTATATCCCATCTTCTGTCTACTCATCAGTAGGAGAAAAGTGTTTTACTATAGCGAGGGCAGGATGAGGTACTTTAACTTTCCTCATCCCTCCCCGTTTGAGGCAGGGTGCCTGCCCACCCACTTCAGGGTTTCATGTCACATCAGGATATTTTACAGAAGGGATTCTTTGGCAAGCCTGAGGAGACACAACGCTGTTAGCATCACAATGTGCCTGAGTTATGCCAACAGGAAATCAATCCACGCAGGAAAAAAGAGTTTTGGAACCCCTCTTACTTCTTCCTATGAGTAGGAACTGCAGTCTCTCCTGCAACTCTGTTTTTTTTTTTTTTGAAGAGAATAAGGGGTAGACTACAATAACTGGCAGCCTGACCAAAAGCCAAAAGGTAAAAATGGATGCTGGTGGGAGGTCAGGAAATTTGAGGTTGAGAGAGATCTAGAATGTGTGCAAGGAAGAAGAGAAGATAATAGATGAAGGACTGTCTCTAAGCTTGTCTGAAGAGAAATCAGTATGGACTCAAAGTCAGTAGAAGGAATATTTTACATCTTTTGAACTGCAAGTAGCACTAATGTCAAACATGGGACTTTTTCATGTTTTTCTTCTTGGTTCATGGGGGTTATCTGTGGCTTCTTCCTTATGAAGGAGGAAAGCCTATTTAGTTTGCTTGCATTAATTTTCAAAAGATGTTTCAGTTTCAGGTGTTATGTGGCTTTGAGAAATGAAATGATGCTGTAGAAATAATAACATTGGCAGGGTTATTCTTTGATAAGAACAATTAAAATTACTTTTTTCTTGAGAAAAATGGAATAAAAGATCCACTGTTTTTGTTTATCAGGATTTTACTTATTTAAACTATGCAGAGGAATGGGCTTTGTGGAGAGGGGGGTGCAATTAACTTTGACTTAATACTACTGTTACATGTCCCTCATGATAAGATACTTGGACACAGTCATTTTTGTGTGAAAAATTTTGAGTGACATGTGCATTTATACTTCCCAATGCATAGCCCCTTCTCTTCTTTTAACCTACCTCATCTCTCATTTTCTTTATTTTGATCAGTCCTGAGATGACAATGATAGCACTATCGAATTTTACTAACCCTCTAGATATAGTACGTCCTGACTAGCAGGTAAGACATTTATGCATAAGTTATAACAAACTGCAAAAGATGCTACAGATGGTGAAGGATCACAGAGAATTTATTTGGGTTATTCTTTATTTTGCCCTGAATATTAAAAATGATGAAGTTAACTTCTACTAGAACCTGCCAAGTAGGAACATCACATAACTCTCAGAACAAATTTTCAAAGTGGCAACCACTCTATCACTTGAGGATGATATTGCTAAAATTTCTTATTGAAATTTTTACTTATATAAAGCATTAAAGCAGAGGAAGTTCTTGAGGCTCCATTCATAATTTTCAGCAAGCTTGTAAGAGTACTTTAGAAACAGGAAAGTGTGATAGGCAAAATCATGGCTTCTTCAAGATGTCCACAAAAATGTCCAGAATAATACCTCCCAAAATGTTCCCCAAACTTGTAAATGTGTTGCTTTATATAACAAAAGAACTTTGCAGACGTGATTAAGTTAAGGTTCTTGAGATGGAAAGATTGTCCTGGATTATCTGGGTGGAACAACGTAACCCCAAGGGTGATAAGAGGAAGTAGGAAGAGTCAGAGAGAAATATCTGAAGATGCCACATTACTGACTTTGAAGACAGAAAAAGACTGTAAGGCAAGGAATGAAGAAACTGGAAAAGGCAAAGAAACAGATTTTCCCCTAAAACCAATACAAGAAACACATCTTTGTTGATATCTTGATTTTAGCCCAGTTGACACCTGTTTTTGAACTTTTGACCTCCAGAACTATGACAATACATTAGTGTTGTTTTAAGCTACTAAGCTTCTGATAATTTGTCACAGCAGCAACAGAAAATGAACAGAAAAGGGAAAGCTAATGAACATTTAAGTAATGAAAAAAAATCTATTATAGGAGACCCCAAAGAGCTCACCTAGATGCACTGTTGCCAGTGGACTTCAACTAAGAGCAGGGGTTTACAGTCATCTAGAGGTCTGGATTCCAGATCGTTTTGCCACCTCTGAAATCTTAAACCTTTATTTCTTCTTTATACTCATACTTTGCTTTCTGTAGTTAACATTTCTACAAGCTCCAAGTCATGAACGTTGCCACCATCTTTAAAGGGATATAAAACCATTTCACTGTTTCATGCCTCTTCAGCTACTGCTCTATCACTCTTCTTACCTTCACAGTCAAATCTCTTGGATGAGCTGTCTATACTCTCTGCCTCTCCTTCCTCATACAGTAGTTCCCCCTTATCTGGGGAGAGGGGTTGTTCCAAGACCCCCAGTGGATGCCTGAAACCTTGAATAGTACTGAATGTAATATATGCCATGTTTTTTCCTTGTACCCACATACCTATGATAAAGTATAATTTACAAATTAGGCACAACAAGAGATTAATAACATCAATAACAAAATAGAACAATTAAAATAATATACTGTAATATGTGATCTCTGTCTCAAAATATCTTATTGTGCTGTACTCACCTATTTGCAGAGCATAGCATACCATGGATAACAGAAACTACAGAAAGCAAAACTGCAGATAAAGGGAGACAACTGTACTTTTCTCATGTCAACCTATCACAATCTTGCTTATGTTTTCAAATGTCTTACTAAACTTGGCCATGTCAAGGTTACCAGTATCACTAAATTCAACGGACTTGCTTCAAGTTCATCTTACTTGATCTCTAAACATTTTCTCCTGTGGGCAGTCTTTTTTATAACACTCTTTCCTTGACTTCTATAACTGTTTTCCTCCAAACTTTCTGCTTAATCTTTTGGTCCCATGTGTGATTCTCCTCAGAGCGATTGCTACATTGAGATCCTTACACTCCTGGTCTTAAACTTTCTTCTTACTTTTTATAGGTAATTTCATTCACTCTTGCAGCCTTGGTTATAATCTATTGGTGCAAATGATGCCCAAATTTAACTCTAGGTCAGACCTGAGCTCTAGCCCCTGGTCCCTACATTGAGGTATCTCATAGGCACCTCAGATATAATATGTCCAATACTAAACTCATTATCTAACCTCCAAAATTGTTCTACCAATATTCCCCAGCTGAGTAAAATGGCATCATCATCATGCATCTACTTGCTAAAGTCAGAAACCTGGGAGTTACTTTAGATTTTTTTTTTTTTTACCCTCATGCTTTCATATTTATTTTCTTACAATGTCCTGTTGACTTTAATTTCTAAATATCTTCTAATGGTGTCAAATGGTCTCTATTCCCCACTAACTTATGCAATAGGCTCCTGCAACTTCCCTTACCTCTATATTGTTATAATTCTCATTCAAAAATTATGTTTTCAATCATTTTATCAAGAACTTGTCCAAATCCTATGTTTTTGCCTCAGCTTTAGATATGCTATGGAAATATAATAAATAGCCATAAGGAAGTAAAGAGATGGCCATGAGTCACTTATTAGACGATACAAATGGGCTTTGTAGTGGACACATGAGCACTTGGACATTTGTTTTTGGAATCCACAAGATTCAGTTCAGAAGAGACCAAGAGGAAAACAGATGTTATGGGAAGAGCCATGAAAGTAGTTTAGTACATGAGAAGCAATAGAGGAGTTGAAATAGGTTGGAAAAAAAAAAAAGGCAAGGTGGAAGAACTCTTGCACATTTGAAAGGAATGGCTCACAGAAACAAATACTGCTTACAATCTTACCTCTAATACTAGCAGTCATACCTAACTTTATTTTTATCAACACTTGCTTTTATTTTGTGCAGCTTGATATTAGTTTAAATTTCACAATAATAACACAAACTAAGGAATTGACTTAGAGATGGGGTGAGGGTCAGAGATGTCTCTACTAACTTAAACTGGCAGCATAAAAGTGCCCTGATCTTGAGGACAGCTTATGGAATGCTGTTTTTTCAATTCCTTTCCTTATGGAATGCCATTCCAATTTTATCAACTTCATTTAATTTTTTTTGTTTGCAATTTCACAGTATAATTTCATCTTGAAATTACAAAAGATAATTCAAAAGTGATGGAGAATTTCCCAAGAGGGGACTCAAATATAAGCTTTTCGTACTTTAGAAAATCTTCTGATATTTAGTTCAAATGTTAATTTTCATAAGTGTTTTTCCCATTAGTTACCTACTTAATCAGGTAAACTATATTCCTTGAGAACATTATTAAAGTTAATGGTAACAGTTATTTTCAGTTTAGGCTCAAATTCAAGGCACTTTAGAGAAGTACCAAAAATTGTCTAGGGAACCAATGTAATACTCAACAAAAGGCTGTTTTACTGATACTGGGAAGTTTTGTTGTATATATTTGAGATGTGTTGTTCATAAATAATACTAAAAATAATATATATAATTTTTAAAGATGTAAAATAACTTCCATAACTATGATTTCATTTTGTTTTTCTTTTTCTGTAGTCCCTCTTCTGTACTTGAGATACAAGAGGAAAGAGAAGGAAAAAAGAGAAGTGGAGAAAAAAAAATAAGCATTTGCAGAGCACCTGCTCTATATCATTTCACTAAGAACTTGTTCAGCAATCACACCAAAGCAGAGTAAATATTTGCATCTTATTGCTATTATTATGACTGATACCACCAGAATCTTTGTATAGAGAGAAGCATGTCTGAAATACATAGGCAATTTTTTAACCACATCACTCCATCTTGCTTCTGCTGTCAGGCAAGTATGTATGTCCATGGAAGACTTGTCCCATCAGCAACCCCTGCTGATCCGTGTCACAACATATCCACGGGGGTCATATGCTGAGCCCTTCTCAATTGTTTATGGAGTATCTCTGACTTTAAAAGACGAAACCACAGGCCAGGTGGCCCATTCTTTTTTGTTTCCATCTACTATTAATTTCTGACCTAGCAAATTCTAAGAATCTTAGGAATTGGCAGCAGGGTTGCCATTAAGACTTGTGGGCATTTGTTCTGGCTACTTTCCAAGATGACCCTCCCAGTGTCTTCTGGATCTAACCACCTGGGTAAACAAAGGTTTAGGGCACACATTCATTTTCAGCAGGCCAACTTTCCATTTTGTCTCTTAAGATGTAGGAATTATTTAGATTTAGTCTGCATTAAGTATTAATTGGTCATGTCAATTCTTCAAACCACTTAAATCAAACTTTCAAATGACTAGGTGTCCCTGAAACTGTGAAACTACACATTGTATTTTTAGGACTCAGATGGACTTTAATCAATCAAGTAGGGTAATTTTTTACTTGAGATTAGTCTCAAAGAATCAATATTGTTTGTGAATATATCAGTCAGGGTGATTCAGCTTCAAACAACAGGACACATGACTACCAGTAGCTTGTACAATGAGAAGCTTATTACTGTACATAAGGTGAAGTCTGGGGAATTCCAGAGTTAGCTCATTTTGTGGCTCAAGGAAGCCAGGTTGATTTCTGGGATTCTCTTGTTTCTTCCTTCTGATTGCAAGGTAGCTACTTTGTTCACAGGGTATTATCTAAAAATTGGAAGAGAAATGAATATCCTATTTTGTCTCATCTTTTTTAAGTTAGGAAATCTTCCATTTTGCTTGCAACAGAATTTCTCTCTCTCTCCCTCCCATGATTATATCACAAAGCAGCCCTTGAAAAGGAAAATATAATTATCATCATTGGTTGGTTAAACCAAATTACAATTAGCACCCTGGGATGTGTAGGGAAGACCCCTGAACTGCTATTTGCCTCAATAAAATTGAGTTTCTGTTAACAAAGAAAAAGAATGATATATTTTGTGTGGGTGGCTAATAGCATCTGTCACAGTGAACAAAACTGTTTTTATATCAAATGCCAGTAATAGCATATAATTCAGTGCAGTTTCGTTTCAAACAATCTGAAAGCCTAACCCTAAGTGGCTTAAGGAATAAAGAGAATATATTGGCTTCAGAGATAGTGCTAGCTTCAGGCAAGATTTGAACTCATTGCCACAATGCTGCAACTGAAGATTTGGCTTATTTTAGCCTCTCTGCTCTTTATAATTTTAGGTTTTTCCTCACTCTGGTACTATTCTGGAAGTCAGATAGCTGCTACTATCTTCTAGGGATAATTCTTTCTGTCTGTAAAAGAGAATCTCTACCTCCATTTATTACAAAAAAAATAAGCAGCTTGCTTTTTCACATGCTTTAACAAATAATCCTCACATCCCATTAGCCCATTTAAATTCCAGGCTCATCTTTGAATCAATGAGTATGTTATGTAATTGGTGTTTAGCTGACAACTTTGCAATGTATTTAAGCAATGCAATGTAGAACTATAATTTTTCTGACTGAAATAAAAGGAAATCAGGGAGACAAGTAAATGAATAAATGAATAATGAATTAATAGAAGCCCCTCCCAACTATTATGAGTCTTATATTAATCACGTTCTTAGTAAGAGTTTTAATAAATTAAATAACTGCTGTCTTCAAATAAAGTAAATCATACAAATCAAATTTAAACATCTAATGAAAGCCACAACTATCAAAATTCTAGCAGAATAAGAAGCTGGTCACATCAGACACAATTTATTGATTTTGACAAAGATTAAGAAGTTATTCATTGTGACATACTGACACTGGGGAAATTTAATTAATTGTTTTTTGGCTAAAGAACCAACACAGAATCCCAACATCAAAATAAATAAGAATAAATAATTTTAGTAGCATGTACTTTTTAGCATACAATGATGTTTAATGTCAGAAATGTCAGAATTTCTTGCATGTTGCCATATACATCACAAAGAAAAAAAGTATCTAAAATATACCTTCGGACAAATTAATAGTGTCTGAGAACCAGGGAATGAATTAAGTGACCTAGTATGATGAGGGAAGGCAGCTCCCAAAAGAAGCAAGGGCGGACCCAGAGTCTACACTCGTATGGATGGTCACTAGAGTAATTTTCTAAAACCTTGGATAAATCAGACCTTCTGTGTATTGGCCTCTTCATTTATAAAATAAAAATGTTAATTCTTATAATTAATAAACATTTTTCCTGACTCTAGAGTACTATGATTCTATTAAAGGCTTCGAACTGATGAGCAAACTAGTATTCTAAATTAGTTTTATACTTAACATAATGTACTGTGCTGTTAATATACATGTTGATATTTAATCTCCTTATGTCTGGTATAACAGTTTATTCTGCATCTTTGTTGCCCAATACATGACACATGGTTAGTGTTAGATTCTTTTTGAGTTAAATTGAAGGCAGTGGTGGTGATAATGACTCTGTCTTCTTTAATAGGTGGATAGATGGGAGAGAATAGCTTATTTACTATTCCTCTAATGTCACCATGACCACAAAACGACTTGTATATTTTTCATAAAGAGAAAAAAAGCTAAAAGGACCAAAGGTGGGCAGAAATAACTTGGTTAATACTTCAACTTTTTTTTTAGCTTCATGGAAATTATGAGCCCTATTGAGGATAAACCACAAAATTGCATATTTACATGTAAGCATGAGTCTCCCAAATGGGAAAAATATGGATGTTGCCAACTAAGAATTTTAATTAAAATTTTAAAATCTTAATTTTTAAAACCAGTCCTATATTAACAACTTGTATAAGAAATGTGTGAAAAGTAACTAAGATACCCCAAATCTTCAAATCATCATCTCTCTACAAGGATGGCATAGGAATGCAGATGTGTGTGGTTCTACATGTGTAAATATATGTCTTTGTGGCCCCAGAACATCCAGAGAGGAAGTATGATGGTAAGACACAGAAAGTGACAGAAGTAAGTGACAACAAGCCAATGGACAATCCTTCATCTGGTCTTACCTCACCTGGAAGTGGCATTCTCTGTCTAAATAGTCCATCTAGCTACTGCAGCACAGAATAGACAGAGGGACACAGGGCTATGGAGTGAGAAGGAAGGAGAGAGTAATATCTAGGGAAAGAGAAGGAGAGAGTAATATCTAGCAAGACAAGGTAGTACAAGGAAAAGCCACAGGAATGAGCAGTTATTAAGCCATTTTGCAGATGATGCTTTGGAGAAGAGTGATTCTCTGAAGTCCCAGTACTGTCTTATGGAGCAAAATAGAATCTGCTATAGAAGCTCCGTGAGAAAGACTTTGTGCCCTGAGGGGAAACTTTGAACAACTACAGGTAGAGCTACTGAGAATTTGCTTTGAGTATATAAACCCTGAGCCAAAATAATGACTTACTACATATTGTCTGAAACTGGTATAGGGCAGAACATGAGCGAGAATAGTGAATCTTTCAGAACCATGGCAGTGATGCAAAATGTGGACAGGGCCAGGAAGGAGTTTTTTTCTTATCCACAAATTTTTTAATGAATAATTATTGAACATTTACCAAACCTACATGTTTTACTCAAGGTAACTTTAAAAAACTGTATATATGGTTTGTCCTGTTGCATGGTTTCAGGTATTCTCAGTTCTTTTGTCTTGACAATATTCTGAGTCAAAGAACTCTTCAGCTATTATTAGAGATAGACGTGGGAACCAGTCGGAAGCACCTGACTCTGACAGTCAAGTATCTGGAGTGGTAAAACTGGATAAGCAGCTTCATATTCTAAGTGTTGCTGGAATAAGGCCTGGTCTGATCTGAACATGTTACAAATTACATGCATAAGTACATTATATAAACACATATATAGGCATGGCGAAGAGTCAGGAAAGCTGTGAACCAACCCTTTCTTATCAATGCTACACTTTATATAAACATACATCTACATAGCAGTTTGATTTCATTAAAAAATGCAATGTAACTCCATCAAGAGAAAAGTATAAATAAATGGAATAATATAAATTAACATTTTTGAATGGGACTCATTCATTTGGGTTTTTTTTTTGTTTTAGAGATTTGGACTCATTCATTCATCCCATAGAATGTTACACAAGTCTATAAATTAGGCCTTGGGAATAAAATAATGACTAAAAAAAACAGTCCTAACTCTCAAAAAAGTTTCAATGCTCAATTCTTTTTACATTTTTCATAACAAGATTATTTGTGTCAATAATCTGTTCATTGACTTAATTTCAAGATTTAAAAAATTGCAGATGTTCTTAAATTAAAAAAAGGACACTCCATGATGAATGCAAGCACTTTGAAAGGTACAGACTTAATTCGTTTTAGTGCATTTCGTAGGTATTGTATTTTTTTATTTAATTTTTGGGAGATGGGGTAGAGCTGTCTTGTTCTGACACCCAGGCTAAAGTGCAGTAACATGATCACAGTTCACTGCAGCCTGAACCTCTTAGGCTCAAGTGATCCTCCTGCTTCAGCCTCCCAAGTAGCTAGAACTACAGGCAGGCATGCACCACACGGTCCAACTGATTTTTTTGTAGAATCAAGGCCTTGCTCAGGGTGATCCAAACTTCTGGGTTCAAGTAATCCTCTCACCTCGACCTCCCACAGTGTTGGGATTACAGGTCTGAGCCACTGCACCCAGCTGCGTTTTTTTGTTTGTTTCTTTACAAATAGAAGATTTATAGCAACCCTGAGAAGAGCAAGTCTGTTGGTGCTATTTTTCCAACAGCATTTGCTCACTTCATTGGTGTCTCTCTGTGCATTTTGATAATTCTCACAATATTTCAAACTTTTCATTATTACTATTATTTCTATTATGGTGATCTATGATCCATGGCCTTTGAAGTTAACTATTATAATTGTTTTGCATCCCCACGAGCTGTGCCCTTATAAGACAGCAACCTTAAATGTCGAATGTGTTCTGACTGCTCCACTGACAGGGCATTTCTGTCTCTTCCCCTCCACAGGTCTTCTTGTTTCCTGAGGCACAATAATATTAAAATTAGGCCAATTGGTAACCCTACAATGGTCTCTTAGGGTTCAAGTGAAAAGAAGAGTTGCATGTCTCTCATTTTAAATAAAAAAACTAGAAATGATTTAGTTTAGGAAGGGAGGAATGCTGAAAGCCAAAACAGGCCAAAAGCTAGGTCTTTTGCATAACATAGTTAGACAAGTTGTAAGTGCAAAGGAAAAGTTCTTGAAGGAAATTGAAAGTGGTACTCTAGTGAACACATGAATATAAGAAAGTGAAATAGACTTACTGCTGATATGGAGAATGTCTGAGTGGTCTGAATAGAAAATTAAACTAGTCACAACATTCCCTTAAGTCAAAGCCTAATGCACAGCAAGACCAAAACTCTCTTCAATTCTGTGAAGGCTGGGAGAGATGAGAAAGCAGCAGAAGAAAAGTATGAAGCCATCACAGTTTGGTTAATGTGGTTTAAGGAAAGCAGTCACTGGCAGAACGTAAAAGTGTAAGGTGAAGGAGCAAATGCTGATGAAGAAGCTGCAGAAAGTTATCCAGAAGATCCAGCTAAGATCATTGATGAAGGTGGTTACCTAACCAACAGATTTTCAGTGGAGACAAAACAGCCTTCTATTGGAAGAAGATGCCACCTAAGACTTTCACAGCCTAATTTTAATATTATTGTGCCTCAGGGAACAAGAAGTCCATGCCTGACTTCAAAGCTTAAAAGTCCTACTGCCTTGTTAGGAGCTAATACAAGTAGTAGCTTTAAACAAAAGTCAATGCTTATTTACCATTCCAAAAGTCCTAAAGCCCTTAAGAATATACTAAATCTACTTTGCCTGTGCTCTAAAAATTGAACAACAAAGCCTGATTGACAGCACATTTGTTTATAGCATTATTGAATATTTTGAGCCCACTGCTGGGACCTACTGCTCAGAAGCATAGATTCGTTTCAGAATATTGCTGCCCACTGACAACGCACTCAGTCATCCAAGAGCTCTGATGGAGATGCACGGAGGATAATGTTGTGTCTATGCCTGCTCACACAATATCCATTCTACAGCCCATAGATCGAGGAGTAATTTTGACTTTCAAGTCTTATTATTTAAGAAATACATTTTGTAAGACTGTAACTGCCATAGATGGTAATTCCTCTGATGAATCTGGGCAAAGTAAATTGAAAACCTCCCAGAAAGTATTTATCATTCTATGTGCTATTGAGAACACTCGTGATTTGTGGGAAGGGATCAAAATTGCAACATTAACAGGAATTTAGAAGAAATTGATTCCAACCCTCATGGATGATTTGAAGGAATTTGCAACTACAGTAGAGAAAGTAGCTTTAGATATCATGGAAATAACAAAGGAACTAGAATTAGAAATAAAGCTTTAAGATGTGGTTGAAGCACTACAATCTTAGAATAAAACTTCAATGAATAAAGAGTTACTTATGTATGAGCAAAGAAAGTTTTTTTTTTTTTTGAAGTGGAATACACTTCTGGTAAGGATTCTGTGGACATTGTTGAAACGGCAATGAATTTTGAGTATTAAACTTAGATAAAGTAGCAGAAGAGTCAGAAATGACTCCAATTTTAAAAATTCTGTTAATAAAATGTTATCAAACAGTATCACATGTTACAGAGAAACTTTGCATGAGAGGACGAGTCAATCAATGTAGCAAACTTCATTGTTGTAGTATTTTAAGAAATTGCCAGGCCGGGCTCGGTGGCTCAGCCTGTAATCCCAGCACTTTGGGAGGCCAAGGTGAATGGATTGCCTGAGCCCATGGATTCAAGACCGCCTGGGCAACTTGGTGAGACCTCATCTCTACAATAAATCAAAAAAATTAGCCGGGTGTGGTAGCGTACGCCTGTAGTTCCAGCTACTTGGAAGGCTGAGGCAGAAGGATCGCCGGAGCCCAGCAGGTGGAGGCTGCGGTGGCCGGGAGTGGCCACTGCACTCCAGTCTGGGTGACAGAGTGAGACTCCAACTCAAAAAAATAAAAAAAACAAACACAAGAAATTGCCACAGCCACCCCAGCTTTCAGCATCCACTGCCCTCATCAGTCAGCATCCATCAACATCAAGGCAAGACCCTCTGCCAGCAAAAAGATTAGACTTGCTGAAGGGTCAGATGACTGCTAGTATTTTTTTTTAGCAATAAAGTGTTTTCAATATCAAGATATGTACAATTCTTTAGACATAGTGCTATTGCCTAAATAATAAATGACAGTGTAGTATAAATATAACCTTTATATGCATTGGAAGACCAAAACTGTTTTGTGATTCACATTACTGTGATATTCATTTTGTTGTAGTCATCTAGAACTAAACTCACAATACCTCTGAGTTATATCTACATTATGGTAACTTAAAATATCAAATATATCCCTTAGTTTCCTATTGTCAAGAACAATGTGACTAGAATATTGAATAAGTACTGTTGTCCTTGTATAAAACATAAAATTATACTATTTTTTGTTTTTGAGTTGGAGTCTCACTGTCATCCAGACTGGAGTGCAGTGGTTGCTCCCGGCCACCGCAGCCTCGACCTGCTGGGCTCCGGTGATCCTTCCACCTCAGCCTTCTGAGTAGCCGGAATTACAGGCGCGTGCTACCACACCTGGCTGATTTTTTGATTTTATGGTAGAGTTGAGGTCTCACCTGCCCAGGCGGGTCTCGAACCCGCGGGCTCAGGCAATCCACTCACCTCAGCCTCCCAAAGGCGCGGGATTACAGGCTGAGCCACCGAGCCTGGCTAAAACTATACTGTTAATAGTGAGGAAAGGAATGAGCAAATGAGGACCCATCCTATAGACTGTTTTGTGAATTTGGCAGAGTTTACTTAAACTTTTTGTGCCTCTGTTTCTTCATCTGTCAAGAGGTCTATCAATATATCAATACAGTATCTCATAATACTGTAAGAGACTTAAGTGGGTTAATCCAAGTTAAGCGCTTAGAATAGTGCTGGTTCATAGTAATCGCTCAAGAAACGTTAACTATTATAATTTACGTACTATTTCTAAGCACATTCCCCAAATCAAAGATCGCCATCTTCCTATAAATCAACTGATAGTTTTGTTTAGTGGAATGGTCAAGTAAAAGTTTCCATTTGAACAGGTTCACAATCTCATAGTTCTGTTTCCAAACTGGAAAATTAAAGTCTTTCATAGCTCATCTGGTGGCAAAATCTGACCTGACCTGATCTCAATTCATTTGGCAGCAAAACTTGATTTTAATGGATGGGAAGATATTTCTGGTATTTATACATTCCACTCAGTGTAAATATTAAGGTACTTGATAGAATATTGTCCCAGATCCTACCTAGGTTACATTTTACATTTGAAAAAGTCTGCATTTTAAAACATATTTGGGCCCCAAGCTTCAGACAAGAGACTGTAGACTTAGGCTAGTCACAGTAGACAGAATGGAAGAAAATTCCGCTTGTGGCTCTGCAAGGCAAGATTTGTTAAGCAAGAATGTTTCTTCAATTATGAACATCCTGAACCAATCGGCACTCCAGATACAAAAAATGTGAAACTTATTTCCTCCATGACATTCATTATCACAGACCAATCTTCCCTCCTACTTGCTCTTTCTGCTATAATTTTCAAGGAGCAATTATTTTGGTTTTGGATCATTTACCAAGTTATAATATTTCTGCCCCTCCCCCAATCACTTTAATCTCTCCCCTTCTCTCCATTTCTACCCACTTTCATACAAATCCACCATAAAGTATAGGTCAAAACAAATTCAAATTACAGGTATAGCATGTATCTCAACCCTATTTTTGATTACTTTTCCTATCTACTTGCACCTGGGATAGGTCAAGGAATCAAGAATCTTGGGTCTAGCCAAGTGTATTAACTCGTTCCTGCTCTCCAGCACATGCTCTATTATGCATGAACTACTGGTTGGAAGAACTCTCTGGTCTTCAGGCAGTTCATCTGGTTTTCTCTCAGGAAGTTGACAACAGATCCCAATTGAAAAGGCCTATTCATTTTAACTACTCCTATGATCTCCAGAGATGTCTAGGAGAAAATTCTTCTAAGTCTCTTTCCTCTTTATCTCTAGGGCATCTAAAGTCTTTTCATGTGTTTTTTAAACTTCTTCAAATAGACTTCATCTCCACGTCAGATTTAATCACAGTAACTGCAGCTGGGCTTAAAAATCTGATATCACTTCCATTTCTAACGGAAAACAGCAGCCTAGATAAAACTGAAACTGAAAATCTCTTTTCCAGAATACGCAGGATATTTTCTTTCTCTTTTGTGGTTGGGAAGTCTTCGAGATGTAAAATCACTTAGTTTCTAAGATGGCTAACAATATAAGATAAATGGAGGTTTATAACAGATGATAATCTGAACTAGTGAAATATTCCAAGCTCAGTGAAGACACAATTTTTAGAAAAATGTGGTAACGTGTCATCTGCATTTGAATTCTCCCTAGATCATTTACTTATTGTACTCCTAAGAGCTTCTCTGAGTTTCAGGTTTTGGTCTATTAAATAGGCATCATACTACATGCTTTTGCAGAATTGTGTGGAAGAGCTTTATGGACAGTTCAACTTTTTTATGGTGGGTCTAGGTGCTGGTCAGGACTACATGTGGAACACAACCACAGGGATAAATTTAAGAGGTGACCCATCCTATCAAACATACTGAAGGATGAGACAATGTGGAGCAGGCTGTGGTTCTTCTATGACTAGGTGTAAACCTGGCTATGTGGCACAGCAAGACACAGACTGACTCATTGGAAGCATTGTGGAGCTCACTGAGAGTTAAGCAGAAGAGTAGAACTCACAGCAGAAATTTCCAGTTGCTTAAAATGTCCAAACAGAGAGTGAAGAGTTCCTCCTTCCCGAACAATTCTGAGTATCTTGGATATGATATCACTGAAGAACTCCTTCTTATCACCAAAAGGAATCTACCCATGATAAGAGGCTGGGTCACTTGCTGCAAACCCCCCCCCCCATCATCAACGGAACCTAGTGTTCTCCTGTGATTTTTGCAAATGCAGAAGCCCTTGGCTTCCTGGAGAAAAGTTCCAAGCTTATTTGGTGTAACCTCTAAACACTACACTTAAAAAAATCAAGTGTAAAGTATAACTTTTTTCTGAATCCAGGAACCTATTCTTAATGGAGATCAGAAGAAAATAGCTATACAACCATTGTTGTACTCTGTTAAGGAGGATATGTTTTAAAGGGAGGATACTGAAAGAATTGCCTGCTGGGCTCGGTGGCTCAATCTGTAATCCCGCGCCTTGGGAGGCTGAGGTGAGTGAATTGCCTGACCCCACGGGTTCGAGACCCGCCTGGGCAACTTGGTGAGACCTCAACTCTACAATAAATCAAAAAAATTAGCTGGGTGTGGCAGTGCACACCTGTAGTTCCAGCTACTTGGAAGACTGAGGCGGAAGGATCGCCAGAGCCCAGCAGGTCGAGGCTGCGGTGGCCGGGAGCGGCCACTGCACTCCAGTCTGGGCAACAGAGTAAGAAAGGAAGGAAGGAAGGAAGGAAGGAAGGAAGGAAAGAAAGAATGAATTGCCTGAAGACACTGTCAGTAGTATTGCCTTGTTTGATGTTGTTTCCTTGTTTCCTGAGGACAATTTTTTTTTTTTGCTGAGAGGTGGGGAGATAAGTGGGTAAAAAATTGTTTTTTTAAAGTGGCAGAAGGCAAAAGAAAGAGTATTATAGTAGCAACTCTCTCCCTCTTTCTCAATTTTACTATACATTGCTATCCTCTCTGCAGACCTAGAAAAAAAATCTCTCTCTTTGTATATCGATGTCTATCAATAAGTACATTTAAATTATAGAGTGCTTCAACTTAGGGTGCTGAAGTGAATATAATATATGCATTTTCAGCTTCCCATGATCAATTTAGAGGATAGGGTGTAGGATATGTCCATTAGTATAACAAGTTACCATGAGGATTTCACAGGTTTATATATTAACAGTACATTTATCTCTCAGTTTCTCTTCAGCCATCAGAATACCCTGCATTAGTGTCAGTATTTGTCTGTCTACATGTCTGTCCCCACCTCTGGCATGTAAACCCATTAGGGATAGAGACACTGTGTTACCTGGCTTCATATCTCCAGGGCTTGAACAATTCTATGGTGGACAGTGGGTGTTCAACAAATGTTTGTTGACATACCTTGATATGGAGGAATGTCATGCCTCATGAAATGAAAGAAAACAATCTTCATTGTAAGATCTGATGGTTGGACTGATTGTGATGGGGTGTTTCAGGGAGCTATTTTGTGTTCTTATTGGATGAGATCCTATATATAGCTTGAAGGTCAGATTTTACTTAAAAGTAAATATCTCAGTTAGCTAATATAAGTCATTCAGAGCAAGTTTGTTTATGTCTAATAAAATTACACAATGCATGAAGCTACAGGAAACTCACATTCTGCATATCTTCATTTTCCAGCTAAATTGGGCTCCCAGAAAGGAAACATGTTTCTCTCTAAAGGCCTGCCACTTTTAAACAATCTCAAAGGCCTATTCCCCATGGGTTACACTTTGGCAGAACACTGCTGTTTGCCTGTGTATGGGGTCATGTGAAATACTGTGATGTGGTCTGCTACTTACTACTTATTACTACATACTACCTTTCTTGTGGCTCTGGCCTGGGAAAATAAATCTCCATGTTTATTGCAGTGGGGAACAATGGCACTGTTTGGGGGAATTGTTCCCCCAAACATACCACTATTTAAATTCTTTCATATTTATTCAGTGCAGAACAATTACTAGTTCAACCCCGGGAGCTTATTGTATGGATTTCCCTATTATACACGCAACCATTATAAACACAGCTGGAAGTTTCCTTTTTTTATTGCACCAATTACTTGCTAGTAAAAAAGGATGCATTAAACAACAAATCTGAGAAAGGCAGCACATTGCTTTCACCGGGACATGAATTTTTTGTGCTTCACTTTAGAAGCCACTATAAAGAACTGCCACCCATTTTGGTGTATTAAGCTTTTGCATTTTTTCTTCAGTGAAGATGCCAAGATTTTGTAAAGATTTACTAAGTAGTGATCCAATTTAAAGATAGATAAATAGAGAATTTACAATATGCTACCTTGAAAGCCAATAAAGGCATATATCATTTTGTAGATGTATAAACAAAGCAGAAAGGGTATAGCTTCTAGCTCCAGGAGGAAGCTGCAGATCTGAGATCATTTTGAGGCTTTGGAGACTCAGAAAGGTCAACTTTTCTTTGCAACACATTCTGATTATTTCCATCTTCTTATAGACACTTCCTCTGTTTTGTCTAAGTTCAACATAAGTCTATTTCACACGGGTGCTTGTCTTGGCAGCCACAAGGGAAGTGAGGAAACTGCCAAATTAAAATGAGCACATTTTGAAAATACTGAAATTTGATCCTTGCATTGATTCTTTTTCATAGGACAGACAATCAAAGGAATCTTAGAGATGAACTGAGATTGGTCTCCCCTGAGAAGCAAAAAAATATAAAAACAATTCTGTCAAGTCTTGAACTCTTATATTTCTTTATCTTTACCAGAAAAAATAAAAAAAGAAGCATTTATTAATAGGTCAGTAGAATTTAGTGCATCATTATCATAGCACTTTATAACTAAAACTTAAAAATAACTCTCTTTATTACAAAGTGCCCTAGACCAAGTGTCAGAAAATATAAATTTTGCATCTAGTTCTTTCATTAACTAGCAATATGACAATGAACAAATTGTTTAACTTTACAGGTTTCATAGCTGTTAAGATTGGGACTATTGTATATCCCTTTTCTCCGCATCCTCACCAGCATCTGTTGTTTTTGTTTTATTAATTATGGCCATTCTTACTGGAGTTAGGTGGCATCTCAATGCTATTTTGATTTGCATTTCTCTCTTGATTAGTGAGGCTGAGTATTCTTCATGCGTCTGTTGACTGTTCATATCGTCTTTGGGAAGTGTCTATTCATGTCTTTTGCCCACTTTTTAATGGGGCTGTTTCTTTTCGGCACGTTTGAGTTCCTTGTAGATCCTGGATGTTAGGCCTTTGTCAGATACGCAGCTGGCAAATATTTTTTCCCATTCTGTAGGTTGTCTCCTCACTCTCTTGATGGTTTCTTTTGCTTTTCAGAAGCTTTTCAGTTGTCTAGCTTATCTCTTATGACATGGGCTTTTGGGATTTTGATCAGGAACTGATAGCTTTTTCCAATTTCTATAAGGGTGTCTCCTGCACTTTCTAAGGTTCTTATAGTTTGAGGTTTTATGTTTAGGTCTTTGATCCATTTAGAGTTGATCTTCGTGTATGGTGATAGATGATGGGTAGGAATACTATTTCATTCTGCAAGTGGTCAGCCAGTTTTCCTAGCACCAGTTCCTGAATAAGTTCTCCTCTCTCCAGTGGTTGTTGGTGGAAGATCTGTTGAAGATGAGTTGGTTGAGAAATTGAGGTTTTGCTTGTGGAATCTCTATCCTGTTCCATTAGTCTTTATGCCTGTTCTTGCACCTGTACCAGGCTGTTTTGATTATTGTAGACTTATAATAAAGTTTAAAGTCTGGGAGTGTGATATCTTCTGCTTTGTTTCTTTTGCTGGGGATTGTTTTGGCTATATGTGGTCATTTATGTTTCCATATGAATTTCTGTATTGTCATTTCCAGGTCTGAGAAGAATGAAGATGCAATAATGGGTATTGCATTGAATCTGTAGAGTACCTTGGGTAGGATGGACATCTTAAAAATGTTGACTCTTCCAATCCATGAGTATGGAATATTTTCCCATCTGTTTATGTCTTCTTTGATTTTTTTGAGCAGTGCTTTGTAGTTTTCATTGTAAACGCCTTTCACTTTTCTGGTTAGGAAGATGTTAAGGTATTTCATTTTGTGTGGGATTTTGAATGGGATTGTACTTTGTATTTTGTTCTCTCCCTATTTGTTGTTGGTATATAAATATGTGACTGTCTTTTGCACATTAATTTTATACCCTAAGACTTTGCCAAAGTCTTTAATCAGTACAAGGAGTTTTTTGACAGATTTCCTTGGGTTTTCCAAGTATAGAATTATATCATCTGCAAAGAGGAACAGCTTAACTTCCTCTTTTCCTGTCTGAATACCCCTGATTTTCTTCTCTTGTTGGATTGCCCTAGCTAGGACTTATAACACTATGTGAGAATGAGCAGCCTTGTCTTATTCTGGTTTTCAGGGGAAGTGCTTGCATTTTTCTGTCCATTTAGTAATATGTTGGCTGTGGGCTTATTGTAGATGGCTCTTACTATTTTGAGATATGTTCCCTTTATACCTAGGTGTTCAAGGTTTTTAAATCAAGTATGGAAGCTGGATTTTGTCAAAAGCCTTTCCTGTGTCTAATGATATAATCATGTGATTCTTATTTTTACATCTGTTTATGTTTTCATATTTTAGATCAAAACATGGCTGTGTGTTAAAAATTTCACGTGATTCAACTTATGAAAATATGATATTAAGAGTCTGAGAAAATAATTATTTCTCCTCAAAGTCTGATTTTTATAACTCTTATTTCCCCACAAAAGTTAAAAATCTCAGTTTAAATGTCAAAGTTAAGCAGTTAGTCTTTGTAATGCACAGTTTCTACTCTTGTCTACCCTGAAAAGTAAGCCTCAGTCTCAATGTTTACTCTTAATGGCAAAAGAAAATTCTAGAAAGAAATAAAACTATTGAGACTATAAATTATATCAAAGGATATTTCAACACATTATTTTTCTACAGCTACAAAAATTAAAACCAGGAACCATTATAATTGTTCTAAGTTTTCCTTGAAGATGTGATAACACTAACATAATTATATTTTATTAGGAGAAAGTGATATCAAAATGTGTCTATTTCTGATCTAATTTATTTGAAGTTTTTATTCTGTTTTGAGAAAGTAAAAGAATGACTTGCAGTATGATTTTAAGAATAATACTTCTTTACACTTCTGTAAAAATTAAGATTTAGGAAAACCCTTTCAGATAATTTTATTTGATTTAATTCTTAGTAAGAACTTGTAGGCCTTTAAGTTCTGTTTTTTTATTTTTATTTTTATTTTTTATTGTAGAGATGAGGTCTTGCAAAGTTGCCCGGGCTGGTCTTGAACCCATGGGCTCAGGCAATCCTCTCACCTCAGCCTCCCAAAGTGCTGGAATTATAGGTGTAAACCACCACACCCAGCCAGTCTTTAAGTTCTTGAGAGAGAAAGCGATAGGTCTCAAATCAAAGAGCTGTTAAATTATATGACCAGAGGAAGTAAATGAGTTTAGATTGTAAGTATGTTTAGAGTAGATTCCTCTCCAAAATAATCGCCTGTCCTGGGAAAGAACCATATCATCCCAGTGCTGAGCAAACTGAGAAATGTGTGTAGTCAGTATGTGTGTGCGAGATGAGGCACAAGATGAGGTGGCTCCTCTACAGGTGAGGTGATGGCATTAAACCACTCTGAACTGTGGTTCTATTCTTAGAAAGCACCAGCCCATCTACATTCTTTCACATATATACTACCTCTTTATTACAACTGGATTACACTACTTATAGAGTTTGTACAATATTCCTATTGGGTCTAGATAGACCTAATGCTATAGGTTACCAAATAAAATATCTACATTGTCAGTTCATATTAATTGTGCTAATTTTACAAAATGACTAAAGATTCCTACAGGTTTCCTTTAAGAGAAGAGTCACTAGCACAACAAAGATTTTTAATGACTTAAATTTTGATAAATAATAAATCTTGTTATATGAGCTAAATTGCTTCTACCAGTTTAAACTACTGGTGACATACTTAATGGAAATTTAAACCCTTTTGAAATAAAATTAAGATAAAGCCACTTTAATGCAAAATTTTGAAATAGATGTCAGATTTTAACATTTATATTAGTCTCTAGAGAAAGAAAAAAATTATTAGAAGATTGTGTCATATCTAAAATACTTTAATTGATATTGATACCTAATTGTAAAAGTTGAAAAATTGTCCTTCGCAAAAAAAATTTCCTATGCAAATTACTTGAGATAACTTTATAATACAAATCTAAGGTTTTAATTTAGGTGAAGCACTTCAATTTGTTCTAAAAGAGGAAATTTGGGAAAAAATGCTCTTGTGTAAATGGATCATTTCATTTATTTGTGTGACTTTTAAAAGATTGAAATGACTGCCAAATTGTGGGCTAGCTGAACTTTGTTCATATGTTCCTTATAAGTGGCAAGTCAGATATTTCCAAATTTAAAAAAAAAGGCAGTGGTAGAACTTTTCAATAGTAAAAATGATGTGATTTTTTCAAAACTACGATGAGATAAAACTTCACACCCATTAGAATGGTTGTCATCAAAAAAACAAAAAATGGAAAAAAAAAGAATCCCCCAAAATATCAACTGTTAGTAAAGTTTTAGAGAAATTGGAAACTTTGTGTATTGCTGACAGGAATATTAAAGTGTTCAGCAGCTGTGAAAAATACTGTGCCAGCTCCGCAAAAAATTAAACATAGAATTACCATATGACCCAGCAATTTCACCTCTAGGTATATGCCCAGAGGAATTGGAAGGAGGAAATCAAATAGATATTTGTATGTCTATGCTCATAGCAATATCATTCACAACAACCAAAAGGTAGAAACAGCCCTAATGTCCATCGACAGATAGATGGCTAAACAGAATGTGGCTTATGCATACAATGGAATATTATTCCACCTTAAAGAATAACACAACTCTGATACATGCCAAAACATGAATGAACAGTAACAGGATTATCTTTTTTTTTTTAAAGATGTGGGGTACAATTCAGGGTTAGGTATACAAATATTCATTATGTAGATATCCTTGTCGATGAGGTGTGCCTCTCTCTCCCCTGGCAGTTTCCCTCAACTGCCAATCCCACCAACAATACTATCTTAAGTGAAATAAACCAGATACAAAAGGAAAAATATTGTATAGTTCCACTTTTAAGAGGTATCTAGAAAAGTCTAACTCACAGAGATAGAGAGTAAAATGGTGATTACCGGCAGGTAGGGAGAAAGTAATTGAATTATTGTTTAATGGGTACAGAGTTTCAGTTTAAGATTAAGGAAAAGTTCTATAGATGGATGGTGATGGTGGAGTTGCACAGCAACGTGAATGTACTTAATGGAACTGAATTGTATGCTTGAAAATGGCTAAAATGGTGAGTTGTATGTTATATATACTTTACAACAATTTTATGAAAAGTTGGAAAAAATATGTGATTTTTATCATGTAAATCTACCCTGCCATTAACAAAATAGCTGCTTTCAGCTTCTTGGTATAAATCACTTAATTTACGTAATCCTCAGTTTTCTATTCCCTCAAAGAAAGGAATGAAATTGGGTAATCTCTGACTCTCCTTGAGCTATAATTTTCACCTTGAATGATTAAATGGATAATATTAAGCCATTACTCTACTTAATATAGACTATACTTTTGGTTTACTCTTTTTTTTTTGCACTCCAGTGCTCTTAGAAAATAAAGGCTGTGAGTTTACTTTTAATTGTCAGTTGTATATTTTGAGTCATAAGTATGCTATTTTGCTAAAGTTCATTAATATCTTGGCAAATGTCTTGAATGCAAAATATTTTGAAAAAGGGCAATTTTCATCACATAAATTGTAAACTTGACATGAAAGCACAGTATCTGCATTAGCATTACTAATCAATGAAAGAAAAGCAAAAATATTACTTAATAAAATGCAAAACTTCCCTTTGTTTTCTGAAGTAAAATTCCTCTTTATATGTTGTAAACACCACAAACAAAAAGAATACTTACTTATATTCAGGATTTTTCCAAGAACTGTGTAAAACTACATATCTCCTTATTATTATATATATTACAGGGAAATTGAAGTTTAAAGATGAAACTTCATGGGTTAATAGAAGAGATTGAATTGGAAATTAGTTTCCATATTAAACCTGATAGGTTGGATTGTTTGTCTCTTGGGAGGGCTTTATTCTAGGATACTAGTCAGACTAGACTAGGTTCATCTACAGAAAAAGTAGAACTGGAAAATTCACTGGATTAAAACATAATTTATTTTTTACTAATGAAAATCTGCTGCATGTTCAGTGGTCCTCTAGGGCTCTCCTTTTCAGCAGAGTCCTGGGAATTCAGGATGTTTACATCTTGTGGCACCTACCACTTCAACATGAGTCCTCCAATTTTCCCTGACAGGGAATTAAAGAAGTGGAGGGTTGCACAGAGGCTTCTCATTGTCTCAGCCTGGGCTATGATGTATGTTACCTAAACTCACAATACATTAGCCAGAGAAAGTCATATGTCTGTACTTAACTACACAGAGGATTGGAGGGGGTGTACAGTCAGGGAGCATTAAATGTCTCTGCCAAAATGAGGCTCTTTGGTCTGAGCAGCTCTAAGTAGTCTGTGCTGACCACATCCTAAGAATTTAGGCTACAGAATGTATGAAGGTGCAGGAAGAGCTACTGCATTACTTTTCTATTGCTGCTCTAACAAATTACCACACACAGCAGCTTAAACAACACACATTCACTACCTTAAAGTTTTGTAGGTCAGAAGTCTGACATAGGTCTCGCTGAGCTAAAGTAAATGTGAGAGTAGAGATGCCTTCTTTTCTGAAGCTTTAGGAGAGAATCTGTTTTTTGTCTTTTCCATTTTCCAGAGGCTGTCCACATTCCTTGGCTTGTCGCTCACTGTCTCTATCCTCAAAGCCAGTATCCTTTGACTCTTCTTCAGCCAGAAAGGTTCTTTGTAATCTCACGTGATTAGCATTGGATCCACCTGGATAATCCAAGATACTCCTCTATCTCATGATCCTTAACCTTAACCTTAACCACATTCGCAAAGTCCCTTTGGCCATGTAAGGTAACATATTCACAGGTTCCAGGGTTTATAAAGATGAAAACATCTTTCAGGGTGGGGTTTTTATTTTACCTATAACAGCCATTTTTGTCATGATGAAATTCATTCTCATTTAAATTTAATATTAGTAACTGATTGCCACAAGTTTCTGTTGAAAACTGTTTTCAATAGAAGCTTCTGTTTCTTTGGAATTTTTTTTTTTTAAAACGACTGATTCAAATTGGACCTGCTAAAATTGAACTTGAGACAAAGTTGTTAGCATTTTTATTTGTAATGGATAGCTATTTTTATTTGTCTTCTCATTGTTTGGTAATATCCCCTTTTCTGCTCTCAGACTATATGGTTTGGAGACAGTTGATCTTATTTGAGGCTTCACTGGTTCCTACGTGAATCAAACATGCCCATCTAAAACTTTCCATCATCCAGTCATAGTGATTCATTCAAAAGGGTACCCCCAGAGAGTGAATTGCAGGATTTAGGCATGATTGCTCATTACACAGCCATAAAGAAGGACAAAATTATGGATTTTGCAGTAGCTTGGATGGATTTAGAGTCTATCATACTCAGTGATCTATCACAGAAACAAAGAACTGAATACAGCATGCACTTACTTATAAGCAGACCCTGAAGGTTTATCATAATACTGTAAGAAGTGTTTGGCAGTAGTGGGATGTTGCCAGTGGAGGGGTAGGACAAAACATCAATAAGCGTACCTCATCTCAAACCAGGCAAGTGGGGAATAAAGGGAGGCCCAAACTTTACCTGTACGATGACCACTTATCTACCTAATCCTGAATTGTACCCCATATCTTTAAAAAATAAATAAAAGAGGAGTTTGTATCCCACTGAGATTGCTAACCATGAACAATACAAACGTGGAGCTGCTGGTGTCTGCCTCTTTACAGCAAAGGAAGAGTATGTCTGAGAACTGAACCACAGCAGAGGAAAAAAGGGTTGGAAGACAAACATATTCTTTACTCACAGTGCTGTTATCCAAGCATCTGGATCTAGCCATGCCTGACATTTTTTGAAACAATAACCTATTTGATCTTTTTGTTTAATCAAGTTTAATTTGGGTTCCTGACAATTGCAACCACATGGATGTTGACTGCAAAGACAACTTTAGTCAAGGCCACATGCTCCAGAAAAACTCCAGGTAAGGATTTTGACCCACATACTCAAAGCAATCACTAAAGCACAAGGGTACACAGGTTTTACTTGCCCAGAATAACATGTGTCACCCCAGCAGAATTTTCCCTTTTTGATGCCACCCAAACCCAGAAAATTCTCTAGAGCTATGGCAGACAACAATCGTTGTGGGTACTTACTTCACATGTTATAGTCATGTAAATTATTGAGTGCTGGTCTGACAACTAGTTGGGCATCAGATTCATCCTTGACTTTCATTGCCAAGTATGACATATGTCTCAGGAATGCATGCAGATAAAAGGTATGTGAAATCCGGGGGTGATGATCAAGTAAGAAATGTTTATGGTAGTAAATTGAAGAGCATTTCCTAAACTGTTTATGTGAGAGCAGGAAGGGTTTTGTTTGTTTGTTTTTTAAATATATAAGCATGTTGTGAATGTCAGTACACTGATCCAAGAATGGAAAAAACTGTTGTATAGCTTCCTCTTGTTATGTTCTGTCTAGATTATTTTGTTGTTATTTTTAAAAGAAAGATTTACATTCTTCAACAATTACTCTCTTTTATACACAATTTATTCATCACAGTTTACTTGGGATTTATTTGGGATCCTCATAGTACTGAAATATAAAAACTATTATTAAAATAGCAGAACATAAAATAAGTAGCATTTTGGTTATAAAAACGGGTGCCTATAAATATATTTACATAGATAGAGCACTAATATGCAAAAAATTAGCATTTTTATTAGAGAAGTAAAATTATAGGCAGTTTTTATTTTGTTTTAAAATGGTACCAATAGTGGGATTAATGGTAGTAATATCTGCCTGGGACGGGGAAACACCCCTTATCAACAAGGGTGCCTGAATGAAGCATATTTGTATACCTAACCCTTAACTGTACCCCACAATATCAAAATAAAAAATATTGATATATCAAAATAAAATAAAATAAAATGGTACCAATATTATCACTAATGAAATAGTTATTGAATACTATTTTTTTGGTAGAGATAAGGTTACTCAACTCATATATAAGGATGTTTATCAAAATATATTTTGATTATGTGAATATATATGGACCAATTCCATCCTGAGTCACTGATGTGAAGTAGAATAGCGTCAAATTTTTAGTAGTGTCGACTTCCACGACATTTTTTTCTGACCTCTGTTTCCCAAGAGTCAGAATTAACATCATCTTGGTCTTGGGAAACTGTCCTTCTAGCTGTCCCTTTGAAATTCCCTAATGGCTATAGATGAAGTGATGAAAATATATTTTGTATTGATCCTCTTATTCCAGTCATCAAACAGAGATAAAGCTCTAGGAATTAGGTCTTGAACAGCTTGCTGACAGTTCTTTAGTGTACTTAGAAGGGCCATAAGCTTTTTCTAACCCTCACAAGGCTAAAAGTAGCCATCTGTCATAGTAGGACTCCTGCATTTCTGACTTGAATTTTGTTCTGAGCTGAGGTAATTACTCAGAAATGTTTCCAGAAACATCTGTTAACAAAACTGATTTTTTGGAGGCTTCTGGTCCTCCCTCTCTGAGTCCAGAAAACTCTCAACTAGCTGTTGAAAGTGCAAATTTATGACCAATCTAGTCTGATAAATGTGAGTAAGATGGGGAGCAGTGAGAATTGTAGTCAACTCTGGTGCTCAGGCCCCATCTAAAGGGGCCACAAAGCTCTGGCTCTTCCTTACCAAGCATGAAAGCAGACCTGTGTGGCCAAATCTTCTGACTTTTCAAAGAAATAAAAAATCCAAATTGCTAAAATGCAAAGTCCTTTGATATTTAAGCTTTGACAAACAATTCTGTGCAAACTTCTTTGACTTATTTTAGTAAAACAACAGTCTAAAAGCCTTAACAAGATGGAATCAAACATTGGTTTGTACCTTTTAGTTGTGCATGGGAACCAGTTAGAAGCTTGTTAAATGTGAATTATTGGGGCACATGCCACATACTTCAATTCAGCTGGGCTGGGGTGGGTATGATTCTGAATCCATACCTCTCATACAAGGTGATTTTGAGGCAGATGATCTCAGAATCATGCTTTGAAAAATACTATCTTAAAAGACATTGAATGAAAAATTAGACTGAACTTTTCAGGTTTTCACTGGTTGCCAGTATTTATCTAGCTGAGGCATCCACTATCTGTCAGCTCCTGGGTTACGTTGCATAAACTGTTCAAGACCACTACCTGTCTGTGGCACAGTGCCTAGCCTCCACCTCCTTGGCAAGAAGCATGTGGTGCACAGGAGGTCGGGAGAGACTAGTTTCTGTTTGTTTTTGCCTGTACAAGGCTGGGTGGAGATGCCTGATTAGGATTACCCATTTGAGGCTTTGCCCTTGGTGCAGGAAAGTTCTCCAATGATCCATATGAAAAGAAGGAACCCTTAAGAAAGTTCACGGATTTCATTCTGACCATGATATTCCCATTCCTGTCTCATTGCACTTGACATGTTTCCATCTTGAGAAAACAAGGCTACTGATTTTTCCTCCGTTGTTGACTGACTAGAATGGAAAATAGACTGGCCACTTGTGGCACTTGGGAGTTAGTTTGACAATACTTACAAATACGACAATTAGCAAATGATACAAAACAGAGCATCATCAAGGGCCGGAACAGAAAGCCCAGATGATCTGGGCCATGATCAGTGAGTAAAGAACCAAATCAAGTAGGACTGGAATGAGGTTATAATAGCCTCAGGATGCCGAGGCTTGAGATAACCATCAAAAAATGTGTGGAATGGGATAAATGAATGGTTAAAAAAAAAAAAGACCTGACTGACTTGGAGAATAAAGGAAGATTCTTGGATGACAAATTCTTCCCCAAAGCTTTCTCTGAAGCTAGTACACAAATAATTGTCCTCCCTCAATCCCCCAGGAGTTATTTATTTTTGGTTTTATTTTAAATTGTGCTTGCTTTTCATATCTAAACTAGTGATTCTCTAATTTTCTTTGTTTGTTTTCAGACTATTTATATTTGTTCACTTTTCTAGATTAGTCAAAATCAGTAGGAACTTGAATATAGTTTTTACAAGGTATCTATCACCTCACAGATAAGCCTTTTCATCAACATTTTTACTAAATATTAATAAAATACAAATGAGAGAGAGTTTGGTAATAACTGCCTAATTATTGCTTTCTTGCCAGCGATTCATTCAAAATCGGTGAAAATCATTGATAATTATTCTTTAGGAATGTTTTTTTTTCCCCATGATATTGCCTAGCAGTATCACTATTTAACAAAACAGTATAATTTCTTGAATAAAATTTCAGTGAAACAACATGAATTTCATTAAACAAGTTCTGTGAAAACTCCAAGAAATACAAGCTGCAAGAAATTTATATTTTTTGTTTACTATAAGTAGATGCGCAGTGTTATTACATGGAATACATTTATTATAATTGAAGTCATGTCTCACTATTTGAACTAATTTATAATTTTTCTTTAAAAATAATTTATACAAACTTTTCAAAAACAAATTATATATTCTTTTTTTTAAAAGAAAGGTTTATTCTGAGCCCAGAAGTTAATTTCTTTTCTCAAATCAGTTCTTTTTCAGAAGAGGGACAAACCTCTTCTACAGGTAGGTAAGACCTGAGGTACACAGCAAATTATTTTTTATTTTATTTTTTACTCAAATTCTGAAGGCATAGCAACTTTAATACAGTAATGCTTTAATGAAAAAAGTATATAAGACAATCTGATTAAGTAGAAGACTTTACTATATCCCCTAAGCCTGTAAGAAACCAAGCAATTCTATCCATGAGGTCATGGTTCAGAAATGTTGTCAATGCATCTTAATTATAGGTGCATTTGTGATAATGTTCTATAATATTCAATGTACTTTTCTCTGTTGTGTCTGTGTGTGTGTGTGTGTGTGTGTGTGTGTGTGTGTGTGTGTGTGTGTGTGTTTTTGTTTTTTGAGACAGAATCTCACTCTGTTCCCAGGCTGGAATCCAGTGGCTTGATCCTGGTTGACTATCGCCTCCACCTCTTGAGCTCAAGTGATCCTCCCACCTCAGTTTCCTGTGAAGCTGGGATTACATACATGCGCCACCCTTCCCTGATATTTTTAAAATTTTTTGTAGAGATAAGTGTCTTGCTATGCCATTCAGGCTGGCCTCAAATTCCTGGCCTCAAGTGACCCTCTAGTCTCGGTACCCATCCCTGCCCCAAAGTGCTGAGATTACAGGCATGAACCACTGTGCATAGCCTCTTTTGTCTTTTTGAGTACAAAATGCTTTGCATTAATTTTGTCTAAGCTTGTCTGCCTAAGGAAACATTAAAATTTATTACAAAGAAAACACCAAGAAACTATACTCAGCTTTTGACCTTTAAAACTAGGTTATGCAGCAAACCACATGTGGCAGACAATATTTTCCAAAGACCACAGTATTATGTCCCACCCCACATGTTCTTTCGAAACGTGAACTTGCCACACTCCATCAAGAGATGGACTCTAATCCTCTCCCCTTTTATCTAAACTGGCCTTACAGACTTCCTTGCAACTAATAGAGTCAACACAATTCCATTTTACATGTACATCTGAGTTTAGGGTGCAACTCTGCTTTATAGGTGTAGAAATTCTAGGAGAAACAGACACCTCTAGAAAAGGAAGGAATGCTTGTAGTGCTGGGAGTTTCTATATATATTTCCAACAAAATTTTACAATACTATTCAAGTTTTAGAGCAATGAGAAAACTGAGGCACAGTCAAAATATTAGGATTAGCAGAACTGGGACTTGGATCCCAGTTTTTCTGATTCTTTCCCCACACTCTTTCTCCTGAGAACTAGATACCGAAAGTAAACATTAAACTGTCTCCAATAAGTGGTGGCTAAATCTACCCCACTGCTAAACACCTGGGCATGCAGACACTCTTTGGAATTGGCTTGGTAGGTTTCTTTGGGAATCTGAAGATGTTACTTAAGCATCAATGGAAACATCAACTTGAGGGCAACCACGGGGAAGACCTGAGGTCCCACATAAAATTCAGAGCCTGTATCCCCTTGTGCTCATTGTCGTTCCTAAGGGGCATTCATCCATCCAGGGCATTTGGGTAAATATTTAAAGATAAACAAGCAGGTTGTTTGGGAACTTACTATAATTTTGAAAACACTACAAATTGTGTGTCTGGCTCTGCAAGATCAAGATCAGGCTTGAGTAGACACTGAGCTTCCATAAGCCCACAGATGAGCTTTGAATCAGCAGATTCTCTGCTGGGTGATTGGGTTTGAATGAATGTTTGTTTAAAGCTCTTTTTTCTCATTGATTCTCCATTCTTTTCTTTGTTTGTTTGTTTGGTACACTATGACAATTTTTTAACATTTATGAATGGCAGATGAGAGGATGTGTTTATGCTCTTTAAGTTCAGGAGCAGGCCCGCTGGCTAATTGACCTTGCAGCTTTATGACTAAGCCAGCCCCCATGTTGTCCCAGAAACTCTCTCTCTCCAAATAGTTGCCCTCCTGCCAACATTGTGTGCATTGTCTGTGCTAATGGGGAGCTTGGTCAACCTGCCTGGGAGCAGGGCTTGTATTTCCATTTGGAAGGTGCCTTAATCTTTCCACTGCTTTACTTGTACACCTTCCTCTCCTCAGACAAACGTCTGTATAGACTTGTTGCTTTTTCTGTCCTCCTCTTACCCATACACTAAAGTATTTCTTTTGCTTTATTGGAAAGAATCTCCCCCATGCCCCTCTCCCTTGAAAACAAACAAACTAACTAACAGAGATATAAAGACATAATTCCTAACCTTTACTATAGAGTTTAAAATTGACAGCCTTCTATAGCATTTGGAACTAAATCTCAAAACGTGTCTGTGATTCATTCCTCATTCATAAAATTTATTTCCTCCCCAAACAGCTCTAAGATAACCACTTGCTAGCTGTTACCACTGCCCCAGATCCAGAAGATGTTCCACAGAGAAAGCAAAACTGAGATCAGGGACCTCCATTCACAGTGGAAATCTGTCCTCGTTAGATACAAACCATGCAACTCAGAGCCTTAGTTAAAAATTTGTAATTCTGCCTTAAGTGCAGAATTTCTATAGGTTTACCCTGGACCATTTTGGTCATAGTGACCTCTGTCTCTGCCCTCCCTCTTTCACCCCACTCTAGAACAATGATGAGGATGGAGTGTACTGTGCAGAGCTGGGCATGGCTCCCCAAGAAGGTCACTTTGTCCACAACTTGGTATTTCATGGAGTCAAAAACCTCCTTGTTTGCTGTGCCGAGTCCATGCCTTTGGATTCCATCTCTCTCATCCTTCTGCACCCTTCTCACACCTGCGAAACAGGATCCTTACTGCTGCTCAAAGTGGGGCAAGATTTCAGTTTTTCTTTTTCTCTTAATTACCACACCTACAAACAAGGAAACTAAACCAAGTAACTAAACCAGCTCTTCTCTATTAACTAATGTTTGAGTCATGTAAGAGTGTCTTTTCAGGCCATTAAAATATACTCTAGCATGTTTTTAAGCTGTCCAGTTCCTTGTTAATCATAAAGCTGAAGTTAACTCATTCATGCCATTACTGTTACACCAGCCAGAATGTTAAGCTTACTTGGTAGAGAAACACGTCAATTAATTACTTCTGTGGCATGTTAACTTACGGTCTAATATTATAAAAGCTAGTTCTGAAGTAAAGTGCATTAGAAGCTGAAGTTTCTTAAATATTTTCACATTCTCAAATGATTTTTTTCAAAAGTGCTTTTATGAAAAAATAAAACACTCATTGTAATGCAAAATTATGAAAGAGAAAGAAATGAGGAAACTCTCCAAAGGCTAATTCCTAAAAAGAAAACTAAAAAAAAGAATATAGAATATATATACACTTTTTCTAAAACTGTATTATTCCATATAAACATCAGGTTCTTTTCCATTGAAGAGTATTTAAAAAAATTCTCTAAGACCTTACCCCTCCCTATAAGCATGGCCTGATTAGATATGCCTACTTTCGCAACAGAGATTGCTATCTATTATAAGCATTTATAACCTAAGAACCGTAATTTTCACATTCAGACTATTCTACGGAGAATCCGACTCAGTGCTTTGATGAAGGTCTCCCTGCTCCTGCTTTATCTTCTCTAATGTTACTTTGTAGCTTCAATATCAATTAACTATGGGCAGACATCATATTCCTTTTTGGCAACTTCTTCCCTCTAAGAGACTTATTTTTTGTGTGTTTGTTTGTTTTTTGAACTAAATGTTGTGTATCTCTTTTAAAGTGCTTTAAGTAAAATAAATGGATTCTGATATAGTATAGGATATAGGATATAGTTTAATTAGATGGAATCAAATAACGGTCAAATGTGAGGGAGCTACTGTGTAAGTGTGTTGATTTTGCTTGCTTGGTTATAGTGAGTCTCTTTAAAAGATAAAGAATATAAAATATAAAACCTTTAAAAATCACAAGTTTTAGGGAAGAAGCACAAGACAAATTGACCTAATGTTTCAAGCTAAATTTATAAAAACTTCCGGTAGTCTTGGCCCATAAAGGAAATACTTTTTTTTTTTTAAATCAAAGAAAGCGTTCTTTAGAAGGAAGAGCAAAATCAGCACAGTAAGTTGCAGATAGTATATACTAGTAACCTAGTCACCATAGTAAAAACATTCTGATTGAGCAATTACATTTAAGATATTGGTCCTCACTACTGTACCCATCAGGAGTGATGGGATATGGGGTGACTGGATAGAACTCATTGTATTTAAGGAGTGGCCACTGTTCAGCTCTAACCAAAGGTTGTCATGTAAGAATTCATGAGTTGCCAGATTATCCAACTTCTCAAAGGAAGCTGGAACTCTTACTTGCAATGTAGATTCTCTTGATTGCTAAATGGTTGAAGCTATTGTAAAAAAAATCTAGCATCAAACACAGACCAGTACTTTAAGAAACAGCTAAGACAATTTGGTTGACTAGATTTAACTAATATGTGACCTAGTTAACCTCCTTTCTAGTTTTAAATCTTATATATCTCTCACCTTTCTCAGCTATTCAGATCTTAAGTTACCATTCTGAAAACTCTAGGTGACTAGAAACAACCTAGTAGTAACCAGGAGACGCTAGTTACTGGACATTCCCTTATAGAGTTAGAGTCATATATGTTTTCAATGAGATTGTCCAAAGAGGGCATTCAGTAAAGCCTGATTGTAGAAACTTAAATTGTTCATCTGAATTTAACAGTTATGGCTAATGACTATATTCATACTAGTAAGTGGGAATTAGGTAGAACTAAAAGATCTGAGCTATCAGTTGCCTTTGATTCATTAAGTCTATCCTGTATGAAGTAGGGCTTGTATTTCCATGTCAAATACAGATACAATGAAGATAGTCAATTACACAAATAAACATCTCAGCTTTGGCTCACTCTATTACAAACCATAAAGGCTAAAGGAATTTTTTTAACCTCCTTTCTATAATTCATTAAGTCTCTAAAGGTTTGGATTTTTGTTTTGTGTTTTAAATCTTAGATAAATTGAATGCAATCTTGCCTAATTTAAAAAAATGGGCTATTGTATAATCTATAAAACCTAGTTTTAGCCAGGCTCAGTGGCTCAGCCTGTAATCCCGCGCCTTTGGGAGGCTGAGGTGAGTGTATTACCTGAGCCCGCGGGTTCGAGACCCGCCTGGGCAGCGAGACCTCATCTCTACAATAAATAAAAAAATCAGCTGGGCGTGGTAGCGCATGCCTGTAATTCTAGCTACTTGGAAGGCTGAGGCGGAAGGATCGCCGGAGCCCAGCAGGTCGAGGCTGCGGTGGCCGGGAGCGGCCACTGCACTCCATTCTGGGTGACAGAGTGAGACTCCAACTCAAAAAAAAAAAAACAACCTAGTTTGGCTTATAAATATATGCAACATTGACACCCCACTCCCACACATATTTAATTACAAAAAATTCGGTTCAGAAAGATTCCTTTGGCTGTATTTATAAGTGTTTCCCCCAACTTATTAGATTTCTGCTCCTTGTATTTAACCAAACTTTACTATGCTGATGTTCTGGAAATATTAGTAAATTCCATTTGGCACTTTATACAGTACTGACTCATTTGATATTTCCAAATTATTAAAGGTCTGAGTATTTGTAGAAGAGTGTAATAAACCCTTTCTTCACTCCCTTTTAATTTTGTTTGCTCAATACTTTTTGGGGGTACAAATATTTTGGTTTGGACTTCAAGTGTACCCATTCCCCCCCAGGGCACATTGTACCTTATAGGTGATTTTTTTTGTCCCTCTACCCCTTCCTACCTTCCCCTTCTGAATCTCCAGTGTCCATTATACCATTATCTATGTCTTTGCACGTCCTTACTTTTGCTCCTGCTTATAACTGAGAACATGCAGAATTTGGTTTTTGTTCCTGAGTTAGTTCACTCAGGATGTGTTCTCCAATTCTATCCAAGTTGTTGCAAAAGACATTATTTTAGTCTTTTTGATAGCTGAATAGTATTGCAGTGTGTGTGTGTGTGTGTGTGTGTGTGTGTGTGTGTGTGTGTGTGTGTGACATTTTCATTATCCACTGATTGGTTAATGGGCATTTAGGATGATTCCACATCTTTGTAATGGTGAATTGCCTTTCCCCCTTTTTGGGAATTGATCTCCTGACTGGAGATCTCTAAAGGTATATTGAGGAATACATGTGGATTAAATAGGTGTCCTTGCTCTGCCACTGATCCCAGGACTATGGGCAATAAGACCTAGCATTTGTTGACTCCCTATGTGCCAGACTCTTTATATGTACATTGATCTTAATCTCACTACCACCCTGATCTCACAACCCTGATCCCTTATGAAAGCAGAGAAAATTAAGGCTCAAAGATAGTAAGGGACTTGTCTGAGTGACTGAGCTGGGATTCTAACCTAATTCTGTATAGTTCCAAATCCATATTCTGTTTATTACTTCCTGGTGCCTTCCAGTGCAGTGGGGGAGAGAGGGTTTTTCTGGGCCCCAGTATTCTCATCTGTAAAGCATGAGAGTTGGATAAGATCATCGCTAAGGTCTTTTTGAATTCTAACATCCTATACTGATATTTTAAGACTTTCTGCTCCAGATAATATGACTCATTCTTAAGTGAAACCCCCTTTGGATGCTTTCAGATGCTTCTGATCCTAGCTGAGATTTTCAAACAGGATGTTGACAGATATACTTAATATTAATCTTGTCTCCAGTGGTATTTGGATTCCTGCCAATTCTGTGTCCCTCAAAACAATGGAAAGCATTATTTTCTCTGTTCTTTTATTTTCACATAAACCTACTCTATATTGTTTCTCTTCCTAACCCTGAGCTGTGGATTTATATATATCTGGGATCTTGCCTTTTTAAAAAATAAAATAAAATCTTTATTTGCACATTTGACCAACTGTATTACAGTTTTCTGAGCACTTTATATAAATTCATAATTATCCAGTTTATCTTTAGAACATCATGTAAAACAATGCCTCTTCTTTATAAGACTGGACAACAATGAGAAAGTCATGTCAGAGGTTCATATTGCTGTTGCCAAATGAACTATTAGACCTAGTAAAGATAAACCTTAAAATTCTCTTCATACCACCTATGTGTCTGAAATCGACATATATACTTGCAAGTTTATACTTCTGACTGTAATGGAAATACATTTTAAATTCACTTATATTCAGGCATTTAGATATTCTAGCTACATTTCAACTAACATCAGCATCTTGGATACTAGAACAATTTCTATATAAACTTAGAAATGACTACATCTATATTTTTCTGTTCTGCTGGTTCCATTCAGGAATTAATCTTTCTAATGTAATCAGAATTACATGGTAACAAAACAAAACAGTAAACAACAACCTCTTAATTACCTTAGGGTTGTCTACCTTTTCTTTTTAGATAATGATTTTTATGACGTTTAGTCTCCAATTTGGGGGCTTTTTCCACTGCTCCAAATATGTAAAAACACCAGATAAATGTATAAATTAATTATGACATAAGCATAAGCACTTAAATTAAAAATCTTAAAATAACAATTATTATAATCAACGTTCTTTATAGCCTCTTGGCTTATCTTAGTCTTAATAATTTGCACCACATCTTTCATTTCCATTACTGAAAATAGTACTCTGCTGAAAACCCAACATTTTCTTCCAGTCTTCTTTATGAAAGGCATTGGTACTGGGAACTAAGGGAGGGTACAAATCCGCTAAAGATGCAAAATATGTCTTGAAAGAATTCATGGTCCAATAGGGAATAAATGGATAAAAATTGTTAGATCAGCTAAGAGATGGTAAATGTCACACCTAAGTGTCTAAGGGGATCTGGAGAGCTGGCACTTCACCTGGGACTGTCATCAGACAAATTTTAAACAAGGACATAGGAATTAGAGGAGGATGTTCAAGGCAAAGGTATAGAACACAGTTCTTAACAAATGACTTTCATAATTTTATCTGCTCTTTCTGAATTGTCCTCTGTTTTCAATCCCTCCCCAGATATACCTCTTGACATAGTTAACTCATATTCATCATTGGGCATCAGGAGGCGACACCTTCAGGAGTCCACCTCCATCTAGTTTGTTATGAAGTCTAACTCAGGTTGATTGACATTAAGGGATATCCTTCTCCAGTCTTCCTCCTTTAATTAAGTCAATTTCATGTCACTTATTTTCACAAGTTAGAAACCTAGGAATCATCTAGTTACCTTCATCTTCTTCATTACCTCATCTAATCTATAACCAAGTCTTGTCAATTCTACTTCCAAGATAAAGATTAAATCTATTTTAGATAAACAAGGTGTGGTTTTAGAATGAAATATTAATCAGTCACCAAAATCATGAAATTTTAATGTGTTTTATGGCATGAATGAGCCTTAAAAACACTATGCTTAGTGCAATAAGCCTGACAGAAAAGGGCAAAGATTGCCTGATTCCATTTACATGAAGCACTTAAAGGAGACAAATTTATAGAGCTAGAAAATAGAATATAGGTTACCAGGGGCTGGAAGAAACAGGGAGTTATTGTTTAGTAAGTATAACATTTTTGTAGGAGATGATGATAATGTTTTGTCTGTCTATAGAGGTGATGGTTACACAATCTTGTGCATGTATTTAATGCCACTGTCTTTTACACCTACAAGTGGTTAAAGCAATAAATATCATGCGAGGTATATTTTACCACAATAAAACTTTTGAAGCCTTCTTTTAAAGATTAAATCCATTCTCTTCAATTCTATCTCTCTAGTCTAAGCCACCACCACCTCTTATATGAACTGTTGAAATACTCACATTTGCTCTACTCTCTGCCCCATCTTTATACTCTAATCCCCTATCACTTTCTTCCTCATATCTCTTGCCCAGGGATATTATGTTTATGATTATTACTAAAATACACCAAACTGTTTTCCTGTAATAGTTTTCTCTTTGCCATTTCCTTTTGGAAGTTGCTCTTCCCTGCTTCTTTATATGTCTGATTTCATCTTATAATTGGTGCTTCAGCTGAAAGGTCATCTTCTTCTTAAGAGGTTTTGCCAAGCTACCTTATTAATTTGCTCTCCACTTTTACTCTAATCTATTATTTTACATCATACAATTTCATTTCATTTGTTTTCTTCACTACATCTATCCCAGTGGCTCCCAGCCACTGCAGCCTCGACCTGCTGGGCTCCGACGATCCTTCCGCCTCAGCCTTCCGAGTAGCTGGAACTACAGAGGTGCGCTACCACACCCGGCTCATTTTTATTTATTGTAGAGATGACGTCTTGCCAATTTGCCCAGTCGGGTCTCGAACCCCCGGGCTCAGGCAATCCACTCACCTCAGCCTCCCAAAGGTGTGGGATTACAGGCTGAGCCACCGAGCCCGGCTCCAATTTGTGTTTTTTTTAAACCAATTTATTTAGCTTGAATGAAAGAGTAGGTGGTGATGCCTGAAATGGGAGAGAATAGAAGAAAATCATTTTTGAAGCAAGGATAGGATGTAAGTTTAGATAAATAGGAGGAAATACAAAGTTTGCCTATAAACATAGAATCTAGAGCGAGAGAGAGAGATTAGAGATACAAATTTAGAAATGATTAAACTATAGGTGATGTTTAAGAGTGAATTAGACAACCCAGGAAAAACTAAAGATACAGAAGAAGAAAGGATACTGGATTAGATATTTAGAGGCTTTAGAGAAGAGGATTCATTCAGCAAGTTAGGCAAAGATGGAGTAACAAATCAGGAAGGAGAAAAGCAAGGTCTGTGTGGTTTGGCATACGATGTGGGGGAGGGAAGCAAAAACCCCCACAAAAACCCAGAATTGTCTTGTTGAGGCCAGGACCCTTGTAGAACACTCAAAATTTGTTCTTCTGGATCAAACGATCAACCAAGTTTTTATTTGGAAGTTTTGAGAAGGCTGCATCATGATTTGCAGAATAAATGTCCTGAGTTGTAACAAACAGGTGACTGGTCCTTCCGCCATAACAATGCACCTTTCCACATAGTGCTGGGTGTTCAGAAGTTTTGAACAAAAACAGCATGACCCTATGCCCCACCCTCCCTATTCACCCAATCTCACCCCAAGTGCTTTTGTTTGTTTGTTTGTTTCCCTGGATGAAAAACGTCCTCAAAGGGAAATGTACTGCCAGTGTGAAAGAGGTGAATCAAATGACAGAAGCACTAAAATGCATCAAAATTAATGAGCTCAAAAACTGTTTTTGAGCAGTGGAAAAAGCATCTTGATGAGTATATTGCATTAAAGAAAGAGTACTTTGAAGGTAATTGAAGTTTAAACATGTAAAAATAAATTCACAACTTTTGTAAATAAATTTAAATTTTGGGGGTGGGTCCCACCTCATAGGCTAAGAGCGGAGATGTGTCAAGAAGAAAGAAGTGGTGGTTGTATGTGCTGTATGATGCTATGTGTTCAGGTAGGAACGCAGAAAGTTTACATTAGTTCTGACATCACGAAAGTTTTTGGAAACCTTGATTAGAGCACTTTCAGTTGAATACCATCATCCGAATGGAGTGGGAAGAAAAAAGACTGCTGTGGATTAAACAGCAAATGGAAGGGAGGTGAGAAAGTGAAGATGGAGCGTGGAGATAATCTTTTCAAAATGTTTACCTTATTCTAAGGTAAGAGTGGAACAAAGGGCCTAAGTGATGCGTCATCAAAGGAAGTTTTTGCAGAGATGAGATGTGAGATACCCAACATGTTCCAATTCAAATAGGAATGAGCTAGTAAACAGGAGTGTAGGCTGCAAGTGTGAGATAAGGTACATAAGTGACATAGCTGGGAAAGTGAGAATGACAAGTTTGGAACACTAGTGGGAGGAAAGAACTTAATGGAAGGAAGGACACTTTCTCCACTATAACAAAAAGCAATCAGGAGAACATAGGTGAAGATATGAAGCAAGAATTTAGATTTGGTCATGGAAAGATGAGAATCCCCCCATTGACATCTTGTATCTCTGTGAGTCATAGGTGAGGTCATTTTCCTGGGTGTATGCATAGCGGAGGGTGAGATAGGTTGGAAGAGAAGCTTGAAGGGACAGAATTGTTGTCTTGGAGAGTGAGAAAGCAACCTACTGGGAGGAAATTATGGCTGTTTTGCTGGGCAAAGTTGTACACTCATCTGAGGTCTATAATCATCAAAGTGAAACCACCCAGGCAAAGTTGAGAACAGAGAAAGAGGGCTTCCACCAGATGTTTATGGAAAGTGATGGAGAGAGGAAATGTGAGTATGCGAAATAAAAATTTAAGAAATAAATCTAAAATATAATGGGGGAACCCCCAAAAAACAGAATTATTTTTTGGAAGTTGAGCCCCTTGTAGTACAGCTTCCCTTGCTAGATAAGTGTTCTAGGAACTCATCGGCATCAGTGTATCAGCTAGCGTTTTTGTGAGAGCCTGCTTTTGGCTTCAGTGAACATTTTTTTTTTTAGATTCTTGCAACACATTTGCCCATTTCATAATGGGCAATTTACAAGCACACCTGTCCATACTACACTGAGTTTTTAGCAGTTTTCAAACAAAACCAGCATGAGCTCTATACCCCACCCGCCCTATGCACCCAATCTCACCCCAAGTGACTCTTTTTTTGTTTCCTGTATGAAAAAAGTTCTCAAAGGAATTTTTTTGCTAATTTGGAAGAGGTGAAACTAAAAAACAGCAGAAGTACTAAAAGACATCAAAACTGACAAGTTCAAAAACTGTTTTGAGCAGTGGAAAAGAGTCTCATAGGTATATTATATCAAACGAAGAATACTTTAAAGGTGACTGAAGTTTAAGCATTTAAATAACTTAAAATATAAATAATTTTTTATAAATAAATCCCAGAGTTTTTGGGGTCCCCCTCATATGCTGAGGTCAGTTTGTAGATGGTCCTGAATGTTAGGCCAAAATATACGAACTCTATTTCATAGGCAATGGGAAACCATGGAAAAACTGGCATTACGAAAACTGTCTTCCTGCATAATTAACCAATCTTTAATGTAAAGCCCTGCCTGAGTTTGTTAAAGAAAAGAAACAAGGAGACCATTTCTGAAGGACAGGAGATTTGATAATGAAACTCTAGATGAAGGTAAACAACAGTGGACTTTAGCCAGACCACTGAAGGTTAAATTTCTAAGATATCTTGGTATCTGTGAGAACCAGACCAACTGGTGGGAACATCAGGTCACATAGGAGAGAATGCTAAGGGCTGAATCAGGAATTGGGAAGAATATTATCAAAAGCAGCTGGAAGCAAACAACACCAAGGTGTATATCAATTAATTAAGGACTGCAGAGAGAACTAGAAAGGTCACATTAAATATTGGATCGAGAAAACTCATAAAACTTTTGACAAGTGACATGGCCAGAGGAGATCAGGAAGAGTTCGAGAAGCGGTATGCAGGATGGATAGGGTCAAAGTGACTCAAGGTATAGGTATGGCCAATTTAAGGGCCAGGTGCTGACCCAGGGAACTGAGGAAAGGGGGAGTCAGCCAGCGCAAAGAGGAGAATAGAAAAGACTTTTGAACTAATGTTCAGTTTAGTTTTACAGATTTGGTGGCAAAGCTCTGATTTGAACCCCGAACTCTAGATTTAAGCCCTCTAAACTTATGTGGATTCCATCTATGTGAGTTGAAATAGTAAAATGAAAAGTCACAAAATAGCACAGTTGGAGATAAAGCAAAATCAGCCTATTATAATACAGGGCAGATGAATCCGTACTATTTCAAACTAATCCCAGGATTTGATAATCTTCTTACACCCGGGCGCCAGCAGCTATGCTAGTGATCTCATGAACATCACTGGCAATCTGAAAGTACAGTCTGTTCCAGCAAATATGCCACTCAGGTGCCCTTAAATTTTTTAATTTCTTAAGTAAACTCTCTCCATCACCTCACAATTAACAAACATGTTAAACAATAATACACCGAGACAGAATCCCATTAATTGTATTCAATATTCATCTACCCAACATTTCATGACCATCAAGCATCAGGCACTGTACTAGGCTGCACAAATAAAAATAAAACATCCTCTCTGTTTCTCTTTAAGAAATCTACAGTATATTAATAAAGTAAGGAAAGCAAAGAGATATTTATAATAGATGTTGTGACTGCATGTGTACAAGGTTTATGGGTGCATAACTCATGGGAAGTCCAGGAAAAGGGTGAGAGGTGATAGTGGTGATGGAGGTAGTAAAAAAGACTTGTTGAAGAAGAATCTGAAGATAAAATGGGAAAAGGATCTGAAGAAAACAGGGATAAAGGTTAGGGCAACTTAGAAAGAGGAATAACTGGTGTGAAGCCTACCGGTACTGAGCAGAGTGAAGTCTTTGGGGAAAATTCTGGTAGTTGTATATGGCTAAAGCTACTATTACCACATTTCAATTAGTTTGGATTTTACTCATTTTGTGTGTGTTTTCTTTTGCCAGTGTAATCTTTATTCCTCCCCCCCCCGGATTTGAAGTTCAATCAAGACATTTTTCACTCTTGCTTTATTTTCATAAGCTCCAGATAGTGTTTCTACTACAATGAATACATGCAATAAATCCAGGAATCATACAAATAGAATTTTACCAGATAAAAGTATATAGTGAAATAAGTCATTAAAAAGGGTAAGAGTATTTATTTATTGCCTTAAATTAAATTAATCAAAGGGAAGCTGATGTAATAGAGGCAATAGAAGATAGGTAGGTCTATCAGGAATGTTAGGTTCTTCAGATTCTTCAGGAATGTTTTCAGAGGACCAAAGCCTTTTAACATAATACAGAAAGAGCGTTCAACAGAATGTGATCGTGGGAAAGGAAAAAAACAAAAACAAAAACCTCAAACCAGTTTTCATTCCTTATGGATTTGTTTTGAAGTGAATTTTTAGCATCTTGGTACCACTTTATTGATGAATAAATTAAAGTACTTAATTTTGTTTGCCAATAATGTCCACATATATATATTTGTTTAGAATCCACAGCTTATGCTAAATAAGTTATTTCCTTTTGGCTTCAGATCAAAAGCAACCTCAAAAGAAGGGCATTCTTTCTCAAATGTAATTATTGACTCTTGGGACTTGTGAGGAAAAGGTCTGGTTGTGAAATAAAAAAGATAAGCTTGCATCTAAAATTTTTGTGTATAGCATTGTGACAGGTTTACAAAAGATCTGGTTCTAATATTTTCTCTTTTGCAACTATTAATAAAAGCTAAGCACTGACTTCCACTTTCAGAGTAATCAGCTATATATTTCCCTCAAAGTCTTTGACATGTTCTTGAATTTGTGGAGTTGGTTATATTCTACCAACCTTTGCTTCTCAGTCCCCAAAATACTTAGTGGCTAGCATCAATAAATGAGATTAGTTAAATAAATATAGCATTTCCATTCTCTCATGAAATCCTATTTGAACTGCAAGTACAGTGACAATATATCCGGAATTCTGGAGCATGGTTCTGATTTCAAATATTTTTGAGTATGAATGTAAATTTTTATGTCAAAACATATCAAGTAGTGTTCTGAATTTTAGTTTTAGCAATATAATTATTATAGATATATGACATTAAAAATTGAAAATAATGTATTTTAAAAGAGTGCTCATTTTAAAGCTTCAGTTAATCTTTTAAACTTAAGAGTCAGCTTAGAGAATGACACAATTACTTGAAGTCAGAATCCTATTATAGACAACACAGTGTGACAAAAATTTTGCCATTCTATTGCCTTATAAGTTTAGGAGATTTTAAAGAATTGAAGTAATATAGGAATTCTATAGAACTAAGTTTTATCCTATTGACCTGTCTTGTAAGTATTTGTTCTGCCTTTGAGGACTCAAGAATTTCCTTCCATTCCTAAAGCATACGTGTATCTCTCTTTCATCTCTTTGACATTCTTTCATTTCCTTGACCTCAGAAATTTACCTTTTTGAGTTATAATTGATCAATATACAGTTGACTCTTGAAAAACTGGAGCCTGGGGGTTTCAACCCTGTAAAAAGTTGAAAATTCACGCATAACTTTTACCTACAGAACTTAACTACTAATAGCCTACAGTTGACTGGAAGTCATACTGCTAATACAAACAGTCAATTAACATATATTTGTATGTTATATTGTAGTCTTGCAATAAGGTAAGCTAGAGAAAAGAAAGTGTTATTAAGAAAACCATAAAAAAAGAGAACATAGTTCCTGTTTACTAAGTAGTATGAATCATCATAAAGGTCTTCATCCCTGTCTTCATGCTGAGTAAACTGACGAGGAAGAGGAATAGGGGTTGGTGTTGCTATCTAAGGGGTGGCAGAGGCAGAAGAAAATCTGTGCATAAGTGGACCTTTGAAGTTCAAATTCATGTTGTTCAAGGGTTGACTATATAAAAACTCGAGTTTAATCTGTGGCTGAGGGCTCCTCCCTCCTTTGTTTGCCAAGTTCTATTCAAAATTTTCTAGAATAGAAACAGGACTTCTTCCTTATTCATTAAGAATGGCCACAGGGGAATAAAAGCAGGCCTGGAACATGTCTCAACCATCTTTGTACAGCAGATGCTCTAATGGTGTTCCCAGGTTGAGATGATTGCTTGGCATGGTAGGACTTCCAGGTCACACTAAAAATTCAGGGAGTAGGGTGGGCATTCTCAGTCACAGTTTCTGGGATTATGGAAAGTATCTGCAGGAGAGCAGTAACATTTTCAGCCTGGGTTATCCTGTTTATTATCCAGCATGAGTTAATATACTTCTCTAGAATCCAATCGCATATTAGGCAACTATAACAGTTCTGTTCCTCTTACATTTCTTCTTTTTAGTTATATGCTCTTTGACAAGTATTAAATTGTGGTTTTATTTGATTAAAACATTTACCAATAGGGCAATCTGGTACAAGTCAGTATATCTTTAAAAACTAATACTATTCTAGACTATCACTATGGACATACGGATATACATATCTCTATCTCACTGACCAGAAAGAAATCCTGGGCTCATAAGTAAGAAGATTCTCACTTGTGCAGCAGAATTTGATTTGGGGCATCCTTTCTAAATTTGATTTGATGAGCTCAGGATCCCTCTAAATTTATTCATATGACCAAAGCTGCTAGTAATCTCTAACCTCAACCTCCTATCAGGAAACACTGAGTCACTAAATAAAATAATAGTGAGGTTTCTGGGAAACTGCAGGAGAGAATACCGTTCACTTTTTCTACTTTGTCAACAAGAGGTTAATACCAGGTACAGTTGCACCAGTATTGACAGCTGGCTGATAATTGTTTGCAACCCCAAAGTCTCCAATTCAACTTATGTTGACAAATAAATGTCCACCTGCTGATGTTTGACAAAGGAGTGCCCAAGACTGTTCTGCAAATATCCTAGAAGGAAAAGCTGTACTTCTCAGTTCTAGTCTAGATTATTTAGCAGTATTCCCAAACAATATGTGCTCTTTTGGTGATCACAGAGGTCTCCATAGTTATGTAATGAAATTGATCAGGCTGCAATTCCCACATGCCTTTTCTGACATTTAACTGTTGTTTGCCCTTTCATTCAACCTCTCTGGATACTGAAGACAAGAGACCTAAAAATTTTTTTTTCTAAGGGATGGAAAGAAGGAAGGGAACGCCATTTCCTGATAATGGTAGAATTCCAAAATTAGTCTGAAAAACAATAGAGGGAGAAGACCTTGACATCATTAACTTTTCACAGCTGGTGCAGCTAGAAAACACTGGACCCCAACCAAAAATTTCAGAATGGATCTCCTTACCTTTTGTTAACTATAAAATAAATGTATTTCCAGACTTCTTGAAAAAATAGCCTAACCATGCAGTCTGAATATGATAGAGCAAGAAAGAAGGGAAATTTTGTACTCCTTCCGACAAGATAAAACAATGAAAGGCTCTCTTTAAGATTATAAGGTTTAGCTAAAACATATTATAGGAGATAGTGAAAGGTATATTTTGTTTTCTGTCCAGAAAGTTTTCCTATCTTCTTTTATCTGATAATATTTTCTGGCCCTTGACCTCTGGCTTATGACGCAGGTGTGGTCCATGATAACACCCAATTGCCTTAGTCACAGCGATTGATGCAAGGGGTAAGAATGTGATACAAGCAGAATCAGTCAAGTTATTCTCTGAGATTTCTGTATAGATTGTGAGAAACAAGAACATAAGATAGCTCTCAGTATTGAAGAAAAACCTTATCAATCAGACCTCAAAAGGCAGCCATGGGATATAGGTACCAATAATGAATAGAAAATTTCCTCATGGGCCAAGGAACAACCTTCAGGATGAATCAGCTCTTGTCTTTTTGTCCTTCCTCAGTCAACTCAGCTCAAGATTCAAGTTCCTGGAAAAAAGCAAGTGTCAACTTAACTAGTCACAAGCCTTCCCAGTACCAGAGGGAAAGGGACACCTTGGCTGACAGTCCTGCAAGATTACAGAACATGGGAGAGGGGTAGTTGCTCAAAGGAAACTCATACTTCTATTACCCAAAGAAGGGGAATTGGTTTGGAACAGGCAGAAACAACAAATGGTCATACAGACTGTTAAACCTGGGCATCCAGGAGATCCTATCCCAATCTGTGCCTGCAGTTGTCCACAGGAGGCCGATAGGCAAAAAGGAGATAGGAGAGCAGTCCAGGAATACCATAACTTAGACTTCTTACCAGCCTTAGGGGCAAATACATGCCTTTCCTGCTTAAGCTAGTTTCATTTTGGCTTCTGTCACTTGCAACCAATGAAGTTCAGATCAATATTTAGATTTTACAACAGAGCTTCTTAAGCTTAGAGGTCTCTGATTTTGAAAATTAGAATCATGCTAAATTTGTGCATATTAAATTAGACTACAGCCTTGAGCTGGAAGAAGTAACATTTTGGGAGGGAATCTTCTGTGTATAAATCTTTAAGTTTTGCAGGGACTCCTGGAACAGATGCTATACTTGTGGGAACTTCTGAAATCAGAGAGAAGACCTTGATTTGAGGGTACAGCAGCTCTATTTTGGAGAAAGACTCTCAGTGGACAAAGAAAGAGATAACAGGCAATCCATGAATGAGACATAAATATTAAAAAGATAAATATGAGCTATTTCTATGAAGCAAATATTAAAACTCCTTAAAAATTTGTCATATTTAGAAAGCACCCTTGAATTTATAACTCCAATGCTCTCTTATTTTCCTTGCTGTTAATTGCTGTTGTTTTTTACTGTACATATAAAATATCCCACCTTGAAGTAGCTTCTGTATTTGGAGATTCAGTGGTCGTGCTTTAAAAGAAAAGTCTTTCCTGCAAATGGTGGAATAATGGTTGCTATGGGTAGTGGGAGAGAAATTGCTATCTTTTGTTTTTCTAAGTTCTTGTCATTTTCTTTTAAGGCAATAACACCCTCGGCTGCAGTAAAGAGTAAGGAGTTTGGAGTGCAAAATCACTGTTTGTGCTTTTGACTAAATATCAGACTAAGAATCATATAGTCTGATGACATGCATTATGAACAGTGTTTTTTGACAAAGCCCCAGTAGTTCAAACAGTGAGATCCCAGGACCGGCCCTGTTACTTTCTTAGAAAGTCCTAGATAGACTGGTAGAATAAATATCTATGTTCAGTGGTGAAAGAATGTTGCCTGTATAACCCTTGGTCAAGAAATTCGTTTCTAATCTGTAGAATAAGAGCTTTAAAAGAGCTGGACTTCTCAAACCAGGCAAAATGGGGACTAAAGTGAGGTCCAAACTTTACCTGTACAATGTCCACTTGTATACCTAATCCTGAATTGTACTCCACATCTTTAAAATAAAAGAAAAAGAAAAAATAATAAAGGAGCCAGGCTAAGAGAAAATAGAAAAGGAAAGGATGGCATTGTTTAAAGAGCCTACACACATGCATAACTATTCAAGGTGGCCTTACTCCAATAAATATTAAAATGACCTCTTTCTAAATGCTTGGAATTCTACCAAATGAAAGTTTTATTTAAAATACATTTTCTTTAAAATATACGTACACTTGACAGGATTATTAGTCATTCCAAGCTAGTGAGGATTTTTTTTCTAATTGAGATACAATTCACATAATATAAATTTACCATGTTAATCATATTAAAGTGTGCAGTTTGATGGTTTTGATATATTAAAAAATTACAACTATTGCCTCATCTAATTCCAGAAATTTTCATCATCTCCAAATCTCTGGGGGGGGGGGGTGTTTGTTTGTTTTTATTTTTGTTCAACATCTACTTGCATTATAAACTTTGATCCTGAGAAAGTTTGCAGGAAGAGAGGGAAAAAGAATACTGCAAGAGAGAGAAGGGTTGAGCTGAGTGCCTTGGGGTGGGCATTATTATAAAATACATGCTTTACAATGTTGAAATGTCTCTGGGGTGTTAGCAAAGACATATGTTTCCTGACTTTCTCAAGAATGTAGGACAGCAATAATCTAATTCTTCAAATTAATGGAATAAGTTGTCTAGTTTTTAAAAGCAGTCACTGAAAATCACTAAAATGTCAGTCCTATTGCAAACATCTCCTTAAAGTTGTGACTGGCTCGATTCAGACATTGAGTCTTGGATAAACCTGGTCTGGTATGTGCCGTGGAGAGAAGCTCCTTAATGGGAGTAAAATCAATAGATGACTTTAGAATTAACAGGACTTTCACTGGGACAATAAGAACATGCATTACATGGGTGTACCTTACTCGATAGCTGTGCATGCTAAGAGAATTTTTTTTTAATTCAAAATGGTGCATTTCCTTAAGTAGTAAGTTTGAAATCTATAATTCAGGTCCCTGATATTCTGGTCAAAGATAAGAGCCTTCAAGTGACTACCCATGAAAAATAACATTGTCCTCCGACGACAAAGGAAGCAAAGATTGTTTTGAAATGTAACCTTCATTTCCTGCATACTAAAGTTGACCAGAAGGTGGACATAAACTTTGAAGGGGTAAAATAAGTATTTCACTGAGTTTTGCTACTAAACAAAGCTGTAAACACTTCAGGTGCAGGCTGTGGAAATGACGGAAGGGCTCTGCCTTAGGTTGTGATTATTTGCACAAAATAACATCAACAAACAACATTCGTTGTAAGTTTCCTACTGTGCCAGTTTTATAATAAAGGTGTTTTTCTTTTCAGCCGAACTTTCCAGGCATTTAAATCATTTATTTCCTTTGAGTTAATAAGTACATAATGATGATATAGCTTATGGTGTTTACATTTAAAAAAAAAAGTTTGAATTAGCCGGGCTTGGTGGTGCGTGCCTGTAATTCCAACTACTTGGAAGACAGAGGCGAAAGGATCACCTGAGGCCAGCAGGTTGAGGGTGCAGTGGCCGTGAGTGTGCCACTGCATTCCAGCCTGGGTGACAGAGTGAGACTCCAACTCAAGATAAATACATAACTAAAATAAAATAATAAAACAGAATAAAATAAAGTAAATTCTTCTCAATGAACAAAAGAACTAGTGATCCAATAAATAAATTTCCATTGGTGTAATTTCAGGCCCCATAACAAATGGAGAGTGAAACCTTGTTGCCTTCTACAAGGGACACATAGTCACCTACTCTGAATGCCAGCCTAATTGTAACAATTCATATTGCAAGAACAGAAAAAAGTATTTAATCTGAGTGACATGTCATGTTACCTATATTAACATTAAGCTACTTCTCTGTTACAAACTGATGCTTACAGCTCTAACAAACAGATTAATGAAATATTTTCCTATAAATTAGAATTTTTTACTCAAGTGTGTAATTTTTCCTTGTTTAGTTCATTTTTTAAACAGTCGATAGGTTGCTGCTGAGATCTTCTGATCAGAGAAATTTCCAGAATATTGGGAATATTTTTAAAGATATTCATATCTATATCAATGAAACAGTGAACTACCAAACTTTTTTGTCTTGGTAGTTCACTGTTTTGTCTTGACTCAAGGCCACCCCAGCGTCGACCTGCTAGGTTCCGGTGATCCTTCCACCTCAACCTTCCAAGTTGCCAGAACTATAGGTGCGCGCTACCATGTCCCGCTAATTTTTTGATTTATTGTAGAGATGAGGGCTCACCAAGTTGGCGGGCCTGCCCACGGGCTCAAGCAATTCACTCGCCTTGGCCTCCCAAAGTGCTGGGATTACAGGCTGAGCCACTGAGCCCGACTGAGAAGAATTTACTTTTAAAGTGTGAATACCCGCAGATGGGTACCTCATTAAGCATTACCTTATATTTTAATTTGACCACTAGCTAAGAGTGTGCTGGAGATATTAGATAAATTAATCACAGCTTCTTTCCAGTAATAGAATATCCTTTCCTTTAAAGAAGTGCTTTTCTCCCAATCCAGCTCTGTCCTGCAGGTCCAAGTATTCCTCCCTTATTTCCCTCCCTCCTACTACCCAGTGACAAGGGCATAACCAGAGCTTTCAGCCATAGTTTCTCAGAGCCAGTCACAAAAAATTGGCTCATGTCCAGGGATGGGTAGCCAACCAACTCCTTTCTTGTACTTTTTCTAACAGGAGCTAGTGGAAAAACGCTTACCTTCTTCTCTGGAGAGATGATAAGGAGGGCAACTTATGACCACGTTTTCAGTCTCTTCTGACATCTAGGCTGAAAAAAATGAATTCCCAATGCAGAGAGAAGCATAGATGAGGGACACAGAATGTCCTAACAGTCCTTGAGACCCAGAATCCATTGAACTTCAAGGCTAATGGTACACCCTCCTTTGGTTTGTTTACAAGAGCCAATAAATCATCCTCTCTCCTTTATTATGACTAGGGCATCTGTCATTTGCAAAAAAAAATCTGAGAACCCAAAACAAACATTTGAAATAACACAAGATAACCAGGGAAGTAGTGGTGTTCTATGTCTAGAAGTATGTATAGTGTGAGATGGGAAGTGAGCTCTAAGTAGTTAAATAAGGGTCATCATATGCTAAAATTAGTGGACATCTTTTCAACTTTATTTTGAAGTGATGAGAGACAGGACAAAGTGACTAAGGTCTCTGAGTGTGCCAGATAATGTTACTTGGGGGCTTCAATGGTCCTGACAATCTCCTGGACTATTGGATTGAGAGTAAGCCTGCATGAGGCTTATGGGAGAGTAAAAATATGCAAATAGTGATTTAAGATCTTAGTTTATATGTGAGTCCACTAACTCAGTTTCTCCACCAAATAAGAGAAGCAACATGTAGGTCCAAAAAGGAGTCGTTTTGATCCAGAATGAATCTTAGAATGACTGGCTTAATTTAAATTTTAAATTTATATCTGTTCATAAATACATCTTTTTTTTTTCCTATACTGGTTGTTTTCCAAACTAGAATATAGAGAAAAAATAGACAAAAAAGAAAAGATAGGATTTAATTTGTTCTTCTCTCTCCTAAACATTAGAGTCCTGATCCCTCAGTATGACTTAAATTTTTACTACCAAAATATCCAAGAGACAAAACTGTCATTAGATAGTAAATATAATATTTCATTAAAGTGAAAGTAACAAGAATTAGATATCTTGCAATAATATTTTTTGCACTAGGTTTAAAAAGCAGTTGAAGCCAGGCTCGGTGGCCCAGCCTGTAATCCCATGCCTTTGGGAGGCTGAGGTGAGTGGATTGCCTGAGCCCGCGGGTTCGAGACCCGCCTGGGCAGCAAGACCTCATCTCTACAATAAATCAAAAAATCAGCTGGGCATGGTAGCGCACGCCTGTAATTCCGGCTACTTGGAAGGCTGAGGCGGAAGGATCGCCGGAGCCCAGCAGGTCGAGGCTGCGGTGGCCGGGAGCGGCCACTGCACTCCAGTCTGGGTGACAGAGTGAGACTCCAACTCAAAAAAAATCCCAAAAAAACAGCAGTTGAAAAGTTGAAAGCTTCTCTCAGAGGAGCCTGGAGAACTCTCTCCAATGTGCTCTACAATCATTATCAGTTTCTTATCATGCAACCAGTTGAAAATCTGGCTACAATGCCTTAGAATAATAACCTCTAAATGAATAATATTTTGTGACAGATTTCATTCTTTTAGGTTTTTCATAATGATAAAAGCAAATTTATAAACTGCCTTTATGCTATTTTGTTGAATGAGAAAAAAAATTGACCTTCAGCGTGTGTTTCAAGGTGACAGTGTTACATGCCATTTGGACCCTAAGAAAGCACTATTCAAAACTGAAAATGGAAACCAATTTCATATTAAAAGCTTTACCACGTAGTCAGATGGCTGGGAATGTCTTTCAGAAGCCACCACCTCGCCTACCTCCTCCTCCATTTGTTTCCACATTGCTCTTCTTTTTCCAGAATTACTTATGAATAATAAAGGAAGCCGGGACAAGAGCAATGACATGTTCCTGGCTTTGCAAGAGTGCCACACATCAAAGGAAGACATTCATCCCAGAAAGCCACAACTTTGTGAGAGATCCACTAGGCAGAAATGAGGTTTGATATTGCTCCTACACAGCAGAGAGAAAATGCCCTTAGACTACTGAAGCTGGGAAATCAGTTGCTGCTCCAGAGGCTGACTGCCCAAGGGTATGCACGGGTCTAATGTGGGGCAAAGTAATGATCATGTCCAAGTCTCTGCTTATTCTTGTGGATTTCGTACTTACCTCATAGGTGATTCTGAGAATTAAATATACATGAAATGCTTAGTAAAATGCCTGGCATATATACTGTATTAATTGTTAACCCATATTATTGCTAATGATAACAATCTGAGGTTTTTGTTTTGTTTTTTATTTTGTTTGTTTTTTAATCTTCTTCTAATGTTTATAGTTTTTTTTTTTTTTTTGCGGGGGTGGGGGGAAGTCTTTTTAAAAAACCAAAACCAATGTTGTCATTACAAATTTTCTGAACTACCCAGATTTCATCCCCAATCAACCTTCCCTGTTTTTTTCTGGTTCGGTTACCCATTGGTTTAAAACAACAACAACAACAAAAAACCCTCCTCTCTTCTTCGTACCCAGTCTACCAGCCTGTGCTTTCAGATGAGCTCCTCACCCCACTTCAGAATCCTAGCCCTGCAGGTGCCAGCCTTCCTTCTTAGGCCCAGCCCTTCCCTCACTGACACCTAGCTTGTCCAATGACACTTCTTAGATCTATTTCAGTCCAGCTGTTTAGCCTCAGAGACCTTCTCTTAATGAGCCACTTATTCATTCTCTGCTTCTCTTTAGATGAAAGTGAATCCAGACTGAAGTTTGTAGTCCATGTGCTGTCTCCATTCATACCAAATGGAGGTCAGGCCAGGTCGGCATGCTGCTGGACCAGCGTGCTGCCCAGCACTGTGGCCTTGTTTTTTGCTTTGTTGCTAAGAAAACTATATATATCACTCGGGATGTTGGGACTGTGTAACTGTCACATGGTAATACTGACCTCTAGGGGCTGGCTTTCATTTATATAGAGTCTTTATCTTCTCATTGAGTTCCAGGATTGTGATGGCAGCCTCTTGCTTAGCTGTTGCCAAATCAGTTTGTAGCTTTTTCACTTTCTTTCTGTGCTTTAGTTTCTTAAATAAAAAAAAAAAAAGAAAAGTTTCCATCACTATGAACAGATACATCAAAAGAATAAAAGGAATTAATGATGTCTGAACAAATACTGCCTTTAAACATACAAAATTTTCCGTTTGTCTAGATTGAGTCCTGTTTGAGGTCTATGAAACAGAGTATAATGTGCTCCTGTCAGAGCATTTGACTTTCCAAACTTAAAAGCCTACTTGCTACATTAGCGGTCCCCAGTCATTTTGGCATCAGGGACCAGTTTCGTGGAAGACAATTTTTCCATGGATGGGAGGGCAGGAGGGATGATTTCAGAATGATTGAAGTGCATTACATATATTGTACACTTTACTTCTATTCTTACTACACTGTAATATATAATGAAATAATTATATAACTCACCATAATAGAGAATCAGTGGGAGCCCTGAGATTGTTTTCCTGCAACTGATGACCCCATCTGGGATGATGGGATACAGTGACACCCGAAGTGTGTTGTTCATGTCCTGTCTACTCCCTAATCTCATTTTGGTTGCTTTCACTGCAGAAAACCCTGCTTCACAAATATAGGATGTAGAGGAGTGAGGGACAGTTGGAGGTCCAAACTTCACCTGTATGCAGTCCACTTGTGTAGTTAATTAATCCTTAATTACACCCCACATCTCTATAATAAAATAAAATTTAATAATTTTTTTAAAAACATAGGATGCTGGATATGGAAGCAAGCTTTTCAGTGCTTTTGTAGCAATCTCAGGATAACCTGCCTTGACTTTAATACAGCATATATGGAGATTTGAAGTTGTCTCAAACATACTTTTAAGGCCACCGTCATTTGCAATCTCAAGTAGTTGATCTTCTCTCTAGTATGGACAAAGTTGATTCACCTGGCTTATTCACAAATAGGTCATGGATCCATTCCCTCCAAGTTCGGGGGTCTTTTGTGGTTCAGAAGTAATGCTCAAACTCCTTTGATAGCTGAGATAGGTGATCATGCGCCAGGTGGGAGAAGGAAGTCTCAAAATCTCTGCTAATGTTTGAAACATGTCAAAAATCTCTTTTCACTTGTCATCCTCATAATTCCAGTCTAGTCTTAAACAAAGCCATTTTATCTGCTGACTTGGACACAGTTGTCGTTCTCCTCTGAAGTGACAGATGAAGTTCATTGAGCAGGTTGAATATGTCACACAAGTAAGCAAATTTTGCAAACCATTCTGTATCACTGAAAGGTGATGCCAGTGATGACTTTTTTTCTAAAAGAAATCTGTGGAGTGGCTCTTGTAACTCAAAACTTTGGCCAGTGATTTACCTTTAGAAAGTCATCTCACTTCTGTGTATAAAAGAAGATGTGTACTCTGGAATGCATCTGCTCACAGAGCTGTATGAACAGATATGAGCTAAGGTCATGGATTTTAATGACTTTAATATGATTGATAATTGTAATCATACCCTGCAAAACATTATTAAGTTTAGGTGACTTTTTTTTGACTAGCTAGCATTTCTCTAAGGATGACACAGTGCATATACTAACATTCAGAAGTGACCTCTTTGACCTGAGTAGTGAAACCAGAAAGCTGTCCAGTCATGCTAGCCACTCTGTGCATATACTAACACAAAATTACCAATTCCATTTTCCTGATATGTGATCATTCAAAGATTTGAATAGTTCTGCAGCTATGTTATTGTTTGACAACAAAAGTGCACATAACATGCACATCTTCCTGAAAAATGTATTGCACAAAACCAAGCATTATTGCCTTGTTGTCAACACCAGTAGACTTATCAATCTGGATTGCATACCACGGTCATTAATCCTCTCTAATGACTGTGCCTCAATATCCTATGCTATTTTATCAGTTTGTCTAGTTATGGTGCTAGCCAAAAGAGGAGCACATGCGACCTTTTAAACTGCAACCTTTCAAAAGCTCACGACAGATATCCTTAGCAGCAATCAGGATCCATTCTTTACCAACAGTAAAGGGTTTCTTAGCCTTAGCAATGTGGTTAGCCACTAAGAATGATGCTTTCAGTGCAGACACACTGATGAAGTGATGGCCTTCAATAATTGCTTCTGTTCATTGTGTTCTTGTTTTTATTTTCTGTAAAACTCCAAAGGCTTGTCTTTTAACGCATGGGGTACTTGGTCTCTATGTTGTGAAGCAGTTTTGAAGGTTTCATGTGTTTTTTGGATAGCCGGTTGCCACATAATATACAAAATGGACTTTGAGAATATGAATTGCCTGTTGCAATTAACCTGTAATTTAAGTAGGACTCTTGGTACTTTCTTTTAAGTGCAGCTTTATTTTTGTTGGTAGTCTTAGAGTCTTCTACTGTCTCGTTGTTGGGTCTTTCCCCCTTTTCAAAGAAGCTCTTCAGTGATATATATATATATATATATTTTAAAACTCAGTTTGGCTAGGGTTATCTTGTGGGTTTACCAAAACTGTGACTGAGACAAGTCTCCAGTGTAGGAAAGAGGCATGTACAGAAGTGGTAAATAAAATAAAGAGTGGGCCACATGGGGACTAAAATAAGTGTCAGATTCTGCCCTAAAGCCTGACACCAGATGCAGCTGTACAACTGAAGTACATCAACTTACTTGCCACTCAATGATAGGATTTTGATATGTCTGCAAGCAATTGACTTATTATGGTCTGTGTAGTCAAACCTCATTGTTGTTGTTAATCTGTATTTGCAGTTGCTCCCCAGCAACTTCCTAATACTCCCCATCACAACCTCAGTTCTACCTCAAATCATCAGGCATTAGATTCTCATAAGGAGCATGCAACCTAGATCCCTCACATGTACAGTTCACAATAGGTTTCATGCTCCTATGAGAATCTAATGCCACCACTGATCTGATGGAAGGCTGAGCTTGGGCCATAATGGGAACCAACTGATCTGTTGCTCACCTCCTGCTGTGCAGCCTGATTCCTAACAGGCCATGGACAGAGGGGGTATGGTTGGGGAGAGGGAGAATTGGGGATCCCTGCTCTACATCATAGTATCCTTTAGCCTCTCCAAGCATTTTTTTCTAGATCTAAACCCTGTAGGCTGGTTGCTTACAATACAGGAAATTAGAGAAAAACCCTAATTGCCAGTTGGCATTTACCACTGAGGTGATAATACCTAAAAGTATCAGTTTTCCCCCAAAATTTGTACATAAACTTGTGTGAAATAGTAAGAGGCTTGATTCTGAGTCATTTTTCCCTCAACACCATAATGGTTTGCCTCCAAATAAACCCTAAAATGTGTAATGCCACCACAAAATGCTGACGTTCACAGATACTTACTATGGTATGTATATAGGGAAAGTGTCAAGGGTAAGAAGGGATCAAGGGTAAGAGTGATTTTTAAGCAGTAGTGGACAAGAATGGTTTGCTAGAAAAGAATTTGATTTTTGAGAGATAAACCTTCGGGAGAACTACATTAGGAAGTTGTTACATAACCAAAGGATTCACCTTGAGGTGCTATGACCGAAAATGTCCTTTTATGAATTTCAAAGTGAATTTGATTTGTCAAAACTGGATTTATCTGGAACTTTGGAGAAGCTATCTATCCTGAAAAGTGCTACATTTGCATTTCTGCGTTGCTTTTATGTAAAGGCCTCTCCACTAAAATGCTCGCCTTGCCAAGTCTTTGTGGACTGGTAATTAGGAAGCCCAGAAAACAAACTTGAGATAGGAAAATAAATGGTTTTTGCTTACTAGGGAAGAGCATAGTCTTCCCTGACCTCTGGAGGGAGTATGCTCAGGCAGAAGGGAATCCCTCTCCTTTTTCAGATTAAAATCAATACAATCAATTTATCAGCTATGGAATTAAATGAACACAGACCTTCTATTTTAAAGAAAAGTTGTCTTCTAGACCAAAGCAGAAAGATCAGGGCTTCACTAAAGCTTAATTAATGAAATAAACATGGCTAAAAGAGAATGTGTTACTAAAAGAAGAATGGTAATAATGGTAGTTCTTTAAAGGGATTTGCAAGTTAGAATTCGGTAGAGTTCACCCAGCACAGTGCAGGTGAGAGGTACCCTGAGCCACAATACAGGTGCCTGGCCTCCATGGCAGTTCCTGCCCAGGGGTAGTTAGTATTTACATACTCATTTTATCATTGTATTATTATTGTGAAGCATCCCCTGGGTGTCAGGCACTGTGTTGGCCAGCAGTTGAAACACCAGTGCTGAAAAGATCTCCACCTCAAGGCCACTAAAACCTTCTATCAAATTCCCTTCCTCTGAGTTCCTATTTACTAACAACCTTCATAATTTGGCCTGCCATGTAGATTCATTCAGGGAGAGACTGAGCTGATCAAGAAATATGCTGGGGTACTTGACAGCTGTGTTTCTTGTGATAACTTGTGAAGGTAGTGCTAATACACACTTCTCTCTCGTGAGTCGGTTTGGGTCAGCTTGTGCATAAGGGCTCTTGCCATCCTGGGCCTGAAGTGATGGCACCTGTGAGGCCCTAGAGTGACCTTTCCTACTTTTATTTTAAAGGTGTGAGGTACAATTCAGGATTAGGTGTACAAGTGGTCATCATACAGGTAAAGTTTGGGCCTCCCTCTGGTCCCACTTTGCCTAGTTTAAGATCAGGTACCCTTATAGATGTTCTGTGTGTCTCCTCCGCCCCCCAGCAGTTTCCAGTTATGCTAATCCCTTTCCTACTTTAAGACTGTTCCTTGAAATTTCTAATTTGGCAGGTCTGAGGCAAGTTCTGAGTGTGGATTTATAGCAGGTTCCCAGGTGATATTGTTGCTGCTAGTTTATGGTGCTACATTTTGAGAACCACTGGGTTAAAGCAGTACTTCTCAGTCTCTAGTGGCAATAAAAATCACCTGGTGAAAAAAAGATTGTTCCTTGCTCAGATTTTTACACTTTCCTTTTACCACTAAGAACTTTGGAGATATAAAGTGGGAAGAAGTGTACAAAAATGAAAACTGAGAAAATGGAAAGAATGAAGGAAAGTATGGCGAGAGGGATTCACAAGGAAGTGCCAATTAGGCTATCAAAAAATGACTAATAATGATATGCATGTTGCTGTGTTAAGGATTAAGTGTACCGATGAAAAGCAAGTTGCACTGAAATGGATAAAAAACTAAGACGGGAGACGGGGTGGCAGTGGCTCATGCCTGTAATCCCAACATTTTGGGAGGCTGAAGCAGGAGGATCGCTTGAGCCGAAGAGTTTGAGACCAGTCTAACCAACATAGTGAGACCTCCTCTTTACAGAAAATCAGATAATTAGCTGGGCATGGTGGTACAAGCCTGTAGTCCTAGCTACCTGAGAGGCTGAGGCAGAAGGATCACCTGAGCCCAGTGAGCCATGATTGTGCTACTGCACCAGTCTGGGTGACAGAGTGAGACCCTGACTCAAAATAAATAAATTAACAAATTAAATAAAAACTAAGATGGGTTAAGAGAGAAACAAATAGATATGTGATAAAAAAAAGATGGCAAAATGTGCACCGTAAAATCTATCTGTTGAATTATTGGTTGTTTACTACAAAATGATGTAAACCTTTCTATATGTTCAGAATTTGTTATTATAAGATATTGAGGGAGAAAGAATTTCAGATTTAGTTTGCTTGTATTTCCGTTCCCTTAATTCTCAATAGATGGCAATCAGATTCTCAGATCATGTCACAACCATTCATATGCAGATATGTACTTTTTTAGAAACTCTTTTCAAAGTATACATTGATGGTAAATAAAAGAAAAAATAAATTCAGCTTGGTAAGGATTGATGGACGGTCATTGGGAGCTGGCATGGTGTCTGTCACTGAAAAAAATTTCTTACCACCGGGCTCGGTGGCTCAGCCTGTAATCCCGCGCCTTTGGGAGGCTGAGGTGAATTGCCTGAGCCCGTGGGTTCGAGACCCGCCTGGGCAGCGAGACCTCATCTCTACAATAAACCAAAAATCAGCCGGGCATGGTAGTGCGCGCCTGTAATTCCGGCTACTCGGAAGGCTGAGGCGGAAGGATCTCCGGAGCCCAGCAGGTTGAGGCTGCGGTAGCTGGGAGCGGCCACTGCACTCCAGTCTGGGCGACAGAGTGAGATTCCAACTCAAAAAATAAATAAATAAATAAATTTCTTACCAAGTTACATTTCCATTTTGATTCTGTTTGGAGAATGCAGGAACTCAATGGACAGACACAATGCTACTTGATATCAGTTAATAATTTCAGCTTTCTAGTTAAAAATTGAACTGAAAACTATTCAGTTTCCAAACCATTTTTTGTTTTTTTGTTATGGTGATTATATGTTTTGTCTATCTATCTATCTATCTATCTGTAGTAGTAGTATATTTATCTTATAGTCTGAGATACTAATTGAGGCTATTCAACTTGGAGAAGACAGTATATGTACAGGGCAGTCATGACAGTTAACTTTAGTTATCTAAAAGACTACTCAAGAGGAGTGCAAGCTGAGTCAGTGTCATTCTAGAGATATCATTGAGAACATGGGTAAAAAACATGAGGAGGCAGATTTTGGCATGTGAAAGCACTCTCCAACAATCAGAGCTCTATCTAAAACAAGATAGGTTGGATCTTGGCCAAGACCTCTTGCTCTGGGAACAAGCAAGCAAAGACTGGATGAACATCTTCAGACAGGCCCTTAGTGACCTTGAGGACCTGGTCATTGGAGTTTGGACTTCCCCCAACTCTTTCCACCCCTGGCCTTCTCCAGCTCCCTGAGTAGCACAGCATATGAATGAATGGACACCTAAGATCTTGAAGCCTCTAGGGCTAGTTCAGTTATCAGGGACACTTTAAAGATAATTCTGGTATCATAAAGATATTGGATAAGAAGGCCAAGAAGGCCTGTAGGTTCCTTAGAATTCAATGACAGTGTGACTCAAAATGTAAAAATTTTACCAGGGAAAGGGGAGGGGAAAATTAAATTTAAATTAAATACAAGACCTAGATTGATATCCCAAGGTTTCTGTTGAGACTCTGTCTTTTTTTTTTTTCTTTTCTCCAGGCAGAACTGCTGTATGCTATTAATTCATAACTTTAACCAAGCCCTTTGGGCATTTCAAATGATTCAACTTGCCAACATGTTTTTTATTAGTCATAGACATCAAATGATTTCAGCAACAATAATATTTTCCTTTGCTTTTTTGGCATTTACTAACCAGGCAACTCAAGTGTTGTACTTGAGTTGAATGGCATCTGTTATGGTCTCCTTAGTAACTAGGAACCTTCCTTGGTGATTACTGAAAGGATAGGAAGGCTTTATAGCTGGGAGATAAATTTCTATTACCCTGCTCTTTTCCTACTCCTTCTACAGGGTGGAAAAAGGGAGGAAATCATGTATTTGTGCAATGTTTTGAAAAGGAAACATCTATCCGTATCATATTGCTGAATGGCTTGTATTATACTAAGTCAATAAGAATTAGACATAACCAGGGAACTATTTATAGCATAGTTTTGACACGAAGTTGCCAGCACTGTTTAAAATTTCTGGGCATCTCCACACACTTTGAATCACAGCCTTGGATTCCAAGGCTGGGCTTTGCCACTTACTGACCATGAGAAATTGGGCCCAGCACATGACATGTCAAAGCCTTAGATCTCATTTCATAGAGGGAATCCAGTGACATAACATAGAAATGACAGTACCCAGTACTATGCTTGCAAGACAGGAGTTATGTCTTTCTGTTTTTATCATTATTCATTGAAATACATAGGAAAAGGTTTCCACTCTTCACTAGAACACTAAGGAATCTTTCCTAAGGATGTTTGTGTCACACTTAACAGAAAATAATATTTGTACTTAATTGAAAGCAAGACTTTTGTCTCCTCTTTCTTTTTTTAAAAATTAGGTTTTCTGCATGGTTGCACTGGTCTCCTCCCCGTTTTGTGTAGGTAGGCAAAACTTAACTTAATGTCCTGAAAACAGACATGCAAATAGCCTTAATCCAATCTGCCTCCAGAGCTGGCCTGATGCCCAGACATGGAATGATATGAGGAGCATGCCAAGGCCTTGTCTCTTCTTCCCCACAGCAGCTCTCTTGGGTCTGCCAGGGAAGGGCTTCTTCCCACTTTGTCTCAAATCTACCCTGTCCATCCCACCACCCTTCAGAGAGCATTCATAACAAAGATAGGGGTTTTGTCTCCAGATACCCACTGGTAAAATGCTCCCTACAAGGATGTATAGGATAATTTGATTTGAATACAGATGATTTAGGTAGGTTTCTACTTGCATTTCTCTTCTAATAGCCCAAGATTAATAATGAAACTTATAATAGTGATAGTAGCATTTGGATACAAGGTGGCTTAAAAATCAATTTCACAGCCGGGCTTGGTGGCTCAGCCTGTAATCCCGCGCTTTGGGAGGCTGAGATGAGTGGATTGCCTAAGGCCACGGTTTAGAGACCCGCCTGGGCAACTTGGCGAGACCTCATCTCTACAGTAAATCAAAAAAATCAGCCGGGCGTGGTAGCGCGCACCTGTAGTTCCAGCTACTTGGAAGGCTGAAGGGGAGGGATCGCCAGAGCCCAGCAGGTCGAGGCTGCAGTGACTGGGAGCGGCCACTGCACTCCAGTCTGGGCGACAGAGTGAGACTCCAACTCAAAAAAAAAAAATCAATTTCACATGTTTTATTTAGTTTTATAATTAAAATATCCCTAGAAAAATATCCTAAATTTCCAGTGATGTCAAATATGTGTCATGTATGTCTTTTCCAGTCTATAACAAGCATTTGATTTGGGGAGCCTTTCACCCTGAGTCTACCCCCACCGAAGCGTCACAATTTTTAACCCACACTCCCACTATCATCCATGCTACTATCTCCTATGTGGATGAGAAAGCTGAGCTACTGGAGAGTTCAAATGGACTTATCCTGGGTCATACAGTGAGTAAATAGTTAAGTGGACTTGACTAAGGTCTTTTGATTCTATATGCTGATATTTCCTTTCAACAGCAACGTAAGTCTTTACAAATCAATACCACCATTAATTTTTAAGTTGCTTAAAGGTAACCTAGAAGGACAATATAAAAGGCTTGGTTATTAAAGAGTAGCTTCGGAGTATGATGGTGAGGCATTTATTGCATGGAGTGCCATGACATCTCTAGAGAACCTAGAAATAAAAAGAAAGATTTGATGAACTCAGCCAAAGCAATCTGAGCCAGGTGTCTTTCTTTCCCCTTAGTATCTCTCATCAGAGTATCCTGAATTGTTTCTGGCAATTGTGACCATTCCATTGAATCATCTGAATTGACAAAGAATGAATCAGACAAATCTTTCTTACAAAGTGTCTTGAATGAAAAACAATCATATATGAAAAATTTATCTTATTTAATATTATTTCCATTGATAAGGTCATGGGGAGCTAGTTAATACGCAAACCCTTAGTACTTATCATAACCTTGACCAAGGATCTGACCCTACATGACTGCTGGTACAGCTTCATGACTAAGAAAATCAGATCTTAGAAATCAGAGCTGACGCCTTTTAGTACTTTGTAGTAGCCCTCCCATATGAGTCCCAACTCACCTTATTTTATGTCACAAAATGCTATGGAAATCTATTTTAATTTCTCAACAAACCCAAAAGATTTGGGATATCTAATCAAAAGAAAAAAATTCCAGTAATTAAACAAACAACCTGACGCACGATAGGGAAAGACTTTGCCTGTAGCTAGAGCCAAGTCTCAGTTCTTTCCTTCTGTGGGATAAATAGTTCTTAGGGACAGAAGTGGAGTTTGCCAATAGATGCTCTTCTTTCCAGAATACCTGTGTTTATTTAAAAGAAACTACAAATCTGTACAAGATAAAGAGATAATCTTACACTTGTAACAAACTCTGATGATAAGATAGAACTTTCTAATAATAGAGTTGTTAAAAAAATTAGAATGTTTTGCCCTAACATATAATATGCTTCCCTACCTTGCATGTGGTATGGAGGCCATTACTCAGAATATTCCAGAGAGAAGCTGACAGCTATTGACCACCTACAATATGCCAGACATGGTTCTGAGAACTTTATATCATTCAACTTTATAGCAACCCAATGAAGTAGGAGTATTAATAATTTCATTTTTAGATGCAAATACTGAGACAGAGTAGCTTCCCCAAAGTGAAACAGGGAGTCACAATTTAAATCCATGCAGTCTGTCTCCAGACTGTACATTTCATCACTGTGCTATGCATGCCTCGACGTCCTATCCAGTGTCCTACATTGTGAGAGTTTGGATAAGAGAAATCCATTTCTGAAGCAAGTGAAAGCAGTGTTTAATTTCTGACCATGAAGACTTAAAGCCATGGGCTTGATCACTTATTATGAATTAGAGTCAGAATCATCAAATCTTAGATGACACAGAATGGGATGTACTCTTAGAGGTTAAATTGTCCAGCATTTTGAAGATGTAATTGAAAAAGCAGAGAAAAAAATAATTAGCCTAAATTTACAACTAACAAAGCTGCAAGAAGCAACTCAGAGTCAGGCTTTTTGACTCCTTGTCTCAGTAACGTCCCGCTAATCCCCCACATTATGCTGTTAACTGAGCCATAAGAACTGAAGAAAAATGGAATGGGTGTGTGATTGAAACCCAGAGTGATATCTAAGATTTTTCAAGTCTAAGGTCCCAGTATCTCAAGTAGCAGGACTCTACGCAGGCAGCCTTGTCTTAAAGACTTTTTTACACAGAGCACCAGGAGGAACTGGACTCAGATCTCTCTGTATAGTACAAATAGATCAGCAGAAAGGTCTAGGAAATTGCTAGAAAGGTCTAGGTAACTGAGCTCTTGCTAACTTGAAAGAAATAAGTCGGATCAATGTCTTTTGGCAAACTTGCTCTTATAGATCATTATGCTATATGTCATATTTTAATGTAAAAACAAAAAACATTTCTGATATTAAGGGGATTCTGCTTGCATGTTCTTTGTGTAATGTTGCCTTATCTTTCTTACTCAGTATGCATTAATCAGACTAATAATCAGGATTTTTGAGAAAGAAAGAACCTATAATATAATAAAAAGAACCTATAATATAATAAATAAATTTAGTCCTTGGCTAAACAGCAAAGGACAAAACTGGATGGTCAAGCAGGTCATGCAAAGAGAGAAATGCTAATTAAAACCACAATGAGATATCATCTCATATCAGTCAGAATGGCTATTATTAGAAAGTAAAAGAACAACAGATGTTGGCATGTTTGCAAAGAAAAGGGACCACTCATTCACTGTTGGTGGAATTGTAAAGTAGTTCAACTGCTATGGAAAACAGTATGAACATTTCTCAAAGAAAAATCATTTTGAAATGATTTTTTTATTTTGAAAAACCAAAAACGATTTGACCCAGCAATGCCACTACTAAGGATCTACACAAAGGAAAATAAATCAATATATTAAAAAGAGACCTGTACTCATATGTTTATTGTAATGCTATTCACAATAGCAAAATCAAGGAACCAACCTAAGTGCCCACCAAGAAATAATTGACTGGATAAAGAACACACACACACACACACACACACACACACACACACACACACACAACACACACACTCACACTCACCATAGAATACTACACAGCCATAAAAAAGAAAAAGAATAAAATCATATCTTTTGCAGCAACATAGATGGAGCTGGAGATTATTATCCTAAGTGAACTGACTCAGAAACTGAAAACCAAACACTGCATGTTCTCACTCACATGTGGGAGCCAAATGGTCGCAAAAAATGGAAATAGACACTGGGGACACTCAAAATGGGAAAGGTGGGAGGAATTAGGGTTTAGAAATTACATATTGATTACAGTGTTTGCTATCTGAGGAATGGACCAACTGAGACCCAATCCCTACCACTACATAATATGCCTATGAAATGAGCAACATATGCATCCCCTAAATATAAAATAAAAATGGGGAAAAATTCACATTTTTTAAAAAAGAAAATGTAATTAGTGCCTGTGAAAGCCAGATCTTCTTCTTGGTCTTACGATCTCAAGTCACACCCTGAAAACAGAGAGAGAAGTACATTGTCACACCTAGCAGGGCCTGTGGGAAGCTGCTTTCCAGTCCAATTCCCCTTGGGGACAGAGAGTGCCTAAAAGGCCAAAGCTGTATATGAAGCAATTTCAGTTTCTCAGCCCCGCCTCTACAGGTGTTGGTATCTTTGGCATCAGCTTTAAGAAGTGACATGGGTGGAAGAGCACAGAAACCAGAGAGGGTAGAATTTTTAAGTGGTGAAAAAGATTTCCCACACCTGCTTAGCAAAAGTGCTGCTAAGTTCCTCTAACATGATTACAAAATAATGAAGAGTTTTTCTCTGTAATGACTTTATAATTGGGCAGATACTTGTTTCTTTCTCTGCTCCAGTTGAACTTCATTTAGGCTGCCTTCTGGAAGAAAATTAGCAGCTATTGGCCATCTGTGACTTATCTTGAATCATAAAGCAAAGGCATGTGTTCAAAGACTGGAAAAATTGAGATTTTAAAGCACCAAAGTGCCTAAGTCACCTTTAGGCGGTTTTGGTGGAGTAAAAATAATCTAATCAACCTTCCCAATAAAGTAAGGATAAATAATTATTTCCCATTCATGCATCTCACTCTGCCCTAAAAACAGTAAAATTACATGGGATATAAACTCAGTAGGTGTAAGAGCTGGCCTTAAAACAGCTTTACAAATGATAAAGAAATTCAAGTGAGAAAAAGAAAATTATAAGAGGAAAAATGATGTTCCTGCAGCATTAAATAGCTATGTCCACTGTACAGGAGAAATTAGAGAAGCAGTAAAGTGGGAAGATTTCTGCGATACATATTATCTTCCCCAAAGACACAATGTTTACAAATCTTTAGTTTTCTTATGACAGAGTTGAACCAGTTTTACAGCAGAAATGTCTAGGTTTAAAATGAAATAAACCTGATCTCATATAAATACGTGATTCCTGTGTTAAAAATAAGAGGGTGTGTGGGTGAAGTTTTTGAAAATTGCCAAGTGGCATAATGTTTGTTAATAGTGTTACTAATATTATTATTTTAGAATCTTCATTCATTATAAGTAGAACTTCTGAGACAATAAATGTTTCTTGACAATGAATCATCCAAGCATGTGGTTTTACAGTAATATCTGTAAGTTGAATATTTTAAAGTTGTGACTAAATGAGTAATTGTCAATTTTTAAGTTTTTCAATTGATTTAATTTAGTATGCGCCTGGAACTAAAAATAGTATAATAGAGACAAGAATCTCAAATTTTCACTTAAAAAATTAAAAATTTCCCATCACACTCATGCAAAGCAACATTTGACAATTAATTTGACTAAGAACTTTTAGATGCATATGGAGAAATTACCAGAAATTAAAGCATCAAACCTGGCTCCTAGCTTAAAATATGTTTTTCATTTTTGACTCTTTTACTTGAAAGAGAATATTCACTGAATATCAAACTAACTGGACAATATAAGTAGTTAGAATAAATTGATGAAGTAGATGTTTTCTTCCTTGGGGAAGTCACAACCACTTAGTATTATTAAGCCACAGGCCAAATACAGTCTGAATATGCTGTGACCAAGTACTCTCATCTAGAACCTCAGTGTTCAACAGTTCAGTTATTATTGCTATCCTGAAAGTTCTCTTTTCTTGGTTTGTCTCTTCTCAATTCCTTCTCAGCTATTGACTGTAATAAAGGGGGAAAAATCATTAAAAAAAAAAAGAACCTCAGAGGGGACAGCAAATGCCACTAAAACACTCTTCTGTCCTTTAGTTAGAAAAACCAAGTTCCTCAGAGTGCTATAGGCACCAAGCAAAGAAGATAGTTGCTTTTCAACTAAATTAAAACATACAGTCTTGAGAACTATTTATATAACCCAATGATCAAAGCTGAACTACCTTCAAGTTAATTTGCCCAAAAGCTATGAGACAAGGTCACTTTGTGGTTCTTACTGCAAACATATTTTATAGTCCCTACTCTATTCACATTTATACTACTTTATGAATGTGTACTGAAGACATTTTATCTAGTAGGGGTGACATTGTAGTCTGTGTCCATTTGATGACAAGGAAAGAATGTTTCCAATGTTGAAACATCATCCTAAAACTTTGGAGTCTGACAATCATTAGCTTCATGTCTTCAGCTTTCCTGCATCTCCTCCTTGACCACTGGGACCTATACCCTAAACTTTTAGAGGTGATGGAAGAAATAACTTGAAAACATCTTTATATAAGATGTCAACTCTTCTCTGTGGGAGTAGTTTAGCACTTAGGGAAATGGAATGAATATTACACAGAATTTCCAAACTAAATCTGGTTTAATTTCTTGTACTCAACATTCTAGCTGTGACTCTAGTTATCTTTTTTTTTGTCTAATCCTTCTCTACTATGTAGAGAAGATTTTTGTTCATGTCATGAATCCATATAGGTGAGGAAATAAGAATATTTTGAGTTATATAGTTATTTTTAATAATCCTTAGAACAAAAGTGTAATTTCAGAATCTGATGTTGTATGTGAATTGGGTTATATGTGTGCAAAGCAAAGTTACCAAGGCATACCCAATAAAGGGAGTACTTGATGTTGTGAATAGCATGTAAAGAGTCAGAGGGGGAAGGGAGAGATGTGGTAGTGATATGAATCTTTACTATGGAGATATTAGTAAGTTTCAGATTGCGTATTTTAACAAGTCCAAGCAAATGTCCTTTCTATAAAACAAGTCATCAAATGCAGATTATACCTTGGTTTTGTCAGACTTAAGAATCTGTCTCTCTTGTTAATTCACTCTCTAGCAGGTGCCTTCTCTAATACCGTTACAAATCTAGCACTGAAAAGATGGCATATGAACCTGAACTCCCAAGCAGATCTTAGCATCCTGGATGGTAGATGTTGAAACCTGTTCCTATCAATATACTCTCATCTCTGAGATGTGCAAGAATAGCAGTAGGGAGGGGACATGTGACTTGGTTCATGCCTCACTAGTAACTTGTGGTGTCACAACTTCCCAGAACTTGAGACTATAAGATTTAGGGATAATCATATGAGTTGTTCATTAAGAAAATATTAAGAATTTTCCAACTTAGTGAGTTGCCTGTTATGATTCTGACCCAGGAGACTCAAAGGAGCATATTTGATCAGTTTTGGTTTGAACTCAAACTTGTAGATCATCCTTTGTAATAGTAGAAACAACAGTGACCTGAAAGGAGACCACTCAGATATGGAAATATTTGGTGCCCAGAAATACATCCTTGGGACACCATGGTCTGAATCTGATTTTCTCTAGATAAGAGTAAGGCTGATGCAGGACCAGCCAAGCCTCTGTGAAACCAAAGCTCAATAGATGGGCAAGAAATAAATACCTTTTGACTTTCTAAACGAGTGAATACATGAATAATATACTCAAATTTTGCTCAAATATTATGTGTCAAAGTCAAAACTGACTTCCACTTGCTCCAATTTCAAGTTACAGTGCCTTATCTAAACTGACAATATCATTGTTCTGAGTCACAAATGAATTTGACTTTTCGATTGGAAGACATTTCTTCTTTTTTTTTAATTGTGATGGGGAAAAAAGCATACATCAACTTTGTCATCTTAACCATTTCCAAGTGTATGATTAAGTAGTGTCAAGTGTAGGCACATTATTGTGCAACCAATTTTCAGAACTTGTTCATCTTGCAAAACTGAGACTCTATGGCCACAACAACTCCCTATATCTCCCTCTTTACAACTTCCGGCAACTACAATTCTACTTTATATTAATTTCTATTCTAATTTTTATGAACTTGACTATTCTAGGTACTGCATGTAGGTAGACTCATACAGTTTTTGCCTTTTTGATTAGATTATTTCATTAAGCATAATGTCTTCAGAGTTCAACGATGTTGTAGCATGTATCAGAATTTGCTTCCCTTTTTTAGGCTGAATAAAATCCCACGGTATGTATAGGTCACATTTTGTTTGTCCATTCATCCATCGAAAGAAACTTGGGTTGTTTCTACCCTTTGGCTATTGTGAGGAAGACATTTATTGAAGTAGTGGTCATGGTTGTACAATGATTACAATCCTTGTCTTTTTCAACATTAACTAACACTCTTATATCTCTTAATTAAAAATTTCATTCTTATTTGCTTTTGGTATTGTTACAATCAGGTATATTGATCCTAAAGTGGCAAGACATTTAGAAGCCATCTCAGATCTTATTATTCTACTAGGGCAATTTCCACTACAGATTTCTAAATTAGGTGTTCCTTTAATGTTTGACCTAGAGCCTTCTTCCCATTTTTGTTTGTTTGTTTGTCTGTTTTTAACAAAGGAAAGGTTTCTACTACTGTCACCATGACTGACAATTCTTTTATTTGGAAATGCAAAACCCCAATAACAGACAGATCTAGTCTGAACCTAAATATAGGTTAATGTTTATAAACATTCAATGGCTATTAAAAAATAAATACACAGCCGGGCTCGGTGGCTCAGCCTGTAATCCCGCGCCTTTGGGAGGCTGAGGTGAGTGGATTGCCTGAGCCCGCAGGTTCGAGACCCACCTGGGCAGCGAGACCTCATCTCTACAATAAATCAAAAAAAATCAGCCGGGCGTGGTAGCGCATGCCTGTAATTCCGGCTACTCGGAAGGCTGAGGCGGAAGGATCGCCGGAGCCCAGCAGGTCGAGGCTGCGGTGGCCGGAAGCGGCCACTGCACTCCATTCTGGGTGACAGAGTGAGACTCCAACTCAAAAAAATAAATAAATAAATAAATAAATACACAGGAGAAGATTGCCATCAGACAAGCTAATTCAGTAATTAACCTCTTTCCTTCATCTATTCTTTTGAAAAACAAGGTGCCAGGGCTTTTCTTTTTGTTCTAGTTTGCATCTGCACATCAGCTCTATCTAAGAAGTTTTTATAAAATACACTTGCTCGAGATTGTCTCTAATGCTACTCAACCAGAATTTGGGAAAGTTTGGGCATGGGACTCCAGTCTGGTTTTTAAGCTTTCTGATTGGTTCTAAAACATTTTAAAGGTTAATTGGAAGATTATCTGTGGCAAAAGCCAGGTGCTGGTCACAAACACTGTATGAGTGTCCTTGTGGATAAGTATATGCTTGTATAGATGAGGATGCTTAGGCAAACATGAATGTGTGTTGGAGGACTAGGGACAGCATCAATTCCAGAAAGTTGCAGATAGGGGAGGATTCTATGGGAACTTGGTCCATGTAACATGCCTGCCATTCTTCTGTAGAAGACCAATTTCAACTTTAGAGAGGAATAAATTAGATGAAATAAAGGAATTGAAGGTTTTTGAAATGATAAATACAGCAGTGCAGTTAAGAAATTTGTGGAATACATCAGCCTATTTCTTAGGCCAAATACAAAGTGATAGTGATCAAAGCACCAACTGCAACAAGTCATTAAAAACACTAGCACCCTTCCCTCTCTGACTTGGAGAAAAATTCCTCAGTCCTTCTGATTCTTATTTCCCATCAACAACTCCCTTCAAACTCCTTGCATTTCAAAACAGCTAAAAAAAATTATACCTGTTTTTACACTCTCTACATTGTTCAAAGTTATTTCAATGATTTTTATAAGCTTCAAAGAAATCTAGCAGGAAATTTTTTTCCTAACTCCATCAACAGCAGAGTAATCTGAGGCAAATACCTTGATGCTCACTTTCTCCAAATGCCAAATGGAATTTTTAAACCACCTCAGGGTTTACATATGGATGAATTAACTCGTGCAGTTTAAATGCTTTGAGCCTTAAATGTTCAAAGTGAGGTATGAAACAGAGACAACAGAAAGAAAGCTTTAAGAACATCCTTTTTTTAGCTTTAAATGTATAGTTTATTTTTTTATTTTAAAAGTAATCCAAGATGTTAAAAAAAGTAACCCTTGCTTCTTAAATGCTTTAAATCCCTTGCTAATCCCTGTATACAGTTAACTCTCAAACACACCCTATGAAATACAAAGAAAACCTGTCACTTTTGTGGCATAAAAAATTTCAAGGATCTTTGCTAACTGAATTTTTGTCTGTTGTTGGGGGGAAACCTTATGGGATCTTCAACTACTATTCTAATATATGAAAAGAAAGAATATTGATTTATCTGGAAAGTCTTAATGAAAAGTATAGTTGCTAACTAATCTTGGATCATTTATACTGTTTCGGTGAACTTTTACTGTCAAAACTGGTGTCACATTGTACATATTTTCAAGAAAATAAAATATTATAACTAATCACTTCTCTATTATTTCTCTCAATAAGACTCTTTGCTTTTGGATGGGACTTTTATTGTTATTATATATGATAAAGTGGGGGGAAACTTATAAAATTAGATAAGGAAAATTCTACTACAAGTTGTATTTAACCTGAGAAAGCCAAGTGGGCATTTAGCAAGATTTGAATATTTCTATTGGATTGACCCCAATTTTCCAAGCACATAATCTCTGAAAAACTTTTTAGCCTAAGACTTGGATGGTTTTCTCACTAGGGTAAACTTTCCAAAGAAGATAAAATTTTAAGAGATAATATAACTCATTAGAAAGAGCTTGATTTTCTGAGATTCTTAATACTTTAGGTCAGGTCAACATTGATTGAGTATGTACTATGCTCCAGGCTCTAAGTCAGATGGTGGGTAAACAAAGCAAAGATAAATAAAGCACAACCTTTTTCCTTGGAAGATTATTTTCTTGTAAGAGATACAGATATATAATAAAATTTTAATATGATGTTTTATGTCAGGTTTTAGGGGGTGTTTGGGAGCACAGAGCTGAGACTGGGGATTCAAGAAAGATTTTTGAAGAGATATTGCCTGAGCTGTGTCTTAAATATTAATAAATTCAGCAGGTTAGGAAGAAGAGGGTAAAAGGAGGAAGTCATTCAAGTATAAACAAGACTGAGGTTGACAAATAGCATTGCCTAGGTAGTAAATCACATGAGGTATGAGGAATAAAGATAAAAAGCAGAAGGGATAAAGTCTTGGTCATACAATAGAGCCAAGTAAAAAATGTGTAAAGAAAAAAATATAACAATTGAAAAATATGTGTGTAAAACCATAGAATAGATATATCAGGAAAGAGACTTAGTAAATTGTAGGTAATCTGGGAAAAATCATGTGTATTCATGGACACGAAGAGCAGGAAAATATGGAACAACATTTAGGAGACATGGAGTAGGAAGGGGAATTTCCAGTATAAATCTAAGATGATTTCCAGAGAGCAAGAAGAGAGAATTGGACAGAAGCAATGTTTGAAGTAAACATGGTAGAGAAATTTCCATAAATGAAGAAGAGTATAATTCCTCATATTTAAAAATTACATTGAGTTTTTGTAGAAGAAGAAGGGGAAGGATAAGAGGAAAAGGAAGAGGAGGAAGAAAGAAGGAAAGGAGGAGGAAGAAGAAGAGGAAAAGGAAGAGGAAGAAGGAAGAAGAGGAGGAAGAGATAGAGGAGGAGGGGGAGAAATAGTTTAAAATAAACATCATGGGGTCTACTCCTAAAGATTCAGACTCACCAAGACTGAGATGGAGTTCAAGTATATGTATTTTGGATAAAGTTTCTAGGTGATTCTGTTGCACAGCCAGGTTCAAGAATCAAAGGAGTGATTGTCAAACATAAGTACACAAAAGAATCACATGGGAAATTAATTAAATTGCAAATTCCTGAGTCTGACCATGGAGTCAGAAGAAGGAGGTTGAGTTAAATATTAACAAATATGTTTAATGGAAGAAATAAAACAGCCGGGCGTGGTAGCACATGCCTGTAATTCCGGCTACTGGGAAGGCTGAGGTGGAAGGATCGCCGGAGCCCAGTGGGTCGAGGCTGAGGTGGCCGGGAGTGGCCACTGCACTCCAGTCTGGGCGACAGAGTAAGACTCCAACTCAAAAAAAAAAAGAAAGAAAGAAAATAGAGTTGTATAGCTAATTCTACAATTTAGAGTTGGTCTATCTAAACATCTCAGGAATGAAATATGGAATTCACACGGAATTCTCCTGGATAGATAGGTCATTCTCCACCCTAAGGAAAAAGGTAGTTGGGAGCATTAATCATCACAAAAATATAAGCTCCATGAGGACATTGGCATGTGAACAGACAAATGCTCCAGGTTCAGGCTCATGGTTATTCACTTAGTACATAAATGCATGGTTCATTTTTTCATTTGGTAAATATATATTCAGTGCATATATTGTGATAATAGTTTTATAAACAAACAAAAATTATCAAAGGATTTGAGGTTCTTGATCATGACTCAATGTGGCTTTATGTACTGTTTTTCTGCTCTTTTGAAATATTAACTGACTCCTCTCTTCTGAGTACAGCTGCAAATTGTGGACTTGACATTGTTGTTTCTATTTTTTTTAGTCATGGAGTGGCCATTATGAGCTTACATAGTGACTGGGGCATCTCTTGGTCTCTGTGCTCTTTGTAATATGGTGACATGAGTGTACAAATGCCTCATGCCCAGACATATAAAGCCTTTGTTTATTGCAGTCATACTTAGCAACCCAGGGAATACTGACATAAGCAAGACTACCATAGTCCCTTCCTTCATGATGTTTGGAGTCTAGTTATGGAAACAAACTTTAAACAATTACACAGATCCATTCAGTTGCCAACTGTGACAGGTATTATGAAAGAGTGACATAGAACTCTGAGAGCTTATGATAAGACAAGTGACCTCATCACGAAAGTTAGGAGAGATTTTTCACAGTTGAAGGAGACCTGAAGGATGAGAGGTATTAATTATGTAATGCAGGGAGATAAGAACATTAAGGCAGAGGGAACAGTATGTGTAAAGGTTTTGCAACGCATGGAGAAATGCAGAGCACCAGGGTATGGAAGAAATCCAGCAGGCCTTCAGTAGGGAGAATGAGCCTGCAAAGATGGACAGAAGCCTGATGGATGATGTTAAAAGCAATGGGAGGTGATTGAAATAATTTATGCAGGTGTTAGATAGGATCAGATTCATAATTCAATATTAATAATTATAGCAGTTAACATTTATTAAGTGCACACTGTGTGCCAGGCATAGTTCTAGGTGTTCTATATGAATTAACTTATTTGCACACACAACAGCCCCATGAAATGAATACTACTGCTATTCTCCTTATACATGTAAATAAACTGAGACTTAAAGCTGTCACTCTGTGTGATGGTTAATTTTGTGTGTTAATTTGGTTAGGCTATGGCACCCTGTTGTTTGGTCAAATGCCAGTATAGATGTGCTGAGAAGGTATTTGTGGGTGTGATTAACATTTACAATCAGGTGACTTTAAGTAAAGCAGATTACCCTACATAATGTGGGTGGACCCCAATCATTTGAAGGCCTTAGAAGCAAAAATTGAAGTTTCCTGAAGAAGACGCAATCATGCCTCAAGAATGCAACAGAGAAACCCTGCCTAAGTTTCCAGCCTGCTGGCTTGTCCTGCAGATTTGGAACTCAAAACTACAGCGCCAACTCTTACTTGAATTTCCAGTTTGCCAGCCAAACCCACAGATTTCACACTTGCCAGTCCCATTATCATGTGAACCAATTCCTTAACATAAATATCAATCTCTCTCTCTCTGCATATAAATATATATGTATATTTTTCTCTGTAAAACCCTAATACACCCTGGTTTCATTGTATAGGGTAGATTTAAGGAAGCCAGAGTGCATTTGGTAACACCAGGTAGAAAGTTAATTAATTCAATAATTTAGGTATGTTATAATAGGACCAGAGTACTGATGGCAGAAGTCACAAAGAGAGGATGTATTCTAGAGATATTCAGGAGTTTTAGCATCAGCAGGATTTGGTGATGGTTTGAATAAGGGTGGTAAGGGTGAGGGAGATTTAAAGGATAAGTCTTAAGTTTTTAGCTTATGTAACTGGGGAAATTATATTGGTACTCACTGAGTTGAGTAACATTACAGAAGACCCATGAGGTAAGGTGGGTAAAAGTTTATATGTGTGGTGGGGTGTTTTTGCTGGTGTCATGGAGATGTAACTCTAACTTGAAGAATGTTGAATGCATTTGAGATGCCTTAGAGATTTCCATGAAAATACAAGCACATCTCACTGCATTGAGCTTAACTTTATTGCACTTTTCAAATATTGTGATTTTTACAAATCGAATATTTGGGGCAACCCTGTGTCAAACAAGTTTAAAGATGCCATTTTACAGCAGCATTTAATCACTTAATGTCTCTGTGTCACACTTTGTTAATTCTTGCAATATTTCAAACTTTCTCATTATTATTATATCTGTTATGATAATCTGCAATCAGTGATCTTTAATATGACTCACACAGTTGTTTTGAGACACCATGGAATGCACCCATATAGATTGCAAGCTTAACTGATAAATAGTGTGTTTCTTCTGACTGGGTCACTGGTCAGTTAGTCATTTCTCCATTTCTCTTTCTTCCCCAAGCATCCCTATTTCTTGAGATACTACAATACTGAAATCAGTACAGTTAATGCCCTACCATGGCCTTCTAGTGTTCTAGGAAAGGAAGAGCTGCATATCTCTCATTTTGTTTTATTTTATTATAGTTTTCAAGCAAAGTTTATTTAGAAAGTAAATTGGTGAGAAAGAGAGAGAGAGAGAGAGAGAGAGAATTTGCTTCCCCAAGGTAGGGGAAGAGGCCAAAGCTAAGAAAACATTCAGTGCAAAGTGCTAACAACTTCAAAATCTTCTTCCAGAACTCTTATTTAAAAAAACTTTTGTGCTCATGAAAATTACTTATCCAACATAGGATTGCTAACAGAACAAGAGTTAATTGCATAAACTGAGTTAATATAAACCAAATAATTTTATAACTTCTTTGTTTAAAGTCAAAAGAAACTAGTACACCTGTTTTAAATTCTCTTGTTCCTTGTTTTTAACTTTTATTGTTTTCTACAATTTAAATTATATTATGAAATATTCTCTGGGTGCAAGTCTCCAAACATTTTCATGTTTCTCTTCAAATTTTACATAAGATTCATTTCAGTGCCTACTTCAAATTACAGTCCACAAAACTCTGTTAGGTTGCCACTATAGTCTAGAAATATATCAGAAACTCTAAAAGCTAGTACTTAAAATAAAGCCACAGAAATTAAAGTTATCATTTAAATTATGCTGGTAACTGCAGGCTTTGAAGCCTTTGTACAAATGGTAATCAGCCACCACCTAAATTGTCACGATGTATACCTGGTTTCACTTACTTTCTCTACTTCCTGCAACAGGAGGGATTTCCTTAATTTATTCTTTTTATTGGGCCCAATGTAATGGTTATATTCGGCTAATTTTTGATTCATGTCTTTTTAACTGTCTGGTTAAATTCGTTTCCTCCAGAGTCCACCAATTTCTTGCCAACACAATGGTCCTACAAGGATTCCAGTCAGTGCCTGCAAACGATGCCTCTGTTAAAACAGAGCTGGGTGCCTTAGATCAGACAGGGAGAGATTTTCAATCTCTGGTTAGGCAAGACTATGTCCACTGACAGCTTTGAAGAAGCTACAGAAGACTAATCATTACCCCTCAGCACTCTGTATGATTATGGGATCAAAAATCTCTAAGGGGGAAGTTGAGGCAGGGTAGCTAGCACATCTCTCATTTTAAATCAAGTGCTAGAAATTATTAGGCTTAGTGAGGAAGGCATGTTGAAAGCCCAGATAGGTCTTTTGCACCAAATAGCCAAGTTGTGAATATAAAGAAAAAGTTATTGAAAGAAATTGAAGGTACTACTCCGGTGAACATACAAATGATAAGAAAACAAAACAGCCTTATTACTGATATGGAGAAAGTTTGAGTGGTCTGCACAGAAGATCAAACCAGCCACAAAATTCCCTTACACCAAACCCTAATCCAGAACAAGGTCCTAACCCGCTTCAATTCTAGGAAGACTGTGAGAAGTGAGGAAGTTGCAGAAGCAAAGTTGGACTCTAGCAGGGGTTGGTTCATGAAGTTTAAGGAAATAAGCCATTTCCATAATTTTCAAAAGTACAAGGTGAAGCAGCAAGTGCTGATGAGGCCACTGCAAGTTATCAAGAAGATCAGCTAATACCATTGATGATGGTGGCTACCTAAGCAACCAATTTCCAGTGGAAACAAGCATCGTTCTCTTTGAAGAAGACATCATCCAGGACTTTCATAGCTAGAGAGGAGAAGTCAATGCCTGACTTCAAAGCTTCAAAAGACAGGATGATTGTCTTGTTAGGAGCTAATACAGCTGGTAACTTTAAGCTGAAGCCAATGTTCATTTACCATTCCAAAAGTCCTAAAGCCCTTAATAATATGCTTAATCTACTCTGCTTGTGCTCTAGAACTGGAACCTGGTTGACAGCATATCTGTTTACACTATGGTTTACTGAACATGTTAAGCACACTACTAACACCTACTGCTCAGAAAAATAGATTCCTTTCAAAATATTACTGCTCATTGACAATGTACCTAATTGCCCAAGAGCATTAATGAAGAAGTACAAGGAGATTAATGTTGTTTTAGTGCCTGCATACACAGCATCCATTCTTCAGCCCATGATGAAGAAATAATTTTGACTTTCAAGTTTTATCATTTAAGAAATACACTTTGCAAGGCTAGTGCTGCCATAATGCTTCTTCCTATGGATCTGGGCAAAGTACACTAGAAGCCTTCTGGGAAGGACTGATCATTCTAGATGCCATTAAGAACATTCCTAATTCATGGGAGATCAAGATATCAACAGTAACAGGAGTTTCAAAGAAGTTTATTCCAGCCTTCATGGATGGCTTTGAGGGCTTCAAGACTATGGTGGAGAAAGCAGCTGCAGATATGGTGGAAATAGTAAGGGAACTCGAATTAGAAATGGAGACTGCAGATGTAAAGTGTCTTCTTGAGATGGAAACTACTCCTTGTAAAGATTCTGTAAATATTGTTGAAATGTCTAAAGGATTTTGAATATTATATAAACTCAGTTGATAAAGCAGCAGAGTTTGAAAGGAATGACTCTAATTTTTAAGGAAGTTCTACTGTAGGTAAAAATGCTATCAAACAGCATTCCATGTTGCAGAGAAACCTTTCATGAAAGGAAACATCAAACAATGTAGAAAATTTCATTGTTGTGTTATTTTAAGAAATTGTCACAGTCACCCCAATTCAGCAATCACTACCCTGAACAGTCAGCAGTCATCAGCATCAAGGCAAGACCCTTCACCAGCAAAAAGATTACGACTTACTGAAGGCTCAGATGATTGCTAGCATATTTTGAGACAATGAAGTATTTTTAATTAAGTTATATACATTTTTTAGATATAATTCTATTGCACACTTGATAGACTCTAATGTAAAGTAAACACTTGGCTTAAGGAACATGCACTGGACAGCCAAAAAATTGTGTAATTTATTTTATTGCAATATTCTTTTTATTGTAATGGTATAGAATCAAACCTACAGTATTTCTAGGTATGTCTATAGGTGACTAGGAATTTGGCTATATGGGTATGGTGCTTAGTCAAGGAGTCGATCCTTATTCACAGGAGATACATTTCAAGATCCCCAGTGGATGCCTGAAACTGTGGATAGTACCAAACACTATACATACTTTACTATGCTTTTGCCTGTACTGTACATACATACCTATGATAAAGTAATATACAAATTATGCACAGTAAGAAATTAGCATTACTGCTAATAAAAATAGAACAATTATAACAATATACTGTAATGAAGGTTATGCAACTGTGGTCTTTCTCTCTCAAAATATCTTATGGTACTGTACAATGGATAACTGAAACTGCTGAAGACAAAACTCCAAATAAGGATGGACTACTGTATAAATTAGGAAGTCTCTGCAAATAATGGTAAATGAAGGTATTTTATAAAAGAGATTGCCAATGGAGACATCATAGAGTGAAAAGAGAAAAAAGGAATAGTACTGAGCTCTGAGGAACTCAAGTATGTAATGAAAGGTCAAGGAGGATGAACTGGTGAGAGAGAATGAATGGAAGGATGAGACTCAGAGGGGGAAATCAGTGAAGGGTTATGACATGGAACCCAAAGGAAGAGTATTTTTAGAAGAAGGATGTGATCAACATTGCTGTATGCTGCTGAGAGGTCAAATGCGATAAAGATTAACATACTTGAAAGGTTTATTGGCAAGAATGTCATGGTGTCTTTGGAGTTAGGAATGGAATTGTAGAAAGCATGGACTGAAAAGTGAGTAGAGCATAAATACAGAAGTAAACTTGTCTCTGGAAGAACACACAACACCGGGAAACAATGGTTATCTCAGAGAACTGAGAGGCCGAGGGAAAGGTTTAGGAGTGAGCATTTTCATTCCATATGCTTTCGATGCTTTGATTATGGTGGAATGGGAATGTATAATCTATTAAAATTGTGAAATTTTAAAAAGGCAGCTGAGAGTTTAGCAAATGGAGACAGGAAGCATGGACAACTCTTTAAGAGTGCTTGGTTGGGAAAGAACTATGTGTTTGAGAAAGGGAAGAATTTTTACATTTTCACATATCACATATACGGAAAATAATATTTTAGGAGATATTGAGGACCCCATTCTTGGTAGTACATGGAGGCATAGATAGTCCCTGGAATAAGCTGGTAGTTCAGTTGTTGAAACTTCCACTGCTATTAACTTGGGGGAATATTCCAGTGGAAGGTAGACACTCTGGCTGTTATAAAGAGTCAGACTCTTTAAGGGGATAACAACACCTACAAACACATTGGATCAGTTTACTGTGATTAAGCCTACAGAGGAATCACGGGGAACTGATAGTGGTTACCAAATGGTTAAGAACTAAATGTGAGAGCCACGAGATGTCCTTAGTAGCTTACAAAGTGTTTTTCTCTCCTGCTGTGGTAGAATAGCCACAGTGAGAAGCAAACTCAGAATTTTATAGCCAGGGCTGCTAAGCTTCAAAGACAAGTAAAGGCTTACGTATAGTAGGTCAGGGCTGGTTAGGACAAATGGGACACAAAACCATAGGATAAAGGCAGCTGGGTGAATGCCACAGAAGTTTGTGGTACTGAAGACTACTCTGAGCCCTCAGAGGGTGCAGATATGACTGGGCCTCCCTATAATATCTGGCACTTCCCCCATGTGAGAAAATACTGCAGAAGTCTCTCCTCCTCAAGGTTGAATAAGTACCCTCCTCAAGAGTGAAACCCACCTTTTCTCTTGTCTTAGGATAGAAGTAAGGTAATAACCCAACATATTCTCTATGCTTTAAGAAAAATAAAAGTGTGAGTAAATTAAGTCAAGTGCAAAAGCAAGTACTATTTCCCACACATCTGCAAAAGGGTGAGAAATAAACCATGGCTAAACCAGACTGACAGGAATAATTGAAGGAGAAAGTCAAGGAGACGAGGTACACTTTATAGGCACTAATGTTTGCTCTCTGGGGTTGGGTATTGTATAAAACATTTGGAGCACAAAATAATAATTATTGACTTCAGGATTTAGGGAGGGAACCATAAAACTAGTGTTCAAATATAATTTCAACTGTTAAGTTTTGAATGCTTGTTAAACTAGTTTAGTTTTTTATCACCATAAATATTTACAACCCTCAATATATCTCGGCACACCTAGAACCCATTCTTGGAACGCATAGTACTCTGGCACATCAGTTGGTAAACTCTGAGATGGTGCAGTAGTTAGACAAAAATGTGAGCTCAAGGCAAATCATTTCACTTGACTGAGACCTACATATCATGTTCAAATAACGGGAAGAATCTAGTTGAAGGAGGAAGGGGGTTAAATACACAAGAAAGAAAAGAATAGTAAATATTCCAAGATTCCTGAAATTTAATGTTTGACCAAAATGAGGTGAATGTCAGCTCCAAAGAAGTAGGTAATCCTGTATGTGTGGTGGTACAAAGATGAATAGTCCTGTCTGATAACATTTCTAGGATAATTTCCTAATTTTGGTGCAAGGTTCTTAAGTTGTAAACCACAGAGACCAATTTAACAAAAGGAATTTACTGCTGAGAAACTTGGAGGAGACTGGAACACAGCTAAAGACAAGGGAGATTTTTACCAGACAACCACCCAACCAACCCTTTGGCAGGTCTAGTTTACAGACCTGGCAGCCCAGCTGGTGAAGCTTCCACTGTGGCACCAGGGACTAATGCTTCCTGTAGCCCCTGCTAACCCTGGCCCTGCTGCTTTGCTGCTGCCCCAAGGAATTCTCCCTGCCTTTTCCTGTGCATCTTAAACTTCAAATTCTCACTCCAGGAAATGTGTATCTGACTGATCATATTCTTTCATCCTAGCTGCAAAGTCAGCTGGAAAGTTATCTGGCCTGCTTAGCTTATGTGGTAAGCGCTGCTTTCTGCGAAGAACTATAGTATGGAGAATTTCCTCATTATAGGTAAAAGGATTAAGAATTCTAGAAAGCCTCGGTGGCTCAGCCTGTAATCCTGTGCTTTGGGAGGCTGAGGTGAGTGGACTGCCTGAGCCCATGGGTTCGACACCCACCTGGGCAACTTGGCGAGACTTCATCTCTACAATAAATTAAAAAATTAGCGGGGTGTGGAAGCGTGCGCCTGTAGTTCCAGCTACTTGGAAGGCTGAGCAGAAGGATCGCCGGAGCCCAGCAGGTCGAGGCTGCGGTGGCCACTGCACTCCAGTCTGGGCGACAGAGTGAGACTCCAACTCAAAAAAAAAAATGAATTCTAGAAAGCTAAAAATGTCCTTCAAGATTGCTGCTGCACCCTATGGAGCAACTACAAGAGAATTAGTAAAAGATGCCCCCACTGAGGTAGAAGTATCCTTGGTATTAGCTGTGGGAGTATCTTTGAAAGAATTTTTTAAAGTACTCTTTTTCCCAAGGGGATCGTTTCCAGAGTCAAGCCACCCAGTTGGGCAAGCTGAATGTAGTTCCCATTTGCCCCTCAGCTGGGTGCCCTTGTCCAACTATATACGATATTTCTGGAGGTTCTACACCTGCCAGAGATAAGAAGATTAACTGTGATTATGAAACCACAAGCAAGGAAATTGCAAATTGAGGCAGCAGCACTGATCCCAAACTCTATAATCCATAAGGCCTTTATTTTACAACTAGCCATAAAGGCATAAACTCTTGCTTTATAGTCAATTGGCAGATGTTATCAGAGAAGGTAGACAAGCGGCCTTTTTTTCTTTTGTTGCTGTAATTCTCCAGGTATGAATCTGATTAAGTTCAGAAGGCTGGTTTGTATGATAAATGCAAGTGATCTTGTTTTCACTCGAAACTTGAAAGGTCTGTCTTATTTGAATTTTTCAAATCCTAGCTTGGGACATTCTTCTTCACAAAGTGTTTTTCTCAGGCTAGAAAATCCTGAGCTGTAAGGCTTGATTCCGTATAGGAAAAGGACTGGCTTTAGGAAAGGGTATTACTGAGAAGTTGAAGGTATGTTTCTGTTCCCTCATCCTTGTGTCTTTCCCCTCCTCCTCATGGGCTTATGAATCTCGAAACCAAGTCATGTATAGATTACCTATTTGGCAACATTTTAATTTTTTACAAGCTGTAGCTGCCTAAGGCCAAAAGGATGAATCTCTAATGATGGTATTTATGTACTTTTGGACAATGAGGAAGGTTCTCTCAGGGCCAATGAAATCACTCTCACATCCCAGAAGAGCCAGCTCTTTCTACATGATAGATTCCAGAGACTATCTTCCAGAAATTCTTGTGAACAGAGGTGAGTCAGGGTGGCTAGACCTCTTAAGAATATCTTAGATCAGAATGACCAGATGTAGTCAACTTAAAACCCCTGTGGATTGTGGGCTGCTGAGCTGAGCGTGACAAGGAGGTAAAACCATAAGTGGGAATTCTGGCTATAGAATCGGGGCAAAATCAAACAATCTATACATACTGATTTCAACCAAATTCAGCATCAGATATAGATAGGATTCCTAATGTTTACATAGAAGCCTTCAGCTCAGATTATGTGGTGAATTGTTCCTATTCTATATGCTATTTTCAGTGTAAAATGTACAGAGCTAGTGTTTTTCAAATTTACATAATGAGAACTAGTCTTCCTTTCCAAAATGAACTGTCTCTGAAATAATAATGAGAGTTAACTCTTAGTACTTTCTGTATTCAGATACTGTTCTAAACACTTCACATATATTAACATATATTAATTCATGAGAACACCATAAGAATTCTGTCAGGTAGAGAATTCTTAGTATTTTTTTAGTACTTTCTGTATTCAGATACTGTTCTAAACACTTCACATATATTAACATATATTAATTCACGAGAACACCATAAGAATTCTGTCAAGTAGAGACGTCTTAGTATTTTTATTTTGTAGTTGAGGAAACCAAGGCACAGAAGACTGACAAGGCGAATGGAGTTTAGGTAAGAGGATACACCTAATAAGTGGCAGAGATGGGTTTTAATTCCAGAAGGCTGACTCTAGGTCTGAGCTCTTCATTGCTGTGCCAGACTGGCTTCAGGAAGGGAAGCTACAGGTTTTCCAGGAAGTGAGGTTGAAGGCGAGAAGAAGTAAGGTCAGGAATTGGCTAGCCAAAGGATATCAGGTAAACATGGACCCAGAAAGCAAAAGTACAGAAATGGAAGCAGACTCAGGGAAGTAGAGGTTCATAGTTCACTCTCAAGTTGAGCAATAGCTAAATGCCTCTGTAGTCTATCTGTTGTGAAGTTGTTTTATGATCCTCTGAATAAAAGGACTGAGAGTGTGTGACCACGTTAAGGGTTTACTACAGGACCAACTCTAGGAGGGCACGGAAGTGCTTCCTAAACTGCAACCATGAGAAAGAACCAGGTCCTTGCCTAAGAGCAGCCAAGATGAGGAAACAGCAGCCAGCCATCAGTTTTACCACCCAACATACAGAAAAAGAAAATCAGCTTAAAATGGAAAAGAATAAAAGAAATATTTTATTTTATGGTGGAGTTATTAAAAGAAAACCACTTATAAGGAGAAGAATGTTTCTTCTAAAAAAAATTTAGAGTTAAAAATAAAACACAATCCAAAAGGTCTAACTCTCTCAATCAGTTCTTGTTGTCACCTATGATTTGATCCTTGGAGGATGTTAGAGATGTCAAGCTCATCTGTTAATGAATATCAGTGATGACTTCAGAATTTCTAGACACGAGACTTTTGGAGCCCAAGTGATCCAGATGAAAGGGTGCAGCAGGGCACAGGTCCAGGGCTGTGTCTGCATAGGAAGCATACTTTAGGCTTTAATTAAGTTAGCTCATGTTTTCATCAAGATGGCTTGGAAGGATGAGGGAATTTAACTCTCCAAGCTAACTTTTGGTACTACCACTAATAAGCACACTATGGAAGGAACATTCTCAGTCTCCCAATCTCCTCAAAATTCCTTCAAATTCCTCCCAACCTCTTAAACTTCCTCCAAAAATCCTTGAAGATGGTCAGCACACATGCACTACTGCACATTGCTTGAAGACAGCACGCACTGACCACATTTCCTGACCAATCAGTCCAAATTCTCTGCCTGTGGAAAACTTGTTCACTCCAACCCCTAAGGAGTCTTTTCTGTTCTTCCAGGAACGCAAACCACATTGCCCAAAGAAAAAAATTCATGATCCCACAACCAAAGTGGACAAGATATGGCAAATATGCTGAAGTGCCTATCTGTTCCCGTTAGGATCCCATTTCTGTCTGAATCTCAATCTCTAATGAAAAAAAAAATTGGGGCAACTGAGGAGTTAGAAACAAAGAGACTCACAAAGGAAACAATTTTATAACCACTAATCAGCACTGGCATCTAAATTTTTCTTTTTGAGTTGGAGTCTTACTCCGCGCAGGCTGGAGTGCAGTGGCATGCACACTCACGTGCCCCCAGTGTCAACCTTCCAGGCTCCAGCGATTCTTCTGCTTCAGTCTTCCAAGTACCCCGAACTACAGACATGAGCTACCACACCTGGCTATTTTTAATTTTATTATAGAGATGAGGTTTAGTCAAGTTGCCCAGGCTGGTCTTGAACCTGCAGGCTCAAGCAATCCATTTGCCTCGGCATCCCAAAGTGCTGGGATTACAGGCTAAGCCACCAAGCCTGGCCAGCATCTAGAAATTTGATAGATGTTAAATTTCCCTTCATATATGGAATGCCAACTCACATTCTACTGTATTACATTCTAGGTATTAATGATTGCCTATATCCTAGCCTACCCTGTTTGTTTGTTTGTTTGTTTGTTTGTTTGTTTTCAGTTGGAGTCTCACTTCATTTCCAGGCTGGAGTGTAGTGGCATGCTCACTCGACCTGCTGGGCTCAAGCAATCCTTCTGTCTCAGTCTTCCAACTGACTAGAACTACAGGTGTATACCACCATGCTCAGCTAATTTTTTAATTTGTTGTGGAGACAAAGTCTCGCCAAGTTTCCCAGGCTGGTCTCAAACTCCTGGGCTCAGGGGATCCTCCTGCCTCTGCTCCCAAAGTGCTGGATTACAGGTGTGAGCCACCATGCCTGTCTACCCCATTTTTGTTTTTGTTTTTAAACAAAACTCTATTTTAACAATCAGAAAGGTGTAAAATGATATCGTTTTTTGGCTTACTTTCATTATGAGAGGAGTCAAACATCTTACCTGTTTATATTTTATGTTCATTATTATCCTGGGTTTAAGCATTAATATAAATTTGTTGTTTTCTCTCAATCTTCTGCCACAAATATTGTTCCACTTTATTTGAGTATATATATAGTATATAGTAGAAATACTGTCAGTAGCAAAACTGTAACCGAGTATTCACTATATAAATTTCAAGGGAAGAAACTCCTTGGAAGATGAGTTAATAATGGGGGGAAAATGTGAACAATTCATAATTATAATTTTATCATGTGGGCCAGAAGGCAAGCACATTCCAAACAGAGGATGCAGCATGAGAAACAATGTGGAATTATGAAATTGTGGGTCGATCCCTGATAGCAAAAGTGCATGTTGGAAAGTGACGGAATCTGATGCATCACAAGGGCACAGGCTGTGCAAACCGTTATAGGCCCTGAGGAAATGCATTCCGTAGAAAATGGTGGGTCACATTTTTAGCCAGTGGATGGGCATTTGGAAATAACCCTGCACCAACAGGGAAAACAACTTGGGTGAGTGAAACAAAATATGAGACCAGTACAATAATCTAGTTGGGAAATGAATGTCTGCACAGAGGAGGATTGTGGGAATACTGACTGGGAGAAGCATTAATCAAAATTTTTCCAAGATATAATTCACAGGATATGGGAACCAGCTAGTTCTAGAAATGGGGACGAGGGAAGAATCACTTATGTTTCCCTGTTTTTTGTTTTTTTTCTTATTGTCTAAGTGGATGGCAACACCTTTAACTACAAAGAAGTACTACAAAGAAAGATCACATTATTTTGTGACCATGGGGGTGTGTGGAGTTAAGAATGGTTGCAAAATAAGTCCAATTTTGACTTTAGGGTAACAAAGAAGTCAAAGGGAAAATTCTGTCTTGTTTCATGCATTTATTAAACAGATATTATTATAATATTGAATGCCTATTTATCTAAGCTGTATTCTAGATTTTGGGGATACTGTCATAGGAAAGACAAAGTCCTGAATTTTATAGAGGTCACAGTCTACTGAAAGTAGATAGAATATTAATTTCAGAACAAATTTATGATCCATAAGGGTAATATTTTACTCCTCAGGTACACTGAGGTATATGGAAACTTTTTGTACAGTTAATATGTAGAGCACATACATGTCCCTCTTGACTCAGCATAGATTTTGTATGTTAAAGTAAGATTTGTAGCTTTATTTTCTTTTATTACATACTGTTGTTTCTTTCTGTGAGCCGCTGGAAGCCACGGTCTTGGTCAGCAATAAAACCTTCATTTGTTATAAAGTTCGCATAGGAAACTAGCAAATAACTTAATTATAATGATTTGCTTGATGACATATTCTTCAGAGAAAAATCAATGATTAGATGTCATCTTTCTGAAAATCAGTTATCTTATTTGTTAACTAAAGGGTTTACTCAAATGATTTCAAATATCATCTCCCTGAGTCAGTAATGTCTATTCAGTGTGGGTTCTTTGTCCTGTTATTTCAACTTTCTCCTCACTACTCTCCACAATTTTCTTCTGCCATCCTTCAGTTGACCCCTACCCCAACCCACTTCCCTTGATCCTTGTCTCTTCAGGGCCAACATTGGTTCTGCTGAGTTCTGAGGGTGAAAATCGAAACCATCTTGCATTTCAATGACTCTACACAGTATTGGTCTCTAACCTCAACTGAGTCCTCTATATGGTCCAGCAGTCCTTCTGAGCTTCTTTTGCAGCTTGCTGTCCTTTCCCTCAGTGGCCACATGAGGCCTTCATTACTATTCACAAATCTTCCAAATTAATGAATCCCCTTCACCCTTCACAGATGACCTTGCCACCTGTTATACGGAGAAAACAAATTCACTCAGGTAAACAACTTAGGTCTGAGCTCCCTCAAAGTTACTCTCCAGAGTCCACAGAGTCACTGGTTCTGACCTCTGTCCTTCCCTCTTTATTTTGCTATTACAGTGGAAGAGGTACCCTCCATTTGCTGGGTCTCATTCCTCTCATTGCCCTTATGTGCTCTGCTCTGGGTCCCACCTTCTCCCACCTTCAAAGGGACATTTCCTTCTCATCTTGCCTTCTCCCATGTTTTCAGACTGTTTATCTCTCGAGCCTCATTTTTTTTTGAGACAGGGTTTCTCTCTGTTGCTCAGACTGCAGTGCAGTAGTGATCACACTTCACTGCAATCTCCAACTACTATGTTCAAGCAGTCGACCTCAGCCTCCCAAATAAGGGGGAACTATGGGCCCTCGTCATTAGTGCCAGCTACTTTTTTTTTCTTTTGTAGAGACCAGGTCTTGCTATGTTGCCCAGGCTGATCTCATACTCTTAACCTCATGCGATCCTCCCACCTCAGCCTCCCAAAGTTCTGAGATTACAAGCATGAGCCATTGCTCCCAGCTAGGCTCATTCTTAGCAGTCAAAAATATGCTTACAACTTTCCTTTCTTAAAAACAAATCAACAAAGAAAAATCTTCTTCATTGTTCTTCTCCCTAAATCTAATACCCTCTATTTTCATTCATAGAGACTTCTTGAAAGAGTGGCTCACCCTCATCATTCCCACTTTCCATCTTCCACTCATTCCTAAACCTTCTCCAGAACAGCTCTAGTCTCTATGACTGACCTGAAGATAATGAGTAAATAAGAATACCTTTGACTGATTAAATAAAATTGAACATTCTGGGTCACTTTCAGACTTTATTAGATTCTAATTTTATACAACTTTCTATGACATATAATATTTTCTATATGACATTATTGCTTGGGGATTTTTATTGGGCAACTATTCCTAATACTTGAGTACATTTTTTGATGTAAAGCATTTCGTCTCTCAGAACTGATCACTCAGTGAAATCTAGAGGGAAAAAAAAATACTACCCTTCGATAAACTGGGCTTCAAATGAAAAATGATCCCATTCCATAGACCCAATGTCTTGAAGTAAATCTGGAGATGGAGCTTGAGATGGGTGAAATTGCTTTCGATTTCAAGCCATTACCTCTCTAGTAGAAGTCACTGACTATCACAGATATGCCTGCAGGGCACTGTTATTTTGGAGTACAGTATTTTTCACTAATACAACAAGGCTGAAATGCAGAGAAATAGGAAGAGTTTGCTGGTCATGTAAACAGTGACTCAGGGTTGCTTAATGTGACTGAATCCAGAATGCAATCTCTCTTATAATCTGCACGTGAACATCAAGCATCCTTGAGGAGCAACTCGCAGGCTACACCAAGAAACTCTACACATTTCACATAGCTTCTGGGATGATGGTAGCCATTTCTTAAAATGAAAAAATCTTTTCTGCTTTGCTTGGATGGTAGTATGCACTTGTTTTATTCCAAATGTGGCCTTTTCAAGTCTGTCCAACTCCCTCTTAGTATCTCAGGGTTATTTATTCTTCCACACATGACCCTTCTTAAGAACAGAGAACAGCAGTGGAATCTTGCTGTTTTCAAAGAACCACAAAGAGAAGGGTGGCACCCTTTGGTTTAAAAAATAATAAACAAATAACAAAGCCAATGTCCTGTGAAATGGTGGCACAAGGCCCTATGTGGCTGCAAACATTTCCTTCTCCTGTCTTCCCAGGGTTTCTTGGTATTTTAAGGGCACCTGCTGACGGTGTCAGCTGCCAGAATATTGCTGGCACCACATGGTACAAAACAACAAAAGAGCAAACACAGGGCACTGTTGACTGGGCTGCCGGCGGGCTGCCACCATGAATGCACAAAGAGCAGCCACACCATCCACATCCTGCTGCGTCCCCAAAACATCTTGCGCATCCGCCACATAGCTCTTCCTCCTCAATCCCCGTCTTTGCTAGAGAAAAATCCAGTCTAGTGCTAGTTGTTAAAGATCCACTGGTTTAGGAACCCTCACAAGGCAAGGGTGAGCATTCCAAAGAAAAATCGCTTAAATTAAATCAAACTTTTAATCTGACTGGGACTAGGGCTCTATTCTATTCAAGGCACAGCTTGTTTGTTTTTGATATTTAACTTTGAAGTCTGTCAAATCCATTTTTCAAAACACCTGTCTTACCCATCACACTATCTTTTAACTAAATTGTCTCTAAATCTTATTCCTTCATTTAAAAAGTTTAATCTATTTGAAAAGGAGACTTTAAGTTATACAGGGATGAAATGATTAAGCAAGTGACTTCAAGTATAACATTTCACTATTAGAAACATATTCATTACCTGCTCCAGTTCTGTCAAAGCACATAGTTACTAATGGTTCACCAGCACTATCTTAACACATTGGATGCCATGTACCAGGGCGAGAACAAAGATACAGAATTCAGGGCATAAAGGCAAATAAAAATATACTGGGGCACTCTTGGAAAGGAATTACATTGTTTAGTTCACATTTTTCATAGGGCTGAGTGCAACACATAAATCCATAAAAATAGCCAATCTGTATAATGTTTGATAATCCAGAAACATACACCTTTCTAATATTTTACTAATAAAGAAGATTAAAATAGTTATGCTAGAATACTATTATACATCTGTTTAAGCTATTTTTTCCCCTTTTACATCACAGAGAGTATCATCAAAGCTAGTGGCATGAAAAAAAGAAGAAATAAATCACCCAAATAAAAGCCTGCGGCCCTTGGGTAGAATCTAGTAATTTATTTTTTGAAGTAAACTGGGCCGTAGAAACATACCAATCCCTGGCTAAGTCAAGAGATAGTACTTGGATAATTACCGTGTAAATGGTAATAAAATAAACAATGGCTTAAAATTCTTGGGGGGGGAAATGAGGTCAGCAAAAGATAAAAGATTCTTCCTTGGCTAAACACAGTCTGAGAAATCAAAGTGATGAAGCAGAAAGTTCAGAATGTCACAGATGCCATGAAACTCTGATTTCTTGCACTTGTCATTGGAAGTGTGTCCAGGAAAACTGCTCCTAGCAGGCCCCATATAGTGGAAATTATAAGTGAAAGCTATTTTTATTTCTTTCGACGGTTCCTTACCTGAAGAATTAGGGAATTATTTAGGTTGCATCTAAGACATCATAGCTCCAAGTTCTAAGATTCTAGGATAATCGCTGAGACAATCTAAAGGGTTGAATCTGTTGGCCACCCATAGACCAATAAGCTTATAGCTGTGTAGCAATCACTATATTTAAATATCTAAATAAATTGCCAATATTTAAAAATCAGAATTTTTGAAATTCTAATTTCTGCTTGAAAATTCAGAGAAACTGGTAACTGGGCCTATCTTCCTCAGACAAAAAAATTAGAAAATGATGCATGTATAACTGCCCTTGAAAATAGGATTGGCTACATCATATTTTAGAACTTAGTGCCAAATGAAAAGCCCAGGAAACCCTTGTTTAAAAATAATTAAGAATTTCAAGACAGCGATAGCAGAGCTTTAAACTAAATGTGGGCCCTTCCGAGTGCAGGCCCTGTGCTACTGCATGGCTTACGTGCCCATAAAGTCAGCCATGCTTGAAAATTCAGAGGAACTGGTAACTGACCTATGTTCCTCAGACAAAAACCAAGTGGAGCAGAGTGGCAGCTGCCCCTTTGAAACACAGTCTGCTTTCTCTAGGTCACCACAGCCTCCTTCACTCCCCTTTCTGTCCTCATTGAAGCCAAGTGTCAGTCAGCATTCATCATTGCGCTTGCTCAATTGATTTTTTGACCCCAGCTTCACTGAGCTCATTTGCACAACCTGCCTGTAGAAATCAGAGTTGTGCCTTCTGGTCCAAAGGTTAAAATTGTCCATAACGAGGGATGCTCACTGATCACCCATTAGGCCAGTGACCCAAGGCTTTATTGCTAACTGAATGTGGGAGCCACCCACACACAGGTTGGACAACTCCCTTTGTTCTAAGACAGCTCAATCAAGGGTGAGCTTGGTGTGACCTGACCCACAGAGGCCTCCCTCCTTAGGGACCTCAACACGCCTCTCCTGTCACAGGGGGATCACAAGGAATAACACAAGACTAGAAGATAGATGATGCCCCCTTCATTCTAGAATTCAAAACAATCTATCATTTTATGAAAACTTGAAAGATTCTGTTCTAAAACTAAAACCAAAATTTAAAAAATTGGCAAGCACAAATGCTAGTTTAAAAATATCAATCCTTGTTTGCAAATCAACATTCACACAAAGTATTGAATATCAGTCATTCCCTTCAACCCCATCTGATGCTCATTGATGAATCTTTCCCCTGAGAGACAGTATTCTCCAAAATAATGTACTTTGTTCTCATGAGCCTCAAAACTTACCATAAGTTTAAAGTTTATTTCAGACCCCATGGAGGCTATACTCTAAAACTGATTTGCCTGTCAAGAGCATTTGAAAACTGTTAGCTCTTCTGCTAACAGCTCCTTTTTCTCTTTGTTTGACCTGATGTTGTTCCTGGCACTATAGAGTATTTCATTGTTTTGGAACTATTTCCAGGTCAGATCTTATTTCTACACAAGATTTGCTCTATAAAGAACCTGAAAAGGTTCAATGGTCAAGGTTCTGGTTGACTTGTTCAGCCAGATTTCTCCCACTTGGTCAACATTTTTACCTTATTTTCTATCTGTAGCCTGTGCCAGTGCTTTTGTGTTCATCTTACTTAAGAACCCACATGGCAAATATTTGGTAGGAAATTTACACGTGAGTAAATAAAAACATAATAGATTTATTCATTAAGTGACCGATATGAGGAAACCCATAGCTTTCGAGTGCTTTTAATAACTCTTTCTCTTTTACTAATCTTGCTGTTAAGACAAAATAATTATGAATATGTTACATTCAATCATAACAGGTCTTTTTAAAGAAATGCTTAAAGAAAAGCATTAACTTCCTGGAGTCTTCCTACAACTCAGGAAATGTTAAATAATTTAATAAGAATATTGTTTAGCACATATCAATTTTTGTACCTACTTTTATTCTGTCCTACTGACATTTGTGCATACTGTAATAGGCATATAAATCACATGTATTCCTATATGAAAGTCTTTATTTTGTCCACTAGTTCAGAATGTCCTTAAGAAAAGAGACTGCAAGTGTGTGTGTGTGTGTGTGTTTGTGTGTGTGTGTGTGTATGTGTGTGTGTGTGTGTGTGTGTTAGCTTTATCTCCTCTCCACCCATACAACTGCAGGGCTTTCTGTGTCCCATAATTACTCAATAGATATTAAGGACAAGTGAGATAATTTGATGACTGCAATACTTAAGCCATTCAATCTTAATCTCTTTTTCTCTTTTTCTCTCTCAACCTTGTACCATTTAACTTCTTACACAGTTATTTAAGAATGCCAAGGATAAGGGTTCTATGCAATATTTGCTTTCTAAAACAATGGTTATATTTTCTACTTGTGGCTGGCATACCTAGCAAGAGCAGCTAGCAAGAGCAGGGGATTTTGGCTTCAGGTCTTCATAGCCGCCATGCTCAGATTTCTCAAGTTAAAATCCTTTCCTTCATTACCAGGGTCTTTTCTAGCTATTTTAAGTGAGTATGTGGTAATAGCTCACATTTGTTAAGCGTTTCTTAAGTGTCATATACTCTTCTAAGAAATTTACATATATTATTTAATTCTCACAGAACTGTATGAAATAGGTCAAACATTATTGTATTTTATTGATACTCTGACGTGTCTTTCATATCTCTGAAACTAGAATGTGTCTAAAAAGGTGTATTGACAGTATTTTTAAAAATCTTATTTGTATATAAAAGAATGGTGTCTATATCTTATAATCTATGGAATCTTAGTTTGATGAAATATAGTATCCCCATTCAATTGACAAAAAAACACAGCTCAGGGAAGTTGACCTAAGGTCATGAGACCATACACAGTCTCATTTCAGATCCCAACCTCTTGTCCACTTCCCTGCAACATGGTATAATGGTACTTGCCACTTTTATCCATAAGTTCCTTTCCATAATTATATTCAAGTTACATACTATTTAAAAATAAATGATTATCTTTTATAATCTAAATATGTATAGTAAAATTTTTATAAAACAACATTTAAGGAAGAAATATCAATCACTCAGAATCCAACTAAGATAGTACTATTGCCAGCATTTTGGTATATTTCCTGGCCTTTGTTTTCCTATGTACATTAAGATATATTTTATAGCATTTGTAGCATACTAGAGATGTGGTTTTGCATCTGTATTTTTTCATTTAACATTTTATGATGAGCATTTCCTCATATTATTATATGTTCTGTGAGAACATGACTTTGATCAGCCATCTATCTTTCTTGTAGAGTTGTACTGCAATTTAACACTTAGATTGTTTCCAAGTTTTCACTATAAATATAAGCGGTGGGGAGCATTATTATCAGCTTAGGATCCTGAGAGCTGTTTGCACTTCTTTTTAAGTTATAAGGCCTTTCTCAACTTATCAATAGAATTAAGTGTGTGCCTCTCGTTTGGAGAAAGAACTGTGAGCCTGAAGTGTATGAAAAATCCAGGGTTAAGGTGGGAAACATTCACCTAAAGGGCACAGCGGCTTCCTGTAGACCTGCTGCTTGGTATTGTTCAGTCTCCTAGGGAGAGAATTTTAGTCTCATGAGAAGAAATGCAGGCTGTCAGTGTGTCTGTGGTTGAGTCACCTCAGCAAAAGGGCCTTTTCTGCATACTAGTTTTGATCACATCTTTGAGGTAGAGGCTACTATCTCAAAGTGATAAACACTGGTAGACTATAAGAATGGAGTCAATATACCCAATGAGTTTCTAGGGCAGAAAATCCTGGATACTGATTTCACAGTGTTTGGTTGTTGAATGTGCAATACACACACAGCAGGTATGGGATTTGGAGACCAGACAATCTGATGTGAATGTTTTTAGTATTCTTAATCTTCTTAGTCTTATTTTCTTTTTATTTCTTCTCGTACTGATAACAAGGAGGGGAAGTCAACAAATACCATCGTAGCAGAGCTCAGTCTTTTAAAAAAGGTCACAGTGGACTGAAAAAAAGAAAGTTTAAGAGACCCCATGGGAAGACTACACATTCCTGACAGTTCACCTACCAATCCCCAGACAATCGTTGTGTACATATTTCACCTTTAGAAAATAACCACTGCTAACTGTGGCCTTTGTTTCCTGGGTACATTCATGCTTACTAATATGATCAAAATGTGTCTTGAAAATTAAAGTTTCTTGAAGACTAAGGGTTATTTTCTCAGTATATTTAACTAAAAGTTTTTAAAGACATCTTTTAATTTCAATGGAATAATCTAGAACTAAGTAATCATAATTATAACTTTCCCTAAATGAAACAAAAGCATTCCGTTATTCCTAACTGTTCTGTCATTGCTAGTACTTGCTATATGCCAACTCTATGTGTGACACTGTGCTAAGTACTGCAGGGAAAAATTTTTTTTATTTCCTAGATGTAAAGTATGAGGTATAGTAGGGAACAAGGGGATAAAACAAGGGTGAATAGGGTTGCTTAGCTATGTGGAGGTGAGAGCTGGAGAGATAATGTTTCTTTGCATAACCAACAATAGAGAGTTCACATTTCAAAAACTTTGGTAAGGAATTTGACATAATTCCTATTATTTAGCATAAAATAATGAATGCCATTGTTTTGAGACAAATGAATGCCATTTTTCAGGTGGCCCTTGCACATAGCTAAATCACAATCCCTGTACACAAAACATTCTAATAAGGGGAGAGACATTCCTCCAGAATCACCATAACCTAAGGCTTCATTTGAAGCCAAGAGGAACAAAAGAGAGAAAAAATTGTATTTAGTCTCAGAGGAGCCTTGACTTGAAAATTGATTGGGAATTTAGCCCTAGAAATTGAGCAAAAGGAACATTCTGAGAAAAGGCTCCAAAGAGGGAAATAACAGGTAAATTTGGGAAACTTTGCAGATTCTGGGCTGATTGCTGAACCACACAGAGTACTTCCTGATGTGTAAGCTAGCCCAATTTTTCCTTAATATTTCAGTTTCAATAAATATACCATCTATTTGAGTCCTTCTAAATTTCTTGTGAAATGAGACATAATTTATGCATACATAATATATACCAGAAGACCAAATAGAAAGAACTAAGCTTAAATTATTATTTTTTTTAATCTTAAATGCCTGTTAGCTTTAATAGAATTTAAAGACATGGTTATCATTTTTATTTCTTCTTTCAGGTTTCATATGCTTCCTGAAACAGTTGGTAGACTTTGACAAAAGAGAAAGAAACTCTTTTCAAACCTGTAGTTTCAATATTTTTATATCAAGTTTGCCAATAATTTAAAACCTGTTTTCCCCTGCTTTGTGAATAAAAAAATTCATTGGCCCCTTTATGCTACTGGTACACTTAACAATACATGTGCTCCTTTTTATTGTTGCGCAATCATATTTTCTTCACTTCTTAGATGATAATTTTGTACAGATTCAAGACACTCACAGTGGTTTTACCCTTCACTGAAGAGTTAAGCAATTAGCAGCTGACACTCAGGGAAGGTGTTGTTTGAGTTTGCCCAGGAGACTGGTTGTTTGCATAAAACAGTTGCTCCCTTTAAAAAACTCTGCTGGTAGACCGGGCTCTGTGGCTCAGCCTGTAATCCCACGCTTTGGGAGGCTGAGTTGAGTGGATTGCCTGAGCCCACAGGTTTGAGACCCGCCTGGGCAACTTGGCGAGACCTCATCTCTACAGTAAAATCAAAAAATTAGCCGGGCATGGTAGCGCATGCCTGTAGTTCCAGCTATTTGGAAGGCTGAGGCGGAAGGATCGCCGGAGCACAGTAGGTCGAGGCTGCAGTGGCCAGGAGCAGCCACTGCACTCCAGTCTGGGCAACAGAGTGAGACTCCAACTCAAAAACAAAAAACAACCAAAAAAAAAAAACTCTGCTGGTGAGGATTTTGGCTTGCTTTTTTTTTCTTTGAGTTGGAGTCTCACTCTATTGCCCAGGTTGGAGTGCAGTGGCACACTCACAGCTATCACAGCCTCAACCTGCTGGACTCAGGTGATCCTTCTACCTCATCCTTCCAAGCAGCTGGAACTACAGGCATGTAACACCACGTCCAGCTATTTTATTTATTTATTTATTTATTTATTTATTTATTTATTTATTTATTATAGAGACGAGGTCTCACTAAGTTCCCCAGGCTGGTCTTGAACCCCTGGGCTCAGGCAATCCTCTCACCTCGGCCTCCCGAGTGCTGGGATTACAGGCTTGAGCCACTGCACCCGGCTTTGGCCTGCTTTTCAATTTGCAATCCTTGTCTGCAAAGGTGCTATGATTGTAACATGTTATATTATAAAACAAATTTCTACACTTTATAAAGTTTCTTTAAGCCTATAGTAATTGATATCAAAGTTATGTTTTTGCTATTGAGGGGAGGAAAATTTTTCTTCTTTCCTCTACCTATCTTAGGTTTATTGGTTGCGGCCCCATAAATTAGACTGGCAAGAGACAGATTAACAAGGTAAAAAAGGAAGTTTATTTACATGTACATCCTGCACAGCAGTATTCAGTGATGAGTAACACAAAGGAGTGGGTAGAATTTGAGCTTGCATATGTCTTAACAAAAGAGCAATATATCTTGTAGAGAAGTGACAAGACAAAGGAAAAGGATTTTGAGTTTCTAGGACAGAAAATCGTGGGAAGGTAAATATAATGGGGGAGCTAACGGAAGATCAAGGCTAGTTAAGTCTGTTTTGTAGGTTCTTCTGGGTTGAGGGCCTAGAGCTTTCTATGGTGATTAATTTTTCTTTCCTGGCAGAGAGGGAAGGAAGGACACCTTTACAAATTTATGTCCTGCTTTTAAACAAATAAAAAGACTTTGCTTTCCCTCTTCTTTGCTCTGGTAAAGAAAAGCAAACAAAAATCCCTCAACCTAAACAATCATTCAAATAGTATGAAACAATTCCTATATGTAGGGTAGCATGCAGTGTAAGGAGGATACACAGAAGACAACATTTCTGCCCTCAATTAGCATAAATGGAAACCAGAAGAGAAAGTTCAAAGTTCAAGTCAGTATTTATTTACTGAGCATTTACTGTGGACAATAGAACATTTACATTGTACAATAGAACATTGATTAGAAACCTAAATAATTTTGAAAGTGATAAACACTGAAAGAACATAACATAGAGTCAATATACCCAATGAGCAGACATTTTAACATTGCTTAGCTTTGTCATGTTTTTCCAGCAGTTCACTTTAACTTGCCCTCTAATCACTAGCCAAATACAGAACTGGTTTCTCATACATAACTACAGATAATTGCTTTACAACCCCCATCCCCAGCTTGTTTTGTAAATAAGTTAACCTAATCAGCTCTTCATGACCTTCATGACACAGACCCCATCAACATTCTAACAGTCATGCGACTAACCCACCTGTTTGCCTGCCGTCCATCACCGTTAGTACCTGTGCTTATCTGTCCTCTCTGAGATGACGAAATGATGTGGAGCAGACCACCATTCAATCACCATAATGACCTGCCCCCATCAAAGGGAAGGTTTAAAATGCATTCAACTTCAAACAGCAGTAGCCATTGTTTTGTTAAACTCTGGCGTTTTCACCTGTCTCTTTGAGCCATGGTCACCATGTTACCTAGCTTCGACCCCTCCCCTACCTTGGGGAGGTGAATCTCCTCTCTCTCTCTAATTTACTTTCTAAGTAAACTATACTTTCCAATATAACTTCTGTGCAATTCTTTGCATCTTTTGCACGGCACCGGATCACAGATCAGACACCCCCCCCATTGGGCTTGACCTAACATTTGGATCCCTGCTGGGATATTGCAACCTAACAAACACATAAAATAATTATGACAAAATACAATTTTAGTAAAATACTTTAAATAATAAAAATGGTAGAGGTATAATTTATATGCTATAGGAGAATTAATTAACTGATAATCTACTGTCAACCCATCAATGAAACAGAACAAGGCAGGACTGTGAAATGAGAAAGAAAGAGGGGGCTAGAAGAATGTTAACATTTGTGTTTCTGTCCAAGCTGTATTTTCTGAGTAACAGCTACATAGGGAGTAACCAAAGAATAAGATCATCTATTAGGAAGAGGGTCAAGTCATTTAATGTGGCCACAGATAACTTTTTTCTTCAAATTCTATCAGTCTGCAGAATAATTTCTTTCTTTGACATACTGAAGAATAACTGCTTGAAAAGTTTAGTTATTCTGGCTACAATTTCAATATTTAGGAGATTTAAGCCCCAAGATAACCCATAGTAGTTAAGGCCTGCTGACACATTTAAGGTAATTCAAAGATGCCTAGTCTCCAAGGTATTTTCGTTTTGTTTGATTTGGTTTTTAGCTTGATTTGAATAGGATATAAATATATAGTGATTTGGTTCAGAGACTACACACACACGTCTGTCTATCTATCTATCTGTCTATCTGTCTATCTATCATCTATCTGTTGAGAGAAAGAACTAAATGCTGACCTGGAGAGCCACCCTCAATAGACCATAAAGTTTTAACAGACATATTTATGATGTGGCTTACTTTCCAAATTTACTTTCACATAACATCACATAACAGATAAAGAAGGAAATCAAAAGCCGTCTCTTGAAATTTGCATCATGTAGACTCCCCTTTCTGGGAATTGTTTGCAGAACTGGAATTGTAAGGATATATGATATGTGAATTGTAAAGATAATAGTTTTCCAGAGTAACTAAACATTTTGCTATGTATTCTCTCTCAGGGCTACTACCTATGAGTCTTTATCTACCTTTCAAGAAACTTATCTCAACTTGGCATTTCCTTTACTGACTTCAAAATTACCTATAACCTGCAAGCCCCTCCCTCATCCCTTAGAGATGTCCTGCCTTCCCGGGCTGAACCAATGTTCATGTTGCATGTATTGATTTATGGTTTTCTGTAACTTCTGTCTTCCTAAGATGTATATAACCAAGCTACAATTCAATCACCTGAGGCACATGTTCTTTAGATTTCTTGGGGTTGTGTTTCAGGCCTTAGTCATTCATATTTGGCTCAGAATAAATCTCTTCAAGCATATATTTGACTGAATTGGAATTTTTCTGTCGTCAGTGTACATATCCACTTTGGTCTAATTCCCAGTTTTCCAATTTTTTTCCTCCCTAGAGGCAACGACAATTTTAAATTTTTAAAAATCCTTTCAGAGTTTTTAAAAGAGATTGTTATTCTATTATGTTCCACTGATTTCTATGTATTTTTATTACAGGCATGTTTTATGACCTTATTGCTTCCTATGTTTTAAACAAATTTCACATTAATGCAATGATGTGTAAAACAATCTGCAATGATTCTTCTGGTAGAGGAATTTCCTTAAGGTATATATGCAGAAATGGAATTGTAAGGATATAGGACATAGGAATTTTCATCTGAATTGAATTTTGCCTGATGGCTCTAGAGTGATTGCACCAATGTAAACTTAGAAGCATTTGTAAGACTTCCTATTTTCACATCTTTCCAAATCTTTGATGTCTTTCTATTTTATTCAATCAGATGGGTGTGAAATTGTACCTCATTGTACTAATTTCTGTTTCTTTTTTTTTTTGAGTTGGAGTCTCACTCTGTCTCCCAGACTGGAGTGCAGTGGCATGCTCCCGGCCACCGCAGCCTCCACCCGCTAGGCTCCGGTGATCCTTTCGCCTCATCCTTCCAAGTAGCCGGAACTACAGGCACGCGCTACCATGCTCGGCTAATTTTTGATTTATTATAGAGAGGAGGTTTCGCCAAGTTGCCCGGGCTGGTCTCAAACCCACGGGCTCAGGCAATTCACTTGTGTCAGCCTCCCAAAGTGCTGGGATTACAGGCTGAGCCACCGAGCCCAGCCTATTTTCTGTTTTCTTGATTACTGGTGAGATTAAAATATCTTTGTATATTTATTGGCTATTTATTTTAATTGTAAGTTTTACTTTTTCATATCTTTGCTTATTTTGCTATTGGGGTGTTTGATTTTTCTTTTTTAAAAAATTGATTTGTAGAAGTTCACACCTTTTTCTATTCCTTCAATTATTTCATTCCTTCTATTTATTTGAATTTACATTTTTACTACATTTTTTAGCATTTTAAAATTAGCAACTTAATTTATTTCCGGTTTTAAAAATAGTTAAGATTAGGGTTAGGATTAGTTATAAGTACATTTTAGGTTTAATTTCACAAGACTTTTTGATGAAATATTCTGATTACATGGTTATTCTAAGTATTTTATGTGAATTATAATTTTTTAAACTCCTGATAATTAGGAGTGAGCAGTTTAGCATGTGTGTATGTATGTGTGTGTATGTTTTATTTTCAAATGTACTTTCAACTATGTTAATATTAATGTGTGTGAATATAATTCACATAATGAGAGATCATGGTCTACATGACACTGAATCTTTTGAGGACTAAGCTCTGAACTTTTTTGTCCTCTTGCCTATATTCCTAAACAAGGGACCTGGAGAGTAATACTGTATAAACCATGAAGTCTTATCAGATGGGTTTTTATTAACCCTATAGAATGTGACTTACTTTCCAACCTGACTCTGGTATAATAGCACACAACAGATAAAGAAGGAAATCAAAAGTTGTCTCTGGGAGAAAGTTGCATCTGGTAAAATCCCCTTTCCGGGGATCCCCAAAGGAACTAGACATTTGCCATCTATTCTCTCTCAGGACTGCCACATATAAGGTTTCATCTACCCTTATCTCAGCTCACTATTTCCTTAATTGATTTGAAAATTCCACAGACTTAGCCTAATTCTTGCTACTAATTGCCAATTAGGAAATATTTGAATCCACCTATGACCTGCTTAGAGATGTCCTGCTTTCCCAGGCAGAACCAATGTAAATCTCATGTACACTGATTTATGACTTTCTTGTAACTTCTAAGATGTATATAACCAAGCTGCAGTTCAACCACCTAGGGCATACGTTCTCAGGACCTCTTGGTATGTGCCACGGGCCTAAGTTCACTCATATATGGCTCAGAATGAATCTTTTTTGAATATTTTATGCAGTTTGACATCTTTTGTCAACCCTTTGAAATTTGTCGAGATTTACTTTGAAGCTGAGCAACAGCCAGTTTTTGAACATATGTTCTGTGTGCTTGAAAAGAATATATTTTTGCGAATTTATGGATACAGGATACTCCATATTGGAAAACTTTTGCCAATTGTGTTTCTCAAATATTCTTACTCTTTCTAACATTTTTGCTGATGTATCTGTTGTTTCTGAAAGAAGTGAAATATTCAGCTAATTATGCATTTTTATGTAGCCACAATGCCATCATCAGATTAAAAAAATTCATATTGATACAAGAAATATCCAATATTCAGTCCATATTCTAATACTCTGTGTACCACATAAATTTAGACCTTATTTATCTCCTTGAACAAAGAAGGCTTAGGTTTTCAGTCATTGTGGTTGATTATATTTCGACACATAGCCCTGAATAGATGAAAACTTCCTTCTAGTCATCCCAGGTATTCCTTGCTTCCATTTCACTTATGGAACAGTCTTTCCTGCCCCCAGCTTTGTAAATAAAGCTCAGTTACAGCTCCCTGCTTCCATGCTCTAGTTTTCCTTCCCATGAAATCCAAACCCTGGGCATTAATCAATAGCTTGTTCCTGATTTCCCTTAAGTTTCTTGATATCAACTCCAATTCAGCCTTCTTGTGTTGAGTTTGTCTTCATGTCTGAGAATCTCCTTTTCCTGATTGTAAGGTGGTTTTGTTTGTTTGTTTGTTTGTTTTTTAGGTAAAGAGGCTGTTATATATTCCTTAACATTTAAATGTCTTTCCTGTGTCATATATCTTCTAAAAATGCAAACCCTGGATGATCATTGTTGGTATGCTACTCCTTGCCTTGGAAGCTGCCAAGGTAGTTATTCTTAAAACAGATAGAATACATTCCTACTGATTTGAAAAGACCCATTTTAACAAAATGAATATTCCTTTGTAGTGAAGATAACTCTGCAAAAAAATACAATATTTGAAATTTGAAAATTATCACTGACAAAGAAAGAATACCAAAAATATGGTTTCTGTCAGTATACTGTAATAGTTGAAATTTGACCATTAGGAATTACTTTTATGTATTTATTTTGTTGATATCCAAGACTCCTAAAGATAAGTATGTCATAATCAGTGATTAATACCTCAGTAAATTGCTTCCTTATTGGCATTATCTGATTATTTTCTTTTTTTTTTTTTTGAGTTGGAGTCTCACTCTGTCGCCCAGACTGGAGTGCAGTGGCCGCTTCCGGCCACCGCAGCCTCGACCTGCTGGGCTCCGGCGATCCTTCCGCCTCAGCCTTCCAAGTAGCCGGAATTACAGGCATGCACTACCATGCCCGGCTGATTTTTTGATTTATTGTAGAGATGAGGTCTCGCTGCCCAGGCGGGTCTCGAACCCGCGGGCTCAGGCAATCCACTCACCTCAGCCTCCCAAAGGCGCGGGATTACAGGCTGAGCCACCGAGCCCGGCTCTGATTATTTTCTAATAACAACTAGCTAGGAAAAAAATAGTATCGATAGTAAATTTTGTTGGAAGAAAGTTATGTGTGAAAGTCTAGACTGTAAAAATACCTAACATGCAACATGGTTTGCTAATTTAGTATTGAAGACACACATACACAAACATAAAAACAAGAATTTGAAAATTTGTAAAACATAATTTACTCTTATGGTAATTATAAAATTAATTTTAAATATATTTAATTTTGCTACAACAAAAGCTAAAATCTTATGAATTTTAAAAATATAGGCTTTCTTAATTTTTAACAGAATAAGAAATACAAAAACTTTAGGATGAAAGACATAATTTACATTTTATGAGAAAAAAAGTTTATTTTGTTCTTAGGGCGTGTCCTTCAAATTGTTGGTTGGAATTAGAAAGCCCCTAGTGCTTGCTTACAAAACACATGAGCTGCAACTTGTACGAATTTAGAAGTGGCATCCCTCAGAATAAACCATAAACAACTTGCCAGTCCTGGAGTTGGTTTTGTGTTTTTTTTTAATTTATTTTCCTTTTTGCTAAGCTTGCTGTGTCAGTTTGCTGAAAACAATGCATCAGCAGATATTCAATTATAATTTCTATAGGTTGCCAAAATATGTCCTTAAGCTGTGATTTGACATTCTGTATTTGCCATAATGAAATATAGTGGGTTTTTTTAGTTCATTTATAGATGATAAAATCATAGGAGCAATAAGAAACCGTTTCTTTCCACTTTTGACTCTAAAACCTTTAGTTTTGTTCTTACTTACCTGCCTGCTAAATTTCAGGTAAACAGGGTGTTGCGGGCCAAATTGTGTTCCCTGTCAAATTCATACATTGACATCCTAATCCTCAGTACCACAGAATAGAACCATATTTGGACATAAGGTCCTTAAGAAGGTAATTAAGTTAAAATAAGATTTTTAGAGTGAGTCCTAACCCAATCTGATTGGTGTCCTTATAAGAAGAGTAAATTTAGATACCAAACATGCCCACATACAGAAGAAAAATCATATGAGGACATAGCAAGAAGTCTGCAAGACATGGAGAGAAGCCTCAAGAGAAACTGAACCTCCTGACACCTTAATTTTTGACTTCTAACCTCCATAACCACGAGGAATAAACTCCTGTTGCTTAAGTCACCCAGTTTGTTATGTCAGCCCAAGTAGCCTAATACACAGGATAGTCACTTCTTTTCTTCAATTTTTATAGGAATAGATAGAAGCCACTGCCAGAATTCATTTTCTTTACTGACCTTAGAAATCTAATCAGGACAAGTATGTATGTATCAAACTCTTGACTAAAAAAATCAACCAGAAAAAACACACATGTATATAGAAAAATTCTTGATTTTTTCTGAGAATGAAAAAGGAGCTTTATGTTGTTTCCCCTCCTTTGCTATGTAAGATATATTATGACCTGACAATGTATGCTGTTTTAAAAATAGTTTTAAGACATAAGTAAATTTGGAGTGACTAAAGGGTACATAACAAATATGAGTTCACATTTTATTTTTCATTTTATTGCACAAAGCAAATTTTCAGGAAAATGAATAATTTACCAAAAAATAGAACTTTTTGTCTTCATCAAGCCTGGTATGTTATTCTCACTTGCCAAAGATCCTTGTCAATATCTGAGTTATTATTAGTAAACAGTCGTGGGGCTACAGTTGGAGAAAGATACTGCTGTGGTCCTGAGCTGTATTTAATTGCCTCCATACAAATCAACAAAAACACAAAAGCACTAATTCTGGAAGTTAGTAAGCTGAGAAATAAAATAACTTCTAAAAAAATTGACTGTAAAAAACATACTAAAATATTATACTTCATGCATCTAATTTTTATTACAAATATTTTATGAAATTGGAACTATTTTATTTTTTGTATATTAAAAATATACTTTATAGTGTAACTTTTCTTCACCTTGCTCCTCCTATAGCAATTCCTTTTGTTCCCAGCTCTCTTTTCTCTTTGGTTACCAGCAATAAAGTTAAAAATAAACCCATTAGAAATTATAAATATTTGTCACAGATATTTGAAAGACAAAGGTGGGAGATTGTATTTTCCCCTTTGCAGATTCTAAAAGATGTTTATAGAGTTAACTATCACTGAACAATTCTGGGAAAAAAATATAAAAGAGGATCTAAATTTCCCATTTGTTTACTTAGCTTGTATTTAAAACCGTTTTCAGCCCTATTCTCACTTTCTGTTTTAGAACTGCATTTTCAATGTGCTCTTGATCACCTTGTGTAATTTAGATATTCTCCAAGTAAGTCAAAGACAATGTGCTCAACCTAAATCCAGCCTACTCCTCTCCACAGTTTCCCTCCCTTGGTGAGTGGTGCTTGTCTTCCACTCCCTGGCCCAAGCTCTCACGGCAGAAGCAGCAGCATGCTGGGTTCTCCAGTCTTCTCCTCACGCCTCTCCTGTCTCACACAGTTCCACCTGCGCTGTTGATGTTGTCCATCCCCATTGCCTATGTTCAAGTGAAGCCACTATCTCCCAACCAAGGTTACTGTAGTGGGTGTCCTTGGCCCATCTTCTCTGGTCTTTTCTCCACGTTGCCCCCCAGTCTAATGTTTCAAAAGTAGAAATCTGACTACGCTATTTGTAAAACTATTCAGTGGCTAGCAGCTGCTCTTGGTGATACTTACCTCTTTAGCCTTTCTGTTCCAGGAATGTCCATGCCTCTTTTTGAGAAATTGCATATCACATTCCAGCTTGATAGTCTCTCTCACCTGAACTTCTGTGCATACTTTATGTTCCAACTTATATGTAATTTCTTCTGGGAAACCCCTCCCCCTGCTCTCGGGCTCAGTTAGGAGCTATTCCCAGGTGTTGTCACAAATATATGTCTTTACCCTATTTAGCACTTTTCCTCCTACAATGCAAAGTCTGTTACTTGGATAGTGTCCTCTACCTGTCTAAAAGTGCCAGAAGGCAGAGGCAATCATCGTTGTGGTGTTCACTGCTCCGTGTGCACAAAACCTGCCACATAATAGATGATGACTATGTATTGCATGAACAGGTAAAAAGTAATGGTAAAAAAAAGATCATATTACTTCTGATGAACTTATTCTTTCGTCTTTTTGTTAATGGTATATCAGATCACTCAAATATGCTTGAAAAATCCAGAAGTTACCTTAAGTGAATCTTTCTCTTGCCCCTCATATAACTCTCAAGGGCAGTAGGCTGACAGGGAAGGAAAGTTATGTGATACTAATTCCAGACGGAGCAAAACGTTTACTCATTGGGCCATTTCTGTTCCTTAATGATAGAGCAAATAAATAAGAGATGTGACTCACCACTCTCCTCAAATGAAGTGTGTTTTTCCCAATGGTTTCTAATTACTCAAGATAAACCTAGATTTTTCTCCATACTACATGTCTAGAAAGTGAACGATGCCTTAAATTTCTTGAAAAAATTGGGTAGAGAGTAGAAAGGAATTGATGGGTCAAGCATGTAAAATCTTAGCAAATAAATGGATGAGCAATTGCTGACTTTGGTGTAGGATTTTACACAGGAGAGAGTCCGGGTGTTCACCTCTCATTCTTGTGTCCAGAAACTATTGGGACTGCCCCAAAGGAGGAGGAAGTTACTATCAGACAGAAAGATCAAGTTGGAAATGAGTGTTTCTTGATTGTTTTGACATTTATATGTCGGTACAGTACTTCGGAACAGCCCTTGCTCATTGCACAGCTGTGTCTAGGTAGGGGAGACCTGCCTGCATTAATGACAATCAGCAGCACAAAGAGTTCTTCTGCGGACCACACCTAATTCTTTTACACTGATTAAATATTTAAGAACAGAATGGTCCTGTATTTAAAGATACCACCGTAAACCATGCCAGTTTAAATCAAAAGATCTTTAAAATGTCAGATACCTCCAAGATGTTGAGTTAATTATTCACTATTAGAATGATAAAAAGAAGTTAATTTTCTAAACTGAAACTGAGATCCATTCTATTCCTTTCAGGATTTATTCCCAGGGGATGCAATGGACAATATGTGTGGCCCAAGGAAAACAGATGCCAGAAGAAAGCATTAGAAATTGCCCTTTGAAGTCTACTTCCAGGATCTAATGTCTTCACAGACCAAATAGGTATTTGGTCCCTGCAGAGAACTCTTTTTACTCTTCCTAGAAGAAATGAAGGACAAAGACATTTTTGAAAAAGATTCTGCACTTTGGGAATTTTCACTACTTTGTGTAATTTTCTACTTTGTGCAGCATGTCCAACCAGCCATGCATAAATCTCACTTCTACCATGGGCCCATGTCTTGGAATGCAGGTCTGTATAGCTGACATTATTCATCCACTATGTGGATCATAATTTATTCAGCATTTCTATATTATCTTGATTTGTTATATAAAATAAGAGTAAGAGTACATGGAAGTATAAAAATATTTGATTTCACACTACTGTAGAAAAGCACATTAATCAAAACATGTTTTTTAATTAAAATTGTAAAGCTGGAACTGTGATGAGTTCTCTGAAGAAGGGTTTACATGTGTTTATGAAAATATATCACAAAGATGTTAAACAGAGTCAAGGAGTGAAGGGAAGATATGTCTCTCTACAAGGTGACAATTGACATCAGAAATAGGATGAGTAGGAGAAAACTTGGTGAAAAGGAGAGAAAAGAGTGTTCTAGACAGAAAAAATAGTGTACCAAGACACTATAAAGTTAGAAATAGCCAAAGGCAGTCTAATGCAGGCTTCTGGAGCTGAATTCACCACAGCCCACCTCCAGTTACAATATTTGCCTCTCACTCTTGTCTTCTATAGTTTAGTCATCTGGAACTTTTAGAAGGAGGAAAGGTATTCTTCCAAGTGGTCCAAAAACAGTCTGCTTCCAAGGTGGTAGGAAGGAGAAACTGCAGGAATGACTTCCCTGCATTGTACAAACAATACATTAGATTGAGGAAGCTAAACAAACCCTTAAAATTTTTTTTTTACTCTTTTAAAGTTATCACTAAGGCATTGTCAGGACTTCAGAGGAAGAGAAGCTTGAGAGTTGGTCTCTATTCTTGTCTCTGGTAAGAGAGATTTATTTCTAAGGTCATCACAAAATTCAAAATTACTATGAGCCTGATCTCAGCAAGGAAAAGAGTGGGTGAATTAAACCTTCAGAAGTACTGGAGACAGTTATATTTTGAGGACATTCATTTCAGATTCACTTGAAGCCAATCTTTACTAACATTTTAAAGTATCTTATAAAATAAATGTCCAGTCCGTTATATCTGTGGTTCCAAAAAGTACAAGCTGGGTGTAGGGTAGACACAAATAGATGAATTCTTCTCTCATTCAGTTTTCCTTATGCCAAAATGGTTTCTCCAGCAATCAGATCGTGTCCCATCTACTGCTTTAAGCCACAACATACTCATACTCTTTCAGTGTATTTCTTTCAAATAGCTAGTTACTATGATATGTCCATATTAATGTTTAAGTAGGAATCATCCATGTCACTAATGGATGGTTATTCCACTTTTTCTTTTTAAATGACAGCCTACTTCAGGGATAGAAGAAAGCCAAAGGTTCTAATTCATCTGTTTGGTTCATTCCTCCTTTTCTTTTTCTTTTCTTTTTTTTTTTTTTTTTTGATTCGGAGTCTCACTTTGTTGCCTAGGCTGGAGTGCAGTGGCATGCTCACGGCCACCACAGACTCGATCTGCTGGACTCAGGTGATCCTTCTGCCTCAGACTTCCAAGCAGCTGGAACCATAGGCACATGCTACCACACCCAGCTTATTTTTTGATTTATTGTAGAGATGAGGTCTCACCATGTTGCTCAGGTTGGTCTTGAACTCCTGAACTCAGGCAATTCTCTCATCTCGGCCTCCCAAAGTACTGGGATTACAGACTTGAACTGCCGCATCTGACTCATTCCTCCTTTTCAAACACAAAAGAACTCAGTGGTGACAAAGAAGAAGAAAAATTAAACAAGTTGCGTTTTGAGTTTATACACATCTTGGACTAAAAAGCAAGACCCTGTAAACCAAAAAATATGTAAATTTTATCACATTTATCTTGATAAATTGTATTTATACTATATGTTGCCACTTACTTGATCTGCACAAATTCAGTTATAATGCCTAAGCAAAGTTTCCTGTTATTAACCATTTGGCGGAGGCAGGCTGAGATGGTAGTGTGAAGATTGTACACATCTTCTTTAGCATTAGTGGCATGGATAGCTCCTACTTAAACTTTAATATGCACATATCATAGAAGTTAATTATTTGAAAGATATAAACCAAAAATACTGTTAAGGCTACTATTCATCTATCAAGTTTTCCAATAATCTTTAACCTAATAATCTTCAATAAATAGCCATATAATTCCCAATAAATTAAATTTAAAAAGATAAAGAGAAATTAACATTTATAATCACAACAAAAAAGGGCAACAATTAAAAAACAAAAATCAACTCGCAAGAACGATGAAGTCCTAAGAACAAAGTATACTGATTATTTACCATCATAGCAATAACTTCCCGGTACTGCCAAACACTGCACTATATTGGCTACTTAAGGAATATCTTTTTCCTTAAATCCTAACAGTGTGGTAAGTTTAGTTTATGAGTCTGAAATAGGAATCCATAATAACTCACCTTCTATTTAACTAGTAAAAAAATCTTTAGTCCTCATTAAGAGTGAATGTATATGGAAATGTACAACAGTGGCTATCAACGGAAAGAAGAATATGTACTTTCGGATCATTTGGAGGCCTATCAGGAGGTCCTTCTAGAAGCACCTAGGGGTATAGTCTGTTCTGGGAAACCCAGGTATCATGTCCAGAGGACAACTTCAACCTCTCATGCCATGAGTGAAGGGATAGAAACCTCTAAGAACTAGAAACATTCCTGGTGGAACATAGTTGGTCGTCCTTCAAGTACTGGAACGCTGCTGAAAGGTCTAATCTTGCATGAACCTTGAACAAAATGGCCTATAAGGCTCCTTCTGACTCTGAGTCACCATTTATGACTATAAGGAGATGTTTCTGCTCAGAGTTTTAGCTATATGTTTTATTTCAAAGGTTGTATTCTTGATGTTCTGGGATAGATACCACTAATATGACTTATCAGTTTTTGGACTGTGTCTCTGAACTGTTACACTGGTGTCATTGTGGATGAATTGCTTTTACAGTAATTGTATATTGGAAGTGTGGTTTAAATAAATACATACATACATACTAACATCAAACTCTTTTTGAGTGACCACTCATTCAATACTCCACATGGCTCTTCAAGCAAACACTTGATGAAGATACCTTAAGTTTTAGTTTTCTAAGAGTATCAAAATATGGTTAAAAGCTTGACAGCTCTGTTGTGATATTCCTGCCCAAGTATCCAGATTATCTCAAAGATCAGCTCATGTACTCGAACAACCACCAAACTTGTTCACTCCCACATTAGAATCTCTTAATACCTTTCATTGTTTCTTTGGAAACAAGTATGTTTGGGTTCAGAGATCTGGCACCAACACAACCTCATTTATCTTACCACAGGTGGTGAAAAGTAGCCTACTTCATAAAGAGCTCTGGTGACTTCCTGAACATTCTCTTTTGTGAGAGGGAGTGACCCTGTTGAGGCTGGAGGAGAGAAGGGGAGAGGAGTTGAGGCTCACAAGTTTCCATCCTCCAGGAATCACAATGGATCTTTTTTAACAGAGACTCTGATTTCATTTTGATCTATAAGGCAACATCTAAATTTAATGATATCCAAAGTGTATGTAGCAGTATTTTTGCCCTCGGGTTTGTGAACTCCCATGCAAAAAGTGCTCAGTGAAAGATTGGGGGACTTTTGGAAATACTAAATCAAACTTGTCTAATTTATATAAACCCCTGGTGAGAAAAGCATTAAGAATGGAAGTTTAGAAATAAAATTTTTCCACATTATTTCCAGGTTCTTCTTCCTTACTGAATGTTGCTTGTTGCTTTTATAAATAATATTCCTTCCAGCTGGCACACTTCAACAGGATCCATTCAGAGAGATTTCATGGGACATTGAGCAATTCCGGTACCTTTCTCAATCAAAACTAAAGGTTATATTAGTCTCTCTATCCTTTTTCTTTTCTTTCTATTGGCTAAGAAAGAAGTTGTTGCTATTATTGTTAATGTTTCAAGGAAACCCACAGCTGCTAATTGTTCTCTTAAGTGAAGCACATCATTTAACTTTCATCCTGTTCTTGAAGGTAAGCTTCTTTAGGTGTAACTATTTTTCAAAGAGCAAGGGGTGATAATAGATGTCCTTGGTCTTCATTAGTTTGCCTTCATTTCTTTCTAAATGTGAGTCATGGTCAGGAATCTTGCTGTTAAGTGGAGGTGCCCACACACCTGACGTGACCCCAGGTCAGCTTGTTGTGCTGGGTGGCACGAAGGTTGATCATTTTGGAAATGTTCATGTCTTCCATCAGCAAAGAAAAAATTGGTCACTTGGTAACTAAAGATCCAATCAATAATGATTCTTTTGTGTGGTCATAGTTGGAGCAGAAAGTCTTTCACCAATTTTAATAAAACCTCTAAACCTGATTGTAGAGAGACATCAGGGAAAATCCTATGACCTTTTTGGAACCTATAAGAAGAACTCTCAGGGTGACCCTAGAGTCAGAGAGAGAATGTAGCTTTTGCAACTGCTCTTTCCAATGAAAACAGTCCTATATGTTCTCAGTGGCTATTTAAAAGTAAGGTAGAGGCCCCAACAAGACTTGAGAATGGAAATGTATTGGCTAGCACAGGGGAAAGTTGGCCTAGTTCAGCTTAGCAGTCTTTAACTCATATGGTAGAGAAAGGGTAGTTTACTAATAAAATAATCTTCAGTGTGGAGAACTGCATTGGTGAAATAAGTGATGAGAGGAGAAAAATACGTTAAGGACCTATTAAAATGTGACACCCAATAAGGTGGCATAATGAAGACATCTGGACAATCCCAAGGGCAAATGAATGAACCTGGCACTCAGCAATCAAAAGCAGAGGGACTCTTTCTGACCAAAGATCTGGGCAGTTGGTAAAAGAAAAAGGCATGATTACAAACAGCCCAAGGCTCTGTCAACATCACCTGTAGCCACAGATATGAAATGACGGACTTTACCCATACAAAGTGTGGGAGAGACACCTGCATGATGAGATTACTGTCACAATACTATTGCTGTCAGCAAGCTCTCAGAGGACAAGCACACATCAACAAAACATTGTGAGAGTCAGCTTGAGGGGAGGGGCAGGTTTGACAGGATTGGTCTTTCGCAATGCAGAGACAGTAATATGGTATTTTTCTGAATTTGGGGCACTTCTTAAGGAGCATTGAGGAGACACTGGTTCCTTCTCTCCTCAGAAATCTTGCCTTAAGTCCTGGAACCATGAGAAGGTATCTAGCCTGCAATGCAGACAAAGTCTACCTCTAAAGTTGGTGTCATTCACTGTGCCTCTGGGACCTGGGTATGTGGGCACAGCCTCTGATCATGCAGCAACAGCACTTCATGTGTGTAGACCATTTTATCTATTATGCTTTGGAACTCTTAGCCTGCTGAAAACTTTGTGAAACCAAGCATGTGGGCTTTGTCTTTCCTGGAACCTCTGGTGGAGCATCCTTCTGTAGTTGCTTCTAGATAGAGCTCCCTTCCTGACTCCCTGCACATCTCTGCTCCGATATCAGCTCACCAGTGAAGCCTTCATGTCCATGCTCTCCTGGGATCTCTGCCCTCTTTCATATACTGTTTTTCTTCTTTAGCTCTTTTCATCATCTGATATTTTATATATTTACTAGTTTATTTGCTTATTGTATTCTTTTATATGCAGTCATAAAGAAGGACAAACGTGGACTTTCAGCAATTTTTTTTTATTTTAAAGATGTGGGGTACAATTCAGGGTTAGGTATACAGATGTTCATTATGCAAGTACCCTTGTTGATGAGCTGTACCCCTCCCTCCCCTGGTAGTTTCCCTCAACTGCTAATACCAACCTCCCTCCCCTGGCAGTTTCCCACTACTGCCAATCCCTTTCTTATAGTAGTATGATAATTGTTCAAGGTCTGCTTGTGGGTGAGAACATTTGGTACTCTGTTCTTTGTTTCTGTGATAGATAACTGAGTATGATAGATTCTAAATCCATCCTTTTAAGGCAATCTTCCCTTTACCAGCCCTTGATTTAACTTTTTGAGCCAATAAAGCTTGGGAGATATTTAAAGTTATGCTGCAAAGTTCTTATGTTTGTCCTTTTTTATGACTGAGTAATATGCCACTGTGTATATGTACAACATTTTTTAAAATCCAGTTCAGCTTCAATGGGCAGCATGATTGGTTCCATGTTTTTGCTATTGTGAATAGAGCTGCAACAAACATGTGTGTGCAGGTGTCTTTTTTGTAGAATGATTTGGGTTCCTCTGGGTATGCTTCATTAGAATGTAAGTTCCACCAGGGCAGGTATATCCCATCATAGGCATCTTGCAAATATTTTAGCAATGAATGAATGAGGCCTTGAGCAAAGCTTTTAACTCTTTCTAATCGCTCTCAAATTCTGAAGACCCATGGGCAGTTTGAGCCCTAAAAAAAAGGCTTTCTTCAGAGGACACAAGCTGAAGGAAGCTAGTGTCTCCAGGCCCATCCATGTACCAAGACAAGTGAAAGGCCCTTCATTATCCAAAGGGCAAGCAGTTTTCAGAGTTTCCTAACTAGGTGTCTAAGGTAGGGTCCTACCAAGTCCAGAATGTTGTCCCTGGTGTTGCAGTAGTAAGTTCCTGGTTCTTAGGAAATAAGAATCGGGACAATTGATTCAAAGTAGCACTGTCCTGTGCTCAGTAGCTATTATCTCTCTACACTTTAATTTCTTTAAATCTTCCCTTTACCATCCCTTGTTTTAACTTTTTGAGTCAACAGAGCTTGGGAGATACTTAAAGCTATCTTCATATTTCAATTGCATGAAAATATTCATAATTTACTGAATTTTATAATTGCTTTTCTGCCTCCTGGTTTCTGGATCCTACCTTGTATCTCAGAGCTTTTATGGCAGTTATAGTCATGCTGCCATGGAGGAAAGGGTCATTCACTAGGAAAGGGATCGTCAAACATCTGTGTGCCTAAGGGCCACCTGAGGAGGTAGTTGAACTCTCAAGTTCCCATTTTCTTTATAACTGTGAATTCTAGATGCCAGGAATCTGAGCTGGCTTTAAGACTTCCTGCAGGATTGCTGGGAAAATTCTTAGCTTCAACATCGGTAAAATAGAGATAAAAACCCATAAAGTTCATGAAAGTCGAGTTGTCCAATTCTAGATTGGGCTCCACATGAAAGATCCTTAGAGTATTGAGAAGAAACTCATGGAATCCTTAGAAAGATCAGTTCTCCAATCTCTTGCCAACTTTGGATCAAGGCAGAAGGCTGAAATGACTTTTTGGGTTTCCTGAAAAAAAGACTGTCCCTTAGATGAGTTTCTCCACCAAACCCAGCACCTCATATTGTTGGCAGTATAGCCCCAGTCAGTGGCAGCCTGGAGCCAGTTGATGTAGACTAGTGAAGCCAGTTGTTAAAATGTCAGGAAAGTTGGGAGCTAGTTGATCTAACATTGGTGACTTTAAAAGGCCATGATAGGTGGGAGCATTTAAATCATCGAAATAGGTAAATGTTATAATCAACCCCTCCCCCAAGGCTGGTTGTTAAACATTCCTCAGCACACCACTATCCCTTACACATCAATCAACAATACTGCGAGCTCTTTGCCTGCCTGAGGTTCTAACGTGTGTGTGTGTGTGTGTGTGTGTGTGTGTGTGTGTGTGTGTGTGTGGTATGTGCATAGTATGGGGATGGGAGGGTAAAAAAAAGGATGTTTGAAAAAGGATTAGCCAGATGGGGACCAGAGGGCATGGAAAATGGGAAGTAAGGTCTAAAAGTTAATGAGACATTTTTAATTAAAAACATATTTAGATATGACCAAGTAGACTTCATCCCTGGGATGCAAGACTGGTTCAACATTTGCAAGACAATAAATGTAATTAAATACATCAACAGACGTCAGAACAAAAACCACATGATTACATCATTAGATGCAGAAAAAACTTTTGATAAAATCCAACACCCCTTCTTGATAAAAACCCTCGAACATCTAGGCATACATGGAACATACCTCAAAATAGTAAAAGCCATCTATGAGAAACCCACCGCCAGCATACTCCTAAACAGACAAAAATTGGAACCATTTCCTCTGAAAACTGGAACAAGACAAGGATGCCCACTCTCTCCCTTCCTGTTCAATATAGTATTGGAAGTCCTGGCTAGAGGAATCAGTAAAGAGAAGGCAATCAGGGGTATCCAAATAGGAAAAGAGAAAGTCAAGTTATCTCTCTTTGCAGACGACATGATTGTGTACCTTGAAAACACAAGAGAAACTGTTAAAAGTCTCCTCACACTGATAAAGGACTTTGGAAAAGCCTCAGGGAATAAAATAAATGTGCAAAAGACAATCTCATTTCTTTACGCCAATGATAAATAAACAGAAACCCAAATAAAAAGCACAATCCCATTCACAATAGCCACAAAAAAATGAAATACTTTGGCATCTTCCTAACCAGAGATGTGAAAGACATTTACAATAAAAACTACAAAATACTGTTCAAAGAAATCAAAGATGACACAAACAAGTGGAAAAATATCCCATGCTCATGGACTGGAAGAATCAACATTGTGAAGATGTTCATCTTACCTAAGGCAATCTAGAGATTTAATGCAATACCCATCAAACTACAGCAACATTCTTCTCAGAGGTAGAAAAAAATAATACAGGAGTTCATATGGCAACACAAACGACCAGGAATATCCAGAACAATCCTCAGCAAAAAAAAAACAAACAACAAAGCAGGAGGTATCACATTACCAGACTTCAAACTTTACGATAAAGCTACAATAATCAAAACAGCACGGCATTGGTACAGAAACAGGCATATAGACTGATGGAATAGAATTGAGATTCCAGAAGCAAAACCTCAATGTCTCAACCAACTCATCTTCGACAAAGTCTCCACCACCTACCACTGGGGAGAGAAGAACCTATTCAGTAAATGGTACTGGGAAAACTGGCTGACCGCATGCAGAAGATTCAAACAAGACTCCTATCTATCCCCATACACAAAAATTAACTCTAAATGGATCAGAGACCTACAGGTAAAACCTCAAGCCATAAGAGCCTTAGAAAATGCAGGACACACCCTTATAGAAATTGGAACTGGCATCCAATTCCTGAACAAAACCCAAAACACACAGGCAATAAGAGACAAGATAGACAAGTGGGACTTCATTAAACTGACAAGCTTCTGCAAAGCCAAAGAAACCATCAAGAGAGCAGGAAGGCAGCCCACAGAATGGGAAAAAGTATTTGCCAACTCCATGTCTGACAAAGGCCTAATATCTTGGATCTACAAGGAATTCAAACTTGCTGAAAAGAAAAAAACAAACAACCCCATTACAAAGTGGGCAAAAGATATGAACAGACACTTCTCAAAAGAAGACATACAAGTGGCCAACAGACACATGAAGAAATTTTCAACCTCACTAATCATCAAGGTGATGCAAATCAAAACCACACTGAGATACCACCTAACTCCAGACAGAATGGCAATTATCGATAACTCAAAAAATAACAGTTGCTGGAGAGGGTGTGGTAAAAAGGGAACTCTTCTACACTGTTGGTGGAACCTCTGTGGAAAACAGTGTGGTGATTCCTAAAAGCTCGAAATATCGACCTCCCATATGACCCCACAATCTCCCTACTGGGAATATACCCTGAAGAACTCAAATCACTCTATAAAAAGATACCTGCACACATATGTTTATCGCAGCATTGTTCACAATAGCAAGAACCTGGAATCAACCATGCTGTCCATCAAAAGAGGACTGGATTAAAAAAATGTGGTACATATGCATGATGGAATACTACGCAGCCATAAAAAAGAACAAAATCATGAATTTTGCAACAACTTGGATGGAACCAGAGTTTATAATACTGAGTGATCTTTCACAGCAACAAAGATCTGAGTATCACATGTTCTCACTCATAAGTGGACCTTGAACATCTATTGTAATACTATAAGAAAAGGATTGACAGTGGCAGGAAACTATGGGGGGGGGTTAGGGAGGGGAAGGGAGGTGGGATTAAAGATAGTCAATATCTGTCAGGGGATGGGGGACACCCCTTATCAACAAGGGTATCTTAATGATGCATATTTGTATGCCTAACCTTTAACTGTACCCCACAATTTTAAAATAAAAAATATGTTTAATAAAAACAAAACAGCCAGGCTCGGTGACTCAGCCTGTAATCCTGCGCCTTTGGGAGGCTGAGGTGAGTGGATTGCCTGAGCCCGAGGGTTCGACACCCGCCTGGGCAACTTGGCGAGACCTCGTCTCTACAATAAATCAAAAAAATCAGCCGGGTGTGGTAGCGTGTGCCTGTAATTCCAGCTACTTGGAAGGCTGAGGCGGAAGGATCACCGGAGCCCAGCAGGTCGAGGCTGCGGTGGCTGGGAGCGGCCACTGCACTCCATTCTGGGCGACTGAATGAGACTCCAACTCAAACAAAACAAAACAAAACAAAACAACCCCCCAAAAATCCCAAATCATAGGGGCCTAGACCTACTTTTCCTATTGCAAGGGGGACTCTGTGACACTCTTGGGGAATCCTGTTGTTTCTATGCAGGCCCTCTCATCCTTCTCCTCCTTGGGTTACTTGTGGGGCCCTGTATACTCAGTTGGTTTGTCTGTTTTGTCAAACAATGCATCAGCTCTGTAAAACTTACGTATACTAGAACCCAATACAATCCTTTGTCAATGAAAAAAAATATTTAGATTAAAAGAATCCCTTTTTACCAGTAAATTTTACTAGTTTAAGAGTATATCACATAAAATATTAAGTTATAAATATGTCTATGACTTATTGATAAAGGGAACAGGCAATACATACATTTTTATAGTGATACATATAGAAGGTCATGATTTTGTAAAAAAAAACAAGCCAAAAAGGAATACCAACCTTAAAGAACTAGAAGTATAGATGCATTTTTCTTTGTTATAGAGTGTAGAAATTATATATTAACATAAGTGGTGAGAAAGTAGGAAGGAGAAGGAAAACATTTTAAAACTTGTATACCTTTATATTATTCACGTTTTGGCCAAATATTCGTTGGTTACATTTTGTGGTTGCAGAACAAAGGTTGAGAAAAATGGTTTTAAAAAATGAGTTATTTAGAAATGTGATATAAGTGAACTGTTGTAGGTGCACAAGAAAAGTTCTGAGAGAAATTGTCTTTATTCAGTCTCACACACAAAATTCACAACATTATTTGCTCAAAATAGAAAGATTATAAACTTTCAGTAAGGGTATGAAGATAAAATGCTAAGATTAAGCTTAAAATATTAGAGGGGTGTGTGTGTGTGCACGCTTTAAAATAATTTGTGAAAACAAACAAGGATAAAGGTGTCCCAGAAGATGGAGACTAAAGCTGCTTGTCCAAGTGTAAGCACTTTACAGACAATGGACTATTCATTTGTGCAGAGGAGCCGGAGCCTAGATGTCCTTTGGCCTATTCTAAGTGTAATACCAATGACTGACTCTAACCTTAGACCAGCTGTAAATTGTTTTCTCCCTGTAAATTGTTTTCTAGGGATTGTGGTGGGGATGCCAAGGAAAGAGCCAACATCTTTGTGAAAGGATCTCAGAAGTCATGCTGCTATATACATAACATATTCAGTTTACAAGTAAAGGCATCTAAAAAGAAACAATCCTCAAAAGGCCAGGCTCCTAGGCTGACTTTCAATGTGGTACTAAATGTTTGCCAGGATGTAAGCTTCTTTCATTTCAGATCTTTACAGTCACATGATAAAAGTGGCCACCTAGACTCAATAAAAGAGAACATAGTGCATTATCATATCACTGACTCTACCACACCAGATAAAGGCAGCCTCCCTACAATCACAAATATTTCTGTAGGAATAACACATGGATTGTTTACTGTGCTTGAGAACCACCTGTATTTGTTTGGTAATCTTACTGGGAAGATAGTAAGAGTACAGGGTCAGGAACTGAAAGCAGGGTCTGTTGACATGATTAGGCGGTGACTATCCAACCAACAAAGTTCTCTTAGGGTTAAGAAAGAAGTAGACATCTCTTGAAAAACAGTCATCGTTAGCTTGCTTCCTAGTAGTCTGTGCCCTCCCTGCTTTCAATGGTTACTTAATTTAGGAACAGTGAAGGATCTTTATCTGGGACCATGAGCTCGGGTGCTTCTGGAAAAGTGGGCACTGAGACTGGTATGAGTAGACATGTATGAAACATTTCACACACCAAATAAAATCTAGGATTCATTTCAACGGCTAAAACCTCACTAGAAAAGTGCAACACTGCTAAATTTTCTTCTTCTACTGTGAGTCCATAATGAAGGGTATTAGGATATGGTTGCTTTTCCTCAAATAAAAGAAAAAGGATACCATGACCTGAAAGTCCCAGCATTGCCAACTCAAGTTAGTTACTAAGGAAATTTCCAGTGGCTATAAATGGCCAGCTATAAAATCTATGATGTGTCTGCTGGGCTTTTTCCTTGCCAGTCCTTTCTTATGGCAAACATCCAGGCTCTTTCTTGCCTTTGCACAGGCTGCTTCTTCTGCCTAGAGCACTCCCACTCTCACCCCCATCTTCATTTGGAAAGCTCTTCCCCAGAACTTATTACTCAGCTGTTACCACTGCAGACATGAAGGCTTCCTTAAGTGGTCACACCTCCACCCTTGGTTAGGATGGTTCTTCTGAGTTCCCATAGGGATTTTTGGCAACCCCCATTATTCCACTTATCATAATGTGCTGTACAACCTGTGGGCTAATCCCTTCCTGATAGCAGTGGTTCATCTGCACATTAGGATTATCTAAGAAAATTTATTTTTATTTTAGATTCAGGCAATACACGTATGTATTTGTTACATGAACATACTGTGTAGTAGTGGAGTTTTGATTCCAGGTATTCCATTCCCCAGTGAACATTGTGCCCTGTGGGTAGTGTCTGAACCCTAACCAACCCACACTCCCCCTTATTGGTGTCCCCAGTGTTTATTATTTCCAGCTTTGTGACTGTTTAGCTCCGACATATGAGTGAGAAAATGTGATGTTTGGTTTTCTGCTTCTGAGTCAGTTTATTTAGGATGATGATTTCCACCTCCATCCTTGTTGCTACAAAGGACATGCTTTCATTCTTTTTTATGGCTATCTAGTATTCCATGGTGTATATGCATTTTCATTATCTACTGATCAGTTGATGGGCATTTATGTTGATTCCACATCTTTGCAATTTTAAATTGTGCTGTGATAAACATGTGGGTTCAGGTGCCTTTTTTATGTAACAACCACTGTTCCTTAGGGAAGACAACTAGTAGTGGGATTACTGGATCAAATGGTAGACCTACTTTTAGCTGAGTAATCTCCATATTGCTTTCCATCAAGGCTGTACTAACTTACACTCCCACCAACAGTGTGTAAGTATTCCCTTTTCTCTGCATCCATGCCGGTATCTATTGTTTTTTGATTTTTAAATAATGGCCATCCTGACTTTGTATAAGGTGGTATCTCATTGTGGTTTTAATTTTCATTTCTCTGATGATGAGAGATGTCGAGCTTTTATTCATATATTTGTTGGTCTTTTGTATATCATCTTTTGAGAGATGTCTATTCATATTGTTTGCCCTCTTTTTAATAGGGTTATTTGCATTTTTCTTGCCGATTTGTTTGAGTTCTTTGTAGATTCTGGATATTAGTCCTTTGTCAGATGTATAGTTTGTGAAAATCTTTTCCCATTCTGTAAGTTGCCTGTTTGCTCTGTTGATTATTTCTTTGGCTGTGCAGAGGTTTTAATTTAATTAAGTCCTGCTTATTTTTATTTGAGTTGCGTTTGCTTTGGGGGTTTTAGCCATAAATTTTTTACTTAGGCTGATGTCCATAAGAGTTAATCCTCAACTTTCTTATAGAATTTTTATGGTTTCAGGTCTGACATTTAAATCTTTAATCCAGCCGGGCTCGGTGGCCCAGCCTGTAATCCCGTGCTTTGGGAGGTTGAGGTGAGTGGATTGCCTGAGCCCGCGGGTTCGAGACCCGCCTGGGTAACTTGGTGAGACCTCATCTCTACAATAAATAAATTTTTTTAAAAATCAGCTGGGCATGGTAGTGCGTGCCTGTAATTCCGGCTACTCGGAAGGCTGAGGCGGAAGGATCGCTGGAGCCCAGCAGCGAGGCTGCAGTGGCCAGGAGCAGCCACTGCACTCCAATCTGGGCAACAGAGTAAGACTCCAACTCAAAAAAATAAAAAATAAATAAATCTTTGATCCATCTTGAGTTAATTTTTGTTTTGGGGAGAGACAGGGATCAAGTTGTATTTTTCTGCATGTAGCTATCCAATTTTCATAGCACTATTTGTTGAATATGGTATCCTTTCCCCAGTGTATGTTTTGTTTTTAATTTGTTTAATTTTAAAAATGTGGGGTACAATTCAGAATTAGGTATACAAGTGGTTATGATACAGGTAAAGCTTGGGCCTCCCTTTGGTCCCCACTTTACCTGGCTTGAGACCCAGTGTATGTTTTTGTCTGCTTTACCGAAGAGCAGTTGGTTGTCGGTATTTGGGTTTATTTCTGGATTCTCTATTCTGTTCCACTGGTCCATGTGTCTGTTCTTGTACCAGTACCATGCTTTTTTGGTTACTACAGCCTTGTAGTATAACTTCAAGTCAGGTAATGTGATGCCTCTAACTTTGTTAATTTTGCATAGAACTGCTTTGGCCATTCTGGCTCTTTTTGTTTCCATGTGAATTTTAGGTTTGTTTTTTCTAATTCTGTGAAAAATGATGTTGGTAGTTTGATAAGAATTGCATTAACTCTGTAGATTTCTTTGGGGAATATGGTCATTTTAATCATGTTGATTCTTCTAATCCACGAGCATGGGTGTTTCTCCATTTGTTTTTGTCCTCTGCAATTTATTTCATCAGAATTTTGTAGTTTTTCTTGTAGATTTCCTTCCCTCCTTGGTTAAATATATTTTAGCATCCTTGGCTAAAATACATTGACATTTTAACTTTTTGACTGATATTGTAAATGGAATTGAGTTATTGATTTGATTATCAGCTCGGTTGCTATTGATGTATAGCAGTGCTACTGATTTGTGTGTGTTGATTATATTTTTTTAATATATTTTAAAAATGTGGAGTACAATTCAGGGTCACATATACAAATGGTCATTATGCAGGTACCCTTGTTGATGAGGTGTGCCCTCCTCCCTTCCCTGGCTGTTTCCCACTACTGCCAATCCCTTTCTTATAGTATTATGATAATTGTTCAAGGTTTGCTTATAAGTGAGCACATGCAGTACTCAGTTCTTTGTTTCTGTGATAGAGCGCTCAGTATTATAGACTCTAAGTCCATCCAAGTTGCTGTGAATTTTGTAATTTTGTCCTTCTTTATGACTGAGTAATAACTCAAATCACTCTATGAAAAAGATATCTGCACACACATGTTTATTGCAGCATTATTCACAATAGCAAAAACATGGAAACAACTGTGCTGTCCATCGAAAGATAACTGAATAAAAAAATGTGGTACATATAAACAATGGAATATAATGCAGTGTGTGTTGATTTTATATCCTGAAACTTTACTGAATTCATTTATCAAGTCCAGGAGTCTTTTGGAGGAGTCTTTATGGTTCTCTAAGTATAAGAACATATCGTTGGCATACAGAGATAATTTGATTTCTTCTTTTCCAATTTGGATACTGCTAATTTATTTTTCTTGCCTGATTGTTCTGGCTAGGACTTCCAGTACTATGTTGAATAGTAGTGATAGAAGTGGATATCCTTGCCTTGTTCCAGTTCTGAGGAAGAATGTGTTCAACTTTTCTCCATTCAGGATGACATTGGCTGCAGGTTTGTCATATATAGCTTTTATTGTCTTGAGTAATGTTCCCTCTATGCCTGTTTTGCTGACAGTTTTTATCATGAAGTTTTTATGATGCTGGATTTTATCAAATGCTTTTTCTCCATCTATTGACATGATCATCCTTTCTGTACTTCAGATCAGTGAAATCAGGACCTCTGGGGTAGAACCCAAGATTCTGTGTTTTTTCAGTTTTCTAGTTGATTTCACTGTATAGACAAGGTGAAGAACCACTGTATTAGATGGCAAAGTCCTATAGGCTGGGTCTTTAGTATGTCAACCCAATAAATAGTCAAATTCTAAAATTTTGCTAAATTAATTAACAATTCAAATTAGAGTATTTGAGACTATAATCAATTGACATTAAGTGGTATCAATTTATTCCAGAGCAAGCAGGCTATGAGTAAAAAAAAATTTCTATCACATTGGTTAAAAATTAAGGCCATTGATTTTAGAGCAGTGATTTGGCAGGAAGCCACTGTGTGTGGGTTTTTTTAAAAACAGACTCTGAAGACTCAATCGTTTTTTTGTAGTATTTTTATGTATATGTTTTAGGGCAAGATGATGGACTTTGAAGAATTGTAGATTTGTATGAATATTTCTACAATGTTACAACTCAGGAGATTAATGCATTCACGTGTATTAATCATGTGAATAATTAATGAGGACCAGATGCAATGTTTCTGAAAGTGTGATTCACAGACCAACTGTATCCAAATAAAAATACATTTCTAGTTTATATCCCAGATCTGCATTTAGACTCTTTGGGGGGAAAAATAAGGATCTACTTGCATTTTTTTCTTTTTTATTGAGTTATAATACTCACCCTTCTATCATTATTATTTTTGAGTTGGGATCTTCGTCACCCAGACTGGAGTACAGTGGCATGATCATGGCTCACCACAACCTCGAACTCCTAGGCTCAAGCAATCCTCCCTCCTTAGACTCCTAACTAGCTGGGACTATAGATACACATCAACATGCCTAGAAAATTTTTGAATTTTTTAAAATAGAGGCAATTCTCTCTTTGTTGCTCAGATTAGTCTCAAACTCCTAAACTCAAGCAATCCTCCAGCCTCCCAAAATGCTGGTATTACAGGTTTGAGCTACTATGCCCAGTCCATATTTACCCTTTTAAAGAGTACAATTCAGCATTTAAAAAAATATATTTAAAAAGTTTGCGACTATCACTACTATTTAATTCCAGGAGAGTTTCATAAACAAAAAGAAATCCATACCCATTAGCAGTCACTCCTCATCCATCTCATCCCCTCAGAAAAATCTCTTGGGATTTACTTACTCCAGATGTTTCATATCAATGGAATTATACATTATGTGGACTTTTGTTTCTGGGCTTCTTTCACTTAACACAGTGTTTTCAATGTTCATCCATTGAATAAGAATTCCCTTTTTATGGATGAATAATATTTCATTGATTGAATATTCCACATTTTGTCTATCTATTCATCAATTGCTGAACATTTGAGTTGTTACCCATTTTTAGCTATTTTAAAAATAATGCTGCTATAAACATTCTTGTGCAAGTTTTTGCACAGACATGTTTTAATTCTCTGGGGTGAAGTAGAATTACTGGGTCATATGGTAACTCTTTTACCTTTATTTTAAACAATCTTTTTAGGTGATTCCAAAACTCTTTAAAGTTAAGAATTACATTCTCACTGGGCAGGGTGGCTCAAACCTGTAATCCCAGCACTTGGGAGGCCAAGGCAAGAGGATTGCCTAAACTCGTGGGTTTGAGACCAGCCTGGGCAACATGGCGAGAACTCATCTCTACAATAAATTTTAAAAATTAGCTGGGCGTGGTAAAGCGCACCTGTACTTCCAGCTACTTAGAAGGCTGAGGCAGAAGGATTGCCTGAGCCCGGCAGGTTGAGGCTACGCCGTAGTGGCCATGAGCATGTCACTGCACTCTAGCCTAGCCTGGGTGATAGAGTGAGACTCCAACTCAAAAAAAAAAGAAGAAAAGAACCACATTCTGAGGTTGTCACTATTTCCTCCAATGTATGTACGTGTAATCCAACAACTGCCAACAGGCGTGGCATTGTATTGGTAATAGGTGAAAAAGAAAGACTATCACAGCACCCAATCAATTATGATTCATAATTTAAAAGTCACTACTAAGTTAACAGTATGAATAACTAATAATATCACATTATCGCCTTTGTTTGACAAATTTAAACCCAGATATAGTAAAGGACAAGGTTTAAAGAAACAAATATCTTAGAATAAATTGATCACTAAGAACTCTAATATTTTCCCAGGACACAGTTGCACTTGCTTTGATTTTTTTTTTTTGTCTGAGAACCAGTAATTTACATGGTTAGGCCAGCCCTGAGAAACAGATTTTGAATTTGATATGTGAGGTGGAAATCTACCATTCTTTTTGCCTGCCAACTATCTTTGAACTCTTCTCCTATACCTGGTGGTTTTCTCACTTTATGAGACCTTACCTTCTCAAAGTAGGAGCCAAAATTTTACTTGCTGCCTCTCTTGCATCCTCAGTGCAGACTTGAGACCTCCTCTCCACTTGCCAGAAGCTTTTATGCCAGAATCCAGATCAAAAGAGTTACTATGTGTACTCTGCTCATGGTAAAAACACCTTGTTTGGAAACAGAGGTTCCAGTGGAGTCCAAGGCTCAGAGCCAGATGTACTAGCTGGAACTGGGCAACAGTGGGAAGCTACAGGGGAAAGTTGTATCGTGTGCTTTGACTATTGTTTCCAGCTTCAATTTGTAAGTCTGTTCCTCTGGCCTTCCTGGAGAGACTGGGAGTTACTCATGACCCTCAATCAATATGTATTCTGCTTAAACCAGTTAGCATATATATCTGTTAAACCAAGAACTTGACTGATAACACAGGACTGTATTTTGGAAGCCCCATTGAAACTAAACTTTAAGTACAAGCTTGCCCTAAATTTGCTTTAGGGCCCTGGCAAATCTCTGTCTGGCTTCTTTGCAGAAAAACACTTCTTTTCCTGGCTCAGTTGGGCAAATTCTTTATGCCACTTAGGGTATAATTAGTAAAAAGTCTTGCTGATGCAATTCTGAGCACTTCGTATTGGAGATACATAAATAAAATATATATCCACAACAGTGCTAAAGTACTCTCTCCAGAACATTAACTCTGAATTGCAATTTCTTTGCAAAGTCCATCAGGTTATAAGTTTAGGTGGTTCTGTTTCTTAATCAGCTTCTCCACTCTACTATCTTTCTCAAACACATACAAATGCACTACAACAGCATTAAAGTACATTGTCTAATAGCTTTATCTTAGCATCAATGATGAATGGAAAGTTTTAGAAATAAAATATGGATCTGTGATTTTAGTACTTTGTATATACATATTGAATATTCAATAACACCTGATTAAGAGTAGAGTCAATCATTTGAGACAGGGATCTGACAGGACTAAGTTTCCCAAGACAGAAATTATAAGACCAGAACGTGATTACAAGACACTGTGAGAAGACTGACCAAAGCCAGCCAGAGACCAACTAAGACCAAGATGCCTTCAAAAGGAATTCCGCTTGCCCTTTTTGCTCACTATATGCTAATTATAATATATTAGACACTCTCACCAGCACCATGACAGTTAATTACCATGGCAACTCGCAGAAGTTACCCTCTATGGTTTAAAAAAGTGAGGAATCTTTGATTCCAGGAACTCCTCACCCCTTTCTGGAAAACTCATGAATAATCCACTCTTTGCTTAGCATATAATCAAGAGATGGCTATAAAAATAAAACTCCAGTGATCTATGGGTGCTGTTCATCCTTTAGACCAGTCCAGGACGCTCTGCCTACGGAGTTGTCTGCTTTCTGTCACTTCAATAACTTGTCTGCATTTTCCAACTGAAACCCCAGCTATGCACATGGACTGATCTACATATGGACTATATGGACTAGCCATCTTTCTGTGTTTCTTTAATAAACTTCCTTTTCATCTCCTTATGACTTCCTTTTCATCTACTTATGACTCACACTTGAATTCTTTCCTGCATGAAGCCAAGAACCCACTTGGCCTCTTGGACTAAACCTCAACTCAGGAGTTCACCTGCATCATCTTCCTTGATGACTCTGGTGGGACCTCAACTTTGAGGTTCTCTGGCCTGCATCACATTGATTTCGACAAACTCTCTTTCTTATAGCTTCTGCCTTAGACTCCAGTAGGTAATCCAGAAGGCATAAGAGGAGATTGTTTCTGTGATGCTAAAGGTAAATTTCATGCTAGAAACTGTGAATGTTTAGAAATCATGTTAAACCTGACTTTCCCTACTACCACCCTTAAATGGACCACTGCATAGACCCAGCCTCAAAATACCAGGTTTTGAGTCTCTTTGATCACTTGTTCCTAAATTAAATTTAGCAGGAGAAAGGCAGGACTTAAACTTGATATGCTGAAAATTTCACCATCTATCTCAGGTTTAATTTGCTCTGATATGTGGAAGTCCACAGAAAATGTCGCAAATATCTATCATCCCTTTCTAAAATATATTAAAGCTGATATATACAATAGCTCTCAAGGCTCACACAGTTTATGTGTATACCATATAGACCTGAAAACATACCCTTTGACCTATGGTTTCAGACTGAGCAACACCATCCTGGAGTCTTATGACATTTTTAAGGCTACATGAGGTCTTGCTAAAATAGAGACAGTCTGCTGTCACGATATCTATTTATAAAGGGTGTAAAAAGTATATATTTTGAGGTTAGAAATTTCCCCAAAACTTATGGTTTTGAAAATAAAACAATAAAACCATCCATGAAAATGAATCAAAATTAAAATATCTTAAGAAAAAAATTGCCATACTTAAAGAAGATTTTCAAAACTGCTTGTTCCCAACAATGTTTAAAACAACACAAGTCTGTAAAACATGAATGGGAGAAGTGTGGGAGCTGGTCAGTGTAGAATTTCATTGGCATGAATTTCCAAAGGTGTCAGACTTGAAACTGACTGGCAAGAGATTCATTTGCTAGGAAGTCATTCTGAAGTCTAACTTTTTATCCTAAGATCCATGGCTGAGAGACAAAGTAAATTCCCCAGGCAACACAACTTTGAAGAAGTCATAGAACAATTCCCCCCAAATGTTAGAGTTTCATTCCAACTAAACTTTGAGCTATTCCAATGAAGGAAAATCTACACACAGCAGCATTTAACACACCAGTCTTTCAGGCTAAAATTCACCTCAATACTCAGTTTCTATCCAGTGAAACTTTTAACTACAGTGAAAACTTTAACGGAACACTGCTCTTGAAGGTTTACTGTGGCAGAGCTCTTTAAATACTCTGGTTAGCTCCTGAACTCTATCACTGGGGAGGGTCTGTTCCATGCCTAGAAGAGAGTTAAGGGGAAACATTCCCATTCCCATGAGCTCAAACTGGACATAACTTGTTTGTAATGCTTAATGTAAACATCTAGCTGTATTCTCACTAGCAATTCCACAAAGAAGAATGCCTCCTATTCTAATTTCTGCCCATTCCCTCCACTGACCTTCCAATCTGACTGTTCACATTGTTCCTGCTCCCACTCCCACCCTGCTGTGCTGTGCGCTCTCCCCTTGCCTGCAGCAGCCTTCCTGTTTGATCCTCCAAACCTCCTCCTTCTCTTCCTCTTAATCCTTCCTCTTAACCGGTTCTTCCAGGAGGGCAGACAATAACAATTCACAACCAAGTCTCCCTGCGCCCAATAAGCCTGAAGGATAAGAGACTGGCTTGTTAGGATCAGTAAAAATAGTTGAAGAATGAACAATTAATAACTCTTTTGGTTTTGCATTCCTTTGCCTCTTCCTGGAATTTTGTGATTTAGTAGTGTCCCTTCTATGAGAAGTTCAAGTCCTCCTTAGTTTCTACAACACAATATTGCCACACATTTTTAATGGAAAAGTGTAAAAGCTATTGAGTTATTTTAGTTTTTCTTTGTTTTTAAGATGACTCATATCTAAACCATTTGTCGACTCTGACCTGGTTCTTCTCTTTTGAGAAATCACACCCGTTTAAACATGTCTGTCTAAATCATTTTTATATGGTTGCTAATTATTGTTACAGATTCCAAGGTTATGACAATATCTTTTCATTCATAAAGTTCAAAAGAATGCTCCCAGACCCCTTCTTCCTCCTTGGAGGCTCCCAGTGGGGTTATGTCAGACCTTAATACATGGCATTGAAAACAAAGGGAAGATATTGGGCAAAGGTAGAATTACTTATATTTGAAACACTACAAATTATAAACATCAGCAACATAAGCAGTTACTTAGATTAAAATTTAAAATTAGAAACATCTTTTTTAAAAATATTTTTTAAAAAGAGGGTGATATCAATAATTTTTAGAAAACCATATTAAAATATGCTTTTTTAAAAGTAAATTCTTGATGACTTTGAGGGTTTTTTTTTCATTCAATTTGATCGAGGGTGCTTCTATAATAGAGGAATTCCTGAGAAGAGAATTTGAGAATGGAAAAGCTAATGCAGAAAAAGGAGAGAATAATAAAACAGGGATAATTTAAGTCCTATCTTGGGCCACATGATTGAAAGAGTCTCATGGACAGGGGGGCATCATTTGGCCCTTCTCTATCCTGCACTAGCTCCCACACTAACGGGATGCAAATTTCTTCAGAAACATGTATGCAAAATGGACAACAAAGAAACTTTGGCAAAGTCAACAGCATTTCCTTTAGCACTAAGTACTGGGAAATCTGCGTCATAAAAACTCCCAGCTGGGATGTTTGTTTATGGGGTCAAGTAAGAATTGGAGGGAAATAGGTAGGAATCTCTCAGAAGCCTGAGAAAGTAAAGGTTAAGGAGGCAAAGCAGAAGGAAAGGAGGGTAGTCAGAATTGCCTCTAAGCATACAAGATTATCTTTTTCAGTTGCAAAACTCCTAGGCAGTAGTTTTCCATTTCCTGCAGCACTGACCTCTGCCTAACACAATCCCTGTGTTCTTACTTCAGTGAAGGTGAGCAGAAATGCCCATAGCAATTCCTCTAGGTCTATTTTGACTGACAGGAAACGATCTCCTACATGCTCTCCTCATGCACAGAGAGAATGATTCCTTGGGTTCAACAAGGACGTGTATTTACATTGAAGATGATGAAGCAATTAAGAGTTAAAATCAATACAATGGAATCTGTTACTGAAAAATATATACTTTTAAACTGTTAGTTAAATGTCAAAGTGCATATTGCAAATGGTGGTCAGGACAAGGCAAAAACAACAGCAGTTGCTATGCTGCAATATTTTTTTTTAATCAATATTTTTAATTTTGATATTGTGGGGTATAGTTAAGGGTTAGGTGCAAATATGCTTCATTCAGGCCCCCTTCTTGATAACAGGTGTCTCCCTGTCCCCAGACAGATGTTTACTACCATTAAACCCACCCCCGCCCCATAGTTTCCCACCACTGTCAGTCATTTTCTTATGGTAGTGCGTTGGATGATCAAGGTCCACTATATGAGTGAGAACATGTGATACTCAGATCTTTGTTTCTGTGAGAGGTCACTCAGTATTATAGACTCTAGCTCTATCCAGGTTGCTACGAAATTCATGATTTTGTTCTTTTTTTTTTTTTTTGGCTGCATAGTATTCCATCGTGTATATGCACCACATTTTTTTAATCCAGTCTCTTTTTATGGACAGTGTGGTTGGTTCCAGGTTCTTGCTATTGTGAACAATGCTGTGATAAGCATACGTGTGCAGGTATCTTTTTTATAGAGTGATTTGAGTTCTTCAGGGTATATTCCCAGTAGGGGGATTGCAGAGTCATATGGGAGGTTGATGTTTAGAGCTTTTAGGAATTGCCACACTGCTTTCCACAGAGGTTGCACTAGTATACACTCCCACCTACAGTGTAGGAGTATTCCCTTTTCACCACATCCTCTTCAATAACTATTATTTTCTGAGTTATTGATAATTGCCATTCTGACTGGAGTTAGGTGGTATCTCAGTGTGGTTTTTAATGGCATCTCCCTGATGATTAGTGAGGTTGAGCATTTCTTCATGTGTCTGTTGGCTGCTCAGATGTCTTCCTTTGTGAAGTGTCTGTTCATATCTTTTGCCCATTTTATAATGGGATTGCTTGTTTTTTTCTTTTCAGCACATTTGAGTTCCTTATAGATCCAAGATTTTAAGCCTTTGTCAGACCTGGAATTGGCAAATACTTTTTCCCAGTCTGTAGGCTCTACTGATGGTTTCTTTGGCTTTTCAGAAGCTTGTCAGTTTAATGAGGTCCCACTTGTCTATCTTATCCCTTATGGCCTGTGGGTTTTGAGTTTTGTTCAGGAATTGGATGCCAGTTCCAATTTCCATGAGGGTATGTCCTTCATTTTCTAAGGTTCTTATGGTTTGAGGTTTTACATTTAGGTCTCTGATTCATTTGGAGTTAATTTTTGTGTATGGGGATAGATAGGGGTCCTGTTTCAATCTTCTGCATGTGATGAGCCAGTTTCCCAGCACCATTTACTGAATAGGTGCTCCTCTCCCCAGTGGTAGGTGGTGGAGGCTTTGTCAAAGATGAGTTGGTTGAGAAATTGAGGTTTAGCTCCTGGAATCTCAATTCTATTCCATTGATCTATATGCCTGTTCCTATACCAATACCAAGCTGTTTTGATGATTGTAGCATTATAGTAAAGTTTGAAGTCTGGTAATGTGATACCACCTGTTTTGTTTTTTTTGCTGAGGATTGTTCTGGCAATTCTTGGTCGTTTGTGTTTCCATATGAATTCCTGTGTTGTTTTTTTCTAGGTCTGAGAAGAATGTTGCTGGTAATTTAATAGGTATTGCACTGAATCTGTAGATTGCCTTAGGTAAGATGAACATCTTCACAATGTTGATTCTTCCAATCCACGAGCATGGGATATTTTTCCACTTGTTTGTGTCATCTTTGATTTCTTTGAGCAGAGTTTTGTAGTTTTCATTGTAAAGTTCTTTCATGTCTCTGGTTAGGAAGATGCCAAGGTATTTCATTTTTTGGTAGCTATTTTGAATGGAATTGTGCTTCTTATTTGGGTTTCTGTTTGTTTATTATTGGTGTAAAGAAATGCGATTGTCTTTTGCACATTTATTTTATATCCTGAGACTTTGCCGAAGGCCTTTGTCAGTGTAAGGAGGTTTTTGAAAGATTCTCTTGGGTTTTCAAGGTACACAATCATGTCATCTGCAAAGAGAGATAATTTGACTTCCTCTTTTCCTATTTGGATACCCCTGACTGCCTTCTCTTCTCTGATTGCTCTATCCAGGACTTCCAATACTATATTGAACAGGAGGGGTGAGAGTGGGCATCCTTGTCTTGTTCCAGTTTTCAGGGGAAATGGTTCCAATTTTGGTCCGTTTAGGAGTATGCCAGCTGTAGGTTTCTCATAGATGGTTTTTACTACCTTGAGGTATGTTCCCTGTATGCCTAGTTGTTCAAGGGTTTTTATCAAGAAGGGATGCTGGATTTTATCAAAAACTTTTTTTGCATCTAATGATATAATCACGTGGTTTTTGTTTTGACATCTGTTGATGTATTTAATTACATTTATTGTTTTACGAATGTTGAACCAGTCTTGCATCCCAGGGATGAAGCCTACTTGGTCATAATGGATGATTTTTGAGATGTGTTGTTGAATCCGGTTTGCTAGGATCTTGTTGACAATTTTAGCGTCTATGTTCATCAAAGATATTGGCCTGTAGTTCTCTTTTTTTGTTGGATCTTTACCTGGCTTGGATATCAATGTGATGTTAGCTTTGTAAAATGATTTGGGGAGGGTTCCATCTTTCTCAATCGCCTGAAATAGCTTCAGTAGGATTGGAATCAGTTCCTCCTTAAATGTCTTGTAGAATTCTGCTGGAAATCCATTTGGTCCAGGGCTTTTTTTTTTTGTAGGTAGTTTTCTTGTTACATAGTCAATTTCCTTGATTGTTATTGGTCTATTTAGGGTCTCAATTTCTTCTTGTTTCAACCTACGTAGGTTGTGTGATGACAGAAAGTCCTCCATTTCCTTGAGGTTTTCAAGTTTGTTTCCATACAAGTGTACATAGTAGTTTCTGATGATCTTTTGTATTTCTTCAGGGTCAGATGTGACTTCATCTTTTGTGTTTCTGATTGTGCTTATTTGGGTTTTTTCTCATTTTTTCTTGGTCAGTCTAGCTAGGGGACCATCGATCTTGTTTATCCTTTCAAAGAACCAGCATTTTCATTCATTGATTTTTTGTATTGTCTTTTTGTCTTCTATGTCCTGGATTTGGGCTTTTATTTTGGTGATCTGGATTCTTCTGCTGAAATTAGGGTTTTTGTGGTCTTGCTTTTCCAGCTTCCTTAGGTGGCTTGTTAGGCTGTTAATTTTTGCTCCTTCCATTTTCTTCATGTGTGTTTGTAGGGATATAAATTCCCCTCTTACTACAGCTTTTAAGGCATCCCAGAGATTTTGGTAAGATGTTTCTTCATTTTCATTTGTTTCCAGGTATCTTTTGATCTCTGCTTTGATTTCATCATTGACCCAGGAGTTGTTTAGCATCATGCTGTTTAGTGACTATGTCTTTGTGGGTTTTGGGGTACCTTGTTGGTGTCAATGTTTATTTTTATACCACTGTGGTCCAAGAAGGTGCATGGTAGAATTTCGGTCCTTTTAAATCTGCTTATGCTTGATTTCTGGCCAATTATGTGGTCGATCTTGGAATACATTCCATGCGGTGATGAGTAGAATGTGTATTATCTGGTCTTTGGATGGAGTGTTCTGTAGGTATCAGTTAAGTCCATTTGGTCAAGAGTCACATTGAGGTTCTGGATCTCATTGCTGATTTTTTTTGTCCCAATGATCTGTCTAGGGTTGTGAGTGGGGTATTAAAGTCTCCAGTTATGATGGTGTTAGAGTCAATATCCTTCTTTAGTTTTCCTAGGAGTTGCTTTATAAAAATTGGTGCACCTATGTTAGGTGAATAAATGTTTAGGATAGATATTTCTTGTTGATGGAGTGAAACTTTTATCATTATGTAGTGGCCCTCTGTATCTTTTTTAATTTTTGATAGCTTAAATGGTATTTTGTCTGAAATTAGGATCGTGAATCCTCCTCTTTTGTGTTCCATTCACCTGAAAATTTGTTTCCCATTCTCTTACTTTGAGTCTGTGCATGTCCTTTCTAGTGAGATGGGTCTCTGGAAGGTAGTATATTGTTGCCTGGTGATATTTTATCCATTTTGCCATTCTATGTCTTTTCAGTGGTGCATTTAGTCCATTCATGTTCAGGCTAATTATTGAAATGTGAGAGTTCGTCCCTATCATAGAGTTCTTATAGAGTTGTTCTTCCACTTGGTTTATTGACTTTCTTTTGTTTTGGGGGTTGGTTCATGTGTATTTTATTCTTTTTCCTGTACTCTTGTGAAGAACGTTTTTCTTTTTTTCCCCTTTTCTTCTGTGTTTAGTACTTTATTGAGTGTTTCATGTAGAGGTGGTTTGGTGGCAGCATAAGTTCTTAGGGATTGGATATCTGGGAAAGATTTTAATTCTCCCTTGCTGATGAAGCTTAACCTGTATGGGTAGGTTATTCTTGGTTGAAATTGTTTATCTTTTAGGACTTTGAAGCTAGGGCTCCAAGCTCTCCTAGCCTGCAGAGTTTTTGTAGATAAATCTGCTCTATTCTAATTGGTTTTCCCTGGTAGGTGATCTGGCCTTTTTCTCTTGCTGCCTTTAGGATTTTTTCTTTTATGCCTACTGTTTAGGTGATTTATTACGTGTCTAAGAGTTGGTCTTCTCATTTGTTGTCTTGCAGGGGTTCTCTGAATCTCTTCAGTTTGAGTTTTTGCATAATTGATTAGATAAGGGAAGTTTTCTTGAATGATCTCATGGAAAGTTTGTTCCAGTGTGGTCTCTGTCTCTCTTTCTGCCTCAGGAAGACCAATTACTCTTAGGTTCTGTCTCTTGAAATACTTGCTCATCTCTTGAAGGTTTTTTTCTGTCTTTTTGAGCTTGTTTGAGAGTTTGGGTTAGTTCTATATTTTGGCCCTCAAGCTCTGAGATTCTTTCTTCTGCTTGGGTAATTCTGCTTTCCATGCTTATCAGTTTGTTATTTATTTCATTCACAGTATTCTTTATTACTGTTATCTCAGATATCAACTTCTTTCTAGTTTCTTCTTGAGTCTCCTCAATTCTTTTTAATCTCTCCATTAATGTCTTGATATCTAGGTTTGTAGTTTGAGACCAGTCATTCTGGGGGCTCTACATTGTTTGCATTCCAAAGTCAGTTTTCTCAGTGTCTGCCCTCCCAGGAGTCTGGGAGAGACCCATATTCTTCTTTTCTTTTTTCTTCATTTGTGTAGAGTTTTCTCTCATCTCTTAGTGGCTAAAGTCCCTTGAGCTCTAATTTCCAGCCTCTCCCCTCTCTTTTTGTTGCAGACAGCTAGCCTGCTGCCTGGGAGATCTGTGACTTGTCTCTGTTCAGCGTAGGGGTGGGGCTTTGTCTCCTGTTTAACGATGTCACCGTGGGAACCGAGGTGGAGGCTCTGGTAAGTGGGCAGGGTGATGCAAATCTGCCTTGAAAATGGCGGAGGTGGTAGTTTTACTTTCACTTTTAGGGATGCTCATGTGGGTCTCTAGGTGGGACCAGCTGCACAGCTGGGTGCTGGATCCGGGGTGCCACCAGCAGGCTGGGGTGGAAGAGAGGGTCGGAGGTTCCCTCCTCTGGAGCTGGGAGCCTCTGATCAGCACCTTACACAAGCTTCCTTACACAAGCTTGCAGTCGCACGCTGAGTGCCTCAGCCAGGGTGTGCCCGGTGCTCCAGATCTCCAAAGCTCCAGAGGGCAGGTGGTGGCTCTGGATCCCTCACAGGGCACTTCAGCCAGAAATGGCAACGGTATCTCTGAGGGGCGGGTGCCCAGAGCCTCCCTGGGTGACCAGCAGCTTGGTGCTGGGTGCTGGTCGTGATGATGTAACCAGGGAGGGAGCTGGGATCCGGGATTCAGGATTCCCCAGCCAGCCAGAGTTACATATAGTGGAGCAGTCACTGCTGGGCAGCAATATCTGGCCCTGCATGGGACCAAAGGTCCCCGAGCCTCGTACCAGTGCAGCTGGTGGTGGGCAGGGGGTTGCAAGAAGAAAAGTAAGAGTATTTTTGGGAACTCACATTCAGGGAGTCTCACAGATCCACCTATGCCATCGCCATCTTCCACTATGCTGCAATATTAATAATCATCAACATTACTGAGAGTTGGCTAAGTCCCAGGCAACTCTTTACCTGTGCCATCTCATTTAATCCTCACCATAACCCTATTGAAGTAGGTTCTATGATTATTCCATTTTACAGATAATCGTGATGCTGCATAGAGCATTCCCTCACAAAGAATACTGTTAAAGTTGACCACTGAACAAACCTTTAGGAATGTTTATTGGGGTCTTTTGTTGTTGTTGTTTAATTTTTTGTTTTATTTTGCTGTCTAGCAAGCACTTAAAGAAGATTTACTGTTTTGCAGGTACTAATCTAATAATTTTATAAATATTAATTCATTTAATCCTCATCACAACCCTATAAACTAAATACATTTACCATCCTCTTTTTGTAGTGTGGGAATTACACCTCAGAGGGGTGAAGCAACCTATACCCAAAGATACATAGCTGGTAATTAGGAGAGCTGAGCTCTACATACGAGTAGTCTGTATGAATGTTCAGAAGGGAATATGTTTTATACATGCAATTGATGCTAGAGAATTTCTTAAATATGTAGTCAACTCATCCAATTGACTGGATGAGCAGAGAGAGGAGTATATGGAGAGTGAGGGAGAAGTTGGGAGAGGAGGGACAGGCATTTATTGTGTCTCTCTTTTCTCCTCCGCAGAACTCCATCATATATTATGATTATGGTATAAGCACTCATATTTCCTCTTCTGGATATTGCCACCTAGTAAACTTAGTCATGATGACAGACTTATCACTGGGGATTAGAAGATATCTAACATGTGAACAAATACTCAAAGTCAATTTCAGTGCTAATAGTTAAAGCTAACAGCTCAGATTTTATTTTGCTTAATAATTTTAATATTTCTTCACACTTAATAAAATAAACTACAAAGTATACTACATTTCTACTCAACTGAGCATACACTTCTAGCTAAACATTTCTGTCTAAGTCTTCCCATCTAAGCATTGCTACCTAAGTATACAACTCTCAAAAATCTCTTAAGTTTCAAGTAAGTCCAACCTGAAAACATCAACTTTCAAGAAGAGGAATTACCTCTACTACAACATAGACATCACCCCCAACTCCCATGCAAGGAAAGGAAATTAACATCTGCTGTTGGAGCTTTAGCATCTGGAAATCCTTTAGTTAAGAGTCCTGTTCACAATAAAAGAAACTGCCTCAAGTAGGGAAGTAATAGAGGCTGATGGTCTGAGAAGGAAAATGAAGTAGAACAAAACCTCAGGGAAAGAAGTTGGTTCAGAATTTAGAAAGGATTATGTGTTTGGGGTTCTAAAGATTGCAGGAAGCATATTTCACTTGTACCCAGGTCCTTTGGGTAATAAGACCTCAAATAAGCAGGTGTATCTAGAGAGGCTGGATACTGGGTCCTATATATACACCAGGAGCTCCCATAAACCCTCTGTTGAAGCTTAGCACTGAACAAAAAGAACCACACATCTTTCTATGGGCCCAAAGGTTTGAGTATAGAGCAGAGAGAAGTCAACCACAATCAACTAGAAGTTAGTGGCTCCCGGCTTTTGGAGAGAAAAATCCCTGGGGTACCAATGAAATCCCAGAGAGAAGAGAGGACAACCCTTCCTACCAAATGACTGAAACTAAATTGTTGGCTCATAATGACAAATGGACCTGAGTCAGATTTTATTTTATTAAAAAAAAGAAAGTGATATTTTTGTTTCTTGAATATCATGGAGCAAGGCATATGGGTATATTGACTCTCATATCTTTGTATTTTCTGTTATTTACTACATAAATTTTAATCTCATGTTTCATTTGGTTTAATAATAACAATAGTAACAGACCAATTTCTAATGTCCTTCACTGTGAAGTTAAATTTTGAAGACCTATAGATCCAAGATAAAATAAATCATTTAAACACTGGTGTGGTAGAATCTGACTGCTATGCCTCAAAATTCATGTTTCTCTGTTCTTCCTAAATGCACAGCTAGGAATTCCTGGCATTCTTTGCAATTACTGTGGCCTCATGACTGAGTTCTAACCAATGGAACATGAACAGAAGTGAGGTGCACCATTTCCAGGTATGGCCCTTTAGAAACGTTCTAAGCACACACCTCAATGCTCTCTTTCCTTCTGGACCACTGGGATAGAGATGACCTAGGATCCTACTTGTTGAGGATGGCAGAATCTCTATCTGTCTTTGTGACTGAATGACACTGAATAACACTGAATGAGCAGAATCTGCCCACTAGCAAGAACACCCCATATTAGACTTACTTGAATGAACAAAAAATAAACTTCTTTGTGGTAAGAGCTGAAATTCTGGGATCTGTTTGTTACAAAAGCTGGCATTATCCATTATCCAACTAGCAAAGTTAAAGTGACTGAAGCAACAACCACAAAAACTAACTCTCCTTCACCTACAATAACCACATATTTCTTTATCTTATAAAGAGCATCTTTCAAATTGCAGAACAGATGTAAGAAAATAGTAGCCTGAATTTAAAATCCAGTGTAAGGCTCATATTCCGGCTACCTATAAATATGTTTTGTGTGCCACACAGAAGATTCTGTTTTGCTTGAATTACTGCCAGCAGTTGATAAATGAGATTTCACAAAAAGACCTGGATTTTCATTTTCTGAAAAATTGGATGATCTAAGACACCTTAGGCTTTATTCTCCTTCTATAAGTCAGGCACCCTGCAGACCTACATGGCTGGTCTAGGCCTCTTCCTTTTTCTACATTACTTACTTGACCTTTAATAACAGTTGACTTTGCCTGCTGGATAATCACAAATAGCTGGGGATTAAGAAATATGCAATATCAGCTATACTGTACTTATAATGGAGAAATATTACTTTAATTATTTACATGTTATATCCTTGGTTTTTTTTGATGGAAATGACAGAAACAGCTAAATAAAATCCATGACTACACTTGCTCATCTGATATTGTTGATGGGCTTCCCGCCCCCCCAGATGTCTTTCAATATTTCCTATATGAAATGCAACATAAAATCTTATTTCAGAATTAACTCAATAGAAACTAAATGGTAACATTTCCTAGAATCCTCCCAATACAGTTTAATTATTTTCCTTGTTTTGCCTTTGGCTGTTAGAAAGCTAAAAGCCATAACTCTGTTTCAATTCTACTTTAAAGAAAGTTAGGACTTACACATGGGTATTCTATTTTTTTCCTGATATTGTTATTTTATTTCAATATATATGCTTTCAATTATGGTTCAAGTGCCTTTTAAAATTTCAATTATTTCATACATCCATTTCTTATAAGCCATCTCAAATCCCTTGTGAAATTAGAGTATAAATAAGTAAATATGGTTAAATTAAACATTACAGTTAATATTTAATAATAGAATAAAATTTTATCAGAACAGATAAAGTTTAATATTGATAAAATACCAGGCTTTATTCAACTGAGATACAAATTTTTATTAGATTTTGTTTCTTCCTTTTTGAAAATAAGATAAAATTTTAAATAAGGAATCTTTAGTTTGTTTATGATTAACTATGATTTGAATGATTTTCTATAAACTAGAAAGATACACAACTGTTTGCTGTTGTTTTTAAAAATTAACATTCAGTGGCTGGTATGGCATTTATACATTCTCTCATTTCCTTGTCCATTTGTTCTACAAAGTACCACTGGGCACCTACTTTGTGCCAAGAAGAATGTATGAATAAAGCCAAGTTCCAGAGCTGGGGGACCTCAACTAATGGAGTAGAATAAAGGCTAAAAGAAAAAGATCCATAGAGTATGTGCTACAAGACAGCTTCTGCCTGAGGGATCAGGAAAGGCTTCTGGAGTAGATGAGCACCTGGTGTTGAAAGTGAGTAGAGGGTGAAGCAGAAGGAAAGGTCCACTCTGCAAAGGGAATGTAGGCCTGAATGCAGAGGAGTCCTTAGTAAGGACTCCTAATCATAAAATCAGCACCATCGTTGGATGTCAATAGAAGGTAAGAGAAGAGTATCAGGAGATGACACTGTGGCCACTGAGCAGCCACTGAGGGCATTTTTATTTGCATTTTTTTAGAGACAGAGTCTTGCTCTGTCACCCAGCTACAGTGTAGTGATCACAGCTCACTGTAACCTTGAACTCCTAGACTCAAGGTATCCTGCTGCCTTAGCCTCCTGAGTAGCACTGAAGGTTTTAAATAAGGCTGACATAATTGAATCTATAGTCCATGGAATCAACTGAGAGAACCACTCACGACCATTTACTGATTCAGTCTGATTACTTTCTTTATGATTTGTTGACTTAGTTTGGTACTGCATATTTCAGAAAAGATTTAGCTTAGCTTGAGAAGGTTAAATATATTAAGTGAGACCCCACTAAAATAAGAACTTGAAAAATATGGTAAAGAGAATGCAAGGGCAAGAAAATAACATGGAGCTAACATATTGCTAAACGAACAGAAACTGGAAACATTTCCCCTGAACACTGGAACAAGACAAGGCTGCCTATTCTCACCCCTCTTGTTCAACATTGTGTTGGAAGTCCTAGCAAGGGCAATTAGACAAGAGAAGGAAATCAGGGATATTCAAATAGGAAAATAGGAAGTCAAGTTATCCTGCTTTGTTGATGATATGATCCTATGCCTTGAAAACCCACGAGAATCTGTCAGAAACCTGCTTGCACTGATAAAGAACTTTGACAAAGTCTCAGGGTACAAAATAAATGTCCAAAAGACAGTTGCATTCCTACACACCACCACCAAGCTGGCAGAGACCCAAATTAAAAGCACAATCCCATTCACAATAGCCACACAAAAAAATGAAATACCTCGGCATCTTCCTAACCAGAGAGATGAAAGACCTTTACAATGAGAACTACAAAACACTCTTCAAAGGAATCCAAGAAGACACAAACAAACAGAAAAATATTCCATGCTCATGGATAGGAAGAATCAACATTGTTAAAATGTTCATCCTACCAAAGGCAATCTACAGATTCAACACAATACCCACTAAGTTATTGACATCATTCTTTTCACACCTGGAAATGACAATACAGAAATTCATATGGAAACATAAACGACCACGAATAGCCAAAACAATCCTTAGCAAAAGAAACAAAGCAGTAGGTATCACACTTCCAGACTTCAAACTTTACAGTAATTAAAACATTCTGGTATTGGTACAAGAACAGGCACATAAACCAATGGAACAGGAGAGATTCCAGAAGCAAAGCTTCAATTCCTCAAACAACTCATCTTTGACAAAACCTCCAACAATAACCACTGGGGAGAGGAGAACCTATTCAGCAAATGGTGCTGGGATAACTGGCTGAACACATGCAGAAGATTGAAACAGGACCCCTACCTATCACCACGCACAAAAATTAACTCTAAATGGATCAAAGACCTAAACATAAAACTTCAAACTATAAGAATCGTAGAAAATGCAGGAGACATCCTTATGGAAATTGGAACTGGCAACCAATTCCTATTCAGAACCCTAAAGTCCAATACCTTAAGAAGTAAGATAGACAAGTGGGACCTCATCAAACTAATGAGCTTCTACAAAGCAAAAGAAACCATCAAGAAAGCAGGGAGACAGCCCACACAATGGGAGAAAATATTTTCTAACTGTATAGCTGACAAAGGCCTAACATCTAGGATCTACAAGAAACTCAAATGCACTGAAAGGAAAAAAACAAATAGCACATTAAAAAGCGGGCAAAAGACATGAATAGACACTTCTCAAAAGAAGATATACTAGCAGCCAACATACACATGAAAAAGTGCCCAACCTCATTCATCCTCAGAGAAATGCAAATCAAAACCACATTGAGATACCACCCAACCCCATAAGAATGACCAACATGAATAAAACAAACAACACATGCTGGCGAGGATGCAGAGAATAAGGAACGCTTCGACACTGCTCATGGGAATGCAAACTAATGCAACCTCTCTGGAAGACAGTGTGGCGATTTTTGAAAGAACTAGAAATTGACCTTCCATATGACCCAGCAATTCCCCTATTGGGAATATAACCAGAGGAACTCAAATCATTCTACAAAAAAAAGATACCTGCACACGTTTGTTGGCAGCTCTATTCACAATAGCAGAAACATGGAACCAACCATGTTGTTCATCGAAGCTGGACTGGATTAAAAAAATGTGGTATATATACACAATGGAATATTATGCAGCTATAAAGAAAGACAAACATATGGACTTTGCAGCAAGTTGGATGGATCTGGAGTCCATCATACTTAGTGATGTATCACAGAAACAAAGAACAGAGCACCATATGTTCTCACTCATAAGCAGACCTTGAACAATTATCATAATACTATAAGAAAGGAATTGGCAGTAGTGGGAAACTGCCAGGGGAAGGGAAGTTGGATTGGCAGTTGAGGGAAACTGCTAGTGGAGGGAGGGGTATACCTCATCAACAAGGGTACCTGCATAATCAACTTTTGTAAACCTAACCCTGAATTGTATCACACATCTTTATAATAAAAAAAGAAAGAAAATAACATGGGGCAAGAAGGAAGGTTGGTTTATACAATTTATGCACTGATATAATCACTTGTTAGAGGTAAGGTACAAACTTGGCTCTAGTCTTTCTGGTGGTAAAATTAAGCATTTATAAAAATAAAAATGACATCCATAGAGTAAAATCTAGCTCAGTGTCCAGTGGAAGCACCAGCATTGCTGTTGCAGAATAGTATACAATCTAGGACAGTTTCTTGTAAAATCCTTTCACATTGGTCATTAACATCATATTACCTCCCACCCCCTGCCTTTCAGTGAAAACAGTTCGAGGGCACCTTGATGCAGTCTAGGAATGTGACTCATTGCTGACCTTATGTAATTCAGGACTTAGGACTTTAGGTTGTCTATCTGAAGGAAATGAATGGACTATATTTTAAATAGTTTTCTGCTATATGCTTCCTCTCATCTAAGCTTTTTAAAGCTAAGTGTTGAGCCCAAATATTAACACTTGGTCAACCTGTGGAGTAGAATTAAGCACAGAACTCTCTGGTAGAAATGGCAGCTGGATTGGGTCTAGAACTGACATCATCTTTTGGAAATGTAGAGCCTGAAATGATACTTCTTGAATTGAAAAGTTGTGCACATTCACTCATCCGTTCATTCACTGATTGATTGATTGATTCATTTAACAAATACTTATTGAGAAACTACCTCTCCAGAGACATAGTAATCTAGACCTAGGATCTAACCTCAAGAAGCTTGTGATCTAATTGGGGTTGAGACAGAGAAATAGACAATTAAATGATGAAGAGAGAGCTCTGTCAAAGACTTGAGAAGACATTCACCAAGGGAAGAAATACACTGAGAAAGGACTGACCTGATAGACATGATTAGATTCTCCCCAGAAAGTAATTTGAATCTTTTATTAATTAACTTCCTAGTATTGACTATAAAAATGAACAGGCAGCCAAAATGAGATACCTTATTCTATAAAATTATTAACTAAGATCCCATAAAATTATGGAACAGTTACTAAAAAAGGTAACTCCATTTAAAAATAACCTATTAATAGATTTATTGAACATAGTATATGCTGGGCACTCTGCTAACTACTTCAGATGTATTATCTCATTTCAAAACTTAACATAACCTCCACAAAACCCTATTCGGCTAAGTAATGTTGTTAGGTTCTTTCCATAGGTAAGAGAAATAGAATTAAATAACCTTTGCCCGATCATGCTGCTGGGGTAGCAGAGCTAAGGTTCCAACCCAGGGTCTCATTCTCCATCACTGTCTGGCAGGAATTAGCAGGACCAGCAGCTTTTTAAAACTTACTCATGATTCATATCAATAGCTCATCTCCTTATTCTCTGTAATGGAAAAGTATGCCTCTCACTCATCTTAAGGTAATTTGAATTGTTAAGAAAACAAATAACAAAAAATATGGTTTCTGTTAGATTCTTGCAGTCATAGTAAAGAGTGAATTCTGTGTGAACATTGATGGCTGGAAGTTTATGTAGATGAATGTATCTCAGGACCAAAGGAGGAAAGAGCTAAGAACAGTCCTACCTTATTCCTATCTAATTTTTTGACAAGTAGGCAAAGTTCATAACAGTGACCTCTGTTGGAATATTAGGGACTCTAAAATTCATATATTCCTTTGATAGGATGTTGGTATGAGAAGTTTAAGCTTATTGAGTAATAAACTATACACATTGGATAAAGCACAACATTAGCTAACAGGTATTTACTAAAAAAAAAAGCGTCACCCAGTGTCCAACTAAATAGCTAAGCAAATAGCAGACACATGCAGTGGTAATTGGGGTGGCAGAAATTGACCATGGGTTGTTTTTCAGCTTGACCTTTTGTTAAAACCTTATCCTCCAAGCAGAACTATCAGCTTAAACTTATTCATAATCAATAGAAAATGAGGAAACGGGACTCAAACCTGATCAGAAAGGAGAAAATAAGCCTCCCGAGTGCCAGCCAGAATCCTGACTTGCATGATGTTAACTGACCCAACTCATACTTTAGGTCCCTGCCCTTCCATCTGCTCTTACTAGTAGATACAACAACTAAGACTAGTGACTCCCAGAGAAATTTATTGTGTCTTTGCTTTTTGAGGGAAAAAAAAGATAATATGATTTTTGGTGGGGCTCCCAAGGTTTATTTTGAATATTGAGTTATCAACATGCTAGATGTTAGCCATTTGACCACACCTTACTGGGCAGGATCTGTTAATAGATCATAATTCAGAGAGTACTGTTACCAGGTTAGGAGCAACCTGCTGATGCAAAATGAGACCTCAGATGCCCATCCTCCTCCTAGCTCACAGAGAAACTTGGCAGCAACATTCACCTTCAAAAGACTCTGCTATTCTCCTATGATTGTTAACTTCTCCAGATCAACCATGTGGAAGATGAGCCATGGAATAACCACACAAAGGGTTAAAAGGAGGGAAAATAATCATCCGGTCCAGATAATCCAACCAAAGAAGGTGGGATGCAGAGGAAAGTTTATTTTAATATAATCAACACATGCAACCAAAACTATTTCCTGAATTTATCCTACAGGCAACTGTTCAGTACCACCTGGTTCTGCTCATAAATAATCAGCTGGAATTTTCCATTTAGATTAATATGTCTAATGCTAAAAGACTGGCCCACAGGAAAGGAACTGATCCATTCCTCACAGGTTCTAGGTAGAACTCTATTAGATCTTACTGCCAAAGTCTCTCAGGCTGATTAATTTTGTCATCGGGCCTGGGGAATACAATAAAGTTAAAAGATAAAAATTAATTTATTGTCACAGCTGACACCTGTGCATTGGCATATACTTGTGGCAACAATTCTGAGTTGGAAATGAAATCAAGCTTAATAAACAGACTCTGGAGTTGATATTCAAGGCTCTGCTTTTGCTACATATTAACTCTTCTCTGTGACTAGGGCTCTTAGTGTCTTTGACTCACTTTTTCATCTGATAGAGGAATAAGTGTCATACCTATCTCATAAGCTTGCTGTGAAATATAAATGACATAATGTGAGTGGTAGCACTTAGGAAGCTGTATCTTGTTATGTCCAGGGTGTTATCAATGACTTTCACTGTATGGTAGGATTAGTCATGACTAGCTTTAGGAATGAAGTGATGCTTCTAAAGCATACAGAATTATAGAGTTCGGAAAGGAAGGGTAGACAGATCATTTTCATTTGACTCACTAGTAGAACAAACAGTAAGGTGTGCCATGGAGTGTCGCGATTTCCAGTGCTGTGCTGGGAATCAGACCTGGAGATGTTTCCCAGCTCCAGGAGCATGAGACCTAAGAGGCTGGCCCCATCAGTGAGATGCTGGTCAGAAATGATGTCCTGGTCAGAAAGGGTCTAGGCTGAAAACAATGGGGCATTATTGGACAGTACAGTGCTTCTCAAATGTTACCCAGCATCAGAATCACCTGGAAGGCTTTTAAAAACACACATTGCTGGATCCTTCTCCCAGAGTTTCTGATTTAGGAGGATGTAATGAGACCTCAAAATCTGAATTTCAAATACGTCCCAGGTAATATCAGTGCTTCTGGTCCAGGGGCAACACTTTGAGAACCAGAGATAATGTAAGAACTACAGATTCTCAGTTATAGACAACTTAATCTGATTCTGGCTAGCTTAAGGAAAAATAGAATTTACTGGAGGGCTATTGGGTGACTCCTAAAATCAACAAGAATCAGATTCAGAAATGAGGGAAATCTAGAACATATCTGGTCCAAGCAGCATAAACTCCTTCACTAAGATGTCGGGCATCTCTGACAGAATATATAGGCTCCAACTGCTTTTCCTCTCTTGTTTTACTTGAGTTAATATACAGAGTCCCTGGAGAAAGAGTCCATTTGTCACATACCCATTCCCCAGCTAGCAACTGACAGGGTACTTTGAATTATAGATCCTCCAAGACTGCACATGATGAGATGCAACTAAAAGGACATTTGGGAATTATTGCCAAAGGTGTGTCAATGAATGCTTAGACAGCAGAACAAGACACAAGAAAATAGTCCTCCACATAGTAGGAAAGATCAATTAGCAAGAGGGCCTGAATTTCTATGGGAGAGGAGTCTACACATGATCTAAATTGAGACTTTTATAGATTCTTAATTCAGAAAGTAAAATGGCAGTTGATAGCTTCTTTAGAGAAGGAAAGAAAGTTAAACCAACTTTTTGGAAGAAACTTATCATGGGTGCCAATGGTGTGCCTCCTGTTCCTTGTGTGCCTTACCTTGAACTTCCAGTCGAAGAGGATCTTTTAGAATTGTGGTTCGGGAGCTTCCATTTTCAAAGACACACTCCTTTATCCCATAGCTTAAAGCATGCTACATGATTTGTTTGAAAGATTCCTTCATATAGATGTTTCAACTTTTTAGTTTATTGTGAAATATTTTAAACATATAGGACAGTATAGAGAATAACATTAAACTTGAGTGACTGCCAGTCAATTATCCAGATTTCTGTTTGAAATAATCTCATTGAATATTATAGAAATTTAGACGCTGGTCAAATCTTGTGAGTAGCTAGATGCCAAGAGATAGGATGGTCATTGGGATGGAGCTGAGCATGGGAGCCAGACCTCTGGACTACTACAGATAATCAGACCATCAATGATAGGAGTGAAAAAAAGCTGAGCACTTTTGCCCCCCAGTACTAAATATAGGTAAGAAATGAATTCAATAATTTCAGAGGTATTAATTAAAAATTTTTTTCCTTAAGATACCTAGCCTTACCTCAAGTTGCCCTAACATGAACAATTTATCTTTAAGTGATTATAAGCATTCACTTCAAATATTTATTTTATCCATGCAGGTCTCTAAGTGGATAAGTAATCATGTGGGAGGGAGTGATAAAAACGCTCAAGGTACTCAGCCCTGTTATGGCCCAGCCTGGGTACACATACGTACATTGGGAGTGGCAGCTCTTTATAGTTTTTTTAAAAGTATAAGCTGTGACTAGGCACAGTAAAATTAATGGAATGAGATTTTAATCTTCAAAGTATTAACAAATGTTAACTCTGAAATGTTAATTCTTGTATCTTCTTTCCATTTCATAGCTATCAATTTAATTATATGATTCAACTATTGAGTTCTAAATGAGTGAACTCTGAATAAAAGCAAGCCAAGACATTAGGTTGTTAATTTTCATGTTAGGACCATGTTTCCTTGAAAAACTTTTTACTTCACCTGAAATAGGGGTTTCCAACAGTTGTGTTTTCTTTCTTTGTTATTCTTTCCTTCTATTTCCACTTTTAGAGATCCTTACTTTTTGCCCCTTGCAAGTTATACCTTGGAAGTATCAGTCTCAGATTAAAGTAATGCCTTACATAACTGGTGTCTTCAAGGAATACAATCCTTTTCATAAAGTGATTTTTCCCTGAGGTATAAAGTATCCTCCTTATAAGAGCCAAAATAATATTATGCTTTAATTTAGCCATTTTAACAATTCATTCAATGAAATCTGTACAAGGCATTGAGCCAGACACTATGGGAGGCATGCAGATAAACAGGCTTGCTCTCTGTTCTCCAAGGACTTGTGGTCTTGGAGAAGAGATAGACCATATTAAATTATTCTATTGTGGGGCATAATGTGATATAGGTACAGAGAACTGCCGTAGAAACTCGAAGGAAGAATGTGTTGTGTCTGGGTTTACGATCAGTGAGAACTTCCTGAAAGGACTGATGTTGATAAAGAATGGGAATCTGGAAAACTCAATGACAGGGAAAAGTATTCCAGGTGAAAACGAACTAAGAGCAAAGCCCCCAGGGCAGGGATGCATGGCATACTTGGGGGTCACAGATGCATGATGGAGATCAGGCAAGTACAGGGTTCAGGTCCTGTTGGCAGGCTGGACCTCATTCTGGGATAATAGCAACCCTTGTCTCATTCTAGGCTTTGGAACAAAAGAAACGACATGATCAGAGTGATAGTGAATTCAATTCAATTCAACAAAATGTATTGGGTGACTACAATGTCCCTATCACTGTATTTGGTAAAGTGTGTTCAGAGACACAATGTTGGTGCTGCCTTCAATAAGTTTAGAGTCTAGTGGGGGACAGATATGAGTATATAAACAGATAATGTCAACAAAACGTGTATTGAGCTCTGTTAAATAAGCAGGAGACCATTGGCCCAAGGCTGTCTCCTTATTTTCAGTGCTTGCTTAGCAAACTGAAACCTAATTTAGTTTGCAAACTGACACCTAATTTCAAAGTGTAATTTTTGTAATAAATAGCTAGGTTTCAGTCAATCACAAATAGCCAAGCTTCAGCCAAAAACAGGCAGCCAACTGATCAGACCATGCCAAAATTAGGCAAATACCAATTAGGCATTTTCTCTACTTTGGATTTGTGTTTGGTCTATAAAAACTTACTGCTCACCTGCTGGACCAAGCTGTCTAATTCACTTCTGGTTCTGAGTACTGCATGATTGAGAAATCTTTCTTTGCTAAAATAAACTTTGTTACATTTAATTTGTCTCACTCTGTTGCCCAGGCTGGAGTGCAGTGGCAAGATCATAGCTCATGTAACCTCGACCTCCTGGGCTCAAGCAATCTTTCTGCCTCATCACCCCGAATAGCTGGAACTACAGTCAGTGTCACTACACATAGCTAATTTTTTAATTTTTTTGTAGAGATGAGGCTTTGCTATCTTGCCCAGGCTGGTCTTAAACTCTTAGGCTCAAGTAATCTCACCTTCACCCCTCGTGTGAGCCACTGCGTGCATTCTTAGTTTTTCTTTCTTTTCTTTTCTTTTTTTTTTGAAAGCAGGATTTATTGAGAGGACAGAAAAGCTCCCACAGTGGAAGGGAACCCGAGGCGGGGTTGCCCAAGTTTTTCTTTTAAAAGCTCAAATAAACTACTAAGTAAACTGAAAAAAGATATTGACTAACACTATTATAGCAGGGAACTTGAATACTCCACTAATAGCCCTAGATAGATCATCGAGGCAAAAAAATCAACAAGGAGATCCAGAACCTAAACTTGACACTCGACCAAATAGACTTAATAGATACCTACAGATTGTTCCACCTCACAACCACAGAATATACATTCTACTAATAACATACTCCAAGATCAATCACATCCTTGGCCATAAATCAAGCATAAACAAATTCCATAAGGTTAAAATATTGCCATGCACCTTCTCAGACCACAGTGGAATAAAAATAAATTTCAACACCAACAAAAATTTCCCCAAAGCCCACAAAGACATGGACACCAAACAGCAAGATGCCGAACAACTACTGGATCAAAACTGAAATCAAAGCAGAAATCGAAAGATTCCTGGAATCAAATGAAAATGAAAAACATCTTACCAAAACCTATGGGATGCCATGAAATCAGTACTAAGAGGGGAATTTATATTTCTATGAGCACACATTAAGAAAAAGGAAAGATCAGAAGTTGAGAGCCTAACAAATCACCTAAGGGAGCTGGAATGAAAAGACCATCAAAACCTCTACCTTAGCAGAAGAACCCAAAAGACCAAAATAAGAGCCCAAATATGGGACATAGAAGACAAAAATATCATAGAAAACATCAACAAAACAAAAAGCTGGTTCTTTGAAAGAATTGACAAGATTGATGGACCCCTAGCCAGAATAAACAAGAAAAAGAGAGAAAAAGCCTAAATAAGCACAATCAGAAATACAAAAGGAATGCTTCAACACTGCTGGTGGGAATGCAAACTAGTGCAACCTCTTTGGAGGACAGTGTGGCAATTTCTGAAAAAACTAGAAATTGACCTTCCATATGACCCAGCAATTCCCCATTGGGAATATATCCAGAGGAACTCAAATTATTCTACAAAAAAGGCACCTGCACACATATGTTTGTTGCAGCTCTATTCACAATAGCAAAAACATGGAACCAACCATGCTGCCCATTGAAGCTGGATTGTATTTTAAAAAATGTCGTATATATACATAATGGAATATTTTGCGGCCATAAAGAAGGACAAACATACGGACTTTGCAGCAACTTGGATGGATTTAGAGTCAGTCATACTCAGTGATCTATCACAGAAACAAAGAGCAGAGTACCGTATGTTCTCACTCATAAGCAGACCTTGAACAATTACCATAATACTATAAGAAAGGGATTGGCAGTGGTGGGAAACTGCCGGGGAGGGGTTGGGATTGGCAGTTGAAAGAAACTGCTAGGGAAGGGAGGAGCTCAACTCATCAACAAGGGTAGCTGCATAATCAACATTTGTATACCTAACCCTGAATTGTACCCCACATCTTTAAAATTTTTTTTAAAAAGATACTAAATAAATAAATAAATAAAAAGCTCAAATAGATGTACCTAAAGGGGGCTATGGGAACTCTCAGAAAGTGATCTGGGGCCTAAGGGAGAAGAAGTTGGTCCCTGACAGGAGTCTTGCAAGGAGAGTAAGAGTTATTTGAATGAAGAGTAGAGAGAAGGATATTCTAGTCCCAAAGAATACTGTGAGCAAAGTCAGGGAGCATCAACGAATTCTGGGTATATAAAGAAAGACAGAGGCTCTGTTTTACCAGTGGGCTTAGTCTGAGGCATCGAGAGGGTAATAAGGAAGAAGAGGAGATGAAGGACAGAGACAGTGCTTTGAAAACTTCACTTAGGGCGAAGGCAGGGAAACCAAGAGACTACTACAGAGGTCAAGTCCTGCCAGTGTTACATTAAGAAGACATAGTCCAAGCAGGAATTACACACCTTACACATAACTCTCAAACTCTTAAAGGAGTTCAAGTATATACTGCCAGGCAACTCTTATTGATACTTCTTTTTACTTATGAATCTTCAGCATCTCCAGAACTCTCAGGAGTCTTTCAGTGTCTTATCCCAGGAGCACCCTCTCCCCATCCTACAGTGTTCCAGTCCTGCCATCTTGGTCCCTTAATCCTCTTTCTCTTCTCTGCCACTCCAGTATATCACATTCTCTATGTGAATGTTATACTTTGGCTCTGTTTGGTTTTCTACACCCATTTTAAACCTGTACACATGGATTTTTATCCTTTCTCTTCTATGTAAACAGTGCTTGATGGTGTCAGAGAAAGTGGGCTACTTTATGATGGAAAAGGGACCAGTGGAGGGCTCTAAACTCACATGTGTTAATAATTTAGAGCAAGTCCCATTAATTAAAACTTCTATGATCAGAAAGAGCTAGGGAAGTTGCAGTGTAATTGAACAGAAGACACAGAAGCACGATAACTTGTAGAAGCATACTCAGGGCCTGACAACCAGATGGAGGCAGAAAAATGCAGGATTTTAAAACTGCTTTCTAGTGTGAATCTAGGACAAATCACAGTAGTGTAATATTATTCTCTATGGCTGGAGAATATGGACAGGGAAACATTTAAGAGCTGAAAATAGAAGATAATAAATTTGACTATGTATATGCTGAGCCTGAGGTGTCAGCAAGATAAATTCAGGTCATATTTAGGAAGCAGACTGCTTCCATTTGATGCCATATGACAGTAGTCTCCAAATCTGCTTGTTATAAAACATCATTTATGATCAAACACCTTTGGGAAAGGACCTGTATAAAGAAAGATCCTTGTCTGTAAATAAATAAGTGCTGTGAGAAAAAAGCCCATTTAACTTAACTTCATTTCCAACTCCTCTACTCACCATTTTTTTTTCCAGAATATCTATTAGCAGCTTATGGAAATATTTTCTCCAAGGACAATGCTCATTAAAACACTAAGGAGCTCTCTAATCTGGGGATGATTAAGATAGAAGAAACTTAGTGGCGATGAAGGTTAACGTTTATTTGAATGAGAGTGAGAGTTGGAGCCCTGTGAAATGGTGAATTACTAAGAGTGAACAGAAAGAGAAAAAGGAATTGAAAATAGAACCTTTATAAATGCCATTGAACACCTCAAGAGGCATGTAGAGAATATAATTTGGAGAGGCAGCAAGTTGTAACAGGAAAATCATGAGTTTCGGAGTGTGACAAGTGACCTAATCTTTTTAAGATTCAGTTTTCTTACCTGAAAAATAATGCTCATTTTGTCGGGTTTTATTGAAATTTAAAATAAATAATACACGCAGCACTTTCCAAATAGAAGACATATAATCCACTCTCAGTAAACACTATTGTTAACATTGTTTTCACTTACGTTTTTCTTGATAAATTGAAGTAAAACCTTGATGAATTCAATGCTATCTTGAAAAGTGAAATGTTGGACAATTACATATGAGAAATCTCACTCATTGCTATCAATACCCTAATACAAGGACACAATCCCAGTTCAGACATGCCTAAAGCAGTCATGGCAGGGTGCTGGGACAGAATCCATAGAAACTAAGCAATAAAAGAAGACACCACAGGAATTTCCCTAAGGCATCAGTGGCTATAATTTTTTCATCTGTTTTCATAAATAGATGCTGGGAGTTAATATTCACCTAAGTGAATACCTCCGCTCTCCTTATAAAATTCTGAGCTCAAAATTCCCTCCATGTGAATGGCTGTAGGTATCCATCTGTCATGGGGCGACATCCTCTGACAATAGTCATTATCTGACATCCTTGGGGGCAAACAAGGGGAGAGGCAACTGCAACAGAACACTGGGCTAATGAGAAATATTTCTGTCGGAATGTGTCACAATGCCACAAAGGCAGGCTTTAGTCATTTTCAATATTAGTCGATTAAGCATTCAGGCCGATTAATATTCTGAAGTTAAAAGCTCTGCTAACTGCCACAGCATGTTAGCTTTTCTCTTCTCCAGCACTAAAATGGGGCAGTTACCAAGATTTTACCCAAGTTAGTTCAATTCAAACAACAAAGGGAGGTCATTAGAGTTGTTGCTGTTTTTTTCCAGTGTTTTCTGCAGATCGTCTGAACTGCAGCCTCTTAAGTCTCAGGTTTGTCCGAGGATCTGAATGTTCTTAAGACTGGTCATTAACTTCTAGTCATCCCATAGTAGCCGGAATGGGGATAGACAAGATGACGAAAAGCATGGTAAGCAAGTCTTTGAGGAGATGCCTAGGTCATTAGGGTTGTTCAGATCTGGGAAGAAGCAGTGACAAGTTGACTGGCTTATGGGTGTGAATATATAAAGGCGTTGTGGCAGAAAATGCTCATGAGTTGTTTTCTGAGTAAACATAGGCTAGAGTTTAAGTGAAATTTGCCCTAGAAATTAATGTGGTCTTTCTTAGGGGACTACCTGCAGGAGAAAATAGACAATTATGTACTCTAGTTGTTTTACATGGTCACTTGCCTAAAAATCACAAAACTGGGGCAGAATGTAGATAGATGATGATGATGATAATATGGATAGATAGATAGATAAGCAGTGCTGTGCAAAGTGTCATATAAAGACTGGCAGCATAAGCATCACTTGAATCTAGAATCACCTAGAAGTACAAATTCCCAGGCCCATCCTAGGCATGTAGAAAACAGAATCTCTGGATAATTTGCTTTAAGAAGGTTTCTGAGTGATCCTTACATACAGTAAAGTGTAACAAGTACTGCTCTAGACCTACATTCAATGTGTCAATAGTTGCCATGTCTCTCTACTTCTGTTCACTAAACTAGTCTGACTTCTTTGACAGTCTGCTCTTAGTTCCAGTTCTCTTATCCTTACAATACCTGATTAGACTATCTGACTATATATAAGAGTTAGTTTGTGATTTTTATCATCTGCAAAAATCAGGATTTTATTTATGGAAACTACTCTGATTTATAGCTTTGTTATTTGGTTTGCAGCAGGCAAACTTCATTTATAACTTCTGGCAAATTTCTCTTCATTTTTAGGATAACAATGATATAAATAAAGGGATGAATAAAAGAGGAAAGCACTTACATGAGCTGTAAGTTCCTCCTGAGAAGCTTTTACTTCAGCTTGCAATTTCTCAATGCACTAAAAAGGAAAAAGTTTAGAAACCAAGTGCATAACTCTTCCTTTCACATATTCAAAGTATTCACATATAAATATGTACTAGTTCCTGAATTTTGTGAATGGCAGCATTATCTCAGCTAGAAGACAGTTTTGAAGATCATCATTGTAGAAATCATCCTTCTCATCCCTATTCCTCTTTCATTCTATGTAAGAGCCCAAGGACAAAACATACAAATGTGTTAAGAACTAGAAAATGTTTGGGGAAAAATAATGTTAGTTCAATGTGCTACAGTTAGTGCTAACACCTTATATCATACATATATTACAATTTCACATAAAAACATATCCATATGTCCCAAAGGCAGATACAAACCCCTTTAGTTTAACAAGAGGTAAACTTAATGATACATATGTAAATGTTCAGCGATTAATCATTTCTTATAAAGTAGTTGATTAAAAACATATGCAAAGTGGTACTACCTAGCCAAGCTCCGTGGCTCAGCCTGTAATCCCGCGCTTTGGGAGGCTGAGGTGAGTGGATTGCCTGAGGCCCACGGGTTCGAGACCCGCCGGGGCAACTTGGCGAGACCTCATCTCTACAATAAATCAAAAAAAATTAGCCGGGTGTGGTAGCGCGTGCCTGTAGTTCCAGCTACTTGGAAGGCTGAGGCGTAAGGATCGCTGGAGCCCAGCAGGTCGAGGCTGCAGTGGCCGGGAGCGGCCACTGCACTCCAGTCTGGGTGACAGAGTGAGACTCCAAAAAAAAGTGGTACTACCTACTTGTCTTACTACACAGAAATAAACTATTCCTCAATGTTCAACCTTGACAACTAAGAAACACGTGTGCAGTTAATACCATTTACAGAGTAAACAGAGTATCCATTATTTCAGTTAATACTATTCAAAAGGATCCATATTAAACAAACTTTAAAACTACTATTAACAAAATTATTTTTGTATGTCAACATTCACCAAGGAATAAAATTACTTTCAGCAAATACAAATATTATTATTTACCAACATGAATGTAAAAACATGAACTTCCAATGCAGACTGATATGGCTTTGCAGAATTGTCAGTTTATATAAAATTATATAACTTTAAAAATAAAGATGATTTTACTTCTACAACATACCTGGTCTTTCACAAGAACCATTTTTTATAATTCACCACTGGCTTCCATATGGTTCAAAGCCTCTAGTTTTTCCTTCAACTGGGAAACTTGTTAGGCAATTTTGATTTTATTTCTTCAGAAACTGCATGCTAAAAATATTTTCCTGTAAAGGTATGTAAAGTACAGTGCTATTTTAAAAGCTTCTTTTAAAAGTTCAACTTATTAATATGTTGCCTTTCACCAATATCTATTAAATATGAAAATGACTTCTGGAACATTCCTCATAAATGACAAGTAATGCTCAACATTGTAGAGCAAAGGAAATACTCTATTTATTTTAATAATTAAGATTTTAAATAATTAGTTTAAATTAATAATTATTAAAATTAACTATTTTAATAATAAAGAGATGAGACTACATAGTTACAGTGAGCAAAGAAATTTTAGTGCAAGAATCTTTTCTTTTTAATACATATTTTTTATTTTAAAACTGTGGGGTACAGTTAAGGGTTAGGTATATAAATATGCATTGTATAGGTATCCTTGTTGATGAGGTGTGCCCCCCCATCCCCTGACAGATATTGACTACCTTTAATCCCACCTCCCTTTCTCTCCCTGTCCCCCCATAGTTTCCCTCCACTGTCAATCCTTTTCTTATAGTATTGCAATAGTTGTTCAAGGTCCACTTATGAGTGAGAACATGTGATACTCAGATCTTTGTTTCTGTGAGAGATCACTCAGTATTATAAGCTCTAATTCCATCCAGGTTGCTGCGAAATTCATGATTTTGTTCTTTTTTATGGCTGTGTAATATTCCATTGTGTGTATATACCACATTTTTTTAATCCAGTCCTCTTTTGATGGACAGCATGATTGGTTCCATGATCTTGCCATTGTGAACAATGCTGTGATAAACATACATGTGCAGATATCTTTTTTTATAGAGTGATTTGAGTTCTTCAGGGTATATTCCCAGTAGGGGGATTGTGGGATCATATGGAAGGTTGATTTTTAGAGCTTTTAGGAATTGCCACACTGGTTTCCACAGAGGCTACACTAGTTTACATTCCCACCAACGGTGTAGAAGTGTTCCCTTTTCACCACATCCTCTCCAGCAACTGTTATTTTTTGAGTTATTGATAATGGCCATTCTGACTAGAGTTAAGTGGTATCTCAGTGTAGTTTTATTTTGCATTTCCTTGACAACTAGTGAGGTTGAACATTCCTTCATGTATCTGTTGGCCAGTCATATGTCTTCTTTTGAGAAGTGTCTGTTCATGTCTTTTGCCCACTTTGTAATGGGGTTGTTTGTTTGTTTTTTTCTTTTCAGCACATTTGAGTTCCTTGTAGATTCTAGATGTTAGGCCTTTGTCAGATATGGAGTTGGCAAATACTTTTTCCCAGTCTGTGGGCTGTCTCCCTGCTCTCTTGATGTTTTCTTTGGCTTTGTAAAAGTTTGTCAGTTTAATGAGGTCCCACTTGTCTATCTTATCTCTTATGGCCCATGCATTTTGGTTTTTGCTCAGGAATTGGATGCCAGTTCCAACTTCCATAAGGGTGTGTCCTGCATTTTCTAAGGTTTTTATGGCTTGAGGTTTTACATTTAAGTCTCTGATCCATTTAGAGTTAATTTTTGTGCATGGGGATAGATGGGGTCCTGTTTGAATCTTTTGCATGTGGTCAGCCAGTTTTCCCAGGACTGTTTACTGAATAGATTGTCCTCTCCCTGGTGGTAGGTGGTGGAGGCTTTGTTGAAGATGAGTTGGTTGAGAAATTGAGGTTTTGTTTCTGGAATCTCAATTCTATTCCATTTAGTGCAAGAATCTTAATAATCACTTTCATTGTTTCAATATTGCCCTTTATTTGTACAGTTGAATCTGAAACCTGTATTGTGGCTTATATATGATTCTTCAAACTTGACTTTTGGGAGCTACAGCTCTCTGTTGGGAAACTATCCCATCTGTGCAGCATCCTCCTGGAAGACAGGTGCCCCTCTTAGCCAATGAGAGTAGGCCAACCTCTTTCTTACAGCAGATCCCACATAGGTCCAGTTTCAGTTCCAGCCCCTCCTGCTGCAATCAGGGAACCACTCCACTTTTGGAGCATTCTCCTGGAAGATGTGTACCTCTCGGTTAACAAAACTAAGTTCTCCATCCTCTATCCCACAGGAGATCTTGTAGGGGCCCAGTACCAGCTTTGATCCCCTCTCCCATTGCCCCCACTGCCATTAGGGAACTATCCCATCTGCGCAGGGTTCTCCTGGGAGATTCACTCCATCTCAGTCAATGAAACTGGGCTTTTCAGTGTCTAGCTTATAAGAGATCCCAGGGGAAACTCAGTCCCAGACACTCCTGCTGTAGTCTAGAGAACTATCTTATCTGTGCAGAAATGTGCTGGGTGATGTGAACTGCTCTGGGCTGAGACTGTGCTCTCCAGCCTCTGTCCCATAGCATATTCTGGGATGGGAGCAAGTCTCAACTCCAGTCTCTCCTGTTGCTTTAAGGAAACCATCCTGTCTGTGCAGAGGCCAGCTGGGAAATGTGTGCCTGTACGGAGACATGTCAGACTCCATTTCACGAATGATCCCAAGAGCGGCCAGTCTCAACTTTAGTCCCTCTTGTTGCAGTTGAGAAACTACTTCATTTGTGCAGAGACCTGCTGGCTGTAACATGCCCATCTAAGCCAATTAAATGGGTCCACTAGCCTTCTTCCCACAGCAGATCCTGAAGGTTCTCAGTCTGAAATCCATGCTCTTCTGCTGCAGCTGGGGACCCAGCCAACCGGTGTAGAGATATGCTGGGAGACATGCTCATCTGAACCACTGGAACAGTCTTTTGGACCCAAATTCCTGGTCAGTATTCCCATGCAGCCTCAATATTCTCACTGAGTCTTCCCCAGATCTATCTGGGTCAGAAAGCCATATCAACCTCAGAGCCCTTGCAAGACTCACAGCAAGCCTGGGCTTACGGCATCCTCTAGTGCTGAAATGGCTGCAGCAACCACAGGGAGCACAACAGTCAGTCAGCTTAGATTCTCTGGAAGGCCCTCTGAAGAAGGGCAGGCACACAAAAAAAGGCAGTGTGTGAAGATTAAAACAAATGCCTAATTTCTCAATATGAAGACATCATTGTTACTTGCACAAGCATCAAGAACTTTCAGTAAAGTTCACCAAAAATAAGGTGTCAGAGAGCAATCCTAAAAGGATGATGTATGGTCTTTCTGACAAAGATTTAAAAATAGCTGTTTTAAGTAAAACATCGAAAATCAATTCAGAAATGTATTAGAAACATTAAGCGAAGAGATTTATATAATAATAATAATAAACAGAAATCCTAGAGCTGAAAGATACAATAAATGAAATCTTCAACAGAACTGAAAAACAGAAGAGAGAATTAGTGAGCTCAAAGACAGACTATTTGAAAATACACAATCACGAGAGAAAAGCATAAACAGAATGTAAAGGAATAAACAAAGCTTATGGGCTCCATGACATAACATTAAAAGAGCAAATACTTAGGTTATTGGATTTAAAGAGGAAACTGAGAAAGACAAAAGGGTAGAAATTGTATCCAAAGAAATAATAGAAAATTTTCCAAATCTGAAGAACAATATAAATATCCAGATACAGAAAGATCAAAAGTCACCAATCAGATTCACCCCAAATAGGAATAACCTAAGAAATATTACAGTCAATTTCACAAAGGTCAAAGTATCCTGAAAACTGTGAGGGAAAATAAACAAATAATATATATGGAAGTTTCAATACAACTTGCAGCAGACATCTGCAGGAACTGTAAAGACCAGGAGTGCTGAAAGAAAAAATTGTCAACTAAGAATTTTGTACCCAGCAAACTTACCTTTCAGAATTGAGCAAGAGATACTTTCTCAGACAAAAACTGAGAAATTTGTCACTACCAGACCTGTCCTATAAGATATGTTAAAGGGAGTTCTTTAAACCAAAAGAAATGAATGCTAACACAATTGTTACATAGATAATGTAATCATGATATTTAAGTCAGTTTTATATATTTAGTAAGAGGACTAAAAGACAACCATTGAAAAATATGATATAGTCATACAAAAATTATCAAAAACAAAGAAACAAAAATATCCCCGAAGTTTTGGTATAGGCATAGGATAGACATTCCTATTCCAGAAGAGAGGGGAAAAAAAGGAAGAAGTGAGAAGTTAGATTTTAAGACTAGAGAATAACCCTTTTGGGTTTGATGTTCTGTCCTCCTGGTCCATTAGGATGGCAGTGTCACTCCCACAGCTTTAAGACCCCTGTCCATGCTGTGGCTAAGCTAGGCAAAGCTTGTGTCTACTTAGCCCTCCTGGGTGTCCCATCCCTAGGATCCTGCCAAACAGATGCTATACTATTAGGGTTCTACCACAAAAGGGTCTTGTCCGATGATTATTCCTGGAGGGTTGTACCACCATTACTTTAGGTGGCCTAACCACCATGGCTTCAACTGGAAGATGTTTGACCTATTGAAGCTGAGGTAATGTTCCTGATAATCTATGAATTGCTTTTGGGAATTATTCTTGAAGAATAACACAAGTTTACAACTGAAAAGGTTTATCATTCTGTCCTGTAGTCCCTATCTTCTTCAGTTCAAATTGTGAGTGTTCCTGTTGGGGTGATGATTAGGTCTATGTTTTACACCCATACCAATCTCCTTAACAAATATTTGCTTAACCATACTCTTGGTGTTCTCTGAAATATGAATAGTCAGAAAAGTTTCCAAAACTTTAACTTCTGGTTCCTTTTTTCTTAACAATTCTATTTTTACTTCATTTCTTTTTTCTTTATAAACAGTCAGAAGTAACCAAGGCTCTCCTTTAGCACTTTGTTCAAAAATATCTTCAGCTAAATATCCAACTTCATCACTCACCAAGTTCTATGTTCCATAAAATTCTAGATCACAAACACAATTTAGCCAAGTTTTTTTTTTTGCCACTTTATAACAAGGATTGCCTTTCTCCATATTCTAATAACATGTTCTCTTTTCCATCTGATATCTTATCAGAATGGTCATTACTATTTATATTGCTACAAATATTCTGCTCATGATTATTTTTGTTTTCTCTAAAAAGATAGAGTTTTTGTCTCCAATTCTCCTTTTTTTTTCCTCCTTATCCTCTTTGTCTATCTCTCTCTTGCTCCCACTCTCACCATGTGACATATTTGCTCCCCCTTCACCTTCTACTATGATTATAAGCTTCCTGAGGCCCCATCAGATAGCACCATGCAAAACCTCAAGTTAAAATTAATCTTTTCTCTTTATAAATTGCCCTGCTTCAGACATTCCTTTATAGCTACAAGAAAACAAACTAATATAATGACCAAGTGAGATTTATCCTAGGTATGCACAAATGGTTCAATATTTAAAAATCAATGTAATACATCAATTAATAGAATAAAGGGAAAATACTGCATGACTATCTCAATAGGTTCAAATCTTTTTTGACAAAATCCAACATGCTTTCATGATAAAAATACTCATCAAACTAGAAAAAAAAGAAAGAAACTTCCTCAACTTAATACAAACCATTTAGGAAAATCCTACAACCAGCTTTGTACTTAATAGTGGAAGACAGAATGCTTTTCTGCCAAGATCAGGAGCAAGACAAGGATGTCTGATTTCACCACTGTTACTCAACTTTATATTAAAAGTTCTAGCTACAGCTATGAAAAAAAAAATAAGACATCCAAATTGTAAACAAAGAAGTAAAACTACCTCTATTTGGAAATTACATAAATTCAATTTATAGAAAAATCCTAAATAATACACACACATACACACACACAAATACATACACACAAATACATACACACACAAACTAGAGTTAATAAATAAATTTGGTAAAGTTTCAGGGTACAAAATAAATACCCCCAAATCAGTTTTTGTTTCTATACACCACTGTTTTAAAGTGTAGGCTTTATTATTAGTCAGGTGTAGTGAGACCAACAGATCAAGAAAGAATTGCCGTTGAGAGGATAATTTGCTACTCACAGTTACCAAGAGAAGGGAGCATACCACACCACAGGGAGCCACGTAGGGAAGCATCAGGGTCAGACAAGAGGCAGAGGCAACAAGTGGAAAACATGGATAAGAGCCTTTGTTGTGGTAGCCTTGAGAAGGGACAAGTGAGTTAAGGTAGACAGGCATTGGATGGACTCCTCTGAAAATTTTTCAGCAAATTTTAGGGTACAAGAGTTATTTCCATTTGTCTGGTACTGAAACCTGGGGTGATTAGGGCAGGAGAGTAGTGGCTTTGAGTGTGAGAACTCAATATAAGAGTACATAGTAGAGGTGTGGGCTTTGGATTGGTTAGTTTGCTTATGAAAGGCATGCTCCAAGGAAAGTCATTTGCTGTTTCCAGGAGTTGCATAGCCCTGGAAGGGGTAGTCTCTCTAGGATCAGCTGGTATCAGAAATATTGGGGAGGAAGGGTTTGGGGGGCATGATTGATACAACAAGCAATGAGCAATCTGAGAAAGACATAAAGAAAACAATTCCATTCACAATAGATCCAAAATAAACTACCCAAGAATAAATGTAAACTACAAAATATGATGGAAAGAAATTAAAGTAGATCTAAATACATGGAAAAATCCCATGTTCCTGGATTAAAAGTCCATCTTGTTAAAATTCAATAATCCCCAAAGCAACCTACAGATTTAATGTAATCCCTACTAAAACTGCAGTGGTTTTCTTTTCAGAATGAAAAAGCCAATCCTCAATATTCATATGGAGTCACAAATGACCCAGAATTGCCTAAACTATCTTGTAAAAGAAGAAAAGTGTTGAAGGACACACAATTCTTGATTTCAAACTTACTACAAAGCTACAGTAATCAATGCAGTGTCAGACTGAAATAAGGATAGACACATAGACCAATAAAATAGAATTGAGAGTTCAGAAATAAACTCAAAGATCTATGGGTAATTGATTTCCAACAAAGGTGCCAAGACAATTTAATAGGTAAAGAAGAGTATTTTCAATAACCAGTACTGGCACAACTGGATAATCATATGCAAAAGGTTGAAGTTGGATCTCATCATCACTCCATAAACAATCATCTCAAAAGAGATCAAAGACCTAAGTATATAAGCACAAACTTTAAAATTATTAGAAAACATAGGGATAAATCTTCATAATCTTGGATTAGACAATGGATTCTGTGACACCAAAAGCACAAACAAAAGAATAAAAATAGTTAAAGTGGACTCTGTCAAAATTAAAAACTTTTTCAAGAAAATGAGAAAGAAATCCACAGCATGGGCAAAACATTTGCAAATAATATGTCGGATAAATATTTAGCATGCAGAATATATAAAGATCTCATACAATTCCACAACAGCAAGGCAAACAACCCAACTTAAAATGAACAAAGAGCTTAAATAGACATTTTTTTTCTGGAAAAGATAAACAAATGGCCAACAAGCATATGAAAAGATATTCAACATCATTGGTCATTAAGGAAGTGCAAATCAAAACCACAATGAGACTTTACTTCACACCTACTATAATGGCTATAAATTTTTAAATGGAAAATTTTAAAAGTGCTAGTGAGGATATGGAAAAATAGGAACACCTGTTCATTGTTGGCAGAAATGTAAAATGTCACAGGCATTGTGGAAACAAACCTGGTGACTCATCTAAAGTTTAAATATATAAATACCATAGCAATTCCACTCCAAGGTATGACCAAAAAGAAATGAACACATATATCCATGATATATTGCATACAAATGTTTATAATAGCATATTCATAATAGCTAAAAGGTGGAAACTAAATGTGCATCAAAAGATGAGTGGATGAACAAATTGTGTGATGTACTTCAGTAGAATATTAATCAGACGTTATAAAATGAAGTCCTGATATTTGCTATAACTTTAATAAGCCTCAAAAACATTAAGTCACAGGAGTCAGATAATAAAGGGCCTATATTACATGATTTCTTTCACATGAAATATCCAGAATAGGCAAATCCATAGAAAAAGAAAGCAGATTAATAAATGTCAGGGGATAGGAGGAAGTGGGTATGAGGACTGATCACTTAATGGGTACAACGTGTTCTTCTGGAGCCATGAAAAGGTGTTGAAACTTGGGAGAGCTGACTGCACAATATTGGGAATGTACTAAATGCCACAGCATTGTATATTTCAAAATGAATTGTACACCTAACCCTTAACTGTACCCCACAAAACCATAATAAAAAATATTGATTAATAAAAAAAAGTATATTTCAAAATCGTGATTGTATGTTCTGTGAATTTTATCTCCAATAAAAATAAATAAAATGGTTTTTTTAGGTTTAGAAAATTGTTAGCATTACATTCACTCATTAAATATATTTAGAAAAAATGAATTAAAAATTGGATTGATTAGTTTTATTTTAAATTAATAAACAAAAGTCTCTATTGGGTACTCACCACTGCCCTGAAATCAAAATATCATTGTACTTTTCTCCTAATAAGTTGAAGAACTATTTATTTCCCTCGAATTTCTCCTCAAAAAAAATCATCTCATACTTTTTTCTTCAAAATCCTGTCCCCATTTCTTACCCCAAATTACAATTTCATTAATAATTCATTGAAAAAAATAGAAGTTTCCAGATGGCTACTCCCTCACCTTTCCACTAGCCTATATATAAACCTTACAGCAGCAGATACTGGAATCTATTTTCTAACAGTTATTTCCCCTTTTATCCCTTTCTAATCAAAACCCATCTTGGATTAGCTAGCATGCATGTGTAAGGGAGCTAGACCTTATTCAGCCCTAAGGCACGACTCATGATTGAACTAAGCCAGCCATGTTTGTCTCTTTCGCAAGTATAGGAGATCATTTTAGACATGGGCATGTAATAACATAGAGGCCCCTGGAGCCTGAGAAAAGGTTTATCAGATTTTTTTAAAAGACACACAGGAGGAACCACATCTTTTATTAAAATCAGGACGTAGTTTTTACTGCATATAATGCTTGTAATTGCTGCAGATCTTACAAGTATGACACAGCCAACATATCGACAATGGCAGAGTAAATGATGGATAGCACCTATGTTTTTGGTGATGCTCGTGAGCCATTGAATTAACCACTCTGGAGCAGACCCAACTCTACACATATTGTTATGTCAGATGATACTGATCTTATTACATTACTTTAGTTAGGTTTCTGTTTCTTGAAGAGAAAAGCATCCTTGCCAACAAATAGAGAAGATATTATTCTGACTGTCAAAGACCAGTCCTTCCACTTGACTTTGAATCCCATCATCTCCACTTGTCACAAAGTCTTTGCTCCTATAATTCCTGCACCCTACTACCCAATCCAATCCTACATTTTCTATCTTATTCTTTCTAGAAAATTCTATTCTACGTATAAGTATGTCATAGCAATTTCCATGAACAAAAGATGCTCATTGAACTCTTCTTTGCCTCTATTCTCCATGGTCTTCCTGTTTCTTTGCTTTTTTCCCTAGTCAGACTTTTTAAAATAATCACTTATCTATACTGTTTCTTTCTTCTTTTCTTTTTTTTTCTTCCTTTTTTTTTTTACAATTTTATTATTTTTTTAGAAAACACACACACAAAATCATTGGCTTATATGATTGGGGAGACAGACATAGGTATTATTTCACTTACGAGTAGATTCCACAAACCTAGAAGAAGTCATAGTACTCTGTCTCTTTCTACTTCTATGTCTATGCTGTTCCTATGTGTTGACCTCATTATTTCCCAATGCAGACAAGCTGTTTTCACACATTGGGGACAATGTTACCTATAGATTTCTAGTTTCATGACCCATTAGTAAGACAATTTATCAATCTATCTTCCAGTAAAAATTGAAAAAGGACTCTATTTGTTCATATGACCTCTCCTACATCAATATTTGTGATCAAGAACACATGATACCATAGCAGAATTGTATGGTATGACCTAGGTCATGTGCTCAAAGGTCATTCCCTCTAAGACACAGATACTGTGATTCACAACCACAGAATTATTACTAAATTGGGATCAGACAGGAGCCATTCTCCAAATAAGGCAGTAATGAAAACAAAGATCAATTACAGTCCACCCCTTATGTCTTCAGAGTAATTACACCCTTGTACTAATAAATATATACATTTTTAAACTGCTCTTGCACAATATGATGAATCCACTCTATGTCAATCCAAAAATGCATTTAACCTTTCCCTGAAGGAGACACATCAAAGTCATATCAAATTACAGTATTTCGCTCCACATTCAGATCTCCAAGTTTGTGCACTCCCTACTGAATCAGATCCAGATGAGAATCCTCATGACATAGCACCTAAAAACTAATTTTAAAGCATACCATCCATTGTCTGAGCATTGCTGAAATGCCTTACAGAGATAGACTATTATTTTCTTCTTTGATACTTCCTCTCCCTAGATCAACTCACAGACTAATATTAAAGAGTTGTGAAATTGTTCTTATGAATCTTCTCATTGAATTTGCAATTATTTCAAATGATTGAAAGAATACAAATAAATTATATCATTTCCCAAAAGAAAAATATAAAACAATATATAATTTTCACTATCCACCAGTGATAAATAAATTACATGAATTGATTATTGAAAAACAATTACCAACCCTAACATGCCCAAAATACAGGAAAAACATGACAGTCGGGTGCAAGGAGAATTAACCTACAACTGTCACCAGTCATTGCAAATACTATAGTCTGTTAGTCAGAGATAGAAAGGCTTCAGTGTCCTGGCAGAGCAGTGAGTGGAGGTAGCCAAATTATTTGACTGTTTCTGACCTCTGGAACCTCCTATGTCCTTTTCTTTCACAGTCAGAGCCAAAAAAGAACTAGAGGGAAATCGTTTGGTGGAATTGTATTAAATTCCAGTTTCAAGTATATCACCAATTTCTCTATTTGTCAGAACCACTGCAGTTATGTTACAGAAACCCAATGCAAATTGGCTTAGACTAAAAAGAGAATTGAGCCAGGTGCAGTGGCTTGTGCCTATAATCTCAGTTACTAGGAAAACTGAGATGGGAGGATGACTGGAGGCCAGGAGTACAAGACTAGCCTGAGCATCATAGCAAGACCCTGTCTTTAAAAATAGTTTTTTAAAAATTAGCTGGGTATAGTGGTACACCTGTAATCACAGCTACTCAGGAAACTGAGATGGGAGGATCACTTGGTTAGAGGTTGTAGTGAACTGTGATAGTACCACTGCCCTCTAGCCTGTGAAACAGAGATAAATCTTATTTCTAAAAAATAAAAAATATATTTTTTAAAACAATTAATTGATGTATTTAACTGGAAAGTAGAGGCATCCCTATATCCTGAATCTAAAATTAAATTTTCAGAAATCTTAGTCTACCATTAGCTCATTCTCTCTTTCTCTATTTCTATTTATATCTTTCTCTCTCACTGTGGAAAACATATTTCAGTAACTGGGAAGAGGGCTGCCAATAGCCCTAAATTACATTTCTTTCCCAATATCTTTTTCAATCTTGCTTCTGCCCTCTGCTGTTCTGCTGAAACTGACCTTGTCAAGGTTACCTCTGATACTCATTTAACCAAATGCAATGGCCAATCTTCTGGTTATTTTATGCAACTTCCCAGTAAAATATTACACATCTGAGCACTCCAATTCCTCTTTAAATACTCTCTTCTTTCTGCTTCTAGGATACAGTTCTCTGGGTTTCTTTCTGATTCTCAGTTTCCTTGGCTGGATTTTTCCTCTTCTAATCTTTTACATATTGAAATCTGAGGGTTTGGTTCTGGGTTCTTCTCGCTGCCTTATCTTTTTCTTTCCCTAAGTAACCTCATTAGGTACTATAGTTTAAATTCTAATCAAATATTGATGACTCCCGATTTTTAAATATATCACCATTCAGCTTCAAACTCATATACATATTCAACAACCTACTTGATATTGTCACTTGAATGAATACCAGGCATCTCAGAATTAGTGTACTCAAAATGAACTCCCTGTAGTCTATTCCTCCCAGACTTTCCTCTTTCAATAATGACTGGTGCTTAAGCTACAAAGATAAAAGTCTTCTTTTCCTTACCATCTACCCAATCCATCACTGACTACAATTATTAAAACTGTCCCATTAAGTAATGTGAATTTTCATATTTCTTCATCTCCTCTCATTGTTTCTCAGATTGTTTTCCTTCAACACACACACACACACACACACACACACACACACACACACACACACACAGTGTGTGTGTGTGTATTATATATATATAATAGATCTCCAATGTCGCTCAAATACCACTCAAAATCAAATTAAGTGTTGCCAAACCTTGTAAAACTCATGCTACAGAGAAAGGAGGGACTTAATTTAAAAACAAAGGCATCCTTTGTGCTAAATGGTTTGCAAACTGATTTGGATTAGTACCACAAATTGTGCAATTTCCTGGCAATAAATAACAGAGGTAAGCACTTAAAAAAACTACCTATCTTACCCGTGAATGGGCAAGAACCCTTATGTCTGAAGATACATGTAGCCCATAGAACTGGTTTGGTCTCATTTCAAGTTTATATCTAAAACAAACATCAATTATCTCATCCTAACCCCATCATAGACAAAACAGACGTTTACATTTATAATATTTTTGCCCTTAACAGGTTATTTCTATCCATTCCTAGATTAAAATGAAATCTATCTTTAATGTCCCATAATTTAGAAGCATAGTTACCCCCATATAGTCTGCTAGGGATGCCGTAAAACAGTTTCACAAACTAGATGGCTTGCACAACAGAAATTTATTGTCTCACAATTCTGGAGGCTATAAGTATGAGATCAAAGTGTCAGCAGTGTTGGTTCCTTTTGGAGGCTATGAGGAAGAATTTATGCCATATCTCTTTCTTAGTTTCTGGTGTTTTGCTGGGATTGTTGACCTTCCTTGACTTGTGGAAGCATTACCCAGATCTCTGCCTTCATCTTTACATGGCTTTCTCCCTTTGTGAGTTTCTATGACCAAATTTTCACTTTTTATGAGGACACCAATCATGTATGACTTCATCCTAACTAATTAGATTTTCAATGACCATTTTTAAAAACAAAGCCTAGAGGTACTGGGAATTAGAATTTTAACATATGAATTTTGGTGCAGAGAGAGTGGTAGGGGACACAAAATTTAACTCATAACATCTTCAAGTTATTTGGGAGAAACACCCTAAATAATAAAGGATCATCAAAGTTCTGAATGACTTTAGAAATATTTGCCAAAGAGTCAATCAATAATTGAAACATAAAGTTAGGGGTCCAGGTATAGAGATTCCTAAGATTCTTTTAATCTCCAAAAAAGTTATCTAGGCCTTAAGAGTAGATTAGGATACCAGAGAGAAACGAAGAAACAAGAAAATGTGAAGCAATCAATCATTGACTTAGATGTAAAGGTCAACAGTTGGATGTAAAGGTCAAAAACTAGTAACATCAGGTTCTGAGAAATTAAGGCTAATATGAGATGGGCATAAAGCAATTAAATATAAATATAGCTACTGTTGCTAGGTTTAATGCAGATAGCTCTCAATCCACAAACCCAAGTGTACAAGAAATATCACATTTTAAAAGATGTTCTGTATTTATTTCAATTCAAAGTCCTCACCTCTGGGCAGACAGTAATTCTTGAGGATCTCCCCTCTCCAGGGTGGTTCACCTATCTGGGAGCCTTATATATTCTCAGAGTACTGGAGAAGCTTTTCGGGTCCTTCTCTGATTAGTGTTCTGAAACCCCTTGTCACCAAGCATAGATCCTACTGGTAAGTGGACACTGCAGTTTCACTGCAGAAGACTAGGACCCATTTCTAGTATATAACCAGTTCCTCTAAATTTGGCATATTCTAGAGCACTCTCATGGAACAGGAACAAAACACAGACTTCCCTTGCTGGTGGGACTCACAAACTGACTCTCCACTCTCCAGCTTGGGGGAAATGCATTCTGCTATATTTGAGGGTTTTTTTTTCAGGGGTCTCCCTTTCTCTCAAGTCCCTGTTAGTCTCTATGATGGGTTTAGACTTTTGGAAACAAAAATTAGGGCAACTTCAGGAAAAATTCCTCGAAGGCAACTGCTCCCAGATGAATTTTAAAGCAGTAAGTGATTGTTCCCACAAGAATGAAATCATAATTTGCTGCTTCTTTAGAGTGGGTGTGGGTTACAAAGAAAACACAAAACATTCACGATGAGGACAGAGGAATCAGAGTTGAGGAAAAGGGTAAGGAAGGACCCCACACATTCAAAGCCTCTGGATGATGTAGCAGCCCTTTGATTTATAAAAGAAGACTATTTGGGAGAATATATTTGAAGGTAGCCAAAGTTAGGCTATACCTTTTTTTTTTTTTTGACACAAGACATAAGCACAGATACAGATAATAAGAGATCTTAAAGAAAGAAGTAGGCATATTGGATATGGTAGGACAAGAACAGAATAGAACCAATGAAAATTCTAAGACCTGAAATAAAAACACAGATCAGATCAGAACTGCTTCCTTAGTTATGCCAGATAAGAGGTTGTTTAACATTCCTCAGAGAGGAAGAAGTAGAAATTGGTTTTACAACCCACTGTGTATGTTGTCTTTTTTTCTATTTGCATATGCATATTAGACTCTGTGTGACCAGTAATTCTCAACAAATGCCTCTCTGGTGTTCACCAAGTTAAAGAAAACTCCTTGGAGGTATTTACCCTTGACTGAATAGATGGAATTCACCCACTGAAACCAAGAATGTAGTCTCCATCTTAGGCAATTTATGGCATACATGAGTGGGCTGGGATTGTGAAAAAAGGCTTAAGAAGAGAAAGACAGGTAGTGGGAAAAGAAAGTTTACTGAGGGAGAAGAACAAAACAGTCCCAGGGAATTTAGATGCACAAATATTGGGGAGGTGGAGGAGGAATGGAAAAAAAGAGTTTCACAATGCAGACAATTCTTTTTCCATTCATGGTCTTGTGAAAGTAGGAATAAGAAACATTTTCATTTCATTTATTTCCTTCTACTAATTAAAGGATATTTTCTATTCCGTGATAAGGTGATCAGTGCTTGACTTGCCAACAACTGAAGGGATTCCCTTTTTTAAGACTCCTGTTTAATATTTATAATTTTGTTTATCAGTCAAACTTGTTTGAATTTGCTCTTCATTTTACGTAATGGGGGTTTCAATCATGATTCACATTTCCCAACAGGCTATGCTTTTTAAATCACACTCTACAATGTTACTGTATCAGCAGTTCACAAATTCTTTATTTTCAGAAACATTTTATACTCTTAAAAATTGAGAATTTTAAAGAACTTTTGCTTGTGTTGATTATAGCTATGGATATTTGCTATATTAGAGATCAAAACAGAATTTTTAAAGTACTTTTATTAATCCATTTAAAAATAATAATAAACTCAGTGTAAGCTAACGTTTTTCAATTTAAAAATAACTCATTTTCAAAACACAACAAAAAGAAAACTTAGTAAAAAGAGTGGTATTGTTTTACATTTTGCAAATCTCCTTAATGTGTGGCTTAATAGAGGACAGCTGGATTTTCATATCTGGATTCTCATATTTGCTTCTGCTTACAGTCTGTCATGGAGAATCTGGAAAGCTCTATTCAGGAAATAATGATACTAGAAAAAGCCAGGAACATATTAGTATTATTATGCAAATAGTTTTCCCTTTGAAGATCACCTGAAGAGTATCAGCAATCTCTAGGAGTCCCTAGACCACATTTTTAGGACCTTAGCACTAGACTGCTGCTTGTCACTATACAGGCATTAAATAATCTCAAGGGACTTGTATTTGTACAATTCCAAATTTAAACATTAAACTGTTCCGGAGGCTAATACATGAGATATTCATGCACAAAACGCATGGTCATTCAAAATTTTTTCCCTGAAGCTCCTGGGACTGAAAAATGACTAGACAAAATATCCCTATTTCTAGAAAATGAGTTTAAGAGTCTGATGTAATAACAAAGGATTTCAAGATTCAGAAGATCTCAATAAGGAAATCCAAATCATTCAAAACTTTGATGAAGAGTACAAAACATAAGTGGTAAAGTGAGTCTGCATGGAGCCTGCCATAAGAAATGAATCATCTTTAGCATCAAATGATTCAAATATAAAATAGTTAGGGTGTCCACAGGTCACACAGTCATCTGAAAGTTGGGATTGGTCTTGAATTTTTCTTTTCTCTCAGACATTTACTTAATCACCAAATCTAACTCATAAATATGTCTTGCCTCTGTTTTGTCTCCACCACTCATTTAGGTCTTTATCATTTCTAAACTGGATTTTGACAAGAGTCTGCACATTGCTGTGCATGACTCTGGTTTCTCAAATCCATCCTTTTTGGTTCCCTAAAAGTTTTCTCTCTTGAGTACAATGAATATGCCTTCTTCCAACCCTTCAGTGGTCCCCATTGCTTACAGGTCAATTCCAAGTGTGTGCTATAGTGGAAGAGCACAGGTTTTATCATCAAAGAGATAAGTGGATGAAATCCTAACTTGACTTGGCACCTCAGAGGAGTTACTGCCTGAGCTTCTTCCAAGGAATATAGGGTATAGTGGGAGATACGATTATTATTGGTGAGGGATGGGAGGTGGGAGAGAGATTATGAAAGTACCTAAGAAAGACATCTAACCAAATCTGAAGGTGGAAGAAAAACATTTTGGAGGAAATGGTATCTGATTGAAGATCTGAATAGGAGGAGTTTCTTGGGAGCTTTGGATAATGAGAAAAGTGGTGAAAGGAGGTGGTGGAGCAGAGCAGAGAAATTCTAAACAGAAGGAGAGGGAAAAGGGTACATTAATTAAAAATTGACTCTAAGAAGCAAGGCCATTGTTTATAATCAAATGAGAAAGGTAAGAAAGAATATGATATTCTCAAGGAATTAAGAGTGGTGTAATAGTGGTACCCAGGGACTGGTATAACATAAAGTTGGAGAAACTAGTAGATGACCAGATCATGCACAGATCTGACCTTTACAGTGAAAGGAGACTAATTTAAGTTTGTGTTTTTTTTTTTGAGTTGGAGTCTCACTCTGTCGCCCAGACTGGAGTGCAGTGACCGCTCCTGGTGGGTCTCGAACCCACGGGCTCAGGCAATCCACTCACCTCAGCCTCCCAAAGGCGCGGGATTACAGGCTGAGCCACCAAGTCCGGCTTAATTTAAGATTTTAAACTGAGGGGAAATATGAGGCCCATGTTGCAGAGTCTTCACTCTAATTGTAGGAATGAGGAATCATTAAAGAAGTACTATAATGAAAGTAATGCTGGTCTAGATAGGAACAATGATGGTGGAGACAAAGGAAATAAGATGGAATCAAGAACTATTTTAGGAGTTATGATTTAAAGTACTCAGCAATTGGTAAGATGTGAAGGGTGAGGAAAAGGAAAGAATCAAAGTAGCACAGGGTATCTGGCAGAAACTATCATTGGCCTAGGCAAAGAGGGAGAATGAAGAGGTTTAGGGCAAAAAGCAGATGAGTTGAACTTAGGAGAAGTAGAGCTTGTGTTGACTGTGAGAACCTTGGTGAAGCCGTTCAGTAGATAGATAATCAGATGTGGGGGCAGGGACAAATGATGCAAAGGACTTGGTCCTTTGCAGTAGATTGTATAGCCTAAAGAAAGATCACCAAGTAAAATTTATAAAAAGAGCGGACAAGAGGGCTGCAGTCTCACAAAAAAGCTTTCATCATTTGCAAAATGGCATATACAGTTTCCCAGGATCATTTAGAGAAACGCATGAACTAAACTGCATGGGAGTAACTAACAGAATACCCAGATCACATTATGGGCTTAAATAATTATCAAATAAATAAAAGAATAATTGAATAAAAACATATACCTAACATACTAATTTAGCTTTAGACATTATGCAAAGTGAAATTCAGTTTACCATCTCAGAGAAAACCTTATAAAGAAAATGCAGGTTAAGTCCATACAAAAGTACACCTTTTCTTATCGGTAGAGCCATGACTCTTAAGGGACAAGGCCTCTTGCTTTTTCCAAGACAAGAAAGTCACATTTATTAGCACCCGGTCAGCTATTTAAAACTGACCTCTGTTTGATCTTGACATTTACAAGCAAAAGGAAGTCTTTAGTTATATAACAGGCCAGCAGTCCACACATCCCGCCTGCAACAACAATAACAACAGAAGCCGATTTGTCATTGTGCCTGATTCTATTCAAACCAACACATCTCTTCACAAGCTTGTAGTTTTTTCCATACATTCTCTGAGGCTCCCAATGTATGCCCAATAATTCAGTAACAGGGTGAAGGTTAACATCTGCTTTAATGGGAGGGGTTTTTTTTTTTGAAAGCAGAATTTATTGAGAGGGTAGAAAGCTCCTACAGTGGGAGGGGACATGAGGGGGTTGCCCAAGGGTTTATTATTTCTTTTTTTTAGAGTAACTTTGCTGTAAAATCAGTCAGAACCCTGACTAGCCAAATTGTTTAATGAAGTTCCTGATAACAAGATTTCATGGTGATAAAAGAACCTATTCCAGGTCAAACAGACTGCTTGTGACTTTATGACATTAAAGTAGACTTCAAAATAGTTCAGAAAACAAAAACTCATTCACAAAAACTCATGATTTCAGATTGGCATGTCAAGCATAATTTCTGAGCATTTGCAGAAATGAATACTCCTACCAAGGGCACATTACTTATTTCAAATAAACTTGAAATCAAGAGATCCACTGTTGTATTTAAACAATGGGGAAAAAAACAGAACATTTTTTAGACAGTCTCAGTATGCATCAAATTACTTTTAGCCACTCAATACACATATTCGGTATCTAAAATTTGCTTTAGTTTCTTCTATTTCTTTGTTTCTTCTATTCCTAAACTTAAAGAAAACATAGATTGAACACTAAGATGTTCTAAGAGGAAAATAATGCGAGTTTATTTTAGGGACTTGGCATAAAATGATTAATAATTTATTGGTTATTAGAGTCAAAAGTCAAACATAGCATACTAGTTTCTTTTGAGGGTTTTTTTTTTCTAGTCCAAGCTTTATAACAACACACACAGATATGCTTGAAGATTTGACGGTAAATACTAGCCAAATAGTTAAAAACTCCCAAAAGAAAGCAAACTGTTAGAATTCTTCCTTTTCTGTTACTATGATATATTTCCTCCTTCTTCATAAGCTGCTGTTTGAGCCCTATTTCATTGCTTATGGTACATTCTTTTTACTTTATGGCCAAAAAAAGCCTAAAAGAAAAAGCTTGTTTTCTTTGGAAACCACATCTTGGAAAATCTGAATCCCAAGAACCTTGGGCTAATCTAAGGCAGCATCTTGGCCTTAGCTTTCATTGGTAACTTTCAAAGAAAAAAACAGAATATGAGAGAGAGAGAGAGAGAGAGAGAGAAACTACAATTACCCGCTTCTTAAAACCAAGAGCTCACTAGTTACTCTCAGACTTCCCAATGGGATTTAAGGTCTGTTGTAATCCCACGGACACCCTTTAGTGTGGCCCAGCATCATACTTAATATCATCTGGAACTCAGTGTATTTTTGAATGTTTGTTTGTTTATTGTGTATCCTCCCACAAGAATGTCAGCTCCATAAGTCCAGGATCTTATCTATCTTGTTTACTCCTGTATTCCCACTTCTTAGCATAGTGCCTAGCATATGGAGGGTCTTCAGTAAACAATTGTTAAATGAATGAATGAGCACCACCCAACAAATATCAAACACAAAACAAACAAAAAACTAAACTTGGCTTGACCTTGACTTTGAACGGCCTGCAGACCTAATAGTGCCCCAAACTGGGTTCTTACAATAAGCCAGAATGGGCCCACAGGGAAATAGGATATGACAGAGCCAAGGAGAATAGATGTCAGTCTTTTTAAAAACTATTTTCTTCCTTCTTTGTGTTTTCCTCCCTCTCTGATTTCCTTTAAATTTCTTGTTCAATCTGACAACCTACACATAATGTTCTATTTCTCCAAATAAAGATCACAGATAATTTGTCTCCACCTCAAACATTCCAGGCGAGTCTTATCATATGACTCCAACAAAGAGAGATCTTTTAGAGTTCAGCTCTTGCCATCTTCTGCTGACTTGGAACTTGGCTTTTTTTCTTGCTGATTTCCTCTGCAAACTGTAGCACAGGGCTCTCAGAGCAATAGTTTTGGCATACTTCCTACATCTTTTCTATACTAAAAGGGTATCCAGTCGTTAATGTCTTTTTAGGACATTGCCATTATGTCTGGGATTTAGAGAATTGAGAAATCAAGTGAATAAAATCTCACATAATTTTTCTTAGTTTCATATAATGAAACAAACATAGCCCATATTTGTTTATTTCTATATGAAGTTCCAAAGAACACAGTTATCTTTCCAGGTGCAAACCTGATGACTGGGCTTCTAGCCAGCAGTACCTGCTGAATGTCATGATTATAGACCAATGGAATAGAATTGAGAGTTCAGAAATAAACCAATGCATCAAGGGCCAATTGATTTTTGATGTCAAGGTGTCCAGGTCATTCAATGGTGAAAGAATTGTTTCTTCAACAGTATGGGAAAACTGGATATACACACACAAAAGGATAGTGAGATTACCAGGATAACATACTATGTACAACAGTGTGGTGAAGGGGTAGATGAGCAAGGCAAAGATTGCTATTTGTCAACCCAATATCCATTCTTCCCTTCTTAGAAAAAGAATTCCCATACTCTTGAGGATGGCAATGCACCCAGCTAAGTACCCATGTTTCTCTGTCCTCATGTAAATAGAACTGGTCAGTGACATATAATAATTCACTAACTGAATTTCCAGAGAAGTTCTTAAAAGGGGCTGCTCAGCTGGCAGTTGCCTATTCAGCTGGCATGTGCCTCTTCCTTTACCATGCTGCCTGAAAAGTAAATAAGCTGGCTACTACTGCATGAGTATCTCAGACCTGAGGATTAAAGCCATGTTTGTGAATGCAGAAAGAGACAAATCTCAGGCCTCCAAGATTTGTGAAGCTACCTGTTCTGGGTTGCCTGTGTCCAGACTTAACTTGGTATGAGTGAAAAATCAATGTCTTCTGTGTTTGAGTCATTCTTCTTTAGGACATCTATCTTATGCATCCAAACTTAATTCTAACAGATTCATTCATTCTATGCAGCTGGGGAACATATGACAAGGGTGAAGGTTGCTGGGTAAGTACATAACTTAGACCAGATGGAAACTTTTTACAAATGCAAATTGTTGGGCCCTACCTCAGATCTACTGAATCAAAAACTCTGGAGGTAGGGCCAAGCAATCTGTCTAGGAAACCCTTCAGATGTGAGTTTGGGAGACAAGGCAAATTCTTCCTGTTTGGTGCTTCAGCATAGGAAATTTTTAATACGTGACTTTGATCTATGACCACATGCTTTTAAGAATAGGGGCTTTGGATTTTAAAATACTTGGGTTCTAATTCCATATTCACCATTTATTGGCAATATAATCTTTAGCAAAAGACAATGTTTTGGATTCTCATTGTCCTCAACAGTAAACGGGGATTATAATAGTGCCACTCATAGAGTTATTATGTGGATCAAATGAAACATCCTGGAATACTGTAAGTACTTAGTAAATGTTAGTTCTTCCATTCACTGTCCACCACTAACAATGCATTGCAGGAATCTGGTCTCAGGCATGCATTGTAGGATGTGAGATTAGGCACCCATCTACCCACTGTCTTTTATGCTTTGTTTCCATTATTGCTTCTATTATTCTTTAAGATGGAAGAAAACCTTAAGCAGAGATTCCAGGGGGAAAAAAGAAAAAGAATGGAATTTTCTTCACATATAACTTAACTATTCAGGTTACCTACAGATTGAGGATGTAAGAATGCCCTGGACTAGTTTGCAGTGGCTTACATCTGTAATCCCAGCACTTTGGGAGGCTAAGGCAGGAAGATAGCTTGAGGCCAGGAGTTCAACACCACCTTAGGCAACATATCAAGACACCATGTCTGCAAAAAATTTAAAAATTAGCTGAGCACGATGGTGCATGTCTGATGTCCCAGCTACTCAAGGGCTGAGGCAGGAGAATTGCTTGGGTCCAGAAGTTTGAGGCTGTAGTGAGCTATGATTTCACCACTGCACTCCATCCTGGGTGACAGGGTAAGACCCTGTCTCTTAAAAAAAAAATCCTGTAACTAGTTTTATTTTTTAAATCCTGTAACTAGTTTTATTTGGGGCCTTAGGAAATGTCTTTCTCATCAGGTAAAGGGAAAATTATGCCCAACTGGCACATGAGCTCTTATAAGAAGTGAACAATGCTCAAATGTACTTTTTCCAAAAACTAGGAACTAAAACTAAGATGTTATCCTCCATTTAAATTTTTCTTCATTTGGGTATCACAAATAAACCTATCTCACTGAAAGCAAAAGGGGTAAAACTACACCAAAAGTCTATAAAGGGACCCCTTACCATGTCTTGCCTATGCCTTATGCTTATTCAGGAAAAACAAAGGTTAGAAAAAAAGGTCAAGTTTCCCATCCAACTTTCCACCTTTTAGTTCCTACATCAAATTACAAAACCTCTTTCCTGTCTAGTGGTTACAGGACATTTAATAGGAGGGTTCTTTAAAAGTTCATAGAAAATGGATTATAACAAATTATTTATGGATTTCAAAATTTCTTACACTAAAATAAACTTGTACTAACTTGTAATGGCATGTTTGAACACAATCTAGTTTTAGGAACTAAGAAGGATAAGATAATTTAAACAGATCCCCTATAGAGCAACATGAGGTCTGCTAAAATTGAAGCAAGAGCAAACATCAAATTTATGGTGAAACTGGGTTGGAAAAAATGGTGAAATCACTGAAACTTTACAAAAAGTTTATGGAAACAATGCTCAAATAAATCAGCAGTAATTAATAACTTATTAAAAGAAGGGATAAGACCATGTTGAAGATAAAGCTTGCAGTAGCAGACCATTCACATAAATGTTTTAGGAAAAATTTCATCTTATTTATGCTCTATTTAAAGAGTACTGACAATTAACAACAGAAACAATAGGCAACACCATAGATGTCTCAACTGGTTCTGCTTATACAATTCTGACTGAACAATTAAAGCTGAACAAACTTTCTACTTGATGGGGATGGGTGCCAAAATCATTGTGCCCAGATCAGCCGCAGACAAGAGCAGAAATGTCAATGGAAATTTCAAACAACTGGGACCAAGATGCTGAAGCATTTATTGAAATAACTGTAACAGAAGACAAAACATGGCTTCACCAGTATAATCCTGAAGGCAAAGCATAATCAAAGCGATGGCTACCAAGAGACGGAAGTGGTCCAGTCAAAGCAAAAGTTTACTAGTTAAGATCAAAGATCATGGCAACAATTTTTCAGCATAATCAAAGCATTTTGCTTGTTGACTTTCAGAAAGGCCAAAGAATGATAACACCTTCTTATTGTGAGAATGTTTTGAGAAAGTTAGTCAAAGCTTTAGCAGAAAAGTGCCAGGGGAAGCTTTATCAGAGAATCCTTCTTCACCACAACAAGGTTCCTGCTCATTCCTCTCATCAAACAAGGGCAATTTTGTGAATTTTGGTGGAAAACCATTAGGCGTTTACCTTACAGTCTTGATTTTTTTTCTTTTGATGTATTTTTATATCCTAACCTTAAAAAAACAAATCGTTAAAGGGCACTCATTTTTGTTCAGTTAATAACATAAAATAACATTAAAAAGACTGCATTGACATGGTTAAATGACCAGGACCCTCAGTTCTTTAGGGATGGACCAAATGGCTGGTATTATGGCTTACAAAGTGTCTAGAACTTGATGGAGCTTATGTTGAGAAATAAAGTCTATATTTTATATTTTAATATTTTAATTCCATTTTTCCATGATCTTTTTAAAGTCCTCTCATATGTAATATTTTGGTAGGTACGGTACCCAGAAGACTTCCAAAACTAACTCTGACTACATAGTTGTTATTGGATTCACCTCCCTGGTGGAGAAATGACCATAGATCCTCCTTCCAACTCCCCTGCTTACCAAAGAAAAGCCTGAAATGATCAGATACCAGCTCTGCCCATTCAGTTTCCAGTCTGAGCAAAATCAGAGAATGGGCAGAAACAGATGCTCCAAGAGATGAAGCAGAAAAGAAAAATAAGTTTATTGAATTAAAGTCCCATTACCAAATGAAGGTAGAAGAGAAAACTGGATGGTCAAAAAGCCAGCCAAATTGGGGCAAAGGCGCTTGGGCAGGGACTAAGAAGGAGGATGGCTGGTAGAGAGGGGGCACTTTTCCTGATTGAAAGACTATAAAATTGTAATGGAGAACTGCTGTGTTATGATTTGTGCTAGTTTTCAAATGTTTTGAGAAACATCAATAAGGAAAGAAATTTTCTTTTTTAAAAATATTTTTGTAGAGAAAAAAATATGTTGCCCAGACTAGTCTCATGCTCTTGGGCTCAAGCAATCTTCACGCCCTGGCCTCCCCAAGTGCTGGGATTGCAGGCTCAGAAATTCCTTATTATAATCATTTATAATATACATGTGTATTATTAGTGAGATAATTTTAATAGGTGAGATAATTTTGTTGTTGGTTGGAACTCTAATTTATATGGCTCAAGGCATAAAAAGAATCACACAGTTCTGTTATGGTAGGCGTGGAGATACATTGATATTTATGGAGAGCCTACTGTTTTAGTTCATTTGGGCTGCTATAACAAAATACTTTACACTTGGAAGTTTATAGACATTTATTTATCATAGTTCTAGAGGCTGGGAAGTCCAAGATCAAAGTGCCAACAGAGTTGGTATCTGGTGAGGGTCCAATTCTGATGGCACTTTTTTGCTCTTTCCCCTCATAGTGGGAGGGAGCTTTTTGGACATCTCTTACAAGGACACTAGTCTCATTGATGAGGCTATACCCTCATAACCTAATCGCTTCCTAAAGACTCAACCTCCGAATATCATCATATTGGGGACTAAGTTTTGACATGTGAATTTTGAGGGGCACAAACTAAGAGGCAGATACTAATCATATTTAATCCTCACAATAGCCCTATGAAATTATCACGTATTCACCCTTCTAGATAAGACAATGGCAGCTGGAGAGGTGAAATGTATTTATGTCCCAAGGCTATAAAGCTAGCATATAGTGGAGCAGGGGAAAAGCCTGAGCTCTCCCTGGCCTGATGCCTGGAGTGGGAGCCAGAAGCTACCGCTGAATGGAAGATTCCCTGGGCTGTTGCTGCTGCCAAAGCTGCCTGGAGAACTCTGCCTTGGCATGTGTCTGGATCCATGCTTCATTGTGAAACTGTGGGTTCTCTTGATACTTTCTTAGAACCTGTTTCAGCACAAAAGCTGGAGGGTTTATTTGCTTGTGTAGGGTCATAAATAGCAATCTACCAGAGCCTCTTTCTTTGTCCTCCCTATGCACCGGTGAAAAAAGCCAGCATGAGGGGGAAAACAGCTTTTTATAAGCTTTTCCAGAAACCTTTTGACTTTTTGTTTTTCTCTCACATTCTTAACACTTTTCCTCCCTTTATTATTTCCCTTTTTCTTTATCTACTATCAAATTTCTAAGCATCTGGCTTTCTTCCCACTGATATTAATGTACAGGAGGTAATAATCAAGTACTCCCTTATGAAAGACTGGTAATTTTTTTAGTTATTTTTTATTATAACCCAGGATAGAAGTTACTATCTAATTATCCTTTCTCACTCTAGCCAGCTGAATTGCTGGTACTATTTCTCATAGACTTGACTAGCCCAGATTATAAGTCTTCATTGCAAAATATTCTGATCTCATATTTTTTTGATTTTGATAATAGTGACATGACTACAAAGAAATAAAAGTAATGGTTAGCTAAAACGAAGCTCAACAAAGAATTTTCTTGACTGTGTAATGTCACTAGAGGAAGTGATCACAACCTCTGTATTTCTTCACTATTTTTATTTCTTTTTTTTTATTGGAGCAAGGGAGACCATTCTGAAGGGGACCTTAGAAAGTTTCAGTTTGAGGAAACTGAATCCCAGGACAAACAGATGCTTAATGCTAGTGACAACCCCAGGCATCTATACTTTCTGTTTTGAGTTAATTCTATGTTCTTTTCTAAGAGGCAAAGCCAAGAGGCAAGGATTTGGCTAACAGAGATATTAACCCTTTTTCTCAAAGATGGGATCCACTAGTTGAAAATACTGCAAGTTTCCACTACTTTGTCCACAAATCTTTGTTTCTGTCATTGCTTCTACCTTCTCCACCTCATTCTACTCCACCAGGCCAGCCTATCTGCATGACTGGATGGCTAATACATACAATTTGGGTTCCCAGTAAAAGTCATCTACCTTTCCCAACATTCTGGTGGCAAATCCTAAATTAATGACATCTAGAAGAAGCCTTAACACATATAGCAGGCAAAAACATTTCTTCAAACACATGCACACACATACATACATACACATTGTCTTTAATACTAAAGACAATCTTTCTGCAATTCCTTAGTGGCATAGCCTGGTAAGGAAGACAGTGGCACCCAGTGGACAAATGTTTGATTGTTTGTGACAAGTGTTTTATTCTGAAATATTCTCTAGAATATTCTTAAGAAATATCAGTTGCTCCCTTTTCCCTACCCTCTCACTCAATTTTTTAAATGTCAATTTAAATTTTAAAATAGGGGACAGGTGAATATTCTGACAGTTTTTGTCTTTTCAAGGATAAGACTAGACTTAAACACAGGAGAAAGTAAAAATCTCAAAATTAAATCCTTTAAGAGCAATGTCTATAATTGATTGACCCATCTCATTGAGTAACAGTGAAGACAGCCAAATCTAATAAAATGCTTGCAGTGTGCTTTTATACATCATACTCTCCTTTTTTTTTTCACACCACAGTCTTTTTCCAAGTACATTCACTTGGTGATGCAAATGTGGCAACTTCTAGAGCTATACTTTAGTACAGTAATACTCACAGACCCTGCAACTTAATGCTATTGTGCAGTTTACCTTAGAGTCATAAAAATACCCATTTTCACTTTCAGTCTTTTCCATTCATTCTATTGTTTGTGGGCTACTTGGGTAAAGAATCCCTGACTTACATGATTTTCTCCCCAAAACACCTACCCAGAACCTTACTTATGGTGGGCACAAAGAAGCTGAGTGAAATCCATTTTCCATTGTATCTGCTAAACATTGAAAAAATAAATACATCTAATTGTTTGGTGTTATATAAAGGGATCATCCAGCTAAGAATCTTAAATATTAGAGGCTATTTGTATTGGATAAAAATATTTTATAAAAGACAAAAGGAAAAGGTGCTTTTACGAGTGAATTAACTCTTACTGATTTAAATGAAAAATCATTAAAACCATTTGATTGCAAAATAAACATATATCTTTTTAGTGCACCCTAATGCCAGCAGGGGTGCCCTCTTTTAGTTAGTCATTTACAAACGCTTCCCAATTTGGAGGCTCTAAAATTCTGTTTATTTTGCTTTGGAGTGGTATCCCATGTTTATCATTATGCTCTTTGTAATTCATAATTTTGCCACAGCTTGAGACTTGTTTTGTTTGTTTTAGAGGAAAAAAAAGTTGGCAGGCTAAAGCTATGTCTTGAGGCTGAGATGGAAACTTTCCCAAAAGGGCAACATGCTTTCATTAGTTGACACAAGTTTCTTGGTGACCCTTTGTATTGATCACTTTTAGTCAGTAAACAATAAACACATGCCAAACTACGGGATGCGCTTTTTTTGGCAAATTGAAAAATAAATGGAGGCCATTTGTGTGTGTATCACTACATTACATGTTAATTATGCTTGTTTTTCTCATAACACAAGAACTTCCCCCCACAGTTTCTGCAAAATTCTTATAAAATTCTGATGAAATTAGATTTTACTGTACAAAGATAACACATTTTTTATTTAAAAATCTTAAAATTGTTTTCCAAAAGTTTCTAAAAATATATTCTCGTCCAAATGTATCAATCCACAAGAAACCAATAAACATTTATAACATTTCAGGGCTGCCTCTGTCCTTTTTCTTCCACTGACTGTCACCAAGAGTGAGCATTGGGGGACCCAGACTCTAGGCAGTTTTGCTGTTTGGGGCCAAGCTTCTCTGCCCAGTGAGGAAAGGCAACAATCGTTGCACTATTTGCAAAGTATAATCTTATTGGGAAATATTCCAGCCCCTGATCTGAGCTTTACCCTGTCACTGCCTGTGAAATTAGGGAGCTTATGTGCATGTAATGCACCTGTAACATGTCCAGGCCACCTGTGCAGGCCAGTGTGCACCTATGGTCTGCTTCTTTGCTTCTGTGAGTTTCAAAAACCCAAGAGGAAAGTCATTATTTGAAAAGGACTTTTCTAAGTAAACTTTCCTCAAATAATTCAAGAAGTTTCTATAGGTTTTATTTTATCTTTAAGCTTATCTGCTTATAATGCAGATATGTTTTGCTCATTCAGAAAAACTGTTGTTTAAAGAAGGTTTGCCTAAAATAGACTGTGCTGAACTAAATCCAAATAAAATACAAAGTTGAAAAAAAAATTTAAAGGCTACAGAGGACCATAGAGATTAAAGTAAGCGTTATTATGTCTAAAATGAATGAAATGTCAAGGGTGTGTGCCTGAGTGTGCATGTGTGTGTACATGTGTAATTGCATGTGTGATTGCATGTGTGTGTGTGCCTGTGTGTGAATTAATAGGGACAGAGGTTAAAATTTGTGTTTGGATTGACACTTGCTATACTGCACACTAAGAAACATTTGTTTCCAGTTCTTATGACAGGTATTACTTGTTCCTCTAAAGCTTTAGCCTTTTCTTCTGCTTCCATCAGGCACATCTTCAAAGACTTGATCCGGGTCAAGGTAGACTCCGTCTGTCCAGTGTCCAGGGAAACTCTCTTTAAAACAATAATCAAGTATTTCTTTTTGAAATGAATAGTATCCTGAGTGTATTTCAAACAATTTTATGGACTAAGGATATACTTGACAAACTCATACAAATCCTTCCATTTTCTTAGCACAGTAATAAAACAGCAAATTGTTTTAACAACAATAATCTTTAACAGTTTCGAGCCTAAAAGGAGAGTAAAAGTTATGATGACAATGAACAGATTTTGACAGATAAAATTACTCACATTGGGCTTTGGTTATTCCTACTTCAAGAGGTTAGAATCAAAATTTCCCACTCCTAACGGGAGATGTCATCTATAATGCCTATGTTGTTAACATTTACCTATCAAGAAAAACAGGATCATCTGAACTCAGAAAAGCCCTGTTTTCTCTGATCTTCACCTTCTGATCATGTGTCATTAAAACAAAGACAGTACATGTTTTAGAATCAGATCATTTTTCCCCAGAGCATGGCTAGTATGACTCAAATCAGCAGATGTGTAGACTTTACCTCTCAAAATTGTTCTAAAGTTACCTTTTCTCAGCTATAAACTGAAGAATATGCAAGATTGGTATGAAAATATCAGGCACAGACCCTACTGAGACTTGACCACTTTCTGACTATTCTTTGGTTATTGTGATAATTAATAATTACAAAGCAATATAAAACTTGGTAAACCTCATATGTGCTAGGACTGCGACCTTTCCTATAGCTTCCCTGGGAGTGTCTTGTTTTCTTGTGAATTCTTCTGCTGCTGCAGCTGCTTCCAATTAGCCACATAAAGAATGAACTGTGTTCCTACATATTTTAAAGTTCTAACTGCTGCTTTGTTTTTTCCCCGATGGTTTATGAGACCACCGATTTTACACACGTGTGCATTTCCTGATGATACAACAGAGCCATCTGGTGGTAAATGGAACTAGGTATTAAAATACAGCATTCATTCAGTTCCTGTGATTGTTCATCCTGTATGCTGAACCTTGAGGCTCTGCCACTGGTCTCTAAATTCTATGAGATAAGGGGCAAAAAAAAAAAAAAATGCTGCATATCATGAACAACCTGGCTCCAAAATCGAGCTCTACCACACGCAGCTACATACCCTTCAAAAGTTTGCCTGTAGGTGACAAACATCTTGGGCTGGTATGGTGACGCAAGAATGAAGTGAACTAATAATTCTCAGTATCCCGGGAAGTTTCAAGAATGGGTCCAAAAATTCTTAAAAAAGAAAAGAAAAATAAGTCTCAAAACAAAATTCTTGTGTATTTACATGTAGAGATAAATGCAAGCTGTAAAACATTTTATGCAGAAAGGGGGAATTTTAAAAGGTCAAACTATTTTTAAAAGTTTGAGAATTCCTGATTTAGACTGTTATCCCCAGGGAGAATCTTCTTGTAGGATGTTTGATCTCAGGAAGAAGGTTTTAAAATTTGGGTGAGTAGACTCAGCAAGATCACCTCATTCATTTCTCCAGGCCCTTTTCTCCAAACACCCAAATTTTCCCCAGCCAAGAAGAGCAACCATTTCCAGTAAGACAAAAGCATTGTAAGTCAAAGGCAAAGGAAACAGGCTTAACTTAATACGGGTACTAAATAACATAGGCCGTTTTGTACAGATAAATTTAGAAAACTGTCATGTGTTGTACAACACAGACAGACCTGAGCAAACCATGGAGAATGCAAGGTCTGTCTTCTGCACCTTCACCCCAACTGCAAGTGTGCACTCTCCACTCTCTGACCTGCATTTCAGCTTCCCCCATGCCTCTAAGGGAAAGAGTCTATGGAAAAGCTAGCACTTTTTCATAGTGGACCACCTCCACTAACTGAAAAAAAAGGAAAAAATTAAGTCGAGAACCATTTAAAAATAAATGCACAGAATTAGAAATTTGCAGATGGGTATGTTGTTTCAAAGACTCTTAAAAAGTTAGATGCAGTCAATCACTGTCCCAGTTTTGCAGGATGTAATGGTAAAAGAAAAAGATGGGACTTCCATCAATTTTATTTTGCTTCCAGGCATGTGTGGACACATGCAATTTGTGTTTAATGATAAAAATGAACACTCTCAATGGTTAAAGTAATTGACAGGTGAATTATATTAATCACCAGTCTGTTACATGACATCAAAACGCTGAAACTATAGGAGATATACAGGTGTTTGGGAACAAAGCCTGTGTATGGATTTCCAAATGGTAGGTTCCAAGAATTTATTGATAATTCCATTTTTAATTTCTGGTTCTTGTCTTAAAATTGTTTACCTATCAAGCCCATGCTCTAAATATGTAGCTAAGGTATCCAAGATGACCAAACTAAAAATATTAAAAATTCAATAAACTCTTTGATTACACTAAAGACACCTCAACTATTATGCAAGGATGCTGAGGTTGATAGTCTACTATTTGAACAAATCTTATGTGAAATGGAAAGAGTAGATTTCCTATTGGTATCAAAGGTTTCTTATTTGAGAATTTAAAGGAAACGTTACATACTATTTTCTAATTTTATATTTCTTGATTTCTCTAATCAATTGCAGTACCTTCTCATTATCTCCTTCCTTGCTTTTAAGCCTTTATTTCTCTGTCCTATAATGACCTTACTCTTCTCCCTAAGCCATACAAAGCCCTTCTACCAGTAAGGGCAGGATCAAGGTCTCTGATCCATCTCCATGTGCCACACTTTGAAAGGCTCCCATGTGCAGAGGCCAGACAGGATTTTGCTGAACATTTATTAGGAGCATGATAAAGAATTGTTGATGGATTAAAGGGTCAGCAGTCAAGGAAGGTGATTGCACCAGAATGAGCAGTTCTTCATGCTGAGAGGCTGACTTCTTTGAGCAATACTTGAAATGCATCTGGCTGGGACACTGACAGGGGTCAGAGCCCCAGACAAGTTCTGCTTGCCAAGGCCAAGGGCCAGATGGTGCAGAAGAGGGCAAGGAGATGGGTGATGGTAGAATTATTGTAAGAACTGAATGAGGCAAAGCAGGTAAATACTTCAACAGATAAAGTACTCAGTAAGAGCTAGTAATTCCATTATCCCACTCCTTTCAAGAGAATAATTTGATATTAAAACTTTCTAGCTTAGTTTAAAACCCTGAAAGAAAATACCCATAGGGACACTTTTGTAACAGCAAGTGATCAAAAAACAGCAGTGGGAAATCCATTCAAGTATTTAATTAAGAACACAGTTAATGTATTAAATATATGCATGTGCATTAAGAGCAAGATTTCTAAATAAAAGGAGATTATAGCAAATTCCACCTTCGTGGAAGAGCATTTTGAAGTAGATCAATTTTGGAGAATAAAATGTTAGAAATATGCCAGGTTTTCAGCAGCAGCCCCTTCTCAGGGGTGCAGTAACTTCCTGCCAGATAAAACATGGTTTTAACACATTTTGCAGTAGTCAAACTTCCTGTTTGACATCTCATCTATTCACTATTCTGTCCATTTCTCTTTCCACCTGCTTGTTAAGAACCTATGACCCTCTGCTTCCTTACCCTTGTATAACCTGCTTGTGTTTCTAGTGTAGGTTCAAGTCTTTTTCCAGCTGATCATCTTTGCCTTCACCCGCCATCTATCTTCAGCCCCTCACTCCAGGCATATTTATGTCATCCCTCTCCCGTCACCAGTCATGACTAGAATTCATTGTACAGTGGACATTTCATCACTCTCATGCCCTTTTGTGCTCAAATTTTGCAGTGGTTTCTTAGGCTAAGTTGCCAATTTCTATTTAGGCAAATACATAAAAACTCACTTTTCCTGATTCCAATTCATTCTGGTGAAAATAAGTTTCCTCTGTGTTTGAGGTTGCCTCAATAGTCACCTAATAAAGTATTAAATTCAAAATATGAACAAACTACAACTAGGGGTTGTTGAAGTGCCCAACAATATGGCTGAGTGAGAGATGGCTATGGGAGGACATTGAATAGCACTAACTAAGGAGCACTTTGCCTGTAATCTGGATGCCACAGTCTAGATATGACTTGATTCTAAGTGACCGTGTGACCTTGGGGCAGCTGTTTTATTTGTCTTGGCCTCAGCGTTTTTACCTTTAAATGAAAAATGTATTGGTTAATGGAATGACTGAGGAGCGTTCATTGAAGGGGCCATTTTGCAAAGGTGTTTGTAAAATTAAGGGCATTGGCAAAATATGGTGAGGCATCCCCTAGAATTATGGGTGCCTTTTGACTTAACTTGACCTGATGAGGTAGGGGAAGAGCAAAACTGATGGATCTTGAAAGAGAAAAGAGAAGAGGAATACAGTTATGCCAACCTGTGCCCAGGCAGTAGTGGTGGTTGGAGGAACAGAGGGTAGTGAGGGAGGGGAAGCACACCAGTGGAATAAATAACCTGACCTTCTCTTCTCTCATTTCTCTCTTCTCCTATGTCTCTTTTGGGCTGAACCCAACAAGAAGCTGAGGATCAAAAAAGCCTGAATGACAAATCCAAAGAGACCAGCTTTCCCTGAAAAGAGCAGAGTGGAGAAAGGTGGAGTGTGAATTGGGAGGGGGAAAAACAAATCTCAGCCCAAACGGGTTTAATTGTATTAGTGGTTTCCAAATGCCAGCCCATAGATCAGTGTTTGTTTGAGATAGCATTTTCACTATTCAGCAACAAAAAGACAAAACAATTTTTTAAAAAAGAACATTGTGAATCTTTCATGAAGTCAAATTTATTCCATTTAGAGGACCGTTCTTTATTCTGAGATTCTGATTGTTCTACTTTTTTGGGTTTATTTAACAAATAATGATAATGGCATATGGAGATTATTGTGGTTTGGTGTCTTAAAAAATTAAAAAGCTGACAATCCTATGAGAACTAACCCTAATTATATTTGGTAAGAAAATTCTTACTGGTTTATGAAATCTAACAGTGTAGAAACACCTACTTAAGTGATCTCTGTTACATTATGAATTGAATGTTTTATCAGGTGGCCTTTCCAGAACTATGGTCCCTGAATTCCCCTGAGCTTAAACCAAGATGGATCTATATTCTATATTAAGTTGTCTGCCTTAGCAAGATTCTAGGATACAATTTTTCTAGAAATAAACACATTCCTAAAGGTCAACCTTCCATCCTGAGAAAGATTTAACTTTTCCATTTCTATACCATCACTGATAGAATTTTTTAAAGGCATTGGAAAGAAATTGTTGACTCAGATTTTTATTTATAAAAAAGATTGTTGGCATGGAAGTGACTATGTGATATTTGATAACTTCATATATAACTTTTAAAAATGGTTTACCCAAAGCACTTAACACACCAACTCTCATTTCAATTCACTTTAAAGCAATTCATTTAAATTTCAAAAAGTATTTATTGAATCTCACCATTTGCCAGGCATTATGCTAAGCAATGGGGATATAAGTAGTAACAAGTTAGACATGATTAACACCCTCACCAGAATTCTCAGCTTAGAATTTCTCTCCAGTACAAAACTCCTAGGATTTGGGTTGATGTAAAAATTAAAAGAATATCAAAAGTATGGTGATTAATTTAATATTTTAAAGCTCACTTATACTGCCATGTGCTTTGGTGCTTTGTTCTTTTTTCTTTGCTGAGAATTCTGGTAGTATTAGAAGGTGGTAAGAGGCAGCCCTAAACTGATTTCAAATATTCCAGGTCTATCTCAAATACCATTGCTTTATAGGCATTAAGAGACCGTGTATAAATATCTTCAGAGACTAAAAGGGGCCTTGTAAACAATGTGTTTCTTCCATGGTTTAAGTTAAAGTTAACGGTAAACAAAATCTGGGTTAGAAGAGATCTGAATTTGAGTTCATATTATATTACATGTGTTACCAAATTGGTTCTGTGACCTAAAGTAACCCTCTGCTGTTTTGATATATGAGCATTACAAACTCCTCTGCGTACCTGATGACATCTGTTAATTCTCTTGTCAGGAAAAAAAAAAAAAAACATGTGCACATACTTGCACACACACAGTAAGTACACATGTGCAAAATTTTGCATGGGCCTTCAGGGTGTTTAAACATCCTTCTTAATGCCATCCATATAGCCCACCGTAAGCAATCTTTGTATAGAAGGAGTATTGTATAACAGCCACATATAATTTTTATTCTAAAATAAAATAAAAATCTTAATGAGTGAGAGTATCAATATGCCCTCACTCCCTCTATTGTAATCATGCAGATGAATATGTAAAACATCTTTACTTACTAGAGAAATGTCTCAAACTCAAAAGAAGCAATCTACTTCCTCTGTCTGGACAGGAGAATAAGTAGCACACTTTCACAGCGAAGACTGGTTTTTGGAACTGAAAACTCAAAGCAACTAGTGTTAACCCATCTTGTTGACCATGAAGTAAAGTTTTATAATGAAATTATTTGTTCTTCATGATAAGAAAAAGAAAAAAAGACAAATTTAGGTAATCCCACTATTTTAAAAAATTATTTCTTAAAAAATAATAAAAGAGGGAGAAATGGAGAGTTTAATGGGTATAGAATTTCAGTTTTACAAGATGAAAAAGTCCTGGAAATTGGCTGCACAACATTGTGAACATAACGTTACTGAACTTACACATAAAAAGGAATAAAAATGGTAAAATTTATATGTATTCCACCACAAATCAAGATTAAAAAGTTGAAAAATCACTTATTATAAAACATATATGTACAAGATAAATTGTGAAATGAAGGAATTAGACAATATTAAAAGTAATTCAACTGTTTTTTTACCTACTTCACAAGACTTTTATGAAAATAAAGGGACAAAGTTGAACATTATCAAAAACTATAAAATAAATAATGGGGAAAATAAGGTAATCTTGCTGAAGGAAAGGATATTTCTTTAATTTAAAAAATAAAAGAAAAATAAAAAATACTATTTGTATATAAATAAAATTTTCACTGAGGAGACTGAGGCAGAAGGATCACCTAAGCCCAGGAGGTCAAGGCTGCAGTAGGCTATGATTGTGCCACTGTACTCCAGCCTGGGCAACAGAGTAAGACCCTGATTTAAAAAAAATTAAGTAGGGTATAAAATATTGCAAATGCTTTTCCTATTTGTAAAGATGATGGTTTGAGTAGTTTAGGTTTTTTGTAACAGGATTACTTGTTTTCTCACTCATTATACATAAGTTTAGATTTTGAGTACTTTAGCATATTGACCAATGATTTTTTTATTTTCCTAGTGAATATCAGTGTTTTAGGAAATACACATGTCTGTAGGAAGAATACTCAAGACAGCTGATGAGTGAGACAATAAAACTTGATAGAATTTTATTGACTATGATTTTCCAAAGTTAGTTTTGATGAATAAATTTTGCTATACTGTGTAAAATAAACAGCAAATGTTTTATGATTGATAATGTTCACAGTGAAGGCATTTTTTCCTATCAATGAGTTTTTTGATTCTAAATAAGAACATATTTTTAATTTAAAAAATTTAACTGCAATATAAGAACCTCAATACACCAATGATGTTGTTACCAAAACCTAGCAAAAAAATCTTCAGTTGAACTTGATGTTTCATGAGAAGACTTTTACATGAGGAACCTTTTTTTCCTCTCAGCCTGTCATTTGCATAGACTCCCCTCTTCACTAAGGTCTGAAGGAGAAATGTGTTATGCATTCTTTTGTATCAGATAAAACTTTAGCAACAACTTCCATCGTACGTTCCAATATGATAAGGCAAGCAGAGGGTAGATGGGAGGGTTCATTTTTGCTGTAAATGTCCACTTATTTTAAGATCTCCCAGTCATAATGTTTCTAAGATGCATGGAGAAAATATTAGAGAAGAAGGCATAGCGCAGCCAACTAACTCCTTGTAGGGCCTCAGTTTTTTCATCTGTGAAATGAGAAGATCATTTTATCTCTTTCATCTTGAACTCTGTGCTAATCATTTGCCATGATGTTTTGACTGCCCAGTGTCTTTCCCTCTTTAGAAAACTTTCCATCTCATGAATCCTGTCTCCTCAAATTAAAGCCAGAAACTCCCTCTCAAGCATCCTCTGCAACCAAAGTGTAGGCTTGTTACTTCGGTTCCACCAGTCAGACATACTAGCAAGAGACATCAATGTGGATGAGAATGACATGAAAATTGTGCCAAACAGAATAGAATCTGTCTGGGTTAGCGGGGTCATTGTGATTTGAGAGGCTACAGTGACAGAAGACTTCTAAGTAATATCTCCTACTCAGGGAAGGTGACAAGTGATATGGAGCCTATGCCCAGCGGTAGCAGTAACAGGTTTGTCCCCAGAATCTGCAGGGTAATTGGGTATAGTTTCCAAGCTGGATTCTCTGATTCACCTAAAGAACCTCTGAAATACCTAATATTCTCCAATAATTTATTTCCCCCTTAGTCCTAGCTGGAATTTGTTCTGTGGATTTAAAATATGAATCTGACTGATGCAAATTCCTTGAAGTAATTATTACCTATTGTTTGTGTGATTCTAAGAAAGTAATTTAATTATTCTGAGTCTTGTTTTCCTCATCTGGAAAAATGAAGAAGTGATAACTCCAAGATTGCTGTTATAGTTAAATGTGGTAATACAGGAAAATGCCTAGTATAATGCCTGATCTATAGTAATATTTAAAAATAAAAAAGAATTATTTTAATCTGTGTGTTTTTTATGTCTCAAGTGTAGCTTCTGAGAACTCACCAGTCAAGGAAAAACCTGGAAGTTGATTATAAGGACCACAAACTCAGAAATGGGTGGTCTTGGCAATATATGACTGTACCTGGTCTTGTTACTTCTTATGGAAAAACACATCATTATGCATAATCTAATAGCCAAAAATTAAAATTGCTGGTGGGGAGGACACCACCTGTATCCTCTTCTGCCTTCAAAAGAGGATCTTTACTTGGTCTGCTTCATTTCTTCTTTTCTTTTTTTTTTTAACATTTTTTTATTTTAAAATTGTGGGGTACATAAAGGGTTAGGTACACAAATATACATTATTCAGGCACCCTTGTTGATAAGGGGTGTCCCCCCATCCCCAGACAGATATTGGCTACCGTTAATCCCACCTCTCTTTCCCTCCCTGCCCCCCCATAGTTTCCCACCACTATCAATACTTTTCTTATAGTATTACGATAGATGTTCAAGGTCCACTTATGAATGAAAACATGTGATACTCAGATCTTTGTTTCTGTTAGAGACCTCTCAGTATTATAAACTCTAATTCCATCCAGGTTGCTGCGAAATTCATGATTTTGGTCTTTTTTATGGCTGCATAGTATTCCATCATGTATATGTACCACATTTTTTGAATCCAATCCTCTTTTGATGGAGAGCATGGTTGGTTCGAGGTTCTTGCCATTATGAACAATGCTGTGATAAACATACGTGTGCAGGTATCTTTTTAATAGAGTGATTTGAGTTCTTGAGGGTATATTCCCAGTAGGGGAACTGTGGGGTCATATGGGGGATTGATATTTAGAGCTTTTAGGAATCACCACACCACTTTCCACAGAGGCTGCACTAATTTACACTCCCACCAACAGTGTAGAAGTGTTCCCTTTTCACCACATCCTCTCCAGTATCTGTTATTTTTTGAGTTATTGATAATGGCCATTCTGACTGGAGTTAGGTGATATCTCAGTGCAGTTTTAATTTGTATGTCCTTGGTGATTAGTAAGGTTGAACATTTCTTCATATGTCTGTTGGCCACTAGTATGTCTTCTTTTGAGAAGTGTCTGTTCATGTCCTTTGCCCATTGTATAATGGGGCTGTTTGTTTTTTTCTTTTCAGCATGTTTGAGTTCCTTGTAGATCCAACACATTAGGCCTTTGTCAGACATGGAGTTGGCAAATACTTTTTCCCAGTCTGTGGACTGTCTCCCTGCTCTCTTGATGCTTTCTTTGACTTTGCAGAAGCTTGTCAGTTTAATGAGGTCCCACTTGTCTATCTTAACTCTAATGGGCCATGTGTTTCTGGTTTTGTTCAGAAATTGGATGCCAGTTCCAATTTCCATTAGGGTGTATCCTGTATTTTCTATGGTTCTTATGGCTTAAGGTTTTACAGTTAGGTCTCTGATCCATTAGAGTTAATTTTTGTGTATAGGGATAGGTAGGGGTCTTGTCTGAGTCTTCTGCATGTGGTGAGCCAATTTTCCCAGCACCATTTACGGAATAGGTTCTCCTCTCCCAGTGGTAGGTGGTGGAGGCTTTGTCAAAGATGAGTTGGTTGAGAAATTGAGGTTTTGTTTCTGGAATCTCAATTCTATTCCATTGGTCTATATGCCTGTTCCAAGCTGTTTTGAATATTATAGCTTTATAGTAAAGTTTGAAGTCTGGTAATGTGATACTTCCTGCTTTGTTTTTTTGTTGTTGTTATTGTTGTTTTTTGCTGAGGATTGTTCTGGCTATTCTTGGTCATTTGTGTTTCCATATGAATTCCTGTACTGTTTTTCCTAGCTCTGAGAAGAACGTTGCTGTAGTTTGATGGGTATTGCATTAAATCTGTAGATTGCCTTAGGTAAGATGGACATCTTCACAATGTTGATTCTTCCAATCCATGAGCATGGGATATTTTTCCACTTGTTTGTGTCATCTTTGATTTCTTTGAGCAGTGTTTTGTAGTTTTCATTGTAAAGTTCTTTCATTCTCTGGTTAGGAAGATGCCAAGGTATTTCATTTTTTTTGTGGCTATTGTGAATGGGATTGTGCTTATTTGGGTTTCTGTTTGTTTGTTATTGGTGTAAAGAAATGCGATTGTCTTTTGCACATTTATTTTATATGCTGAGACTTTGCCAAAGTCCTTTATCAGTGCGAGGAGGCTTTTGACAGATTCTCTTGGGTTTTCAAAGTACACAATCATGTCATCTGCTAAGAGAGATAACTTGACTTCCTCTTCTCCTATTTGGATACCCCTGATAGCCTTTTCTTTTCTGATTGCTCTAGTCAGGACTTCCAATGCTATATTGAGCAGGAGGAGAGAGAGTAGGCATCCTTGTCTTGTTCCAGTTTTCAGGGGAAATGGTTCCAATTTTTGTCTGTTTAGGAGTATGCTGGCTGTGGGTTTCTCGTAGATGGCTTTTACTATTTTGAGGTATGTTCCCTGTATGCCTAGATTTTCGAGGGTTTTTATCAAGAAGGGGTGCTGGATTTTATCAAAAGCTTTTTCTGCATCTTATGATACAATCTGTGGTTTTTGTTCTGATGTCTGTGAATGTTTTTAATTACATTTATTGTCTTGCGAATGTTGAACCAGTCTTGTGTCCCAGGGATGAAGCCTACTTGGTCATGATGGATGATTTTTAAGATGTGTTGTTGAATCTGGTTTGCTTGGATGTTGTTGAGAATTTTGGCATCCATGTTCATCAAAGATATTAGCCTGTAATTCTCTTTCTTTGTTGGGTCTTTACCTGGCTTGGGTATCAATGTGATGTTAGCTTCATAAAATGATTTGAGGAGGTTTCCCTCTTTCTCAATCTCCTGGAATACTTTCAGTAGGATTGGTATCAGCTCCTCCTTAAATGTCTTATAGAATTCTGCTGGAAAGCCATCTGGTCCAGGAGTTTTTTTGTTTTTTTTGTTTTTTTTTTTTGTAGGTAGTTTTCTTATTACATAGTCAATTTCCTTGATTGTTATTGGTCTATTTAGGGTCTAAATTTCTTCTTATTTCAACCTTGGCAGGTTGTGTCATGTCAGAAAGATGTCCATTTCCTTAAGGTTTTCAAGTTTGTTTCAATACAAGTGTACATAGTAGTGTCTAATGATCTTTTGTATTTCTTCACGGTCAGATATGACTTCATCTTTTGTGTTTCTGATTCTATTTATTTGGGCTTTTTCTTTTTTTTTCTTGGTCAGTCTAGCTAGGGGATCATTAATCTTGTTTACCCTTTCAAAGAATCAGCTTTTTGTTTCATTGATTTTTTGTATTATCTTTTTGTCTTCTATGTCCTAGATTTGGGCTTTTATTTTGGTGATCTGGATTCTTCTGCTGAAGTTAGGGTTTTGGTGGTCTTGCTTTTCCAGCTTCCTAAGGTGACTTGTTCAGCTGTTAATTTGTGATCCTTCCATTTTCTTCATGTGTGTTTGTAGAGATATGAATTCCCCTCTTATTACAGCTTTCAAGGCATCCCAGAGATTTTGGTAAGATGTTTCTTCATTTTCACTTGTTTCCAGGTATCTTTTAATCTCTGTTTTGATTTCATCATTGACCCAGGAGTTGTTTAGCATCATGCTATTTAGTGTCCATGTCTTTGTGGGTTTGTGGGGAACCTTGTTGGTGTTGATGTTTATTTTTATTCTACTGTGGTTTGAGAAGGTATATAACAAAATTTCAATCTTTTGAAATTTGTTTATCCTTGATTTATGGCCAAGTATGTGGTCAATCTTAGAGTACATTCCATATGGTGATGAGTAGAATGTATATTCTGTGGTTGTTGGGTGGAGTGTTCTATAGGTATCAATTAAGTCTATTTGGTCAAGAGTCACATTGAGGTTCTGGATCTTGTTGCTGATTTTTTTTCTCTAATGATCTGTCTAGGGTTGTGAGTGGGGTATTGAAGTCCCCAGCTATGATATTGTTAGAGTCAATATCTTTTTTGAGTTTTCCTAGAAGCTGCTTTATGAAAGTTGGCGTTCCTATGTTGGGTGCATATATGTTTAGGATAGATATTTCTTGTTAATGGAGTGAACCTTTTATCATTATGTAGTCCTTATGTATCTTTTTAAATTTTTGATAGCTCAAATGGTATTTTTTATGAAATTAGGATCTCAACTCCTCCTTTCTTTTGTGTTCCATTTGCCTGAAAATTTGTTTCCCACCCTCTTACTTTGAGTCTGTGCATGTCCTTTCTAGCGAGATGGGTCTCTTGAAGGCAATATATTGTTGCCTGGTGATATTTTATCCATTTTGTCATTCTATCTTTTCAGTGGTGCATTTTATCCATTCACATACAGGCTAATTATTGAAATGTGAGAGTTGATCCCTATCATAATGTTCTTATAGAGTTATTGTTGCTGTTCCTCTTTGTTTGTTATCTTTCTTTTGGTTTTGGGTTTGGTCTCTGTGTGGTTTGCTCTTTTCCCTGTACTCTTACGAAGAATGTTGTTCTTTTTTCCTTTTCTTCTGTGTTTAGTACTTTCTTAAGTGTTTCTTGTAGAGGTGGTCTGGTGGCAGTGTAAATTCTTAGGGATTGGATATCTGGGAAAGATTTTAATTCTCCCTCACTGATAAAGCTTAGCTTGGCTGGGTAGGTTATTCTTGGTTGAAATTGTTTATCTTTTAGAACTTTGAAGATAGAGCTCCAAGCTCTCCTAGCCTGCAAGGTTTCTGTAGAGAAATCTGCTGCTATTCTAATTGATCTTCTATGGTTGGTGATCTGGCCTTTTTCTCTTGCTGCCTTTAGTATTTTTTCTTTTATACCTACTTTGTTTAGGCGAATAATTATGTGTCTGGGAGTTGTTCTTCTCATTGTTGTCTTGCAGGGGTTCTCTGAATCTCTTGTGTTTGAATTTTCACATCACTGATAAGATGAGGGAAGTTTTCTTTAATAATCTCATGGAATGTTTGTTTCAAGGTGGCCTCTGTCTCTCTTTGTGTTTCAGGAAGTCCAGTTGCTCTTAGGTTCAGTCTTTTGAAGTAATCACTCATCTCTTGAAAGTTTTGTTCTGTCTTTTAAAGTTTCTTTTCTATGTTTTTGACAGTTTGGGTTAGTTCTATATTTTGGTCCTCAAGCCCTGGGATTCTTTCTTCTGCTTGGCTAATTCTGGTTTCCAGGCTTATCAGTTTGTTGTTTATTTCATTCACTGTATTCTTTACTATTGTTATCTCAGTTATCAACTCCTTCCTAGTTTCTTCTTGTTTCTCCTCAATTCTTTTTAATCTCTCCATTAATGTCTTGATATCTAGGTTTGTATTTTGAGACCAGTCATTCTGGGGGCTCTTCATTGTTTGCATTCCAAAGTCAGTTTTCTCAGTGTCTACCCTCCCAGGAGTCTGAGAGAGACCGATATTCTTCTTTTGGTTTTTCTTCATTTGTATAGATTTTTCTCTCTTCCCATTTCCCTCCCCTTCTTTAATTCTGTTTTTCAGGGAAGGTAGGGTTGCTTCTACTTTTTTGGTTCAATCTCCTGTTCTTCCTTATGAGGGTTCTCTGGCTTTGTTCACTTTTGAGGCTGGAGTGTGGGTTGGGGGCTCTACTTTTTGCAGTTTTGAGGTTTAATTGAGGGGGAAGCTGTGATTCAGAATCTATCTGCAGATCCCAGTATCCACCAACAGGTGTATAGGCACACTGGAGCACATTTCCCACTGCCTTACAATCTGTTCATGTAGTGGGATTTAGGTTTGCTCCCTGTAACAAAAGGAGGTACAAAAAAGGAACATAATGGAAGAAGGGTGGGTCAAGAGGAAGTTGGAGAGAGAGAAGAGTGAGAGGGAAAACAGACATACATGCCAACTAATGAATGAAAAAGAGACACAAGGCCAGAAAAGAGTGAAAAACAGACACACAAACAAAATTCCCTAAAGCATAAGTAATCACATAAAGGCAGTCCAATAAAATCATGCCTTTTGATGCATTTTTCCCCAACACAAACAAGTAGTCTAAATCAAAAAGCAAACAAAAGTGAGCAAAACAGTCAAAACAATAAAATCAAAAATCAAAATAAGAAACCAGACTAGCTCTGGAATCTTTCCCGAGTGTCTAAAGTCTCTTCAGCTCTGATCTCTACCCTCTCCTCTTTGCTTTCATTGAAGGCAGATAGATTTACTCCAAGCTTGGGTTGGTTCCCTTGGCTTACTGCCTGAGAGGTCTGTGACAGGGCTGAGTTGCCTGTTTCTGATTTGGTATAGGGGAGGGCCTTTTGTCTCCTGTTTAGTGACATTATCTTAGAAACCAAGGTGGAGGCTGCTCATAGATGGGGGGGCAATGCAAATCTCTACCTGGAAAATGGCCGAGGTGGGCAGCTCCTCTTTTGTGGATCCTTTCTCTCCACCCGTCCTCTCTCTCCACTCATCTAGGTCCATGAGCAATCCACTATGATGGGCTGTGGTGGTGTGTCAGGCACCAGGGATCAGCAACACAGCTGGGTGCTGGATCTGGTGTGCCGCCAGCAGCCTGGGGTGGAGGAGGGAGCTGGAAATTTCCTCTTCTGGAGCTGAGAGTGGCTGATTAGCACCTCCTTAGATATACTGTTTCCTTACACAACAATGGGGTCCCAGACTGGGTGCCTCAGTCAGAGCAGGGACCGGAGCTCCAAAGGGTGGGTTGTGAGCAGTGACACAGACTTTGGGCCCTGCACAGGGCACTTCAGCCAGGAATGGAGCTGGTATCTCTGAGGGGCAGGTGCTTAGAGCCTCCCTGGGTGATAGCGACTTGAAATAGGGCTGGGTGGGGGCCCAGAACCCAGGGCAGGGGGCTGAAACTCTGAGGAATGAGCACTGAGCTGCTGGACTAGGATCCCAGTCAGGGAGGGAGCTGGCAGCAGCTGAGTGCCAGACGGATCTGTGTAGCCAACAAGGGAACCCAGATCTCCACAAGGCAGTATCTTAGGGCCTCCACAGGCAGGGGTTGGTGGCTTGGGGCTGGGTGAGACATTGTTGCTGGGGAGGGAGCTGGGATCTCCACATGGCGGGGGCCTGGGGCTGCCTATGGTGGAGCAGCAGCAGCACAAGGGCTGCAATAGCCGGCCTTCTCTGGGACCGAGGGTCTCCAGGCCTTGGACCATTGCGGCCAGTGGTGGGCAGGGAGGTGGGGGAAGGAAAGTAAGACTCTTTTTGGTAACTCACTTTTGGAGAATCTCACAGTCCCACCTATGCCTTCTCCATCTTACCAGAACTCCCATTTCTTCTTTTCCTTGACCTTCTTAATAGACATGTTTTTTGAGACTTTTGAGATGAAAATGGGAGATTGAAGAAGAGCAAGATGAGTTTGTATGAGGGATAAATGAAAAGGTTTTCAAGGAATTTTTGAGACGAAAACTTGGGTCAAGCTGTCCTGTGAAAAAAGCTTATGGGAAAGAAAAGGACGGTTTTAAAAAAAAAAGTGTCTCTGAAATTTTCCCACACATGTTGTTCAATTAATGTGATTTAACCTTCCATATACCATCAGAGTTCAATGGTCCCAATTATAGTTTTGTGCCCTTTTTTTGAGCAGTTCTATCTACAAAAGTTGATACTTCAGGACTCTTGTTCTGTTTCAGCAGTTTTACAAAGAACAAAGATAACATTTATTTTTTTAAATAGAATAAAATTAATTATATCAGAAGTATTGCATCTTCTTTGAAGAAGGTTTAAGACAGGAGACACCTTGTTTATAGCCTGTTTTTAGCTTTCATTGAACATAGTTTAGCTTTCATCGAACACAGTTCAGGATAAATTTTTCTTTTTCTAACCTCAATATCCAAATAGAAGAAAATTGACAGAGGAGGACATTCTACAATTCTTAGACAAATCAGAAGACAAATGTAAAGAGCTGCAGTAAGCACTCTGGACCAGCCCTGTCCAATATGGTAGCCACTAATCACATGTGACTTTCAAATACTTGAAATGTGGTTAGTTTGAATTGAGATGTATTATAAGTATAAAATAGACACTAGATTTGAAAACTTAGCACAATAAACAAGAATGTTGGATCTCATTACTACTATTTTATATCAATTATATGTTGAAATGATCATATTTTGAATATATTGGATTAAATAAAATATTAAAATTTAATTTTACCTGTTTACTTTAAAATTTTCAAAGTGGCTACTAGAAAATTTTAAATTACATGTACAGCTGGCAACATACTTCTATTGGGCAGTGCTGCTTTCAACACTAATATTGATGATGAAATTAATCATCATCAGTAAGTGAAATAAGTAAGTTTAATAGACTATAAGTCTTTAGACCACAATTCCCTACAGAATTAGATAAATGTCTTCAAGCTCATAGATCAATGAGTAAACAACATATCTCTAAGGACAATAAAATAGAGTATTCTCTTTTGCTAAAAGGATGTATGACAATATTCTTTTACTTTTAATAATTTTTAATTTGAGACAAAGGGGTTTGCTCTGTTTAAGTTTTATTAAAATTTCTAATGAGGTTTTTACTATGTTTTTATTCTTCTGTAAATTACTTGGAAAATGACCTTAAAAACAAAAAAAAATTAGATGGATTTATTTTATTATGATGGTGAATGATGACAATCTTCCTTGCATTCTAGGAGTTAAGAACTTGAGTATTTGTGGGTACTAGACTTTTTAAAAACTTAAATCAATTCTGATCATTTGGACATTTGGATCTCAACATTACATGAAGAGCAGTAACAAAGAAAGCTATTATGGAAGCTTTTTCTAGATTTCAGTAATATAATTATCAGAAAAGAATGTAAAATTACATACTGAGGCAAAAACTCTGAATGTTGTTATAATTAAAAGAATAATTAATAGGATTGAGAATGTAGTCACCATAGACAAAAATGCTTCACTTTTAATGAATATCCCTAGAGAAAGCAAATTGTCCTAGACTTTATAACATTTTCCTTAGGCATTTGAGGCAAGCAAAATAGACCCTAGTTCTTTCCAAAGAATGTTTCTAAACCACATTTATTTTAAAATATTTTGCAATTTAATTTTCCTTTGCATTAAGTGTATGATTCAAGAGAATTTTCTTGCTTAACTGAAAAACACAATGTGTTCAGCTATTTAATAACAAACACATGAGAATCACTCACATATACCAAGTGCCTTTTATATGTAAGGTCCAGAGTTAAACCCGGGAAGATAAAGATGAATTAATCTAAATCCCAACTTTACAGGAGCTCACAGTGTGATGAAAGTTGAGAAAGGGAGCAGAGATATTCAAATAAGTGGATTTAAATATTATAAAGATGGGAGAGGAGAAATGGGAAAGAACTTGTACTGAGCATCATCTCTGTGCCATGGGTTTTTTAATATATTATGTCATAAAACTTTAGATAACAAAAAAAGATACACAAATGAAAATTTTAAAAATCCCACATCCAAAACCCCCCTACATTTGATATTTTATCTTCTAAGCTTGAGTGTGTGTTCTTGTAAGATGCAAAACATATACAAAGGGGCCCCTCAAAAAAACTAGGATTTGTTTATTTAAAAACTGTGTATTTATTCTTACATGCTTAAACTTCAGTCACCTTCAAAGCACTCTTCGTTTGATGCAATACACCTATTGAGACACTTTTTCTACTACTCAACACAGTTTTTGAACTGTCGATTTTAATGCGTTTTAGTGCTTCTGCCATTTTTTGTTTCACTTCTTCCACAGTGACAAAACATTTCCTTTTGAGAACTTTTTTCATCCAAGGAAACAAACAAAAAAAGTTTGCTCGGGTTGAGATCAGGTGAATAGGGAGTTTGGGACACAGGGGTCATGCCGTTTTGGGTCAAAAACTGCTGAATACTCAATGCAGTGAGGTCAGGTGTACTCATAAATGGGCAAAATCATTGAAAGAATCTAAAAAAAAAAAAAAAGCCATTGAAGCCAAGCACAGCCTCTCACAACAATGTTAACTGGTACACTGATGCTGATGGGTTCCTAGAACACTTAGTTAGTGGAGGAGGACTACGGGGGGCCTACCCTCCAAAATATAATTCCAGTTTTGGGGGAATGTCCCTCATAAAATGTGAATTAATGCTGGTATTGTTACAAGCATTAATATAGGCATATAGACAGATGGAACAGGATAGAGTTTCTAGAAGCAAAAACCTCAGTTTCTCAACCAACTCATCTTTCACAAAACCTCCAACAACCACCACTGGGAGAGGAGAACCTATTTAGTAAGTGGTGCTGGGGAAACTGGCTGACCATGTGCAGAAGAATGAAAAAGGACCCCTACCTATCACCATACACAAAAATCAACTCCAAGTGAATCAAAGACCTAAATATAAAACCTCAGACTAAAAGAACCTTAGAAAATGCAAGAGACAACCTTATGGAAATAGGAACTGGCAACCAATTCCTGATCAAAACCCCAAATGCCCATGGCATAAGAGAAGATAGACAAGTGGGACCTCATCAAATGGAAACATTTCTGCAAAGCAAAAGAAACCATCAGGAGAGTGGGGAGACAGTCCACAGCATGGGAAAAACTATTTGCCAACTGTACATCTGACAAAAGCCTAACATCCAGGATCTAAAAGGAACTCAAACGTACCAAAAAGAAAAAAACAAACAGCCTTATTACAAAGTGGGCAAAATATATGAATAGATACTTCTCAAAAGAAGACATATGAGCAGCCAACGGATACATGAAAAAATGCTCAGCCTCACTAATCATCAAAGAAATGAAAATTAAAGCCACACTGAGATACCACCTAACTCCAGTCAGGAGGGACACCATCAATAACTCATTTTTGTGTGTTAATGTATAACTTCGTTTGAGGAGAGAATCTACGTTTTTAAAGAAGCAAGTTCTAATCAAAACTTGGAGAAGCCCTTCATTTTTCTGAACCTCACTAAGTACAGATAACACACCACAATGATTGAAATTATTAAACATATTTTAAAATAACCAATTGACTCTGATACCTGATCTAACATAAACAGTTCAGCTATTGACGTGGAGACCTAGGGTTATTATTCCCGGCAGTGAGTTTTGGTTGAATAACAGTATCAAAGTAAATTAAGTTGCTGTTGCCTAATCTTCCTGGGGAGACTAAGGGCAGCCAAAGGCCACACTTTCTCCCTGAGAACCTGCATCCTCATGCTGTTCACCCCTCTGCCACCCCACTCTGCCAATCCTTCCAGGCATCCAGAGAAAGCCTCCCAAAGGGAGACTTATACCTTTGGAAAGCCTAGATTAAGTAACTGTCTTAACCCTTCGGAAGGATATTCTCTCTCAAGGAAACTTTAAGCAGTTTTGGAAAGTAATTTTCGTCAGACCACAGCAATTGAAGTGTACTCTCAAAGACAGCCTGACTGACTAGATGGTCCCCAGAACACGTTTTCCCTTGCCCAGGTTTCCCCTGATCCAAACATTTAGTTTTCAGAAGATGAACAAATTGCACATGAAATTTGATTTTATCTAAAACATCAATACAGAGTAACCCTTGAACTCTAAGTATATATATATTCTAACTTCTGCTTCCTTTTTACATCTCAAAATTCCCTTCCTTCTCACATTTCTCAACATTTCCACCCTCATAGAAAATAAAATGTGTCAGCACTACACAACACAAATTAGCATGCTTTCTCCAATTGTGCCAGTTGTTTGGAACTTTTTGCCATTTGAAGGAGTCAAATGGAGAAAAAATGTCATGGGCATCTGATGAAACAAATTTGCAGACACTCAAATGCTTCAGTTTATGGAAGTCCTTTGCACCACTGTTGCTGATGGGGAAATCTGAAAAACACTTTGTCTGTAAACAATCTGTTTCAGTGCCACATGTTTTCTAAATGTCTTTGCTTGCTGACATTTAAAAAAATTAAAAGAACATATTTGCATGACAATAAGACCTTTTGTCTCGTATACATTTACTCTATCATAGAAATTAAAAAAGAAATAGGTCATCTTGCCCAATTGTTTGTGAAGGATCATTCTCTAAAGAACACTTCCCAGAGCTTTGGCCTGCCTCATTTTAAACTGCTAAGATTTTTTTAATGACCTCTGCTCTCAAGTTAAATAAAACTTTTTATTAAAATGAGAACTTCTGGAGCTAATAATTTCTTTTATTTTTGTCTATCTATAGAATGTCCTATCTTAGGTTTATATTTTTTAAAAAAAAAACAAGTTTTATATTGCAGTAACTTTCTGTCCACAAAATTTCTGCGGGCACATGGTATAATTTTACCTCCCCAGCCCTGAACTCTTTTGGGGGCATGTGACTTCTTGGTTGATGAAAAAAGAGCAGAAGGGATGTATGTAACTTCTGGGTTTAGCCCCCACTGTGACAATTTGCCCCCTTCTTCCCACATTTTCCAGATTGCAGAAGTCCATTTCCAGGTGAAATATTTATCCAGAGAGTCATTTAGAGCTCCTCTGCCTCCTTCCTGGATGGCCTTTGTGGAGGAAAGATAAATTATTAAGGTAAATAAAATAGAAAGTGTCTAGCCATTGCAACTGGTACTTTCAAAAATTTAATGATAATCAAATTAAATCAAATCAATAAAATGTTTTGTCTTATACATGCACATACATGTGTATTGCAGCATTATTCACAATAGCGAAAACATGGAACTACCTGTGCTGTCCATCAAAAGGAAACTGGATTTAAAAAATGCAGTACATATACACGATGGAATATTACACAGCCATAAAAAAGGACAAAATTATGAACTTCGCTGCAACTTGAATGGACTTAGAGTCTGTAATACTGAGTGATCTATCACAGATACAAAGAACTGAATATCACATGTTCTCACTCTGAGTGGACCTTGAACAATTATCATAATACTATAAGAAAGGGGTTGGCAGTAGTGGGAAACTACCAGGGAAGGGGGAACCCACCTCATCAACAAGAGTACCTGTATAATGGACATTTGTATACCTAACCCTGAATTGTACCCCACATCTTTAAAATTAAAAAAAAATTTTTTAAAGAAAGTGTTTTGTCTTTCTTAATACCAGGCAAAGAAAAAAAATTCTTATCAATTACACTGATACTATCACTACTACCTTTCTATGTACTGCTTGACCTGAAATCTGCATAAATTTTTTTCTACAGAAAATTAGACCACATTATATAAATAGGGTGAAGAAAGTTGGATAGGTGCAGAGATGGGGATTAGAATAGGAGATTATGACATGAATTGACCCCTCATTAATTGCAATATCTCAACATGAAAATATGTAATAAGAGCTTGAAAAATGGATAGCAACTTCAACTAATATCTCACATTCCAAGATCTGGGGAAGTTACAGTACTTCCCCTTAGCAGAAGTACCTAGAAATAATAATTCAGCTTATATGCTGTTTGTGCTATTTTGCAGCAAAAAGTAAACTTTTTAGAGTGAATATATTTACATTGCCGTGATTTCTTAAATGAAATACTTTACTTCCCTAAGTTTGCAAACAGATGTTCTTTACATCCCTTACTTATGTTAAGAAATATTTCTCTAAAGGGTTGTAAAAGTTACAATGACAGTTTCTATTCATATTATTTAGTCTTATCCTCAGTGCCAGCCCAATCACTATTTAGCATTTCTTATGAATTTCCATTCACAAACATTTCTCATTATGATCTACTCTAATTTTGTGATTGTATGAGGGCTTATTGGAGATAGTGCTTATAAAGAAATGAGAAAAGTAAAAATGCAATATAGGCTTCAGCTAATCCTAAGGGGAGCTCTAGTGTTGGGCCAGACCTACAGAATTGTTCCCAATCAAAGCAAGGTCAGGTTTTACAGTACTGCGTCAGCCAGTCATTGAATGCAGGTTGATCCAATGAAGAAAAGGAGAGGGTGTAATCTTGGGATAGTGCTGCTCCCTCAGCTGAGGGAAATTACTGGAGAGAGACTCAGCCCTGAGTCATCAATAGTCAAAATTAAAAACTCAAAATGGATCACAGACCTAAATATAAAAATGAAATCTTCCTGGATACACACAACCTACCAAGAATGAATCATGAAGAAACAGAAAAATCTGAACTGACCAAAGACAAATAATATGATTGAATCAGGAATAAAAAGTAATAAATAGTCTCTCATAAAAGAAAATTTCAGGACCTGATGGCCACACAGGACCTGATGCTGAAACCTACCAAACATGTAAAGGAGAACAAATATCAACTCTTCTTAAACTACTAAAAGTAATCGAAGTGGAGAAAATTTTTCGTAACCCTTTCTATGATGCCAGCATGACTCTAATACCAAAACCAGACAAGGACACAACAAAGAAGAAAACTATAGGCCAATATTCCTGATGAATATAGATGCAAAAACTATCAACAAAATACTAGCAAACTGAATTGGACAGCATGTCAAAAAAGAATATTCACCATGATTAAATGGAATTTATCTCAGGGGTGCAAGGAAGGCTCAATGTCCACAAATCAATAGACATGATACATCACATCAACAAAATGAAGGGAAAAGACAATTTGATCATCTTAATTGATTGATATGATGAAATTCAACATTCTTTAATGATAAAAACTTTCAACAAATTAGGTATAGAAAAATGTACCTCATTATGATAAAGACCATTTGTAATAAACCCACATTTGACATTATACTGAATGGAGAAAAGCTGAAAACTTTTTCCCTAAAATCTGGAACAAAACAAGGATGCCTACTTCCTTCACTTTTATTCCACGTAGTCCTGAAAGTTCTAACCAGGGCAATTAGGCAAAAGAAAGAAATAAAGGCCTCCAAATTGGAAAGGAAGACATCAATTGTCCCTGGTTGCAGAAGACATAACTTACATGTAGAAAACTCTAAAGGCTTCACCACAAAAATCTGTTCAAATAAACAAATTAAAACATTGCAGTATGTAGAATAGTGATCAGTCTGAAAAGACATCAAGAAAGCAATTCCATTTACAATTGCTACCAAAACAGTAAAATATTTGGGAATAATTTTAACCAAGGATATAAATTTAACCCACAAGATTTCTATAGTGGAAAATGCAGAACACTGATGAAAGAAATGAAGGACATAAATAAATGGAAAGATCTACAGAGTTCACGGACATAAATTAATATTGTCAAAATGTTCACACTACCCAAAGCAATTTATAGACAAAATGCATTCTCTGTCAAAATACCAATAGTATTCTTTACAGAAATAGAAAAATAATCTTAAAATTTGTATAGAGCCACAAAAGACCCCAAATAGCCAAAGTAATTGAGGAAAAAAGAACAAAACTACCTTACTTCCAAATATATAGCAAAGCAATAGTAATCAAAACTGTATGGAACTGGCATAAAGATAAACACATAGACCAATGGAACATAATAGAGAACCCAGAAATCCATGCATTTATAGCCAATTGATCTTCAAAAAAATACCAAAAATACACACTGAGAAAAGGATAGTCTCTTCAATAAATGGCACTGAGAAAATTGGATATCCACATGCAGAAGAATAAAACTAGTATCTTTTCTCTCATAACTTACAAAAATGAGCTCAAAATGGATTAAAGACTTAAATGTAAGACTTGAAACTATGAAGTTACTAGTATACCACATAGGCAAACCACTTTGTGACAATGATCTGGGTAAAGATTTCATAAATAAGACTTCAAAAACACAGGCAACTAAAGCAAAATTAGACAAGTGGAATATAGCAAACTGAAAAGCTTCCAGACAGCAAAGAAAGCAATCAACAGACTGAATAGGAGAAAATGTTTATAAACTATGGATTTGACAAAGGATTAATATCCAGAATACATAAGGAAATCGAGTAACTCAGTAACAAAACAACAAGTAATCTGACCCAAAAATGGGCAAAAGATCTGAATAGATATTTCTCAAAAGAAGACATGCAAATAACCAACTGAGATATAAAAATTTTCAATGTCACTAATAATGAGGGAACTGTAAATCAAAACCACATTAAGATATCATCTGGCCGGGTGTGGTGGCTCAGCCTGTAATCTCAGCACTTTAGGAGAACGAGGAAAGAGGATTGCCTGAGCCTGGGGAACTTGGTGAGACCTCATCTCTACAATAAATCAAAAAAACTAGCTGGGCACGGTGGCGCGTGCCTGTAGTTCCAGCTACTTGGAAAGCTGAGGTGGAAGGATCGCCTGAGCCCAGCAGGTTGAGGCTGCAGTGGCCGTGAGCCTGCCACTGCACTCCAGTCTGGGTAACAAGAGTGAGACTCCAACTCAAAAAAAAAAAAAAAAAGAGATATCATCTCACCCCAGTTAGAATGGATATTATATATATACAAAAGATAATAAATGCTGGCTAGGATGTGGAGAAAGGGGAACTCTCATATACGATTGGTGGGAATGTCAATTAGTTCAGCCACTATGGAAAACAGTATGGAAATTCTGCAAAAATTAAAAATATTACTACCATGTGATCCAGCAATCCCACTATTGGATATATACCCACAAAGGAGAGGAAATCAGTATGTCAAAGAGAAATCTGCACACCCATGTTTATTGTAGCACTATTCACCTATTCAACCTAAGTGCCCATCAATGGATGCATGGATAAAAAAAAGTATGGTATATTCACAATGGAATACTATTCAGCCATAAAAAGAATGAAGAATGAAACACTAACATTTGCAGCAACATGGATGATTTTGGAGAACATTACAAAGGTGGAAAAAGCCAGACACGAAAAGACAAATACTGCATGATCTCACTCACATGTGGACTCTTAAAAAGTTGATTTCATACAAGTAGAGAGTAGTATAATGGTTACCAGAGGCTGAGAAGGACAGGGGACTCAGGGGAATAGGGAGAGTTGGCTCAATAGATACAAAATTACACTTAGGTGAAATAAGTTCTAGTGTTCCATTGCACAGCAGAGTAACTATAGTTAACATTATCATCGTATATCTCTAAATAACTAGAAGAGAAGATTTTGAATATTCTCACCACAAGAAATGATAAATGTCTGAGGTGATGTATTAATTACCCTAATTTGATCATTATACAATGTATACACATTAAAACAGCACACTGCTTTTTAGATTCTGGATATTAGGCCTTTGTCAGACGCATAGTTTGCAAATATTTTCTCCTACATGGTAGACTATTTACTCTGTTGACGTTTTATTTTGCTGTGTAGAAGTTTTTTGGTTGGACTGGGTTCCACTTGTCAACTTTGGTTTTTGATGCATTTTCTTTTGAGGACTTGATCATGAATTCATTGCATAGGCCAATGAACAGGAGAGTGCTTCCTAGGTTTTCCTCTAGGATTTTTATAGTTGAGGGTCTGAACGTTTAAATCATTAATCTATTTTGAGGTAATTTTTGTATATGGTGATTGGTAGGGGTCCAGCTTCATTCTTCTGCATATGGTTCACAATTTCCCCAGCACTGTTTGTTCAATATGGTGTCCTTTCCAAAATACTTGTTTTTGTTGACTTTGTCAAAGATGAGTTGGTTTTAGGTCAGAGGTTTGACTGGAAAAAGACAAATAGCCTCATTAAAAAGTGGGCAAAGGACAAGAGTAGAAACTTCTCAAAGGAAGACATACAAGTGGCAGACATATGACAAAAATGCTCAACATCACTATAATCAGAGAAATGCAAAATGAAACTACAGTGAGATACCATCTCACACCAATCAGAATGACTATTACTAAAAAGTCAAAAACCAAAGATGTTAGTATATTGCAGAGAAAAGGAAACATACACTCTTAGTGGGAATGTAAGCTAGCACAGCCCCATGGAAAGCAGTTTGATGATTCCTCCAGGAACTAAAAGCAGAGTTACCATTTGACCCAGCAATCCCACTACTGGGTATATACCCAAAGAAAAATAAGTCATTCTACCAAAAGGATGCCTGCATTCATATGTTTAATCACAGCACTATTCACAATAGCAAAAGCATGGAACCAAACTAGGTACACATCAGCAATGGACTGGATATGGAAAATGTGGTACACACATACCATGGAATACTATGCAACCACAAAAAAAAAGGTAATTTCTTTTGCAGCAATATGGATACAGCTGGAGGGCATTATTGTAATTGAATTATCACAAAAACAGAAAACTGAACACTGCACATTCTCATTTGTAAATGAGAGCTAAACACTGGGTAAGCACAGGCCTAAGGATGGGAACAACAGACACTGGGGACTCCTAAAAGGAGAGAAAAGGAGGGATACATATTGAAAAAACATCTATTGGTATCATGCTCTCCACCTGGGCGACAAGATCAGTAGAAGCCCAAACCTTACGTATACTTATGTAACAAACCTACACATTTACCCTTTAAATATAAAAAGAAATTTAGAAAACCATGACACTGTATTCATATGGACAATTATTATGTGGCAATTAAGTTTTCTAAAAAAAGAAAAAAGGGAGTAAAAAATCCCTAACACTATAAAACTTCTAGAAGAAAAATATAGAAGAAATACTTGTGATGTCAGGCAATTTCTAAGATCAGATACCAAAAGCATGATCCATGAAGGTACAGACGGATAAATTAGATATTCCCAAAATTTAAAAACATCTGCTCTTCTAAAAACATTGTTAAGAGAATGAAAAGACCAAGTACAGACTAGAGAAAATACTTGCAAAACATATCTGAAAAATTACTTACATCCAAACAACATTTGAAAAACTCTCAATATTAAATAAGAAACAAACAACACACTCAAAAATGGACAAAAGATTTGAATAGATACTACAACAACAAGATATCAGGATGGCAAGTAAGCAAATTAAAAGATGCTCAACACCATCAGTTATTAAGGAAATGTAAGCTAAAACCACAATGAGAAGCAACACCACTTATCAGAATGGCTAAAATTTAAAAGACTGACCATAATAGGATTGGAAAGAATATAGATGAACTAAAACATTCATACATTGATGGTGGGGGTAAAATGATACAACCACTTTGGAAAACAGTTTGGCAATTTTTTAAAAAGTTTAAAGTGTACTTACCACATGATTCTATCATTACACTCTTGGATATTTACCCAAGATAAAAGAAAGCATATGTCCATACAAAGACTTGTGCATGAATATTGATAGCAGCCTTCTTTGTAAAAGACAAAAGCTAGAAATAACCTAAATGTCAGTCAACAGGCAAAGGATTGTCTTAGTCCATTGTGTGTTGCTATAAAGGAATACCCAAGGCTGGGAGATTAATAAAGAAAAGAGGTTTATTTGGCTTACGGTTCTGCAGGCTGTACAAGAAGCATGGTGCCTGAATCTGCTTGGCTTCTGGTGAGGGCCCCAGATTACTTCCACCCATGGCGGAAGGTGAAGAGGAGCAGATATGGGCATAGATCATGTGGTAAGAGAGGAGAGGAGACAAAGGAGAGGTGCCAGGATCGTTTTAACAGTGATCTCTCTCAGGAACTAGTAGAGTGAAAACTCACTCCTCAGGCAGGACATTATTTTTGAAGGATCTGCCCCATGACCCAGACACCTCCCATTAGATGCTCCTATATAACATTGGGGATCAAATTTCAACATGAGATTTAATGGGGCAAACAAACTGTATCCAGACTATAGCAGGGAAACACAAGCTGGTACATCCAATACAATGGGATACTATTTTGCAGTCAGAATGTACTATTGATACACACTACAACATGGATGAACATCAAAATAAATTCTCTGAATGAAAGAAGACAGTACAAAAGGACATTCTACCTCCATTTATATAAAGGGCAAGGAAATGCTTGTGGGCTGTGGGCAGCTGGGGAAAGACAGGTGGGTTATTAAAGGACATGAGAAACTTTTGAGGGTGATGAATATGTTTATTATCTTGATTGTGGTGATGGTTTTACATTGGTATACATATCTCAAAAGTCACCAGCTAGTACACTTTAAATATATTGATTGGGCCTCAGTAAAGCTGAAAGAAAGCAAAGAAAGAAGAGAGAGAAAGAAAAAAAGAGGCAGAACAAAAAGTTGAGAGATATTTATTATCTTTTAGAATAGAAGAAAAAGCCGGGCTCGGTGGCTCAGCCTGTAATCCCGTGCTTTGGAAGGCCAAGGTGAGTGGATTGCCTGAGCCCGCGGGTTCAAGACCCACCTGGGCAACTTGGCGAGACCTCCTCTCTACAATAAATCAAAAAAATTAGCCGGCATGGTAGCACGTGTCTGTAGTTATGGCTACTTGGAAGACTGAGGCGAAGGATTGCCGGAGCCCAGCCGGTCCAGGCTGCGGTGGCCAGGAGTGGCCACTGCACTCCAGTTTGGGCGACAGAGTGAGACTCCAACTCAAAAAAAAAAAAGAATAGAAGAAAAAAGAAACAAAATTGACCTATTTCCTAGAACAGTAGCAATCTTTATATTTAAATATAAATAGAGACATAGTTCTATATTGTTTTCATCTTAACCATAGATAGGAATATCTACTTTAAATCATTTGAAATAGTCATTTAAAACACAAGTGATATATTGACAGCCTGGATTAATTAATGATTTAAAAGTTTGTTCATCAAAGGAAATAGGTTTTTGAAATTCATCTTAGAATGTGAGAATTTATAGATAAATAACAGAAATATGACCAAATTTATGTGTCTGGCAAAATTAATGGTATATTACAAGTATTAAAAGAACAGAATTTATATAATTTGACACAACCTAAGGCACTGTGTGCTTTCCCCAGCTTATCAAATGTAAAATATTTTAGCTACTCTAAGACTGCTTTGTAAAGCTGACTTGCTATATAGTGTGTGGGTGATGATTTTGATTTTATAAATCAAAAACCAAAAAGTGCTTTCATATCTTTGGTACTTTAAATAAGATGCTTTAATAAAGTCATCACTAAATTATAACTTGAAAGTTAAAGGGCCTATGAGACTTTATAATGAGCCCAGTTTTGCACAATGAGTAAAATACTTCATACATATTCTACTGCTAATAAATTCATACCCATATTCTCACTTTTGGATGTGCCATTCCACATAACCAATGACATCATGTGTTTTATGACACTCATTTTTTTTTCTTGGAAACTCCTCAAACATTTTATTTTATTTTTATTTCAATAGTTTTTGGGGCGCAAATAGTTTTTGGTTCCATGGTTGCATTGTATAGTGGCAAAGAAGTCTGGGTTTTAAGTGTACCCACCACTCCCACCTGTGCACATTGTACCTGATAGGTGATTTTTCGTCCCTCCACCCCTTTCCCACACTCCAGTTCTGAGTCTCCAATGTCCATGATACAATTCTTTATGCCTTTGCAGATCCTTAGTTTAGCTCTCACTTCTAAGTGAGAACATGTGGTGTTTGGTTTTCTGTTCTTGTGTTAGTTCACTTAGGATGTACATCAATCATTTATATGTGTCTGGATTCTCAGTTCGGGGGAGCAATCCAGATCCTGTTCAGGTCAAGCCTTCGTGCAAAAAAAATTTTATTCCCTAAACAGTTTAAAAAGAGATCCAAAATAGCATTCTAATTATCCAACAGACCTAAAGGACTAGGGTTGAAATTAATGGGAGACAAACTGGCACCTGAGAAGTGGGTCTAACTAAGCTAACTCTTACTGGATTATCCCATAATGTTTCTGCCATACAGTGAGCATATTTGATCACTCAACATCTGGTGCTCCTTGAATCTCCCTGAAACTCAATTTCTTAATTTCTAAGTTGGTAACAACAACAACAACAACAATAGGGAATGTATCAATATAATAGCTAATAGCTATGATGCCAGACACCACCCTCACCTGCTGCTCTACAGATTCAGAGGGATAATATAATTCAATGACCTGGTACTATGTCTGGAGCACAGTCCATTTGTTCTCCTTCAAGGGATACCAACCGAGGCCATTCTGATGTCTGAAATTTTGTTCCAGACATGCAGAGATTAATAAAGCCCAGTCCTTACTTTAGGGATGCACGGGAGTTCAAAAGTTAAAGTAGCTTCAGAGAAAAGTGCAGTAAAGATGAATTTTAAAAAAACAAAACAAAACAAAACAAACGAAGGCAGACCATGGTTAATTCTGCTTGAGTGGCCATGAAATCTTCACAGAATTGAAAGGAGTTAATCATCGCAATATTTTCTACCAAAGCTAAAAATAATTATTTAAAAGAAGTAACAGATCCACCTATAATTTGGTTCCTGAAGGTATCTACCACAATCTGTTCTACTGAGTTCTATGTTCTAATGAGTTCCATGGCTAAAAAGAGACCAAATTGCGGAAGGAGGCAGCAGCAATTGTAGATACCCCACAACCTTGAGGTCTCTAATTCTAACTTCCTCCAGCTAAATGTGTTCTTTTAGAAATGTAAAAAGTCAGAAACTAAAGCAGAACCAGTTCCTTCAAGCCCTGGGGCTCCCAACCTTGTCAAATGTAAATTGGAAAGGGATGGTTTCTGAACTCCAGGAAACTAATTGGGATCCCCAGGCAGAAATCCTAGATGTGGTAATTGGCACCTTGTGCTTTTCAGTGTGCAGATACGACCAATGAGAGAGTTGCCCCTAGGGTACTGATTGATTAGCAGCCTTAGAGAACAGGGCAGAAAGCAGAGCTCTGAAGTCTCCTATTTCCCAAACCTATGGGTCTCAAACAAGCAAAGAAAAATGTTTTCATATGGTCCCGTGAGTGACATTCTTTCTTTGGATAACAGAATCATAAAAAAGCTCCATTAAATAAAGTAAAAATTCATTATTATTTCTTTTCCCTTTCTAACAAAAAAGCAATGTAAGATTAAAATATCACTAGAGTTAGAAAACACATTTTAATTAAAACCATAGTCTACTAATCTAACCTGATTTTCCTTTGACTTCCATTTCTTCAACAGAAACCCTCTTTGTGGAGATTATTAAGATATCAATAATTTGAGATATGAGAGCTATGTTCAGTTTGTTTGTCTGTAACCAGATTAAATGAACTACACTGAGAATAGTGATGTTACCATTTTGTGAACCCAAATCCTTGTGTAGAAGTGAGGTTCTACATACGTGCACAAGGAAATAGATTGTTCTTAGCCAGTGATGCTGGAGTAGGATAGGAGTGGTAGACCGGAGCTGCTAAATTCAGAAAGAAATCAAGAAATTAAAGAGCAAAGTCTCTTGGCCTACGGAGAGCCCAGTTGAAGGCTAACATCCCTAATAACTATGCTCCTGTATACTTGTAAGTACTTTACCAACCATTTCACATCCCAAGCATCTTATTTGAATAGACTAGTTAGGTCTTATCATCCTTGTTCTACAGATGAGATATACGGCTTCATGTAAGAATTTAAATGACTTGGCTATCATCACACAGCTTGGAGTTGGCAAATTGAGCCTGATGCCAAGTCTTTTGATTCCTAGTCCTGTAATCTTACCCTATACTGCACTGCCTCTACATTAGAGTGAAATGTTCCAAAAATGTCTCTGGGTGGAGTCTAGAGAATCTTAAAACTGAATCAAGGTCGCTTGAGGGAAATATAGACGGCTATTTTTTTCTTTTTTAGGGGAAATTCTCAAACTTACATAAAAGTAGACCTTTTATGTACTTATCACCCAGCTTCAGTACTTCTCAGCAACCTACAATTTAACCTGAGGCCTAGTGAGAGACACAGTGGGGCTCTGGTAGAAAAGACCCAGCTTTTCTGGGACATAATAGAACTCATAGAGCAAGAAGACCTCAAGGGTTAGAGCTAGGCATGTCAGCAGCTGAACTGAAAGAGAATGAACCCCAATATATCTGGAATACACCAAGATTTAAACCTAAACCTACCTAAACCAATTAATGTGCTGTACTCGATCTATATCATTTATGTCAGAACCCCAGGATTTCCTCATATACAAACAAATCATTCAAAAAATAGCCCAGGATGCCTACAATATTGTAAGGCCACAGAGAGCGATGTTGCATTTATATGTCAAAATGGGAAAGCTTACAACATATCACATTTAACCTTCCCTTTTCCCCAATAACATCCCATACTTACCATTCCACCCCACATTACTGCAGTCTTCTACCTGGAAAACAATAATTCGTGTTTTATTTAAAAAATATTTTATTGTAAAATGTGAAAATGCTATCAAGAAAACCTCAAAATTAATTTAGTTTCATTAACAGTAATGACCTTTTAAAACTAAAAAAAAATACAGACTTTATTTCTTACCAATACTGTGCATTTTTGTTGTATAACTGACTCCAAACTTCCAGATGTCATGCTGAAATAAAGCAAAAGTTGAGAATTCAAAATTTTCTTTCAGGCATGCACACATATGTGTACACACACACTCCCATATCAAATAGATCACCACACTATAACATTTAAAATAAATTTTCTAAAGTATTTCCTCCAAATGTCAATTTCTGGACATTTCAAAAGGAAATAAGAACAATGGAATGTAAACTTTACTTGCAGAAGATAAAATAGCCTTTAAAGGTTCTCTTGAGAATAAACAGTATGAACAGCACACTCTGTTCTGAAACCCTGCAAAATCTCTTATTTCAACTAAAAAAAAAGTAGAGGGAGGAAAGTATGTCTTCCTAAGAAGTAGCATAATTAGGGAATTCTTTGCCTCTTACACTATTTTCTCCCTTTTTTTCTCTCAATTTCACCTTTTCTCTCTAGTTTGCAAACATGTTATTCATCACATCTTGAGCCCTTTTATCCTTTTAGTTTCTACTTGATGACACTGACCCCTTTTGCTAAAAATGTTATAGCAAAAATATATCTGTCTCTAATTCCTTTCCTCCTTTTTTGTGCTAAAATCACTGCAATCATACCCTCACTAGTTCCTTTCCACAGAAACCACACTTGTCAAATTCACCAAAGACCTCTGCAACACTATACCTACTGGTCATTTGTCACAACTCACCTTAACAGCTTTTGACATGACTCATCACTCCCTCTTTGAAACACTTTCTTCACTAAGGTCCCAGAATACTTTTTCCACATCTATGCACTTAGTTTATTCTTCCTTCCTTCTTGACTTTGCTCAAATATCACCACCTCAGTGGGAGATTACCAAATACATCTCATTTAAAATTGAGTCCTTCACCTCATCACCACACTGTTTTTCTTTGAAATACATATCACATTCTAACATACTACATAGTTTGTTTATTATATTTTTTGTTTCTTCCTAACTCCTTGAAGACAAGAAATTTTTTCTGCTGTTTTTGTTACTCTACCCTCAGCAACTTGAAAAGGGATAGAATGGTCAACGAATATTTGTTGAATGAATAAATGAGTGATCTAATAAATCTCATAGATTTAACAGATTCCATTCTATTGTTGCCAACCAATAAATAAGGCCTTACTTTTATTTATTTTTTCTTTTTCTTTTTTTTTTAATTTTAAACACATGGGATACAATTCAGGATTAGGTATACAGTGGTCATCGTACAGGTAAAGTTTGGGCTTCCCTTTGGTCCCCATTTGGACTGGTTTGAGATCAGGTACCCTTATTGATGTTGTGTTCCCCTGTTGTGCTTTCTTTAAAATTTTTATTATAAAGATGTGGGGTACAATTCAGGGTTACGTATATAAACATTGATAATGCAAGTATCCTTGTTGATGAGCTATGCCCCTCCCTCCCCTTGCAGTTTCCCTCAACTGCCAATCCCACCCTCCCCTCCCCCCACCCCCGACAGTTTCCCACTACTACCAATCCAGTCCAGCTTCGATGGGCAACATGGTTGGTTCCATGTTTTTGCTATTGTGAGCAGAGTTGCAATAAACATACGTGTGCAGGTATCTTTTTTGTAGAATGATTTGGGTTCCTCTGGATATATTCTCATTAGGGGAATTGCTGGGTCATACGGAAGGTCAATCTCTAGTTCTTTCGGAAATCGACACACTATTTTCCAAAGAGGTTGTACTAGTTTGCATTCCCACCAGCAGTGTAGATGTGTTCCTTTTTCTCCACATCCTTGCCAGCATCTATTGTTGTTTGTGTTATTAATAATGGCCGTTCTTGCTGGGGTTAGGTGGTATCTCAATGTGGTTTTGATTTGCACTTCTTTGTTCATGTGTCTGTTGGCTGCCTGTATATCTTCTTCTGAGAAGTGTCTATTCATGTCTTTTGCCCACTTTTTAAAGACCACTTTTTCTTGTAGATCCTAGATGTTAGGTCTTTGTCAGATATACAGTTGGCAAATATTTTTTCCCATTCTGTGGGCTGTCTCCATGATCTCTTAATGGTTTCTTTTGCTTTGCAGAAGCTCGTCAGTTTGATGAGGTCCCACTTGTCTGTCTTATTTCTTAAGGTATTGTTTTTTTAGGGTTCTGAAAAGGAATTGGTTCCCAGTTCCAATTTCCATAAGGGTGTCTCCTGTGTTTTCTAAGATTCTTATAGTTTGAGGTTCTACGTTTAGGTCTTTAATTCAATTAGAGTTAATTTTTGTGTATAGTGATAGGTAAGGGTCCTGTTTCAATCTTCTGCATGTGGTCAGCCAGTTTTCCCAGCACTATTTACCGAATAGTTTCTCCTCTCCTCAGTGAAAGGCTTACTTTTAAATCTAAGGTACTCATATTATTTTCTATCTCACCATTTCTCTAATAAATACATTTTTTAATTTCTATATTTCTGTGCATGTTTCTCATTTTTACTCACTTTTCAAAAAATTTAGAAACATTTAAAACTGTTCACAAAGTAATCTGTGACTACTGAACAAAATAAAGTTCTTGCTTAGTGAAAGGAAACACCGGGGTTCTGAGAAATATAATTTGCTTCTCTCTCATCATATCTAAATCAGCAAAAACCAATATTTTGGTGCTTTCTGCTTGCCAGTACATCTTTATCACAAAATGGAAAACATAACTTTTGTCATCACAATTGCTGGGCAAACTAACAAATGGCCTTGAAAGACCTTAATAAATCAAACCCTCTTGCCTTCTAACCAATTTTATCTTTTGTTAGTGCACCTCACACAACTGATATTTTCACTAAACTTCCTGATAGTTCCAGAGTATGTGTTTGTTCTTTTCTTAGGTTGTTTAATCTAACCCAAATACCCATACTCTCTTCTCTGTTTGTTGAAAGCTTACCATTTCTTCACATTATAACTCAAATGCCAACTTCTCCTAAAGCTCTTTTGACCCTTCTGGTCAGAAGCATTTCTTGCCTCTGTATTCTTCAAGTAGTTTTTGGATGCCTGCCTCTTATAGCTCTTATTACATTTCATGATGTACATAATTATTTGTCTACCTGTGTTTTTGCATTTCTCAGTGATACCTTCATAGAGGACAAGGACTGTGCTTTATTTTTTATGCCAAACCAAGAGAGTAATATTTAGTCGCTGAGTGAAGTCAAATAAAACATGTGATGTACATACTCTGATGAGCCACAAATGCACCACAGAAAGTACTATTTGAAACCACCTTAATAATGTCTGAAACAAAACTACTGATTTTAAAATGAGGGAGTTTTGGCTACTTGACAATAATATTTAAAGGTCATGAGTCATGGCCTCAAAGTAACTATAGTAACCCAGCATACAGAGCAGAATTCATGTTGTACAATAATTAAGGGGGAAAAAAAGCTTTTAAAAGCTCATTAGTCTTGAGCTAAATTATAATTAACAGTTGTATTTAGAAAGGCTGTTTTCTTCAGGGGTTATAGGGAAACTGGAAAAACTTCTTTAAATTTCTGTTGGCAGAGATTAATAATATGACGTATAAAGCTTGTAGTAGTTTTTTTCCCTGTGCTTTACAAGAATATAAAAATTTCCTTCCTCGAAATGAAATATTTTTCTATCTGCCCTCTATTCTTTTTTATGTTGAATTGGAGTAGTCATTAGTCACCAATTAGTCCAGGTGAATAAACGATTTTAATAAAATTGATTTGGGAATTCAGCCATTAAGCATCCCATTCTTATAGGAGAGGATTTCCTGAGAAAATGTTTTGTTCCTTTGGTTAATTGCATCCAGGGCCTCACCCTCTATGACTTAGATACCTTAGGAGCAAGTTTCCATTCAGTGTATGTAATGTGGAGAAGGTCTTTCTCAAGGGCATGAGAAAAGAGGAGAGGAGGGGAAAGGAGAAGGGAAGTCAAAGGAGACAAATGGAGCCAGCTTGTTACTGCTTAGGAATAAAGGAGCAGAGTTGAACCTGCCCAAAGAGCAACAAGTCTCCTTTCTCAGAAGCCCTGCTCTTTCCTTGCACAGAACCCTCAGCTCCACAGACCAGGAGAACAAAAACACAAATGATTACGTAAAGTGAGAACAAAGTCCTACTTTTCCTTCCTTCCTTCCTTCTTTCCTTCCTTCTTGCCTTTTGCACAAATATTCTAATTATTTTTATTTTTTTTATTTTAGCATTGCGGGGTACAAGTGAGAATTTACTACATAAGAAAATTACATGCAGGTGAACTATGAAAAGGAAATATAAGTATTGTGCCAACATGCAAAATTTCCAGTAATTAACTAGAAATCAATTACAGAGGTGAACCACATTACCATATTTGTAGCCAGAGATGATTTGGCTTTTTATTTGGGGTACACAGAAAGAAGGAATGACCCAGCTTTTTGTGTGTATATCTTCTGTCAAGAGAGTGATGAAGGTGACATTTTATTTCAGCTGAAAGAGAGCTGACTCCACTCCCTCCCACTTTCCACATTAGGAAAATAGTTGGGATGGGTAAGTAATTCTGAAAAGAGCAAGGGAAGGACATTTTATTCATTCAACCCATTCTGTGTGTCGAGGTATGTTCTATGATCTGGGAAGGTAGCAGTTTTCAAAGAAAGGGGTCATCCCCAGGAAAGGATAAAAGGTCTGTCTGTTGATATTCTCCAGACTTTAAAGGAAGGTTTTCTTTGAAGTACTGAGTGAAGGCTACTTTATCCAGACATTTTTGTGAATTACTTTGGAAGGAGAGGAGCTGGAAACTCACCTGTTTCTCTTTGGGGTTTCAGATCCCAGGACTAAAGATTTTTTGCTATTACATTCTCCCATCTCAAGCCAGGCCCACTGGGATTCCCTGTTCAAGAGACAGACATCAGCAGGCATCATTCTGTAGAGTTTTAGAATCCCTGCTATTGCTCTGCTATCCCTTGTTGCTAAGCAACCACAATGTCTGTGGAAAAGATGTTAACTTCTTAACAGGAAAAAAAAAAAAAAAACAACCTCAGTTGCAAAGTCACAGTAACCCTTCAAAACATCTCATAAACCAGATCCAGGCATGAGAATAGATGAAGAATCACCACATAGTCATCATTTCTGGAAAAGCCATTCAAAGTGGAACAGAAGAAGTGGTTTTGTGCTCAAACCAGAACATGTTTACATTCAGAGCCAATGCTAAGGAAACAGCTATACCACTGTCTGAGAAGGCTGCACACCCAGAAATTGATTGACTTATAGGCAAGCAGTGGTTTCTCCACAGTTCAACCCCTCATTGTATGCATTCCATGAGACACACAGGCTCCAAATAGAAGATCCTACCTGATCATGTTCTATTAAAGCTTGTTTTTTAACACAAGATTGCACAGGTAATACATTTTGTCTGATTAGCTGGTGTTCTCACTGTTACAATTCACCTCCTGCTACTGCCTCTCCTTCCCTGTTGCTTGTCCAAGGTCACCAGCCACTTTCTCTTAGCCAATTCATGTATCTCTCCCTGGATGCATTTGTGGACCCAGATGAGCCTGTATCCACCCCACTTTCTGTTCTGGCAATAAGCACATGTCGGAGCTCTGCAGTCTGTGGATCAGAGTCACTACTGGGCGTTTATCTGTCTATCCTTGACTCACCCAACCTAATCACACAGCTAAATTAGGTTGGTATGACAGCAATGTTTCTAACCACAGAATTCGTTTCTAGGGTTAGAGCATATGGAACAAATAACTGCAATGGCAGTAGTAAAAATGGATAGTTGATGCTTATCAAATTATAGACTGTAATTAGCATTTTCTCCTCCAATTAAACTGTAGCTCACCCATCCCATTAACAAAATAATCCAATGAATAAAGTAAAGACCTACTGAGCAGTCAACACTAACTGGATAAGTGTGGAAAGGCAAGGACTGGGCTATTGGTCTTACATTTAGTAAGCAGTCTATTTGGGATAAGAAAATCATCTCAGCGCTGCATACTTTAATTTTCTTGTTTTAAAAAAGAACCAATTGAACTATTTCTGTCATCTCTTCCAGTCTAATTTTCTGTACTGTTTTCTTACCCCATCTTATTTAAAAAAAAAAAAACCACAGAGTGGATTATACTTTAATACATTTTAGTGGAATGTGCAGATGTTCACCATGTAGCTGGTTCATAATATTTTATAAAAGGAAGGTCATCTCAATAATGACTGGTGAAAGGTACTGTAGGCACTAATTATTCATAATGGTTATTAATCTTATCATACATCTCACTGATCAAAAAGAGAGGTGGAGAGATATGGCTGGTACAAAGACAGACTCAAAAAGTCCTTGAAAAACAAAGTGACTTTTTAATTCTAATTTCTCCTTAAATGAATATTATGTGGAAAATATTTCAGAAGGCAGTTGTGAAAAAATTGGCAGGTTTATTAAAGACATATTGGCCTACAGAACTCTAAACAGACTAATGAAATTAATAATATTATTATTTTAGAGTTAAGGAAAAATATTAACACTTAGGAATGAAAGTCACTCAAATGATCTTATTTGCAAAAGTTGAACTATATTTGAAGAAAAAAACAACATTTTTTCTGTCTATGTATAAAGGAAAAAAGGGGTGTTATAACAAAACTTCTAGAAATTTATATAAATCATTGACACTCCTACCACTGACATTATTTTAAACTGGGAAAAATGCTGTAAGCTCATAGGGTTCTTATATTACATAGAATTTAAAAACTTACCTGATAGTCTGTCAAATATGTTATCTTTTTTAAGAATCAGAAATCACATGTGCATATAACAAGAAGGAATTTTAAGGAATATACATACTTTTTATGTTCTGCTGCTAATGCTTATCAGGGTCTCTTATCAAACTTAGATGACTAAGTATCAATAGGACCAGAAAGGAGGAAAGAAAAACACAGCAACGATGAAAGAGCAAGACCTCCTGTGAAGGTACAATCCTGTGGGGAAAAAATGACCACCCTTTCACTGAGTTGCCCTAGGGAAGTTCACTATGTTCTCCTTGTGATGAGGCCATGGTGACTGTGCTAGCATCTGAGAGTCTGGGTCAGTATGCCTGTGCTAGAGGAGGACAAGAGAAAAGGGTGAAGATGACAGAGAAACCAAGTAACAGCAAACAAGTACAGATCAGGCCATAAACCACAACAACCAAAACATCTTTCAACTGATTGCAAAGGCTTTCCTTCTGTTTCTCTTAAGAATTAGCTAACTCACTTGTCATTGTTTTTTTGACCTCTTCCCTGTGTTCAAGCTGATTGCTTGACACAGTGGGTCTAATCATCTCTAGGCTTCCAACCTGTTTTAATGGAGTGAGATGTTTATCTGTATAAGCAGAGGCTTGCTTGTCCCTTGGTCCTAAAGTCTCTTCTCAAAACTTAAGGATGAAATGGACAGCTATTAATTGATGAACAGGAATGTAAACTTTTCATTTATGGCTTTTTTTATGGCAGGAAATGAAAATTCCTTCTCCTTTTTCAGTGTTCTTCACTGCCTTAAACGTTTGTCATTTGGCAGTCTCTAGTAGTATTTGATTTCCCTGTGAGAATTACCTTTCTTCCCCCCTATTTGGCTTTGGAAGAACAGTAAATTCTGGTACCTAGTATCCACCACATAACCTAAGGTGAAGCAGACCTAGTCCAGACATAGAACTATATAGCATTGAACTTGGTCCTTCAGCAACTGTATCCTGGATTTTGAGTCTCAAACAAGTGACATAAAATGGAAAGAAACAGTTGAAATTCTAGTTTTCTGTTTGTGTATTTATCTCACAAATATGTATTGAGGCCTCGATATGTGACAGGCACTTTTCTGAAAGCTTGTGTTGCTGTGGTAAACGAGACAAAGTTGCTGCTCTCCTGACTTTCATACTTCAGTTGGTAGAGGCAAGCAAACAAACATAGAAGATAGTTACAGACAGGGAAAAGTGCTACAGAGAAAAGAAAACAATTCAGTGTCACCAGGAGGTGACATAGAGCTGAGATGTGAAGGATGAGAAGGAACCAGCCTTGAGACTCTTGTAAAGAAGAGTGCAACAGCCAGTGAATCAATCTCATCATCATAGAAACATGCTTAAGTCACACCATTAAAAGACAACCCCTCTTGACCTCATGTCTTTCTATGCAACTCTTCACAGACAAATTCTTCAAAGGAGTAGCTTATTTTTCCATTCCCTCTTCAATTCTCTCCAACCAAATATTCACAGACTCCACTAAATAGCTTTCCTTCAGTTACCACCAACCTCCATCTTGTCCTTAAACTGCAGTATTATGACCTAACTTTTCCTGTTCTGTCTTACTTCTTAGTCTCTGGAGTAGCCTTGGTGTCTGTTTATTTACTTCTTTTTAAAATTTTTATAAAATAGAGACAAGATCTCACTAGTTTCCCAGGCTGGTCTCAAACTCCTGGCCTCAAGCAATCCTCCTGCCTCAGCTTCCCACAGTGCTGGGATTATAGGAATGAACCACCTCCCAGTTCAGTTTCTGCTCATTTCTAACCCTAACAAAGCCTTCTGCTCATTCCATGAGCCCCTATATGCTGACAATTAATTCACTTTCTTTTTAACCAGAATTTTCTATTGCTTCCAACCAATAAATGACTAATTCAACACTTATATTTTTCATTTTATTGCTTTTTTTCCCCAGAAAAAATTGTCCAACCTACAGCACAATTCTTATTCACTGTTTTGTTTGCAATCACTATTTTCCTCAAAATGTTAACCACTATATTATTGAGCATATGTTTATGGTTTGTCTATGATTGACTTATTTTCTTTATAACATTCACTTCTTGAGAGTGTGTCACTCATTTATTTGAAAACATTTATTATCATCTATGTGCCTATCACAATGAAAGCTACTGGAAACAGGCATGGTTTAAAATAGTCATGGTTCCATGACATATCTGTTATACTGATACACTTACCAAGAAATTTATCTTCTAGATTGTTTCTACCGTGATTATGCTTTTAAATATTCTTCATCTCTTTGCTAATGTTTTGTTACTCTAGGTTCTGTAGAATTCATGTCTTTCGTGTCTCTAATTATATCTCTAATAAAATCTCTTAGAAATTTATTAGCTATAAAATCATGTACAATTTCTCCAAATATTTAATTTTTATTTCTTCAATCATTTTCATATACTTTTAATTAAAAAATTCTAGTCTCAAATAAGTAAAAACCAAGTGATGGTAGGGAATCCTAAGAAGCCATTTCTCAGAAATCGTCTTCTTCACCAGGATTTTCTCAAATGAATGGAAATGTTTTGATGACTTTGTACTGTGAAGGATACTTTAAGTAACAGTAATAGAAAAGGCCACTCACAGTAGTTGACTCATAAGGAAATTTACTGGTTCCAGAAGTTAAAGGTTTTTCAAAGTTAATCAGTGATGTTATCAGTGCACAAGATCTTTCCATCTGGTCATTCTTCCATAAACAGTGTGGCTTATTTTGAAGGTGGGCTTTCCTTGTGGGTATGGAGTATCTTCTGCCAGCAGTAACTGGGAATACAGGTGACTTTGTTCATGGCCATAGAGAGAGAAAGAGAGTGACCTTCCAAAACCTTAGAAGAGAAGTCCTATGTTTTGTTCTAACTCAGCGAACCTAAGTAGCTGACCACTATGACTGAGGAAATACTGATTGGCTTCATCCTGAAGTATATACCCAACTCAAACCAATCACTGTGCCAGCTCTCATTCTTAGAGCTGCCAGTGGGATCAATCTCACTGAAACTCCAGGACTATTGAATAGTGGGAAAGGGTGAAATATATCTGGGGAACTCTAACACTCAATGCAGTCATACATTTGCATATAATTTGTGTATAATTCATGCATATTTCTTATTTGATTTCTTAATAATAGAAATAATAATGATCATATCTTACCAATAATAGCTGTTGCATATGTGTGTTTTACATAATTTTTTCATACTATCTAAACTAAAATATTTAAATAAGATTAATGTACTGTTACCACTATTATAATCATTGCTCTGTTTCAACTCTTTCTTAGTAAGGTATCATATAATAGTAAGGAAAACAAAAAATTAAAGAAAGGGTAAGGCGAACACTTAAAATTTTGATCGGAAAAATAATTTGAGAATCGCTGTCTTAGAAAAACTATAAACTGAACAAACAGTAATGAGCTAATTCTTTATATAATTTAATTTCAGAGTAAAATACTTATATTACAATACTTTGTGTTCACTTATCTCATTAAATTAATAAAATGACCAATCACCTTGTAGTTGTAGCTTAAAAATTACTTTGATTTTTTTTTGTCTCTTGATGTGTTTAACTTAGAAAGATATCCATGTTAATTTTTCTATCCCAAAATATGATGAATCTTTATATTTAGCTTGATAGAATCAGCAATAAAACAAAACATCTTGGTCCAGCTCCAAAATTCATTGACACCTTTCTTCATATTTCAATGCAGTTCATTTCATTGGCTATTCTTTTATTTTATCAGTCACTTATTCTAACTTCATTAATACCTATGCTGTGCCATGCACTCTACTAAGCACTGTGTGTGTGTGTGTGTGTTGGGGGGGGTGCTTGCACAGATAAACAGGAAGCACATGAAATAAGAAAAGAGCGGCTGGAGATTCAGAATTGGAGTAAAGCAAGAGAGAACGGGTATATGATAAAGGTACACATATTTCTCTTACAAAAATGCTAATACTAGCCACTGAGTAGCAGGAAATTCTGAACCCCAGAGTCTGAAAATGACTGACAAGTCACATCTTTAATCTGGAGGTCACATCTTAATCATTATTCTTTACCAAGAAGACAACACTTTGGGACTCAATGTGAAGGTGAGTTAAAAGTAAATGGCAAGTAGGGAAAACAATCAGCACCATCTGTAATTATTCAGTGCTAGAAGGATTAATCATTGTGAGCTATCAGTGTGGCTAATGTGATTCCTCTTAGAACTTGCCCATTTCAGAACCTAACACATTTGCCTCATAAACAAAATATGGAACCATTAAAAAATGAATGCATTTTGAACAACTAAAAAGTATAGAGAAATGTTGTATTTGCAGTTCTATTTTGGGGAGAAAATGAATTATTAACTAATCTAAGCAAAAGAGGATTTGATCTTAAAGAGGTTTAATGCATAGCAGCTTAGAAAAAAGAAAAAAGTTGTTTTTCAAAGATTAACTAAAACAGGCAGTTTGTCACGGTTCTTGTTTTTAATTAGGAACAGTCAACCTATGTGATACAGGGGGAAAAAATGCTCAAAACCTTTCTGACACATCTAAACCAGTAAAGTGCTGCTTGTCCTTGTTCACTATTACCTTATTATTCTATGAATTTTATGAAATGCTTGCTGAATTTAGAAGCAACTCTGTTAGTGGCAAGTACCAGAAACTAGTAAGACAGAGATACCTAACTACTTTCAATATATCATACCTGTCATTTATTTTGACCTTCCTTGCTAACATTAGCAAAAGAACATGAACAGCGAATCCCAAGACTGGGTGAAAATTATAGGTAAAGGGAAAAAAAGTCATTCAAGAGAATGAAAGAGAAAAAGCATGAGTTAGTGCTTCAACAAATGTCATTCTTAATTTTCAGTTACAATTAATATGCTATTTGCTTTCATCTAAATGTTCTGATAAATATCTAAATGTTCTGATACAATAACATTTGAATTAATTTTTAACTTTTAATTGCCAAACATTTTTTGTTGAACTATAGCACAAGTATAAAAAATACAAATGTCTAAAACTTTAAAGAAATCACAGGTATACTGCCATGCCTCCCGCTTCAGAAGCATAAGTTGTTATATGATAAAAATGCCATATTTATTACTAGAAGAATTTACTATTTGTAATTTATCAGATGACTGTGCCTAGTTCTCCAGGAGCCATCTTTCACTCAGTGCTGCTAGGAACAGACAATAAACAAATATTTAGCAATAAATATCTTCATTGCGATAAGAAAAATATTGACATTAATAAGACTATTTTGTCAAAAGAAAACCATTCTTCCTGCAGCAAACATTAGCTGTCCCCTTAAGAAGACAGTTGGAAAAAAGGAGGCTTTCGGAGGTTGCTCCAAGAACAAATGCATCCTCATGATAAAATGGTTCCCAAAATAAGCTGTCATATTTGGATTCTCTCTATGTGTATATTGAATTTCCTGAGTGATCCTGCTGTCATTTTGCACATAACAGATGCACCAGATCAGCAACCAAACAAAACTGCCAGCATAGGTTGTTTCTCATTACCACTATGGAAGCTTTTATTTACCTCTTGATTTACACAATGACATTAAAACAAACAAGCAAACAAACATACATCTCACATGGAGGTATCATGAATAATGGATATGCAAAATTCCATAACTCAAGGCAAAAAAAAAAAAAAAAATGAAACAATCAGTTTCCATTAGCTGAATTTTTGAAACATAAAGGAGATCAAAATCACAAATTAGATGACAACATTGGTTATCTTTGGTTGATAACATCTCCTTAAAATAAATTATTATGCTGTTTAATTTAAAACTTCAGAAATGAAATTTTAAAGATTGTCTAATAGCTAAACTACATTTCCCCAAGACTTTACATATCTTTTGAAGTTGATCTTTAAATATATATTCAGAAAGTGTCATTTTGATTTATTCCTCTTGGGAGAAATACTAAATTTTGCTGACAGGGAAGTTTTTAAAGTCTATTAACTTTTTTATTTTTAAATACTGAAACACTCTGTTATACTAACTTTAATACAATATTGAGTGGAGGGGTGAAGCTAAGTACTTGATGGTAAACTTACCACCTTACTGATACATTTTAAGATTCAGATGCCCATTTACTCCCATTAATTTTGATATACTAAAAAAAGTACGTTATAGAAATTTCTAAAAAATAGGTATTAAAATATAGAGTTTTATTATTATTATTTTTTTTTAAGTTGGAGTCTCACTCTGTCACCCAGACTGGAGTGCAGTGGCCACTCCCGGCCACCGCAACCTCGACCTGCTGGGCTCCGGCAAACCTTCCACCTCAGCCTTCCAAGTAGCTGGAACTACAAGCACGTGCTACCACATCCAGCTAATTTTTTTTTTTTAATTTATTGTAGAGATGAGGTCTCACCAAGTTGCCCAGGTGGGTCTCGAACCTGCAGGCTCAGGCAATCCACTCACCTCAGCCTCCCAAGGCATGAGCCACCAAACCCGGCTAAAATAGAGTTTTAAAGGAACCTTTCTGAAAAAAGATTATCATATTTTCTGAGTTTTTGGTATAGAAAAAGCTTAAAAAGTGATTAATCAGATTGTATAATTTGGTATTTCCAGACACTAATATTAATGGTACTCCAGTGACAGCGTGTTCACTGGATACAAAACTGCTAGGTACAGCATAGTTAATAAGCCTGGGTTAAAAATAATTATATTAGCAAACATTGTGACATATGGCTACCTTTCAGATAATATTAAACATCAAATTCTATGTAAGGTACTTCATTACAAGTTACTATATATAGAGTTGAATTTATACCACAGATAATTTAAGGATTAGATCATTTGTAGTATCAAATGTTTGTTCATTTTATTAAAAATTTCTTAACATTTTTAGGGAAGGTTCATGTGACCCTCTAATTAAACACAAAGTTTGGTGCATGTAAGAAAATATGCATTTCAACAGAAAAAGGAAAAACACAGCTTTCATCAGATTTTCAAGAGAATATATGTTTTAATAAAGTTTAAAATTATTCCATTAAAACAATATGCTTGTCTAGTGTAATACCCACTCCTCATTATCCCATATAATTTGATTTGCAAAACATTGATTTAGGTTTTCAGGAAAATGCCTGTTTTGTAAAAGAAAGCAAAATAAAAATCATGCCATAAAATGAGAAATATATGTGTGTTGAATATGAGAATGGACTCAGAACCTTAGGAATATCATTAAAATATATTACTATATCTCCATTTTTATACTTAATTTAAAAGAACATGAAAGATAACACTATATGTAGAGCTTCCATTTATTGAACGCTTATGAAATACAAGATTTAGTGTTCAATTTATATTATTCCATTTGCTTACAACTCTGGTGACAATCATTATGATTATTGCTTCTTCCCATATGAAGAAACTGAGTCTTACAGAAATTAAACAATTTACCCAAGATCTCACAGACATTAACTACAGGAACTGAGATTCAAATATATGTGTTCCTGAAATATGTGTTCCTAAAATTCATACTTTTCACCACTATGCTATAATCCATTTGCAACATACCCTCATCACTCAAAATAGTATGCTGGACATCATAGGTCATGCAATACAGCACTCAAGTTCATCCACTGCATATTTCAAAGAAGGCTATGATCACAATATATCCTTCTGGGAAGTGAAGACGTGGCTATGATTCCTCTTCCTTTCCATGCCACTGCCTCACATATTTCCAAGAACAAGTGGCAGTAGCATCACCTCAAACTTCACCTTTTTTTTTTTTTTTGCATTCACTTTCTGTTGAATGCAAAAGACATGGCAACTTAATTCAACAATAACATTCAAGTGTTGGCTTTTCTTAAAACTTACGTTTTTAAAAAGGGTGTCACTCATGTAACAAGACTGGCCAGAGGTTTTTTAGAAAATATTATTTTAGTTGAATTCTTCTCAACTGAAAAAAACTTTCCAGGGATCCCCTGTGCAGGCATATTTTGGATGTATCTAAAAAAACAAAATGAAGATTTGAATCCTTCATGCTGTTCATAAATAGCAGAGTTACATTATTGTCACAGCGTCTCTGGACAACTAAATTGTGTTGTTTTTCTTGGAATGTTCCAGAATTTACATACATAAAGCAACAAAAATCACAAAGGTAATGTGTAGAGCAACTCATTTTACACTTTTATCTTAATGAATTTTAAAACAACCTGCTAAGATTGTTACTAACAATGAAACTGAGATTCAAAGAGATTTCATGACATGTTCACATAGGTAACAGCATTGGCTGAAATCCCAGTGTTCTCATTCCAGCTATGTCTTTTGTCTACATTATACTGCATAGTAAATCTGGTCTTTCAAACGGAGAAGGTAGAGCTGAAAACCTCAGTTGTTTATTCTTAAATATTAATCATTCCTCAAGAAAATTCTTTAAGGCAGTTTTCTTATGCTAAATTATCATTTTACTAAAGAATCTACCTCTCAGGAGGAAGATGGGGACCAACCCAGTTAGAGATGCTTCACTCCTCACTCACAGAACACTTAAGTAGTAAAATGATAATTTAACATAAGAAAACTGCCTTACAGAATTGAAGAATGCATTGAAGACAATTTTTTCATTTGCACTTGTGAAAGTATACTAACTTCTGAATTAGTCTGGAAATAGACTAATCTCTCAACTCCTCCATAGAAGGTATTCTAGATTTTATTTATTTTGAATTACCAAGTTTAGAAATTCTTTGTTTTGTTTTGATTTTTTTGCATTAATTTTTGTACTTTTCTTAATTAATCAAAGTAAGATGGTAAAAGATTGTTAAACAGGAAGAAGGATCTGACTTTGGGTAGGAGAAGCATACTCTTTTGTTTAGATCAGAATGTACAGTGGTTACACGGAGGTACAATTTGCGACTGGGGTGACCTATTTCCTTTTCTTCATCCATCTACTCACTATGAGTTCTCTCCACTGCCCACATCAGTCTGCTAATTGTCACCTTTCAAATTCCTGTGTTATCCTCTTTTATATGAGGTGGATATGTATTTCATAGAAAAATACAGATAGATATGTCTTTGGTAGATAAAACTATGAGCCACAAAGCAAAAGAAACCATCAAGAGAGCAGTGAGACAGTTCACAGAAGGGGAAAAATATTTGCCAACTGTATATCTGACAAAGGTCTAACATCTAGGATCTACAAGGAACTCAAATGTGCCGAAAGGAAAAAAACAAACACTCCCATTAAAAAGGGCAAAAGACATGAACACACACTTTTCAAAAGAAGATATATGGGCAGCCAACAGACACAATAAAAAGTGCTCAGCCTCACTCATCCTCAGAGAAATGCAAATCAAAACCTCATTGAGATACCACCTAACCCCAGTAAGAATGGCCATCCTTAATAAAAGAAACAACAACAGATGTTGGCATGGATAGGGAGAGAAAGGAATGCTTCTACACTACTGGTGGGAATACAAACTTGTGCAGTCTCTCTGGAAGACAGCATGGCGATTTCTGAAAGAACTAGAAATTGACCTTCCAGGTGACCCAGCAATTCCCCTATTGGGAATATATCTGGAGGAACTCAAATCATTCTGCAAAAAAGATACCTGCACACGTATGTTTGTTCCAGCTCTATTCACAATAGCAAAAAAAGGAACCAACCATGTTGCCTATCGAAGCTGACCTGGGTTAGAAAAATGTGGTACATATACACAGTGGAATATTATGCAGCCATAAAGGACAAACATATGAACTTTGCAGCAACTTGGATGGATTTAAAGTCGATCATACCCAGTGATCTGTCCCAGAAACAAAGAACAGAGTACTATATATTTTCACTCATAAGAGGACCTTGAACAATTATTATAATACTATAAGAAAGGGATTGGCAAACTGGGGATCCCTAGTGGGAAACTGTCAGGGGAGAGGGGATAGGATCGGCAATTGAGGGAAACAGCTAAGGGAGGGAGGGCCATACCTCATCAACAAGGGTACCTGCATAATCAATGTTTGTATACCTAACTCTGAATTGTACCCCACATCTTTAAAATAAAAAATAAATAAATAAAAATTTTTTAGAAACATGAGCCTATTTTGTTTACTGCTGACTTCACTATTTTATGAAAACATGGTTTCTTATATTTAGTGAATGCATGAATAAAATTTCAGTAAAGTTTTATTAAATTTGGCCTCTAGCCATTTATCTTCTCATTTAAATGAGAAGAAAATAATGTTAACCTTCCCTTCCCAAAGGAATCTCTTGAGGTGATATAACATGGTAAAGGCAGGAATCGAGGACTAAAGGAGGTGAAGGTAATGTGGGAAAAGAAAGAGAGGCTTTCTCTTTTCTCCCCTCCCTAAATTATAATTTCTAGATCGCTGCCTGTGCCTCATAAACAAAGGGCCAAATGAGACATCCATTGACAAATCACTTGTTTTAGCAAAATGGCTTAAATATTTAAATACTCTCACCCACATCAATATAGAACTGCTGAGAGACAAGTGTTGTGATTCTAGAGCAGAAACAGAAGTGCACTCATATCCTTTCAAGGCAGAATGGGAGTGCTTTATACAATACCCAGTCCCCCCACCCAAGAAACATTTCCCAGGGGAATTATACAAGCCAGAGTCAAAAAGTAAGATATTTAGCTCTTATTTTTAGCAGAATCTAGAAGAGTCTGGACACTCAATAATCATATCCTCAAATAGGTGCAAATACAAGTACAGCCAACAAATTGCTATATAATAACTCCCAATCTTTATTGTGAAGCCAAAACAGAGGAGAGTGTTAAAAATCCCAGTACTAGTTGACGAATAAAATGTTGAGTGGATATTCAATAAATTCTTTAACAAAAACAAGACACAAATACATCAGGCAATTGAAAAGGCAAACAAAATCTCATTACAGAAGATACTGAGTAACATAACAATTCACTTCATTCTTGTTTCAACACCATCTGTCAGACTAAAAAATGTTCAGCTCATCTGCAATAACTTTTATCATCTTTCTTTGTCAAAAGTAAACAAGCATAAAATCAAATTTCATTTTGGTTTCTCTAAAAATCACCAAATTACCATACAGTATATGGTAACTGAGTATATGGAATTTCAGACTAAATATTTGAACTCTATATTATAAGATATAATATGTTAAAGTTACATTTCTGTACACTGAAAACTCAACACTGTAAATTTTGGAAACTCAACATTGTAAATTTTGGAAACAGAATGTGCCACACAGGGAGTAATTATGAGACATTATGTACAATGGATTAGTTAAAGCTATGGCCAGACCTAAGATCTCCTCTGAAACTCACCTGGGGAAGGATCTGGTTCTAAGACCATGTGGCTGTTGGGAAGAATCATTTCCTCAGGTCTCTTGGACATTCTTAGCTGACTCTTGGCCAGAGGCTATTTTCTTTTCCCTCAGGTAGTTCTCTCTAACATGATAGCTTACTTCATCAAAGCAAGCAAGCCAGAAGGCAACAGCGAAATTTTACTAACAAGATAGAGGTCACAAGATTTTATAATCTAATCATGAAAGTGACATTCCGTCCTTTTTTCCATATTCTACTGGACATAAAAAGAAACAAGTCATGGGTCAGTTTACACTTACAGGGAGGAGAGGGCAGAAGGTTGTGAATACCAAGTGCTTGAGATCATTGAGCACCATCTTAGAGGCTGCCTCCCACAGTATTGAATTTAAAAATGATTTAGAAAATGACAAATATTTTAAAATAGTGAAACTATAGTTTTCAGCAAAATTATAAGAAAAAATGTTTGAGCCATTTTAATAACCTCAATTTAACATATTTTTAAAAACTCAGAGAGAAATAAAGATGTCAAATACCATACAAATAAATAAAAATAAAAATAATATTTCATTTTCATGTGTCAAATTAGAAAATATTAAATATTTGCTTGATAATACCTATTGTCGACAAAGGTAAAAAAATGCTTTATAATCTACTTGTGGGGTTAAACTTCTCTGAGGGCTGTCTGGAAATGTCAAGATTTGCATACCCTTTGACTTATAAATAATACTTCTAGATATTTACCTTATATAGATAATTAAGCCAAAGTTCAAAGATTGATGTCCAGACCGCTCATTGAAGGGATATGCATACCGCTAGAAAAACTGGAAAATTACTTTAGTAGTCCATCAGGAAGAATTGGCTTGATAAAATATACTATGATAACCACAAATAAAATATCTTGCAGCTGTTAAAAAGTGTCATTCATATTTATATTTATTATCAAGAAAATATGTCTATAATATATTTTTAAATGAAAAGAGCAAACTATAAAAACTATATAGCATTATCCATGTACAACTGCATGTGTACATGCTGGTGTGTGTTGTTGCCCAGGACTGCAGAGGAAAATGTGTGAACGAATATCTATCAAAATACCGATGATGATTATCTTTGAGTTGTGCACTCATAAGTGATCTTTATTTTCTTTTCATCCTCTTCTGTATTTTTCAATATTTTGCCTTGAGCATATTTACATTTCATAATATTAAAAAGCAGTAAAGCTATTTCCAAAAAAATCTTTAAAGCAATGTTCTCCTATACCATTATATGGAAATGGTTTATGAGTTCATTATAATATCTGTTAATTGAAACAATGTGACGTCATAAGATTCTTTCAGGTTAAATGTATTTGCTGCTTCTATTGACAAATGGATACTATCCAAGTTCTCTTGGCAAATTATACTTACTTAAGAAAACTCTCTAAAATTTTATAAATATACAAATATTATCAATCAAAAGGGAAATGGAAATTAACTGTCTGGTTTATTTTTAACCTGGCTATTTCCAAAGTATAACATGCTGGTTCCTCACTCACCTCAAGAGGAACCAGCACTAAAGATTTTGATTAGTCAAGCGAAAAATAAATCTTTGGCTATCATATGTAATCATTCACTTATTGATTATTCTACATACCCTCTTTGTTGAGCATTTACTATGTGCCAGACATTGGGCTAAGTGCTGGCAATTCAACAGTAAATTAGAAACAGACTGTGCCTGCTCTTCAAGACAAATCAAAGAATTTCACTGCTGAAGATGTTCTCAGAGATCAGTTTAGAATTCCCCAACCCTTAGCTCATGAGTCAGAAAAACAGTTATTTATCCATTTTTTTCTTCACTTACATAGTTTGCCAGCCAATTCAAATTCATTTCTCTCAACTATCCTGTGGTAGGCAGAACTCTGTGATGGCCCCCACAATCTTTCCCCACTAGTGTTACTCCCATGATTCTATTATGTTGTGTGCCAAAAGGGATACAACAGACATAGTTAAGGTTACTAAACATTTGACATTAAGATAGGGAAATTATCTGGGTGCCCTGACCGAATCACATGAAGCCCTTGAAAGAAGAATTATCTGCAGACAGTAACAGAAAAGAAAAAAATATTCAAAACATGAGAAAGATTTGATGTGAAGGAAGCCCTCCATTGCTGAGATGGAGAGGACCATGTGGCATAGACTTGAGAGCATTCCCTAGGAGCTGAGAACAGTCCTCAGATGGAATCTAGTGGGGGCTTCAAGTTGACCCCTTGATTTCAGCCTTCACCAGAGAACTGAGGCCATCCCAAACTTCTGCCCAACCAAACCGAGAGCTACCAAATTTGTCATAATTTGTTACACAACAACAGAAAAGTAATGCACATTCTTTGTCATTTGTATGTCATTCCTGGGGACTAGTTTGCACACTACAGTATAACTAGAGCTGAGATTTGCAGATTTCAATTACCCTCCTTATTGTCCAGATGGAGAAATTGAGGTTCAAGATTTCTAACTATGTTGACCGTTGTGTGTGTGTGTGTGTGTGTGTGTGTGTGTGTGTGTGTGTGTCTTTTAAATTTTATTTATTTATTTTGAGACAGGGTTTTAGTCCATCACCCAGGTTGGAGTACAGTGGTACAATCACAACTCATTGCAGCCTTGACCTTCTGTGTTCGAGCAATCCTCCTGTTTTAGCCTCCCAAGTAGCTGGGACTACCAGCAAGCTTCACCATGTTCAGTTAATTTTTTTAAATTATTTTTTGTAGTTCAGGCGGGTCTTGAATTTCTGGTCTCAAGGTCTCCCAAAGTGTTGGGATTATAGAGCCACCATGCTCAACCTATTTTTTATTCTGAAACAAACTCAAACTTATCAAAAGTTGGGAAATATAGTACACAGAATTTTCTTTTTCTGAACCATCTGGATGTGTACACTGCTGACATGATACACCATTACCCCTAATGTTTCACAGTGTTTCTTCCAAACAAGAACATTTCCCTACATACTTACAATACAGCCATCAAAATCAGAAACTTTACCTCATTTCATCTCTTAGATCCCAGCCAACTTTCAAAAGGTATTCAAATAATTTCCTTTAAAGCCAATGCTCCAGTTTGAAGGCACGTGTTGTATTTAGTTTTGAGGTCTCATCAGTATCCTTCAACCAGGAACAGTTTATAATTATTTTCTTGGATCTCATGACCTTGAAACTTGAAGATTACATGTCAATTATTCTGAAGAATGTCCTTCAATTTGGATTTTCCTTCAAGACAGTTATATACTTTGGTATATAAATGATGCTGTGTTCTTCTCATTGATGACTATAAAATAGTACACAATTTCAATTGTATCAATACTAATGATGTTAACTTTGATCGCTTAAGGTGATGTCTGCCAAGATTCTCCATTGTAAAGTATTCTTTTGTGCTGTGTAATTAACAAATATGCTGTAGGAAAGTAATTTGAGATTATGGAAATATCTCATTTGTTATAAAATTTTAAATTTATTCTTACATAATAATTTGATCAACACAGACTTGTGTTGTACTATTTTGCTCAATGCTTTATGATCTACTATTATCATCCTTTATTTTGATACTCAAATTGTCAAAAATTTGGCCAAAAGGAACCTCTTGAAGTTGCAAATCCCTGTATTCTTTCAGCACTTTATTACTCTCTGATACATCAAGATGTCCTAGGGGATTTGGCCTTTTCTCCAGGGAGTCTTCTCTTTTTAGCGAAAAATTATATTTTGAAACCAAGATATAAGCATTGATTTATTCATTGTTTTTAGGATGTTGCTGCTCCCAGAAACACTGGCTTTTCTTTATTGTCTCTACAGTATTGTGCGGTCTCCTGCCTCATGACTTTTGTATATGCTGTTCCCTCTACATGGAATGCTCTTCCTTCCTCTTCATATAGTGAGCTCTTCCTACTCATTCTTTACATCAAAGCTTACAATCTGCCTCTTCAAAGAAACCTTCCATGGGTGCCTAGATTAGTTGCAGTCCACACTCACAGTATCATGTTCCTTTAGAGTGCTTATAATATAGCAATTATTTGGGAATCTTCTCCTCACTAAACTAGTAGTTTTGGAGGATAAAACCTTTCTGGTTTTGATTATCATGGTATCACTAGTACCTAGCACAGGGCCTAGCACATAGTGGTTCTCAATAATTATGGAAAGAATGAGTGAGTGAGCAAGTGAGTGAAGAAACGAATGAATGAAGCCAAAACTAGAACCCATTGCTTTCTCACCTTTTTCACAGTAAGTACTTAGAACTTTAAAAAACTGAAACAGTATACTAAATTCTTAGACATAATGGCAGAAAGAATTTGATTCTTTCTGACAAAACCTTAAATTTTTCACACTGGATCAATAATTTCCACATTATTTTTGAAGTTGTACTTCTTGAAATGAATTCAGACAAAAACGGAAAACCAAGTGCCCTCTGAAAAGGTCATAGTTTGCCACTATTGATTTAATCACTTGGGTTTATTCTCCATTAGATTTATTTATATTCTGAGTAACTCTGCTAGGTTGTTAAGAAAACAAAAAGCTGCAGAAGAATATTTAATTTGATTGCATAATACTAAATCTTCACCACCTCCTGGGTTCCTAATTAAATCTTGTTTTTACATGGTGACTTGTCCTTGAATATGGGCGGCTCTGAAAGTCTCAGAAAGGGAATTTATGATAGAAGAAATCAAAAAACTTGCCTTTAAACCATGTGGAAGTCTAATAGTCCTGCCATTGTCTCTACAGGAAGATCAAACATACAATTGTCTTCTTAGCTTGATGCTTTTATGGTTTTCCTCTGGTTTTGAGTCAGACACGCTCAACAAAGACCCACCTATGGTTTCTGCCTTTCCTCAGCTGTAACTCCAATAACTGCTTGGGCATTTTGTCAGACCTTTTGGCATCATTTGAAGCATTTGATTATTGAATTCTGATGACTTGCTAGAAAGAAAGTAGGGACAGAAGGGCAGGCCTAAAATAGCTACAGTCATTTTAACTCTAGGAGATATATTAGGAGTGTTTCAAAAGGCTTTTTCTCATTTTACAGTTTCTTAGATGTACTTCTGAGACACTTGACAATTTCTCTTCCATTCATTGTATGTGCAGTTTATTATAAAAACAGAATATCATAGTAACTTATACAATGGAAAATGGTTATTCAAAGATTTCTCCTTTTCCCTAAAGTGAAGACCAGGTTGAAAAAGCTACTGGTAGTTCCATTCAAAAAAGATGAGCAATGAAAAAAATCACATATGAATTAGGAACCTTTCCTTTATTCTTGTGAGACTGTAATAAAATAAAAATTCTTAGTCATACTGGGATTCCTTTAACTTGATATTTAATACTTCCCATCAAAGAACCTAATAAGTTGTTATAAATTCAAGAAAAATGTATCTATTCTTCAGTTTATTTCCAGTGGTATCTTTCCCTCATTCATTTAGTTATGTTTCAGGTGTTTTAGTATTCAACCCAATTATGATTCATTTAATGTGATTTTTAAAAAGAACATTCGTTATTACATCACATTTAAAAATAATTGAAATGGATGAAATTCATGGATGTGATTTAATTAACTAGGACTTTTTACTTACACTGAGAAAAAGATAATGTAGGCTTTACTAAACAAACTAAAATATCCTGACGAAGACCCAACTGAGTACTCAAAGAATCAAAGGCAAAAACATCAAAGGAAGCTTATAAAAATCTCCTCTAGTGAGAAGACTATGAAAATACGTGTTGTTTTTTTTTTCAGCTTTGAAGTTAAAAAATGCTGAACTCCTAGGTTCTACCACTTTCTAAACAGGTACCCATATTAATTGTTGGATCACTTTTAAATTTTTAAAGGGTGATTGGTAATTTGCTTGCCATTTCTAGCAAAGAAAAAAGAGAGGTAATTGGGTTTCTGTACACCATGCCTTAGTAATGGTCTGCAAAATGGAACTGCAAAAGGCCCATTCTTTCCTCTGGGGCTATATTTCATTTGTCAAAATGAATGCAGGATGTCAAGTCATTTCTATTATTGAGCAATCTGCTCCCAACTCAGCAGAGCACCTTTCTGTACCAGACATTCACAGTGCTTCTGCTGACAGGCACAGAGTTGCTGGTAATATTTTACCCTAGTCAAATGGCTGTCTCTTACCACAAAGAAAAAACATTGACTGGGTTCTGTTAAATTAGTCAAAGAATTATTAGGTATCTGGTATATTTGTCTGTATAGAGACCCTCTTTAATATTCTACCAAAGGCTATTTAAAGTAAGATAATATCCTACAATTGCCAAATTCCTGAAAGGTATCTAAAATATCTATCTGCTGGAGTGGCTGAGTACGGGTGATGTTATTATGGCAGATGTGTACATTTCTTGCAGAAATATTTACTTACCTTTGCTTGTCAAAGCTTAGAAGTTTCTGTCCTTCTTCTTGGAGTCACTTTGCATCCAGTGAGGATCACCTCCCTGGGAGGCTGCTAGTGTTTATCTTGCAAGTGCTAATATTAAAACGTAGCTCTTGATTTAAGCAACAGGGAAATAGGAAATGTCTGAGCATCATTCCTTCTCTTGTGGAGTCTTCCACAGGGACAGTTGACTTAAAAAGTATAAATCATTGTTACTTCTCTCAACACAAATCACAAGTATCTTCTCTGCTGGAAGCAAAAAAGCAAATATATATTTAAACTCTAAATAAAGAATATTCATACATTTTTTAATCCTATTGCCTTTTTACATTTTAAACACATCCATGAAAAAATATTTTTTTTAAATGTTTACAAAAATGAAAGCATTTGAGAAGTCTATAAAATACCCGAAAAATTCTAATTTAAATTAAGGTACTCTCTTACATAGAAAATGAAATCACCATATAGATTTAGAAGCTAAAATTTGTAAGATCTTTGAGGGTGGAGACCACTGTAACCTCAATATCAGCAATTAGTAAGTTTAAAAATCATTTGTAGAAAAAAAGTGAATAGATGGACAGAATATTGACAAAATCAAAGTCCTATTAGTTAGATTAAAATAATAGAATAATAATACAATTATATAATTTTTTAAGTGCTAAAAACATGATTTTGATTTACCCAATGGACTTTTATGTGAATTTTTCTTTATCTACAAGAGAGGCATTCTGAGAAATTATTATTATGGTTGGTATCAATGATATATAAAGTTGTTCCTCTAATCTCTATATTCCTGCTGTCCTGGTCTTCTTGCTTTTTTAAACATAGTGTCACACTAATCACTTGCAAGAAAACTACTTTAACAAGGACAACTGAGTCTGAAAACAGCAAAACATGCTAGAAAACAGTAAAGGTAAATACAAGACTCTCTCCTTGGCATTTTTACAGGATTGCTTATTCCTTTTTGTTTGTTAGAAGCCTTTTATGCCTCTAAGATACAGAAAGTAAGCTGTTGTTGCAATTTAGAAAATAATACAGTAGTGCTTGGACTTTAACATTTTTTAAACTAAGGTTGAATACCAAACAATGAATCAATATTTAGCATCTACTATGTGCCAGTACCATTCTACAGACATCACAGTATATAGAAAGAGTATGTGTCATGATCACAACATTCATTTCATAAGGGGAAAAAAATATAACTAATAATCATGAAATAATTAATAGATAATGCAAAACATAAGGAATTATATTCTAGCTGGTCAGAAGAAAAGAAAAATGATTGGAAAATATGTCATGATGTAGTTAGAATTGACTTAACGCTTTATGGAAATGATCCAGGAAAAATGAAGGTCAGGAATGGGCATGTGCAACCCAGGAAACTCACAGCAGAGAGAGAAATACATATGACATGTGTGAAGTTAAAGTCTGACCCTTTGAGAACTGGTGGTGCTTTGTTGGAGGAGTGCAGGGGACACTAGAATTCTATTTAGTGTTCTCTACAAGTTATTGTAAGCACGAGTATGAATGGAAAAAAGGATTTTCATTAAAATCCATGTTATACCTGAATGATGTTCACTTGCCAGAGGGATGATTTGAGATATCAATTCACTTTTTTCTTCTTCTTCCTTTGCCCCTTCCATGATCTTGAGATGTGGGATTGCCATTCACCTAGAAGCAGTTATCTGATGGTTATGTCCTGCCTATGAGCTTGTTCTTCAGACAGTTCTTCCACTACAACCCACTTCCTCACCTGCACTCTCAAAATTCATGTCTTCTTGATATAACTACACCTTGATGAAGCATTTAAAAAAGCGTTTAAATACAAATTTATTTTGAATAATACCACACATAAGAAAGTTTTTAAAATATTGCTGTGCTATGCCTTTATACCTTTTAGTGACCTTCCCCAAATTACTGTATTATTAAGTGATCATATATTTTGTTCACATTTTGCCAGTTTTCCCCTAATGTCTATTTTCTGATTTAGAATCCAACCCAAGACTTCACATTGCACTTTGTTGTCATTCTCCTTTGTGTCCCTTAATCTGGGCTGCTTCCTTAGACTTAGCCATGAAAGACATTTAACCATGAAATATTTTCCTTGTCTTTCATGTTTTTACTCTTTTGAAGAGTATTGTTTAGTGTTTTGTAGATTCTCTCTCAATTTGGGCTTTTCTGAGGCAGGGGGCAGTGGCTCATGCCTGTAATTCCAGCACTTTGGGAGACTGAGGCAAGTGGATCGTTTGAGTCCAGGAATTCAAGACCAGTCTAGGTGGTTAGCGAGACCTCATCTCTACAAAAGAATTAAAAACTTAGTTAGGTGTGGTGGAGTGTGCCCATGGTCACATCTACCCAGGAAGTTAAGGCAGACAGATCACCTGAGCCCAGGAGGTTAAGGCATGGTCATGCTACTGCACTTCAACCTGGGCAATGGAGTGAGACCTGGACTCAAAAAAAAAGGTGGTGGGAGGTGGTTTCTGATGTTTCCTCATGATTAAATTCAGTTGTGTATTTTTGGCAAAAAAAAAAATCAAAGTTATATTATGCTCTCATCATTGCATGATATTAGACGGTACGTGATGTCAGTATGTCTTGTTCTTGATGATGTCAACTTGATCATTTGGCTAAGATAACATCTTCTCAACAGCAGAGCTGCTCTTTGTAACTAAGGATCTTGCATGGATGTACTTTGAGACTATGCAAATATCCTGTTTCTCATCACACTTTACTCCACTAATTTTAATATCCATTAATGACTTTTGCCAGAATCAAATATTACTGTGGTATTTACTAAAGGGTAATCTTTCTATTTCTGTTTATTAATTCCAATTAATAAATATAGAAGGAATTATGGACGTAGAAAACATTATCCCTTCACTCATTCATTCATCTGTACACCGCCTCTTTACTCATTCATTTATTTATTCATAAATGAACTCATAGATATTTATTTTAGTCTATGGGTTACAATTTATTACTGTTATTTTTTGGTTGTTATTCAAGTTGTTTCATATTTGGCCAGCAGAAATGCTTTCAAGCTGGCTTCTGTATCATATTGACATGTCCTCGTCACTTTTTTCAACACTTCCTCTTTTCCTGGTTACGCAACTTGTTTCAGGCTTCTCTTGTACTCTCTCTTCTTCAGCCTGAGAAATCTCCAAAGAGCTTTAGTTCCTTTTATTGGATAATTGTATTTAGAAAACAAGATCTAGGTGCTCATTGTTATTAAAGTGTCATTGCTTCTTCAGCAAATAAAGCTAAGAATATATGTATATGTGCAAATACATATTTACAAACACGTCTCTATCTCTGTATACTTAACTGCATATATCATACTTATCTCTGATTCCAATTTAATACCATAGTGTTCAGTATTAATTTTATTCATCCTACTTTCTTTATTTGTAGCTTCTTTCCCTGTCAGTGAGAAACCTGGTGAGCATTCCTCAAAATATATTTACTTATTTGCGAAACCCTAAAAAATACATAAAGTAGCTTCAAAATTGCTAATACATATTTATTGCAAAGCAACTTTATTAACTACAGTAGAACGTTCGTGCAGAGCTCTTTTTTCTTTAGCCTGATAGCATCCACCCAAAATACTGTTTTCCAAAGTTACTTAGGTTGTTCTTTGTTTTCCAGTCCCTTCAATGTGATCATGTTATTCATTTTCATTTGTTATAAGTTACACTCATTTGTTACTATTTGCTTCCATAATTATAAAAGTCAGAGCAATATTTTTTAAAAGAAAAAATAGATATATCTGGAGAAGTTCACTGTGGCTCATTCCTTCTACCTCATTGGTAGATGTCTAATCTCATTAATCTCTAGGGTATAAAACACATTCATATATTCTTACATCCCTTTCTTATACCAGACATACCATATTTTAGACACTCTTGTGCTTTTCTCTTTTCACTTAACAATATATCATGGAAACTGCACCATATTAATTCCATTTAGAGCACTTTACTTAAACTAATCTTTTAGTGCACAAATCCTGGCCACAGAAGTATTCCAACTATAAGAATTACAACCCAAGTTTCTTAGCCTTGCTTGCTCTTTCCAACTTAGACGTGTTTATTTGGATATTTTCCCTTCTATTCATTCATCCAAGTAAGACCTCTGGAACCAAATCTTTTTTGCCTGATTCTCTAACAAGTTAATAATCTTCACATGTCTAGTCTATATCTACCCTGACTCACTCACAGTTCCTTTCATAAGTGGGTGAATAGTGTTCCAATGCCAGTTTCTTATCTGATCCAGATAAAACATATGCCTATATTTATTACTTTACAGTCAAATCCCCAGTATTCTACTGTTTTCTTCCCCAATAGAAGTTATTTTCTAAGTTCTATATCATAGCAATTCCTGTTTTCTTTTTTTAAGGAGGCTTTACAATGTATCAACTCTGAGATGCTGCTGATGAGAAATCTAAAGGAAACAAGAAACATGTTATTGAGACTGGATGAGATTGGAGTTAAAGAGGTCTCTGGAACGCAGTGGCAGAAAACCTGGTTAGCACATCTGCAGTAACTTGGAAAGTAGAAATGTGCCTAATAAATGGGGTGATCAAATTAAGGAAATTTTAAAGAAAAGGTTGAAGTTGCCACCTGTTTTTTCTTACTGGTCATAGTGAAATGCAAAAGGACATGAATAAATCAAGGGAAAGACCGTTAAATGAACAAAAAGCTAGAACTTGACCGTATTCAAAATTCTCAGCCTGCTCAAATGACAGACAATGCCAGGGAATGGCTTTCAAGCGAAAAATCAAATTCAGAGCACTGCCAAAACAATATGGCCTAGAGATGAAACTGAGGATGTGATGGCTAAATCATTTCTTAAGACTTCAGTAAGAACAAAGGTGATGCCTTAGAGGACTAGTCCAGCATATAAAAGGCCCTTTGAGATTAAAGGTGTGCCACTGCCACCTTGAATTGAAAAGAACAGGGTACAAAAGTACAAAGAGAAGCTGAATCCTCAAAATGCCGGAGAATAGGCTGGGAAACTATTTATCTGCAAACATGTGATATCTGTCATGAAAAAAGAAGGATAATTCAGAACCAAAACCTTGTTATGGATTGGATTGTCTCCACCCAAAATTCATATATTGGAGCCCTAACCTCCAATGTAACTGCACTTGGAGAAAGAACCTTCAGGATGTAATTAAGATTAAATAAGGTCAAAAGGACAGGGCCCTAACTGGATAAGACTGGTGTCCTTATAAAATGGGGAAGGCAAACTGGGTATCTCTTCCTTTCTGCCTCTGTCTTTCTTTGCATAAACACAGAAGAAAGTCTATGTGAAAGGTTGGATGAAAAGCTTCCCTGATGATACCTTGATCATGGACTTCTGACCTCCAAAACTGTGAGAAAATAGATTTTTGTTGTTTAGACCCCCTGGCTTGTGGCATTTTATAATGGCAATCTGGGCAGACTAATATAAGCTCACCAACAACCATGGAGAATTATTGCTAGGACTTGAGATCTAATTAAGGAATTTCCAACATTTGCCCAATTTAAGAATTGCTGTGGTTCAAAGATTATTTGCCCCCTCCCCCACATACCTTTTTCTGTCCATGAATATTTCTAGTGTTTATCCTATGTCTGTTCCACCATTGTATATTAATGTGTGAGAGGCAGATAATCTGAGTCTTTAATTTCACAGGTGTACACATTGGGAGAAATAGCACCCAGGAGCTGAACTTAGCAACTAACTAACCCTGAGAAGCCTCATCCATGCCTGAACCTGATTTAGATGATGAGATTCTGGATTTTGAGCTGATACTATAAGGAAATAAAACTGTAGACACCTTGGAATGGGGTGAATATATTCAAAATGAGGGAAGAATGTGAAGTATTGGGGTACAGCATGCAGACTATGGTAGATAGCCTTTAATATGGCCCAAATGATCCCTTCCTCCTGATATTCTTAAATTTTTATAATCTTCTCCCTTAAGCTGGACTTATTGACACATTTCTAGCTGACAGAATACAGAATAAGCAAAGGCATGTTATCTGAGATTAGGTTATGAAAAGACTGTTGATTCTATCTTGAGTTTACTCTCTATCACTCATTAAGGAAACCCTCTGCCATGTTGTGTAGTTTTCGTATGGAGACAATCATGTCGGCAAGAAACTGATGTGTCTGGCCAATAGCCAGTGAGGATCTGAGACCTCCTCTAAGCTACATAAATTTGTTTGGAAACGGATACTCATCTAGTCAAACCTTGAAATGATTGGAGTCCGGCCAAGAACTTCAATGCAGCCTTGTGAAAAATCTTAATTCAGACAAATTCACCTAAATTGTGCCCAGAATCGTGAGCCATGACTTTGGGATAATGAATGTTTGGCACTTTTAGCCACTAAGTTTTGGTAATTTGTTGTGCACTGAAAGATAACTAATAAACTTGTTATCACTGCATCTCTCCTTAAAATTTCTCTAAATCACCCTTAATTTTGTCTTCCATCTGATATTTGCCTTTACCCTCTGAGTTTCAGTCTACTAATTTCTTAGATTGGTTTATTCCTATTATATATAATTATAAATTACAATTATTAATTATATAATAGTCTATCTATTACTACATATTAACTAATTATATATTATATACATCAAGTAGAAAAATGCTTAATTTATTATGATAGAGTATTTTCAGTATGTAAAATAGAATAAAAAATATAATGGACTTCATGTGCCTATCACCCAACTTCAACAGTTATAATCAATATTAACACAACACAACAATAGTGACACAAAAAAACCATGGTCAATATTGTTTCATCTCAACCTTTGCCTACTACTCTCTCCCAGATTATTTTGAGGCAAGTCCCAGACATATCATTTCTTCTGTAATATTTTCAGTATGTATCATGCTTTAGAAAAACATTTTTAGGTTACGAGTTGAGGGGTGTTTTGTTGAAAGAAATAAGGTCTCCATAGCAGAACCAAGTGTAGCCATTCTTTTTAAAATTATTATACTCAATGATACAGAGAAACTATTCTACAGAAGAAATGAACAGGAATTTTAGGGTTAGAAATTAGCAAGTTGAAGAAAGAGGGGAAAGAACTGAAAGAAGAGATGAGAATCCAGTAACATGACAATAGACTGAAGCCGAAGTCAAATATATAACCAGTGATAATTAGTTGCAATGGGAATGGTCAAGTGCCTTTTTATAGCAAATCTGTCTTACATTAAAGATTAGATTACATCAAATATTCTACAAAGTTATTAGGCCGATGCATAGGTTCATAACGTTTGTTTTCGGCATAACATAGCAGCGTTGAGAGTTTATCATGTTGCCTTTTGGAGTGACAATGCTGGGTTTGTGGCTACACCTACATTTTGCAGATTTGAAGAATGCTAGTGCTATTTGTGGACTAAAGAAGATGGAGTGTCAAGAGGAAAAAACGAACACTTCAGGCATATTCTGTGTGTGTTTAACAGGAAAGTAAAGGGAACAGAGGTAGCTCAAAACATTTGTGCCATGTACAAGGAGAATGCCATCGGGAAGAGCATGGCAAGAAAATGGTTTTGTCATTTAAAAGTGGGCCATTTTGACCTGAGTGATTCTCCACATTCAGAAAGATCATCAACTTTCTTTCATGAAGACCATTTAAGACAGAAAAACGCTACGAACTTATGCATCAACCCAGTATGTGCCTCCTTTAGGTCCCCGAGTTCTCCAGGAAAACCGACTACATACATAGCCTAGATTCAGAAGGCTTCACTAGTTAAGAGTTTGGACTGTGTAAAGCAGAATAAAATAGTTCAGGAAAATGGTCTTACAGATAGGAAGTGGAAGGTTGAGAAGAACATGAGAATTCAAAAGGGCAAGAATAATGCCGGGCTCGGTGGCTCAGCCTGTAATCCCGCGCCTTTGGGAGGCTGAGGTGAGTGAATTGCCTGAGCCCGCGGGTTCGAGACCCGCCTGGGCAGCGAGACCTCATCTCTACAATAAATCAAAAAGTCAGCCGGGCGTGGTAGCGCATGCCTGTAATTCCGGCTACTTGGAAGGCTGAGGTGGAAGGATCGCTAGAGTCCAGCAGGTCGAGGCTGCGGTGGCCGGGAGCAGCCACTGCACTCCAGTCTGGGTGACAGAGTGAGACTCCAACTCAATAAAAAATAAAATAAAATAAAATAGAACAAGAACTAGAAGTCAGAAATGTTCAGAAAAAATGTAAGTGGCATCCCCCTCACTGAACAATTCCAACAAGAATCAATGTAGCTATTGAAAAATATGCTAGGTTTCCAACAACATGTGAGAAGAGAAGTCAATAAACTATTTGCTTAAATACTAAAAGAAAAGTGACTCAAGGAATCTAAAGTATATGTTGATTACTCCAATAAGTTGATATTTTTGTTAGACACATAGACTCACGCATCTTTGCATCTATTTGGTTATATCTTCTGTTGAAGAAATCAAGAACAACACAATTACTGATGTCTGTTATAATATCTATAAGTTCATGATGGGTTTTATAAAAGAAAGAAGAACATCAGTTTTACCACCTGGTTCTACTGTGTCAGTGAATTCCCAAATATGATGGTGTCCAAATATAATTGGCTCACTTGAGTACATTTACAGAATACAGATATGGCTATTTCTCCACAAATTGTTCACAGAGTGTTGTTAAGGATACAATAAACTGACATGAAAAAAATAGCTTTTAAGTCTCAGTCTGTGGATTATAGTAGTTTTCAGGTAAATAAGAATTATATTGAAGAAATATATTTTCATCAGTTGTAAAAATCTTTGGAAAATCAAATTCAACTTATTGTGTCTACAATATTAAAAAAGAAAAAAGCCCAGAAATGTTGGTCCATTTGTTTCATAAAATAATAAGCTGTAGAAGACTGAGAATTTTATATCGGGATTCCTTTCCTGATCTTAGAAATCTAGCTTTTTTTGGTAACAGCACCCATGATTCACACCTCTGCCTACCCACAAAACTGGGACTTTTCATTTCAATCACCTAACTCACTGTACTAGAGGGATACTTTATTTTTCTTGGATTTTATTGCCAAACACAGAGGAATAATATTGCAGTGCAATTTCCTCTCTATTGCCTACAGCAATGGTAAACCAAAAATGTGCATAAGTAAGAGTAAAATATGATGTCAATAAAAAAAATCAATTTTGCCATATACATAATTTTTAAAATAAAAATAACTTCCTGGTGTAAGTATTGATTTCTAAAATGTGGATGGCTTTTCTGATTTAGTTACAGGATAGCCAATATCCCATTTCTCTCTCATGAATGAGCCATTGCAGATTTAAAAGTTTAAAATTGTCATTTCCCAGAAACTCGTCATATTTCTGAGTTTATCAGAAACCAAAATGTGTTTGCTTGTTATTTATAGGTAAATCTATGATCTGTATCTGTATATGCTCTCTTATACAGCCACAAGCATGAATGTATGCATGTATGTATGAATGTATGTGTATACAGAGGGGGAAAAGGAAGAGGGAGAGGAAAAATCGAGGGAATAAAGACTAGAAACCAGCATACCATGCTCATTCCGCTCATTGAGTGTCCCAACCTCTTTATCTTGTTCATCTTTAATTTTTTTATTTCAATAGCTTTAGGGGAGCCAATGTTTTTTGGTTACATGTATACTTTGTATAATGGAGAAGAAGTCTGAGCTTTAAATGTACTCATCACCTCCACTAGTGCACATTGCACCCGATAGGTGAATTTTCATTTTCTCCCCCTTCCCACCTTACCTCTTCTGAGTCCCCAGTATTCATTATACCATTCTATATGCCTTCGCAGATCCTTAGCTTACCTACCACATATAAGTGAGAACATGGTGTATTTGGCTTTCTGTTCCTATGTTGCTTCACTTAGGATGATGATCTCTAATTCCATCCAAATTGCCACAAAAGATATTATTTCATTATTTTTAATGACTGAGTAGTATTCCATTTTTATTATCCACTGATCACTTGGTGGATATTTGGGTTGATCCTGCATCTTGCAATTGTGAATTAGACTGCAACAAACACACAAATGCAGGTGTCATTGTGTTAAGTTTTCCTTCTTTTTTTATTTAAGATATATTGCACAGCATGGTGAATGCAATAAGTATGCATGTACATTTTAAGATAAGAGTAAATTTTGTTTTATTTTTTATTGTTCTTTAACATCTAGGGGTTTCTTTTTTTTCTTTTTCTTCTTTTCTTTTTATTTATTTTTCCTTTTTTTCTTTTTCTTTCCGTTTATTTATTTATTTATTTATTTATTTTAATGATCTCTTTTCCTTTGAGCAGATACCAAATAGTGGGATTGCTGGATCTAATGATAGATCCACTTACAGTGTTTTGAGAAATCTCCACACTGATTTCCATGGAGGTTATACTAATTTACACTGCCACCAGCAGTATATAAGCATTCTCTTTTCACCACATCTGTGGCAACATCTATTTTTTTTTTTTAAATAATGACCATTATGCAGTCATAAAGAAAGACAAACATGCAGACTTCCCTGCAACTTGGATGCATTTAGAGTTTGTAATACCCAGTGATCTATCACAGAAACAAAGAACTGAGTACCACATGTTCTCACTTATAAGCAGACCGTGTACACTTACCATAGTACTATAAGAAAGGGATTGGCAGTAGCGGAATACTACCAGGGGAGGAAGGGGGTGTGGAAACATAACACCAATAAGGGTACTTGATCTCAAACCAGGCAGAAGACCGAAGGGAGACCCACACTTTACCTGTATGATGACCACTTGTATACCTAATCCTGAATTGTACTCTATATCTATAAAATAAAAAATAATAATAATAACCATTCTGATTGGTGTAAGGTGGTATCTCATTATAGTTTTAATTTGTGTTTCCCTGATTATGAGTGATGTTGAACATTTTCCATATATTTGTTGAACATTTGTATAGCTTCTTCTGAGAGATGTCTAATCATGTTATTTGTCCGCTTTTTAATGGGGTTATTTACTTTTTTCTTGCTGATTGATTTGGTTCTCTGTACATTCTGGATATTAGTCCTTTGCCAGATGTATTTTTTGTGAATTTCTCCCATTCTGTAGGTTGCCTGCTTGCTTTGTTGATTATTTCTTTTTCTGCGCAGAAGCTTTGTAGTTCAAGTCCCATTTATCGATTTTTGTTTAGTTGCATTTGCTTTTGAAGTCTTAACCATAAATTATTTGCCTATGCCATTATCCAGAAGAGTTTGTCCTAAGTTTTCTTCCAGGTAGACTTCTAGGAAGTCTAGCTCTGGCTAGGACTTCCAGTACACGATCAGTAAAAGTGGTAAAAGTGAGTATCCTTGCCTTGTTCCAGCTCTGAGGGAGAATGTGTTCAACTTTTCCCCATTCAGTAAGATGTTGGCTGTGAGTTTGTCATATATGACTTTTATTATTTTGAGCAATGTTCCTTCTATGCCTATTTTGCTGAGGATTTTTATCATGGAGGGATACTGGATTTTATCATATGCTTTTTCTGTGTCTGTTGAAATGATCATATGACTTTTGACTTTAATTCTGTTTATGTGATGGGTCATGTTTATTAACTTGCATATGATCTTGCTCATCTTTCCAGTGTCTCCTTCTACCTCTCTCCCCACCCAGTTTCTTCCTAACACTTAAGATTCTTTATGAGTCTTTTCCTGACCACCCTGGTCCTTTGCATTCTTCCTCTTCTCCATACCTTTTTAGTACACAATTTAATATACCACATGACTTAACATTTAATGATATACTTTTATAGCTCTCTGAATATTCCATGTGGCAGTTTTGTCTACCCCGTTAGACGACTTCAAAGCAAGAATTTTGTGTTATCATTATGTATTACTGCATCCTCTCTTGCTTTGCTGAACATGGATGCTAAAGAAATGAGCATTAATAGGTTAAAATAATTAAATGTCAAATCAGCTTGCTATTTTGATCAAAAAATTATAATTTGTTCTTAAAGTCAGGCCCTAACATTTTAGAATGTTTCTATGCATTCCAGATATTCATGTCCTCTCTCTGAAATGTAATATAGTTCGGTGGTTAAAGCCACATTCTCTTTGAATCCCAGTTCTCAGATTTACTAGTTGTGTGCTCTTGAGCAAGTAATGTAAATGTCCTCTGCTTAGATTTTCTATCTATAATATAGAGATAATTATAGCATCTAACTCAGAATACTGTGATAATTTAAATTAATTTATGAACAGTATATACAATACCTGCTTTATAGAAAGCACTAAAAAATTATGACTATTTTGCTATCATTGAATGAAAATCATAGCTCAGGCTTTTAAATTGGTAATTTACACAAAAATTGGCTGGTAGTGGCATGAAGAAATTAAAGTCATTTTAAGCCCAATTTCTAGAATACAAATAATTTAAGAAGTTTTAGATGATGAGATCTGAATTAAATTTCAGAAGCTTTATTCCAAACAGAAGGCAAAAATGATCAAGGTCAGTCTGTGCCAAAAATTTAAAATGCAAACTTTCCCCAATCCTAGAGATTTTTTAGGTTGGGTCCTAAGAAAATGTAGATCAGATTTATAGAGAAAAGTTGATTTTAGGGACAAACTTATTGTAATAACCTGGTGTTCTGGAATTAATATGCCCAGCACCTAAGAAAGTATGTTGTTAAACTGACAGAAATGATGTTTACCTTGGAGGAAATATACATATCGGGGTGCCAAAAAAAGGTATAAACATTTTAAGAAATGTTAAGAGATATTTGCTGTAATCAGAAATGTCTGGACGCTGGTGGTAACTACTTTGAGCACTTTTTGTAATTGCAAAAGTCAAACATGACTTATATTCATCTTTTGTTATTGACATATACTGAGTATTACTATTTTATTTTTATTTATTATTTATTTATTTATAATCTTAAAGAAGTATTACCATTTTGATAGCTTTTTTCCTTTCTTAAAATGTATATACTTTTTTGGCACCTTCTGTGTATGTGTGTATATATATCAAATATTTGTTTGAAGCTGTGTATATGTGTATAAATAATATGTTATATACACATATACTATGTATACCTAATTTTATATATGTGAAATAAAGTCAATTTTTAGATTCATAAAATATATAATACATCTATATATAAGTATATAATATTCAAAATGTGAGAGAAAATAATTAAAATTAAAACTAGGCCAAGAAGAAGAGTAATAACATCAGTTCCAAATAACTGTGCAGCTTAGAATGTTATTTCTCTTGACACTCTCAGCCTGTGTGTTCTCATGTCAGTGCAATACAACTAAATTAATTTTACTTATAGAAATGAAGTGAGCAACAACAAAGAAAGATAGTAAGGTGTAATACAAATAATATGAGTTTAGAAGTCAAAATACATTGGTGAGAATCCTGCTTTCTAATAAAATACTTACAGAAATGTAAAATGCTAGTTCTAAGTAACGGATTTATTTATTTATTTACTTATTTATTGGGGTTTTTTATTATAAAGATGTGGGGTAAAATTCAGGGTTAGGTATACAAACATTGATTATGCAGGTACCCTTTTTGATGAGTATGCCCCTCTCTCCCCTAGCAGTTTCCCTCAAATGACAATCCCACCCACCTCCCCTGACAGTTTCCCATTACTGCCAAATGCTTTCTTATGGTATTATAATTGTTCAAGGTCTGCTTATGAGCTATCACAGAAACTAAGTACAGAGTATCATTTATTTATTAAGGGGCTTAGGAATCAGGCAAGCCTGCTTTTGAATCTGAACAACACCACTCTATAAAATCATTGAACTTTTCTGGGCCTCAATTTCTTCATTTATAAAATAAGGACAATAGAACTTTCTGGAGGCCTCAAGGAAAAGGCAGAGTATTTTGCTTCTCTTCCCTCTCCCTTCATTGCTTGTTACCCTCCCAACTAATCTAATTGGTTAGAGACCAAGTCACTTACTGCGCCATTTTTACTAGTACCAGGTCACTGTGCACAAGAAAGATGTGTACATGGATATGCCTGTCTCTGGAATGTTGCTTCTAAACTGCAGGGTGATGAGTTTCATTGCAGCCCTCTCCTCAGGGAGAAAGAAAAGGCTCGGGCATTTGTTTTCTTTTTTTATTAGTACCTTGAACCGGAGTTCAGGGCAGAAACCTAGATAATGTCAAGGATACCATTTTTGCTATTCTTCATGATCTTTTTTCATCTGTGTACCTCTTGAGAACCTCATTAGGAAATGAAGTGTGTAAGATAAGTAAAAAGTGGGTCATTTGGCCAGATTATCATCTACTAGGACCCTAGCTCAATATAACCCCTAAAATATATTTCATAATATTTTTGTGAAAACTCAATGAGATACTATTTTTAAAGCTCTTAGCACAGTGTGTGGCACAAGATCGTAAGCATGTAATATGTATAAGCTTTCGTTATTCTATTATTACAGTTACAAAACAAAGACTCAGAAAGGTGGAATAGTTATTTAGTTGATGGCAGAATGAACATTCTTCTTGTACTTTCATTTCCCTCCATCTTTTGTGCCTTTTGAATCTTGGGTAGACTCCAGTTCGGTGGTCCTTCACTCAGGCACTGCCAGACCCAACTCTCCTCCCAGCCTTTGACTGTGACCTGTTCTAATTTACCAGATTGCAGTCTGCCTTATACCCTCCCATTTCAGAGTTGTTCAAGGCTTTTTCCTCTCCTTGCACTTGTAACCACATTGAATACTACCATTCCAATATAGACCTTGTTAGAACCAGCTCCCAAGGCTGTATCTGCATTCTGATTTCTGTCTTCCATGCTGAATTTTAACCTTGCCCTTATAATTGCCTGCCACATATTTCTCAGCAGGAATTTTGCTAGCACCTTTTAGTCAAAACGGCAGAATTATTACTTGCTTATCCTCTGTCACCACTCTCTTCCCCAACCACTTGCATCTCCTGACATTTCTAGTTTCAATAAAAGATTCAAGCCTAGCCGGGCTCGGTGGCTCAGCCTGTAATCCCGCGCCTTTGAGAGGCTGAGGTGAGTGGATTGCCTGAGCCCGTGGGTTCGAGACCCGTCTGGGCAGCGAGACCTCATCTCTACAATAAATCAAAAAATCAGCCGGGCGTGGTAGCGCACGCCTGTAATTCCGGCTACTCAGAAGGCTGAGGCGGAAGGATCGCCGGAGCCCAGCAGCCGAGCCTGCGGTGGCCAGAAGCGGCCACTGCACTCCAGTCTGGGCGACCGAGTGAGACTCCAACTCAAAAAAAAGATTCAAGCCTTCAGAGTCTCCCCTTCCTTTCTACCAGTCAGTTTATATATGATGTGTTATCATTGTAGAGCTGTACTGACCAATATGGTAGCCACTAGCCACGTGTGGCTATTGAGCACTTGAAATGTGTCTAGTCTGAATTGAGACCTGTACGTGCAAAGTGCACACCAAATTTTGAAGATTTAGTATGATAAACGAGAATATAAAATACCTCACTAATACATTTTTATATTGATTGCATGTTGAGGTGATAATGTTTTGGACACATTAAGTTAAATTAGATGTTGTTAAAATGAATTTCTCCTATGTCTTTTTGTCGTGTTTTAATGTGGCCACCAGAAACTTTGAATCACATGTATAGGTTACTTTATATTTCTGTTGGACTGCATTGTTCTAGATAATTCTAGTCTTCCTTCTCAACATTCCATAAATTTCCTCCATTCCAGTCTCACTATCATCATCTAGTTTAAGCTTGTTGCAATGCTTCCTAGCAGATGTCTCTGCCTATAATATCTCCCTATTCCAATCTCTCTCATTTGTATCGAATTCTGTCTCTAAATCAATCTCACTAATGAAAGGTTCAAATCAAACCACTCCCTACTCAAAACTTTTAAAAATCAACTACTTCTCTCTGTCAATCAGATAAAGTTACAGCCCCTCTGCTCCTTGCTCTTCACATATTAGCTTCACATATCAAGGTAACAAGGATGAAGTTCTCTGCCTTAGGTGAATGAATCTTACTTTTTCTGTTTGTATGGCAGGGGGAGTAGGAGTGTCACATGGCTTCTCCCAGTGACTTCGACTTGATTACGCCTGTCTCAGAGAAAAATATCCTTCACAAAGATTTGATAAGCTGGAATAGAATATCTTCTTTCAAAGTAAGAAACCTACACAGGGTAGAAGGAGAGGTTCCTTATGCCCCCTGAAAGTCCTTGGCTCCTCCTCTGAGATGCCAAGATTACTAATGTTGTGTCTTAAAGATCCCAAACACCTAAATTTTACCCACCATTGGGACTGGTCTCTCTCTGAGAAAAGAAAGACATCACCAAACTTTTCTGAAACAATCACTTGGTACAACTGGAAATACAATGGGAAGAGTAACACAACCTCATGCAAATAGTTGCCCATTCAGTACTATTCTCTGCGTGTCGGAAGATGGGTAGAGCAGAACCAAAAGGTTTTGTTCTTCCAAACCAAAACCAAATACTGCTTGGTTTTTTTTCTTTTTCTTTTTTTTTTTTTTTTTGAGTTGAAGTCTCACTCTGTCGCCCAGACTGGAGTGCAGTGGCCGCTCCTGGCCACCGCAGCCTCGACCTGCTGGGCTCCGGCGATCCTTCCGCCTCAGCCTTCCGAGTAGCCAGAGTTACAGGCGCGCGCTACCACGCCTGGCTAATTTTTTGATTGTATTGTAGAGATGAGGTCTCGCCTGCCCAGGTGGGTCTCGAAACTGCGGGCTTAGGCAATCCACTCACCTCAGCCTCCCAAAGGCGCGGGATTACAGGCTGAGCCACCGAGCCCAGCTAATACTGCTTGTTGTAAACCTTAATATTTCTGGTAATCTCAGTTTGATATTCAAGATCAAAGTCTACTAATATTTTCTTCACCATGAAACCAGCTCACTAGCTCATCTTGATTACTGCTTATTCTGTGATTGTTCATACTAATTCCTTGCCTTTGCTCAGGCCATCGTCCTTACATGCAATGCCACATTATCACAGATTTGTAGAGTTGGAAACGGGAAACTGGAGATTTTCTAGCCCAATTCCTTATGTTACAAGTGAGGACCTTGTGGTTCTGGAGCTCAAGAAATAAATTTATTATAAAGGCCAGAATCTAGATCTGCTACTTTCCAGTCCTGGGTTGTTTCCATACAATATTAATTTTTCTTATGATATTGCATATTGAAATTCTACTTATTCATCAAGATCTAAGATAAATGGCACCTCCCCCATGATCTCCAACCAGCAGTGACCCACCACTTAGTATGTTTCTTTGCCCACACTCAGTCTGTAACCTGCTAGATACTTGTGATCCTTAGCTTCCTTCTTGGTTTTTATTTTTTTGTTTTTTGAAGGTGAGAAAGCAGGATTTATTGAGAAGACAGAAAAGCTCCCACAATGGGAAAGGATCCGAGGGGGTAGCCCCCTTCTTGGTTTTTAAATAGGTTATAGGTAATGATGCTATCTGAGACGATGTATGCTCAGTAAAACGCCTTCCACACAGGAAACTCTCTATGCTTGTGTGCCAAATAAATTATAGAACAAAGGAACAAGATGTAGCAATTTGGAGTCTTGACTACTAAATCTGTAATACAAGAAAACGAATGTGTGAAAAAGTCAAAAGAATAAGCCATGATGCAATCCACTCTGACCTCCTTGAACAAAAAGCTTCCATATGCTTTTCAAATTTATTATTGATTTTTTAAAAAATAATTTCATCCCTCCTCTTTAAGCCTGTCCTTTAACAAGAAGAAGGGAATTAGTGAATTATAGCAGAGACCAACTATTAAGGATTTAAAGATTAAGCTTGAAAAATCCATGTGTCTTCTTAAAATATGCAGACTGCCAGTTCAGCTGAGTGAGAAGAGGTTTCCGGTCAAAAAGACCCAGTTGAGTTAAATTGAAGAAGAGTTATTTAGTGTTTGTCAGTGAATGTTTAAATGTAAAATAATTCATCACCTCAATTCTTCTGTTCCGGTATGTTTGTTAAGTAAATGTTTATTATACTAAATTCCATTTCAAACTGAGTGAGAGAGAGAGAGTGACTTTTAAAAAGCAGGAATTTTATATATCTCATATATGGGATTAGCTTAAGAGAAAAAAAAATCAATGCATTTCTATTTTTAAATATGTTTCTTACATAGGATTCAAGGGAAGGTTAGAAAGAAAAACTTAGCTCCAGATGAAAATTAGTTCTAAGGAAAATCCCCACACAGAAAAAATCAAAATTCCCTTGCAGAAGGCCTACTAGTAATTTTTTTAAATGAAAAGGAGTAGGTAAAAAGAAATAAAATTAAATTAAACAGCCCTTCCATGTTTTTGACATTAAGAGTCAGACCAAGAATGGTTTATCACCATGGGAATATGTTGATCTTTAGACTCTTGATTTAATTCGATTCACTTCAATACTATTCAACAAATAATTATTGAATATTTATCATATGCAAGGCTAGAAAATATAAGATAATTAAAGATGATTACAAATAATTCCTGTCATTGAATAAACCAGAAGTTTTAGACAGAATGTATACTATTCATAGGTCAGTTAATATGAATATCAACCCCCCCTCCACTTATAGACTTTAGTACTGGTTCCTGGGGAGAGAAGGGGTCTATATTAACCAGATAATTCTTTCCATGCATCATGTTACTTACTTAATTTGTCTTCCTAGAACTTATGATTACTTATTTGACTTAAATCCATGCATTTTCTTTAAATCTATCTTAAAGACTTTTCCAGAAATGAAACTGAGCAGATCTGGAATCTGAAGACTTCATTCAAAACATTAATATATTTCAATAAAAGTTACTTATATGCATAGTATTTTATTAAATTCTATGAAATGCTTTAAAATTAGATTCACTGAAAAACTGACAACAATTTTGTGTCTAGAAGGTCAATTAAAATACAAATCAAACTTAAAGAGTATCTTGGGCAAAATTCCATTAAAATGTTAGATTCTTCAAAAGTTATTAGGCAGTCAATAGTTCAAACTTGAATCTTTTCTCCCTCCAACAAGAATATGTATTCTTCAAGAGTAAATGTTCTGGGTTTTTTTATCTCTATAAACCTAATGAGAGCCTTGTACAGTGCCTGACCCACCTTACGCACTCAGTAACATATATTGATGAATGAAAGAAAAAAATGTCGTCTTATAGTATTTGAAAACTTTCCCCTCTTAAATTCAAATTAGCCAGAAAGGTAAGCAGAGATTGAAAATGACAATAATGTAGAACAATCCAAGAAAACAGGCAGGTGTTTCCTGGGGCCAAAGAGAGAAGTTACACAGAGAGGAGCAGCTGGGAGAGGGTAGCAGCTGACCACAGGCCCTACTCCCCTGGACCTTCCAGAGATATCTTGTATGGTGCACCAGTTGTAGTCATCTCCCCAGAGGTGTTGACTCCATAGAAATCTCACCGCCAAAATCTGTGTCCAATAACCTGATATCCTGGAAATCTCTCCAATGTACTGAGCAGAGCTATCCAATTCCAAGGAGTCAACAGGATTTATTGCCAAAGAGTCCTCTGCAAAAGTTAGAGGACATATCATTCTCTTATTTTGCCCTTCTTGGTGAGATATTTAAATAAACACATAGTTTCATTCCTGGACTCACTAGTTGGATATTCTTTGAAACTTCAGTTACAGATCACTCAAAGGAACAGTGTGACCTCTCTGAAAGCTCAGGCTTGGAATTCTATGAGGAGGGTAATCACAAGATTAATGTTTTCCCTATTTAAAACTAATTTCAAACTAAAAATAGCTGCAAAAGCCTCTACTTATCTTAGAGAGGGAGGCAGGCTGGCAAGGGCCAGGGATTACACTGCTAGAGAACATTCACAGCAAATCCTTCAAAGTTTTGCCACTGAATATGGTACTCAGGAACCATGAAGTAGCCTTTGTCACAGGTGTAATGTATCTTGTTTTGTCAATACAAATGTGTGGTTCTTTTTGGAACACAAACAGAAGTTTACTACTTTCAAATAGTTGTATTATGATATTCAATATTTTTTGCAATAGTTTATGCTAAATAGTCTCATTTATTATTTCCATTTTATGAAGAACATGAAAGACTTTATGTTTGACTTTACCAAGGTCACCCACAAAGCAATGATGAGAAACCTGAGAGTGGATCCCTTCTCCTTCCAAATGTTTTGAAAGTTGGCTCCGGTAAAAAAAAAAAAAAGTATGATGAAAGAACACTTCTGGGAATGAAGAAGAGAATGCCTAGAGGTCTGTGCTAGTTCCAAAGATAAAACTTTTATTTTAGGCATAGGGCTCAAATTAATCTTCCCCATAACTTGGAATTTTCCTTCTGAATTTGGATAAAAAGATGAAATGACCACAAAAGCACAATTTTATAAAATTTGCCCTTATTAGTCTAATACTTAATGACAGAGTTTTGTGTTTTGGCATGTTTTTCAAATGTTATTTATATAGTATTTCAGTATGTAACAATATCTCCCCCATTGTAATATTTGTTGAACCAATATTTACTTCAAACTTATTAATCAGATACTATTTTCATCTTCCCATTTAGTTCTTATTTAAAAACTGCATGGGACAGATTCTATTTATATCATGCCCATTTTACAGAGGAAAAACTGAGATATAAGAAAGTTAATAAATTTTCCCAAGGTCACAGAAGTAGTAAGGCCTGGAGACTGAATGCAAAGAGGCTGAGTATTTAGCCAAAGCAAAACCAAAACTAAACTCCGTATATTAAATCAACCTCACAGTCCTGTCAAAGACTACTTTTTAGCTCATAAAATCTCTTTTCCAGGAGTTTCCTATAAATAACAATAACATCAGCAACAAAACATCAGCAGAATGTTGATTCAATTTAATATTTCTAGAAAACTTAATTTCTAAGAGTTTTCTTTATTCTTATAGTTTTCTCTGCTGGCTTTCCTGGTGCTATTTTGTAGATAGGAAAGCATTTATGGCAAACTGAATTCAGATTCCCACTTTGTGTCTCATGGGTCATGTGATTTAGGGCATTCTATCCAAGTCCTACAAGCCTCTTTCACATTGGTATTCAGTGGATGGTTCCTTAATTTCTAGCTAGAAATATTTTTTAGGAACTAAAGGTAAATTAGAGATTAGTCCAAACTTAATTTACAAATGAAGAAAATGAGGCCCAGAGATACTGAGCGATTTTTAAAAGCTCAAAGCTAGTTCCTTGGTGGAACCATTAATGAACCCATGTTGCCAGAGTTCCAGCATGTGCTTTCACTACCCAAGCTATCTCAAGCTGATTAATATATGACTGAGTATCTCTGCCACCAGGAGAAGTTCTTCTCAGGCAGATACAGCATGATTAGCTCCATGCACAACCAGAGCTAAAAAGTGCAGGGCAGAGGGGTGGGGGTGTGTAGCCAAAAGTCTTTTCAGTGCCAGTGAGTTTCAAACACTGTCTTTTGTGTTGACTCCCACTTGCCAATTTGAGTCCACCACATTTAGCTGAGCTCTGGAAGCTACACACATAGCACGCTGGTGGTTTCCTTGTCTTCAGGAGCTTTGCTGCAGGATTTCCATGAGTCCTCATGCTTCATAGGCCTCCCCTCTGCGAACATCTCCTTAGAGTATCTCCATGGAGCTTCCCATGGGGAGAAGTTGCTTATAATTACTGCTGCCAACCAGATCCTTACACACAGTGAGATCTCTGTGACAAGGCCTTGGACACTCCCTTTTTGATATGTTCAAAATTTTATCATTAATGTGGGTGAATATAGAGATGGCTTGCTGAGCCAACTTAAATATGACACAAAGATGTAAGTACAATGAATATGATAATGGAGGAATCAAGTTATAAAAAGCCAAGTGGTTTTCAGAACAAAGTAAGTGATCATTTAGTTCCATTCATTTTAGTCAGACCACTTCTGGACTATTATTTTCTTTTCTAGGTACCAAGGACATAGTTAAACTGAGGAGCATCCAGAAATTTTGATAAGAACAAGAGATGATTCAAAGTATATGACGTGTAAGATGGTTGCAGGAACTGGACTTATTTATTCTAGAGGAATATGATTGTTTAGACATGTGAAGGACCTGAGATTTTACCCTGCTTGCAAGCTAGCAAGTTAGTCTGCCACGATTTCATGGATGCTACAGAAGACACAGACTTCTGGGTCAGAAACAAAGAACAGTTTATTATTCAAAGCAATCACAGTGTCCATAGTATCAGCGTTTTCTCATGCCAGTCCCTTAAGTCTCAATTCCCACAGGGCAAAACAAAAAAAGTCAGATTATGCTTCCATACATAGTAAGTTGCATTACAGAAGAGGAACTTTGAGTTTAGGAAATCCCAGTCTTTCACAATGGGCTGCAAGCAAATCTGCCCAACCATTTTCTAGGGAAGGGAGATACTATCTCTAAACATGTCTTTGAAAAGAACAAAATGTTGTCAGAGCTTCTGCTGGAAAGACTGGCAGAAACAAGAGAGACCCATGGAGAATTATCTTCCAACAATAACTGCATCTTGAGAGTTGCCATGTTGAGTATTAAGAAAACTGTCACCCCAGAAGATAAAATAAGGTTCAACTGGTAAAAATTATAGAAAGGCAAATTTCTGGCAGATAATACGATATTATATTAAAAAACAAAACAAACAAAATGGTAAGACATGTTCAGAGAGAAACCGGGTGGCCATTTATTGTTGACTATTGAAGAAAATATTCGTACACCAGAAGTACAGTATTTAATGGTGTGTTAAACTTCTTCTAACACTCCAATGACCAGAAAATAGAGGGAGAGAAAGAAACAAAGCAACTAGGAAAAAAGGCAGGACAGAAAAGGATAAAGTGCACTTTCAAACTTGAAATATTTCAGTATATTTTCTGAAGTTCTATCTATGTCCCAAGAGGACCCAAACATCTCTTTGATAAACCTTAGATAGGGCAATATCCACAGCCTTCATAAACTTTATGTTGTAATCTCCCTTGTTGTGCCTTTTCAGCTAAAAAAAAAAAAAAATACAGTTCAAAAGTCTATTTGGGAATAAAGAAACTTTGAAGGCTTATCCTGCATTGATTATCTTGTGTTTTAGCTAAGGAATTCTCTACAAGCTAACTGGCAATACTTCTGCTACCCAGACTCTTAAACTGAAGTTTTAGAATATTCCCAAGTCAAATACTTCATCCATAGGGCTTTTTTTAAACGCAAAATTTGTCTGCCCCATCCCTGCCAAAAGAAACTATTTAAGATTTAATATAGATTCTCATGTCAATTGCCAAATGAAATTTTTTACTTAAGGTTTCAACTGTTCATTCTGTTGGAATTCATCTGCACGCCATATATGTAACTACAACCAATGAGTAGAGAACTGACTATGGCCACACCATATGACCTTATTGCTTCTCTATTTCTTTACATGTGAAATAAAGAGGTTGAAATAGATGACAGCAATGTTTCCTTCCAGCTTTTCATACTCTAACGAACCCAGGAAGAGCCACTCTCTTAAAAGTTTATATAAGCTTGGTGTTCTAGGGCTGGAAATGAGGCTTGAAAGAGAATAAGGGTGGAAATCCCTTTTAAAAGATGGTTTTAAGGGAATCTCTCTTGTTCTAAAACACAGAGTATAGAAACATCAATTAGGATATTGAGAAAGGCTGTGGGATGGAGGAATTTAAGAGGATTTTGTGGTGCTTCGGGATGAGACATGAGCATAGTGTATAGCTGGAAACAGGAGACAAAATTTCCACTCTACTAAATTCAGCAGGGAAACTTACCCTTTAAAAAATGACCTTGCAGAGGGCTATAGACTGGCTAACATGTTGGGCCCTGGCTCATCTGACCAAGTTAAGCTGCAGGCTGGGGAGGCCTCACATCTGCAGAGTACACACATCTGTCTAGAAATAATTCATTTATCTCTTTTAGAAATGGGAGGTGCAAACAAAGCTTAGAGAGTTCTTCTTTTCCTTCTCAAAACAAAGAAGTGATTTCCTCTGGCATGGGCCAGTTTGATCCTGGATTGCACAATATACATATAGTGATTTGAATATTTTTTTCTGGAGATCTTGGCTCTACTCCACAACTTTGTGATTAATCAATAAATGAGACACACATCTTACATAATTTTTCTTGGAAGACACACATTTCACATCTCATAAATCCCATCTCAGGTTTTATTCAGTGCTTTGGGGCTTAGAATATTTATTGAAACTAACTGTGTTTCAATATGCTTTCGGTGTCAGTTCTGAAAGCTGACATCTTGAAATTGCAAGTTTAAAAAAAAATTTTATGATAAATGAGGAAAATTTCTCATCACATCAAATTTAACAAAATATTTATAATATAAAAACTTCGGCATTTCAGCAAAACACTGCAATGAATCCAATGAAAAGGGAACTTGAATACATATTTTTTTCTGCATACATAAACATCTGTTCTATCTAACTTTTGTCTCCTAAAACTGCTGTTTATTTTGCCTTAGCTTTAACCTTAAAAATAGCAAAAGACCTGTCTGTCTTGGTATGTTTATTAATTTAACAGCAAGAGTCAAATTCACCTCCTTCACACCCCATGTTAAACTTGCTTTATTCTCATTGTTTAAGATATTTTGAAAGATCTCTTGGAAGGAAAGATGTTGATCTAGAACTTTGAGTCTCTTAGCAACATAAGACTTAAGAATGAGGTTTCTGCTTTTTTCGGAGTCAAAAGGCAGATCTATTCTAGAGAGTGACCTTGGGAAAGTCATTCTTCCTTCCTCCCTTCTTTCCTCCCTCCTTCCCTTCCTTCCTTCCTTCCTTCCTTCTTTTTTATCCTGGAATGCAGATATACATGGTAAAGGCCAGCTGCACTCGTTATAAATATCTTGTAAGATAGGCAAAGTACTGCACTGTAACTCCTGGAGCCAGAAAGCCAGGAAAAAGAGGACTTACGTGAACTTTTGAGAATGTGCTGTTCACCCCAAGAAGCCGAGAGTAATTAAAATAGAGAATTAGCACTTCTTATGGGGGGATCAATTTACTCTGGATAGTCCAAAGCCTTTTTATCATTTGTTGTGGTACTCTTGTGCTGGACAAGGGAGCAGGGGGAGAACCAGGGAGGGGAGGTTGAACAAGAAACAGTAATCTGAGAAGGAAAAACAAAAATAAAGTGGGAAATAAAAGGAGGAGAGAAAGAAGTGCAGACTTTGGGAGGCCTTCCTAGAGGGCAGGTGACTATTTCAGTCTGTTCCCATTACAGCTTTGCCCTGAAGAAGAGCATGGAAGCTGAAACTGACACACTACTCTTGATGTTGTTTTTTTTTTTCTCATGACTCTACAGTGACTCCCACCCTTGATTTTTCCGTTTAGGACCCTCCGATGTCCAGCTCTGCCTTTGTCCTTCCCACATGCTTTCCAGCTAACTCTCCAACTGTCTACTACAGCCAGGCTGCTCTCCCAGCCCCGAACCCCACACCTACACCTCCTCTGTCTCCTTATTCCATGGTTTTCCCTCCTCCTTTCCTTCACACATAACTAAAACACCTCCATATGTTAGAGGGTCAAGTTCTAATTTATTTAGCAATAATAACATATTGATAAAGCACTTTTTACCAAGCACTTGGACAAGCACAATCATGCCTGAACCAATGTCTCCTGGGACACTTCCTTCACTATTTTGATCCACTTGATCCACATTAATCTATCTCCATTTTTTTTCATCTCCTGGAGCATTTGTTCACTAACCCAACTCTACAGAATCAATCCCTAGGCGTGGAAGGCTGTAGTAATGTCCATTTTCAACCAACTCACCAGAAGAAACTGAAGTGTTAAGGGTAACCAAAAGGGGTTGAAATTTGATGAGTGCTGTTTATACTTTTCCATATAATTTGATACATTTTTACCAGATTGTGTACAATTTTTATAATAAAAATTAGCATACATATTAAACTCCTCAGATGATAGTGGTGGTGTGGGAACCATAGGTGTCATTTGAACAACGGTTCAGTCACATGCCTTTCTAAACTTACTATCCTTCCAGCAAGGTAGAAAAGTACTTAAGATTAAGAACTGGCCCTGTCCTTTTCCTGTCTCTTCAGCACTAGCAATTCCAGACCCAAAGCAGGAACTCCATAAATATTTGAGTGGATTTGAATAGACTCTCAAGAAAAAAAAATTAATAAGGACATGCATGACCCAATACATTTGAAGGAAAAAAGAAAATCTTACAATTAGTAGGTTAAAGAAGTATATGATAGCAAGGCAGAAAAAATACTCAGGTGAGTTGATGGACCACAAATTAGCAGCAATGTTTTGCTTTAGATTTAGAAGCAAATAACCTTTGAAAGCATTAATAAGCTTATAGCTAATTACTCTTTTTAATATGAATCATTCTTAGAATGGACTGTTCAATGGTAAATTCTTCAACTAAAGAAGAAGTTTGAGTGGTTATAAAGTTGAGAAAATAATCGGACCTCTTGCACTGCTGATGAGAATGTAAAATTATGTGAGTACTTTGGGAAACAGTTTCACAGTTTCCTAAAAAGTTATAATAGTGTCACCATATGACAGCAAGTCCATGCTTAGGTTTTACCCAAGTGAACTGAAAACACATATTCATACACACCTTGCACACAAATATTCACAGCAGCATTATTTATGATAAGCAAAGAATAATCAGGATAACAATGGAGAAACAAAACACAATATATACAAACAATGGAATCTTATTTGGTCTTAAGAATAAAGTACTGGTCATGCTTTAACACAAATGAACCTCGGAAGCATGCTAAGTGAAATAATAATTTGTATGATTCCAATTATATGAAATGTCCAGAGTAGGCAAATCCATAGAGGCAGAAAGTAGATTAGTGATTGCCAAGGGTTAGAGGAGGAGGGCTGGAAAGTGACTGCCAGTGGGAACAGGGTTCGGGAATTTGATAGTGGTGAGATAATTGCACAGTTCTGTGATTATGTTAAAAATCACTAAATTGTGCACTCTAAAAGGGTAAATTATTGTATGTAAATGATATTTCAATGAAGCTTTTATTAAGAAAAATAAGAAACAACAGAATCAACAGAAACATGGGAGTGCGGGGGAGTCTGGGCAGCCTGACACCAAAGAATATTTTCAAAAATAGGGGACTAGAAAGCAATTTTACTAAGGGCTAAGATTTTGAGCATAGTTTGCTTTTTAAAGTTTTTTTTTAATTAAAAAAGATGATGACTAGCTGAGGAGAAAATTGGAAAACATGGATTATAATATAGCCTAAGGGGTTTGTTTTAGATATGAGTTTTCCTACTAATAAAGTGGGAATAAGAATCTATCTCTTTTTGGTGGATTTAAATAGTGCTTAGAATAGGTTTTATCTGTGTAGGACAATTTGTGGGAACCCTTCCTGAAATGGGAGCGAGAGAAATTAGATGACCTTTTATGCTCTTTGCTCTTTTTTTCTCTCTCTTTCTTGGAAAAATGTTAAGTCTTAGCCTTCAATATAAGGCATGACACCTTGTGCATGAGTCCTGGAGAAATAAGAAAGGAGACATTTTGTTTCTTGAAAAGTTTTATTTGGTGACCATATACAGTCATAAACACACATTTCTCTAAAGACTGTAAAAGTCTTCTCCTCTAAACAATTAATTTATATATTTTTAAAAACATTGAAACTGCATTTACTATTTACTATTACTTTTACTTTAATCATTTGTATATAGAGAGTGAATTCGGGTTATGTATGGCAACCTTTACACATGTTATCAATATGAATACATAGAATATACTTGGTCTATTAAATGGTTTTTGAAACTCTGTAGTTTTTAAATGTAGTTTCATTTGAAGAACATATTTTCCAAGAACAGAGCCATCTCTTCTGAACTTTTTCACTTCTTCCCAATGCTCCTTGCTTTAGGAGAAAACAAGCAACTACTTTGGATCCATTTCTCACAATCTTTCTTCCTCTCTGCTCAGGACTCAGATGATCATGTAATAAAACAAACTGAGAGACATAATTAGAGCAAGGAAATCTCTTCTTGACCTTGTCACAGATTCAGATGAGGTCCTTTCTAGTCTTTTATTCTCTGGTCAGATCTGGTAGTACATCATTTAACAGTAAATCTATGCCAATATTGATCTTGGTGTCACAATCACACATATTCAACAATATTCATTCATTGAGCAAACAGAAACATTCAAACTTTCCTATTTTGGGTTAGTAATATAAACATCCACTTCCAACATCCTCAAATATCTTTAACCCAACTGCATGTTTATGAAATAGTGGATTATGGTCCTGGGACCAAATATTGTTAAAATTTGATTTGTTGAGAACACGGACTAAAGGAAATCCTCGCCAAGACATGAAGCACTTCACCTCCTCAGGTGGAGACCCTGCTCCATCTCTCCTAAGCAAGGGCATGGTCGAACTGCCCTTTCTCCAGGCCTTCAAGTCCATCAGCCCAGGTTGAGGTTGGCATGCTCCTATATGGGTCCAGAAGAATCCGGAAACACCTGACAATGAGGATGCCCAAGAAAATAAACAACAAAATTACAAAAACAAATGTCGTTTTCTGCTCCAGAGACATGCTAGAATCTGATGGCACGTTCTCAAGGGGCACTAGGGGTGAAGGGACGGGCTGTCCTCCATCCATGGTCCAGGGAAACCAGAGCACAGTGTCTCCTGCTTTCCTTTTCTTCCATCATCAGTCTGCTGAGGTCATGGTGGCTGCACCTCGGAGAAACTGAGTTATCTGCAGGAAGGAAGAAAGGGAAAGAAAGGAATATCGATCAAGTAGCAACCTTATTTTCTAGGCTTGCTCTAATATTTTTCAGAGAAAAGAAGAAAATTTTCAACCAGCTTTCTTTTCCACCAGAGATGCTTAATTCTGTGTGATTTTGAGAAAAAAATGTTTTACTCTTGCATGAAATTACCAGATTGTTCTCAAAAGGGCCATCTGGGGCCAAGGAGGGATGGGCAGGGAATGCAACTATAATAGAGAAGAGAAATGTGCATGGTATTATTGACCTCAGGGTGTGCAGTCAACTTGACATCCAAATCAGCCTTCCCTGCCAAGTCTCTTCCAGTTCCCTTCCACTAATATTACTCTCATATCATTCTTATGATGGTGCCACTGAATGAGTACCAGTGATGAGCCAGGACTGTGGCTAAACTTGATGTCCTTTAGCCACTCTACTACAAGCTCTGTGAAAGCAGAGATCTTTATGGCCCCCAGGAAACTGAGGCTAGAAAAAGTGCTTAATGTAGAAACTCTCTCAGGGAGCATCAGGTTGTGGACTCTGGCCTCCAGTCTGCTGCTAAATGAGTGTGGGACCTTGGAGAGGTCCCTAGCTGTAAAACCACAGAGGGAAATGTCTGCATATCTCATGGTACTATAAAAAAAAAAGAATGTCTGTGACAACCCTTTGAAGAGTATACAAAGAAGAAAAACAAAACAAAGTGTTGCTTCACTTAAGACACGATTAAGGGAGCTATGGTATTTCTACTTTGCTTCCTACTGCCTGAGCCAAGGGAGAAGGAGATATCTCAGACTCACAAGCCATCCAGTTACTGCTGCTTTTTCTTTTTTCTTTAGAAAATAAAGACCAGGTTCAATACTTGACCCTGGGAAGTACCTAGAGGATTGAGCTAGGGAAAAGGAATTGATCAACTGCATATTTTTAAAAGGACAGTTTTTCTTGCAGTGGTTTCCTATCATGTAAGACAAGTTGGTCTACAGAGAGGAAGAAAAGGAAAAGGACAAGTTATCATGATTTTCATTTTACAGGTGGAAAAACGGAGATTTTTTAAAATGGCAAATCAAAGTATATACATTAAAAGCTGTAGATACTGAATAGATATATGAAAACCAAATTTTGTAAACAAAAGCATTTATATAGACATTACTATATAGAAAATCATATGACATTTTTCATGAATTTGTCTATAAAAAAGTTTCATAGGAGAGTAGTTAGCTATGGAAATTAACATGAATTCAAGATAAATTGTGTTCAATGAAAGTAAACAAATAAAAATAAAATTTATGACCTAAAGCATCAACACAATATTTTTTCAGTTGACTTATAATCATTACCTTCAAGTACAGCATTAGTAATCATAATAACGGATGCAAACTTCGAAGTTGATAAAGTCATAATTTAAAAACAGCTTATAAAGGGGATCACAACCAGTACCTGGGAGGAAGAAGTCACCAGTTTGGGAGTAATGGATCCTTTCTGCATCTCCATTACTTTAAATTTTTTAAAGGTTGGAACAGTTGCAAGATTCATTTATAATTCATGTGTGTTTTGAAGTAAGATTGAGATGAAATTTGACTGAATTTTTTTGAAAAATAAGCTTTTTAGAAATATAGAGAATGTTAATGAATTGGGGTTTGTTTTGTTTTTGTTTTTTAAATGTATTTTATTTTAAAGATGTGAGATATAATTCAGGATTAGGTATACATGTGGTCATCAGACAGGTAAAGTTTGGGCCTGCCTCTGGTTCCCACTTTGCCTGGCTTGAGATCAGGGTTTTGGTTTACTTGTTTCTAAGTATCCTTCCAGCCATGGATATTGATTTCCCTGGGGCAGTAGAGGGGAGGGGCAGGAAGGGGGGCCAGAGCCTCCAATGTAGCTCTCCTTAGTCTATCTGACTAGGACCATCTAGGTCCACCAGAAATTCCCATACTGGACTTGATTGTAACACATATAAAATTCTCCAAGGGCTGGGTCAAAGGAACTCCATGTGATGACAGAGGAACAGATGTCTGGGCATCTTTGACCTGTTCCTTCATGCCTTCTCATATCTGCTGAGGATCCCTTCACTTTGATCCCTGCTCTTCTCATTGGCTTACTAGAATCCCATTCCCTATCTATATTTCCTCCTGCTCAGTTGAGACCAGAGTTCTTTCCTCTGTTCATTCTCAACTGAGTTAAAATAGGCATGCATTTCCAGAATGTTATTTAGGAAAACACTGCATAACAGGTAGATAGATGAAAAGTAAAGATTATTAGCTGTATAAATTTACAACATAAGCATTTCTGGATCTGTGAAGTCTAAAAAAACAGGGAAGAACTGGATAGAGAACCATTGAGTCTGTGAGAATGATCCCCCTCACCACAAGCTGGCTGACTAGTCCATAGAGACACATTATTCAGTCCCTCCCTTCCCACTCTAGTCTCTGCTTGATGAGAACCATCGTGACCACCAAGAACAATCTTCCTCAGCCTTCTCCTCCATACAAAGCAAAATGCCAAATTCTTTTTTTCTGGGTCATCTCATGCTTTCTAGGCTTTACCCATAACTCAGGATTTAGAGCCAGTGCACCATTTTGGGGGGCTGCAGTAATGGGCAACCACTCTAGAAACTCCAGCAAATAACTTAGTCACCATTCAGATTATCTGCCATATCTGCCTCTTCAATCTCCCTTGAAACGACTCTGGGGTCCAGCTACTCCACACCGTTGCCAACTATTAAAATGAATTTAAAAGTTTGTTTTAAAAATTATTATTTTTAAATTTGCCGTTTTACCACTGTATAGTGATTAAAAGGCGAGATGCAAAGACATGATTAATCCTTTTTGCAGCCTGGTCACGTGTGCTGAGAAGCCTGCTAAATATAAATACTTACATTCTCCAACCTCCTCATCACCAACCCCTTCCAGATATACCAAATTGAGAAGCAAATAGAAATAAAATAATCTGTTTAAATCTATAGCACATTGTGAGTCATAAACCTCTCCCAGCATACGGTGGTGCCCAAGGTCCTGTAAAAATAACACTTTTTGGTCAAATGATCAAAACTTCCTACTAAATTGCAATATTGTACCAGGGAAAGTGACACATTAATGTACTAGGAATTTGTCTGTGAGGACTGTTCCCAACTGAAGGAGGAGAAAATATGATAGGAAGAAAGGGGATTGGCAGAAATCTTGCTGGGAATGAGGGACTAGTAGACAGGACAGAGGACAGACATGGATTCCCTGAGAAGGGCCCAACTGGAGAACCCTGTGGGAGGGATGAGACAGTCCGGGTAAAGACAAGACAATCAGGAGATGGTTATAAGGGGATAAAGAAATTCAGAAACAAATACTGACTATTTCACAATTTTGCCTAGGACTGATTGGAATCCCTGGAAGAGCCTGCTTGATTTTAAACCTGCAATCAGCTAATCAATAATTTACAAATTTAGAAAGCTCAACAGCATGTTTAAGTTGAAGGAAGTATCAGATATAATAAGATGAAAAAAAAAATACATTTAATTACTTCACTACCACAATACAAAAATATTTCTAAGACATGTAAATTTTTTAAATGTCTGTCTTAGAGTAAAATGCCCCCTTTTTATAAAAATGTTCTTATAAAATGTTCATGGTTACTTTTAACTAGATAATGGAATCTTTCTTTTAGATGAACAGTGAAATCTTGGCCAGTAAATTATTTCAAAAGATTTTGACACGAGCATCTTAAGTCTTCACAATAATAAATTGCAGTTATTTTAAGCATAAAGAAGGACCACAGTTACTCACAGCAGTACTTTAATCCTGACTGGACTTCCCATCACGCAGCACAGCTGTGTCTTCCCTTGGCCAGGTCCATTTGTGTGTGCTCAGGAAATAAAATCTAACTTTAATACTGGACTAAGAAAACCTTCATTAAAATATATCATTTTCAAAAGTCACATGATACATCAAGTCATGCTCCCAGGACCCTGTGATACTGATCAAACACAAGACACGTGGGTTTACTTAGGAAGGCCCATGGGAGTAGCCCATTGCAGCCATGGTCATTCGCAATATTAGCTACTCGCTTTAGTTTTAGTAATTTTCATTTTCAAAGCGGCTTCCTCTTCTTTTGCCCATGCTTCCTACACACTGCATCTTGATTCTTTTTTCTGAGCCCAGATCTCACCTCCTCCCTTCAGAAAAGCTTTGCTCCCCAGAGGCCGCCACCCATCAACCCCCTTGTGGACCTGATACCTGAGTCTTTTCTAGATCACAAATTAGAAGTTACTCTAACAGTGGAGTTTTTTGAGCTATCGATTTATTGTTATAAGTTTCAAAAGGAACAAGCATCAACTCACATTTAGTTCCCAGTAAAATGGTCAATGTGCTGGTAAGAGTAAACTTACATGTCATTGAATCTGTGGACACCTGTGAAGGATGTCCTCATTTTGTCTGTTCTTCAGCTTCCTCTAACACCTGCTGTTCTTTGAACACCTCCTGCTTTCCCACCTCATAATGCTTGCCTTCTCACCTTCTTCCCACCTATGGAATTACTCCCCCTGCCCTCAGAGTTCACACCAAATAGCCCCTTCGTGGTGGAGCCTTACGTGTCTCCCTTCACCCAGGATGGGGTGCTTCCTACTCTGTCTCCAGAGATGCCACCTGTACTCTGTGACAGCACTGATTACAGGACAAGCCTCAGCTGTGTTTGTGTCCTTCCCCTTATTAAATAACAAGTTCCTTGAGGAATTCCTTTCTGTTCTGGAATCATTGCCTCTTAATATGGAGGTTAAATCAAATATCTGGCCCCTTATAGTCCAGGGAACTGAATTCAAAACTTGAGGTGCCAGCCAACTGTTATAGAGAGGGGAAAAAAGCACATGTAATCCAGTGGAACTGAGATGCCAGACCATCATGTTTAAAATAAATCTTGTTTAAAAGAATCACAAATAGTTCAAGTCACAATGATACTTTAAATACTCACAGATCTTGTGGTTTAAAAAGCAGTAAGTTATTTGGCTCTTTAAATTTCCCTTGCTTTCGATGCTGATGGACGAGGTCCAAAATATAAAAATCAGCCAGAGATAGGCAGTTGCCCTTGCATTTAAGAGGTCAACCCTTTCTTACCTAATCTGCTTTTCAGTGGGGAAGGGCAGCCATTTAAAATGTCCTGAATCCAAATGTCTTACATGGAAACTATTAATGACAACATGTACTCTTCTCAGCCTTGGATTCCTTGGACATTTTATTTCATTAGCATCTCATTATACAATTTCACAGTAAGGAAAAATATTTTCTCTGAAGAAAATATATCTTAAAGCAATGACATGTTCCTTTTCTTATTCTTAAAGTGACAGCAACAGAATTAGTTCAGTGCATTGGGCACCTTTTTCTGTGGAGACACACACAGGCACTTGATTGTATGAGCCATCAACTCAAGAGCCTAGCCTCCTGCAATGGGGCAGAGTGAAAATAGTCACAGTGGTTACAAGTGCACATGTAGTCCTGCCTAGCACATGGTGGAAGTCAAACAAATAGGTGGTGATGGAAGAAATTTATTTCTAATTTCTGTTATGTAAACAAGTACACTATGGAATGGAGATTATAAATAGACTGCCCCAAATCATAAAAATCAGTTACCAAAAGAGTAGCACTTCCTCCAAGAATGTTGGATCCCAGATTTTTCTCTGGCATGTTAGAATGAGTTGTCATCCCTCAGCTGCTAAGGGCATGAAGGGTGTAACTAAGCAATGCTGCCTGTATTTTAAGTACTCCTAAACCACATAATTGCCATACCTAATTTTTAAAACTTCTAGGTCAGAATCCTAGTTACGTGACTTGACATGTTTTCAAAAATGGGTGTAAAAACAGCCCATCCATTGAGCAAGAACACTCATGGGCTTGTCCAGTTTATATTCATGTGGACAGGACACTTTGTCCTACAAAGACATCCTGTGAACCTTATTTATATTTATCTGGCAGACTAGTAGCAAGATCAATCTGTAGACTTTAACAGGAAAGGAACTGGCTAACTAGGCAGGACTGGGTTTGCAGTGACTGTCAGAGACAAACTAATTTACTCCAAGTGCTGCATTATTCTGTTAACAGTCCTGAAGCTGACTGTTGAAATGGTAAAAGTAATGCATATCCTAAGACTGGGCTAAACAGAATCCCTCTCTACTTTTAACGCTAAAAGAAGCCTCGGCTGCATTCCTGTTGGTCTACCTGGAGTCTCTCAAGGTACACCTCATTCCCCAACCCACTCCCTCACCCCAGGCGTGGGAAACCCAGGTGATCCTATTATACATCTTCCCCCACAATTGTGTACCCTCTGCATCAGCCACCTCATTATCTAAGTAATCTAATCACCATGTAAACAAAAGATATTCCCCTACAAATCTTTTGGAAATTCTGCATATTAGCCCAGTAAATAGTAACTCCTGTTCCAAGATATACACATAAAGATACAAAATGTGTTATATAAATTCAGAAAATTCACGGCCCCCTTTTGGTGACCAGTCAGGAACTCCTGGTAAAGGTTTCCTGGTTCTTTGTAGGCACTTCATACATTTTAAATCCTCCCACTCCCCTTGTTTTTGATTCGCATAAATACATGGCAACATCCATATTCCTTTCTCTATGTATAGCTCTCTTTTTCCAATACAATAGCCCCAATGCTTTAAAATTCACGGGAGGGCTAAGGGTAAATGTTATTTTATTCTCTTGAAAAATAGACATACGTCTACTAGAAATCCTACAAACAATGATTTTAAAAACATGGGAACATGGTCAGCAACAAATGTCAACAGGCAGTTTTGGAACTATTGCCAGCTCTCACTACTGCACTGGGAGGTCTGTTCTCTGCAAAGTCAGCCTGCAGACACGTCTGCCTGGCTTGGGAGTGGACCCTGTCATTCTGGATCACTACTGCTTGTAAACTCTGGGTCAGCAGGAGACCTTTTACTTCAGCCTGAGCCTCAACCTGAGCTTTATTTCTTCCCTATCTTCCTTCATCTTCTTCCTAATACCTGCTTGGAGAGTTTTTAAGGGACTGCAGGGCAAGACTGCAACCTGAGAACATCAAAAAAATACTATGAGGATGCCGGGTCAGGAACTGGTAGTATCAAAGACATCATTACCAAACTGGAACTTTGAACTTCAAACAATAAACCTTTCTGTTCCCACCCAGTTTTATTTCTCTTTCCTTGTGTGTTTCATAGAGAAAACACTACTTGCTGATACCTCAAAAGGCAGGTGCTACACACTGCTCATCACCCAGGGACGGTCAATGCTATCATTATGAGTTGTTGAGTTGTGATCCTTTGTAAACAAATCAAAACATCCTTGTTATATTTTGAAAGGTTGGATGTTTTAGACGAGTGAAAAAAAAATACTTTAATGGGCAAGCAGCTTTCAAGAATAAATTACTGCAGCTTACGAAAGAAAAAAGGCTGCTTTACTACTTCTTTATCCAGTATCAATAACATGATAAACTTAAGCATGCTTGAAAAATAAAGGCATCATTACATTTTATCCCTCTCATATTAACTTTACCTAGCAACTGTTTAATTAGACTTTATCTAACAGTTAAATCTAAATTCAGAACTTGGATCCAAAAGGCATCTATGCAATTATTTCTCATGCATAAATTGTAAAGTTAGAGAAAAGCAGTTAATTAGCACATCAAAGACACGGTTTGGGTCAAGTACCTGGATCTGGCTGAACAAAGACTTGATCCATTTCCTGGTGGAACAGTTACAGGTAGTTACAAGCCTCCTTAGTTTCCATTCTTCCCGACCAAGCTGTGTGCAAGCAGTAGACAGTGGTAGCTGCAAGGAAGCTGATGGCACACCCCAGGTCTAAAGCTGTTTCAGGCTTAGAAACTTCCCATTAAAACCCCCGAGTTAAAGGAGCATCGTCTTTCTGTGTGAGGCATCATTAGCGACCAATACTGCTGCTTCTTTGAAGCGAGCCATGATTTCAGTTCTGCCTCAGCAACTCTTCAGAGGATTCTGCTTCAGTGAGTAGAGGCAGTATCCTAGCAGTGTGTCTGAAATCATCTTCAAGAAAGCATTAACATTCAAAAGGAGTCCAGGGGAAAACATCACTGGGCATTCCCATACCTTTTCAAAATCAAAGCCATAAATCTACCAGTATCTTCTCTATTGATTGTTGACACTATTCCTCTTTGAGGGTGTCAATTAGCACCTCGCAGCAACAGCCTTCATATTGATTATGGTTTATGACCTTCAGGCCAACTCAATTAATGGGAAGGCTTCTGGGGAAGGACACTATTTGGGAAATGAAGAAGACTCCTTTTCCTAAAGAAAACTAAAGTGACCTTTCTGAAAGAGCATTTATAGGAGACACAGGAAAGAACAATTAAAAAGAACATTATATTTTTACACCAGTTTGTAAATTTGCAATGCTGTAGGTTGCCAGGTCCAGTGTGTCATCATTAGCCAGCCTGGATAATTGTGGCCTTGGCAGGTCCCCCACACCACATAGGCCACCTGAGATCACTTACTGAATAAAGAAGATAGACCTTTGTTGAGAAACAGCTGTTCTCGTTCTAGTTACTTAGCACAATACTTAAATTACTTTCCTCAGATATAGTGCCTAAATGAACTTAGAAAATATATTGGGATAACATTTTTCATTTAAAAAATAGCTTATCTAAAAAAACTAGCATAATCCTTAAGATGAAGCATCCTTGTTTTTTGGCAACTCACTACTCTCTTTGTTGAAGTAGAAGCACAGTTAGTGACAACACACCCACCCACCAAATGATGGGGTGTGTGATATTTAAAGCTACCTCTGACTGTTGCAAGTCAGCTTTGCTGTCTCCTCAGCCCTTGTGAGCAACCGACCATTACCCAGCTGCTCTTGGAGACTGGAATGGAACTCATTTTCTGAGAGGAAAACCACATCTTCTGACAATAGACAACAATTCTGGAAGGCCTCAGACCCTTTCAAATCTAATGCTAAGTGTTAGGATCTAATGTTACAAGCAAATACTTGATGTCAGAGTCTAACCTCAAGAGAACTTGCAGGTTCTTTCCCCCATTTGTTTTCCTGGTTTTTAACTAAATTTTCTGTCCAATTAGTTTTACATTCCCTATTTTCACACACACACACACACACACACACACACACACACACACACACGCACACACACACACCATGCACCATACAAAAATGGGACAGATGAAATCAACAGAGCATGCTCACTCCATACTAACTAGTATCCCTTGTGTTTTCAGCCGATCAACAGTGCTGGTAGAGAGAGCGCCTGTCTTGGCAATGCCAAGAAGAGAGTGTAGGTCAGGAAACTTTCTGACCCCACCCTCCCTTATATACTTATCATTCCATGTGGTAAGAACGTATCATAGTTAGACAAGAGCTGGGTTACTGCGGCTTGCCCTGCCAGAGGCCTCCTCCGATATTGTGCTAGCCTACAGACTCAAAACAGCAGAAGGGAACTTGAGAGGGCCTGGGGCTGTCCTCTGCTACTCTGCAGGCTGAAACCATCCCAGAGAGATGAGCGCCTGGCCTATTTTTAAAACTCTCCAGGGAAGTAGATTCCATAACTTCCTCTGACAACCTCTGTTTAAACTAACTCCTCCGCTGCTTACTTAGTCTAAATGGGTTGGCGCATTTCTTCTTGTTCCGACCTTGCTGCAAAAAGGCAGGCATTAACCATCACGAATTTTGTTAGGATTTTCTTTCCCTCCAGGGAAGCTGAATTCGATAAACCAAAGAATATGTGATGAAGATCTGATGTAATACTTGGACCCAAGTTTAAATATCTCTTTTAAAAGATAATTATAATCGGAATTATTAAAATTAGTCTTTCCCCCTATGCAACTACATTATGTAAATCATCATGAATTCTAAAACAATGAATAAAAATTTGCTAAAATTCCATTTGAACATTTCATTGTAAATCCTGTTTCTTTAGTCTTTAACGATCCTTATAGCTGTTTTCTGAATATTTCCCCAAATTTCTGCTCTCTGGTACAGCTTTAGGCAGGGACCCTAAAAGCTACACAGAACTGTGTAAAGCTCAGACACATGTAATTGTGATGAAATAGGATTAGTTAGCGAGACATAAATGGCTATGTATGCTGCACTTCTATTTACCCATTCTGATCCCAGGGTTACCCTAGGTGCTAATTTAATATTTCTCTTTAACCACACAACATCACAGTTAATATTAATTAGAAATCTATTTGTAAAACTTTTCCTGCATTCTGATTTCAGTCTTACCTTTAATGTTCTTTAATTTACAATTCTTTCCCAAATGTCCTATGATGCATTTTTCCATAAAGAAATAGACAATAAATGTGAAAAAAGGCTTCACAGGCTTTATGCCAGTACCAGGCTGTGTTATTATTATTGTTGTTTTTCTTTCTAACTCTGTCTAATTCCCAAAATAAAATTGAATCAATTCTCAGGATAACCTTCAAAAGATAAAAATACAAACATGGCTTTTATCTCTAGACTCTTTGTAAATCTATTCTTCCTTCCTTTGTGTATATTTTTCGCTTATTCAGGAAACATTAGGTTCACCTTTTATGTCAGATATGCTCTGTGTTAAACAATATGGGTACTAGATTTCTGCTTCAGTTCGTTCAGGTTGTGCACCTGACAACTTGAGGCGGCTCCCTGGTAAGGGCCCTGGGGAGTTTAACTTCTAGTGAGGGTTGCTCAGCTTCTTGACAGACTTGCCCATTCCATTGCATTGCACTTTCTGACCTTCCTCTTCACTGCTCACCCAGCAGACAGCTGAACTCTGTCCTCACCTTTCGGTAGGAACTGATTTCACAAGGTCACCAGTTCCTTGTGCAACTTCTCCTTACCTTATGCCAAAGAGTTCCTTTTGTGTTCATCTTCCTTGCTCTTTGGCAACATTGAACATGGCTGAACACTCACTTGAAGAAAGACTAGGCTAAAATAATATGTAGACTAAGATGACTAGTAGGAATTGCTATCTCAGCCCTTAGGGCCCCTCTCTCAGTGCATTTCTTTTGCCTTCTGAAGTTCAAGCCAAGTGTATCTCATGCAACTATCAACAAATGTAAAATAAGGGTGGGAAAACAGGCAAGCTAGGATACAAGTTAATAACCTCACCACTTTTAATTTATAAAAATATGCAAGCCAGTTTATGTGAGTTATTTTTATTTTTCTGTCTCCTTGGTTTAAAAAGAATAAATCAATACATCATGCAATATAAAACTTTTTTAAAAAAAATCAAGATCAGTCCTATTTATAATATCCCTCTGAGTTTCCAGGCCTAAGTATATGTTTATTTATCCATTCAGCCATCTACACAGGTCAGTGAACACTCAAAGTGCAAGGGAATTGTGAGGAAGGTTTAATAATACTCACACCAAGCCTATAAGTTAGGATCTTTATTTAAGCGTTATTAAGAGAAAGAAGGCTAACGTCCAGCTGCAGATTGGCAGCCTCCTGGCTGGATCTTTTCTTAAATGCATTCCTGTAGATAACACATCTATGTTTCACTGATTGCTCCATTAGTAGCTGATAAATCTAGAACAGAGAGTACTCGAAATGAAGATGAGGGACAAACAATGCTGCAATTCAATAGAAGTGTATGCGAAGAAAGAAGACACAAACAGAATTTAATATTTGTGAAGATTGTGTATTGCCCTGCAAAATTAAGTTTGTTTATCCTTTCCTGTAAAAGTGAAAATAACAAAGCATATAGAAAGGATATAAATCATGCAGCTAAAAAACTGATCTCCAACCCTAGGAAGAAACAAACTTCAAAAAATACACAGCAGCAATTCTACTTAGAGACAATATTTGCAACATTCTACTTATTAATTCTAATTACAGTATGAAAGTATAACAACATCACTGTGGATTACCATTGTTCAAAGAAAATACTTCGGATTTAACAGCCTGGTGGGCAAATTTATTCTTTTAAAGTGACTTACACAATAATAACAATTTTCTTAATGGTTTTGAAATACTTAATGCCTTTAAAATGTCATGTAAAGTGCCAATTATAATTTTATACAAATCATCTCTCTATATGTTTATGCTGTCATTTTGGAACTGTTTTTTCTTTCTATTCAACAGCTGCATATTAGAAAGAAAACTGTACTACATGGACAGTTTGAGGATTGAGCAGCCTAGAACATTAAGGTAATTGAGAAAATGAAATAGAATGTACCTGAGAATAACTGGCCTGTGAGCCTGAATTTAATACCCCCCAAAATTCTGGAACTAAAAATCTTTCCACAGATAAATCTATTTGAAAACACCCAGAGGAGAAAAAAAGTCATATGAAGAAGTTTAAAAATGCTTGTTTAAAAATATCATGAAAAACCAATTTCAATTTCTGGTATGTATAGTTGTAGAAAGAGTGGAAAGAAGGTTGAGGAAGTGGTAATAAACAGAAGTTGTGATATGTGGGCGTTGAATGAAAATTTCAGCCGCCTCAGTGCTACATCTTAAGATGGTATACTCAACTGATGCTTGCAAAAGTATTTAACTTTACAAGTATTTCCATATTTCAGTGGGAACAATCAAGAGTTTCAGTTATGTAACATACTATTTAGATAAGCAGATATTAAAATTACATCTTTCAATTCTATGTTCCAAACTTCCATAGGAGACCTACCATCTATCATTTTGCCTGAAAATAATATATATTATCTATTTATGTATACTAAGTGTGTAAATATTATAAATCATCTGTATTTCTATTATATGTAATATTAAATAACCTCATGAGTTTGTTAAGTGTACATACTTGGGGGGAGTAGAGATAGGTCAAGATCATTTAATTCAGTAAGGTTAAGAATCTGTTAAATAAGAAACTTACATGATAAATGGTATAGGGCACATGAAGTCTACACTTTTGAAAATAATATAGTTAGATGATTTTTCTTCCTCCTTGATTATTTGACCATAGTAGGTATTTTAATCATGTAGGGAAAGAATTTCAATCTTAAAATCTTGAATATTACAAACCTGTTTGAAAAACTGATTAAATCCTTTGACCCATCATAAAAAAATGCATATGCCCTGCATTGAGAACCTTTACTCAGAATTCCCATTCAAAACACATACAACTTCTTTTCCTCATTTTCTTCCTTCCTCCCCTTGCTTCCGCCCATTAAAATTACAGTGGCAATAAACAATGATTGAAATGAAAGGCCACAGTGAGGAAGACAACAGAATAGAAGAAGAGGCAGAGAGAAGCTTGGTCTATTTCTGGGCAAGGAAAGGTGAATGGAAAAGTGCTGAATAAGAGGCAGCATTTAGAAAACATATCAAGGAGGCTCCAGATGAAGAGAGGAGTGGTTGTCCAGCAGGGAAGACAAGGTCAGGAAGGAAGAATGGGGCCAAACTAGGGAGAGGTGGAACCCCTGTGGACAAATGAGTGACTCGCCACCTTCCCAGGCAGCCAGTAGGCCAGTAATCCTGATGTAGCTGTTGAGAGAGGGGGTGGCAAGATGAGTAAATTACCAGTTATGATAGCAGTAGCATCACAGAAAATGTCAACAGTGATAAAATAAGCAGGAGTGATATCAACATCTATTAATAAGAAAATGACAAGAGAACTAAAAGAGCCACTGTTAAAATTCCTAAGAGATGGGTTTAGAACTAAGAGGTGAGGACAGTGCACAGGTTTGCTACTTTTCATTATAAGCCTTTCATGCAATTTCATTATTTAATCATGTGCATATTAGTTAACTGTGTACAATTTCACTTGGCAAAAATTGTCAATGTAGTGTGGTCAAACCACTAAAAATTAAATAAAAACCTTGTCCTCAACCCAGATAACAAATCTTTTATGATTGCATCTTAAGTACCAGGAGTGGAAGATTCTTTGAGGTCATGGAGCTTCCTAGAACACCCAGAATCTTCCATTTAGAGCTAGGGTCTATTTTACAACTAAAGGTAATTCTCCGTTTTTCTCAAACATCTTATGTGTACTAGTGCAATGAAATCTAAATTATTACCCTGGTTTTTCCATATCAAGTAGACATTATCTATTTTTATATTTATTACCTATTTCATCATTTATATAGCTAACTTCCGTTTAATTATTTATTTATTCATTTACTTATGTCTGTATGTATTTATATCCCATTACATTTCAGAAATGTTTGAAGGAAGCTATGTTGTAGATTATATATTAGTGGTAGTAGAATATCACATTTATTATGTATTCAATGAATTTTTTCACAGCTGATCTAATAAAAGGCTGGATGTACTTGTTTTCAAATTTTGAAGAATAAAATCCTTTTAGAACATTGTTTGACTAAAACAATCTAAAAAAAACCATATCTTTTATAAACTTTATTTTTGTAGCAATTGTACATAGACAATTGCAATAGCATATACTTAAATATGTTCAGTGTTTTTTACTAACACAAAGGTGAAAATGCTGGATGGTAAATTAATAGGGGCTGAATACAATCCAGATAAAAATTTTTCAAAGAGCTTGTGAAAAAAGCAATTCTTCATTTGAAATGCTCAAGAATAGCATTTTTAAAATAACCTGAGACAGAGTAGATGTTAGCCAAGTCCTGCTTCTTCATCCTCATGAAAATGCCCTTCAGCTCTGCTTTCAGAAAGGGTCCTTGCTTTTGCTCACAACATTTTTCTTAATTCAAAAATAGATGTTGGGTCAATTGAGAAAAATGAACATTTAGCACGCCAATAGTCCTACGATTGATGCTGCATATCATGAATATGGTTAGGGGCTTGGGTCAAATGTCAATACTATATTCAGTGAACTATGTATTACTAATGTGTAAGCCAAGAAGAGCTGTGTTTGCAAATGGAGAAAGGATGAAGAAAAATCTCCCCATCGTTGCCTGCACATGCCCACCCTCTTGGGCCAAGTCAGGAGAGCAAATTGGGCCATTCATCATTAAACAGTCACCTGTTTCTGACTGGCCCTGCCTTTGATAATTAGTCTTTGCCCAGAAAGGAGTTCTCCCTGACTCCTCAGGCTCTGTTTTGGTTTTCCTCCAAAGATGGGATCCATGCCTTGTCTCTCTGCCTGATTATAGCTTTTTGCATTTTTTTTTAACTTTCCTTGTTCTGTAGTTCCATTACACCAAAACCACAGCTTCGCTCAAGGCATCTGTTTATTTAAAATAGTGAATTACCATCCTCCCTTCAAGTATTGCCCATTCAAAGACTACCAGGCTTAGGAACCTAATGACAAAAAAGACTGGAACGTATTTTTTTCAACTCCAATCAACAACTACTATTTTTAATCTTCCTAATAGCTAACACCACAAATGCAACAATAAAATAATAATATTATCACAGTAACAATAACAAAACTCATCAACATTGTACCTTTAATCTTCTTAGATTTTGGACTTTTACAATGGCAAGAAATGGATCCTCCAATGATTAATCATGTTGAGCATTTTTTGATATACCTGTTGGTCATTTGTATGTCTTCTTTTGAGAAATAGATCTTTTGCCCATTTTTACTGAGAATTTTTGGTATTTTTGCTATTGATCTGTTTTAGCTCCTTATATATTCTGGTTATTAATACCTTGTCAGATGAGTAGTTTGCACATATTTTCTCCCATAGTATGTGTTGTCTCCATACATTGTTTATTATTTCCTTCACTGTGCAGAAGCTTTTAAATTTGATGTAATACCAATGGTCTATTTTTGTTTTGGTTGCCCATGCTTTTGGTGGTGTGACACACACACACAAATCTTTGCCCAAGCGTTTTCCCAATGTTTTCTTCTAGTAGTTTTATTGTTTCAGGATCTAGATTCATTTATTTAATCTATCTTTATTTGATTTTGGTGTATGGTAAGAGGTAAGAGTCTAGTTTCGTTATTCTGCATTAGTTATCCAGTTTTCCTGGCACCATTTACTGAAAAAACTATCCTTTCTCCATTGTATGTTTTTGGTGCCTTTGTTGAAGATGAATTGGTTTACATCTGGGTTCCAAATTCTGTTCCATCAGTCTATGTGTCTGTTTTTATGCCAGTACCATGCTGTTTTGGTTACTACAGTTTTGTAGAAAATTTTTAAGCCAAGTAATGTGATGCCTCCAGTTTTGTTCTTTTTGCTCAGAATTGCTTTGCAATGTCAATAATGGCCCCCCACGTATTTTGCAATTTTTTTTATTTCTGTAAAGAATTTCATTGGCATTTTAGTAAGAATTGCACAGAATATGTAAATTGCTTTGTCATTTTAACAATATTAATTCTTCCAATCCATGAACATGGAACATCTATGCATTTTTGTGTGTCCTCTTCTATTTCTTTTATCAGAGTTCTATAGTTTTCCATATATAGATTTTTTGCTTCTTGATTTTCACTTCTGAACTGATTATTACTATTTTGTATTTCTGTAGCTATTGTAAATGGAATTGCTTATGTCTTTTTCGAATTGTTCACATATATAAGTGCTACTGATTTTTATATGTTGATTTTGTATCTTGCAACTTTACTGAATTCTTTATCAGTTCAAACAACTTTTTTGGTGGAGATTTTAGGTTTTTCTTTTTCCTTTTTTTTTTTTTTTTCAGTTGGAGTCCCACTCTATCACCCAGACTGAAGTGCAGTGGCCGCTCCTGGCCACCGCAGCCTCGACCTGCTGGGCTCCAGCGGTCCTTCCGCCTCAGCCTTCCAAGTAGTTGGAGTTACAGGCATGCGCTACCACGCCCAGCTGATTTTTGATTTATTGTAGAGATGAGGTCTCGCCAAGTTGCCCAGGCGGGCCTCGAACCCGCGGGCTCAACCCACTCACCTCAGCCTCCCAAAGCGCAGGATTACAGGCTGAACCACCGAGCCCGGCTTAGGTTTTTCTAGGTATAAAATTATGTCTTCTGCAAACTAGGTTAATTTTATTTCTTCCTTTCCAATTTGGATGCCATTTATTTCTTTCTCTGGTCTGATCGCTATGGCTGGGACTTACAGCATTATGTTGAATAATAGCAGTGAAAGTGGGAATCTTGGTCTTGTTCCAGTCTGTCAATAATAGACGCTGGGGAGAATGTGGAGAAAGGAGAACCCTTGTACACACTTGGTAGGAATATAAATTAGTACAGTCACTACGTAGAACAGTATGGAGCTTCCTCAAAAACACTAAAAATAGAGTTACTATACAATCTAGCAATTTCACTACTGGGGTGTATATCCAAAAGAAAAGAAATTAATATATCAAAGAGTTATCTGCACTCCAATGTTTATTGCAGTACTATTCACAATAGCCAAGATATACAATCAACTTAAGTGCCCAACAATGGGTAAATGAATAAAGAAAAGGTGGTATGGAATATTATTCTACCATAAAAAATGAAGTCCTTCTCATTTGCAGTAACACAGATGAAACTGGAGACCATTATGTTGAGTAAAATAAGCCAGGCACAGAAAGATAAATATCACTTGGTCTCACTCATATGTGGGAGCTAAGAAAGTGAATCTCATCAAGATAGAGAGTATACTGGTGATTACCAGAGGTCAGGGAGGGAAGGGAAATGGGGGAAAGAAGAATAAAGAATATAAATGTATTTATTACTACTGAACCATACACTTAAAAAAGGTAAAGATGATTAATTTTATATCTATATTTTTACTCTGATAAAAAATAAATTAAAAAAAGAATCGAATCTTTTTATATATATATATATATATTTTTTTTTTTTTTTTGAGTTGGAGTCTCACTCTGTTGCCCAGACTGGAGTGCAGTGGCCACTCCCCACCACTGCAGCCTCGACCTACTGGGCTCCGGCGATCCTTCCATCTCAGCCTTCTGAGTAGCTGGAATTACAGGCATGCGCTACCACACCCGGCTGATTTTTTGATTTATTGTAGAGATGAGGTCTCGCCAAGTTGCCCAGGCAGGTCTTGAACCCGCAGGATCAGGCAATCCACTCACCTCAGCCTCCCAAAGGGCGGGATTACAGGCTGAGCCACCGAGCCCCGCTCTTTTTATACATTTTGATCCAGTGAAAGTAGTGTGCGCTTCTATATATATATATGTATTTGTTATGACTTCTGGTTAGACTGTAAGATATATGAGAAAAAAGGAACCTGGATCTCCTATTAATTTATTTTTTGCTTGACTGGCTATGATTTTAGAAAAGGTAACAAATTTACCCACAGACTTCACTCTGCTAAAAATAATCCTAAGCAATCAATGTAACTGGATTTCTTTTCTGGTTGTCTTATCTTACCACATCACTGTCATACTTTGCCTGTCATATTAAAATAAGTTTAACCAGGCATAACCATTAATTACTAGCTTCCAACTAGTAATCTTCATTAGTATCAGACAAGATAGGCTAGATAATGCCGTGATTTTAAAAAAATGTTAGTGTTGTAATATAACAAAAGTTTATTTCTTGCTATTTGTTCCTTAAAAGTCATTTGAGGACTCTATTCCTATGTCACCATTATCTTCCTTCCAAGAACCAGGCAGAGAGGCCAAACTCTACCAGATAAGTAGAGGGAAAAGAAACATGACTAAACATGTGTTGGCTCTTAAGGACTCTACTAGATGGCTCAAATTGCATTAGATAAAGCAAATCTCATGACCACATCTGAAGTGAATAGGCTGAGAAGTACAATCCTTCCCTAGGAAGGAATAAGAAATACTGTCAAATAGTGATACAGTGTGCCATTATATTTAATTAGAGTTTGACCCTTTGTAGAGTTACTGTTCATATATTATGCGCCCCAAATAATCTTTCTTTATCATAACTGTCCTCCATCTCAGTATACTTGAACTTCATCCTGCCCTAGCACTGTCTCCCTTCTAGTCCTTTCTTCATTTCTACCTGCTCTTGGTTGGACCTCTTGTTTCAACCTCCCTGCCTCTTCTTTGCTTCTAGCCTCGTATAGGCTTTTGATGCCTGGGTTTACTTGCTTGCTTGCTTTAGCCTCTGATCTACTGGATCTACTTGATGTCTTGTCTCCTTTCTGGCTCAGCACAATACAACCGTCTATTTAGCGTGTTGTTTTTCTAATACAGGCCCAGAACTTTAGATCTTTTCAACGGGCTAGGACACAGTCTGATATTTCCAGATGCACTCCCACACCCTGACCCCAGACCTAATGGATCAGTTATCACAGCCAGTTCCTCGCAGGAACCATACCACACCAGGACACATAATATTATGATTGCAATTTTATAGCCACATGAACAAGGTTTGGGGAGATTAATTAATTTACTCAGGAACACAAAGATCACATTTAAATCATTTTTGCCCACTGCATGCTCTCCTGCACAGCCTTAAGTAAATAAATATGGTCGAGTCTAAGCATAATGTAAAGTATGAGAGGGGCCTCTGGAAGGACAATGAAATTCATTTATCAGTAGGTAGGAAAGGTGGACATGGACATTGTAAGATACTATGTCAGATCTAGAGTTTGAGATTGCCCCTTGTCTGCAGAAATGTCTTGCTGAGAAGCGTTTCCTGGGTGAGTATGAAAGGTGGGTGGCAGGGAGTCAGCTAGATCTCCACAATGGGACTGTCATTGCTTGGGTCTGAGATCCCTAGAGAAAAGTATTATCTAGGTGTCTCTTTTTCAGATTTCTCACCTACTTACAACGATTAAAGAATAGCTTGTTTGCTAATCAGAAATTATTTTAATTTATCTTCCTTGTTTCTTCTGTGCCATCTTTTATTATTGCATGGCTTTTTTCAGATTGGATGGTGCCTCTAAAATCTTTCTTCCAGCCACCCTGACCTTCGCCATCCCCTCTGCTGGACATATGTAGAATTAGAATTTTAAAAGAGCAGCAACACTTATAACAAGATGTGTTAATTTAGACTGCTTGGGGTGCACAAGGTATACACACTGTTTAATGTTTCTGTTTCTTCGTTCTTTACTGAGAACACAAGCCTGACGCCTTTCTGAGAGTAGAGAAGGAACGTTCCCCACAGAAATGAAAAAAAACAAACAAACCCACACTTAAAGTCAGCATTCTTGAATAAAACTAGCTCATTCAAGTTCCTGCATGGATTTAAGACTTTTCAGATTAATAAGGGCCTTGAAGTGGCCACCATGTGGCAAGACCACTAACCCAACAAGTGGGCAGCTGAGTCCCCTTGGTCCATTGCTACTCAGCCCCATCCCTTACATTTATACAGTTGATGTTTCTCTTGAGTCAAAATGTTGCATCAGAGGTGGCTCCAAACTGAGCCTAGCATTGGGTCAGGAATTGGTTGGAGGAATAAATTATCTAACTTGTAAGTCCACAAAAATTATTACAACTTGATCTAAGCAGAAATTTTCATCAATATTTTTCATGTCCATATTTCTTATTATAAAATCATTTCTCAAAACAGTGCTCTAATTAGTATGGAACCAAAAGACAGCTCCACACTCCATCTCAGTGATGGGGCACAGTAGGAGGCATCAACAAATAAGGCAATTAATGCTTTGTTACTGTAAGATATTCAGTTCCTTTATTTCAGGGAGAATATTTTTTAGTCTCAGGATATGTTATAACTAGAATGCAAACAAGCTGTGATTTGAGAGAAATGTTGTACAATTTTGGACATAACACATTCAGAGCAGTATAATCTACTAGTGAAAAGAAGAGGATTGACAGTTACCTGAAGACTCCCAGGCCCTTTGGTCATGACCTGTAAGAAACAAATTGGTGTCAGGATCTAGATATCCTATGCATGCTATGGGGCAAAGTTACCCTAAGCAAGCCAGCTCATGGGTTCTACTTTCCCCAGCTGTTAAAAAAAGGAACCTTAACTAGACCTAAAATTCTATAATTCCATCTATCAAATGCACACAAGAAAATATCATCACTCTCTTTTCATGCTTGTCTGAGCTTTTCAAAACACTCGCCCTGTCCTTCAAGATAACAGGAAGGAGTGCAAGTTCTTCAAGAACTCCACCTTACAAGGGTAGAAAAATTCACCAGTACATCAGGAGGAACAATAGAAGGAAATTTTCATCTGGAAGATGAGACTGATTTCTTGAGCGTTCTTGTGGACATTTTTTTAAAAAATATTTTGCAGTATTGCCTTTTAGTCTGCTTCTTTCAAAGACAGAAGGAAAAGGGGGTAACTCTACATTTTTATTTGCATCAAGTCTTCACCCTCAGAGTTACAAATCAGCGGTTGAGATCTGAGGGGTGAAGTCTCTGAAGTATGGTGTGAATGGGTGAGGCATCTTTTCCTTCTACTCCACTCTAATGGGTGCTTGGCACTCTCTGGGTGAGACAGAATAGAAAAATCAGGTCTGTTGTGAATAAAGCATCATGACAACTTTCATATACAATCCTGCCATTTAAATTGAAAATATCAAATATCCAGAAATATCTTCCGCCATTCATTTGAGTAGCAAAATAGCTCAATGTTGCCTGTAAGCCAATCATAGGGAATTATACTGTTACTTTAAAATATTTGAACTTTCTTCTTACTGATAAATGATGCAAAAGAAAACTTCAATTCTACAAGTATGTTTTTCATAAACACAAAGAGAACTAATTCAGATCCACCATGATTCGAGTAATTGGTTCAATTCAAACACAGTGGCTAGTAATAGCACTGGCTATTTTCCTTTCAAAGGTTGCTGCTTATATAATGAAAACAAATCAAAAGAATTTCAAGCCGAAGCGTATTTTGTGAAGACCCAAATAAAGAGTGATTTCAGGGAGTAATTAGAAATTATGTAGCTTTCATCAGTGTTTCCAATGGAGTTTCTCGTGATGCTTTGCTAGATATGTTTTTGCCATAAGGAGTTTGCCTTAATTAAATAACTTTGAATTCAAGTATCTTTACCATTTTGGATTTTGTCATATTCAAGCATAACATATGAGTAATTTCAAAAGCATTTCTATTGTTAGCAATTGTCATTTGTGCTGGCTTCTCCAGTTTAGTGGCCCATCCCTTAATGACCTCCAGAAACCACTCATCCACAGCAGTCCATTTCTCAATCTGCTTGGCCCTGTCTCAAAACAACTCTCCATGGACTACACAATCAGCAAAATCTTAATATAAAAACTTTGCTTAGAAATTAAACAAATAGACTATAGATATGTTAAAGAATGGAATCTAACACAAGGCCAGGCAGTCATAATTATCATCAACATAAGACTTAAAGCAAATCAAATCATTGCATAGTTCTTCTTATCTTGCCTGTATTCTTGTACATGTAAAATGTGGATAATAATAGTACTTACTTATCCCCAGAGTTGTTGTAGGAATTAAGTGAGTTAAATTTATCTAAAAGAGCTTAGAACAGTTCCTGGAACATAAACGTATATGCTATTACATAATGACAAATATTACTTTTATCTTTTTTCTTCTGATTGCACTAATGACTAAGGCATATCTTTCCATAATACAGTAAATTATAAGTCCAGCATAAGTCCAGCAAATTCGAATGCAAATATAATTTTAAAACCTACTGCCTATGTTCAAATTATAACCTGAACTCTTAAGAAATATTGGCTCTATTCTGGATCATATATGTATATATTATAATTATTTTTATTAAATTTTCATAAAAATGTATGTGTCAAGTACCTTTAAGGTGTTTTCCATGTAATTATTTAGTCTTCACAATATGTATGGTTTTCATAATTTTGCAGCTAAGGAGACTGAGGCAAAGATTATTTATATAACCTGCCCAATTTCACACAGATAGAAAATGGTAAATGGAGAATTCAAATGGGGAGGCAGCTGGACACTAGAACCTTATTTAACCTCTATGATATTTCTTGTTATGGATAGAAAGTTCCTCGTTTTATTTCTGAGTTAACAACTACCATTGTGCAATAATGGACAAGTCAGTTTTAAACTATTGATCTGTAATGCAGCAGAATTAATTGTGTTTCATGAGTAACCTTCTATATAACATATGTCCTATTTCCTAATTATCCTTTCATTTCCAAAAGGAACTTTACACTCACCCGAAAGTCCAGTGTAAATTAGAGTATGTGGCAGGTCTTCCATAAATATGTGAACCTAAGTGATAACAATCCCATTGGATTATAAGCATTACAGAATTCAGTTGAAATGAGGCGATTTTTCCACTTCTGATTTGGAACTTGTTTCCCTGCTGATATTTCTCCCTATGCCATACATTTAAGCTAGTCTACATTGAATTAGTTGGAGGACACACCCCTGGAAAGGCTTTGTCTTCACTTGTCTGAAAGCCATCTGCCTTTATCTTACTGTTAAAAAAAGCAATCACTCAGTTTTTCGTATAAATATAGAGATCTTCATGCAACGTTAGCTCAAGAGCTGAAGTTATCAGATTCAGGGCTTCAAGACTTCCAAGAAGTCCCTCATTGGGTAATACAGGTCATGCCACAGGTCTCAGGGCAATTTCCTTGCAGGGATGCAGTGCTTCCAAGTTAATACATTTAAAGCAAGTCCAACTAAGACAACTAGAGCTAGCCATGTAGTTTTCATAATATTCTACAACAAGCAGGTAGCTATGATAGAGTAGAAGGAGCCCAAGATATCCAGTGGTCCAAATTTCAATTCTGCCACTTCCCAAACTCTATAAACTTGGGTAATCCATTAACATTTCTGAGCCTCAGTATTCTCAGATGTGAAATGGGGAGAAGTATGCTAACTTTCCTTACAAAAGTATATTGTTACTATTTATTTGATTCCAGGGAATATTTAAACAGTTGTGTATGCCTCCTAAAAAGCATACTGTATAAAAAGGGAGTGAAGAATCGGGATCATCATTTTTGAAAACAAGTTCTTCACTTCTACACTGCTGGTGGGAGTATAAACTAGTATAATCTCTGTGGAAAACAGTATGGCGATTCCTAAAAGACCTAAAAATTGACCACCCATAGGACCCCACAATCCCCCTACTGGGAATATACCCGGAGGAACCCAAAACTCTATGAAAAAGATACCTGCACACACATGTTATTGCAGCATTATTTACAATAGCAAAAACATAGAACCAACTGTGTTGCCCATCAAAAGAGGACTGGATTTTTTAAAAAGTGGTACATATACATGATGGAAGATTACACAGTCATAAACAAGGACAAAATTATGAACTTCACGGCAACTTGGATGTACTTATATGCTATAATACTCAGTGATCTATCACAGAAACAAAGAACCGAATATCACATGTTCTTACTCATAAGCGGAGCTTGAACAACTATAGTAATACTATAAGAAAGGAATTGGCAGTTGTGGGAAATGGTCAGGGGAGGCCAGGGGTGGGAATTGGCAGTAGTGGGAAACTGCCAGGGGATGGAGGGAGGGCAAGCCTCATCAACAAGGGTAACTGCGTAATGAATATTTGCACACCTAATCCTGACATGTACCCCACATATTTAAAATTTAAAATTAAAAAAAAAGAAAAGAAAGCAAGTTATTTCTTCCCTCTCTTTTCCTCTTTTTAAGACAATTAACCAGTAGACAGGACAATCAGAAACTTTATACAGAAGTGGATCATTGAAAATGTCTATTTAGGCCATTGCTTTGTTAAACTCTGGTGTGTTCATGTGGCTCTTTGAGCTATGGATGCCATATTTCTTGGTTTTTGCTCCTCCCATAACTTGGGGAAGTGAATCTCTCTCTCTCTCTCTCTCTCTCTCTCTCTCTCCATTTGTCATTGCTTTGCTAAGCTATGGTCTATGTGGTTCCTTGAGCTATGGTTACCATGTTTCCTAGCTTTGGCCCCCTCCCCTACCTTGAGGAGGTGAATCTTCTCTCTCTAATTTACTCTTTAAATAAACTATATTTTCTAATCTAAAAAAAGAAAGAAAGAAAGAAATTGTCCATCTAAATTCACGTACTCTAGCTAAACAGTGATCAAAGACCTCACGAGGGAAGTCAACAAGCAATGAGATTAAGTCTCCTCAAAGATAAGGCATGGTGAAACCCCAAATGGCTAAGTAGGTAGAGGGGAAGAGACTGAGAACTTAGGAGTCTGTCATGTGGAGGATTCTTGGGAAACATTTCTCCTGCTCATTGTTCTTTCATATGCTAATCCTAGACACAGACTCTTCTTCAGCCATAGATTTTCCAAGGTTCTCTTGGGACAGTGGAAAATTCTTCTCTAATTTTACCAGCAATGCATATGTGTTTATTGACACTTAGAGGATTTTAGATATAAAGCAACGTTTCCTCTCCTATGAATTTTATTTTCTTCTTAAGCCTCATTCACTGTGGGAAGAACAGTTTCCTTCTGACTCACTGTAATTGTCGAGTCACCTTAGCTTGCATTCGTTATGATGATTAAATACTATTGATGGAAAAGAACTCCACAAGTATGTGATGTCTTCAAAATATTAAGCACTAATAATTGATTATGGAAAATACAACTGCCCCAGGCAGTTAATCAGGGAAACACTTTCTTCACATCTACATTCTAAAACTTACTCTTTTATGTTCTAATTCAAGGGTCAGAGAACTTTCCTATAGAGAGCTTCGCAGGCCAGTGGGTCTTGGTGTTTACTACTCAACTCTGCTGTACCATGAAAACAGCTATAGATAATGCATAAACGGATGAGTGTGGCTATATTCCAATAAAACTTTACTTTTAGACACTGAAGTTTGGATTTCATGTAATTTTATGTCACAAATTATTCTTATTTTCCCCCAATCATTTAAAAATATAAAACTATATGTAGCACAGCTCACAGGCTGTACAAAAGCAGATGATGACTCTGTAAGTTCTTTGAGGACAACAATCATGTTTTTCTCATCTGAATGAATGATAAACAAATGCTTTAACATCAGTAATTTATATGAATGCTACGGATCAAACTAATTTTCAAACTAACACAAGGAAGGAGAAAGAAAGAAAGAGCAAGAAAATGAATAACTGAAATGTCATATCCTTAGGAGCTGCTGAAATTGGACAATATTATCTGCGAAACATTTCTTCATAAGCTACTTGGAAATATTGCTTTTATTTTTACTTTTAAAATTCAGGTCACGGTTGAACATGGATTGCTCAGCAGTGCTTCAAGAGGCTGTTGGGGCTTTGCTGTGATTAGCATCAGAACTGAAAAGATGGGCTATGAGCCATGATTGTAATGGAAGCCACTGCCCCTCCTGCTATCATTCTGCATGGAAAACAGAGAGAAAACAAATCCAGATACAAAGAAAGAGATCTCATGCTTGTTTGTGCATCTTAATGCTAGCCCTAGTGTTGAGCATTTTCAGCATAATTAAAATAAAACTACATTTTTCTGAACCTAGGAAAAACCTTGAGATAAAGAAATTTCTTCAGGGTCACATGGTGCTGCTGGGTCCCAGCTGGACAACTTTAACCACAGTGAACTCTGCTGATAACTTATGTTGAGTTTCTCTGGTACCCAAGGGAGACATGGACCCAGTACCAGTTCAGAAAATTTTCTATTTGCTACTGTCCTGATCACCATAGACACATTCTTTCCAAGTGGATAGTGAGCTTTCTAGAGAAGTAATGCAAGGCTTAAAAATAAATCATTTCATTTTCAGATCTACATATTTTTTAGAGAATCACATTGTGGCAACTAGGAATCATTAATACAGATGTGTGCCTATCCACAAGTCTCAAGGTCTCCAAAATTTGAGCAACACTAAAGAGATAAACACTCTAGCCTTCTTTCATATGAGTAGGAAAAATGTTAGAATTACCAAGTTGGAATCAACTTCGGTTATCATCCAATACTCCTCAATATATATCAGAACAAAACCTGGGTAATTTGAAATGGAGGAAAACAAAAAATACTCCCACACATACACACTAAATCTCTTATCCCAATATTTATGGTTCTCCCACATCAGATGTTACCTTTGTGCCTAATCTACATCCTTGGAGGCAGTTCATATTCCAGACCCATTTTTTCTAGAAATTCAATGAAGATTGTGCCAGCCTACAATAGCCAAGGAAAAAACTATAAGAATTTTGATGGGTTTGTAAAAATTGCATAAAGTTTTTTTTCTCCCTCTGCACTGGTGATTAACAAAAGCATGGTGGAAATGAAGATGATTCATAAAAACCAAACTTGGTCCAAAAACACTCCTCTAGTCTACAAATTGAAATGGAAAAAAAAAAGTAGTATGTTTGATGTCATTCAACAGCAATTTTGTAACTGCAACTTTTTGTTTCACACAATATAAGTTCATGTTCTACCCTCTCACAAGGGGAGCTCCTCTTTCCTCTACCCTAAGACAAACATTTCTTCTCCCCCTGCAAACGGACAGTTCCCAACAGCACACATGCCCCCAAAGCCCTTCCTCTACCCCTGAAAAAAACATGGAGATTTCTCTCCATATTTGTCTACTTTAAGTATATAGTCTTATGATTCTTAGTTTACTTACTAGAATAAGTAGATATCTACTAGAGTAGGTGGAATATATCACCTTTAATGATACAGTGTGAATACTTGCTCATTCCATATTGAATGCTTAATATGTCTGTCTGCATATAACTTTCAGGTCTCAGATTCAAAGTTAGTGTAGTCCAGGGACTGAATTTAACTTGTATCTTAGAGTTGTCCCTAGACATTGTCTTCAGGATTGACCCTTTATATTGGCAGTTCATGTGTTAACTTCCAAAGGGGCCTTCTATATTTCCCTGCATAAAAACCTACCAACTTAGGCAAGGCGGCAGCTCAAAATTATTCCTGCACTTTAGGAGGAAGAAAGGGAGGATTGCTTGAGGCTAGGAGTTTGAGACCAACCTATCTCAAACTAATGAGACCCTGTCTCTACAGAAAAAAAAGAAAAAAAAGAAGAAGTTTTAAATAAGCCAGATGTGGTGATATGCACCTGTAGTTCTAGCTACTCAGGAGCTGAGGCAAGAGAACTACTTGAGCCCAAGAGGTCAAGACTGCAGTAAGCCATGATGGCACCATTGCATTTGGGTCTGAATGACAGAGTGAAACCCTGTCTTCAAAAAAGAAAAAAAAAAAACACAAAAACAACAAGAAAAGCAAAACAAAAACTTACCAACTTATATCCCATTCCCAGGATTCTTCTCTCAACTATTAGGAAAGAGTTGTGATAAGTTGTGATGTTAATGATTATTAATGACAACTTATCACTTTCTCTGGAATATTGTACTTTAATTAGGATTATATTGAAGAAGATCAAAATATCAGCAATGAATCTCTATCAGAACTGGAATTTAAGGCTAAAGAGGAGATATTTTTAACCTGGGAGCTTCATCAAGGCTTACATATAAATCACCTATGCGTTCCATTCCTCACACAGCTGCCCTAAATAGCCCAGCTTAGAGAAATACTGCATATGAGTTGAGCATCCTTAATCCAAAAATCTGAAATCTGAATTTTTCTTCAAAATTCCAAACTTTCTGAGCTCTGATATGACACCACAAGTGGAAAATTCCACATCTGACCTCATGTGATGGGTTATAGTCAAAATGTAGGAGTAAAATACACAATGTATTCAGTGTCTCTGAGGGAAAAATTAATTTGCCTTTAGGCTATGTATATAATTTGCCCTTAGGCTATGTATATAATGTATATATAAAACATAAATGAATTTTGTGTTTAGACTTGGGTTCCATCCTCCAAGACATTTTCTCTCTCTCTCTCTCTCTCCATCACACACACACACACATATACACATACACAACACACACACACACACACACACACACACACACACACTCCAAAATCCAAAACACTTCTGGTCCCAAGCATTTCCGAATTTCGGATAAGGGATATTCAACCTGTATAGAGTCTTGATAGTAATGACTATGCATTCAGATTATAAATAATATCATGGCAAATACCAAAACTTAGATATAAAAATGTTTTCTTGTATTAATAGCTCAACCTTAATTAGGTCATTAGTTGCAATGAGAAAGAAAAAAATGTTTGCATTTCAAGTAGCTCATATTTCACTCAGGCTTAGTGAATGTGCTTCCGCATGTGGTCTTTAATAAAGGCATAAGCAAATGTTTCTTAAATATGTGCTGCAGCTAAAGACAAAAAAAGGAAAGTTGTTTGCAGATTCATAAGTCAGTGTTCAATGTATATTTCTCTGGTTAAAAGAGCAAACAATTTTCAGGTTAAGCAAAGCTATTTGCGTTTATTACAATTATAAATATTTCAGCTTATTAATTGAACTTTGGTCACTGCTATTAAATTCCTCTGAGCATTCAAAATTTTAATGAAGGCAGAGTATTTTTTATTAAATAAAGGAATGATTAGCAGTAAAAATAGACACTTAAATAAATCCTAATTTATAAATGTGTTTAGTTTTCCCTGGATGCAAGTAATAATAAGAACTTCTCTTTTTTGCCTATGGCATAAACATATATTTACATAGATCTCAGTTTTAAGGAAAGATTTAGAAATGTCTTCAGAAAAGTAATATTATCATAAATATATTTTATAAATATAAATCCAAAATATTTAAAAGGGATGGTTTTTCACATTTTTAATTACATTCACTGACTTTTCTGATTAGAGAAGCTGTTTCTACTGGTACTGGAGTTCGCTGTTTACTGCTTACAATGTCTCATTTATATTTGCTGATTCATTTAGAAGGCAATTATTTTAATCATCACCTTATAGCTGAAGGTACTAAAACTGAAGGACATATTAGTCTCTCTCTCTCTCTCTCTCTCTCTCTCTCTCTCTCTCTCTCTTGTGTGTGTGTGTGTGTGTGTGTGTGTGTGTCTTTGTATCGCTCTCTCTCTCTCTCTCTCTCTCTCTCTCTCTCTCTCTCTCTCTCTCTCTCTCCAGGTGAGGATGCAAAACAACTTGCAGAGCAAAGAAGAAAACTGAGCCTTCTGCATAGCAATGCAATGTTGAAATCTGCATGGAAACAAACTTTTGTTTTGTGCCTAATTCTCGGGATACTTATATTCATTCAAGCTTGTTCACTGTCAATGGATGCATTTGTGGATGGACAATTTGGGGGGATATCTAAAAGTAAAAAGGCACAAGCTTTAACATGATCATCTTCATTCCCAGGTCCCTCACCAGATCGTGGGGACAATGGAATTGTTGATGAGGCCAGAGATCAGAACTGATAGCTGGCTCTGGCATCTAGACTCCTTCAAGGTCAATGAGACATGGAAGACAATGGTGTAAGGCATCCCTTAGTCATGCTTAGCTCATGTTTTCTTGGGGTAAAAAAGTCCAGGCTCCTTACAGATAATCATGTCAAGTAATTTTTACAGAGCCCTCTCAAGTAGTTTGTAATGTTATTCTCAACGTACTAACAAGGTTGACGTGATTAGGCACATCATTAAACTCCAAAATTTACATTGTTTTAGTAACAACAAATAAACCTTTAGTCTTTTTAGGTGGGGAATAGAAAAATTCATTTTTACATAGAGTACTAGTGATGTGAATTTTCACATCAGGAAGAGAAAAATTGTCATTTGGAAAAAGATTATGTTATTTCTGAAGGGTCTCAATTCCAACCAGATGTGAAGGGGAAGTTTCCAGTCACCACAAGGCCCCCTTGCAGACCTAGGTCTCTCCCTGATTTTGATCTTTAAAAGGACCACAAAGGCAGAATAGTGTTAATAGTGTTCCCTTTCTCCTCTCTAGTGTACAGTCTGAGAACAAATTCTCATCTCAGAGTCTGTGATGCTGGGCTGAAGTATAGAGTGTGACACCTCTTGACACTCGGCACAGTGGACTTAGGCTAGAAGATGGGGCGGGATCTCCTCGGGGAATTTTCCACTGCAGCTGCCTGCACACTTACAATGGGCTTGCATTTATTGAGGCTTGTGTTGCCCCTTTGTCTCTCTGTCTTCCCTGACGCACACACTAAAGTACAGAAAACTGCGAAGTTGTGCTCATGTTCATGTAAATTAATATTCAGTGAGCTGAGGTGGGCTGTAGATCTTCAGAGGACTCGAGGGTCTGAGGGGAGGGGGTGCTGCAAGGGGCAGAGGAGGAACAGGAAGCAATGCCACAGACATTGCTGCTTCCCTCAGAATCACACCTCTGGGACAGTGGGTGCAAGTTATCAGGTGTGAATGAGAAGTGGGAATACCATAACACTTCTGCTATGGATTTCATAGTGCTGTGATGGAATGTGAAAATATTATTCACAAGAATCTCATAAAAGTTTTCTCCTAGACTAACTGTATTCCAAAAACAAAGTTCGCCTAAATTTCTTTGATAAGGGTTAAAATGTTAGCATAGATAGTATTGTTTTGTGTGTGTGTGTGTGTGTGTGTGTGTGTGTGTGTGTGTGTGTGATGTATAGACAGATATATAAAGTCTTAAACATTTCATACATATATAAAGATATATAAAACCATAAGTTTAAATTATATATGCATATATGTATATATATATATATATCCTAATTATTCAAACCATCTTCTCTTAAAATTGATAGGGTCATTCAGCCTCCTTCAGCAGTCCCTTTCCCTCCATGACTAACCTAAAGAACCTGACCAAAGAGCAACCAGGAACTTGAAATCTCCTTAACAACCTTTCATACTCAGATTTTTCTATTAGATTCACAATGTATTCCAACATACAGTATTTCATCAAATCATCCTTTACAATCCAATCCAAAGCAGTATTGCTACCGCCAGAAGAGTCAGACAGTGAGCAGGGATGTTTTGCTCCCTGGGTCTACAGGCACAAAGACACACAAACACACACCCCATGTAGTGAAATGCTCAAATACCTTTCCACAGTGGGAGGAAACATACCTGCCCCCACCACTGAACATTGCACAACCCTGGGGGAGAAGAAGAGGGAGGAAGCAGAAGAAAACTCTTGATTTCACTAAGTATTCAAAGAGACCTAGAATGAATCTGCAAGTAACATATTATCTAGAAGTAAATAGATAATTTTCTGCTATTAGGCAGAGTGGACACAGAAGACATTTTATTCAGAGTTTAGAACTGAACTTTTTTAAAGGTTGCATTTAAATTTCGCATACCTCAAGCTTATGACTATTAATTACATAACCAACCGTGTGATTTTTAAAATGTCATTTACAATATAAGACTCAAAAGTTAATAATATAAAAAAAAACTCTGGGAATACACAATGATACTAAAATGACTAAGTTGCACATAAAGTAGGGGTTTTCTGGATGAATGTAAAGCAGACTGCATTAATAACTCTTCTGCCTCTAAAACCAAAGTTAGATATATAGTTCAATTCATATGCTTGTAAAACTCCTATCTGACAGCATCATAATAGTCTTGTCTGCATTATTTTCAAGTAAATAAAAAGATTACAGGATATGTTTTCTCGAAAAAACAAATAGACAATGCAAAATCATCTATGACAAATAATATTTTCTTGGGGCGAAACCACAAAAGATATCAGCTAAGAAATACATCTTTTAAATCTGATATTAGGATATTGGGCATAAAAATAAAAGAAAGAGTTACTTTGTCATAAGGAAAATGCAAGTTCTCTACAAAAGCAATTAATTCAGACAAAATGCATCTGAAAGATTTCTGATCTTTCCCAGTCATCTGAAAATAAACACGCAACAATTTTCTTCTGATAAAACAAAAATTGACTTTGAACCTCATTAGTAACTTTTATAAACAGAAATAAAGGTAATCAATTTCATTTCAATAATTTCCATTTTTGCCATTATTTTATCTGTCAAATCCTGATACAAAAAACGAAGGAGAAAAGACTTTAATACACTGAAAAGATGAAATGTGACAGTAATGTTTAAATTGTCTTGAGGGAAAGCATGTACCAAACTTAACTGAGAAGAAAACATACCCACCGGGATGGGGTGGAGGTATGTTCCACTTACCCAGAGTTATTATTTCTGATGGAACTATCACTTGTCCTCCTAATGTGCTGAGACAGAAGGAAACAACAATATCTTATCTATGATATTCTCAAAGACATCCATCAATACTAATATCATTCTAAATACTTACATATTCTAAACAGCTGCCCTTAGTTAAACTAAGTAGCATTAATTTATACGAAAAAATCCATAACAATCTAATAACTGTGTATTTCTAGGACAAAAATCACTAAGATCCAGATCTTTAAAAGTTGTATATATGTACAGGCATGCTTTTGGAGTAGCTCATGTGAGGAATCATTCAATCAGACAATCTTCAATGATTGAACTGAGAATCTCAGATACGTATAGAATGCTCTTAGTTACTACCATGTAAAAACAAAAGTTCCATGTTCTTCACCATAGTTATGTTATACAAAGCAGGGAATTTCTTCAAGAAAAACCAAGCAACAGATCTTGTCATATTATAAGAATCCTATTTTGCCCACTAAGAAAAGTTGAGCAACAACTTTATCCTATAAGATAAGGACCCTATTCTCACCCACTATTCCATAAGGAGGGAGACCCCAGCCTTTCAGATTTCCTGCTAAGAGTGCCTCTGATACACTACCCATTTCTATGATGTGAAGGTATTGTGACCTCTTTTATTTATTTATTTTTATTTTTATTTTTTGAGTTGGAGTCTCACTCTGTCGCCCAGACTGGTGTTCAGTGGCCACTCCCAGCCACTGCAGCCTCGACCTGCTGGGCTCCGCGATCCTTCCACCTCAGCCTTCCAAGTAGCCGGAATTACAGGCATGCGCTACCACGCCCGGCTGATTTTTTGATTTATTGTAGAGATGAGGTCTCGCTGCCCAGGCGGGTCTCGAACCCGCGGGCTCAGGCAATCCACTCACCTCAGCCTCCCAAAGGCGCGGGATTACAGTTTGCGCCACCGAGCCCGGCTGGTGACCTCTTTTAAAAAGTGTTGACTAATACATTGCCAGAATGATACCCAGATCTCAGTAATAGAAAATTAGAATAGAGTTTGAATGATTGTATATAAAGATTTACTCTTATCTAGTCAGAATCGTATTATCTTCTTGTTTGTGGAAACCAGGGGCTTTTACCAAGATTTAGATCAAAAGAGACACCAGTTTCTAGTGTAGCTATGTTTTTAAATATCTCATCATCCATTCTCACCATACACTATTATGTGAATATCATCAATAAATGCAGTGGTTTTGTTGACTTTTACTATACCTATCACTTCAGTCTGTGGGAAGGTTGGTGACGAGAAAGGACCACACACTACACTTGTCTACAAACATCCAGTTAACACAGTGAACTATTTATGCTGTATAAGTGGCACAGAACAGTCGTCTTCTTGATATCCCTCCTCATTATTTTCCTAAGAATTTCTTTTTCTTTTTCTTTTTCTTTTTTTTTTTTTTTTGCCTCTCTTCTGTGTTTGACTTCCTGCTTTCTGTTTCCATGTTTTTTTCTTGATTTCTTCACTCAATTCAGTGAAACATATCTTGCAGAAGTGCTCTGGAAAAGAATGAATGTCTTGCAAGTTTGATAACAGTATCTGTATACTATCCTCTCATTAGATTGACATTTTGCCTTTGTGTTGAATTCTATATGGGAAATACTATTCTTCTTGTACTTTAAAGGAATTTTCAACTCCACTAGCTTACAGATTTCATTTGATGTTTAATGCTTTGTATGTGACTTGCTTTTGCATCTGGAAGATTTGAGAATCTTCCCTTTTTGCCCAGTTCTGAAATTTTACAATGATGTTCCATACCTACCTAAGCCTGTTTCTATTCATTGTTCAGGCTTTCTGCAGACCTTTCAATCTGGAAATTCATGACCTTCGGTCTTAGAAATTGTCTCAAATTATATTTTGATTTCTTATCTTCAATTTTCTCTGCTCTTGCTCTGTTGAACTTCTATTATCAAATATTAGATTTTCTACACCGTTTTCTAAATTTCTTATTTCCTTTGACTTATTTTCTGTGCTTTGTTGTTGTTGTTCTATTTTTCTCTTTTGTTTTCTAAATGACTTTTTTCCTCCTAGCATTTTGTTATCAATTCATGGATGTAGTATCTCCCTAAACTCTCTGAGATAGTCATGGTAGGTATTGAAAGATTTCTTTTTCCTCCATTTTTTTTACTGCCTCTTTCAGAGTTTTATCTTCCATCTTAGAGGTTTTCCCTATGTAGAAACTCTTGACACATGTGTAGTGCTGTTTGAGCTTCACTGTAATGTGACCTGGGTGAGACATTTATTGGAAAACTATCATGTCAGTGACATTAGGTCTTTTTTTCTTAGGCTGCTCAAACTCCCCAAAGGTGAATCTTCTGTTTTCTACATGAGCAGTGGAAGCCCATTGGTGTATCTTAGCACTCAGTATTTCATATGCCTAAATTTACTGAAGCCTGTTGTCAATATGGTTAGTACATTCTTAATCTGAGACCTAGTAGTTTGAACTCTCATCACTGCCACTTCCCCGGCCTTCTCATTGTGTTGTGGATTCCATTTGAAAATTAATGTCTTAAAGTACTAAGTGTGAGGGTCTTATTTCCATTTCATAGGCCAGATGTAGTCATTGACTTATTAACTGGTTAGATATGATAGAAGGACTTATAATATTATTTCTATTTACAGATTTTTTTTAAAAAACTGAATCAAGGCCGGGCTTGGTGGCTCAGTCTGTAATCCCAGCACTTTGGGAGACTGAGGCGAGTGGATTGCCGGAGCCAATAAATTCGAGACCAGCCCGGACAACTTGGTGAGACCTTGTCTCGAAAATAAATTTTTTTTTAAATGGGTGGGCATGGTAAAGCACGCCTATAGTTCTAGCTACTTGGAAGGCTGATGAGGAAGGATCGCCAGAGCCCAGCAGGTCGATGCTGGGGTGACCATGGGTGTGCCACTGCACTCCAACCTGGGCGACAGAGTGAGATTCCAACTAAAAAAAAAATACCCTGAATCTAATAGATGGCACAGAGTTTTCTACACAGAAAGCTCCCTTATGTACCTGGGAACCTGGATAATCAACTTATTCTCAATGTGTTGCCCTTTTTCCAGTTCCAGTATCCAGGTGATAGAGCCAACAAACTGAGATTAAGTCAGTGCTTGTAAACAATAAGCACATAATACTCACAACAAATGTTTACGGTACACACAAGCTAAGCCTTACTTCCTTTTAGTGCTATTAATTAAAAGCCTTCCTTTTCTTAAAGTAGGGAAACAGGATGAAATATAAGTGAAACAGAATGAAATACAAGTTCTGGTGATAGTCATTAGAAATTCTCATAAACACTTGTTCTTGAATCATTCTTTGAACTAATTTTTCACACAAATGCTCATTTTCCTTATGGCTTGTGTTGTTCTCCCTATTTTCATTTACTATGACTTTTCTCTTTTATGTGGCATTTTCTACTAGTGCTTTTTAATTTTTTTTTTTTTTTGCTATTTCAACTCATTTTCTTTAAGTTTATCTTACCCATTTACACAGTAAACACAAGATCAGTAACATCTTGTCTTCTCAGCTTCACAATTATCAATATATCAACCAATAGATGATTATTTAAGTAGACTGTGTGTATATGATGGAAGAATGGACATGCTGAGGAGATAAAGCATGAGAAATATAAGAAGCCATCTTCATAAGTATTCTGTGTTGCAAGATTTTTCCATGCAAAACAGTTAAGTTAAATGCACATAAAATATAACATAAAAGTGTGGAATCTCTGTTCTTGATTAAATTTCTTCCAGCTGGTGCTTTGCTCCATGACTGACTTTGTTAGGGATGATTACCATTCTATAGCATCCAAGTTCACAATGTCAGTGGGTGGTCTGTGAGCTTGTCTGGATGAATAGAAAGTCATTCTAATCCTGTTAGTATCATTAACAAAAAATAACATGTTGGCAAGAATTGAACTTGAACCTTTGTCTTTTATCTGCCAAATTTCCATTTGAAATGTAATCATAGCAGACATACTTTTAATGCTGAAAGCAGCTCAGTAATAGCTGACATTTATTGAGCATTCACTATAAGCCATGCAATGTACAAAAAAACATGTTATCATACTTCATCCTTTCAAATTTTTGCAAGGTACTTGTGATGCCTCTGTGTATCTTACAAGTGAGAAAACTGGGTCTCAGATTAATAATGTGCCTGAGGTCACATAGCTGGGAAATTTCCAGGGTCCTTGCTCTTAAATATTAACGCTTTACTTTCCCTAGTATTGAATAGAATACATTTGTGGAATAAAAGTAAAATTCTAAACCCCCCAATTGGCAGAACAGACCTCTCCTTGACCAAGGAGACCCCCAAAAAACCTTCAAATTAAGTTGTCTGACCATGACAAGGTGGGAGGTTTGTCATTCCTCATTACACAGTCCCTTCCTCACTAACCAAAATTAAACTTTTTTCTCCTAAAAGTTAAACAGAAACTAGTCCTAGAAAGCAAAGGGAATACTCACTCTTCTGTTGACATCAACCAAATGCCTGGCAATGCAAGTAGACTTCTCATCACTTTCACAGCTTCAATACAAAAACTGACCAACATTCCTTTCTGATAAGTGACCATAACCACAGACTGGTTCTAGTTGGTCCACAGAAGTCGCACACAGGGCACATTTGTGTGCCTCTATTTCACTTTTTGATGTATAGAGTCTAATTTTACATCATTTTAATGTTTACTCACCACCCTAAAGTGAACATGAGGATGTATGTAACATACATGTCTATCACACATATGCAAGATTCCCCTTATGAATATTCATAACTCCTCCTATAATCTATTGAATACGTATGACTAGTTGATCCACCAAGCATAAAACTTCTGAAACACTCTTCCTCCCTCAAAGTGCCTGCTTTAGATCTCTGCAAGAGGCTATGCTTCTAGGCTTGCAGATGGTAACCCTTTATAAGAAATAAAGTTCTCCTTGCTACATTTGTAGATTTTGTGATTCTAAGTCAATATACTTTAAAAAATGCATCCATTAGACATTCAAGATAGTTATTTGAGTTTTTCAATGTTGCTTTTTTACGAAAAGATAATAGAAGTTAAATAAGGAAGTCATCCAATACTATGAATCCTGAAGCATTATTCACACCATTAAATTGAGTAAGCATTAAAATCACTGCCTCAATTAAGAATGTGTTAGTTATGTGCTGTTGCATAACAAATTACCCTAAAACTTAGTGGCCGAAAACAATACTAATCATTTTTTCTCACAGTTCCTGTGAATCAGGAATTCAGAAGTGGCTTGGCTATGTAGTTGTGGCTCTGCATCCATAATGAATTGCAGTCCAATGTCAGTCAAGACTACAGTCATCTGAAGCTTACCTGGGACTGGAGGATCCCAGGTAAGCTTCAAGATAACTCACTCACATGGTTGGCTATGTGGGTGCTAGCTGTTGGCAGGAATCTTCCGTTTTTCTGAGCCTCTCCACAGAGCTGCTAGAGTATCCATAAGGCATGGCTTCCTCTCAAAGTGAGTATTCCGAGAGATCAAGGTGGAAGCCACAATGATATCCATGACCTATTTTGATATGTCAGGCACGATCACTTCTACCATATTCTCTTGGTCATATAGGTTAACTATGATTCACTGTAGGTAGAAACTCCATTTAGAGTGTGACTATCGGAAGGCAAGAATCTTTGTGGCCAACCTTGAGTCTGATTACCACAAAAGAAAAACCTTTTTGTTTGGTGAATACTTGGAAAGCCACTGTGTCTGGGAGGTGAGACTCCCAAGGTATTTTTTGGGTCATCCTCATCAGTGGTAGGGCAGATTCCTGAAAGAGGTAGAGTGTACTGTCTATAGGACTCTTGTTTTGCTGTGTGAGATATGCTAGCTGAATGTGAGAGCAATATTACTCCAGATAGTGAAGAATATTGAAGGCAAATGAAATCAAAACTACTTTGACCCAGAGTATATGTCTTTGATTTGTTTCTTTTTCCTATTTTTCTTCTTTTCTTTTTTTTTTTTTTTTTTTTGAGTCAGAGTCTCACTCTGTCACCAGGGTGGTGTGCAATGATCACCGCAGCCTCCACCTGCTGATGCTGGGCTCAGGCAATTCTTCTGCCTTAGCCTTACAAGTAGCTGGAACTACAGGGACACACCACCATGCCCTGCAAATTTTTTGATTTATTGTAGAATCAAGGTCTCGCCAAATTGCCCAGGCTGGTATCTAACCCCCGGGCTCAGGCAGTCCTCTTGCCACAGCCTCCCAAAGTGCTGGCATTGCAAGCATGAACCACCACATCAGTTCTTCTTTGAAGTATTTTGAGATGACTATTCAGAGGGCCCACAGACAGGAGTACTCCTGCAAAACTGCCTTTTGGGGAGATTTGCATCTATAGAGAAAATTTTCACTAGTGAAATAAACAGCCAGACTTTCTCTCTGTCTCACCTCTTGTACAAATCTAAGAAGGACAGGCTCATAAGAGAGGGAGATAAAGAGTCTGACACCTTTGGAGGTCATGTTACCCAGTGTAATACCTATGTGACATAGCTAAATTTCTACCTTGAACTAACCTTACTTATCTTTAAAAAAACAGAAAGGTCTACAGATAGAAGTTACTCTCTTAACCAAACCAATTAAACTGGTGGGATCCAAGATGACTGTCAACTCCACCTCTGGAGAATCTCTAACTTCATCATAATATGCTTTCCTTACTAAATGACATACTCCTCGGCAGCCATGACAGGAAAACATCAGACTGAAAAAGGAGAGAAAAAGGGCATGATCTGAATTCTGGGACATCTCCACCCCTCCCAAAAGACATGAATGTTCCTTCCTGTGCTTTCAATGTCCAATCGCTTAATTAGAGAAACTCTATATTTTTATCCCTTCAGTCCCCACCCGATGAGAAGTTGATTTGTGAAATAAGTTCCCGGTTCTGTTTTATGACCATAAAATTAAAGCCTGTCCTGTTTGATCCCACTTTCAATTTCCTATATTGCCTGTACCATACTGGACAAGAAAGAATCCCATTTGGAGGGCAAAGCCAACTTCTGGAATATTTAACGAGAAATTTTATTTTATTAAGTTTGTTTCTTCGGTGGGTAATGTCAATTCATGGTTCTATATTCCCACTAAGTGTAACACCTACAATAACTGTGGAGTTGAATTTTTTCTTTAATATGCAAGAAGTGCTGGATTATGTTTTAAAATGAGCATAGACTGAAAAGAGACAGCCCACCAAGATTCCAATATATCTGGGGTACACAACCTTCATCTTCCCTCTAAAACTGGAGAAAGTGCCTCTCTCCAAAGAAACTCACAGTTTGTCTTAAAAGAATGATGTTTTTATTGTTTTCACATGTAATGAAAGAGACTTTAATCCACCCAAATGGGATTCTTTCTTGTCCAGTATGGCGCAGCCGATATAGGAAATCAAAAGTGGGATCAAACAGGGTAGGCTTTAATTTTGTGGTCATAAAACAGAGAACTGGGAACATATTTCACAAATCAACTCCTCACTGGGTGGGGTGTGAGGGGATAAAAATATAGAGTATTAAGAAAAAAGTCATGTCAATGGAACACTTGAATGACTGATTTTTTTTTTTTTTTTTGAGTTGGAGTCTAAATCTTTTGCCTAGGTTGGCATGCAGTAGCACGTTCACAGCCACCACAGCCTCAACCTGCTGGACTCAGGTGATCCTTCCACCTCAGTTTTCCAAGTAGCTGGAACTACAGGCATGCGCCACTAAGTCCAGCTAATTTTTTGGTTTATTGTAGAGATGAGGTCTCATCAAGTTGCCCAGGCTGGTCTCAAACCCATGGGCTCAGGTAATCCTCTCACCACAGTCTCCCAAGGTGCTGGGATTATAGACGTGAACCATGAATGGCTGATTTTAAAGGTCATAGAGTCTCTCTCATTGGACTGTCAGTAAGTAGCTAAAAATGATTTTTAAAAGAAGTATCATTCCTTCATTATCCCACCCCCATTATCATCTCTCTTTGCTAAACTATAATTTGAGTTTTCTTTACTTTGTACTCTGAGAGGAGCTGGATTGGGTCACCTTAAAATTTCTATCGGTTTTACATTCCTACACTTTTCTAGGTAATAATGGGTAGAAAAATACCCAAAATAGTGTGCAGAAACATGTCATAAATATGATAAAAATTTGTCTTTAGGGGGTGACATATGCATTTTTAAATTCCCATATGTAGATGTCGACTAGAACAGAGGAGGCTTTTCTTCTACCACCTGTCTTATTTCATGTTTCTCCATGGAGTTTTTGATAAAGTTTTTATCCTTAAAGGATAAGAATGTTCTCTTTCTGAGACTGTACATTCTCCATGCTCAGTTGTTTTCCTTGAGTTTGAAAATCACAGACGACATCACAGCAGTCTTGACAACACTTTTGTCTGAGATTCCCAGGTGCATTTACCTTCAAATGACTATAGATTCTTGTGAAGTTTTTCAGATTGATTTTGCATCTTTTAATTAACCAACAATTCATTACTGATTGAGATTACTAACATAACTCTGTAGCATAATATATTTGTGTGGAAATCACAAAAATTGTCTTCTGAAATAGATTTTGGGGGGGAAAATAACTCTAAGTTTAATACATGTTATAGGTTGTCCTCTCACCTTCCTTTATTCCCACAGAAGACCATTTATCAAGGAAATAGAGAAATTATTATTGGATAAAGTCATTTAAGAAGTTTTGCCCCCAAAGATTTTCAGAATCAGGATGAAATTTACATGGAATCCTCAATGTACAAAGAACTGATTGCTCAGTTACCCAAGCAAAATTCTCTCTTTTGATAAGCACCTGTTAGCCAATGCCTCCCATCATTTTATTCTTACATGGGATTTATAAGAAAGAAAATGAAACTAAATATCTAACAAGGAAAAATCTGCTATTTGGGGAAGGAAGACAAAATTTTATATTAGCAAAAGTTGGGCTAAGGGATAAGACTGTCAGATAAAAATCAGAATATCTGTTAAATTTGAATTTCATATATATAATGAATAACTTTTAGCATAAGTATGTCCCAAATATTTTAATGTGTGTCCTATTTTTTTAATCAATTAATTTTTTTTTAACAGAAAGGCTCTTGCTATGTTACTCAGGCTAGTGTCAAACTCCTGGGCTCAAACATTCCTTCTACCCCAGCTTCCCAAAGCCCTGGGATTATAGGCGTGAGTCCCCAAGTCCAACCCTATATTTTCATTTGCAAAATCTGGTAACCCTGCTAAGAAATTTTGAGGATCCTTTATTTTCCTCCACCTGGTTCTAATGATCATAAGTTACCTAAAGAAGAGTTACAAGAGCATATTGCTTTAGAGGATGACATATGTTTGGCAGAAGAGATAAAATGTCTGCTTTCTAGTCATTTACATGAAAAAATGGCCAAATAAATAGTACCAGGAATGATTTGATAGCACGCATGCAACCTCATAGTAAAGCAGAATAATGGTTTTAAAAGACCAGAAGTTCAGACTTGGAACAAAACCCTGACCTGGATGCTTCCTAGCTCAGGAATTGTAGGCATGAAACAGTCTAAGTTGCAGTTTTGTCATCTGTAAAAATGGGGATCTTCATACTTACATTGCAGTTTTGTGATGAAGATAAAGTAAAATAAAATCTATGAAAGTACTTGACAAATGTCACTGACTCACTAACTGTAGACTTGCCTTCCTCTAACACATAGATGGAAAAAGCTGAGACACCAGTTCTCAGAGGGAAGGGATACTACTTGCTCCCCAATTCCTTAAATTATCTGTTGCCCTGCTCTAAATTATAAGAGTGAGAAGAGGCATCTTGTCTGAAAAAGTTATGTCTGCAGTAATCACCATATATCTATAAAAAAAGACAAAATTTCTCTCAACTCTCAAAAAATGTATAGACAATGTAGTTTAAATTAGCAGTTGATACTTCACTGTATTCTATTATTTTCTAATCGTCTTTATGGTGGGTGTTTTCCCCCGAAAACATGTGTTAATTCCTTGAAGGACTATTCCCCAGTTTCTTTTGTGTTTTCCACTATTTAAAACAGTGTACAGCTACCATAAATTTTGAATAAAAATCTGAGACACATAGTCCAACAAACAAAAAGCATTTATGAATTTGTTCATTTGTATATAAAATCTGATAATATTATATAAATGTAATTTTATTAATTATACTATAAAGTGACAGCCTCTATTGGAAAAAAAAGTCTATGCAAACTAGGCAGTCCCACAAAATCATAGTACTAAACTGTGGCATTTACAGTCCCTGGTATAGTACTGGACACTCCATCCTCTAACTTTCACCCAGAAATCGTGGCATTTTGGAATTAAGAGGTAATTTTCCAACTCCTCAGCTACAAAATACACTTCTAGGTTAATGGAAAACAGTGACTATTTCACAAAATATTTAAAATCTCAATTCAAAGAGCAATTTAACAGCAACCAGATAGCCCCTCTTTTTTCCTAATTCCAACAATCTCATTTAAAGATGATACAAACAGCACATAGCAAAAGATATTCAGAATTCTGAGAGCCTGATCTATATAGCAATACAACACAATAAGAGCATAAAAGAAAAATATTGCTATAAAAAAGTCCAATGAGCTTGATAAATTTCTAATAAAATGGACTTAAATGTCTAAAATTCAATAGAAAGAATTACTGCTTCTCAGAAACAGAAGGGCCTGATCACTAGATCTTACTTTTGAGAAGATTATGAGTCCTAGCTGTGTCGAGGTTAAAAAAAAATCAAGTCTACCCTTTGCTTGGATTTCTAATTATCTCCCAATTATAGATTTACCTTCCAGTACTGGGAAAAAGGCATCCAGAATATTAATTATGACATCCACCAAGACATTATAACAGTCATGAACATTTACACAATTAATACCATTTCTTTAATATAAATCAAAAACTATTAGATATTACAAGAGAAATTGGCAAATCTAAAGCCATACCAAGAGAATTTAACATAGCTCTCTTAGAAACTATCTAAGACAGTAAGGCACAGAGGATTTGAGGTACATCAGAACAAGCTTGAATGTATACATGTTAGCCAAAAAATCCTCAACAATCAAACAGCAGAAATTGTACAAACCAATCTAGGACCATGATGCAATGACTTTATAAAATAGTAAAAAAGGGGGGAACTCTACAAAAATTGAAATTAAAAAATTCTTTCTCAATAACTCAAGTTAAAGAAAGAAATAAAACTTGAAATGAAGAATATATTGCCCTCAAAATAGTGGAATGCTGTAGTAATTAATGCAGAAAAACATATCTTGAAGGAAAAGGGTAGAAACAGAAACAAACAGAGGTATATACCAGAATTTAGTGTTTGTTAAGATGAACTGTTGAGTCACCAGTTCATAATTTATAATTCCAAATGGCTATTCATTTGGAAAAGAAAATAAAACTGTAGCTTCTTTTTACACTATAAGTGAAAATGAGGTGTATCTAGATTAAAAAGTTATTTTTAACTATAATAAGATTTAGAGAAAATTTAGGAGACATGGCTTATAATATCACAAAAGGAATGATCTTTTTTTAGAAAAGCTGCAAATTCCTGAAGTCACAAAGAAAAGGATTTGACTATATAAAAATGTAAAACCCCAACATGAAAAATAATTGTCTGGGAAAAACTACTGTGTGCAATATAAAAAGAACAATTGAATTCTACTCAGGATATGTAAAGAGTCTCTATGAATACATAGTAACCATGGTGAGAGACTGAATATGCATATGGGAATGGTCAGACCACGTATAAAAATAGAACACTGACCCACAACCTGCAGCAACCAGGCTAAACACCTAAACAACAACCTTATGGAAATTGCTCCAGAACATCCATTACTTGATTACTAATTGTAATCTGATCTGTGCTCCCTGATCTGTGCTCCCATTCCAACTGAGTATCTACCAGAGAAAGCCAAATATGCTTTCCTAGCCAATTACACAGGATGCTGTGTTTCTAGTTAGCAGCCTACACTTCCCCCATGCCAACAGCCTCCCATCAGGGTATACCTGAAAGCCTTCCATTTTCCCCACTATAAAGCTTTCCACTCCTCTACCTGCCTTTGAGTATCTTCCAAATGCAAATGATGATGGCTACCCCCTTGCTACAGCAACCTCTGAATAAGTAGCTATCACTTGTTCTTGCTTGAGTAGTCTATTTATTTCCAGAATATTCTATGTATGTGAATGTATAGAACAAGGACCAGGAAGGCACAGCCCTGATTGCTCACACTATTCAAGATGGGGAAAGGTGGTCACAGAGATCAGTGGGGGTTCCTTTTATTTCCTAATCATAACTGCATTATTTGAAAAGGGTCACAGGTCCTTCTGCTGTTATACTCTTCCCTTTCCCCCCACTGATACCAAGATAATAGTTCTAGTGACACTTCAGTGGGTCCTATCAGGAGTATAGTAAATGTGAAAATAACCTGAAACTGTAGATTAGGCCATGTGGCAAGATCTTAGCGTTTTTCTCTCTGTGTGACTTAGTGGTATAAAAAGCCCACGGGTAGCATTTAAATGTCTCACTACACTCACTTCTTTGTCATTTTACGCTGTCTGAAGCAGGCAATGAGCTGAAATAGTCAGTGCCTATTTTAAAATCGAGGTAACTGAGGAAAGGTTAATAACAAAGAGCCATACCGAGTCGTATTTAACCCGTGGTTTTGTTCTGGTTTTGTTTTTGTGTGTTTTCAGTTAGAATTCTCACTGACTAGGAACGGCCATAATCAGTGAACTGAAAACATCTAGAGACAGAAGTCCCTAAGATGCTCCTGCAAAATACAGTGACAAGGACAAGGAAACAGTCAGGCCTATGAGTTAGAGAGAGACTCAGGCCAAGGGAAAGCCCAATAACTCCCAGAATGATTTTGTTTGGGGAATGCAGTACATAAACACTGTAATGAGTTCACAGCACAGGCTATTGTGCTTTCTTAGTGACAGTTTTAAGTAATCAGTATCTGCAAGGATTCTCAGAAATCTAGAAAGGCCAAGGCCACTTTTGTTTATTGAAAAAGAAAGAAATGCCAAAATTGGGATGCGGTTTTTAGATCAACATTTTCAATATTCTGTCCCAACTATGTTCTTCTGAGACTGCCTAAATAACATTATCTGGAGGAAGCCTTAACCAAGGTAGAGAAGAGGGCAAAAGGTTCCTGAGGTTGAGGGTTCACCCAATTAAGAGCAGGACTGAACTAGCCTGTGCAACATAGTGAGACCCCATTTCTAAAAAAATAGAAAGAAAAAAAAAAAAACTAGTCAGGCGTGGTGGCATGTGCCTATCATCTCAGCTACTCAGGAGACTGAGAAGGGAGGATTGCTTGAGGTCAGAAGTTTGAGGTTACAGTGAGCTATGCTTGTGTCACGGCACTCAAGGTTGGGCAACAGAGTAAGACCAACAGAACAGATCAGGACATGTTATTATATTTCAGAGTTATTTTTTTTCAACATGCTCCTCTAACTATGATAGATTTCCTTGTTTGTAAGGATGAATCAACTTTACTTAACTTTTGGGATACTGGTAAAATTAAGGTTGACATTGTTTCATGATATTTACTTGTTTATTTTTACAGTATGCTTTCTTCAGTCCACTATCCACAACTGATATCAGCTTCTAGACTGCCCTTATCCAAACATACTGGTGTCACCTTGCTAAGCAACAAAGTCAACTAGAATTTTGTCTGAGTCCTCTTCCAATTTACATTTTTAAAAAATTATTTTAGCCGGGCTCGGTGGCTCAGCCTGTAATCCCGCGCCTTTGGGAGGCTGAGGTGAGTGAATTGCCTGAGCCCGTGGGTTCGAGACCCGCCTGGGCAGCGAGACCTCATCTCTACAATAAATCAAAAATGAGCCGGGCGTGGTAGCGCGCGCCTGTAATGCCGGCTACTCAGAAGGCTGAGGCGGAAGGATCCCCGGAGCCCAGCAGGCGAGGCTGCGGTGGCCGGGAGCGGCCACTGCACTCCAGTCTGGGCAACGGAGTGAGACTCCAACTCAAAAACAAACAAACAAACAAACAAGCAAAACAAACAAACAAACAAAAATTATTTTAAAACATTATAACTAAATTTCAATTGCTTCAACCTCCATTCTAGCTTTCAAGCAATTTTTACTCAGTTCAGAGTAAATTTTTTAGATAACATATTTTAATTCCAAAATATCACAGATATCAGTAACAAAAATTAATAGGAAATGACTATAAATCCTCGGAAGATAAACTCAAAGTAATTTATTTCCTATAGAATTTCTGTGAGTTTCAGTTAGTAATTTATGAAGATACTTTCCTGCACCAGGACATTGTGGCTTAGTGAATAATAAACGAGTAGCAAAAATATTGAAAAACAAATTACAAAATAGTGCAGAATAGAATTTTTAGGATCTTTCCAACTAAAGGTGACTTGGAGAAGTTATGGCATCCTTCTATGAAGACCAGAGGCTATAATTCTTCTCTTGTTAGTGTGCCTACAAATATGCAAATATGTATCTGTTCATTTTTAATTTCAATAGCTTTAAGGGAACAAATGTTTTTTGGTTAAATGGATGCATTGCCTAGTGGTGAAGAAGTCTGGGCTTTAAGTGCACCTGTCACCCCCATTAGTGTACACTGTACTTACTGGGTGATTTTTTATCTTCCCTTCTGAGTCCCCAATGTCCATTATGCCAAGGCCTAGAAAGTCTAGAAAGTCCAAGGCCTCTTTTGTTTATTGAAAAAGAAAAAAAATGCCAAAATTGGGATGCGGTATTAGATCAACATTTTCAATGTTCTGTCCCAACTATGTTCTTCTGAGACTGCCTAAATAACATTATCTGGAGGAAGCCTTACATGGAAGCCAGTTTATATGCCTTTTCAGACCCTTAGCTTAACCCACACTTTAAGTGAGAACATGCAGTATTTGGTTTTCCATTCCTGCATTACTTTACTTAGAATGGTGATCTCCAATTCCATCCAAGTTGCTGCAAAAGACGTCAATATACAAATATTTGATGAATTAATTATGATAGTTTATAAGTTGACTTTTGATTTAGATATAACTAACGGCTATATCTAAAAGAAGAAATTTCCTTGGGGTTGCTTCTAACTGAAAGCGTACTGATGGAGTTTGGGATAATTTTTGATTTGACAGATATTATTACCGACAAAGTCAGCTTTGCCCCCCCAAAAAATGGGGTTCTTTCCTGTCCAGTGTCATGAAGTCAATATACAAAATCAAAAGTGGGGGTCAGGTAAGGCAGGCTTTAAATTCTATTCCTATAAAATGGAGGAGCAGAAACTTGGTTCCCAAATCAACCTGTCACTGGGTGTGAGTTAAAAAAAATTTTTTTGGCCGGGCTTGGTGGCTCAGCCTGTAATCCCATGCTTTGGAAGGCCGAGGTGAGTGGATTGCCTGAGCCTGCAAGTTCAAGACCCGCCTGGGCAACTTGGCGAGACCTCATCTCTACAGTAAATCAAAAAATTATTAAAAGCAAGGGGATGAATACCTACGTTTTTTCTAGGGAAGCAGAGATATTTTGGAACCCGGATCACGTTTCTTCTCTCTCCTTTTTTTGGCCCAACATTTCCTGTCATGGCTGATGAGGGCTGTGCCATTTAGTATGGAAAGCTAATTAAAAGGAGGTTGGTTCTTCAGAGGTGGAGTGGGCTGCCATCTTGGATCTCACTGGCTTAGGTTCTATTCAGAACAGAAATTTCTGTCTGCAGGTCTTTCCATGTCTTACAAATAAGCAGAGTTAGTTGGGAGTAGAAATTCAGCTCTGCCATGCAGGCATTACACTGGGTAACAATATTTCTGGCTTATATTAATCCACACTTGTTATTGGTCAAAAAATGATCTCTCCAGGCAACCCCCCTCGGGTCCCCTCCCACTGTGGGAGCTTTTCTGTCCTCTTAATAAATCCTGCTTTCAAAAAAAAAAAAAAGACTTCTCCGAGATAAGCATTGACATTAGTAATTAAGAATGTTCACCCTTTTTTCCTCCAGCCCAGACAAGGCTCAAATTTACTGCTATAACTTCTGCTTCAGAGGCCTTTCCATGTTCCATGCTTCCCAAGAGAAAACAAGGCCTTTCCCTGGGAACAGATCTGAGGATAACGGCCTCTTATTTCATGCCATTTATTTTTATATCATCCACATAAATATCCTTCCAATAAAGGAGAAAAACTAATCCCTGTGCATCAAAGTAATCATTTTAATTTCTTTATGAAACAGTAAGTTCTTTCAAACTCTAAATTATTGCTTCCTCTCAAACACGTAGCAAGTCATAAAAAGAGGATGTTGTGGGGGCCAAGTCCCTTGGCTCCCTAAAGGTTAACTGAAAAATCACTGAGATGAGGCATACTGATTGATAGGAGAGAAGGCATGCTAATTTATTTAACCTGTATATATGGAAGTCTTCAGAATGAAGACCCAACCAAACCAATAAGGTACAGAAGCTTACGTACCATCTTGAGATTATAGAAAAAATACAGACTTAAGTATGGCCAAATGCAGGTTTTGGTGGCAAGACAGGTTATAGGAGGGAGAAAGTAAGAGGCTTGGCCAGCAAAGGTGACCTTATTATATAGACAACGCCTTACAGGTCGTAGCCCTCAGAAAGAACAGATGGTAGATGTTTTTTTTCAGACTTTTAATGGTGTCAAACTCTATTAAACTCTCCTAGATCCCAAAAAGGCCTAGAAAGGGAAGGCCTGGCTACATTAGTGCAGATTTTCTATAGATACAAATTTCCCCCACAAAAAAATAAAATTAAAAAATATCTTCAGGCTACCTCAGTATGCTGGCCCTCCAGCAGCCATTACAAAATAGTATATAAAAGAAATATATTTGGGGGCAAAATATTTTTATTTCTTTCACTTTATGGGTTAAATTCATATGCTGAAGGCCTAACCCATAATAGCTCAGAATGTGGCTGTATTTGGAAACAATGGGTTTTAAAGAGCATATTAAGTTAAAATGAAGTTATTAGGTTAGGCCCTAATCCAATAGGACTGGTGTCATTTAAGAAGAGGGGATTGGGACACAGGTAAATTACCAAGGAAAGACCAGGAAGGAGATGATAGCTGTCTGCAACCCAAGGGGAGAGGTCTCAGAAGAAACCAACCCTGCTGACATCTTGATCTCAGACTGTTAGCCTTCACAGTTGTGAGAATATAAGTTTAATTCTTTAAGCACCATATCTGTGGTACTTTGCTTTGGTAGCCTAGAAAACTAGTACAGAGAATGAGACCTAGATTTACTGCCCAGCTCTGCAATTTACTTGGACAAGTGACTTAAACTCTGGAAATTTCATGATGTATAACTCCAAAATGTAAATAATACTTTCATTAAAAACTTTGATAGTTTCATGCTTTTAAATTCTGTCCCTGTATTACTGACTCCAAATGTCTATCTCCTGCCTTTTCACTAAATCTAAGCTTATAGCCACCTACCCCTTCACATCTTCACTAGGAAGTCTAGAGTTTATCACAGATCAAACATGGCCCAACCAGAACTCCTGGTATTTCCCAACAAAAATTCAATTCTCCTCAGTGAGTGGCAGCTCTTAACATTCTAGTTACTCAGGTCAAATATCTTAGAGTTATGCCTAACTGCTCTTTTTTCCTCATGAGGACTTAAATCTGACTTTTTTTCCTCTGTCTTGCCAAGTTCCTAAGCAAGGGGCCTAAACAGTCAAGCACTCCAAAGTCTCATCAGATGGGTTTTTATTAACCCTATGTAACGTAGTTTATTTTCCAGTCTGACTCAGACATAAGATCACATAACAGATAAAAAAAGAAAAAAGGCCAGGCACAGTGGCTCAAGCCTATAATCCTAGAACTTTGGGAGGCTAAGGTGAGGGGATTGCCTGAGCCTGTGGGCTCGAGAACAGCCTGGGTAACTTGGCAAGATCTCATCTCTATAATAAATTTTTTTAAAAAAATTAGCCGGGTGTGGTAGTCCACGCCTGTAGTTCTGGCTACTTGGAAGGCTGAGGCAAAAGGATCGCTGGAGCCCAGCAGGTCAATGCTCTATTTTCTAGGTCTATTTTCTCTAAGGGTTGTCATCTAGGAGACATCATCTATACATCAAGAACCATGGCTTCCTCAAGACCTCCCTTCCTAATCTCAACTCACATTTCCTTTACTGACTTTTAAATTCTTTAAACAGAGCTTAACTCTTTCTACCAATTGCCAATCAGAAAAATTTTGAATTTACCTATTGCCTACAAGCTCCTACTTAGAGATTTCTTACTTTGTTGGGCCAAACCAATGTGGATCTCACATGTATTGATCTATGGTTTGCCTGTAATTTCTATCACCCTAAAAATGTGTAAAGCCAAGCTGTAATTCAACCATTTGGGGCACATGTTCTTAGGACCTCTTGGAGTTGTGCCACAGGCCTAGGTCACTCACATATGGCTCAGAGTGAACCTTTCAAAATAGTTTACAGATATGGTGCTTTATAATTTTACAAAATAGTCAACATTCACATCAAATTCATAACCAATACCTGTCAACTCTATATCCAAAACATATCCAAGTTCGTGAATCGACAGATCAATGGAATTTAACACAGAGCACATAAATCTGACTACTGTATATGACAATTGAGTATTTGACAAAGGTTATCTCAAATCACTGAGACAAAGATAGTCTTTTTAAAAATGGTGCCAGGACACCTGGATAACCAATTGACAAAAATTAAATTAAATTCATTCCTTACAGTATACACAAGCATTAGCTTCAAATGGATACAAGGTTAAATGTAAAAATAAAGCAATAAAGTACTAGAAAATATGGTTCACTTTCTCTTTAATGCCAATTTTCAATGTGGGGAAATGCTTTCTAACTGTGATTCAAAATCCAGAGTAATAAAAAGAATGATAAATAAATATGATTACATGAAAATAAATCTTTTGCATGACAAAAAAACACTATAAACAAATCAAGACAAATGACAAACTTTGAGACAATATTCGCAATACAGATCTCAGATAAAGGGCTAATATCCTTAATATGCAATGAAATTATTTTAAATGAGAGGGAAAAAATCCTGTAGTAAAGCAGAAAGAGACATGAAAAATGATTCACAATAAAAGGATCTAAAAATGTCTCTTAAATATGTGAAAAGATGTTCCATCTCATAATAAGTGGAGTGCAAATTAAAAAATACACTGAAGTACCATTTCTCATGCTTCAGATTGGTAAAAATTCAAAAGCCTAATCATATAATCTCTTGATGAGGCCATGGAAAAACAGGTGTTTTCTTATATTTCTGCTGGAAATAGAAATAATAGCACTCCTTTGAGGGGAATTTGGCAATATCTAACAAAATTACATATAGATTGACTATTGACCCAGTAGTCCCACTTCTAGAGATTTATCCTGAATTTATATCAACCAGTACAGAAATACATATGAACAAAAGTATTCATTTGCAGCATTGTTTATACATGTGAAACATTGGAAACTTCCTAAATGTTCAAGCATAGATTTGTTGACTAAACTATTGTATTACACACAATGGAATACTATACAGCTGTAACAAAAAATGAGAAAGATATCCAGGATCTAATACAAAATGATATCCAGAATATATTGTTAAGTTAAAAACAGCAGAATACAAAAGAGCATATTTAGAATGCCAAAAATTGCGTAATAAAGAAAAGAAAATAAGAAAACGTGCATCTGTTTTCTTATCATTACAAAAAAATTGAACAAAACCAAACACACAGTAAACCCAGAAAATAATAAAGTTGGCCAATGAGAATACTAATTCTAGAAGAGATGCTTTTCTGGGTATATTATTTGTAAATGACATACACAGGGAATTTTGACCATTAGACACATGATAGTCGCCTACATATTAAAAAATAAAATTAAATCAGCAAGGATGAGGAGAAAAGTGGAAACAGAGCAAACAAACAAATGTCAAATGAGTACCTCGGTCACACAGAAGGAAAGGAAGGGAGGGAGGAAGGAACAAATAGGATTGTCAGAATAGTAAGAAAAAAAATTCAGGACACATGGTTAAATTTTAATTTTAAATAAATAATAAATGTTTTAAGTATCAGTATGTTCCTTGCCATACAGCCCCACCCACCACCCCCTCTCCTCCTTATCTCTATGGCCTCATCTTGTACTACTCACTCAGCTCCCACCACATGAACTGTCCTATATGGTAGCAATGTCAAGCAGCCCCCACCTCAGGGCTTTGCATATATCTATAGAGTTCTTCCTCTTCACTTCTTTAGATTTCTGGTCAGAGTTCACCATAATTAAGTGGTCTTCTTGCCTGCCTGTCACAGTCCTTTTTCCTTTTACTCTGATAGCATATTGTTTTCTTCATAATTTACTGGAAGATGTACATATACATATATATGTACATTGTGTGTGTGTGTGTGTGTGTGTGTGTGTGTGTGTGTGTGTGTGTGTGCATGTCACATAGTAAGTACCCAATTACTATTTGATGAAGGAAGGAATAGTATTGGTTGTGCAAGTTGAATGAGTAGAGCTGTAAAACCCCTGACACTCAGCAAATGCTAGTTCCCATTCCTTACTCATCCTTCATTGCATAGAGGGCCTTCCTCTTTAAAACCTAGAACCTGAAAACCAGTCAAGAAATTCAGCAAAATAGTGCAAAGAGTGGTGCTTTGCCTGTAGCTCTCTGTCACTAATCAACTCTGCTTCAAGGGCCTTGAGGAGCTATTTTTCTTCCAGCTGCAGCTCTTCCATTTAAAATGGTAATCCCAGGTCTCATTTTGTATTTTATCCTGTACAAGGATGTGAAGGTCACCTACTTCGCAAACTTTTCACTTCATGTGAAATGCATTTAGAGGCAGCAACTAATGCTATTTAAAAGTGAAGATGAATTGAAGTTATTTATATTCAGTAAAAATATGTTGGAGAAGTAAGGTAAGAAAAATGTGTTTCCACAACAGAAATACTTTATACACGGTTAAGGAAAACCCATTGGCCACAAACCGCCAACTAGGATTATGGTCTCACTTCTTTCCAGAAATGGCTGGGCCAGCCCACAAACAAATGGAGAATTATGTATGTACTCGGCCTCGAAGTGCTACCCAATGGAAAAAAAAGAATTTGATTCATTAGGTAGGCTTATTTTACAGGTTAGTTTTGTTTTAGTTTGAATTACAGGATAAAGAGGAAGCATCTTAATCTTTTCTGGGCTTAAACTTTTAAATGGAGTCATTTGGCCCTTTTTTAAATGATAGTCAGCTCATCTGCAAATGGAAACTTCATCATCCATTGGTCAAAACTTTACCTTCCCTATTAATGTCCTTTTTCTGACCAAAGAGAGTCCCTTTAGAACTGCTTGAAGCTTTCGCCAGCTGGACATAATCTTGATATCATTCCAAAATAAAAATCGTCCTTATAAGTTCTTTTTTTTCCTCACAAATGATCAAGAAAAAGTTCTAATATCTTGTTGCTTTGGATACATGTATTTAGCTTATGTTGACACCCTTGATGCAATTATCCATCAGCTGAAATTTAACACCAACTGTTTATAAGCAGTTCAACAGACGCCAGAGAAATTGCATGAACAGTGAAGGGTTGAGCCACCTCAGCCTCTTTTAAAAAACATTATTTGTATTAATAGTCTGGGTTACCCAGTATCATTATTCCAAAAGTTATTATAAATCTACCAAAAATTAGTTTAACAAAAATTTGAACCATGTTCTTTATGAGTCAATGACTTAACTTTTCATACTGTAGTATTTGAAGATGTTTAGGCAATTAATTTGAAATGTACTCATGTGCTCTTTCTGACTCAAAATAAAATAATTTTTGTATCATTTAATAACACAATGTTTTTCACACTATTGGTCATGAAGTCTAGTTAGTGATTCATAACAAACATTTTCTTAATGAAATTGAATAGAATAGGAAATAGTTATAGGAAGGAAAACCATTTTTCATGAAACTTTTGTTTCAAAAATGAGTAAATATGTATTTACAGTATGTATATGTGTTAGGATGAGCTATAAGATATAATTCTTAATGTGATCACAGTAAAAAGTTGTGGAAGGTATTATGTAATAATATTTGCACTTTTTAAGCAATTGGCAGGTACCCATAATAATGGATAAAATTGAATTATTAAGTTAACTGAAAAAGAAACACCTATATTCATGTGAACTAATTTCAAGATGAGCATTCAAAAATATTAGTGTTTCTCAAGAAAAATGTGTACTTTACTACAAAGAAAAATCATTAACTTGCTTTATAAGCTGAAGGATAAAAAACAAACAAATATACACAAAATAAAACTGCCTTATCTACCTTAAATACAATATTAAATTAGAATTTGGGATGACTTGGCTTTGTTGGCATTTGGATGACAAATTTGGAAGCTTTTCTATTAAAATGAAATGAAGACATAATTACTGAGATTTTAAAAATTTTAAAAGAGGCCTTTCCAGGCCTTATTTCATTATGACAACAATCGTGATGAACCATCAGTGAGCAAATGACATCTTTGGCATCTTAATGGGTGATGTCAAAAATGGGAACTTAATGGATGCTGTCCTGATCTCAACCCTTGTTCTGGAAACTTTAGTGGCTGCCTGTGTTATGATTCTGCAGAGAATCAGGCTATGGAGGGACAGCAGCTCAGATGTCCTATAAAAGTCCACAGCAGAATGAGATTCCAGCTTGAAGGCTGCTCTGGGATTGGATAAAAGACCTAGGAAGTTGCATGTGTAGATTTGCCCTTGGGTACTCTGGGGGCAGTGATTGCTGAGAGTGATCCTTAAGATCCACTGAAATGACCGTCAAACTTCTGAAACAAACTTGCATATTAGGGGGTCATCCCTTGTGCAAGTCTGGTATATTTAGTGACATGACTACAGCTATTTAGCCTACTTTGCCCTCTGCTAACTAGTGTGCTATATTAATTGCTATTTGCCAGCGTCTTAAGAATTCATTTGTCCCTGTCTCTCTCCAAATAACTCTGTTTTGAATGCCCCTCCCTTTTCTGTACAGAAAATTAGCATAGAATATAGCATCTGAGTAAGAACTGAACAGTTGACAAAAGCACCTGCATCTTGATTTAATGCTTTTTAAAAAGTTGTACTGTAAAAATTAATCTAGTTCGTCTATAAGAATATTTGAAATTCATTGACCAGCCTCTAAAAACCATCACAAGTCATTTTTAAATGGCGCAGACTATAAATGGAAAATGGAAAATGTTTTTGCTGGGAAGAAGTCCAAAAAAGTAAAGCACTTTTAAAATTTATATCACATCATCTAGATCTTCCTGCCCTCGTTTTCTCTTGCAAACAGTGGTACAAGTTTAAAAGCTAAGTTCCTAAGTCCAAACTCTATAAATAACCCTTCACCAAAGACCCCTGTAAGATAAGGTGGCATAAATTTCGGAATTATAACAGTGGTTCCAGTTTAAACTTTCACACTATCTTTTCATACCTCTTTCCTCATATTTGAGAATAGAGTCTGCTAACTCTAGGGCATTCTATTGTTTTGGTATTCAAAAGAAAGCCCAGATTAAAAAAAAAAAGTTTCAGAAGCTATACAGCATTTGCTTTCTGTGGTAAACCAAAGAAGTGCACATGCTAATCTCCAGAACCTGTGACTATGTTACTCTATAAAGCAAAAAAGGACTTTGCAGATGTGATTAAATTAAGAATGCTGAGATGGAGAGATTGTTCTAAATTATTTGGACTGACCCTGATAATCACCAGGGTCCTTACAGAAGGAACGCAGAGTCAGAGTCAGAGATATAAAAACAAAAGCAGGGGTCAGAGAGGGAAGAAGATGCTTCAGAGCTGGCTCTGGAGATGAGGAAAGGGGACATGAGTCAAAGAATGAAGGCAGTATTAAGAAACTGGAAAAGGTAGGAAACAGATTTTCCTTTCAAGCCTCCAGAAGGAGATAGCCTGGCCAGCACCTTGAGTTTAGCTCAGTGAGGCCGATTTCTGACTTCTGAAATCCTTTTGAAGTAAGAAAATAAATCTCGATTGTTTTAACCACTATGTTTGTGGTAATTTATTACAGCAGCAATAAGAAAATACTTACCAAGCTCCTTTAAAAATGAAGGAAAATAAAGAGGGGAGCCCTTTGTATCACTTTGGGGTGAGTGTGTTTGATTCTTAGAATAGCTACAGGGTCCCACTCTCATTCAACAAAACAACCTTTCTCTCCCCATTGTATTCATTAGAATCTTTCTACTCATTTGATAGCAAAAAAAAATGAAGGTCAAAAAATTTCCTTACTTTCTCAAATAATCTGAAAAATTCCATGATGGAAAAACATTTTGACACAACACCTCAGAAATAAAAGAACACACTTTTAAAGAGATAAAAATAAGAATATATAACTAACTGGTATTACACTAATTAGAATATATGTAACTATGGAAGCTTTATTAATAAATCCGGTTTCCATGAATACTATCTTAATTTCTGGAATTCCTCATACTTATTTTCACTTACCTTGGTCTGTGTAGAAGTTTCAAAGCCAGAAAAAAAAAGAGGAATGAATTCATTTTCTTTATCTTTTTTCCTATTTACACCTCTACTAGATTACCAGATTATTTTTCACATTGTTTGTATATTTTGCTATTTACTTTGAACTAGCTCAGGTGACTCAATTGAAGTCCAAATCAATCTCATTTCAGCAAACAAGGTAATTTAGTTATTTTTAAATGAAACTTGGTAAGAAAAAATTTATTATTAAAACTTCAAAAAGAAATGCATGCTATTAGAAAGAAACTTTATTCTCTAAACTTTTCTCTTTTTTTTTTTTTTAGTTTGTTCTTACTCTGTTACCCAGGCTGGAGAGCAGTGACACGATCACGGCTTACTCCAGCCTAAACCTCCTGGGCTCTGGTGACCCTTCCATATCAGCCTCCCAAGTAGCTGGGACTACAGGTCTGCGCCACCACACCCAAATTTTGACTTTTTTGTAGCAACGAGGTCTCACTATGTTGCCCAACCTTGTCTCAAACTCCTGGGCTCAAGTAAGCCTCTTGCCTCGGCCTCCCAAGGTACTGGGTTTACAAGAGTGAGCCATCATGCCCAGCTATTCTTTCTTATTTTAGAATTTATCACCAAATAAGTAACTAATTCTTAGTATCTTCTGCCAGTGGTTCTTCAAGCTATGAAGGGTAAAATATAAATGTCAAATCGTTTTGATCATCTATTAACAGTGGACTTTCATGTAGCAAAAAATAAGGAAAGTGAAAGTCAAATTCTCTGCAGTTTGAAATTCCTGCAATAATCTCAGTGAAGCAGATATATTTCTTCAGGTTCAGTGAAAGTACTTGAAAAACATAAAGAAAAATCCTAAAAGTTAAATTTGCATAAGACTTAAAATATGAAAATTTGAATCATAAAATTCAAGAGCTTGCCGGAAAACCTAGGAGGTTATTACTTCATTTTTCTTGTCTGTAAGTTACTCTTTTACAAGTGAGATTTGGCCCAGAGTGAAATAAAGCCTGAGGTCCAGAGAGTTCACACAAGAAAATGCTCAACCTAAAAACTTGCAAATACAAAAGGACCACACAGCAAGCTGGCAGTGAAACGAGAAACAACCTCTCAGAAAAAGGTCAAGAGATGATGTGAAGTGAAAAATCTCTGGAGAACTGTCACTGGCTAAAAGGGAAAGTGGCAAAAGTGACAAATTCAGAGAGTCCAAGAACAAAGAATGAGGGTTGAAAAACATAGAATAAAAAATAATAATAATAAAAAAGAAAAACATAGAATAGAACCACCTACCTTCTTCCTTTGAGAGATTACTCAAGGTTATTTCCCAGGCATCCCTTAGGAATCGTCCCCCAGAAAGGGAAACGTTGTCCTCAGATCGTTGCAAACTGGGAAGAGGTGCCTCCAGAAAGAAGGCAAAGTTGGGAGCACAGAGATCTGGGTTCTCTGAGCTGGCAGCCCATGGCCCCATCCTTATCATTCAAGCTCCTTGAGGACTTTTTCTTTCAATATTGAAAATAAACCTGCCTCATAATGATCTCCTGAGCAACAATGACCAAGCTTAAATTTGCACACTCTGTGCACAGATATAGACACCACACACACACACACACACACACACACACACACACACACACAGTAAAGAGGTACTAATTCACTTGCCAGTTGGTAGCTGTTTGCCATGCCCTTAGAGACCTTTATTTCTCAAGCTTCGGGATCATAGGGACCACTACTTCTTTGCCACAGAGCCCACAACCTGCAGAGCTGATTCTCACTTCAGCACTGATGATAGAAAGATCGTGTAAGGCATATTGTTCATTTTAAATTTTTGAGCAGCTACATTTTTTAAAAAAGAAAAAGAAACCAGTGAAATTAATATAAATAACACACCTCATTTAACTCAATATATCAAAAAAATATTTCAACATGTAATTGTCAAAATATGGTGCATATTTTATTTGACACACCATATCTGAATTTGGCTAGCCACATCTCAAGTGCCTCATAACCCCATGAGGGTAATAGCTCCTTAATAGCACAGTTCTAAGAAATGAAGAGACACTGAAGGTTTGAGGGAGACGGAACAGGTTCAAGTGTTACTCTAGATGAGCACTCTGATGGCCACGAGCAGCGATTGAAGAGCAAGGGTGGATGCAAAGCCCTAGGAGTACCTGTTGTAGGAGTCCATGTGAGAGATGTTACAGATCAGGGCTGCAGCAACAACAGTGAAGAAGGACTTGAAAAATGTCCAAGAGATGGAATCAACAGGACTTGGTGATTAGATGATGGTAGAGAGAGAGGGAATAGTTTGAGATGATTCCCAGATTTCTAGTTACATGATCAAGTCAATAATAATGCAATTACCAAGACAAGGAAGCCTGGAAATAAAGTTAGTCAGGGAAAGATGAAATGAACAGCAAGGAGTAAGTAATTTCTGCACATGTTGAACGTGAGTGACCTGTGTGGAATCCACATAGAGATGTCTAACAGGCATTCAGCTATGGGGTTCTAAACTTGAGGTAAAAGTTTGAATTTAAATATTTAGGCATATCAGTTTAGAAGTCTCCCATAAACATTATATATACTTAAGAGACCCCCAGAAGAACCATGAACCAAACAATAGGTGAAGGAAGAATAGTCCTGAGAGGAATTTACATTTTGGTGATAACCAGGGACACTGGGTTAAGTTGTGTGTGAGTTTATAATGGAACCTAGGTATCATTGGACATCCCTGGCAGGGATTCTTCTCTCCCCTTTCATTCTCACTCTTTTATTTTGTCCCTTTCCATTTTTCCTCTTAAATTAGGATTGAAACGTACTAAGGGAAGCATCCAAAACATTTATTAGCACCATTAATAATATTCAGCAATTTGAAAAGTTCCCAAGATGAACCTTTTATTATGCTTTTAAGCTAGTCAGAGAGCCCCTGACTTGGGGGCATACAGGTATTGAACTGAGAATAGTTCTGAAAGTGTTCAAATAAATATGCATAGCTGTCTGCCAACTAGTTACTCTCCTCAATAAGATAAATAGATGAAAAGCTTCTCTTTATAGAGTAAAATAAATATGTGCCTAACAATAAAAATTCTTTGCTTTTAATATTTCCAGATTTGGGACATAGTTTAAAAGAGTCAGATATCTATCATTTAACTGCTTTGAGATAACTTCATATCTTTGAGGTTTTAATCACTTCTTTTAAAAGTTATTTTTAGAGACGTTCACTTTTGAGGAAAGCATTAGAATACAATGTCATTCTGTAACAGCATTTTTCCATCAAATGCTTTCTTCTTTAAGTTGTGAAAACAACATTGATTATACTGCCAAGCACTGTTTAAAAAAATATTCTGCATCATAAAAGGATTTGGAGACCCATTTATTATCATCTAAATTGTATATTTGATAGCAACATATTGTAAACTAAATAGCCATTCCTATCTAAACCAAGAGATATTGTAATAAAACAATTCAGAAGCTTTTTTGAAAAGCATGATTTGGTGGACTTTTAATCTAAAACTAATCTTTTTGTACCCTCTAGCAAATGCTGATTACTAACTTGCCTCCATAGTTTAGTCCACAATGTTTGGTAATCTCTGTCACTTAGAATGGCATTGAAAGAGATTAGACAGAAAGACAGGGATGCTAAAAGTGTCTGAATTCTATCACCAAAGAGGAAAACTCAGGCATCATAGCTGGTTTTTGTTTCACGTTTTATTTCATAGAGGTAGTTGTGCTTTCCTTCTGGGAAATATACAAACTTCAGAGAGACAAATCTACTAACATTGATCAAACTAACCCAAAAGTCTGTCCAAGAGGTAAGATCAAAGTTAATGCCAGTTTTGAAGCTGAATTTGAGGTAAAAATTCCCATGATGGTGACCACATTTCTTCAACTACGTAAGAATAAGGAAGTCAACAGTATTTCTATGGTCCAAAATTAAGGCTCAAAACATCTTTCCTAACACCACCACAAAAAAGATTGACTACTGAGCATTGTGTATTATGATATGAAAAATGTCAACTGATGATGAATCAACACTAATGTGGAATCTATTCAACTGGCTTTTGTGACACAAGAATAACTTTGTTCAGTTGATGTCTCCTATATTTTCGTGCAGGATATTTATTAGATAACAGTAATGCTGAGTTTGATATCTAGGTCTAGTACCTTATAACTAATTAAATATTCTGGGCCTACCTCACACATCGAGTATATATAATGAAAAGAATCAAAGGATTTCAGCTATACTATTATTTTTAAGTTCTTTTTCATGGGATTTATTACCATCAGAAAACATAAGCTTTATAGCCTTTATACCGTCAAAAGTGTTCTAAACTACTTGCTCTTACAGGCCTTATCACTACTTTTCAAGAAGTAGAATCTATGTTTCATCCCCTTGAAACTGGCATCCCCTTGAAACTAGCCTCAGAAGTCATGTGGCATTACATCTTCCTCATGAGGAAGATGTAATGCCACATGACTTCTGAGGCTAGTTCAGAAAATGCCACACAGTTTCTTCCAGTCTCTCTTGGGACACTCATTCCTGGAGTCCTAAGCCTCAGTGTAAGAAGTGCCAGGTCTCCCTGATTTAAGGAAGGCCAAACTAGGCCACAAGAGACCGAATGGAGAGGCCCCAAGACTGCATGAAGAGAGAGAGCTACCTGGCCAGTGCCCAGATGATTCAGCACTATCTGAATGCACTCTTACAAGACACTCAAAGCAGAACCTTCCCACTGAGTCATTTATGGATTCCTGACCCAAAGAAACCAGAGTAATGATAAATTATCTTGTCGTTTTCAGCCAGTAAGTGTTGGGGTAACATGTTACATGGTATTATAGAACAGCAACAAATTTCTATCTTCTACCTTAATTAAGGGACCTCTTCAATAAGTGGTCTGGTAGCAGATCTGTAATATACTTCTTAGATGCTCCTTTTACCTCTTCATTCCTGTTAGAATCAAAGCACTCATTCACCAGGTGAGAGGAACATGAGCTGTTGAGCGTTCACAGCTGTGTCCCTTTCCAGGAATTGTCTTCAGCCAAAAGGAGCTTTGCCCAAGGCACACGCCTCCTTCAGAATAGCCTGCATCCAATGATTTGTTGATGCAGGATACAAATATCTGGTCTCTTTGTGCCTTACTTCAGACAACACAAAATGGTCATTGCAGCTGCAGAACTTCTTGTGAGTTAGGCCAAGCCTCAACTGCAACTGCTTCCTTTGCAACTTCTTCCTGTGCTCAGTCTTGCTTCGCTTATTCCCGTACAGGTGTCATTCCTGAAGGTCAGCCTCAATAACCAACTGCACACAAATCTCCATCTCAAAGACAGTTTCCAGATAACCAGAACTAAGACAGACCTCCATCAAAGGTTAATTGCCCATGGAAAAAATGGTAAAGTTGGGCTCTTCGATACTACAAGTCCTTGGTATTCTCATTAGCAGTAATAACAATTAAAGATACATTGATGTGTACAATGACATGAACAAAGTTTCTAATCAATTGATAATCATCTGTAAATCGAAATCATTTCCCTAATAGTCTTTATGGCATCTTTTACTTATTCTGACACTTGATGGATATGATCTAATTTGCCTGACCAAAACCTATTTTGGCCTTGGGAAGATTTGACTAGATAAAAAAAAAAAAAGAGTATGTTTAGAAATAAAGTCATTTTTTAAGGCTCTGCATCAATAGTCAAACACTTAAAACGAGGCCACAACCTATTCCTAAATCTTGGTCCTGGATATATGGTAGAATTTAAGGGGATATCTACTATAATTATTTAAGGAAGAAGACTTTTATAACATAGCTTATGAAACTTGAAAGTGCCTAGTTCCATTTTTTCTGTAAGTGAATGCTTCATCCCTTATTTTATCCAACAGTCATCTTCCAGAAGGATTCATTATTTCACAAGAATTGTGAAGAGAAAGAGTTCAGAGATCATTGCTGGAGGCTGATGGTATGGAGACAGCTCGGTGATTTAAACCAGGGGACGTTTGATTTTTCAAACCAAGTCCTATCTTCTACTTCAGGCACTTTATAATTAATTCATGAAGACGAGCTTCTAGCTTTTCTTTCTCACTTGTTTATCCTGTGTCTGCAGGCTCTTCCGTATCTTCACATGAGCACGGCTACCAGTGGGAACTGCAGATTTCTCAAATTTTTCAAAGTCCTATTGAGGCTATTACACCAGCAGTAAAGACAATTGGAAAGTGCATGGGAACACACATTTACTGGTTTCCCAGTAATCTACACAATATAATATGGGATTGTTCTGTCCTACTTTGTCAGCTTGGGAAGTAAAATAAGGTACCATCCTTTTTAATATTCAAATTCAATGACTCCAAGCTGTCGATTCATCTGTGGAGGAAAGTATTTCTTCCATCCCTGGTGTCTTCTTCCCAAAGAAATGCCTTTGAGCCTCCAAGACTCAAAAACATTTACTTAGCCAAAGGGATGAATTTTGATGACCAGCCTCTGCTGGAGAAAAAAGGAACATCCTCCTTGATCAGTCAAGTAGTTACACTCTTCAGCTGTAGTAGCTGTTATTATCATTGTGACAATGCAGCCCTCGCCTGCTGAGCAGACCACAGCGGGTCTGCCAATGCTTACCTAACAGGGGTTTCACCTCACTCGGAGGAGAGCATTGTGGGTGTTTTGTTCAGCAAAGATTGCTCTCAGCCCCACAGCTCTGAGACACACCTCTATGCCCTACATGCAAACCCAGTCACCATCCGGAGACTACTCATGATGGTAAAGTGGCTAGGTCAAAGGTGTCCAAGCATCAAACATATGTCCTGCCCAGAATTGCATCCCCCTGCCTAACACCATTACTGCCATGGTTGAATTAAGGCATTCTTCTTGGAAAATGGATCTCCAAACTGTTCTGCTGGTGGTAATGGGATAAGCCAGTATTTAGAGAATTGGTGGTGCTGCTGACAGCCCAGCCTCTTTAAAGCCAAGGGAAAGTCTATGACCATACCAGATCTCTCCAAATTGCATGCAGCCTCAGGAGCCACTGATTTTCTGACCTAGTGTGAGGTCATTGTCTGGATACAGACTCTTTTCCCCTATACATGGCTTCTTTCTGCCCCCTCCCTCAGGGAGCAGCTTCTGGCCAATGCTGGTCCCTGCAGAATAGGCATATTTCCAGTAATGAGTCACTAGACGCAGGTGATCCAGTAGAGCTGAGAACAATGTGGGTAGCATTCTTACTCACTGCAATTGTAAATACCATATAGCAATTTGAGCAGTTAACTTGCTTGATTACAAAACTGCTTGCTGTACTGTCCCAAGGTGCAGTGTCTTCCTTCACCAACCGGCCACTATCACTGCTTCCTGTAAGTTCTAATACACCAATGTTTTTCCCCACTAGACCACCAAGTGACTTCTTTGGAATATGTGGAGAACCTAACATGCAAGCCCACTCAGAATAGGGGCTACTGAATTACAATTGATGCAGTCATGGCAGGGAAGCCCCCAGTTAAAGTGGCTGCAGGAGAGACAGAGCGGGAAGGAATATCACTGGGGGAAACCGAGGGTGGACCACTGGTACTGTGTGGTTTGAAGTAGCCAGCTTGGTAAATAGCTGGGAGCTGCCATGTGAGTATAGAGAGGCCCCCAAAATGCTGGCTAGACTGCTGGAATGTTTGAAAGAAGTTGGTGAGAAGAAGAAATTTCAGAAGAAAAAAAGATAGCTATGCTGTCACAGCAACTGTGGTGTGACCCCTGCTTTGTGCTCTCTGAGTAGCTACCTAACAGGTGATAACTCCTAAGAACGAGGTGCAGAAATTGCAGAAGAAATTAAGATTGGAACAAGATGCTCGGTTAATTCAGGCAGAAAGCAGAATATCTGTACTATCCCTATTAGTAGGTGAGGTGGTAAAGGGGGCTGCACTGGCAATAGGCAGACCTGAGAGAAACAGATTTGATTAGGCAGAAATTGGGAGTTCAAAAGGCAAAAGAGAGCCCAAAAGGGAAAAATGGTTCGGAGAGTCCCATAAAGGTAACCCAGTCAGCAAATGTGGATAGATTTAATTAAGGCAAGGGTGGATCCTGACGAGATAAACAACCCAACGTGGTGTTGGTGGGATTATGGAAACAACTCCCCAAAGAAAAGCACTACCAACCCATCTCTGAAAAAGAGGGCTGAGGTCCAGGTACCAGAGTGAACCACCAGTTAAAAGGAACCCCTCCCCCCAAAGAAAGAGGAAACAAGCAGGCAGCTACAGGGCAGAATCAGAGTGTGCAGGATCCTTAATGATCTCTCCATGTTCTGCCTCCTGCCATGGTGCAGGCAGAGCTCAGAGAGAGTCCCAAGTTGGAATACCCACCAAGGCTTGGTTTATTGCTGGAATTTGTTGTTGGCTGATGCTTTCTTTAGTATTGATATTCATATAGATTGTCAAGACCAGTTTGCACTCACCTGGGAAGGAAGACAATGGACAGTGCTGCTAATGGGGTATTTGCACGGCCCAACATTATGTCACAGAAAGGTCGCTCAAGATTTGGAAAGTTGAAGGTGACTGCATCAGTATCTCTATTTCATTGTGTGGATGATATCATGCTAACCTCTGATTTTCTTACTGACCTAGAGCAGGCAGCAACCCAGCTGATTGAATATTTGCAGGGGAAAGAATCATCAGCTATTATTGACAAGATCCAGACTTTTCCCACCCAACACTGCTCAAATAGCTGTAGGAATTTGGGGACTTGTTGTGGTATTGGAGGGCATTTGTCCTGCATGTGACACAGGTAGTACAACCCTTGTATAGATTGACTGGGGGATCCCACTGGGACTGTTTCCCACTGGGACTATTTCCCACTGGGACTGGACAGAGGAGTGTCAATGGGCATTCAGTACTACCAAAAGCACTGTGGGTACGGTCTAGGGATTGGGCATTCTACACCAATCCCTTCCCTGTGAATTGGATGTAAATATTATCCAGGAGGGATATGTTTGGGGGCTTTGGCAGTGTCAAGAGAAAGCTCGAGTTCCCATTGGCTTTTGGTCACAGACTTGAAAGGGCACCAAAATCTGCTAGAGCCTCATTGGACAGCAGGTCACTGCAGTATTTCAAGCTCCCATGGTGACAGCGCCAATCACTGGACAAGTCCCAGTAACTGTGCACACCTCTCTGCCCTTAGCAGGATGGATCCATGACCTCTCTCATAGGCCCCGCAGCTCAGCCCCGCAGATGGCAACCCTGACCAAATGGTGAGCACATCTACAGCATCATGGCAAGTGCTCCAGAAGTCCTCTAAGCCAGGAACTGCAACATCTCCTAAGCCTCATAATATTTGTCAGTGCAGGTGAGCAACACATGAAGCAAACAGTTATTAACCCATCATCCATTAGGGAGGGAACACCACGGGTTCCAGAAGAGGCTTGGTACATGAATGGGTTGTGTTGGGGGCAACCCCTTTGGTGGCAAGCCATTGCATACCAGACAAAACAGACTACCTGGATGGAAGATGAGACTGGGCAAAGTAGTCAGTGGCAGAGTTGCAGGCTGGTGATATCCAGAAAGCCAGGCCCACTGACAGTGCTCATAAGAGACAGGCATTGTGGGCATAGCCAGAGTTTTGCCCCTGCAGCTCCTGCCTGGTCAGGGTACTAGCATCTGAGAAGGCCACTGACAGTTCCCAGCAGTCACATCAAGGCAGGTATGTCCACACTGAGGCAGTGGTCTTCCACGAAGGTCAACTCCAGAAGCCTGAATTGCTGATGCTTCATCTCCAGGAACTCTTCAGCTTTATCTCCATCCCACTCAGTCCCCTCCCTTGGACACAGGCCAACACCCTGGGGGCATTTACAAATCCACACTGTGCTTCCCCAGAACTCACTTTGTGCAATTCATGCAGCATGACTCACTCTGCTTTTAGGGCATCCTCTTGCCTACCGGGTGCTCTGGTCATCCATGGAAACTGCACCTGGCAGGCCCACTCCCCTGATCCTCCAGACATGCTTGTGCACGCCTGAATCCTGGGGTGAGCCCAGCTCAGCCTCCCACTGTGACCTCTGATGCCAGCATGAGGCCCCACTTAATTTATGGATTAAAGGACGGTTGAGGGCTATGGGCTCAGACCTCTGAAGAGAAGTTGAGATCAGGTGGGTGCTGATGAGGTGGGCGCTGAGGTTTCTTCAGCAAGACTAAATCAAGCATTAAAGCACAATGGATTGAGATGGGAAGCCACAAGGGAGCTTTCTGAGGAAGAGAAAGAGGAGGGATTAGGGGCCATAGCTCAGCCATACCATTTTTATTTCTGCCCAGTTTCATCACTGTATACCCTTTTGCTTATCCTTTAGCATCTACATTTTCCAGCAAGAACAAATAACATTGTGTTTGTTGTGCAAAGGTAGCAATCCTCTAAGAGAACAAGCTATTTTATGATAGCTTCTTCCACAGGCCAGGGGATTTACAGAATTACAAGTTTCTTGGAGGAAAAAATTTCAACTTTCTAAAATCCATGAAAGGGAAACTGTCAGCTCTATTCCTAAGGAGTCAATTAATTAAAGTTAAGTCCCCACAAACTCTGCCAAATGCCAGCTCCAGATTAAAGGGCGTGAATGCACATTTCTCTTTGACCTCTTGTCACTGGTTGAGTACCTGGCAGATTTGTGGAAAGTAGCTTATGTGCTGATCTAACAGAAACGGGTGTTAACTAGCAAGGAAGGAAGAGAAAGAGTTTAAGGACAATCTCAAGTGTTTAAAATTTGTGATTTCGCTTTTCATCTTTTACCCCTCACTGTTCCTCTTTTCAAAGTGTTCATCTTTTTTACTTTTTGCCCACACATTTTTTGAATTGCTTCAGTACCATCTTCTCATAGGGATGTGTCTGGGATGATCAACTACTTTGAAGCCTGTCTGGTTTGGGTCTCTCAGCTAACAATATCTTCCTTTTCAAGATGTTACAAAGATGCCATGTGATTCTGTTGTAAAGCTCCCCCATTTATAGCCAGGCACAAAGGAGTTCAGAGCAGAGGACCAGTCAAAATGTTAGCTCACTCCCCTGCCCACTGGTGGGCGGAGTTGGATGCCTCCAATGGAGAAGAGGGAGCTTTGTCTCCCATGGAGCACCAGCCTAGTGGTGCTTAATGGGGGCCCCTCAGCCCTAGACCTATCCCATCGGGTCAACACAGTGGGGAAGCTCAGGGTTTGAAATTTCTTCTCTGCTTTACATCTTCCAAAATCCTCCATTAAAAGGTAATCTCCAGTCTAAGCAATTATCATTTATTTCTACCTTATTAGAAATTAGTTTATTAGACTCATTTCCCAAGTAAGGGAACAGAGTACAGAGCAGGGAAGCTTATGAATGCTAGGCTCCCATAGAGAGGTTTTAAGAATTAAAAGAAACTGGGCTCTGTGGCTCAACCTGTAATCCCGCGCCTTTGGGAGGCTGAGGTGAGTGGATTGCCTGAGCCTGCGGGTTCGAGACCTGCCTGAGCAGCAAGACCTCATCTCTACAATAAACCAAAAATCAGCCGGGCGTGGTAGCACATGCCTGTAATTCCGGCTACTTGGAAGGCTGAGGCGCAAGGATCGCCGGAGCCCAGCATGTCGAGGCTGCGGTGGCCGGGAGCAGCCACTGCACTCCAGTCTGGGCGACAGAGTGAGACTCCAACTCAAAAAAAAAAAAAAGAAGTAAAAGAAAACAAACACTGCCAGGTGAGCTGGGAAGAAGGAAGTGAATGAAGTGAATTTCCATTATGTATCATAAGAACCCAATTAAGTAGGTATTACTCCATAATAGGTACCTAATATTTTTGAATTTTTAAGTATGAGAAAACTGAAGTTCAGCAAAAATTTTTTCCTGCCACTGATTGTGGAGCCAAGATTCAAAATCAGAATGGTTTTATTGGTCTGCTATGGTACCTCCCTAGAGTCCAATTCACTTATATCAAGTTTTCCCAGGGAAGCCACAGCTGGTAGAGGGCCCTACCACCTCTCGGCCTGGGGAGGAATGGTTTCAGAGCTCTCTCTAAAGAGGTCTGGAAATGGTTGAGAATTGCTGAGTCTAACTAGATATGTCTTAAATCAGATGCCTTGCAAAAATAATTAAAATAACTAGCACAAGAATACTATTATTTTTCTAGGGCTTCTTCTATACCACACACTGTGCAAAGCACTTTATAGACATTGTTTAAAAGAGAATGGAAGTTAAACATAGGCCATCACTGGCCGTCAGTATTCAACCTCTTCCTCAGAACCCCAAAGCCACAAAATCTAAGTATAAATTCAGATAATAGAACCAGCTTGCTAATTGACCTAGATACTGATTTTATTTTCTTTTTCTCCATCTACTGGATGCTACATAAATTTCTTTTTAGCAGGCCATGGAATCGTGCTGCTTAATACAGTTTTTGATACATGATGCTTATTTACAGAATATCATCAATATGTGTTCACTTCTCTTTCTGAAAGTATGCTAAGAAGATGGTAGAACCTCCATGGGACAGTTGGAGTTTCCTTTGGAGGAGTTGGAGTGCTATAGAATGCCACACACATTCAGGCTTACTCCACCTGTGCAGGACTGGTACTGCTCACATGGGGGCCTTGGCGGCAATGCCCTCTCAACCAAACCCCCACTGAATCTGTCAATCACATTCTCTTCTTCATAGCCAGCAAGGGATTCATCACTGAAATAATCTGGCCCATTTGTTATTATTCACTTGTTTATTGTCTGCCTCCCCCACTGATGCTTAAACTCCAAGAGAACAGGAATTTTGACTTCATTTGTGGCTATATCTACAACCTAGAATAAGGTCTGACACATAGTAGGTACTCAACAACTGAAGTTTCAGCCACTAATAGAAAGAGCCTTTTTATTCATTTGTTTATTTATTTATTTGTTTGTCTGTTTGTTTGTTTAATTGTAGAGCCAGGGTCTTGCTATGTTTCCCAGGTTTGTCTCAAACTAACCTTGAACGAGTTGCCCCACCTAGGCCTTGAGTCTTCATCCACAAAATCAGAAGCTCTTAGTTAATTGTTAAGGTTCCTTCTGACTATAAAAGCATACTGTCCTTCAAAACATGAATATTCTTACATTAATATAAAATATTAATATCCATTATTTTACCTTTGTCATAAGTTCATAAATTTATATTGTACAGATTTAATGTACTTAGATATATTTAAATATTTGTATGTTATCTAATATTTCATGTTATAAGTAATATAAATATAATCAATGTTATTTAATATATTTAAGATTTTAATTTATTTTAATAAATTAACATTACTGATGAAAGTAGGAAGAGGACAAAAAGTTATTGGTCCCCATTATTGATTTTCAATTGTAATGTATATTCTCAGCCTAATCTCTTTAGTGTCTGAGAATAATCCAATTAATCCCTTCCCATGAGCTGGTTCTTGTTCCCTAAATATTTTATCACAAGGTGTTAAATTCCTTCTGCAGAGTTCCATTGCCAGCCATTACAGCCATTTTGTACTCAAGGGATTCTTGAAGAAAACCACAGTGACAATATCGAGCAAAGGTGAACAATAGAAGACACCAGAGCATCTAGCCAGGATTATATACGACTGCTGGAGGGACAAATAAACAAGAAGCATAAACAAAAACAAATCCACAGACCCAAGCACTGGAGAGAAAGACATCCCTGCCAAAGCCTGGAGTCTCCAAAAAATGACCCCTAGGCATTATTAATAGTGAAATCCACACTCAGCCATCTTTGTCATCACATCAACACAGGGATCTGGACTGTGCACTTGATATATTAAGTACAGTACTTTGGGATTGATAATACTAACCACTAAAAGGACATGTAGCTGGAAAGTCCTCATTTCAGCCCTTAGATAACACCCAGACATTTCTGAAATGTTTTACGTAAAAGTACAGCCATGTGAAGCAAGGTGGTCCTACTCATGGCCTTTTCAGCTTGTCAATCAATATGTACAAACACTTGCTTCTAAGTGGCAGGAAACATCGACAAAACAGCTAACTAATTTAAAGCAAGAATTTTCTTTAGGCACCTACTATGGTTTAGAGTCCATTAATTTACCAGCAATAATCAGCTTTCTACTTTCCACAGATCATTTTTCCTAGAGTTAATCTGTACATAATCTGGATTAAGGAGCTCCACCCTCTTAATAATATTGGCCACCCCCACCTGTTTGTGTGGCAGGCACAATATTTGGAAAACATGGTTATTTGCCATGTTCTGCCCTCCTCAGCTCTCTAAGGGAGATTCAAAGTCAAGGTGAACTGTCAGACACCTTAGCCTTTGTCTCAGGAAAGGATAGTGGGTAGATGGAAGACTGAGAGACTACATTTATTTACATAAGAAAAGGCTAGAGTTCTTTCTCTGAAAAAGAAAACTCCCAAAGCAACAGCAAGAAGAGGGGAGGAAGTAAGCCTGAGAATCAGGAGCATTTCAGAGAAAGCCAGTGAGTCCTGGAGATTCGGAGACCCTGGGGAGGGATTGAAGGAGCAGTTGCTGGCAGCATGGGGCTTCAAGGAGCCAAACAGGCAAAAGTTTTCCAGGCTGTTCTGTTATATGAAGTAACCTCCTTCAGAGAACTTCACTGAAGACTGAAGACTCACATTATGTTTCAAGATTTGAAGAACAAAACTGACGCTTTCCTTTTTTAGGTGTCACTAGGTTGATCTGGTCCATAAAGCAGGAGTCTGATGGCCCAGAAACATTTGGGTGATTTATGAAAATTTTACATCATGAGGGCATGGCATTTGAGGCTCTGCCCTCAAGAATGGAAAGTCACTGAAATGGCACAAAACCTGGCAAGAGCATTTAATTTGAACCCACATGTGCTCGCAAGCACAACTGATAGACTTCCACTTGAGTTCCACCCAAGCCCATCCCCTGCTACTGTCTCCTCAGACTGAAGCGCTCACCAGCCATCGCTGCTGTAACTGCTGAGCACTGCCATGTCTGCAGTCACCTCCACCTCCTCACACAGGCCCCACCATACTGCTTCTAGGAGAAAGTCCACCCAAATGTATTAGTCTCTGAAATTGTACACGCTTAACTTTCTTCCTTAGATTTTTCTATATTTCCCAAGTATACTGTGATAAACAAGTCATACACATGGCCTGTTGTATAATAAAAAATATATTTGGTCTTTGGCCTGTGACTGAGCTCCTAAAGCACTTGGAAATCTTTACTTCTAGTATTGTCTTTTGTTATACATAATGGTCCCTTTTTTATCACTCTTGAGTTTGTGCTAATACAGTAAGTTATGGTGGGTCCCTAGAGAGATTCCTGTGGGGATGGTCACTCTAAGGACCAAGTGATTACAGGTTTGGAATTTTTGGCCCTATCCACAGACCTCCAAGAAGCTGGGGGGCCTGGAGTTCAAGCTCTATATAAACTCTTGAACAGCGAGATTTGATGAGCTTCTGGGTTACTGAACACATGGAGTTGCTGGGAGGGTGGTGCACCCAGGAATGGCGTGGAGGCTCTGAGTCCCACCTTGGCCAATGCTCCCTTTTCATCTGGTCAGTTGTTCCTAGGTTGTATATTTTATAATAAACTAATAACATCAGTAAGGTATTTCCCTGAATTATCTGAGCCATTCTGGCAAGTTATTGAACACAAGAAGGGAGTAGTGGGAAACTCATGATTTATAGTTGATTGATCAGAAATACAAGAGGTCTGGTCTTGAGATTAGCATCTAAAGTGAGGACAGTCTTGCAGGACTGAGTCCTTAACTTGTGGAATTGATGCTAATTCCAATAGTGTCAGAAATGATTGAAATTGTAGGACACCCAGCTGGTGTTTGGTGGGTTGGAGAATTGCCTGGTATGAAGAAAAAAAAAAAAAACCCACACAATCTGGTGTCAGAAGTGTTGCGTGAGAGTGTGTAGAAACAGAGAGTGTTTTCCCAGTGGATATAGTCTACTGACATACACATGTATTACTTTAAAATAAAGAAAGTAACTATCTTCCTAATTACAACAGTGCTTAAACAATGAATTGGGCCAGTTACAGTTGTTAATGGAATCAATTTCTCTGAAGATGTCTAAAAAATAAAATGACTTTGACTTTGGAAATTTGGAAGTCAACCTTCTTGGAAGCATGAAATTAGTGTGCATGGTCTATAAGTGTCTCTTAATATTCTCTAATAAGGAGATTCTGCTTACTCTTTTAGCTTTCTCCCTCCCATCCATTGTTATATTACAGTATACTGGATCTGTGTCAAAAAAACACACACTTTGACCATGCTCAGAAGGCTACAATATTTCCCATTATCAGCTGAATTAAAGCCACACTCTTTAGTCAGGTTTTCAAGGTCTTCTGTAAACCAGCCCACTTCACCTTTCAGACCTTAAAAAAGACAACTGACACCCGCGACCTAATCCAAGCTCAATGTTACCCCCTACCCTTCCACAGAGCCTGCCCTAGTTGTGTGCACACGCAGTCCCCTCTGTTCCTGCTGGTCTGAAACCCGTCACCCCTTCTCTCCCCACTACCTGCATCCACTGGACCCTTAAGGTACAGCTCAGGTGTCCCCTCTTCCCACACATACTTCCCTGTTGGTGATAGTCTATGCAATCCTCATAGCTTCAGTCTTTACACTCCTTTGAATTTACGTTATTTGCAGTTATTTTCCTGTGCTTTGACACCTTTCTTAGTTGTTTCACACAATTCAGCCTGTTAGTGTATCAGTATAACAATACTATTTTGTGGCCATCATTGTAATGGATGGATTATGTGGCAAACCCTCCCAGGAGGGAAACTTGCACAGCACCTTTTGGCAGGGAAGCTCACACGGTTCAAATGTCAGTCCATCTGGCCCCCAGAGATCCATCTGCTTCAGATTCCTAGTTTAATTACCTTGGAAGGGCTCTTACTAAGATGGTAAAAAGACAACCAAAAAAGATAACTTAAGAAGTAATGGCTTCACATCATGGGCTATGGAATAAATTATATTTCTAAGCATTTAATTTAAATAACAAAATGCATGGAAAATGTGTTCTTTAGGACATTTATAGACATCATATATACCCACAAAGAATATTCAATGGTCATATAAATTCAGTTAATGCTAGATTAAGCAAACATATTTCCCTATTCCAACATTTCTTAAAGTCTCCAACATTTGTACTGGGAAACTCCAACTAAGCTGACCACAGGACCATTCTTCTACACAGCAACTCCTGGGACTTATGTCCCAAGGAACTAATTCTGATATGGTTCAGGTGTAACCTTCTAGCACCTTCCTCAGCAGGGTTTTGCTTCGACCCTCAGCAAGGGGAGGCTGAAGGAAATGTTTATTTTCTGCTTCTGACATCATCTGTATCTTATCTCCTAGTTGTGTAAAGGTCCACTGCTCTTTTATGCATGTCTGACACTTTATCATCTTCAGTACTGAGCCACATTACAAACTACAGATAACTCTTAACCTCTTTCTGCATTTCCTCACTTCAAACCTCAGTCCATGAGGCAGCCTCATATAGTGCTGAATATTATGGACTCTGGCTTTCAGTCACAGTTGTACCACTTACCAGATGTGTAACTGGAGAAATTTCTTAAAGCCTCATCTATTAAGTAGGAATAATCATAAAAGATACCTCACAATACTTTATTGTTATCTCACAAGAGATTAATATACTATGTAAAATGAGTATACAAAATCTAGCCCGTAGTGTGTGGCATTCTATATAAGGGGAGACCAAAAAATGGAATTATTTTTTGGAGGGCGAGCCTCTTGTAGTATAGAACAGGCTTCTCCCACTAGGTTAGAGTTCTAGGAACCCATCAGCATCAGTGTACCAGCTAGTGTTGTTGTGAGAGGTTGTAGTCCACTTCAGTAAATTGTTTTGGAGACTCTTTCAATGTGTTTGCCCATTTCATGATGATTGATTTATGAATGAACTTGCCCACATTGTGCTGAGTGGTCAGTGTTTTTTACCCAAAACAGCATGACCCCTGTGCTCCACCCTCCCTATTCACTAGATCTTGCCCTGAGTGACTTTTTTTGTTGTTGTTTCCTGGGATGAAAAAAGTCCTCAAAAGGAAATGTTTTTCTGATGTGGAAGAGGTGAAACAAAACACGACAGAAGCACTGAAAGGCATCAAAATTGATGTGAAAAAAACTATTTTAAGGCGTGGAAAAGCATCTCAATAGGTGTATTACATCAAATGGAGAGTACTTTGAAGGTGACTGAGGTTTAACCATGTAAGAATAAGTATAGAGTTTTTTATAAATAAATTCCAGGTTTTTTGTTTATTTGTTTTTTGAGTTGGAGTCTCTCTCTGTCACCCAGGCTGGAGTGATGGCATACTCACGGCCACCCCAGCGTCGTACCTGCTGGGCTCTGGTGATCCTTCTGCCTCAACCTTCCAAGTAGCCAGCACTACAGGCACACGCACCACACCCAGCTAATTTTTGATGTATTATAGAGACCAGGTTTCACCAAGTTGCCTAAACTAGTCTCAAATCCGCAGGCTCAGGTAATCCACTTGCCTCGGCCTCCCAAAGAGCTGGCATTACAGGCTGAGCCACTGAGCCCAGCCAAATTCCGGGTTTTTTGGGGGGGTCACCCTTGTATATGGAATGTACTAGAACTTACTAGTACAATTTTTGGGATTGTCCAGACATGGACTGTTTTTCCCTGTACCTGGTTTCTTTCTGCCTCCTCTCTCAGGGAGCAACCCCTGATCAAGGCTGGTCTCTGAAGGGTATGCATATTTCCGGAAACGAGTCATGGGACGCAGGTCACCAAGTAAAGCTGAAAACAATGTAGTCGTCACTCTTAATCCATGTAATTGTACACACCATATAGGAATTTGAATGATTAGCTTGACTGCTTTGATTATAAAATTGCTTGCTATACTGCCTTGAGTTGCAGCTTCTTTACCAACCTGCCACTGGTGCCTCCCATAAGTTTTAATAAGCCAATATCTTTCCCTACTGGACCGCTAGGTGACTTCTCTGGAATAGATAAACATTACGCATAAGCCCTTCCAGATTTGGGGTTACTATGTTATAATGGTGTAGTCAGCAGGATATTCCAGAAAAGTGCCCCTGTTGTAAGCAGCCATGGGGGAGACAGAGGGAGGAGGAATGTCACTGGGGGAAATACTATGGTGGGCCACTAGTTCAATGTATTTTTAAATTGTCAGCTTGATAGATGACTGGGGGCCACCACATGAGGACAGGGACACCCCAAAACGCCAGCTGGATTGCTGGAAGTATTAAAAGACACTTTCAGAAATTAAAGGACAGCTGTGCAGTTACAGTGGCTGTGGGATGGCCCCTGCTTTGCACTCTCCAGGTGGCTACTGAGTAGGAGATAGCCACGAGAAACCAGGTGCAGAAATTGCAGGAGTTAAGGCTAGAAAAAGACACTCGGTTAACTCAGGCAGAAAGCAGGGACATGCCGAGTCACTGGCTGGAGCAAACTAGTGACCAGCTGCACTGCTTTGCGAATGTGAAAGGAAAATTATTGCCTGTTGCACAAATCTACACCTTGATAGCCCACAATGAGTGCAACACACGAAAGGGGGAGCCCACAGAGAAATCAGACTCCTCAGAAGAGGAGGATAAGATAGAGCTTATAGAGGAGGTGGAAGAGCCCTCCAGAGTTGAGCGCTTGCCTGGTGATTGTTCATAAAATAAAGACACAACAGAAGTGGCTGGACAGCCAAGATTCAGCACACCTGCCATCACCCTGGCAATATATGCATACTAGTGTGCGCCCATATACTTTGGTGAAGCTTGTAGAGCTGGAGCAAAATTTAGGCAGAAATGGGGAGTCTGAAAGGCGAAAAGAGGGGAAAAACCTGCAGAGGATCGCATAAAGGTGACCTGAAAGCAAATGTGCATAGATTTGATTAAGACAGGGGTGGATCCTAACAAGATAGATAAGTAACCCAATGCAATGTGGGAGGGAGGACACTTGAACCCCAAAGGAAAGGGCAAACAGACAGGCAGCTGTGGGGCAGAACCAAGTGTGCAGGGTCCCTAGAGGCCGGTCCTGGCCGGCGCCCTCTCCTAGTGGCCATGGTGCAAGCAGAGCTTAGAGCAAACCCCAGGTTGGAATACACAATGTGTCTTGGTTTATTGTTGGGATCTTTTTGCTATGGATGGTATTGCAACACTTAGTGCATTATACATAGCCGAGCTACAAAAACCAATAATAAGGATTCTTTTAATGCTACCCAATATTGCTGATATTTTGGATCAACTACGGACACAATTGGGCACATACTATTTTGTAGTAGATCTGGTTCATGTTTTCTTTAGTACTGGTATTCATGCAGATTACCGAGAACAGTTTGCATTCACCTGGGAAGGAAGACAAGGGATGTTCATGGTGCTACCAGTAGGGTATTTGCACAGTCCTATATTATATCATGGCCTGGTCGTTCAAGATTTGGAAAGCTGGAGGTGACTGCATCAGTATCTCTATTTCATTTGTGGATGATGTCATGCTAACCTCTGATTCTCTTACAGACCTAGAGCAGGCAGCAGCCCAGCTGATTGAATATTTGTAGGGGAAAGGATCCTCTACTATTATTGACAAGATCCAGGCTTTTCTCCTGCCCAAAGAGCTGCAAGAGTTTTTGAGATTGTCGGGGTATTGGAGGACATTTATCCCACATTTAACACAAATAGTACGACCCTTAGAGAGATTATCCAAAAAAGGATCCCAATGAGACAGGACAGAGGCGTGCCAATGGGCATTCAGTGCTGCCAAAAGTTTTATAGGCACTACCCAGGCATTGAGCATTCTAAACCAATCTCTTCCCTGTGAATTGGATATAAATGTTACCCAGGTGGGATATGCTTGGGGCTTTGGCAGTGACAGAGAAAAATTCAGCTTTGGTCACAGACCTGGAAAGGCACTGAAGTCTGCTGGCTGCATCACAAATTAAAATGTGCTGGACAAAAAACACTGAGGGAAGTTGCAAAGACTTGGTGGCTTTTCATTAAATACTCTGACATAGTGACTGCTTGCAACGATTGCTCTGTATGTGCTGAGAGGCACCTGCAGAGACTGCCAGCAGAAGGTGGCTATATCATTGAGACCATGAAGCCCTTGACCTGCTGACAAACAGACTATATCAACCCCCTTCCCATATCAGAAGAGGCCTGGTTCACCCTCAAGTGTGTTGATACTACTACAGGATTACTGCAAGCCTTCCCTGCAAATGAACTACATAGAACTCAACCATCAGAGGACCGTCACAGCTCTTTGCAGCATACAGCACTCCTGAAGCCATAGACAGTGACCAGAGAACCCACTTTACTGGACATTAAGAACAACAATGGGCTGAGCAGCTGCATATTGACTGGCAATTTCACCTACCCTACAATCCCATGGGTGCCAGTCTAATAGAAAGATACAATGGCAGCCGGACTCGGTGGCTCAGCCTGTAATCCCGCGCCTTTGGGAGGCTGAGGTGAGTGGATTGCCTGAGCCCGCGGGTTCGAGACCCGCCTGGGCAGCGAGACCTCATTTCTACAATAAATCAAAAAATCAGCCGGGCGTGATAGCGCATGCCTGTAATTCCGGCCACTCGGAAGGCTGAGGTGGAAGGATCGCCGGAGCCCAGCAGGTCGAGGCTGCGGTGGCCGGAAGCGGCCACTGCACTCCAGTCTGGGCGACAGAGTGAGACTCCAACTCAAAAAAAAAAAAAAAAAAAGAAAAAAAAAAAAAAAAAAAGAAAGATACAATGGCATGCCAAAGGATGCTTTAAAAACAAATCAACACTCATTGTAGGGATGGATGACTCAAATGCATGAAGCAATCCATACTGTCAATGAGAGCTCCCACACTGACTGTCCAGCACCCCTAGACATACTGACACAACAGTGGGCCATACTCCTGAGGGTGCAAATCCAGACTCTCAAAAATAATCATTGCAACCAAACTGGGGAAGTGAGAATAACCTGTTGCTGCCCACCCCACAAGACATATTACCCAGCAAGAATATTCTCCATTGGACCTGCAAAGTTCAATCTGATCCCTGATGGCACTCTCTGCTTGCCCCAGAGGGAATAGATCATAATTTAGATAATCATCCTATAGTTGTGGGAAAATGAACAAATACTGTTAAGTGTAATAATAATCCCGGGTCTCAAATACTCAAAAGGGGGACCATTATTATTTCATCATGGACAGTGAAACTGGTCAATGACTTAGAGTGAAACGCTTTCCATCAGCAGGACCTTAGTGGATAAAATGACACCAAGAAACATATTTTCTCCTTGGTAAGGGAACAGGCCAATAAGACTCATCTCTATTTGGGATACCCTGTATGGTACAGGCTATGATGGTTAACAGCAGTACAGATAGAGATCAGAGACCAGTCCCTGTTGTGCATTGAGCACTTTAATGGCACTGTTAATGAAACTACCCAGGAAGTAAGCTTGATCCCTGAGTACGTGTGCCATACTTAAAACTGAATTCTGTGTATACATTCCTGACAATGGTCATAACATGTCTGTGATCCTTAAGGCCCTGAGTACTGAAATCAACACAGTTTCCCAAATTGCTGAATCCCCTTTTCCAAGTGGTTTGGATCACTAAGCTCTTTTTGGCAAAAGACAATCATAGGTATTGTAATCAACTGTAGCAATTGTGCTGTTCAGATCCTGTGCCCTTTACTGCATATGCAAGATGTGGATGCAATGTTTGACTCGCGTATCCAACTCAGGGAACTTGTGAAATAGCAATATTATGTGAAGATTGTGAGGGTGGAAAAAGTCAATGTAGAGGTGGAGTGTGGGGTATTGTTCAGATATAGACTGTTTCCCCCATACCTGATTTCTTCCTACTCCAGCCCTCAGAGGCTGGCCTCTACCAAGGCAGGTCTCTGAAGGGTATACATATTCCCAGTAATGATTCATGGGATGTAGGTGACCAACAAAGCTGAAAACTATGTAGTAGTCACTCTTAATCAATGTAATTGTACACACCATATAAGAATTTGAATGATTAGTCTGATTGCTTTGATTATAAAACTGCTTGCTATACTGCCCTGAAGAGCAGATTCTTCACCAACCTGCCACCATTTGGTGCCTCCCATAAGTTTTAATAAACCAATGTCTTTCCATATTGGAACTCCTGGTGACTTTGTTATGGTCTGAGTAACACTCAACTGCTAACCCTCAACACCAATAAATCGAGAGGCAAAAAAAAAAAACTGGTTAGAAATAAGTTTATTTCTGAATTCTGAATTCGGCTCCTTGCCTTTCTAAAATGATTCTGCTCACCCTTCCAGTTTTACAGTCTGCTCTTATAAGTTCAGGGTATTTGGTACCTATACGTTGACTACATGACTAGCAGAGCATTGTAAAGAACTTAAGTCACAGCTGCATTTTGTAAATAATGACATTTATGGTCCGCATTTCCTAGCACCAATTTCCTAGAGTAAAGGGAGTTAACAAGGCCTAAAACATCATACATTAGTACATGTTATATGCAAAAGTTATATAAATCATAAGACTTACAATTACCTTGATACTATATTATTCAAACCTGTGAATACTAAGAAAAGGGAGTAAATGGTAATTTACATCTCTCAGTTAATTGGACACAGTCTGCAGGGAAGTGAGGGATTCTTTGAAGTTATTTGCTGGGGTGCTTAGGAGATAAGGGGAAGCGCATCTTTCTCAGGAACGTGGGTAAGTGCAAGCCCAGTAAACCCACTCAAACACCTACCATGCCCTTCTCTAAGGGTTGTGACAATGTGGACAGACAATAGCGGGTCTCTGTATCAACTTCTTTGGAATAGGTAAACATTATGCACAAGCCCTCTCTGGTTTGGGGTTACCATGTTACAAAAGTCCTCAATTCTATTTCCTTAACTATAGTTATGGTTGTAACTGTTAACTATTGAGAAGACCCATGTAAGAATAAAGCATCAGGAAGTCCAACTTTTGACTTTTAAAAGTGCTTGATGTAATTACCTGGGAAAAATCTTTCTGTGCTTTGGTAGGAGAAACAGCGACAATGAACTAACTGCTTTTGGTGAGAAGAGAACAACTTCCGAGCTGAGTGTTGTTGTCTATTAATCTACTACAGAGGTCAGCAATCGTTTCTGCCAAGGGACAAATAGTAAATATATTAAGCTTCATACAGCATATGTTTCTGTTATAACTACTCAACTCTGCCATTATAATACAAAGCAACCATAAGCAAAATGCAAATGGATGGGCATGACTATGTTCCAATAAAACTTTACTTACAAAAACAGGAAGCTGGTTGTATGCCACCTGCAGGCCTTAGTTTGCAGACATCTGTTTATTGTTAGCAACTCTGATTTTTTGTTGTTGTTGTTTTGGGCATGAGATTAGATTAGTAGCTCCAGTGAGGCTCTATCTGCCAAATGTGGGGCATCTAACCCTCTAGAGGTAAGAGAAGCCAGTCCAAGGAAAAAAACCAACTAACTTTAGAAAGTAGAGGTGAAAGAACTTCAGAAAACAGCAGCACAGTCCTGGTGCATTGTAAACATTCAGATCAACTTTGCTGAAGCCTGCCCTACCTTGGGACTATGATGGTTATATAAGCCAGTAAATTCCCATTCTTACATAAGCCAGGTTATGTCACTATGTGTATTTCTTTTTCTTTTTGTTATGTACAAACCAAAGTTGTCTACTGAAACAACACGATTATGACTATATTAAATACATCAATGAAATCTTTATGGCGAATGCTCTTGATGTTCAATTTGTATTTTATATCTAGCTAAAACTTTTGCTGACTTTTTCAGAAAAGGAAATTTAACAACCAAAGCCCATTCCAAAATGAATTTAGAGCCATTCACTTAACATTTCTAGGGCAATTTAGACATTTCTAAAGTGCTTGGGGACATTATCTTTCAAGAATCTATTATTCCTATTTTATTTATAAAGGTCTGTTGTATTTTGGTTATATTACTTCTGACTCTGCTGTTATTTTACATAATAAAAGCAAACAAATTCGCCCATCAGTTTATAACCCCTCAAAAGTCTAACTCAGGGAGAATTAAGAAAACCTCTAAGTAAAAGCAAGAGAAGTACTTGCACTGCCTTCATAAGTCAACTTCTTCTTGTAAGCTTTCTTTAATGCCTTAGAGTTCATCTTAAACATTAAACTCCAGGATGCTGTAGCCACTGTTTTATCTCCTGTCTAAAACAGTCAGGGTGGTATAGGGTGCTTAGGCAAAATGTTCAGAAATACCCTCCAAGTCCACCTAAATATTCTAAATCTTACTTAGAAATAGTAAAGACTGCCAGGCTCAGTGGCTCAGCCTGTAATCCCGCGCCTTTGGGAGGCTGAGGTGAGTGGACTGCCTGAGCCCGCGGGTTTGAGACCTGCCTGGGCAGCAAGACCTCATCTCTAAAATAAATCAAAAAATCAGCCGGGCGTGATAGCACATGCCTGTAATTCCGGCTACTCGGAAGGCTGAGGTGGAAGGATCGCCGGTGCCAGCAGGCGAGGCTGCGGTGGCCGGGAGTGGCCACTGCACTCCAGTCTGGGCTACAGAGTGAGACTCCAACTCAAAAAAAAAAAAAAAAAAAGAAAAGAAATAGTAAGACCTTACTTATAGCATTTAACCCAAGGATAAGGGGCAATGCTTGTGAGGTCTGAGTATCTGGCAGGAACATTTTATGCAACAGACACAGTCCCTCACTTACACATAAAATAAGCTAAATCAGTTAATAAAATCAAATTGCTAGCAAAGTAATAATATTAGTCAGCCTACTCCATTTTGTTTAAAACTTTCATCTTAGTTACCTGCCTGACCTAAGAATCAATGCTTATGTGTGATTACAGTAACATTCCCATGACCACAGACCCCAGCTTTGTCTCCTTTAGGCAGGTTATGCTGACCGTTGACTGCTGATCATTATAAAACTCCTTTGCCATAGCTTCCATGTAATTATATGCTTTGTTAACTAAAATCAAATGTTACGCTTTGACATTTTCATAGTTTGTTGCTCTATTCTGTTAGTGACCTAACCAAGATAACTCCATCATATAATGATTCTTCTTCCTTGTCTCAATGTAACTACCTTAAACTATATCTTAATGGCAACTCCAGGGACTCTCTAAACACTGGCTGTACCTGCCTGACATGAAATTAATCAAAGCTCTCTAACAAAGTTCCCATTTTAGTTGCCAAGTTGTTAGTTAATAGTTGCTATGGTCACTAAGTTGCTATGTAGCCAATGCTACAAATTTTACCTTTAAAAGCTTGTCACAAACTACACCAATTAGCCAAGGGTTTTTCTGGCATTTGCCTACTCTTAACTCATGCGTTTAATAAATTCATAATTAATTAGACTCAACTTGCTGGCATAACTTCTTGCTTACTCAGTCATAACACACACATACCCTTAGACTCACACTGTGCTCACAGAATCTCACTGACTTGCTGATCACACCAGAGAAACTTATGATAAAAACAATCCTTGCATTACATATTAGTTCTCACACTCATCAGACTTGAGATCCCATATGGAATTTTGTTCATGGCATGAATTAGTTTTCTATTGCTGTTGTAACAAATTACTACCAATTTATTACATGAAAAACTACCAATTTATTACAGGAAAAGAATGATTTATTGTATTTTTGTGCCAAAACAAAATACATTTTTTATCTTACAGTTCTGTAAAGAAGGCTGACCCGGGTCTCACTTATCTAAAATTAAGGTGTCGGCAGGACTGCATTTCTTTTGAAGCCTTCAGGGAAGAATGTGTTTCCTCATGTTTTTCAGCTTCTAGAGGCTGCCCATAGCCTTTGGCTCATGGTTCCCTAGCATTGAATCTGTAGATTGCCTTTGGTAGGATAGAAATCTTAACAATGTTGATTCTTCCTATCCATAAGCATGGGATATTTTTCTGTTTGTTTGTCTTTTTAAAAAGTGGGCAAAAGACATGAACAGACACTTTCAAAAGAAGTCATATGGGCAGCCAACCAGACACATGAAAAAATGTTCAGCCTCACTAATCATCAGAGAAATGCAGATCAAAACCACATTGAGATACCACCTAACCCCAGTAAGAATTGTCGATATTAATAAAACTAAAAACAACAGATGCTAGCGAGGATGTGGAGAAAAGGGAATGCGTCTATACTGCTAGTGGGAATGCAAAGTAGTTCGACCTCTATGCAACACAGTGTGGCAATTTCTAAAAGATCTAGGAATTGACCTTTTATACAACCGAGCAATCCTCCTACTAGGAATATACCCATAGGAACTCAAATTATTCTACAAAAAAGATCCTGCACAGACATGTTTATTGCAGCACTATTCACAATAACAAAAACATAGAACCAAATGTGCTGCCCATTTAAACTGGACTGGATTTTTAAAATGTGGTACATGTACACAATGGAATATTACATAGACATAAAGGACAGACTTATGGACTTTGCAGCAACTTGGATGGATTTAGAGTCTATGATACTCGGTGATCTATCACAGAAACAAAGAACTGAGTACCACATGTTCTCACTCATAAGCAGACACTGAACATTTGCCATAATACTGTAAGAAAGGGATTGGCAGTAGTTGGAAACTGCCAGGGGAGGGAGGTGGGCACGTAACATCAATAAGAGTACTTAATCTCAAACCAGGCAAAGTGGGGACGAAAGGGAGGACCAAACTTCACCTGTACAATGACCACTGTATCCCTAATCCTGAATTGTACCCCACATTTTTAAAATTTTTAAGTGTCAAGGTCATAAGAAACAGAAGGAGAATGAGAAACTCACAGATTGGAGGAGACTAAGAAGACATTAGGGAACTCTAATGTCTAATTACCATTACACACTTCTAAAGTCACATTAAAGTAAAATATTTCTAAAAATTTTGAAATAGAAAAACTTCTTGATCACATGCTGAGTAACATCCAAAGTGCTTTTCAATAGCCTACAAAGGCTGACGTGGTGCTCGCCCTTCCCTCTCTGTCCTTGTCTTCTCATTCCTTCCTTCTTGCAGACAGCTTTAGTTTCACAGGTCTCCTTCCTATTCCCTTAATATTCCTGCCATTCTCTTGCCTGGTACCTTGACACTTACTATTTTCTTTGCCTGAAAAGCCTCTCCAGACCATAGCATCATGTGTAGTTCTTTTACCTCTTGGAGATCTTTACTCAGATGTCCCTTAATCATGAGGCCTTCTCTGACCAATTCATATAAAATCACACTTAGTATGTCCTGCCATGCCCTACCTCCTGGCTTGCTTTACTTCTCTGTTGCTCTTACAAAGCAGGAGGTGTCACACTTACAGACTTTAAACTTTACTATAAAGTTACAATAACCAAAGCAGCCTGGTACTGTTACAAGAACAGGCGTATAGACCGATGGAACAGGAAAGAGATTCTGGAAGCAAAACCTCATTTTCTCAACCAACTCATCTTCAACAATGCCTGAACCAACAACCACTGGGGAGAGGAGAACCTATTCAGTAAATGGTGCTGGGAAAACTGGCTGACTACATGCAGAAGATTGAAATAGGACCCCTATCTATCACCATACACAAAAATCAACTTTAAATGAATCAAAAACCTACAAGTAAAACCTCAAGCTATAAAAATCTTAGAAAACACAGGAGCCGGGCTCGGTGGCTCAGCCTGTAATCCCACACCTTTGGGAGGCTGAGGTGAGTGGATTGCCTGAGCCCGCGGGTTCGAGACCCGCCTGGGCAGCGAGACCTCATCTCTACAATAAATCAAAAAATCAGCCGGGCATGGTAGCACATGCCTGTAATTCCGGCTACTCGGAAGGCTGAGGCGGAAGGATCGCTGGAGCCCAGCAGGCGAGGCTGCGGTGGCCGGGAGCGGCCACTGCACTCCAGTCTGGGCAACAGAGTGAGACTCCAACTCAAAAAAAAAAAAAGAAAACACAGGAGCCACCTTATGGGAATCAGAATAGGCAACCAATCCTGATCAAATCCCCAGAGGTCTATGCCAAAAAAGATAAGATAGAGAAGTTTTTCAGGTTTATTAAACTGATGAGCTTCTGCAAAGCAAAAGAAATCATCAAGAGAGCAGAGAGCCCACAGAATGAGAAAAATATTTGCCAACTGTATATCTGACAGAGGCCTAACATTCAGGATCCACAAGATTCTCAAACTTGCCAGAAAGGAAAAAGACCCTAACACTTTGAAAGAGTACTGAGCAAGTATTTATAGGTCCCAATGTGTGTTTGTCTGATGTTTTCTTACGATTACACTGAGGTAATGGGTTTAGGGGAAGAATTACACAGAAGAGAAGTGAACTTATCACATTATATCATGTATAATGATTTAATACATGAAATCACCATGGCTTACTACTGGTGATGTTGACTTCAATCACTAAGATGATGTAAATAAAGTTACTATTTTCTCCTTTCCATGCTCATCTATTCATAGAAGTTTATGAATTCAGTCACACTCAAAAGAAAGAGAATTAAGTTTCGCCATTTAGAGTGAGGAATATTAAAGAATTTGTGAACATATGTTAAAATCACCACAGTAATTAATAAATATTTTTGGAGGAGATGCTTTGAGACTGTGGAAATGTCCTGCCTCTCCTTAAACTTTATCCACTAACTTTAGCATCCATCAATGGATATTGACTATAGCCAGTGGTGTTCTGATGGTGATTTTACATTTCCTTAATTCCTCCTATGTTTAATTTTTGGAATTCCTCTCTAAGGAAAATTTGCTCCCTTTATTTCTTTATTCATTTATATCAGTATAGACTCATAGATAATTATTCTTCTTCGGATTATACTCTGATATTATCATAACTTTTTTTTCCCCAGTTATTCTGGCTTTGAACATTGGGAACTCTTTCAGGTTGGCTTCTTTATTCATTTTACATGCTTCTGTTTTTTGTTTTGTTTTGTTTTGTTTTCATTTTAAAGATGCGGGATACAGTTCTGGATCAGATAGATAAGAGGTCATCATACAGATAAAGTCTGTCCTTCCCTTTAGACCCCACTTCACCTGATTTGAAATCAGGTACCCTTATTGATGTTATATGCCTCTCTCCCACACCCTACAACCAACCTCCTGCTCCCTCCTCCCCTGGCAGCATTTCACTACTGTCAAACCCTTTCTTATAGTATTATGATAAATGTTCAGGGTCCACTTATGAGTGAGAATATGTGGGACTCAGCTTTTTGTTTCTGTCATAGATCACTGAGTATGATAGACTCTAAATCCATCCAAGTTGCTGCAAAGTCCATAATTTTTTTCCTTCTTTTTGTCTTGTTTTTAATATGTGCTCATTTCCTTCCTTTCTGAAGATGGTCCAGACTCACCTTTTATTTTTGATGCTCTAGCCATAGGCACAGCCATTTTCCCAAGGAGAACTGGTTCCTTTTATTGGAACATGGTATTAAGAAACCAAGATCTGGGTGCAGGTTATTGAAAATATTTGAGAAGAGAGGGACACTCTCCTTAGGTTTTGGGGGTTTACTTTATGTTTTGCAGATATGTTGAGGTATATTCACATACCATAAAATTCACTCATTTGAAGTATACAATTCAATGGTGTCTAGTATATTTGCAAAGTTGTACAAGCATTACCACAATCAATTTAGAACATTTTCATCACCCATGACTAATTTGTATCACACTTATCAGTTGATGTCCCATTCAAGTTGTTTCCACTTTTTTTTATTGTTTTTGTGTTATTGTTGTTGTTTGTGCTTTCTTATTGAGGCAAAATTCACATACTACAGAATTCACCCTTCTAGAGTATAGTCCAGTGGATTTTAGTATATTCAGAGCAATCACTATTTATTCCAGAATGTATTCATCACCTGAAAAAGAAGCCCTATATCCATTAGCAGTCATTCTTAGTTTCCCCTTCCTTCATCCCCTGACAACTATGGACATACACTCTGTCTTTGTGGCTTTACTTATTCTGGGCATTTTATATAAATGGAATTATACAAAATATAGTTTGACTTCTTTCACTTAACATAATGTATTTAAGGTTCATTCATATTATAGCATGAATCAGTACTTCATTTCTTTTCCTTCAATTTTATTGAGGTATAGTTAACAAATAAAAATTATACACATTCAAGGTGTGCAACATAATGTTTTGATGTATGTATACAGTGTGAAATGTATAAGGCTAATTAACCTCACAGAGTTACCTTTTTTCTTTGTGATGAGAAGACTTAATAACTACTTTCCTAGCAAATTTCAAGTATACATTAGTATTAACTATAGACACCATAGTTACATACTGTACATCATACTGAACTTATTCACTTTATAACTGAACGTTTGTACCCCTTCACCAACGTCTTCCCATTTCCCCATTCTCTGATTCCAGATAATCACTTTGCTATTCTGTGTTTCTATGAATTTGCCTTTTTAAAATTTTACCTACAAGTGAGATCAAGCAATACTTGTCTTTTTGTGTCTAACTTATTTTATTTAGCATAATGCATTTCAGGTATTTTTATTTAGGATAATGTATTTCAGGAGGCATTTTGTCCATGTTGTCACAAATAGCAGGATTTCCTTCTTTTTTAAGACATTTTCCATTGTGTGTGTGTGTGTGTGTGTGTGTGTGTACGCATGTCACATTTTCTGTATTCATCTGTTGACAGATACTTAGGTTGATTTCATATTTTGGCTATTGTGAATAATGCTGCAATGAACATGGGAGTGCAGATATCTCTTCAAGATAGTAATTTAATTTCCTTGAATATAACTAGAGTGGGATTGCTGGATCATATGCTGTTCTATTTTTAACATTTAGAAGCCTTTATGTTGTTTTTCACAATGACTGCACCGCTTTACATTCCCAACAAAAATGTATAAGAATTCCTTAATGGCTAGGCTTAGTGGTTCAAGCCTATAATCTCAGCACTTTGGGAGGCTGAAGTGAGAGGATTGCCTGAGTCCACGGGTTCAAGAACAGCTTGGGCAATTTTGTGAGACTTCATCTCTACAATAAATCAAAAAATTAGCCAGGCTTGGTAGCGTATGTCTGTAGTTCTGGCTACTTGGAAGGCTGAGGTGGAAGGATCACCTGAGCCCAGCAGGTTGACATCAGGGTGGTCGTGAGTGTGCCACAGCACTCCAGCCTGGGCAATGGAGTGAGACTCCAACTCAAAAAATAAATCCTCACCAATCCTTGTTATCTTTTGATTTTTCTATAATAATCATCCTAGTCATCCTAACAGCTGTGAGATGATACCTCACTGTGGTTTTGATTTGCATTTCTCTGATGATTAGTGATGTTGAACACCTTTTCACATACCTAATGGCCATTTGTATGTCTTTTTTAGAAAAATGTCTATTCACGTCCTTTGCCTAATTTTTTAATTAGGCTATTTGATTTTTTTTTCTATTTAGCTGTATGAGTCCCTTATATATTTTGGATATTAACCTTTTTACCAGATATTTGGCTTGCAAATATTTTCTTTCATTCCATAAGTTGCCTTTTCATTTTGTTACCTTTTCATTTTGTTTTCTTTGCTGTGCAGAAACTTTTTAGTTTGATGTAGTCCCACTTGTTTATTTTTGTTTTTGTTGACTGTGCTTTTGGTGTTGTATCTAAAAAATGATTACCAACACCAATGTCATGGAGCTTTTCTTCTGTTTTCTCTTCTATGAATGTTTAAGTCTTTAATCCATTCTGAGTTGGGTTTTGTATATGATATGAGATAAGAATCCAGTTTCATTCTTCCACATGTAAATATCCAGTTTTACCAGTATGATTTATTAAAGAAACTATCCTTTTCCTATTGTGTATTATTGGTGCTTTTCTCAAAAATTAGTTGACACATGTGGGTTTCTTTCTGAACTTTCTCTTTTGTTTCAGTCTATGTGTCTATTTTTATGTCAGTACCATGTGGTTTCAATTTCTATAGTTTTGTATAATTTGAAATCAGGGGATGTGATGCCTCCAGGTTTGTTCTTGCTCAAGATGATTTTGGCTATTCAAGTTTTTCTTGAATAGCTCATTTTCAAACGAGTTTTAGGACAGTTTTTCTTTTTTCATTCTATGAAAAATACCATTGTAATTTTGATAGGGAGTGCATTTAATCTGTAGATCGCCTTGAGTAGTATGGACATTTTGACAATATTGATTATTCAATTGATGAACACAAAACACCTGTCCATTTATTCGTAGCTTTTTAAATTGTTTCATCAATGTTTTAATAGTTTTCAGTATACAGATCTTTCACTTCCTTGGTTAAGATTATTTTTAAGTATTTTTATGCTATTATAAATGAGATTGTTTTCTTACTTTCTTTTTCAGATAGTTTGTTGTTAGTGTATAGAAACACATACAATTCTGTGTATGCTGATTCTGTATCTTGCAACTTTACCAAATTCAATAATCAGTTCTAACAGTTTTTTGTTGGAGTCTTTAAGGTTTTCTGCATATAACATTATATTATCTACAAAAAGAGACAAGTTTGCTTCTTCCTTCAGATTTGGATATCTTTTGTTTATTTATCTTGCCTTATTGCTCCAGAACTTTCAGTATTATGTTAAATTGAAGTGTCAAGAGTGGGAAACTTTGTCTTTTTCTTGATTTTGGAGAAAGATCTTTCAACTTTTCACCATTGACTATAATAATAGTTATGGACTTGTCATATATAACCTTTATTGTGTTGAGGTACATGCCAATTTGTTGAGTTTTTCTTTTTTTTACCATGAAAGAGTGTTGACTTTTATTGAATGCCTTTTCTGCATATATTGTGATGAGTAATTATATGTTTTTGTATTTTATTCTGTTAATATAGTGTATGACATTTATTGATTGACGTGTTGATCCATCCTTGCATTTCAGGGTCAAATCCCACATGATCATGGTGCATAATCCTTTTAACATGTTATTTAATTCAATTTGCTAATATTTTATATATTATGGAGAATTTGTGCACCTATGTTTATCAGTGATATTGCCTATAATTGTCTCTCTTTTCTTTTCTCTTTTTCTTTCTTTTTTTTTTTTTTTTTTAGTGTCCTTGTCTGATTTTGGTATAGGTGTAAAGCTAATAAAACTCATAAAATATGTTTGGAACTGTTCTCTCCTCTTCATTTTTGGAAGAGTTTGAGAAGTATTGGTATTAATTCTTCTTTACAAGTTTGATAGCATTCATCAGAGAAGCCATAAGGACTGGGGTTTTTCTTTGATAAGAGATTTTTACTTATTGACTCAATTTCTTTGCTTATCATTAGTCAGTCCAGATTTCCTTTTTCCCTTATGATTCAGTCTTGATAGGTTGAATGTTTCTACAAACGTATCCATTTCTTCTGGGTTATGCAATTTGATGGCATATAATTACTCATAGTAGTCTTTTATAACCCTTTGTATTTCTGTGGTATCAGTTTTAAAATCTCCTTGTTTTATTTCCAATTTTCTTTGAATTTTAGTTGAATCTTTTCTCTTGTTTAACTAAGTCTAGGTAAAGGTTTGTCTACTTGGTTTATCTTTTCAAAACAACAACTGTTAATTTCATAGCTCTTTTCTTAAATTTTTTAGTCTCTCTTTTTTTCTGATTTTTTTTTCTATTTCCTTCTTCTTGCTAGCTAATTTGGGCCTGGTTTGTTCTTTTTTCCTAGTTCCTTGAGGTGTAAAGTTAAGTTGTTTATTTGAGGTTTTTTTTTAATTTAGGCATTCATTACTATAAACTTTTCTCTTAAATTTATTTTGCTGCATCCCATAAGTTTTGATATGTTGTGGTATTTTTGTCTCAAAATATGTTTTAAATTTTCCCTTTTGATTTTTTCTTTGATCCTTTGATGTTCAGGAGCATATTATTTAATTTCTACATATTTGTGAATGTTCCAGTTTTTCTGATTACTGATTTCTAGTTTTATACAATTTTGTTTAGAAAAGATGCTTGATATGATTTCAGTCATGTTAAATTTTTAAGACTTATTTCGTGGCCTACCATGATCTATCCTAGAAACTGTTCTTTGTGTACTTGAGAAGAATGTGTATTCTGCTGCTGTTGGATAGAATGTCTTGTATATGTCTGTTAGGTCAATTTGGTCTAAAGTATAATTTAAGTTTGGTGTTTCCTTATTGGTTTTTCGTCTGGATGATCTATGCATTGTTAAAAGTGAAATTTTGAAGTCCCCTATTATTATTGCATTGCTGTCTATTTCTCTGTTCAGTTCTGTTAATATTTGCTTTATATATTTAGTTGTTTCAATGTTGAGTGCATATATATATGAGTGCATAACAATTGTTATATTATCCTGGTGAACTGATTTCTATGTCATTATATAAAATGACTTTTTGTCTCTTGTTATAGTTTTGACTTAAAGGTTACTTTGATATAAGTAAGACTACTTCTGCTCTCTTTTGGTTTCTATTCTTAAGGAGTATCTTTTCCAACACTCCACTTTCAGTCTATGTGTCTTCTTAAAGCTAAAGTGGGTCTCCTGTAGGTGGTTAAAGTTGAGCCATTCATTTTTATACATACAGTTATTCTATGTTTTTTGATTGGATAATTTAATTCATTTTCATTTAAAGTAATCATTTAAGGTAAAGAGTTACTATCGCCATCTTGTTAATTTTTTGCTGGCTGTTTTGTAAATCCTTATTCCTGTCTTCTCCTCTTATTCTTTTTCTTTGTAACTTGATAGTTCTCTGTGGTGGTATGCTTTGATTCCTCCTCATTATCTTGTGTATTTACATAGATTTTTGTTTTATGGTTGCCATAAAATACCTTATAGTTATAATAGTCTATATTAAGCTATAGTAATTTCAATTGCATACAAAAGCTCTATGCTTTTACTCTCTTTCAACAATTTGTTTTTGATATAGCAATTGCATCTTTTAATATTGTGTATTCACCAAAAAAGGATTACAGTTATAGTTATTTTTAATATTTTTGTATTACACTAGAGCTACAAGTAATTTACACAACACTATTACAGTATCAGAGTATTCTAAATTTGGTTATGTACTTATCCTTACCAGTGAGTTTGAAGCTTTCATATGCTTTCATGTTACCAACTAGCATCCTTTAATTCAACTTGAAGAGATCTATTTGGCATTTCTTATAAGGCAAGTCCAGTGGTGATTAACTTCTTCAGCTTTTGTTTGTGTGGAAACTCTTTCTCTTTCATTTATAAAAGGCAAAATTGCCAGAGAAAGAATTCTTAGTTGACTTTCTTTTTGTTTTCACACTTTTTATATATCCTTTCAGTCTCTTCTGGCCTATAAAGTTTCTGCTAAAAAATATCCTGATGGCCTTGTATGGTTTCCCTTGTATGAGATAAACCTCTTTTCTACTGCTTCTAAAATTCTTTAATTTTTGACAGTCTGATTATAGTGTGTCTTGGTGAGCTCTTTTTGGGGTTGAAACATATTGGAGACTTAAACTTCATGTACCTGGATGTCTATATGTTGCTCTAGATTTGGAGAATTTTCACTATTATTTCTTTAAATAACCTTTTTGCATCTTTCTCTTTGCACCTTCTGAAATTCCTATAACTAAACTGTTGATTCTCTTGACTGTCTTTCATAAATTCTGTATGCTTTCTTCATTTCTTTTTTTTAAATTTTTCTCATTTAACTGCATATTTTTAGTAACCTGTCTTTGAGTTTACAGTTTCTTCTGCTTGATTGAATGTGCTGTTGATTTCCTTATTTCATTTTTCATTTCATTTATTGTATTTTTCAGCTCCAGAATTTGTTTGGTTCTTTATTTATTATTTCTATTTATTTTTAAAATAATTTGTTGCCCAGTATTGTCTTGAACTCCTGAGCTCAAGAGATTCTCCCATCTCAGCCTCCCAAGTGTCTGGCACTACAAACATATGCCATGACACCCTGCTTCATGATATATATTTCTGTTTTGAATTTCTAATTTTATTTGCATATTGTTTTTCTGATTTCATGGAGTTGTCTATCTGTGTTCTCTTATAGCTCACTGAGCTTCCTAAAATAATCATTTTGAATTGTTTGTCAGGCAGTCCATAGATCTCTAATTATTTGGGATTGGTTATTGGAATATTATTGTGTTCCTGTGGTAGTTTCATATTGCCTTAGTTTTTTTATGTTTCTTGGAGTCTTATATCGCTGTCTTTGCATTTGAAGCATCACCTCCTCCAATCTTTACTGACTAGCTTCAGAAAAAAAAAAAATGCCTTCACCATACAACCTGAATCAGAATTCTTATACTTTCTCAGATCTTTTCTATGAATGTTTCCATGCTTCTTATTTCCTCTTGAGTGTGGGGATTCTTAAGATTGTATGGCTCACTATAATCCCACACAGTCAATCTGGGTGCTGAAAGCCTTTGTTTTTGATAGGGTAGCACCTAGAAATGCTTTAGTTTGTGTGCTTTCTCCTATTCCTGCAGAGTCAAGCCAGCTGTCTGCATAAGATATTTACACTTACTATTGCTTTCAACAGGCATGCACTCAGAAAGTCAGTCTTGTGGTGGTAGTGGGCAAGGGCAGGTGACACATGCAGAAACTTTAGAGTACCAAAGGGTCATTTGGGGAGTGCCCTTAAGTGAGGCATCCCAAGTGGTTTATGGGTCTGCTTCCTGATGGGGTAGGCAGAGCAGTTAGCAGGGTCTGCATCCTTTCTTCCCTGCTCCCATCACCTCCCAACCACTCTCATTCCAATCATATCAGTATACAAGTGGGATGGGAAATAAATCAGCCTCTTGAGAGCATCCCATGTGGCCAGGAGAGCAAGGTGCTTACTCACTACACTATCACTTTCCCTCATGGGAGAAAGTATAGACTGAGAAGGTCTCTCTTGGCACTGAGCTGTGACACTTTGTGGGAGGAGTGATATGGATAGAGTCAAAATGTTCTTCTTGCCCCCTTCAATGCATCTATTCTTGAATGTTTGCTCCAGTGGTGTGCTGGAACTTCTCTGCTAGACTCACAAACTCTGATAAATGTTCTCTCATCCGTGGGTAGTTATCATAATTGATGCTTCTGTAGGGAGATGATGGTAAAAGTTCCTATTTCACCACCTTGATGACATTATTTCTTGCTTACATTTGAAAAGCATTTGTCTTGTTGATGGGTTGAAAATAGCTATATGGAGATGAATGTTATGATAATCCAGACTACTTGACCTTTTTTTTTTTTTTTTTTGAGTTGGAGTCTCACTCTGTCACCCAGACTGGAGTGCAGTGGCCGCTCCCGGCCACCGCAGCCTCGACCTGCTGGGCTCCAGCGATCCTTCCGCCTCAGCCTTCCGAGTAGCTGGAATTACAGGCATGCGCTACCACGCCCAGCTGATTTTTTGATTTATTGTAGAGATGAGGTCTCGCTGCCCAGGCAGGTCTCAAACCCGCGGGCTCAGGCACTCCACTCACCTCAGCCTCCCAAAGGCACAGGATTACAGGCTGAGCCACCGAGCCCGGCTCAGACTACTTGACTTTAATCTAGAAAAATTATTCAGTGACATATCACTATGCAGTGCCTCAGGATGCCTTTTTGTGAATCTCCACAAAGACCAGAGCTACTCTTCACTCATCAAAATTTTATCAAGTCCCACTGTGTCCCAGGTACTGTGTCTCAGGTACTGTACTTTCAATTGCTCATGCAGATATAAAAAAGAATTTTTCTTCTCCCTCAAGTATTCACAGTTTGGTGTCATAGGTGCCATACAGTATGGTAAGCACTGGAGTAAAAATTTGTAAAAGGAAAAGTGTTAACACACTGTTGTTGTTGTTGCTGTTGTTGCTTTGAAGACAAAGAAAGCCAAATACAATGTAAGAGTATAGTTCTGGAGTCATGTTTATATTGTTGAAATATTGTTCTACCATTTATTAGCTAATGACTTAGAATCTTTGAGCGTCAATTACCTTACTTGGAGGTGATGACAACACCCACCTATGGTAAAGACCATGCAGCATGGACCATATAGTTTTATTTCATCCTGGACACAAGATAAAAATATCTATTTCCTGGTTTCCCTGAAGCTAGGAGGGACCACGTATCAGACTTGGAGCCAATATAATGTGGGCAAAGTGGTGAGATGTCACTCAGAGACTTGGCTTCTAAATCATTCGTGTGATTCTCCAAGCACTCTCTCCTCTCTACGCAAAAGACTTCAGGATAATTGAGTCACACTGTTCAAGAAACTTGGAACCTGGTGCTTGGAGATGAGCTGCCCAAGAAAGCTACTCAGTCAGAAATATGTGCAGCAGACTCTGCATGAGAGCAAGAAATAAATGGTCTCACTGTAATGCTGATACTGCGTATTGCAACAATTAACGTGTACTGATTAACAGGCCACCTCTAAGGTTGCTGGAACATTTAACTGAGATGAAAAGTTTATGAAAAGCCCTCAATAACCCATAGCCATTATTATTGCCACCACTGCCATCACATATAGAGGGGAAACACTCTATAGAGTTAGGATCTGAGGGGATTTGCTGGGTGAACTGAAAGTGGCAGAAGGAGTCAAGAGTTCTGAGCAGAAGGCAACAAATGAAAAGTAAAGAAAGGAAGGAGAAAGTAACAGACAGTGGACAAAATGTTTAAAAGCAAGAACAAAAACAAGTGGGACAAAGGGAAGCAAAAACTATCCAAATAGTGGACAGAGTAGCTTCCCTGGAAATGAAATATTACCTTGCCCACCCAACATCCACCCTCTGACACACCACAGTGGGCTGAGCCCACTGCACCTGCTGACAGCTGCTCAAAGCTCTCTGATATTTCTCTCTCATCTGTCTCAGATCCAGACTGAAAAACAAGAGGCTTGGCTTTTTCATTTGTTATAACCTGATGGGAAGCTCCTTCCTGGACATTTGTTTTTACGACTCGAAATGTATTTCTTTTATCACCTTCCGGTCACAGGAACAGTCTTAACAGACTGTAGGAAATGAAAGAGAGCAGAGAGCTCCACAAAGGAGAGCCAGCCAAACAAAGGACAGAAGCATTCTTTGTCTCTTTGGGTTGTGAGGGAACAAAGGACAAATGTGTAGAATAACTGCAAAATCTTCAAAGGACACTTTTCTTTAATGCCTCCTCTGAGCAACACAGACACTTCCTTAGGCTTAGCAGTTCAACCTGTGGCCATGCAATGATTTCTCTGTGCAAAGCTAGCCAGCCGGGTGGGAACTGAAGCAGCCTTGAGCTCTTACCACCTCCATCAAACTGGCTGAGAGGTTTTCCAAAGGAAAAGAAACCTGGGGCTTAAAAGGACGCTACCAATATATCTCTGTGAAACTTACTAAAATTGGCTTAACCAAAAAGAAATTGCTCTGGGACTCTTGTAAATGTTGTTGAGCTTTGGGGATGGCTAAGTTATAGTTTTTGTTTATGATTAAAAGGAACCATCTATACAACTGGAAAACTGACACCAAGCTGACTGGACTAAATCAACCTTATTTATTATGGAAATCTTATATCTGACAGAACACTACATCAGAAAAAAATACAGTAGTTGGTGTTTCCAGGCAAAAGAGTCCCCAGTACCTGAAAATCAGGAACTGACTAAAACAAGGAAAACCAGATCCAGAAAAATAGAATTTGCATGCATCTGAAATCTACGAAATCATGAAATGTTTCAGCTCTGAAGATTCCTTTGTCAAAGTCCTCCTCTTGCCACCTCCTGGTCTTGATATTTTCCCAGATTTACTGTCTACTAATAAGCATTTGGGAACAATGCTTCCTGCTGTAAGACCCGCTTTAACCAAGTCCCAATCATAATACAAGTGTCTAAAAGAACCTCGTTGTATAAACCAAAGTGCGTGATCTCATCATACCCTTTTCCTGGGAAGGAAATCACATCTACTTACATGTATCTGTAAATCAAAACCTACTTGTCTATAGCGTTCTTGTGGACACGACAAAACAAAACCCAGGCAGGCTTGGCTTGGATGAGGGCTGAGCACACAAAGAGATCTATCCACGCCTTTGAACTTCAAGAGAATTATATGATCCAACCAAGGTCAACAAGACATTCTCAGCCTGATTTCAGAGGTTAGTTTTTAAAGGTACATGGCACAACTGTTGCTAAAAAGTGTCTTTCTCCCCTTTTAAACTAACACTCAGAGATAAGAAACAAGCATAAGCAGAAATGTCAACTCTGGTGGCAATATCTTCTTAAGATATGCAATTTGTATTTTCTAGTTAATTGGCCATAAAGTCTAAATGAAAAAAAGCCTTTTAAACTATAGGATAGTACTCACAAGATGTGCCATAGAGGACTCCCTGAAGTGTCCATAAATATTATTAACATTTAAATGCACAAACTTCTTCTATGTCTTAGCAGGCATAATGTCTTTTGGGGGACATTTTTTTTTCACTCTTTTAACTTCTGTCCCTTCTAATTTATTTCCTCCTTTTCCCCATTTTTTTCTCCTTCCTGCCTCTTCCCCCTCCCTTTTTTAATGAAAAAGGAAAAGGAACAGATACAAATATTTACTGAGCCTCCAAATCAGTGACAAGTAATTTTCAAATATTATTTTATTCATCCTTATTCATAAGGATTGTTTCCATTGGCTTAATCTGAAAAAATCCTGTCATACTTCCAATAAATGAATTTTTTAATAGAAATTTGTTATTTGAAATAGCAGAGAATTTATTAAGTGTACTGTTTAAAGATGTCAGAGTTCTTTGCTAAAACCTAGGAGTTCAAGGCTGCAGTGAGCCATGATCGTCCCACTGCACTGCACAGAGTAAGACCCCAACTCAAAAAAAAAAAGTTAAAGTTCTTAACATGCCCAATGTATGAAGCATACAATTTCTGTCTCTGATACAAACACAGACACATAAATATTCACACACACAAATACATAATCTTTCTTTGCATTCTGTGATATGTTGTGTATGCAAGATTTGACTGGTTATTTGTGTTCTCTCTCTCTCTCTCTCTCTCTCTCTCTCTCTCTCTCTCTCTCTCTCTCCCCACCGCCCAGTGCCCCAGGCCATCCCTCCACTCTGTCCCTACTCCTCTTTCCCTCTACCTCCCCACCTCCCCAGTTAAAGGCCTTGATTAGCCTCTGGAAATAAGATGCCCCTGAAGCAGTCTTGAAAAAGGACACCTTCCTGTCCTTCTCAATGCCATTCTGACCTCTCTGATTTATCCTTCCTCTACCACCACCTTGCCCTCCCCCACTGCCCAACTCAGCTTCTCCTGTTCCAGATCTACAAACTTTTGTGCTCGCCTAATAAAAGATAGGAGAGGAGGAAGGAAACCGGCCCTAGGAAAGGAAGAAGAGACCTGTAATTTCTCAGTATTTTCCCAAAGGAATACCTAATTCCTTTAGATTAAACATCTATGGAATGAGACCATTATTTGAATGGAAACAGATTGGACTTATTTAAAAGATTATGTGGAACCTTGAAAAATTAATAGACAATGTCCCTTATTTTACCCATTTCCACATTGACACACCCTGTTGTCCATTGCTCTGTGCCCAGGAACAGCCTGTGGTCTTCCAACAGACAGGATCTGATGTTACCACAGAGACTTTGCTCACTCTTCTTCATATGTTTTTCATATATACCTATTCCTTTTTTCTTTTGCTTTACCATACTCTCTTCCAAAAAGAACTGAGAGGATTAACCTTCAAATATGCTTTCAGTCAGATAGAAAGTTTTACTCTTTTCCAAAATAGCTTCTAAGATGCAGTTGGGGACATTAACTTTCTACTAGGAGACTTTACACCCTCCTGGTCAACAGGCACTTTTCTCTGGCTTTCTAATGATAATAACAACACACAGCTGTTGAGATATTTGCCCCTCCATCTTCACAAAAAGTAAAAAGAAGGTACTATGTTATCCTCATTTTAGGATAAGAAGCACAGAGGGGTTATAAAGCTCCTAGAGGTCATACTGATAATAAATAGTAGAACTAGGGTGTGGCTCATAACTGTCTGATCAAAAATTCATCTTTTTTTCATACTTTTCACATGTGCTGAGGGTAACTATAAAAGGCTATTCTGCCAATAAACATCTACACACACATAACCCATGTAGAGTCTTGTTTACCGGTGCTGATAATAGTAACTGTAAATAGTTAATATTTACATAGAATCTACTAACTCACACTATTCTAAATGCTCTTTGCATATACGAACTCATTTTACAGATGAACCAGAGATGCAAAGTCACACACCTAAAACATATGTGTTTTGTGCTGTAGGAGTAGAGGAAGAGCTTCTTCTCTTGCCACTGAAGGTTTGCTGAAAATGAACTGACAAAAGGCAGATTAATGGGAAAAGTCATACAAAACTTACTTAATATGCTTGCAGGGGGGGAATCATAGGGGAATGATTATCCAATAACCCAGTGAGGTCCAGATGCTTATATACCCTTCTTCATAGGGGAAGGGGGCTGGGTGATGTAAGAGTAACTGATTTTCAGCAGAAAAGGATGAACCCAAAGAATAATGACCTGGGAACACAAGTTCCTCTGGGCTCTGGGGAAGGTGGCTAGAAGGTGAGGAGTGAACTTCACTGTAAACATAGGTTGTCTTATTGTGCAGATAAGAGTCTCCCAGGTCATCTCTAGTAACCGCCCTCAGAAGAATAGATTAAAAATCTGTCTGGGAATGGTTATGGATCCTTAGTCTCTTCTCTTCTCTGATGGTTAATCTTTTCTGGTTATCTGATGAGATGCCTAGGGAGTCTTAAAACAATTGCATTTCTTTTGGAAAGAAGCTTTTCTAGTCAGACAAGAAAATCCCAGAGTCCCTCCCAGGTGCTAGGGAAAGAAAGAGGATCAGAAAAATAGAAGTACAGGGGAGAGTCAGAGACAGATCTTGGTTCTGAGACTTATTTCTGAGGTTTTTCAGTTCTCATCAATTCAAAGCACTCAGCGTGCCCAAGCTACATAATTTGTGGTGTTGTTTTCTGTGCCCCAACAGTGAAAATAAAAAGGGCTGCCCTTGATCAAGAAATTTTTTCTGTATTTCAGGATTTCTCAGAACCTTTTCAGATGGTAATGTGCTTCAGGAATCTCTCAGAGGAAGTCAAAGCGTTTTAAATTTTCTAAATGTGTTTGCTGATCAAGGGACCCTTTGTGTGACTAGAAGCAGAGAGCCATTGTTCTACCAGACATCCTCTGGGAGATGCTGGTCCTGGCCATCTTTTAACACAGTTTTTCCAAGGTATGAAAGTGAATTTGTTTATCAGACTTTTTGTTTTCCTGTTGTAGAAGGAAGCAGCAGATCTGAGGACACAGTATGGCAGAAGTTACCTGAAAAGTGGTGACAGTGCTGAGAGAGGGGAGGTGAGGATAGTGGTGCACTTGGGTAGATGATTTAACCTCTCCCAGCCTTGGGTTTTAATTTACAAAATGGGTTTAGCGATGTCTCCTTTGCGGTGTTGCATCAGAGATAATGATGGCACTTGGTGCAGGGTACATGAACGGTTAGCAGTGGTTCTTATTTGTAATCCCATTGCCTCTTATAGTAAGCAGCATGACCTTGGACAAATTTTAAAATCTAGGGTAGCCTTATTTCTTCCTCTATAAAACAGGCATAAATGTTCTACTTCATCAGATTGTTGTGACGATATAAACTCCAGCATAGTGCCAGGCACTAAGTGACTTTCAGTATGTTATGTTAAATTATTTTCCCCCAGTCAGCCCTGCCTCACACAGGGAGCGTCTTCAACCAGTTGTGTCAGTTCTGGAGCAGATGGAAGGGCAACTGGAATTCATACTTCTTAATCTTTTATTTACTTTCTAATTGGCTAATTTCTTTCCCCCGTGTTTATGAAGTTTATCCAGCAGGACTTATGTAGTCTGGTAAAGAGCCATTATGTTAATTTTTTTAGGGCGTACATACAAAGCCCACTGAAAGTGACTAAAGATCATGCTTGATACCACACAGCAACTGCCACTGCAGAGCTGGACATGCACTCGCTCCCACAGCCTGAATACTGTGATGACCTCTCATCAGGTGTAATGTATAGCTGACCTGATATTGGGTATGCCTGGAGTGCACAGAGTCTCTAGTTCTACTCAGTACAGAGAACCTGTCAGCACTCAACAGAATTCAATGGTTCAGTAGGGAATGTTCACTTCCCTTTTAGGGGGACCAAAATATAACTATAGATTGGGAGAAACATAACAGATGAGAAACCGTGAGCCCAGTTTTTACTCAAACTGCAGAGTTTACTCAAGCAAGGGCTGGCACAAGGAAGAGTTCAGTCGCCTGAGGCAAAGTCAGTAGAAACTGGATCACTGGCAGCTTCCTCATGATACTTTGTTCTTGGGCAATCCCATGAAGGGTTACACAAAGTAAATATCTGAGCAGTTTTTCTTTCTACAATTTCAGTAGAACTCAACTTGTGGGGGAGTTTTGTTTGTTTTGGGGTTTTTTGTTTGTTTGTTTGCTTGTTTGTTTGTTTGAGTTGGAGTCTCTCTCTGTCGCCCAGACTGGAGTACAGTGGCACGCTCCCAGCAACCGCAGTCTTGACCCACTGGGCTCCGGTGATCCTTCCACCTCAGCCTTCCATGTAGCTGGAACCATAGGTGCGCACTATCATGCCCGGCTAGTTTTTGATTTGTTGTAGAGATGAGATCTTGCCAAGTTGCCCAGGCAGGTCTTGAACACGCGGGCTCAGGCAATCTACTCACCTCAGCCTCCCAAAGCGCGGGATTACAGGCTGAGCCACCCAGCCAGGCTAACTTGTGGGTCCTTTATAGAGACATATCTATACTCTACGCTGAGTGGTATCTTTTATCTCACAGTTTTGCCATACAGGAGAGATTTCCTGTTGACATCAATCATTTTCATTTGTTGCAGGTCTGAAACAAAACCATGTAAAAAATTCATATAAGGTTTTAGACATTACTCTGTACACAGTAAGAGCCAGATAAAAGGCAGCAAAATTAATGCTGTCGTCTAACCTTGTGAAAAACATGTATTCTTCACAACTCCAATTTATTGGATTTCTTAATTAAAAGGAAATTATGAAAGCACTATAAAGTAACATTTAGTATATTTCTTTAGCTCAGCAGCAGAAATGGAGTTAATGAGGACGGGGTAGTGGGAAAACCACCTTATTACAAATCGGTGCATTTGACATTTTGCTGTACTTGGAAGACTGTGGACTTCGACACCTAGATATTTGACGTGCAGTTGGTGCCCTCTGGTGATAGGGTGAACAGTCTCCAGTCACTGAAGCTAAAGAAATCCATTCTTCCTCACTTAGCCTACCCCAGATACACAGGGAGGAAGAAAAAAGGGAGAAGCTGCAGGCAGGAAGGTCCTGAAGTCTCTCTGTAATCAGAAGGCACATCTCAGCAGGCATCCTTGGGTTTCAAAGATAAGGATTCTTAAAAGCTTTTGAAGTTTCACTTTTCTTTAAAGAAAGGATACTGTCTGCCTTATTCTCTGAGGACTTCCCTGGCGTGGGAGCTAAGTTTTTCAAGGTTGCCTCTGGTGTACTCCAAAAATCACACACTTCCTCTCTGCTCTGGGAGACCACAGAATAATGAGGCAGCGGATTTTGGTATCCACAGGGGATCCTAGAACCAATGCCCCACGAATACTGAGGGACGACTGTATACGTGCTTATATGACAAAATGGATCTAATCTTCCCACAGGAACAGTGAAAGCTCAGAAGATCCAGTGTCTCTGATCTCATGCCGAAGGGGGACCCCCCCAATCTGGAATTATTATTATTATTATTATTTTGGAGGGCAGGTCCCTTGTAGTACACTCAGAATTGTTCCTCCAGAACAAATGGTCAACCAAAGTTGTTATCTGAAAGTTTTGAGAAGATTATGTCAATTTGTGAAAGAAAGTTGTCACGAGCTGTGGCAAACAGGTGACTGGTTCTTCCACCATGACAATGTACCTGCCCACATAGTGCTGAGTGTTCAGCAGTTTGGGAACCAAAACAGCATGACCTCCGTGCCTGTTCACCCGATTTCACCCCAAGTCCTTTTTTTTGCTTGTTCCTCTTATGAAAAAAATCCTCAAAGGGAAATGTTCTGCCAATGTGGTAGAAGTGAAACAAAATGTGGCAGAAACACTAAAAGGCATCAACATTGATGAGTTCAAAAACTGTTTTAAGTAGTTGGAAAAAGCATCTTGATAAGTGCATTGCATCAAATGGAGAGTACTTCAAAGATGACTGAAGTTTAAACATGTAAGAATAAGTATATAATTTTTGTAAATAAATTCTGGTATTTGGGGGGTTCCTCCTCCTACTTTCCTTATACACATTTCACTTGCATTTGGCATAGACTGATTTTTTTAAACTAGTGTAAGCTTGTTTAAGGATCCATTATTACTTCATGGAAATATTTGTCTACCACTCCTTAGTTTCATATTTAGAAGCAGGAGGAAAATGTGTTTTTACTACTTGGTAATTTAATCATTTTTTCCTCTCTCACCTTCTATATATCTACTGAGGCCAAGTCAGCTGAAAAAATAAAATTGTATAAGCAAACCACCACTTCATCATCTTGTCTCAGAAACTCCGGCTGGCGGCACACATTTCATATACCCCAGATGGGGTGTTCTGAAAGAGACAGACGAATTCCAGCTCTTTCTAATTTACTGCCCTCCTTTCCATAGCATCAGATTCATAAAACATTGCCTGGGTGGCTGGCTGTCTCACTGTCTTGAGGCTGAAGCAAGACACAGGGGAACAGGAAGGAGGCATTAGTTGCCAAGTCCTTGCCCGACGAGAATACTTGCCTACACCCTTTTGGAGCTTTAAACATCGGCAAAAGAAAGAAGGAAAAAGACCTGACTTGCCAAGAAGCCATTACACAAATCTAAAAATGTGATATTAAGTTTTGCTCCTGTAAGTGTTCTTTCCATGACTAGCCCTATTAATTTGTACTTCAGCTTCAAAACTATTTCAGTTCTTATGTTACAGAAGACACTTAAGAATCCAACTAGCTATGCTTCTTAGAGACACTTGAACTTTTTTTCTACCCATTGTTTTTATGTTAAACAAAGTAGTGATGGGAAAAAATTAGAGGAAGAGTTTTAGCTATTGCGTTAGGGTCTAATTTTTCACCAAGTGTTTGGGTGTATCTAGGACAAACCAACTCGGCAAAGGCAAAAAGCAGCTCATTTCTTTCACTCTTTGGGAGAAAGCAAGGATGAAGCAGCCGGAAAGCTGGTTGTTTAAGAGACTGCCTCTCTCTCTCTCTCTCTCTCTCTCTCTCTCTCTCTCTCTCTCTCTCCTGCTACTCTTTCACCATGTAACAAGCCTGTTCCCGTTTCCTCTTCTGCTGTGATTGGAAGCTTCCTGAGGCCTCATCAGAAGCAGATGCTGGCATCATGTTCCTTGTACTGTCTGCAGAACCCTGAGCCAAATAAACTTATTTTCTTTACAAATCATTCACCTTCAAGTATTCCTTTACAGCAGTGTAAAATGGACTAATACTGTAACCTAAGTGACACACAACTGAATATAACGCCAATCTCAATATCTAGGGTACACATTATGTAGCATCACATGCAATCCCAGCAATAACCAGATCTTGAGTTTAGGTGGTACAAACCCACTCCTTGAGACCTCACCACATATAACCAACATAAAACTCCCATTTTAAAGCTCTCTGAGAAATCAACAGATTTGTATGATCTATTACAACACTATAGGTCACAACTGGGAACCCGAAATGAATCCTAACTTTCTTCATATTGCCTTTTGTCAAGGTTTTAAGAATTAGGCAATTTTGCCTAAAAATCTTGACATCTGATTTCTCTAGGAAAAAAACTAGATGATCTGACCACACCGAAGCCCACAATCCCACATGACAACAATTGACTAAAACTGAGCACACTTATCCCCTATAGATGGAATATGCCTCTTCCCCTTCTATCGCATGACCTCTATTGCTTGCCTGACCCCTGCATGTCTTTTGACTTTGCCTATGGTGCTTTACAGAGGGCTTCTATGTGTAGTGGTAATTAGTTTTTAATGGTTATGAGTAAGACAAGAAGCAGTTCAGTCTGTTTGTAGCTCATGTTTCTGTAACAATTTGTTTAAACAAAATTGGCAAATGGGTGAATGTTGTCTGTATTACCTAGAAGTCTCATAGTTTCATGCAACTAAGTAATGGCATTAAATACAAAATCACGAACACAGATGGACACAGGAAGCACTACAATACTACACTCGTTGACAGCAGCCCCATGTTCTTCTTTTTGGCTTAATGAACTCCCTGCTCCGTCTAGAAGTGCTCATTGTACATTTCTCCCTGATCCTTCTGGATTTTGTCCTTTTTCTGAACCTTAGCATCCTCAGTCCTTCACTACTGCCCTCCCTTTCCATCAATCTATCCTCACCATTTTTTTTCCCATTAAGGTAAAGACCTCTGCAGTTGTTGCATTTATTTATTAGGAATACAACATGTTTTTAAAGTTGTGCTAATATTCTAACTGGGGTTGTTACCAGTTTTATTAGTGCCTGCTTTCAAAATTCTGTAGGTTTTGATTGATCTGTCCCTACCTCCATCTTTGCCCAGAACTTCTGTTATTTCTAGCACACAGTTCTATAGAAATCAGAGGTTGTCAGGAATATATATACCAAATTATAACAGAGTCAAACCTACTCTTGAAAACTTTCTTAAGAAGGACCCAGAGTGGATTTTGACATGTCTCATGGTAAGCCTAATAGTTAATTCTCCAGGATTGAAACAGGTAATCCTAAGAAGTTGGATGGCATTTATGGGCCACATTTCATAGAATATCCCTATCTGAAACATCAAAAACATACTCAGTGTGGAGATATTCATAATAAATAGACTCACAAGAACTGAATATATGCATGACTTCATTTATTTCCCAAGACAGTTTTGTGCCTTTGGTATCAGCACCTTTGCTTTATTGATGAAGAATAATAGTCTCCAAAGGATGAAAAACTTGCTTGAAATTTCTCTGCTCCCAAGTGGTGATCACAAGTCTCAAATCCAGGGTCTCCAACTTGAGCTCTTCTGTCCTTCATAGTTTCCTGTCAGAAGTTTAGCAGCTCTATCAGACTATCTTCCTTAGACCCATTTAAACCCCTTTCAGCGTCAATATACATGAACAGTCCGTTAATGTTAGATTTGCATATGGCATTTTTAAAAAGTCTTTTTATGGGAGAAATTGAAGTGAAAACATCCATTAACAATCATGCTGCATGGTACATATGGGATCAAACAGACTTGATTTCTTTATTTTAAAAAATATTGGTTTTTTTACTTAATTTATTGCTATGTATCATTGTGCTAGGTACTGAAACATAGCAGTATATATGACAACCATGGTGCTGGTGCTCAATGGTCATCTATTCCAGTGGTATAACCTTTTTAAAATCTGCAAAACAAAAATATTACCACCTATTTTGCAAAAATACAATCAGAATTTGGAACTATGTATGTAGTAAGGCTTCCCACATACAGACCATTTGGCTAATAGTAGTTATTATTGAATTGATATTATAGTAGTTATTTTTGAATTGATAAAATGATACTAATTACACAGAAGAGGAGGCATGTTAATTTTAGGGTAAGTGGCAGCTTCATCAAAAGCCGCCATCAGCAGTCAACCACCACCCACACACAAGTGACTCAACAAAAACCTCAGAAGTATGCAGGTATGTGAGCTGAGCAGGCATGACCTGGCTGTATACATAAGCTAATTCCTCTACAGTACCACTTGTTCTGACACATTATAATGTAAATGAAGTTACTTGGAATTTAACATATTTTTATCTGAAAAGTTACATTCAATCACAAACCCTAGACTCTCCCCCTCTTCCTGGCATACCATATGCTTAAAGACCCAACAGTCATCCTTTAAATAACAAAGGATTCATTTTTAGCAATACCAAGCTAGGCTTTTAGATCCAATCCTCCCACTGAAAACAAATGAAAAAGCCAGACAAAACATCATATGAAAAGCATCTGCATGAAATCATAAAATAGCTACCAAGTAAGTGAGAATTTGTGGAATCAAGATTCAGGACCAAAGAAAGAACAAGAGGCATAAGCCTGACACCATTTTACCCTCCATGAGTGTTGTGAAATACTAAGGCAGTGGCTGAGATTGTAAGAATTGAGCAGAGATTTTGACAGACTCCCAGGACGATAAAGATATTAATAGATATTAGAGTGAAGAAACTTCCAAAAGTTTCAGGTTTTCAGGTACAAACCAAGAGTAAGAGTAAACAGAAAATAGATCAGTCCAGTCCTCAAGAGGACTGAAAACACCTTAAATTGTCTTGATGTCTAATCAAATTAAGCATATATACCCCTGACTTAGTTGGTTGCCAGAAGCAAAAATGTACGAGTGTGTATTCCCCCCCAAAACCAGGATTTATTTATTTAAAATTCTGTATTTATTCTTATGCATTGAAACTTCAGTCACCTTCAAAGTACTGTTTGAAGCAATAAACCTATCAAGATGCTTTTTCCACTGCCCAAAAGTTTTTGAACTCATCAGTTTTAATGCCTTTTAGTGCTTCTGCCACTTTTTTTTCACATCTTCCACATTGGCAAAATGTTTCCCTAGAGGACTTTTTTTATCTAGGGAAAAAAACAAATCACTCAGAGCAAGACCACGTGAATGAGAGGGGGCACAAGGTTCATGCCACTTTGGTCAAAAACTGCTGAACAATCAGCATAGTGTGGATAAGTTGTTTGGGTAAATCACCCATCATGAAATGGGCAAATGCATTGAAAGAATCTAAAAAAACAAACAAAATCCCAAAAATTATCTGAAGCAGAATGCAGCCTCTTACAACAATGCTAGCTGGTACCCTGATGCTGATGGGTTCCAACAACACTTACCTAGTAAGGGAAGCTGGTACTACAAGGACCCACCCTCCAGAAGATAATTTCAGGTGTTTTGGGGGTCCCCTCTTGTATCCTCTCTGAAGAAAGTAAAGTCAGAATCTCACATTACCTCAACAGTGTTTTATATAAAATGTCCAACCCTCAATAAAAAATAATCTGTCATGACAAGAAGACAAGTTTAAACCAGAAACCAAGGGAAAAGATTAGGCAATAAGAAATTAGTCGTGGACTTCCGGCAAGATGGCGACGGGGCAGCTTGGTCTAGGAGACCCTACGCAAAAGAGGACACAAAAAGACTCTCACTCTCTCCCGGGGGGCCGCAGTTCCCATCATCAGCCACCTGCTCTTCACACAGACCTCAGCCGTCACTATCGCTCAAACATCGGCGGTCTGGGCTGCTACTGCAGCCGCAGATGCTGCTGAGGCCATTGCACCACCCATGCCTGATGCGACCCACGACTTCAGACCATGAAGTCCCTGAAAGCAAGATTTACGGAGATCCCTGCCGCCACTACTGCCACCATCATGTCCCGCCAGGCTGTGGGTCTCCTCCCATGTACCATGAGGCAGCAGCTCCCATTGCCAACTCCCTCCCGTCCTGGGCCAGCAGCTGCAGATAAACATCATTTGGAGTGGTGATATAGCACCACCTGCTGGCGATTCAAGGTAACAACACCGAAATGGGAAAAACAGAAGCTTGATAAATAGACACAGGCCAGATCTGAGTGGTGAACTGGGCAGGGAGCACAGATCTGAACTGCCCTTCAGAGTAGGCCAGGGAAACTGACCCTAACTGTGAACAAATTTACCAGCCTGAAAAGACAGCTATAAATCAGAGCTGAAAGGATATTGGACTTAAATGAAAAGTCTGAGTGTGCTTGATTGGTTCTGTTAGTTTACTGACTTGATTCTATTCCTTTTGTTTTTTTCCTTTTTTTTTCTTTTCTTTTCTCTGTAAACCCTATCTTTGTGTAGAGGAATAGCACACCAATAAGGAGGTTGGTTATCTTGTATGTTAGCATCATTGTATGTTTTAGGTTTTTTTGTATGAGAGTTGGTTAATTTGTAGCCTTGGTTTACTGTTTTTATCTGCTTCAGTTTTTGTGTCTCTCTCCATTTGTTGGTACACTCATCTGTTTTCCCTCTTACTCTTCTCTCTTTCCACCCTCACTTCCCCCCACTGCCCGCTCCATCCTCTTCCCTCTGTTAATCTCATTTTGCTTTCAGGGAGTAAACCTACAATCCCACAACATAGACAGATTCCAAGGTGGTGGGAAATCTGTTTCAGATTATCCACACACCTGTCAGCGGATACCGGGATCTGCAGATAGATTTTGAATCACAGCTTCCCCCTTAAGTAAATCTCAAAACTGCAAAAAGGACCACCCCCAACCTACAGTCCAACTCCAGAATTGAACAAAGCAAGAGGATATACATAAAGAAGAATAGGAGATTGAACAAACAGAAGGAAAATAAGCCCTCTACCCCTGAATGACAGAATTAAAGAAGATGGTGAAGTGGAGGGAAGAAAAAAGTAGGGAGGAAAAATCTGCAGAAATAAAGAAAAACCAAAAGAAGAATATAGGTTTCACATAGACCCTCACACAGACCCCTGGGAGATCAGGCACTGAGAAAACAGACTTCGGAGCACAAACAATGAAAAGCCCCCAGAATGACTGGTCACATGCAAAAAACCCAGACATCAAGACATTAATAGAGGGAATTTAAAAAATTGAGGAGAGACAAGAAGAAAATAGGAAGTTGCTGATGACAGAAATAGCAGCAGTAAATAATACTGTGATGAAAATAAATAACAAACTAATAAGCATGGAAAGCAGAATTAGCCAAGCAGAAGAAAGAATCTCAGTGCTCAAAGACCAAAACACAGAACTAACCCAAACTGTCAAAAACATATAAAAGAAGCTTAAAAGGACAGAACAAAACCTTCAAGGGATGAATGATTACTTCAAGAGAAAAAAATCTAAGAGTAATTGGCCTTCCTGAGGCAGAGAGAGAAACAGAGGCCACACTGAAACAAACATTTCATGAAATCATTCAAGAAAACTTCCCTCATCTCATCAGTGATGCAAAAATTCAAACACAAGAGATTCAGAGAACCCCTGCAAGGCAACAAATGAAAAGACCAACTCCCAGACACATAATAATTTGCCTAAACAAAGTAGGTATAAAATAAAAAAATCCTAAAGGCAGCAAGAGAAAAAGGTCAGACTACCTACCAGGGAAGACCAATTAGAATAGCAGAAGATTTATCTACAGAAATTCTCCAGGCTAGGAGAGCTTGGAGCCCTATCTTCAAAGTTCTAAAAGACAAAAAATTTCAACCAAGGATAGCCTACCCAGCCAAGCTAAGCTTTATCAGTGAGAGAGAATTGAAATCTTTCCCAGATATCCAAGCCCTAAGAACCTACGCTGCCACCAGACCACCTCTACAAGAAACACTTAAAGTATTGAACACAGAAGAAAAAAGAAAAAAAGAGCAACAACGTTCTGTACAAGAGTACAGGCAAAAGATTAAAAACACACATGAACCAACTCCAAAACTCAAAGAAAGACAACAAGCAAACAGGAAGAACAATAACAACACTGTAAGAACATTATGATAGGGATCAACTCTCACATTTCAATAATTAGCTTGAATGTGAACAGACTAAGTGCACCACTGAAAAGACATAGAATGGCAAAATGGATAAAATATCACCAGGCAAAATTTATTGCCTTCGAGAGACTCACCTCATTAGAAAGGACACTCACAGACTCAAAGTAAGAGGACGGGAAACAAATTTTCAGGTGAATGGAACACAAAAGAAAGGAGGAGTCACGATCCTAATTTCAGACAAAATACTATTTAAGCTATCAAAAATTTTAAAAGATACAGAAGGCCAATACGTAATGATAAAAGGTTCAATCCATCAACAGGAAATATCCATCCTAAACATATATGCATCCAACATAGGAGCACCAACTTTCATAAAGCAGCTTCTAGGTAAACTAAAAGATGATATTGACTCCAACACCATCATAGCTGGGGACTTCAATACCCCACTCACAACCCTAGATAGATCATCAGGACAAAAAATCAGTAATGAGATCTGAAACTTCAATGCGACTCTTGGCCAAATGGACTTAATTAATACCTACAGAACACTCCATCCAAAGACCACAGAATATACATTCTACTCATCACTGCATGGAACGTACTCTAAGATAGATGACATTCTTGGTCATAAATCAAGCATAAGTAAATTTTAAAAGGCCAAAATTTTGCCATGCACCTTCTCAGACCACAGTGGAATAAAAATAAACATCAACACCAGCAAGTTTCGGCCAAAACTAACAAAGACATGGACACTAAACAGCATGATGCTAGACAACTGCTGGGTCAATGATGAAATCAAAACAGAGATTAAAAGATACCTGGAAACAAATGAAAATGAAGAAACATCTTACCAAAGTCTCTGGGATGCCATGAAAGCTGTAGTAAGAGGGGAATTCATATCTCTACAGACACACATGAAGAAAATGGAAGGATCACAAATTAACAACAACGTTTAACAACAATGTTCAACAACACCTAACAAGTCACCTAAGGAAGCTGGAAAAGCAAGACCACCAAAATCCTAACTTCAGCAGAAGAATCCAGATCACCAAAATAAAGGCTGAAATCCAGGGCATAGAAGACAAAAAGATAATACAAAAAATCAATGAAACAAAAAGATGGTTCTTTGAAAGGATAAACGAGATAGATGGTCCACTAGCTAGACTGACCAAGAAAAAGAGAGAAAAAGCCTAAATAAATACAATCAGAAACACAAAAGATGAAGTCACGTCAGACCCTGAAGAAATACAAAAGATCATTACAGACTACTATGTACACCTGTATGGAAACAAACTTGAAAACCTTAAGGAAATGGAGGACTTCCTGACATCACACAACCTGTCTAGGTTGAAACAAGAAGAAATCAAGACCCTAAATAGACCGATAACAATCAAGGAAATTGATTATGTAATCAGAAAACTAACCAAAAAAGCCCTGGACCTGATGGCTTTCCAGCAGAATTCTATAAGACATTCAAGGAGGAGCTGATACCAATCCTACTGAAAGTATTCCAGGTGATTGAGAAAGATGGAACTCTCCTCAAATCATTTTATGAAGATAAAATCACACTGATACCCAAGCCAGGTAAAGACCCAACAAAGAAAGAGAACTACAGGCCAATATCTTTGATGAACATAGATGCTAAAATTCTCTACAAGATCCTGCAAACTGGATTCAACAACACATCTCAAAAATCATCCATCATGACCAAGTAGGCTTCATCCCAGGGACACAAGGCTGATTCAACATTCTCAAGACAATAAATGTAATTAAATACATCAACAGACGTCAGAACAAAAGCCACATGATTATATCATTAGATGCAGAAAAAGTTATTGATAAAATCCAGCACCCTTTGTTGATAAAAACCCTCAAACATCTAGGCATACATGGAACATACCTCAAAATAGTAAAAGTCATCTATGAGAAACCTACAGCCAGCATACTCCTAAGCAGACAAAAATTGGAACCATTTCCCCTGAAAACTGGAACAAGACAAGGATGCCCACTCTCTCCCCTCCTGTTTAATATAGTATTAGAAGTCCTGGCTAGAGCAATCAGAAAAGAGAAGGCGATCAGAGGTATCCAACTAGGAAAAGAGGAAGTCAAGCTATCTCTCTTTGCAGACGACATGATTGTGTACCTTGAAAACCCAAGAGAATCTGTCAAAAGCCTCCTTGCACTGATAAAGGACTTTGCAAAGTCTCAGGGTATAAAATAAACATGCAAAAGACAATCGCATTTCTTTACAACAACAACAAACAAACAGAAACCCAAATAAAAAGCAGAATCTCATTCACAATAACCACACAAAAAAAGAAATACCTTGGCATCTTCCTAACCAGGGACATGAAAGCCCTTTACAATGAAAACTACAAAACACTTCTCAAAGAAATCAAAGACAACACAAGCAAGTGGAAAAATATTCCATGCTCGTGGATTGGAAGAATCAACATTGTGAAGATGTCCATCCTACCTAAGGCAATCTACAGATTTAATGCAATACCCATCAAATTACCAGCAACATTCTTCTCAGACCTAGAAAAAAACAATACAGGAATTCATATGGAAAAACAAATGACCAAGAATAGCCAGAACAATCCTCAGCAAAAAAAAAAAAAAACAAACAAAGCAGGAGGTATCACATTACCAGAGTTCATACTTTACTATAAAGCTACAATAATCAAAACAGCTTGGTGTTGGTACAGGAACAGGCATATAGACCAATGGAATAGAATTGAGATTCCAGAAACAAAACCTCAATTTTTCAACCAACTCATCTTCGACAAAGCCTCTACCACCTACCACTGGGGAGAAGAGAACCTATTCAGTAAATGGTGCTGGGAAAACTGGCTGACCACATGCAGGAGATTCACACAAGGCCCCTATCTATGCCCATACACAAAAATTAACTCTAAATGGATCAGAGACCTAAATGTAAAACCTCAAACCATAAGAACCTTAGAAAATGCAGGACACACCCTTATGGAAATTGGAACTGGCATCCAATTCCTGAGCAAAAACCAAAATGCACGGGCCATAGGAGATAAGATAGACAAGTGGGACCTCATTAAGCTGATAAACTTTTACAAAGCCAAAGAAAGCACTAAGAGATCAGGGAGACAGACCACAGGCTGGGAAAAAGTATTTGCCAACTTCATGTCTGACAAAGGCCTAACATCTAGGATCTACAAGGAACTCAAACGTGCTGAAAAGAAAAAAACAAACAACCCCATTACAAAGTGGGCAAAAGACATGAACAGACACTTCTCAAAAGAAGACATATGAGTGACCAACAGATGCATGAAGGAATGTTCAACCTCACTAGTCATCAAGGAAATGCAAAATAAAACTACACTGAGATACCACCTAACTCCAGTCAGAATGGCCATTATCAATAACTCAAAAAATAACAGATGCTGGAGAAGATGAGGTGAAAAGGGAACACTTAAACCCTGTTGGTGGGAATGTAAGCTACTGCAACCTCTGTGGAAAGCCATGTGATGATTCCTAAAAGCTCTAAATATCAACCTCCCATATGACCCCAGAATCTCCCTACTGGGAATATACCCTGAAGAACTCAAATCATTCTATGAAAAAGATACCTGCCACGTATGTTTATTGCAGCATTGTTCACTATAGCAAGAACCTGGAACCAACCATGCTGTCCATCAAAAGAGGACTGAATTTTAAAAATGTGATACATATACATGATGGAATACTACGCAGCCATAAAAAAGAACAAAATCATGAATTTTGCAGCAACCTGGATGGAACTAGAGTCTATAATACTGAGTGATCTTTCACAGCAACAAAGATCTGAGTATCACCTGTTCTCACTCATAAGTGGACCTTGAACATCTATTGTAATACTATAAGAAAAGGATCGACAGTGGTGGGAACCTATGGGGGGGACAGGGAGGGCAAGGGTGATGGGATTAATGGTAGTCAATATCTGTCTGGGGATGGGGGGACACCCCTTATCAACAAGGGTGCCTGAACAATGCATATTTGTATACCTAACCCTTAACTGTACTCCACAATTTTAAAATAAAAAATATGTAAAAAAGAAAGAAAGAAAGAAAGAAATTAGTCTACAAGAAACTCAGAAGCTATAACTCTCAGACATGGATTTTAAAATAACCAAAATTAATATTTTCAAAAAATTAAAAGATGAAACTGGAGGATTTCACCAAATAATGAAAACTATAAAAAGAATTAAATGGAAAAAAAATTATAGAATTGAAAAATAGAATACCAAGACCTCAATAGATAAGCTTAATCGGAGTAGACTCAGGTGAAGAACTAATAAAGTGGAGAATAAACTGAAAGAAAATATACAGACTGAAGATCAGAATGAAAAGAACAGAAACAGAAAAGGCACTAATGGGACACAGTAAAAATGTCTAGCACATGTTAACTGCAGCCTCAAAAGAAAGGTGAGACATAATATGGCAGTAGTACATTCTAAGCACATTATAGTTCTGCTGAAATCAACAGGCAAAGAGAAAATCTTAAAAGTAGGCAGAGATAAAAGGTACTGAGGGGTCGAGGAAGATGGTGGCCGAGCCAGTCAGACTACGTGAGTACGTGTGAGGGAGTGAGCATATGGAAAATTTTGTGTACGTGCAGGTGAGTGAGTGAGCAGGTGAGTGGCTGGCTGAGTGAGGTATAGGGAGCTGGCTGATGCAGTGGCTGTTGCCACAGCTGCTCTGCTTGCAACCTAGTGATTCCTGTGATGTAGAAGCCAAGTGCCATTTAAAAAAAATGTATCAACCAAACTCTTCCTGGGAAGAAAATGCTAAGAGAGACAGACTAAATGGGGGCTCGTGAGCAAGTGGCCAGGGTCCTCCTGATGCAGCAACTAGTGCTGTAGCTTCTCTGCTTGGTCCCTGGTGCTTCCCAGGTTGGAGAAACCAAGCACCATTTTTTTTTCAACAGACAAAAGTTTTTCTGTGAAGAAGCAGCAGGGAGAGACTACTGGCTCCAGGCTCTGCCTTACTATTGTAACAGGAGAGACTGCCAGCTCCAGGCTTTGCCTCACCACTTCAGCGCCTGGCCAGACACTGACAACAGGGGCTGCAGAGGGAGCCCAGAGGCAGAGTCCCACAGGAGAGGACAAGAGAGGCACCCTGTCACATCTTGAAGGCGGGGCGGGAAAGTGCTCCAACTTGCTCACCACAGAGCAACAGACTTGATCTCTGTGACAGGAGGATCAACTACTCAGGGGCTGATCATGACCCAGAGGGAATATCCTGAGAGCACAAACTTCAGAGGGACCTGACGAGTGCTGAGTCTCAGGCGCCCCCCACCCCTGATTCCGCAGGACAAATGATGTAGCCAGAAAAGGACAAGGAAGAACTCCAAAGAGATCAGTGGTGAGCCCAAACCCCCTCCTCCCCAGAAATCCTCCTTGGGACAAACCAAGGCAGAGCCTGGACGTCAGTTGCAATAGGAGATCTCCATTCAAGGATAGGCCTGGCTGGGGCACCCCCTATGAGTACATACCTGGGGAAGAGACAATCCCACACCTCCCCACCGGAGGGGATCTCCCTGACCATAGGAGAGTGGGAGGGCAGGACTGCAGCCCCAACCACCCCAATTGCACCCCCCCCAAACTTCCCTACTCCAGACATTGGGGAGAGAGTGAAAGACTGGAAGCTCTGCAAGGAGAAAGCAGATGAGAACAATTACAGAATCTGTCACAAGAGGGCAAGGTTTTGGGGTTTTTTTTGTTTTTTTAATTTTTTAAAATTTTTTTGCCTGTTTGTTAGTTCATCTATTTTTCTAATATTTTTTCTTTGTGTATGAATGTGTATGTGAGAGTTTGATCTGCATCCCCCCGCCCTTTTTTTTTTTTTCTTTTCTTTTTCTTTCTTCTTTTGTTTTTTGTTTTCGGTTTATGTGTGCTTGTAAATGACTGGGTGTTCATCTTTCAGTTTTTTTTTGTTGTTGATTTTTGCTCTTTTGTTTTTCTCTTTTATTTTATTTCATTTTTAGTTTAAAGTGGGTGTCAATATATGTGTGAGAGTTCAATATGAATTCCCTTTTTTGTTCTTTTTTGGGTTTTTTTCTGGTCTTTCTCTTTTTCTTCTCCATTAATTTTGTGCTAGGTGTATGTGTGTGTGCGCGCGCGCACGTGTGTGTGTGTGTGTGTGTGTGTGTGTGTGTGTGTGTGTGTGTGTTTAGTTTTCCTAGTTTTCTGTTGTTTTGTTTCACTTTGTTTTTATTCCAGTTTGTTTTGGGGTGTGTGTAAGTGTGTGTGTTCAATTGCTTTTTGCTTTAGTTTCTGCTTCCATTGTTCTGTGTGTGTTTTTTCCTTTATTTTTATTTTAATTCTTGTCCATCTAATTTCATTCTATTTCTCTCTGTGCTCCTCATTGCTGTCACTACATCTTGGACTCAGGGGGTACACACACATACCCATTGCATTGTCTTTTAGAGTCATGTGAGGAGTGGTTCTCAGGGGAAAACATACCATAATCAATGAACATTGTAACTTTCAAGTAGTTTCTGAATCCTAGCTCCTCATCCACTCTCTTATTTGACTTTCAAAAATACAAGAGACAGCAAAGCTTTCCACCAACAATCCTGTTTCAAAATAGAACAAATCCAGAGCCTGGATCAGGGAAGAATAGATGGCTGAGCAAACATAAGAGGGAAAGCTTCTCCCACTGATACTGAATAATGGAACTAAAGAGAAAAGCAAGAGATCTGTCCCAAATGAGAAAAAAACCAAAGGAAGACCATGGGTAATTTCAAGTGTAACGAGAAAACTCCTAAAAAAATCAGACCTTGGAGCCCAAAAAATGAGTCACCAACAACTAGCCCCAGGATACACAGAGATTAGGGAATTGATAGAAAGAGTGAATAAGACTCAAGAAAGACAAGATGCAATACTGAAAGAAATTGTAACACAGATTTTGATCATAAAAAATTTCATCCAGGAAATGAATAAGAAGATGGCAAGCATGAAAACCAGAATTAATCTAGCCGAATAAAGAATCTCAAAACTTGAAAACAGAGCATGGAATTAACCTGATTTGTAAAAAACATAGAAATAAAACTCAGAAAGAAAGAACAAAGCCTACAAGAATATATGATTATATCAAGAGGCCAAACCTATACCTGATTGGTATCCCAGAAGAAGAAAGAGAAATGAAGAACAACTTGAAGCAAGTATTCCAGGAAGAAATCCAAGAAAACTTTCCCCATCTCACCAGAGATGTGACAGCCAAACACAAGTGATACAAAGAACCCTCACAAGACACCAAATGAGAATACCAACTGTTAGACACATAGTAATTCACTTACACAAAGTAGTCACAAAAGAAACAAATCCTAAAGACAGCAAGAGAGAAAGGTCAGACTACCTACTGGGGAAACCCAATCAGTATAGCAGCAGACCCATTGGCAGAAACACTACAAGCAAGAAGGGACTGGAGTTCAATATTCAAAGACCTCAAAGATAAACAATTTCAACCAAGAATTTCCTATCCAGCCAAGATCGGCTTCATCAGTGATGGAGAATTAAAATCCTTCCAAGACATCCAATCCCTAATAAATTATGCAGCTTCCAGACCAGCTCTACCTGAGACACTTAAAAATGTATTAAGCACAGAAGAAAGGAAAAAAAAAGAATGACCACACACTTCCCAAGAGAACAGCAGAGCACAGAATCAACAGAATACAGCACAACAACAAACTTGAAAATATACACATACATCAATCCCAAAGCCAAAAGAAAATAAGCAAACAACAAAAACAACTTTAAAGAACCTCATGACATAAATAAACAATCACATTTCAATAATCAGCTTGAATGTGAATGGACTAAATGCACCACTGAAAAGACATAGAATAGCAAACTGGATAAGAAACCATGACCCAATTATTTGCTGCATCCAGGAAATTCATCTCACCACAAGGGATACACACAGACTCAAAGGTAAAGGATGGAAAATAAGTTTCCCAGCAAATGGATCACAAAAGAAGGCAGGAGTCACAATCTTAATATCAGACAAAACAACCTTTAAGCTATCAAAAATTTTAAAAGATACAAAAGGACATTACATAATGATAAAAGGTTCAATCCATCAACATGAAATATCCATCCTAAACATATATGCACCCAACACAGGAGCACCAGCATTTATAAAGTAACTACTAAGTAAACTAAAAAAAAGATATTGACTCTGACACTATTATAGCAGGGAACTTGAATACCCCAATAACAGCCCAAGGTAGATCATCAAGGCAAAAAAATCAACAAGGAGATCCAGAACCTAAATATGACACTCAACCAAATGGACTTAATAGATACCTACATATTATTCCACACAAAAAACACAGAATATATATTCTGCTCATTACCACATGGAACATACTCCAAGATCGATCACATCCTTGGGCATAAGTCAAGCATAAACAAATACCATAAGGTTGAAATATTACGTACACCTTCTCAAACCACAGTGAAATAAAAATAAATATCAACACCAACAAAATATCCCCAAAGCCCTCAAAGACATGGACACTAAACAGCATGATGCTGAACGACTACTAGGTCAATATTGAAATCAAAGCAGAAATTAAAAGATTCCTGGAAACAAATGAAAATGAAGAAACATCTTACCAAAACCTCTGGAATGCCACAGAAACAGTTGTAAGAGGGGAATTTATATCTCCATGAGCACACATCAAGAAAAAGGAAAGATCAAAAGTTGAAAGCCTAACAGATCACCTAAGGGAGCTAGAAAGAGAAGACCACCAAAACCCTAACTTTACCAGAAGAATCCAAAGCACCATAATAAGAGCCCAATTATGGGATATAAAAGACAAAAATACCATAGAAACTATCAGCAAAACAAAAAGCTGACTCTTTGAAAGAATTAACAAAATTGATGGACCCCCCTAGTCAGAATGACCAAGAAAACGAGAGAGAAAGCCCAAATAAACACAATAAGAAATATAAAAGATCAAATCACAACTGACCCTGAAGAAATACAAAAGATTATCAGAGATTATTATGCGTACTTATATGGAAACAAACTTGATACCTAAATGAAATGGAGGGCTTTCTGACATCACAAAACTTCCCCAGGTTGAAAAAGCAGACACTGAGACACTAAATAGACCAATAACAACCAAGGAAATTGACTCTGACATAAGAAAACTATCTACAAAAAAAAAGCCCTGGACAAGATGGCTTTTGAGCAGAACTCTACAAAATGTACAAGGAGGAGCTGACACTAATCCTATTTAACGTATTCCAGGCAATTGAGAAAGACAGAATTCTCCCCAAATCTTTTAACAAAGCTAACATCACACTGATACCCAAAACAGGAAAAGATACAACAGAAAAAGAGAACTATAGGCCAATATCCCTTACAAATATAGAGGCAAAAATCCTCAACAAGATTCTAGCAAATTGGATCCAACAACACGTCTCAAAAATCATCCACCATGACCAAGTAGGCTTTATCCCCAGGATGCAGGGCTGGTTCAACATTCACAAGGCCATAAATGTAATTAAATACATCAACAGATGCAAAAACAAGAACCACATGATTATCTCATTCGATGCAGAAAAAGTTTTTGATAAAATCCAGCATCCCTTCTTGATAAAAACCCCCAAACTCCTGGTATAGAAGGAACATGCCTCAAAATAGTAAGTTCCATCTATGATAAACCCACCACTAACATATTGCTAAGTGGACAGAAACTGGAAACAGTTCCCTGAAAACTGGAACAAGACAAGGCTGCACACTCTTGCCCTCTTGTTCAACATTGTGTTGGAAGTCCTAGCTAGGGCAAGTAGACAAGAGAAGGAAATTATGGGCATCCAAATAATAAAAGAGGAAGTCAAGTTATTCTTCTTTGCTGACAATATGATCCTAAACCTTGAAAATCCAAAAGAATCTGTCAAAAATTCGCCTGCAGTATAAAGAACTTTGGCAAACTCTCAGGATATAAAATAAATGTGCAAAAGAGAGTTGTATTCTTATACACCAACAGCAAACTGACACTCAAATAAAAAATACAATCCCATTCACAATAGACACACACAAAAAATGAAATACTTTGGCATCTTCCTAAACAGAGAAGTGAAAGACCTTTACAATGAGAACTACAACCACTTCTCAAAGAAATCCAAGAAGACACAAACAAATGGAAAAATATTCCATGCTCATGGATAAGAAGAATCAACATTGTTAAGATGTCCATCCTACCAAAGGCAATCTACAGATTTGACTCCATACCCATTAAATTACCAACATTCATCATTCTTCTCAGACATGGAAAAGACAATGCAGAAATTCATATAGAAACATAAATGACCACCAATAGCCAAAACAAACCTTAACAAAAGAAACAAAGCAGGAGGTATCACACTTCCAGGCTTCAAACTTTACTATAAGGCTACAGTAATAAAAACAGCCTGGTATTGGTACAAGAAAAGGCATATAGACCAATGGAACAGAATAGAGATTCCAGAAGCAAAGTCTCAATTTCTCAATCAACTAATCTTTGACAAAGCCTCCACCAACAACCACTGGGGAGTGGAGAACCTATTCAGTAAATGGTGCTGGGAAAACTGACTGATCACACACAGAAGATTGAAACAGGATCCCTACCTATCACCATACACAAAAATTAACTCTAAGTGGATCAAAGACCTAAATGTAAAACCTCATACTATAAGAATCTTAGAAACTGCATGAGACGCCTTTTTGGAAATTGGAACTGGCAACCAATTCCTTATCAAAACCCTAATTGCCCATACCATAAGAAATAAGATAGACAAGTGGGACCTCATCAAACTGGCGAGCTTCTGCAAAGTAAAAGAAACCATCAAGAGAGCAGGGAGACAGCCCACAGAATGGCAAAAAATATTTGCCAACTGTATATATGACAAAGGCCTAACTAACATCTAGGATCTACAAGGAATTCAAACTTGCCAAAAATAAAACAACAAACAGCCCCATTAAAAAGTGGGCAAAAGACATAAATAGACACTTCTCGAAAGAAGATATATAGGCAGTCAGCAGACACATGAAAAGGTGCTCAACCTCACTAATCATCAGAGAAATGCAAATCAAAGTCGCATTGAAATACCACCTAACTCCAGTAAGATAGGCCATTATTAATAAAACAACAATAGATGCTGGCAAGGATGCAGAGAATAAGGAATGCTTCTACACTGCTGGTGGAATGCAAACTAGTTCAACCTCTTTGGAAGACAGTGTGACAATTTCTGAAAGAACTAGAAATTCACCTTCCATATGACCCAGCAATCCCCCTATTGGAAATATACTCGGAGGAACTCAAATCATTCTGCCAAAAGATACAGGCATACACATGTTTGTTGCATCTATTCACAATAGCAAAAACATGGAGCCAACTATGCTGCCTGTCAAAGCTGGACTGCATAAAAAATATGGTACATATACACAATGTAATTTTATGCAGTCATAAAGAAGGACAAATGTGGACTTCACAGCAACTTGGATGGATTTAGAGTTGGTTATACTCAGTGATCTATCACAGAAACAAAGAACAGAGTATCATATGTTCTCACTCTTAAGCGGACCTTGAACAGTAATCATAATACTATAAGAAAGTGATTGGCAGTAGTGGGAAACTGCCAGGGGAGGGGGGTGGGTTTGGCAGTTGAGGGATATTGCCAGGTGAGGGAGTGGCACACCTCATCAATAAGGGTACCTGCAGAATTAACATTTGTATACCTAACCCTGAATTGTACTCCACATCTTTAAAATAAAAAAATAAAGAGTATAAAACTAAAAAGAAAAAAAAAGAGAAAAGGTACTATACGAGCTTTGGCAATTAAGTTCATGAACTTGCCACCATGTGCTTGTGTTGGCAGCACTGAATACACAACTCAGTAAGGTTTTAAAACCTTGGTGTATCAGTGTCTCACAACTGTGTTTTGTTGATATGTGGTGGTGTCTTGCTGAGTGGCGTTCATTATTACTGCATGCTTTTGTGTGCCATTACAAGAATGTCAGAGCTTGAATTAGAGCAACAAACATTAAATTTCTTATTAAACTTGATAAGAGTGGAAGTGAAATCAGAGACATGTTAGTCCAAGTTTATGGGGATAATACCATGAAGAAAACAGCAGTGTAAAAATGGATTAAACATTTTTCTAAGGGGAGAGAAAGCATCACTGATTGAGAGAGGTCAGGACAACCAAAAACAAACAGAACTGACAAAAACATTGCAAAAATTTGTCGAATTGCGTGCCAACATTTTCAGCTGACTATGAGAATAACAGATGTCCAGCAGGTGAAAATTTTAACTGAAAATCTTGGCATAAGAAAGTTGTGTGCAAAAACAGTCCCAAAGGAGCTCTTGCATCATGACTATGACCAGCCCACACAGCAGTCTACGAGGGAGTTTTCAGTCAGTAAGCAGTATGCCAAATTAGTTAAAACTTAATCCACATAAATACTTGCACACAGTGGTTTATAGTTTTATTCATAATTGCCAAAACTTGGACACAACCAAGATATCCTTCAGTAGGTGAATGGATAAGTAATTTGTGAATAAAGAGACTATTATTCAGCATTAAAAAGAAGCCATCCTTAAATATATACTACTAAATGAAAGAAGCCAATCTGAAACGGCTACATACTCTATAATCCCAATTACATGACATTCTGGAAAAGGCAAAACTATGGAGACAGCAAAAAGATTATATGTCAGTGCAGTTTTATCAACTGTTAAGAAATGGACCACTTGGTGGGGGATGTTAAAATGGGGGTGGCTATGCATGTGTGGGGGTGGTGGGGACACAAGAAATCTCTGTACCTTCTTTCCTCTCAATTTTGCTGTGAGTCTCAAACTACTCTAAAAAAGATAAAGCTAAAAAAATAAAAAGACACTTCTGGAGGTCAAGGGTAAACTGAACCCAGTAATCAAAAGGTTTAGGTTTCCTCATGAGCATTGATTGGCCTTAACTTCTTGCCTGTTACTTTTATCTCCAATGTATCTTCTCTAAGTTCTTTGGTTTTGAAGATAGCAACTCTTGTATATTTGAATGTTACAGTTCAAAAACTGTAAGATGGTGTTTGAAGTTGCTGTTCAACAAGAATTCTTGGCAGCCAGTAACCAATTTAGATTTTAAAAAAGGAATATGGGTCCTTGTAATATAATATTAAGTTCACATAAAAAATCACTATCTTTGGAAATAAGTCAAAGTATTATTTATTTATATTTACATACTTACAAAACCAATTTTACTCAATATATCATCGTGCATAGTATCATAAAATGAACATCATATTCTGGGAGTAAAAGTCTGTAATTCTTTTTTTTGAGTTGGAATCTCACTCTGTCGCCCAGGCTGGAGTACAGTGGCACGCTCACAGCCACCACAGCCTCAACCTGCTGGGCTGGCGATTCTTCCGCCTCAGCCTTCCAAGTAGCTGGAATTACAGGCACATGCCACTACGCCCAGTTAATTTTTTTATTTACTGTAGCAATGAGGTCTCGCCAAGTTGTCCAAGCTGGTCTTGAACCTGTGGGCTCAGGCAATCCTCTCACCTCCCAAAGTGCTTATAGACGTGAGCCACTGTGCCCGGCCATTTCTTAATAATTAATGTATAACCCCACATATTTTAAAACAGGGTATTATCAATTTAGCTTCACAAATTGTAAAATCTTGTTAATTTTTTTCTTGCCAAGGAAGAGTAGTGTATTAAAGTAATTTAGTCGATCCCAATTATTGCTAATTTGCATAATTTTGAATAGATATACATAGCACATTTTCATCTGTACTCATATACTCATTTTGTCTGTATTCATCCATCAACTGTCCGCTTCATTCATCCTCAAGAGAAAGAGAAGGCCAGCCAGGCATGGTGGTTTGTGCTCCCAGCATTTAGGGATGCAAAAGCGAGAGGATCGCTTGAGGCCAGGACACATTAGCCGGTTGGCCTGGCAACATAGAAAAATCCCATTTCTTTAAAAAAAAAAAAAAACCTGAGCCTGTGCCTTGTAGTCACAGCCACTCTGGAGGCTGAGGAGGGAGGATCACTTGAGCCTAGGAATTCAAGGGTGCAGTGAGCTATGACTGTGCCACTGCACTCCAACCTGGATAAGAGTGAGCCTCTGTCTCTTTAAAAAAAAAAAAAAAGAAAAAGAGGAATTAAGAATGGGAATAACGAAATCAGAAAAGGAAGAGGAAACTACTAGCATTGGAAACTTTTTCAACTTCAGAAGTCTGTGACACAGTTTAGGTCTAGGGTTGGCTCAACTATATAAAGGAAGATCTTGGACTGAATAACCTGAGCACCTTCTGTCAACTGAGGTTGGTGTTAAATACTCCTGATGTTAAAGTACTCATCCTGCATTTGTTCAGTTTTCACACTAATTAAAATAATATGTAGAAGCTCATAAAATTCAATAATTTTTTTCTTCTTCAGAAGAAAAAAAAATCACAAAACCACAACCGTGGTGAAGAACTGTGTTAAAGATGGGTTCTCCTAAGAAGCTGGGGAAAGACAAAAAAAAAAAAGCAAACACCACCTCCTCACCCATGCACACACACAAACAAATGCTGTGTAGGAGTCACAAAGAACTGGGCAAGGAGAGAAGAGCTCAAGGGCTGGACCACTGGTAAAGGGAACAGTAGCCTCCGACTGATGATAGCATATTTCTGCCTGAATACCACCCATGAGACTGCCTGGCTAAGCTGCCACAGTGTGCTAGAGATAATGAATTACTTTTCTTGCCCCTTGCATAACAGGGAAATCTAAGGACAACAAATAAACAAGCAGCTGCGAAAGCTAGACATGAGGGGGTTATACTCTGACGCCTTTCAAAGAAGACTCTGGGCCAAACAAGAACCAGAGAGGACAGACCAGATCGAGAATTTCTGTATTCCATCTGCCCTTCTCTAATCCTCCTCACCCACCCACACTGTTCCAAAGACCACAAGGTTTGCCAGATGACCAGGGCAAGGAAATATCTATCTGGCTTCAACCAAGTCATGGAATAACTCTGCCAATGTTACTTGAGGATTCTAGGAAAATCGTCAAACAATGAGATCTCAGTGTTTGCGATTACATTACAACAACCCACAAAAACACCAAATAAGGTATTTGAGACCTGGCCAATTTTTTTTAATAAAGAACATGGGCGGTCGCGGTGGCTCAATCTGTAATCCCAGCGCTTTGAGAGGTTGAGGCGAGAGGATTGTCCGAGCCACGGGTTCGAGACCAGCCTAGGCAACTTGGTGAGACCTCGTCTCTACAATAAATCAGAAAATAAGCCGAGCATGGTAGCGCACATCTATAGTTCTAGCTATTTGGAAGGCTGAGGGGGAAGAATCACCTAAACCCAACAGGTAGAGGCTGCGGTGGCCATGAGCATGCCACTTTACTCCAGCCCTCCAGCTTGGGTGATAGAGTGAGACTACAACACAAAAAAAGAATTCAGATATATTTAGGATCTGTAAAATTTTCCTATAGGGGTAGTCACAGAAATATATACTAAGTACGGGCATATTTTCCTTAAGTCCATAATGACTTTTAAAAATCAGGCCAGTTGCCATAATAAAGTATTACTAGACAAGGATCACTTTTTAAATTAAAAGATATAAGGAAATGGTAGAGAAAGGACTTTCTTACTCATGAAGGAGGGAAAAAAAAGTATTCTGTGCCTGTTACTCTCAGACAAAATAAATGCACCACAGCAATTTGTTACACCTCTTTTCTCTCTCTTCATTACTTTTAATGACTCAGTTACAGTGCTTGGAAATTAACATATAATAATAGTTCCAAAATCAATATTCAATTTTTCTTATCCTCAGGTAGAAAACAGTAGAAACCAAATAATTACTTGAAATAACATTAATACAAAGCAAACCTTATATGTAAAGAGAGTACAGGATTAAAAACTTCAATGCCTTATATAAAACTGCCAGATTGTGCTAATTCTTTTACATCAAAAGAACTGTATAGAAGAGTAAATAAAAATTAAATTACATTTATGTAAGAAACTGTCTTCAAAAAAGTTCTTTGAACTTGTATATATAGAGTTTAACAGTACAAGAAAAAAAAGATTATTTATACAAATCCAAAAACATTAAAATATATTATTTGACGAGGGAAGCTCTCAGTAAATATAAACACAATGGACTAAGTAAACCAGATTGAATACAAAATAGTTTCTTTGAAACATCCATAAAAAGTAAAGGCAGAATGGCACAAAATTAGAAAAGTAGTATTTAAGGCAAACTAAATAAGAAGTAACTTTAATTAAAGTAAGAGGCATACCATTTCATAAGCAAAATGTAATCCCATCTCAAAAATTTCTCTATTATTGTTCAGAGAATATGAGTGAAAGCAGAAACAATAGCTGCTGTCAGAATTTATTCTTGGAAGTACTGAATAGTATTATATAAAAATAACACAAATACTTCTGATTTAAAATATACTTGAGTCATCTGCCGCCTACTTGTCATAAAGCAATGAAAAAATAAAATGTACTACCCCAATGTTCATAGTATAAATCTGTGAAATTGCAAAAATTATTTTAAAAAACAAAAAAACATGTAATTTTCCAGGTATATGCCTACATGATGACCAAAAAAGAAAATAGCCAATCCCATTCCTTTGGCCCATACTGTTAAAACATGCACAGAAATGAGCAACATCTCCCTAGTAGGTGTCTGCAAGTGGACCTGAGAGCATGTGCACACAAAGAAAGCTTCAAAGACTGACAGGGAAGAGATCAGGCAAAAAGAAATAATGCTTTTAAAGAGGTCAATAAACATGTTCTTTAGTAATGTCTTTTTAAAAAACAAAGCAATCAAGTATGTATTATTAAGTTAAATGTCTTTTCACATGAATTTCCACCTTATAAATTTGGTATATTAAATTCTGCTATAAATATATTTGTATATTTTCTTTTCTGAGAACTATGACATGTGAAACAATATGAATATAAACAAAGTTTGTTTCTTTTCATCTATTGGAATGACACCATGCCTTTCTAGAAAAAGACAAACTGCAGCCTTCAGGAAAAGTATAAAAACTGCTGGATTCATCGAAGTTATTCAGATTAAGAAGGTATATCTTCTTCTTTACATGAAGCTAAAAGTGAGGGGAAAGTCTCAGTCTCCTAGGCAATTCTTCTCTCACATGGTCCTGGGTGGCAGGCGCTGTTTATACATGCCTGCTATTGCTTTGGCTGCACTGTAGATCATCTGTCGACGAGACATGCCAGTAAAAGCCATGTGCCAATCAGTCCGGCTGACATTTAGTAAACTCTTTTCCAGGACTTCACCCACTGTCACCAAAAGGCCCGACCACCTCAGATTGTAGTCCTGGGGAGTTAGACTTTGAGCCTATGAAAAATGAAATCAGTATTACTCATAATACATTAAAAAACATCACTGTAACCAGCTAGATTATAGCTGAGATTTCAAAGTTTCTCAGGTTACTTTTAATATAGATTATGACAAACCCCAAGAAACACAGCTATGCTGCCAAATGTATAAAGTTACACAGCTAGAAAAGAATCAAAATAATATTGCACATATCTACTTTGTTTAAAATATTCCCATTACGCTTATTTTGTTGTTCAATTTTAATCTAATGACTTAAATCTAATGACTTCATCTATTAATAGAGTCAGAGTGCTAAAAGTTCTATATTTAAGTATCACTCAGGTTAATAATAAGATTAATGCAAAAACTGGTGCTAAAGTTATCTTTTTATAGTAATACAATTCCAATCAGAAAGAAGAAAGCTGTATATTAAAGCTTCAGCCCATTCAGGAAAGAGTTCCTCAATTAATTTGTAGAAAATGTCTCTAGAATTGGCAGTAGCAGGAAACTGCCAGGATGGAGGGGGAGGCAGGACTGGCAGTAGTGGGAATTTGCTGGGGCAGGGAGGCACACCTCACCAACAAGGGTAACTGCATAATGAACAACTGCATACTTAACTTTGAATTGTACCCATCTTTAAAATAAAAGCATTAAAAGAGAGAGAGAGAAAAAAAAGAAAATGTCTCCAGAAATGTGATTAACATGTCAATAGGTTAATATGTACCAAAAAATAACCAATCTAGGACAGCATTAACAGTTGCTACATCATTCACACTTGACCTAACCTATATCTGCTCCCACTCAAACCAGCTATTCAACATCAGGAATGAAAGCATACACTCATTACTTGATATTCAAGAATGATGTGGTTTTTCTGTTTTAGGGTGTTAGATACAGTCCAGAGAAGTATATTCACATCAGAAGGGCTCTATACAGTGATCCCAAATGTACTATGTATTATAATCACCTGAGAAACTTAAAAAAAAAAATCAGTTACTCAGGCCCCAATGCTGGTTCCAAGAGAAACAGTAGTCTTACATAAAATAGCTTCCAAGTAAATATGATGCAAATAGTCCAGCATTTGGGAACATCTGCTCTACATATTCTCTTCTAAAATGTATCCTGCGCTATCAGGATTTCACCACATTTCAAAGAAAAGAAACAGCAGATAATACTAAGGTCTTCAGAAACACTAATAAAACTGTGCTTCTCAAATTGTGACATGCCCACAAATCCCCCAAAGATCTTGTTAAAATGCAGATCCTCATTCAGTACTCACGGGTTAGGTAGGGCCTGAGATTTTGCATTTTAAACAAGTTCCCAGGTGATGTTTGTGATACTTGACCAAGGATCACACTTTTAAGGAACAAGGTATTTAACACTGTTGGCAAAAATTAAGAATAGCTGTTTTTTTTTAAATTGGGGGGTGGGGTGGGGGAGGATTTATACTTAAGTTTAACAAGCATAAATTGTGTAAAGTTGTTTGCCAGATCTTCAATAATGTACATAATAATGATAATTATAATTCCCTGAAGGGCTGATTTCTATTCTCTTAAATGAAAGAATTCCAACAATAAAGAAGCATAGACATAAAACATTTCAAGATGGATAAAAAGACGGGAGGACAGCTGAATAGCTGGGGATAAAAGGAAGCATTTCCATGCATACATTTTTTGTATCTTCTAAATTCTGAAATCCTGTGACAAAAAAGAAAACAATAAAAAGTGAAGTAAAAAGCAAACACCCTTTAAATATCATTATTAGGAATTAAACACTGTTAACAATTTGCTGTATATCTTTCCAGATCTTTCTCCTAAATGTTCATATATATTTTAAAGCATACACACACACACACCCTTACCAATAAGTGGGAACATACTAGCCCTTTGCACTCAGAGACATCTTGTGGATCACCTACCAGGATTCAACCACACTTTTTTTACAAAATGGTAAAAAATGAATTATTTTATTATAATATTTGGCTTATAATGAAATTTTGGACATTAAGAAACTTATGACAAAAAAATCAAAATTTCATATCCTGTATTTTTCTAACACATGGGAATATGTGAAACAGTAACTGACATGTATTTCAGGTTCATTGATGCATGCTGTGCAATAGTAATTTGAAGTCTTCCGCCTGGTGTTTTTCTATTTGAGCAGATAATGCAGTCTCATTTTCATCCTCCCACATTAATATGGAATTTATTCTCCAGTCTGTTGTGTGAAGATGATGTGGAAGGACATACACATGATTTCTGAAAACCCTTTCTCAACTGATCAGTCATATCTCAGTATATGTTGCATCTCTTTATTTGCTTTTTCATGCAATTTGAATGAGAAACTTCAAGGAAATATATATATTTAATTCGATGTCTCACTGTCACCCAGGCTGGAATGCAGTGGCACAAACACAGCCACTGCAGCTTCAACCTGCTGGGTTCAGGCAATCCTTCCGCCTCAGCCTTCCAAGTAGCTGGAACCACAGGCACGGATCACCAAGCCCAGCTAATTTTTTTGATTTACTATAGAGATGAGGTCTTGCCCAGGCTGGTCTTGAACATCTGGGCTCAGGCAATCCTCGCGCCTCTACCTCCCAAAGCGCTAGGATTACAGGCATGAGCTACTGTGCCCAACAAAGGAAACAAACATTTTTGAAAAATTTGTGCTTCTATAAGTTTGTCCTGCATTATCACCAGTACTCTTTTTATGTCCCCTGAGAGAGGACATCCAAATACAAAGGGCTAGATATACTGTTTTTGACTTTTAGTAATATATCATAGCTACCTTTTGGTATGAGTGCACATAGGTCCACTTCATTTTTTCATGTCTTTCTAACCCTAAAAATAAAATAAAAATTGTCCTTCTGCAATGATCAGACATCTAGCACAGGGGTTGGCAGACTTTTTGGAAAAGATTCACACAGTATATAATTTAGTTTTTGTGGGCCTGTCTCTATTGCAATTACTTGATTCCACTGCTGTAGTACAAAAGCAGCTATAAATAATATGTAAGCAAACTGGCATGAGTGTGTTTCAATACAACTTATATTTACAAAACAGGTAGCAGGCCAGATTTGGACGAGAGTCACTGTTTGCTGGCCCCAGATCTACAGCAATGCTGACAATGGTGGTGATAGGAGCGTCCTCATAATTGTAAGGATTCCGATGTTTAATATTTAGATCTGAAGTTTGCTTTGATTTTGTAGTACCCACATACCCTTCTAATCTTAATTAGTTAAGAGTTATCAGTTTGATAACTTCTAGCAGATACCTTCAACTCTATTGGAATTCTTTTTCTCCATTCAAAACAGATACTCATGTATTAAACTACATAAACTGATTTGTAATTGTGAACAATTCTGCTACTCTTGGAGTAAATGATCAGGATACAGTGTCCTTTTAATACATTTCTTAATTTTATTTATTAATTTTACCAATATTTTTGATGTTTAGTTCTTAAGTGACACTGGACTATAATTTCCTTTGACGTTAAGAAAGGCTAGTTTCACAAAATGAACCAGAAAACTTCCTCTATATTTGATACTCTATACAGCATGAGAATTAGCTTGAGTATTTTGTAAAACTTACTTCTAACACTATTAGAATTCAGTGATTTTTTTTTGTAATTAGAGAAGTTTTTTCCACTGTACTACTTCAATGAGGTAATTAGGTTGAATCATATGAAAACCACAATATTAGACTGTTTTTGACCATCAAAGACAGAAATTTTGTATGGTTCAACCTAATAATTATTTCTCAACCAACTACAGCAAAATGTATATTTTCGTGGAATTAATCATTTTATCTAATCATTCTAATTCATAAGTATAACAGTATACACAATTATTCTCTTACAATCTTCTTGTCAACTTCATGTTGAAGTGAGAAGTGAGTTAATGTTAACACCTATAAAAAGGTTTTTTTTAAACTTCTGAAAAGAAATTATGGTATATATAAAAGCTAAATTTCAAGTATCAATTCTTATTCCCCTTTCTAAACTATAAACCTCTAAGAGGGCCACAGAATTCTTTCAGGGATTTTTACGAACACTTACACCTAATTTATATGTAAGTACATGCATGTATTTTCTTGGGAGAGAACCCAATAGTTTATCGATTCTCAAATGTCTTCAAGTCCCAGCTAACTTTAAGAGATAGTTAAGCACAATTGTGATGAAAATTTTATAAAATAGATTAAAGGAAAAACTCAACAAAGTATCATTTAACAGTACAAAGATTTCAATGTAAATATGTTTATATTCTATTTTGTTCATGAAAGAATTAGAGAAAAGTTATGTAAAATATAGAGGAATAAAGATTATCATTTGTGTTTTCAATCCTCTGGAAACTATGTGGATGGTACACCATTTTTCAGTCAACAAACCTAAAGATATGTACCTATCACCTAAGGCTTTCTAGCACTTTCTTGTTATTAAAGAAGAATAACTCAGGAGAATGATCAAATTTAAAAAAAAGAAAAATGGGGACAATAGTAGAAATAAAATGTAAGACGAAGGGGAAAGTAAATGAAAGGTGAACGTAAATAAGCAGAAAAGGCAAACCTTTTTCTGATTTCAAGGTAGGAAACAATCATTAAAAAAAGGAAAAAAATGAGGAAAAGATGGTAAACCATATAACATATTACCTTTGCAAGGACAGCTGTAAAAAAAAAAAATAGGGAGGCAGTAAAACAACATGGTAGAACCAGGAAATTAAAAAGAAAGAGAAACATTGAAAACAAAGATGGAAGCAAAGTCAAAAACAAAAAAATCTAACACAAATTTTTATTCTAAAAACAAGTATCTATACATTCCAAGTATCTCTGGAACATCATGAAAAACCAAAGGAGAAAACCAACCTGTTGTACAAATTCCAAAGGCACTGGTGTGGCTTGTGTAAATGTTTCTAGATGAATGCCATGGACAGGGTCTTCAACCACCAAACAACCAATGTCAAACCATCTATAACAGAATTGTGAGTTTCAAATGGTTTATATGCTAAACAAAAGTTATAGTGAATAAACAAAAAGAAGAAACAAGTACTATTATTCAGATAAAACATTAGCAGATTCCTAAAAGAAAATCTTTTTCCTAATCCATTTGCGGAAGGATAAATCCATTAAAAAAAACAAAAAACAGATAAAATCACTCTGTTGGCCTAATTCCAAGAAGAGAAAAAGAATGGGAAATAACAAGGAAAAAAACTTTAAAATTGCTCATTGTGGAAAGTTTACCTGTGTGCTAAGGTGGGGAAGATCAATGGAAGCAGGGAACTCAAATATGCAACAGATAAATTTACACTCATTTAAACATACAAATAGCTTATAATAAGTAATATTTTTCAAATGTCACTTGCTAAAATGTGAGAAATTGTATATTATCAGCTCTATCATTAAGATGTAGTCAACAGACAAAGTTACTAGCAAATTAAGGAATAATCCAAGAAACTTGCAAATTATAAAAAGTGATATGTTTTAAAATTGACTTAAGACAACTGAGCATCACCAGAATTTTAGTTAACCAAAATCATGAAACAACTTGATACCCTCAAATCATCAATTTAATTAATAAGTGAATATGGAGCAGGAAAATGTTCAGTGTCACTCTCAATTTTTAAAAAATATGTAAATCTAATAAAATGCAATTAAATATAAAATGGATTAGAACACTTACTTACATATTCAAGAAAAAAACAAAAGTAAAATCTAGGGTAATAAAAGCAACACTGCAGAATACTGAAATGGCAGTTTGTAATACCTGTAGTATTCATATTCCAAAGCTATGTTTCAAACTAAAAACATTAAATGATAACATTTATTTTATTTGGCAGACTAATCAGACTAATCAGACTAATTTTGTATTTTATTATGACAACTTTCTCAGTCAAGGAAATGTATCTGTGAAGTCTCCATAAAGTCGAGCTTAGCTAAATTTTATTTTGCATTATTTTTCAAGATTTGTAATGTCTATGGTAAATAACATACTAAGCTGTCAGATGTGGACGTCCTAAAAAACAGTCACTGAAGGAGGAGAGTTTCTTCTATGACAGGGAATATACATGAGAACTCCAATCCAGTCTTTACTCAGCTCAGATAGTAACTAAAGTACACTATATTACCTCCCTTCCTTCACATCCCATAACTGTGTTTATTAGAGGAAAGGGTGAACTTTCTCAAGTTCACCTGAAGCCTCTAGAGGTTTTAAACAATAGCTTTCAAAAATTACTAAGCAATTTTTGTAGAAAACAAAAATTTTTGTAGAATACTAGAACTAGTAGGCAGGGATTTTAAAATAACTGATTCATATATTCAAAAAAGAGAGGTAAAGATAGTACAAATAGATTCAAAGGTTATGATATTCACTAGAAAAATTGAACCAAAAAAAGAACTCTAGGTAAGGGCTTAACAGCAGGCAGGACACAGCAGAAGACAGGATTAGCGAGGCTGAAGAGAAAAATACCCAAGCAGGGGAAAAAAAATTGACTTTGTAGAAAATGCAAGACACTGCCAAAGACAAACAAATGTGTAATTATGGTCCTACAGAGAAGGTAGAGAAAATGGGCCAGAAGCAAGTTCTGAATGTTCCAAAACTGACAAAAGACATCAATCCACAGAATCAAGAAGCTCAGTGAATACACGAAAAATTAATTATAAAAGCAAGCAAAACAAACATATGTAGTTTTGCCATACTAACATAGCAAAAATAAAATGACAGAAAATCCTAAAAGCAGACAGAGAAAACAACATACTATCTTCACAGAAACAAGATGGATGGCTGACTTCTTAACAGAAATGACAAGAGCTAGAAAACAATATAACATTTGTAAAGAACTAAAAGAACTGTCAACCTAGACTTCTACATCCAGCAAAAATAAAGGAGAATTAATGCACTTTCACACAAACAAAAGCTGAGAGAATGATAGTTAGTAGCCCTGCATTATTATAATGTAGCAAAGGAAGTATTTAGGCAGAAGGAAAATGATCCCAGGCAGGAAAAAAAATGCAAGAATGAATTCAGAGGGTAACATAAATGAATACTGACTGCACAAAGCAATACTAGTAATATCTCAGGAGTTTAAAATATATGTACAATTAAGACAGAGGGGAAAAGCGAAACAATATTACACAGAAAATTCAAATTTCTCAACCTAGAATTCAGAGCTCTTCACAATCCATCCTCAAACTGCTTGATTTCCTAGCCAACAAAACCTCAGTCAAACTGATATAATCACTAACCCCAGAATACATGTCAACTACCTTCAAACTTTTCCTCCACTTAGAACGTCCCACCAACTTTGTTCCCATTTAGCCAAGTTTTACATCCTTTTTAAGACTAAGTTCAATTCCCAATCATTCCTAAATTTCATCTGACACAACCTCTACAATGATTTACCTCCATAGAAATTCTATATAACATTTCCTATCAATAAAAAGTTCTAACTTTTTATACATTTAAAACTGTTTATCTGTATTTATATTTGCTCTCCCAACTAGCCTAGATACAACACCCTCAAAGTTGGAGGATATTTTTTTTTGCCTATTATAGCCACAAAATATTATTCAATATTAAATAAACAAATAAAAAAGAAAAAAAGATAAACAACAAAACCACAATGCTATTATAAAATAAGATAGATTTCAACAAAAAGAAGTTATCTTAATATAAATACAAGTGGGGACCCCCAAAAAACTGGAATTTATAAAAAATTGTGTATTTATTCTTACATGTTCAAACTCCAGTCACTATCAAAATACTCTGATACGCCGGGCTCAGTGGCTCAGCCTGTAATCCCGTGCCTTTGGGAGGCTGAGGTGAGTGGATTGCCTGAGCCCGCAGATTTGAGACCTGCCTGGGCAACTTGGCGAGACCTCATCTCTACAATAAATCAAAATGAGCCGGGCATGGTAGCACGCGCCTGTAGTTCCAGCTACTTGGAAGGCTGAGGCAGAAGGATCACCGGAGCCCAGCAGGTCGAAGCTGCGGTGGCCAGGAGTGGCCACTGCACTCCAGTCTGGGAGACAGAGTGAGACTCCAACTCAAAAAAAAAAAATACTCTGTTACAATACACATATTGAGATGCTTTTTCCACTGCTCAAAACAATTTTAATGCCTTTTAGTACGTCTGCTGTTTTATTTCACCTATCCACATTGGCAAAACATTCCCCTTTGAGGGCTTTTTCCAGTGCAAAGAAACAATCAAAAAAATCACTTAGGGCAGGACCAGGTCAATAGGGAGAGTGGGGCATGGGGATCAAGCCATTTTTGGTCAAAAATTGCTAAATACTCAGCGCAGTGTGGTCAAGTGTACACGAACATCATCCATTATGAAATGGGCAAACACACTGAAACAATCTCCAGAACAATTCACTGAAGTCAAATGCAGCCTCTCACAAAAACACTAACTGGTACATTGATGCCGATGGGTTTTTAGAACACTTACCTAGTAGGGAAGTCTGTACTACAAAGGACCTGCCCACCAAAAAATAATTTCAGGTTTTCTTGGGTCCCTCCCCAAAAAACTATCCATTAAAAACAGACAGCCCTTAAAAACAATGATGAGTTATGCTGTGTGGAGGTTTTCCTAAACTAAATACCTGAGAAACAGTTCTCAGCAGGACCTCAAATCTAGTGGCTGCCATTAGTCAGGCCTTCTTACCTAAACCTTCTATTACTTTGAATAACTGTGAATGATTGTGGTTACTACCTATGGTCAGTTATATACAAGCCAATATACCTGTCATCCTATATTTAGTGCTATTACATTATTATTATTAGCATAGTCTTAGAAAGGAGACATTACTATCTCCATTTTATAAAAAAAGAGAAGGATAGAAATGTCAGGAAAGCTATGCAGGAAGGACAGGTAGTTAAGTGAGACAGCTATCATCAGAACATACTTTTCTCTCTGATTCTAAAATAAGAGACACTTTTTGCTAGGTATTTATTAGGAGCCCCCAACCCCTATTATATTTTGCTTCTAAGTGAAACAATAAATGTCTTACTTTAGTGCTATTACATTATTATTATTGGCATAGTCTTAGAAAGGAGGCATTACTATCTCCATTTTATAAAAAAAGAGAACAAGGAAAGAAATGTCAGGAAAGTTATGCAGGAAGTACAGGTAGTTAGGTGAGACAGCTATCATCAGAACATACTTTTCTCTCTAATTCTAAAATAGGAGACACTTTTTGCTAGGTATTTATTAGAAGCCCCCAAACTCCTATTATATTTTACTTCTAAGTGAAACAATAAATGTCTTACTTGTCAGGCAGCAATTCTGCAATGAAGTTTTCTACCGACACAGCAGTCTGTTTTTCATGGATCACTCCAGTTCGACGCAAGCTATCTATCCGTTCCTGGGCACCCTAAACAACAAAGGCATAGGTCAGACACCAGTTCTCAAATTATTTACTATTAAATATGCTAATTTATGATAATATAATACATGCATACATTTATATACAAACTCATATGTGTCCACTGTAAATGATCAAACAATTCAAAAGTATACAGAATAACATGTGACAAAGTACAATCAGGTCTCCTCAGTATTAACAGTCTGAGGGACACCTTCCAAATTATTCCCAGTTGCATTGTTATACTGGTTACTACTGTGAAATGCATTAACTTTATATTACATTTTCTACTGGTTATTACTAAAGAAAAAAAAGTGTATTTTTAAATGCTGATCTGGTAAGAGGCCATTTTACTGAATAAAAATCTTATCTCAATCCTAATAGGCTTTTAATTGACTCTCTGTGGAATTTTTAGGTAGGCAATCTTATCAATAGAAAATGTGTTTTTCTCTTTCTTCTGATTGTTTAAATAAATATACAACAAAATGGCTAGGCACTTAAAATAAAAAGCTGCAAAAGCATGCATTACCAAAGCTTATTCAATAAAGTAATTACCATTATGAAGCAAAACTGAGGAGCCAAGAACCCTGCACAGGTAATTCAAAATCATGAATTCACTACATATCTTATAATTAGAAAACTAAAAGCTGGATTAGTGAGGACCTAAACAGTTTCATAAACAGTAAAGATGAACAACGTGAGGAACAAGTGTTCAAAAGGCATGATTTTAAAAATTTCAAAAAAAATTGTACATGGATAATAAAGGTATTTTTAATAAGGACAGTAAAATTAGAGAATACCAGATGAAGTGGTCAGTTAATAAAATGAAAATTAAGAAGGCTAGGACAAGTCTAGAGAAAGCTGTATTTCAAAGACAAATGAAAAAAAAAAGAAGAGGAAGCAACAACTGCATGAGAATCTGTAAAATAATTTAAGATACTAGCTTGTAAAGATGAAGGATGAGAGATTATATAATTTAAACTACAATAAAATCAAAACTGTATTTTTGCTCACTCAATATCTCCAGTACCTAGCACAGGGCCTAATCTAACAGGTGTTCAACAAAAACTTATTACATAAAAAGACCAAACAAATGAAAAAAAAAAAAAAAGCCTTCTGAAGGTCTGTGGTAAGAGTATAAATAATGTAAATATGACATCACCAAATCTAATAATATTGAAATAATGAGGCAGCTGTTGATTTTGAGAGCAATAAGACAGGATGAACTTAATTCTTTATACTGGATATTGTAAATTTATCTAATTCACTCCTCCCAGTAGGTAGTCATGGCTAAATTTTGATTTTAAAAAAGCTTAAAAAAATGTTAACTCAGTAAAGACTATTAGGGGAATAGGGGGATGTTTAGAGATTCATCCCTAATTCTTTGAAGGTTGTGTCTCAGCTACACACTACAACAAAATATTCCTAGATCTTATGCTTCCAGGGAACAGAGCCTAAGGTTTGTTCATTTTTTATAACTTTACAGCACAGGGCTTTATACTTCATAGGATTCACAAAATATTTAATTAAAATTAATTAGTACCTGCAAGAGACAGGATAATAAGCTTGAAAGGCAAGTTTAATTCTTTTTTGTTTACAAAAACCAGAAGAAAATGTAGAAGGGGTTATACCTGGGCTCTTTTTTCCTCTGACCACATTAATTACATGTAGCCTCTTGTAGAGTTACAAATACAGACATTTTAATATTAGTCCCTACTAATGTTTTAAGAATGGAATTTTACTTTTTAGCAATGTAGGTGAGAAAGAATTAGGTTGTTGAGAGACCATACTGAAATAATCACCGCAGAACTGAAGAACAATACTGTACTCTATACTAAGCAACTTGGTTCAGATAAATAATTAAAATTTTATACACATTCATAAGTGCTAACAGATATTATATTTGTTCAATATAAGCTATATAAAACAGTGGTCATAACTACAGCAGTCTTTTCAATAAAATCAATAGTCAGCAGAGAAGTTTTGGACGCTTCTTAACTTTAATTCTGGCTGAAGTGATTTACTTCCTTAAATAATTTTATATGTCTAAAAGACAACTTAAGTTTAGTACAGAAAAGTCATTCACTTCAAATAAAATCTGATGGGTAGAACAAAAATGGATTACAATTTGTATGTTCTAAGATCCTACATTATTTTCCTTCTCATCAGCTCCCTCTACCGTTTTTAAAAAATATAAAAAGCTGACAAATTTACAAACTCCTTTCCGATATACTAGTTTCAATGACTTTGATTTGGGGCTTGTATTAAAAATTATGAAAAAAGAACTCAAGTGTCTCTATTTGAAGAACAAAAACCAAAAGCAAAAACAATCTGTCTAATGCCTACTGATGTTTAGTATCTTCTGCATAATGATATCTAAATGTAAGAAAATAAGGTTCATATTTTAAAAACCATAATGAAAAAGCAGGCTCTTCACATGGTCAGTTATTCTAATTGCTTAATATAATAATTTCAAGCTCTAGCTCCTTGGATTTAAATTTCCTTTACTAGAGAATTAATAAATTCCTTTGCCACCCCCCTTTAAGTAATACCATTACCAACCTCTATTTCACATTATATAATGCTTCACAATTTACAGAAAGCCTTTGCTTTAGTCTCTAATTTTAATGAGATGTACTAACCATTTTCTTTGTCCAATAACCTACTTCCTTCTTAAGATTTTCTTTACACCGGGCTCGGTGGCTCAGCCTGTAATCCCACGCCTTTGGGAGGCTGAGGTGAGTGGATTGCCTGAGCCCGCGGGTTCGAGACCTGCCTGGGCAGCGAGACCTCATCTCTACAATAAATCAAAACATCAGCCGGGCGTGGTAGCGCATGCCTGTAATTCTGGTTACTCGGAAGCCTGAGGCAGAAGGATCGCCGGAGCCCAGCAGGCAAGGCTGCAGTGGCCGGGAGCGGGCACTGCACTCCAGTCTGAACGACCGAGTGAGACTCCAACTCAAAAAAAAAAAAAAAAAAAAGAAAGATTTTCTTCACATTGCCCTCTGGAACAAAATTTTGAAAATCTTTCCCTGATAAACTTTCCAACTTGCATAAGCACTTGTGACATCTTGAAAGTATAACCTCAATCTAAGCATGTGACTTGTTCTACTCTTTCAAACAAAAATCACCCATACAGATATTTATAATTTAGCTTATGTATAACTGGTTTAATGTACAATTATTGTGTGCAAAATATTTCTTTTACCCATTTACTGTGCTTTTTTTCATTTCTATATTAGAATGAATTCAAATCCTATAGCCATCAGTTAGCTTTGCTAAATTTTAATAACATCAAACTTTTACCCCAAAGAAAGCTTTATTGGAAATGTACACTAGGGTTCAAATTCAAGGAGAGTACAGAAACATTTTTAAGTGCAAGGGCTTTTGGCAGCATTGCTCTGTGTATAAAGATAGACCATTATGAAAAGTGAAAAGGCAGGAAATGTGTAATTTGATTCATATTATATATAATACACTACATTTAGATATAGTATAACTGTTGCCTGATAGCTACTAATTCAGAACAGTGGTTATGTGTGTTTGGGGTGGGTGGGAGCAGCAAAAAGAAAGAGCTTCATATTCTACTTAAATAAAGTACTAAATGTAACTAGAAAAGCACCTCAAGCTCATATAGCACTACCTAGTAGAATTAAAAACAAGCTGGTGTCAATGTGGGTTTATGTTTAGTGACTAATTATAATCAATGGAACAGACTTTTTCTCCCATGAAATATGCTATACCAATCACCTCATTCTAATGCTTTACATGTGTCAAATAAGAGAATACAGGAAAAGCATCCATGTGCTGGCTCAGAGGATGCTCTTAATAAATGTAAGCTATTATGAGCTCCTTTAAATAACAGAAGGTCATATATCAGAATACGTTTCTCCTTAAATTGTAAATACAATTGATTCTCATTATTTGAGGGTTCCACAATTGTGAATTTGACTACTCACTGAAATTTATCTGTAACCTCAAACAACGAAGTTATGAGAAGTTTAAGTTTCCTGATGCACATATTCCCAGCTGAAGTCGAACAAGGTGGTGCTCTGCCTTCTTGTTTCAGCTGACATAATGTAAACAAGTATCATATTTGTGATTTAGTGCCATTATCATGCATTTTTATGCTTTTTGTTCATAATTTCACTGTTTCATGTGACTTCCAAGTATAGTGCTAGGGAGCTGTCCAGCGTTCCCAAGAACAAGAAGATTGTGATATGCCTTATGGAGAAAATATGAGTGTGTGCATTAAGCTTCATTCAGGCATTAGTTATAGTGCTATTACCTATGAAAGTTCGATAGTAATTAAAAATGTGTATGTGTGAAGTGAGTGGATTGCCTGAGCCTGCGGGTTCGAGACCTGCCTGGGCAACTTGGTGAGACCTTATCTCTACAATTAAAAAAAAAAAAAAACAACTAGCCAGGTGTGGTGGTGCGCGCCTGTAGTTCCAGCTACTTGGAAGGCTGAGACGGAAGAATCGCCGGAGCCCAGCAGTCGAGGCTGCAGTGGCGGTGGCCGGGAGCAGCCACTGCACTCCAGTCTGGGCGACAGAGTGAGACTCCAACTCAAAAAAAATAAAGTGTATGTGTATAAAGATGTATTTAAACAGAAACAGACATAAAACTAATTCATGTATTGATAAGTTGGCAAAAATGTTGTGACCAGAAAGGCCCACAGTGAACTAGCCTTGAATCACCCCTAGGAGAAACTGTTCAATATTCACTCTTTTAGTGTCTGCAGCAACCTTATAGAACACAACGATAGCAAAAAAGAACTATCTGCCCTGTAAGCAAGATTTCTCAATGGATTAGAAATGAATAATGAAAGAAGACAGAAATGACTCCAAGGTTTCTTGCCTGAGAAAACAGGATAGAATTACCATCAATTAAGATAAAAAAAAAAAAAAAAGCTGGGGGCAGCAGGTTAGGAATAAAACAAAAACTGCTCAGTTCTAGACATATTAAGTTTGAGATATTCAAGTAAAGTTGTCAAAAAAGGCAATTTTTATATAAATCAAAAGTTTACAAGAAGGTCTCAGGTGGAGACATAAATTTGGAGCTGTCAGCACACAGCTGGTATTTAGAGTCATGGAATGGTATGACAGTGAATGGAAAGAGAGGGTGGCCATGAGAAGACTGGGGAAAAGAGGAGGGACCAGCAAAGGAAGTGAAGAAATTTGCCATCAGTGCAGGAGAAAAAAACAAAAATGTGGTATCCTGGAAGTCAAGTGAAAAAAGCATTAGAGTGAATGATTAATGCCTCAAAAGCCACCGATATGTCAAGTAGAATGGAGAACATGAGTGACCCTGACAGCATTCTCCTTGGAGGGTGAAGGTAAAAGTCTGGCTGGTGTGGGTTTAAGGGAACGTGAAGAAAAGAATTTGAGAAAAGTTTTGCCAAGTTTTAAGTTCTGCTGCCAAAGAAAGCAAAATAAGGTACAGAGAAAGTGAAGTCAAAGAATTTGTTGGGCATTCCTTTGGTTCATTTTTGTTTTTCAAGGTGGGAGAGCAAATCAACTGTTCATTTGTTCTTGTATGATTATATGCAAGTAACAATATAAAGATAGGAAAAAAAAAAAAGAATGTATGAAAGAGAGGACAGAATTCCTAGAAATTTTAGGTATTTTAATTATTTTAAGTATCACTAATGGTAATAATAAAAAGGCTTATGGGATTCAGGAATATTATAATTTCAGTAACTGACTAGAATATTAATACCACATTAAGATCTCCATTAGGACTAACTACTCACTTTCTGGGGTCTCTGATTGTTTCCTTCCCTCCCATGATAATCAAAACCTTATATGTCTTCATATTAAAACTCTACTACATATCTTCATAATATTATAGAGTTGTTGGAAAGCAAAGCTGATCATTATTTCAGTATATAAAAACCTATGAGCAACCGACCACTGTGGCTCGCAACTGTAATCCCAGCACTTTGGGAAGCCAAAGCAGGAGGACTGCTAAAGGCCAGGAGTTTGAGACCAGTCTTAGCAACATAGCAAGACCTTCTCTCTACAAAAAAATCAGCCAAGTATGGTGGAATACGCCTGCTGAGGCAGCTACTCGAGAGGTTGAGGCGGAAGGATCACCTGAGACCAAGAAGTCGAGATTGTGGTGAATCGTGGTCGTGCCACAGCACTCCAGCATGGGCAACAGAATGAGATCCCAATCAGAAATTAATTTTTAAAAAGCAACCTATAAGCTTCACAGAGACCAGAGGTTATCAGAATCATGAAAAAATTACCTGCCAGTTTCCATATCCTGAAAACGGTTCTCTATTACTCACTTTTAATCCAGCCGCATAACCAACTGGTTGTGGGGCAATATTGGACTGTCCAGCTTCCCCTATAACCACAGCTAAGCCAAAGACCTCCTGGAAGGCATCTCGGACAGCAGCAACTTTTACTTCTTTATTTGAGGTTACTACAATATCCAGTTCACCTCCAGACTCTACAAAGACCAAAGGAAAATTTCAACTTCAAATTAAAATAACGAAACTCTCATAATTACTACCATACCAATTGCTAACATTTTATTTACATAATTATTACTAGCTTCATAAAACCACGCAAGATATAGACCATTACCTTTTTTATATGGCTGAGGAAACTGAAGGTGACCAAAGTCTTGCCCAAGGTAATGTAATCACTTAGCACTAATGTCAGGACTCAAACCTACATCTGTCAGATTCTGAAATGATTTTTTTAGCCACATTGTCTGATACAATACTTCTCATGCTCAAATCTAACAGCATCTTATTCCAATATGTGCTTATCCTCAAATTACCAACTTTACCTGAGTTTTAAAAACGAGAATTTAATGCATTATCTGAAGGAGTCTTATATACAAGCAGACAATGGAGCATGCCATCTCTAATTAGTTCTGAGTACCATGTCTGCCACAACTAGAGCACACATTTTTCTGTATTCTATGAAATGCTGCGTCAGAATATATTAGCAACTCTTCCTGAAAACAGTGTTCTGTGGTCAAATAACATTGGGAAATACCGCACACCATATTCCTTTATTGGAAATTCACAATGCACATTATCAACATAGCAAAGATTCTGAAAAATCCAACTACTAAAAATCATGACTAACCCAATACATTCTATACTTAATCTGCACTTAATCAGCTCATGTAATATTATTCAGCATCCAATAATGGCCCCTAAAAAGCTTTCCACAGGTATCAAACAGGAAAACTATAATAAGCCTACTACACCGTTCAATTAACTTAGCCACATTTCATTTTCTAATTAGTTTAAACTTTGGATAGACACATATACTGCATTTTTAAAACTGCAAATCAAAATGGTTTTTCTGCTGCTGATTAATACAGACAGACACTCATGACACACAATCTAACTCCAAGTGGATGCCAGTTTCCAATCCTTCAGCTATAAAGCAATGAGAAAAATCAAATTACAGGGCTTGTGAAGTATAAGTTACACAGTTAGGATACTATATTTACAGAAAATTAAAGATTCTCCCTGATAATAAGTTATTTGTCAAAGAGTTGTACTGAAGTTATGCACTAATCAAGGACTATCATGAAATATACTTTTGATCTAGAAAGCATTTAAATGTGGGGATTATCAAGCTTTATTATACATCCCTATCATTAAAAAAAAAAAAAAAAAGAGCCAGGCACAGTGGCTCATGCCAGTAATCCCAATGCTTTAGGAGGCTAAGGCAGGACTGCTTGAGGCCAGGAGTTCGATATCAGCCTGGGCAATACAGTGAAACCCTGTTTCTACAAAAAACAAAAAAATTAGTCAGGCACGGTGGTGCACAAGTGAGAACCTCTCTCTAAAAGGAAAAAAAGAGCACATACCACAAATAGGTATCTATTTTCAAATTATACATATACTACTGTCCTAATACAAATTTGCAAGCATATATGAAAACTGAAGTAACATAAAACTTGAAAGTTTAAAAGGCTAAGAGCAATATGAAAAAAGATATTTTCAAACATTTTTAATTTTTCAATTATTGTTAAAAACCTATGCACTATTATTTCTAGACACAACAATTTGACCAAATATGTCTCGTTATTTTTAAAGATCTTAACCAAACATTTTGTGATATAATGAATTCAAAGCCATGGCACAATGTATTTTGATATTTGGCATTAAAGGCTATCACTGGTAAAAGAGATTTCTCATGAAGTTGTTTTGCCCCAGAAACAAGACTGTTTTTCCCTAGTGAGTATCTTGTGGAGCAGTTGCAAATATTTCCTAAATATTTGTTTTTTAAAAAAACATGGATCCCTTTTACCCGACTGACATAATATTCCACAGATCACATCTTTGTCAGGCATTTCAGAAGTCGCTAGAGCCGAAAAGCAATGGGTTGCATGGAAGAATATACTTTTTTCCCATTTTTTTTCCCTCCACGTGGGACATATCTCTTGACCCCAACTAAATACTGCTCCATTAAGCTTCAGTTCAAAAAGGCTTTTCAGTTAAGCTTCAGTTCAAAAAGGCTTTTCAGTTTGTGATGAGTAGTCCTGCCTTTAAGGAAAAACCAATTAAAGTACTGTAGAAATTTAAACTGTGTTAAAATCCACTTCTAATTGTTCTTGTGCTTTCTTGATACATTTGAAATTGTTACATCAAGTGATTTCTAGAATATTTCTGTAAAAATACTGTAAGTTTTACTTTGAGTTTTATTAGATCAGAACAGTGTTGCTTTTACTGTTAGTTTTTTTCACAGCTTTACTATTTTTTAAAGCTAACTGATTAACATTATGTTATTATAAGTTATGATATCTGCTAAGAGAAATTTCATTTCTGTATCTTTCATTTTTCCCCTTTGGTCTTACATGCCTTTTACTTGATGTCGTGGAGACTACTGGCTTGAGAAACTGCCTTTGGTTTGAGTCCTACCTTTATAATTTGCTATCTTCATTACCTTGGGGAAGTCATTGATCTTGCTTCTTTGTCGAAAAATACCTGCCACTTCATAGTCCTTGCTCTAAGGATTAAATAATTATTTTCACAGTCTAACATGGTACATCCATGAAAACAGTAAGACCTTCAAAAATATCAATTCCTTTCCTTACGTCATTCAAAATATGTACTTCTGAAAAAAAGAATATATTTGATGTATTAAGTATCTAAAACTGTATTATGAATATATGAAATCAATATATATGGTAGAGTCCAGTTTCTGAATCCTTTGAATAGTTATAAACACAAAGAACAATTCAGCTGATTTAATTTTTTATTAAATTTTCTACTACAAGGAAAGCAAAGTGGCTAAGCATAAAAAAATTGAGCCTGGGTTCAATCTAGCACCTAGGACAATCACTTGCATCTCTCTGAACCCAGGTTCTTCATATAGAAATTGAACAAAACATCCACTTTGCAGAGTTCTTGTGAGAATTAATGTCTGGCAGAAGCAATCAATAAGTATTTTGCCCTTTGACATTTACTAGACAGTAAACTACCAACATAGTCCTGAATCATTAAAGCTATTGGCTCTTTACTGCCATTAAAAAATCTCTGTTAGCAGGGCTCGGTGGCTCAGCCTGTAATCCCATGCCTTGGGAGGCTGAGGTGAGTGGATTGCCTGAGCCCGCGGGTTCGAGACCTGCCTGGGCAACTTGGTGAGACCTCATCTCTACAATAAATCAAAAAATTAGCCAGGTGTGGTAGCGCGCACCTGTAGTCCCAGCTACATGGAAGGCTGAGGCGGAAGGATCGCCGGAGCCCAGCAGCTCGAGGCTGCGGTGACCAGGAGCGGCCACTGCCTGGCCACTGCACTCCAGCCTGGGCAACACAGTGAGACTCCAACTCAAAAAAAAAAAAAAAAACAAACTCTGTTGCACAACTGCTATACAGTTTTGGCTTGTAAATTATTTTCTACGGATTATTAACAATTGGTCACTGATCCTGGTAGGTGATAACATTTTTTTCACATATTGGATATGTACTTAAAAATAAATAGCCGACTGTATCTCTACGTTAATTGTCTAGAAGATTCTGGATAGTGAGTTCAAAGGTGATTAAAATAGCTTTCCCAACAAACCTAGTAATCTGATATAATAACTAGATTAAGTTCCTCCAAAAATACTATTCCTGACTTAAGAATAAACACATTTAACTAAAATAGGTAACTAAAGAAATGTAAAAAAAAAAAGTTTGAACAAAACATCACTTCAAATGTTAACAGTGAATAAAATTCATATAAAGCAATGTTAACCTATATTTAAAATTAAAATCAATTTAAGTACACTAATAATTCACAGCTTTTATTCCTTCAAAGTTCATTCTGTGGAGATTAAAGATTTATTTAATGACTAAAGATAAATTAATATTAATATCAAAAACTAAGACTGATAATCAACTTAATGCAAGAATATAACAGGAATTTCCACTGATTATATAAGTGAAAACAAACTGAGAATTGTGCTAAGTGGCTGACACTGACATACTTTAAAAAAATAATGCAGACACAAGTCTAATTTATGTACGTACTGATATATGGAGCCATGCCAGGGTCCAGCGTTGTAATCATGCTTTCTACTGAATGTTTTGTCTTATCAAGCACAGATTTCACCATTGGATTCCCAGCCACACCCTGCATAAAATAAATTAATATATAAATACTAACTCTAGCAAGGAACATCAAGATCTTCATGATTGTTAAGGAAACTGTTTAAAAAGTTTCCAATGCATCTCAAACCAGTTCTTGTGTAAAATATAAGAAAAATGATGTCATGACAGTATCAAATTGCTATTAAGTTTCTAAATGATACTCTCAATTTTTCTTCCTACTGTATCACAAAGTCATAGCAGTAGGTAGTCCAGCAGCAGTGTGTATATTTATGTAACTTACATATATATTTCACTTTTTAAAATTTATGTATTTATTTGTATAAAAGATCAGGCAAAACTTGTCTATCAGGGTTCCTAATAAAGACTGTGCTGGACACAGTTAGCCCAAGCACTTGGTGGTCCAAGTGCTGGCCTGAACCCAGCACTTTGGGAAGCCAAGACAGAAGGACTACTTGAGCCCAGAAGCTCAAGATTAGTCTGGGCAACATGGCAAGGCCTTGTCTCCACAAAGAATAAAAAAATTAACCAGACGTGGTGGAATGTGCCTATAGTCTTGCAACCTGGGAGGCTAAAACAAAAGGATTACCTGAGCCCAGGAGTTCCAGGCCGTAGTGAGCCGTAACTGTACCACTATACTCTAGCCTGGGTGAGAATGAGACTCTGATTTTTTTTTTTAAAAGATGTCTACATAAGTCCATACTTTGTTCCCTAGTAATAAAACAAGTAAAAACATCTCTCACCTGGGAGTAGAACAGTTACTTATTATCGTAATACACAACATTTTACTATGTTCTACTAGTTTCTTCTTTTTCCTACTTTCTCACTTTGTACATTCCCAAACTCTCCAATTTTGGGAATGTACAAAGACCTATTCCTCTGGATTCTTAGAACTGCACTATTAGACAGAAGAAACCAAGTCTGAGTATTTCCTTCTTGTGTGATACTTCTACCAGGGTACAGTACACTTGAAGGAGCAATGCCTCCTAAGATGACATCTGCGTAACAGGCTATGATTCCTTCTTTCCAACTAAGGTGATTCAAGAAAAGATGAGTTCATAATAATGAAATTTAATATGACATGAGTTACTACTATTTACAAGCCCTGCAGAGTTGAACTAGGTATTAGAACTCCTAACAGATACACTGAAATATTCTCTAACAGGTGGAAAAAAAGAAGTTGTAGTCTGTACACAAAGAAAAGTTTTTAAAAGTACAGAGGGATATAAGTTTAGAAAAATGCTATGTTCCTAAAACATGAAACTCAAATACTATATATGTTAGCCATCTACCAATTTTTTAATTGTGCCAATTGTTTAATATATAAAATAAATTAGCAAAAAAAACTCACAGCAGAGTATTCAGAGGAACTTGACAGAATGATTTCAAAATTCATTGATAAAAATAAATGGGGAAGTCCAGCAAAAAAAAAAAAAAAAAAAAAAAATTGAATAAAAGAGAAATCAGCAACCTTATACAAGTAAATACTGATACATCTTTATAAATGCAGAGACTTGAACTGTACTTTTTTATCTTTCTTATCACTGGATGCCCCTCATCCCCAGCTCTGCACATATTAGTATAAAAAATGAACAGTTACAATAATTAAGACAGTGTGCTGCTTTTGCAAAGGCAGGCAAAGAGCAGTTCAATAGAATACAGAACCCAAAAACTAACTCTAACACACAACTTCAAAAGTAAGATAAAGGAGAAACATCAAATCACTGGGGATAGGACACTGAAAAAGTTCATGTAGCAGTTGGAAGAAAGTTAAGTAACTGGAAGAAAATTAAGCTTTATCTCTACTTCATATACGAGAATAAACTATAGTATAGTATAGTATAGTAAGAATCAGCTATATTAAACTGTTAAGTGTAAAAAAAAAAGAAACAAGATAAATAGAAAAATCATTTTTTTAAAAAAATCACATACTCTGGTAGGAAAAGGAAAAGGTCTTTAGCCTAAATACAAAAAATCAAGAAAGATTGATAGAAATTACTCCTGAAATTTAGGAACTTTTGTATCAAAAAAGCATAATTAAAGTAAAAACTAAAAATTCAACACATGATAGCATGTAGTAAAATATTCTCCGGGCTCAGTGGCTCAGCCTGTAATCCACGCCTTTGGGAGGCTGAGGTGAGTGAATTGCATGAGCCCGCAGGTTCGAGACCCACCTGGGCAGCTTGGCAAGACCTCATCTCTACAATAAAATCAAAAAAATTAGCCGGGCGTGGTAGCGCGCGCCTGTAGTTCCAGCTACTTGGAAGGCTGAGGCAGAAGGATCGCCGCAGCCCAGCAGGTCGAGGCTGCGGTGGCCGGGAGCGGCCACTGCACTCCAGTCTGGGCAACAGAGCTAGACTCCAATTCAAAAAATAAAAATAAAAAAAGAGCTCAAGAAATTCATTAAGAAAATCATCTCAACTTAAAACTGGGAAAGAACATGAATAGAGCATTAGCAAAAGAAAAATATAAATGCCCAAAATTCACATAAAAATATTCAAACTCAACAGTAAAGAAAAGCAAATTAAAATGTGGTGTTATTTTTCTATCAAATCAGAAAATACTGTATTTCAAATTAATAACCAATACTGCCAAGTGAAAAATGCTATAACAGTGTATTTTGATAAAACCTTTCTAGAGAGCACTTTGCATTAACAATGTTTTTAAACTGTTCACTCAAATTAATCCTAACGAAAGAAACATGCCCACAGAGATTTACATACAAGAGTGCCCATCATAGTTTTAGATAAGAATTACAATTAGTTCCTGGGGGCAGTGGCTCATGCCTGTAATCTCAGCACTTAGAGAGGCCTAGGTGAGAGGACTGTGTGAGACCAGGAGTTCGAAACCAGCCTGGGCAACATATCGAGACCTTGTCTCTATAAATAATTTAAAAATTAGCCAGAAGTGGTGGAGCACACCTGTAGTCCCAGCTACTTGGTAGGCTGAGGCAGAAGGATTGCCCAAGCCTAGGAAGTCAAGGCTGCAGTGAACCATAACTGTGCCACTGCACAGAGTAAGACTACAACTCAAAAAAAAAAAGAAAAGAAAAAGAGTTACAATTTGAAGAGATCTACTGTACAACATGGTGACTATAGTTAATAATAATGTATTATATTCTTGAAACCACCAATAGATTTTAAGTTTTCTCATAACAAATAATGACAACTATGTTAGGTACTGTATATGTTAATTAGCTCAATTTAACCATTCTAGAATATATACAAATTTCAACACATAATGTTGTACATGATAAATATATACAATTTTTACTTGTTAATTAAAATTAATGTTTAAAAATAATTACAATTAGAAAATGTGAACAGCAGATTAGCAAAATAAAACATAGGAAATAAATGCAAGAGCATGTATGGTAAAACAGCCATAAGAAAAACCAAAATACATTTCTGAAAAATATTTTGTGGCTAAGAAGATGCTCATGATACATGCTAAGTAAAGACAAACAGAAAACACAAAATTGTATCCATACGTCACTATAGCAATTTGATTTTTATTAAAAGAATAGATATATCTACACAGAAATGCACAGACAACAGATTTAGAGCAACTACAGAAAACTGGTAACAAAAGGATTTTTACTTTGTCCTTATGCCATTCTGTATTTTCAAAATTTTCCCTAATGGGCATCTATAGAAAATTAAACATAATTTTTAAAGTAAATACCTCTTACCTTAATAAAGCCCCAAATTCCACCAGCAGACACATCATCCTGACCTCTACTAATTCTAGGATCTTCTTGCTCCTCGGGAAAAGTAATGGCTGATGTGGTTCCAGTTCCCTGTGCCAGAGATGTTAAACTTGTTTGCTGCGTAATAGGAGCCGGTAAAAGACCTAGACAATGGCAAAAATTTTAATAAGTATAATTTACTCCATAAACTTTTTCCTATAAAAAAAATACAACATGTGAAATGTGTAGCTCAAAAAGCTTTAGTAATGTAACTACATACTCAGGTATTTCAAAACTAAATTATAAACTCAAAGAATAACCTGAACCTTTATAAAATGCAAATTAAATAGAATTCCAAAAGAGAAATTTCTTCCCTTTACATAGGCTCACACCAAGTGTCCTGAAAATGGACAAAAATATACACAAAAAAGTTCAAGCTGGGCTCAGTGGCTCAGCCTATAATCCCGCGCCTTTGGGAGGCTGAGGTGAGTGGATTGCCTGAGCCCGTGGGTTCGACACCCGCCTGGGCGGCGAGACCTCATCTCTACAATAAATCAAAAAATCAGCCGGGCGTGGTAGCGCATGCCCGTAATTCCGGCTACTCGGAAGGATCATCGGAGCCCAGCAGGTCGAGGCTGCGGTGGCCGGGAGCAGCCACTGCACTCCAGTCTGGGTGACACAGTGAGACTCCAACTCAAAAAAAAAAAAAAAGTTCAGGTTTGTCCTCTTTAGCACTTTGATGTGAACAGCTACAGTTCTAGTCTCTTTAGTCCATAAAAATGATTGAACACCTAAGCCTATCATATAAAAGCACGTAACAATTACTGCACATACTCCCAATATACTTCGTTTTAACTTCAAAAAATTCACATAAGAATAGGCAAAGGTATATTACTTGTGCTCTGCAATACACTTAACTCATAAAGGTAGATAAGCAAAGTTGGATAACAACAACAACAAAAAAAAATCACAGCAAAGTTGCTTCTTTTCCCTAAAATGAGAAAAAACAAGCAGAAGATAAGGATAGAGTTGTGATAACTGACTTGCAGCAATCATTCCACAAAAGCAAAAAATGTAAATGTAACTGACCTAGAAAAGGAAATGACCCAGTATCATCAACTTCTGTCACACATGAGTTTTTATTTAGTTTGGAATTTTTAGCTGGCTAAAAAAACACTACTCCCTGGATAATTTTTAAAATAAAGCTTTAAAAAACTCTCAGACTTCACCTTGACATTTCTCTATAAAAGCACAAAATTTTTAGCACATCTCATATACTAATTATATATGAAGTAGTATATCATATAAAAATCATATACTAAGTTACACCAGTTTTATTTTAGGAAGTTAAATGGCAAAAACGAGAATAGTAACTTTGGAAATTTTAAAAAATGAGTTTAAACATTAATGCAGAGAAACTGGAAACTCCAAACACTGTTGATGAGAAGGTAAAATGGCACACCTGCTTTAGAAAACAGTTTGGCATAGAGTTACCATGTAAGTCAGCAATTCCACGCCCAACAGAAATGAAAACACGTCTACACAAAAACTTGTACACATACATTCATAAACCCCAAATTAACAGATGAATTAAATAAACAAAATGTGCTACACTTATACAATGGAAAATTACTAAGCCATGAAAAGAATGAAGTACTGACAAACACTAGAACATATTATATAAATCCATTTAAATGAAATGCCCAGAATAAGTAAATACATAAACACAGAAAGTAGATTAGCAGCTGTACCGGGCTGTGAGGACTGAGGGGAGGTGAAGACTGACTGCTAGCAGGTATGGGATTTCTTTCCTTTTTTTTCTTTTTTCTTCTTTGAATTGAGTTCTTACTCTGTTGCCCAGGCTGCAGTGCAGTAGCACAATCACAGTTCACTGCAGCCTCCAACTCCTTGGTTCAGTCGATCCTTTTGCCTCAATTTACCAAGTAGCTGGGACTACAGGTGTGTGCCATGACATATGGCTAATTTTTTTTTTTTTTTTTTTTTTGTAGAGACAGGGTCTCACTATGTTGCCCAGGCTGGTCTTGAACTCCTGGACTCAAGCAATTCTCTCACCTCAGCCTCCCAAAGTGCTGGGATTATAGGTGTGAGTCATCATCCCTAGCAAGGAGTTTTATTTTAGGGTGATGAAAAGATTATAAAATTGACTGTAACAATGGATGCACAACTCTGTAAATAAACTAACAACTTCAGAATTGAACACTTAAAATTGGGCCAACTGTACAGTATGTGAGTTATATCTCAGTAAGCTATTATTTTTAAAAGAATAAAACATACAAATAGTCATGTATTGTTCAAAGTGTTATTAAGAGAATTACCTGTTCCTGAAGGTGCAGAAAATGACGGCATCAGCGGTGTCTGGGGAGCCCGTCCTGCATGTCCCCTTGTAATGTCATAACTTGAACCAACAGAAAATCCTGATGTAGGAGGACCCGAAGGGGGTGCAGATAAAAGAGTGCTTGGGGCAGAAGTTGAAGGTGGGAAGTGGGATAAAGGGGGATTACTGAAGGCAGCAGCTGTCAACGGAGAAACAGGAGGTGGTATTGAAGTAACAAGTGGTGGAACAGAAGGAACTGGTGGAACAGAAGGAACTGGTGCAGGAGGCACAAAAGGTAATGGTGCTGAAGGCCTCACAGGAGGAGGGGGTGGCTGAGGAGTAGAATATGCCTGTGGTGGCAAGGACTCCATAGAGGAAACATTTGGAGAAGAGAAAGAACTGGTTGCAGCTAGAAAAGAGTGGAGAGGATAAAAACACAACATCGGAAATACTTTTTAGTTAGCTTTCAAACTATCACATTACTTTCTTCTCAAAATTTTTAAATTTAACAGAGCATATCCTAAGAATTAATTTAAAATGTGTAATTTAAAACATGCAACAAATGAGGGCAAATGACTTTCAACTCCCATAAGTAAAAGAAGTTATAGGAAATTAACTTAAGGCATTGTTCATCTTTGTTTTTGGTTCGTTTGTTTTCATGTGGTTTCAATAAAATAAAGCCATTTTTCATACCTGGTTTGAGCACAAAAGCCTATAAAAAGATCAATCACCACAAAGTCATACAACATTAGACAAAGCTAACACATGACTTTGAGGATATTTTTGCCTAACAAATAAAGAAAGATGGCTTATCATCATTATGACCATAAAGATCAAATCTACCAAAAGCAAAACACTGTTTCCTTACTTTAAATAAAAAGACTATTTTTTCTCTCATTTAAATTAAAAAGGTATTTCCATTTGTCCTGAAAAAGATTAGAAAAGTTTTAAAACATGCATTCTTTTTTAAATTGACTCTGAGAAAAGATGATAGTATCTTCACTATCCTCAAAACATGCAGATGTTAGACAGCTTCATGTACCTAACGGAACTGGGGTAGAAGACATGGGAGTAGTAGCCAGTCCTGCAGGATTTGGTGGAGGAGTTCCAGGCGGTGTTGTCTCTATTCCACTCTCTTCCATCATTTTTCTTCAATGATGGTATACTGTAAAAACATAAACATGTAATAAATATTACACAGTGACCAAAAATTTATAAAGATTGCATAGAGAACAATTAAAAGAATAATTGTCAAGAGACAAATGTCTGCCTTTACTATTTATAATTCAGCTTATTTCCAGGTGAAGGTTTATCAAAATTCCTAAGAAAACTATGTATGAAAATACTTATTTTTTGAGTCAGTGTTTCTGTCACCCAGAATGGAGTGCTGTAGCACAATCACAGCTCACCACAGCCTTGAACTTCGTGGGCTCAAATGATCCTCCTGCCTCAGCATCCCTAGTAGCTAGCACTAATTTTTAAAAAAATTTTCTGTAGAGAAAGAGTCTTACTATATTGTCTAGGTTCGTCTCAAATGCTGAGCTCAAGCAATCCTTCCGCTTCAGCCTCTCAAAGTGCTGGGATGACATGCATAAGTCATCATGACCGGCTCTGTGAGAATATTTAACATCAAACAATCTTTGACATTTCCATACAGATACTTTATAACTGGAAACAGTTTTGTGTTAACTATATATTATTGTCTAATATAGTTCAAATAGTAAATTACAAATTTGATTTGTCACATGAATGCATATTAGAGTTCATTATGTCTAGATTTCAGTCACTACCACATTTAAAATAAAAATAAAATATTTAATACATTTTTGAGATCCTTCCTCTTTCCTCATAAAACTCTTTCTGTGAGTTACCCGTTAGCATTTTTAAAAATTTAAATGTGCTCAATTTGATAACTGCATTAATTCATAATCTTCGTAGTTCTAGTTCCTAGTTTCAAAGTATGAAGAATGGAACTAGTTGCTAGTTTCCTAGTTCCTATTTTAAAATGTACCCAATAACAGATAAAGTATATGACTCAGGTTTTAGAAAAGTTAACTATAGCAGGGTCCTAATAGATCACAATGGATTACAAAATATGGGGAAATTTCCTTAAAAATTACAAACTCTCAAGTCCATCTCAAGTATAAAATCAATTTCTAAATATGCCTAATTTGTTTTTAATGTTTTTATTCTTTTAACAAAATTCAGTGAAGGTTAGTTGCTTGCTAAGCACTATACTGGTACCTCTGGAAATACAATGGTTAGCAAAAACAAATAGTGTACTTATAGTCTAGTACAAGAAACAAATAATAATAGCAATATACAACAAATTGTAGCCTGAATTACGTGATCTGAAGGTGAGAACAGTTATTTGGCAGGAATATGATTTTGACATAGAGGTCAGGAATTGGTTCCGCAAAGCAGTAACAAACAAACTGAGATCTAAAGGATAAGGAGAACTTAATTAGGCAAGAAAAAAGGAAGGCAGATTGCAGAAGAAGTGAATATAGAGCAAGTATAAAGGCCCTGTAAGTTGGAGGAACAAGATACATTCAAGAAAAGCCATGTGACAAAAAAACAGAAAAGGAGAGTGAGGACCAGAGATAGGCAGAGCCTAGGTGATGATGAGCCTTATGAGCTGAAGCAAGGAACTGAGTTGTTTTTTTACAGAATGTCATAGTAGGACATTCAAACTGGCAATAGCATATCTGTATTTTGTTTTAACTTTTTGGAAGTAATTTTAGATTTACAAGAAGATGCAAAAATAGAGTTCTTGAGTACCCTGAACTAACTTTTCTCAAAAACAGCATTTTACATAACTACAGTATGATGATATTGATATAAATACCATTAACTATAGACCTTATTTGAATTTCACCTATTTTTACATCCACTTTTGTGTGTGCAGGTCTATGAAGTTTCATTATATGCACAAACTATAACCACCAGATCAGGATACAGACCACTACACTCCAAAGAAACTTCCTTTGGCCACCTTCCCACCAAACAAATGCTGGCAACCACTAATTTATTCTTGATCATTTTCTCACTCCATGAATGTTACATAAAGAGAATCACACAACATGTAACCTTTCGTCACTCAGGATAATGCTCTTGAGATTCATCCAAGTTCTTACATACATCAATAGTTGGTTCTTTTTTATTACTGAATAGTATTCTATTGTACAGATACACCAGTTTATCCACTTACCTGCTGAAGAACATTTAGGCTGGTTTCAGTTATTAGCAATTCATATTTGTTTTCTGAAAAGATTCCTTTGACAAAATATGAAGAATGGGACATTGGGCAGACAGAGCAGATAGACACCACTAAAGAAGATACCGAATACAGTTTAAATAGGAAGCGGCAAGAACCTAAACTAGTGATCCTCATAAGGAGAAGGGAGTAATTATGCCCCCAAGGGGTCACTTGGCAATGTCTGGAGATATCTTTAGTTGTCACAACCAGAGGGGTACTACTGGCATCTAGTAGGTAGAGGCTAGGGATACTGTTAAATCTTTCAATTTTACACTCTACACACAAGAACTAACTGGTCCCAAATGTCAATAGTGCCAAGGTTGAGAAACTCTGGCCTAGACTAAAGTGACAATAAGTAGATATGAAGAGTGAATAGATTTAAGAAATGTTTAGGTAGTAAAGCTCAGTGACTAACTGGATATGGAGGTAGGGAAAGGGAAAGACATAACTTGTACAACTGGATAGATGGAGGTACCACATGCAGAGATAGGGAACACTGCAAGAGGTCAAGGTGATGTATGAGGTTGTCTTTTTTTGTAGGGAGCGGGGAATCATAAAGTGTCTAGTCTTTGACATGTTGAGTTTAAGCTCCTTGCAACAAACATCCAAGTAGAGACATCGACTTGGTCTAGAGTCTAGAAACCACATAAATGGGGTGTCATCAGTGTACTGATAATCTCTAAAGTCATGCTCTAAGACAAAATTATCTAAAATGAATACCAAGAGAAAATAGAAAATGAATTAAAAACAATCTTTGGTTTAGTCAGGTAGAAGACAAGCTTGCAGAGAATGTGAGCTTAGCAGAAAGACAGTAAGAAAACCAGGAGACTGTGGCGTCCAAAAGCCAGTGTTTTGCAGTACGATTGGGCAATAATATCAAATGCTGTAACAAAGCCAAATAGCAGACTACTTGAAAAGTTCAATGGATTTGCCAAGCCAGAGATGAACTTAGTAAGAGTGGTTTCTATGAAGGGAGTGGGGATAGAAACAAGCTTGAATTGGACTGAGAAGTGGGAAGCGAGACCTAACGGCACAATATTTCAAAAGTTTGCTACAAATGTAGAGGAAAGATAAATAGAGGACAGGAATCCAGGGAGTCTGGCTGTCCTTTTACTCAGGGCCTATATATCAAAGGTAGATAATCTGAGACAGAAATACCCCTCTGGGAATTGTATCACATCCCACTAAAGCTACCTCTTTTCTTCATCTCATTTTTTTAATTGGTCATTTATCTTTCTAATACAGATGATTCCTAATCCTTACAATGGCTAGTAGAAGTCATGTTTAAAGAAAATCCTGATCCCTAACATTAACAAATGTGTTAGCAAAAGAACTTGTACAATGAATACAAATAACATGGAGTAAATAACCAATTTCTTTCAGTCTTTAAAAGTTTTTATTTGAGAATTGGCATAGTGACAATATTGGGGTAAATTTTGCATACATCAATATAATGCCTACTACTAAAGAAAGCCCTAGTATGATAAAACAATACTGAAGCGTCAGAATTGGTAAAAGGGCACAAGTCTTGTTACAAAAACATAGGATAAGTATATCAACAGTAAAGAAAAAGTGATCGAAATGGCTTGGAAACTGAGTACTCAGTCTCTAGCCAGACTCTGCTCTTCCAACTTGCCTGTGCTCTGGTTTTTCTGATTAAAAAAAAATTTTTTTTGAATGGCTATTTATAAGTATACAATCAAAGGAACGAAGAACAGAGCTTTGATAACCTTTGAAGCATTAGAAGTAAATATTATTGTTGATGTACTAGTGCCACAAGATTGTCTCTACTATCAGACATTAAGTGCAAGTTAGAGCCTGAGTTTTGTTTCTTCATTCTCAGCTCTGATCCCAAAATAAAATTCCATAAATGTTCATTGAATCACAGGGGCTGCACATAAGAAAGACTGGAATGCCACACTGTGTCATGATTGCAGAAATATACATGCTGTCTCTCAAAATAACTACTCTGAATGACAAAAACCCCACTGGATATGAATTCCGTCAATCTTGGAAATTAGCTATCCTGAAAACATGCCTGAAGCAGGTCCGGAAACCGAACAAAGAGACAAGAGTGCAAAAGCCCCGTGGAGTGGCGCTAAGCACGGATGGGGTAACATCCAGGAAAATAAGCTTCCTTTCACTGTCCGTCCCTGTTTGGTGATTTGTCTCCAGGACCTTCGCAGGGCCAGAGAGGCCGAAATCCGCTTCCCGAAGACAGCGGCCTCCCCGCAGGCTCTGCCACGTCTCCAGGCCAGACGGGGCTGGGCTAAGGTCGGCGAGCGCTCGCCGCCAGTCTCTCCGGAGGCCAGCGCACTGAAGGTGGGGCCAGAGGGCCAGGAGCTCCGGTCTCGGCCCTTGGACGGGAGCAAAGCGCAGGGATGAGACCCTGGGACCGCCCCCACCGTGCAATTCCCGGCGGGGACTGCCTGCTTGGGGATGAGCGCCCCGGCCTGCTGCACCCCGCTTGCTCCCCCAGCCCGCGCCCGGGCCACGCGATCTAGGGCTCAGAACCGACGCCTGCATACCGCGGCTCCGGCCGGCCCGCCCACCTTCCAGGGACTGCGTCCCTCGGGGTCCGGCTTTGGTGTCGCATGCCATGCCACGGCCCTCATGCTCGGGTACCGCAGCCAACTGACGCTCACCTGGGGTCCCTGGGGAGAGCCTGCGTAGTAGCTCCAAAGTGGGACGCAGGGATGACGGGGCGTAGAACTACGGCAGGGAGAAGACAAGGAAAGTGCAGTTAGCAGCTCACCTCCGCGCGTCCCCGCCTCCAAGATGGCCACCGACGGCGCATGCCCCTGCGGCTGCCACGTCGGCCGCGCGCGCCCCGCCCCTCGCCCCGCCCCGCCCCTCGCCCCGCCTGTCCCACTGCGGCCGCGAGCCGGAGGTTAAACCTTGGTGAGTACTTTGGTCCAAAAATCTTTCCAACCACCCTCTCTAGGACTGGCCTCCTTTACACTTCGCAGCACCCACGGGCGAGAATGGCACCCTTGTTACTAAGGGTAGCTGGCTTATCCTGTGCCACAGCCGCCTACGGGATGGAAATGAGTTAGCCAAGTTCTTGCAGCCCGGTACTCACCTCCCGGAAGGATCTTGCTTATATTATACATTTTCAAAGATGTCCAGAGAACAGCGGTTGCATCCGGAGAGAGGGATTGGGGGCAGGGGACGAGGGAGAAGGGTAGCAGATGCTGTACTGATTGTTTTCCTCTAAGTACAAGTATTGCACATTCTTTTTTTTTTTTAAAGATGGGTGTAATTCAGGGTTAAGTATTCAAATGTTAGGTATACAATTCATTGTACAGGTAAAGTTTGGAAAACCGACAAAAACTGGTTGTGGTGACTCACTCCTGTATTCCCAACTCTTTCGGAGGCAGGCGGGGAATTGGAGACCAGCCTGGATAATATAGCGAGATCCTCATCTCTAAAAAAAAAAAAAAAAAAAAAACAGTTTAAAAATTTTGCGGTTGTTGTGGTGCATGCCAGCCGTCCTAGCCATTCCGGAGACTGAGGCAGGAGGATCGCTGGAGCCCAGGAGTTTCATGGCACCTCTGCACTCTAGCCTGGGAGACAGAGCAAGACCCCATTTCTTATTAGTTAAAGAAGAAAGAAGATGGGCAGATTATCAACTTTCTTTTCATTATATATATACCTGCAGCAGTATCTGAAACAGTTGGTGTTAAATAATATTTATTAAATAAATCAGTGAATGCAGTGCAATGGAGGAAAATAAGGAATTTGAAATCATAAGTCCTGATTTGGGTCTGGGATCTGGGACTACCCCAATGCCAGTTGTGCAGTTGCATACACTTTTACATGTCATTTTGTCTCTGTATTTCCATCTGTAGAATGGAAATAATATCATCCACCATCCCTATCTCAGGCAAATAACAGAGCCAAATAAAATAGGGCATATGAAAACATTTTTAAAACTGCTTAGCATTAAACACATAAAAATGTGTTTTTATTGTTGCTTCCAATATTCTTTCAGGAACATATTTATAGATTTAACATTAATATATCTCTTGGACTTGGCAGTTGTAAGCATTCTTAAACACTTCATTTAAAAGTTAATACTATTTAACAACACCCTGACTTCAGATCTCCTTTTGCAACTGCAGTGGATTGTTTTCTTTAGTGGTGACTCTTGTCTATCCACTGAGAATGTGTGTAGGTGGCCATCCAGGTTACTCCCCAGAAAGTGCTGTTTGGGTTGGTGCTGAAGACAGATACCATCTTCATCCTCTTTGGTCAACACCCTTAATAGCAGTAAGGCATGTTGGCTTCTTCATTCATTTAGCAAGTATTTATTAGTGGCTGCAATGTGCTGAGCGTTAGTATTGGAAAAGCAGTAATGAACAAGACAGACAAGGTCTTGACACCTAGGGAGCTTTCTTTCTAATAGGAGAGAGAGGCAATGAAAGTAAATTAAGTACTGTTTTTTCATGGGCACTTTGAGGAAAATCAATAGAGTGATGTAATATAGACAGTATTTGGGGTTGGCCATTTTGAATATGAAGATTGGGCAAGGCTTCTCTGAAGAGGCAAGATTTGAGTAGACACCTGTAAGGAAGCAAATCTGTTATTATCTGGACAGAAGGAAGACTACGCAGACTCGAGAAAGAAGTGTGCTTGACACATGTGCAGAACAGCAAGGAAGTGGACACTTCCAAAGTGGTAAGAAATGAAAACAAGGAGATAGCGGGTGCCAGACGATACACAGCCTTGTAAGTCACAATAAAGCCTATGGGTTGCATTCTGAGAGAAATGGGAAGCACAGGGAGCCTTTTGAGCAGAGAAATGACAAGACTTGACTTCGGCTTTAAGTTACCCTCTGGTTGCTGTGTGACTGCAAGGCATGCAAGGACTAACTTAGGATGACCTGTAATGAGATGATGATTGCAGTGTCGTCAATGGGAGGGTGACACATGGTCTGGATGTATCTTGAAGATTGAGCTGTCATGGTTTACAGATGGATTGGATGTGAGCTGTATTTGTTTCATAAAACTACCATAACAAACCACCAATACTAATTGTCTAAAAACAACAGAAATGTGTTCTTACACAGCTCTGGAGACTAGAAACCCAAAATCAGGGTCTCAGCAGGGCTTCCCCAAAGGCTCTAGGGGAGAATCCTTACTTGCCTCTTCCAGCTTCTGGTGGTTCCAGGTATTCTTTGGCTTGTGCCAACATCACTCCAGTCTCTGCCTCTGTCTTCACATGTCTCTGTATCTCAAACCTCCCTCTACCTTTCTCTTATAAGCATTTAGTGCCAACACTAAGCCCAGAATGATATCATCTCAAGATACTTGAGGATCTTGCAAAGATTCTATTCCTACATAAGGTCACATTCACAAGTTCCAGGCAGATATAATGTCTTCCTGGGGGCGCTATTCAACTCACTATATGGACAATGAGAACCAGGAATCATCTAAATGAGCAAGATTATAAGATGGACTTTGAGGTTGTTAACTTTGAATTACATTTACTATATTTATATTTCACTGACCACTTTTCATTTGAACTTCAAAAGAACTTTGTGTAGCAGTTATTATTATTCCAGAATTAGAAACATGGAAACTAAAGCTCTGAGAATTGTGTGTAGAGCTGGAATTGGAACCCAGATTTCTTAGATTTTACCCCAACTGCTTGCCTGCTTTTTTAGGCAGTAAGGCAAGAAGATGAGTTTGTTTGTAATGATGGGGTAATACAATGTTGCCCAGGCTGGTCTTGCAATCCTGGCCTCAAGCAATCCTACCACCTTGGCCTTCCAAAACACTTGGGTTACAGTTGTGAGTCAATGGAAAATTATAACCTAATGTCAAAATAAAAAAAAACTGCTTAGCTGTTTTTCTTTTTCTTTGCTTTTATTCATTGCTAACAACTCACCAAGTTTTGGTTGTTGTTTTTTTTTATAGGAAGTCTCTAGTACACAGTAGAGTTCATTTGTAAGTTATAATGAGCAATACAATGCTATTGTGGAATTTTGCTTTTCTTCTTCAAAAACATAGGAAAATAAAACGATTTTTCACTTGAGTTGAGGCTTTTGTTCTAGCTTAAATCAGATATGGGGTCTATTATTAGATATTCTTAAGACTGTCTATATTCATATGAATATTCAAACATGTTATCTTTAGGTAGATAGGAGATAAGGCTGAGACCAGGCATCTGCAGCATAACCAGGAGCAGAGGCAGAGCTGATTCTGGTAGATGATGGGCTCTGCTGAGACAACAGGCTGAGTTACACAACCGAGAACACTTCAGCAGATGAGCCAAGATTTCTGGCCAAGACATAGAGATCAAGTGCCCATGCCCATGCCCACACCCACGCCCAACCATGCAAAGAGGATAAGTTCCTTAGGCAACTAGAAGGAGGAAGGTTGTCTCAAGTGTTGCATAGGATATACTGTGCTAAAAAAAAGTTCATTGGAAATTCAAATTTACGAGGCAAGTGAGCTGAGACTTAGAGCCTGAGAGGTAATGTAGTATAGATTGAAACATTAACTGGCACCAAACAACCTAGACCGGAATCCTGGCTCTGGTTGGTCAAGAGCTAACCTTGGGCATTTCATTTAAATAGTTTTTCCATTTCTTTACCTATGCAGAGTGACAAAGATTCATATTAATACCCTCATCACAGTTTTTTACATAAAAATTAAATTACTTAATATATGTGAAGTGCTTAGAAGAGTGTCTACCTCACAGTGTTACCTCTTATTTTTTGAGTTTTAAATTGTTCAAATAGTATTCTCAAAATAGCTATTTTAAAGCAAAAAGACTTTTATTTCATTAAGTCTGAGTTTTAGATCCCAAATCAGGGACTTGTTTGTTTGTTGTTTTTCTTTGAACTAAAACAAAATTTAATTCTTTACTGAGTGATTCTACCTCTCAGCTTGTCTGGAGCACTCCCCCTTTAGGGCTGTTGACCTGCAAAATTATTTAAAGTATCCATCTCTTATCCTCACAAGTGTTGCAATTTTGACAATAGCTCTTATGGTTATAACATACAGAGATATTAAGAAGTTGCTCTTTTTGCACGTGTGAGTTATAGTGTAAAAATTTCAATACCTGCTGTTCTGTAGGAGGCCATATATACAAAGTAACCCCAAATGCCTAAGGAGCTGAGAAACCAAAGAAGGAAGCAGACAAATCCAGTTATTGGTTTGGGGTGATTCGTTAGGGGAACTTACAAACAGAAAGGTAGTCTTGGATTGCTGTGAGACAAGTACATCTTCTCACTGCACCCTCCTAGATCCAGAGCTTATATAATCTGGGAGACAAAACATACATGCTCTGGAAGGAATGCATGGTATGGGCATCACAGCCTATGATTTCTAGAACAAGAGTTGCTTTGGTGAAACTTATAATGAATAGGGGTCCCTACATAAAGAGTAATGCATCAACTAGACATTTTGGAGGCCTTCCTGAACTTGGGGTTAATCAGAAGTTAATGGTGGAGTAGTGTTTAAAATAAAGTCACTCATCCCCACACCTTTCCTTTGACCCCAAACATATAACCACCCTTTTAATTTTCTTTAAAAAATGGCTATCTTTCTAAAATATGTATTTATAAAACTATCCTATGATTCCTCATTGGTAAAAATCTCAAAAACTCAACTTACCCTTGCTTTCTAGACTCTTCTTTTTTTCCTGCTTCCTCCTCCATATTCCTCAGGCACCAGCTGCACAGATCTGCCATACCCAAACTTGAAACCATGCATCTTTGTTACTAACCATTTCTTTACCTAAAATGCCATTTTCCGTTTTTCTGTCTTCTGCTAATAGCTACTCCTCATGTGTCAAGTACCAGCTCAAAATTTTCCTCTACCATAAAAAATCTTTTCACATTGTCTTATTGTTGACTCTCATATGTTTGTATTCTCTATTCATTTATGAGAGCCTTGATGGCAATAATTTTGGATTTAGAATCCCACTACATTTTTTATATGAAGTACACTGAAAATTTGTAAATTAAGTTGAATTGTTTATTGTTTCATATGAAGTACACATATTGCAAAAAGTTCTCATAATTATCTGCTTTTCTCCCCTAAATATGAGTTCACTAAAAATATTCTTGTAAGAGACAGAACAAATGTGTTTCTTTTGGAAAATTTAAAATTTTCCTTTGAATAAGAAGCCATGCAACTAAATTAGTTCTCTGGACAAGGAAACACTGTTAATATGCAATATCATCTTAAAAGGCATGCTAAAATCTTTTTAGACTTTAATGTTTTTACATCATTAAAAGTTTACGTCCTCAGAGCCGGGCTCGGTGGCTCAGCCTGTCATCCCACGCCTTTGGGAGGCTGAGGTGAGTGGATTGCCTGAGCCCGCGGGTTCGAGACCCGTCTGGGCAGCAAGACCTCATCTCTACAATAAATAAAAAAATCAGCCGGGCGTGGTAGCGCATGCCTGTAATTCTGGCTACTTGGAAGGCTGAGGTGGAAGGATCGCCGGAGCCCAGCAGGCCAAGGCTGTGGTGGCCGGGAGCAGCCACTGCACTCCAGTCTGGGCGACAGAGTGAGACTCCAACTCAAAAAACAAACAAACAAATGCAACTCTTGTCTGATGCTTGCCTTCTGTGAGCTTTAATTTCCTCCCCTGACAAGGGAGGAATAGTTCAATGATTTCCTTAGCAGTATTAATCGTGGTTAACTTCCTAACAAGATAAGACATTCTTACTTATCAACATAGATGAAACATTCTAGGTGGAATGTTAGAAAATGTAGTTAAGGAGTAGATGATGATGATAATGATGATCATCATCTACACTATGACTAGGTAAGATTATTTTTCCTTGGAATATAAAAGTAATTCCACTTTAGAAAAAGTTCTTGATAATTTAATAAATTTAAAAAGAAAACGAATCTGATAATACCATTAGACTAGGTAAAAGCATTTGATAAAGTTCAACTCTTATTCGTAATAACTCTTGCTAAACTAGGAATAGAAGAAATCATTAACCTAATAAAGAACATCTATAAAATAACATAGCAAGCATGCTTAGTAAAGGAATAGAAACATTTCATTTACATTCAGTAACAATATAAAAAGATAAAATTTTTTAACATGGAAAAAATAAACTATTCTTATTTGTAGCAAAAATTCCTATTGGGATTATCCAGTAGTTAGTACTTGTACCTCTTTCTCAAGCTTCCAGAGATCTTCTCCAGCCCATGGCTTTAAACAATATCTGTATGCTAATGATCTCCATGTTTATATGTCCAACCATAACTTCTCTCCTAAACTCTACAACTGTTTAATAACTTCACTTTGCTCTCTAATCAGGGGGCTAGTTAAAACTCGTTTCCCCCAAAATATTTTACCACTCTTCCTGCTATATTCTTATAAAATAAAATATTATTGTACTCTTCCTGCCTGGTTAGTGACAATTGTGCTTTTCCAGTTGCTCTGGAACACCTTCGATTGAAGTCAACATCACCAATGATAAGCCATGTTGATAAGATGTTCTCTTGATATAATATGATGAAAATAGCACTTTATCTATGTGGTTTTCTTCTCCATAATCTCAGTGTAATCATGAGATTAGAGGAATATTTTGCAGCATATCTGACCAGCATTCTTTAAAATTGTCCTCAGTGATTTATCACAGAATCAAAGAACTGAGTACCACATGTTCTCACTCATAAGCGGACCCTGAACATTTACCATAATACTATAAGAAAGGGATTGGCAGTAACTGGAAACTGCCAGGGGATGAGAGGCACATAACATTAATAAGGGTACCTGGTCTCAAGCTAGGCAAAGTGGAGACCAAACGGAGGCCCACACCTTACCTGTATGATGATCACTTGTAAACCTAATCTGGAACTGTACGCCACATCTTTAAAATACAATAAATTTTTAAAAATAAATAAAATAATAAAATTGTCAAGGTTGTCAAAAACAAGGAAAGTCTGAGAAATTGTCACAGCCAAGAGGAGCCCAAACAATGACAACCCAATGTAATGTGGTATGGAAATTAAAAGAAAGAGCACCCAAATGAGAACAAGCAAAGCCTATTTATTCAGAGCTTGCTAGAGTAAGGCAGTAGTCACCATCACTTGCATTTGGCAGGCTCAGAGGAATGTGAAGCTTTACAGTAAGAAAAAGAAAGCTTCTTAGAGGCTGTGATCATGGGGAAGCTGCAGGTGAGCTACCTAGAAGCAGGGCATCCTAGGTGATTAGTTAGGGGTGCATTCTTTCATTTAACAAAGATTGGTTGAGTGCCTACTAAGTATTTGGGGCTTAAATGACTTTCATTCGTTGGTCCTAAGTTGGAAGCTAGGGCAAAAGTTAAGGAAGCTTAAATAACATTGTCCTTTAATCATTGTTTACTTAGGAATATATTGTACATATTTACATGTGTGCTTATCAAGATATACTAAAACAAATGAAAAGATAAATTTGAATGAAATGGAGGGAAAAGGACTGATAGATCAGAAAAAAGCAGAACTCAGAATATGCAGGATGTTCTCAATTTAAAATTAAAAAAAAATTAAGGAAGCTGTCTGTTATTAATCAAGTTCTGGCTGTTTGGTATCTATTGCTATAGTGCTTGTTTTTTGGCATCCCGGACTGGCTGCTGCAGGTTTTGGGTCAGTGTTGTATTTTTGTAAATGATCCAGACCTTGTCCACTTGTATATTCAGTCTCTCAGTAATATTCTGCATGAGTCCCTGGAAGAGAAAAGCAACATTAGATAAAAACTATGGAAACTGAATAAAAGTATAAACTTTAGTTAATAATAAAGTAATACTGGCTAATTACTTGCAACAAATGCACCATACATAGTGTAAGATGTTATTCACAGGGGGAAAACTGGGTATGGGGTATTTGGGAACTCTTTGTACTAGCTTCTCAATTTTTCTGTGATCCAAAACTGTTCCCAAAATAAATTTATTAAAAAACACACATAGCACTCCATAATCAGTTCTTTAGCAAATTCCATCAACTCTGCCTTCGAAACATGGCTAATATTTGACCACTCACCTCCACTCTACTGCTACCACCTGAGCCCAGCTTCATCCTCTCTCACTTGGAACCCTTCACTAGCTTTGTAAAAGCCCACATGGTTTTACTCCTGCCTCTCTACAGTGCTTTTCCATAGAGCTTTATCATGGCTACTCATGTTAAAGCTGGGTGTGGTGGAACCTTTCTGCCTTCACTTCCCACTGCCCTTCCTGCCACTCACTACTCCACTGTGCTGGCCTCTTGCTGCCGCTTATATGCACCCAGGCCACTCATACTTTAGACTCTTTGTGTCTGCTCCCTCTTGCTGATTAGTGGCTTGTCATTTGAGCCCGAGAGAGACCTTTTCTGAACTCCTTCATTTTTCTTTATAACATTGAGCACTTCCTGGTGATGCAATATAAATGCATCTGTTTACTGTCCATCTCCCATAAACATAAGCTTCATGAACTCAAGGGCATTTTTTGGTTTTGTTGAGTAGTATATCCCCAGTGTTAGTCCCAAGTATGTAGGAGACATCCAACCAGTCTTTGTGAAATGAAAGAATAGGTAAATGAATGTACTGAGGATAGTAAAGTTTCACCAGTGTGCTGCAGTTGCTGATGCTGCAAGAGTACTCTTCTCATTCTTTTACAAAAGACTCATAATTCAGATTCCATCATATCAGAAAATGTTATTGCAGAGATAACTTAGTTCTTCATTTCCTTCATCTGCCAAAAAAAATCACTTTACTTAGTGTAAGTCAATTAAAATTGGCCAGAGAAATGTGATCTGAAGTAGAAGTTAAGATTCTTCACATAATTTATATGCACAAGCATGTGGCATCATCCATGGCTTAAATTTTAAAGTTTTACGATTTCTGGAAACATTTCAAAATATTCATACAACCAAGATTTGTTGTGTAGAACACTAGAAGCCATAGACCAGAAATAACAGAAACTAATTATTTCACTCTTCTAAGGAAGATCACAGAGTGTAAAAACCATAGGTACCCAAAGCATAAAAACATAAGAATAGAAAATGCTAGGTGTTATAACAGAAGTACACACAAAATAATGGGGGAGAACACAAATTGTATGGCATAATTACATGACGTAGTATGAAAAACACCTTACCTTTTTAATACCACTTTGGAGAGAAGAATAACTGTGGCTGGTAGTCAGGAGATAGATCTATGGTAGCTTTGTAATTCCATATATTTGTTCATGCACTATTTCTCTCTTCCCCTGGTTCCATGATGCTGCATTTATCTATTCTCCAACTTCCTTTGACTGCTTCTCTCTTACAAATTTATTATTTTCTTTTAGGTCCCCCACCTTCTTATTTGAGAAATATTTATTTCATGTATCATGCACTAAAGTCATTTAGCAAGGACTGGCTGTGTCACATTTTATTCCTGCTGTTCCTAGACACACACACTTATGAGAGCCAACACCAGGACTTACATCACATTACTCTGATTGAGAATGGCAGAAACCAGCACATAGGGAACAAATCTTCAGCCTCTGACTTGCAAGAGTCATGATGTATCACCCACCATTGTTCCGCTGCTTCCATCTTTCTCTGCCTTCAGCACCCATTGCATTAGACAGAAAGGGTGAGACATATCATTGTTAAAGATGGCCAATCCCAATTACACATTCCCTACTTATAGGCAAGAGAAAGAAACTACTTTTAGAGATTTAACAGAAATGCTCAATTCTACATGTTCCTCTCTAATTGTTCTCTAGAATGTCATTTCTAACTACCCAGGGCTCATTATCTTCTCAAATGCAATCAGCTAAAACATAAATTCATCAGCTATCCATGAAGCTATTTTCAAATTTTGCCTTTTCAATTTTATTAATACTGTCATTATTATGCAGTATTCAGAAACACTCGGCAGCTCTCCCTTTTCCATCAACTATATTCACTAAAACTTCACACCTGTTAGAGCTTTCTATTGTCCCCTACATCAATGGCTTTACCATCCCACTGCTCTGGTGATAGTTTAATCCCCATGCTTGAACTCCTGACACAGATTCAGATTTATGCAGACTACCACCAGATGGATCACATAAGCCTTGCTTGAGAACCTTTATTTCCCTACTTCACAACAGGATGAAGTCCAAACCCCTTGGCCTAGATTCAAGATTGTACTAACATGTCCCATTCAAATTTCAACCCTCATCTTCACCACCTTTTAGCCTAAACCTTCGATTCCTGTTATTTATTTACTTGACTTTACAATTACCAATCCCTCACAACTATGTTTATATGGGACCTGTTCTCTGTAATAACCTTCCCTCCTTTCCTTTTCTAAAGCCTTTTTAACTGCCACTGTATAGTTAATATGCTGTTTCTATAGGAAGTTGTGATCAGCCATTGGATCAGTACTTACCAGATACTACCTTGAATTGTGATGTATATGGCAACTGTGTACACTTATCTTGTCTCCCTACATAAAGTGTCATTTCATGATAGCCAGAATCATTTCTAGCTCTTAAATTCATGTATATCCACCATAGTGCTTTGTGCCTAACAGGTATTAAATAAATATAAGTTTATTGCAAATGACTACCAGAGACCAGGATCTCAAGTGCCAGTTTTGCTTCTTACTGATTGATCTTGGACAAGTTACTAAGCTTCATGCCCAGGTTTTGAGATATAAAAGTTCCTCTACTCCATATTTGAGAATGGAAAAGGCTGAGTACTCTTTGACTATAGTCCTGACCATGAACAAGTAACTAATAGAACAAGTGTAAAATTGCTCCAGTGGATCAGTGACAACTCACTTCAACCATGCTTTTAAAAACCAGCCAGGGAGCAATGTCTATCTGACTTGCCTAAGAGGAAACCTTTGACCAAGTCTTCTGTTCTTTTCACTACTATTTAGAGTGGTTACAATCAACAACTTGGGGAGTTATACATTAATAATTGGCAGAATCGGGGAGGCAGGGGGAAGATGGCGGCCTAGCCAGTTGGACTATGCAAGTCCTGGTGTGAGTGAGTAAGTGTATGGAAAATTTTGTGTACATGCTGGTGAACAAGTGGGCATGTGAGTGGCTGACTGAGTGAGGGCTAAGGAACTAACGGCCAGGGCTCTCCTGGTGTAGTAGTTGGTGCCACAGCTGCTGGGCTTGGACCTTAGCGATTCCCGGGATTCAGATGCTGAGCGCCATTTTCTTTCTTTCTTTCTTTCTTTCTTTCTTTCTTTCTTTCTTTCTTTCTTTCTTTCATCAACAAAACCCTCCCTGGGAAGAAAATGCTGGGAGAGACTGTCTAAGTGGGGGCTCGAGAGCAAGTGGCCAGTACCCTGGTGCAATAGCTGGTGCTGCAGCTTCTCTGCTTTGTCCCTGACTCTTCTGAGGTCATAGAAGCCGAGTGCCATTTTTTTTTTAGTGGACAGAAGTTTTCCTGTGAAAAGCAACTGAGAGAAACTGTCACCCCAGGCTCTCCCTCACCATTGTCAGAAGAGACTGCTGGCTTCAGGCTTTGCCTCACCACTTCAGCACCTGCAGGGCACTGGCAGCAGGGGCTATGGAGGGAGTCCAGAGGCAAAGTCCCATGGAAGACGACAAGAGAGGCACTACACCACTATCTTGAAGGTGAGGGAGGAAAGTGCTCCGACTTGCTCACCATGGGGCAACAGAGCCAATATCTGTGACTGGAAGATCAACTACTCAGGGATTGATCATCACCCAGAGGGAATATCGTGAAAGCATAAACTTCAGAGGGACCTGACAAGTCCTGAGTTCCAGGAGCCCCACCCTCTACCTAATCCAGCCATGACACAAAGGGAATGTCCAGAAAAGGAGGAGGGACCCAAAGAGATCAGTGAACAAACCCAGAGCCCAGAACAGGGAAGAATAGAGGATTGAGCAAACATCAGAAGGGAAAGTCTCTCCCACTGACACTGAATACTAGAAATAAAGAGAAAAACAAGAGATATGTCATAAATGAGGAAAAACCAAAGGAAGCCCACAGACAATTTCTAGTGTACCAAAGGCAAAACTACTGAAAAATCAGACATTGGTGCCAAAACAATGGATGTCACCAATGACTGACCTCAGAATAAACAGGGATTAGGGAATGGATGGAAAGAGTACATAAGACTCAAGACAGACAAGATGCAACACTGAAAGAACTTGTAAAAGAGATTTTGGCAATAAAAAAAAAATAACATCAAGGAAATAACCAAATGACAAGCATGGAAAGCAGAATTAATCTAGCTGGAGAAAGAATCTCAGAAGACCAGAACATGGAATTAACCTGATCTGTTAAAAAAGAAAAGAAATAAAGAAGACTCAGAAAGAAAGAACAAAGCCTACAAGAGATGGTGATTATATCAAGAGACCGAACCTACGGCTGATTGGTATCCCAGAAGAAGAAAGAGAAATGGAGAACAACTTGGAGCAAGTATTCCAGGATGTAATCCAAGAAAAATTTCCCCATCTCACCAGACATGTGACCAGCCAAGCACAAGAGATACAGAGAACCCCCACAAGTCATTAAAAGAGAAGACCAACCCCTAGACACATAGTAATTTGCCTACACAAAGTAGGCACAGAAGAAAATAAAATCCTAAAGGCAGCAAGAGAGAAAGATCAGACTACCTACTGGGGAAAACCAATCAGAACAGCAGCAGACCTATTGGCAGAAACACTACAAGAAGGGACTGTAGCCCTATATTCAAAGTCCTCAAAGATAAAGAATTTCCTATCCAGCCAAGCTCAGCTTCATCGGTGATGGAGAATTAAAATTTTTCCCAGACATCCAGTCCCTAAGAGATTATGCAGCTTCCAGACCAGCACTACCTAAGACACTTTAAAAGGTATTAAGCACAGAAGAAAGAAAACCAGAATGACCACACAATTCCCAAGAGAACAGCAGAGCACAGAATCAACAGAGAATACAATGCAACAAGAAACTTGAAAACACACACATACAACAACCCCAAACCCAAAAGAAAACAAGAAAACAAAGAAAAAACATTATAAGAACCTCATGACAGGGATAAACAATCACATTTTAACAATCAGCTTGAATGTGAATGGACTAAATGCACCACTGAAAAGACACAGATTGACAAACTGTATAAGAAACCATGACCAAATTATTTTCTGCATCCAGGAGACTCATCTCACTACAAGGGAGGGACACAGACTCAAGGATGAAAAATGAGTTAAAGGATGAAAAATGAGTTTCCAGGCAAATGGGTCACAAAAAAAGGCAGGAGTGTCAATCTTAATATCAGACAAAACAACCTTTTAGCTATCAAAAATCAAAAAAGATACAAAAGGACACTACATAATGAAAAAAGTTTCAATCCATCAACAAGAAATATCCGTCCTAAACATATATGCACCCAACACAGGAGCACCAGCATTTATAAAGTAACTACTAAGTAAACTAAAAAAAGATGTTGACTCTAACAGTATTATGGCAGAAGATTTGAATATCCCACTAACAGCCCTAGATAGAACAACGAGGCAAAAAATCAACAAGGAGATCCAAAACCTAAACTTGACACCTGACCAATGGACTTAATAGATAACTACAGATTATTCCACCCAACAACCACAGAATATACATTCTACTCATCACCACATGAAATGTACTCAAAGATGGATCACATCTTTGGACATAAATCAAGCATAAACAAATTCCATAAGGTTGAAATCTTGCCATGCACATTCTCAGACCACAGTGGAATAAAAATTAAAATCAACACCAAAAAAATTTCCCCCAAAGCCCACAAAGACATGGACACTAAACAGCATGATGCTGAACAACTACTGGGTCAAAACTGAAATCAAAGCAGAAATTAAAAGATTACTAGAAACAAATGAAAATGCAGAAACATCTTACCAAAACCTCTGGCATGCCATGAAATCAGTTCTAAGAGGAGAATTTATATCTCTATGAGCACACATCAAGAAAATGGAAAGATCAGATATTGAGAGCCTAACAAATCACCTAGGGGAGCTGGCAAGATAAGACCACCAAACCCCAACTTTAGCAGAAGAATCCAAATCCCAAATCACCAAAATACAAGCCCAAATATAGACTAGAAGACAAAAATACCATTGAAAACATCATCAACAAAACTAAAAGGTGGTTCTTTGAAAAAATTAATAAGACAGATGGGCCCCTAGCCAGAATGACCAAGAAAAAGAGAGAAAATGCCTAAATAAACACAATCAGAAATACAAAAGATCAAATCACAACTGACCCCGAAGAAATACAAAAGATTATCAGAGATTATTATGTGTACCTATATGGAAACAAACTTGATAACCTAAATGAAATGGAGGACTTTCTGACATCATACAACCTCCCCAGGTTGAAACAAGAAGACACTGAGACACTAAATAGACTAATAACAACCCAGGAAATTGACTCTGTCATACGAAAACTACCTACAAAAAAAAACTCCTGGACCGGATGACTTACCAGCATAATTTTATAAAATGCACAAATAGGATTTGATACCAATTCTATTGAAAGTATTCCAGGCAATTGAGAAGAATGGAATTCTCCCCAAATCATTTCATGAAGCCAACATCACACTGATACCCAAGCCAGGTAAAGATCCAACAAAAAACAAGAACTACAGGACAATATCCCATATGAACATATGCAAAAGTCCTCAACAAGATTCTAGCAAATCAGATCCAAAAACACATCTCAATGATCATCCACCATGACCAAGTAGGCTTTATCCCCAGGATGCAGGGCTGATTCAACATTTGAAAGACCATAAATGTAATTAAATACATCAACAAATGTAAAAACAAGAACCACATGATTAATCACTATATGCAGAAAAAGCTTTTGATAAAATCCAGCATCCCTTCTCGATAAAAACCCTCAAACACCTAGGTATAGAGAGAACATACCTCAAAATAGTAAGTTCCATTTATGATAAACCCACAGCTAACATATTGCTAAATGTACAGAAACTGGAAACATTTTCCCTGAAAACTGGAACAAGGCAAGGCTGCCCACTCTCACCCCTTTGTTCAAAATTGTGTTGGAAATCCTAGCTTGGGCAATTAGACAAGAGAAGGAAATCAGGGGTATCCAAATAGGAAATGAGAAAGTCAGTTATCCCTCTTTGCTGATGATATGATCCTATACCTTGAAAATCTAAGAGAATCGATCACTGCTTGCACTAATAAAGGTCTTTGGAAAAGTCTCAGCATACAAAATAAATGTGCAAAAGACAGTTGCATTCCTATACACCAACAACAAGCAGGCAGAGACCCAAATTAAAAGCACAATCCCATTCACAATAGCCACAAAAATGAAATACCTCAGCATCTTCCAACCAGAGAAGTGAAAGAACGTTACAATGAGAACAACAAAACACTGCTCAAAGAAATTCAGGAAGATACAAATCAATGGAAAAATATTCCATGCTCATGGATAGGAAGAATCAACATTGTTAAGATGTCCATCCTACCAAAGGCAATCTACAGATTCAACACAATACCCATTAAGTTACCAACATCATTCTTCTGAGACCTGGAAGTGACAATGCGAAATGGAAACATAACCACTAATAGCCAAAACAATCCATAGCAAAAGAAACAAAGCAGGAGGTATCACACTTCCAGATTTCAAACTTTACTATAAGGCTATAATAATCAAACAGTCTGTTATTGGTACAAGAACAGGCATATAGACCAATTGAACAGTATAGAGATTCCGAAAGCAAAGCCTCAATTTCTCAACCAACTCATCTTTGACAAAGCCTCCAATAACAACCACTGGGGAGAGGAGAACTTATTCAGTAAATGATGGTGGGAAAACTGACTGACCACATGCAGAAGATTGAAACAGGACTCCTATCTATCACCATCCACAAAAATTAGCTCTAAATGGATCAAAGACCTAAACGTAAAACTTCATACTATAAGAATCTTAGAAAACGCAGGAGATGCACTTATGGAAATTGGAACTGGCAACCAATTCCTATTCAGAACCCTAAACGCCCACACCTTAAGAAATAAGATAGACAAGTGGGACCTCATCAAACTGATGAACTTCTGCAAAGCAAAAGAAACCATCAAGAGAGCAGGGAGACAGCCCACAGAATAGGAAAAAATATTTGCCAACTGTATATCTGACAAAGACCTAACATCTAGTATCTACAAGGAATCAAACACATCGAAAGGAAAAAAAACAAACAGCCCCATTAAAAAGTTGGCAAAAGACATGAATAGACACTACTCAAAAGAAGATATATGGGCAGCCAACAGATACATGAAAAAGTACTCAGCCTCATTCATCATCAGAGAAATGCAAATAAAAACCACATTGAGATACCACCTAACCCCAGTAAGAATGGCCATCAATAATAAAACAAACAACAACAGATGCTGGCAAGGATGCGGAGAGAAAGGAACGCTTCTACACTGCTGGTGGGAATGCAAACTAGTGCAGCCTCTCTGGAAGACAGTGTAGCAATTTCTGAAAGAACTACAAATTGACCTTCCATATGACCCAGCAATTCCTCTACTGAGAATATATCCAGAGGAACTCAAATCATTCTACAAAAAAGATACCTGCACACGTATGTTTGTTGCAACTCAATCCACAATAGCAAAAACATGGAATCAACCATGTTGCCCATCGAAGCTGGACTGGATAAAAAAAAGTGGTACATATACACAATGGAATATTATGCAGCCATAAAGAAGAACAAACATATGGACTTTGCACCATCTTGGATGGATTTAGAGTCAATCATACTCAGTGATCTATCACAGAAACAAAGAACAGAGTACCATGTGTTTTCACTCATAAGCGGACCTTGAATAATTATTATAATACTATAAGAAAGGGATTGGCAAACTGGGAATCCCTAGTGCGAAACTGTCATGGGGATGGGGGTGGAATTGACAGCTGAGGGAAACTGCTAGGGGAGGGAAGGGCATACCTCATCAACAAGGGTACCTTTGTATACCTAACTCCGAATTGTACCCTACATCTTTATAATGAAATAAATAAGTAAATAAAAATCGGCCAGTACGTGACAGCTCTATTCTTCATCAAAAACTTTAGTCCAATAACCCTCAGCTTCACAGGTATGCAGTCTTTGTAGTTATGCATGGACCCCTCTCAGAACAGCCTCCTCCCCACTTGATTAATGCTCTGCTGTTATCATTTTGAAATTTTTAATTTCAAGAAACCCCACATTTAATCTTGTACTGGTCACACAAATTATGTAGCTGATCCTGCAAACCTTCTGAAATTCAGCCGTTTCCTAAATTCAATGCTTCCTAAAACTCAAGTCAGCAGTTTGCTTTTTGCAGAAGGTAGATCCTGCATGCACAGCTCTCCTTTGCTTAGCAAGCATAAACTCAACTGTTTACTTCAGATGTTAAACACTTCTTGAAAGTTCGATTTGATATTTTTTATAGGTAACATATGGACACAGTACTGATTTCAACAGTACAGAAAAGTATGTAGTGGCAAGCTTCTCTCTCAAGCCATTTCTCCCAACTCATGGCTCCCCTCCCTCAAAGCAACCGCTGCTCTATATCTTAAAAGCATATGTGTGTACATATGATTTTCTTGTGTTTTTTTGTGCAACTGGAAACACACCAGATATACTATATTATACTTTTGTGCTGGAGGATGTGTGTGTATTTGTGTTTTATTAATACTATCATTATTATCCAATATTATTATACTGTATTTATGTGTATACACACACATATATCTTGGAGCTCATTACACATTACTATATTTAGAGCTACTTCATTTATAAAGAACTGCATATTAATCCATTGAATAGATTGTCTGTTACTTCTTTAACTTGTATCAATTCCTGAACATTTAGTTCATTCTAATCTTTTGCTAATCCCAGCAATGCTTTTGAGTCTATTTAGATATGTCTCGTTTTATATATAGGATAAGTTCTTAAAAGGAGAGTTGCTGGTCAAATGGTATGTGTCTCTGGAATTTTGATAGATATTGCCAAATCACCCTTCCTTAAAGATGTACCTGTTTATACTCTCTTCAGTGAAATTGGAATATCTGCTTCCTTACTTCTCCAATTGCAGTTTGTTATCAAACATTTGAGTCTTTACTAATTTACAGGTATATTTCTCTTATGAAGAATAAGATTATTTTATGTGTTTAAGGGCTGTATTTCTTTTCTGTGGTCTATCTTATATTACTGACTTTTTAAAAAATTAGTTTATAGGAGATCTTTAAACAATAAATAAATTAGACCTACATATGCAAAGCATGAGGCAAATATTTTGTCTTCTTTGTGATTTGCATTTTGAATTTATGAGAGATAATGTGTTTTCATATTGAAATTTTTTATTTTTCTGGAGTCAAATTTATTAAATCTTTACAATCATCTCATCTCTATTAAAATAAAACTCAGATGACATTTTTATGGGGATCCTATTAAACACATAGGTTACATTAGTGAGAATTGACATCTTTATAATGCTACATCTTCTTATGTAAGACTCTTTTATATGCCTCAATAGCATTTAACTTTTTAAATATAGATTTTTTTTTTTTTTTTGAGTTGGAGTCTCACTCTGTTGCCCAGACTGGAGTGCAGTGGCCGCTCACGGCCACCACAGCCTCCACCTGCTGGGCTCCGGCGATCCTTCCGCCTCAGCTTTCCGAGTAGCCGGAACTACAGGCGCGCGCTACCACACCCGGCTGATTTTTTGATTTATTGTAGAGATGAGGTCTCGCCTGCCCAGGCGGGTCTCGAACCCGCGGGCTCAGGCAATCCACTCACCTCAGCCTCCCAAAGGCGCGGGATTACAGGCTGAGCCACCGAGCCTGGCTAAATATAGATTTTTTTTTAATTTATGTTTATTTTAAAAATTTATGTTTATTTTTTACGAGATGGAATCTCACTCTGTTTACCAGACTGACATCAAACTCCTGGGCTCAGGCTATCCTCTGGCCTCAGCCTCCAAGTAGCAGAGATTTATCTGCATGTGCCACTGTACCAGGCAAAAATATAAACAAATATTTTTTCATTAGTTTTTCTTAGGTATTTAACTTTTTTTTTTTTTGCCATTATTGGTACAGTCTTTTCTCCTATTGCAGTTTCTAATTTATTCCTTATGTGTAGGAAAGCTGTTTATTTCATCATATTAATTTGTAAACGATCACCTTACTGAACTGGCTTGTTTCCAATAGTCTATGAATTTATTTATTTTTATTTATTCATCTTTTGCAATATTTATACTTATTTACTTCTGTCATCTAATTTTAAAAATTGACAGAGGTTTTATTTGAAGTTTAAATTGGCCAGTTAAGTTCAATGCTTTGTGGATAAGTGTAAAGTCATAGAATTTAATTTCACGCAAAGCAATTAGACTTACTTATTATTTACATTCTTTATGTGTTTCATTTGCAGACTTATTTTTTATTCATTTGCTATGTCATGAACTGAGACATGGGAATTTAAATACCCTGTACCTAGTGTGTTTCTATTTCCTCTTGTTTTTCCAGTAATTTTTGCTTCAAGTATGTTGATGCAAGATTATTTGATTTATAGATATTTATAATAATGAGATCATCAACATGGATTGAACCCTTTATCATTTTCTTCAAAATTGTCTGACAGGCTTTTACTCACTCTTTAAATTTCAATTTTTATGAATCATTTTATCTTAGATAGATTTCATGAATATGAAAATGTTGCTGTTGCTTTATGATTCAATTTGGTACTTTTATTTCAATGAGGAGTTAATCAACTTACCTTTATTTATATGACACATATATTTACTTTTCATCTGGTATATTTCATATTATGATTTCTTTCTGACATCACATTATGTTTTCAGTTATATTGATTTTTTAATAGTTTTTTACTGTATTGTCTTGTATATGTGATTTAGAGAGTTCAAGTTTTTTGTACTATGTTATCTTTATAACTACCTCTTTAAATAATATCTTTGACTTTATGTATAGGATCTATTGACTTCCTACAATGAGAAAAGATGAAATCAGAATATACCAAATGGCTCTCCTAACTGCTACAATACCACTTCAGTTGATTACATATTTTTGGTAGTATATACCTTTATATTTTAAAATCAAACACCTGTGTTACTTGACTTGTCATAATATGATTCCCAAGACCCTTCCTAGTCTTTTAATCTCCATCTCCAGCATCAACTTCCTATATCTAATCTTAGCTGCAAAACCAGAGTCTGGGACAAGCCAGAAACTACGTCACCACAGCAGAAAATCTGAGCAAGGCAAATTCAAAAATCAGCAGCTATGGGCAAATTTTGGATTTATATTTTCATAAATCCGGGCCAAGAGGAGAAAAGAAGCATTATACGAAGTAATAATTTTCAATTAAGTTTGGAGGAGCAAAATAAATGAACTTTGCTTTTGAGAATATTCGTGGAAATGAAGTACTCTATGGAGCTAGTGATGTTGGAACCTATGAAGGGGGTCGGTGAAACAAAGTTCTTGTTCTGAATGTGGGGTTTCTGCTGCTGTTATCTATTGAAGACAGGTGTTTCTTGTTGTAAAGCTAAATATAGTACTTGAGGATTAAAAGGTAATATGGGCCATCTTCTTCATGAATATTAGAATACTTCTACCTAAATAGGGGCAAGGTAAAACCCCATATAACTAAGAACATCTCTCAGAAAGAACAGTAGACAAGAGTGGTGTGCTCTACTGGAAAGTTTATAGATTCAAAATAAATAAGATGTTAGGACTTACTACCTTTCCACTGCAGAGAGGAATACTGATTGTAGAAAGGAAGAGACACATACCTTACATTGATCACCCACACTGGTTTTGGCAAGAAAAACAAATCAAGCAGCCAAAGATGTAAGATAAAACTATAATATTAGAAGTCCTTGTTTCTGTTTTCAGATCTGAAAAGATCTTGGCAACTTTTTGCACTGCTCCTGCCAGATACGCCAGTGGTCTGATTTCATCGTCACATGTTATTCCTCTTTAAAGATCAGTAATAAGTCCTACTTGTGCAAAATTCTAACATATTATATTGACTATAGTAAGCATTTTTAAAAGTCAAAACAAATTTTAAAAATAAAATTTCACATCTATGTCATCTTTGGAAGAACAATCATCAAATTAAAACTTCAACTACACTATAACATTATTATGAACATCAAATTCAAATTTTGCAAAACACTAAGCAGTATAAATTTAATTTCAGCAGTAGGAAAGAGAAAAAATTCTCAAAAGAGAAAAATTACTGGTTGTCTCATGAGACTCCATATGCAAGTTCAGTTCCCATGTTCTTCTTTTGTTGAGGGTGAAGTAGGGTTGAAGATTAGCAGGAAATCAGCAAGCTTGGGTTGGGCTGGTTCAAGAAAACCAACAAACCATACTTTGTTATGAATGCCTAGCACAGGCATCATAGGAACCCCAAAAATGAAGCACCACTGCTGCTGAAGTTAGTCTTCCAAATTGGTAGTGCCTGAAATATTGCTCCTTCCACTTTGCTCATTTGTTTAAATAATAGCTATAAGAGGTATGGTTGACCTACCATACCATTCACTCACTTAAAGTGTAACACAATGACTTTAGTATATTTGCAGAGTTGTGCATCCATCAGCATAATCAATTTTAGAACTTTTTCAACTTCTAAAAGGAATCCTTACACTCTTTTACCATCACCAGCTCATTCTCTTACCCAGTCCCACCTCCAGTCCTAGTAATCATTAAGCTACTTTCTGTCTGTATAGATTTGCCAATTTTATTTGCCTATTTCAAATAAATGGAATAATACAATATGGGCTCTTTTTGACTGGCTTCTTTTACTTACATGTTTTCAGGTGTTATTCATGTATCAGTACTTTAATATTTTTTAATTGCTGAAAAATATTTCATTGTATGAATCATACACATTTAATTCATTCATTCATCAGCTGGTGGACATTTGGGTTGTTTTCTGTTATGAATATTCATGTACAAGTTTTTGTGTGGACATGTGTTTTTATTTCTCTTGTATATATACCTAGGAGTAAAATTGCTGAATCATAGAGTAATTCCATGTTTAACCTTTTGAGCAGCTGCCAGACTGTTTTCATAAGTGACTATACCATTTTACATTTCCACCAGAAGTATAAGAGTTTCTATTACTCCATATCTTTGCCAACACTTGTCATTATCTGTTCATAGTATCCCCTCATAATCCTTTTTTTATTTCTGTAAAGTAATGCTCCTTTTTTATTTCTTATTTTAGTAAATTAAGTCTCCTCTTTTTTTTCTTTGCCAGTTTAGGTAAAAGTTTATCAATTTTCTCTTTTTAAAGAACCAACTTCTAGTTTTGTTGCTTTTTCTAGTCTCTATTTCATTAATTTCTGCTCAAATCCTTATTATTTTCTTCCTTGTTTGCACTGTATTTAATTTGTTCTTCTTTTCTACTGTCTTAAAATGAAATGTTAACTTGAGATCTTTCTTCTTCTTCTTCTTTGTCTTCTTTTTTTTGAGTTGGAGTCTCACTTCATCACCCAGGCTGGAGTGCAGTGGCACACTCACAGCCACCCCAGCATTGACCTGCTGGGCCCGGCGATCCTTCCACCTCAGCCTTCCAAGTAGCTGGAACTACAGGCGTGTGCTACCACGCCCAGCTAATTTTTGAAGTATTGTAGAGATGAGGTCTCACCAAGTTACCCAGGCTAGTCTCAAACCTGCGGGCTCAGGCAGTCCACTCACCTTGGCCTCCCAAAGTGCTGTGATCACAGGCTGAGCTATCTTCTTTCTTATATAGGATTTACAGCTATAAATTTCCCTCTAAGCCCTGTTTTAGCTGCATCTCTAAGTTTCATTAAGTTGTGTCTTCACTCTCATTCATCTCAATAAATTTTCTAATTTCTTTTGCAAATTCTATTTTGACCCAGTTTATCTTTTTTTTTTTGAGTTGAGTTCTTACTTGTTGGGCAGGCTGACCACAATGATCACAGCTCAGATCAGCCTTAAGTAGAGGCTGGGCTCAGGCAATCCTTCCACTTCTGCATTCCAAGTAGTTGAGACTAAAAGTGTGTGCCACTGTGCTTGACTTTTTTTTTTAAGAGATTGAGGTTTCACTATGTTGCCCGAGCTGGTCTCGAACTCCCAGGCTCAAGCAGTCTGCCCGCCTTGGCCTTCCAATGCTGGGATTACAGGCATGAGCCACTGTGCTCAACCTTCATTTGGTTTATCTTTTTTTGAAGTCTGTCTGAACTGTCCAATTTGATAGTCATCAGCCACAATTTAATTTTTAATTAAAATATAATTAAAAATTTTGTTCCTCAGTCATGCTAGCCACATTTCAAGTTCTAATTAGCCACATTTGGTGAATGCCCGCCTTATTGGGCAGTGGACAAAGACATTTCCGTCACTTCACAACATTCTTATGAGCAGTACTGCATAGCATACTCAGAGGGGGCGTATTCGAAGACAAAACGTCAGTTCACACTATACCTTACTGCTCATTTTAAAATGCCACTTAATTTATAAATGTTAATCCAGTTCAATGCCTCATTTGCTTAATATATCCACATGTTACTCATATTAGTATCTTGGCAGGAATGTTTTTTCTGTTATGGAATGCCAAAGGTTGATCTCCTTGTTAGATCATCTCTTGCATCTTCAACCATCCTGTTGCTTCTACTACTCCTGGCTATTTCTGCTCCATCTTGTTCTACATCATTTAGTAACTATCAAGTACCCATGTCCATTAAGAAAGAGTAAGCTAGAAGAGTTAATAAACACTGAATGCCTAGTGTGTACCAGGCTCTTTCTGGAGCATCTGACATTCAAGGTAAATTATTATCTTTATTTTCTAACAAAAAAAAATTGTTCTAAAACGTAAGGGTTGAAGTCCACACAAATTATAAATGAAAGAACCTGGATTTAAATCTTTGCTAGACTTCAACACCCTCTCTTTCTCTCTTGCTTTTTGAATCAATATGGGTTTTTTTGGTTTTTTTTTTTATTTGTTTTTTGGGTTTTTTTTTTTGAGTTGGAGTCTCACTCTGTCTCCCAGATTGGAGTGCAGTGGCCGCTCCCGGCCACCGCAGCCTCAACCTGCTGGGCTCCGGCGATCCTCCCGCCTCAGCCTTCCCAGTAGCCGGAATTACAGGCATGCGATACCACCCCCGGCTGTTTTTTTTTTTTTTTTTTTAATGTATTGTAGAGATGAGGTCTCGCTGCCCAGGCGGGTCTCGAACCCGCGGGCTCAGGCAATCCACTCACCTCAGCCTCCCAAAGGTGCAGGATCACAGGCTGAGCCACCGAGCCCGGCGAATCAATATGTTTTTAAGAGGAGTTTTATGTTTACAGAAGAAGTAAGCAGCGAGTATAGAGTTCCCATATATCACATTTAATCAAAATTTCCTCTGCTAACTTGCATTAATGTGGTAAGTTTGTTACAATTAATGTTGAGTTATTATTAGCTAGTTTACATTAAAGTGCACTCTTTATGTTGTATAGTTCCATGGTTTTCAAAAATGTAAAATTCATATGTCCACCATTGTACAGAATAGTTCCACTGCCCCCAAATTACTCTGTACTCCATCTTTTCATTCCTCTTCCCCTCACCTCAAACCCCCGGCAACCACTGATCTTTTTACTGTCTTTATAATTTTGCCTTTTTAGTTAAGAATGTCATATAGTTGGAATTATGCACTAGCCTTTTCAGACTGGTTTCTTTTACTTAGTAATATGAATTTCAGGTTCCTTCATGTGTTTTTATGGTTCAATGGCTCATTTTTTTTAATCACTGGAAAATAGTCCATTGTATGAATGTACTACAGTTTGCTTATCCATTCACCTATTGAAGGACATCTAAGTTGCTTCCAAATTTTGGCAATTATGAATAAAGCCGCTATAAACTTTCATTTACAGGTTTTTATATGGATGTAAGTTTTCGACTCATTTGGGCAAATACCAGTGTGATTGCTGAATTGTAAGGTAACGGCATGCTTAGCTTTGTAAGAAACTACCAAACTGTCTTCCAAAATGGCTGTGCCATTTTGCATTCTCACCAGCTGTAAATGAATGTTCCTGTTTCACATTTGGTGGTGATACTGTTGTAGATTTTAGCCACTTTATAGGTGGTAGTGATATCTCAGTATTGTTTTAATTTTCAGTTCCTTAATAACATACAATATTGAACATCTTTTCACATGTTTATTTACCATTTATGTATCTTTTTTGATGATGTGTCTGTCTGCTCAGACCTTTTACCCACTTTTTAATTGGATTGTTCATTTTTCTCATTGCTGCATCTTAAGAGTTGTGCCTTTCAAGGAATTCATTCATTTCACCTAGGTTATCAAATCTGTGGTCATACAGTTGTTTCTAATATTACTTTATTATCCTTTTAATATCCATAAAATCAATAGTTGATTATCCCATTTTTATGATATTAGTAATTTGTGTCTTTTCTTTTTTTATCCTTAGTAAGCCTGGCTAGAGTTTTATCATTCTATTGATCTTTTTAAAAAATCATCTTTTTATTTTATTGATTTTATCCATTGTTTTAGATCTTTCCTTTTTTCTAATATATGCATTCAGTGCTATAAATTTTCCTGAGTCCTCCCTTTGCTGCATTTCCCACACATTGAATAAGTTGTGTTTTTATTTTCATTTGATTCAAAATATTTTCAATATCCCTTGGGATTTCCTTGACCCTTGTGCTATTTAGAAGTATATTGCTTAATCTCGAGCACTTGGGAATTTTCCAAGTATCTTTCTGTTATTGATTTCTAGTTTAATTCCATTGTGGTCTGAGCGTATACTTTTTATGACTTCTATACTTTTGCATTTGTTAAGGTGCATTTTATAGCCCAGAATGTAGTCTGTTCTGGCAAATGTTCCATGTGCACTTGAGAAGAACCTGTACTCTGCCATTGTTGAAGTATTTTATAAATGCCAATTAGATTCAGTTGATTGATGGTGCTGTTCAGCTCGACTATGTCCTCAATGATTTTCTGCTTGCTGGATCTGCCAGCTACTGATAAAAGGATGTTGAAGTCTCTAATTATAATAGTGGGTTCATTTATTTCTCCTTGCTGTTCTGTCAGTTTTTGACTCACACAATTTTGATGTTGCATTGTTCTATGCATATGCATTAGGGATTGTTATGTCTTTTTTGGACGTATGACCCCTTTATCATCGTATAATGTGCCTCTTTATCTCTGATAATCTTTCTTGCTCTCAAATCTGCTTTGTATGACATTGATATAGCTACTCCAGCTTTCTTTTGATTAGTATTAGCAAGGTGTATCTGTCTCCATTCCTTTTCTTTTAACCTATCTGTGTCTTTACATTTAAAGTAGGTTTATTGTAGACAACATATAGTTGGGTCCTGTTTTGTATCCACTGTGCTACTCTGTCTTTTAAGTGCTGTATTTAGACAATGATGTTTCACATGATTATTGATATAATTGAATTACTGTCTACCATAATTGCTATTGTTTTCTATTTAATGCCCTGTTCTTTGTTTTCTTTTTTGTCTTCCACTCTTTTTCTGTCTTCTGTGATTTTAGTTGAACATTTTATGTGTTTCCATTTTCTCTCCTTAGCATATAAATTATACTTTCATTTATTTTTTTAATGGTTGCCCAAGAGTTAGCAATTTACATTAGAAACTAACTTACATACACTTTTTTTTTTTTTTTTTTTTTGAGTTGGAGTCTCACTTAGTTGCCCAGACTGGAGTGCAGTGGCCACTCCCGGCCACTGCAGCCTCGACCCACTGGGATCCGGCGATCCTTCCGCCTCAGCCTTCTGAGTAGACGGAATTACAGGCACGCGCTACCATGCCCGGCTGATTTTTTGATTTATTGTAGAGATGAGGTCTAGTCAAGTTTCCCAAGTGAGTCTTGAACCCACAGGCTCAGGCAACACATGCACTTTCAAATAATACCATATCACTTCACAAGTAAAGCAAACTCCTTTTCTTTTTCTCCCATCCCTTATAACATTGCTGTTATTATCCATTTAACCTATCCACAAGCTATAATGTTGGATACATTGTTGCTATTTTTCTTTTGAACAAACTGCTATTAGGTCAACTAATAAAAATAAAACATTTTACTTTGCATTCATTCATTTCTTCTCTAATGCTCTTCCTTTTAAAATCAGATTACTGACCTATGTCATTTTTCTTCTTTCTGTAGAACATTTTAAAATATTTCATGCTAAATAGATCTACTGGTTACAAATTCTTCAATTTTTGTCTGTTGACAAAGTATTTTTTTCTTCTTCACTTTTAAAAGATAAGTTTACTGGTACAGACTACATTGGAGGGTTTTTGTTTGTTTCAACACAATTATTTTGCATGATTCTCTTCTTGCTTGCATGATTTATAAAAAGAAAATTGATGTAATTCTAATCTTTGCTTCTCTGTAGATAAAGTGTTTTTTCCTTTGGCTTCTTTTGATACTTTGTCTTTGATTTTCTGTGGTTTAAATATTTTATGCCTAGATTTTTGGGGGATATTTATCCTGCTTTGTGTTCTCTAAGCTTTCTGGATCTGTGGTTTGATGTCTGTCATTCATCTGGGACAGATTCTCAGTCATTATTTCTTCATATGTTGCTTTTGATTCTTCTTCTTTCTTCTCCTTCTGGTTGTCCCATAACATGTATTTATACCTTTGGTAATTGTTCCACAATTCTTCGATATTCTGTTCTTTTTTCTCTTTGCTTTTCAGTTTGGGAATTTTTTATTCTCAGTGCTTCTTTCCTCAGCTGTGTCCAGTCTATTGATGAATCGTCAAAGGCATTCCTCCTTTCTATTACATGATTTTTTTTTCTAGCATTTTATTTTGATTCTTTCTTAGAGTTTTCATTTCTCTGTTGACACTACCCACATGTTTTGCATGTTGTTCACTTTTTCCATGAGAACCATTAACATATTAATCAGAGTTCTTTTAAATTCCCAATCTGATTATTTCAAAATCTCAATCATATGCAAGGCTTGTTGTGATGCTTGCTTTGTCTTTTCAGACTGTGTTTTTCACCTTTCATCATTCCTTGTAATTTTTTCATGAAAGCTGAACACGAAATGCCAGGTTAAAAAAAACTGAGGTAAACAGATCTTTAGTGTGAGGTTTTATGTTTTTATGACTAGTGGTTAGACTGAATTTACTGTTTGCAGTAGCTGTAGGTGTAGGAGGCGAAAATTCCTCTGGTGTCCTTGTTTTTGTCTCCTCTGTTGTCTTTGGGTTTTCCTGGAGACTTCTTCTTAAATAACGTTTGAGATTTGCAGTTCTTTCAGTTGTAATCTTACAGGAGCCCTACTGATGAGGAAGGAAGTTGAGGTGAAGAAAATTGTTCTATAGTCCTAAAATTTGGTCTCAATCTTTTAGTGAACCTGTGCTGTGCCCCTGAGCTGTGATATAGTCATAGGTTTCTTGTATTTTCTCCAGCACAAAATGAAAGATTCAACACAATTGTATCAATTGTGTCGAAAAGTTTAAAATTGTGTTTTAAACTTTCCAATCTTGAGAATTTTATCTTTTTATTTTTGAGTTCTCATTTTGTCCCTCAACCAGTGCTACCTAAATTCTGTGAATGCAATAATTTAAACTCTTAATTTCGAGGTACGTATCCTCGATGTCATTTTTAAACATCCACATTCACTAAGAGATAATGTGTCTCTAATCAGTAATGTTGATAAAACAAATAGGATCTTCCCAAGGCAACATTTGAGTATGCTCAGTTTTTCACCACATGAATGCTTCACTTAATGTGAAGCTGCAATCTGAACACTTTTGAGAACTTTTAGACATCTTTATTAGAGACTTATTACTTAAATGAAGTTGTCCTATTGTTTCTGGGAAATTTACCTATGGGCCATTAGAGGGAGCTCAAAGCTTAAACATTTTTTGCTTTTCTTTCGGAGCTTTCTGATTGCCATTGCTGGCTCTTTATTCTTAAGACTGAATTTTTCTAGATTTTTTTTTTTAAGATCCATTGAAATGAGAAAATTTGCCCTCGTATGTATGCCTATTTAAAGAGAATACATTGCTTTTAAGGAATTATTTATTTTAATAATATGAAAATATGTATATCAGCATCACAGTATTTTGAAAATATTCTGCTTGTTTTCATTTTAACAAGCAAAGAATAAGAAATTAGAGATCCCCAAAATTAGAATTAAAAAAGAATGAATTGTTTTTCAAAAAGGCACAAAGAGCATAAATAATCAAATACAGCAAAATCTATAATCAACATCCTACTGGCATTTAGTAAAAGTTAAAACTTTACTCCATATAAGTTCAGTTTTTTCCAAACATATACATTTATATTTTTCTTTACATTTAACTTCAGCTGCACATAATTTGATACATAGGATATTTTTTTTGGTAATTCTGTTCCAATTATTTTCTAATTTCCATTATCTTCTTTAATGTGTGATTTATTTAAAATTGTGTTTTAAACTTTCCAATCTTGAGGATTTTATCTTTTTATTTTTGAGTTCTCATTTTGTTCCATTGAGATACTAGAATCGGTCTGTATCATGTCAGTTCTTTGATGTTTGAGATTTGCATTTGCATTTTTTTAAACACTTGGAACACTGGCATGCATGCTGATAGTTTAAATTTTTAATGTAGATAGGATTGTGTGTGTATGTAGCAAGATTTTCACTGTGACTTTTTTTGTTGTCTCAATGTTCCAGCCAAAGTCTCACAGGTTGCCAATATGCATCTTTGTCAGGCAATATAAAGTGAGACAGGTTTTCCAAAACTTACATCACCACTTACATCAATGCTATATGGTACCAGGCTAAGGAATTGGTTATGGATGATAAAGAAGCAGAAACGAAGTACAATATCTCTTTAAAGAGAAAGTTGGAAGGTCATTGTTTCTCTCCCTTTCTCCAGATATGGTGCTAATGCTATCTTTTTTTAAATCAGAGCCAGGAGCACATTTTGACAGAAGCAATCAAAGAGTTAGACAAGTGCTCCCTAGAATCTGGGGACATAGTCATCAGTATCTGGCTCATGAATAAATGTATCCTAGAGGTAAGTTTCTGGCTAAAATGGTCTGCCTAGAAATAAACTGCACTTTCAGAGTCTGTTAGGGCAAAAGTGAATTTATAGTTCTCTCAAGATTTTGTGGATGCTGGCAAGGGGCACACCACCCAAGAGCATTCATTACTTAGAAGGAGAGTCAACCACAACAGAAGGGTGAACTGCTATTAGTTAATAGCTAAGCTGGGGTTTTGTAAACTGTATTCATAAGTAATAATGAGGGATCTCCTAAAAAAAATTTTTTTTTAAATTAAAAAGCCACAGAAGTGCCTCTTTAAAAGAAAGAGCCAGAATTTGAGTGTGGAATACAAAGCAGAACTTCATACCAGATTGTGACCCTGCAAGCCCGAAAAAAATTTTCTCCTTAGTTCTCCTTGTATGTTCCCCATTAGTCAAAATGACATTCAGGATACCAAGGTGGAGGAAAAGAGCCAACCACATCCTGTTTTCTTATTTTAAGTTTTTGGACCATGTTAGCTGAGCTACAAAAGAAGAATCGTCTAAAAGTGGATGAGAATGTAGAGTTGTTTATATTGGACTGGACTGTATTTTTACTACCTGAAAGTGACTAGAAGAGCTATAAAACTTGTCAATGTTTCATTTAGGAGCAAAGTCCTTAGAAGTTGAAAGATAGTTTCTCCTTGTACTTTGCAACAAGCTTGATAGTCCAGTACACCACATATAAAGATACAAATATATTTCCTTATCCACATCTATATCTATATTATGTCTATACACAGATGCGTGTTCACCCAAGATTGTTAATTATATTTTTTAAATGTGCTATATTTTTCTCAACTTTTGATATTTTCCACTTTTTCTTGAAATTCTTTACAGTTTTTTTTGTTTGTTTGTTTTTTGTTTTTTGTTTTTGCAGTCTGAAGCTGCATTGTTAGACTCACATGGATTCAGAATTATTATGGCTTAATTTAGCCACATGTGAGAACTCAGTTCTTCCTATTAAATCTTTTACCTTCAATCTATTGTGTTTGAAATTATTGTAACAGCATCAACTTTCCTTTGGTTAGTGTTTGCTTTTTCATCTTTGAAATTTCTATATTTGGCATTATTATGCTTTAAGTTCATCTTTTAAACAGCAGAGTTGGATTTTATACAATATGAGACTCTTTATCTTTTATCTGACTGGTTTAATTCATTTTATTATTATTAGTTATACTTTAGATTTATTTCTATAATCTTATTTTGTGCTCTTATTTCTATGACTTTTCTATGTTTCTTTTTTCTTCCTTTGTTATTCTCAGTTGGATTAATCACACTTTTTATATTCCCTTTTTTCACCTTCAATAACTCCTCCCCACACTGATTTTATATGTATACTTTGTAGGTATACTTAAAGTCGCACAAGAAGCTTAAAAGGTCAAAACTTTTAAGTTAGCCGGGCTCAGTGGCTCAGCCTGCAATCCTGTGCCTTTGGGAGGCTGAGGTGAGTGGATTGCCTGAGCCCGCGGGTTCGAGACCCGCCTGGGCAACTTGGCGAGACCTCATGTCTACAATAAATAAAAAAATTAGCCGGGCGTGGTAGCACGTGCCTGTAATGCCGGCTACTCGGAAAGCTGAGGCGGAAGCATCGCCGGAGCCCAGCAGGTCGAGGCTGCGGTGGCCGGGAGCGGCCACTGCACTCCAGTCTGGGAGACAGAGTGAGACTCCAACTCAAAAAAAAAAGAAAAACTTTTAAGTTTAAGCTTGTGATGAAAAGGAACAAGTCTAGCCTTCCTGTTTTTAAATCCCACTCCCCGGAAACAATCTTCTTGAATACTTTAAGCTCTTTCTTCTAATAATCATCTTCATTATCTCTAAATAACATTTTGATGCCACTTTTAAAGTTTTTCAATTATAGACACTATCTATTGACTTGCTACTATGGCTATTGTCCTGGGACTTTCTTCTTACTATTATGCCTGTGTTTTTATATTGGATTCCCGACTTTTTGGACACCATGGCTTCTTGTTTCTTAGTTCACTAGCTTGTTTTGAGAGAATATATCCTTTTGTAGATTACTAAAAATGAATACTTTGGAAGAGAGTTCTCAGAACTTGCACATTTGAAAATATGTTTATCCTACTCTCAACCTTGATTATTTGGCTAGGTATAAGGGTATGAAATACTAAATTGGAAATCATCATCTTTGGAATTGTAAAGGCATTTCTCCATTCCTTTAGATCTTCCAACATTTCTTTTGACAAGTACAATGCCATCCTCTGTCTGGTTCAGTGATTTCTCCTGGAAACTTTCAAGTTTATATCTAAATCACTCAAGTTCTGATATTTCACAGTGATGTGCTTTGGTAAGTGGCCTTTTTTTTTTTTTTTTTGAATTGATTACACTTTGCACTCAGTGGTGTATCTCCAGTCTGGAATCTCATGTCCTTTGGTTCTCAATTTTTGTTATACTTTCCTTTTCTCAATTTTCTTTACAAATTACCCATTCTCAGATATTCCTTTATAGCAACGCAAACAAAGAAAAACACAAAACAATTTAGAAGTTGAATAAGAAAATAATCTAACTGCCACATCTGTTGAGTTATCGGGTCTCATTGGCCAAACAAGTTTCCTCTTACCCCTCACCTTCAGCATTTTGGTCATGGTATCTGTAAAAGTACTCAAGTAAATCAGTCAGTTCTATAAAATGAATGTTTTTAGACAATGCATACCAGAGTGGTTAAGAACACAGGATCTGGGCCCTGGATGTAAAGGCTGACTCTTGCACTTACTAGTTATGTGATCTCGGAGAAATTACAGAGGTTGTTTTGTCACCTGTCAAATGAAAACAATAATAGTTCTTACCATTAAGACTCCTTGTTATGAGTACTAAATTAGTTACCACACGGAGAGTTTAGAACACTCTCTGTTATATATGCTGGTAGTTACCCAGATTTGCATACACTGCTGGCAAGGCACAGGGTTAGATATTGGGAATACCAAGCAGAACAGGGTTTCCATAGCTGTAAGACAGGAAACTGACCTTGAACATTTGTCAAAGAATGTAGATTAATGGTTGATTGGAAACAGAAATCAAACAAACTTGGCAAAAAGCCTTGATGTTAAACATTACCTTTGATACCATGTAAAAGAAAGGAAACTTGGCTCTTATTACATGTAGTAGTGGAATGAATGGTGGTGTCAATAATTGCAAACAGAAGATAATCTGAAATTCATTTCCATTTGGCTTTGAAAAGTATGTGAGACTCCAACTCAAAAAAAAAAAAAAAGTATTACATTATCATTCAGGGGCCAATTTGTCTTAATATGTCTTACTAAAGACAATGTTAAAATGATTTTTCATTTTATGAAGAAAGCAGTCTGGGTAGAAGGAAATAGTATACAACTTGGCAAGGGAAACCCAATCTGGATCATTAATTGGTTGCAGAGAATTCACAAGGTATATAAATACAGATAGAGAAAAACAAGCATTAGTAAAACTCTGTAAAGAAAAAGTAATTCAACATGAGTGTAAAAACATTTCTATTGAGAAAGACGGGTTAAAATCTAACTTAGCATTGTATTAAATTAAATTAAATTGAATTATTAGAGTGAATAAAATTAAGTTTTATCTTTATTTAGGTTATAATGTTTATACTGTTGTTAAAACACATACTTTTAGTAGGTAGTTGAATTGAAGATAAAATAACGTTACAATTTTTTTAACACAAACTAAACTTTACCTGCTATAGACTACAGAAAGAGGTATAGTTTCATGTTGAAAAATTAATGACAGGATCAAAACATAGAATAATACAAAATTATAAGTTACATTTTAATTTGTCATTTTTATAACCTTCATATAAGTGAAAAATCTTTTGAAAATGTAGAATGTAATGTTGATAAAATTCTTATCTTCATTCCAAAAGATTTATGAATCTCTACCCTATTTTATTTCTCTTTTTCCTTTGGCTTTTGTTGCAAACTGTTAAATAATAATGAAACATTATATGACTTTTCTGCTATAGATATTTTCCTCTTTTACCAACTAGAATTTTAAAGGTGCCATCAGAGATTCCCTCTAATAAACAAGTAGATTTTTTTTCTATTTTTTGACTATATTAATTTATATAATTTTTAGTAGTAACACAGATAAACTTTAGATACAGAAAATAAGTCTACTTCAAAACATTTCTTGACAATACTAGATGAAAGCAGAGCAATGAGACATTCAGAGGCACAGAATCCAATCAAGCATCTTTTTGTGACAATGCAGGAATGCAATGGCATTGGAAGAACATTTTAGAATTAAAGACATCAAAATTCAACATGAGATTTCTGAAGCTTTTGAGGGAAATCTGTCAAATGGGGGCCAACACAGTACGTCCAACCTTATAATAAGCTATTATGTTTTGTATATTTAAGCATTACTTTTTTTTTTCTCCAGAAGCATGGAATTCTGAACTCCAGCAGACAATGCACAGAAACCCAAAGATCAATGTGTTTCTAAAGGATTATATTGTTGTCAATGCTTCCCAGACTGTTTATTTATTGTGAGAAACTTATCTCCTTCAAGCTTTTCAGTAATTCACCCCTTTTGTTCATGTCAAGATGAAGTGGTCTCTTGTTTCTAACAATGGACTATTTGATGATCACATCATCAAAGCCACTGGAAGTGCACAAAGCAAGGAGGCATGTCACACTGTGCAAATGGCCTTCAGCTTGACTGCCATAGCACTGCCACCATTGTGTCACATGAGCTGCAAAGCTAGTGCCACAGAGCACACAGAGCCATTGGACCAGACCATCACCCAGGATGGGAGAATTCATTTCGAATACAAATACAGCTCATGGCTATACGCATGAGGCATACTTTACTTAATTATCTATAGCAGCAAACCATGAGCATGATTCTCAATGCTGCCTGAAAGATGACTAGAAATAAAAGGAGAGAATGGGGGGAAATAATCAGAGAAGATGCATTAAAGAATGATTCTTCCTCACAGTGAGAAGAAATATTTTATTTAGAAACAGTTCCTCTTGGGATTTTGCTGGTATCTGCTTTCTTTGCTCATGAGAATCTGGCATTTTAGGTGCCATTGAATTTCATGTTTCAGGTGGGTAAATGAGGTCTATTTTCCAAAAAAGCTGGATGTTAACAATAAGAAGAATAAAGGTGGAGGGGACACCATCATGCAATCCTTTCCCCAGCTTTTATGAGAAAATGGCTGATTCAGTTAGGCACTTCTACACCTCATCTGGATGAAATTGATGTTATTTTTCACACCGCATTGTAATTTTGATGTAAATGTTTGCACCCTCCTGCAAGCTCTCATCGGCACATATGATGACTCTCTCATTCATTGTTTTATACTTTTTGATAACTGTGTAAATCTAATATTTGGACATGGTTTAAAAAATCAGTACATTAGTACATGCAGTGGATAACAACTTTTTTTCCTACTTCAGAATGACTGTCCTTTCTCCAGAAGCAACTGCCATTGGTTTTTGTGTTCGCATTCTTCAAGAACTTTCCTGTGCATATGCAAATGTTTATAGCATGACTGCATATAACAAAAGTCATTCTGGGCATTGTTTATTTTCCCTTAATAGTTTTGTTTTGCAAAGCTATTCACATGAACCTATGATCTACCTCTTACTTCTGAATAATAGCAGGACATTCTTTTTTATGGATATGACATATTTAACAGGTTTCTTAGAAACAGACATTGGATGATTACCAGTTGCTTTTGTTATAAACAAGACCTCAATAAACATACTAATTATACCCTTTTGTAAATATCTGAGTATACCTGCATGTTACATTTCTAAAATAGAATTTCCAGGTTAAAAAGAATATAACTTTTAAGTTTTGGGAGGTGTTTCTGAACCCCATGTGAAGGAGGCTCACTAACTTTTACTTCCATCGAATGTATCATACACCCTTTTCCTCAGGCCTTTGACAATGTAGTGTATGACCAAACATGATGGCCCTTTCCAATCTGATAAATGAAACATGGCATCGTGTTTATATTTTTATGTTTTTTAAAATGAATGAATTTGAGCACTTAAAAGTGTTTCTAAGAAACCACTTAAAAGCATGGATGCTATTTGTATAAGTATTTTATAGAATTGTGATAAGTTTTGTAAAATATTACAAAGGCAGAATTCAAGGTGTATTCTCTGCTTCCAGGGTATAAAGTTCAATGTATCTTTTTATTAGTTAAGTTATTTAGGTCCTTTCTATTATCATTTATTTATCTATTTGATCTGTCATGATGTAGCTTTTAAAGTCTCCTGTTATTATTGTGTACCCCTTCTTTTCTTGTGTTTCTTGTCATTTCGATTTACAAATTCTGATGGTATATTTATTTTGATAAATAGCTTAATGAACTACTTATTAATGTAAATCATCTTTCTTGTCTTATTTAATGTTATCTACCTGAATTTAGCATTATCTGATACTAACATCAAAATTCCTGATTTTTGTAAAATTTTCCTGGTATATTTTGCTCATCCCTTCACTTGTAATATTTCAGTCACTTTATTGTGCTATGTATTTTGTCTATTAAACATAGTTCAGTTTTATTTTTATCTATGCACTATTTATATTATCTGTATACTATTTACACTTACATTTTTATGCTTATACTATTTGCACTTGTGTTTGATCATTTTTCTGCCATTTTGTTTTATGCCTTCTGTTTTCAATACTTTTTTAGATTTTATTTATTTTTATTTTTATTTTAAAGATGTTGGGTACAAGTCAGGATTGGTTTACATACAGGTAAAGTTTGGGCCTCCCGATCGACCTTACTTCTCCTGAATTAGGATCAGGTACCCTTATTCATGTTATGTGTCCCCCTCTCCTTTCCTCCCCTGGCAGTGTCCCGTTATTGCCAATCTCTTTCTTGTAGTATTATGTTTTAGATGTTCAGGGTCTCCACTTATGAGTGAGAACATGTGACTTTTTTAGAGTTTAATCTTTTGTTCTGTATAGATATGTTTTGTTTACTCTTATATGTCCGTTTTTTTCAAATAATTTGGAAATTCTTTTTTTAGTGAATTGTAATGTTTGTAACATGATATTATTTAAGTTTTTATTCCTCTACTTATCAACTTTAGGCAGCATCTATAGAAATATAGATTTCTATAAAAATGAAGAATTAATATACTATCTCTAATCTCCCACTGAGATGAGGAATTCCCTCAACTGATTTTTGGTGGTTATATTATTATTTTGGTTATTTTCTGTTACTATCTTTAGCTAACATATCATATCACTTTCTTGAGTAACCACCTTAAGACAATAACGTCTTTTTTTTTTTTTTTTTTTTTGAGTCTGGATTTTACTCTGCCACCCAGGCTAGAATGATCATGGCTCACTGCAGCCTCAACCTCCTGGCCTCAGGAAATCCTTCTGCCTCAGCCTCCCAAGTAAATGAGACTGCGAGTGTGTGCCACCGCTCCTGGATAATTTTTTGATTTTTTTTTTTAGAGATGAGATCTTGCTACATTGCCCAGGTGGTCTTGAATTCCTGGACTCAAGCAATCCTCCTGCCTCGGCTTCCCAAAGTGCTGGGATTACAGGTGTGAGCCACTGTACCCATCTGACAATATATTTTTAACATCCTCACTGTGAAAGATGTGTCAACCAATACACTTAAGTTGTTTTATATCACTTTTTCCTTCTTGTTCTATCAATCTGTTTTTGTTAGTCAAATTGCTTCTATATTGTTTAGAACATTTGTATTCTATTCAGAAACTTTAACTGCAACTTTTACTTAGCCTTTATTTTATCCTGAAGTGATTTTTAAAATAGTCAACTGTTTTTATCTCCATTTATATGGGTGGTTATATTTTATTCTTAAGTGCTTCTATTAAAAGAGTTTTAGGTATTAAAAAATATCTTCTTAGTAGCTTTCAGGATTATTGCTTATTTGAACATGTCTTTTGTTTTTATGGGATTCATTGACTTGGATTATTATCTTCAGAGCTGAATGCTCCCTGCTTCTTTCAAAGGCAGTATAAATGAATATGGTCATCTTACCTGCCCTTCAGTTGTATTGGTGGGATACAGGATGCTATGGCAGCGTCCACACACATTCAAATTAGTTGCACTTTTCCAAACAAGAGGCTGTTAGTAGACTTCTCAGAAGGTTTAACCTGTCTGGATAACTCTGAGTTTGGGAGAATTTACTGCCTGAAATGATCAGAAGAAAATGCATTCTCTCTTGGCTTCCTCCCTTGACCATGAACAATTTTCACTACTCTTAGCAATACTTCTTCATAGACAGAAGACTGGTTATGGCTGTTGTTTAAGTGCATCAGTGGCAATAAAGTACAAGAGATCAGATATAGCTTACTATGTCTTAGTTAAAGTCTATTTATTTGTTTACTCTTGGTGCCTAGGATAATGACTGACACAAAGTTAATTCTTAGTCAACATTTGTTAAATTAAGAACAAAGGAGTTGTTTGTAAAGATTCAGGAGTATATTCATACTCTAACATATACTTTGTAAATAAGTAATTCCTATGTTTGCCATTATTACAGTAAATGTCAATTACCTAGTACCCATGCCTCACAATGTTGTTTCTAAAATTATATGTCTTATATCTTTAAGATCAGAGTCAAAATTTGTGGCAAATGAAGTAACATGGATTTGATAAAGGAGAGAGAATCTTTTTGGTTAAGGAAGGAAGGAATAAATGTAAGAAAATAATTTTTATAAAACAATTGTTTTTCATATTTGACCTTAGTCATCAACTAATATCACGGTTTATGATATCACATTAGTAAATGTTTAAAAGATTCTCTTAGAAAATTGCAATACCACAGGTGCAATGGTTTGAGTGTCCCCAAAAAATAAGTGCTGGAAACTTAATTCCAAATGCAATAGTATTGGGAGGAGGTGCCTCATGGGCGGTGTTTAGGTTATGAGGGCTCTACCACCCTCATGAATGGATTAATGCTAATTATAAAAGGGCTTAAGGTAAGAGAAACCAAGGGATAGGGAGAAATTTGTAAAAGAATCCACAATTATAGTTAAGTGGGAGCAATAAGTGCTAGAATGTTCTGTAGCACTGTAGAATAACTATAGTTAATACTAATATATATTTTTAAATAGCTAGAGTAGAGGATATTGAATATTTCCAAAAAGAAATGATAAATGGTTGAGATTATGGGTATACTATTTACCCTGATCTGATCCCTACACATACTGTTTGTATGTATCAAAACATTACTATGTACCCCATCTAAGTATGTAAAATTATTATGTGCCAATTTTAAAAAATTAAAGAATCTTCTTGGGGTGGGGAGAGGTAGCTTATTTAAAATGCGGGTGCTGGCTCCATTCCTAGAGAGATGAGAGATTTGGTGGCTGGAAGCAAAAGAAAATAGGCTGAAATAGAACTGAGAGAGCAGAGGTGATTCTGGTTGTAAGGGGAAGATTGTCACAAACTAGTGTCTAGATCACAAAGGAAGAAGAGAGAGGTAGGAGACAGGGAGGCGGGTTCTAGAACCATGTTAAGGCAGGAGGAATGTTGAAGAGGCAGGTTTTTGTTTCTATAGGCGTTTGCAGAACTAGCCAACCCTAAAATTGTGTAAATAACTGTTCTACCCATACCTTCAGGCTGATCTTTTGAAGAAGTTAAATCTTTCAATTGATAAGGTGACCTCAGGTGACTTTGATCATGGCACTCAAAAAGCAAGATGTTTGTCACCCCAGACTTATGGAAAAGTTGCTGTGGTTATGCTCAAGCTCTGGTGCTCCTCTTGCAGCACGAGCCAGTTTTGATACTATGTGACCCCCAGGTTTGTCAGAGCATCTTTCACCATATACTACAACTCAGCCTCAGTCTTTAAAATGAAATGATAGATATGTTATTCTGTACCACTATAGTAACCGTCCTACTATAAACATGTATCCTATACCATGTTGTAAACCTTAAATGTACAAAATAATTTATTTAATGTTAAACAAATAAATAAAATAAAAGGTCTTGAGGCTGCAACTTTGATCTCTTGCTCTCTCTCTCACCCTCTATTTGCATTTACACCATGTTATGAAGAAGCAAAAAGACCCTCATCAGATACTAGTGCCTTGATCTTGGACTTCCTAGTCTTCATAACTGTGAGAAATACATTTCTATTATTTATAAGTTATCCAGGCTTGGGTGTTCTGTTTTGGCAGCAAAAAATGGACTAAGACAGGAGGGAATAATTCTTTTAAAATAGTTTTGTTTTGCAATTTAAACACAGCATTTTTGCACATCTATCTTCCACTCACATTCCCCTGTGCACACACACTTACAATTTCCGTCTAATTATTCCTATCTTTAATACATTCTATCTTTTAACCACATGTGGTCTTAACAAAAGTGAACTAGCAAGAAAGTCTTTTAAGTCTGGAGGGCCTCTTGGATATCTGACTTCATTGTCCTTTTCCTTGTAGTTTTATTAGCCATATATTTAATTAATGATCAAATAGAGAAAGCAAAGGTAAGGGAAGAAGTCTCCTTCTAAGTTCCCTTCTCAAATGCTGATCTTTCTGCCTATTGAAGGTCTACATTTCAATGCCCACAATAATATGCAACCACTCTAATTTTTCTGCCCCAGACCTCTTATGAAATGCTTTTTTCTTCTTACTGTTCTTTCTGCTAATTAACATCCTCTTCCCCATTAATTTCTTATACTCCTAGACACCAGTAAAAGACTTTTGCAAGATATTTTTCCGTAGGTATATTTGTCTTTCTAGTAAGGAAAAAAATCACGTCTTTCTGAGTGGGAGAAAGAATAGAAAGTGAGAGAGAGAGAGAGAGAGAGAGAGAGAGAGACTGTACAAAATGCATAGCCTAAATGTTGATGCTGATGTCAGTTACTAGGCCTGAAATCTTCTGTACTCAATCTTGTGTCATGTTCTGAAATTTTCAAATAAGAAAACTAGACACTTGCCCATTGTATGGAATGAGAATCTCCTGGCAACTTGCTCTATTTTTTAAGATTAAAATATTCATAGATAGATTGGTATTAAACCTTCCAGAGACTAATTTGGTAACAAACATCAGATGCTTTAGACTTCTGTGTGCCCTTTGAGCCAGAAATTTTATTTTTAAACATTTTCCCTAAGGAGATAATTGAAGCTAAACAAGTGTGTCTTATAGTACTGCTTCTCAATATTGAAAAGTTAGAAACAACATAAATATCCAAAGAAAAGTCATTAAATAAATTATACAGTAAATAAGTAGAACAAACGAATATAATTATTACAAGTATATTGTAGAAGAAATGTTTGCTACACTTTAATATTAAAGAAAAATGTTCAATGGAAAAGACTTCAAAACAGCACAGTGTAATCCATTGTGTTGTGTGTTTAAGGAGAATGAAATGTTATTTGTGACTTCTCTGGAGGGCAACTTTATTTTCCTTTATCTTGATAAAATGATTTTCAGTGAACATATACTGAATTGATAAATAAAAGTAACTATAAATAGTTACAGAAAAAAATAAGATGAACAAGTTTGGGTTTATAACATATTCTAAGCACAGATAAATGATTTTCCATGTTTCTTTTACCAGTGTATTTTCTCCAACATATGTTTACCAGTCATACAACAATTTATTTGACAGTACAAACAGTCCCCTAGTTATGATGATTTGACTTAGAATTATTTACTTTATGATGGTACAAAAGCAATACTCATTCAGTAGTAACCATACTTTGAGTACCAATACAACCAATCTATTTTTCACTTTTTTTTAGTGAATAATATTGAATGTTACTAGTCAGGTAATTATTGAATAACAAGTCATATGATATACTCAACATTTTATTATAAAATGTACTTTGTGTTAGATAATTTTGCCCAACTGTAGCTAAAGTGAGTGTTCTAAGCAGTTTAAGATAGGCAGGACTATGCTATAGGTTAGGTGTATTAAATACATTTCCAACTTATGATATTTTCAACTTACAATAGGTTTATTGTATATAATCCCATCATAAGTTGAGAAGCATCTGTATGTATTCTATATCATAACTCCTGTGAAGCATAATGTTATAGAAATATGAAATCCATTTTATATGTGCTTTTGGGAGCTGTTACTTCTTTCTCAATGACCTAAGGTTCCATTTTCACTCTTGACACTGTAGTTGCCTTCTTGAGAATTTAATTAATTATTTGTCAAGTTTGTAAAATGATCATATCTGAGATTCTCTTAGAGAACCTCCATTCAGATCAGTTGGGTGATGATGATGAGAATAGTGTTGAGTATGTTTAAAGATCAAGGTTAACTTATATTCCCAGTGACATACAAGTGGGACACCCCCAACCAGAAATTTTGGGAGGGTGGGCCTCTTGTAGTACAGGTTTCCCACACTAGAAAAGTGTTCAAGGAACCCATCAGCATGAGTATAACAGCTAGTGGTGTTGTGAAAGGCTGCATCCAGCTTCAATGATTTTTTTGGGAAAGTCTTTCAAAGCATTTGTCCATTTCATGATGGTTGACTGATGAGTGCACCTGCCCACAGCGCACTGTTTGGTAGGTTTTTTTTACCACAATGGCTTGACCTCCATACCCCACCCTCCCCATTTACCCAATCTCACCTCAGTCAATTTTTTTTCTTTGTTTCCCTGGATGAGGAAAGTCCTCAAAGGGAAACATTTGCCAATGTGGAAGAGGCAAAACAAAAACCTGCAGAAGCGGTAAAAGGCATCAAAAATGACAAGTTCAAAAACTGTTTTGATCAGTGGAAAAAATGTCTCAATAGGTATATTGCATCAAATGGAGAGAACTTTGAAAGTGACTAAGTTTAAACATGTAAGAATAAATCCACAATATTAAATGGGAGCCTGCTGGTAAGAAAGCCACCATCTCGGGATGCTCTACTCAGAAAGGCACCATGGTGTGGCTGTACTAATACTGAGTCCAGTTTGGGGGATGAAGGAGGAAATTACTTCACTCTGTCTTGCCCATGGCAGATGCTGCTTGGAGACCAGCATTTTTTTTCCCCTCAGAAATTGAGGTAGGATTCTTGGGAAGATGGTGGTGGAGCCAGTTGGACTGAGTCCCAGTGTGAGTGAGTGTATGGAAAAATTTGCATACATGTTGGTGAGTAAATGGGCATGTGAGTAGCTGAGTAGGAACTCGGGAGCAAATGGCCAGGGCTTTCCTGCTGAAGCAGCTGGTGCCACAGCTGCTCTGCTTGGTCCTTAGCACTACCTGGGGCACAGAAGCCAAGTGCCATTTTATTAAAATCAACAAGGCCCTTCTCAAGAAGAAGCTGCTGGGAGAGATTGCTGGCTCCAGGCTCTGCCTCACCACTGCAGCGCCTGGCTGGAAACTGGCAGCAAGGGCAGTGGAGGGAGCACAGCAAGAGCGTCCAGAGGCAGAGCCACACTGGAGAAGACAAAGGAGGCACCCTGCCATCATCTTGAAAACTGGGCAGGAAAGTGCTCTGGCTTGCTCACCACAGAGTGACAGACCCGACTCAATCTTTGTGACTGGCAAATTAACTATTCAGGGGCTCCTGAAAACACAAACTCTGGAGGGACAGGACCAGTGCTGACTATCAGGTGCCCCACCCCCTACCCTCATTCAACCTCGGGACAAAAGGTGTGTCCAGAACAGGATAAGAAAGACCTCCAAAGAAATCAGTGGTGAATCCAGGACTGACCCAACACCCTCCTCTCCAACAATCCTTTGAAAGTCAGACCCATTCCACTGGGGCACAACTGAGAGGGATGAACCCAGATGGAACCTGGACGTCAGCTACAATAGGAAGATTCCACTCCAGGATAAGCCTGGCTGGGTGCCCCCCACCAGTACCTGGGGAAGACACAATCCCACACCACCACACTAGAGGAGAAGCCCCTGACCATACTAGAGTGGGAGGGGAGGACTAAAGCCCCACTCAGCCCCACTGCCCCCTCCTTCTACCTTGGGCCAGACACTGGGGAGATGTAAATGAGGCCAAAGCTCTGCAGGAGATAATAGAGGGGCAGCTGAGAGGAACAACTATGGAAACTGCCACAAGAGGGCAGGTCTTCACTGTTGTTGTTGTTGTTGTTGTTGTTGTTAGGTTTTTTTCCCCCTTTGTGCATGAATGTATATACGAGGGTTCGATCCACAACTCCCCCACCCCCTTTTTTCTTTCTTCTTTTTTTCTTTCTTCTTTCATTTTTGGTTTTCTGTTTATGTGTGTATGTGAAGGATTGAGTGTTCATCTTTCAGAATTTTTTAGTTTGTTTTTGCTTTTTTCTTCTCTTTTTTTAGTTTAATCTGTGTGTAAATACATGTGTGAAGGCTCGATTTGAATTCATTTTTTTCTATTCTTTATTTTTCTCTTTTTCCTCTCCTGTCATTTTGGGTTGGGGTGTGTGTGTGTGGTCTGTGTGTGTGTGTGTTTGGTTTTCTTGGGTTTTTTTGGTTGTTTGTTTTGTTTTGCTTTGTTGTTATTCCAGCTTGTTTTGGTGTGTGTATGTGTATGTAATATTTTTTGCTTTGGTTTCTGCTTGTTGTTCTGTGTTTTTTTTTAATTTTTTTAAAAAATTTTTTCCATCTTTTTTCATTCTACTTTTCTCTGTTCTCCTCACTGTTGTTACTATTTCTTGAACTCCTCACTGCTGTTACTATATCTTGTACACACACCTACCAATTGCATTGTCATATAGAGTGGTGGTGGAGAGTGGATTTCAAGGAACCCATACCACATTTAGCAAACATTGTGATTGGCAAGTAGTTTCTGAATACTAGCTCCCCATCTTCTACCTTATTTGACTCTCAAAACTACAAGAGACATTGCTCTTGACAAAGCTTCCCACCCACAGCTCTGTTTCCAAATAGAACAAATGCAGAACCCTGATCAGGTAAGACTAGAGAACTGAGCAAACATCAGAAGTGAAAACCTCTCCCATTGCCACTGAATAATGAAACTAAAGAGAAAAGAAAGAGATCTGTCACAAATGAGGAAAAATCAGTAGAAGAACCCAGGTAATTCCCAGTATTATAAAGAGAAAATTTCTGAAAAATCAGACCTCAGAGCCCAAACAATGGAAGTCACTGACTACTGGCCCCAGAATACAACAGGGATTAGGGAGTGGATGGAAAGAGTGAATAAGACTCAAGAAAGACAAGATACAACACTGAAAGAACTTGTAACAGAGATTTTGGCCATCAAGGAAAAAAATTCATCAAGGAAATAACAAAATGACAAGCATGGAAAGTAGAATTAATCAAGCAGAAGAATTTCAGAACTTGAAGACCAAAACATGGAATTAACCAAGTCTGTAAAAAACATAGAAAACACAGAAAGAAAGAACAAAACCTCCAAGAGATGTGTGATTATATCAGAAGACTGAACCTATGCCTGATTGGTATCCCAGAAGAAGAAAGGGAAATGGAGAACACCTTGGAGCAAGTATTCTGGGAGGTTATCCAAGAAAACTTTCCCCATCACACCATAGATGTGACCATCCAAACACAAGAGATACTGATAACCCCTGCAAGACATCAAATGAGAAGATCAACTCCTAGGTACATGGTAGTTTGCCTACACAAAGCATGCACAAATGAAAAAATTCTAAAGGCAGCAAGAAAGAATGGTCAGACTATCTACCAGGAAAAACCAATGAGAACTGGAGCATATCGATTGGCAGAAACACCACAAGCTAGAAGGGACTAGAGTCCAATCTTCAATGTCCTCAAATATAAACAATTTCAACCAAGAATTTCCTACCCAACCAAGCTCAGCTTAATCAGCAATGGAGAATTAAAATCCTTCCCAGATATCCAATCCCTAAGACTATGCAGCTTTCAGACCAGGAGATCTCTACAGGAGATGCTTATAAAGGTATTAAGCACAGAAGAAAGAAAACAAAGAATGACTATGCATTTCCCAAGAGAATAGCAGAACACAGAATCAACAGAAAATACATCACAACTGTAAACTTGAAAACACACACATACCTCAACCCCTCCCAAAAAATAAAAAGAAAAAACTTTATAAGAACCTCATAACAGGGATAAACAATCACATTTCAATAATGAGCCTGAACATGAATAGATAAATGCACCACTGAAAAGACACCTAGTGGCAAACTGGATTAAAATAAATTTAATAATTTGCTGCATCCAGGAAACTCATCTCACCACAAAGGAAGCACACAGACTCAAGAAAGAGAATAGAAAATTAGTTTCCAGGGAAATATATCACAAAAGAAGGCAAGATTTGCAATCTTAATATCAGACAAAACAACCTTTAAGCTGTCAAAAATTTAAAAAGATATGGAAGGACACTACATAATGATAAAAGGTTCAATCCATCAACAAGAAATATCCACCCTAAACATACATGCACTCAACACAGAAGCACCAGCATTTACAAAACAACTGCTAAGTAAGCTTAAAAAGATATTTACTCTAACACTATTATAGCTTAAATTAAATACCCTACTAACAACCCTAGATGGATCACCAAGGCAAAAAAAATCAACAAAGAGATCTGGAACCTCAATTTGATGCTCAGCCAAATGGACTTAAGAGATACCTACAGAATACTCCACCCAACTGCCACAAAATATACATTCTACTCATCACCACATGGAACATACTCCAAGATCAATCACATCCTTGGCCATAAATCAAGCATAAATAAATTTCATAAGATCAGAATACTGCCATGCACCTTTGTGGACCACAGTGGAATAAAAATAAATATCAATACCAACAAAATTCCCCCAAACCCCACAAAGACATGGACATTAAACAGCATGATACTGAATGGCTACTGAGTCAACACAGAAATTAAAAGATTCCAGGAAATATATGAAAACAAAGACACATCGTACCAAAACCTCTGAGAAGCCATGAAAACTTCTAAGAGGGGAATTTATATCTCTAAAAATGCATTACAAGAAAATGGAAAGGCCGGACTCAGTGGCTCAGTCTGTAATCCCAACACTTTGGAAGACCAAAGTGAGTGGATTGCCTGAGCCTGCAGGTTCGAGACCATCCCAGGCAACTTGGCAAGACCTCGTCTCTACAATAAATCATTAGCCAAGTTTGGTAGTGCATGTCTGTAGTTCTGACTACTTGAAGCAGAAGGATTGCCAGAGTCTGGCAGTTTGACACTAGGTGGCCATGAGCATGCCACTGCACTCTAGTCTGGGGGACAGATTGAGACTCTGACTAAAAAAAAGAAAGAAGCCAGGCTCGGTGGCTCAGCCTGTAATCCCATGCTTTGGGAGGCTGAGGTGAGTGGATTGCCTGAGCCCATGGGTTTGAGACCTGCCTGGGCAACTTGGCAAGACCTCATCTCTACAATAAATCAAAAAATTAGCCGGGTGTGGTAGCATGCACCTGTAGTTCCAGCTACTTGGAAGGCTGAGGTGGAAGGATCACTGGAGCCCAGTAGGTTGAGGCTGCGGTGGCCGGAAGCAGCCAGTCTGGGTGACAGAGTGAGACTCCAACTCAAAAAACAAAAAAAAAAAAAGAAAAAGAAAATGCAAAGATCATAAGTTAACAGCCTAGCAAAACACCTAAGGGAGCTAAAAGACAAGACCACCAAAACCCTAGCTTTAGCAGAAGAATCCAGATCACCAAAGTATAAACCCAAATACAGGACATAGAAGACAAATATATCATAGAAAACATCAACAAAACAAAATGCTTGTTCTTTGAAAGAATAAGGAAGATTGATGAACCCCTAACCAGAATGACCAAGAAAAACAGAGAAAAAGCCCAAATAAACACAATCAGGATGCAAAAGATCAAATCACAACTGACCCCAAAGAAATACAAAACATTATCAGAGATTACTAGGCACACTCATATAAAAACAAACTTGATAACTTAAATGAAATGGAGGTCTTTCTGACATCCCACGACCTCCCAAGTTTGAAACAAGGAGACACTGAGATACTAAATAGACTAATAACAACCCAGGAAATTGACTCCTTCATAAGAAAACTACCTACAAATAAAAGCCCTGGACCACAGGCTTTCCAGTAGAATTCTACAAAACGTACAAGAAGGAGCTGATACCAATCCTATTAAAAGTATTCCAGGCAATTGAGAAATACGAAATTTTCCCCAAATCATATTACAAAGCTAACATCACACTGATTCCCAAACCAGGTAAAAAGCCAACAAGAAAAGTGAACTACAGGCCAATATCCCTAATGAACTTAGATGCATAAATTCTCAACAAGATTCTGGCAAATCAGATCCAACAATACATCTCAAAACTCACCCACCATGACCAAGAGGCTTCATCCCCAGGATGCAGGGCTGGTTCAACATCCTCAATCCATAAGTGAAATTAAATACATCAACAGATATAAAAATAAGAACCACATGATTATGTCATTAGATGCATAAAAAGCTTTTGATAATTTCTAGCACCCTTCTTGATAAAAACCCTCAGATATCTAGGTATAGAAGAAACATACCCCAAAATAGTAAGCACCATCTATGATAAACCCACAGCCAGCATATTGCTAAATGGACAAAGACTGGAAGCATTTTCCCTGAAAACTGGAACAAGACAAGGCTGCCCACTCTCATCCCTCTTCAACATTGTATTTTAAGTCCTAGCTAGAACTATTAGACAAAAGAAGGAAATCAGGAGTCTCCGGATAGGGAAAGGAAGATAAGTTATCCCTTTTTGCTGACAATATGATCCTATACCTTGAAAGTCCAAGAGAATCTGTCAAAAACCTGCTTGCACTGATAAAGGAATTTGGCAAAATCTTGGGGTACAAAATAAATGTGCAAAAGACATCAACAACAAGCAGGCAGAGAAGCAAATAAAATACACTATCACATTCACAATAGCCACACAAAAAATGAAATACCTCAGCATCTTCCTAACCAGAGAAGTGAAAGAACTTTACAATGAAAACTACAAAATTCTGCTAAAAAAAAAAAAAAAAAGAAAAGAAATCCAAGAAGGCACAAACAAATGGAAACTTATTCCATGGTCATGGATAGGAAGAATCAACATTGTTTAGATGTCCATCCTACCAAAGGCAATCTACAGATTCAATGCAATACCGATTAAATTACCAACATCATTCTTCTCAGACCTGGAAATGACAATACAGAAATTCATAGGGAAACATAAATGACCATGAATAACTAAAACAATTCTTAGCAAAAGAAACAAAACAGGAGATATCACACTTCCAGACTTTAAACTTTACTATAAGGCAACAGTAATCAAAACAACCTGGTATTGGTACAAGAATAGGCATATGGACCAATGGAACAGGACAGAAATTCTGAAAACAGAACCTCAATTTCTCAGCCAACTCATCTTCAGCAAAGCCTCCACCAACAACCACTGGGGAGAGGAGAATCTATTCAGTAAACGGTGCCAGGAAAACTGACTGATCACATGCAGAAGATTGAAACAGGACCTATCACCTTACACAAAAATCAGCTCTAAATGGATCAAAGACCTAAATGTAAAACCTCAAACTATAAGAATCTTAGAAAAACACAAGAGACAAGCTTGCAGATATTGGAATAGGCAACCAATTCCTGATCAGAACCCCAAATGCCCATGCCATAAGAAATAAGATAGACAAGTGGGACCTCATCAAACCAAAAAGCTTCTACAAAGCAAAAGAAATCATCAAGAGAGTGAGGAGACAGCCCACAGAATGGGAAAAAATGTTTGCCAACCGTATATCTGACAAAGCCCTAACATCCAGTATCTACAATGAACTCAAAAGTGCCAAAAGATAATAACAAACAGCCCCGTTAAAAAGTGGGCAAAAGACATGCATAGACACTTCTCAAAAGAAGATATACGAGTAGCCAACAGATACATGAAAAAGTGCTCAGCCTCACTAATCATCAAAGAAATGCAAATCAAAACCACATTGAGATACCACCTAACCCCAGTAAGAATGGCCATCATTAATAAAACTAACAACAACAGATGTTGGAGAGAATGCAGAGAATAATGAACACTTCTACACTGCTCGTGGGAATACAAACTAGTGCAACCTCTTTGGAAAACAGTGTGGTGATTTCTAAAAGAACTAGATGTTGACCTTCCATATGACCCCACAATCCCCCTACTGGGAATATATCTGAAGAAATCAAATCATGCTACAAAAAAGATACCTGCACATGCATGATTACTGCAGCACTATTCACAATAGCAAAAACATGGAACCAACTGTGCTGCCTATTGAAACTGCACTGGATTAAAAAAAATGTTGTCTGGGCTCAGTGGTTCAACCTGTAATCCCAGCACTTCGGGAGGCCAAGGCAAGTGGATTGTCTTAGCCCGCGGGTTCGAGACCAGCCCAGGCAACCTGCCGAGACTTAGTCTCTACAATAAATGAAAAATTAGTTGGTCGTGGTATCATGTGCCTGTAGTTCCAGCTACTTGGAAGGCTGAGTTATAAGGATTACTGGAGCCCAGCAGGTTGATCGTGGGGTGGTGGTGAGTGTGCCATTGCTCTCCAACCAGGGCTACAGAGTGAGACTCCAACTAAAAAAAAAAAAATGTGGCACATATACACAACGGAATATTACGCAGCCATAAAGAAGGACAAACATATAGGCTTCACAACAACTTGGGTGGATTTAGAGTCTATCGTACTCAGTGATCTATAACAGAAACAAAGAACAGAGTATCACATGTTCTCATACATAAGCAGACCCTCTACTTTTATCATAGTACTACAAGAAAAGATTGGCAGTAACAGGATATGCCAGGGTGGTGGTGGGGGACACACTAATAAGGGTACCTGATCTCAAATCAGGCAAAATGGAGACCAAAGGGAGGCCCAAACTTTACCTGTACGATGACCACTTGTATACCTAATCTTGAATTGAACCCCATTTTTTTAAAATTTAAAAAAAAAGAATAAGCTTCAAATATATTTTTTCTTAATCTTAAAGAAAAAAGAATAAAAACACAGTTTTTAATAAATAAATTCTGGGTTCTTTTGTGTCCCCCTTTATACAATAAGACCATTGCTGCACATCCAAACTCTGACCCTTACTTATAAAAAGTAAGTATTGGAATCTTTCAGATTGATTTTCCTTCATTAAAAAATTGCAATATTTTTAGGCCAGACACATTCTGATTCAAGCATTTATTCATAATGTATTCTGCTTCCGACATACATGCTTATAGCTAAGCCAGAATTAAACTGTGCTCCTGGTTTAAGGGGCTAAAGCTCAAGTCAAATTGCTCTTTACCTCTCTGAGTCTTCTTTGACATAGACATCTATACAGATGGATCACTACTGGGCCAGAGAGCATTCACCAGATGTTCATGGGATTCCTCTGCAAATTGTTATTAATCTATGCCAAGTGTCTCCTCTGATTGGACATAAAGCTATAGCAAGAGCTTAGGTTCTTCATTCCAACCCTGGAGGATATCTAAACGTCTCTGAATTTGTACTGGGGTAGAATTCCACTTTTTTTGTAGAGCTCTTCTGGCTTTTAAGTGTAGTTGACCTAGGAGAATTCAAAGCCCTGCAGTAGAAACTGTCAAGTTATCATGAGCTTGGACTTTCTGCATTTCCTGTTGTCTGCTTCACAAAAACTTTACTATGCTAAGGACAAACAAATAGCAAAGTCGCGGGGCAGTATATTTGTGTGGACATGATAATGCATTACACTCCAGTGTAAGCTTTATGCTGTGGACTGTTTGTTACAAAAAAAAAAAAAAGGCTTGCCCCTCTCATTAATGTGTTGAAGGATTGTCAAAGAATTCTTAGCTTTCAAAAGTGATAAATGACCAAACACCATTTTAATTTAAGCCATGGAGATATATTTTTTTTAAAAAAAACCCTCAGGATAGATTACATATGATGCTAAACCTGTGTGGAGAATTTTCTTTGATTGCAGAAGAAAAGATGATAGCAAGTATTTAAAAGTAACAAGACCTCTGAACAAGACATTTGAAAATAATAGCAAAGAAATAAAAGGTTAACAAAATAATCTAACTCTTATTTTTCTTGGGTTTGTCTTACCAATTAAGCAACTGTTTGAATGCCTTTGATCAGAGATAAATGAAATCACTTATTGCTTAGGATAGAAAGTGATTTATTGCCCAACAGTATCTTGAAATGAAAGGGTTCAGCCATTATTCCCACATGTGTTTTGATTAGAAAAACAGAAGAAAAATATATAGAATTAAGAAGTTTGTGTGAGTGTTAGACCCTTTCAAGCAAATAAGTTGTAGTCTGACTTAGGCAGTGAAAGAAGATATGCTTACATCTATTTAAATGACACGTTTAATAAATATTGGGAATTTTATTCTTAGGCTACATATGTTGCATTTTCATATTTTGTAATTTTAATGTATCCTGAGACTAGCAGATGTTGACGAAAGATGATGAGCATTAACATTTTTTCTCCTGGCTTTGCCCTCGTACACCAGAAGAATGGTTGCTGCATAAAAGGAAGAGAATTCCACTTAGACTAGAAGTTCCCAAAGGGCAAGGGTGATTTTTTTTACATATAATATTTCATACAGCACCATATATGCATATAATATTTCATACAGCACCATATATACATGGCAACTATTACATGAAATATTAAAAATAAACTTTTTGAAAATGTATATTTATTCCATTATTAAAAGAAAAAGAACAGCTGCAATGCTAATTATTGGACATTCCCAGTAATACAAAATGGGTTATTTTAATTCTGATGTTGAACTAAGGAGCAAGGACCTTCTGCCCGTTCAAAAATAATGAATTCAGTATCTATTCTACAAAATGATTTCTCACTCATAATTTTAAGTAATTCATTTGACACAAAAGTTGTATTTCAGACTTCAGGTTTTTGGTCTGCCATGTAAGGAGTTTAGAAATTGCCATCCCATCCTAAAAAGTAAAAAGCTGAACAAACTGAAAAACAGTGACTCTTCTTAGATCTGTCAGAGAAGTAAGGTCACATAAACCACTAACCCCCAAACTGGAGAAACAGGGGCATGCAGAGAATCACAACTTACTGAAGCAGAACCAAGAATAGAAACCTCCACAAGAACCAAAGTCAAGGTGAAACCCTGAACTGTAATTGAAAAGTTGTTGGAGGCTCAGCGTGAACAGGTCTGAGAGCTGGAAACTCAAGGGGTACCCGGTCATAGGGGTACCTCAATATTTTTAGGAGTTTCACCTCCAGGAGCTCAACCTAGCCTTCACAGTAAAAACAAATCCACTCTTGCTTTAGCACAGGAAGGAGAAAAGTGACCATTTTGAAACATACCAGAGTGTTCTGTTCTACTTAACAAGTTCTGCCTTCAGGAGAAACAGTTTTACTGAAACCTAATCTTCTGGGGTTTTTTTCCAGAGTCTAACTGACCTGGGAATAGGGAAATATCCAATGCCAGCCCACTCTAGTTATTCTGTCTCACCTAAGTGGAGGGAGGAGGGGACTAAGTAGACTTGTGATGTTCACAGCTCAGAGGTACAAACACCAAAAGACTGAGATTAGTAAGTGATGGAACTATAACATGCTCCCCCCCACAACCTTACCACTACTTTACTAAACTCTATCACTGCAGTTCCTTTTGTCCAATACATCATGCCTACTTTTCAACAACAACAAAAAATTACAAGGCAGACTAAAACGGAAAAAATGCAATTTGAAGAGACTGATCAAGCCTCAGAACCAGAGTCAAATATTATGAGAATGTTGATATTATCCAACTAGGAACTTTAAAATTATAATTAATATGGTAAGAGGTTGATGGAAAAAGTAGACAGTATGCAAAAGAAACAGATGAATAATGTAAACAGAGAGCAGGAAATATGAAGAAAGAATAAAAAAGAAATGCTAGAAATAAAAACACTGAAATAGAAATGAAGATTACCTTTGATGGGCTCATAAATATACTGCACACAGCTGAGGAAAGAATCTCTGAGCTTGACGATACAAAAATAAAAACTTCCAAAATTGCAAAGCAAATAAAAAATTTTTTTTAAAACCCAGAATGTTCAAAAACTATGGGGCAGCTACAAAAGGTATAACATACACATAATGGGACTAGCAGAAGAAGGAAAAAGAGGGAAAGAAATAGAAGCAATATTTGAAGTAACAATGACTGATAATTTCTCCAAATTAATGCCACACACTAAACCTCAGATTCAGAAAACTCAAAAAGAGGCAAATTCCCCAAATAGCTAACTCAGTATTGAAGGAGAAGAACAAAGTTGGAGGACTGACACTACCCAACTTCAATACTTACTTTAAATCAGTAGTAAATCAAGGCAGTGTAGTATTGGCAAAAGAATGGATGAATAGATTGATGAAATAGAATAGAAATCTCATAAATGACCTACATAAATACAGTCAACTGACCTTTGACAAAGGAGCAAAGGCAATACAATAGACCAGAGATAGCCTTTTCAACAAATGCTGCTAGAGCAACTGAATATCCGTGCATAAAAAATTAATCTAAACAAAGACCTTACACTCCACACAAAAAAATCACTTGAAATGGATTATAAACCTAAATATAAAATGAAAATCTATAAAAATTCTTGAAGATAGCATAAAAGAAAAACTAGCTGACCTCACATGGCAATGATTTTTAGATACAAAATCAAAAGTATGATCCATGAAAGAAATAATTGATAAATAGGACTTCAATAAAATTAAATCTAAAACCTCAAACTATAAGAAACTTAGAAAATGCAGGAGACACCCTTATGGAAATTGGAACTGGCAACCAATTCCTGATTAAAATCCCAAGTGCCCATGCCATTAGAGATAAGATAGACAAACAGAACCTCATCAAACTGACAAGCTTCTGCAAAGCAAAAGAAACCATCAAGAGAGCAGGGAGACAGCCCACAGAATGTGGAAAAATATTTGCCAACTGTATATCTGACAAAGGCTTAACATCCAGGATCTATGAGGAACTCAAACGTGCCCTAAGGAAAAAAACAAACAGCCCCATTAAAAAGTGGTCAAAAGGCATGAATAGACACTTCTCAAAAGAAGAGATATGGGCAGCCAACAGACACATGAAAAAGTGCCCAGTCTCACTCATCATCAGAGAAATGCAAGTCAAAACTACATTGAGATACCACCTAACCCCTGTAAGAATGGCCATAATTAATAAAACAAACAATAGATGCTGGCGAAGATGTGGAGAAAAAGGAACTTCTACACTGCTGGTGGGAGTGCAAACTAGAGCAACCTCTTTGGAAAACAGCGTGTGGATTTCTGAAAGAACTAGAAATTGACCTTCCATATGACCCAACAATTCCCCTATTGGGAATATACCAGAAGAACTCCAAGCAGTCTACATAAAAGATACCTGCACACACATGTTTACTGCAGCACTATTCACAATAGCAAAAACATGAAACCAACAGTGCTGCCCATTGAAACTGGACTGGATTTAAAAAACGTGGTACATATACACAATGGAATATTATGCAGCCATAAAGAAGGTCAAACATATGGATTTTGTTGCACCTTGGATGGATTTAGAGTCTATTCATACTCAGTGATCTATCACAGAAACAAAGAACAGAGTACCATATGTTCTCACTCATAAACGGACCTTGAACAATTATCATAATACTATAAGAAAGGGATTGGCAGTAGTGGGAAACTGCTGGGGGGGGCATTGGGTGGGTGAGATTGGCAGTAATGAGAAACTCCCAGGGGAGGGGGCACACCTCATCAACAAGGATACCAGCATAATAAACATTTGTATACCTAACACTGAATTGTGCCCCATATCTTTAATAAAGATATAAAAAAATTTAAAACTTCTGTTCTGTGAAAGATATTGTCAAGAAAATAAGAATACACCTCCTCCCACTACTCCTGCTGCAGCTCAGGCTCCACTTTCCAAGCGTCCCAGCGGGCAGGTCGCAGGCTCCTCGTCTGCCCACAGCAGTTGCAGCTCCACACCCCCCCACCACACATTTCAGCGGGGAAGGACCGACACGTGGCGTGGGCAGAGCAGCGGTCCCAAGAGTGGAAACCAAGGCGTGGCCACGCTAGCCCTGTGCCTTCCCTCCCCACAGCCCTGGCTGCCCCACCCACTTGCCTGAGGCACGGCGGTCCAGTCACGGGCGGGACCTTCGCCCACAAGGCCAACCCTCAGGTGGGGCGGCCTAGTCCCTGTGGGAGCCGAGCCAGAGCTGCCGGTGTGCAGTCGGTGGCCCTTTGAGGAGCCGTTGCACCATGTAGAAGGTCGAGCCATGAGGACACTGCTGGCTGGAGCCCGCTGCCTGGACCCGGCGTGGACCCTGGACTGCCCCAGCTGGCGCCACCTTGGAGCTCACAGCCACTGCAATGGATGCCCTCTGATGGATGTTCTTTGATGGATGCCCTCTTATGGATGCCACCTGATGGATATCGTCTGACGGATGTTCTCTGATGGACGTACTCTGATAGATGTTGTCCTCTGAAGTCTGCCTCTGAAAGATGCCCTTTGATATACACTGGGGTTCTGGTAAGATGGCGACGGCATAGGTGGACTTTTGAGATTCCCTGAACGTGAGTTCCCAAAAAGATTCTTACTTTTCTTCCCCCATCCCCCAGCCCACCACCAGCCATACTGGTCCGAGACCCAGGGACCTTTGGTCCCACACAGGGCCGGATATTGTGGCCCTTGGCTGCTGCTGTTCCACCATATGTGACTCCCACCTGCGTGGGAGTCTCGGGTCTCGGCTCCCTCCCTGGCTACATCGTCTCTTGCCCAGCACTCAGCACCAAGCTGCCAGTCACTCAAGGAGGCTCTGGGTGCCCACCCCTCAGAGACACCATTCCTGGCTGAAGTACCCTATGGGGGGCCCAGGGCCACTCTCGCCACTCACTGCCTGCCCTTTGGAGTTTTGGAACTCTGGAGCTCTGGGCCCACCCCGGCTGAGGCACTCAGTGCGTGACCCCAAGCTTGGGGACCCAGACAAGCAGAGGGAAATGGATCTGCAAAAGTGAAACTGCCACCTCAGCCATTCTCCAGGCAGAGATTTCCATTGCCCCACCCACCTATCAACAACTCCCCCCCTTGGTTCCTAAGGTAACATCACTAAACAGGAGACAAAGCCCCACCCCTACACTGAATCAGACAAAACCAACTCCCAGGCAGCAGGCTAAAAAAAAACAAACCCAAACTGTGAGTAAATCTAGCTGCCTGCAACGAAAAACAAAGGGGAGAGTTTGGAGATCAGAGCTGAAGTGACTTTAGTCTGATCTCTTATTTTGACTTTTGATTTTATCATTTTGACTGTTTGTTTTGATCACTTTTGTTGTTTGCTTTCGGACTTATACTGTTTCATGATTTTATTGGTCTGTCTCTGTGTAGCTACCAGTATTCTTTAGAGAATCTTTCTTATGTGTCTTTTTTCACTTCTCTGCGGCCTTGTGTCTCTTTCTCACCTGATTGTTGGTATGTATGTCTGTTTTCCCTCTCGCTCTTCTCTCTTTCTATCTTCCTATTGACCCCCACTTCCTCTATTATTTTCCTCTTTTATACCCCCTTTTAATCTAGGGACCAAGCCTACATACTGCTGCATGGACAGATTGTAAGGCAGAGGGAAATAGGTTCCAGTGTGCTCATACACCTGTTGGTGGATGCTAGAATCAGCATATACATTCTGAACCACAGCTTCCCCCTCAATTAAACCTCAAAACTGCAAAAAGTACAGCCCACAGCCCACACTCCAACCTCAAAAGTGAACAAAGCCAGAAGACCCTCATAAGGAAGGATAGGATATTGCAGAAGTGAAACAAAATCAACCCCACCTTCCCTCAAAAACAGAATTAAAGAAGGGGAGGGAAAGGGGGAGAGAGAGAAGAATCTACACAAATGAAGAAAAACCAAAAGAAGAGTATGGGTCTCTCCCACACCCCTGGGAGGGCAGACACTGAGAAAACTGACTTCGGAATGCAAACAATGAAGAGCCTCCAGAATGAAGGGTCTTAAACTACAAACCTAGATATCAAGACATTAATGGGAGATTAAAAAGAATTGAGGAGACACAAGAAGAAACTAGGAAGGAGTTGATATCTGAGATAACAGTAATAAAGAATACTGTGAATGAAATATTGATTATAAAAAAAATTAAGAATATAAACCACTTACTGGGAAAAATGTTTGCAAATGTCATACATGATAAATGAACTTTTAATATATATAAAGGTCTGGTAAACCTTAACAATAAGAAAATGAGCAACCTAATTTTAAAATGGGTGAAAGTACTGAAGCAAATAAGTATATACAAATTTGTTCAACATCATATGTCATTAGAGAATTTCAAATTAAGATGAGGATAAGATATCAATACACAGCTATTACAATGGTCAAATCCAAAACACTGACAATATCAAATGTTAGCAAGGATGTGAAACAAGAGGAACTCTCATTTATTGCTGGTAAGAATAGAAAATGGTTCAACCACTTTGGAAGATAGCTTGGTAGTTTCTTACAAAACTAAACATACACTTACTATACAATCCAACAATTATATTCCTTGGTATTTACCCAAATGAGTGAAAACTCATGTCCAAACAAAAACCTACACATGGATGTTTATAGTAGTTTCTTATATAATTGCCAAAACTTGGAAGCAACCAATATATCTTTCAGCAGGTGAACAGATAAATGAACTAGGGTACATGCAGGCAATGAAATACTATTCAGCACTAAAAAGCAATGAGCTATCAAGCCATGGAAGCCATAGAAGAAACTTAAATACACATCACTAAGTGAAAGAAGCCAATAGGAAAAGGGAACATACTGTATGATTCCAACTACATGACATTCTGGAAAAGGCAAAACAATGGAGCCATAAAAATGATCATTGATTGCCAGTTGTTTGAGGGGAGAAAGGGATGGATAAATGGAGCATGGAAGTTTTTTAGGGCAGTAAAACTACTCTGTATGATGCTACAAACATGGATATATTTCATTTATACATTATCCTGAACCTATAGAATGCATAATACCAAGAGTGAATCCTAATGTACACTATAGACTTTGGGTGATGATGGTATGTTAATGTAGGTTCATTGTAACACATGTACCACTGTAGAGGGAATGTGGATAGCAGGAAAGTTGTATGTGGGGGGAGAGGAGGTACATGGAAACTCTGTAGTTCACACTCAGATTTTCAGTGATCCTAAAACTGCTCTAACATATAACGTTTATTAATTTGTTTAGAATGATAGTTCACTTGCATGAAATTATTTCTGCATTAAAAATATTTGTTGTTTTTATAGCAGCATTATTCCAAAAACGTTGGAAACTTTTCAGAAATTATTTCAAGGATGTTCAATATTTCTGTCCTTACTGTTCTGATGTGGTTAGCTGCTAGCAATGGCAGATGTTTACCCATAAGGTGGAAGGTATGGTTATTCAAACAGAGCTACCAAGAATGTTTCTCTTAGAGCTGAACAGGTTAAATCAGGACTTGAGACTACCAATCTTAGCTTTTCTATGTTTACAACCATGACCCTATCCTGTAAGAATCTATTGAGTGACAAGCTAGCACAGCAATGTATTTTATGCCATTCTGCTAATTCTAAAAAATCACATTTATATCTCTTCTTTCTTGATCCCTTTATAATGATAATTTTGGTAAATTCTATCTTCAACAGATTATCTCAGCTACACTTAAAGCTATTTTAAGTTATTTTTCCAGCAGTTAGCACATTCATTTGGAATCTTAAAATATTATACACTTTACATGTTATGCCAATTCTGTGAGGAAGAACCCTGTCAATATTTTTTAAAATTTTTAGGTGAATAAACTAGCATCAATGAGATTAATTACCTTGATCAAGATCACACAAAGTATCAAAGCTGGAAATCCATCAACAATCCTGCCAATTTCACATTGTCTCTTGTTTCTATCATTCTTGATATGATTTATCAGTTGAATATATTTCTTTCGATCCTGGAAAGAATTTGAAGTAGTCACAACACAAGCCACTTTCAAAATACTGCAAAAAATAGACAATAAAGATAGTAAGGCTCAGAGAGAAGGTAAAAAAATAAACATAGAGACAAATAATGATTGTGACTAACCATTAAATTGAGATGAAAATTGCTTAAATATGATGGCAAAATCTTCTTTGCATCATAAAGCAAGTTACTTGGAAGAGGTAGCACTGTCTGTGCATGGTGGGATGAGAGGAAAGTGGGGGAGGAGTTCAAGAAAGGGTGGAATGATTCTCTAAAACCTAGTAGAGAGAAGTCAAATCAACATCTATTTAGCAATGCTGCAGGCTGCCCATTCTAAGCAACAAACAAGTGGCTATGCACAAGCAGCATCTTCCACTTTTGCGTCTTTGAAGTGACAAAATACCGAGTACGGCTGTGAGTTAAAATGTCAAGAAGAAATCCATGACCGAGATACTGTTTTGTCTTACATCAGTGTGCCATTAGAACCAGCAACAGTAACAAAGGAAATGTGCCTTGTATTAAGTAGTAGAGCAACACTTTTTTTTCATTGTGCTTTGCTTTATTGAACAAAAAATATATATATTTTAACCAATTGAAGTTTTGTGGCAACCCTGAGTCAGAGCAAGTCTACTGGAACTATTTTCCAACAATATGTGCTCACTTCATGTCTCTGTGTTACATTCTAGTAATTCTTGCAGTATTTTAAACTTTTTCATTATTAGATCTGATATGGTGATCTGTGGTCAGTGATCTTTGATATTGCTATTGTGATTGTCTTTGGACTCTACAAACCATGACCATAGAAGATGGTGAACTTAATCAAGAAAAGTTATGTGTGTTCTGATTGCTCTACTGACCAGCAACTTCTCCATGTCTCTCTCTCTACTTGGGTCCCCTATTCCCTGAGATAAAACAATATTGAAATTAGGCCAATTAGTTACCCTACAATGGCCTCTTAAGTGTTCAAATGAAAGGAAGAGTTGCATGTCTCTCATTTTAAATCAAAAGTGAGGAAGACATCATGAAAGCCAAAAAGTCTTTCAAAAGCTAGGCTTCTTGTACCAAAGAGTAAGCCAAGATGGGAATGCAAAGGAAAAGCTCTTGAAGGAAATGAGAAGTGCTACTCCAGTGAACACAAGAAGATGAAAAGGCAAAACAGGGCAACCCCTTCGGGTCCCCTCCCACTATGGGAGCTTTTCTGTCCTCTCAATAAATCCTGCTTAAAAACAAAAAAAGAAATCATTAGTAAAACAAAAAGCAACATATGCTGGTGAGGATGTGAAGAAAAAGGAACGCTTCTACACTGCTAGTGGGAATGTAAACTAGTGTAACCTCCTTGGAAGACAGTGTGGCAATTTCTGAAAGAACTAGAAATTGACCTTCCATATGACCCAACAATTCCCCTATTGGGAATATACCGAGAGGAACTCAAATCATTCTACAAAAAAGATACCTGCACATGTATGTTTGTTGCAGCTCGATTCAAAATAGAAAAATATGGAACCAACCATGTTGCCCATTGAAGCTGAACTGGATAAAGAAAATGTGGTACATATACATGGTAGAATATTATGCAGCCATAAAGAAGGACAAATATATGGACTTTGCATCAACTTGGATGGATTTGCAGTTGCTCATATTTAGTGACCTATCACAGAAACAAAGAACAGGGTACCATATGCTCTTACTCATAAGCCGAACTTGAACAATTATAATACTATAAGAAAGTGTTTGGCAGTAATGGGAAACTGTCAGAGGAGAGGGGGTGGGATTGGCAGTTGAGGGAAAGTTTTAGGGGAGGAAAGGGCATACCTCATCAACAAAGGAAACTGCATAATCAATGTTTGTATACCTAACCCTGAATTGTACCCCACAGTAGAAGATGAAGAAGAAGAAGAAGAAAAGAAAAGGCACAACAGGCTGATTGCTGTTAAGGAGAAAGTTTCAGTGGTCTGGATAGAATATTAAGCCAGTCACAACATTCCCTTAAATAAAATCTTAATTCAAAGAAAGACCCTAACTCTCTTCAATTCTATGAAGACCAAGAGAGGTGAAGAAACTGTAGAAGAAAAGTTTGAAACTATCAGAAAGAGGTTTAAGGAAGGTAGCATCTCCATAATATAAAAATGCCAGGTGAAGCGACAAGTGCTGTGTAGAAACTGTAACAAGAAGATCTGGCTAAGTTAATTGATGAAGTGGCTACACTAAAAAACAGATTTCCAATGTAGATGGAAAAGCTTTATTTTGGAAGATGATGTTATTTAGGACTTTTATGAACTAAAGAGGAGAAATCTTTAGGCTGGATTCAAAGGATAGTCTGACTCTCTTGTTAGGGGCTGACACAGCGGGTGATTTCAAGTTAGAGGCAATGCTCAATTACTATTTTGAAAACCCTAAAGAATAATGCTAAATCTAGTCTGCCTGTGCTCTATAATGAAGTAAGAAAGCCTAGATAACAGCATATGTTTATAGCATAGTTTCAATACTTCAAGTCCATTGTTGAGATCTACTGCTCAGAAAAAACGATTCTGTTTTAAATATTACTGCTCATTGACAATACATCTGGTCAACCAAGAAATATGATGGAGATGTGTAAGGAGATTGATGTTGCTTTCATGCCTGCTAACACAACATCCTTTCTACATACCATAGTTCAAAGATAAACTTCAAGTCTTATTATTTATGAAATACATTGTAAGGCCTTTCTTAGAGTATTATAATTGTTCAAGGTCCAGTTATGAGCAAGAACATATGGTACTCTGTTCTTTGTTTCTATGATGATCACTGAGTACGATCAACTCCAAATCCATCCAAGTTGCTGTGAAGTTCATATGTTTGTCTTTCTTTATGGCTGCATAATATTCCACTGTGTATATGTACCACATTTTCTTTATCCAGGCCAGCTTCAATGGACAGCATGGTTGATTCCATGTTTTTGCTATTGTGAATTGAGCTGCAACAAACATACGTGTGCAGGTATCTTTTTTGTAGAATGATTTGAGTTCCTCTAGGTATATTCCTAATAGGGGACTTGTTGGATCATATGGAAGGTCAATTTCTAGTTCTTTCAGAAATCACCACACTGTCTTCCAAAGAGGTTGCTCTAGTTTGCATTCCCACCAGCAGTGTAGAAGCGTTCCTTTTTCTCTACATTCTTGCCAGCATCTGTTGTTGTTTGTTTTATTAATGATGGTCATTCTTACTGGAGCAAGGTGGTATCTCAATGTGGTTTTGATTTGCATTTCTCTGATGATTAGTGAGACTGAGCACTTTTTCATGTGTCTGTTGCCTGCTCATATATCTTCTTTTGCAAAGTGTCTATTCATGTCTTTTGCCCACTTTTTAATGGGGCTGTTTGTTTTTTTCCTTTTGGCACATTTGAGTTCCTTGTAGATCCTAGATATTAGGCATTTGTCAAGTATACATTAGGAAATATTTTCTTCCATTCTGTGGACTGTCTCCCTGCTCTCTTGATGGTTTCTTTTGCTCTGCAGAAGCTCATCAGTTTGATGAGATCCCCCTTGTCTGTCTTATTTCTAATAGTATGGGCACTTAGCGTCAAATCAGGAATTGGTTTCTAGTCCCAATTTCCATAAGACTGTCTCCTGCATTTTCTAAGATTCTTTGAGTTTGTGGTTTTACATTTAAGTCTTTGATCCATTTAGAATTAATTTTTGTGTATGGTGATAGGTAGGGGTCCTGTTTCAGTTTTCAGCATGTGATCAACCAATTTTCCCTGCACCATTTACTGAGTAGGTTCTCCTCTCCCCAGTGGTTGTTGTTGGAAGCTTTGTCAAAGATGACTTGGTTGAGAAATTGAGACTTTGCTTCCAGAATATCTATCCTGTTCCATTGTTCTGTATGACTGTTCTTGTACCAATACCAGGCTGTTTTGATTGCTGTATCCTTATAGTAAAGTTTGAAGTCTGGAAGTGTGATACCTCCTGCTTTGTTTCTTTTGCTAAGGATTGTTTTGGCTATTCATGGTCGTTTATGTTTCCATATGAATTTCTGTAGTGTCATTTCCAGGTCAGAGAAGAATGATGTTAGTAACTTAATAGGTATTGCTTTGAATCTGTCGATTGCCTTTGGTAGGATGGACATCTTAACAATGTTGATTCTTCCTATCCATGAACATGGAATATTTTTCCATTTGTTTCTGTCTTCTTGGATTTCTTTGAGCAGTGTCTTGCAGTTCATTGTAAAGGTGAAAGTGATTTTTTATTGTTAAAATTACAACAAAAGACAGAATATTACATAGAGTTTGTTGATAAAGCAGCAGCAGGGTTTGAGATGACTGACTTCAATTTTGAAAGAAATTCTACTGTGGGTAAAATGCTATCAAACAGCATTGCATGCTACAGAGAAATCTTTCATGAAAGGAAGAATCAATTGGTGCAGCAAATGTCATTGTTGTTTTATTTTCAGAAATTGCCACAGCCTGTCACCCTCTCCATTAACAATCACCACCCTGACCAGTCAGCAATCATAAACACAGAGGCAAGGTCCTTTGCCAGTAAAAAGATTGTGACTTTCTGAAGGCTCAGATGATTGTTAGCATTTTAGGCAACATATATTTTTTAATTAAGGTACATACTTTTTTTTTAGACATAATGTTATTGCACTCTTAACAGACTACAGTATGATGTGAACATAAGTTTTATATGTACTGGGAAACCAAAACAGTGGTGTGACTCACTTAACTGCGATATTAGTTTTATTGCAATGGCCTAGAATCTCCAATATCTCTGAGGTATGCCAGTATATAGAGTTGCATGAGAATGTTTTAATAGATTGTGCTTAGTCTTTAAGCTTTTGCTTAATGGCACTCTGGTTTCTTAATATTCATGGTATTTAATACTGACTTTTGCCTTAAAATTATCTAAAACATGAGGGATCAGGAATATGGTGGCAGAGCCAATCAGACTATGTGAGTCCTGGTGTGAGTGAGTGAGTGTATGAAAAATTTTGTGTACTTGCTGGTGAGTGAGTGGGCATGTGAGTGGCTGAGTGAGGGCTAGGGAGCTAGTGGCCAGAGCTCTCCTAGCAAAGCAGCTGGTGCCACTGTTGCTGGTCTTGGACCCTAGCGAAACCCAGTACACAGAAGCTGAGCATCATTTTTTTAAATCAACAAACCCTTCCTGGGAAGAAAATGCTGGGAGAGATTGACTAAGTGGGGGCTCATGAGCAAGTGGCCAGGGCCTTGGTGCAACATCTGGTGCTGCAGCTTCTCTGCTTGGTCCCTGACTCTTCCCAGGTCACAGAAGCCAAGTGCCATTTTTTTTCAAATGGAAAAAAAGTTTTCCTTTGAAGAAGCAGTGGGAAGATACTGGCAGTGAGGGCTACGGAGGGAGTTCAGAGGTGGAGTCCCATAAAGGAGGATAAGAGGGTCACTCCACCACCATCTTGAAGGCAGGACAGGAAGGTGCTCCAGCTTGCTTGCCATGGAGCAGCAGACCCAATCTCTGTGGCTGGTGGATCAACTACTCAGGGATTGATCATGACCCAGCAGAAATATCCTGAAAGCACAAACTTCAGAGGGACCTCACAAGTTCTGAGTCCCAGGCACCCCATCCCCTTCCCAGATCCAGCTGTGGGACAAAGGGTGTGACCAGAAAAGGATAAGGAAGGACTAGAACTCCAAAGAGATCAGTGGTGAGTCTGGGGCTGACCCAAACCCCCTCCTCCCCAGCAATCCTCTGAACATCAGACTCATAAAACTGGGCCACGACTGAGAAGGACAAACCCAGGCAGAGCCTAGATGTCAGTCACAATAGGAGAACTCCATACCAGGATAGGCACCCCCCACGAATACATACTTGGGGAAGTGACAATCCCACACCATCCCACCAGATATCTTCCTGACCATACAAGAGTGGGAGGGGAGGACTACAGCTGCACCCACCTACACTGCCCCTCCTCCTTCCCTGCTCTGGACACTGAGGAAGGGGTGAAAGAGATGACTCTGCAGGAGAGATCTGATTAGATGAACAATTACAGAGCCTGCCACACGAGGGCAGGTTTTTTTAAATTTTTAATTTTTTTTTTAATTTTTAGAAAATGCCTGTTGGTTGGTTAGTTTATCTATTTTTAAAATATTTTTCCTTTGTGCATGAATGTGTATGTGAGGGTTTGATCTGCATCCTCCCCAATTTTTTTTCCTTCTTTTTCTGTTTCTTTCTTCTTTTATTTGTTGCTTTCTGTTTATGTGTGTATATGAATGACTGAGTGTTCATCTTTTAATTTTGTTGTTGGTTTTTGCTCTTTTGTCCTTCTGGTTTTTTTATTTTCATTTTTCATAGTTCAAGTTGTGTGTCAATATATGTGTGAGGGTTCGATCTGAATTCCTTTTTTCCCCCCTGATCTTTCTGTTTTTCTTCTTACTTTGTGCTAGGCATGTGTATGCGTGCTCAGTTTTCTTGGTTTTTTGTTGCCGTTTTTTGTTTTGTTTCATTTTGTTGTTATTTAAATTTGTTTTGGGTGTGTGTATGTATGTCTATGTGTGTTCAATTGTTTTTTGTGTTGGTTTCTGCTTTACATCATCATATAAAGTGGTGGTGGTGAGTGGGTCTCAGGGAACACATATCACAATAAGTGAACATTGTAATTTGCAAGTAGTTTCTGAATCCTAGCACTCCATCCCCTACTTTATTTGACTATCAAAAACTACGAGACAGCAAAGCTTCCCATCCACCATCTCATTTCAAAATAGGACAATCCCAGAACATAAATCAGGGCACAGAAGAGGGCTGAGCAAACATCAGAAGGGAAAGCTTCTCCCACTGACACTGAAAAACAGAACAAAAGAGAAAAACAAGAAATCTGTCACAAATGAGGAAAAACCAAAGGGAGACCACAGGTAATTTCAAGTGTACCATGGAGAAAACTCCTGAAAAATCAGACCTCGGTGCCCAAACAATGGAAGTCACCAATGACTGGTCCGAGAATATGACAGGGACTAGGAAATGAATGAAAAGAGTGAATAAGACTCAAGAAAGACAAGGTGAACACTGAAAGAACTTGTAACAGAGGTTTTGGCAATAAAAAATTTAATTCAGGAAATAAATACAAAGATGACAAGCATGGAAAGCAGAATTAATCTAGCCAAAGAAAGAATCTCAGAACTTGAAGACTAGAACATAGATTAATTTGATCTGTAAAAAACATAGAAAGAAGACTCAAGAAAAAAAGAACAATGCCTACAAGATATATGCCATTATATCAAGAGGCTGAACCTACACCTGATTGGTATCCCAGAAGAAGAAAGGGAAATGGAGAACAACTTGGAGCAAGTATTCCAGGAGGCAACCCAAGAAAACTTTCCCCATCTCACCAGAGATATGACCAGCCAAGCACAAGAGATACAGAGAAACCCCATAAGACATCAAATGAGTAGACGAACCCCTAAACACACAGTAATTTGCCTACACAAAGTAGGCACAACAGAAAAAATCTTAAAGTCAATAAGAAAGAAAAGTCAGACTACCTACCAAGGAAAACCAATCAGAATAACAGCAGGCCTAACATCAGGAGCACTACAAGCAAGAAGGGACTGGAGTCCTATATTCAACTCCTCAAAGATAAACAATTTCAACCTAGAATTTCCTATCCAGCCAAGCTCAGCTTTATCAGTGATGGAGAATTAAAATCCTTCCCAGACATTCAGTCCCTAAGAGATTATGCAGCTTCCAGACCAGCTCTACTGGAGACACTTAAAAAGGTATAAGGCCCCAGAAGAAAGAAAAAAAGAATGACTATTCACTGCCCAAGAGAACAGCAGAACACAGAATCAACAGAGAATACAGCACAACAACAAACTGGAAAACACACACATGCATCAACCCCAAAGCCAAAAGAAAACAAACAAAGAAAAAACTTTATAAGAACCTCATGACAGGAATAAGCAATCATATTTCAATAATCAGACTGAATGTGAGTGAAACAAATGCACCACTGAAAAGATACAGAGTGGCAAACTGGATAAGAAACCATGACCCAATTATTTGCTGCATCCAGGAGACTCATTTCAACACAAGGGACACATACAGACTCAAAGTTAAAGGATGGAAAAGGAGTTTCCAGATAATGGATCACAAAAGAAGATAGAAGTCACAATCTTACTATCAGACAAAGCAACCTTTAAGCTATCAGAAATTTTAAAAGATGCAAAAGGACACTACAGAATGATAAAAGGTTTGCTTCATCAACAAGAAATATCCATCCTAAACATATATGCATCCAACACAGGAGCACCAGCATTTATAAAGTAACTACTAAGTAAACTAAAAAAAGATATTGACTCTAACACTATCATAGCAAGGGACCTGAACCCCACTAACAGCCCTAATAAATCTTCAAGGCAAATAGGCTTAATAGATACCTACAGATAATTCCATCCAACAACCACAGAATATACATTTTACTCATCACCACAAGAAATGTATCCCAAGATTCATCACATCCTTGGGCATAAGTCAAGCATAAACTAATTCCATAAGGTTGAAATATTGTCATGCACCTTCTCAGACCACAGTGGAATAAAAATAAATATCAAAACCAACAAAATATCCCAAAGCCCACAAAGACATGGACACTAAACATCATGATGCTGAAAACTAGTGGGTCAACACTGAAATGAAAGGATTCCTGGAAACAAATGAAAACGGAGAAACATCATACCAAAACCTCTGGCATGCCATGAAATCAGTTCTCAGAGGGGAATTTATATCTCTACAAACACATATCAAGAAAATGGAAAGGTCACAAGTTGAGAACCTAATAAATGACCAAAGGGAGCTGGAAAGAGAGAATCACCAAAACCCCAACTTTAGCAGAAGAATCCAAATCACTGTTATACGAAAACTACCTACAAAGAAAGCCCTGGACTGGTTGACTTTCCAGCAGAATTGTACTAAGGGTACAAAGAGGAGCTGATACCAATCCTATTGAAAGTATTCCAGGCAATTGAGAAAGATGGAATTCTCCCCAAATCATTTTATGATGCTAACATCACACTGATACCCAAACCAGGTAAAGGTACAACAAAAAAGGAGAACTACAGACCAATATGCCTTATGAAGATAGATGCAAAAATCCTCAACAAGATTCTAGCAAATCAAATCCAAAAATAATCTCAAAAATCATCCACCATGACTAAGCAGGCTTCAACCCCAAGATGCAGGGCTGGTTCAACATTCACAAGACTATAAATGTAATTAAATACATCAAGAGATGTAAAAACAAGAACCACATGATTATCTCATTAGATGCAGAAAAAGCTTTTGATAAAATCCAGCATCCTTCTTGATAAAAACTCTCAAACACCTAGTTATAGAAGGAACACACCTCAAAATAGTAAGTGCCATCTCTGATAAACCCGCAGTTAACATATTGCTAAATAGACAGAAACTGGAAAAATTTCCCTGAAAACTGGAACAAGACAAGACTGCTCCCCCTCAACATTGTGTTGGAAGTCCTAGCTAAAGCAATCAGACAAGAGAAGGAAATTCGGTGTATCCAAATAGGAAAAGAGAAAGTCAAGTTATCCCTCTTTGCTGATGATATGATCCTATACCTTGAAAATCCAAGAAAGCCGGGCTCGGTGGCTCAGCCTGTAATCCCATGCCTTTGGGAGGCTGAGGTAAGTGGATTGCCTGAGCCTGTGGGTTCAGGACCCGCCTGGGCAGGCGAGACCTCATCTCCACAATAAATCAAAAAATTAGCCGGGCATGGTAGCACGCACCTGTAATTCCGACTACTCGGAAGGCTGAGGTGGAAGGATCACCAGAGGCCAGCAGGTCGAGGCTGTGGTGGCCGGGAGCGGCCACTGCACTCCAGTCTGGGTGACAGAGTGAGAATCCAACTCAAAAAAAAAAAAAAATCCAAGAGAATCAGTTAAAAACCTGCTTGCACTGATAAAGAACTTTGGCAAAGTCTCAGGGATCAAAACAAATGTGCAAAAGATAGCTGCATTCCTGTACACCAACAATAAACAGGCAGAAACCCAAATTAAAAGCACAATCCCATTCACAATAAACACACAAAAAAATAATATACCTTGGCATCTTCCTAAAAGACCTTTACAGTGAGAACTACAAAATACTACTCAAAGAAATCCAGGAAGACACAAACAAATGGAAAAATATTCCTTGCTCATGGATAGGAAGAATCAACATTGTTAAAATGTCCATCCTACCAAAGGCAATCTACAGATTCAATGCAATACCCATTAAATTACTAACATCATTATTCTCAGACCTGGAAATAACAATACAGATATTCACATGGAAACATAAATGACCATGAATAACCAAAACAATTCTTAGTAAAAGAAACAAAGCAGGAGGTATCATACTTCCATACTTCAAACTTTATTATAAGGCTACAGTAATCAAAACAGCCTGGTATTGGTACAAGAATAGGCATATAGACCAGTGGAACAGAACAGATATTCTGGAAGCAAAGTCTCAATTTCTCAACTAACTTATCTTTGACAAACCCTCCACCAACAATCACTGGGGAGAGAAGAACCTATTCAGTAAATGCTACTGGGAAAACTGGCTGACCACATGTAGAAGATTGAAACAGGACCCCTACCTATCACCATACACAAAAATTAACTCTAAATGGATCAAAGACCAAAATGTAAAACCTCAAACTATAAGAATCTTAGAAAACGCAGGAGACAACCTTATGGAAGTTGGAACTGGAAAGCAACTCCTGATCAGAACTCTAAATGCCCATACCTTAAGAAATACTATAGACAAGTGGGACCTCATCAAACTAATGAGTTTCTGCAATGCAAAAACACCATCAAGAAAGCTGGGAGACAGCCCACAGAATGGGAAAAAATATCTGCCAACTGTATATCTGACAAAGACCTAACATCTAGGATCTACAAGGAACTCAAACATGCCGAAAGCAAAAAATAAATAGCCCCATTAAAAAGTTGGCAAGGCCAGGCTTGGTGGCTCAGCCTGTAATTCCGCACTTTGGGACATCGAGGTGAGTGAATTGCCTGAGCCCGTTCGAGACCCGCCTAGGCAACTTGGCAAGACCTCATCTCTACAAATCAAAAACAAAATTAGCCGGGCATGGTAGTACATGCCTGTAGTTCCAGCTACTTGGAAGGCTGAGGCTGAAGGATCGCCAGAGTCCAGCAGGTCGAGGCTGTGGTGACTGGGAGTGGCCACAGCACTCCAGTCTGGGTGATGGAGACACCAACTCAAAAAAAAAAAAAAGTGGGCAAAAGACATGAATAGACACTTCTCAAAAGAAGATATATGGGCAGCCAACAGACATGAAAAAGTGCTCAGCCTCACTCATCATCAGAGAAATGCAAATAAAAACCATGTTGAGATACCACCTAACCCCAGTAAGAATGGCCATCATTAATAAAACAAACAACAATAGATGCTGGCGAAGATGTGGAGAAAAAGAAACCCTTCTACACTGCTGGTGGGTATGCGAACTAGGGCAACCTCTTTGGAACACAGTTTGGCGATTTCTGAAAGAACTAGAAATTTACCTTCCATGTGACCCATCAGTCCCACTATTGGGAATATACCCGGAGGAACTCAAATCATTCTACAAAAATGATACCTGCACATGTATGTTTGTTGCAGCTCTATTCACAATAGCAAAAACATAGAACCAACCATGCTGCCATCAAAGCTGGACTGGATAAAAATATATGGTACAGATACACAATGGAATATTACACAGCTATAAAGAAGGACAAACATATGGACTTAGCAGCAACTTGGATGTATTTAGAGTTGATCATACTCAGTGGTCTGTCACAGAAACAAAGAACAGAGTAATATGTTCTCACTCATAAGCAGACCTTGAACAATTACAATACTATAAGAAAGGGATTGGCAATAGTGGGACTCTATCAGGGTAGGGGTGAAATTGGCAGTTGAGGCACTGCTAGGGGAAGGAGGGGCACTCCTTTTCAACAGGGGTACCTGCATAATCAACATTTGTATACCTAAGCCTGAATTGTATCCCACATCTTTATAATAAAAAAAATCTAAAACATTCAATGAAGTATGTAATGTTTTTATATTTGTTCATTCAAACAAAAACATATAATAAGAACCTATTTTATATGTACAAGGTGCTAAGCTCACCAAAGAAAAAGTACTCTTTAAATAAGCAAAAGACATTTTCTAGTAATTAATAAAGACACATGGTTCTCATTCTAGTTTTAAGAGTATTCATTGATAATCATCTTAAACTTTTCTCTAAGAGGGGAAAAAAACCCTAGTATTTTGAGTCTCTGTATCTTTTTTCTTGCTATTTTCTTCACTTTTTAAATAATGCATTGTATTTGAAGATAAACATTTCAGCTTAGCTTGTCGAGGTTTTATCTCAATATCTCAAATAACAAAAATCCTGCCTTTCACTCTAGTTTTCAAAATTATCTTATTTGAGTGATTTAACTCTAGTTTGTTTTCTGCCAGAAATAAAATCTACCTGCAATACAAATAAAATATTCAGAACTGTTTTTTACTCAATAAATTTGCAGCTGCAATTAAGCATAAAAGACAGCCATTGTTATTTATCAATGCCCAACTAATCAGTAAGCAAAAATATTAAAGTAAATCTTTTGAAAACTAGTATAATGTAAACAAAACAAACAGCTGAGCTTTTATAACTTAGTCATCCAAATTTAATGGCCTCTATTAGTTGGGCATCCAACCTGGAAAAAGTCTCAAGTGGGCTCTATTATAGAGTTAGAGAACACTTCCTGCATACTTAAAAACAATGGTGTGATTAAATAGCTTTCTGTATAAATGCTTTTTTTCCTCACTGGCAATTCATACATAAATCATCATGCTAAAAGTTTTATATTAAATGGAATCTAGGGATCTTTAGTAAAATAATCCTCTAATTATATGTTTCACAGGAAAACCACTAAAGAAAAGGATTCCTTCAGGGCCAGATGATTAGTTGAAGGATTGATTTAAAAAGAAATAATTCAGTTTATATCATTTTTTCCTGGTAAAATGAATACATCAGAAATATATAAATTGAGGATACATAGTTCATGGTATTTCTATGTGAGTGATTAAATTTTCTGGGCCTCAATTTCTCTAGGTGTAACATAAAGAGGCAGGAGAAAATGTGCTCTCAGCTTCCATCCAGCTGTTACATCGTATGAGTCAATATCAGTGTCTTGGGTAAAGATCATGACTCCTCTGCTTACACAAACAGAAATCAGCATTGTGGAGATCTAGTGATGTGCTAAGGAAGCTCATACAGACTTGTGAGAGCCAACCAGTTAATTTTCCAAAATTTTGTTTTTAAGCCCGTTGTTAAACACAGCCATTATTAAAATGAAAGTACATAAACTTACAATTCAATAAATATCTTTAGGACTTCCAGCAAGATGGCGATGGGGCAGCCTGGTCTATGAAACCCTCTGCAAAGGAGAATGCAGAGGGTCTCTGGCTCTCTCCCTGGGGACTGCGGATCTCAATGTCAGCAGCCTGCTCTTCACACAGAGCTCGGCAGTCACCACCACTCGGGCATTGCAGCGGTCTGGACAGCCACTGCAACTGCAAACATAGCAGCTGCCGCACCACCGCGGCCTCCATGGCAGCCATAGCGCATCATGCCACCCGTGCCTGAGGCTATCCACAACTTCAGTCCTTGAAGCCCCTGCAGGCAAGATCTGCTGGGATTGCTGCCAACTCTGCTGCCACCTCTACTGCCACCGTGACATCCTGCCGGTGGTGGGTCTCATCCCGTGTACCTTAAGCAAGCTCCCATCTCTGGCCTCTGCTGACTCCTGTCCAGCTCCATCCCCTCTGGGGTGAGCAGCGGAGATAGCACCACCTGCTGGTGATTCAAGGTAACAACACCAAAATGGGAGATACAAGCTTGAAAAACAGACATAGGCCAGATTTGAGTGGTGAACTGAGGGTAATCTGAACTGTTGTTCACAGCAGGCCAGGGGCAACTGACCCTAACTATAAACTAATTTACCAGCTTGAAAAGACAGCTAGAAATCAGAGCTGAAAGGACATTGGACTTAAACGAAAAGTCTCAGCGTGTGCTCAATTGGTTCTGTTAGTTTAATGACTTAATTCTATTCCTACTGTTTTGTTCCTTTTTTTTCTTTTCCTTTTCCCTTTCTTCTCTTTTCTCCTCCCTGTAAACCATATCTTTGTATAGAGGAACAGCACACCAATAAGGTGGTTGGTTAGCTTATATATTGGCATCATTTTGTTTTTTGGTTTTTTTTGTATGGAAGTTGGTTAGTCTGTAGCCGTGGTCTGTTGTTTTTATCTGTTTCAGTTTAGGTCTCTCCATTTGTTGGTACACTTGTCTGTTTTCCCCCTTACTCCTCTCCCTCCTCACCCCCTTTTCCCCCCACTGTCTGCTCCATTCTCTTCCCTCTGCTAATCATATTTTATTTCAAGGAGTAAATCTACAGCCCCACTGCATGGACAGATTCCAAGGCAGTGGGAAGTGGCTTTCAGATTATCCATACACCTGTTGGAGAATATCAGGACCTGCAGATCGATTTTGAATCACAGCTCCCCCCTTAAGTAAATCTCAAAACTGCAAAAAGGACCACTCCCAACCTACAGTGCAACCCCAGAACTGAGTTGAGTAAAGGTAACTTTACTCAACTTTACTCAAAGTAAGAGGGCACACATAAAGAATAGGAGATTGAACAAACATAAGTAAAAACAATCCCTCTACCCCTGAAAAACAGAATTAAAGAAGATGGTGACATGGAGGGAAGGCAAAAGTAGGGAGGGGGGAAAAACTGCACAAATGAAGAAAAACCAAAAGAAGAATATAGGTCTCACACAGACCCCGGGGAGATCAGACACTGAGAAAACAGATACTGGAACACAAACAATGAAGAGCCCCCAGAATGACTGGTCACATGCAACAAACTAAGATATCAAGACATTAATGAGAGAATTTTAAAAAATTGAGGAGAGACAAGAGGAAAATAGGAAGGAGCTGATGTCAGAAATAACAGCAGTAAAGAATACTGTGGTGGAAATAAATAACAAACTAATAAGCATGGAAAGCAGAATTAGCCAAGCAGAAGAAAGAGTCTCAGAGCTCGAAGACCAAAAAACACAGAACTAACCCAAACTGGCAAAAGCATAGAAAAGAAGCTCAAAAAGACAGAACAAAACCTTCAAGAGATGAATGATCACTTCAAGAGACCAAACCTAAGAGTAATTGGCATTCCTGAGGCAGAGAGAGAAACAGAGCCCACACTGGAACAAACATTTCATGAAATCATTCCAGAAAACTTCCCTCATCTCATCAAGGATGAAAAAATTCAAACACAAGAGATTCAGAGAACCCCTGCAAGACAACAAATGAGAAGACCAACTCCCAGACGTATAATAATTTGCCTAAACAAAGTAGGTATAAAAGAAAAAATCCTAAAGGCTGCAAGAGAAAAAGGTCAGACTACATACCAGGGAAGACCAATTAGACTAGCAGCAGATTTATCTACAAAACCCTCCAGGCTAGGAGAGCTTGGAGCCCTATCTTCAAAGTTCTAAAAGATAAACAATTTCAACTGAGAGTAACCTACCCAGCCAAGCTAAGCTTCATCAGTGAGGGAGAATTGAAATCTTTCCCAGATGTCCAATTACTAAGAACCTATGCTGCCACAAGACCACCTCTACAAGAAACACCTAAGAAAGTATTGAACACAGAAGAAAAGGAAAAAAGAACAACAACGTTCTTCACAAGAGTATAGGCAAAAGATTAAAAACACACACGATCCAACTCTAAAACCAAAAGAAAGACAACACACAAACAGGAAAACAAGAACTCTGTAAGAACATTATGATAGGGATCAACTCTCACATTTCAATAATTAGTTTAAATGTGAATGGACTAAATGCACCACTGAAAAGACATAGAATGACAACATGGATAAAATATCACCAGGCAACAATCTATTGCCTTCAAGAGGCTCACCTCACTAGAAAGGACACTCACAGACTCAAAGTAAGAGGATGGGAAACAAATTTTCAGGCATATGGAACACAAAAGAAAGGCGGAGTCACGATCTTAATCTCAGACAAAATACCCTTTAAGCTATCAAAAATTAAAAAAGATACAGATGGCCACTACATAATGATAAAAGGTTCAATCCATCAACAAGAAATATCCAACCTAAACATATATGCACCAAACACAGGAGCACCTACTTTCATAAAGCAACACCTAGGTAAACTAAAAAAAGATATCGACTCCAATACCATCATAGCTGGGGACTTTAATACCCCACTCACAACCCTAGAATGATCATCAGGACAAAAAATCAGCAATGAGATCCAAAACCTCAATGTGACTCTTGACCAAATGGACTTAATTGATACCTACAGAACCCTCCATCCAAAGACCACAGAATACACATTCTACTCATCACTGCATGGAACGTATTCTAAAATCGGCCACATACTTGACCATAAATCAAGCATAAGCAAATTTAAAATAACTGAAATTTTCCCATGCACCTTCTCGGACCACAGTGGAATAAAAATAATCATTAACACCAACAAGGTCCCCCCAAAACCCACAAAGACATGGACACTAAACAGCATGATGCTAAACAACTCCTGGGTCAATGATGAAATCAAAACAGAGATCAAAAGATACCTGAAAACAAATGAAAATGAAGAAACATCTTACCAAAATCTCTGGGATGCCATGAAGGCTGTAGTAAGAGGGGAATTTATATCCCTACAAACGCACACGAAGAAAATGGAAGGATCACAAATTAACAGCCTAACAAGCCACCTAAGGAAGCTGGAAAAGCAAGACTACAAACATCCTAATTTTAGCAGAAGAATGCAGCTCACCAAAATAAAAGCCCAAATCCAGGACATAGAAGACAAAAAGATCATACAAAAAAATCAATAAAACAAAAAGCTGGTTCTCCGAAAGGATAAACAAGATCAATGGTCCTCTAGCTAGACTGACCAAGAAAAAGAGAGTAAAACCCCAAATAAACACAATCAGAAACACAAAAGATGAAGTCACATCTGATCCTGAAGAAATACAAAAGATCATTAGAGACTACTATATAGACTTATATGGAAACAAACTTGAAAACCTTTCAGAAATGGAGGACTTTCTGTCATCACACAACCTGCCTAGGTTGTAACAAGAAGAAATTGAGACCCAAATAGCCCTGGACCAAATGGCTTTCCAGCAGAATTCTACAAGACATTTAAGGAGAAGCTTATACCAATCCTACTGAAGGTATTCCAGGCAATTGAGAAAGATGGAACTCTCCCCAAATCATTTTATGAAGCTAAGATCACATTGATACCCAAGCCAGGTAAAGACCCAACAAAGAAAGAGAACTACAGCCAATATCTTTGATGAACATAGATGCTAAAATTCTCAACAAGATCCTAGCAAACCAGATTCAACAACACATCTCAAAAATTATCCATCATGACCAAGAGGGTTTCATCCCTGGGATGCAAGGCTGGTTCAATATTCGTAAAACCATAAATGTAATTAAATACATCAACAGATGTCAAAACAAAAACCACATGATTATATCATTAGATGAAGTAAAAGCTTTTCATAAAATCCAGTACCCCTTCTTGATAAAAACCCTCAAACAGCTAGGCATACGGGGACCATACCTCAAAATAGTAAAAGCCATCTACAAGAAACCCACAGCCAGCATACTCCTAAATGGACAAAAACTGGAACCATTTCCCCTGAAAACTGGAACAAGACAAGGATGCCCACTCTCACCCCCTCCTGTTCAAAATAGTATTGGAAGTCCTGGCTAGAGGAATCAGAGAAGAGAAGGCAATCAGGAGTATTAAAATAGGAAAAGAGGAAGTCAAGCTATCTCTCTTTGCAGATGACATGATCATGTACCTTGAAAACCCAAGAGAATCTGTCAAAAACCTCCTTACACTGATAAAGGACTTTGACAAAGTCTCAGGATATAAAATAAATGTGCAAAAGACAATCGCATTTCTTTACACCAATAACAAACAGAAACTCAAATAAAAAACACAATTCCATTCACAATAGCCACAAAAAAAATGAAATACCTTGGCATCTTCCTAACCAGAAACATGAAAGACCTTTACAATGAAAACTACAAAACACTGCTCAAAGAAATCAAAGATGACACAAACAAGTGGAAAAATATTCCATGCTCATGGATTGGAAGAATCAACATTGTGAAGATATCCATCTTACCTAAGGCAATCTACAGATTTAATGCAATACCCATCAAATTGCCAGCAACATTCTTCTCAGAGCTAGAAAAAACAACACAGGAATTCATATGGAAACACAAATGACCAAGAATAGCCAGAACAATCCTCAGCAAAAAAAAAAAAACAAAGCAGGTGGTATCACATTACCAGACTTCAAACTTTACTATAAAGCTACAAAGTCAAAACAGTTTAGTATTGGTACAGGAACAAGCATATAAACCAATGGAATAGAACTGAGATTCCAGAAGCAAAATCTCAATTTCTCAACCAACTTATTTTTGACAAAGCCTCCACCACCCACCACTGGGGAGAGGAGAACCTATTCGGTAAATGGTGCTGGGAAAACTGGTTGACCATATCCTCACACACAAAAATTAACTCTAAATGGATCAGAGACCTAAATGTAAATCCTCAAACCATAAGAACCTTAGAAAATGAAGGACATACCCTCATGGAAATTGGAACTGGCATTCAATTCCTGAATAAAACCCAAAACCCACAGGCTGAAAGAGATAAGATAGACAAGTGGGACCTCATTAAACTGACAAGCTTCTGCAAAGCCAAAGAAACCATCAAGAGAGCAGGGAGACAGCCTACAGACAGAGAAAAAGGATTTGCCAACTCCAGGTCTGATAAAGGCTTAACATCTTGGATCTACAAGGAACTCAAATGTGCTGAAAAGAAAAAAAAACCCCATTATAAAATGGGCAAAAGATATGAACAGACACTTCTCAAAGGAAGACATCCAAGCAGCCAACAGACACATGAAAAAATGTTCAACCTCACAAATCATCAGGGAGATGCAAATCAAAACCACACTGAGATACCACCTAACTCCAGTCAGAATGGAAATTATCAATAACTCAAAAAATAACAGTTGCTGGAGAGGGTGTGGAGAAAAGGGAACACTTCTACACTGTTGGTGAGAGTGCAAACTAGTGCAACCTCTGTGGAAAACAGTATGATGATTCCTAAAAGCTCTAATTATTGACCTCCCATATGACCCCACAATCCCCCTACTGGGAATATACCCTGAAGAACTCAAATCACTCTATCAAAAAGATACCTGCACACGTATGTTTATCGCAGCATTGTTCACAATAGCAACAACCTGGAAGCAACCATGCTGTCCAACAAAAGAGGACTGGATTAAAAAATGTGGTACATATACACGACGGAATACTACGCAGCCATAAAAAAGAACAAAATCATGAATTTCACAGCAACCTGGATGGAACTAGAGTCTATAATACTGAGTGATCTCTCACAGAAACAAAGATCTGAGTATCACGTGTTCTCACTCATATAGTAGACCTTGAACATCCAATGTAATACTATAAGAAAATGACTGACAGTGGTGGGAAACTATGGGGGGGAGGGGAAAAAAGGGATTAATGGTAGTAAATATCTGTCTGGGGATGGGGAGACACCCTTATCAACAAGGGTGCCTGAACGAAGCATATTTTTATACCTAACCCTTAACTATACCCCACAATATCATAATAAAAAATATTGATTAAAAAAATAAATATCTTTAAAAAGAATATTCCAAATTCTTCCATTTTTACTATTTTGCTACCTTTTACTATTAGCTATGTTCTTGAATTTAGTTACAGCTATTATATCTGCATTGTGGAAATGCTATATAATTGTGAGCTTCTGAGCATCTCTTCCTTACTCTGTATTCAGTGATGTCACGTTGGAAGCTTGAGATTACTCAGGATGAGATAATTTACACTATGGGAAGAGTCAGGTGCTACAAATCACTGCCCTCTGTTTTTTTTTTTTTTTGGACAGCTGGTTGCTAAATATTGACCAACATACCACTGAGGTCACCAGGTTGAGACCAGGGAAGAGAGGAAGCAGTGGATTTAAGTAAGGGAATCAGAGTCCCACCATAAAGCAGACTACACAGATGTTTCTAGAAGGAAGATTCCATAAGAAATAGTTTTACCTAGGTGCACTGAGTCAGATATTCTCTTTGGCTTGATCCAAGTCTAGTCCTGTTATGGGGAGAGGGAAAGAAGAAGTGTTGCATAAGCAGAGATTTTTTTTTTTTAATCAAAAATTGTGTATTTATTCTTACATGTTTAAATTTCATTTACCTTCCTAGTACTCTGTTTGATGCAATATACCTATTAAGACACTTTTTCCACTGCTCAAAACAGATTTTGAACTCAAAAATTTTGATGCTCTTTAGTGCTTCTGCCATTTTTTGTTTCATCTTTCCCCAAAAGCAGAATCTTTAACTGAAAAAGCAGTTCTAAGGCAGTTTAGGTCAGGCCAATGTGGAGTCTTTAAGCCAGTCTCCTGTCAAAGGAGTCCTGCACCTCAAAAAAAAAAAATGGACATTGCTTAGTTCCCTCCTACACTCAGTTATTACCTGGGAGCAGCCTGTTGAAAGTGTGACCCTGGTGCAAATGTTGTGGTGTAGACAGCAACAAGGGCAAAGGCAGATATGGAAGAAGTTCAGGAAAGAAGATGGTGGGGGCTGAGGAAGAGAACAAAGACTAGCAAATAGTCCAACTTGACAGTACCAGAGGGTTCATGGAAGCTAAGAATGGAAATGTTGAGTGTAACATTTCTCATTGAAAATGCACTGCTTAGTGTCATCTATTGAAACATTTAATGGAAATGCTCTTGACCCTCAAAATCTATAGAGCTGAAGTTCTCAGTTTTGTCGATAAGTATCAAAGAATTAACCTGAGTATTGAAGTAAATGAAGAAAATATTTTGTTAGATAGATAGGACTCTTGTTGTCTTATGTCCCTTTAGGTTACCAACTTCTTGAACTTGCAGCTCTCATTACAAATTATCACAATTGTAGAATGAGAAGGAAGGAGCAAAATTTCTCACTCACCTAAGAGGAATGCTGAGGAATAACAAAGTCAAACTTGACATTGCTAAAGCAAGAAGAAGTCATTACTCATTCATTCAATCAATCAATCAATATTTATTGAGCCCCTACCATGTGCTAAACATTATTGAGTATTCTGGTGATAGAGCAGTGAACCATACAGAAAAGATCTTGCCCTCATGGAGTTTACATTCTAGCTGGAAAACCAAGCAATAGGTAAATAAACAAAATAAATACCATACCTTCAGATATTAAGCCTCATGAAGTCAGTCAAGCAAGGTAGTAGGATATAGGATGATGATCCTATACCATATAGGTGGTCAAGAAAGGTCTTTCTCAAGAAGTGATGAATGAGAGCAGCCAAGATGAGTGCTTTTCCCTTTCCTGTTAAAAACTATAATGTGACTCCCACTATTCCAGCTTCCTTTGCTAAGAAAAATTGTATACCAATTAACACAACCTCACTTTATCTTGACCCCATTCTCTATTTGCCACGTGCTGCAAAACTAGTAGGTATTATAGATACACACTTTGAAGCTGAATGGTCTGTACTAGTTTCTCAGTTCAAAATCACTTGTTTAAAAAAAAAAAACTTCCCAATATTTTTGGAAATGACAGAAAATATTTTTAAATAGTAGGCTAGAATCCTACAAATGTGTAAGCAAGTCCATGGTGGTTTTTTTCACTTTTCATTTTAAAAGCAACGGTTGTTTCTTTTATATTTTTTCCTCAAGGTATAATAAATATGAAAAATAAAAGAGTTCTTATACTTTTAGATATATGCAATTTAAGAATTATTTTCTTGAGTTATAAAACACCATTCAGTTTTGAAAAAAGTGATAAAATACACAATTTGGGGGCCAGGATGAAGTAATATTCTTTTTTATTTTCACACAGATTGCCAGATAAATATATACAATATTTTGATATTTAATCTGAGGCAAAATATGTAATTATTTTGACTTTTCTCTACATTCACATTTTTATATGCTGATTAAATTATTATATTTAGTTTTATTGTCAAACTAGGTTAACCTACCATCTGTACAAACTAGGTAATAATAAAGATGATCTCTTTCTTATTAACTATTAAAATCATTCTTACAACATGATTCCAAACATTTGAATGTGAATGCTAGCTCTGTCTTGTTCATAATCCTTTGTGGTATACCATGATTGATAGATCTCAAGTACTGAAACCAGCATTGAGCCTTCAGAGCTGCATGTAATATATAACGACTACTGTGTCAGAACACAGTAGTGTTCTTTAGTGTAAAGTCCCTCAATTCTTCACTTTAATTTCAGTATGGAATCTACAGTTCTCTTCCAAACACTTGGGAAGCAAAGTCTCAAGTCCGTGATTATGATTGGACCTCCAGAGAGGACAGTGTGTCTGCCCATTTTCCTATTTGTCCTAAATTCCAAGAAGTAGCTCAAGCAAAACTGGCCTGTATGCTAGGTAGAAGCCTAGAAAATAGAAAGAAGACTCAAACATTAGTTCAACAGCATATTCTCTGTTTTGTGGAGTACAGTGGAGGTAACAAGAACTTAATGGACTTCAAGTTCTGGTCTTAGGTATTTAAAGATAACTTGTCCCGTAAACCTCTCCATTATAATCCAACCATCTAATACATCATGATTGTCCACTTTGTGGCATATCTGGATTTTTCTATTGCTTCGTCCTCAGTTAAAAAAAAAAAAAAGTCTAGGTTACCAACACAGGAAATAAGTACAGCATGCCAAACCAAGAACCATGCAAGGTTTCCACAATTTTGTGCTTTGTGTGCATGTATGCTGATTCCTTGACAGCTATTCCATATAGCCTAATAAACAAGAACATCTGTGCTTTTAGTTTCTTATCCCTTGCCAGTACATCACAGAGGTTTCTTCTCTTTCTGTTACCACTCTCTTTGCCTGGTCTAAACTAGTTGTCATCAGAGGTTTGAAGCAGAATAGAATGAAACCTGTTTAATAATCTGCTGTTGAGTCCCACAATGTCTGGGAGGAGGGGCAGTTGATGTTACAGCAGCAGAAGTGCAGGCAGCTGCATAACCCACTTTGCCATACAGTCATCTGCCCTGACACACCATAACCTCCTCTGCATTTCCAATCCCACTCTACAATTTCTCTATTCAATCTAATTATCTTTCCTTTGCAGGAAATCTGTTAATACTGTTTCCACAATTTTAACTTTGTTTTTCTATCCTAAGAAATTTTCTGTCCTAAGAAATTTTACTAGGATATAGCTCTCTCCACAGTTTTTCATTAATTCTGTTTCATTAACCCAGTAGATCCTGTCATATCTGAAAGAAATATCTGAAAATCTGGAATTCACATTATAGAAGGGTGTAGTTTATGGAAGTTTTCTTCTAACATTTCCATGATTACTATTTCTCCATGAATCATGGTTTCTTTGTTCTGCTTCTGGATCAACAACTATTTAACTATTGGGTCTCTTGGACCAGTCTTTTCTGTTTTCTCATCCTTTATTTCCATTTTTGAAATTTTACTCTTGATTTCATTTCATCTCCTAAAACATGAATGCAGTCTCAGCAGGTAACATATTATTTATACATATTATTATATATATCTAATGTGGATACATCATTTTTGTTTTCATACTCCTCTGTTAAATTCTTAAATTGGGAAATCATTATTTTTAATTCCAGGACTCTCTCTGGTCCTATAATTGTATTCCTTTAAAATTTTTAATGATTTTTTAATCTAGGCTTTCTTCCATTTTCTACATTAGCTCCCCCTCCATAATAGAGGCTTACTGTAATGTTCCAGTTTGATCTCTGCTTCTGTCTGGGCTTCAGTGTTCTTTAGTGGCTAATGATCTTTGTCTGCCTATTCATGTTGGTAGTGTGCTGGTTTTAACACATGTTGATCTCTCTGGTTCTTGTGTTTTGACAAGGCAGGCATTTTTCCTTCAGTGAGCACCAGTGATCCTTTAGTTCCTTTGTTGATATAAGTGACAGAGGACCTTAGTTCACATATCTGAGTAGAGACAGGCTGGCATCAGCCCAACATGGAAACTACCCCTCCTAAGCTGTCATCACCCATGGGACAGTTAGTTTCTTTCATTGCTGCACAATGCAAATAGCAGAAAAATGTATCTCTTTCTTTCTCCGTGTGTCCACCTGAGTCAGCTGGCTTTCACATGTACCCATTCCACCCCCATTAACTCCCATTTACAGCTTTAAGCCCCACTTGTACCTTCTTTCAACGACTGGATGTCTTGCTGTATGTGGAACCTTTTCTAGTTGCCAAAATCAGCCCTTGACCATTTCTGGATGGCTGTATTTTCCAGGATGGGACTATGAGGCTAGTTCACCATCATCCCAGAACCCACATTCAAATGAATTGATGCTTTTAAAAGCTTTACTAATTCTTAGGAAGATAACATGCTACTAAAAGCTAAAATTATAATATCGCTATCCTAAACTACTTATCCAGAAATAAAATATGTATAGAATTTAGTGATAGCATAAAAACAGATCGATATGGTTATTTGAATGTGTATAGTATTTATAATATTTACTTAAAAGTCACTTCTGATAGATTAGCCCCATCATTCATCTGGTTATTGTAGACTGGTTTACATTATTACCTATTTTTTCATAATGGTAATGTTACCTATCATTTACTAGGTGTCTACTATGTACCAGGCACTGAAGTAAGTGTTTTCTATACACAAACTTATTCACTCTTCACAAATCCTGATGAAATAGGGACTATTATTTACACTATATTACAGTATGGAAGCCAAATCCTTAAAGGGTTAAGTAACTTACCAAAGTCACATAGCTAGTGAGATTCTGTATCTCCCCAACTAAATAATGAGGGACTTGAAAATAGCTCATGTCTTACACATCTCTGCATCCCCAACTGTGCTTAGCAGGCAGCTGCCAGTAAATAAACAGCTATTGAAAGAAAAAAAACAATGTTTTATCCATGTTTGATCTCTAGAACACAGTGCTATAATTTGGATGCTTCAAAAATGTCTTAGTTATAAATGAAAGTATTAACAGACACTGAGATTTAGAAAACACATCCACATAAGATACCTAAAGCTACTTACAGAAGAACTGACTCTCAGCCACTATCCTGAGTTCTGGGGATCCAAAGATGAATTAAACGTTGCCTCTCTTCATCCAGAACAAGTAGTCTGAAGGGAATATGTATACACATGCAATTAAATATAACAAAATATTATACATTTTAAATGTGTATATGTAAAGTGTTATAGGGCCACACATGAAAACAATATCAGAAAGAAACACTACTTTAGAGTTTTTTATTAGAAAGTTTATTGCATTAATCTATAAATTCATTTGGTGACATAAATGACAATATAGGCTAATACTGATGAAAGTTTATCATCTTTGGAAAATAGAGATAGTTCAGCACTGAAAGCATATTTTGTTTGCTACAACCAAGTAAATCCTAATGTATTTTGATGTTTTTCCTTTTAAAAATATATATGTAATTCAGTCATATCAAAATGAATCCTAGACTAAATGCTGAACTAGAATAAACAGACCCAGTGTTAAGACACCAATAGTAACAGGACTCTAAAAGGGCAGTTTTCTGTACCTCTTTAATTAAAAGACAAGCAACCATTCATACCAGGTGATTCACATATGCATATCTATGTATACTTCCATGCTGTAAAGCCTTTAAGACCAAAATATCTCTTAAATGCGCAGTGTGAATAACAAAGACATGTTGCCCAGAAATAGAAAATTCGTTATTAAAGAAACATAACCTTAAAAGTTAATTTTTTTATGATTTTGACATATTTTAAATATAAAACAAACTTCTAATAGTGACATGAATTATAAATATTGTGATGCTCTTGTTCAACTTTTGCAATATTTACTATTTAAAAATCTCAATAATTGACAACTATTGTGGCTTTCTAGGATTAAGATAACCACATTTTCATAAAGTTGTCTGCAATTCTTACAACACAGTCACTGAGCTAATGGATTTGGTTGAGGCCGGTTATAACTGTTCTATTCTAAAAGTCTATGTTTGGTTTTCCTAAAATTGGTGTATGTAATAAATTCCATAAAATTAATGCTTAACACATTAAACTCTATTAACATTACTACTATATCCTGGTAAAGCAATTAATGTCAAACACCGTCAATAATTATAACATTTTCTTATCATCATATAATTAACCACAAATAACATATTCTCTTGTAACAGTCCAACTGCAGTTAAAAAAGCATGTTCTCCTTGTTAAAGCAAACATGAGTTATCATTTGGGTAAGTTTTTATGTATTTATATGTAAACACAAATAACTTATAAATTTTCTAATACATCAACTTCTAAGGAAATAGTAAGTTTGGCTAACAATTCTATATAAATGGCTTTTGCTAGGTATCTCCAAATTCTTTCACTGCTTTGACCATTACATGATATAGGGGAGAAATTGGTTTTAGGGTCTAAAATTAACATAGATTCAGAAACGATGAGAATAGATTCACTTTGAAGAATGGCATCATCATAAAATTTTGATATATCTGGAAAAGTTCCTAAAGACTGTAATTTCAGGGGAAATATTTGCCTTGGCTTTGTCCTCTTTAATTCTAATTCTAACCAAAGTATTTCTCTCTTTACCCAAATTGTTATAAAAATACCTAGAAAGTTTTGCCTTCTCAACCAGACCTCTCCAAATGTAACATGAAATTTTACAATATCCAAACTGTTTTGTGTATTTTGATTTTTGAAAATCCTGAGTAAAATCTGATAAGAATTACCTGACATTAGCTAGCCTGGACAATTTATTTGTCAGAAAAAATGCACAGGAACAAATGTTAGTGATCCTTTGAAATCCATGTATGTTGCCTGAGGTGGTTGTTACTTCTGTACATGAAGCTTTCATTTTTTAAAAAAAACATAGGGATAAGCAAAGAACAGGTGGGTTTTTTTGTTTTTTGTTTTCCCTATCTCTGGGAAATAATGGAAAAATTTACACTTACTACGGAGCTCTGAAAAGATGATCCTTAAAAGGAGAAAAATGTCTTATTTTTTCGTACCAAAAAGGACTCCTGGTGATGACTGTCCCACATGTGTCTCAATTACATGGCTGACCCCTAATCAAGGGGCAGTTAGTGGTTAACTACTAGAATAAATCAACTGTTTCTAAGGTGTGTTCCAGGCAATTCCTTGTTTCCTTGAATTGACTTTGGAGGTCTTTAAAAGAAACATCTATCAAAGGAGTGAGTGTTTTAAGTGTGTTTGTTGTATTATCAACCTGACCAAACACCATCACACCATCACACATGAAATAACTGGATATCCCAACTTGATAAGTGGCAGGAGCAATGTCTATGTATGCTACTGACTCATTAAAACAGAATGCCCTAGAGGATTTCATGTCTATTAAGGATTGAAGACCACTGTTTCTCATATGAAGTTGTTTCCATGCTCAACCCTTCAGCCCCTCTGCTTGCTCAAGTGGATGAAAGAAGAAATTGACTTTTTATTTATTTATTTATTTTTGCATCATATCAGCATTCTCATGAGACAATAACCCGAGGGTGAAAAATGTTACTGGAAAATAAGTATCCAGGGGATGAGTATCCACTCTGGTTTGCCTAGAATGGTCTAGATTTAAGTTCATTATAGGATAATGATGAATAATGTTCCATGTGCCCTGACAGTGTCCTAGTTTGAATGACCCATTCATTCTAGGATCACTATAATGCCAGTCTTTAGTAAGATGAATCTGTAATACTCTCAGTAACAATGTTTCCTTCCTGCTCCCCATCTCCCTGGTTTAACCAAAACTTGGGAAAAAACAGATCCAAAGAAACTCTATTTTGCAATATTAAAAATCTTCTGTTTCAACAATAAGCCAATCTCCTATGGTTGCTATACTATTTTAGTAATGACCCATTTTAATAAATCCAATTGATATATTTTCATCTCCTCCCTCCAAAAGAAGAAAAGAAAAATACATTTTTTATCAGGCAAAAGATGAGTGACAATAATACAAGAAACAATGAACATATAATATAATAGTTTTTTCATTAACAATCCAAACACTACAAAACATAGAATATGCAACTTAAAAATGGAAACACAAATTAATGAAAAATGGGGTACATGTCATATTAGCAATGCAAAAGACCAGCTTAAGCATAGTTTCTCTAAGTCAACAATTAACAAAAGGAAAGTGCCCTTTTCTCAAATACGCACAAAAATATTTCGGCCACTTCTAGGGAAAAATTAACCAAAACATCTGCTAGTTCTATATTATAGCATGTATTACTAATGGTTTACAAACTTAAGTGTCTTCTTACACTTAAAATTTACAACCTTGAGCAATCATTACACACTCATTCAATTCAGTCTGTCAAAAATAAAATTATTTCATTTCTACATTTATGAAATAATTGCTGATATGTTATGAATCTCAAGTGGCAAATATGTATGATGGGGACAGTGATCGAAATAATGTCATAGATCTAAAGTGGGCCTACGGTCAAACAGAGAGGAAAACCACCTCTGCCTGGCACATCTGTGTATTGACTTATGCAATACTACTATTTCTAAAATAGTTTTAGTTGTGTACTTTATCGTTCTAAACAAAATCTAAAATTTTCATATTTAAATTTTTATACACTTTTAGAGTGTATTCAACATCTATCCAGTTATGCCACCTGACAGAATGTTTCCTCCCGCATTAATATTATCTACAATTCTGAGTTCAGCTGGAAAAAAAAAATAAGGACTCAATAATAAGTCCCTTTTATTCTACATGTTTAGTGATTCACACTTTTATGAAGCAAATTTTATGGTAAACTGTACAATCCTATGTACAGCTCTACAATGCAAATAAGAAAGAAAATATTTGAATTTAAATTTTTCAAGCAACAATACCAATGTCCACTGCAACCCGTGTCTCTGAGGGAGTTCTTCAAGTTCATGCTTTTAGCCAGCATCTTACAACATATCATGCTTCATGGGTGCAGTTCTAAAACTAACAACAATGGGAAATCACGCCTCTATCTCCTTACAAGCCACCTGTACAAAAAGCACCCACAGTGAGTGTCAGCTTCAGCTTTTGTTCATGTTCCACAATTGCCTACCAGGTTGATTAACATTCACTTAAGGTGGCAAACTTGAGAATGGAGAAGAACCAAACTGCAGTTCTGGAAACTGTTCCAGCAGCTACCAAGCGGTCCTTTGGTGTCATTCACTGCTGCTGCTGCTCTTGCTGCTGCCACTGTCTTCTTGCTTGGGGGAGGATGAACTGTCTCGGACTGGCAGCAGGTCATAATGACAAGGGATGTGACTGTTCTTTGGGAGGTCATAGGGATCCTGGGCAAGAGGCCCATTATTGCTGAATATTCCTTGGACAACGCTCACTGTAGGTTCTGTGATAACCAAGGACATATTAGTTTGTCAGCAATTTTTCTTAAAGTATAATGCATCTGTTGTAACTATCACATACATACAAGGAAATTTTATAAAAATATACGGAAATATTGGTTTTTAAATGTTATTATGTTATAATTACATAGAGATGGTGATACTGTGGTTATTGTACCAACTGACATATACAGATGGTTTTCAGAGAGAAAGGATGACCACATGATTGGGATGAAGATATCAAGGGAGTGTACAGAAACCCTAGATATCACTCACTGTCTGAAAAACACCTTGGAAATGATATAGACCAAGTCTCTTATGCTACAAGTAAGAAGACCAGAATCCTCAAAGGTTAACTCAAGTCATGAAAGCACTCAACAAGTTCACAACTTTAGGACTCAAGACCCTTGCTCTCAGTTGAGTTTCCAACCTAACATGGCAGGTTTGTGGGACAATTCAAAGAAGGATTGCTGTTGACTTTTCAAAAATAAATTTAGTTCACTCTGGCTTCCATTTTAAAAAGACATCTTAATATTTTAAAAATAAATTGTTTATATATTTTTTTCTTTTTTTTTGAGTTGGAGTCTCACTCTGTCTGTTTTTTCAATAACATGTCAGGCATAAAACAAATTATCAATGGTAAATTAGCCACTTCATTTACAAGTAGCAAAGAACTTTTTGAAGTTAAAATCATAAATACTAAGAGAGATATAGAGATAGAGACAGAAAGCAAGAGAGAGGAAAAAAACTAAAATATACAGTCCTAGCCGGGCTCGGTGGCTCAGCCTGTAATCCCGTGCCTTGGGAGGCTGAGGTGAGTGGATTGCCTGAGCCCGCAGGTTCGAGACCCGCCTGGGCAACTTGGCGAGACTTCATCTCTACAATAAATCAAAAAATTAGCCGGGCGTGGTAGTGCGCGCCTATAGTTCCAGATACTTGGAAGGTTGAAGCGGAAGGATTGCCGGAGCCCAGCAGGTCGATGCTGCGGTGGCCGGGAGTGACGACTGCACTCTGGTCTGGGCAACAGAGTGAGACTCCAACTCAAAAAAAAAAAAAAAAAAAAAATACAGTCCTACTGTTTGGCTAATGGCATGTTTTATTTCCCAACTGGTACTTGCAAAGGGCAATAAAAACAACTCTGATTTTAAATAAAACATAAGATTATTATTAATTTGTATCAGATTCATATATGAGAATATTACTGATATATTAAACAAGTTTAAAAGTAAAATGTTCAGCCGGGCTCAGTGGCTCAGCCTGTAATCCCGCGCCTTTGGGAGGCTGAGGTGAGTGGATTGCCTGAGCCCGCGGGTTCAAGACCCGCCTGGGCAGCAAGACCTCATCTCTACAATAAATCAAAAAATCAGCTGGGCGTGGTAGCACGTGCCTATAATTCCGGCTACTCGGAAGGCTGAGGCGGAAGGATCGCCGGAGCCCGGCAGGTCGAGGCTGCGGTGGCCGGGAGCGGCCACTGCACTCCAGTCTGGGCGACAGAATGAGACTCCAACTCAAAAAAAAAAATAAAATGTTCCAATCCTGCTAAAAGCATTATAATAATATAGTGAATACAATAAGGAAATGGAACCTCCCATTTTATCCACTTGAACCATTTATTTTGGCTAACTAGATATATTATCTAATATAATACATGTGTTATTCTACATGTGTGCTAAAATATTCACTACAGTTACAAAATAAAAAATGGATAACAAGGTGGAAGATAAGGAAAGCTCACTTTAAGTTTTCTAAACAGTATTTTCCCTGAAAATTGCATTTGATAACAACTAATATGATCACTGTAAACACAAGCTGCATCTAAATGATGAATCATTATTTTCAATAAGATTTATATGAATTTAATTATTGTATTCCCAAAGACTTTAAAATTGTTTCAAAAAGAAATGCTATGCACTAGGTTCTTTCTATGACTAGGAGAACTCACCAACTTCATAGACGTTCTTGTTGGTTGAAGTCGAGTTATTGATCTCTGCATATGGGGAATCTCTTCGTGCTGGTGATTTCATCTCTACATAGCCACATTCTGAGCTTTTAGGGATAAGTACAGGTGGGTCTTTAATAGTGGCATATGGATTTTCAGAACTGCTTAGGGAGCAGTTACTTGAATTATACTCAGAATTCTTTCCCAGGTCTGTGAAAAGAAATGGGAGAGAAAAGCTAATGCAACATCATTTCTTGGTGATAAATTACTTGGGTGGGTTGCTTCTTTTTCTTTGTTATTTAGGTTTCCATAATTATATACACTAAAAATAATACTATCCATTTTACCTTATTTTGGAGATAATTTTCTATGAAATTACCCATTTATAAAGCAATTTTAGTTCCTCTTTAAGGTGAGTACCAATGTCAGTTTCATGGACCTTATTTCATTTTGATGATCACATTCAAATTTATATTCTGTTCCAATCAACTTATATTCTATATTGCACATAGAATATTTACCAGACTTCAATCAAGAAACCAGTTGTTGAAGGTCCCAGGAGCACCAAGAAGGCATTTGTGCTGTGAGCATTCATTGTAAAACCTCAGTACTGGGCACCTTATCACTCAAACTCATTCCATTCAGTCAACATGTAGCCATGCTTATTTTCCTTGCTAGTTCCTTTTTTACACTTTTCTCTACTTATAAGCCATACTTATTTCTAAGGAAATTTTAGTACTTCCTCAGCAAACTGAATCTTTCATTGACCAAAACTTAATCTCTATTAAGATCCACCTCTAGTTACTCTCTTCATGTCAGTCAACCATGTTTGTGTGTTTGATTTAGTAATTTACCACAGTAACAAGTCTACATTTTTTTCTACACTGTTACTCTAGCTAGCTTAAAAAATACTCAGTCTTGGAGATAATTTTTTTAATTGTGATTCTGACATATGTGTTTCTCCAATTTCTATCTACCTTTTAAGGATTTTCCCATATAGTTTCTGTCAAGTCCAAAAGCACCTGTGGAAAAAGGAAGAAAGAAACACCCAGTGAGAACTGAAAGAAAGAGAATATCCATATAATATTCCAAGGTCATGGAAGAAGATCTCCCCACTGCAACAAATAACCAAGGGTGCTGCTTTTCAAACCTTTATGCCAGGATCAGTTATGCTGGGTGTACCCAGTGCTTAGAATTAAATACATATATACCCTTGATCAGTCATCTGTTCATTTACAGTGACTTTGGGAAAAGCTGACAGAACAGGGTAGAAACTGAGGCATAGAGATCAATTAGTATACTTGATTCAAGAGTGCACAGAAAGAAAGCACAGTCAAGACTAGAACTGAAAATTCACAACTCTGTGCAGACCTTTCAAAGCTCTCATAGTTTTCAAATTGTTTTCCCAATAACCACTATTTGGTTATATTGTTGCATCCACTATAAGCATGTTTTCTAAAGACTAGAAACTTCAGACATTGTTGACTAGCACTTTACAAGCAATACTAGCTCTTGCTCATCATTATTCAGCTTCTATTTTTAACAATTTGAGTTTTCCAGGTATGGGGCATAACTGTGTAAGAACCTAGAAAGGCAAAAAAAAGGCTTTTCTTGTCTTAAAATGGCTGGCTTTTATGTCTTGGGTGGGGAAACAGAAGAGGGTTATTCCTGCTCACACTGGGAAAGATAAAGTATGTAGACAAGTGAGAACATACAACCACGTATGGAAATCAATCAGGTTATAAGTGTCGCATAAAATATAAGCATTTAACCACAGAACCAAGAATATAAGAGAACATTATTACCTAGCCCATTTTATGCCACCTAATGCATAAATGCTAACTTGCATTGTTAATACTGCAGGAGAATCCCAAGCATCTATTGGAGCTATGTTGTGACAAAGAGGAAACAACAGAGTAAAAGACAAAGGACCTAGATTTCATCACTTATTAGTTGTATGACTTTGAGGCAAGATGTTTAACTCTCTGAGTGCTAATTTTCTCATTTCTAAAATGGGAAAAACAAAACTTGCCTTCCCGCCTTATCAGATTGTTGTATCATTAAATGAAATAGAACATATGAAAAGGCTTTGTAAACTTTGAAGCACTACATAAATGAATAGTGTTTCACTAACTGTAACACTTAATGTGTCATACTACCCTCAGCTTTGGTCTGTCTAAAAGTATTCCAAGGCATTTTCAATTATCTTTTAAAAGAATGTTATGCACTTAGGTTAAAAGCAGAGAGTGAAGGAATGACTTGTGATGAACATTCCATGTATTTGAGAATGTTAAGAAGATAATAGCCCTGCTACTGTGCGTACATCTCTAAGAGTAATGTTAAACTTGAGTTCTATTGATGTCATATGGGGGCCACTGAGTAAGGCCACACTGTTGTGGAGAAGAGAGGATCTCCCGAAGAGAGATGATACGTCAAATATCAATCATCGTGGGACAAGAAATGAGAATATTTTCCTCTCAGTCACACTATCTCAGATCTGAGTTGTGAAGAGTCTAGCTAAGTGCTCAGCTAGTGGAAAAGGTGCAGGGGTATGAGGAGGCAGGATAAACAGGTGAGTAGTAAAATATTAACCTTACCAAAGAGAGGTCTGGCCTTTGCCCTCAGGTCCTGGAACATGATCTCTAAGTCCTTAGAGGTCCTATTCCATAGAAGTGTTTTTGTTTGGGCTTAGGGTGACACTAGTTAGCGTAACAAAGTGATTTGTGGTGGAAGTTTGGGCCATGTGGTATCAACTCCACCTCTGGAGAAGCAGAGACTAATGGTCAACTGCATGGACAGTCAAACATGTATATAAGACCCAAGCTTATAAAAAAATTCTGATACAAAGACTGAGGTGACTCCTATTTAACATGGTGCTGGAAAGTCCTAACCAGAACAATCAGGCAAGATAAGGAAATCAGAGGTATCCAAATAGGAAAAAAGGAAGCTAAGCTATCCCTCTTTGCAGACGATATGATTCTATCCCTAGAAAACCCTGGGAAGTCTGTCAAAAACCTTGCATTGATAAATGACTTTAGTAAAGTCTCAGGTTACAAAATCAACACAAAAGACAGCTGCATTTCTACACAACAGCAATAGGCAGGCAGAGAACCAAATAAAAAGCATAGTCCTATTAACAATAGCCACACACAAAAAAAGTGAAATAGCTTGGCGTCCACCTAACCAGAGAAGTGAAAGTCCTTTACAACAAGAATTACAAATGCTGCTCAAAGAAATCAAGGATGACACAAACAAATGGAAAAACATCCCATGCTCATGGATTGGAAGAATCAATATTGTCAAGCTGTCTATGCTACCCAAGGCAATCTACAGATTCAATGCAATACCCATTAAATTACCAACAATATTTTTCACAGACCTGGAAACAACAATACAGAAATTCATATGAAAAAAAAAGAGCATGAATAGTCAAAACAATCCTCAGAAAAAGGAGCAAAGCAAGAAATATGACACTTCCAGACTTTAAATTTGATTATAAGGTTACAGTAACCAAGACGGCATGGTATTGGTACAGGAATAGGCACACAGACCAATGGAACAGGACAGAGATTTTTGAAAGTAAAAATACAGTCTTTTTTTTTTTTTTTTTTTTGAGTTGGAGTCTCACTCTGTCACCCAGACTGGAGTGCAGTGGCCGCTCCTGGCCACCGCAGCCTCGACCTACTGGGCTCCGGTGATCCTTCCACCTCAGCCTTCCAAGTAGCCGGAATTACAGGCATACGCTACCACGCCCAGCTGATTTTTTTGATTTATTGTAGAGTTGAGGTCTCGCAGCCCAGGCGGGTCTCAAACCCGCGGGCTCAGGCAATCCACTCACCTCAGCCTCCCAAAGATGCGGGATTACAGGCTGAGCCACCGAGCCCGGCAAAATACAGTCTTTTAACCAACTCATCTTCGACAAAGCCACCAATAACAATTATTGAGGAAAGGAGACCATATTTAGCAAATGGTGCTGGGAAAACTGGCTGACCGCATACAGAAGAATGAAACTGGACCCATACCTATCACTGTATACAAAAATCAACTCAAAATGGATCAAAGACTTAAATGTAAAACCTCAAACTATAAGAATCCTAGAAAAAAACATAGGAAACACCTTTATGCCCATTGGAGTAGGCAATGAATTCTGAACCAAGACCCCAAAAGTGAATGCCATAAAAGCTAAGATAGACCAGTGGGACATCATCAAACTGAAAAGCTTTTGCACAGCAAAAGAAACCATCAAGAGAGTAAAGAGGCAACCATAGAATGGGGAAAAAAGATCTGCAAATTATGCATCTAAGACCTAACATCCAGGTCTACAAGAAACTCAAACAAAGCGAAAGGAAAAAAACAAACAACCCCATTAAAAAGTGGGCAAAGGACATGAACAGACACTTCTCAAAAGACATGCAAGCAGCCAATAGATCAACCTCACTAATCATCAGAGAAATGCAAATCAAAACTATAATGAGATACCACCTAACTTCAGTAAGGATGGGTATCATTAATAAGTAAAAAAAAAAAAACAACCAGATTCTGGCATGGGTGCAGAGAAAAGGGAACGCTTCTATACTATTGGTGGGAATGCAAGCTAGTTCAACCTCAATGGAAAGCAGTGCAGCAATTCCTAAAAGAACTAAAAATTGATCTTCCATCAGATCCAGCAATCCCTTTCCTGGGAATATACCCAGAGGAACATAAACTGCACTACCAAAAAGTCACCTGCATACACATGTTTACTGCCACACTGTTCACACTAACAAAAACATGGAACCAACCCTGCTGCCCATTGAAAGTGGACTGGATAAAGAAAATGTGGTACCTATACACAATGGAGTATTATGCAGTCATAAAGAAGAACAAAATCATGGATTTCACAGGAACTTGGATGGAGTTGCAGACCATCATACTAAGTGAACTATCACAGAAGCAAAGAACTGAATACTGCATGTTCTTACTCATAAGTGGGCCCTGAACACTAGTCACATTAGCACAAAGTTAGGATCGGCAGTCACTGGACACTGGTCGGGGAGGGAGGGAAGAAAGAGGATGGGGGGAGCATGTGACAACACAGAGGGTACCTGTTCCACTACTAGGGGAAGAAGTGAGGGCCAATTAGAAATCCAAACTTCACTTGCATGCAGCCCACTTATGTAGTTAATCCTCACTAGTACCCCACATCTCTATAATAAAAATGAAACTATAATTAAAAATAAAAAGCAAAAGGACTTAAAGCATTTAAAAAAAAAAAAAGACTGAGGTGAGCTTCTCTGGTTGGTAATATTCTGTGCATGGTAATATTCTGTGCATGGTCATACAACGTTACCAGGAAAAGTTAGCACTGCCCAGGACTCCAGGGAGAAAGGACAACTGGAAGCATCATACTTTGAATGTTCCTGATCTCTGCCCCATGTGTCTCTTCCCTTGACTGCTTTTAATCTGTATCATTTGCTGTAATAAACTGTAACCATGAGTATAACTGTTCAATGAGTTCTGTGAATCTTTTTAGCAAATTTTTTATCTAAGGCTGGATGTGCTGACCCTAGAACTTGCAACTGATATCAGCAATGAGGGTGGTCTTGGAGATTCCTGAACTTTGTAAAGAGACCCCATGAAGATGGGGCAAGGCCTGAGGCCTCTGAGCACAACCTTATCAGGGAACTCAGCACATGTTACTCTGCCAAATTCCCTTGACCATCTCCAAACTATAGCAAAGCCTTGTTAAAAGCCCATCTTGGTCCTAGCTGTGTAATGGCTAGTCTTCCCCAAGGTGTTAAAAAGAGGAGGAGCAGCAGGGGGTAGATAGTAAATAAGGGAATGAGACCAGTCATCTCTGCCAGATTCACTGCTTTGGAGGAGCCGGGAACTATTTTAACAAGGGAGCGGGTACTCTTATATGTACCAATCCGTGGGTCAGGGCATTCAAATGCTTTGTTTAATTTAATTCACACAATGAACCAGTACACAGTCATTATCCTTATTTTACAAATGGACAGATCAACTCTGAGAGGGTAAGATTGGCCCAGTGCCATCTCTCAGGGCATTTTTTTTTTTTATTAGTTCAGGCTCTTTCAGATGCCATCACAACAACTGTTTCATCATTTAAAACACCTGCACACTTTAACATCCACTATATGTTGGACTCTCGTCTTTGTAAGGAATAACCTTTTCTGTGCAAAAACTCTAAAGGGACATTAAATGCAGAATTATTCTTAGATGGGAACAAACAAAGAAATTCAGAATTTCCAATGGAGAGTCTGTGTTCTCAACGATCAGTCCCTTGGGTCTCATTGAGACAGAAAGCAGAGATGTTTCTACATGAACAGTGCAGTGATTTTGTGTGTTTTGGAGTAAGGACAAATTATAGTAGGTTGAGACAGAACAAGAGGACTTTTTCCTCACTAGAGCTGGTTGGTATTTTATTGAATATCAATTCATAAACTCCTTTGAGATAAATTATAAATGTAATATAGACATATTATTTCATTTCCTTTAATGTTAAATGCTACCAACAAGCATATTGTGAATCTGGTATATAAGCTCTAAGTGTTTAGAAATGCGCATTCTATTGGCAACAGTGATATAGGATGTAGGTAAAAGTTAATAATTTGTACTTACTATTAAAACACTTTTATTTCTATAGTAGCAGGCATTCTAGAAGCCACAAAGATTGATTCCTACAACTAGTTCAGGGAATTTGACATACACGATGTTCACAGAAGAGGCAGAGGGAGAAAAGTCAGAAGACCAACTTTAAAATCTACCTTTATCCTTTCCCTCTATGAAATTCTAGACAAGAGAATTAATCTCGCTGTTTTCCAATTTATTCCTCTATAAAACAAGATTCATGGGAGAGCTCATTCAGTAGGGTTGTCAGATTTAGCAAATAAAAATATGCAATAGTCAGTAATATTTAAATTTTAAAGAAACAACAAATAATTGCTGGTGTATGTTCCATGTAATATTTGTGATATGTTTATACACAAAATATTTATTGCGTATCTGAGTTCAATTTAACTGTGTTTCCTGGCAACCCTACCACCAAATAAATATATGTGAAGGAGTTTGTTACCCATAAGGCACTGCACACATGTAAGTTACTATATCATCAAACTCCTTCCAGAAAATATGGAGTACATGCTTGGAAACTGCATCACATACTCAGTGATGTATCACAGAAGTAATTTAAGTGTGAACTAGGCATCCCTACCCCTTTTTTAGGAGGTCCATGAGATCAATACTATTTTTTTAAGAGACAGGATCTTGTTATTTGCCCAGGCTGGACTCAAACTCCTGGGCTCCAACAATCCTCCTGTCTCAGCCTCCCAAGCAGCTGGGATGACAGGCACATACCAGTGCACCTGGCTGCACAACTATTTTTATAATAATACAACAACGTCATTTGCCTTTTTTAACTCTAATTCTTTTTCAAGTGTATGGTGGAGTTTTCCAGAAGCTACACCAAGTATAGGATCACAACTGATTGAATGCAGAAGCAGATATAAGAATCTAGCCATTCTTCTATAAAGTCAGACATTAGATTTATAAAAATGTAAAACATTACTCTTCTCACTATTTTTCTTTTTGGAAAGCATAGTTATTTTTCATAAAAATACATTTTATATAATCATTTAACAATTATTATCATGAAATAATTATTCTTACTTTAAATAAATTGATAAATATTTTAGTCTGGGCATGGTGGCTCACACCTGTAATCCCAGAACTTTGGGAGACAGAGGTGAGAGGATTATCTGAGCCCAGGGGTTTGAGACCAGCCTAGGCAACTTGGTGAGACTGCATCTCTACAATAAATCAAAAAATTAGCCGGGTGTGGTGCGCATGTCTGTAGTTCCAGCCACTTGGAAGGCTGAGGGGAGAGGATTGCTTGAACCCAGCAGTTCGAGGCTATGTTAGCCGTGAGTGTGCCACTGCACTCCAGCCTAGGCAACAGAGTGAGACTCTGACTCAATAAATAAATATTTTAAAATTTTTCTCAGTTTTAATTTGCAATATGGTAAATATCAATAGATATAGCCCATATCACCACAACCTCTTTGAGTCCTCAATAAATTAAAACAATTTAAGAATAGAAACCTCTTTCTGATTGTCCTGATTCCAAAAAGTTTAAGAACCACTGATCTACTATATTTTTGTTGGTATCTGTTTCCTCACTTGAAAGGGGAAGAGGTTTTCAGGTATAAATACCCTATACTAAAAAAGAACAAAGAGAACTATACATCCTAGTGCTAAATTGACAGGGTTCAAATACCAACTCTAATATCTAATAAGCTATGAGGCCTTGTACAAATTTCTTAACTTCTTTATGACCAGTTTTTCAACTGTGACATGGAGGTGAAGATAATAATAGTACCAACCTATCTGAGTATTTGTGAAAATTAAATTAAGATGTGTACAGCTAGAATGTAAGCTACATGAAGGTAGAGATCCCGGTCTCTTTTGATCAACTCCTGGCACATAGCAGGAACTCAATAAATGTTAGTTGAATAGATAAAACCTTTAAGACAGCAGTAAGCTCTATATTTGTGTTAGATATAATTCTGTTAGTGTGGGTTGTTTTTTTTTAATCTTAAGTTGTAGAGACAGGGTTCACCATGTTGTCCAGGCTGGTCTCCAACTTCTGGCTTCAAGTGATCCTTTCACCTTGACCTCTCAAAGTGTTGGGATTACAGGTGTGAGCCACCACTCCCAGCCTACTGTGTTTTTTGATGGGTGTTTGCAATAGATCACTTTGGCACAGAGATCTGTGACTATTTCAGGTGACCACAAGATAAAGACGTTGTTGGAGACATATGTTGGGTGAACTCACCAAGCTCGTTGAGGTAGCCACCATGTTTCCAGTCTGCCGGCAGTGTCCCAGTGCAGTCCCCCACGGGCCCTCTCTTCCCAGGGTTCACATTTTTAAGATTCACAAACAGCTGATTGTTTTTTGACTGTGAAAAAATGTAAGCCACAAAAGAATTTTAAAATAATATAACTCAGCATAGCACAGTGTTACCCATCCAGGGAAAAGCAAGTCCAAGAAACGTATGAAGGACCAATCCTTAAAGGAAGCTGAGTCAAGAGGCTGAAGTGGAACTTGAAGGGCAGCAGGAGTCCATGTCCCTCAGCCCCAGCTACTCCCTCCATGACCTCAGGCTCTTCATTCTGTCATCCGGTGTCAATCAGACCGTATTTGGGTTCACATACATAGAACTTTGAATTTTTTTTTTAAAAAAAGGATTTTTGGTCTAAGCCCTCCCATCAAAAACTGTAAGTGTGGATGAGTTACAGGTGACTTTTAGTAGTCTTCCAAGGCATAAACATGAGGCTAAGATTATCTGCTTTGCCTCCTTCCCTGAATTTCTATGAGCACAAATGGAATGATGAATGTGAAAGTCTCTGGGGAATGTGAAATGCTATTTAATCATGAGGTACTATAATTAAAATCTAGCTTCATTAATTTACAACTGGATTAATTTAACTTGCTTGATTTTTTTCTAATAGAGAGCTGGAATTAGACAATGAAGATTGGAAATATAATTTGAGTATGATTGGAAGGGAAACATGTCTGGGATTTCAGAGCATTGTGGGGAAGACTAGGGGTGAGTTGGGTGCTACTAAAGAAGTAACTCCAGGTTCTAAACAGCTCTTAGACTCCAACTTCCCTGTGCCTCAGTTTCCTCATTTGTAAAATGGGGATAATAATCACTCAATTTGTAGGACTGGTATGAAGGTAACAGGTTTAGATCTGTAAAGTGATTAGAAATACTTGGCATGTAGTATTAGGTAGTTTGACCTACAAAAATAACAATTTCATGTGGTTCAACCCAAATAAGAATATACTATTGTTGTTGTTACTAAAGTACAGGTAGCCAAGAAAGGTGCTTGAAGAGACAAACCTAGTGATTTTGCCCAGGGTTGACTCTGCTATAGGTCTTTAATGTTTTTGTTAATATCATTATGAGACATTATTTTAAAATCTCATGTAAAATTAGAAACAATTTCCCAAGGAGGAGTAATGGAAACATTACAGATTGTAGAGTTCTTGGCTCACACAGCAGCTGCCTCATTCACTAATGGCAGTTATGTTTGGGAGTGACTTAAACTCTCCATTACTCAGGCTTTTGTCAGTGAGCTTCAGATTCTAAGACACACCCAGAGAATTGCTTAGAGGATAGAAAATATACAAGAGGAGACCCAAAAACTCAGAATTATTTTTTGGAGGACGAACCCCTTGTAGTACAAGCTTCCCCCACTGGGTAAGTGTTCTAGGAGCATAATGGCATCAATGTATTAGCTAGTGTTGTTGTGAGAGGCTGTGTTTGGCTTCAGTGATTTTTTTTTTTTTTTTTTGAAAACACTTTCAACGAATTTGCCCATTTCACCATGGGTGATTTATGAGTGCACCTGCCCACACTGCACTGAGCGTTCAACAGTTTTTGAACAAAAACAACATAACCCCTGTACTCCACCTTCCTTATTCACCCAATCTCGTGCCCAGTGATGTCTTTTTGTTTCCTGGGATGAAAAAAGTCTTCCAAGAAAAGCATTTTGCCAATGTAGAAGAGGTGAAACGCAAAACAGCAGAAACACTAAAACGCACCAAAACTGATGAGTTCAAAAACTGTTTTGAGCAGCGGTAAAGGGGTCCCAATAGGTATATTGCATCAGAGAGAACTTTGAAGGTGACTGAAGTTTAAATATATAAGAATAAATACACAATTTTTTATAAATATATTTTGGAGTTTCTTTGGGATCCCCCCATATGTAAAGTACATCAGCATCTGGCAAACAATAGCCCTCAATAAATGCATGTTCCCGTCCTCTTTCCCCAGCCCACCTTCAAAGACTTGAGCCGTTTCCTCTCACCTTTGCGATGGTCATCCTGTCCCTGTTGTTGACGTGAGGGGATGTGGCGCACTGGGTAAGTGTGTGGTAACTGGGATTGGTGAAGTAATGGCTGTTACCATTTCCACCATTGCTGTGAGGAAGGGTTTCTGCAAGAAGATGAGAAGGAAATGATTAAGGCAGTAGGCTTCCCTGAATCTGTGTAGAAAAAAAAAGAAATAAAAATAGCAGAACAAATATCTGGACTTCTTCAATCTGGATAGACTACTCTTTTGCCCAGCTCACTTAGCAAAGTTTCTAGAAGTAATAGGCCTCCACGTTTATACCTATCTCCTTGGAAAAATACAGAAGTATTGTAAACAAATGTTAACCTGAAAGAGTCCGTCCTTCAAGATGGATCCTGAGTGGTTAACTGGGCTTAAATTTAAAATAGAGCCAAGAGGCCATTTGCTGACTAAGGGAGTCACACATGTACTCTGAGTTTTCTAGAAAACTTGCACTTTTTAAATCTTTGTGTCTTCCAGAGCTCACTTGAACCTACCGCTCAGATCTCACCTACCTGTGGCCAATCAAGGCTCAGTGGTATCAACCAATCAGGGCTCAACTGTATTTACTCAGAATGTAGCTGCATAAACCAATCAGAACTGCATTTCAATACTTCATTTGCATAAATAGACCTGATTGGGAACCTGGGCAGAAGCTTTTGCTATAAAACCCAAGCCGTCTCTTTGTTCTCTGAAACACATCTTCCTTTTATACAGGAGGCAGCCTCTTCCTGGTTTGCAAACCATTCACTGGAAGAAAGGCTCTTTTCTCCAAATTCTTTTTCAGAAAACTTTTGTTCACAGTATGCAAAGACAAGTGCTCTTTGCTTTGGAGTTCGTACAAGCTGGGAAGGCATCATTTGAAGCTACTTCTGCAACTCTTCTTTTTTTAAAAAACACTTGAGTGCTTGACACAATAATTCTGCACAAAAATACATTGTGTAAATCAGCTACCTTTCTTATTCCCCCAGAATCATTATATTTTTAAACATGTAACCAACCCGAAATCCTTTAGTCATTGCCCCCCAAAAATAGATTTTAACCTTTCAAATTCCTCCCTGTAAGTGGTTACTTATCCTGCTGATTGAGCATGTCACTTATAAATATTTTCCTTTTATGAGGACTTGTGACAGAAAGAAAGATCCAAGCAAGCTTTCTTAAAGGACTGATTTGGTTTAGCTAATACCAAAAAGCTGTTTCTTATAGAACTTGGTTCTCTTCAGTTAGTGATTCATGTGGGTCCAGGGGAAAGCTAAAAAGCACCATAGAAAGTACCCAAGGCCAAAGACAGGAACCTGGTCCACTTCCTTGATCTGCTCCATGTCCTTGGTGAACTTATGATCCTCTTTTCCTCCCTTCCCCTTCTCTACATATGACAAAAATATAAGATTGGATGCAAAACTTTTTTGTTGTTGAAATTCCCTAAATCTAAAACATAATCACACAATGAACCCAATTTTTTTTTCTTTTTTTTTGAGTTGGAGTCTCACTCTGTTGCCCAGACTGGAGTGCAGTGGCCGCTCCCGGCCACCGCAGCCTCGACCTGCTGGGCTCCGGCGATCCTTCCGCCTCAGCCTTCCGAGTAGCTGGAATTACAGGCATGCGCTACCACACCCAGCTGATTTTTTGATTTATTGTAGAGATGAGGTCTCGCTGCCCAGGTGGGTCTCGAACCCGCGGGCTCAGGCAATCCACTCACCTCAGCCTCCCAAAGGCGCGGGATTACAGGCTGAGCCACCGAGCCCGACATGAACCCAATTTTTAAACCCTCATAGAAAACAACAGAGTGATGATTTTACTGTTGTTGAAATATAAAACACATCTCTAACAATTTAATCTTTTCCAAACATACAATTATCTCAAGGATAATTGGCAGAAAAAAATGGACAGCACATCCAAACACCAGTTTTGAAGAACCTAGTTGAAACTCAAATTTTCAAGGAGTAAAATACCTCTCATGCCTCCAGTCTTACCTGAAATGGTATAATCTGCATTGATGACCCTCAGAGCAGGAGTGTAGGTAACTGATGGCATGCTCGATTCCTTTCCTTTCTGTTTGTGTCTATAAATAATGAACAATGCCAGTAGAAAGAGAACAACTAGAACAAGAATGATGATGCCTGCAATGGCCCCGATCTGATAGGAATCAGCAGGAAGAGCAGTGCTGGTTCGGCTTAAGCTGTTCAGGTTTCCAACAATTATGACTCCAGCTAGAAAAAGGAGAAGAGAGACTTGAGAAAGGATGGCAATGTGCTGGATAAATGTTTGATCTCTATTTACAAAAACAACCGTCTGTATTAGTGCCTGGATGTTTTTAGTTCATAAAATGTTAATTTGGAAACAGAGCAGGAAGCAAAAACAAACATTCCTTATTTTCAGATGTTGTCGGCTTATCTGTACCCAGAGGAAGTCTACTCTAAGGCTCAAAAGGAGATAGAATCTGGGTGTGGTGATATGTACCTGTAATCCCAGCTACCAGTGGTAACTACAGTCTTAGCTACTCAGGAGGCTGAGGTAGGAGGATTGATTGAGGATAGGAGCTTGAGACCAGCCTGGGAAACACAGCAAGACCCTGTCTCTTAAAACAAACAAAAACAAAAAACAGGACTTTCTCAATCCAAAGAGATTCAACAGTAGGATCTGAGAGCTTCTTATACACTTCAGATTAAATGCTGAGACTGGCAATTAATTTGGGGTAGTAATTTATCTAATTTTTTATTTTGTTTTACTTATTATGCAATACTGAGCTTATACAGAGCTAAATCCTAAATGCTTCAACTGTCTAACTTAACCATATGTCTATCCTTAGCATTTCTAAGAGTAATTTTATTTCCAAGCATAACTCCATTATAAACCTACTCCAAGAACAGGATCTGGCAAGACACAGTGGCTCAGCCTGTAATCCCAGCACTTTGGGAGGCCAAGGCGAGAGGATTATCTGAGCCCATGGGTTTGAGACCAGCCTGGGCAACTTGGTGAGACCTTGTCTCTACAATAAATCACACACACAAAAAAAAAACCTAGCCGGATGTGGTGGTGTGCGTCTGCAGTTCCAGCTACTTGGAAGGCTGAGGTGGAAGGATTACCTAAATTCAGCAGGTAGAGGCTGTGGTGGCCATGAGTGAGCCACCGTACTCCAGCCTGGGTGACAAGAGTGAGACTTCAACTCAAAAAAAAAAAAAAAGAAAAGAAAAAGAACAGGATCTGCCTTAGGCTAATTACAATGGGTCTTTTCCCCCAGAAGATACTGTTCTGTGCAGTTATTTTCCATGACAGAAAGATTTGTCCTGATAATACCTGATAACCTCACCCTAAAACCTTACTCATTAAACTCAGAATTCAACAATACATATTTTTTGTGGTCCATCAAGTGAAAATGCTAAAGGCACGGGTTGAGAATTTAAAAACCTGACATCTAAAAAAATTGTCCCAGATATTCTGAACTTTCCTTAAGCTTTTAGGCTGCAGTTTTATTATCTGGAAATGAGAAAACTGGCCTCCATGTAGCTGCTTCCAGCTCAAATCATGTATCTATGATTTTATGATTCGAACTACTTAGACCTTCTTATAAACAGTCTGCCCTGAAATATAGACCACCAAGGCCAATGTAGTGAGATTACAATGTATTTGTAATAATGGTATGACCATGAAATAGAACATTCTATTGTTATGACAGTCAAATGTAAATCATAAGCATGCAAAAGTTATTTATGAAAGAAATTAAATGTTGTAAATATATGGTCTGCAGTTTAAGGTGACTCCAACACTGTACACATTTTTAAAGTCTTTTACAGCCCATTTGCTTGTTGCCTACCAGAGAGTACCACACACGGCAGGAGCTGAGGTCCCCTGGAGGGCATGCTTCAGAACCATCCAAAACTCTTTCTCAAAGGTCCCATCCACCCCAAAACCAGAATCGCCTAAATGGGTCTACGTATATGACAACTACTCCCGGGTGATTATGATATATATCCTAAAATTAAAAACCATGGGCGCACATTTTTTAAAAAACGTATGTCCATCGTATGACCCAATCATTCTAGTCCTAGATATCTACCCAAGAGAAATGAAAGCACGTGTCCATACAGAGACTTGGCTCATCACTGTTCATAGTAGCTTTATTTGTAATAGACCGAAACTGGAAACAATCCAAATATCCATCATGACATGAATGGGCAAACAAATTATAGATTATCCACACAATGGAATACTAGTCAGCAAGGAAAGGAACTGAACTGTTGATATACATAACAGTATGGTTCAATTTCAAAATAATTACACTGATTAAACAAAGCCAGACCAAAAAGAAGAGTACAGTATAATTCCATTTGTATAAAACTCTACAACATGCAAACTAATCTATAGTGACAGGAAGTAGCTGAGTGATTGCCTAGGGCCTCAGGGGTGGTGGAAGCAGCGAGGGGAATGAGGAAATATACATGATGATGGCTAATTACTTATTACATGGTGATGGTTTCATAGGTGTATACATATTTATGATTTCATCAAAGTGTATACTTTAAATAAGTGTGCTTTTTGTATGTTCATTATACCTCAATAAAGCTGAAAAAATAATAGGCTCAGTAGAAAATTCACGAGTTTTGGAATAAGAGAAACCTGACATAAAAGCTTTGACATAATCTGTATATTAACTATGTGACCCTGAGAAATTTACTCAACCTCTCTAAGCTTTAGTTTCTTTGTCTGCAGGACAACAACATTAAGGTATCCAAACGGCAACTAAATAAGTAGCCAGTTATACCATGTAGAGTTGTGATAAGGGTTATGCCGGATAACATAAGGGAAGGTAACATAAGCCAAGTACCACTGGCTGCTACATGGTGGCTACATAACAAGAGGTAGTAGCTATATATTTGTGAGTGTCTTTACCTTGATCACATCGTGCGCCCTTCCATCCTGGGCTGCAGTAACAGGTCCCGGTGATGTGGTCGCAGGTGGAGTTATTCAAACAGTCACATATCTGGCGACAGCCATAGCCGTATGTTCCTGCAGGGCACTCTAGAGGAGGAAAGTCAAATGCAGCTTCCCAGTCTGGGGAGTCAGAGCAGGGCTGTCTTTTTCCACGTACCCCTACCACATACCTGCATATGAGCCCTCTTAGGGCTCCTGTTCAGGCAGACTTGTACTGCCCAGGGTGTCCCACATTTGGACATTCATGGTAGGACCCAGTCTAGGCTACACAGCGCCAACGACAGAGCAGCTCAACATTACGGCTCCTGACACTTTCAGCTGCTATACACTCACCTCCCTGCTGTGTATATGGGGTGTCTGTGGAACCTCCAGGGAACAGCTGAAGATAATCACTCAGGGCAATTTCAGGTGACTCCTCTAGGCCAAACCCTCATGTGGGCTGGTCGGGGCCTAGACTGAAAAGTATATACCAGAGATGCTTCCTTGAGAAGAGGTGTATTTTACTGTGGGCTCAGGGATCCTCTTAAAGACATGTTCCTGCTTAGATCTGCTGGGAGTAGGAGAAGGGGGAGATGGCAAGTTTTGTTAATTTTGTAGGTAAGATATTCGTTTGCCATGGAATGGTCCAAATTTTGGATTTGCAGGATAAAGTATCAGAGACTAAAATAGTGGGATTCTTATGATGTGGTCTTAATAAAAGCTTGGCATGAATTTCATAGAATAACATAGACATGTTAAATCTAAAAATCCCCTTGACAAAAATTGATGTTCTTCATAAAGTGAGCAGCAGGGGGCAGTGTGCTATTATTATTAGAGTTCTCCATCAAACACAGGGTTTCTGTTTACAAATAATCGTTGGGGGAAGTCTCCAAAAATAGGGACATTTTAATTTGATGTTCAGAGTAATCACGGAAGCAATTAAGAGGTTTTTATTTAATAAGACCTTAACCAGTCGTCTGGCATTCAAGTAAAAGTCAGTTTGGAGCCGATTCTGGTTTCTCTGCATGTGTTTAGACATTTATACACATACACAGTATTTCTATACACAGGTAGGGGTGTGCACGCAACTGTGTTCCTCAGTATCTGTTTCATGATTAAATGAAATAGTAACGCAAAACTAAAATTGGGCTGTCTCTTTTTTGAGTTGATTCCTGGATGTCACTTTTGTTGCATTTGCTAAAAAGAAGATACGCAAAGATATCCTAGGGATGCCGGGCTCGGTGGCTCAGCCTGTAATCCCACGCTTTGGGAGGTTGAGGTGAGTGAATTGCCTGAGCCCGCAGGTTCGAGACCCGCCTGGGCAACTTGGTGAGACCTCATCTCTACAATACATCAAAAATTAGCTGGCCGTGGTAGCGCGCGCCTGTAGTTCCAGCTATTTGGAAGGCTGAGGCGGAAGGATCACTGGAGCCCAGCAGGTCAAGGCTGCAGTGGCCGGGAGCAGCCACTGCACTCCAGTCTGCGTAACAGGGTGAGACTCCAACTCAAAAAAAAAAAAAAAAAAAAGATATCCTAGGGTTTAGAATGGGAGATTGGGGCAACCTGGCTGCCCAGTGGCTCTGTGAGGTGCCAGGGGAGTGGAGTGGGGAGGAATACTTTACTGTCAATGAATGTCCTGCTATCCTGACCAACCTGTCCAAGCTGCACTGCTCCTTCAGCCGTAATTTTGGCTGATCCTTCTTAAGAGTCCAACCTCTGGCAATGGGAATTGTTCTGTAACTTTCCCTGCCTCAAAGGGTTTTACCATAAGAAAGTGAGCTCCATACAGCACTAAGCTCTTATTTCTTTATCTTGAATACTGAATGAAAGTCACAGAAGAAAGGAATGAGACACAAATTTGAAATACTCAGTTTAAGGCTAATGTGCTTAAATCCTGTGAGTGGATGCATAGCTGGTAGGGTGGAAATGGAAAAACAAGGATGAGTAATTTCAATAGAGCATATTCTCCTTGAGTGGAATTTTTGAAAAAAGAAAAAGAAAAACTCAGGCAGTATGTTGTCTTGAAGGTTGTTAAGACCAAGAGGAGAAGTTGTTAGAGGAAATAGTATTTGAAAAAACAGTACCACCTAGACAAGGTTGTTGAAAGGCTGGCAACATTTGCACAGACTTGTGCTCTCATTAGCAATGAGGGCTGGCCCACATCCCCACCCAATGCACTGTCTTCCAGTGTGAGACTCAGGTCCTGTCTCTACCATGAAGAAACCTTTACTGACTCTTAAATCTCTGAACAGCCACATTCCAAAAATAAAAAGGGGAGGAAGGGAGAGCCAGAAAGAAGAGAATGGAAAACTTGAATTCTGTCTTCATTCTTGTAGTCACACCTCCTCCTCCCAGGGCGCTGAGTAGTTACTCAGAAGAAGAATTCAGAGGGCAAGACAGCCAGCAATGATCCCAGGGAAGCCAGGTCTCTGGGAGAGGAAGTCAGTCATGCTGGGAACTAACCAGCCATCAGCTCAGACAACTTAAGAGTTGTAAATTCTGCCTTAATATTTCCTGGCATCTAGGAAAATTGATTCTAGAGAACAAAATACCATCTAGTGACATTATGCCTTTATACTCACTCTGCTCACAGTGCCTCCCCATGAATCCGGTACGGCAAGTACACTGCCCAGAGATGTGGTCACAGTCGGCTCCATTTTGGCACTGGCATATCAATGCACAGTCCTTTCCATAAAACCCCAGAGGACATCCTGTGCGAGAGGGAGGACAGCGGGCGTCAAGGGGCTACTTTGGAGAAACACAGCTCGTGCCTCCAACATATTTGTGTTCAACTTGAAGAACGCTGAGCCAGTAGAGAATAAAGCCAATAGTGTATATCTCAGCTTGTCACAAGGGCTTCTTTGAAGTCTCAAGATGGGACTCTTGCAGGGAGGTTGTAATTCACAAGCAGGAGGCAGAAGAGTTCCATCCTGTCTGTGTAACCATCACTGGTACCCCTAGAGGCAAGACTAGTGTCTTCTAACAAAGCATCCCTTCAACCCCGGAAGTGTGAGGCATTTCCTTTCATTCTTCCACTCAAACTACTAGAATCCTGGACTCCAATTCTATGGATGGAAATGAGCATTTTATATTAAAATTATCTGTATGCTTTTACTTGTAGTACAGAATGTCTCCAGTGCTGCTACTAGCCTTGTCCACTGTATCTGTTATGAACTTGGATAATATCACCTTCAACCAAAGAGGTGTGATAGAATGCTTAACTTAAAAAAACCACTGTGCTTCACAAATGCTTTGTAAAAAGCAAAAAGCCTCCGCATTGCCGCATAATTCCAAAGCTTAGACCATTCGGACCCTTGGTCTGAAGACACCCGCTCTATTGGCTCACATGGGTTGGCAGCCACCCTGCAAGAGTGTTTCAGGGGGCTCTCTGGCATAATGAAAGCTTCAATGCAGGCTGATCTGTTGGCTGTTTCCAAATATTACAGGTGCTTTTTATTTTCCCATTTTCTTATGGTGAGGTTTAATGAAAGCCTGACTTTCAAGAAGCAGATGCAGTGTATAGATGCCAGTACACAATGACAATCCCCATTGTCATGTATTTATTTAGCAACTACTCTGTACCAGATTCTTATAATGCATCCTCTCATTTAGTCTTTCCAGCAGCCCAGACATGTAGGGATGGATATTCCCATCCTGTAGATGGATATACTTATCCTACACCTAGGAACTAAGTCCTGAGTGCTTTAAATTATACAGTTAGCAACTGTGTGGCACCAGGGCCATGACACAAATGGAGGGAAATCTAGCTCTGAACCCCACGTTGTCCCCACTTAAAAAAAAAGTCCTCTGTTTGAAGCAGATCCTAATTGTAGAATTAGAAATAATATAAATACTTTTCTCTAAAAAGTTAAAAAAGTCTTTGTAGATATACAAACTCTGCAGCATATGCTTGGGTCAGCCTTCTTCCTTGCCAATTCTCCTTTTCAAATCTTGGTTCAAGATCTACGTTCCCTTCTAGAACATTTCCAAACACTTACTCAGCCTAATCATGTGCTCTAATGAGTACTAAACAAGAATTATGCAATTTCTGACCCACCTTTCCTCCTCAGCTCCTTGCTGTTATTTTAAATTATATATTATTATTAATACTAGCCATAACACATGCCTTCCTGTCTTGTCTGCTTTATTAAACAAAAGCAAGTGGGCAGAGAATAATCTTTTTCCCCAGTGATGTTTAGCTTTGGAGTACATTGCATATTACATCCCATTATGCTAAATACCTCATGGAAGAAAAAACAGTTAAGACATTACAGAATTTAAAAATGGAAAAAAGTTCCAGAGTAGTGGTTTTCAAAGCATGGTCTTGGGCTGGCATTATCTCCATTTGGTAGAAATGGAAATTCTCAAGTCCCAGTCTAGACCTTCTGAGTCAGTCTCTCTGGAGATGGGACCAGCTTCTGTGTTGATCGAATCCTCCAGGTGATTCTGAAGCTCGCTAAAGTTTGGGAACCACTGACCTCCATCTTTTCCAAGAGTACACATTGAGTCAGGCAGTGAGGCTTGTTATCTTCACTACCTTTCTAATCTCTATCACTCATCCTAATTTTTATGCTGTTAGAATAAGTGATAGGGAATTAGAACCATAGAAACAGGGTCTGGTTAAAGGAAAGAAGAGAAGGAAACTGCACATCATCACACAATGTTGCTCGACCTCAGTGTTCTGATATAACTTGGAGACAGAATACTTGGAATGTGGTAGCTCTTAGCCACTTCGAGGAATGTACACATCTAGAGGTCATTGGGTAGATGAAGCACTCCAGTGCCAGGGACCCTTGTAGAGCTCAGACAGTGCATGCAAAGGGGGAGGCTGTATCTTCCTTGGGTGAGGGTTTCATTGGTGAGCCTCAGAAGGCTTGCCACTTACTCTGAGTGCAGTAGAGCCCTGTCCAGCCAGGAGTACATTTGCATTCCCCATCGTAGGCACTGCAGAAGGCCCCGTTGTGGCAGTTGCAAGTGTGGATGCAGTTCGGGCCCCAGTGGGCAGGTGGACATGCTGAAACCACAAGTGTAGAGAGGACTGTTAGAATTCTTGTCCAATACCAAGTAGAGAGAATTTCACCCACCCCTGTATATCTCTCTGCACAGAGGTTAGCAGTATACATCAGGACTAAGAAGGCACGTTGCTCCCAATTCTGCCCTGAAACCAAGATGGCAATGTTGACCACAATAACAATCATCATTACTAATGTATGGATTCACTTAACAACTGCAGAGGCAGGAGGAGCAAAAATCATCTCAAGTTTACAGATTCAGTTATTTAACAAACACACATTCAACACCTACTATATGCCGTTCTAGGCACAGGGGAGATAGCAGAGGACAAAGAGTTCAAATCACCCTCTGGAAGCTTACACAGTATTTTAGCAGGGAAAGTAGGCAAACCAACCAACCAACCAAGCAACTGAAAAAAAATAGTGGTTAAATGCTATGAAAAAAAATACATTGGGATAAGGAGGACAAGAATGATTGGGTACCTCTCCTTTAAGGAAGGCCTTTCTGAAGAGATCAGATCAGATGGGGAAAATGACTCAAGAGAAGTTAAGGGACTCAAGGTCATGTAGTTCATGTCTATGATCTCTACATCTGGCATTTGTCACTCTACCCCAGAGTTATCACCTTAGGCTTTTTTTAAATGTTAAACTTACCCAGTGTATGTAAAAATTAGTTCATTTGTTAAAACTCTTAACTGGAAGAAGCAAAAAATAACAAAACTAAATCATTAGAGGTCACTGACAATTGAAGAGTAATCAGAAAGTCAGATAAAGTATCTGTGAAATAATAATGTAAGATCATGGGACAAAATAGTTTTCTTGACAAAAAATACTTTTCTTCATACTAATGCTTCAGGAACATAATTGCATAAAAGGAAGATCACCTGTATGGTTACTCAGACGAGAATATGAGGAATAAAGACAATAATCTGAAGTAATTTTTTAAATGAAAAAAAATTCTCCATAATGATGAGCACCATATTTGACCAAGAGCAAGAGGGAAATAATAGCTGGCATTTGAGGTCTGGAGTGAATATCAAAATAGATTGTCTAAGAACAGCACCTTCATTTTACAGATGAAGACACTGAGATTCAAGAAAGGTTAATAGTGATTTATCTAAGGTCATACAGAATTATGATTATATTTGTTAGATAAATACCATTTCTCCTTTTAAGGTCCTAGTAAGACTCGGGGTGAAAACAACTGACTTGTCCAATCCTTTTAATGTCTGATGGAACACTCTGTGTCTAAAACAATCCATTCCTTACATGATACTTAAACTTCTGTAAATCCTTTTATGTCCATAGTCTATTTTTTCACTTGCATTAGGCTTTGCTTTTTACATTTGTTATGATTAGAGAATAGGAATAAGGATCACCAATTTTTATATTCCCAAAAGGTAAATGTAGAGACAGGGCTTTAAAAAATCATCTTGCCGAGTACACCTACTACTTTAAATGTACCCCTTTAATTTTTCAGTCTCTGCTTTTACTGCAAAAGAATTGTCTCTTTTTAGACAGGCTCACAATCAGCCAAGAAGAAATATTAAGATGGTTCCACAGAGTCCATAAGGGAATCAATGAAATCAATGATCCCCAAGAGAAGCAAAGGCTTTTGCCAAATTAATCAGCTTCCTCTGGAGTGATTATGGGGGCAGGCAACACTATAGTCTCCATTCATAGTGGTGTTCCCATTTTTGTTCCTTCCAGCACATTCCTCCTCCAAATGAGGAAGTGACCAACTTCCAAAATAAAGAGTACTTTAAAAAGGAACAAAGTAAATCAATCATTTATGACAATGATTATTGGATCTTTTTTTCCTCCTTAAACCTTGTTTTTCAGTTTCTATTCCTCAATCTGTCCATCTGCCAACGTGTATCAGTCAGAGCCTTTGCAACACACACAGATTTAAACAGACTGTGGTTACTTCTGAAGTGATACCCCCAGGACAGAGTGAAACACATACACCAATAAATTATATCTAATAACACTTCTTTCAACAAAGATCTAAACTTCCAAGATCTGTTGGCTCTGCTTTCTTATTCCTCAAAAATGGGGTAGAGCCTGGACTACTTATGAAAAAAAATTTAGGAAAAATATCTTCAGGCAAAAATATATTGTTTATCAATTAATATCTGCAGGTTGATTGTAACTGTAAAGTTTATAATTAAGTAATCAATAAAGCACCATGAAAAATCAGTGCACAGTCATTCTTTGATTTCTCTTATGGACATGGTGAGTAGATTCAATATAAACTGGGTATGTGCCATAAAATGTATAATAAATGAAACCAGATTACCCCCATACTCATATATGCTACTCCTTGGTCAAAAGTAGAATACTTTTAGAAGTTGCACCGACTCAAAGCATTGACCAATGAGTTATGGCCCATGTTATCTTTTCATGACATGAGTAATATAAAAATCATCTATACAGTCCCTCTGTCATTATAGTGATGTGGGAGGCTCCCCAGGGAAGCTGAGGAATAAACATGTAAGGCACAGTGAGTGTCAGTCTGCTCAGGATCCCAATAGGTTTCTCAGACTCACATCAATTAAATTCTGCTTCTTTATTTCTCTATAACTAACACTCCAGATAAACATAAACACAAAAAGAGGAGATGAACTTCTAAATACAGCTATTTTTATTTTACTTCAATGGATGATGAGTCACTGAAAAGTGAATAATCAAAATGTTACGTATTTAGGTTCTTCCCAAGACATTATTTGAATTTGAATGTAAGACCATTGCATAGAGTTCTTAGTGGAAAAAAGGAATTGAAAACTAGAATGCATCTTATAATCAGTCATATTTTTTTCTTGAATAGATAAATGCTCTGACTTGAATTCTAAAAAATTTGAAAGTAAACAAGTAAGAATGGTTGACAACAAGACTTACGTTGAGAGCAGTCACTGCCGATCCAACCTGGGTAACACTGACAAGATCTGTCAATGGGGTTGCAGGTTCCATTGTTGGTGCAGGTACAAATTCCTGCACAGTTTTTCCCAAATCTGCCACTAGGACACACTGTAAATAAGTTACAGGTCAGAAGCTAACAATCACAACCCCTGTCACAGAATCCTAGACTCTTAGCACAGGAAATGACTTTAAAGGTCACCGACCCAGCTGCTCATTTAGTATCTGTCCACTCAACAGCACCCCTCAAGTTGAATGGGCTCATTTTTACAAACATATGAAGCCAAAGACCCTCATTAAGGCATCACAAACCAGGAGGCATCATTGCATTTCTAGAAATCTGACTGCATAGCTTCTCTCTCAAGGAGTCAAAATCCTTCCTCATATTGATTTTTCATGGGAGGATGTTTCCAATTAAAACTGAAGAATATCACAGCTCAGGGAATAAAGGGGTTTTGTTGGAGTGGCGAGCCAGCTTTTCCAAAGCTCAGAGTCCTATTTCTGAAGCTACAGACACAGCATACCATAAGGCATCCATAGCTGGTAGCTGAAAACATGGCCTTCGGGAAGCCTGGAAGGAGACCTGAGAACAGACTCCATGGGGCTTGCTCATCATCCCACATCTCTCCAAAATGTTTGGGCACCCTACCTTCATTGCACAGGGCACCTGTGAAGCCAGGCAAGCAGTCGCACAGGCCTGTGATGTGGTGACAGGGCCCACTGCTGTGAACACACTGCGGGCATGTCTGGCTGCAGCGATGCCCATAGAAACCAGGGGAGCAGACTGAAAACAGAAGAGAAACCGACAGTTATCTTTCTGAGATGCATTTCTCTTGTATTCCACATTTGGATCTAGTTAAAGTTCTGGAGGCAAAAAAAAAAAAAAAAAATCCTTAAAAAAAAGGTACACACCAGGCTCGGTGGCTCAGCCTGTAATCCCGCGCCTTTGGGAGGCTGAGGTGAGTGGATTGCCTGAGCCCACGGGTTCGAGACCCGCCTGGGCAACTTGGCGAGACCTCATCTCTACAATAAATCAAAAAACTTAGCCGGGTGTGGTAGCGCGTGCCTGTAGTTCCAACTACTTGCACGGCTGAAGAAGGATCGCTGGAGCCCAGCAGGTCGAGACTGCAGTGGCTGGGAGCGGCCACTGCACTCCAGTCTGAGTGGCAGAGTGAGACTCCAACACACACACACACACACACACACACACACACACACACACACACACACAAAGGTACAGAGAGTTTTCCAAGTGTAAAACAAGAATAACAAAAGAAACAAGGACACTCTTTAATAAGGAAAAGAAGTCACTAAACTCTGAATTCCTTGAGGCAAGAAAATGTCTTAATTCTCTTTATTTTCTCATGTAAGGGCCCAGTGAGCTCAAGGCTTGGCACAGAGGAGGGACTCAAAGAATTTTTGTTGAAAGAATAGAGATGAAAAAAATGAAATTCTAAATACTAGTCTAAAGCTCCAAATAAATACTCTCATACCATTTATTGTTCCTTTATTCTTTAAGAGTCATCACTGGCAATAAATAGGTCTATTGTCAAATCCGAAATTTTTTTCCTCCACAAAATGATCCAGGTTAATGATTGTAACTGAAGTGATTAAGCAAAATGCTATATACTTAAGTTCTTCCCAAGATATTATTTGGATTTACATATAGGATAAGTGCATAGAATTTTTATGAAAAAAGGCAATTTTAAAATTTGGAATAGTATATCTTATAATTAGTCACTAATTCTTTCTTGATTACATTTACTAAAATATTTTGTAAAATCTTATAGATCATTTTCTAACCCCAAACTTCTATTGACCAAAGTCAATAGTCCCCATTTTTAATTTTGCAATTCTGTTTCCTCATAGCACTGACTTTGAGTCTACTAGCAGGATGTATGATTTGCCTCAAGGCTTGGCTGATGTTGACTTCTGGTAATTGAGAAAAGGCCAATGCCAAATTGCTGAATAAAATATTTACAGGTCAATGAATTTCTGGAACACTATTTGCAAGCTTTCAGGAAGGATCAAGAAACATACCCTGATGGTGCTGTCAATGAGGCAATGAAATCATTGCTGAGAAAAAATGGTTATACCCCCATCTGTTAGGTTTCTGAAGGTTAGAAAGAATAAAGCTCTTGGGGAAGTGCTACTGAGGACAGTTCTGCAAAGGACAGGTAAACTACCACACTCTCTTCTGCCTTCAACTGCCAGAGAACATCACTATACACTGAAGTGTGGGACAGAGACCATGGTGCCCAGGGAAGGGAAGATGGAAATGACCACCTAATGACACACTTACTTCTCTGACAAGTGGTGCCTCGGAATCCTGGGGCACACTCACAGATGCCATCGTCAGGGGAGCACGAAGCCCCATTTTTACAGTAGCAGGGCAGGGAGCAGTTGGGGCCCCAGCGTCCCTCAGCACACACGCTGTCACAGTGGACACCTGAAACAGTGCACACAGGGCGAGGCTGAGTGAGGCAGCACAGATGGTTATTCTTCTATGGATGCTAATTCAAAGATGAGATCTAAGCTCACAGCATTAAAATTGAGGATCGTGAGCAGCAATGAGTGGAAAGTTATCATCTTATATATATCAATGCATAGTATCAACATAACATTAAAAAAATACCCAGAACTATTTTCTATGGAGACATGAAGAAGGAATAGCACATCTTTGTTATATTGATTTTTCTTCTTTAGGAGAAGGAAGCAAGGAGGAAGCCCAAGGGCTCTGTCTATTGAAAGCAAAATTTATCAAAAACACTGTATCTTTTAGCCCTCAGTGCCTTCCTCATCCCTCCATCTTTATTTATGTCTTCATAGAGAAATAAAGTGTAAATGATAACACAAAGCACAAAGTAGTTAAATTGTTTTGCATAAAAATCCTTCCCCTAGAGTAAAGAAATAAACACAATTTTAAAATATTTTGATAATACATTGTGCAGAACAGAAAGAATTGCTAACATGTGGCACCAGATTCCTCCTTGAAAATTTAATCTGACATTGGAGAGATATAGGCAGAATACAAGTGACATTATTTATAGCTGTTGTCTATGCTATCGATTATTATGAAACTGTGTGTAGGTGTTTAACTCTCATTTTGAACACTGAGAAACTTTAGAATCAGTCATGAATGAATAAACAAATGCCTAAAGGAAACATAAAGAAAAACCAAGGTTGCAAAAATAAAAATAAAACCAGGTTTTATTTGAAGCAAATGGAAGTCTCTTCTGCAAATACAACAGGGGCCTCTTTCTTATAAGTCAGAATTCTTCACAACTCACAGAAAAGCTCTTCACATTGAAAGGCTATGAGTTATAATTAGTAGTGAATTGGCAGCTTCTGGCCTCAGACCAAATGAAAACACGTCAAGAACAAGCAACGCACACCCTCCAGGATTCCAGAAAACTGACAACCACCCAGCACCACGGATGCTACGAAGTCCGTTTTTTGTATTACAGGTTTTGCATCTAAAGTAATTAGGAGAAAAGTCACTACACCCTGAACCTTAAAACGAAAGCAACCCCAAACTGTAACATGGATGTTGCTCACTTGGTACGCAGCCATTTCCGCTAAGCAGTAATTCTACACTTTTTACTATTCCAGTGTTTTTTCCTTCTAAAAGCCCCCACATGGTAAAGGCCATTAAGTAAGCATGAAAGCAGGCAGATCTTATTGTGTCTAGCTTGAGCCAACAATAGGCTTTTATTTCAGCTTGGACCAATGGCTGAAGAAAGGAGACCAGGTCTGTTTATAAAGCTGATTGAGGTTTAAACGTTCCCCATAGAACAAAATATGGAATTGGGGCCTACTATATTATTTTTTTTTATTGCATTCACAAATATATTATCTTCTTTTTTCAAATCTCTTTTGAGAAACTGAGATGCAATTGCAAACTCTGCCCTCCCCAAATGTGATACATTAGCCATAGAATCTTATCTGGTATTTTAACCTACATCTATGCTGGGCAGAAGCATCAAACATATTAAGCAGTAAATAACTTCAAAAAGAGACTGTAGACCTAAACTTTGTTTTGTGAATTTAGAGAACATACCAACAAAGGTTACCTGGTACAGGCTTTGCTCTCAGTTCAAATTCTGGTCCTAAGCTCTGACTGTGAGCCAGGACTCCTGCTTCATAGCAGCTAAGATAGGGACGCCAGCTTATCATGGAGATTCAGACAACCCAGGGTATTTTGGTCTGGAGCCTTGAAGGATAATTCTAGTAAGGATTTGGAAGAAGTGGAAGCTGATTCATTATCTGGTTAATCTGATTGATAGTTGTTCGGAAAATTAGTACTGATTTTTGCTGCTTTTTTGTGACATAGGGACTTGGGGGTAGGGGAAGCTAAGATTCAGCCATGTATGGTGATTTAGTTCATCAGCTACTTATCAAGTCACTACTTCGTATTACACTTAACAAATTCAGTTAAGATGGAATGGGGAGTACACTTTAGGTCAAAAGTGTATGCTGCTTTTTTATATTATGGGTTATCATAATTTATGTATAACTTATCACAGTCTCAAATCGGAGCATGTTAAGAAAAATGACTAGAGATCAGATGGGAAAATCTGAATAAAGAGATCCTTTATTTCATATCTGATTCCTCTTCTCTTAAGAGGTTTGTCCAGGTGGTTAGCATATTCATCAATCATAATCAGTTTTACCCAGGTAATGTTCATATAAGTAACAAAGCCCTCAATGTAGCAAGGGGATCCATTGCAGAGAAAAGCTTGTTTCACATGATTTACCCATCATTTCATTTCCAGAGAATCGCAGGGAATTCTGCAGGTCATCTATCAAACCTCTGTCTCCAATAATATAAGCATATTTCAACAGAACCAAGCTTACTTGTAAATAACTTTAAGGATTGCAAGGAAATCTTTCTTCTGAATGTAGATTATAAAAATTATGTTACCAACCCCCTCTTAAAATTCAAGCCCTCTTTTTTCACTCTGTCATCAGTAGAAATTAGTCATCATTTTGCAGCTATTAATGCTTAATCTATTCGAAGACAAATATCAAGTTTGTCACAGTCAGGGAAAAACTCCAGGAAAAAGCACAAAGTTGTCTTTCTTCCTCCTGCTGCACCCTTTTTTCCTATTGATATTCCTTCAGACCCTCTGTGCCCTCATATTATTTTTCATTTCATCATATAGTCAGGAAAGGACGGGATACATTTATTATTGTTGAGTTGTAACTTCTGTGGAGAATATTAATATTTTAAGAGGGCACACATTTTAAGAGCCTAAGACACAAATACCAAATTGTGAAATGATGGAGGGAGTACTGGGTAAGTGTTTCTCTAAGTTATACCAGGTATAAGGCTGCTGGTGTGACCTCCATGTAAGGACAGCAGCCCTGCAGTGAAATATGCTCCAGGATAGAGTTGTAAGTTTGCTTTATCCAGGTGTGGTAGCTCACACCTGTAATCCCAGAACTTTGAGAGGTTGAGATGAGAGGAGTTCTGAGAACTCTATGGAGTTTGAAATCAGCCTGGGCAGCATAGCGAGAGCTCTTCTCTACACAAAAATTTTTTAAATTTCCAGGTGTGGTGGTATGTACCTATAGTCCCAGCTACTTGGGAGGCCAAGGTGGAAGAATCACCTGAGCCCAGGAGTTCAAGGCAGTAAGTGGTGATTGCATCACTGCACTCTAGCCTGAGCAACAAAGCGAGACCCCCGACCCCCCCAAAAAAAAAACAAAGACTGTCTCCAAATTCAGTCAGTCACATTCTGAGGTATTGAGGGTTAGGGTTTCATATATGAATCTGAGGGGAACACACACACACACACACACACACACACACACACACACACACACGGTTGTAAGTTTACTTTAACCATTTTTTCGGTTGTGTGTATGTGTGTGTTTTTCCTTAATTATTTATATTGGTCTCATCTTATTCTTCACCAACTATGATAGAGTCCTACATCTTTTTGTTTCCCAAGAAAATGCTTGAATATCTTAACTCAACAAACATTCAAGGGACCTGACCAGCTGCTGGCTTGTGGTGAGAAGTCCTCTATAAAAGGTGACTCCAGGGTGATAAGATCACAGAGCAGGCACATCCAACTCTGCCTGGGGATCGTGATCAGGGAAGGAGGTACCTTGAAGGGGGAAGAAGTTTGCAAGCTAAAGGAACAGTGTTTGTGAGGCTCAGAGGCCCAAAGAAGTGTCTACCCTTCAGAAATTGTAAGTATTGGGTACAGTTGAAACTCAGGGCCTCAGCAGAGGAAGTGAGGCGTCTGGGCAGCCAGGCAGTGGTCATGTGGAGAAGAGGCAAGAACACCATACTGTGGAGTGTGAACCTACTCTTGGAGTTAACAGGGCCAAATGAACAATTTTTAAGAAGGAGGGGGCATAATTAAACTTTGTTTTAGAGAAGGGCAGAAGATGATTTGAAGAGGATAAACCAGTAATAAAGGTGACCAGGTGGACATTTGGGTTTTCCAAGTGAAAAAATAATGACAAGGCATTGAAGAAAGTCAATGACAGCTGGGATGCAGGGGAAAATGAAATCTGGAGAGATCTAGGAGAGAATGCAGATGAAGGATCCTTCCTGCCCCATACCCCACCCAAAATAATTAATTCTGGCAGCTCTATGTTGGAGAGATGGTGCCTATTTTTGCTCACCACAACCCCTAGAACATGAAAGGTGTTAGATAAATATTTGTTGAATGAATCCATAAGCACAGCTCCTCTTTCCTACATGATGTTCAGGACCACTTTTCAACTGGAGGGAGCAGCCATATCATTCTTTGCTTCTCTGAAGAATTCTTCATTCAAACCAGGAAGCCCAACCTCGTTATAACGTATGCACCTAAAATAGCGACCTTTCCCTGCTAAGGGGGTAGGGATGTCTGCCTTGCTTATTTTTAAGCAGATAGAGATACATTCAGAAGCTCCGGTTTGTGTTTTTTAATGTAAGCCCAGATCATTGAGCAATAGAAGAAATATGAGACTTCTTGAGGAAATTCCTTTGGAATGTTTACCAAAAATAAAAAGATAAATTCTTTAATACTAGTTACTTCAGGAAGTAACTTCCTAAAATATTTGGAAGAAGGGGAAAAACAGAAAAGGGGTAGGCTTAAATGTGCAGCAATCTCTCATTCAATGGAAGCATTTTTTTCTGATAAATGTTCTAATGCTGATAAGGAGATCTGTGAGGGACTGTTTTTGCCAGAACTGAGGACAAAGAGCTCTTTGATAGCCTTCACAAGTTGCTAGGCAATGGCTGAATGATCGTGATAAACTTCAGCTAAGCAGCTCTAAAGAAATGTTCGTGCAATTAATGCCTGATGCATTATGCCAGAGGCCTCAATGTGAAATCAACATTCACTGGGTATTTGTGATTGCATGAATGCAGAAAATAAATCATCTAGGGTGTCATTATTTCCCCTCTCTGAGATATAACCCCAAATCCTTGTCTTGCTTAATTGCTTATATTCCTTATGCCAGTTTTGCAATATGTGGGGTGTCAGTGAATGAAGGAAATAATTCCCATTCAATGTCTTGTTCCTGGGCAACAAGCTATTAAACATATATTAAAGCAAAGAGATATTTGTTAATAATAATTGGGCTTGGTGAATCTAAGAGGGAAAAACTATAGCATTTAGTCATAACAGTTTTTCTGCTTTCCCAACCATTTGACCAACAAAGCATAGTATAGTGTAGTATAGTATAGTGTAGTATAGCATAGAGGAAGTTATTCCCTGGTGTATCCATCTCTGTCAACAGTGTGTCTGTCCTGATACAACGTGAGCTTCTGCAGGATGGAAGTTGGCACCACTTCATCTCCAGGTTTCCGGCACCCAAGCGCTATGATTACATAGAACTTGGAGACACTGGACAAATGGTTGTTAAACCAAATTTTCCTATTTGGATTCTACGGATTTTAAAGACGCATTTTTTAAAAACCTGCTTTATATAGGAAACCAAGTTAAAAAAAAAAGTCTTGCTAAGTCATATGAATCAAAAGGGTTTGCATTTGCAGTTGCAAGACAAAAATACCAGAGTGCATGGCTGGCCTTAGTTGAGACCTGCATAATAGCGAACAGAAAGGACTGCTGTGCAGATTGGGAGATCGGGGAGTTTTTTCTGTAATCTTTCTTTCTTTTGGTAAAATAAGAGGCCCCCCTCCAACCTCATGTCAGAAGCCCAGCCTTCTGCCTTTAAATAATCCCCTCCCCCAAGACCACACAGACAGACAGATCCATATGTACATGCAAACACACTCTCCACCTCTGAGTTATTTGCACTTGCAGCTGATTGGGTGCATGCATGTTAATTAAACTCACCTGACTAAAGTTACCACCTCCACTTGGATTTGCACGTATATGTCACTGGACAGAGGAAGGCAGATCTCCCCTTGTCATAATAATTCGGGCATCCTTTAGCAGCATGAGAGATTAGTCCCTGCAATAGTAGTTCACTTAGCTGGTCAAACAAGGTGTCTGAGGAAATATGGAAAGGAGGGCTGTCCTGTGGAGAAGGGCTGAGGCCATTGCCTAGTTCTGTTTACTGGGAAGAGTCTCCACTCATCAGACTCTTCTCATCAGCGTGCTCACAGGGCTCCTCCTTCCAATTCTGCCCTTCCTGGCTAGGTTCAGATGAATACTCCACCATGCCTCTTAATCTCCTTTCCTCTTTTTGTAATTATACAGTGCCTTTCTAGTCTTGATCTCTTTCTCAGGATGTTTAGACGTTGACTCGGTGCTCTATAATCTTTTTAGCTTTAAAAAAAAGCAAATAACTTTTTAAAAATTCTGGTATAAATATATCCTTAAGTTTCCTCTTCTCTTTTGCTACTGGTTATGAGGCTTCTGTAAAAGAAATAGACCCCTGGACTCCAACCTCTTTGGTAACTAGAGTAATAAGACAGAGCAGATGCCACTCTACAGATGTGTAACAGCCATTGCATGAGCCACCAGGGCAGACAAGTTCACCAAGTAAGGTTGTACAGGTTGTTTACTACATAAGAGACCCTGATCCAGGAGCTAAGTTGGGGCAGAAATCCCAGCTTGCAATCCATGTATCCAGGAGTGCACTCTGAGGGACTTCTAAATCTTTTCCCAATTTGTACAAAAGATACATTATGGATTTTCAGGGGCTCTATCCTCTTTCTCCTCCTCACCCACCTTCCAAATTCTCATTTAGTAAGCATGAAGTGGGGACAGGAAATATGCAAGTTAAAAGAGTTTTCAGGTAATAGTGAGTGATCTTAGCCAGAGTTGGGAACCAGGCTAAAGACTGTATATGTTTCCAGACAGCTGGAATGGAATCTTGATTAGCTGTAATGCTCACCAAATAGGTATTCTGGCTGACTGCAGTCAGAATAGAAAGGAAGACAAAAACATCAGCCCATTTCCATCATTTTTGGAAAATATTTTATAAAGCATATCACTCTACTATTCATACATATATATACATACATAACTAATTATATTTCACTGACATCTGATATTTCAGAATAATCATTTTGAAAAGGCAGTCTCATTTTATAGCAGTGTGTGTGTGTGTGTGTGTGTGTGTGTGTGTGTGTGTGTGTATAGCAGAAGTGCAGGGGAAGCAGCCCAGGACACAGTCTATATTCTGGATGGTAATTATTTTTCTCCATTTTTTTTTACTTCAATCTGCCTCTTTCTGGCAAAATAGTCTATTGACTAAAAATGACAATAAATTAAAGTTTAAAATAACCACATACTATAATAAAAGTGCAAGCCTTTCCTTTTGAAAATGGCACATTTCTTTTGGAAATAGAATCTAGGATGTCCAATGCAACTTTTGTTTTGGTCAATTTTCAAGGCAATATATTTTGAAGACTTATTTTATGACTAGATGAAATGGGACTGTCAATTATAGTAGAAATGTAAAAGTCTTGGTCACTTAAAGGGAAAATGATAGCCAGACATTAGACAATAGGAAGAAGTTATGAGGAGTGGCGGATGACCCCCATGGTAAGAAAGCAAGCCAACTTTCTCAGCATATTAGGTTAGGGCACAACTTCCTCAGTGTAGGTGTGTCCATTTCTTTGTAAAACAGGATAAGGCTACGGGACTCTTACCTCTAAATCCAAACTCACCTGATCAGCCTCTCTCCACAGTGTCCTCAGCAGTCCAGCACTTAACACAATCTTATTAGTTTGATCAGGGGAAGCACCCAGGATTCCGTGTTTGATTTCATTGATTTCTTCACAAAAGCCTCACTATTACCCTACACACCACTACTCTCTCCAGTACTCAACATTTCACTTACAGCAATCTCAGCAACAGGAAGGAGAGGAAATAGAATCACTTGCCTCGCTGGGTGTATGTCTATTATTTGGCTTCAAACCTGATATCCAAATGAAAAGCAAAGCCTTCTTTATATTCAGAAAGATCTTTATACAAGGTACTTACCAAAACAAGTTTTTTGATGAAAAATGAGCCTATCCAGTGTTGACAATGAAATGATGGTCTTTGTAAATAATACACTGAATTTGCTCTTTCTTTAAAAAAAAAAAAGCCAATTCTTGGTCCAACTGTAGGGTTTTTGTTTTTTTCTTTTTTGGTAGGAGGAGCTTCAGGAACTTTCTTTTCCTCTACACGTTTGCAAATATTGAGCATGTTCTACGATTGTGGTGAATTACCTCACAGAAGGCTTAGGTACTGATAGATGCTTACAGACCAACAGCCCCCACAGAAGACCCAGAGAAATGAGACACTGAGGCAACTTAGCTGGCCTAGGAGCAATAATGACTTATAGGTCATGAAGCAGGTATGGTGGCAACAGGAGATAATCAGAAGCAGCACAGCTTCTTTCCTTTTAGAGAAGCAGACCCATCACAGATGGACAGAGGATTAGAAGATTACATTGAGTGACAAAGACACTGCACTCCCAAGGGAGCTTGACAGGTCTAAGACCAGATGGGATAATTTGTCTTACCCCATGACCCAGACTGTGGAATGCAACTAACACATTTTCCGGCTGGCATCAAGCCAAGTCATATCTGTTGCTCTTCTCGTGTACACTAGAGGGTGCCTTCCTCAGGCTGGTTCTAAATAATCAAAGCAGGTGGATACCTAAGCAGTGGCTAGTATATTCAGAAACATCACACATCCCCTCAGTAATCATAAGACAAAAGTAGATTTGGTACTAATAATTTGTTTACTGGTCTGAGGAGAGGCAGCAAAGCTAACAAATCATGGATGAGATTTGGGGGAGTGTTATCCAAAACAAATGATGCGGCCTCTGTTAGGAAAGTTCTGAATTTGCCAGAAGGTTAAAAAATGCTATTTTGCTTCACTGTGGTCATTGAGAAATTAGTACTGGTCACTCCATGTAAGAACTTCAAGAACCCTAGTGAAGTTACAAAATCTGTTTCAATCCCTGGCGTGATGCAGTTTTAACATTTAGTAATGGAGAGCCAAGTAGAAACATGGGAAGGTGAAATTATATATTGTGAAGTCAGAGTTATCTCAACTTTTGCAAGTCAAGAAGAAACTACAGGGCTAGGGAGGCCTTCTGTCTGTGGGTAGCTCCTACTGATAGAAAAAAGGTCATTGCACCAACCTAGGCCTGTTTCCCAAGGTAACTCTCAGACACTAGAAATCAAGCATACGATAGTTCATGTCATTTATTCCTATCAGAAACCGAAGAAGCCCTCGAGAAATTCTAAGGAACTGACAGACCCTACTGAAGAGGTTGCTGGTGGCATCCTATGCTTATAGATCTGAAGATTTAATATTGTTAAGTTGGCAGTGTTCAATTTCTATAGTGTAAAATTCATATGAAAATTCAAGGGACTAAGGATAGTCAAAACAATCCTGAAAAGGGGGAACAAAGTTGGAAGACTCAATTTTTCATTTTAAAACTTTCTACAAAGCTACAGTGGTCAAAACAGTATGGTATTGGCATAAACATAGACACATGGACCAATGGAATAGAATATGAAGTCCAGAAATAAACTCTTTCACATTTATGAGAAACTGATTTTTGACAAGGGTGTCGAGACAATTCAATAAAAAAAGGAATAATCTTTTTGACAAATAATGCTGGGACAACCAGATAGCTACACATAAAAGAAAAAGGTTGGACTCCTAACTCATACTATTTATAAAATTATCTCAAAATAGATCAAAAGCCTAAATGTAAAGGCTAAAATTATAACATTTTTAGAAAAAAAACACAGACATAAATCTTATGACCCTGAATTAGGCAATGGATTTTTAGATTTCACACCAAAAACACAAGCAACAAAATTTTTTAAAAAGATAGTCAAAATAAAAATTTTTCTGCTGCAAAGGACACCATCAAGAAAGTGAAAAAATGACTCAAAGACTAGAAGAAATATTTACAGATCTGATGAGGACATCAAAGTCAGTAAAAAAAAAAAAAAGGAAGATAATGCAGTTAAAAGTGAGCAAAGGCTCTGAGTAGACATTTCTACAAAGAAGACATACAGATGGCTAATAAATGCATAGACAGGTCCTCAGCATCATTAGTCATTGTGGAAATGCAAAGCAAAAGCACAAAGAGACACTATTTCACACTGAGTAGGATGCTATTATCAAAAGGTCAGATAATAACAAGTGTTGGTGAGGGTATGGAAAAACTGGAAACTTAACATGTTGAAGAGTGATCCTGAAATAAGAACGTTTTTGCTCATGATACACAGACTTGGAAGATGGCACTCAATGTCTAAGCAAGTCTATATATCACGAGCATAAACATTGTCAGCTTGATAATGTCCCTGGCTGAAGCAATGACATAAATAAGGAGAAACTTCCATGCTGTGGTTAGAAAATTCATACTCAACCATACTATGAATTTATCATGCCTCAAACATTATTGTAAGAAAAAGAAAGCTTTAAAACTTTGATTCCCAACAATGAATATTTTAATATTTTTGTGTTAACCATATTAATGTTAACATTCAATAGTTTTGACTCACTATATTGACACTATTTATAGTCTTTGGGTTTATTTCAATCATTCTTTCCTCAGAGTTTAAAATATACCACAGAGGTCTTGCTGAACTTTTCACTGCACTTCACTTTTTTCCTCATCTTGCTGGCTTGAGTTCTGATAGTTGGACCTTAAATGTAACCTCAAGAGAACTGATCCTGCACAAATCAGCAAAAATCAGCCCTGGTTTACAGACTAATTAACCCTATCAATAGCATGTTGTGGGTAAAAGCGTGAGTAAAAATGTGTCACTTTACTTGAGACTTTACTGTATTTTAATTTTTTCTGAAAAGTGTGTGCTTCTCTGAAGTAGCAAAGAACAATGCTAGGCATTAGGCAGGCAGGTTTTGCTGTCAAGTAGTGGCCTTTGGCTCTCACCTGACCATCCCGGGAGGCAGCGACAATGGCCCGTGGTGGGGTGGCAGCCATCTGCGTGGCTGCAGTCACAGCGCTCAGCACAGTTCAGTCCATACGTGCCATCCTGCATGGAAGAGAGCATCAAAGATGGCAATGAGAGCCTGTGAAATTCCACATAAGGAGGCAAAAAGGCCACAGTCAGCCATTTCAGATACAGTACCTGCTCTCCCAAACACCTCTTGAGAACATGCATCATAATCACCTCTTCCCAAGTATTTGTACCCAAAATGTAGGCTCCAGGAAGTGTTTTAAAATTGCTCAGGTCCTAGTTTATATCTGATGTAATGTTTGAGAGGTATAAATGGTGAAGCCAATTGTGCCAACACACTGATATGCATATTTGCAAATATATGTAAATATGCCAATTATTTAAAAGAAGCTTATCTTACTATAAGCCACAGTTCATAAAAATATTTTATTTTGTACCCACAGATCTTTACAAAATAGTTCTATGTTCCCTACAACACATTCTATTCTTTAGTGGAAAGAGAGGACCCTGACCCACATAAGCCACTCTAAAATTTTTAAAATATTACAGTTCTAATTGAATTAAGTTCACTTCCATAAGTTGACAATGGAATATATGGTGCTATAAAGAAAAATGAAAACTTTTCCTAAATTTTCCCTAATTATGATCCTGCTTTCCATGAAGAAGTCTAACCCATATGAATTATTCCAGCTCACAATTCTAAGTACTGTGGTCACACATCCTCACTCTGCCGCTCCCAGATCATGTTTTCACATCAGTTTGGGTGGTCCAATGGGGATGAGGTTCTTCATGAACGTGATCATTTTGTTTGTGGGAAAATAATGGAAAGCTCTGCATTTACAAGCCCTGCTCCTTCATCCTAGATCCAGAGAATTGAGGGCAGGCATCCCAAACCTCCCTACTCCACCCAAGCACTAAGAAAAACGGGTGCACAACTATCAAGAGGAAGGAAGAACACGGGGTAAACAGGTAGTGGGCGCTTGATGGATAACTTTTAAACTGAACATGTTTTTAAAACATCACCCATTTTTAAGGCCCCATCAGTGTTTGACAGGGTTGTACAGGATTTAGTTTTGCCATGAGATGAGCCACTAAACCGCCAGCCTTTATGGATTTAACTCCTTCTAATGTGCCCCAAAAAGGATAAGATTGTGCCAGGGGCTTTACTTTGTCTACAATCAGACAGGGAGTTAAAAAGTGATTTTCAAGTTCATCTCCAAGTACTAATAATTTGTTCACTGGTCTGAGGAGAGGCAGCAAAGCTAACAACTCTGTCCTAGGGGGTTGGAGGGCGCACAAAAGCCGGGGCGGGATCCTCTATACTTTGGGAAATGGGTTGTACTTAATAGGGAGAAGCCCAGAGAGAGAAAAGCATTGCAGAAGGCCCTTCTGGAGGGGGCCAGTTCAGGGGGTCATATTGTTATCTTGCCATCTTGCCATCATATGATATCCTGGAGGCAGGAAATACACACCACTAAGAGAATGCCTCAGTGAAAATGAGCCACTCAGGAGAAAAGAATTGGGATAGAAAAAAGACCGACGGAAAAGAAGTCAGCAGCTTACTACAGAATGCACTTCCCACTAGCACCCTCTGACAGTCTGCGGTAGATACTGCATGAAATTTCTAATGATGTATATCTCTGAAGTAGGTCAAGGGGATGGAGTGAGCCACAGGGGCATCTTAGGAAATTCTTGTGGCTCCAAAGATATTTATATTAAAAGAAGCCATTTCTAAGCCTCTTTCACCACTTCCATGAGCATTTCAGTGACATCAATCACCACCCTCCTTTCAACGCCCTGCCACTTTCCACCCCAAAGGTGGGGAATTTCCGTTATAATGGCAACAAAATATTTGGAGAATTCACAGGCATGTATCGTGTGTTTGACCAGTGCTGTTGACTGGTGGCCACCAAGAAATGGGTGGATAAGAAACTGAAAATAAAAGGTGGGAGTGGAGGAAACAGAGTAAGATGAGGAAAAAGAAGGAAGAAATTCTCACAGACTACCTAACCAACTTGCCCATCTATCCCTTTTCCAATCCTATGTCCAAATTGAATCCAAATAGCTTGATGCTTCAAATAGTTACTAAAGTTTGGTTCACAGTGAGTCACTTTACATCAGGAAAACTGCAAAAAGAAGCCAACCCTCTGGCATCAGTTCCTTCCAGGCATCTGCAGTCAGGGCACTCATTCGGGTGTACCTGGCAGGGAAATTCACACTTCTCCCCACGCCATCCAGGTGCACACGTGCAGGTCCCATCCAGTGTGTTGCAGGCTCCTCCGTTGAGACACTGGCATGTTAAATTACAGCCAAAGCCCCATGTTCCACTGGGACAGCTGATGGAGCAGTCTACCCCGTGCCAGCCTGTGCAACAAAAATGTCAGAGCATGTGAGTGAACAAAGGCAGCTGGCAGTTTTGCTGAGCCTTCCAAGCCACGTTTTCCTTTAGAAACACCTTGGAGATGCATAGCAGTGCCTACCAGCCCCAGCCTCAGTAGCAGAGAGCATTGGCTCTGCCAAGTCAGGCCTCCATCAGAAATGAACAAAAGGCACCCCTGAGGACCCAAACAGTCATGTATGCTGTGTGATCTGTCAAGCATGCCAATGCTGAAAAGTACTCCTGGGCTACTGGGGATGTGATATGAAGGGGAGGGTGCCTTTAATGTGCAGTGGTGCACACTATGGAGTGCTGAGTTTTGTTGAGATCGAGAAAGTAAAATATTTACGTGTGAGGGAGAAGAGGGATTGTGATTAAAAACACAACCCCATCTTTAAAGCAGGACCTCCATTAACAACAGTGAGTATCATAAGGATCCTGGCTGCACCTATGGATGGACATGTTCTGGTGCTCATATAAAACCAGTGCTTGGCTGCATTTCTTGTCATGACTCCAGGCCAGTCAATTTAGGGGCATGAACACATGTCTGCTTATTGTCTCCCAAAAGTGCAGAGCCTCACAGACTTTTGGAACAGACAGTGACTTTTGAGATCGTCAAATGTGAGCTTCTTCCCTTGACTCAGGAAAGTATTAGTGCCCACACTGGACAAGAGGCTTGCTGAGGTTAAGTCATTGAATTTTGGTACAGCTGGAGCTAAAACCCTGGTCAAGGCTTATCTGTGACTTCAGGAGATAACATGACCAATATCAAATAAAAGACTTATTTACCCACTCTTACCTGCCTTGCAAGAACAAGACCCATCCACAGGAGAGCAGAAAGCATTGTTTTTACAACCACAGTGAGAGGAACAGTTTATCCCATAGGTTCCCAGAAGGCAAGGGGTAGAGCAGTCAATTCCCTAGACAAGCACAGTAGCAAAATGAATGCAATTTTGCCAAATGAAATAAGGCCAGTTCAAATAAACAAAAATATATCTTAACAATGCTAATTATACTTCCTCTCTAATTTTAACATGTTGTCTTTTTTCAAAATTGGCTATAATATTACCACCAGACAAATTTTAGAGATTTAAGGGCAATACTAGTTGGCCTGTGCTTAGGATGGAGTATTAAACGGGACCCAAAAAAGTCTGCTGTCTTCATTAGTTTTGCCTTCTTAGCAGAACTGAAAAAAAAAGTCTTTGTCCTTGCTCAGAGAAGTAGAACTATAAAAATAAATTGTACCTGTAAAATTACTGTCAATAAATAAATAAGCATTAATATGAATATACATTAGATCCCAACACTTTTTAGACTTCCTTGTATAATATGTGATATTAGTGGTGGGTAAAGCAAAGCCACAGAACACATTCAGCCAGCAGCATAGTCAGTTGCTCCAACAGGGAGCGTGAAACATAGAATTAGGCTATCAAAGGTGACGGGAGGCCATCTTTTTTCAAAATAGAAGGGACTCTTTAAGACAAGGCTCATTTAAGGGCTCAATCTAAGGATTGTAACATAGGTTAGAAAACCCTAAAGAGATCCTCTCAGCTCTGTGACTTTATGATGCAAGGCTCTGCACTACATGCTCTGGAATAATCAACATTCTTCATAGTTCAATGTTCTCCCCTTTAAAATGGGAGGGAATAATTTGAGAACATCGCATTTCCTTTTAAAACAAAGATTCTAAACCTATTGCTAAGAAATCTTAGAAACTGTGGGCAAAATTCTACTCTATTGGCATATAGGCACATTTGTAGGATCTAAGTTTTCCAAGAGACCTAAAAACTTCATGCAACTAACTACAAATATGTAATAATTGCTAATTTGATGCATGCTGTGTCTTTAAATTTTGTGGAATTAAAAACAAAAACTGTTGACAATAACACGTAGCCTACTTGGTAAAGTAACTTGTTTGTTGCCAATAAAACACAGTAAAAATAATCACTTAAGAAATAATTGTAATATATCATACTCTCTTTTATGTATATTAAAAATTAATGCCACATTTATATTTTGACCAGCTTTCCTCGGTCATCATGCTAAGGCAACTCCTTATGTATTTATTAGCACTTTTCATTCTGTTTCTCGTTAATGATGTGACTGACTTTAGCACCTTCATGGTGCCTCATGGAAGGTCATATAAATCATGGTATTGATATGCCCGCTCTGCACCCCTCTTTCTCCAGAGCCCGTCACTCACTTTGAATCCTGGGGCACAGGTGCACTTTCCAGTCACACTGTCACAGTCAGCCCCATTTTGGCAGCTGCAGATCTGTTGGCAAACTTTCCCGTAGAATCCAGGAGAGCATGTCTCATTACAGTAGAGTCCCGACCAGCCCGGCTTGCAGGCACACTCTCCAGACATGGGGTGACAGCTGAGAGATATGGATGAAAGGAGCGAGTCACTCTGGGGTAAACATGACACCCAAGGCCCGTGCAAATGTTGCTTTAGCTATGATCACTAAATGTGTGGGTAATTCCATGCATAGTAATTTAAACTTCATTCCCAGGCTTGGTATGATTTCATTAATTGCCTGAAACCTGATGGGTACCGCAGAAATGTTGTATGAAATCAGCATCATCTCTAGCCGCATGGCTATTACAACCACATCCTTTTGTCTGAAATTCTTTGTATTCTCTTAAATCAAAAGCACTACTTTAATGAGAGAGCTACTCTATGAGAAGAGCTAAAAAGCTCTATCCAAGGAACAATACCAAATCAGTTAACCAGTGTAATGTCCAAAGAACTCCACAAGCAGTGCCCTCATCAGCCTTTTTCCTCTCAGCTCCCTATACCTGGTAGCAGGCAGCTGTCTCTACCTGAAACAGCAGCCACATTGACTAGTCAGGCAGCCAGCTGTTGCTCCATAGCAAATGGACACATCAGCTGTGCTGAGATGCATGTGCAAGTGAATTGACACAATGGGGCACTCTGTGGCATGCTGGCTCAAAACACATGTGCTTTTCACCACAGGAAAATCTTATCAAACAGCTCTGCTGACAATTGGAAGACTGTTTAAAGATGGTCTTCCTCCCCAATGGAGCTAAAAACATCCTCTTAACAACAAAATCTGCTGTTGCATCTAGACATTTGATGAATGACCTATCATCAGGGGACTGTTCATAGATTTTCTACTCTTGGAAAGGACGGCAATCTGGGAGTGATGAAGGTTAAGGATGTCATTCCAGTTCTCCCACTACTTGGGTATTCTTAGGGAAAGCACATAACTCCCCAAGCTTAATGTTCTAGTCTATCAAGCCATATCCCATAATCTCATATTCTATCTTTCTCTTACTCTTTCAGAAGAAGCCCATGAGTTGCATGGTTTGGTTCTCATTTTCAGAAATTTATTTAAGTATACGTTTAGACCCCTGATGCAACTAAGTAAGTGCCCACAAGCAAAGGTCTAGAAATGCATCACAGCATGCTCAAGAAATATGGCATGAAAAAATACCCAAGGAAAATCCTACATTTGAGATGATTTCTTAGGTATGGAAGGTTTAGATTCAGAAGACAAGGGCTTGAGTCTCAGATCCACTTACTCAAGTTGACTATCTACAATTATTTGGGGGTCAATCTCTCATCCTTGATTAAACACTTGCCTTTTCCATGACATCTCAAATTAAACATGTCAAAAACGGAGCCCTTGTTCTTCCCTTTGTTCATGTTTCACTCAGTATCTGTCCTTAATCATCCATGTTTCTATAAATAGCACCATCTGTCTCTTACTTTACCTAGGAATTATTCTTGATAACTTCTTCTGCCTCATTTCTCACATCCAAATCCTCTCTAGAACTTAACCATTTTAACTCCAAAATGTATTTTGAATCTACCTACATCCCTTCATCTTCAGTTGCCTTCCTACTTCAGGTAACGCCATCTATCTCCTCAACTCCTAAACAGCCTTCCAACTTTGCTTCCTGTGTCCACTTATGCCTCATCACCTAAAGCATAAGTCATATCATATCATTCTCCTTAAAACACTTCAAAGGCCCCCCCACTACACTTAGAATAAAATCCATACTGTTTAATATAGCTAGAATGACTTACAATTTACTCTCTAACTCAGGACACTTTTAAAAGTAAAGAGAGAGTCACTAAATGATTACACATAAAATCAGATATATGATCACACTAAATATTGCCCACGGGCCTCATCGTCTGACCACTGCTGTCTTCTCCACCTCTTCTTTCATCATTATCTTCTCTTTATCCCTGCGTTTGGCCATTTGAATTTATTCTGGTTTGTAAAAGCATCATGTTTTTTCAACTTAAGGGCCTCCACATGACCTAATCCTTAGTTCTAGAAGCTGTTTCCCTACTCTTTGCCTACCTCTCTTGGCCTCAGCCTTTCAGACTCAGTTTAAACACTCTTCCTCTGAGAGATCTTCCCTGACCAACAAATCTAAACTGGGGGTCTCATTCTCTGTCACAGCACCCTGTTCTTTCTGCTTATCTCACTGTCAAACCTAAAAGTCTATGTTTATTTTTATAGCCCTTGAATGTCTTCCTTTCCACTAGACTATGGGTTCCATGAGAGCAAGAATTAAGTCTGTTTTGTTACCTGTCCCTGGCACATGGTAGGCCCACAGTACATACTGACTAGTGAATAAGTGAAAATGCCACAGTTGATGTATACTGTACCTGACTCCAGGGGTCCAGCTTTCCCACACTAATCTGCATCTCCCTCATACACCTGAGTCATTAAACAATGCTACAGTATATTTCGTATATCTGTATTCAAAGGCAGGATCTCTCCTAAAATTAGTTTTTTTTTTTTAAGGTCTTGACTTAAAAGAAATAGTCATTAATTTCAGGGAGCACTCACGTTTGTGATGTTTGTTGACGATACTGTAAATGATGGCATAAACTATGAGTTAGTATTTCCTGAGCACTGACTAGGTCCCAGCACCATGCTAAGCACTCCATGTGCACTATCTAATTCTATCCTCACAACCATCCTAAGTAGTAGGTATGATCCTATTTTATAAGTGAGGAAACAGAGGCCTAAAAAAGTAAGTGATGTATTCAAAGTCTCACACAGGTAGTGGCAGAATCAAACTTGAATCTAAGTTAGTTGGTTGCCTTTTACACCAAAGAAAAAGGAGGTTTGATAGCAGCCTGCTAAGAAGATCAGACATGAAAGATAATTACTAAAATTTAGGATTTAGCACAGATAAAGGGGTCATCAGGATCAGTAAAATTCCGTATTATGCAAAAAAAAAAGGAACAAATTTAAATTTATTTCAGTAAGACCCTGCATTTGAGAAAAGAGAAAGAAATGCTTCAAGTAATAGACTGGTTAAAGTAGTTTAACTTATCTTAACATATTGTCAAAAGAAAGGACATTTTTGGTAGAAAATGTTACTCTACATTAAAAAGTATAAAATAATATTCATGGTGTAGACATAAATGTGAAACAAAATTTGGGGACAATGAATTGAACTAAGCAAAAGACAGACTGAGAAATTGATATTCAGTGCCCCCCAGTGAGTGTTAGTGCAGCAAACTGGTTCTCAAATTGATTGACATCAAAATTAGTATTCTGCAATTTGTAATTAGATGTAGGAAGCTGGAGCACTTTGGAGGCATTTGATGGGTTCTCACACAGGCAGCTTAATTGGTAATGAGATTTATGTGTTGATGTAGAAACAGCAGATTTGAGGTTGAAGGCTGATATACTCGTTACCTGTTTTCCGTCTGAAGAAAATAAGATTTCTTGTGTATGTGAAAATAAGATTATACACATACAGGACTACTTATGATTTTATACATACATATAAGCTAGATATTCGTATTCTGGTAAATTTTCAATGTAATCGTTAAATTATAATAAGAGTCCATTACTATATAATATTGGCTAAAACAGAATAAGTCACTAAACTTTCTTTTATTTACTTCATTAGATGTTATTAATGCTTAAATGTAATGACAATTAGGTGACATTTGCAAATAGGCACATCCTGATTGTCCATGTCTATTAAATGTTCTTATTAACAAGAGCCAAAATACGAGGGAGACCAAAAAAAAACTGGAATTATTTTTTGGAGAGTGGGCCCCTGGTAGTGATACAGGATCCCCCGCTAGATAAATGTTCTAGGAACCCATTAGCATCAGTGTACCAGCTAGTGATGTTGTGAGAGGCTGCATTCAGCTTCAATTAGCTCTTTTTGGAGATTCTTTCAACACATTTGTTCATTTCATGGTGGGTGATTTACACGAACAACCTGCCCACACTGCACTGAGTGTTCAGCAGTTTTTGACCAAAAATGGCATGACCTCTGTGCCCCACCCTCCTCCCTATTCACCTGATCTTACCCCAGGCAACTTTTTTTATTTACTTGATGAAAAAAAGCCCTCAAAGAGAAACATTTTGCCGATGTGGAAGAGGTGGGAAAAAATGGCAGAGGCACCAACAGCCATCAAAATTGACAAGTTCAGAAACAATTTTGAGCAATGGAAAAGCATCTCGATAGATGTATTGCATCAAACAGAGAGAACTTGGAAGGTGACTGATTAAACATGTAAGAATAAATACACAATTTTTTTACAAATAAATTCTGGGGTTTTTTTGAGGGGAGAGTTTCCCCTCATACATAAGCTATGTGGAATCTTATTAAATCTCAAATTTTATTTTCTTGTTTAAAATCATTTCTACCATAAAAATTAACGTTCAGTTGAAAAGTTCAGGTCACAGTGAATGCCTTTAGGCTCAACAGTAGTAATACAATTTAAAATACTAATATCAATCAGGCCCGGTGGCTCATTCCTGTAATCTCAGCACTTTGGGAGGCAGAGGCGAGAGGATTGCCTGAGCCCATGGGTTCAATACCAGCCTGGGCAACATGGCAAGAACTCGTCTCTACAATAAATCAAAAAACTTAGCTGGGCATGGTAGCACATGCCTGTAGTTCCAATTACTTGGAAGCCTTAAGTAGAAGGATCACCTAAGCCCAGTAGGTCGAGGCTGCGGTGGCCGTGAGTGTGCCACTGAACTCCAGTCTGGGTGACAGAGTGAGACTCTGAGTCAAATAAATAAATAAATAAATAAATAAAATACTAATATCACTTATAAATATATTTGACTTTGGGAGGCCAAGGTGAGAGGATTGCCTGAGCCCAGAAGTTCAAAACCAGCCTGTGCAGCATAGTGAGACCTCGTCTCTACAATAAATCAAAAAAATTAGCCTGGCATGGCGGTACGCACCTGTAGTCCCAGCTACTTGGAAGGTTGAGGTGAAAGATCACCTGAGCCCAGCAGGTTGAGACTGCAGCAGTGGTGATCATGCCACTGCATTCCTTCCTCGGTGACAGAGTAAGACTTCAACTCAAAATATACATATATATTTTTAGATATATTTTGATATGTTTATTACATATATATATATATATATATATATATATATATATATCTGAATCATTTCAACCCTATGATAGGTTGCAAAATAAAAATGGCTAGAGCCGGGCTCGGTGGCTCAGCCTGTAATCCCGCGCCTTTGGGAGGCTGAGGTGAGCGGATTGCCTGAGCCCGCGGGTTCGAGACCCGCCTGGGCAGCGAGACCTCATCTCTACAATAAATCAAAAAATCAGCCGGGCGTGGTGGCGCATGCCTGTAATTCCGGCTACTCGGAAGGCTGAGGCAGGAGGATCGCCGGAGCCCAGCAGGCTGAGGCTGCAGTGGCCGGGAGCGGCCACTGCACTCCAGTCTGGGCGACAGAGTGAGACTCCAACTCAAAAAAAAAAAAAATGGCTAGAAATTATTTACAATACCTCTCATCAAGAGGTGGAGTATATTGAATCTGGACTTGGTTGTGTGACTTGTAGCGTCAAAAGAAACATCAGCAAACACGACACAATTAAAGACTTGAAAAATGTTTGCATATTGGGGCTTTTTCTGTCTCTTGCCGCTTTTAGAAGCTGAGTGAGACTCCAACTCAATAGATAGATAGATAGATAGATAGATAGATAGATAGATAGATAACTAAGCCCAGAAATAAAGAAGACCGGGCTAGCCTGTTGGATACATGTGGCTCAGTCGCCCCTATGATCCATCCAAATGTCAGACATGTGAGTGAGGATATTAAGTATCAATCAGTCTCTGATTGATCTGCCAAACGAACAAAAGGACACCAGCAGAAGAATCACCAAGCTGAGCTCAGCCCACAGTACCAAGCAAAAAATCATTAGCTAATAAATAGTCGTTTTATGCCACTAAAATTTGGGGTGATTTTTTTTATGCAGCAAAAGCTACTGAATACAAATCCCTACCCAGATATATGGCTCAATATATGTTAGTAGGTATATCCAAAGAACTAAAAATTTACATAAAGAGAATGTACACTATTAATTTACATTGCATTACTTATCTCATTAATTATTATGAAAGACTTTAGTATAAATATACATCATAAATTATGCACTAGCAAAGCTCTACTTGCTTCATTAAATGGTAAAGTGAGCAAGCTAGACTTTCAATTAATACAAAAAATTCTGTGCTTTTTGGTTTGAAGAGAACTTGTGTTTTCAAGAATTTAACATGGTAGTTCAAGATATAAGAATTAGATGAATAGTTTTAACTGAATTTAACAAGAAAAAGTCATGTAATCAACATTCAACTTGTTTTAGTATAAATTTGTAATAGCTAATCTTTAAAAATAGCTTTCATAATTTATGGAAGTACTTGATAGGCTAATTGGTTTTTAATCTGATTCTTTGATATGCATTATTAGACAGATTTTAGTGTTATTTTTATCAATGTGGTTGTCAAAAAATTCTCCTGTACTTCTTTGTTAAAGCATACATGCTTAGATACATATGACCTGTGTCAATTATCAGCAATTAAATCTCTCCATTTTGTATCTTGCCACTACTAATATGTTATTCAGTTCCAACAAAACCAACATTCTCTGATTTTCCAATTCTTCTCATAACAGAGCTCTTCCTTTGTACAGGTCTTTTCTTCATTTGATTTCAGCTGTGTCTACATACAACAAAACAGGACACTGGTATAATGTCCTTAGCTATCTCTACACGAGGCCTATTTTTTTTGTTGCAACAAGCCTTATACTGTAAGAAAGGGAGCCAGACTCATGACTTGTCCCTAATCCTGCCAGTTCTACAAATATTGGAGAGTTGAAAAACAAACAAAACTCTACAGAGATTATATTTACTCCCCAAATGTTTACCTAAACTTGTCATGTAAAGAATGGCAGTATTTTCCAATGAAGGAAATCAAAATTGACTAAAGTGGCTTACAAAGTTACTTGAATCGTATTGAGAATATACTTCTTTGATATGTCCCACTAAAATGTATTGTAGCATACACATGTGCACATGCACGCACACATGCACCCACAAAGTGTAAAGTCTATTTTTTTTTTTTTTTTTTGGTCACTAACAATGGTTTAAAGAAGAGACCAATCACATGCTTCTGTTTCCTTTTAACTTTTGTGCATTTGGGATTTGATGTGGCTATGAGCTATCTCTCAGAAGTATAAATGAAGTAACAGCTGTGTTGAATGCAAATAAAAGTAATTCTAGTAAGATCTGAACTGCTATATAATGCACTGCACTTTTGTCAAGCTCAGCTTTTGCAACAATCTGCAAACGGGGCCCAGAATTCTAAGCTATGTGTATCTGGTCCTTGGGGGAGGGAAAAGAAGAAACGAGGTGGAAAGATATTTTCTGGGCAGACAAGGAACAGTAGGGTGGGTGGGATTGTGGTTTCCTGTTCTCAAATTCTTCGAGAGATTTTTGAGCTAAAAGACCCCTGTGAGTTCCATGTCAGAGCAATTAATTCTGAAAAGATATTTCACATGTGACAGCCACATGTGAAGCACTTTCACAAAACTTCTACCAGTACACTTCCTCTCTTCAGTTTTTTTTCTTTCACAGATGTGCTGTCAAGTAAAAGATGTTGCAGTAAGAATCATTTTATGATATTTTTCTATATTAAACTCAACTTAACCCCTTGTCTCTCATTGCATCTATGCTGCTAAGGGAATGTCACAGAATCTCTCACTTAGGGAAAAGTTCTACTAACCTCTGCAAATTTAATTTTTATTAGTGGTCATTTATAAAGAATAGAATTCAATATCCACCAGTGACCAGCTAACAATTTTAGCACTTCTGATATGGGCCATCATTCACTAAGTAAAAAAAACAAAAAACAAAAAACAATCTTCCTTTTACTCGTGATTCCCACCCAGAATCTCCCAGAGACAGGAAGGGACTCAAAATGGGAAACACTCTGTCAATCCCTCCTGGAAACTGGGGTTAAAACGTTAATAGGACAGGTCTTTCAGGGGGAAGCCGACACTCACCTATGAGTGTTGTCCAGGTGGCAGGGGCACTGCTTGTCACATTTGATGCCGTAGAACCCTTCGGGACACAGGCGTGCCTCGCAGCGCTCACCAGCAAAGCCTGCCTCGCAGGTGCACGCACCGCTCACGTGGTAACACTTCCCTCCATTGACACACTGGCAGGTCTCAGCACAGCGAACTCCATAAGTCCCAACAGGACACTCGTCCTGGCACCTGTCAAGCAAAAGGCAGGGGCAGAAGACAGATTAATTAGTGCCAAGTGAAAATAAACGGCCGATTCAGAATGGTTTTGTTATGTATAAATTGAACCTGCTTTTTGTTCTTGATTTTATTTAGTGATTGTCCCATTACAGAGATGAAAAGCATTCAGATCAATTACTCTGGGTAACAGCAGTATAACCTGTTGGAAGAAGAAATAACACCAAAACTCAAACAAAATAAATTATGAGCTCAGGACATGAAGCATGTTTATACCTAGTGCTTGCTAAAGGTATATATAGTACTTTAGCAGGTACCAAGAAAGGAAAAGACATTCCCAAATGTTAATCCCAGTCCATAATTAGGATATTTAAAAATATGCTTTCCCAAATTCCAAAGAGTTTTGTGTTGAATTTGAAACTAATTTTAATTCTCTTGGCTTTCATGTGGACATTAATTTTTAATCTCAGTCATGTTTCTGCTCTTTTCAAAGCTGAATAGTAATCATTCCTCCTCATTTAGAAAGTTATATAACTCATAAGCAAAGTCCTCTTTCGATTTGAGGAATTCTGAGCTACCAAAATCAGGAGTCCTCAGTTCCGACCTGGGAAGCGCCTACCAGTAGTAAACTTGGAGTTTTCTAAAATGGAATTTTTGGCAAGTGGAGTGTTGTCCTCTGTCGGGAAGAAGTGCTGCCAAATGGCAAGGAGAATATATCAGCATTGAAAAATTCACTGTATTGTCTTTAAAAATGGCATTGGAGCTCTGTCCCAATGGAAGGACATGCTCTAGGTAAAGGTGAATGAGGTAGGAAGCTGAGCTGCTACAGGGAATCATGATAGAAAAGAGAAAATGATCTCTCATTGCTTCATGGAAAGCACCAATAGTCCTTAGGCTAGCCAAGTTTTTTTTTGGCTAGGCTAGGTGATGGGCTCTCTGCAGCAGAAGAACTTTCTCCCTTTCTGCCAAGGGAGAGGGAGACAATGCTTCCAGCCAAGCACTCACCACAAGGAGGGTACACTTTGTTTCAGCAGCCACTTCTCATGTGGCTCTCAAGTCAGACAAAGAGTCAAAAATGTAAGCCAGTCTTGCATTTTTCAGATCTTGCAATTCAAACAGCAAGGCATAATAACAAATTCAAGCACACTTAAAAGAAACATACTTCAAAGAAATAGACTTTCCACAAAGCTTAGCATATTTTAATGATAGGCTTCCATGACTAACAATACCAGGGTGGGCAAAAGGCTTCTATTTCAGTGTAAAGGACAAATCTTAAGAATCCTTCAATGCTTTTCTGGTTAACTCTGACTCTAGCACACATTCAATGCATTGGAGACAAGGAAAAGGACCGCATGTAAGTTTGGTTTCACAGATTCTAGACATCCTCGGGTGCATTTGTCAATAGGCGAAGTCTTCAACTGCTCAACAAACCATTAGAAAAGTTCTGGAGTCATTGAGCTAATATTTAGCATACAAGGAAACATGTGCTTTAAAGTTACACATAAATACACCTGTTTTTAGACCAGAGAGTATTTTTAAAGGTGCTCTTTATTTTTAAACTGCAAGAAGCTTTAGTAAGCCAAGTCATTTAGTTTACTCCCTAAAGATGTAAACTTTAAAGAAAGAAACGCTGAGGTACAATAATTTGGCCTCATCACAGCTTCTGCTGAAGGTAGGCAAGACAACTTTACATACAACCTGTTTGTTGGATTTTCTTGCAAGTCAGTACCAAAAGGAGAAAGATAAAGGTAAAATAACATTGCTTTCTCTCTCCTACAAGGATTTAAAAACAAACCCAAATGTAGAGCTGTGGACTCTCTCCATGATTTTAACGTTGTAAAAAACACAGCTCTAAAAGTGACTGACAGTGGTATAGATCGGAAGCCTGGGAAAGTATCCGCTACCAAATTACAGGGAACCAGTGTGTATATTTTATCATATCTTGGCAGAGACCTCCTTTTCTCAGGGAAAACAAAATCCATAATAGCTGGTCCTGACCCATATTTACCTTTCTAACCTATAATTAAACATACTGCTAGTTTGTATTATAAATACAAAACAAAGAGTTATTTGAATTGTACTGGCTAAAGCAGACATTATGTGAGCTGGGTTCATATTCCCGCTTGCTTTTTTGTCAATACTGTGCTTGTAAAAAAATCCCATTAATAGCAATTATGTCTGTTTCCATCGAATGAACCAAAACAATAGGATATCTTTCTAGAAGTATACATTTTCATCTTGGAAACAGACTTGAGCTTATGCCTTTCTGATCAGATGCATTATCTTTTATAAAGAGATAAAGTCTTCTCTCTCTCTCTCATTCTCTCTCTCTCTGGTCTCGTTATCTTTTTCTCATTTCCCAATAAGTTTTGTGCCCCTAATATTGCTTTCTTGATCCTACTGGAACAAAAAAAGCTATCTCAGGAATCAGTAAAAGAAGTTATACATTTTCTTAGGAAAGATGACAGAGAAGCAATAAAAATATACCAATAAATATCAGCCACAGTAGAAATGTGGAGATTTGGGGCTTCTAATTTTTTTTTTCAGTAATGCCCTGGAATTGGGAAGAATGTATATGCATTAAGTAGAGATAAACCCGTGAAAAACACCAATTCTAAAATCAATGAGGGTCATAGACTCTCTTTGATACCATTTTGATCATGATGCTGCATCTCCCTGTGAATTTAAGAAAAAGGAAGTGGGATAGCCCATAGGGGTGGCAGGTCTCTCTTTCACCCTTGTCCTTTTGAGCACAACCTTCCTTAGAGTGACTGGAATAGTTGGGCCATAATTTAGTGTGAAAGAACTGCATTCCTCTTAAAACCTGGTCTCTATGAATCAGCTGCCTACCTTCTAACATCTGGTACTGCTGCTCTGGGGGAAATATAAAAAGGATTGGGAAAGAGCCAACTCTTCCATGGTCCCAGATACAGGAAAGAGTTCCTCCATTGAAGACCAATGCTGTATTCCTCAATTCCTGTCTATAATTTTTGACTTTATTTCCTTTCACCCACATTTATCTTCATGTTCAGGGTAATATGAAACACAGGCTTGGCAGGACTTCCTGGGCTTCACCTTAACAGAGCGCATTTTTGAGTCATGGATCCCTTCTGCCAGCTAACACTAACTGAACCCTATTATGTGCATGGATCCACGACAGTCCAGCACAGGACCCAGAGAGATTCCAAGATAGCACTGTTAGAATTAGAAACACTTTACTTTAACCCTTTCAGAATATTTTTGTGAGGATCTGAAAACCATTGTCTCTTCATTTTTACTTGGCTGCTGCTTTACACTTCCTCACCACAATATCCTCTCGATCTTTCCACAAACCCAAAGCCTTTATTTGGCATCCCATTTGCTGCTCTGCCAGCCTACAAGGTGCCTGTCTGTTTTTGTCTTCTTTCCCTCTGGCTGGGAGGGCTGTCCCCACATCCTGGGCATGCTTTGCCGGCAGCTGCCTGCGGTAGTACCTGCTCCTAGGAGCAGCAGCCCTCTGGCCTAACCTCACTGATCAAGTTTCGCTGACTCCTCAACACAAGGGAAATGGCAAGTTAAGACCCCAGCCCCTTGAGGTCTGTTTCCCCATACCTCCTGCCACAAATTGCCTCATAGCCAGTCATTTTTTTTCCTTTTGTCATGACCAATGTGTTTGTTGTCTTTGTGTGTGTGTGTGTGTGTGCTGACTCTAGAACCCAGATGGGGATGACAATGAAAAACAGGAACCATGACATCCGTTCTCAGAAAAACAATAGTTACAAGAGTGACAAGTCAAGAAGCGAGTTCTTTTTCCTTCTCTTTCTCTGACTCTTTGCCTTCTTTGTCCCAAATCTAAAATTTACCTGAAAATTAGCTGCTATTCCCTTTCCCTGTATTCCAAATGAGTATAAGCTTATTTGCCTTGTATGTTTGCTTTTGTGTTGTTTCTAATTTGAAACTTAAATCCCATGAAGGCAAGAAAACATTTATACTGAAATTTTTAGTGCCCTAAAATATTTCATAAAACTATTATTTAGGATTCTGCTTGATCTTGTGCCTCTCCTATCCCAACGCACTTTTCTATAAGATGTTACACAGATCCAGAAACCATCTAGCAACCTTATCTATCCAAAATACAACCTAAAACTAGAATGCTTGTTACAAAGACTTTCTGAGTAGTCCAATTACATGTTATAAAAACTGTGTATTAAAGATGTCAATAATTCATAATATCAAAAAATTAAAGGAAAAATATATTTAGCCAAAGACAAAAAGTCTTGATGAAATTACGTAGATACTGCTAACAAAAGTTCTTCAAAAACAAGAATTCTTAAAAGACTACTTAGCATAAAGAAGACAATTTACTAAAAACCAATAGCAAACATGAAACTATTATGCTGCACTATTTCCAATAAAATTGAAAACAAGACAAGGATTTCCACGTTTACTTCTATTTATCGACATTGATTCAGAGGTTTACATTAATGCATTAATTCAAGAAAATGAAATAATCATTATAAATATTGAAAAGACTAATTGATCTTTATAGTTGATATGATTGTATAACTAAATACCTCCAGTGTTTGATAAAAATAATAAGATTAACTAAAAAGCTTGGTAAGTAAAATAAATAATAAATAAAATAATAAATATTCAAAAGCAAGTTTTTCTTTACCCTGAAATACCCAATTACAGACTGAAATGGAATTTTAAAAATTACAACATACGTAGAAATAAATTTAGTAAGAAAGTGCAAGGTCTAAGTGGGGGGGGCAAACCCTACAGCATCTTATTAAAAGTCATAAGTCATAAAATTAGTCCATAAAAATCATAAAATTCGACTAGAATTTCAGAAAGAAGAAAAATTAGGATAAAAATGGTAAAGAAATTCTTCATTTACAAACATCCCCAAAAAATAATGATATCTTATATTTATAGAGCTCATAAACATCGCTCAGCTTAATAACCACTAGTACAAATACAGGTCATAGAAATCACTCAAGTATAACAGTAGCTAATATTCACAAGTTACAGGACTGTTCTAAATGCTTTAATGTACTAAATTATTAACATTACAGATGAAGGTATTTCCAAAGACACATTGAACTAAACCTAGGTTCCAAATGATTGTTTTTGAACAGTACACCCTTCTGCCTCTTGAGTCTGTTTTCTCTAATCCTACACAGACACCCAGTGAGGTTGGTTATCAAGTCTTCCAAGACATAACCAGGTAAAGAGCAAATTAGAAGTAGGGGAAGCAAAGCCCTCTGAGGTAACAGTTAACTACCTAAGGCAGAGAATGATAAACAATGATGGTGAAAATCACACAAGCACAGACATGTGTTCCTATTTCACATGGGACCTGAGCTCTCTGTGAGTCCCAGTGGATCCCACTCTATCACAACCACACAATGTAATACTAATATTCATAATAGAATACTGAGCGTTAGGAAGGTAACTTTATACTTTTTAAAGGTTCCTAAGTACACATCCCACTTTCAACTAAATCTATCCAAAAATACTTAAAATGTAAGTGGCAGTCCTAAACACTCAACTTTTAGCATGACACATTTACTATGGGTGCTAAATAGCTAATATTTTGTCTTTTTAAAAATGCTTTCTCTGTTATCTTCAGATTACTATTATTGTCTATGATTCAGTTTCTGTATATTGAATTAGGATAGAATCTGGCAAACACACTGATGCTGTAAGATGCTATTAAAATTCTACAGAACAGACACAGACAAATGGTATTGAAGATGTTCCCTGAACTCCACATTTTCCTTTCATGCCATTATGAATGGTCAGAGAAGTACAAGGACATCCCTTACCGTTCCCCTGTGTATCCTGAACTGCAATGACATTGGCCTGTGGCAGCATCACACGTCCCTCCATTATGGCACTGGCATTCTTGGGAACAGTTCTTTCCAAAACGACCCTCGGGGCAAGGTTGGCCACACACTGTGCCCTGCATTCAGAAAGACTTGGAAAATTAGATGGGCCTCCAGCCAGAGAAGTACTGACTGAAGGTGGTAGAAGAAAACAGAGGAAATAGGGAAGGAGGGATATGGGAACAAGGGCTGCAAGAAAATTAGATTAGGGAATTTTAGAACACATTAACTGTTTGTCATGTTAGAAATGTTAAATTGACTTATCTACTTGGTAAGCCCAAATCTCAAGATACATTTAAAGACAGCAGAATGGTAATATTAAGAAAAATTCATATTAAAATTGAAGTTTAAGAGAAAGTTACATCAAATTATCATGGCAACCTAAGGAATTTATAAATCCTCCGAAGTGTTCTTCTTTGTGGGTTACACGCACAATAAGTCAACAATACTTATTGAGCATCCATTACATAAACGGCAACATCTGGCACACATGGAATATTCAAATGCTTTACCATACGTTCTAGAGAAAATACACATTATCATTGGCTTTATTTCCTAAAATGTAGCATATATAAGATTAAAATTTTGTGTGCCTGAATTAACAATAACATTGCCTAGGAAATACTTCTACAGGAATGACAGGAATGAACCTGGACATGTATTGCAGAAGCAAAATGCTTTATTTTTATCAGATTCAACAAGCATTGCTAAGCCAAGATCAATAGGAAAGCTTATTTTCTAGGAAGAAAAGTCAAGAGAGTAACTTGGACATTCGTCCTCACACTAGAGGCTGTCCATTTTGTTGAGGACAGTCATTATATTTACTCCAGTCCTTTGTGGATATGAATAAGATACTATACTTATTAGTCAATGAAATACCCTACTTTTCACCTTACTTGGCTATATCGCTTGGGCTATTAGCTTTTCATCTATTTATCAGAGTTATAATTAGTCAAACAACATATTCCAAATAATGAGGATTTTTTTCTAATGTTTTAAATTGTTGAGAGCTGTTGCTTTGTCCTCTCTCTCTCTAAAAAAAGGCAGACTGTGGGCACTCTGAAATTGGAGGCTAGTGAACACCAGATGGTTTTGTAAATGTTTATTCTGGACAGCATAAGAAAATATATTTCCTCTAACTTCTGGCTACCCACAAAGGCAGTTGGTGTGCTAATTAAGTCTCCTCTGGTGGTTTCTAGCTATCTACAAACAGGGAAATTTCTTCCACAGACTCTTGGAACCCAAAAGGCCTTTGAGAGAGGATTCAAATCAGCACTTAACTGAGAATCATCTATGTGCCAAGCATTGAGCTAAACACTGAGAATCAAAGATAAGGAAGGTCACAACCCTTAGTGAGCTCACAATGTGGTGAAGGGGACAGATGTAAAAATAGCTCTAATCTTTCCATTCTAGCACAACATATCATACTTATTGCAATGCAAAGCATGACTAAAGGAATAATGTGCCAAGAGTCAGCCGTGGTAAGCAGGAGTTTGGGTGAAAATTCTCACCTTTTCAGAGCCTGACTTTAACTACCTATAATGGTCCCACAAAAGCTTCAGAAATACTGTTGAAATATTTTTTATGCATAAGGATTAACATGACCAAAAGCTTGAAGAGAAGCATATTTCTCTTAGTTGAAATACGCGCATGTGAGTGTGTGTGCGTGTGTGTAATAGGTGCTTTGAAAAGCACCTAGGATGACAGCACAGATAAAATGTTGTAAAGTAGAAGTACAAGTTGGAAGCTCAGTCATGCACAGGGGAAAAAACATGAGCTAAAGCTGTTTAGGTAAGGGGCCCAGATCACAGAGAAAGGGGTGGCAGGGAGGCTCCATTGGGCCTCTTGAAAGGAGTCCATCTGTCCACCTACTGGGACTCATGGTCCAAGCCTGTGGCTGGCATCATCCCATGTCTTGACTACCCTAACTGAGAAGAGTTTCAACCTCAGGGCAAAACAACTCAATAGACAATATCTACACAAAGGCCCTCGGAGTAGAATGCCTGCATTCCTCATCCAATGCAGGACTCTCAATACCCTGCCACTCCAGCAAAACTCTTCCCTTGCCAAGGACCAATGTTGGCAAAATGTTGAGCCTAGAAAATGAAAGAATAGAAGGAGTCAAAGATAATCCAGCATCTCTACTTTGGACAACTAAGAGAGAAGTGTGAGTTTTAACCAAGATTTTTAAAAGGTAGAAGAGGAGTAGCCTTAAGAAGGGCATGAGTGGAAGCTCTTCCCCAATCCTCCTTTTCTCTCTCTCTCCAATATACTTTCTAAATAGACTACATTTTCAATCTAAAAAAAAGAGAGAAGGGCTTGAGTGTACAAGTTTGGTTTTACTAACATTGACCTCGCTGGGCCTGCTCAAATCTGCTCAGTACTACCTCAGTAGCTTCTTTGTTCACCTCAACCTCAGACACTCCATTCAAGCCCCCTCCCCCCTAACTCCATCGCCTCACTGAGTTTTTCCATGCCTGACCTGCAGGATGGAGCTCTGTCTGGCCTACCCACCATTTCTGATCCTCACCTTAAGTCTCCACTTCTGTTTGAGTGGAGCCCAAAAAGATGGTGGCATCGCGTCCACAGGGTATCAAGGTTGGGGTGACAAATACACATCTGGCTTAGGACCAGTGAGATACAAATTTAGGAAAATCATCAGGCAAATCTTAAAGCTATGGGTCTACAGGAGATTTCCAGAGAAGATTTATAGTGAGAAAAGAGAAGAAGAGCAAGACCAGAGACTAGGAAATAGTGTAATGAAGTGGTATGTAAAAGAAGGGGGATGAGGAAAAGAGATTGTTAGTACAAGAGGTAAGAGAGGATGATTAGAAAAATAGAAGGTGAAGAGGTTAAGGAAGGAAGGTCAGTGATCAACAGTCAAAAGCTTTGGAGAAGAGAAGCAGAATGAGAACAGAAGAGTCTTAGCAATTAAGACGTCACTTGTAACCTCTGAAAGAACAGTTTATGGTGACAGAAGGTGATAATGAAGTAAATTGCTCTGTTAAGTAGTTTGTTCATGAAGGAAATAGACATTGGTCATTCACTCTTCTGCCTTCAAGCAGACATATGGACAAACCATATGTCAGAGAGATAACAACCAATATTATTGCCTGATTTCAGAGAAGTCCGATTAGTAAACTAATTGGCACTGAGTATTATGTTTTGTGTGGCACATAACACTAAGCCTACATGAATAAAGGGTATCCTGGTCAAAATCTGGGAAGTGTGATGACTTATAGCCTCCTCTTGGATTATCAAACTAAAGACTCTGAGAAGTTATGTAACACTTGGTAAACTTGGTTTACCTCAATATGCCTCCAGATTTATATGATTGGATAACTTTTTTCACATAATACATTCTGTTGAGAATAATCTTCCCAAAGGAAAACAGCAACTCATAAAAGATGATTATGAAAATGACTATTAAATAATTCCAGTATTTTTCAGCTCTGACTGTGAAATACTGTAATGAGACTGTAGTGAGACTGGATATTTACCACTATCTTTTCCATGAGAGCCCACTATCTTTTCCATGAGAGCCCTGTAATAAGACTGTAGTGAGACTGGATATTTACCACTATCTTTTCCATGAGATCCCTTAATGCACTTCAGGTCTAGAATTAAGTCACCTTCTGCCTTCTTGGAACTGAAGGATTTCAGCTTTAAAATGTCTTTAACCATCATTGTAACTTTCTTTTGTGCTAAAGCCTTCCACATGTGTATTCATTTGAGCATCCTAGAATGAATGGGTGACTTTGGTAGGTTTGAGGGGAGGTGGGAAGGAAGCTTACCATCCAGCCAGAAGGGCAAGAACATTCTCCAGTGACGTGATGACACACTCCTCCATTTTGGCAAGGGCATCTCTGCTCACACTGTGGACCATGTTTACCAGGAGGACAAAGATCCTCACAGCTAAAGGATTAACAAAAGATTAAAAAAGGATGACAAAAGATACGGTTATTTCCCACCCACACAACTCCCAGGTTCACAGGCACAACAGCACCTGGAACCCTGAAATAGACAAGCCTTCAAAATTTAATTACTTTAATTAATTAACATCAAGAACATTAATTGTATCATCTGGAAGTATCTTGGAGGAGTCACCCATACCTTCCCTTTGTTTGGGGGTACTTTCTAATAAAACCATTTCAGTTTGAGGAGAATCTGTCCTATCTGAGAACACCAAGGAAGGAAAGTGGTCAAACACTCACTGCTGATGAGAACTTTCACGTAACTCTCATGAAGCACTTGTTTTTTTGTTTTTGTTTTTTGAGTTGGAGTCTCACTCTGTCGCCCAGACTGGAGTGCAGTGGCCGCTCCCGGCCACCGCAGCCTCGACCTGCTGGGCTCCGGCGATCCCTCCGCCTCAGCCTTCCAAGTAGCTGGAACTACAGGCGCACGCTACCACTTGTTTTTTAGTTATATAAAGTTTTTGTTCTATAAGTTTATGTCTACTTTTGTCTGTGTGTTGGCTTTAATATCAAAGAAAATTAAGACGTTTGCGCACCACCCCATTGTGCACATTGTCTTCATGGTTCATTCTCAGCCTTCTCTTGCCAGAATGACAAGTCTCCACTTCTTTACCCCCATGTTTTATGGATCTTCTTCTCTAAGCCCTTGTCTTTTCTGCTCTCCTGTGAAATTGCTCCAAGTTTCCCACAGCCCTATTCAACCGTGCCTTGATGAAAACCCAGAAAAGCAGTATTAACAATTAAACAGTTTGAGGCAATCATCCATTCTTCTGAAAACCAGGGTTTTCTAGGCTAACACATTTTTGTCTTTAGTTCTACTTATAGACTTTAACACTGGTGGCAGAAAGTATTTACCTACTCAGCCACATTTTTCCCTTCAAATTTTAGTTCTGTGATTTATAAGTGTAATCTTCTCAGTAAGGGAACAAGATTTTGTAATATCTTATTTTTTGGCAAATTCAGCCTCTTATTCTGTTTGCTAAAGTAAACTGAAGAATGCCTTTCCCACAAAATAAAGTAGAGGAGGTTCAGTGGTTGCTTGAATGTTCTTCAGAAAGAAATAAACTATTTTTGTACCCATATTGTACACAGATGTAATACATATACCTTTGTATTCACAAATCAACATATGTGTCCATAGGCATTAAATAACATATGTATCCATGGGTGCTCATCTTTTATTAGATTATTTTGAAACATTTTCTTCCTTTTCTCCTCTAATGCACTGAATACATCCAGCTTTCTCCAGCTAATTAATTGCCACTACGAGCAGAATCTCTGGAGATTCAAAGCAGAACCTCAAAGCTGCCCCAGCAACCCCTGGATGTTGTCGTTCATCACAACGTCCTGACAGGCCCTCTCTACCTTGGCTGGCCCTTAGATTCTGGCTGGGCTCTGATGTCCAGTGGTCAAACAGTAGCAGTGCTAGTGGCCATCACTGCTGACCTCTGTATCTGTGTCTGAAGTTGAGACCTGTCAGAAACTCTTCATGCAGCAGTGGAGACTGTGGCACAAGAAATCTGATGGTGACAGCATGTCACTTACAAGGCCCCTGTGTATCCCGGTGGGCAGCGGCACTCCCCTGTGATGTGGTCGCAGGTGGCTCCGTTCTGGCACTGGCATCTCTGGTGACAGTCGTTGCCGTAGGTGCCCTGCTCACAGCGATCTTCACAGCGCCAGCCCCGGAACCCTGCAGCACAGTGGCAAGCCCCTGTGATGGGGTTGCACAGAGCCCCATTTTTGCACTGACACCGGCTGCTGCAGTGGGGGCCCCAGTGATCACCATCGCAGGCTGAGATTGGGGAGAGAAAAATGGGAGATGTCAGAGCATGGGTGTAATAGCAAGCTCTTCAAAACCAGCTTTCTTCTCCCCTTGGAGAGAATGGCTTGATGACCCCTCATTGCCATTCGTTAACGGGGATTCAGGGCTCTGGCACCAAACCATGGAAGGCTTCACAAAGGGACTCAGCACCAATTGGGCCACTTCTCATCATTATGTTGCTTAAGCATCTTCATTTCCAGCTTCATGCCTTTGATCAGCCTGTTCTTGCACCAGAGTGTGGTGTTTGATGTGGCTAGAGTAACGGGTTAAACAAGGGGTGAAAGGGGCTGTGGGGATAGGAGGCTGGCTAGGCAGGTGAGAATGATCAGCTCATGCGGGGACTTTTATGCGTGTTAAAGGGTTTGGATTGCATCCTGTGGACAAGGAATTGGTAGTGAAGGATTTTAAGCAAGGAGGGACAGTGCCAATATGTCTCCTACTAAGCATGAGGAAAAAACAGGAAGGAGCTGACAATGAGAGAGAGAGAAATGGAGCAAGAAGAACAGAATAGTCCAGATCACAGGAGAGGGCTGGAACCCAGGCAGTGAAGGTGAAAAGGAAGAGGGGACTCAGAGCAAAGCTGTTGGGGATTAAACTAACCCTGCTACACAGGTCTGAGCCAGAGTACTCTAAGAATAAAACTACTGATATGCTTTTAAGATATCAGTCAAACTTTGAGATTAAGAAGGAACCCCAATTACGTACCAAAAAGAAAAGGCAGGAAAAAATGAACTAATGTTTAAATATATGTTTAAATATACAGACCTAGTTAGCAAATAAGACAAACCTGAAACCTAAAATGGACATCAAATAAAAAGGCAGTATGTGCGTGAAACCAACTAAGACAAAGGAAAAAAACAGCATTTGAAAGATATATGCAAAGTGCAGTTCTAAAGAGAAGGAGTGGTTGCAATACAAAAGTCAATGAGTAGGAAAGGGGGAGCAGGAAAGGAAAAAACCCCAATCCCAAGCATTCTATAAAACTACAGGATGATAAATAAAACCTGTTCTTAATATGCACTGCCCAGTCAGCAGTGCATTTACTTATTAATCAGATGCTATAAAAATCATTAGAAAAGAAGCACCCTGCCTGGAGCTTTTAGGATACATTGCTTTTATGATGAAAAAGAAATCAGTTTCATTTCATAAAAATTTTGTAACTTTAACAGTTCTGCAATAAACTATTATGAACAAATATATATAACTCTGGGTTTACAGCAAACAACTCATTGGAAGATCTATCTTCCAATATTAGAATTTACCTTTGATTTCATAATATCCAAAGGTTTAAATGAATAATTCTGTTTTTAATCAGTACGGTTTTGGTCTCATTAGTTCTTTAATAAACATACTTTAGCACAATAAAAAACAATGAGAGAGAATTATTGAACCTAAAGCAGATCCAGAAAGCAATTACCTAAGAACACACAACCTTCTTTCACAAAATAAGATTAAGTGGTAGTTCCAAAATGAGATTTAAGCCTTATTGTTATTCATATGAGTTTTTTTATTGCCTATGAATATGGACAATGGGTCTCTTTTCAATTGTAACTCTTTTAATCTAGAATCTTAGGTGAAAAAATTCTGTTAAAAACTTACATGGTGTGTTCCTTTTGATCCTCTCAGTTACCACAGGCAGAGAAGAATCTATTCTGTTTTTAAGGTTCTCCAAAATAAATTACAGTCCTTTGTAACATATTCCTTGATTCATCATTCCTCAAGAGTAAGAAAAATCTCCGTTTCACATGAGCCATTAATCCTTTTCTCCTGCACTTTACATAGTATAGTCAACCCAGTTCATCACTATCCACTATATTGTAAATATTATTCCTGAAACTGAAATGCAGCCCACCCTGCTCTTTTCTAAATACTACAATGCCAAGACTTTTACTCGTTTTCATAAAGCTTATTCAGTTGGAAGCAGTGGCTCACACCTGTAATCCCAGCACTTTGGGAGGCTGAGGCAGGAGAATCGCTTGAGGCTAGGAGTTTGAGACCAGCTTGAGCAACAAAAGCAAGACTTTGTTTCTATAAAAAACAGAAAAATTAGCCAGGCATGGTGCACATGGGAGTTACTTGGGAGCTAACTTGGGAGGCTAAAGCGGGAGGATAACTTGAGTCTAGGAGGCTGCAGTGAGCTGTGATCATGCTACTGCACTCCAGCCTGGGCAACAGAGTAAAACCCTGTCAAAAGAAGAAGAGAGGATGAGAAAGAGGAGGAGGAGGAGGAGAGGGGGATGAGGAGGAAAAGAAAGGGGGAAAAAAAGCTTATTCAATTTCAATCATCTTTTTTTGCTGAACCTTCTTCAAAGTGTCCATATCCCTCTCAACTTCTATGAGCCTCAGATATTGAATTAAATATCTGTCAATTCATTATGTTTGATGGAGAATTAGTTGACTGACAGAAAAGGAATTTTAGTTAATAAAATTGCCTTGATAAAATCATTTAAAAAAATCATGGTGGGTTACTGCAGAGTTTTTGCCCTGTGATGCTATAGTCAGAGTGGCCCTGAGCATATACGTTGTACAAAGCATGTCTTATGACAACAGAAGAGTGATAGGAAGAGGAAATGAGGTCTTCTTCCTGACCCTGTTCTATATCCCAATCAACAATTTCTATCTTCCTTCCAAAAAAGAGCAGACACCAGCTCTTTTTCTGGGGATTAGACCAAAAAACAAACAAGCAAACAAACAAACTTTATCTCATCGTAACAGACATGAGTTTATAGCAGAAACTGACAGTTATCCACGTAGGAAAAAAAAGAGTTTTAGGCTTTTAAAGAAATATTATCATGCTGACATGGTTAATTTCTTGGCTATATCTAAGCACTATGGCATGCTTTGAAGTGACAACTTCCCCGCTTTGGGCTCTCTTTTCCTAAAAGGCCGCTAATGCATGGACATCACAATGTGAATACTATGCCTCAAATGGGCTATTGTGGGGTAGGGGGGAACAACTACCACAGAAATTTGGAAGTAGAACAAGTAGGGCACAAAGCCTGGGTTGAATTCAGGCATCACTGTGACTTCCTTCCCTTTCTACATTTGTCATATTTAACCATTTCATCACATCCATTTTTTAATGTATTCCAGTGCGTTACTCAGTCTATAGCACATAGACCAGCTTTCCTCCCTGATTATTACAAGTACAAGGGCACGTTGACTACATCTACACAAGAGGCAGAATTCAAGTACCATGTCTGGAGAGACAATTTGGAGACAATCTGAATTCAAACCACCACTGTCATCTTTTACCTAACACCTCACTCTAATCTCAAGATTAGGGCAAGCGTTTCACTCCTCAAGAGAGTGGTTGGTTACTCCCACTAACAATTTAGGAAAGATGTATTTAACATGAAAATAGCTTGAATATCCTAACAGGAAATAAAGAGGTAAAGGAACAAAATTTCATTTCAGATTAAGTTGAGAGTAACACAAATGCTAGTGAGTGAGTGATGATTCATTTTCAACTTCTGGTTTCAGCACTTACTGTATTAATAACAGCTGAAAACTTGGTTCTCAGATGCAATGCACCCAGATTTGTGCAGATGTTTTAAGAGATGGCTTAATGAGCATCTCAGCCAGGCACAGATAGCTTGCTCTAATAAGCTCCCACAATAAGTTGGAAATAAAAGAAATGTTAAACTACTGTGTACTATCAAAAATATATAATCCGTGCTCCCAAGAGCTCCTTAGTGAAAACTAGTAGAGTGCTGGGTCCTTTCAAGACAATGGACTCACACTGGAACCCTGTGACTAGAACTTTCAATGGCCCCAATAACCACAGGTTACATTCAAGGACTGGGTACTGTAATTCATTCAACTGATATCTTTAAGTACCTGTCATGTGCCAGACATGGTACCAGACCTGTAATTCAAAGGAAAACAGTAGAATACATGCTCCTAGCAGCTTTCAGTGTAACAGCAGAGCCATCAAGTCAGTAGGCAATACTATACTGGGTAACAAGCAGTAAGGGTGGGGAATAAACAAAGTACAATGGAAAACATGGGAATGGTACTTACCCAGTGTTGGTGTGTCCAGAAAGCCTTGCCCACTAAAATGATGCCTAAACTGAAACCTAAAGGCAGGTATACCTTATTTAGGTGAAGGGTAGAGGATTTTTAAACAGGAAGCCAGAGTATAAGAGGGGCGGGATGTGCAAAAGGCATTACATTCAGGGAGAATGATACAGCCAACAGTCAAAAGGTCCATGAATGCCACCTGTATCTCTATGCTATTGTGCTAAGGCCATTATCATCTTTTGTAGCTCTGTGCACAACAGCAACACAACAAAATAAATAGAAATAAACATAAAATTAGGTGGCGATAGAGAGATAGTGGACCTATCTTCCCCCTCCCTCCTCCTCCTCAGTCTCTCAAAGGCAGCTCAAGAACCTCTGTCTTAAGGTGTACCTTTGAGACCCAATCTGAGATGCTCTCTGAAAACAGCATTATCGATTTCCCATGTCACTCACTTTGCACTTAGATCATAGTTTTTAATGTGTTTGCCAAATCTCCCAAATGAAATGAATTTCATGGATGTTAATTCTCAATGACTCTTTCTTGATTTTTGCAGTTAACAATAGAAGGTCTTGCACAATCACATCATGGCAGTCATCTGCTTGACAATTATGGCTAGTTAGATGCATTCTGATTTCAGAGGTGAAAAATTGTGCACCCTGAGTCATGAGTAGGATAATAACAATGGTGGTCTCTCCCTTTGTGTGGAAACCAGCACTCATATAGAGTACTACAGGAGAGTGGATTACCACATCGTTTTTAGAGATGAATCTGGCAAAAGTGTATCAAAAACCCTTTTACGATAAATTCCTCTTTTAGAATATTTTTCAAAGAAATATGTGTATATGTACGTAAAGACAATAACTATTCATAATAGATAAATAGCTAACTCATCAATAACAATTGGGCCACAGACACTGCTCCAAGCACTTGCAATAGATTAACTCTCATGGCGACCCTGTGAAGTAGATTCTATTGTTATCCCTGTTCTATAGATGAGGAAATTGAGATCCCAGTGACTTGCTCAAAGTTACACAGGTAGCAAGGGATAACACACAGCCTTCCTATCTCCAGAGTCTGTGTTCTAAACCACTCTTTCACTTCCATCAAAGTGATAACAGATGTTTATCCCAGCGCTGATTGTAATAACAAAAAATTGAAAACAACCTAATTTTCCAGTAATCAGGGACTAGTGAAAAAATTCTGGTATAATCATACAATGGAATAATATACATCGATTGAAATTACTACAGAGAATATTTTATGAACTGGAAAGATATTTATAGTATCATAATTATAAAAAAAGTAGATGAAAAACAGTATGCACCATATGATCCAATTTTAGCAATTTACTAGAATGAACCAGATGAAACTGCTATTAATTCAGGTTTTAAAAATGGTCAAATACTAGCAACTGCCTATGGTTGAATCTAATATCTGGGGGAAAGGGAGAGAATGAGAAAGGCAGAGAGACACTAAAAGGCTCTATAGTGAAATGGTACCACTAGATATCTCTGGATTTTAAGATATGTGTGATTTATGCATTTGGTCTAAAGATTTTCTAAATCTTCTATGGTAAGCATGTATCCTTTTGTCAGTAAGAGAATAGTAAGCAACATGTTTTTCTTCATTGGTTCTAACTGCTTAGCACCTATATTGAGCCAGGTTCTGTGCTCCACACACCACACAGCTCTTTCTAGTCCTCAGGTGAGTATCGTTATCACATTTAGCACACAGAGGATATTTGGGATTAGAACATTTAGGTAGAGTATCCAAAAGTTGGTCAGTGTGGCATCAGTATTCAAACCCAAGACATTCGGCAAAGTCCAAGCACTTTACATGAGGCCATTTTGCTTCTAGAGTCCTGAGGAAATATATTTTGATTAAAACAAAATACCCCACAATTTTATTTTTTATCTAATATGAAACCAGCACTCTTTCTAAGGCAGAGCAACAAATGATAACAATTCACTGAGCAAGCCTTTGGGACAGCTAGTGACTCAATTTTTAGGGACACTGAAAGTAAGAAGCTGTCTCAGTAGTGAGAACATAAGACATTTCTCAAAGAATATATAATTAAGAGATGGTCAGATTTGAAGAGCATCTAGAAGTTGATAATACTCTATGCAAACAAAAAGCTGAAAAGCCCTCTATGATATAGTATTGATGTCATTAACTTTAGGAGCATATCTACCTGAAAACTAGGCCCACATCGTACCTGGCACCAGCCGGCACTCAAGACATATCTGGTGAATGAATGAAAGTGATTGCGAATGTAGAATAGTCTAACTTTCACAAGCAGAGAAACCCATAAAGCCATCATAAAAATTCTAGGTACATTCTTCTCTCCTAACTCACCTCAAACACACAGTCCAATTTTCCACAAAAAGGAGACAAGATAGGGTCGAGCGGGGAGGTGTTCTAAGCTATATTGAGTTTCCAACATGTGCCAGATACTATAACATTATGAGGGAATTTATGCGGTCATTTTATCTAAGCCTCACAGTAACTCAGTGAATTAGGTATAATTATTCCTATATCTTCATGTGCAAAATGGATTCAGATGGCAATTTGTTCAAAGTCACTTAGTGTTCAAGTGGCAAAAGCAAGGAAGGGCTCAACCCAAACTTACCAATGTGATGCCGCCAAAGCTGCCATCTTCCCTACACCATGCAGACCACACCGAAGAAGTGACAGTCATCAATTACAAAATCTGAATCAGTGTAGATTAATTGCTTCTGCCAGGTTTTCAAAGGGGAATGTACAAGGATAAAAAGTCTTATAGCTGTTTATCTGAAAAATAATACTTGTTTGCCTAAAATGACAGTCCTCAGGCTTCAAAGTGTTGACAACCAGTTCATCAGAATTGTTTTGATAAGAATTATCCCAGCCGGGCTCGGTGGCTCAGCCTGTAATCCCGCACCTTTGGGAGGCTGAGGTGAGGATTGCCTGAGCCCGCGGGTTCGAGACCCGCCTGGGCAGCGAGACCTCATCTCTACAATAAACAAAAAATCAGCCGGGCGTGGTAGCGCATGCCTGTAATTCCGGCTACTTGGAAGGCTGAGGGGGAAGGATCAACGGAGCCCAGCAGGTCGAGGCTGCGATGGCTGGGAGCAGCCACTGCACTCCAGTCTGGACAACAGAGTGAGACTCCAACTCAAAAAAAAAAAGAAAAAAGAATTATCCCAACATGTATTGACAAAAAACAAGACACAGGAAAAGTCTTTGAACAAATGGAGACAGTCTAGTAAATCTCTTGTCTTCATGCAAAAGACAAGGAAAGGGACACAATCAGAGATGAACAGAAATGTTAAGTTGAGTGGTGCTCTGGAGGAAGAAATAAGGACACGTTGACATATTGTCTCATTCAAAAGGCTCCTTCAGCAATCAATTAATCAACCAATCAATTAAAATAGATTGAAATCACTTTACCCTTAGAAAAATAAGTGACATTTACCATCAAGTTCATCTTTTTACAAAATTTCCCAATCACTAACTGGCTCAGGGAAGGGGTATAACCATTTAAACTTAGATAGACCTGGGCCCTAGCTGGGCCACAGTCACTTCATAGCTATGGAACCTTGAACAAGTCGCCACCTTTTCTTTTTATAAATTGAGGATAGCGGAACATGCTAATTACACCAAAAGTACTCGCGTTATAAGTGACACAGCACAGATCTAGCAGCAGCAGAAATGTTATTCTTTGATTTGCATGTTGGAACACCTCATCCCAGGAAAAAAAATGCCCTAGAAAAATACCCTCCAGCTATATATGAAGCTGGAGTTACATGGCCGACATTAGTTTATGTTATTTGTCTTGCACCAATCATTCTTATCAAAAAGAATAACTTGGTTCTCATAATGTGAATTTCAAAAATAAAATTGTCCTGTAACCCCATAAAGAAAAAAAAAAAAACAAGTCTTAGGTCTTTCATTCATTGTATAAAGGCAACTAGAAAAAGTTCAGGCCTTCAGTGAAACTCGGTGCTGCCTTACATCCTATTTGTCATTGCCAAGTAAAAACTGAATTTAGAAATTTCCCACTTTCTGATGCTTGTACGTCCAGAGCTATAGGCTTGTATATGGGGTTCAGAAATGTAAAAAGAAAAAGAAACAAACACACAAATTTCTTAGCAATACCCACCTTAGCATAAATAAATAAATTGTCATAAATAAAATCTGGAGAATCTTGCCATATTAGTGGGCACCAAATAGGTTTTTCCCCCACTTTATCTATGCCCATGGTCTAACAACTAAGACCACAGAAGCAACCTTGAAATGTGTTTTGAACTACAAGATCCTTCTTTAAAGCAATTGATTCTGAATAACAGAGAGCAACCGAAGTGCCCAGTTCAGTGTACCTGTGTTAGGTCTAAACAAGTCCTTAATGAACAAAATGAATTAGGATTTTTTTGTCTGTTTGTTTGTTTGTTTTTAAACTTTGGTTTAATACCTCTGGGATTTAATTGCAGGATTATATGTGGATCAAAAACCTTGAGGTTACATCTTTACCAGATACTTACAGTGGAATAACATGTTGAATTTTAGAATGCAAGCTTATCATGGGAAAAGAGATGTTAGCTTATAATACATAACTAGCCCCATCAGGTTGCTGTTTGAAGTAATTAACACTGTAAGTGCTTTTAACACATAATTTGTCAAGTATTTATTAGGATGCATCAAAGTCAGTATACTGACTTGACAATGTATATTTATATGAAGTTTGGCTATAATATTCTCCACTGATTTTAAGCATAGGAAAATCCATGACTATGAGAGAAATTAATAGGGAAGAAAATTCAGTCCTTTATAGTCTATCATACAAAGTGCAAATAAGTCACTTTCAAGAAAATATCTTTACAATTTCTTTTAGAAAAGACAAAATTAATTTTCTGCTGTCTCAAAGGACAGAAAAACATGGTTCTTCATGAAACATACACCTTTTCTTCTTAAGCCTCAATCCCCTCAGGGTCTTTTATCTCCCTATGATTTCATTCCTTGTGCTTCAGGCTAACAAGGCTGTGGTGTGTCATTCCCTTTGTTAATGGCAGAAGAAAAGATCCTCATTCAAAACATCAAGCGCTTTAAAAATAAAACAACTTTGTAAAGCTTCTCCATCCATGAAGAAGAACAATAAAAATGTATTTTCCAGATCCTCTGAAAGCACTAAAAACCCCATGTCCTTCACATGTCAAAAAACCCTCTGGAGAGCTGACAGAGTGCCAATAGTCACTGGGGACAACCACCCAGTGCTGTTCATATTAATTTTATTCAGTGACTGAGAGAGAACCTTTATTCTTCTTTTAAAATGGTTGCTAAATGAATTTTCAAAGCATGAACCGTCATTTTATAACTTCAGTGTATTCTTATCTCAAATTATAAACCAGAAAAAAAGGGTGTGAAATGTTTATTCTTTAATGTTCCTAAATGTAAGTGTTGATGTCTCTCTATGACAAATGTTGACAACCCTATTCAAACGCAGTATAGGAAAATCTCAATGACATAAATTGTAGGCTGGAATTGCTTGAGAGATTTGGGGGGATTACATTCACTCACCGATGCCAAAGGAATATTAACAATGTATGGAGCTATTATAAAATGTCTTGCTTTATAAAATCATATAATATTTTCATTCTTTTATTTATTATTATTTATTTTAAAGTGTTAAGCATCTTATGGCTACTAAATTATATTTATTGAACATTTACTACCTGTTCTTTACTAAGACATGTATTATAGCTAAAACTTCTCCACCCACGGTGAGATTTAACACAAAATAACATGTTAAGTGTTACGATGCACAGGACTTATGTCCACTATACCTTTGGACAGAAGAAAGAAAGAAGGGGAAGAGAAGGCTTCCCAGAGGAGGACTTGAGGTGAGTATTGAAAGATAACTATACAGGACCACCATTGTACAAATACTTATTATCTTCATTTTGGACATGAATGGCTAAAGGGTAGAGGCCTTAACTGATTTGTCTATAATTCCACAGTAAGAAACCTAGGCCCAGAACCTTCAATACTAATTGGATGGTCTAAAAGTTTTAATATATTTTTCTCAAGAAAAAAAATAACTGAGAGAGTACAAATAATACTATAAGAAAAGCCTGTGTGTATCCACAGCTGAGACTTGACTTTTATGAACATTGTATTACATTTGTTCCACCATTGAATGTAAGAAATAAAACACTGCAGAAAAAGTTCCCATTGTCTTCTTTGTGCCTGCTTTCCTGTTCTTTCTTTTGTTTTCCTTTACAACTCCCGTTCTTTCTCTATCCCTTTTCCAAAGGGAAACATTGTCATATTTAAATGCGTATCCTTCCAGTTTGTGTGTGTGTGTCTGGACGAGTGTTCAGAAATAAATTAACTGTTTTATGTACTTATTCGTTTTATATAAAATGTATATATGACTGTGCTTCTGTCTTTTTTCACCCAATGTCATGATAAAACTCCATGCCTTTCACATATCAGAAAACCTTCTGGAGAGCTGATACTTCTGCTAATATAGTGGAATGTTATATTGCAATTTATAGTAATGGAGTTCATTACTATACCATAAGTGTTATATAGCATTACACCATATTAACAGCTTCCAACCAATTTATGTTTTCCCATATATGTGGACATTTTTAGTTTTTTCCAAATTTTCACTCTTAAAAAGTTGTAAAGAAGCCGGGCTCGGTGGTTCAGCCTGTAATCCCGCGCCTTTGGGAGGCTGAGGTGAGTGGATTGCCTGAGCCCGCGGGCTCGAGACCCACCTGGGCAACTTGGCGAGACCTCATCTCTACAATAAATCAAAAAATTAGCTGGGCATGGTAGCGCGCACCTGTAGTTCCAGCTACTTGGGAGGCTGAGGCAGAAGGATCACCGGAGTCCAGCAGGTCAAGGCTGCGGTGGCCGGGAGCGGCCACTGTACTCCAGTCTGGGTGACACAATGAGACTCCAACTCAAAAAAAAAAAAGTTGTAAAGAATATATCCCCTAATTGATACGTGCAAGGGTTTCCCCAAGATATATAGAAAAATTGTGAAAAAATTAAAATCCTGGATTATATGATCCATGCATATTAAAATTTTACTCTAGAGATAGCCAATCAATCTCTACAGTTACTCTGCCAATTTACCCTCATGGGAGTGGTGTATGGAAGCTTCCTTTGGTGTATGGAAGCATCCTTGTCAACACTTGATATTGTCAGATTTCTTAACCATTGTCAATCTGATGGTGAGAAATGACATCTTGTTCCTTTATTATGTACTTTCTTGTTATTACAATGATAATTATATTCTCATATATTGACCTGTCTATTGGTTCAATCAGGTTTTCTTACCTCTGAATTACCTTATAATATCTTTGGCCTATTCTAAAGTTCAGAGGTTTTTATCCCTTATTGATCTATAGGAGATCTTGATGTATTTTATACAATAATCATCTGTTTATTTTATATGTTACAAAAATATTTTCCTAATCTCTTGTGTCTCTTTTAACTTTGCTTATGTATCTTCTGTCTTAAAGAAGTTTTAAACTTTGATGTGGTCTAAATATCCTCAGAACAAATTTACAACATGGATAAATCTGCTTATGTAATACCAATTTTACCACATAAATTTCTTTTTTTAAAAAAGGATGCTTTTCTTTAATGTATAAACAGAAATTCCCAGTTATATATAAACATCAAGTTCAAATCACTTCCATTAAAATTTAAACTTTCTTTGAAGGCTACCTCTACTAGTTTTGTGCAACAGTAGTGTGTGGTAAAACCATTTGGTTTTCACAGACTTTTAAGATGATACCATTTATTTATGGGCCAAGAGCTATGTTCTTGTAAACTCTACTATTTGCCCTACTGGAATAGCCTTTATAATTAGGAAAAGTATTTTCGGTTTTTCACTCTCTACAGTTTATTAGTTTTATACATGACAAGAATGCTTAATTTGCTCCAGGCTATAGGCACAAATGTTCAAACTCTAAAATGAACTAGGTTACATATGAATTAAAAACATACTTTGATCAAAGAAGGAAAAAAGAGTGATTAGCTTTTTTAATGAAATTTTTCCCTGAGGAAATGTTCAACTATTTTGAAAAAAATGATGTAATACAGTCACAAACAATAAGATATCAGGTATATCCATGAAAGAAACTACATTATAAAATAAACAAGAACACTTTATCTCAGCCAATTGGCAACATAATTCCCTGAGACAAGATACTCATGGCTCTGAATTCACCTACTGAAATCAGGTGGTAGCTAAGACAACAGAAGAAGGCAACCAATAAGTCTACAGGATCATATAATGCATATCACTATTTCACACTACTCAGAACATCCAGGCTGCATATTACTGCCGTCAGAAAGTGTTCTTATGTGTTTATATGAAAGAAATTATAAAGATTTATGATCTAATATTTCTGTTTCCTATGTGAACATTTTTTAAAAACTGGGCTAAGTTATTTTCTGCTATTTATTTGAGAAAAGAGGAGTCAAAAAGGTTAATAGAATTCTACTCGAGCCAGGCTCGGTGGCTCAGCCTGTAATCCCGCACCTTTGGGAGGCTGAGGTGAGTGGATTGCCTGAGCCCGCGGGTTTGAGACCTGCCTGGGCAGCGAGACCTCATCTGTACAATAAATCAAAAAAAAAAAAAAAAATCAGCCGGGCGTGGTAGCGCATGCCTGTAATTCCGGCTACTGGGAAGGCTGAGGCAGAAGGATCGTCGGAGCCCAGCAGGTCGAGGCTGCGGTGGCCGGCAGCGGCCACTGCACTCCAGTCTGGGCGACAGAGTGAGACTCCAACTCAAAAAAAAAAAAAAAAAAAAAGAATTCTACTCATTGCTATGCGATTTGAAATAATTCATAGTCTGAATTTCTTTGCACAATTTATTACTGTTCATATTCCGTTTGGATACAAATTAACAACTACATTCTATGTCATCCTATAGAACTGCCACTTTGAGAAGTAACATGCAGAAGTTTAGATGCAAAAATTATTAAACATTCTCTATACAAATAAGGACTAACTTTCAAACACCTTTCTTTGTCAGGGGTCACCTTTTCACAAGTCACTGTGCCACCTATGATGCTTCACCACAATCGAGTCTCTCTCGAAGACGAGGAGCTCCCAGATCCACATTTTCCTCAAAGAAACCACATCTAATACATCTTGCCTGGATTCTAGAGTTTCATTGCAGCTGCCAGTTATGAGGAAGGAATCTTTTGCCAAGTCACCAGAAATGAATGTGTCTATACCGCACGTAGTTGGGATGAATCCTAAAGCCACAGGAGCCAGAGCAACCTTAAGACCACTGAAGGAAAGACTTCAAGTCATTCCTTTTGTCTAGGGGACCTTTGGAACTCTCCTCCTTGGCTTCTCTAGATGCTTCGTCTATCTATTTTTTTAAAAGATATACTTTAGTTCCTCTATTAAACCGAAAGCACCTGGAAAGAAGAGGCAGAGTCTTACCCATCTCTCATTTGTCATTTTTATATCCACTACCACTCTTGACACATGTAGGCCCTCATTCTTTCCCTCCACAAATATTTATCAAGTATTACTGTGTGCCCAGCATTGTGCTAGACTTAAATGATAACTAGACAGCAGTGAATAAAACAGACAAAATCCATGTTTTACATCCTGGAGAGGAAGACAGACTAAACAAACAAACAAGTAAATAAATCAAATATTTTCAGAGAGTGCCATAAAAAAATTTTAGAAGGAGATGTGATACAGAATAAGAGGGCATACTCTGCATACGGAGGTCAGGAAAGGTGCCTCTAAGGCTGTGGTACTTAGGTTGAAATCTAATTGACCTACAGAACCCAGTCATATAAAGAGCCAGGGAGAAAGTATTATTTTCCAGGAAGGGGAATATCAAGTGCAAAGGCAGAAATGAAACTAAGGTATTCCAATGAAAGGCTGTGCAGTGTGGTATCCTGAAAGATAGCAGGATGAGAAGGAATCAGGGACATAGGAAGGAACAGATCATGCATGACTTGGTGGATCATGGCCCGACGTGAGAGGATTGCCTGAGCCCAGAGGTTCGAGATCAGCTGGAGCAACTTGGCAAGACCTGGTCTCTACAATAAGTCAAAAACTTAGCTGGGTGTGGTGGCACATGCCTGTAGTTCCACAGTGGTGGCCATGAACATGACACTGCACTCCAGCCTGGGTGACAGAGTGGGATTCCAACTCAGAAAAAAACAAAGTCACTCTGATCTCAAATCAAAGAGTTGACTCTTGACTCTAGTGGGGCCCAAGAAAGAATCAGGGAGACCAAGAAGGAGACAAAGAGACTACTGCAATCCCAATTTAGAGAAGATGTGACTTGAATTGGAGTGGCAACAGTAGAGACAGTGAGAAGATTGGATCATATTTTGAAGTTGCACCAACAAGATTTGCTGAAAAATGAATACTGCACAAAGTTAAAAAAAGAAAAGAAAAATCAATAAATGATATGGACTGGAATTAAATAGTATGACAGTCCAGCCTTGTCTTTACAGCCACTGCATATGAACTCACTAGCATGAGTAATGTAAACATCTATAGTATTCTCACTATTCTGGAAGCAATATAAACCAGACATGAATTCATCTGGTAAGGACATCCATGATCCTTATACTGCATCCCCCCCAAAAAAAATCACACACAAAATACCGTTTTTCTAAGTCTTCTGTCTGGGGAATCTTTCAGCAAGCAACTGTGGACAAAGATTATCTTCATTTAAAGAAGAATATGTCCTGCAGGACAAGATGGGATATCCACAACAAGCTGCCCTACCTGTCCTCCCCAGTCCCCACCGCCACTGTCCAGTCAAAAGGCTGGACCATTTGTGAAGAAGTATGGTATAAGTTACCTTTGTCACATAAGGAATTGCGAGGAGCATTTACTTGCCATTAGTATGCTGCCAGGCACAGTGCTGAGCATTTAACAGATATTGTCTCATTTTATCCTCACAAGCATATGAAGTAGGTATTCTTATCTTTACTCAAAGCCTGAGGAAAGTGAAGCACAGAAACATTGCAGAATTGCGAGCAGCTAGACGAAGGCAATCCCATTCCACAACAGGGGTTGGAGGGGTGGTGGAGGTAGTTTTCTTTCCCCTCTAGAAACTGGCTAAAAACAGCCCAGATTTCAGACTCCTTTAGAAAGACACAATCAACAGTTTCTGTCTGTTGACCTCTATGGAACTATTTGGGCTGTCTGTCAGTGAACTTGCCTTTGGCGCAGTTCTGAGGAACCATTCTGACCTCAATGCTTCCCAGCCATCATCATCGTGCTGCCCCCAACACCAGTGAACCCAACTGAGCAACTCTTATCCCTGCTGCTCCATCAACCTGATTCCTAAAGTAATTCTGACAGTGCGACAGACCTGTTAATGACTTGCAGTGAGGCCTGGGCCCCCAGCATCTTCTCTCCATAGACAGTATCGATCCCGCCATTGTGGCCAGTCAATAGGCCTTTACAGCGGACTTTGCTGGGAAATATGTCAGCTTTTTGTGCCTTAGAATTTCTGGCTTGTAATATCCTTCAAATGGATTCCCCCATACGAATATCCTGCAGGCAAAGTCTTATTACTTACTCCACACTGCACAGCAGGGCTGCTTTATACAAAAGGTTATCAGCGTTCCTTAGGTTGTACCTAAAAGCATGTGAGCTAGTCTTGCCCCCTAGGCATATTTTCACTACTTCCAAGTACATTTAACCAGAATGGCTATTAGTGACTAAATAAAACTCCAGTTTGGATTTTCTAGACCAAAATTAATTTCCATTTTTGCCTCTATTTGGTCCTAATGACAAAAGCAAAGAGCCTGAGGGACAAGCATTTGAAAACTATTTGCTGGGTCCTGGCTGATTTAGGACTCTGCCAGTTGTGCCCTATAGCCATAGGCAAAATAAATTTCTCTACAGACCGTTTGAAAATTATAAATAGGATTATACAGATTAAGGAAGCAAACGTGTTATGGCTACTCACGCAAAGGGTTTCCAACACAAAGAAAAATCTCAGGAACTACATATTTATTAAAGTACATCATGCCTAGAATCACAAGCTTGAAAGGGATTATCAGTAGACTCTGGACCAACATTCTTAATATTACAAATGAGGAAAGTCCAGGTTGGTGCTATTATAAACTCATCATCTCTAATGCTAATGAGCCTTCAACATCTCTCGGGGGATTTCTCTTCACGCATGTCCAGCGTTGTTTGCCCCTGCCACCTGCTCTCGTTCCCTCTGTTCCTGAATCTTGCTGCTTTCACTAAACCTCTTTTCCAACTTCTCATTGTGGCCCAAAGTTACTGGCTCTGATTGAGATGTGAGTCTGGCTCTACCACTTACTAGATACATAAACTCAGGCAAGTCACTTGATTTTTCTGCACCCCCGTTTCCTCATCTGTAAACTAGAAATGATCATTGCAACCCACATAGTATGTTGTGAACACTACATGAGGTAATTCCTGTAAAACTCTGCAATGATGCTTGGTAACATACTAAGCACTCAATAAAGGTGACCTATTACTATCATCATCATTGATGTAACCCAACTTCTGCCCTTTTGGCATCAGCAGATTATCTCTCCTGCCAATTTACCAAGAGAAGAAAGGTTATAAAAGACAAACTCCCTCAGCTTCTCCTCCCCATAGCCCACCAGAACTCCCAACACCCTGAAGCCTGTTTGCATCCACCCCAGCCTCTCTTTCCTTCCTCATTCTGCTCGGAATGGGAAATACTTCTTGCTAATCTCTCCATCAGTGTCCAGGATCCCAATTCTACCTCCCAACTGCCTTCTCAGAAGCCTTGTTTCCTCAGTCAAATGACCCCCTCTCTCCTCTGAGTGTCTAACCTCTCCTTGTTTTTCACCATCCTCTCAGTCTGTAGGTCATTTTCATCTTAAAACATAAATAAAAACATACAAACAAAAAACTGTTTCTTGATCTTATATTTACTTCTTCCTACCTCCTCATGTCTTTGCTCCCTCTCCTTGGCTTCTCAGAGAAGTTTCGGGAAGAGGAGTCCACAGCAATCTGTTTTCTGTCCCCAGAAGTACACTCAACCTTCTTGCCCTTTTTTACTCAAAAAACTCTCACTACCGTAGTCAACTTCACTCAGTTTTCCTCATTCTCCCTCTTCTGCTAAGATAGTTTTCTTCCTTCTACTTGTCCTTCTCCCAAGCTATGAGCCCTGTGACACTAGCAACCGTTTCTCATCTGATCGTTGTTCCCAGCATCGAATATAGTGCCTCACACACAGTAATCATTTTTCAATGAAAGTTCACACAATGGACACACGAATGAACTTCTCTGAATCATATAGAATCATACAGTTCATTCAATCTAATTAAGTGGAACATTTACTGTGCTCCAACCACATGCCAGGCACAATGGAGGCTGAAGAGATTAATAACACATGGCCCCTTCCCTCCAGGAGTTGTTTATCATTCAGTGAGAGGAGAAGAGGTTTGATGTATGGACAGATAGATTGATGGGGGAAGAACAGACAGAAAGCAGGAAAAAGGGGAGGGAAGAAGGAGACAGAGCAAGATAAATTAAGGTCATTCGCTCACATAAGCTAGGGCATACATTAGGATGTCAATAAAAGTAAAATATGTGTTTTGTTTTGTTTTGTTTTGTTTTTTTGAGTTGGAGTCTCACTCTGTCGCCCAGACTGGAGCGCAGTGGCTGCTTCTGGCCACCGCAGCCTCAACCTGCTGGGCTCCGGCGATCCTTCCGCCTCAGTCTTCCGAGCAGCCGGAACTACAGGCATGCGCTACCACACCCGGCTGATTTTTTGGTTTATTGTAGAGATGAGGTCTCGCTGCCCAGGCGGGTCTCGAACCCACGGGCTCAAGTAATCCACTCACCTCAGTCTCCCAAAGGCGCAGGATTACAGGCTGAGCCACCGAGCCCGGCTAAAATATGTGTTTTTTAAAAGAAAGTCATTTTGATCAAATTAAAAAAGAAGCAATATGTTTAAGTCTAGTCAAATAAATTATGATTTCACTTCAAAGAATATACTTTGTACAGTCTCTGACATACCTGCTTTTTTTTTTTTTTTACACAGAGAATACACTGAACCCAGGAATACTAACTGTATCTCACAGACGAACACTTCCCTCAACTGCCAAGCTAAGCAGTCATATCAAATCACAAAGAGAATCCTTGGTATAATCGTACATTTGAAGGTCTTTGTCAGTACCTTAGTCTGTCATATATTTTAGGAAGGAACAAAATGACGGTTACCAATTTATTACCATCTGGCCATTTTAGTCAACAAAAAGGGTTACTCTTCTGGCTGGAGTGATTGATCATGATTACCAAGGGGAAATTGAGTTGCTGCTATACGTGGGAGAAAGAACTATGTCTGGAGCCCAGGGATTCTGTGGAGTACCTCTTAATAATTCTATGCCCAGTAGTAAAGGTTAATGGGAAATGTCAATAACCAAAATCAGGCAGGGCAGGTGGGGACTCAGGTCCTTCAGGAATGAAGGTTTGAGCCACTCTACCAGGTGAAGAACCCCAAGCATCTGAGGGTTGGTCTGAGGACTGAGGAAGTATGGAATGGGAAGTGGAAGAAAGATGTCATAAATAACAGTTGCAGACTTGTGACCAATCACAGAAAACAAGTCTATAGTAACTTTTAATATTCCCATCTGCTTGTTATATGGATGTTTTTATTTTCATTTGCTATTTTATTTTTTCTCTTTTTTTCCCCCTTTTTATTTTAATACATGTTGCTGGAAGTTAACTTTAGAACCTAGGAAACAAAATATTCAGAAAAACTGCGACTGGATTTAATATAACCATCAATGGGTCCAATAACTGTTGAGACTTGCATCTGCTCATTTTGAGACGAGAGCGAGAACGTCTCTCGCAAGCTGAATTGCTGTATAGTAGATGGAAATGCGAAGTTGTTTCGTTGATGTATGGGAATGCAACTGTGCATAGAAGGATGCATATATCAGCTGAGTAACCAAAGGGATATACTGCAACAGTTATCAATTCACTGCCTTTCATCTTTAAGTTTATCCTTCATTGCCTGCTCTACAAAAATGGATGTGGGCCCTTTAAATAATTTTCCTTGCTAGCTGGCCAGATGTGAAGCATTTTCAGTAGAGAGCGCTATGTCGGGAGCCGCAACTCCTATCAGAAGGCAAAGTAAGGGTTACCTGAAAATGGGAAAAACGCTGGCTGGGAGCAAGGCCCCAGCTAAAGCGCAGTGCCAGAGGCAAAGCCCCATGGATCCCATTGATAGGCCCCTTTGATCTCTAGAAGTGTGTGCATAAGACAGAAAGTATTCTTTTCTGGTGAAGCATTAACTGGTAAGCGAGGATGATGTATTGGTGAAACTGAAGCTTGAGACATGAATAAGGAACACAGCAAAAGCACAGCCATTAGAGACGATAGAGAATGTTTAGTTACCTTCGTCTCCATGAAAAGCAAAACCATTGTGTATAAAGAAAATAAAAGAACTTTCCCATTCTTTATTTTTAATGGTTAACAGACCCTATACTAAAATAACACCTTAAATGGGTAAGATGGAGGAGGAAGTTTGTGAGAACTCAGAAAAGTCAATCCTGAAGGCAGCTGCTTTTAAACATAATTTAAGAAAGTACAGACATAGTAAATATAAGTTTGTAAGGGTAAAATGATCTAGTAGTATAAGTATAATAATATAGGAGAGAATAGTTAAGTAGATAAAAATAGGATGATAATTAAAGATAATTAGATAAAAAATAATTAAATAGAAAACAAATATAAGATATAAGAGTAGTCAAGTATAATTCATATAAAGGTTGTGAAGCATTATTAGATTATGAGTCATATAAATAAAATAAGAATAAAGATAGATACATAATAGGAAAGTTTATAGGAAATAATTAAGAAATAATAAAATTAGTTATAAGAAACAATAAAGTTAGTTATAGATGTAAACGCCAATATATTGCTGCTAAGTTACATGTAAGAATTGTTAGAAATATGATATAAAGGGGGTAAGGGTTAAAAGGTTACAGTTAATAATTTTTAGCAAAAGTTGTTTCGTTCCTGTCTGTTGGTTTTAACATAATGGAAACAAAAAGAATAGGGAGGAACAAATAAATCGTTGTAAAGTGTTTGATTGTGGAGAAAAACATAATGTAAGCTTTTGTGGGCATATGTGTGAGGGGGTTGAGGGTTGAAAACACCTTATGTAAACATGTGAAAATTGATTAAACTTTGGAAGAGTCCCGAACTCGACCCAGAAAGTTGACTTATGTCTTCTTCCTTCGCCGCGTCTGATTCTCTCGCCTCAGGCCCCAACCCTTGTGTTGGAGCTGGACTCTAACAGTGCTAGGGAGACATTACAGAAGAAAGGAGTTTTGCATCCTAGCCTCAATGTGCTAGCTCTACTGACTTCGGCAGTGTACTTGGCACCCAGCTTCTGCGGCGTAAGCACAATGCCAATGGCTTCACTAGTACCTGGCTCCTCTAGTACCTGCAGTTTTCCAGGGCCCTGTTTCTGCAGCACAAGTGGCTTCTCCAACACCAGCTCCTGTGGCATGGACAGCTTCTCTAGCATCCAGCTCCCACAATGCACAATGGTTAGCAGCACCCACCAGTCAGCTTCCCCCCTTTTTTTGTAGCAGACTGCTTCTGGTGAGACACTTTTCTAGAAGAGCTTTCTCAAGTGTCCAAGATTTCTAGCAAGTTCTGGAGGGCAAATTTCCAGCAAGTTATCCTAGAGCAGTACCATAGCAACCTCTCTGCTATTCAGCGAGTTGTAGCTGTGTTCCCTCCAACAGGTCTGGATCATACCACTTCCTCTTTGGCAGTCTATCTCAGCCCTGGGGGTAGTGGTAGCTTATAATTCTAGAGTTCTATTTACTTCTCACCAGCCAGTCCCTCATTACTACAATTGCCTGTTATGGCTAGTTAATAATTATGTATATTAAGCTTTCTCCTTTCAAGTTACTATGTACCATCCCAGTAACAATGAGTACACCCAGCACCCAGGTCTTGGTTTCTAAATACCATTCTGTGATAAGAGGAACCAAGGCTCCTTTGAGAAATGGCTCATTCTAGGACTGGGGCAGGAAAAATACAAGAGGATCCTGGAGTATCTTGTAATAAAAAGAAGTAGAAAGTAAGGAAGTGTTCAAAAATCAAAAGGATGGGGCATGTCAAAGGATACAATGGCCAAAGTTGGAACAATTTGAATACCAAAATAAATTATGAAATATTGATTTATAATCCAAAACACCAAATAAATGTACATGAGTCCAAGCTGATATAAGTAAATAATTGATAAATACCTGCGGATAAACAATCTTCCTTACAAATAATGTAGGTAGATACTACTCCCCCAAAGATGTGGAGCTTAATTCCTGCCTTTCATCCCTGAGGGTAGGCTAGACTTAGCGAACTGTTTTCACAAAACAGAGAAGGAAAAGGAAAAACTAGTAATTTTATTTGGAGAAACCTGGCAAACACTGCCTTAACCAAGTGATGCCGGTTAACCAAGTGATGACATCCGTAGTGATATTACATGAATATATTATATTATGAGAAAGGCACTTCAACTCTGCAGTCTTCCTTTCAAAACTCATAACCTTACCCTAATTGTGAGAAAAAAACACCAAACACAGATTGGGAGACCAACCACAGGCTGCCTCTAGATGGTAGATGTTGTAAAAAACAAGGAAAACTGTCACAGACCAGAGTAGAATGGAGAGATATGACAGTGAAATGCAGTGTGGTATCCTGGATTGGAATCTAGAACAGAAAGAGGACATTAGTGGAAAAACTCGTGAAATCCAAATTTCTAGAGTTTGTTTAATAGTAATATAATAATGTCAGTTCCTCAGTTTTGACAAATCAGTGGTAATTTAAGAGGTTAACAATGAGGGAAATTGGGTATGGGTATATGGGAGCTCTGTGATTATCTTGTAGCTTTTCTGTAAATCTAAAATTGTTCCAAAATTTTTTTAAATGTTAAAAATCTTTTATTTTAAAAAAATTACTGTGTTTTTGTCTCCTGATCATACCCTAACTGATACATGGAGTCAGTCTAATTATCAAAGCAATCATTTTATGGATCTAACATATATCATTAAATTTATGTCTAACAATAACAAGAGAGGAGGAAAAATGGAAATAGAATCCTTGGAAATTAGGCCATTTTAACTTTGCTGCATTGTAAATTATTAGAGAATACATTTTGTTTCTAGAATTATCTAGCCAACAGTAAATAAAATAGTACATTTCCTGACAGTTGGATAACTGCCACAGACAAAATCCAGGTAGAAAGGCCCAGCAAATGGTTCAGCTCAGAATACTGTTTTCTTACGTGCTTAAAAAGGTATCAGAGATATTTTCCTCAAAACATCTTTAAAGAATTTAGACATCTGTTCATTTTTTATGCTTTTATTCATTATAAAGCCAAAACATGAGTTATAGAGAGTAAACTAAAAGTTGCCTTAATTTCATCTTCCAGTGGTATAAGAATATATGTTCTCAAGTCTTCATTCGAAATTCAGTAAACTCCAGAAAAAACCAGCAGTTTATTTTCTACAAGGCCCGTATCAGTTCTAGAGTCTGAAACTCATGTAGGCTTTTGTTTTGCTAACATATACACTCTTCGGTCTGATCCCTTCACTTAAGGTACGCTGCCATTCTTAGGAGACAAAGTATGAATACGACTGAAATTATTCCATAGCATTCTTGTCTGGAATTAAGAACAAACCTCATTTTTCAAATGAAGAATACACCCACTCTTCCCTATCCCACCAGTTTATAATAATGTTATTTTTCTTCAAAATGTCTAGGCACTACTGATTTTTAAGCTGGAAAAGTTCATGAAAGCAACATTGCATTTGAGGTCAGTCGGCCAGAAAAATGGACATGAGCCAAATCCCACATCCCAAACATTTTGCCTCAATGGCATGTGAACAAAATGCCCACTCTCCTCCTGATCTCCAGCAGAAGCAAAACAAAACCTTGTAAAACAGTTATCCACTGGAACTGAGAAGCCTGTCAGGGGCAGAAAGACACACACACACACACACACACACACACACACACACACACACACACACACATGCATACACGCACACTCCCTGTTTATGATACAATAATAAGGCTCTTTCACATCAAGTGTTCTGTGCATAGACAGCGCAAGGGCTTCCTCTGGTGATGTTCCTTCAGGGATAGCCAAGAGATCACAAGTCCAAAACAAGTAGTCCTAACAAAATAGTCATCTCCCCAGTTCCAAAGTAAGCAAGTAAAAATTCTTAAAACCAGCTTATCTAGGAAGATTAAAGTCCTTTCACACTAATTTCAAAAATTATTTGGTAGTCATGAAGACAAATCTGTGCTGTCATGAGAACTTGCCAATTTTTTTAAGCTGTCTTTTCCTTTTTCTAAATGTAACATTTCTTACGTTATATTTTAGTTACATTTCAATTTCTTCTCACGTTTCTCCAGGCAAAAAAATAAGTATAAAGGCACAGGAAGTGGACACAGCTATGAATGTAGCAACAAGTTAGCCAGAATATTTAAGTTTTAACTGTGAAATTTAGAAAAGTAACTGAATTACACGACATTCAATCATTTAATCTTCATGACAATGAATATGAGATTTTAGGTACAGCCTGCTTATAGTCCAAAATACCATCATTTTAGAGTTATAATTCTAACAAAATGGAGACAAATTATATACTGCTGTTGTGTGATTTGCTTTAACAAGTACCAAAATGTTCATGAATTTTCATTTATTACAAATATTTCTCCCTAAAGTTATTTGAGCAAGTCCTCATTATCTACATCTCAGAATTCAGAGACAAATAGCTATGTTAGCAACAAAAATACCAATTTCACTTCTGAGTTAAAACCAACAGGTGGTAAATTTTAATCACCAAGGAAGTATCTTAGATAAATCAACAGGTAAAAACAGAAGTTAGAATACAATAGCTATATTACCACAACTGCTTTATTGAAGTAAGGCATCTAAATTGTGGTCACCACTCTGGAAAATGCACTCATATTCACAGAAAGTATGAGAATCAGATTGTTAAAATCTCTTTCTTTCCAAGTACTTGTCTTTATACTCAATTAACAACAGTTCTGCATATAATACTTATACAGATTTAAAAGGAACTGTATGAATGATTTGGATATAGAATCCATACCATGCTCTGCATAGGGATGAAGACAGAAAGCATGGTTCAGGGTCATCTGCAGACAAGGGGGTTTACACAGCAAAAACATTCCGAGACAGACAACAGCAGGTGGAAACTTACCACTGGAGCAGTTGGTCCCTCCCCAGCCAGGCTCACACTGACAGGTGTTTGGAGCAATACAGCGACCATGGACACATTTATCAGCACAGTGGGCTGTCAGAGAGAAAATCAATCAAATAAAGAAAGTTGGCACAAAGGGAAAAAAAGCCAACAACACAGCTGTTGCACATCCCGGTCTCAAGTATCGCTTAAAAACAACATGCATGCTGGATAATTTTCTTCAATCCGTTCCTCAGCCCTCTTACAGTCTGCTGTATAATCAAACAATTCCTCTTCTTATTTTGGTATTTCCAAATAAAGTCCATCATTTCTACTATTTTATTCTACTTCACACTAAGTTAGGAAGAACATTTCAAGGAAAATTACCTAATTCACTTTTTCAAAAAAACTATCAATGAGTACCCAATATATCATCTTCATTTCGGAAGGGCCATATGTGAAGAAACAAACCACATAGCAAGATATCAGAACTCCAAAGTGACAGAGTAGACCAAGAGATAATTCCCTTTACATAAGACATTCACCAGAAACAGTAGTCACATTTCTTTGTAAACATGTTATTCATAACTATGACACAGCAGAATTGCACGCCCTTTTACTGTTGAGGAGAATATTTGAAAAACACCACACCCAGTTCTTTGGGAAATATTAAATCTCAATTCCCCTTTCATTCCTGAAAATCTTAGGTGTACTCAACTCTTGAAGACAAGGGGGCATCATCACAAATATGAGCGAATGGGAAGTCTGATGATTCCAAACTAGGCATCAAAAGATGCTTGTCAACCTTAGGGCCACTCACATTGGTCAGCATTCTTTAAAATATTAATGCTGACCAATGTGAGTGGCCCTAAGGTTAGTAATTGTGAGAACAACTTGGAAGAGTTTGGAGTTCGGGTATTCCAAAATTTTACTTAAGGGTGGAGTAAGGTACGCTGTACTTTAAAGATGTGTTTTTATTAATGTATGTCTTATTACAAAAGTAAAACTTGTTCACTGCCAAACATATAAAATACCAATAAGTGAAATAGACCTCATCTCCAGTTTCACAAACTAGTAACATTTCTGTGGATGTAGAACCTTCAGGAATTTTTTCCTACATATTTTTGTCCTCCAAAAAAAACCCCATACTTTTCAATTTGCTTTTCTACTTAATATAGTGAGAATAATATTTCTGTGTCATTAAATATTCATTTACGTGATTTATACACTGTAAGTGAGTGTGTATACATATATATGGCTGGATTGGAAATGATGACCACATCTAAGGTCTTGATTATAAAGATTTAGACATGAAGAGATATAAGGCAAAGTCATTTTAGATAAGAGAAAACAAAAGAAAACAGTAAAAAAGAAAAACAAATGGAAATGTGAAGTTCTTTTTGTGTACAGTGTTTGGGGCAATAGTTTTGGAAAGGTTGAGAGACGAGAGACATTGAAAAGCAAATTAAGGTGTGAGGGCTTTATTCTGAGAATCAGCTAGGAATAATCTAAAGAAGAGTACAAATTTGTGACAAGAAAGCATCAGGTAGAGGACACTGCAGTGAAATCAAATAACCATAAATTTCAGGAAATACAGGCTATCTTTCTATCATCAATTAATAATTATTTAGCAACCAGGTGATTTGGGAGGGATACCAGGCCTGGTGAGCTTAGGATGCTGGTCTAGCGTAGAATTTTTCTGACACTCGAGTTCCAAGGAAGTGCTTAGCAACTTCATAATATTTGATTCAAACAATTACACATTTAACTGTAGTTAAAAGCAGAACCTGCTTGTTAACATATGAACACACTGGCTTAAACATGTTGACTTTGCTGCTCAGATAAGTCAAAATGTGCTGACCTCAGGGTTCAGTGTCTCCTTCCATCTCTATACATGTGTTTGAACTTACAGATGTTCATTTGTAAGGCCACAACTACAGCTCAGCATTATTCTTTCTTTAAAAATTTAGGCATGCACATACTCAAAGCCAGTGAACTACCATACTCAAAGGTACGAATTCAACAAAATGCCACAGACATCTGCGGTCTGACAGTGCAGAACATGCTCTGGACACTGTATCACACTGTGTTACATGGTAGCACGTGCGCACAGGACTCTTCCACCTTGCCCAGAGCACTGGCACGCACTGTAAATATGTCATTATAAAAGGGCTTTGTCTTACTTGTCTTATGTACTGATGGCATCTATGTTTGCAACTGTTGTTAATGATCAGTCTTCAGATTCAAATGTACCAATTTCTCCTCATTCAAGATACTTAAATTTCTGTTTGAATAACTCTAGAAGTTTAAAAAATTATATAGTCTTTTGCAGTGATGTGAAACAAGACTTCTTTGATACTATACATTTAAAACAAAACACAGGAATTGGATATGATGGCTGGTACAAAGAAATATCTTACCCATATTCTTGAATTACAACTTTTTATGTTTATCTAATAGTGTAGTTCTCTCCAGTTAATTTTCTACTCAGGAAATATGATAAATGTTCATTTATATGGTAAATTTATTTATTTATTTATTTATTTTAAAGGTCTGGCTCTGTTGCCCAGGCTAGAGTGCAGTGGTACAGTGTGATCATAGTTCACTGCAACCTCAAACTTTCATTTTTTTTTTTTTTTTTTTTTTTTTAAGTAGAGATGGGGGTCTCACTATGTTGCCTAGGCTGGTCTCAAATTCCTGGGTTCAAGCAATTCTCCTGCCTCCGTCTCCCAAAGTGCTGGGATTACAGGCATGAGCCACCTCACCTGACCAGTATGGTAAATTTATGTTGATAAAATACTATTGTATTTGTTTTTATATTTGGGGCATCCATATAAGATTTCATTTGACAAAAGAATTAATTTTACCACTTGAGAATTTCTGGGTTCCCAGGAAGCTGAATTTTATCAAAGCAACCTAGGTTGCCTATTTTTTTTTTTTTTTAATCTGTCCAGGAAGGGTATTGAGGTATTCTATGGACAGGTCTCAATTGGCTGCTTTCCCTTTTTTCTCTATCCTTTCCATTTTTCTTTTTTTTTTTTACCCTTTATCTTTCTTTCCCCCTTTTCTCACTCATCTTCTTACTGTCTCCACAAACTTCTTCTTTGATATGCACAGCAGCCACAGAAGCTACAGATTAAAATTTGGCTTTAGCTATGATTGTACTGACTTTTTAACTCCAGAGTGACCCCACTTGATTTCCATCATAGCACCTGAATCAACTGGTAAAGAAGGCAAGATTGAGCAAGTGGGCCTAGCACCTGTCCTCTAATATCAGGACAATACTTATTAACATGAGGAGATAAATGCATGCTAAGTTAAGCATGTGTTCCAGAGAATTAAGAGTCAATTGCATATGCTTGGGTCCCAATCTATTGTTTTTGTGTCTCTTGTTTTGTTAATTCCAAAAAAATGATAATAAGTAAATTTTTATGTACAGAATCAAAAAAAAATCCACTTCAGAATGCTTTAAGATTTCTGCATAATCATACAAATTTCTCATGTCTGATTCCTGATAGTGCAAACTTTGTATTTTATTAAATGAATTCCAAGAGGCTCAGTCGATTATAATAGATGGGAAAAAAATCCAGGATGGTAATTTTAAAATATGGATTATTTTTATGAAAACTTTGAGCTAACATTTGGTTAAAGTCTGAAATAAAATGTGGATGAGTAATTAGCAGAAAGTAAATCTGCCTGCAAGTTAATTAGGAATTAGAAGGGAGAATCTACTTTCCTAATGATTTCTTTTTTCTTAATTAAAGCTAAAGACAATGGAATCACCTCTAAGCATTGAAGCCTGAAGTCAAATAATGATCTATATGATGAGAAATATTGCTGGAATGGAGTTTAAAAGGAAAGAATACAAAATTCTACTTCCATGATGAGACTCTGCACCCAGTATTAGATGCTGTCATGCAATTGTCTCTCTGTGCCAGGCCTTTTCCCGCCATCTCTGGATTCTCCACATCCAGTGACAGCCCTCACCAAGTAACCACAAGTTACAAAGAGGAGGCAAGGGAAGCAAGAGAGGAGGGCAGAGTAAGCTACAGAACTCTCTGCGTGCTCTGATGTCCCAGCGTGCTGTTTCAGAAGCACTTAACTATGGCACATGCAATGACCAGACAACCACTGGCACCATGAGACGGGCCGAACTCGAGCACCACCTCAGTCTCATCTTCCCTCTTTCAGCGTCAGATGCCACCCACTCTAGGTACTGAGCTTCCATGACCAACATACTCCATGTGACAAACCAAGGTAGGTAAAAGACATGCATTTTTCATGTAGAAAACCCCAAAGTGAACTAGGAAAGAAGAAAGGGAACAGAAGTCCATCTTAGCAAATGTTCAAGAGCTTAGATCTCAAGAAAAGTTACAAAGGACTCATTATAAGCATGCCCGCCCACCAGTGGGAATAGTCATTTTATTCTCTAGCCATATCTTTCTTCTTATTTTTAAAAGGGCAATTTAAACGAGGCTAACCTTAGCAAAGATGATCTATCTAATATGAATTCTCTTTCTCACTCAAGTTTAAGGAAATCATTAAATATCACATTCTGAGTCTTCAGTAGTCTTTTTTAGAGGTCAGATACAGGTTGAATCTCAACCCATGCTCTGGACACTGCTTCAGACACATCAAGCTGCAAGGGGCAGCCAATGGGATCCTTTCCCTCAAGTGTTGGGAGACAAGAGACACTGATGAGAAGAACAAGTCATGTCTTTGAAGTGAAAGTAGTGGATAGTCTGTCTGCCCAATAGACAGGTGAGCACTGACATAATGACCCTGGAATTTTCTCTAATTAGGCTCTTGTTTCAGCCCTAGTTCCTAAATCTATTTAAATCCCATTACCAATGACATGGATCTCATTCCTTTCACTTGTAAATACTTAGCTTTAATACTGACAACCATTAACTATACTTGATAGTTTTCTCAATTCCCTTTGGATTTTCACCTAACAGTGGCAAAAAGACTAAAGACTCCTTTATAAACCAATTAAATCTCTAAAGACAGTACACACTATTGTCCTGAAGGATATAATATAATAAATTCATTTAAATTAATTTGAAAAATGTTTCCAGAATCAAAGAATCTCTTGAAAAACTGACAGAAACACAAATCTTCCTGCTAATCTATCTTTCCTCATTTCCTTATTTGTTGTAAGTAAAAAGCATAAGTCACAAATCTTGTTTTCTCTAATTTATTTTGTGGGTTGCTACAGGGGATCATAGACTTTTAGAGTTAAAAATGTCTTTACTGAACACCATTTTCACATTTTTCAGACAAGGAAACAGACTGGGAAAATCGAATAATTTCCCCCAATTATTAGCTGGTGTTAAAGACAGAATTAGAATTAAACCCTGGTCCCTGACTCTTAGTGGCCCAAACCTTAAGATGGGTTTAAATGAGAGTGGGAAGGGGTAGAGTGAAATGAATGGTAGAGAGTATGCTGGGTCAGTTACTAGGGCAGGATTACTAAATGGCCAGGAGTCAGAAGTCAGAAGATTCAAAAGAGAAAGAGGGGAAAGAAAACAGAGTTGACTTCCAAGATAGACTTTACCCTCCACAAACCTGTCTGAAGCCAGTTAATGCAATATCTTTTCAAAATCTAATTGCTATGGCAAGATTCAGTGTAGACAGGAATCATTTTGTTTTCATATTTCTGAACATTACACTGCAGTCAATCGTCTTGTGTTTGTTTATAAAGAGGAAAGGGATTCTCTTTTCCTTCAATTTAATATTTACTGATGTGCCAGGCATATTGCTAGGCACTTCTGTGAATATAAAGATGACAGATTAGGAAACATTAGTCTGCAGAAAAAATCAGATACAGGTCTATCAAACCCAATAAATGCAGAGTTGAATGCAGGGGTAATAACAGAAGTTTGAGCAAAATACTGTGAGAACATACTGAATGATTCCATTTATATGAAATGGCCAAATGGGCACCTCCATGTAGACACTCAGGATATCAGTTGGTTGCCTAGGGCTGAGAGGGACTGTAGGAAATGTGGGGAGAGGGCTAATGGGTACAGGTTTCTTTTTTATTTGGATGATGAGAATGTTCAAAAGTTGATTGTATGATGGTTATACAATTCTGTGACTATACTAAAAACCATTAAATTGTACACTTTAAAGGTTTGAATTGTATGATATGTGAATTATATCTTAATAAAGCTGTCACAAAAAATACTGTTGGAGCTGAGGGAGCAATTAATTCCAACTGGGGTGAGATCAAGGAGGATCTCATGAAAGAACATTTGAGTCAAGGAAGCAGAAGCCTTTGTAATAAAGTTGCAGAAAAGAGTGGCCATCAATAGCTGTACATCTTCCTTATCACATCCCACCCCAAAGTTGTATAACCTACTGCTTGGGGTCATGGGCTCCTATTCACAGCCACCAGTGGTCCACATGGGTGGCATACATAAGTGGCTGATTAGTGATGGAGACAATGAGAAAACACTGGAAACCCATGTATGCACTTAGTAAATGCAATTTTTTAAAACTGTGGACCTAAAATTTCTTTCCCTCTATTCCTCATAGAATTTTAGTGTTCCTTAAGGACAGTATAAAGAACTATTACTAGCAGTGTCTTTGGCAGACATTGCTAATTGTATACCCAACATCTATTCTTCCATCAATGCTTATTAAGAGAATTCCACTTTTACTAGGGACAGAAGTGTTACCAGCAATTGAATACCTTTATTGGCTCTCTTTCTAGATTGAAATGTTCATGTGCAAAACAGTGCAGAGAGACAGATTCAACTGATGAGTGCAATTCCCCTTCTCTTCCTCCTTCCTCCTTCCTGCTCCCTGGTGTGTAGACATGGCTGGATGTGCAAGAGGCATGAGACAACTCTGAGAGGAGGGCCAAAAGAATCATGGAACCCTTCACTCTGAATTCTTTGCATGGATAAAGGATGCCATAAGCCACCCACTTCCAGACTTATTACATGACGATCTTTATTATGTATATGTTTCTATTTTTCAAGTCTCCATTTTTTGCAGCAAAACATAATTCCTAACACATTGTTCTTTAGAAAGATTTTTCAGGTGAATAAGTTTCTATACTAGCAGAAAAATTGAAGGCTCATCTACATATAAGAAGATATAAGAACTCAAAACGTGTATTATACATTCTAAGTAAAAGTGTCATGACCTAAGTCCAAGTGGAATGGCCAAAAAATGAGGGGAGAATTAGAAATCTAGCCATTAGATACACATCTCATTTTCTTTCTGAAGGACCATTTTGACTCAAATTACAAGATGAGAAGAGTTAAATATGAATACTATAAATCCTAAAACAACCATAAAAACAACAAAACTGAGAATTATAGCTAATAAGCCAACAAAGAAGATAAAATCAAATAATAAAAAATATTCAATCTAAAAGAACTTGACCTATTTGGCATTTATAGAACATCATGCCCAACAACAGCAGAATATACTTATTATCTTACATAGTGAGATAGAACTTGTTTATGAGTCAGGTGCTTTAAGATATCAATTCTCCCCTAAGTAGATCTATAGATTCAAAACAATACCAATCAAAATTTCCATTCTTTGGCTATTACAAATAAAGCAACTCTGAACACTTGTGTACAACTATCAAATGATTCAGCCATTCAACTCCAGGTATTACCCAAGAAAAATAAAAGCATATGTCTATACAAAGACTTTTACATAAGTTTTCAGAGCAGCTTTATTTGTAATCAACATAAACTAGAAACAATCCAAATGTGATAAGTGCATGAAAGAACAAATTGTGGTGTATCCACACAGTAGAATACTACTCAACAATAAAAAGAAATGAACTGATGATGCGCATAACAATGGGAACTAATTGTAAAATGATTATATGAGTGAAAGAGACCAGACATAAAGATGACATACTGTGTTATTCTACTTTTGAAAAGCTCTAGAAAATACAAAGGAATCTAGAGTGACAGAAGGCAGATCAGTTGTTGCCTGAGAAGAAGGGGACAGAGAGGGGTGGATGGGAGAAGTTACAAAGGAGTATAAGGAAACATTTGTAGGAGTATATGGGACCATTTGTATGCCATGAGTAGGTTCACTGTTGTGATTGAGGTGAAGCTCTCAGGGTTGTATACATATGTCAATACTTATCAAATTGTACATTGTAAAATATCAGTTTATTGTACATCTAGCTTACCTCCATAAAGCTGCTTAATTTTTTAAAAAAACTAGAATGTAAAGAAAACTTTTCGAAAGAGGCAAAGCGCCCTTTCTGAAAGTGTTATTTGAGATAACACTAAAATACTGTATATACATACTATACAAATTCAGTAAGAGTCTGTGGTCATCAGCGAGTGGGTCTTTCCAAATACCTGTGATAATACTGGCTTTAGACTCTCCCAATAAATATTTATTCGGGAGAGCTGTTAATACTAAAAAATGACACTGCAATGTTCTACTAAGCTCTTCCTCTACAAAGTGAATGACTTATACAGAAAAAAGAAATACAGCTTGTGTTGAAATAGACTATTGTAATGGATCTCACACAAGCGATTGAAATACCATCTGTGGAGCACATAATCCTATTCATTTACTTGAAAATGGAAAGAGTTTTTAGCTTAATTCCACACTTATATAGGCATTATCTATTTTGGCCACAACTCTCACATTGTGTCTCTTTAGGTTGAGTCAGATTTAAGTTACACGATCCTAATGGACTATAGCATCAAAATGTTAACAAGCACTGGAATAAACTCTAGTTTTCTTAAGCACAAATTCCTAACAACTTATCCGACAACAGGTCTGTGATACAACCGCAAATTGATTCGGTTTGAGAAGGATTTTTAAATCGTCAGCATACTGTTTAGAGAAAAAACAGAAAGGAAGGTATCTCCACTCGGGACAAATAATTTCCCTGCTGGTCCTGTCATATCTATGTCTACAAGGAAAGCATGATAATTCTATGTACAGGAAGTGCCATACCAGGCTCTTCTGTTTTTAGAATGGGATTTCTCTTGGTCTGATCACTCTTTATGGAGCCATGAAATTCCTTCACAAATATTCTTTCCCACAGCATGTTTTTCACCACATGGCATTTCCCCTTGCCTGCCTTATTTCATCTTGCTGACATTTGTTTCCAGACACTTTTCTTTCAGTTATCTAATACATCTGAATCACACGTTAATAATAAAGGCCAGCCCTGGGGAAAGTTAAGAGGGCAGAGGAGGTCACAGATAGGGTACCACTCAGTGTCCTTACCCTTTCCCTCTCCTTGGTGGTGGTACCTGGACATTTCTTCTAGAATTCTGCTGCCCTCATGTTCTTTCCACTCTCCTTTCCTGTCTACAACAGCTTGAGAATAAATGGAGTCTTCATACCCAACAGTCATAATGACTAATATAATGACTAATAATGACAGTCAAGATTATTTCCCTGTTCAGGAACCATTGCATTTCAGTATGGAAGCCTTAAGTCAAGTGGATAAATTAAGCAGTGTAATTTCTTCAAAAGGGAAAGGTTAGAGGTCTGAGAAAAAGCTGGCGGCAGGGCCTTTGTCATAAGAACACCCCAGAAAAGCCAGGGAGCACAGACTCAAATGCCTTCAGGGCCACATGGATAAATTAGAGAACTATTAAAAGTCAGGTAAGACCTGGGAAAACCCCAAGAGCAATTGCTCATCCAAAAAGAGCAGCTTCCCTTCAGTCTCCTGTCAATTGCCACATAGGAATGTCAAGTAAGTGTTACCAGTAGCCTGATTTTTCCATGAAAGAGGATCGTCTCAAGATGTATGTTAAAATTTTTTAAAAGTGTAAAACCGTATGGACCAAACAAAACATGATTGTACATCAGTTCATTCTGCCTGCTAGTTTGTCACCTCTGATATAGACTACCGCTGTATTTCGTGAAAACAACAGTGATGGTACTAAAAGAACACAGAATAAAAGGCTTTTAAGTTCTTTAACAGATCACTTTAAGCAGGTCATTTTCCCTTAATTTTAGTTAATTTGGCATCCACTTCCAAATCTTTCACATATATAGCTATTTTGAATTTCACATTAAGAGCCACTTCATATGCTTATTTATTGACAACTTTACTTTTGGTGAGCAACTGTTTGCTGTGAAACACCTCTGCTGAAAATAGTTCAAAATTTGGAGGAGAGGTTCAGCTGATACTGTTCCCATCGATGAAGGCAGTAAAATAGGTACCTCTTCCATGCCATAGCAAGAGTAAGGAAGTGTTTGTTATACTCTTCCATGACTCAACTAAAACCTTCCCTTTTTGGAGTTGCTACAGCAAATATTATCATTATCCTCAGAAAAAAGTAAAGATCCAAAGAGTCACAGATAAATTACTAATATTTATAATTACACATTCTACCTGTATGGAAAAGAAAAGTTTATCCCTAAAAGCAGTATTTCCCAAATAAGTAGATTCTGAGGACTATTCATTTCACCATGCTCTTGGGGGAGGAAAGAGGGGGGTAAGGAATTCCATAGTCAAATAAATTTGAGACATGCCTTTATTTTAAGCATTCCCAGAGCCTTTAATAGGCTAAAGCAAATCTTCAAGAAAGGGAATCCAGCATATGGCATCTCCCAAACTAATTGGATAATGCAACAGTAAATTCTGCAGGAAGAGTATTCCATAGCTCACACTAAGGGTATGCAACTACAGATAATGCCCTGGACCCAAGTTTCTGAAAACCTATTCTCCTGCCTGGATCAACAAGTGGTTTCATTTGCGGTGGCACATTTCTTTTTCTGTTTCTCAATTCCATACTAAGTAGAATAAATTAACTTAGCTATTGCTTTACAGCTTAAACTTTCCATTAGTTTGGCTGCCATGTCTTTAAACTTCCCATAACCATCCTTACCCTTCCAATGTGATAGAGACCCATCTTGAGATAATGCTGCTTTCTGTGACCTAACAAAGAAATCTGCTAGCCTGGGCAACATAGCAAGACCTCATCTCCACAAAAAAATTTTTTTAAATGACCTAGGCATGATGGTGCGTGGCTGTAGTCCCAGCTACACGGGATGGCCTGAGTCCAGTAGATTGAGGCTATGGTGAGCCATGATCATACCACTGCACTCCAGCCTGGGCAACAGCATGAGACCCCAACTCAAAAATAAAACAAACAAACAAGAAGTCTACTTTTCTGTGTGGTAATTCTTTTGGAGCATGTGCTGATTTTCCTCGAGGCTTTTTTAGAATTAGTTACCAAGAAGGAAAAAAAACAGATCTGGAGCTTGGGATATTACCACAAATGAAGCAAAGAAGAGTGTCAATGCAGCATTGATTGTACCAGTGCATCCCTCTCTCTCTCTCTCTCTCCCTTTAGCGCCTCTGTGTGTGGCCCAGATGGATGCACTAGCTTTACCACTGGATTATCTGTAAAAGAGCTGGCAGTCGCTAACCAGACAAAAAAAAATGCAAGTTCTGTCACCACCTGGTCATGTCAATGTTTTGTGGTTGGTCACTTAGATCAAAATGTGTTTTTTCCATTATCTTTAAATTACTTTGTCCTAAAAAGATTCAAAACACAGTACAATAAAAATTGCTCCTCAGTTCTGAGTTTTTATATTAGCTGTTATCTATGGCTGCAAGGGGATTGCATAAATTATGAGACCTGTAAAAGTTCTACCTGCCCTGCAAAGACTGCAATTTCAGGAACTCATTTTCTGGAGATAAGGTGAGGATTTTTTCATTGTTTCCTTTTGTCCCTGTCTCTATGGGACTCTAAAATCAGACTTTTTAAAGCAACAAACAGAAAGCAGCAGACATGATTTCCATCTGTTTAGATTGAGACTATCTTGAATTCATAGTGGGTTTTTTAAAATTAAATTCATAGTTTCTATTTATAAAATTCTAGGTAGTGAGCAAGCATTTGCAAACAGTAAAGCAACAAAGGTTTTCTGCGTTATTTATTAGATTGCTTATCTTTACTACTAGCAGAGACCAACAACAAAAATTGAAAAACAGAAGTTTAGTTTTCAATAGATGTGTGGGAAAATTGGAATTTCTGCTGGTGCAATATGTGGACAAAGGGCCTTTCCCTGTATTTATTGGTAGGTTCCTCTGAACTAAGTCAGACTCCATAGCAACGGAGTGCGGAGTCCCTATGGAAACATGAAAAAATCCACTGCCAGTGGCAGGGAGGGCATCATGGGTAGGTATATTTGAGAACATACCATCTGATTGTTGTCAGTCAGGGTCTCTTTGGCCAGCCTAACAGGATTGTCTCACTTTTATCTCTACTCAAAAGGATCTGCTTAAAAGAGTCAACAGACTAAGGTTTTGGGGAAATATTTGACAAGATCACAACTTTATCATTAAACAAGTCTGTGAGAATCAAACAAATCCAGAACAGAAAGCTCTGGTTGCCTTGAATTTCAGTTAAAGGTACTTCTCCTCTCCTTAAGATCTCCTTTTGCTCCCCTGAAGCCATCTGAGAAGACTAGCTCTACCTTAGACAGCTGTCCAGCAAAGGGTGGCTCTTCACAGCCCAAAACAAGGTGTCTTTCCCTGCCATCCAGTTCCTTTCAACCTGAAAAATCTGAGCACAGAACTTTTCAGTAGGAAAAAACCAAAATGACACAAAGCCTGGATAAAGAATTAAATGTGTCCTCACGTAAATGTGAAGGAAGAAAATATCGTCAGTCCAGCTCTTCCCAAAAGCCTTGCCCATTTGGTCAATTTGCCCAAGCCCACCAAACTCTCTCCTAATCAGACCTTGCTATGGCTGACATTGAGGCAAAATGTGCCCATTGAAAATCCTTTTCCAACCCCTACAAAGAACTGCTGACAATATGATCCTGAATTAAGTGCGGCAAATATTCAAGCTCCCAGAGGAAATTAATTTTTCCTGAAGATGATAGCAGGAATGGTAAACATGACTTCCCAATTAAACAGCAGAGCTAGGTATAGCAGGAGGCTTTGGTCAGGTGTATGATTCAGGAGGCTCAATTGACTTCTCCATGATTTAAGAGGTCCAAGATGCCATGGGATGCCAGATAGTCTAATACAGGGATGGCCGATGGGAGGCACTGGGCACCCACAACCACTCCAAATCCATAGCAGAAATCACTAGGGGGTCACTCTGCTCTTTCTCTCTTAGCTCAGTCATGGCCTCAGAATCCTTCTAAATCCAATGTTCCACTCCTAAGAGATGACACTGCCTCTCCCCAAGAAGAAGCTTTTCGTTAAGTCCAGTCTAATATAATATAATATCCTAACACAAAAAAAGAAAAAACAGGGGAAAACATATGGGTAATGCAGCCCCCCAGAGTACCACCTGTGTGGTTTATCTGTCTCCTGGAAGGATAAGAGTCCCAGGTTCATGAGCTACATGTGCTTTTAGGCCCTTGTCCCAAAGTTTTCTGAGGCATGACATTCAAACAAGAGTAAAGTTTATTTACGGAACTATTTTCACATAAAAACCAACCGCATTTCCAGTTTCTTGTTTGCTTACAGTCAGTTAAGTTTTACATAAAGTTGGCCAAGTTAAAATCAGCTGTGAATATTCATTCACTGCTCTGGTAATCAATTGTCACACTCCTCTCTGTTGAGAACAGGAAATCATATACAGTTCAGTGTGTGGGAGTTAAGGCCTCTTATTTACGGTTCCAAAGTTCTCTTAACGAGTGCCAAAGACAGGCAGGGCACATCCATGGGAACTGATCTCTCACCATCAGAGCGGGCCTGCCAGGCAGTAGAGTGGGTCCCCAATCCCCAAAGCTCTTCCCTTGGTTTTCATGGCAAGCCACACCATCTGCAAACCCTCAATAGAGCTTAAACTTGAAGTTAGCATTCGACCTCCTTCATCTAATAAAGATAGGGCAACGGACTTAAATCTACCTCAAAGGAAACAATCATTAAAACAGTCTCTTCCCTTACAGCAGCATCCAGCAGGAGAAGACAAGGCCTCTTGGGCAAAGAGAATGGAAGCTAGACTGGAGAAAGGACTCAGGCCATCCCCTTTATCCATTCATGATTCTGCTGCAGTGGCTCTGCTTACAATGATCCTCTTTCTCTGCTGTCAGCAGAGGAGAAGCCAAGAACATCGGAGCGAGAATGTATGGCCAGCCTTGTCTCTGGATTAAGCAATGCTTCCCACGGAGGGGTAGTTGCCAACTTCCCACTCTGCTGCTTTCTTCTGCTGCTTTCCTGTGAGCTTTTCCAAGTCCCATGTCACCAAATCTATAGGCGGTCCCCAATGTGCTAGGGGGTTGGGTTTCAAAGATGTGTTTGGAAATCGCTGTATTTTCCTGAAGTTATAATGTTGTGAATAATGCTTAGATCTCTAGGGCAGCCTCCGTAGTTCATTTGCTCCAAAAAATTCCTGAATAAATTACGGTACCATGAGGATCATGAGTCTCACCTCCTTTCCATGCGTCAATGCGTTCTCATTTCAGTTTGGGCTGCCAAGAGCTCCCCTCGCTGCCATGAGATCAGAGATTATTGCTCTCTCCACAGTGCTCATGTGAGAGAAGAGGAGAGACTGGCTCCAAATCATCCCAGGAGCTGCAAACTGTTAAGGTCTTGGGAAAGGAGGTCCTGTGGACTTTTGGGATGAGAGGAAAATGGGCGCCCACAATGTTGATAAGGAAAAGGGCTTAGAAAAGGGCTTAGAAAGGTGTGGGCTGATCCCTGGGGCATTAGATGATCAGTATCCCTCTCAAACTGTCTTCTTTATCAGCCCCCAAATCAGCCTGTTTTTCTGCCCTTTTCCACTGACACCTGTTGTTTCTAATCAGTGTTTCTGTGACTTTCTGGAGAACAAAGCAATCTTACTTTATCTCCCACTCTGCTCCTAGCCTAAAAGCCAAAATACAAATGGCTAATAAACATAAATTTTTAAAGACAACGGCATCACTAGTAACTAAGGAAATGCAAAATAAAGCCAGTACCACTTATCACCCAACAGATGAAAAGGAATAGTGATACATAGAGTTGGTAAGAATATGAGGAAATGGGCACCTTCATACGTGACTGGTGGGCATACCTGTCTGGACAGCAATTTGGCAATTTGTATCAAAATGCATTAAATTGGATTGCCTGAGCCCACGGGTTCAAGACCCGCCTGGGCAACTTGGTGAGACCTCATCTCTACAATAAATCAAAAAATTAGCCGGGTGTGGTAGCGTGTGCCTGTAGTTCCAGCTACTTGAAAGGCTGAGGCGGCCGGGCTTGGTGGCTCAGCCTGTAATCCCGCGCCTTTGGGAGGCTGAGGTGAGTGGATTGCCTGAGCCCGTGGGTTCGAGACCCGCCTGGGCAGCGAGACCTCATCTCTACAATAAATCAAAAAATCAGCCGGGCGTGGTAGCGCATGCCTGTAATTCCGGCTACTCGGAAGGCTGAGGCGGAAGGATCGCCGGAGCCCAGCAGGTCGAGGCTGCGGTGGCCGGGAGCGGCCACTGCACTCCAGTCTGGGTGACAGAATGAGATTCCAACTCAAAAAAAAAAAAAAATGCATTAAATCGTGGCTAGGATTATTCCTGTCTCCCAATATCCATTATCCCCTTCCCACATAAATATATATAGACATATTTTTATTAAGGTCTGTTCATACAGAATAAAGATGCCCTTGCAGCATGGTGAGATCATGCGACTAAGTTTTAACCAATGAGATATAAAAGAAAATGAAAAGTGATCACGTCTAGGAACCTTCTTTAGGAAACAGTTGGCATTGTAATTTGTCTCTTTCTCCTACCAATTCCACCTGCTGACTATTGTGTAGAGGTTAATAATAGCATATGAAAATGAAGACCATATCTTCTTAGAGATGGTGGAGCAGAAAGGTAGAAGTTGCTTGAGTTCCCTACTGACTTGCCCATCTCTAGACACCTCATGGCCAAATTTAACCCTAAATACATGATATACAACATGTATATCGTTTGACCTAGAAATTCCACTTAAAATAATTTATCATATGAATCACTTACATGTGCAGAGATATGTAAAATGATGCTCACTGTAGCTACTAAACTATTTAAGTGTCTGTCACAAAAATACAATACAATAAAATTCAACCATAAAAAATGATTATTTAGATGTAACTTATAATAACATATGTCCACAATATAATACAAACGAACAGAGGAATTTACACAAAAAAGTATGCATAGTATAGCCTATAAATTCATACTGGATTTAAAGAAATGGAAATATATCTTGAAAGATACATACTAAAATGGCAGAACTACGAGTGTTTTTTTTTTCCTCTACTTTTTGTTCATCTATTTTCCAATTTTTTACACAGACAAAAAAATTGCTTTCTGTGAAAATTAATTTCAAGTAATTTTTTTAAAAGATACAACAAATTTACATCTTTTTTAAAGTGGCCTAGCTGTTTTACCTCTAATAGATAAAGTAGCACATTTGAGAAGGAAGCAGTCTAAAGGTCTTTCCCTTCCTTCCATAGTGTGTATTTCACTCCTACCCTTTAGCACATAGCCTGAGTCCTGAAAAGCATCAACAGTGGTTTACTCATTCTTCAGCCTCTGATGTGCCTGGTGCTTAGAAAAAGAGAGAAGGAAAAGAAAGAAGTAGAGAAGATGAAGAGGGAGAAAGAGAACCAAGAGAGGAAGGAGGAGGGAGGAAGGAAAAGAAGAGGGAGGGAAGAAGGGGAAGAAAGGCAGGCAAAGCAGTCAGGAGGGAAGAGACACCAGCAGATGTGCTTGGACACACTACATCTAGACCAGTTTGCATTGTGCCTATTTTCATCTTCGGAACCTCTTAGGAACAAGATCAAAATTATAAATTAGGGAACTATCTGTAATCGTGGGCAGGTTTGGGAGTAGGGACAATAAGAAGATGGGAAGTGTCTGGAGATTGTTGATACTGCAGTGGAAATTAACACTCCTTTGTAACTTCAGACAATATGCAGGATGAGCACAAAGGCAAGGCAAGGTAGAAGGGGTGAACAAGATGACCATAGAGGTAGTGATTTCACCTCCAACCGTAGCCATGAGATTTGCAAAACACAATAGGATGTCATTTTGACATTTACAAGAGATGTGTGGTCATAAAAGATAAGAATTATATGAAAAGAATACATAATTTTGTCAATTATTATAGTAAATAGGCAAAAAAATTATTCACCTCAATGACCAAGATTTGCACAATTTAATCAACTAAGTCTGGGGTGAGACGAGAGGATTGCCTGAGCCCAGGGGTTCAAGACCAGTCTGGGCAACTTGGTGAGACCTCATCTCTACAATAAATAAAAAATTAGCCAGGCATGGTGCGCTCCTGTGGTTCCAGCTACTAGGAAGGCTGAGGTGGAAGTACCGCCTGAGCCCAGAAGGTTGAGGCTGCGCGGCCATGAGCATGCCATTGCACTCCAACCTGGGAGACAGAGTAAGACTCCAACTCAAAAAAAAAAAAAAAAACCCAACTGTGGTAGCCAACTGGATTGAGAGTTCTAATCTAACTTGAAACTAGTACTATGAAATAATATGCTCTACGGAATTCAGCACACACAATCTAGAACAGAGGATGGGCTTAGTATGCTCTATCAAGGTAGTAATCAAGGACCATATTTTCTAAGGTATTTAAAAGCTTCAGAAAATACGTTATGCAGCATTAAAAAAAAATAAGGAAATCTTGTCACGTGCTACACTATGGATGAATCTCAAGGGCATTATGCTTGAAATAAGCCAATACAAAAGGGCACATACTATAAGATTCCAGTCATATAAAGTGTTTAAAGTAGTCAAAATCATAGAAACAAAAAGTAGAAAAGCAATTGTCAAAGACTGGTCAAGAGGGGCAGTTCATGTTAATTGAGTATGTTTCAGTTTTGCAAGATGAAAAGGTTCTAGAGATGTTGCACAGCAATATGACTATACTTAACACCACTGAATTGTATACTTAGAAATGGCTAAGATAGTAAATTTAATGCTGTGTGTTTTTTACCACAATAAAAATAAGTATCAAAAAAGTCAAAGACCACCAAAATTATATTAAAAAGTAAACCAAAATATATAAGATGACATAATTATTTGCCTAGAGAATAACTTTCTTTCAACTTTGTGAAGATTTTGAATTAAGTACAGGAATGTATAAGAGACAAATAAAAGCTTTGGCAAAGTCTTAGGATACAAAATAAATGTGCAAAAGACAGTCCCATTCTTACATACCAACAACAAGCAAGCAGAGAACCAAATAAAAAGCACAATCTCATTCACAATAGCTACCAAAAAAATGAAATACCTCAGCATCTTCCTAATCAGAGAAGTGAAAGACCTGTACAATGAAAACTACAAAACACTGCTCAAAGAAATCCAAGAAGACACAAACAAATGGAAAAATATTCCATGCTCATGGATAGGAAGAATCAACTTTTTTTTTTCTGGTTCAACAGTATTCCGTGAGGCTAGAAAACCTGTTAACTTTGAAAGTCCTAGCAAAATGTTGCTCTCATTTATAAATCACATATTTATCATATGATCACACATTGAATCCTTTTCTGTCTACATACTGAAGAATCTTACATTCAACCTTTAAGCATTCTTTGCCAGTCTTGTAGCTGAGGATCTTGTTCCATTCGATTTTCATGCGGGTAACTGGAAGCTGCCGGCACAAGGCCTTGAATGTGGTATCTGACATTGTTTGATAGTTTTCACAAATTGCTGTCTGACACTCATTTTCTGCATTCTCTGTGATTTTAATAAACTCCTTGGCAGTTTGGACTTCATTGGATACAGTAATTGAATCCTGTACATCCTTATAACTGACCAACTGAACACTGCCATCGTCATAATAGTGAACCTGAATCTTAAGCACTCCAGCCACCTGGGCTGTATGTGGTGTGATGGTGAACTTCCACTCTGATCTCCAACAACCATTACAGAAGTTTTTAGGCTGAAACTGGTGACTTTCAATACATGCAATAATAGTCTGCTATCCATCTATAGTTTTAGCATAAACATTACTGAAGCCATTGGAATAATGATCTTTCATGTAGGCCCTTAAAGTACTGTCAAAGGATTCTTGCCAAGATCTCAGGCCTCCTACTATGTCCTCTGACTAGGGGATCACCTGCTTCTTTCCATAAGTGATCAAATTTAAAGAAAATTTTATTTCTTGGATCTAAAAATCTGCTACTACCCAAGTCACTGTGCTCTGTAATTAGGACCTGATCTTTATTTCCTTCTAGCTTCACAGGCATGAACTGATCCATTTTATACTGGACAAATGCATGTGCTGCCCCTTCCCTGAGGAGATTGTCATTACTAAACAGTAGCTGAACATCATCGAATACTTCATTAAATTCCCCTGGAGGTGCATGAGTGATGAATTTAGCAGCTGTAAGTAACTTCTCCTCATCTGACACTCAAAGTCAGCCATCTTGGACAGCTCTCAACATTGTTAAGATGTCCACCCTATCAAAGGCAATCTAAAGATTCAATATGGCCGGGCTCAGTGGCTCGGCCTGTAATCCCAGCACTTTGGGAAGCCGAGATGAGTGGATTGCCTGAGCTCGTGGGTTCAAGACCCACCTGGGCAACTTGGCGAGACTTCATCTCTACAATAAATCAAAAATTAGCCAGGTGTGGTAGCGTGCACCTGTAGTTCCAGCTACTTGGAAGGCTGAGGCGGAAGGATTGCTGGAGCCCAGCAGGTCAGGGCTGCAGTGCTGGGATGGCCACTGCACTCCAGTCTGGGTGACAGAGTGAGACTCCAACTCAAAAAAAAAGAAAGATTCAACATAATACCCATTAAGGTACCAACATCATTCTTCTCAGACCTGGAAATGACAATACAGAAATTTATATAGAAACATAAATGGCCACCAATAGCCAAAACAATCCTTAGCAAAAGAAACAAAGCAGGAGGTATCACACTTTCAGACCACAAACTTTACCGTAAGGCTACAATAACCAAAACAGCCTGGTATTGGTAAAAGAACAGACATTCAGGACAATGGGATAGGATAGAGATTCCGGAAGCAAAACTTTGATTTCTCAACCCACTCATCTTTGATAAAGGCTCCAACAACCACCACTGGGGAGAGGAGAGCCTATTCAGTAAATAGTGCGGTAAAACTGGCTGACCACATGCAGAAGATTGAAACAAGACCCCTAGCAATCATCATACATAAAAATTAACTCTAAATGGATCAAAGACCTAAACGTAAAACCTCAAACTATAAGAACCTTAGAATATGCAGGAGACATTCTTATAGAAATTGGAACTGGCAACCAATTCCTGATCAAAACCCCCAGTGCCTGTGCCATAAGAGATAAAATAGACAAGTGGGACCTCATCAAACTGACAAGCTTCTGCAAAGCAAAGGAAACCATCAAAAGAGTGGGGAGACAGCCCACAGAATGGGAAAAAATATTTGCCAACTGTATATCTGACAAAGCCCTAACATCCAGGATCTACAAGGAACTCAAATATGCTGAAAGGAAAAAAAAACAACAGCCCCATTAAAAAGTAGGCAAAAGACACAAATAGACACTTCTCAAGAGAAGATAGACGGGCAGCCAACAAACACATGAAAAAGTGCTCAGCCTCACTCATCATCAGAGAAATGCAAATCAAAACCACATTGAGCTACCACTTAACCCCAGTAAGAATGGCCATCATTAAAAAAATAAACAATAACAGATGCTGGCAAGGATCCAGAGTAAGGCAAGGATGCAGGATAACTTCTGCACTGCTGGTGGGAATGTAAACTAGTGCATACTTTGGAAAACAGTGTGGTGATTTCTGAAAGAACTAGAAATTGATCTTCCATATGACCCAGCAATCCCCCTACTGGGAATATACCCAGAGGAACTCAAAAAATTCTCCAAAAAAGATACCTGCAAACATGTTTATCACAGCACTGTTCACAATAGCAGAAACATGGAACCAACCATGCTGCCCATCAAAACTGGACTGGATTTTTTAAATGTGGTTTTTAGTGGAATAAAACCATAAAGAAGGACAAACATACAGACTTCGCAGCAACTTGGATGGGTTTAGAGTCTATCATAATCAGTGATCTATCTCAGAAATAAAAAACAGAGTACCACATGCTCTCACTCAATAAGTGAACCCTGAACAATTACCATAATGCTATAAGGGAGGGACTGGCAGTAGCGAGATACTACCAGGGTGGGGGTGGGTTACCTGACAACATCAATTGTACCTGATCTCTAACCAGGCAAAGTTGGGACCAAAGGGATGTCCAAACTTTACCTGCATGATAATCACTTGTATACCTAATCCTGAATGCTGCCCCACATCTTTAAAATTAAAAAAAAATTGAAAAATGTGTAAGAGAATCAAAATCTATAGTGTTCCTATTCTTCTTTTTAAAAAGAGATTTATAATATTTAAGATGTCAGTCTTCTAATTTCTTGTTTTAAATATGTAGTGAAATAATTTATGAAATATGTTGTTAAAGTTGAATCTTACAAATTTGATATTTTAACATTTAAGAGAACATAAGATTTCATTTTATTTGCAAGTTGGGCTTAGATTTACAACAAAGGAAAGTTTGTCAGTCTGGAAGCTGAATTACTTAAAGTAGAAATCAAATTTATTAAATGTACAAATTCCATTTTAAAAACTTGAAGGTATTTATAAAGTTTATAGAACGTTAGTCAAACGCCTCTTAATGTGTTTGTTAAAATTTGTTAGACTGTAGAATGAAACACATATAAGCTGAATTTTTGCCTGAGAAACCACTGTTTGTGGATTTATAACAATGGTAAATCAAATATTAATTACTAAAACAAAAGTAAACATCTGAATAAGCTTTTCTGTGTTGCACATACATTGGTGCACATGCATACCCTCCCCCACACACAGAGACACCACAAACTTCCCATTTAAAAAATAATAAGTAGTAATTAGCATATCTGGATGATTGGGTTTATTGTACCAAAAATTCATTGCTTTTGCAGTTTGAGAAAAAAAAATTTTTAAGAGTATCTTTGATATAAAACAAAAAATTATTTTTGATAAAAAAACGCTCCACATTTAAATTTGATTGTATTTCAAATTTAAAATAGCTAAATGTGTCACAAAGCTAGAATCAGAATAAAAGTAGGTTTTGTCATTTTAGGGATGTTCTTCTGTTCAGAGGAAAGCAAAGGAAAATATATTTTATATAACTAGAAAGAAAGATTTGATCATATTAATTACCTATAATCACAGTAATCATAAGCACATGGATATAAATACATGGATCCTGATGTACAGCATAAGTTTTAGCAAGCCAGTTTGATATTCAGGATAAAAAATTGTCATTAATTATTTTTAACTTTGTGAAAATCTCATGTCTTAATATTTATTCAACTTTCTAATTACAGCAGTAGAATTCTTGAGTGTCTTCTAAATGAAATCCAAACATCACAAATACTTTTAAAATCAAAGCAAGAATCTTCACGTTCAGCTAGTAATACTGTACATGCAAGTGTTTTGCATTTTTCAAAGCACTTTCATATGTCCATATCTTACTTGATCCTAATAGCAACCCTACATGATTAATAGGTATTAAAACCGATCTTACGGATTAGAAAGTAAGGTACCCAAGAATTAAATCAATTGCCCAAGGATATTATACATACAGGGTAGCTTTAGGATTTGAACCCGGGTTTAATTAATTTGTTTTGTACATTCTGTGCTGAGAATCTAAACCACACTTTTTTTTTTTTTAATGAAGGTCAGAAGGGGGAGGTGATAAATAGAACAGCTTTCCTTGGAAAATTATATGCTGGCCATATCACTACAGCTAGGAGCTACTTGCATCTTTGGTCAGATTATAAGTGTGTCGAAAGAGGAGATCACTATCCAGAGGTTTCTCAATCACACTTCTTGCTTCCCTATCTCCCTAACATAACTATAGTTCTTATATATGCATTAGGATCAATGTACATATGTAACAAAAAGCATTGGCTAACATTATTAAGCTATCCCATGAAGCACCACAGAAATCTACAGAATACAAAATAAATATTTATTATAAAAACTGATGTGTGTTAATGAAAGTATATTGGAATGTGTTTGGATCAACATTTATTTAGGTACAAGAACCCAAGATTTTAATCTTTAGCATTTTTATAAGAGATCAGCTATGTGACATTAAAAAACATATGTATATACACACAAACATACATACACAGACCCACACATATGTAACCACACACATATACATTATAACTGCTTCATTTCTCTGGGCACTTCTCCATTTTATTTCTCTGAGCATTTATTTACTAATACAGGTTGGGCATACCTAATAAAAAGTCAAAAATCTGAAATGCTCCAAAATCTGAAACTTTTCGAACATCAACATAATACCACAAGTGGAAAATTCCACACCTGGCTTCGTGTTGTAGTCAAAGCATGGTCAAAATGTGTTCCATGCACAAAATTATTTTAAAATATTGTACAAAATTACCTTCAGGCTATGCATATAAGGTGTATATAAAACATAAATGAATTTCACATGGGTCTCATTTCCAAAATACCTCATTATGTATATGCAAATATTCTAAAATCTGAAAAAATTGAAAACCCAAAACACTTCTGGTCCCAAGCATTTCTGATAAGGGACAATCCTCAACCTCTACTTGAAATTCTCCAAATCAAAAATTATGAAGCACAACTAAATACTTTCTTTCCACAAATCAGGCAAGAATACTAATCCTGAAGTATGATCAAACTTAGAGATTAATTAAATTTATGAACAAAGTAAAACTTCATCAGAGAATCACAGTTTTTTTCATGTCCTAGTAACATTTTCTGTTTGAACAATTTTCCAATCTATTATTTTTATCCAACTAGATTCTCTCTCTTTTTTAAAAAATAAAGATGTGGGGTACAATTCAGGATTAGGTATACAAACATTGATTATGCAGATACCCTTGTTGATGAAGTATGCCCCTCCCTCTCTTAGCAGTTTCCCTCAACTGCCAATCCCACCCTCCTCTCCTGACAGTTTCCCATCACTGCCAAACGCTTTCTTATAGTATTATAATTGTTCAAGTTCGGCTTATGAGTGAGAGCATATGGTACCCTGTTCTTTGTTTCTGTGATAGGTCATTGAGTATGATCGACTCCAAATCCATCCATGTTGCTGCAAAGTTCATATATTTGTCCTTCTTTATGGTTGCATAATATTCCATTGTGTATATGTACCACATTTTCTTTATCCAGTCCAGCTTTAATGGGCAACATGATTGGTTCCATGTTTTTGCTATTGTGAATAGAGCTGCAACAAACATACGTGTGCAGGTATCTTTTCTGTAGAATGATTTGCATTCCTCTGAGTATATTTCCAATAGGGGAATTGCTGGGTCATATGGAAGGTCAATTTCTAGTTCTTTCAGAAAGTGCCTGTCTTCCAAAGAGGTTGCCCTAGTTTGCATTCCCACAGCAGTGTAGAAGCGTTCCTTTTCCTCTACAGCCTTGCCAGCATCTGTTGTTGTTTATTTTATTAATGATGGCCACTTCTACTGGGGTTAGGTAGTATCTCAATGTGGTTTTGATTTGTATTTCTCTGATGATGAGTGAGGCTAAGCACTTTTTCACGTGTATGTTGGCTGCCTGTATATCTTCTTCTGAGAAGTGTCTATTCATGTCTTTTGCCCACTTTTTAAAGAGACTGTTTCTTTCCTTTCGGCGTGTTTGAGTTTCTTGTAGATCCTAGATGTTAGACCTTTGTCAGATATACAGTTGGCAATTTTTTTCCCATTCTGTGGGCTGTCTCCCTGCTCTCTTGATGGTTTCTTTTGCTTTGCAGAAGCTCGTTAGTTTGATGAGGTCCCACTTGTCTATCTTATTTCTTAAGGTATTGGCCTTCAAGGTTCTAAATAGGATTGGTTTCCAGTTCCAATTTCCATAAGGGTGTCTCCTGCATTTTCTAAGATTCTTGAGGTTTTACATTTAGGTCTTTGATCCATTTAGAGTTAATTTTTGTGTATGGTAATAGGTAGGGGTCTTGTTTCAATCTTCTGCATGTGGTCAGCCAGTTTTCCCAGCACCATTTACTGAATAGGCTCTCCTCTCCCCAGTGGTTGTTGTTGCAGGCTTTGTCAAAGATGAGTGGGTTGAGGAATTGAGGCTTTGCTTCCGGAATCTCTCTCCTGCTCCATTGGTCTGTGTGCCTGTTCTTGTACCAATACTAGGCTGTTTTGATTACTGTAGCCTTATAGTAAAGTTTGAAGTCTGGAAGTGTGATACCTTCTGCTTCGTTTCTTTTGCCAAGGATTGTTTTGGCTATTCGTGGTCATTTATGTTTCCATATGAATTTCTGTATTGTCATTTCCAGGTGTGAGAAGAATGATGTTGGTAACTTAATGGGTATTGCGTGGAATCTGTAGCTTGCCTTTGGTAGGACAGATATTTTAACAATGTTGATTCTTCCTATCCATGAGCACGGAATGTTTTTTCATTTGTCTTCTTGGATTTCTTTGAGCAGTGTTGTGTAGTTCTCATTGTAAACCAATCATATTATTAGAAAAACCTTATAGATGTGCTATTCCTGATACTATCCATTTGATTCTTCCTGTCTAGTGACACACATCTCCTGGACAGATAGCTGCTCTGTGGACCAGCAGCTTCCACACAGCCTGAGAGGTCAACCGAAATGCATACACGTGGGCCCCACCCCAGGTCTTTAGCTTCAGAATCTGCATTTTTTTGTTTTTTGTTTTTTGTTTTTTGAGTTGGAGTCTCACTCTGTCATCCAGGCTGGAGTGCAGTGGCATGCTCACGGTGACCACAGCTTCGACCTGCTGGGTTCAGATGATCCTTCTGCCTCAGCATCCAAGTAGCTGGAATTACAGGCATGCACCACCATGCCCAGCTAATTCTTTTTTTTTTTTAATGTAGAGATGAGGTCTCGCCAATCTGCCCAGGCTGTTCTCGAACCCCTGGGCTCAGGCAATCCACTTACCTGGACCTCCCAAAGTGCTGGGATTATAGGCATGTGCCACCGCGCCTGGCCAAGAATCTGCATTTTAACAGCCTCCCCAGATGTTTTGCCTGCTCATTCCACTCAGAAGCACCGCCAATACTCATTCTGCTCCATACACAAGAAAACTAGTTTTTCTCCAAGAAACCCCACTGCTGACAGAATGAGGAACCATTTTAGTGACCATCTGCTGCCTCCGTTGAACATAAACATGAAATGAGAGCTTCATCTTGGGACAGTTTCCATGTGACTCTACATGAAGGACTCTCTGGCCATCAATGTGTAAAATTTAGAATCTTCAGCATCTTTCTGCACTACTGTCTTTTTCCCTGGAACCCTGAAAGTACCAAGAAGGAAGGAGCACCTAGGCGCTCTTGCTAGATATCCAAAAGCCGAAGCAAAAATGTGGTGGTAACAGCTATCCTGATGATCCACCAACTATGCCTGGGATCAGCGATCCATCTTGTGGTCAGTAGAGACCTAATCGCCACATGTTTGTAATCTATTTACTTAGCTGAAATTTTTTTTTCTTTAGGAACCTTTTAAAAATCCAATTTCAAAAGAACAAAATTGTTTCTTGAATAGTCATTTTAAAAAGAGAGGTAGAATTGAAACACAGAGAATATCAAATTTTCTTCGACTTTGGTTTTCAGAGGCAAAATTATTTAATATATTTTTTTAAATCTCTGAAGTCATGTAATGAAAATGCAGCTGAGAAATCCTTGACAAAACATGCCATGGGCAGGAGTTGTATAATCTTTGGTTCATAAACTACTCTGCCACTTTCATTTCTTTCATTTAGGTGAAGTATGCCATTTTTCTTTCAGAACCTGTACCAGCATCATCTTCTACCACTTGCCATCAATTGATCAGACAGGAAAAGTTATTTAATTTCTCAAAGCCTCAGCTTCCTCATCTATAAAATGGGTATAATTCTATCTTCCTCATAATGTTTTAGGAATTTAATAATGTATGTACCTGGTACACAGTAATCAAGTTAACTATTACTTTGCTGCTGTCCTAAATACATTAAAAAGATACGTAGGCCCCAAAACTCTTTCAGGACAGGAAGTATATTTGGCTCATGCATGTATATAATTCCTAGAGTTCAGCCCATTGGTATTTACATTGTAGTCCAGCCCAGTCAAATGATACGTGTTAGAATTGAAATCAATTCAATTGAATTGAATCTACTGTGTTGAATCTTATTTTTTCCTATGAAGAAGAGGAGGAAATGACTTATAAGAAAGAATCAATGACAATATGAATGAGTAGAATAGAAACTTGCTTCCCTCCTAAGCACAAGTTAAAAGAAGCTGCATGGTCCTACCACCCTCCTGCTAGCATCTACAAGCTCTCCTCGTCGTTGTTCTGAGAAGGGCACAGACCCCTTCAGTGGGGTGTGACTGGCTAGGTGTTTCCAGAGGCCATGCAACTCTCCTTCCCCAACCACAGCTGATGCTGAACTGGAGCCACTCTCCAGAAATGTCTCTGAGGGCCTAAAGAAGATGATTTTTCATTGTACAATTTTCTGAAGATGAGCTACTTTTTATATCTGTGAAGTATTCCAATCTCTGAAGGTTGAGATGGAATGAGGAAATGATGAGAACAAAAGCATATGTTGCTAACAAGTGAGAGCTGGGACAGCCAGCCAGGTCCCCACAGGAAACCTCAGAAAGCTATGGAAGTATAACTGGAAGTCCCATGTCTGGTCTCCAGAATGATCCTCTGTGGTGTAATCTATAGCAGAGAAGCAGTGGGGAGGGATGGGCGGATAGGATTTTCTCTCCTAAAGGAAGCTACTTCAACTACCTAAAAGAAACTTGTTTCAAATACTGGTATTTGCATGAAATCATCCTTTTTTGCCTTCTAGGTGAACTACCAAGAATTACACTAAAATGATGACCAGTTCCTGTGTTTTAATTCCTTTTGGTAGTTGGAAGCAGTTAAAAGAGATGACTATGTTCTCTGCCCAGCAGCAAAACTTCATTGAAAAGATTATGAAAACACAACCAAGAATCATGTGCTCTTTCTTCCTTTTCTATCCACAAGGGTGCCTTGCTTGGAGAGTGCAAAAGAGTCACTGGAAGGCATTCTCGAGAACAAGGAAGTAAGAGAAGCCAAGAAATCAAGACATCAAAGTGGAGAGTAAACCTTACAGTGACCAGAGACCTAACAGCTCCCAGGCCAGTGAGACTAGACAGCAAGCTGATCAAATATATCAACATATCTAAAGGAGAAACGTTTCAGTCCCCAGGGGCAGTTGGTCAGCCAAGAGGCCTAGAAAAGGGAGGCAAATGTTGTGGTGTCCATCCAAGTGGTCTGGGGACACCTTGCAAGCTGTCCAGTGGAGGAGAAGCGTTGTTTTACCACTGTAATTTTAGGCATGCCAGCACTGGTAGAATTATCTTTCTTATTTTTTTATTTTTTTAGAGACAGAGTCTCTGTCACCAAGGCTGGGATACAGTGGTACAATTCTAGCTCACTGCAGCTTCAGACTCCTGAGCTCAAGCAATCCTCCTGTCTTGGCCTCCCTAGTACTACAGGCATGTGCCACCACGCCTGGCTAATGTTGTTTGTTTGTTTGTTTGTAGAGATTAGAGTCTCGCTATGCTACCTAGGCTAGTCTCAAACTCCTGAGCTCAAACAATTCTCCCATCCCTGCCTCCCAGACTGCTGGGATTACAGGCATGAGCCACCACACTTGGCCTGAAATTGCCTAACTTTCTAAGAATGGCTGCACTATCAAATAAAATAACTGAGGTGTTGGACTATGTGGCTGGTGCCAGGAAACACTGAGACCTTCTCTCTAACTGATCTTGCTTGGATCCACACTTCCCACATCAATTTGTCAATAAAATCTTGCATCCTGCATGCTAGATCTGTTAAGGAGAGGAGGCATGACCAGAAAACAAAGGCCCAAGAACCTCTTTACACTTTGTATAATTTAAATATAAGTCCTATGACCTGGGTTAATAGACATGTGTCCTGGGAGACAGAAGTACTCTCTCAGTGTGCTTGCAAGGTAAGGACATCTAAGCAAGGGCACCAAGATAATGCCACCCAAGATAATGCCTCTCCGGAGTGACCCGCCTCACCAACCAGGCCTCCCTTCTCCTCCCTCCCAGTCCCCTGCCTTCGTGTGTGCTTGGTGCTACTTTCTTTTGAAAATTTCCCATCAGCCTGGGCCACTGAGATCTGCTCACGATTATTCTCTAAGATGTTTGATTATAAGCATGCAATTTTTCTTATTCAGCATTATTATTAATCAAAGACATGCAAATTAAGAAAAAATTAGTAAAGGGAAAATTGGCACAGGGTATAAGAAAAATGCATTTTCATTTACTGCTGGTGGGTATTTAAATTGGAAACACACCAAAAATCTTCGAAATATGTATACTTCCAACCCAGCAATTCTACTTTTAGGCCTACTTAATGAAGAATTTTTTAAAAAAATTAATCACAATAATGCCTTTTAGAGTAGTTCACATTGGACAAAACTTGAAAATCATGTATTCAGCAGTTGAGATTGGTTAATTAAATATCTATGATACGCCGGGCTCGGTGGCTCAGCCTGTAATCCCGTGCCTTTGGGAGGCTGAGCTGAGTGGATTGCCTGAGCCCGCGGGTTCGAGACCCGCCTGGGCAGAGAGACCTCATCTCTACAATAAATCAAAAAAAAAAAAAAATCAGCCGGGTGTGGTGGCACATGCCTGTAATTCCGGCTACTTGGAAGGCTGAGGTGGAAGGATTGCCGGAGCCCAGCAGGTCGAGGCTGCGGTGGCCGGGAGCGGCCACTGCACTCCAGTCTGGGCGACAGAGTGAGACTCCAACTCAAAAAAAAAAAAAATCTATGATAAAATGATATGTTGCCATTTACAATATGTTATAGAAGTATAATTACTGACCAGGAAAGATATTCACAATGTATTTTTATTTTCTTCTTTTTGTTTAGTTACATACTCTAATTTTTTCTATGACCATTTATTATCACCCATAGCCTGGTTAGGAATCAAAGTTGCAGAGCTTCCCCTCTCTGCATAAAGAATAGAATCCAGGGGATCGCAGGAAGTTGAGAGCCATGTACGGATCCAAGCCCCTTTCTGAGACAGCAAAGGAGACTCGGAGAATTATAAATGGCTTATCCAAGTTACCTAGCTGAGTAGTGGAGAACCAGTGCTATCACTGGGCTCTGCAGATTCTTAAACTCAGATTGATCCAGTCATTCCTGACACCTCCAAATTACAGAGAAACATGTGTCTATGCTACTCAACATCAATACCTCAACCCAGAAAGCAGGGATATGCCCCCTTAGCTGTATGCTGAACCAGAATATTTGAATAAAATAGTTTTTAATGATCTCTCTTCTAAGTGACCTATACACAATAGTAAGAAACCTCAACTGCAAACTGCATGTCACGTGATATTCTAGGATTTTTCTGAAGCAAGTCATAAAATACCAGATTTCTCTCAAGACATCTCAGAATTGAACTGGTGAGGTAGAGAGGGGAGAGAAGAGAGAAGATGACAATGAAAATAAGTTCTTGTGACCCAGATTTATTGTCATATTTTTACTGTGAAAACTCCTCTACATTTAATAAGCCTCATCATTCATTCTATGTGCCAGAAAAGAATATGCTGGCCTCTTGGAAGTCAATGTGGGTCAGGTGCAGGAAAGTTAGGTCTCTGTTCTTCTCTGTGACCTAAGTCCAATGACTCCTGACCAATTTCCAGCATGGCATTTATTGAAGAATCGCAAGTAAGATCACCACATCCGGCCTTGAATCATCTTTCTGTAACAGCTGTTTTCTCCTCAAGCAACATTCCTTTGGAGACTCTTGATAGAACAGGGGGACAGAGTTAATGCTTCCCTCATTACATAAGCCAAGGAAGTAGCAGCCAAGAGTGAAAAGGAATGTTCCAAGATGGTCTGTCTCCCCAGGCCTCCAACTCAACTGCCATTAACAGAAGCAAACCAGCCTGGGAAAACAAGGCAGCCTCAAAGGAATGAAAGTCTTACTTACGGACACACATTTCTCCGCTTTCATAAAATCCAGGACAACACTGAGACTTGCGCCTATACATAGTTTTTTCCCCATGTCGGTAGGCTGTCCGATAACTGACTCTGTGAGAAGGAAAAATCATATTGTTAGTTCTTTTGACTGACAATTTGATTAGAAATAATTTCTGTTTTGATTTTTTAAAAAGAGCTATTAAATATAATAAAGGCATGAAAAGCAAAGTACTTAAAATAATTAAGTAGAAACATCGAATACATGTCTAGACAAATATTATACTAACTCATCAATTTGCTAAGAATATATTAAGATGCCTTATTTAAGCCAACTTATTTCAAAGTATCAGTAATTTCATAATTTCCCTATTTTACTTATCCTGGGATATGTTGAAAAGCATTGATTAATTTATATGAGACCCCACTAAGCATCATTCATTTACATATGTTTTAAATGAAGAATTTGAAGAATTCCTTTAAAAATCTGTCTCAGTGCAGTCTCATCCCAACATAATATAGAAGGCTAGTTAACAAAAGACCTTTCTATTTAACTAAAGCATTATTCTTTTCACTGATTCACTCATACAACTTGTGTTTATTGAGTACTTACTATTTCCCAGGCATTGTTCTAGATACTGGGGAAAATAGCAGACAGCAAAACAATATAAAGCCCTTGCTCTTAAGGAACTTACATTTTACTTGGGAAGACAGATCTGGTAGAATTTGTTTAAGGAAGGATATACATTAAACAAATAATTAGATCATATAATGGCAGGTAGTGATTAAATGCTCTGAAGAAAAATAAAGCCTGAGTCAGGGAATAGAATGTGACAGGGTATGGTAACTGAGATAGATTGGTCAAGGTTAGCACATGTGAAGAAATTACACTGAGCATAACATCATTTAGTGCAGGATGAATCAGTAGATGCCACACTCAACTCATAACTCAGACTACTATAAATATCTTACTGATAAAATAAGGGTATCAAGATTCCCTTCTACATTAATATTAATATTTAATGATATGTTGGTTTTGTTTCTGTGTTCACATTTGCATTAAAAAAATATATGGCTTATTTTATTTAAGGTCAGATTTAAGTTGCCTAAATTGTGTCAGATGTTCAATTAAAAGCATATGCTAAGATATGAGTTTTTTGATATCCGATGTCTATTCTCAACAGTGTTTCCCCAATTATGCACAACATAGAAGCTAGATGAATTCTTGCGACCCAATTGATGGTAAATAGCAGACACTTTCTCTTTTGTTAGGCTGTAAGTCCTTTTAGGGCATGGACTACCCTTCTGCTTTTCTACATCCTCTATGATCTAGCACTGGGATAGGTGAGCAGCAAGCCTTCAGTACCTGTTCACTGATTGAATAAATACACTTTCTACCTTAATTAATATCTCTGATTATATCAGACTCTATTCCCAGTTCCTCATAAATATATCTGAACTTCTATTACCTGTGCCGTGTGCATTTAAACCAGTTTAGAATGTCAGTGCAGCTAGTGTAGTAAATTTGATCAAAGGGATGTGGATATGACTCTTGCACAGTCACTGAATAGCTGAAAAGAAATGAAAAAACAAGAAATCAGTATTTTTATTTTTCATATTAATGATATGCTATGTACTAAAAAACTTATAACCTAAATTATCTCCATTCACAACTTCATAGTGACTTTTAATAAAGAATTTCCATGTTTTTACAGGTCTTTTATTTTAATAAGGACTGCCAAAAGGATCAGTAAAACCAATATATTTAAAAGACAAGGGTTTATACTGTAAATTTCAAAGAAAATATTCTTTTACTATTCACTATAAACCCTAATATTGCCAGATTTAAAAACATCATTCTTTGTTTTTAGGTATTTAATTCCCTCCTCTCATCCCAGGGCTTCAGGGATAACAAAGACTTTCACAGAATGTTTTCATTCTAAGTCTGCATGCAAATAATCAGGTTATTCAGCAAAGAGACAATTCAAGTAATCATAATGAAGTGCATTTTGCTGCTGATTCTGAAAAACCAGAGAGTGCATATTTTTCTCCGAATGGAACATAAAATAATTTGCTTTCAGGCAACAGAAGAATATACAGCATACAACAACTAAATAAAAACTACAAAGCAGTCTTTAAACCTGGTTCTAAACATATGGCTGAAACAATCAGCCTAAAATAATCACGCCAACAGCTTGCTGCTACTTAAACAGTCTGTTTTCCAATACAGTTTCACTAAAAGCTTCTTGTTAGAATAAAAAACATACAGTCCTATGGGCCTAAGAATATGGGTGGAAAATATCCATGAAGTGTAAAGGATATTCAATGTTCAATTCCATGCTTTTTAATTTTAAACAGTCTGTTACATGCTCTCTTACCTACAAGAAAATCTGGAGAATCTTCTTTTCCAAACAATTTATTCTATTTGCTTTCAGCCTCTTAAAGATTTCCACTAAAATCTTCAATTCACACAAACAAAATGGGCCATAATCACTAACTCACTTGCTATAAATCAATAGTCCAAGTTCATTAATAGGAACTATCAACTAGAAAAGGTATGAAAGGAATGAGGTTGAAATTTCATCATGACGAATACAGGTTAGACAGAAACTTGGTTTGAAAGGCTATGTGGTGCTGACCTCACAACAATGGGATTTTTTTTTTCTGCAGCTGGTCTCTGGTAGTCATTATGTAGTTAAGCTTCAATAGGACATCTATGACGTAATTATACTATTCACAGTTGTGTGTATTTCATTCTTTGGGATATTGCTATTTGATCTCTAGGTAAATTTAGGGATCCTCCATAAATATTAGACAGATGAAGTAGATCCTATTGAAAAGATCACTGGATTAGAAGACAGGGTTATAATCCTGACCCGATACTGAGAAACTGGGTGACATTCAACAGATAACCTCACTTCCCTGGGTTGTCATCATCACATTTTAAAATAAGTGGGTCAGAAGTAGTGTTGGAGATCCCTTCTCATTTAGCATCCTGACTTTCTGACATGCATTTTAGATGTCTTTCCACAACAGGTGAAACCTGTCTCTACTTGCAAAAAACAGGTCAGATGAGGGTGGATTGTGCAATTATGTGCTGTGATATAAGACCTTTTGGGTGAAGAGTTACCAGCTAAAATATTAATGTTCTTGGAATGACATATCACATTACACTATTAATGTTTTCTTCAGACTTTTAGTAGTGTCCTGATATAAATTCTAAGGCTTTCTTACCAATATTTCTTCCTTCTGTGAAATTAAATAACTCAAATTTAAAGCTGTTGGAACTCAGTGGCTCAAACCTGTAATCCTAGCACTCTGGGAGGCTGAGGCAGGAGAATTGCTTGAGCCCAGAAGTTCTAGACCAGCCTGGGCAACATAGCAAGACCCTGTCCCTACACAAAAATTTTTTTTAAAATAGCGGAGCATAGTGGCACTCACCTATAGTTCCAGCTCCTTGGGAGGCTGAGGCAGAAGGATCGCCTGAGCCCAAGAGGTCTAGGTTGTGGTGAGCCGTGATCATGCCACTGCCCTCCAGCCTGGGCAAGACCCCAATTTAAAAAAATATTAAGAAGGGGTCTGGGATGGTATGGAAAGAAGCTGGGAAAGGACACTGATTAGAAAGAAAAAAAGAGACGAGAAGGAAAGAAGGAAGAGGGGAAGAAAATTAAATAAACAAACAAACAAATAAATAAATAAATAAAAATAAAGCTGTTGGAACTTTAAATTATTTTGAACCTTAAGAGAAACATGACTATGTGGTCGGAGTCATGCAGTATGAGCTGCAACTTCTGCTTTTTCTTGTAAATGATTAGAAATAATCGAATGGTGCCAGAGATAGGACCCCCTCAGATCATTATCCCTCCTCGTGAAATGTTAAAGCAATCTTTCTTGAAATGTAGCAAGCAGTAATGAATCAAATCTCTGTAACATATGTATTGGCCTTGTATGGAAAATGTTGAATCCTGTTAAACTTCTCTGTTTCTGCCTATAAAAGTGAAATCTTAACTTCCCCACCTGGGTACACTGATCCCATTCTTTTGGAGTCTGTGTATTCTGTATAATCATCCTCAACCTTTGTGCTCATAATGTGTTAAGTACCGAATAAACTTAATACTTAATCATATTTTCTGACTCTCATTGTTTAAGGGTGACTCTTCTTATCTGGCTATTTGTAAATAATGGAATCTTAAGACCTGCAACATTATATTTCTGTCTCATTTCTAGTGGAGAGCAAAGCAAATGAATGTCATCTGTGTATAGAACTACTGTACAATATACATGATGGAGTATTATGCAGCTATAAGAACAAAATCATGGAATTTGCAGCAAATTGGATGGAGTTGGACACCAGCATACTTAGTAATCTGTCACAGAAACATAGAACTGATGCCAAATGTTCTCACTCAGAAGTGGAACCTGAACATTAATCATAATAGCACAAGGGAGCAATCGGCAGTCAATGGACACTGGGCAGGGAGGCATGTAGCATCACAAAGATCACAAAGGGTACCTGGTCCTAAACAAGAAGAAGTGACGTCCAAACTTTACCTGCACACAGCCTACTTGTGTAGCTAATCCTGACTTGTACCCCACATATCTATAATAAATTTTTTTTTTTTTTAAAAAGAAACCTCTAGAACTCCTGTACAGATACAGTCCTACATCACTTCCAAGCAAAGAAGAGCAACTTCCCACATATGGTGCAGGAATGAAAAAGAAACCATTCTAAATTAATGCTAGTTGGGAGAAAAAAACTCATTCTACCAGTCTCTGCAGTACTAATTTCACTGAACTAAATTAGTTTGTTAGAATGAGACTTGATACTGAGTTCCTAGAAAATTTCAAAGGCCATGTTATGATATTCAAGTCTGTATGCCTTAGAGAGCAAAAGTTATCATCAACAAATGGATCCTGGCCAATTCTTTAATGTGGATGGAAGAACTGATCCCATAAGCAAACATGAAAATATTTTCACTAATTTCTAGCAACCTGGAAGAGTCCTTAAATGAAATGATATGTTAGCGAACACAAATGTCCTCTTCTTGCCACTTGCTGCTTACTAATGGCACACCTTTGTAGGATGTCTTTGTGGTTGTAGAATACAGAAAAGCTCTTTTCTATAAAAGGACCTCAAAGCATTTAGGATTTCAATTCAATAAACACTTACTGAACAAGTTGTATACAATTCCTGAGCTTGAGGAGCTCTCAGTCCAATGAGACAGGTCAACATCGTGCTCTCAGTCTAATGAGACAGGCCTACAATGAAATGCTAAATGCTAAACATGACACGACTTTCATAGAGAAATATATATACAGTTTGAGAAAAAAGGAGTATAAAAATCACTACACTTTGAGTATTTTCTCCTCAATCTTAACTTTTCCATTAATATTATTTTGTCACTCAAACCTAATTCAGAACTGATTGTATATAAATTCCTTCTCACAGTGATCAAAAACTGGTGTTTCTACTGAAGTTTATTGAAGGATACTAAGCCTTTTCAACACAAATTTATTTTTGTTTCTTTGTTTTGAAGATTTTATCATCACGCTACAAAATTTGGAAAAAACATTTTTTAAAAAGAGAGCCAGAGAGAGAATTCCATACCTCTCAACCACATTTTGCTGTGCTTTTTTTACAGTTTCCAGGGGATTCTATTTTTTTCAGTTTGAAGGTATTTTTAAAACTATATTATTATAATCATGCCATACACATACTTTTAAAATCTACTCTTTTTACTTAAGAATATATCATAAGCAGTATTTCAGAGTTAGTACACAAACAGTCTTCAACTTATGACTGCCAAATACTCTGGAAGTGACTATACCTAATTTGCTCCATATCTATTTATCATCTGACGATTAAATTATTGTCACTTTTCGAGGGCTCCAGCTTCTGGAAGTTGTGTATTTCATCAAGAGGGGAAGTCTCTTCAAGAATGAGGCTGTCCCCTCTGACCTTTTTCACTGCTGCTATGGCCAGTGCCTAGGCTATTGTTGGAACTTAATTAGCTCCTCTGCTAACAATTTATACCTCCACGTTCACCAGCACTCTAGCCCAATCCTGTTTGTATCATCATTGAGTACCATTGAACTTCCAAATGGTGTCAGCATGAACACCAGGATCCTCAGACACTGTCCTGCCCCAATCATCTCTGAAACGTTTCTATAGAACATTTAAAGCTTCTAAAGCAGGCAGAGAGTGGCAAACTATGATATTAAAAAAAACTAATCCCAATTCTGCACCATTTTCAGCATTGAGATGCAAAACTCCATATTTCCTGCTTGTTTGTTTCATCTTCTCAAACACAGAAAACATATCATCACCATGATTTTAATCTATTAAATATTATCTGGGGAGAAACCCCAGCAAGATTTAATTTAAGGTCATAGAACGGTAGAGGAGGGGGAAGAGGGGAGTGGGGAGGAGGAAGCCATTATCACTTGGACACATTCCAAAGTGGTTAATTACATTTTACCTGCCTAAATTATCTTGTTACTTTAATCAGATATGGTAATGATCTTCATTTCTTATCTCTGCTCACTTCAGGATTGCTAGATTCAATTACTCCCACTTCTGTCTTAGTAATTGAGGGTTTGGGCTAAGAGTGGTTTCTCTTCACTTGTGCCTTCTTTAGAAGAAACCCCACTAGATGGAAAAGCTCAAACTCACAGAATACAGAAAGAAGATGGGGAGAAGAAGTAGATAGTTTTTGGAATGATTTATTTCCAAAAGGACGCCGTGCAGAATTCCTTGAATTATAAGCACCCCTTTGTGTACCTTAAATGAATTAATTTTTTAATTTCAGTTTATGCACAATTTCCAAGAATTCCCACTGCTGCATTCAAACAAGGCACATCTTCATTTGAAAATAAATATCTAGATATCAGTGGGAATGCCGCCTGAAGACACTGATAGAAGTACTTTTGTTCAATGCTTCTCAACTTGTATGTGCAGACAAATCCCCCTGGGGTCTTTTTAAAATACAGATTCTGATTCAGTAGCTCTGGGGTGAGGCCTGAGAGTGTGCATTTCTAACAAGCTCATGGCTCAGCTCCACAAACCATACTCTGAGAAGCAAATCTCCAGGTGATCTCATGACTCTGAGCCCCACTGAGCATAGGTGGGCTTCAGTAGATGAAAAGCCCTTCTACCAGAATCATGTCCTTGAGCTAATCTTCTCATTTTGATCAAGCCCATTTCCATTTTTGAAAATACAGAAGAACCAGTCACCTGCACCTTTTTGGAATCACTTTAATTCATCTTGCTATACCTTTCCCCATTCTTAACAAAAAATTTCCACTTTCTTTTACCTTTCCTCTAGAAATCATTACCAAAATTATAGTCTTATAACAAAAATTTACCAATAATATTATAGCTGTCAATCCTTTATACCAGTACACAGAAAAAAAAAACACACAAAAAAATTTTTCATAATTTTCCTATTTGTCCATATTTAATTTCCCTTCCTCTCAGAGAATATTTTAGAGGTTACTCTAATTGCTTACACAGCTGTGGGATTCTATTAGGTTTAGAGATTTATATGCCCCTTGTCTGTCTCTCTCATTTTCCGTGCACCCTCTCCCAAATATGGACATATTTGGTCATTTCATTTCCTTTCAGAAAGTGAGCTCACTCACTCAACAGGTATTTACAGAGCACATACCACAGGCAAGGCAGTATTCTAGACAGTGAAAATTATCAATGGTAAGTAAAACAGTGCACTCATGCATTAGCAGCTTCTGTCCACTGCTGAGCAAGGAAGCAGAACAAAATGTGTACTGATCAGTGGATACTGGATCATTTGAAGCCTCGTTTTTTGTTTGCTTTTTCTCTTTCAGATTTTCCTTCAGAGAGTTCATCTGTTCACATCTCATCATGCTGGATACTCTCAAATCTATTCCCAAATACTTCCAGGCCTGTATTTCAAACTGACTTTATGAACACAACATGCAAAACCACACTAACTCTCTTCCTTCCTAAATCAACTCTATTTGATTTCTCCATATGTGCAATGATACCAGTTTTCTTTCACACAGCAGTTTCTAAATCTCAGCCTTTTCTGCCTCCTTCACAGCCTCAATGTATTAGCAAGATCTGGTCGTTCTTATTTTACAGATTTCACAAATTTTACTTTTCCTCTCATCCCAAAGCTATCGTCCTCCGAGAAGCTCAACTACCAAAGGATTCCCCCTGTTCTAAATTTGATGTGTATCCATTTGTGAAGTCACTAATTTGCTTTTATTATTTTAATAAATATATATTGTATACTTTCTTGGTGAGGTGGTTTATGAGAGATGCTATAAATATTAAAATTAATGGGAGGTCTCGTCTCTTAAATTCTGTATAACATAGTTGATATCACAAATGTATAGAACTTGATTACATACCTATATTTTCTCTACAGCTTAAAGTTTCATAATGATATGCAACTTCACTGAATGATCAGATAATTATTTTTTATTACCCTGATTATAGTACTGCCAAGTAGAGATGGGGATAAGCCCTTCAAAAAATAATGCTGTGAAAGACCAGCATTCCCCTGCGATAATACTACTGCTGTGCTTGAGAAGCTCTGGGCTTTGTGCATCCTAGCCATGGGTGACAAAGGCGATTAGAAGGTGTACTCTGTGGTTTGCTAATCATAGTGCTGAGGATGATAGGAAAAAGAGACCAAGAGTGTGATGTCATCATACTTACAGCTATTTAAAATACATATTACTCTCCAATACTTAATACGTTCTATTTGTTTGAAACACTTGCACTGACATTTTCTGGACAAAGCGAATCTCTTGGAAATTCAAGTAGCCACAGAGCAAAGCAGACTGCGCTTGATTGTACTGCAGTATCACTAGATGTGTTTGTTCTATTATTTTTGTGTGTTCCAAAAAGGACTATATGATTTCTATGAGATCCCACTGTTTTGTACTTCCTCTGTATTTCCTACTGCAAATTGACCAGATCTAGACACTGCATCATCTGCCTTCACGTAATCTGTCCAGTCTTACCCTCCTCTAATACCGTGCTGACTCCATTCTGGGTTTGCACGACCCTCGGAGTACCCCATGGCACTGGTTTCAAACTACCTCCCATTCTTAGAACCCAACCATTGCTATCCACTCATTCAGTTCTTCAAGAGTATCTCAGGGGACATTACCTCCAGGCAACCTTGCCAGTCCTCCAAAAATCAGGTCTCTCTTATCAAGCCATCTACAGCACAATTTTTTTAACTCCAGGTATTTCAACACTTTAGTTCATTATTCATGCTTCCTTCCACTTCTCACTCATGCATAAGTTCCCATGCCTAAGTTCGGCTCCCCCAAATTGTTGCAAATAGATTCAAAGCAGGGACAATACGTTAGGAAGATCATTTTAATTGAGCTATTAATGTTTTCCTGGATCTTCCAATTGTACCCATGTTAGAATCAGATATATCAAATTTTCTTCACATAATATAGATTCTGTAAGACCAAAGTGAGGAATTCTAATTTATTAGACATAACTAATGATTTTTACATAAAAGTAATTTTACAATCTTTTCTCAAATTCTAACTTTATACCTCAGACTAATAATGGCAGTATATGAAGAAACTTCTCAGCAATTCTTTCTCAAGCTACTTTCAGAACTATTACCTTTCCCAGTGGCTACACACATTAGGGTCTTCAAGATTCAGTGGTGATGCTGTCCCAATCCAGTGGTATAACAATAAACAAATAAAGCTCGGGCATGAGTTCAAAGAAATAAGCATTTTTGCTGAAGAACACCCTACAAGAAAAAGGAAATTCAAATTAGAGATGCATTGAAATATTCCAGACAGAACTCTTTTCAGCACAGCAAACACTGTGTACCAGTTGTCACTAGGGTTGAAACACGCATAACAAGCCATGTGTTTAAATAGTCGAGTCACCAAATCCCATGGTCCAGGGGACAGGGGTGTTTCTTCTGTTGTGCAGGGACCCTACCATTCTGTAAATTACTAAAATGTGAAAATCATCATTAATTGCCACTGCAACAAAAGCCCTTCTCATCCATGCCAGCCAACACTAAAGGAATCCATCAAAACAACTCAGAGCAACACAGGCTTCCAGATTCTCTCGCTAGGCATATATCCCTTCTGGAAGAAGAGGACTCACAGAGGAATCTGGCCTCACTTCTCCTATAGGATACATAATAAAACATAAGCTCCATTTAATCAAGAAAGAGGCACCTCGGCACAAACTGACATTCATTCAGTTATTCATTCAACAACATACACCGAATCCTACTCAATCTTAGGCACCATGCAGAAACTGGACATAAGATAAAGAATCAGTTCCCATCTGTGCCCATTAAGATGCCTATAATTTAGTAATCATGACATTTCTTAAATGTGGTGTCTCAGTTTCTCCATCTGTTGAATAGAAATGAAGTCAACAGTCTCATGGTGGTTTCTAAAAACTAGATTTTAGAAACTGTATAAAGATGACTGGAGGTCAAAGTTAGAGAAAATGGACCTAAAAACTATACAGCAACATATTGGTACGCTGGCAAAGAAGACAGAAGAAGAGGGTGAATTTCCGGGCAGAGGGATCCGCAGGTGAGGAGGGCCAAGTTCATTTAGGGAGCTGCAGCTAATTCACAATAAGAAAAAGGAGACAGTTGCAGAAGACAGAGCACATATCAAGATGGGTAGCCATTGTGAGTAGAACTTCATTCCAAGGATAACAGGGAGCTATTAAAAGTACAGAGTGACTTTAGAAAGATGACTCTGGCTGCAAGGGGAGACTCTTGGAGGAAGGCCAGGTGAGACACAGCTGTGGGTAGATCAAGGCAGCAGCATTGAGGGTACAGGGAGTTGAGTGACTGGGAGTTTTTAGAAGATGATATCCACAGGACGTGGCCATTAAATATAGAAGCAAGGGAGAGGAGGAACTTCTGATTTAGCCTCTACAGGGGAATTGTTAGCCCTTCACTGAGATGGGGAGAGGATGCTTTGAGTTCCATTTTAGTTATGTCAGGTTTGAGATTCCTCTGAGACCTTCAAGAAAAGCTGTCTACAGGCATTTATTGAGCACCTATGAGGTGGCAGGCTCTGTGCCAGGCCCAGGCAGGTAATAGCTATAATTATTTACAACTGGGAATCACATGTTCTTCTTCACCTACTGAAACTTAGCAGTTAGTAAGAAGGAAAGGCTTCGTTGCCTCACTGTGTTGTCTAATCATTATAAAAATTGATGTGAAATTAAAACTAGCTGACCCACATACTAATTAAAAAGAAAATAAGCACTAACCTGCCCACTGGTAAACTAGTGAAACTAGTAACGAACAAGATTATTTGACCAAAACAGTGATTTTCTGAGTGAGACCTGACATTCTGAGATGTTATACTAATTTTCCACACTGTGAAGGTACCAGTTTTTAGTATTTGGGAACCAAATGTATTGAATAATAAAAGTTTACCATAAAACAAACAAATAAGTCATAACAGCAAAAAACTAACTTGAGGAAATAGTTTAACCTTCAAATTTAGGACAGACCAAATGAAGAAATATTCAATTATTCAAAATCAAGACTGTTTAGAAGAGCAAGTATTTTAAGTTATTAATCTCTGACTCCACAAAGTCTAAAAACAAAAAAACAGATACTTGATTTGGAATAAGGAAAGAAATGCTCTGAATTTGTAAGATAATTACAAGATGTAGTGTGGACACAGAGCCCCCAGGAGCACCACAAAGCCTCCCATCCACCACCGATGGGCCTTGGACTCCAGCGCTGAGGTAGGCACTGCAGGCTGGGAATTCTGGGGTGTCAGGGGAGGGATACAGTGTAAGCCATTGAAGAAGTTACAAAATCTTTGAAAAGGGTACTCCAATAGTCACTAAATACTTTCAATATATAAAACATAAATAGGTAGCCAAAATACAACTTATAGATTAATTCAAATTATTGGGATTTCTCACAGGCTAATCATCATGAGGTTGTAAAATCTGAAGCTTAATGTTATATAACTAAAGAAGCTATTCAATTTAACGGGGATGAATAAAAAATAATGATGATAATAATAAACAATAACAGCTAACTAATATTTTCTGACTGATTATTGTGTGTCAGACATGGCACTGAACACTTTACGGGAATTATCTATTTCTGTGTCACAGCGACTTACCCAAGAAGTAGTGGTTTTATTGTCTTTATTTTACAGTTGAAGACTCGTAATATATGGCCAGTGTTTTTCTCATACATTAAAAAAAAGTCTCTAGTGTATTTGGTTGTAACAAATAAGTATGGCAAATATCTGTCTGTCTCTTTGCTATATCTATATCAAGAGAAATATTTCTTTTCAATGAAGTACGAAATATGTATTTTAACTTTTATTCTTTCCTCAGACAACATGAAGGCTGGTAAGCAGTAATCTGCCATCTACTCATAAATAATTACCTCAAATTGGAAAGTTTATTTCCTGAGTCATCTCAGACTCAAACCATCCATTTACGAATTAGAAATGTTTAGTCTGTAAAGTTAGAAAATGCCACAAGCAATGAATCAAATTCCAAAAAAGGAAGAGGCTACACGTTTTCTTATCATGTAAAAGTTTTAACACTAATCTGGTTTCTCTTCTTGTTTTGTACCTGATGCAGGTGACAGAAAAAAAAGCAGAATTTGGGTACTGCTTTTGAAGTTCAGTATACAGACACATCAAACTGCATTGAGAAGTTACAGGTGGCATTTGTGAAAGTGAAAATATCAGTAGGTTAAAAAATATATATATGTATATATTAATATATATATATATATTATTACTTGGTCTCTTAGTCCCAAAGCATTTTCCTAATTAAGGTAGAAAATTAACTGACTTCTAGAATAATCTGCATCAGAGAATAAAATGCAAAAAGCAAAAATAATTACTAGACCAAGAGATAGGGGTCATGCAAACTCACACAAACTGGTTTAAAGTGTTTAAGAAAAGTATACTCCTGAACTGTACCCATATCTTTAAAATAAAGTTTAAAATTTTTTTAAAAAAGAAAATAAACCAAATGTTATAGATAGTAGGGAAAGAGACATCTCACAAATATGTCAGTAAGCTGTAAAGAACTACAGGAACACAGCATTTCGCTATATTCAGAAACACAGATTGTTCTTTTGCTCCATTTTGTTTAATAAAGGCACTGATATACAATCAAAACAGGTTGATAGGGCATTCCATATATCCTTCCTAGTTTATTTATTCTTATCAATAGGTTTTGGTCAGTAAGTGGAAATGCCCTTTTCCCATTGGGCCTAGTCTGAAGGAGGAAAAGTTCAGTACATTTTTCCCCCTCAATTCTCTCTTCTGTGCTGTGTCATTCTGTCTTGTACAATAATTTTCCACTATAGGGTGCAAATGAAAACAAAATGCAACTTTACAAAAATTGCATTATTTCAACTGAAAACAAAGGCAACACTGTGTTTGCTTTATTATAATACACATTTCAAATATACTCAAAACTCTTAATTTGAGTGTTGGCTACCTTCACCCACCCAGACTTCCTCTTCAAATAACTTTCCTTATGATTTCATTTAACAAAATTTAAAATGTAAAAAAATGAAGAGACATTTGCATGCACCCCCTAGTGCCAAACTTGATTGCATTCCAGATCATTCACTTAATTATTATGGAAAAATCAAAACAGAAAATCAGTACAACTGATTAGCATTGCTAAAGTGCTCCTATTAGAAAGAAGAAACAGCCTGCAGAGTTAACTCTTGTCGCCCGTGTGCAGCCTTTGCTTTTTCCAGCACAAAAGCCTCAATAAATAATCAGGATGAATAAAACCCTTACAATGGATGAGTCTGAGTTCTGATGATCAGTAGTTTCTTTATCAATGTGTTAAAGAGAAATAAATAATGGGGCATTGACTTATTAATTTATTTTTGCAACAACAGAAGGATAAAGGATTCCAGACAATTCCTTTTGGCTCTAAAATCTATTACCTTCCTAGAATCACTAAGTACACACATAGAAATAACTTGGTTTCTCTCACCCAGTTTTGTTTTTTTTTTTTTTCCAAGCTCATCTCCTACCCCTAAGATCCTCTTACAAACCTCTAAATTAAAAATAGTGTATTGATTAAGAAGAATAGACACTTTTCAACAATCTTCTTTCCCATGGGTATCATGAGCCACCGATCTCATTTGACCACTCCATCATGTTACCTATAAAAGATATCCTCACTTTTCCTCAAACTACTCAGAAAGACTGGCAGAATGCAGTGTATTTGAGTCTGTGAACAAAGTAGCAATGACCTACCTTCAGGGTATTAAAAAAGTCAAAAGAGTAGCACTTGCTGGTTGTCCTGAGAACAACTTCAGATGAAGAATTTCATGGAAATACTACTTTGCTGATAAAAGGAATCCTTAAGTAAGGCACTATCATGACTTCTATGTTCACTATCCAAGGCTAGTTATTTTAATAACATGGTACGTTTTCCAGGCCTGACTATTCATTTCAATCAGTACAAATGCTATGTTTATTTTGTTTTGGGAGTCCTCACATCATATTGCTAACATCAAATCCCACAATAGAAACATTCTTCTAAATCAAATGAAATCATTGTAATGGCAGTCACAGAGTATAAAATTATAAGTTAAATGAGTGTGGCCAACAATATGAATAAAAGAAAAAATTCTCTCAAATCTTATTTTATAAACTTTTAATGGTTTTATAAATAGATACACCCAAACCCCTAAGCATTAGCATAAAGTGAATGTTTAAGTACAGTTCTAGGCCGGGCTCGGTGGCTCAGCCTGTAATCCCGCACTTTGGAAGGCCAAGGTGAGTGAATTGCCTGAGCCTGCGGGTTCGAGACCCGCCTGGGCAACTTGACGAAACCTCATCTCTACAATAAATCAAAAAATCAGCTGGGCGTGTTAGCGCGCGCCTGTAATTCTGGCTACTTGGAAGGCTGAGGCGGAAGGATCGCCGGAGCCCAGCAGGTGGAGGCTGCAGTGGCCGGGAGCGGCCACTGCACTCCAGTCTGGGCGACAGAGTGAGACTCTGACTCAAGAAAAAAAAAAATTACAGTTCTGGCATTTCTTGGTCACTTCACATTAAGCAAAAAGTGAGTGAGACACTGACAATACCAAACACTGAACTACCCTGAGGGAGCTCACGACCCTCCATGGCAAACGACCACAAACTGACCATTTCAAATACAGACCATTTCAATGCATCAGCACATCATGTTTAAGACCAAAGTAAGCTGCTATGGGAACACAGAGATATAGCCTCACCTATATATTTAACCAGCCAACCCCAATGTCATTATGTTAAGGGATAGTTTGAGGAAGACCCTGGTCACTCACTGAACATCGACTTTGATAAGTCCCCTACGATAACCTATGAATCCATCACCCACAGCATATAGAAAAAAAATCCACAAACAATATTCATTAAAGATATAAGTGCAAGAAATTGTGCGGACTATTGTGATGTAAGGCACTATCTCTGCACTGAATAGTTCAAAATCTACTAGGGAGAAAAATTATAAACAAATATGATTATTTGCCAAATGAGTCAATTTAGAAACAACTTGGCAGGGTTGAGAGGAAAATCAATCGGAGCTGTAAAGACAAAAGGAAATTGACGTTCAGAGGTTTTTTTTTGTGTGTGGTTTTTTTTTTTTTTTTGAGTTGGAGTCTCACTCTGTCGCCCAGACTGGAGTGCAGTGGCCGCTTCCGGCCACCGCAGCCTCGCCTGCTGGGCTCCAGCGATCCTTCCACCTCAGCCTTCCGAGTAGCCGGAATTACAGGCATGCGCTACCACGCCGGGCTGATTTTTTGATTTATTGTAGAGATGAGGGCTCACTGCCCAGGCAGGTCTCAAACCCGAGGGCTCAGGCAATCCACTCACCTCAGCCTCCCAAAGGCGCAGGATTACAGGCTTGAGAGGTTTTTTAAAAAAGGAAGTATAAATTGAGTGGCACCTCATGCTTACAATATAATTTCACTGACTCCACGGGAGAGGATCTACATCCCCCTATAGGGAACACCGAGATTAAATGTCCCGCTTGAAGTCAGACAACTAGGACAGAGCAGATATTTGAACAAACCTGGCTGATGATGACAATTCCTGTATCCTGCCCTCAACATCGCTCTTGGATAAAAGGGAAATCTCTGAGTAAAAAAAAAACAAACAAACTCAAGGAGGGGACACTAGACAAAAAGAAAGATGTGAGCCAGGTCTTGAAGGTGGAGAGCAGAGGTTTTGTAAGGGATCGTGAGAAGTAATGCCAGAAAGGGGAATAGTGCTCGGTGATAATTAAGGGTCTTGAGCACCAGGCTAAGGAATTCAGACTAATGTATGCCATCTCAGTGGAATTCCCCTGAAGTTTTTGAACAGGGACATTATTTGATGAAAGAGGTGTTTTACAGATTAACAGAAAAAGTGTGCAAAATCCAACCAAGTGACCAACTCCTTTGTAGACAAAGACAGTAAATGGAGATTACTGCATTCGGGTGTGAGATGAACCAACCTTCCTAGGGTAGTAGCCTAAGGAACAGAAAGTATGTGAGAAATCACTTGAGAGAAAGAATTAGCAGGACTTAAAGAAATAATAGAAATTAGCGTGGTTATCAAGGAGAGTTGTTTAGGGCTTATCCCATTCTGAATCCCAGTTATATGTTCTAAGTTCAGTCTGTTTATTTCCTACTCAGAAAACAAAATACATCTCTTCTTTTGTTAGAAGAAGAAACTTTAAACACTGTTTCTAGTTCCAAAATTTAGTGAATAAAATAATATTTATTTTTTCCAAACTTCTCATGACTTAATATACCTCAGTAACATTCCCACTGACTCTTAACCTGAAAAGTTCTAATTTTCTTAGGCTGTTCACCAAAGGGAAAAAGTCCTCTTATCACTTTTATAAAGTATATTCTTTTTTCTCTTTTTCCAACTCTGTTTTAGCAACCATAATTATACCCTATTGTTGTAGACAACCTCCAAGATGGTCCCCAATGATTCCTGCCTTGTGTAAGGCCCTCTCACATTAAATAAGTGGACTTATGTAACCAATAAAATATTGCAGAAATGGTAGAGTCAACTTTTAAACTTAGGTCATAAAAGGCATTGCAATTTCCATCTCGCTTCTTATATTACTATTCCATAGGAAGCCAGCTGCCATATTATTAGGATGCTTCAGCAGCCATATGCATAGAGATCAACATAGTGAGGAACTAAGAGGCCTCCTGCCAACAGTCAGGTGAGTGATCCATCTTGGAAGTGGATCCTCTATCCCCTGTCAAGCCTTCAGATGACTGCAGCCCCTGCCAACATACTGACTATAACATTATAAGACCATGAGCCAAAACCACCAGTTAAGCTACTCGTAAATTCCTGGCCCACAGAGAAATTGTGAATAATGAATGCTGTTTTAAACCACTATTTTTTAAAAAGATTACTCTTTTTTCTTTTTCTTTTTAAATTTTTTTTCTTTTTCTATTTTTTTAATAGCAACAAGGTCTTGCCATGTCACCCAGGCTGGTCTTAAACTCCCAGGCTCAAGCAGTCCTCTTGCCTTGGCTAGGATTACAGGCATGAGCCACCATATCTGTCCATAAACCAATAATTTTTGAGGTAATGTGATGCAATAGGCAATCAATATGCCTATATATGAGTATGCCTATACCAGATTTACTTTGTTTTATTTCCAAAATATCTCTTAAGAATGCCTCCCCCATTTTGTTAGCATCTTTAGTAGCAGTAGCACACAAGAAATCACCTGCAATGACTCTGAAATCTTTTCCATACTTTATAACTCCTGGCAAGCGCCCATAACCTTCTAATTACAGTTTTAGTTATTTTGTGCCTAGAGGCAGGACCTCACAATGTCTGTGCATTGAGGTACATCTGCTGTTTTTCTACACAAAACATCATCCCAGATTATCCAGTCACTTATCCTTAGGTATTTAGCATGTGACTGTCCAGAAGAATTGACCTGTCTCATAATACCCTGGAGAGTTAATCACGTATTCTGTGCTATAGGTCATTTATAAAATATTAAATGAATGAATTGCAGACTTTTCTCTGGGTTACTTTTCCATTTGAAAACAATATTCCTTTTATTTTTCTGCATTTTCTGTATTTGGATATATAATCCCTGATTAGGTAATATATCAAAATTCAACTATTTAGCTTTTTATTTTGAACTATTTTAAATTTACTTGAAAGTTACAAAAATAGAAATAAGAATCCCCATGAACATACATATATATGCAATCTATATAAATATTTTAGCTATTAGAAAGTAATCTGTGCATATTAGATCCCTTTATGGGGTCTAAATGTTTTAGTGTGCATTTCCTATGAATAAAGACATTCACCCACATAATTATAGTACAATTAACCTTGATAGAATGCTACCATCTAATCTATAGATCTAATTCAAATTTCACCAATTGTCCTAATAATCTAATTACTTTAACAATTTTTCACATGAAGACTTTTCAAAGCCTTTGCTGATGAGTAAAACATTTGTTATTTCAGTCAGCATACATAGGTAAAGGTTATGTTTGCCCTCAAAGAATGAACAATCTAATGTGAGAGTAATATCATGTAGAGAGTAATATCATGTAATATCATGTATCACATTTTACAAGGCACTGTAAAATGTGAGCAAGTTCAAAAGAGTATGACAAAATAAGTATGGAAGTTCAGAAAGTACTTCTAGCTGGTGAGTGGGGATGAGAGAGAGAGCATTATTGAAGACTCTACAAAAAAGGTCTTTAAAAAACTTTTTGCAGAGTAGATGAAGCAGCAGAGCTCACAGGCAGAGAATTAGGAGGGGTGACTTCTCAGAGGAAAGGCAAACAGGTAAGACTGTTTGAAGCATAAAGCATACAATGAAAGAATAAATGAGTGGAAGATCAGGAATGACTCTGAATATCATAGTTTAAGATTTAGTCAAGGTAGGGTGGGAAGATGGCAGCCAAGCCAGTCAGATTATGCACATCCTGGTGTGAGTGAGTGAGTGTATGGAAAATTTTGTGTGCATGCCGGTGAGTGACTGGCCATGTGAGTGGCTGAATGAGTGAGGGCTAGGAAGCTAACCCAGCCTGGTGCAGTGGCTAGTACCACAGCTGCTTGACTTGGACCCTCGCAATTCCCAGGACCAGAAGTCAAGTGTCTTTTTTTTTTTGAGTTGGAGTCTCACTCTGTCGCCCAGACTGGAGTGCAGTGGCCACTCCCGGCCACCTGCAGCCTCGACCTCCTGGACTCCGGCGATCCTTCTGCCTCAGCCTTCCAAGTAGCCAGAATTACAGACATGTGCTACCACACCCGGCTGATTTTTTGATTTATTGTAGAGATGAGGTCTCGCTCATTTTTTTTTACTCAACAAACCCATCCTGGGAAGAAAATGCTGGGAAAGACTGACTAACTGGGAGCTTGTGAGCAAATGGCCAGGGCCCTCCTGGTGCAGCACCTAGTGCTGCAGTTTCTCTGCTTGGTCCCTGGTGCAGATTGCAGAAGCCAAATGCCATTTTGTTTAATGGGCAAAACTTTTCCTGTGAAGAGGCAGCAGGGAGAGACTGCTGGCTCCAGGTTTTGCCTCACCACTTCAGTGCCTGGCCGGATATTGGCAGCAGGAGCTGCGGAGGTAGCCCAGAGACAGAGTCCTACCAGAGAGGTCAAGAGAGGTGCCTCGCCACCATCTTGAAGGCGGGGCAGGAAAGTGCTCTGATTTGCTCACCACAGAGCAACAGACCCAATCTCTGTGACTGGCAGATCAACTACTCAGGGTTGATCATGACCTGGAAGGAATATCCTGAAAGCACAAACTGCAGAGAGATCTGATGACTGCTGAGTCTCAGGTGCCCCACCTCCACCCTGATCCAGCTGCAGGACAAAGGGTGTGGCCAGAAAAGGACAAGGAAGAACTCCAAAGAGATCACTGGTGAGTCCAGGGCTGACCCAAGCCACATCCTCCCGAGAAATCCTCTGAAAATCAGACCCACACAGCTGGGCCTCCACTGAGAGGGACAAACCCAGGCAGAGTCTGAACATCAGTCACAAAACTCCATTCCAGAATAGACCCGGCTGGGGCACCACCAACAAGTACATGCCTGGGGAAGAGACAATCCCACACCTCTCCACTGGAGGGGATCTCCCTGACCATTACGAGAGTGGGAGGGGAGGACTGTAGCCCCACCCACCTCAAATGCAGCCCCACCCACACCCACTGACCCTCCTCCTTCCCTGCTCCAGACACTAGGGAGAGAGTGGAAGAGACGGAAGCTCTGCAGGATATAGCAGAGAAGATGAGGGGAACAATTACAGAGCCTGCCACAAGAGGGCAGGAGTTTTTTGTTGCTGTTGCTTTTTGATTTTTTTTAATTTTAAAAATTTTTTTGCCTGTTAGTTCAGCTATTTTTTAAATACTTTTTATTTGTGCATGATGTATATGTATGGGTTTGAGCTACATCTCCACCTTTCTTTTTCTTTTTTTTCTTGTCTTTTTCTTCCTTTTTTTTGTTTTCTTTTAGATGTGTATGTGAATGATTGAGTGTTCATCTTTTAGTTTCTTTGTTGTTATTGGAGTTTTTTTGCTCTTTTGTTCTTCTCTTTTTTATTTTATTTTATTTTTTAGTTCAAGGTGTATCAATACATGTATAAGGATTCAATCTGAATTCCTTTGTTTTGCTTTTGTTTTTCCAGTCTTTCTCTTTTTCTTCTCCATTCATCTTGTGCTAGGTGTGTGTGTGAGTGAGTGTGTGTGTGAGTGAGAGAGAGAGAGAGAGAGAGAGAGAGTGTGTATATGTGTGTGTGTGTGTGTGTGTGTGTGTGTGTGTGTGTTTCATTTTCCTGGGGTTTTTGTTGCTGTTGTTGGTTTTGTTTCACTTTGTTGTTATTCCAGTTTGTTTAGGGGTGTGTGTGTATTTCTATGTGTGTGTGTGTTCAACTGTTTTTTGCTTTGGTTTCTGCTTTCATTGTTCTGCATTTTTTTTCCTTTTTTTAAAAGTTTCTTATCCAACTTATTTCATTCTATTTTTCTCCATGCTCCTCATTGCTGTCACAATATCTTGGACTCAGGGGTACACACAAGTACCTAATGCATCATCATATGGAGTAGCGGTGGAGAGTGGGTCTTAGGGAACACATACCACAATCAGTGAATATTGTAATTTGCAAGTAGTTTTTGAATCCTAGCTCCCCAATCTCCACCTCATTTGACTCTCAAAACTATAAGAGACAGAAAAGTGTCCCACCCATAGTCCTATTTCAAAATAGAACTAATCCAGAGCCCAGATCAGGGAAGAATAGAGGGCTGAGCAAACATCAGAACAGAAAGCCTCTCCTATTGACACTGAATAACAGAACTAAAGGAAAAAGCAAGAGATTGATCACAAATGAGGAAAAACCAAAGGGAGACCACAGGTAATTTCAAGTGTAACAAAGAGAAATCTCTTGAATAATCAAGAGTCCAAACAATGGAAGTCACCAATGGCAGACAGAATACAACAGCGATTAAGGAATGGACGGAAAGAGTAAACACGACCCAAGAAAGACAAGATGCAACACTGAAATAACCTGTAACACAGATTTTGGCCATAAAAAATTTCATACAGGAAATAAATAACAAGATGACAAGCATGAAAGGAGAATTAATCTAGTCAAAGAAAGAATATCAGAACTTGAAGACCAGAACATGGAATTAACCCATTCTGTAAAAAACCAATAGAAAGCTCAGAAAGAAAGAACAAAGTCTACAAGAAATGCATAATTATGTCAAGAGGCTGAACCTATGCCTGATTGATATCCCGGAAAGAAAGGGAAATGGAGAACACCTTGAGGCAACTATTCCAGGAAGTAACCCAAGAAAAATTTCCCCATTCTCACCAAAGATATGACCAGCCAAACACAAGAGACACAGAGAACCCCCACAAGACATCAAATGAGAAGACCAACCCCTAGACACATAGTAATTCACCAACACAAATTAGGCATGAAAGAAAACATCCTAAAGGTGGCAAGAGAGAAAATCAGACTACCTACTGGGGAAAATCAATCAGAATAGCAGCAGACCTGTCGGCAGAAACACTACAAGCAAAAAGGGACTGGAGTCCAATATTCAATATCCTCAAAGATAAACATTTCAACCAGAATTTCCTGCCCAGCCAAGTTCAGCTTCATCAGTGAAGGAGAATTAAAATCCTTCCCAGACATCCAATCCCTAAGATATTATACAGCTTCCAGACCAGCTCTATGGGAGACACTTTAAAAGGTATTAAGCACAGAAGAAAAAAAAAGAATGACCACACACTTCTCAAGAGAATAGCAGAGCACAGAATCAATAAAGAATATAGCACAACAACAAACTTGAAAACACACACATACTTCAACCCCAAAGTCAAAAGGAAAAAAGCAAAGAAAAAACTTTATAAGAACCTAATGAGAGAAATAAACAATCACATTTCAATAAGCAGCCTGAATGTGAATGGACTAAATGCACCACTGAAAAGACACAGAATGGAAAACTGATAAGAAACCATGACCCAATGATTTGCTGCATCCAGGAAACTCATCTCACTACAAGGGATGCACTCAGACTCAAAGTTAAAGGATGGAAAACAAGTTCCCAGACAAATGAATCACAAAAGAGGCAGGAATCATGATCTTAATATCAGACAAAACAACCTTTATGCTATCAAAAATTTAAAAAGATACAAAAAGACACTACATAATGATAAAAGGTTCAATCCATCAGCAAGAAATATCCATCCTAAACATATATGCACCCAACACAGAAGCACCAGCATTTATAAAGCAACTACTAAGTAAACCAAAAAAAGATATTGACTCTAACACTATTATAGCAGGGGATTTGAATACCCACTGACAGCCCAAGATAGATCATCGAGGCAAAAAATAAACAAGGAGATCTAGAACCTAAACTTGACACTAGACCAAATGGACTTAATAGATACCTACAGAATAGTCCACCCAACAACCACAGAATATACATTCTACTCATCATCATATGGAACATACTCCAAGATTGATCACATCCTTGACCATAAACAAATTCGATAATGTTGAAAAATTGCCATGCACCTTCTCAGACCAAGGTGGAATAAAAATAAATATCAACACCAACAAATTTCCCCAACATCTACAAAGATATGGATATTAAACAGTATGACGCTGAACAACTACTGGGTCAACACTGAAGTCAAAGCAGAAATTAAAAGATTCCTGGAAACATATGAAAATGAAGAAACATCTTGCCAAAAGCTCTAGGATGCCATGAAACCAGTTCTAAGAGGGCAATTTATATATCTATGAGCACACATTAAGAAAATGGAAAGATCCAAGTTGAGAGCCTAACAAATCACCTAAGGGAGCTAGAAAAAGAAGACCACCAAAACCCTAACTTTAGCAAAAGAATCCAAATCACCAAAATAAGAGCCCAAATATGGAATACAGAAGACAAAAATATTATAGAAAACATCAACAAAACAAAAAACTGATTCTTTTTAAAAGAATTCTCAAAATTGATAAACTCTAGCCAGACTGACCAAGAAAAAGCCCAAATAAACACAATCAGAAATACAAAAGATCAAATCATAACTGACTCCGAAGAAATACAAAAGATTATCAGAGATTACTGTGTACACCTATATGGAAACAAACTTGATAACCTAAATGAAATGGCAGACTTTCTGACATCACACAACCTCCCCAGGTTGAAACAAGAAGACATTGAGACACTAAACAGACCAATAACAACCCTGGAAACTGACTCTGTCATAAGAAAACTACCTACAAACCAACAAACAAAAAACCCTTGACCAGATGACTTTCCAGCAGAATTCTACAAAACATACAAGAAGGAGCTGATACCAATCCTATTGAAAGTATTCCAGGGAATTGAGAAATATGGAATTCTTCCTAAATCATTTTACGAAGCTAACATCACACTGATCTCCAAACTGGGTAAAGATTCAAAAAAAAAGAGAACTACAGGAAAATATCCATTATGAACAAAATAGATGCAAAAATTCTCAACAAGATACTAGCAAATCAGATCCAAAAACACATCTCAAAAATCATCCACCATGACCAAGTAGTCTTCATTCCCAGGATGCTGGCTGATTCAACATTCACAAGACCATAAATGTAATTAAAGACATCAACATGTAAAAACAAGAACCACATGCTTATCTCATTAGATGCAGAAAAGCTTTTGACAAAATCCAGCATCCCTTCTTGATAAAAACCCTCAAACACCTAGGTATAGAAGGAACATACCTCAAAATAGTAAGTGCCATCTACGATAAACCTACAGTTAACACATTGCTAAATGGACAGAAATTGGAATAATTTCCCCTGAAAACTGGAACAAGACAAGGCTGCCCTGTATCACCTCTCTTGTTCAACACTGTGTTGGAAGTCCTAGCAAGGGCGATTAGATAAGAAATCAGGGTATCCAAATAGAAAAAGAAATCAAATTATCCCTCTTTGCTGATGATATGATTCTATACCTTGAAAATCTAAGAGAATCTGTCAAAAACCTGCTTGCACTAATAAAGAACTTTGGCAAAGTTGCAGCATACAAAATAAATGTGCAAAAGACAGTTGCATTCTTATACATCAATGTTGGGAGCCGGCCATGGAGGCCCACTGAGCATTAGGGATCAGGAAGGGCCATTGATCCCGAGACCATAGGATGCGTTCGGGAGCTATTGACCCCATTTCCTCCCCCTTTCTACTCAGCACTAACCAGATTAAGCTCCTGTGAGCTCAAAACATAAAAACTCTGAGACCAGGACGAGCACAAGCTAACTTTAGAAGCTCATTGCTCCCATTCTTCCACAAACTGCAGTTTTGGCTTTCACACAACTTATAATTCAAACTCATGTCACATTTAAGAGCCTTAGTATTGGTCACAGGCTTCTGGGTCATGATCTTAGGATGTATTGAAGGTGTAAATTGTAGAATATAGTTTTAGAAGGCAGCCATTTTGTTGAAAGAATGCAGCTGGGTTACTTGCAGGTAGCCCACTGTGAAGTTTGGACTGGGCCACATTCCAAACATTCTGGGATGGGCCACTTTCATTTGTAAAGTAAGTACTTAAGCTTCTATAGAATTGTTTAACTTGGCATAAATCAATCAGCTTAGGATGAAAAAGGTTTATAGAATATGTCAGTCACAGATTAGGTTATCCTTTGTTATGGGATTTTAAGATTATCATATCTTAAATTAAGATATGATATCATTGATTAAGTTTTCATGGATTAAGGTTTCTGGTGGGTGGGGGACGCCCCTCCCACATCTGACTTTGTGTATAAAAGACCCGTTGTAATTCCCAATAACACACATCGCTTCTGCACTAGACCGAGTCCAGTCTCTTTCTTTCTCTTTCTCTCTTTCTCTCTTCTTTCCCCCAATTGCCGACTCTGTCTCCACCTTTGGGGTACCCTGAACCCGGCTGGAGCTGGTCCCCGGCACATCAACAACAAGCAGGAAGAGAACAAAATAAAAAACACAATTCCATTCACAATAACCACAAGAAAAAAAATTTCTCGGCATCTTCCTAACCAGAGAAGTGAAAGATCTTTACAATGAGAACTACAAAACACTGCTCAAAGAAATCCAAGAAGACACAAACAAATGGAAAAATATTCCATGTTCATGGATAGGGAGAATGAACACTATTAAGATGTCCATCCTACCAAAGGGTAATCTACAGATTCAAAACAATACCCATTAAGTTACCAATATCCATCAATCTCTCAGACCTGGAAATGACAATACAGAAAGTCATATGAAAACATAAATGACCACGAATAGCAAAAACAATCCTTAGCAAAAGAAACAAAGCAGGAGATATCACACTTTCAGACATCAAACTTTATTATAAGGCTACAGTAATCAAAACAGCCTGGTATTGGTACAAGAACAGACATATAGACCAATGGAACAGGATAGGGATTCTGGAAGCAAAGCCTCAATTCCTCAACCAACTCATCTTTGACAAAGTCTCCAACAACAACCACTGGGAAGAGGAGAACCTTTTCAGTAAATGGTGCTGAGAAAACTGGCTGATCACTTGCAGAAGATTGAAACAGGACCCCTACCTATCATCATACACAGAAATTAACTCTAAATGGATCAAAGACCTAAACATAAAACCTCAAACTATAAGAATCTTAGAAAATGCACAAAATGCCCTTATGGAAATTGGAACTGGCAACCAATTTCCTGATCAGAACCCTAAGTGTCCATACCATAAACATAAGTTAGACAAGTGGGACCTCATCAAACTGGTGAACTTCTGCAAAGCAAAAGAAACCATCAAGAGAGCAGGGAGACAGATCACAGAATGGGAAAAAATATTTGTCAACTGTATATCTGACACAGGTCTAACATCTACAATCTACAAGGAACTCAAACGCACCAAAAAGAAAACAATAAGCAGCCTCATTAAAAAGTGGGCAAGCCGGGCTCGGTGGCTCAGTCTGTAATCCTGCGCCTTTGGGAGGCTGAGGTGAGTGGATTGCCTGAACCCGCGCGTTCGAGACCTGCCTGGGCATCGAGCTACAATAAATCAAAAAATCAGCCGGGCGTGGTAGCGCGTGCCTGTCATTCCGGTTACTTGGAAGGCTGAGGCAAAAGGATCGCCAGAGCCCAGCAGGTCGAGGCTGCAGTGGCCGGGAGCGGTCACTGCACTCCAGTCTGGGTGACAGAGTGAGACTCCAATTCAAAAAAAAAAAAAAAAGTGGGCAAAAGACATGAATAGACACTTCCTAAAAGAAGATATATGGGCAGCCAACAGACACATGAAAAAGTGCTCAGCCTCATTCATCATCAGAGAAATGCAAATCAAAACCACATTGAGATACCACCTAATCCCAGTAAGAATGGCCATCATTAGCAAAGCAAACAACAACAGATGCTGGCAAGGATGCAGAGAAAAAGGACTGCTTCTACATTGCTGGTGGGAATGCAAACTAGTACAAACTCTTTTGAAGACAGTGTGGTGATCTTGGAAAGAACTAGAAATTGACCTTCCATATGACCCAGCAATCCCCCTACTGGGAATATACCCAGAGGAACGCAAGTCCTTCTACCAAAAAGATACCTGTATATGCATGTTTGTTGCAGCAAAAACATGGAACCAACCATGCTGCCCATGGAAGCTAGACTGGTTTAAAAAAATGTAGCAAAGCCGGGCTCGGTGGCTCAGCCTGTAATCCCGCGCCTTTGGGAGGCTGAGGTGAGTGGATTGCCTGAGCCCGCGGGTTCGAGACCCGCCTGGGCAGCGAGACCTCATCTCTACAATAAATCAAAAAAATCAGCCGGGCGTGGTAGCACGCGCCTGTAGTTCCGGCTACTCGGAAGGCTGAGGCGGAAGGATCGCCCGAGCCCCGTGGGTCGAGGCTGCGGTGGCCGGGAGCGGCCACTGCACTCTAGTCTGGGCAACAGAGTGAGACTCCAACTCAAAAAAAAAAAAAAAAAAAAAAAATGTGGCATACATACACAATGGAATATTATGCAGCCATAAAGAAGGACAAACATGGACTTCACAACAACCTGGATAGATTTAGAGTCAATCATACTCAGTGATCTATCACAGAAACAAAGAACAGAGTACCATATCTTCTCATTTATAAATAGATCTTGAACAACTAATATAATACTATAAGAAAGGGATTGGCAGTAGTGGGAAACTGCTAGGGAAGGGGGGTGGGATTGGCAGTTGAGGGAAACTGCCAGGAGAGGTAGGGGCACACCTCATCAACAAGGGTATCTGCATAATGAACATTTGTATATCTAACCCTGAATTGTACCCCACATCTTTAAAATAAAAATGAAAAAAGAATATTTACTCAATGTAAAAATCCAAACACCTCATGAGACCACAGGTTATCCAAGATTGAATGAATTTGAGAAAAATGAACTAGAAAAATGGAACTTTATCAACCCTAGAAGAAAGGTATACTTACAACTTTTTTTTTCTTTCAATCAAAATCCTAATGAAAGTAGTTGAAACATTTCAGGTTTGAAAAATGCACTTACAATAAAAGCAGGAAAAAATCCAATTGCAACAAAATAAATGACAAAAAAGGCAATTTCCTTAAAAAAAAAAAACCAAATCAAACTATAATAAGGAGAAAGAGACATAAATATAATTCTCTGACATACAGCAGTTTACCCAACAGTAATCAGAATGTTAGGTCTTTTCTTGAACATGGTGTGTGGGGAGGACAGGAACAATGATAAGCCTAAGTGTGTGCATGGTCCCTTTCTTGGGAAGATCCTTTTCAGTAGTGCATGTGGCTAATGTAGGAAGAATCACAACAGGTATTCTGCCCCTGATCACTGGCATGACATGGGGCACCTACACGTCACCTGCTCTCCTAGTTCTGGGTCATTAGACTAGCCTTCAATTATTGCAACACTCACTATTAGAGCACAACTGAGCAATCCAATTAAGTCTTCCTTTCCTCAAAGGTCATTTCTTTGGGTAGAAAATTCCACACAAGAACAAAGACTTTGTGAGGAAAATAATTTCTATGAAATCAAGATTTTTGAAAATTTTCTTATCAACTGAATCTATCCAGATTCTATTAAAGCAAGCATGAGCCTACACACATACAACATTCCTCTATCAGGGAATATAATTTAAGTTTTTCCTTCCTTCCTTCCTTCCTTCCTTCTCTTCCTTCCTTCCTTCCTTCTTTATTTCTTTCCTTTTTAAAAAAAAATAGGGTCTAACTCTGTTGCCCAGGCTGCAAGTACAGTGGCATGATCATAGCTCACTGCATCTTCAAACTCCTGAGCTCAAGTGATCCTCCTGCCTCAGCCTCCCAAGTAACTAGGACTACAGGTGGCCACAATTAGCTCATTTTACTTATTTGTTTACTTATTTTGAAAGATGAGGTCTCATTATGTTGCCCAGGCAGTCTTGAACTCCTGGCCTCAAGCCATCCTCCTGCCTCAGCCTCTTGAATAGCTGAGATTACAGGCATGAGCCAATGCACCCATCTAACTTAGGTTTTTAACATTTATTTGGCACCCTAGAATTTTCGGAACACCACATATGTTCTGGTACCACAGAGCTCTTGTGCTAAGAAATAGCAGAGCAGACGTTAAAGGCCTTCGGGTCCAGTCAAAATCCCTTTATTTTATGAATGAAATCATTGAAGGCTCAAGTTAAGATAATTTAACCATGATAATTGAGCTCATCTGCTGGTGGTCCAAAACTAGAACCCAGATTTAAGATCTTTTAACACTTAGTCAAATTCAAATCACTTCTCTGTCAGGTAAAAGTCATAACCTTTCTAAAATAACAATCCATCACATATCATAGCAATAAATGTTTCTTGAAATACAAATTCATCGAAAATTAGATTTTCCAAGTGACTAAACTATTTCCTGGCAAAATTGAAAATGTTAATTAGAAAGTACAAAAGATATTTCCACATTTATACTGTGCAGATGTTTCAAATAATCAGTGACTGTGACTCAACTGCCATTTTCTGCAACAAACTCAGTTTGGAACCACTAATCCAGAGAGGGATGCGGAGTGACCACAGGTATCTCTTGCAGCAAGTATGGCCACAAAAGAATCTGAACACTTTTATCCTCATGGTTTTAAGTCCACATGCTCAAAAGCTTTGAAGATTTGAGGCAAATATGCAGAAACTGCTGAGAAAGTGTAAATAGGTGAAAGAACGGAAATATTCAAAGCTGCATTTGGTCAGCATATTCAGGACAAATGCTTGGGCAGCCTCCCCACCCACCTCCACTTCCTCACCAATCGTATATATATGCAAATACAAGCAGCCACAACCCCAAACCCAACTTTATGACTCTTAAAATAGGGCTCTGTTTGGCTAGATAAAGTACCACAAGCTGAATTAGCAATACCACTTCCTGTGGTATCGAGACTGATCTTTCATTCAAGAAATGACCCTGTCTGACCCTGACTAATAGTTGGAGAACAATCCCATATTGACAGAAAATTAAGAGCCATTCACCACACTACTTCCTTTGTTTACATTATCCATAATTCTTCTGATTCTCCTGTGTCTCCTGATTTGTTCTTCCCTGCCATTTTTAGTGAAATCCAGGATCTGGGTGCCATGGGGGCAGGCAGGTACAGAGAGGGAGGAAAATCCTAGTCTAGTCTGGTTCAGCATCAAACCGATCACTGGCAGGTCATGCGCTCCCTCACGCCCTATTTTATTTACCTTTCAGAAACATCAGCCAGGAAAAGCAGCTTTAATGGCAAGCACACTTGTAATGAGAGTCATATTTTCTCTTCACTTTTCTTATAAACCTCCAGAATACCTAAGATCCTTCTACTTCTGTGTAAACAATAGCCTTTAGCACGAAACTGGTCCAATACTCTAATTTTACAGGTGCTGCTGCTATGGTTCAGATAAATTAAGTGTATGCCCAAGGTCACAAAGCTGTTTTCTAAATAACTTCTTCTTAGGTTAATATTGGGCCAAAATTCAAGATCTTATCATTTTCTTGCCCAATAATATGAATTGCTACACACAAAGATAATAAAGATGCAATTACTTTTTTCCTGCAACGGATGCCGCTCTTAAGAGAGTACAAATATAGAAATAATTGGCCATAGGGTGCTTATAAAAGTTTACCACTAAAAAAATGATTAGTTGGCCATAGACTTTAATAAGCCAACTTGTGAATGGTTCTTTTCACTCCTAGGAGGAAGAGTTCACAGCGAATTATGTCTACTCAATCTATGTATCAAAGATTAGACACAGGCATGGTAGAAGTTTTAACAGCCCCACAAAGGACTTGATGGAAGGAAGCTGAATCTTCCAATTTACTCAGTAATGATGCTTTTGTGGTTCTCTGCTGTATCCTTGGTACCTAGAATAGCACCTGAGAGAAAAGGAGAGCGAATGAATGAATGAATGAATGAATGAATCTGAAGTACCAAAAGCATGGAGATGAGTCAAGTCAGTGAACCCAAACAAAGAATTTAAGCAAAGAAAACTAGTTCAAAGAAAAAAAAGGTTTGGAACAAGATTTGAAACTGATGGATTGAACAAATAAAGTCTATTGAAAAATGTATATTTCAAGTTACAAGTTTTTCAGGAATTAGTAATCTATATATGCCATAAGGCAGTTGTATATTCTTATGTACATTAAAAATACTTCTCTTTTTTTATTTTTTAAAAGTTCTGAAAGAGGACTTTAAATTTGTTTGTTTGAAATTGGACATCATTTTAGAACTTTTATAGGTTTATTGACATTTTCATTTTCCCCCCCTCATTTTCAGCCAATTATGCTTGATCTGCTTGTTGGCAATGTTTTTCATTAACTTATTTTTCTGCTTAAGTCAATTTTCTAATAGCAAAATTGTTGGAGAATTTTCATCTCTTACTTCATGTATTTATAAGCTTTGTATATTCTAGGATTATTTTATAATTTTTCTTTCTTTTTTTCACTTTATTTTATTATAGAGACGTGGGGTACACATCAGGGTTAGGTACATAAATAGTCTACATGCAAGTGAAATCTGGGCCTCCAATTGGTCCTCACTTCCCCTGGTTTAGGACCAGGTACCCTTTCGGGATTTTACAACTTTTTTAAAAATATATTATTTCACAATTTCACCTGCTTTTCAAAATTCTTTCGAATTTCCTTTTTATCCAGTGATGCCAACTATACCTATTTAAGTATGATCTCATCATTTTAAACTGCTCATCACTTTTATATTTTAGTAAAAACTTCTGTCAGGAATGAGGAAATCACTTTTTTTTGGTTGGACATTCCTGAAAATGTCATCAAGTTTTTAATCGCTTAGTTTGACTTTTTACTACATAGATAAGGTAGGAGTTTTAGTCAGCTCAGGCTGCCATGACAAAAAACAAACGAACAAAAACCCATAAACTGGGTGCCTTGAAAACAGCAGAAATTTGTTTCTCACAGTTCTAGAAGCTGGAAGTCCCAAATCAAGGCACTGGCAGATTTGGTGTAGGGTGAGGGCCTGCTCCCTGGTTCACAGATGATGTCTTCTCATTGTGTCCTCACTTGGTGGAAGGGGCAAGTAGCTCTCAGGGGTCTTTTTTATAAGACACCAATTCCATTTACTGGTTCCTTTACTGGTAGTGAAGTTTCTAAACCAATGCCCAGAAATATTAATTTTGACCCATTTTTTAGTTTGATCAATTTATCCTTTTTACCCATCAACTTCCAATTCATCCTCTACACTGCCAACAGTGCTTCAAAAACACAAATCAGAACACTACACTCCCCAACTTTATACTTTCAGGAGCTTTCCTTTGAGGCAAAACGCAAAATACCTGAGTCAAGCCTCATCGCTCGGCAAACACTCACATATTTTATCACTTGAACAATTCTCAGGTACTTAAATTTCCCCGTATATAACAGGTTTTCACTTCATTGATTTTGCCCCTGCTGTTCCTTCTAGAAATGTACTTAACTCTCTAGTCAACTAAATTCTCACTTATTCTTTAAGAATCAAATACATTTCCTCTTAGAAGAGCTCCCCAGCTGACCTTGGCATCTTTCTTTGCTCCTGAAACACCATGAAACACACTGGGAATAGATGATGTGCTTCTTGTCAGAGTAGTAACACACACTAATTTATTCACCATTTTCTTGCTAATCTCTCTATGAGTAGATGAACTCCTTAATGCCAGAATAGTACACTGTTCATCTCTACATGTTCTTGGCATCCTTAACTGAATGAAGTAATGAATAAATGAATGAATGGCTCAGAAAATACAGCTCAGAATACACAAATCAGTTGTCCTGGATCTTGAAATCCTTTTTCCCAATATAAAAAAGGAAGAAATAAAAAGTCAAGGTCATCCCATTTAATTACTAAGCTATACAACTACTGTGGAAAATCCCAGAGTTAAAACAAAATGACTACAATACTAGTGATTATAAAAGTATAAAAAACAATGCAAGTTTTGCTTGAGAAATATTTGCTTCAATTACAGAAAAAATTTATATAGTCTCTGGAGAGAACCTATGGACACTTGCAAGGGTTTAATTAATAGTTCATCATTCTGACATTCATTTAAAAGTTTAAGACTTTCTACTCACTGGCACTCTTTTAGTCTCAAAAAGTGGCCCTGCTCAAACATGACTGGGTTTGGTCATGATTCTTGTGGACCAAGTATTCAACTCAGCTGTGGGCAAGGTGAGGCCCTTACTACTTAGTGTGGCTCCATCATTTTAAACTGATAGGACACATACATTCATGAGCAGCAAAGGGAGCATCCAGGAGGATTTGGGGGTCAGGCAATAGAAGCCAGCAAGAAGTAACAAAGTCAAGATGAGGAGGCAGGGGCAAAGGAACAATGACACCAAACTCAGCATGGCAGCCTTCTTCTGGGCTAAGAACTCCTTCGAAGTGTTGCATCTCCATTACTGAAAAGTGCAATTCCAGGGGACTGCCCATGTGGACTGGTAGAGAGACTCATTTCAGTGAACGTCAACAGAAAAGCAATGTCTGGAACACTCCAGAACTAGCAGATTGTTACGGTCTACACCAATTTAAGGACTGCCCTGCTTCAGCATGTTCATGAAGTGTTATCTAAGCACATTTTAGAAAAGGAAAACATGTTGTTACAAAATGATTCAAAAGATGTGCTTGAAATATAGACAGATAGAAAAAAGATTCATATATTTTTAAGAAGTAATTAAGGTCTATGATGGTCTTTGATGAAGGTCACTTTATATCTACAAGTAAAAGAATATTTTAATGGGCCCCAAATGTATATAAGTGTTTATACATTACCTAAACAGGGCAAGAATTTCCTTTATGTTCCAGTGGGCATAAATGCATACCAAACATAATATTAAAAATAAGTAAATTTTAAGATTATAATATTAATATCAAAATCATTGCAGTTTTCATAGGGAAAACCACCTTTACTTTTAAGTGGGTTCTGGTAACTTTTTAAGGGCAATTTGAACCAGGGAAGCTAAAGATATTTAAACTAAAGTTCTGGGCCACAGGTTTGCAGCCTCTGGCATTTTCCTTAATCTCCTCTCTTTCTTCCATTCTTATCCTTACAAATGTCATTTTTTTTTTTTGCCTTTGTTATAAATTCTCTTCTTCAACTCAAACTGGGTTTTTTAAAATTTCAAAATCTCTAATAAAAAATCTTCACTTTATTACAAATATTGGAAATGACAATTGCCAAAAGCATTCAAGACTAATTTGACCCCATTACAGTATATACATTCATTTTCATTTTTTTATTAAGAAGTCATCCCCATAAACTATATTACTATCATTTGTTCAAGGTTTTAAACTTCCTAATCATTCAATTTAAACAGGAAAAATAAAATCTAATGGATTTAAACTACACATGAAGAATATCTCAGTTGAAGAATCTATGGAGGAAATAGTTTCCTGTCTGAAATATATTTTTCCTGCCCTGCTAATTTGAAAGAGTCTATGATTCATTCCTATAATTCCCTTGGGGCAACATGTAAGCCGTCCTAATTGTTTGAAATTCAAACCATTACATAAGGTTTCTGTCAACTTATTTCTTTCTTTGTAATAATGTATTTTATCACTCCATATCTAGTTAGTAGTGTGTTCAGAACATAAATAAAAACATCCTCTGGTCTTTTCACTAGAAAATGCATGGAAATCGCTAATTAAACCAACAGCCTTCATCTGATATGTGTATGTTGTATTTTTGGTTATGTCTTTTTGACATAACCAATCTCCTCAACTAGACTGCAAGATTCTTGAAAGCAGAGTCCATGGCTTTGTCTTGTCTTCCATTTAACTTCTTCCTCATTTCTACTTCTCTTCCCATCTGCAAGAATATAACAGATGCTCAATAAACAGTTGCTAACTGAGCAAGATCAAAAGTAGGAGCTATGGTCACTTAAGAACAGTCAGGGAATGGTATTCTGTGAGTTCCAGACGACTGATATGATATCAGCGGGGTAAGGTGAGAGACAAATAACAGACTGGGAGCCATCCATAACTGGAGGAAACAGATGCCTCAGCTGGGAGCCAGGGTAACCTTGAGAAACATCCCCCGAATGAGGAGGTGGCGCTTCAGCTCAGGGCCCCTCTTGGTCTGCCAAGTTTCCACTTCATCCTCAAGGAATCTCCCTGAACTTACAGAAATATCTTCCCCAACAATCAAACTGGAAATAAAACATGAGCTGTATCATCACAGAAGAGCTTGCCATTCTTAGGAAAAATATAAAGATATTATTCTCAATCTTATTAAAGAAAAGCTTTACTTGGCCAGCAACTGATGGCGGTATCTTCACCTGAAACATAGAGCTTCCCAGTTGCATCTAGGAGGTCTCACTTTTAGAAACAAGGTGGTATAAGGAAGATGTCTTAAGACAGATGTTAATATGGTAAAATCTGAGTCTGTACACTGCTGATTTTATGTTTAACAAGGAACACATTTGACATCAATAGAGGAAAATGTCTAAATGGATAAAGGTGGTAAGAAGTGAATTGTAAAATTAGGTTTCAGATGACTAAACAGATAAGAAGTGCCATTGAAGTTAGTATTGTCTTTATTTGTATGCATGCATTTGAGTGAGTACAAATATTAAATACACACAAATCACTTTTTCAGGCTAATCAGATGAGCTGGTTAAGTTTATGCTTTATTAATACAAGAATTGAAATTATAATTAAATCTTCATTCTGCTCTATGAGTCATCTGCTTCGTGGGTCAAATTAAGAGAGATAAATTTAGGAATCTAGTCAACTGGAAATTCTCTTGAAATATCCTGAAAACTCAAAATAGATGCATTTGGGAACAAGGTTTTGAATCCATAATTTTACAAATCGATCTATGGCTACACTGGATTAGTAACAAACAAACAAAATCATCCTCATGACATAAATGTGGCTTCCAAATCTACACTGTTCAGTAGATCCATGTAGAACCACATAAGATAGTCATACTGTCTTTCCCTAGTGCCCACAGTCACATGGAACCAGTCTTAACAATCCAATAAGACCTGAAGAGAAAGTTTTAAGCCATGTGCTCTTACTATTGAGGACATATACTTTTTCTACCTGTCCCAAGTCATTAAATTCTTAGATTAATTTCCTTTAATGATGAGCCAGACTCATGTTCATCATTTAAAAAGAAAGAAAAACAACGTTAATGAAGACATTTGCCTTAGAAACTGCCACAATCAAAGACAGACCTTTTAGATGTAATTAAATTTTTTCCAAGATAATTTATCTTATTAAAATATGGTCATTTACCATGGTTTCAGGTTATCTGAAACCTTTATAAGATTGAAAACGATAATTTCTTGCTATAAGCAGTGTAATTGAACCTAAGAGAGTCAGGGAATATTTTATATTCACACAAGCACATAAAAGCAAAAACTGTTTATCTGTATCCAAGGTACTTATAGGAATCTGGTTGTGCCCCCAGAATCTGCATATGGTTTGGTACTGGAGAGCAAAGAACAGTCAGAAAGAACATAACTGCCCTAGACAAAAGGATGCAACCTTATCCTGGCAGCATCCTTGGCTGATAAGGACTTCAGAAGAAAGCCCTTACAGAGATGTAATTTTTGACGACGTCAGTATGCCCAATTCAAAAATCAGTGTGATTGGAGGCTTAATGAGGCACTTTGTTATTCTCTGAAATAAAAATGAAAAAATAGAGACAGTTCTTCAGGCTTAATTACCACATCTGTTATTAGGCACTTTAGCGTGATTGACTGGAGTGTATGTCGGACACGGTGCCAAAAAGCCTGCCCATAAAAGCAGCTTCCTGCTCACTGCCTGAATGGCATCAGTCTCTGTTACAACCGGGATTTCCATGGCAAACAAGCAAAGCCTGGTGCCCACAGCCCCTGTGCCAGCTAAAGGCACTTTTTCCTTGTGCCAGTTAAGATAGAAGTAAGGCCTGGGCTGCTTGCTTTGACTTCTGTCCCTCCCTGTCTGCTCTCCCCTCTTCAGGCCCGACCATACTTCCCTGAAGCCTATGATAAGAGGGCACAGTGAGAGAGAGAGGAAGGAGCAAGGAGAGGCTGGGGGAGGGGAGGGTCGAGCTATGGTTTTGTTACAATGCCTACTTGTAAACATTTAAATTAGGAGTTATGGGCCAGGTGTGGTGGCTCACACCTGTGATACCAGCACTTTGGGAGGCCTAGGTGATTGATTGCTTGAGCCCAGGAGTTTGAGACTAGCCTGGGCAACATAGCAAGCCCTCATCTCTATAAATGTATTAATAACATATATTTTTAAATTAGCCATTGTGATAAGATGCTGCAGATGAAAAGCATTTCCCAGATCCCAAAGTAATGATGACCTTAAAAGTGCATGCAACGCCAAGAAGCTTGCTTCTCTGGATACATAATCCCTTAGATGCCTTGAGACCTATGAGCAAAGACAATTATTGATGAAGACCCATACCAAATGAGATTTCAGAAATTTAACATTGCGTTCTGTAACGTGCATATTTTCGAGAAATTTATTGCCTCCCTTCCTTGTCCTCAGTAAAAGAGTTCATTGATTCCTTCAAGTCTGTTACTAGCCAAGTGGGGGAATCTACTAATTAAACTGCAGTTCCTTTGAAAAGGGTCACCTTTATAAAGTATGCCATCACTCAACTTTCTAAAACTGCAAAATCCAGACACCCACAGCTCTCTGTATCCCTAAGGCAAGTTAACTGTGCAGCCAGCAGCACAGGGACAATTATTGGCACACAAAACCACTTTTCAGACCAGATGTACAAGTATAAAAGCCACAGAAAACAACCTCACATCTGGACACATGCTGGGTAGGAAAATGCTCAAATACTCACCTAACTCAACCCGGGATGTCTAAAGCAAACAGCAGCCCCATGGCGCAGAAGTTCACAGCTGTGACATAAGTAATGAGAAAAAACTAAAGCATATATACTCTTTAAATACATTCTTCTGAAACCATCAAGTGTAAAAAAGTATGTCCTTAAGGCAGTCTCTATATTTAATTTGCTTTTCAAGATGAGATTGTATAAATTTACGATGTCCTCCCCAGATGCTTTTTTATAACAAGCAATATCCATAGTGTTTTGGATGTGTAGCTACTATTAACAGTCATTGTGTGCACAGACTATAACCCAGAAACAATATTGAGTAAAGTAAGACAAACTGGCAAGGAGCGAAAGGATTTTCTATTAGAAGGGTTTTACCAACACTTAATAAAAGAGAAAAGTAATATATTGTATTTTCTAAAAATGAATGAACATTTACAAAAGTCACTGTCGATATACTTGGGGAAGTTTTAGATTTTGAATATTCTTTTCTTGGGGGTTGGGAGACTGAGTTTTCCTGGAGGTTCGCCCTGAGGACCTGCCCACTTTTCAATAATCTTTCCAGCATGGGGAAAAAAATTTGTGGAGTGGGGGTGCTTTGGAAAGTAGATCTCAGCCTTCTCAGACAAATGGCCGTCCAGCTTGGTGTCATATACTTCTTGCAAGTCATGATGGCTAAAGGACTCACTCATACCCCCAGACTTTCTGAAATCTGCCTTTGCCTCGGCCCCTATAATATAAATGATTGAGGTTATTTTCAGACTAAGCCTTTCCCTCACTCTCTTTTCTCTTTATCTATAAATAAACCTTTGTGTTTCCCTTGAGAGGAGAATGGTAGAGCATGGTGAAAGTGAAATCAATCAATTCCAAAATAATATAAAGGTGCCTCTCCAAACTAGTAAAAAAGAGCCATCTCAAAGAAAAATCCCTTCAAATATAAATTTCTACAAGTAATGGTTTTTGTGGTATTACAGAGAAAAGAACTATCCTTTAAAAATATCTAAAAGCAATTTGGCAATGATTCTTGAATATAACTCCAAAAGCACAAACGATAAAAGAAAAATCAGATAAACTAGACTTCATCGAAATTTAAAACTTGTGCACAAGGACACTATCAACAGTGAAAAGGCAACCCACAGAATGGGAGGAAATATTTGTGAATCATATATGTGATAAAGGATGATATTCAGGATATTTTTTTAAAACTCCTACAACTCAACAACAATAAAACAGACAAATCTAATTTTAAAATGCGCAAAGATGGGTATATACCCAGAGGAACTTAAATCGCTCTATGAAAAAGATACCCGCACATGCATGTTTATTGCAGCATTATTTATAATAGCAAAAACATGGAACCAACCCTGCTGCCCACCGAAAGAGAACTGGATTAAAAAAATGTGGTACATATACATGATGGAATATTATGCAGCCACAAAGGACAAAATTATGAACTTCGCAGCAACTTGGTCGGACTTAGAGGCTATAATACTGAGTTATCTATCACAGAAACAAAGAACCAAGTATCACATGTTCTCACTCCTAAGCAGACCTTGAACAACTGTCATAATACCGTAAGAAAGGGATTGGCAGTAGTAGGAACTGCCAGGGGAGGGCAGGGACAGGATTGGCAGTAGTGCGAATCTGCCAGGGGAGGGAGGAGCACACCTCATCAACAAGGGTACCTGCATAATGAACATTTGTACACCTAACCCTGAATTGTTCCCCACATATTAAAAATAAAAATTTTGTTAAATGGGCAAAAAACTTGCAAAGACATTTTATAAAAGAAGACATACTGATGGCCAATATGTACATGAAAAGATATTCACTATCACTAATCATTAGAGAAATTAAAATCAAAACCACAGTAAGAGACCACTTCACATCAGTTAGGATGGCCATTATAACCTATTCCAGAAACAATAAAAAGCAAAAGAAACTGCAACTCTTGTGCACTGCTGGAAGAAATATTAAATGGAGCAGCCCCTGTGGGGAACAATACGGCAGTTCCTCAAAACTATAGAATTACCATATGATGCAGCCATTCTACTTTTAAGCATATATCCAAAAAAAAGTGAAACAGATATTTGTACATCAGTGTTCATAGCAGTGTTATTCACAATACTCAAAAGGTGGAAACAACACAAATGTCTATTAACAAACAAATGGATAAACAAAATATGGTATATACATACACTGAAATATTATTCAGCACATGCTACATGCTACAATGGATGAGACTTGAAGACATTATTATACCAAATCAAATAAGCCAATCACAAAAGAACAAATACTGTATGATTTCACTTATATGAAGTATCTAGAGTAGTCAACTTCATAACAACAGAAAGGGCTGGATGTAGTGGCTGACACTTGTTATCCCAGCAATTTGGGAGGCCAAGGCAAGAAAATTGCTTGAGCCCAGGATTTTGAGACCAGTCTAGGCAACATAATGAAACCTTATCTCTACAAAAAAAAAAAAAATTAGCCAGGCATGATGGCACACACCTATAGGCTGGAGCTGGAGGATTACTTGAGTCCAGGAATTGGAGGCTGTGGTGAATTGCAAACATGCCACTGCACTCCAGTCTGGGTGATAGAGTGAGATCCCCGACTCAGAAAAACCCCCCAAAAAACAGAGTAGACTGAATGGTGGTTGCCAGGGCTCAGGGTGAGAGGAAAATGGGGAGCTGCTATTAATAGGTACAAAGTTTCAATTTGAGATCATGAAAAAGTTCTGGAGATGGATGATCGTGATGGATGACTGCGCAACAATGTGAATGTACTTAAAATGCCACAGACCCGTACACTTTTAAATGGTGAACTTTATGGTATGTATATTTTACCACCAAAAAAAAAAAAAAAAACCCAGCCAGTTTGGGTAACAGATGTTTGCCCAAAAGGTGGAAACTCCTTGTTTGCTTTTCACTGCCTGTCTGCATGATTTAGACAGTCGTTCATGAGTTCTTCCATGGATCACAAGGACCACAGATGGACTGGCAATTCAGTTGCTAGAACTTGAGAGTGGAAGAAGGGGTAATAACAACAGTGTGATCCTGTGTCGGCCTGGTCTCATCATTCCTTCTTCCTTGGGTTGGTGTCGCAGAATGTCACCTCTCTATTCTCCTAGAGAGCTCTAAAACAGATGGCAATTCCCTCCGGAACCCAAATACAGAAGCCAAAATAGAGCAATTTAACTTTCTCTTAACTTTAAACAAACGGAAACCAACAGGGTGTCAAACATTTTGAAGCCACTGTGTAAGGTCAGAATTCCAGCTCTCAACTACTGCTTACCTGAATTCAAACTTTGGTTTGATTGCTGAACTTGGAATGTCTTGGGGAACTAGACCTGTTTATGCTCCTTACTTTCTTAGACAAGTTCTAAGGAATCTGGGGTTTTGAAAGGAGCTTGTCTTTCTCCATTTCAATTCTTCTTTCCCTAGTTTGGATTTTCTGGGTCACAACAAAGTAGCTTTGCTTTTGGGTTTCATTTTTTTCCCCCTATTCTATAATTGCTAATGAAGTTAAAATTACACAAAACAATGCTTTTTGAGTATAGGTCTCAAGCCCTTCTGGCAGGTACACCCACCAGTTGTTATTTGTAATACCTATAGGGAGAAAAGAGCTTAAAAGATCAAGTCACACTGTACTTTCCAACAAAGCAGGCCACAGCTGTACAAGGGACTGTGAGCAACTGCTCCATGAGGGGACAGCAAGACTTCTGTTTTCCTGCAAGGTCTGCTCAGGTCACTGCATGTGGCATGGATTAGAGAGTCCCGGGGCTCAATCACCCCATGGGGCAAGACTGGACTTTACACACCACACTCCTGAACCAAGTTTCTTGCACCATCATGGTCTATTGAAGAATAAAAGTAGATATCAGAATTTATAAACAAAATTTTAAAGCTGACTTTTTTTTAATGTTGTGTATAAATTTGGCAAAAAAGAGAAAGAGAGACTACAATTCATTTTTACACATTTTCCCAAAGATCTGTCATACATGAAGAAAATGTATCCATTACGGGTCAGAGCGGTGGTTCGTGCCTGTAATCCCAGCACTTTGAGAGACTGAGGCAGAAGAATTGCTTGAACCCAGGAGCTTGAGATCAGCCTGGGCAGCATGATGAGATCCATTTCTACAAAAAAATTTTAAAAATTAACCATGCATGGTGGTGCACACCTATAGTCCTGGCTATTCAGAAGGCTGAGGTGAGGGAAGATTGCTTAAGCCTAGAAATCGGAGGTTATCATGAGCTATGACAGTGCCACTGCACTCTAGCCGGGGTGACAAAGTGAGATTCTGTCTCTATAAAAGAAAAGAGAGTGTACCCATAATGGATAGAAGGCTTGGATTTGTTCCGAAGTTAGCAAAATTTTGAGACAGAGCTAAAGTGATACTCGACAGACATGTTTTGGACCCCTTTAGGCTGTGTCCGCACCATGAGCCAACACAGACGAAGAGGCCCCAGGAAAATAGCTGCCCTAGAACTCATACTCAGCTTCTCCAAGACCTAGAAGGGAGCAGAAAGAGTGATCTCTTTAAGTCACACAGTTGTACCTCTTCCATCTGGTGGCCATCTCCTTGACCAGGCCAGACGGCCAGCCTAGGTGAAGCCGGGGCCCTGCTGTGGGTGCTGCCAGTGATGAGCCCTCACCCATCTGGTTCCCACCTGCCTACCCGACTGCATCCTGACAGCCTGGAGGCTCCCTAATCAAGTTCACAGGGACCCCTTTTCACAAGATGGTGCCAAAGGTCAAGAAAGAAGTTCCTAACACTTGTCCTGCCCCTGCTCCTGCCCCACCCCTCCCACTTCTAAAGCTGAAGCCAAAGCAAAGGCCAAGAAGGCAGTGCTGAAAGGCATCCACAGCCACAAAAAAAGAAAATCTACACATCGCCCACTTTCCAGAGGCCCAAGACTCTGCAGCTCTGGAGGCAGCTCAAATATCCTTGGAAAAACACTCCCAGGAGAAACAAACTTGACCACGATGCCATCATTAAGTTTCCCCTGACCACTGAGTCTGCCGTGAAGAAAATAGAAGACAACAACACCCTTGTGTTCATCATGGATGTTAAAGTCACCGAGCACCAGATAAAACAGGCTGTGAGGAAGCTCTATGACATTGATGTTGTCAAGGTCAATACCCTGATTAGGTCTGATGGAGAGAAGAAGGCATATGTTCAACTGGCTCCTGATTATGACACTTTGGATGTTGCCAACAAAACTGGGTTCATCTAAAAAGAGTCTAGGTGGCTAATTCTAATTATATATTTTTTCACCATAAAGAAAAAAGGTTCACAAGGTTGGGAAGGGTCTTTTTTTTTTTTTAACCTTTTCATTTTATAAAGAAACTGAGGCACAGAAGAATTTTCTTAGGTGCCTAAGATCAAACAATATGGCAGAGCTAGAACTTAGGCAGATCTTGAGGCTCCAGAGCCAGTGCTTTTTCGACCATTCTGGGTTATCTAATAGAGCTCTCGTGGGAGAGTATGTTCTCTTCACTCTGGAAGCACTTTTGTTTATTTGTTTCATTTAAGTCCATGCCAAAGCAAAGCAAAACAAACGTTTTAATGGATTAGTGACATTGGCCTTGAGATCTGCATCACCATCAATGCTTTTCATTTGCACCAGGATTATAAAACTGAAAAACATTACCTCAAGTGGATGCAATTCTAAAAGTGGGCAGCTAGGCTCATGAGTAATGCTGGAATCTCAAACTTGGGTGATTTCACCACCCCCCACAACACAGCATAAAGTCCATTTAGGATAAAACTTGAACTGACTCAATGAAGTGAAACTTCTAAATGCAAATCTCTCCTTAAGTAGCTTTGCTTAGCCTGGACTTCTTTCCTCCAGATGTGGATTCCCCATCGAGTCTTCAACAAGGAATTTGGGGCCTGGTGCTAACCACCCGCAAGCTCTTCGTTTGTCCTAGCTGCACAGTCGCCAACAACTGTCGTGCCAAAATGAATGGTTGGTACAGCCACCACACATGACTCTTTCTTCTGGGGCACAACAGCCAGAGCCAAGCAGTGAGGGCCAGTCCTCTCTTCATTTCTGTGAGATGCTGCATGTTGGTGCCAAGTACACACTGAAAAGGTTTTGCTCTACCTGGGGTTTTAGTTGTGCCAGATCCAACTCCTAGAAAGATTTTGGGAAGCTGCTTGTGTTTTAAAGGACGGGTTCTTAGAACTCAGTGACAGAACTTGCATGGCTTCCACAGCTCTTTCTTTACTCACTGTCTCTTTGTTCTGAAAACCTGCCTGTCAGGACTTAGTTGTCATCCTTCTTAGCAATGACATATTTACCATCAAAGGAAACAGAGAGGGCACGGTCAGCAACTAACCCATAAAAGCACTGTGGTCTCCCTAATGTGCCAGTGAATGAATCCACACGCCATTGGAGCCCTAATTACGTGGCCCCATTTTTACAAACAACACAACCTGGCCAAAAACTGAAAGCACTCTTCCAAATTCTCCAGCTAGGCTGAACGCTTCTGGGTTAAGCAGTAAGAAATCCTCCTTGAATGAAGAGAGTTAATGTCTCTGCCTGCCACACATGAACTCTGGAAAACTACAAAAGGGAGAAGGGCACACATAAACACATGCTTGAAATTCTAAAAGCTAACTTAGGTGATCATTTTTAGAAGATCTTTGGATTTCAAAACAATATAATATCCTCAACCAAAGATGATTGTGCAAGGAGGTGACAACTGGACCTAGAGGGATAGCCTTATAGAATGTTCATAATCATGAAAATCAAATTCTGCAGCAGTGATGGACTGCCGTGAGGCCCTCTGAACAGTCCCCAGGGACTGCACAAGCAAAACTACAAAGCATCATTTACATACCGCCTTGGAAAAAAGGCAAGGGATTTTTTTTTTCTAGTTCAAGCTTGGCAGAGCTCCACATCACAAGCTTTTTTGTTTCTGTTTTGCCTTTGTTGTTTTTTTTAATGGCAGAAGAAAAGTGTCTTTGCTTCAGGTTGGCTTTCACCAAAATAAAAGTAGACCATCTGGCTCAGCAATACTGAAGAACTCTCTGCACCTGAATCCTTGACTGGGCCCAGGTACAGTCATCCCTTCTGGAAAGAGGATCTCTTCTCCTGGCTGTGAGGTACCACCTCTTCTCTCCTGGCCCAAGTGAAGTGCTTCCTCACTGGCCAGTCTCCAGTGCTTACTCTCCTCTCACACTCTACCACTTTTAATCTGAATGCATCCTATGAAAGTATAGCTACAAGGTCAATTGTTCAAAAACTACAAGTACAAAGTATAAGTTGTCCAGGTTCTTCCCTTACCTCATGTCCTCCTGACGATGGTTCTCATTAATTTTTGACAATTTCACTCTCATTAGCACCTCTACTAGAGGAAAAATGGGATCTTGGAGAAGTCTTAATCAAGCAATGAACAAATCTTTTGGCCTCTCTGGTATATGATAGGAGATAAAGTCAAGATTATCTCTCAAACTGAGTATTAGAATTATTCTTATGTTCTCACAATTCTGAATATCTTGAAATTAGGTCCACAATTTTTTTTCACATCTTCATCTATATGCCTTGGTCTGTTCAGGCTGCTATAACAAAATACCATAGGGTAAGTGGCTTAAACAATGGAAATTTATTTCTCACAACTCTAGAAGCAAGAAGTCCAAGGTCAAAGTCCCGGTTTCTGGTGAGTGCTTTCTTCATAGCTTGCAGACAGCTACCTTCTTGCTGTGTCATGACATGCAGAGAAAGAACTCTGGTTTCTCTTCCTCTTCTTATAAGGACATCAGCTCTATCAGATTCAGGCCCCACCTTTTGACTTTATCTCACCTTTATTAACTCCTAAAAGCTCTATCTCCAAATACAGTCATATTGGAGGTGAAGTCTTCAACATATGGATCTGGAGGGACACAGTTCAGTCCACAGCACTATGCTTTACCATTTAGGGGTCAAAAGAAAAATGACATAGATCTTATATGTTCAAGAAGCTTACATTCTAGAATCAATTTATGCTAGATATTGAAGGGTCATCAAAATGTTTGCAGTATCTTCCCACAAGCTCCAATACTTTCTTCTTAATATACTCTAAGAACATACTTCCTGATGAGATAGTTGGCTATTCACCCTGATTCATGAAAAGGGACACAGAGGTACAGAGAACTGAGGTGGCCTGTGGAACCTATGATGAGGCAACACAAAGAAATTAAATTCAAATTTAGCTGTTGTCAGAGAGAGAATGGATGTGCTAAGGTCTGCTCATCAACCACATGCCTTATCAGAAGACTCCTAATACTGAAAGGGCAGTACATCTTAGACCAGAATGTTTTCAAAGACTTCTTGATTCTGCATATATTTGGAAGTTTCTGCCAAAACCACAATCAGGACTGTGGTTTGTAGAGAGAGGCATTTTGCTGCTTACCTGGATTAGAAAGTCAGAGTTTGCATGCTAATTAATTCAATGAGTTCAATATCCAAAACAGTGTGGCATATTAAAGAGATCTTAGACCTGACATACAGCCCACCAGGATTCTGGGATAGACTCACTAAGTTAAAATCAGAAGTGACCAGCCAGGCTCAGTGGCTCACAACTTTGGGAGGCCAAGGCAAGAGGATCACTTGAGCTCAGAAGTTTGAGACCAGTTTGGGCAACACGTCAAGTCCTTGTCTCTACAAAAAAAAATTAGCTGGGTATGGTAGTGCATATTTATAGTCCCAGCTACCTGAGAGGCTGAAGTGGAAGGATCACCTGAGCCAGGAGGTGGAGGATGCAGTGAGCCATGATTGTGCTACTGTACTCCAGCCTAGGCAACAGAGTGAGACTCTGCCTCAAAAATAAAGAAAAAAAATGAAAGCGACCTAGAGAAATCTTTGGGTAGAAATTAATAAATCAGATACAAACATTTTCTATATGCAGGTACTCTCTTAAGTCCTTTTCATTCATCATCTCAATTAGACCTCATAACAACTGTATGAAAGAGCAAATTATCCCCCACTTAAATGATGAAGAAACTGAAATATAGAGTAACTGGTTCAAGGACACACATCCAGTAAATGGTGGAGCAAGCCAGGATTCAAATCTAATAAATCTGGTTCTAGAGCTCATACCCCACTACATTATAACACATACATGCCTTAACTTTTAAATTACATTTGTCCACTGGACATAGCAGTCAGTTCTTGAGTTGTATACTAAAATGCAAATCCAAGAGGGCAGGGAACTTTTTATCTTAGGTATTGCCCTATCCTTAGCATAGAAGATAGCATGGAACATAATAAGTGCTCGATAAATATTTATTGAGAAACTAAATAATGGCTTTTGTTAGATTTAGTGAAATTACTGCAAGTCTCCTTATTGTCTTCCTCATTTTTATTTCATATTTTATTCCTATCATCAATAATAAACCTTTGCTATCTACTGCCTTTCATAGTTAAGTACTGGCAGACAGCTTTTAAGATTTCCCTATGTGGCTCCAAACTATACTTCCAACATTATTTCTTGATATTCCATTATACAAACCCTACACTCTGGCCATCCCTGCTTGTCCCTGCCCTCATCCTCTTCCTCCCTGGCAAGTACATTTCTACCAACTGGTGTATTCTCTCCCTCTTCTCTGATTACCTTTCAAGGTCCCATTGCTTCCAAGAAGCCTTCTCTGGTAACCAAACCTGGTGATCTCTTCCTTTTCTGAGATGGGGGTCACTGGATTATATCAACTACTTCCTCATCCTTCCCTTTTTCATAAACAGACTAGCAATGTCCTGAAGATCGCATTTTGTCTTTTTTTGGGGGAGGTATTTTCCCCAACATGCAATAAAGGTTTGCCTCAGAGCAGACACATAATAACCAAAATCAACTGATCTGTTCAGATACATCTCACCTAAGTGTAAGCATCTACTGATTAAATAAATAAATGTAAAAGAAGGTTTTAGCTAAAGTAAAATTCACATAACTTAAAATTCATCATTTGAACCATGTTATACAACCATCATCACTATATAGTTCTAGAACATTTCCATCGCCCCTAAAGAAAGCCTTATATTCATCAAACAGTCACTTCACATGTCTCCTTCTGGCAGTCATAAATCTACTTTCTGCCTTTTTGGATTTGCTTCTTCTGGATATTTTATATAAATGGAATCATAGGACACACGGTCTTTTGTACTTATCTTATTTCACTTAACATGTTTTCAAGGTTCATCCATGTTATAGTATGTATCATATCATTCTTTTCTGTGGCTGAGTAAAATTCTGTTGTGTAAAAATATCACATTTTTTAATCTAGCCATCAGTTGATGCACATTTGTGTTGTTTCCACCAAAAATAATAGTTCTGGCTTTTTTGAATAATGGTGTTATGAACATTTGTACCTAAGATTTTGTTTGAACACCTGTGTTCAATTCTGCTGACATCTTTTTTTTTTTTTTTTTTTTTGAGTTGGAGTCTCACTCTGTTGCCCAGACTGGAATCAGCGGCCGCTCCCAGCCACTGCAGCCTCGATCTGCTGAGCTCTGGCGATCCTTTCGCCTCAGCCTTCCAAGTAGCCAGAATTACAGGCATGCGCTACCACGCCCGGCTGATTTTTTATTTTATTGTAGAGCTGAGGTCTCGCTGCCCAGGTGGGTCTCGAACCCGCTGACTCAGGCAATCCACTCATCTCAGCCTCCCAAAGGCACGGGATTACAGGCTGAGCCACCGAGCCCGGCTCTGCTGACATCTTACTAAGTTAAAACAAATTCATTCACTACTAGCCTCATCCTAATTCCATAGGTAAGATAAATAACTTTTCTTTTAGTAAAATACGATCTTCACTAAAAGACATTCATGCTGTGGTGCATATGCACAATGAAATACTATGCAGCCATAAAGAAGAACAAAAAGCATGTCCTTTCCAGCAACACAGATGCAGCTGGAGACCATCAATCTTAGTAAACTATTACAGAAACAAAAAATTAAATGCCGCATGTTCTCACTCATAAGCGGGCTTTGATCACTGAACACACAAGCGCAAAGGTGGGAATAACAGACACTGAACAATGTTAAAGGAGGGAGGGAAGGAGGAAGGATAAGGGACACACAACCACATACTAGGTACCAGGTCTACTACCCGGGGGAAAGAGGGCTTGCTAGAAGCCCAAACCTCACCTGCACACAATTTACTTCAGTAGTAAATCCTCACATGTACCTCACAACTCTAAAATTATTTTTAAAATTATGCTTATAAGTAAATTTAACTGGTTTTGTATCCCAGAATATTTTTAATTTTGTTATAGTTTGTGTTATGTTTTGTATCAGAGACTACACTTTCCAACATCTGTACTTCTTTAATAGCATCTCATTTCAGCACTTGGATGATTCTTTCATAGGAAGTAGACCTGATTCCTAGATGTGTTCATTATTCTTCCCTATTTTAACATTGTTTGGTGTTAAGTACTGGTAACTAATATTTACTGAGAGTTTACTGTGTGCCTACCACTATGCTAAATGCACCACTCTTTAAAGTACAAACTATTGTCATTTCACAGGTGATGAAAAGCGGCTAAGAGAGCTTAGGTAGCCTGCCCAAAGTCACCAAGTCAGGGGTAGAGATAGGATGCCAGCCCAGCTTGTCACATTTCATACAGTAATGAATGAATTCCAAGGGTCCTATCGATATAAAGGACAACAGGATGTTCCAGTGTGGGAAGCATGGTTCTGCAGGGACTGCTCCTGTGGCTCACTCTGGAGCTTTGGGATGTGACGGCGGAAATAAGTGAGAGAGATGAGCCAAAGACTCCTGACCTCATATCACTTCATCCCAGTAAGAAAAATGGGAGGAGGAAAAAAAGCGTTCCACTATTAGACTTTAGGAGAAATGTCATCTAAGGATCCAGAAAAACATTCATGATCCACAGACTTTTTCTGATTTTTTTCCTGACAGATTACAATGAAAGAGAGGAGGATGGAGAGAGAAAATGAGATTTGCTACTGGGCCAGCTTGGAGGAGTGCTTTTTTTTAGATTCTAAAGAATGGGATTCTGCTAACACTGTTGATCTTTTGGGCACTGGATTTGCTACCTAGAAAAGTAAAACCACCACCTATGGTGGTGCTAGTCTATTGCTTTCTGAAACAGAGTTCTGTGGTTATGAAAGTAAGGGTGAATTAATAGCTTTAAATAAAGCTCTAGACCCTCCCAGTCACACCAGAATTCAAATCATGTGAGAGTTCACGGTTTCCCATCACTGCTAGAGTATTCATTCTATGTTAAACATGCGGTTTTAATTTTTGAACTTTTTATTGAATTATAAAATACACACTAAAAAGAACACAGATCAAAGTTGAACAGCTCAATAAATTTTCACAAACTGAATACACTCATTCAGCCAGCACCTAGATTAAACATAACAATGCCAGCATCCCAGAAGCCCTACTTTGGCAGGACTTTAATTCTGACACAAAATTAAGTTCCATTACACATCTTATGTCTAAAAAAGCTTTTAGTATTAAATATGCTACTTGGGACACAACAACAAAAAGCAACATATAACCTTCCTATTTTTTCAATAAATGCTGCACCTATGCAGAACCCAAGTATAGCGTGGTACTCATCCCTCAAAGCATGGAGTGGGAAGTCCCTCTAAATCACACAAACTGAGCCAAATGAATAGATCTAATGGTAATGAATTGAAAATTAGTGAACTAATCAGAAGAGTGTTTAACCCAATCTTTTTGTCACCTGTAAAGTCTCCCCTTCCCCTTTTCCACTTCAAAGGAATCTATATCATTGGCAAAACCGAATATCCATTTAGTAAAGTCTAAACAAACTGTAAAGGGAGGAGGGAGTGGAAACATAATGAAGAAAATAAAGCCACTTGCCTCTCTGCAATGCACTTGCTTCTCCTTCTGTAATGGATTTGTAATGATAATCTATAATCAAGGTACAATAACAGACTTAATTACAAGGAGGTCTAAGTGACCTCAAGCAAATTATATATTGCCCTCTCCTGGATACAAACCTCATTAAGCCAAATACTCCCAGTCAAGAAACCTCTTATCTCGGAGACAAAAGGATTCCTACTGGCCAATAAGCACCAGCTGTCTGAACACTTGAGGTAAATGGGCTCTCCAAAACCCATTACATCTAGAAAAGGTTTTCCCCATCCTGTCTCACTCCAGTCTGTATTTTGTGCCTAACTTTAAAAAAAAAAAGGAAAAGGAAAACCACCTACAAATATCCACAGGAACTGGAAACTTAGTCTCCCTTTAAAAGACACCCAGAGGCAAAGGCTGAATGAATGACATACTTTTCCATAAAGGGAGTAATCAAGCTAAAAGAACAATCCTGTGTGAGAAGTCTAAGACCTTTGCAGAGGCTGTGACCTTGAATTTGAATCTTCTTCTGACACAAAGAATGTAGTCAATTGTTGACTGAACTCAGGATTAGACCCTTATAAGGAGTCTGCAACCCTTTCCCTCTAGGGATCGAATCCAGTTTGGAAGTTGGGGGTGGAGGTGAGGGGTTCTCTAGATTGCATATGAAGAGTCCCCAGCCTCAAAACTGTCCAAGAACATATCAAGAACTTTCTAATGGATTTAACTGTATTTCAAACTCAAAACATCCTCAGCTTCAAAACAGTTACCTGAATCTAGTTTAGAAGGGAATCATTAGCATATTATGTACACACTGGTGACCACTCCCAGGAACACAGAATTATTCTCTGAAGTCATAAGCCTTGATTAGGTGGGCTTTCAGATCAGATACTTGACTTTAACAAGTTGCGGGAAAAGAGATTGATTAGTATGCCTCTGCCTATCACAGACTGAGGGAGATTTTTCTTTTTTAATTAGTAATAAAACGTGTAACCAGATAGGTTAGTGGGACATAGTAGAAAGCAGTTCTTCAGTGTGACCTAATAGAAAACAGTTCTTCTTGGACAAAGATCCACTGGCATTCTAACAGACTTGTGTTCCTCTAATGCCATGTCTGCAGCTCCACACCCACTAGATTAATGATGTTTCTGCAGAATTACTTTTTCCTTCCCAAATCCTACCTCTGACACATTGCTGCAAGTAGTTTCATGTGGAAGGCCTTGACCTCTTTTCTTTGTCTCTCTGATTCAAGTGTGTCTGTTTCCTTGGGGCTACCAAGCTCAGTTGGACGGCTGGCCGGAGCGGAATGGAGCATCAGCCAACCCTGAACAATGGGCCCCTTTCTCCGGCTGTCACATGAACAGCGTTGTGTTACAGCCATTGTCCCTTCAAGTAGAGAGGAGAGGCACGGGTTCTCACAGACCAACTATTCTGTGAACCCCTCTGGCCAAGTCACTAAAATTTTTAAAACATTAAAAAAAAAAAAAGCCTTTTGAGTGGGACACTGTAATCCTAACAAAGATAATCATGCTTCCATAGGCCACCTGCATAAGGACATCTTGTTAAAAATACACATCCCTGTGCCCCACCAAACAACCAGGGGATCAAATTCTAGATAGGATCCAGTATCATGACTTCAAATTTTAAGAACACAGGCTAAACGTGCCTCAAGCATTTCTAACTTCACGAATGGCCTGGCTTTGCACATCTGTTTAACGGACCAACTGGAGGTAGGGAAGATATTAAAAGAGCAAATATTATATACTGTGGCTATCAAATTTTAATGTAGGAGGGAAAAACACCTGGAAAAAGACAGGTGAGAAAGATGAAGGTACCGAGGAATGTGGGAAAGGTGACAGGGACATTTTTAAAATGCTAATAGCCATTCAGAAGATAATAGGAATTGGGCACTGGATCATCAATGAGAAAGAGACAGGGAGTGCTAGAAGAGCAGAGGACAGTGCAGAGGTCGCCTGGTGGAAGCAGTGGCCTTCAGAAAAGGATGGATGGTGAGGAAGTGCCAGTGGTAGGATGAGCTGTTAAAAAACAAGCATGCTTAATACTTAGTTTTAAGTTTTAACTCTTTCCATAGTCCCAAACCTTAAAATTCCACTCCTCAAACCACATGTTTGGTGGCATTTTATGAAGTGAGAAATCCATGGTTGGGTGTATGACTTCATGCTAAAAGAGACAGTATAGCACTGTGACAAGGTAATCTTCAAACTTAAGGGAAAATATGAACTCCGATTTAGATGACACTGGAAGAAACATAAGCCCTGTCCCCGTCGTCTCTACCCCCAAGAATCCCTCAGGGTTGAAAGGAACTACAGTTTTCTCATTACACACCTTCCCATAAAATTTGTACTTGAATCTCAGTAGGGTGCCCCAAACCACATCTGGTTTACGTAACAAAATAATAGCAGTGTGATGTGAAGGGTTCCTTTAGCGCACATAGTGCTATGGGGATTGGGCAGAATCGACTCTTGTAGCCCAATAACTGGCTATCATAAAATGCTTCTCAAATGTTAACTCACCACTTCTGTGGAATGGGTTAGTCAGTACTGCTTGAAGGTGTCTTGCAAATTCCCATCACCATATGATTGTGAAACCCATTGCTCCACCTAGGATGCCCCGTCCATTCAAATCTTCTCCCCTTCAAGGACCCACACTACCAGGAAAGTTCCAGTGAGCACACAAAGCCTGCTGTGTAGAGGAAGCTCTCAGAACAATTCTCAGAACTGCCCACTTGACTTTACTACACCCTCCTCAGTTAGTTGCATTATTTTTTAATCTAGACTTTTCTGAAGGCAAAAACTTCTAGGTAATTATACGTAGTACTTATTCCTATGTCCTACACAGCCAATAAAATACCTGATGGAGCAAAAAATAAAACTCAAACCAATGATTTCTTGAAAGAACCAAGTCATATATTTTCATCAATTCCTCATCCAAAATAAAAATAACCCTTGAGAGATGTCTGTGAGGTGGGTCTTTAAAATTTTTGGTTTTGATTGTATGATTAGTCTTCTGGGCCCAAAACAAAGACCTCATAGTTCTATTTCATTCTGTTAGGAACAAGTTAATTTGGTGTGTTTTGGTTTTCAATTTGCCATTAAAAATTATTTTTATAAAAGGACAAATTTTTTTTCCAGAAGGTAGTCAAAAGATCCATCATAGGAACCACCACCTGTGGCTGTATTGAGAACTAGCCAATCTGTGCAACACATTTGGGTCAGACAAGATCTTAATAATGACAAGGTGCTTAGTCATCCTGTAGGATGAGCCTCCTTGCTCCCAAAGATAAGATGATTTTAACAGATGCTAATATCCTGCACATGTGCCTATCAAGATGGGGCTTTCCACACTGAAATACTGTTTTCTTTGTCTTAGAAGCAAGGAAGAGTAAAATTTATTGCCCTCTGAGTAGGAAATTGGGGTGGTTAAAATGCTTTACATAGTTTCTTTATCTAGGAATATAAATCACTAGAAATGAAACAAGAGAGGAAATCACTAGAAATGAACAGCGATAATAACAGGATATATTATCACATTCACACTTTCCAGACTGACTAATGGCACAGAGTATGCATGATCAAATAACATCCACAAGACGACTTGCTTGCAGTTTTACAAATAAAGCTCTGTACAGTAAAATAACATTGGTTCATATCTTCTTTTTTCTCTCATAGTATGAAAAATCATTTTGCAATAGCTATGTTTAAAGAGAGCTTGAATGATAAATGAAAAATAATCTTAAATGGTAAAGAGAGGCAAGAGATAAATACAAAATCTTGGGAAATTCAGGTAGAGAGAATGAATAATAGAATAAGGAAATTAAGAGACTAGTTAAAAGACTTGCATCTGTGATCGATCACCCAGTATTATAGCCTCTAAGTCCATTCAAGTTGCTGCCAAGTTGGGGGGATGAGGTTAGAAGGCCAATCTCATCAACAAGGGTACCTGCATAATAAACACTGTATACCTAACCCTGAATTGTACCCCACATATTTAATATTTTAAAAAACCAGATTAAAAAAAAAATTAAATTTCCATACCTGCTTATAGACCAAAAAAAAAAAAAAAAAAAAGACTTGCAAAAGTCTAGGGAGAAAATAATGCAGGCCTGCACTGAGATCAAAAAAGTTCATTTTGAAAACAGAACTGGAAAAAGAAGACAAATCAACAGAATCCAATGAATTTTTAAAACAAAGCTAATTTTTTAAAGGAAGCTAATTTTTAAAACTAAATACTGAGTGCACACTCTTGAGAAACTGCAACTATAGGCAGTCCTTAATATTGTGCTATTTGAAGTCCAACAATCTGGATGTCTGTCTGTACTACATTTATTGATACTGTTGCCTCCTGGCCCTATGTCATTGAACACTCAGACACAAGTCAATGAATGGTCCTTTTTTGTTGTTTATTTTATGGTGCAGCTTCCTATGAGCCAATAGTTCCATTTCTGCAACATCACCATCTTAGTATTACCCTGAAAACTATTCATTCCCTCATTCAAATGTCATTGCATTTTTTCATTATTACAAAACGTGAATGGGAAAATTTAGAGCCTAGTGGTAATTATGAGAAGCATTTGTCTTATAAACTTAATATAATTAAGACAAAGGATGGAAGTTACTAGGCTTGCCAAAAATGGAAAATCTTTAGCCTGAATCAGATATTTGTTGAATTTGAACAAGCCAGTCATTTAGATAAGGCGAAAATAATCAAAATTATGGAAAGTTTAAAGAAAGCAAAACAACAGAAAGGAGAATACACTGAGGACTGTGTCTAAATAGTAAGGTAAAATTAGAGGTTATATAATATATTTAACTCTCCAGAGTCAGAAAACCCTTATAACATGTAGGCTTTTACACAATGTTCAGACTTATTTAGGAATGTATTCTTTCAGGAAAGTAGTAAAGAGAGTATTGAACCAGTCACCATGTTACTGATCAAATACAAAAACAGATGAAGTGTTTTATAAACTGGAAAGCACAGAGCAAATTTGGATATTTTCGTTGGCATTGGCACTTCCATTCCAGTATTCTGACAATCATTCCAAAAACCAAACCAAAACCATCCTAAAGAGTAAGCTCAGCTCTTTCTCACACTGTCTGCCATAATGTTCAACACTTAGCATTCATTCTGGGCATCTGGTCTTTCACAAGTCCTCTTAGGACATTCTATCACATCCTTTTTCCACTCCAGGTTATTAACTTTGTAGACTGTGTCTAGTCAAATTGGAAAATCTCAACAGGCTTCTCTACCATCCTCAAAATGTACACAGTGACTGTCCCAAACACTTTGTGTGCTAAGAAGATGACAACTTTTATTCATTCATTTGCTCTTCTTCCACATTCCTTAGGCATTTATCATATAGCTACTATGTGCCAACCACTTGTATAAGTGGTTACAATAAGGAATGATAATCACCAATCTGTTAAGGATAAACATTTATAATGCAATAGATGCTACATTAAAACTATTCAAAAGTAGAATGGGGACTCCTATGAAATACTGCTAAGTTTATGAGAGAATTAAGAAAAACTTCAGAGGGAAAGTCTTCAAAGGGATCTGAATTATATCTTGGAAGGTGAAAAGGTGGTAAATAGTTGGTTATGCAGAAAAGAAGGTGAAAGACATGTCCAGCAGGGGGAACAGAATACACAGCTAGGTCATGGAGGAATGAAAGAGCACAACGTATTCCTGGAACAGTAACACAATCAAGATCAATGGGGTCTAGAAGACTGCAGATAAGGAAAGCTGAGAAACAACCCTGAGAAGATGCTGCAAAGGTGGTCTTGTGACCATGTTAAGGAGGTGAGGCTTTATGCTATAAGCCAGTGTTTCTCCAAATGTGACCTGAGGTCACATTCTACCAGATTCACTTGGAAATCTACTCAAAATGCAGATTTCTGGCCCTTACAATCTGGGGTGGAACCCTGGAATCTGTTTTTTCAACAGCTCCCCCAGGTGATACTGACATTCACCATCTGGACTGCCTAAGACTTTTAAACAAGAGAATAACATGATCAGATTTGTATTTTAGAAATATGCTATTGGACCCAGTAGACAATTTACAAAGGTAAATCCACTACTGCTAAGTGAGCATGTGACTTGGCTTTGCATTGGAATTATCTGGGGAACTTGCCAAAAATGCAGACCTTTTTACACTTCACCCAAGATGTACTGATTCTGAATCAAGGCAGAGGCGTCTAGGATTTACACTGGTCTGAACCATATGAAATTGTCATTTTGCATGCAGCAATTCTCATAGTTCAATCAAATATTTTTAATAAACTCTCCATGTTTCTGGTGTACACCAAAGTCTGAGAATAGGTGGTGAAATACAAGCAAAGCTAAATGTTTTCCCCTTTTTATTAATCATCAGTGCCGTTGCTCACTCTAAAAGGCAAAGAAGGAAATAACATAGTTTATATACCCCAAACAAACTTTAAAAGAAAAAAAGGGGGCTCAAAAACAGCCACCAATGAAGTAAGGCAGCTAAGTTAAAGATTTTAGAGCCAGAAGGAATTCTGGAGATTATTCCCCTTTTCCCACCTCCCAAATGTATACATGATGAAACCAATGCCTAAATGGAGAAGTTATCTGATCGAGGTCACAGTGAATACTTTGTTCAATTCCTCAACAATATATGCGCCTTATGTGTTCTTATGTACATCTTAATGAGTACTGAAATCACTATACCTAAAAAGTATTTGGAATTTAATTTATAGAGACTAGTATCACATGAAGACCCAACACGCTTGAAATGGGAGGAGGGAGGGTCATAAAGCAAATACAAATATCCATCTTAAAAATGAAGCCAAAGAAATTAAATAATATAAAACCTAGAACAGAGCTTGAAATGTAATAGATGTTCAATTAATGCTTATTTGAATGAATAAGCGACCTCTAAAAATTGGGTTAAAGGAAGTATATGACTGCAGAGCATTTTTAAGGAAGTGTAGGTTGTGAACTGAGTGTAGATTTCCCACCTCCTAGCCTGTCCCAAGCACCCTTTGGTGCACATCCATGGACCCACCTTCTACAGTTCCCAACCCTGCCTTATGCACTTTCTTTCCCACAAAAAGCACCCCAACTATAAAGCAGTACAAATCATGTCTGAGCTAAGTTTGGCAAAAGTTGGTAGTGAATCCCACAGAGGGACACAGCCTGCAAAGCCCATTCAAATAGAAACAATAACTAGCACTTTCAGCTAGAAACTACATTATAGGTATACAACAATAGTTAATGCTAGCTATATAATGATAATAGTAGCTCATACATGCCTACTATGCATCAAGCTGGTTAGCACTTCACACGTATTAACTCATTTAATCCTTTCAACAACCCTCTGGCATATTATTATGATCATTTTGATTTTACAGATGTGGGTAGAGAGGTTAAGTAACTTGCCAAAATCACGCAACCGAAAAGTGGCAGAATTGAGAGTTGAACCCAGGTCACCGGGTCCTAGTGCTTACTAACTGAACTCTTTGACCTCTTGGGGGCAAAATAAAAGGTACCCTGCAAGTTGACCTCTTGGAGCACTCATATCAGGAAAGGACATTTCTGGATAATGTAATTCGGCCCCAGTCTTTTCATCCATAAGGAATGAAGCATTTTGATTTGGGAAGACATTGCACAAAGTGCTGCCCAGGATATAAAAGAGTCAGGCAAGAAGAATCAAGAAGAAATGTCACCCTCCTCTGCCCTGGCACAGCATGGTTCTCACTGTCTAAGAACAATAATAATGGCTAATTTGATTAATAAAAATCCCAAACTTTGATTTCCCCTAAAAAATTTGGGTCCTCACATGAGGATATTTTCTAAAGAAGCAGCAAAGATATGACCACAGTTCATTTACTCAGTATTGTCATTGAGGAAAATACTTCCAGAGAGAAAAATAAGGACAAAATATTCCCTACTCCAGGGGTAAAAATCCTAGATCAAAGGACTTTAAAAGAAAAACGACCAACATGGGTAAATCTTTCTTAAATAAGTCACTGTGGCTTGAAGAACTGTCCCTTTCAGCATTCCCTAAGGAGCCAAGCATTCCGACAAGAACCTCTACTCTAAGTCACCCAGCCTGTGACCCTGACACTCTTAAAGAACGCTGAGAACGCATGAAGAGCATCTTGCAAGCCCAGTGAATTGTCTACACAATCTGAATATTAAGTACCAGAGAAAGAAAAGTTTACAAAACAAGGCAGGATCCCAGAGAAGTTAAGCTGGCCTGGAAGAAAGGGCCCGCTGTGTTTCAATCTCAGTCTGATTCTCCTCTGTCTTCCTACATCCAGCTATGTCACTCGTCAACAAACACACGCAAGGCAATAAAAGGGCAGAAAGCATGCAAAATAATATGCATACTGAGGGTGTCTCCCCAACAAAAATACTCCAAGAATTTCCTACATAACCCCAAGTAACAAAACCAAATGCAAACAACAACAGTTACACACCCTTGAGTCCCATATAAACAACCCAGATGGAGCCCATCTCTCGCCAATTTTCACGCTGCACCCTGATACTCTGGCTAAGGGAATGTGCGTCCCACCCACCCACCGTCAGTAAGAAGCCTTCCTAGCGTCCCGCCAAGGTCCAGCGGCCGCCAGAGTTGAGTTTGCCCAACTCTTACCCAGGTCCCAGGATCTTGAGATTCACAGCGCAATCTTTCCCCCCCCCGGGTCTTCACCCAGCTTCAGCCAAGACACAAGATCTGTTCCAAAAAGCGCAGTTCGAGTCCAAGCAGCGTCCCCCGAAGAACACGGTAATGCACTCTTCTTTCCGCTCGGCGGCGAAGACGCGCGGAAAGGAGGAAAGTCTCCAAGCGTTTCCAGACTCCCGGTTTTGCGCACTAAGAAAGTACTTGCTGCAAACTTGAACAAGGTTTGCCCTGTCTGGCCGAGATGCTGGAGGAGGAGGGGGGAGTAATCCGAGCTGGGGCCGGGATGCGAGCAGTTGCCGCTGCTGCAGCTGCTGCCGTCAGGGCAGTAGCCGCTGTGTGTGTGTGGGGGGGGTGTCGCCTGGCGCCGCGCGCAGTCCCTAGTGCGACGGGCAGGATCCTCCCGGCCCGACCCTCGCACCTCGATCGCGCGTCGCCCCTGCCTGAGCGGCCTCCACCGCCGGGGGGTAGCCCCGCCAGGGCTCGGTCGAGGAGTTGGTAAATCGTGGGGTCACCGCAGGGGACGATCGGAGGGGGGGCGGAGTGGGCGTCCCCCTGAGTCCCGAACCACGTGCCGGGCAAGCCGCTGGTCAGAGTCCCCGGGTGGGGGCTGGGGTGGGGGGTGTTCTACACCCTCCGCGAGGATTTGTAGGACCGGGGCCCACCCCAGTGCAGCCGAGTGGAGTGGACGGCGCGTCCTCAGGGGTGTCCGGGAGGGAGCGCAAATGTGGGACCAAGAAAGGATAGGTCAGAGTGAGCGAGGAAACAGCAAAGTGCTGGGAAGGTGGGGCGGGGAGGTGGGGATGGGGTGGGGGGTGAAGGACTCTGCTTTACAAAGGTGGAGCGGGGAAACAACTCCCCCGACTCGCTAGAAAATCCCCCCAGGCCCTGAGAGCTCGCGCGGTGATTTCTTAGGGAATGGCTCCCTCTGCCGACTCGCCGAGGAGGCCCCGGACACCCAGGGTTAGACTGCCAAGACCGTGAAAGGGGTTTTCTCCCTCTGCAGGTTGGACAGGGCGTGAATTCTGGAATCTGCTTCTCTGACTGTCCACCTTCTTCTACTTCCAGACTAAATAATTTCCCCGCGTCTAGAGAATCCCAAAATATACTAAACCTAATTGCTGGTAAGTTTTGCCTTATGTTCAGCTGAATTCTATCCCCGCCCCCCAAAAAAACCCCAAAACTGGTGTCCCATACCCATGCCAGATAATCCTCTTCTACGAGGCTTTTCTTCCTCACATTAATATGAACTCTTTCTTTTTAGAGACTTCGTGTGAATACGTGTCTCTAGTTGGTAACAGCACCTGGCCAATAGTCCCGACTCCAGATTATGTCCGAATGAATAAGTGAATAGAATACATTAGTATAGATATGTTTAAATCCCCGCCATCCTCCTTGCCCTCCCCTGGAAACACATAGGGGAAGACTCTTTTTGTTTGTTTACCAGGTCATCATTGCCCCTTCTCTGGTAGCTGTAGCTCCATTGTTCTTTGGGGGACCACCCACGCCACAGTAGTGCAGTCTGAGTGGGAAAGTCAGTGAGGATGGACCAGCTTTACCCTGTCCTGAAGTGGGCACCTGACCTAAACCAGGCCCCTCAGAGCCTCGCTGCCAGGATTCTGAACTTTGATCAGAGTAATATAAGTTCAAATTAATCTGGAGGTGATTGATCTGTTTCTTAGGAAACCGGCCATTAGTTTATGCCACTTATTACCAGAGATTTTATGCTTCATGAAACTTGGTTGCTCCACTTTACTTTGAATTCTTTAATCAACTTCACTGAGACATAATTTACCTTCAATATATTACACTCATATTAAGTGTGCAGTTTGGTGCATTTTGAACAATGTATACTACTGTGTAACCACGACTTCAGTCAAGATAATGAACAATTACGTCACCCCAGAAGGGTCTTTCACCCCCTTTGAAGTTAACCTCGACCCCACGCTATACTGAGCCCACTTAGCTTTTCTGTAACTATGGGTTAGATTTGCCTTTTCTAGTACTTCATATTAATGGAATTGCATATAGCCATATTTCTTTGTGTCTAACTTCCTTTACTCAACACGTTTTTGAAACTCTTCAATGTTGTTGCATATATGTGAAGTTTGTTTCTTTTTATTGCTGAGTAGTATTCCATTGTATGAATATATCACAACTTGTTTACTGATTCACCAATTTTTGTTTTTTTAAAGACGAGGTCTTACTACATTGTCCAGGCTGATCTTGAACTCCTGGGCTCAAGGAATCCTCTCACTCCAGCCTCCCAAAGGGCTGTGTTTACAGGCGTGAGCCACCATGTCCAGCCACCAATTCACCAAATGTTGATGGGCATTGTGGCTGTTTCCAGTATAGGGTCATTATGAATAGAGTTGCTAGAAGCATTCTTGTAAAAATCCTTTTGTGGACATATGTTGTTATTTCTCTTATTTCACAGGAGTAAAATTATTCACACCATAACTGTGTGTTTAACTGTATAACAGAGACTGTTCAAATTTCCAGAGTGGTTGTATCATGTTACATTCCCACCAGCAAGGTAAGAGAATTGTTCCACAACCTCGTCAGCATGAGGTATTTTCTCTCATTTTATTTTCACCATTCTAGTGAAATATATATATATATATATATATATATATATATTTTTTTTTTTTTTTTTTTTTTTAGAAAGCAGGATTTATTGAGAGGAAAGAAAATCTCCCACGGGGGGGGTGGGATCTGAGAGGGCTGCCCATAAAATGATATCTTATTGTGCTTTTATTTTGTATTTCCATAGTGACTAATGATGGTGACCATCAAAGATGTTTACTACCATTTCATTTGTTTTCATGCCATTGTTCTTTGATCAAATAAATGAATTTTTGCCCAGTTTTTAATCAAGTCATTTGCATTCTTGTTATTGGGTTGAATACCAGATATCAGATATTTGTCATATTTCATATAACAAATAAATATGCTCTTCTACTCTGTTTTGTTCTTCTTTTTGTTGTTGTTGCTATTATTATTTTAGAGACAAATTCAGGATCTTTTGCCTAGGCTGGATTGCAGTGGCATAATCATAGCCCACTTCAGCCTCGAACTCCTGTTTCCTCACACATTAGCCTCCCAAGTAGCTGAGACTCCAGGCACACACCACCATGTTCAGCTAATTTTTATTTATTTGTTTATATTATTTATTTTACTTTAAACATGTGGAGTTCAAGTCAGGATTGAGTACATAAGTGATATAGGTACAGGTGAAGTTTGGGTCTCCCATTGGCCCTCACTTTGCCTGGATTAGGATCAGGCAGATTTATTGATTTTATGTGTACCCCACCTCCAGCAGTGTCCCACTACAGCCAATCCCTTTCTTGTAGTATTATGATACATGTTCAGGGTCCACTTATGAGTCAAAACATGTGGTACTCAGTTCTCTGTTTCTGTGATAGATCACTGAATATGATAGACTCCAAATCCATCCAAGTTGCTGCAAAGTCCATAGTTTTTTCCTTCTTTATGACTGCATAATATTTCATCATGTATATGTACATTTTTTAAAAATCTGGTCCACTTTCAGTAGGCAGGATGGTTGGTTCCGTGTTTTTGCTATTGTGAATAATGCTGCAGTAATCATGCATATGAGGATATCTCTTTTGTAGAATGGTTTGAGTTCCTCCAGATATATTCCCAGAAAGGGGATTGGTGGGTTGGATGGGAGGTCGAATTTTAGATCTTTTAGAAATCACCACACTGTCTTCCATAGAGGTTACACTAGTTTTCACTCCCACCAACAGCTAAAAAGTGTTCCCTTTTCTCCGTATTCTCACCAGCATTTGTTGTTTTTTGTCTTATTAATGATGGCCATTCTTACTGGAGTTAGGTGGTATCTCAGTGTGGTTTTGATTTGCATTTCTGTGATGATTAGTGAGGCTGAGCGATTTTTCATGTGTCTGGTGGCTGCTCGTATGTCTTCTTCTAAGTGTCTATTCATATCTTTTGCCCACTTTTTGATGGGGCTGTTTGTTTTAATTATTTTGATATGTTTGAGTTCCTTGTAAATCCTTGAATGTTAGGCCTTCATCAGATACACAGTTGGCAAATATTTTTTCCCATTCTGTGGGCTGTCTCCCTGCTCTCTTGATAGTTTATTTTGCTTTGCAGAAGCTTTTCAATTTGATGAGGTCCCACTTGTCTATCTTATTCCTTATAGCATGAACATTAGGTTTAGATCAGGAATTGGTTGCCTATTCCAATTTCCATAAGGGTGTCTCCTGCATTTTCTAAGATTCTTTTTTTTTTAAACATATTTTTTAATTTTAAAATTGTGGGGTGCAGTTAAGGGTTAGGTATACAAATATGCATCGTTCAGACACCCTTTTTGGTAAGGGGTGTCCCCCCATCCCCAGACAGATGTTGACTACTGTTGATCCCACCTCCCTTCCTCTCCCTCACCCGCCCCCCATAGTTTCCTGCAACTGTCAATCCTTTTCTTATAGTATTACAATAGATGTTCAGGGTCCACTTATGAGTGAGAACATGTGATACTCAGATCTTTGTTTCTGTGAGAGATCACTCAGTATTATAAATTCTAGTTCCATCCAGGTTGCTGCAAAATTCATGATTTTGTTCTTTTTTATGGCTGTGTAGTAGTCCATCATGTATATGTACCACATTTTTAAAATCCAGTCTTCTTTGATGGACAGCACGGTTGGTTCCAGGTCCTTGCTATTGTACTATAGTTTGAGATTTTATGTATAGATTTTGATTCATTTAGAGCTGATTTTTGTGTATGGTGACAGGTAGGGGTCTTGTTTCATTCTTCTGCATGTGGTCAGCCAGTTTTCCCAGCACCATTTACTGAATAGGTTCCTCTCACCCCAGTGGTTGTTGGTGGAAGCTTTGATGAAGATGAGTTGGTTGAGAAATTAAGGTTTTGCTTCCAGAATCTCTGTCCTGTTCCATTGGTCTATATGCCTGTTGTTGTATCAATACCAGGTTGTTTTGATTATTGTAGCCTTATAATAAAGTTTGAAGTCTGAAAGTGTGGTACCTCCCACTTTGTTTCATTTGCTGAGGATTGTTTTCGCTATTTGTGATCATTTATGTTTCTATATGAATTTCTGAATTGTCATTTCCAGATCTGAAAAGAATGATGATGGTAATTTAATGGGTATTGTATTTAATCTGTAGATTGTCTTGGGTAGGATGGACATCTTAACAATGTTAATTCTTCCAATCTATGAGCATGGCATGTTTTTCCATTTATTTGTGTCTTCTTAGATTTCTTTGAGCAGCGTTTTGTAGTTCTCATTGTAAAGGTCTTTTACTTTTCTGATTAGGAAGATGCCAAGGTATTTCTTTTTTTCTTGTGGCTATTGTAAATGGGATTGTGCTTTTTATTTGGGTCTCTGCCTACTCATTGTTTGAATATAGAACTGTAACTGTCCTTTGCACGTTTATTTTGTACCCTGAGACTTTACCAAAGTCCTTTATCTATGCAAGCAGGTTTTTGACTGATTTTCTTGGATTTTCAAGGTACAGGATTATATCATCAGCAAAGAGGGATAACTTGACTTCCTTCTTTCCTATTTGAATACCCCTGATTTCCTTCTCTTGCCTAATTGCCTGAACTAGGACTTCCAACACAATATTAAACAAGAGGAGTGAAAGTGGACAGCCTTGTCTTGTTCCATTTTTCAGGGGAAATGTTTCTAGTTTCTGTCCATTTAGCAGTATGTTAGCTGTGGGTTTGTCATAGATGGCATTTACTATTTTAAGGTATGTTCCTTCTATACCTAGGTGTTTGAGGGTTTTTATCAAGAAGGGATGCTAGATTTCATCAAAAGCTTTTCTGTATCTAATGAGATAATCATATAGTTCTTGTTTTTACATCTGTTGATGTATTTAATTACATTCATGGTCTTGTGAATATTGAACCAGTCCTGCATCCTGGGGATGAAGCCTACTTGGTCATGGTGGATGATTTTTGAGATGTGTTTTAGATCCAATTTGCTAGAATCTTGAGGATTTTTCCATCTATGTTCAAAAGGATATTGGCCTATAGTTCCCTTTTTTTGTTGGATCTTTACCTAGTTTGGATATCAGTGTGATGCTAGTTTCATAAAATGATTTGGGGAGAAATTCATCTTTCTCAATTGCCTGGAATACTTTCAGTAGGATTGGTATCAACTCCTCCTTTTACATTTTGTAGAATTCTGCTGGAAAGCCATCCGGTCTAGGGCTTTTTTTGGTAGGTAGTTTTCGTATGACAGTCAATTTCCTGGGTTGTTATTGGTCTACTTAGTGTCTCAGGATCTTCCTGTTTCAACATGGAGAGGTTGTATGATGTCAGAAAGTTCTCCATTTCATTTAGGTTATCAAGTTTGTTTCCATAACATAGGTGTACATAGCAATCTCTGATAATCTTTTGTGTTTCTTTGAGGTCAGTTGTGATTTGATCTTTTGTATTTCTGATTATGTTTATTTGGACTTTTTCTCTCTTTTTCTTGGTCATTCTGGCTAGGGGCCCATCAATCTTGTTAATTCTTTCAAAGAACCGGTTTTTTGTTTTGTTGATGTTTTCTATATTTGTGTCTTCTATGTCCCATATTTGGGCTCTTATTTTGGTGATTTGGATTCTTCTTCTAAAGTTGGGGTTTTGTTGGTCTTCTCTTTCCAACTCCCTGGATGATTTGTTAGGCTCTCGACTTCTAATCTTTCCATTTTCTTGACGTGTGCTCATAGAGATATAAATTTCCCTCTGAGAACTGCTTTCAGGGCATCCCAGAGGTTTTGGTAAGATGTTTCTTCATTTTCACTTGTTTCTGGAAATCTTTCAATTTCTGCTTTGATTTTGTGTTGACCCAGTAGTTGTTCAGCATCATGCTCTTTAGTGTCCATGTCTTTGTGGGCTTTGTGGAAATTTTGTTGGTGTTGAAATTTATTTTTATTCCACTGTGGTCTGAGAATGTGCATGGCAAGATCTCAACCTTATGGAATTTGTTTATGCTTGATTTATGACCAAGGATGTGATCATTCTTGGCAATGAGTAGAATGTATATTTTGTGGTTGTTGGGTGGAATAATCTGTAGGTATCTATTAAGTCCATTTGGTCAAGTATCAAGTTTAGGTTCTGGATCTCCTTGTTGATGTTTTGCCTTGATGATCTATCTAGAGTTGTTAGTGGGATATTTAAGTCCCTAGTTATGATAGTGTTAGAATCTATATCCTTTTTTAGTTTACTTAGTAGTTGCTTTATAAATCCTGGTGCTCCTGTGTTGGGTGCATACATATTTAGGATGGATAGTTCTTGTTGATGGATTTAACCTTTTTCATTATTTAGTATCTTTTTAAGTTTTTGATAGCTTGAATGTTGTTTGTCTAATAATAAAATCATGACTCCTGCCTTCTTTTGTTTTCCATTCACTTGAAAGTTTGTTTCCATCCTTTTACTTTGAGTCTGTAGATGTCCTTTGTAGTGAAATATGTTTCCTGCAGGCAGCATATTGTTGAGTCATGCTTTTTAATCCAGTTTGCTATTCTATGTCTTTTCAGTGGTGCATTTAGTCCATTCACATTCAGGCTGACTACTGAAATGTGAGCCGGGCTTGGTGGCTCAACCTGTAATCCTGCGCTTTGGGAGACTGAGGTGAGTGGACTGCCTGAGCCCGTGGGTTTGTGACTCACCTGGGCAACTTGGCAAGACCTCATCTCTACAATAAATTAAAAAATTAGCCAGGCGTGGCAGTGCACCCCTGTAGTTTCAGCTACTTGAAAGGTTGAGCAGAAGGATCACCGGAGCCCAGCAGGTCAAGGCTGTGGTGGCCGGGAGCAGCCACTGCACTCCAGACTGGGCGACAGAGTGAGACTCCAACTCAAAAAAAAAAAAAAAAAGAAAGAAATGTGAGAGTTTATCCTTGTCATGAGGCTCTTATAAAGTTTTCTTTTTTTTCTTTTTTCTTTTCTTTTTTTATTTTTTATTTTTATTTATTTATTTTTTTGCTTATTTGTTTTCCTTTAACCTTTGGATTGATGTATGTGTGTGTTTTCAAGTTTGCAATTGTGATGTATTCTCTGTTGATTCTGTGTTTTCCTGTTCTGGGAAATGCTTAGTTGTTCTTTTTTCTTTCTTTCTTCTGTGCTTAATACATTCTTAAACATCTCCTATAGAGGTGGTCTAAAAGCAGCATAATCTCTTAGGGATTAGATGCCTGGGAAGGATTTTAATTATCCATTGCTGAAGAAGCTCAGCTTAGCTGGGTAGGAAATTCTTGGTTGAAGTTGTTTATCTTTGATAACGTTGAAGATTGGAGTCCAGTCTCTTCTACTTGTAGTGTTTCTGCAGATAAGTCTGTTGTTATTTTAACTGGTCTTCCCCAGTACACAGTCTAACCTTTTTCTCTCACTGCCTTTAGGATTGTTTCTTTTATACCTACTTTGTGTAAGTGAATTATTATGTGTCTGGGAGTTGGTCTTCTCAGTTGATGCCTTGCCGGGATTCTCTGAATCTCTTGCATTTAGATGGTCATGTCTCTGATGAGATGAGGGAAATTTTCTTGGATAACTTCATGGAATGTTTGTTCCAAGGTGTTCTCTTTCTTCCTTTCTGCCTTGGGAATGCTGATTAGGCATAAGTTCAGCCTTTTAATATAATTGCACATCTCTTGGAGGTTTTGTTCTGTCTTTTTAAGCTTCTTTTCTATGTTTTTAACTGTTTGGGTTAGTTCCATATTTGGTCTTCAAGCTGTGAGATCCTTTCCTCTGTTTTGTTAAATCTGCTTTCCATTTTAATCAGTTTGTTATTAATTTCATTCACTGTGCTCTTTATTGCCATCATCTCTGCTATCAACTCACATTCTTTCTTCTTGCTTTTCATGATTTTTATTCATCATCTCCATCAATACCTTGATATCTGGATTTGTGATCTGAGATCAGTTGTTCTGGGGGGCTATTCATTGTTTGAGTTCCAAAGTCTGTATTCTCAGCTGTATTCACACCACTGCCTTTCCAGGGGTCTGGGGGGTAACTGTGTTCTTCTGTCAATTATTCTTCATTTTGATGGATTTCCCAGCTTCCTTTATCTCTTCCTCTTTAATTCCACTGTTCAGTGAGAGGGCAGATAGCTTTCACTTTTGTTTACTCAATCCCTTATTCTTCCTTAGTCTAGTAGAGCCTCTGGATTTGTTCAATTTTGAAGCCAGGCTGGGGGTGTGGGACTGTGCTGCCTTTTTGCAGTTTTGAGATTTGGTTAAGGTATAATGGGGGGAGCTAAGGTTCAGGAGATACCTGCAGATTGCAATATCCACTGACTGGGGTGTGGGCCCCTTGGAACCTACTTCCTACCACCTTACACTATGTCCATGTGGTGGGAGTGTATGTATATACCCGAAACAAAAATGGGATAAGAGAAAGGAAAAGAACAGAGAAAGAAAGATAGGAAAATGAAGAGAAAGAAGAAGAAAAAGGAAAACAAACAGTAAGCAAACGAATAGATAAAGAAACAAAACAAAAACCAAAGCGAAGATACACTCACCCTTAAATATATCCATATGCAAAGAAAAAAAGAGGAAGAAAGAAGGGGATCAAATCAGACCATACATACACACAGATACGTATGGAAGGGTGAGCAAAAAAAGGAAAGGAAAAAAAAGACCCAAAAGCTTTGTCTTGAGCTCCCTCTTGCTCCCTCTTGTGGTCGTTTCTCGAACTTCAGGTTCCTTTTTTAAAAGAGTGTCCCAAGTACCCGCTTTTGGCTGGCTGTGGGAGGGAGCTAGACTTTGGTCTCCTGACCCTCCCCTCCACTCTCTGCACAGCCAGTCAGGCTGCTCTTTACATGGGTCAGCCGCCCCACAGACTGCAGGGAGAAGGGGGCTGGATCGGATCAAGACTCACCCTTACTCCTGTGCTGCTAGGTCTCCCACTCCGACTGCACGCGTCTGTGGATGTGACAGAGGGAGGGTGGGGCATCTGGGTTTCCAAGCCGGCCGCTGTCTCTGGGTATCCTGGACCTGGGGTATCCTCCCTGGAAAACGATGATTAATCCCAGAGGGTGCAGAGATCACCCCTCAATCCCAGGATGCAGGCTTCTCAATCTGGGTGAGCCAAAGGACATCTCTACCCAGTTCTGGGACAGAGAAAATGACAGCAGCCAGCATTTTTTCCTCCTGTGGGATTCAGCTCCAGAACTCCTCTGAGCTTTCTTCACATCCTGGTTGCCAGTGCCCGAACTGTTCCGCAGTTGGTGATGTCAGGCCAGGTACCAGGTGCCGACTGATCTCTGCTGTCGTCCCCCACCCCCCGCCCCGAGAGACGCCTGGAGAATGGTGGATGTTTCTGGCATGGGGGACACCGAATTCAGAGGATTGGTAAATTGCAGCTGCTTCTGCAGGGGAGCCCCAGGTGCTTGTTCAACCCTTAGTTGAACATTCAGTCACCCCCTTGCACACACATACACACGCAGATTCGTTCTTATGCACACTCACCCATGCAGAGATTCACACACTGCAACCAGTTCTGTCGCCATCTTGCCCTTCCCTCTTTCGGTTTAGTTTTTGTAGAGATGAGATCTTGCGGTGTTTCCCAGGCTGGTCTCAAATTCCTGGGCTCAAGTGATCCTCCTGCTTCAGTCTCCCAAAGCACTGGGATTACAGGTACGAGCGACTATAGTGTCCTGGTTTGGTTTTTGTCTTCCATTTAAATTTCATCATTAACGTGTCGATATTTTTAAAAACACTTTCAGATTGAGAGTGCCTTAAAACTGTTGACCAACTGAAGGAGAATTAACAAGTTAACACCATTTAATCCTTCAGTCTATGAATGTGTTACATCTCTTCATTAATGTAAGTATACTTTAATTTTCCTCAGCAATATTTTGTAGTTTCCAGCATAGCAGTTTGACAGCTATTTTTTTAAAACTTATTCCTAAGTATTTTTTTTTTAATTTTTGAGGCTATTGCAAGTGGAATTATTTTTAATTATTTCCGGTATTAAGAAATACAATAGAATTTTGTATTTAGCCTCATATTTTGCAACTTGGCTAAATGTGTTTATTCTAGTAGTTTTTCTTTTTGTTTTAAGATTCTTTAGGATTTTCTACATGATTTGCCTCATCTATTTACCTTTCTTGTCTTATTACACTGGATAGGATACCCAGTACAATGTTGAATACAAGTGGTAAGAGTTAATATCCTAGCATTATTGCCCATCATAAAGCAAAAGCAATCAGTCTTGTACTATTAAGTAGGATGTTAGTTGTAGGATTTCATAAACTCCCATTATTCAATGAGAAAGTTTACTTCTATTTATAGTTCATTAGAAGTTGCTTATTTGTTTTACCATGAATGACTATTGAATTTTGTCAAATGTTTTGTTGCAATTGAAATTATTATGTTTTTTTTCTCCTATAATGGTTAGTTGATTGAATTAATTATTAAGCCAGCCTTACATTTTTGGGTTAAAGTCTACTTGGTCAATGTGTTGTATTATACTTTCTACATGCTGTTGGATTTGACTTGTTACAATTTTGATCAGGATTTTTGTGTCTATATTCACGAGGAATAGTTCTGTATTTTTATTTTCATGTGATCTCTTTTCTGGTTAAAGTTTCATCAATTGTTTTGTTTGTTTGCTTGTTATTTGTTTTAACTATTCAAAGGATCAGCCTTTAGTTTCATCAATTTTTTTCTATTGATTACACATTTCATACATCAATGATTTCAGCTCTTACCTTTACTATTTTCTTCCTTCCATATATTGGGTTTATTTTGCTGGGTTTTTTTTCCTTTAATTTCTTAAAAAACAATTTTTTAATCATTGAATTTTAGATCTTTCTTTTTTCTTGTGTAAGTGTTTAAAATTATATCTCTAAGAACTACTTTAACCATGTTCCACAAATTTTGATAGCTTTCTCATATAGTTCAAAATATTTTTTCTTTAATCTATTGTTTATTTATAACTAAATAATAGTTATTTAATTCCCAAATATTTGGTGATTTGGGGGATATATATTTTTTACCGATACATAATATTTTACATACCTGTGGAGTGTATGTGTTACATGCATAGAAGGTATAATGATCAAGTCAGGGTATCTGGGGTATCCATCACCTTAAGCATCTATCATTCTGTGTTAGAAGCATTTCAAATGCTTTCTTCTAGCTACTTTGAAATACATAACACATTATTGCTAACTATGGTTATCATACTCTGATATCGAACATTAGAACTTGTAACTTCTATCTAACTGCATGTTTGAAACTACTAACCAACTTCTTTTCATCATCACCTCCCACTCACACACCTTTCCCCATCTCTGGTATCCACCATTCCATTCTCTACAACATTTTTAGCCCCCACATATGAGTGAGAATATGCAATGTTTGTCTTTTTGTGCCAGGTTTACTTCACTTCACATAATGTCCTTCAGTTTTATTCATTTTGCTGCAAATAACATAGTTTCACTCTAGTATTCCCTCATGTATATATACCACATCCTCTTTATCCATTCATCTGTTGATAGACATTTAGGTTGATGCCATTGTGAATAGGGCTGTGATAAACATGGGAGTGCAGGTATCCTTCTGATGCGGTGCTTTCTTTTCTTTTGACCAAGTATACAATTGTTATGGTTTTTAGCTTAATTTTATTGTGGTCAGAGAACATACTCCATCTTATTTCAATACTTTTAAACATATTGAGAATTGCTTTATGGTGAATGGTCCATGTGCACCTGAAAAGAATGAGCAACTACTGTTGTTGGATAGATTGCTTGAAAAATGTCAATAGGCTCACGTTAGTTGACAGTGTTGTTCAAGTCTTCTACTTCTTTATTAACTTCTACTGCCTTTATTCTTAACACTATAACATCCCTAACACAGTTTTAGATTAAATGGACTTTTTTGTTGTTGGTAACTATGATTCTGATAACATAGAATTGATAACCTACTAAAATTCCAATTACTTTTCATATTTGCTATTAACCCTGACTTCTCAAAATATTATTTGTACTTTCAGTTGGGATTTTCATAATAATCTTGCAGGACGATTCATTTAGTTCTATGAAATTTTATTTTTCTATATGCAACCCATTTTTAGAATTTGTTGAGATCGTGGTGGAGCTAATTATTTTCCTAGTATAACAGTTAGCCAACACGAAATCATGTTTGAAATTTGATCAGAACGTCACAAAACTCTTGAACAAATAATTATTACACATGTGAAAGCAGGTGGAAGTCAAAGGCTTATTCTAACTGAGACTTTCTTCTCCATTTATATTTATTCACATCCTGGAGTATGGCCATTCAACCACTTATAAATTCTATAACTCTATTACATCCATCTTACTTTCTTTATCTGATCCACAAGGATTTCATGGGATATTTTTTCAATTACCTTACAAATCTAGAAGTATTATCACTCCTTAAATTTACCTGTCTGGTAATATTTCCAATAAAGGATTCTAAGTCAGCCTAGCACTTCTACCTTTTAGCAAACAAGATTGGCTTCTTATACCCATGACTTCCTTTCTGTAGTGCTTTAAAATTATTTGTAAATGTGTGATTTAAAAGCTTTCTTCGCTACAACAATAGACTAGAATTTACCTCCTTCCCATTTAAAAAAATATATGTATATATATATTTTTTTAAAAAAAAAAATATATATATATATACACACACACACATACACAGGAGGGAGTATAGCAGAGTGTAAACTCGTCCGTATGGCAGAAGGTTAACATTTTTTCTTCCTTCAATCCTAGTAACAACAGGAGGTGCGTATCATCATTTCTGTTTTGCAGGTAAGAAAATGAAGGCTCAAAGAGATCAATTACCTTGCCCACCATCCCACTGCTAGTAAGAGGCAGAGGCAGGAATGACCCCAGGTCTGACTTCAAAGCTTATGTTCTCGCCACCACTTCACCTGCCTCAGAACTATATCTGTCTATTCTGGTCATCTGAGTGCCCACTATGGTTCTTCATATCTCACCAATATGCTTATATTTAAGCACTTTCCCCTCACAGACATTGAAAATCAGCTGTTTAGAGTGTGGTTCTTCTTAGAAAGATTATTTGCTCAAGAGCTCTTGGGTGCACAGAGCTTCATCTCTCCCCATAACACAAAGCAGGCAAGATCGGAAGAGGTTATGTCTTTAGTCACGGGTCTCAGCCACGGGAGGGGGAGGATTCGAGAGGGGCGTTCTTGACCCTTGAATGTTTTTCTCAAACTCCCTCATTTCAGTCTCCTTCCTCTAGTGCTAAATATTCTTTACACTTCCTTCTCAAGCATGATCCTTGAGCTACATTTTGAAAAGATCTCTGTGTTTTTAAGGTAGTAGAGAGAAGAAGAGAGGGACAGGGTGATAGATGGGGAAATTGTATTTGCAGCGCTTGACCCTGTGTTAGGAGTTAGGGGCACTTTTTCTGTCTCCTTTATGTAACGTCTCCACAGATGTGAGAGAATCCTGGCATTCTTACGGAGATGACCAACCATGAAATTTCCAGTTCATCTCTTTATTTCCTCTGGCTTAGTGCTTTTCTGGAAAAAAAAAATTGTTTTCATGTGATCCACAGTAAGAAGTACATTTTTATCATGACCAAATTCACATTTTTATATGTGTATATTAAGAATTAGAACAGTTTCATAAGCAGTACTTAACTCACCATACATAACGTCCTCTGAGGTTTTCTATATCAGTGCTGCTCAAACTTTAATGTGCATGTTAATTGGCTAGGGATTTTGTTAAATATGAGGTTCTGATTCAGTATCTGAAGTGGGGCCTGCATTTAACAAAGTCCTAGGTGGGAATACTTCTGTTTCTTGAACTGCACCCTGAGTAGCAAAGTTCTATTCTATCTCATTTTACTTCGGTGCTAAATTACTTGTAGGTCTCTCAAATGTGTCTGGACCAGTAGTCTGTATAAAAGCATTGTTGGTGTATCAGGGCAGCATGTCTATCTAGGATATTCTTGTAAAAGTAGACTTCCTGTGTAAAGGGGCCATGCTTAGAAGTGATTTAGCAATATAGGCTTCATCTTCCATACACAAAGGCCAGAGAATCACAGGAGTAAAGAGATGGGTCTCCTCCTGACATTGTTTTTATTAATTTTGACATCTGATACAGTGAATAAATGTATTGCAATGTGGAATAAATAAATCTAAATATTCTGCATAATAAGAAGTCTCGTGAATGTGAATGAAAAGAAAGTTAGAGAAAATGACTGAGGGTGAGTGTGACAATGGCTTAAATATCAGGGGGGTAAAAAACACTTCCTGCAGTTTGATATTCTTCTGCCTGCTATATGAGTGCTTACTGTGTTAGGTAGGGTTCTTGTTTTCAAGTAACAGAAACCAACTCTGGCTAATGTAATAAAAACAAAACTGAGGGAGGCTATAGAGGGACTCCAGAAGACTGGGCAGCTGTGAGACCCAAGGTGAAAATGAGAAAGAACTCCTCTAGAGGATGGAGAAAAAGGAATCAAAGTCATGGTCTCAGGGCAAAAACAGCCTGGTCAGGCTGTCCCCGCTGATATTAATGAACTTAAACCATTTCTTTCCTTAGTCCCCACTTCATGCTGTCAAGATCAAAGTCACAGAAGAGAGCTTCCATTTGACTGAACTTAGGTTGTGCATTCCCTCTTGGCTGACCCAGAAAAATAGAATCTGACTCTTCAAATTGCCGTACTGGGGCTGGTGCCTGATATACCATCCCTGCCCTGCCGAAGTGGGGGGATGAAATGTTGTCAAAGTAAACAAAAGTGCTATTGGGATGAGGAAACAGGTGCTAAGTCTTCAATAACAAAGCACTGTGAATCAGTCAGGTCCCTTACAAGTAAAATAGGGTGACGAATGGGGGTTCCAGTTGTTTGGGAACTGTGACTATCATCTCCGAGAGTAAATGATAATTGGTCCATATTCTAAAGAGTATGTTCAAACCCAACACTTGTAGGACTTAATAAAAGACATCAGAAAACCAGCTCTTACACCATCAGCAAGCACTTCCAAACCTCTGTAAGAAAAGGAATTCTAGAAGAGTTGTCAGAATTTCCACCATATGTAAATTATCACCCAACTGATGATGTTTCCCTCCACATACAAGTAAAGGGAATATTTCTTCCCTTCTTTTGGAAAGTTAAGTAAAGGTGAAAGAGGAAACAAGGTAAATAATCACAGAGATGAGGACTGCTAGTAAGAGGCAGAAGTTGACTTCTACACCCCTAGTTAGACTTCTACTTAGGTAGAGCAGACAGATCTACTCTCTCCACACACTTGAACAAGAGGAAAGAAATTGGAAAGAGACAAGGGGAGCTTCTATTCCCATTGTTTGGTAAGGCAAGAATGCCTGACTTTTCTTAGAGCCAAATGTACACCACTGGAGGCATGGAGATATCTAGGCTTAAACAATCTTAGCGTGACCCTGTCTAAGAGAGTTGCCTGCTAGTGTAGGAGCTTGGCCAAGGAGCAGGAACTGAAGGCAGAGGGGACGGAAGAACCTGGGTTGTGGTCATCACCTGTATCAGAGACCTGTGCAACTGGGCCCTTGAAGAGCCCATCTATACCCTACCCCTCAGCAGTGTCCAGAGGTCTGCCACAAGTGGAATTGACCATCCAGTGTGGACCACAGCAGCCACAGCTAAGTGGATGTCAGTCCCTTTCCACAGCCTTCCTCCAGGACCCCAGCACTCTGGAAGACAGGAATGGTGAAAGAAGAGAAGGAAATGGAGGAACTGGAGAAAAGCAAAGCACACACAATTCCCCCAGGGCAGGACCATTTGCACCCTGGTCAAACCTGGGCTAGGGTGAGAGGAAGCATGTAATAATGGATATGATACGAGATTGAACTGTAAACTGTATTACACTGGCCTTGACTATTTAAAAACCCAACAGTGCCTGGAATGCCACAGGAGCTTCCCGAGATGTTGTGTAGAGACAGAAAACAACTCTTTATCAAAGCACTCTTGAAAACAATGTAGGAGAAATCAAATAAAAGGGCTTCATATTAGTATCCCACTGAGTTCAGACTCTCCGACACACTGTGAGAGAAAATCACACACACACACACACACAGACACACACACCCATGGAATACTATTCAGCTATTAAAAATCATGAAATAATGTCTCTGCAGCAACTTGGATGGAATTAGAGACCATCATCCTAAGTGAAGTAGTGCAGGAATACCACATGCTCTCGCTTACAAGTGGGAGCTAAGCTAATGGTCTGCAAAGGTATATAGAACGGTATAATGGACATTGGAGACTCAGAAGGGGAAGGATGGGAAGGAGGGAGGGATGAAAAATCACCTACAGTGTGCACAGTGGGGGTGACACGTTCACTTAAAGTCTAGACTACTTCGCCACTTCACTACATCCATGTAACCAGAAACTATTCATATCCCTAAAGCTATTGAAATAATAATAATAATAATTTAAGCCTCTCCATCATCTCAATTTCAAACCTCTCACTCTTCCATAATTATTTTTTCTTATTTATGTATTTTTTTAATTATAAAGACGTGGGGTACAATTCAGGGTAAGGTATACAAACATTGATTATGCAGGTACCCTTGTTGATGAGGTGTGCCCCTCCCTCCCCAGCAGTTTCCCTCAACTGCCAATCCCACCCCATCCCCACCCATGACAGTTTCCCATTACTGCCAAATGCTTTCTTATAGTGTTATAGTTGTTCAAGGTCCACTTATGAGTGAGAACAAATGGTACTCTGTTATTTGTTTCTGTGATAGATTGCTGAGTATGATCAACTCCAAATTCAAGTTGCTGCGAAGTCCATATATTTGTCCTTCTTTATGGCTGCATAATATTCCATTGTGTATATGTACCACATTTCCTTTATCCAGTCCAGCTTCAATGGGCAACATGGTTGGTTCCATGTTTTTGCTATTGTGAATAGAGCTGCAACAAACATACGTGTGCAGGTATCTTTTTTGTAGAATGACTTGAGTTCCTTTGGGTATATTCCCAACAGAGAAATGCTGGGTCATATGGAAGGTCAATTTCTAGTTCTTTCAGAAATCGCCACACTGTCTTCCAAAGAGGTTGCCCTAGATTGCATTCCCACCAGCAATGTAGAAGCGTTCCTTTTTCTCCACATCCTTGCCAGCATCTGTTGTTGTTTGTTTTATTAATGACGGCCATTCTTACTGGGGTTAGGTGGTATCTCAATGTGGTTTTGATTTGCATTTCTCTGATGATGAGTGAGGCTAAGCACTTTTTCACGTGTCTGTTGGCTGCTCATATATCTTTTTCTGAGAAGTGTCTATTCATGTCTTTTGCCCACTTTTTAAAGGGACTGTTTGGTTTTTTCCTTTCTGCGCATTTGAGTTCCTTGTAGATCCCAGATGTTAAGCCTTTGTCAGATATAAGTTGGCAAATATATTTTTCCATTCTGTGGGCGGTCTCCCTACTCCCTTGATGGTTTCTTTTGTTTTGCAGAAGCTCATTAGTTTGATGTGGTCCCACTTCTCTATCTTACTTCTTAAGGTATTGGCCTTTAGGGTTCTGAATAGGAATTGGTTGCCAGTTCCAATTTCCATCAGGGTGTCTCCTGCATTTTCTAAAATTGTTATAGTTTGAGGTTTTACGTTTAGGTCTTTGATCCATTTAGAACTAATTTTTGTGTATGGTGATAGGTAGGGGTCCTGCTTCAATCTTCTGCATGTGGTCAGTCAGTTTTCCCAGCACCTTTTACTGAATAGGTTCTCCTCTCCCCAGTGGTTGTTGTTGGAGGCTTTGTCAAAGATGAGTTGGTTGAGGAATTGAAGCTTTGCTTCTGGAATCTCTATCCTGTTGCACTGGTCTATGTGCCTGTTCTTGTACCAATCCCAGGCTGTTTTGATTACTGGAGACTTATAGTAAAGTTTGAAATCTGGAAGTGTGATACCTCCTACTTTTGTTTGTTTGTTTGTTTTTTGTTTTGGGGGATTTTTTTTGCTAAGGATTGTTTTGGCTATTCATGGTCAATTATATTTCCATATGAATTTTTGTATTGTCATTTCCAGGTCTGAGAAGAATGATGTTGGTAACTTAATGGGTATTGCATTGAATCTGTAGATTGCCTTTGGTAGGATGGACATTTTAACAATGTTAATTCTTCCTATCGATGAGCATGGAATGTTTTACCATTTGTTTGTGTCTTCTTGGATTTCTTTGAGCAGTGTTTTGTAATTCTCATTGTAAAGGTCTCTTACTTCTCTGATTAGGAAGATACCAAGGTATTTCTTTTTTTCTTGTGGCTATTGTAAATGGGATTGTGCTTTTTATTTGGGTCTCTGCCTACTCATTGTTTGAATATAGAACTGTAACTGTCCTTTGCACGTTTATTTTGTACCCTGAGACTTTACCAAAGTCCTTTATCTATGCAAGCAGGTTTTTGACTGATTTTCTTGGATTTTCAAGGTATAGGATTATATCATCAGCAAAGAGGGATAACTTGACTTCCTTCTCTCCTATTTGAATACCCCTGATTTCCTTCTCTTGCCTAATTGCCTGAACTAGGACTTCCAACACAATATTAAACAAGAGGAGTGAAAGTGGACAGCCTTGTCTTGTTCCATTTTTCAGGGGAAATGTTTCTAGTTTCTGTCCATTTAGCAGTATGTTAGCTGTGGGTTTGTCATAGATGGCATTTACTATTTTAAGGTATGTTCCTTCTATACCTAGGTGTTTGAGGGTTTTTATCAAGAAGGGATGCTAGATTTCATCAAAAGCTTTTCTGTATCTAATGAGATAATCATATAGTTCTTGTTTTTACATATGTTGATGTATTTAATTACATTCATGGTCTTGTGAATATTGAACCAGTCCTGCATCCTGGGATGAAGCCTACTTGGTCATGGTGGATGATTTTTGAGATGTGTTTTAGATCAAATTTGCTAGAATCTTGAGGATTTTTCCATCTATGTTCAAAAGGATATTGGCCTATAGTTCCCTTTTTTTGTTGGATCTTTACCTAGTTTGGATATCAGTGTGATGCTAGTTTCATAAAATGATTTGGGGAGAAATTCATCTTTCTCAATTGCCTGGAATACTTTCAGTAGGATTGGTATCAACTCCTCCTTTTACATTTTGTAGAATTCTGCTGGAAAGCCATCCGGTCTAGGGCTTTTTTTGGTAGGTAGTTTTCGTATGACAGTCAATTTCCTGGGTTGTTATTGGTCTACTTAGTGTCTCAGGATCTTCCTGTTTCAACATGGAGAGGTTGTATGATGTCAGAAAGTTCTCCATTTCATTTAGGTTATCAAGTTTGTTTCCATAACATAGGTGTACATAGCAATCTCTGATAATCTTTTGTGTTTCTTTGAGGTCAGTTGTGATTTGATCTTTTGTATTTCTGATTATGTTTATTTGGGCTTTTTCTCTCTTTTTCTTGGTCATTCTGGCTAGGGGCCCATCAATCTTGTTAATTCTTTCAAAGAACCGGTTTTTTGTTTTGTTGATGTTTTCTATATTTGTGTCTTCTATGTCCCATATTTGGGCTCTTATTTTGGTGATTTGGATTCTTCTTCTAAAGTTGGGGTTTTGTTGGTCTTCTCTTTCCAGCTCCCTGGATGATTTGTTAGGCTCTCAACTTCTAATCTTTCCGTTTTCTTGACGTGTGCTCATAGAGATATAAATTTCCCTCTGAGAACTGCTTTCAGGGCATCCCAGAGGTTTTGGTAAGATGTTTCTTCATTTTCACTTGTTTCTGGAAATCTTTCAATTTCTGCTTTGATTTTGTGTTGACCCAGTAGTTGTTCAGCATCATGCTCTTTAGTGTCCATGTCTTTGTGGGCTTTGTGGAAATTTTGTTGGTGTTGAAATTTATTTTTATTCCACTGTGGTCTGAGAATGTGCATGGCAAGATCTCAACCTTATGGAATTTGTTTATGCTTGATTTATGACCAAGGATGTGATCATTCTTGGCAATGAGTAGAATGTATATTTTGTGGTTGTTGGGTGGAATAATCTGTAGGTATCTATTAAGTCCATTTGGTCAAGTATCAAGTTTAGGTTCTGGATCTCCTTGTTTATTTTTTGCCTCAATGATCTATCTAGGGTTGTCAGTGGGATATTCAAGTCCCCTGCTATAATAGTGTTAGAGTCAATATCTTTTTTTAGTTTACTTAGTAGTTGCTTTATAAATGCTGGTGCTCCTGTATTGGGTGCTTATATGTTTAGGATGGATATTTCTTGTTGATTGATTGAATCTATGTAGTGTCCTTTTGTATCTTTTAAAATATTTGATAGCTTAAAGGTTGTTTTGTCTGATATTAAGATCACAACTTCTGCTTTCTTTTGTGATCCTTTTTGCCTGGAAACTCGTTTTCCAACCTTTAACTTTGAGTCTGTGTGCATCTCTTAAAGTGAGATGAGTCTTCTGAATGCAGCAAATAATTGGGTCATGGTTTCTTATCCAGTTTGCCATTCTGTGTCTTTTCAGTGGTGCATTTAGTCCATTCACATTCAAGCTGATTATTGAAATATGACTGTTTATCCCTGTCATGAGGTTCTTATAAAGTTTTTCCTTTGTTTTCTTGTTTTCTTTTGGCTTTAGGGTTAATGTATGTGTGTGTTTTCAGGTTTCTTGTTGCGCTGATTCTCTGCTGATTCTGTGCTCTGCTGTTCTCTTGGAAAGTGTGTGATCAATCTTTTTCTTCTGGGCTTAATATCTTTTTAAGTAACTCCTGAGAGCAGGTCTGGACGCTGCATAATCTCTTAGGGATTGAATGTCTGGGAAGGATTTTAATTCTCCTTCACTGATGAAGCTGAGCTTGGCTGGATAGGAAATTTTTGGTTTAAATTGTTTATCTTTGAGGACTTTGAATATAGGGCTCCAGTCCCTTCTTGCTTGTAGTGTTTCTGCTGATAGGTCTGCTACTATTCTGATTGGTTTTCCCCAGTAGGTAGTCTGACCTTTCTCTCTTGCTGCCTTTAGGATTTTTTCTTTTGTGCCTACTTTGTGTAGGTGAATTACTATGTGTCTAGGGGTTGATCTTCTCATTTGATGTCTTGTAGGGGTTCTCTGTATCTCTTGTGCTTGGCTGGTCACATCTCTGGTGAGATGGGAAAAGTTTTCTTGGATTACTTCCTACAATACTTTCTCTAAGTTGTTCTCCATTTCTCTTTCTTCTTCTGGGATACCAATCAGGTGTAGGTTTGGCCTCTTGATATAATCACATATCTCTTGTAGGCTTTGCTCTTTCTTTCTGAGTCTTCTTTCTATGTTTTTTACAGATCAGGTTAATTCCATGTTTCGGTCTTCAAGTTCTGAGTTTCTTTCTTCAGCTAGATTAATTCTGCTTTCCATGCTTGTCAACTTGTTATTTATTTCCTGGATGAAATTTTTTATTGCCAAAATCTCTGTTACAAGTTCTTTCAGTGTTGCATCTTGTCTCTCTTGAGTCCTATTCACTCTTTCCATCCATTCCCTAACCCCTGTTATATTCTAGGAACAGTCCTTGGTGACTCCCATTGTTTGCGTACCAAGGTCTGGTTTTTCAAGAGTTTTGTCTTTGGTACACTTGAAATTGCCTGAGGTCTTCCTTTGGCTTTTCCTCCTTTGTGACAGATCTCTGGTTTTTCTCTTTAGTTCTGTTATTCAGTGTCAGTGGGAGAGGCTTTCCCTTCTGATGTTTGTTCAGACCTCCATTCTTCCCTGATCTGGGCTCTGGATTTGTTCTATTTTGAAATAGGACGGATGGGAAGCTTTGCTGTCTCTTGTAGTTTTCAAAATTCAAACAAAGTGTGGGATAGGGTGCTAAGAATCAGATACTACTTGTAAATTAAAATATTCACTTATTGTGGTGTGTGTTCCCTGAGATCCACTTCCCACAACCACTCTATATGATGATACAAAGCAGAAACCAGTGCAAAAGCAATTGAACACATACAGACACACTCCAAAACTAACTGGAATAGCAACAAAGCTAAACAAAACAATCAGCAACAGAAAGACCCCCCAAGAAAACTAAACATACACACACGTCTAGCAAAAAGTGAATAGAGAAGAAAAACAAAGACCAAAAGAAAAAAGGGGGGAGGGGAGGATTCAGGTCAAACCCTCACACATCTGTTGACGTAGCCCTTAAACTATAAAAAATGAATATTAAAAAAAACCCAGAACAAAAGAATAAAAACCAACAACCACAACAAAATCAAAAGATAAACAATCAATCATTCACGTACACACCAAAACAGAAAACGACAAATAAAAGAAGAAGGAAACCAAAAAAGAAAAGAAAAATTTTGGGGGGAGAGGGGGATGCAGATCAAACCCTCACATACACATTCATGCACAAAGGAAAAAAAAAATATATATATATATATATGAGTTGGAGTCTCACTCTGTCACCCAGACTGGAGTGCAGTGGCATGCTCCCAGCCACCACAACCTCAACCTGTTGGACTCCAGTGATCCTTCCGCTTCAACCTTCCAAGTAGCTGGAGCTACCGGTGCACACTACCACGCCTGGCTAATTTTTTTGATTTATTGTAGAGATGAGATCTCGCCAAGTTGCCCAGGCAGGTCTTGAACTCATGGGCTCAGGTAATTCACTCACCTCAGCCTCTCAAAGCACAGGATTACAGGCTGAGCTACTGAGCCCAGCCTAGGAAAAATATTTTTAAAAATAGATGAGCTAGCAAGCAAACAGTCAAAAAAATTTTTAGTTAAAAAAAATTTTAAATTTTAAAAACAAAAACAAAACCCAACAAACAAAAAACCTGCCTTCTTGTGGCAGGCTCTGTAATTGTTCCTCTAATCAGGTCTCACCTGCAGAGCCACCTATTTCACTCTCTCCTCAGGGAAGAAGCAGGGAAGGAGGAGGGACAATGGAGGTGGGTGGGGCTGCAGGCCTCCCCTCCCACTCTCATATGGTCAGGGAGATCTCTGCTGGGGAGGTACGGGACTGTCTCTTCCCCAGGTACGTACTCTCACTGGTGTGCCACAGCCAGGCCTATCCTGGAATGGAACTCTCCTATTGCAACTGACATCCAGGCTCCACCTGGGTTTGTCCCTCTCAGTAATGGCCCAGCTGTGTGGGTCTGACACTCGGAGGATTGCTGGGAAGGAGGGGATTTCGGTCAGACCCAGACTCACCACTGATCTCTTAGGAGTTCTTCCTCTTCCTTTTCTGGCCACATCCTTTGTCCCACAGCTGGATCAGTGTAGGGGGTGGGGCGCCTGGAATTCAGCACTTGTCAGGTCCCTCTGAACTTTGTACTTTCAGGATATTCCCTTTAGGCCATGATCAAGCCCTGAGTAGTTGATCCGCCAGTCAGAGATCGGTTCTGTTGGTCGTGGTGATCAAGTCGGAGCACTTTCCTACCCTGCCTTCAGGGTGGTGGGGTACCTCTCTTGTCCTCTTCCATGGGAATTTTCCTCTGGATTCCATCCACAGGCCCTTCCAGCGACCCTGTCAGGTGCTGAAGTGATGAGGCAAAGCCCTGAGCAATCTCTCTCCTGCTTAAATGTTGTGGGAGTGCCTGGGGCAATAGTGCCTCCCCACCTCTTTTCAAAAGGAAAACTTCTGTCCGTTTTTGTTGTTGTTTTGAGTTGGAGTCTCACTCTGTCGCCCAGACTGGAGTGCAGTGGCCGCTCCCGGCCACCGCAGCCTCGCCTGCTGGGCTCTGGCCATCCTTCCGCCTCAGCCTTCTGAGTAGCCGGAATTACAGGCATGTGCTACCACGCCCGGCTGATTTTTTGATTTATTGTAGAGATGAGGTCTTGCTGCCCAGGCGGGTCTCGAACCCGCGGCCTCAGGCAATCCACTCACCTCAGCCTCCCAAAGACGCAGGATTACAGGCTGAGCCACCGAGCCCAACTTTGTCCATTTTTTAAAAAGTAATGGTGCTCTGGACCCAGGAAGAGCCAGGGACAAAGTGGAGAAGCTGCAGCACTTACTGTTGCAGCAGGGGCCTGGTCATCCACTCGCGAGCCCCACTTAGTCTCTCCCAACGTTTTCTTGCCAGGGAGGGTTTGTTGATTTAAAAAAAAGAAAAGAAAGAGAAAATGGCGCTCGACTTCTGCATCCCGGAAGTCATTAGGGTCCAAGTCCAGATGCTGTGGCACCAGCCGCTGCACCAGGAGAGCCCTGGCCGCTAGCTCCCTGGCCCTCTCTCAGCCACTCACAGACCCACTCGCTCACCAGCACATACACAAAATTGTCCATACACTCACTCACACACACGAGGACTCATAGTCCGATTGGCTCGGCTGCCATCCTCCTGGCCCCTCCAATTATTTTTTTCTCTTTTGTTCATTAAATCTAAACCACCAACTCAATTATTCAATCCATCAGTACCCAAATCAATTGATCATAACCTTTTCATGTTTCTTAACACTTCATGTCTTTACATCCTCTTTACTTGACTGAAATACCATATTCATCACACTGTTCTGGCACACACTCAACTCATTTGTCCCTCTCTTGATTCATTTACTCACCCAGTAAAATCCCAACACTAGCTCAGTCCAACTCTCCATGAACTCCTCGGTGGCACTGGTGTGAACTAATGCATTGGAAAAAAATTAAAATACAAAAGTTAATGGTCACCACTCTAAATTCATGACCACTAATATCAAGTGAATTCTTGGCACTTCCCACTAACCCAGCCATATCTCCTTAGTTATTCTACTCTTCCACCCTTTTAGATAGTGACCTACTCTCTTCTCATACATCTAATATCTCTTCTTTCATCTTTACTCTCAGTGGAAGACCTTGCTTCCAATTCCTCTATTGTATTGGACAACTATTAGAAGAGGATCTTCACAAGCCTTGGCAACTACACCTAGTTATCTGCCTTCATGCCTTACCATTGCCATCTCTCCTGCTACTATGGATTAATTGATCATATGTCCATTTAAGGTCAAGCTCTCTTCTTGTGCATTTAAAGTCATCCCCTTGGGCCTCCTAAGTCATATGGATTTCCCCTTTTTCCTATATTATTATTTCCTCCTCTCAAAAAGAATATTCCCATCAGCATCCAAAAATATTTCTCCCACAAAAAAAAAAAAGATGACTTTGGGCCCAATTTCCTTTTTATAGCTATTCTCTACTGTCCTTTACTGTAAATTCCTTGAGATCAATTTCTAAATTTACTACTTTCACATTTTTTCCCTTCTAGTCTCTCTTAAATTCCCTCTGATCAGGGATTTGGCCCCCAATCCTCAACTTAAACTGTTCTTTCTTTCCAACCTGAGCTCCAGATTGCTGAAACCAATTGTCAGAATACCTTGGTCTCATCTTCATTGAATATCTTTCTTGAATTCCAAGATACTACACTTGTATAGCTTTCCTTTTTTGTCTCTGGTGGCTCCTTCTCCATAACCTCTGTTGGTTTTTTCTCATCTTCCCAGCCTCCAACTTTTAAAATGCCTACATCTCAGTCGTTGGGTATTTTTTCTTTTCTAGCTACAAGCACTCTGTAGAATGTCTCATCCAGGCTCAGACTAATAAATACCATTCATATACTGACAACCCCTAAATATAGATCTTAAACCTTGAGCTCTGCCCAACTGCCTTCTAGACATACCTACTTGGTTCAAAGAAACGCATCTCAAAAGTAATATGTTCAAAACCCAAATCCTAATTTCCCCCAAAAAGTCTGCCCCTCCAAAATTCATCCCCATTCCCATTTTAGTAAATGGTAGCTTGATCCTGTAAGTTGCTCAAGTCAACAAATTTGGTGTCATCCTTGAACTGCTCTTTATCTCACACCTTACATTCAAACAAGCAGCAAATTCAACAGGCTCTACTTTAAAATATATTCACCAACCTACTCCAAACCTTTATTATCGCTCCTGAGTTAATACAATAGTCTGCTAATTGGTCTCCCTGTTTCTGACCTTAACCCTCGACCAACCACCCTCAACACAACAGCTGGAGAGATCTTGTTAAAACATGTTAGATCGTGTTTCTCTCTTGCTCTAGACCGCCTGTCCACCAGTCTTAGAGTCAAAGCTAAAGTCTACTATGACCTTTGACCTGGTTCTCTAAGAAACAGACTCTGAGATGGAGATTTGTGTAGGAGGTTTATTGCATTTGCTCTCAGGAGCAATATCTGTAAGGGAGTGAGAAAAGCAGAATTGCATAGAAGGAAAAGTGGACTATGATAGAGTTACAATAGGCCTTTTAAAGTTGGCCTGAATTGAGACAAGGGTGCCCAATTGTTATACCTCCTCAAGGACCAGTCTTTGGACATGGACTGTTCCCAGGAAGGGAGTGTAACCTTGGGAATGGAGTTCTTTTCTGCTGAGGGTAATTGCAGATAAGAAATTGAGCTAAGAGCCATCTGCAGTCAACAATACTTGCAACTGGGGAAATGAGTGCCTTGGTTCTGAAGTACCCATAACGTCCACTACAGTCTCCCAATGCCTCTCTGATTTCGTCTCCTGCTGCTCTCTCCTTGCTTCCTACTCCAGACACTTTGGTCTCCTTGCTATTCTTCCAACACATCAGACTCACTTCCACCTTACAGCCCTTGCTAGCCTCTGTGTCTGGAAAGCGTGGGTTGCTCCCTAATCTCTTGCACATCTCACTCAAATTTTATTTTCTCAATGAGCCTTTTTATTCAATATTGCAGCTCACCACTCCTTCCCCCACACAAGGATCCCCTTTACCATGCTCCACTTTTTTAAAAATATCACTTTTCACCTTCTAATATCCTATACAACTTATGTATTATATTTATTGTTTGATATCTGCCTTTCCCCCACTGGAATATAAACTTCTTAGTATTTGCATGTTGTTTATTGACATATCTCAAGCACTGAGAGCTGACCTAGTGCATAGTAATTCTCAAATATAGTGAATCTATCTATCTATCTATCTATCTATCTATCTATCTATATATATATACATAAATATATAGAGAGAGAGATATATAGAGAGAGAGAGAGAGAGAGAGTTGGAGTCTCATTCTTGTTGCCCAGGCTAGAGTGCAATGGCACACTCATAGCCACCTCAGCCTTGACCTGCTGGACTTAGGCGATCCTTTCGCCTCAGCCTTCCAAGTCGCTGGAACTACAGATGCACACCACCACACCCAGCTAGTTTTTATAATTTATTGTAAAGATGAGGTCTCTCCAAGTTTCCCAGGCTGGTCTCGAACCCCCAGACTCAGGCAGTCCTCTTGCCTCGACCTCCCAAAGTGCTGGGATTACAGGCTGAGACACCGTGCCCAGCCAATGAATATATATTAAACAAAAGTTTTGTAGCTCAGTAGAGATTTTTATTTTCCATTTGGAAATTATTTTTTCTAAGTAGGAAATTCTTTTAAGATCCGAGTCTTCTGAATATGAATTTATTTAATTCGCTTAGTACATTTGCCTAAACCATAGAGTTGCCCAACTACAGCTCTCAGTAGATGCAAGTTTATCTCTCAGATTATAATAATTATCTCACTATCACTATAAAAGTAAAGAAAGGGAGGAGGAGCTGTAGATAAATAATTAATTAATCAAGGCTTTAACTTGTCTGGAAACCCAGGAAATTCCTATCAGCCTGCTTTGTCATTTACCTAACATTATCCTCCAAGATATTATTATTATATCCTGCCATCTACAGCCTTAAATAACCATGAAGAGCACAGGCGAAGAACAAGGGCCCTGGAAGATTCTTTTTTTTACATTTCTTGTACTTTGGAGTCTCCACATCTGGGATGTCATTTACATTAAAACAACAGAAGGTTGTTTTACTAAAATGCAATGCTTTGCAGCCCTTTTCATAATACACTAAGAAAAGAATAGCTCTTCTTATATAGCATACAGGGATATTCAAGAGAACTGTAGCCCTTGGCAAGATTTCTCTGGTTACCCAGCCCTGCTCAGTCACTCCATCTTCTATTGGGCTGGTTGACCCATCAGGTGGAAAACTCTGCAAGCATTAGATGATGTTACGAGGTGAATTCTTACCAATTGGTGGGTGAAACTCATCTTCTATGACAAACATGGTTTACAACTTCAAATTGCTTTCTTCACCAAATAGTCTCGCATTTTCCTTTAACAAGCATAGTCTACTTTCAAAGTTTCGCGTCAACAATCCTTTGGATTTTTAAAATAAATATTTGAATATGTAGGAAAATTCTTCACTCCTTCTACTGTATTTGTCTATTGACACTCAGACTACGTTATAAACTTTTCTGTCTCTCTAGAGTGCAAAGGCTGGAAGCCCGACACCCTAGACAGCAGAGGTCTGGTTGTATTTTTTGTCATCCTCTTAGAGATAAACTCACATATTTGCAAGGCAGAAATCTTCTTTCTCTGGCAACAGTAAAAGGCATAGCCTGGGCCACCCAACTGTGAGTTTCTGTGGTGGCATCTGTCTCCTGGTGCTCTACCCATGGTGGGGCTACAAAGTCCCATGAGATGAGTCAGAGTTTCTTGCATTCTCCTAACTCTGGAAGTGGTTGCGCATCTAAAAGTTAGTGTTAGACACTGACTTACCCTCCTTTAGCCCTTAATTATGAAAACACCTGGTGCCTTGTAGCAAATCCTCTACTTGAAATACCTAAATTGTTTTTGTGTTCTTGTCTGAAACCTTCTTAGGAAACAGGCATAGAAAATCATATAAGACACATACATTTTAACTATCATTTTATGGTAACAGATATGTTAGGACTGTCTAAGCTTTTTTCTGTCTTTTTAACATGATGTAATGGCTAGCACAGGGCTTGTCAGTTCATGCTTCAACAGACTACTGTTCTTTAAATTTCCTATTAAACTACTAACAAACACTATGGTTATTTCTTAGCCAAGGATAAACTAAATAATTTCAGGCTTATAATTTTAGGATACCATTACCCAAAACACATACACAGAAAACAAGAGGGCTATGTATCCCTAAATGAATAACAGGAACTTTTCTAGAAAAAATGGTTAATCAACTTGGGAACTCAAACTGAAAATATTCACTACCCTCTAACTATCTAAAAGTAAAAGTAATCTTTATCTCATACATCACACAAAAGTAAATTTCAAACAGATAAAATATTTGAGTGTTAAAATATTTTTATTATAAAATACTAGAAGATAACCTCTATGCTACTTTTTAAACCCTTGCTTGAGAAAATGTGACACAAAGGCAAAAACATTGAAAAAAAATAGAGTTTTTAAATCTTTTTTATTGATTTTAGAAGTTTTAAGACATATCAAAATGAAAAATAACAGTACTTGCTACCTAAGTTTCACAATTGTCTGCATTGTGCCATAGTTAGTTCATCCATCTATTTCTTCTTTTTATTATTATACCTTTTTAATTTTTTATTTTAATATGTGGGGTACAATTCAGGTTAGGTATACAAATGTTCATTATGCAGGTACCCTTTTTGATGAGGTGTGCCCTCCCTCCCCTGGCAGTTTTCCACTACTGCCAAACCCTTTCTTATAATATTACAATAGTTGTTATGTTCTCATCATAAGAGTATGAGTGAGAATGTGTGATACTCGGTTCTTTGTTTCTGTGATAGATCCTACCCCGTATTATAGCCTCTCATCTATTTCTTTAATTGTATCATTCTAAAGTCAATTTAAAATATCAATATCTGGAGAATGGGCCACCTGAGACCCAATCCCCATACACCATATGTTCATGTAATGAATATGCATGTGTACCCTCTGAATCTAAAATAAAAGTCATAAAAAATAAAAAAAATCAAGATATTTCACTCCTAAATGCTTTAGTGTAGATCTCTCTAAAAAATTAAAATATACTCTTATAAAACCAAAACACCTTTATCACACCTAACAAAATTGACAATAACGCTATAGTATTATCTAATATCTAGTTCTTTTTCAAATTTCTTCCTTAAAACAAAAAAATTAATTATTTCCATTCAGATTCAAGATCAAACATTACATTTGGTGGTTCTCTCTCTTAAGCATTTAAAAATACAGCATAATATTCTCTACCCTCTTTTTTCCCTATGACGTTGACTTTTCTAAGAGTTCATATCAGTTTTTTTGTAGAAGATACAACATTCTTGGCTGGGCATGGTGGCTCGTGCCTGTAGTTCCAGCACTTTGGGAGGCCCAGGTGGAAAGATTACTTGAGGCTAGGAGTTTGAGACAAGTCTGGGTAACATAATGAGACCCTACCTATCTCTACAAAAAGTAGAGGGGAGGGGAGGGGAGGGAGCGAAGCGGAGGGGAGGGGTGGAAGAAAATACAACATCACTCTGGGCTGATTGTTTCCTGATAGTGTTGTTTTACATGGTTTAACATTACTAGATTCCATCGTAAGAAAAGAAACTGAGATAGATATCCAGAGCTGTCCAATGGAACTTTCTACAATGATGGAAATGTTCTATATCAACGCTGTTCCTCATGGTCGTCACTAGTCACATGGTCATTCAGCACGTATAGTGCAGCTAGTGTTATGAGGAACTGAATTTTAATTTAAGTTCATTTACATTCTAAACTTAAATAACCACGTGTGGCTAGTGCCTGCTGAATCATTTGCATAACATAAAAGTGCATATAGAGTGCCTATATCCTGCCTATACATAAGTAGGTATTTGATCAATGTTAACATTTCCACCTTCCAAATATATCTTAAGGAAAGCATAGTATGTATTATTATATAGATTCAAATGAAGGTTTATGTTTGACCTTATCGTGTAATTAAGACCTTTTCAACAGTAGAAAAGTAAAGACCATCTGTTTACTTCAAGAATCTTCATGATCAGCTCCAATTACTCTAGTTATCTGGTTTCATTATCCACATGAAACATAGTGCAGTTATTCTGCAGTCTATATCTTTGCCATATATATATACATAAGGCTTAAGAGTTAGAATTCACATTTTCTAAAGCAGCTAGCCCTGCCTGTTCACTTTTCTTTCAAATTGCTTATAGCATGTAGTTAGGATTACTTAAATGAAGCCAGGACAATGAGATTCAATACTGAGATTTTATTCTAATTCAGGAAGAGAATCTCTTTTTCCATAGGATTAAAATTGGAAAGATTGAAATTGGAGTCCCTGAAAGACTGCTTGATAGTGAGTGAAACATAAAGGAAAGCAGGGTGGAGACACAGAAAGAAAGCATTCCACTTTGGCTCCTAGATCCAACCATGCCTGCAGCCAAGTTTGTTGCTTGAGAAGGATCATGTTTATACTTTTCAGTTTTATGAGCCAATATACTCCTTATCTCTCCTAAGCAAATTTGAATTGTGTTTTGTCTTTTGCACCTTAAAGAGTGCTATCAAAATGTACCAACCAGAGACTGGCATGGTGTCACATACCTGTAACCTCAAATACTCAGGAGGCTGAAATGGAAGGATTGCTTGAACCCAAGAGTTCAAGACCAGCCTGAGCAACATTGAGAGATCCTAGTGTCTGTCTGTCTGTCTGTCTGTCTGTCTCTCTCCATATATATGACCACCAAAAGTGCATAGAATTTGGAATCAGACAAATTAGATTCTAATATATCTCTGATCCTGTTCCTACATCTGGAGATAATAATTCCTTCTTCTTAGAACTGTCATGAGGACTAAATGAAACAGCATGTCCTGCATGTTAGAGATACTCTGAATATGCTAGTTTTCTTTTTGAATTTGACATCTGTATTGATACCACGTTTTTTAGTTTTCCTACACTGTTTTTCTTTTCTGTTGTCCATTTGGAAGTTTTCCATTTATAGTCTCTTATGTAATGTGAGGTCATCCGGGCCTTAATGTAAAAGGGGCAATTTATATAACTGGTAATGGAATGTCTCCCACCTAGTTTCATAAGAAAATTCATTTGGGGAGCAATAATATTTGTCTTTGAGTCATACAAACCCAAGATAGTGGCTTTGAATTTGTGTTGCTCTTCCCACAGTCTGTTGCTTTTTGATTTTTGCCATCAATGTAATGGGAATTATGTTGTACAGGCTCTGGTCACATGGTGCGGCTCCTTTTGCCCTCTCAAATATAACTGTGTGTGGAATTTCCTCTGTTGACATGGAAAATTTGCTTACCTTTTATGATCATACTGGATTTAAGTTAAGTCTCTTGATAATCAGACAGAATATAATTAACTAATCATCTACAGGATTGCCTAGCCTAAAAATCAACACAGTAAAATACAGAAAGTATGTTTCTGCTCATCTAAATCCTTATATTAATAAAAGTGATCAGATTATACAATTCACATGCATTTTCAAGAAAACATTCCTGGCATAGAGAATTAGAAATATGTTTAAGCTAAATTTGGGATTCAGGAAAAGCAATCCTACAGCTTATTTTCCATTCTTTTTTTTCTTCAACTAAGCTCTTAAGCTGAATAAATTAAAGTCTCCAAGATGTTTAAACAGTTCAGTCTATATTAATGTGCTATGGTTCATTATAAAATACAGTTGTAAAACCATTGCCAAATTACCTCTAATACCTGCTTAGTCATAGCTGGAAATCTCTCGTAAAGGCATGAATGTCTTGCTTACTTATTAATTTTAGCTCCTTATCTATAATTGTTTGTCTCCCCTTCAAGAATCATCAAAGTCTCCCCTTCGTCAAAGTCTCATCCCTGTCTCTAACACAATGCATCGCATTCATGAAACCCTCTTCCCAATCTGTCAGGCAAGGTCCACTTTCTATTGTCTGATAGTCTAAAATAATATTGTGCCTTAAGATTTTATTTTATTATTATATTTTAAAAGCTTACCAAAGTATGAAATTGTTTCAGAACTAAGAAAAGCAATACAAGTATGCTGTTAAAGGTATGCAACACCTATTATTTCATATATTTCTTAAAGCAGTAGAAATTTGTTGTTGTTCTTTTGTCTTAGAATGACCTTTATTGTTACTTTCAGCAAATACTATAAGAATTTGCCCACCTCATATTCACCTTCTATCTATTTTCACCCATGACTGGCAGGATAAGACTTCAAAAATATTAATTGAATAATAAAATTTTCTTCCTCTCTGCGAGGTCCTCCTTTTCAAAGCAGGCAGTGTTACTTAAGGATCCAATTTAGGAGAGGAAAAAAGCGAACTAAAGAACAAAAGCATAGGAGGCAGAAACAGCTGAAAAAATATAGGACAGAGTTCTTAGATTCAATTTTAGAATTCTCTGGACTAAGAGGGAAGAACAGAAACAAGAGAAATAGAATAAAGTAAGATCAACCCTTATATCGTGTACCCCTTCCAAGATTTGGGGGTGATAAAATGATCCTTGGTAGGTTTGGGATCTTTGAATAAAAGGAGATTTTGGCTTGCTCTCTCAAGTCAAGACACACTCTAGTGCTATCTCTTGACAGCAAACCACACAGAAATCTGATGTTTATGTTAGTTGTGTGCAAAAATGAGTAAAACTTTGGGAGGGTGAGGCAGGAGGGATTCTTGAAGTCATGAGTTCAAAATCAGCATGGGCAATATAGTGAGACTTCATCTCTACAAAAAAATTTTAAAAATTAACCAGGCATGGTGGCACACATCTGTAGTCCCATTTTCTCAGGAAACTGAGGTGGAGGGGTTCGCTTGAGCCCCAGAGTTCAAGGCAATTAGCTATGATCACATTACTGCACTCCAGCCTGGGCAACAGAGTGAGTCCCTGTCTCTTAAAAAAAAATAAATAATATAAAATGGGGGAAAATGGGTAAGACGTGTGAACAGACATTCTCCAAAGATATACAAATGACTGATGAGCATAAAAAAAAGTTCATATGCAAATCAAAATCACAATGGGATAGTACTTGATACCCACTAAGGAAGCTATTTAAAACAATAGATAAAGTGTTGGTGGGAATGTGAGTAATTGGAACTCTCATACATTCCTGATGGGAATGTTAAATGGTGCAGCTGCTTTGGAAATCAGTTTAGCAGTTCTTCTAAAGGTTAAACTTAGAGTTTCCATATGACTCATCAATTCTACACCAAAATATATATTCACATATATATTTCCACCCCCAAAAATTGTATATAAATGTTCATAGCTGCATTATTCACAATGGACAAAAAGTGGAAATAACCCCAATGTTCATTAACTGATGCATAGATATAGAAAATGTGGTATATTGCTGTAATTGGCATATTTGGCAATAAAAACAAAAATGCTGATACATACTATACAACATGAGTGGACCATAATGTTGAAAACATTATGCTGGCCGGGCTCCATGGCTCAGCCTATAATCCCAGCACTTTGGGAAGCCAGGGTGAGTGGATTGTCTGAGCCTCGGCAGCTTGGAGAGACCTCGTCTCTACAATTAAAAAAAAAAAAATTAACCAGGTGGTAGTACATGACTGTAGTTCCGGCTACTTGGAAGGCTGAGGCGGAAGGATCGCCAGAGCCCAGCAGGTCAATGCTGGAGTGACCATGAGCATGCCACTGCACTCCAGCCTGGGCGACAGAGTGAGATTCCAACTCAAAAAAAGAAAAAGAAAAAAGAAAGCATTATGCTACATGAAATATCTAATTGCAAAGAACCACTTATTATAAGAATTCATTTATATAAAATGCCCAAATTCGATAAATCTATAGAGCCAAAAGATGATTCGTGCTTTCCCGCAGCTGGGAGGGTACAAGGGAATTAGAATTGAGGGTAATATCTAAGGAGAAAGGGTTTTACTTTGGAGGTAACAAAATGTACTCATATTGATGGTAGTAATAGATTCACAACTCTGAATATACTAAAGGCATTGAATTATACACTTTAAATGCTATATTAACTATATCTCAATACATCTGTTTATAAAAAAAATAAAGAGAAGAAAGAAGGCAGAGCCACATCTTTTGGCTTTAGCTATGGAGCAGAATATCCCTTTAGGAACTGCACTAGTTCTACGGGGACAAAAGAGCATGAGTCAGAAGAATTTGGTCAGACAGGTGTGCTTTCCTACAGCAGCAGCAGTTTCCTGAAGTTCCTGGCCACTGACTAGCATCACCTTATCCCTCTTCCTTTTTTTCTTTTTCATCCCTTTCAGTGATTTTGTAGCTTAATTCCCTGTGTTAAATCCCTCTCTGCTTGAAACGCCTAGAGTGGTTTGTTTTCTTAACCAAATTCTTTTTTTTTTTTTTTTGAGTTGGAGTCTCACTCTATTGCTCCGACTGGAGTGCAGTGGCCGCTCCCAGCCACTGCAGCCTCGACCTGCTGGGCTCCGGCGATCCTTCCACCTCAGCTTTCCAAGTAGCTAGAACTACAGGCACGCTACCACATCCGGCTAATTTTTTGATTTATTGTAGAGATGAGGGCTCACCAAGTTGCCCAGGCGGGTCTCAAACCCTCGGGCTCAGGCAATCCACTCACCTCAGCCTCCCAAAGCGTGGGATTACAGGCTGAGCCACCGAGCCCGGCTTTAACTAAATTCTTAATGAAAGTATTGCCTAGAAAGTATCCATCCTCCTTGTTCTCTTCCTATCAAATGTTGTATTTTGTTTGTCCACCATATAGCCAAGTACCTCAGAAGACTGTGATTTCCACCCTCAGCTTCAGGGTTTAGCCTGGATTTTGGTCTAAGGGTAATCCCATTCCTCTTGCTAAAAATTGGTTCAGAAAGAGGCACATGATTCAGTTATGCCAAAAGAGGTGAAGGAGATTTGCCAGAGATTTCTGGAAACCTTTCTTAAGAATCATTTGAAACCGGTGAGTGGATTGCCTGAGCCCGTGGGTTCGAGACCCGCCTGGGCAGGCGAGACCTCATCTCTACAATAAATCAAAAAATTAGCCGGGCGTGGTAGCGCACGCCTGTAATTCCGGCTACACGAAAGGCTGAGGCGGAAGGATCGCCGGAGCCCAGCAGGTCGAGGCTGCGGTGGCCGGGAGCGACCACTACACTCCAGTGAGGGTGACAGAGTGAGACGCCAACTCAAAAAAAATTAAAAAATAAATAAAATAAATAAAAATAGAAACCGAACAGATATAAATAGAAAGTCCTACTTTCTGATCACAGCTATAATACAAATGATAGGAGCCTGGTATAAAATGAAGGTGACAGTACAGAGGCAGTGCAGAGAGACAGAAAAAACCTGGGTCTGTGATTACATTATTGGACTGTTGAGTCAACACAGCCTGAAACCCACTTCACCTCTCAAATTCTTATATAGAATAAGGTAATAACTTGCCTTAAGGAAGTTTGAGATGAGTCTTATTACTCAAAGCTCAAAACATGCTTATGATACCCTGAGCCACCACATTATGGGAGCCTTTCTAGACAGAGAGGGCTAGAGACTTTCCAGTTTCCCACAGCTCCAGAGTGGCACAAGATATCATTTAAATGTTGCCCCTAAAAGCTGAGAAATTTAGCTGAGAAGGGGATGATGGACCTGGAGGAAACTTGCAGCCATAAGGGGGCACAGCAGCATGAACCACACAGCACCAGAGATATTGTAAGAATGTGGACATTATAGTGGACCACAACAGAAGGGTAATGACAGCCGGGAACCAGATGGTTCCTACATCACAGCAAATGCTGTACAGGACAGATGATGTTCTGAGACCACGCTCTGCCCCCTTGGTACTTTGATGCAATTCAACCCCCTCCCCGTCACATTTTTCAAACCATGGAAGAATGATAAATGAACTATGTTAATTTTCTATCACCACATAGAATGGAAGCTCAAAATAGAGATTGTTAGATCATAGAACAATAAAACAAGTTATAGATTGAGAAAATTATAACCCTAGAAGTGTACATCCCAATTATGCAGAATTTATTATTTGACCAGAGGGTGGAAGAGGTGGCATAATTGTCTTGATCATCTTGCATCATGGAAGGTCATTTATCAATCTTGCATCATGGAAGGTCACAATCATTCTCATTGCATCCTCCTCTGCTGCCTATTCTCATCTGGAATTGTTCAGACTTCAAGCTCAGATTATCTCACAAATGAAATTTATGTTGTCATGGGCTCTTGGATACAACCTTGAGCAGAGGTCTTGCTATAGAACTGTGGCCTCTCTGCCATTCTCCATTGATCCTCACCACCATTGTCTTCTTGATCAAAAGATGGATATGTAATTAGGTGTCTTAATCTGCTTTGTGCTGCAGTAGCAGAATATCACAGACTGGGCAATTTATAATAAACATAGATTTATTTCTCAAAGTTCTAGAGGCTAGGAAGTCCAAGATCAAGATACTAGTATATGGTGAGAGATTTTTGTTGTGTCATACATAGTGGGAGGCATCACATGGCAGAAGAGCAAAGATAGGGCAAGAGAGAGCAAGAGAGGGCAAACTCACTCCTGTGATAACAGCATTAGTCACTTCATGAGGTGGACCCCTCATGACCCAAATATCTCTTAGAGGTCCCACCTCCTACTGTCATCATGATGGCAATTAAATTTCCACATAAATTTTGGAGGGAACAAACATTCAAACCTTAGCAGTAGGTAACAAAAAGTCAGAAAAATGCACATAAACTTTGCTCTGCTATCCTATGCTTTTTCCCAACATGTCTTCTCAAGTCATATTGTTCCAAATCTGAAGCAAAGATAACTTTTAAATAACTGCTGATGGATAATACTCAACTTAAATGTGGTCTAATTTGGAACATGAAAGCACTTACACCTATTTTCTCTAATTAATTTTGTAGAATTTATGTGATACAGTTCTTGAAACCACTATTATAATCCTTATTTCTTAACGTTCTCCTTCCTTATTTGTATTCCAATCCCTTAAAACCAATCTCATTTTCTCAGTGTTGTCATAGATTACCCCAAGGAGAGACTCACTGATGCTAATACAAATGCCGTTTGGTCTCAGTACTAAGAGTAAGAAAATTTTTCCATGTTTTTATATTCCAGCAGGAAGAGGATTTGCTATGCAAGCAAGAATACTAAACACAATTGGAAAAGTTAAGTATTAGATTTACGGATTTATATCTAATTCATATTATCATCCATTCATTAAAAAATTAAGTCCATGGATTTGCAGAAAATTTTCACTTTATATTTCATCATTATGCTAGATATTCTTTAGTTAAGCATTTGATAGCAAATGTGACTCAAATCATAATTTTCAATAAATGTGAAAAGAAGAATCTGTTTACTCCTTGTACTAGCTCTTGAATTTTATAATTAGATAAATATTTACCAAGTATGTACCTATTACTAAGAAATTTAAGTTAAAAATATATTTGTTTTTAATCTTGTCACCATATTTCTTTTGAATCTTGTTTATACCTAGATCTTTTCGCTGAAGGCAAAGCTTTCCTATAATATTTGAAGGTGTTGGGATGCAGAAAATGATACTCCTGAATATGGCACTTTGGCAACTGAAAGATCTCAGAAATAAGGCTCAGAATTGACATCTCTTTCTGACTTCTGGGATTATCTTTTTCTTCCAAAGTAAGAGTAGGGCTTTCCCTGGAATTTCTTTATTTGACTAAGAAAGCTTTATTCCAAAAGCAATGAAAGTGTCTGAAGATTCCCTCCCAAGGAATTTCATCAAATAACCAGGAAAAATTAGCACTGGAGAAGAGACCAGGAGCCATCCCCACACCCAGACAGACTCGTCATCTGTTCTTCTGAGGGCAGTCCCAGAAGACTACCTGGAAGCTTTATCTGTACAATAAGACAACCTTTGTTCACAGTGAAGTTCTGCCTCTCACCTTCTTTCCATCTTCCTCAGAGCTCAGATGAACTTTGCTGCCAGGCCATTGTTCTTTGAATTCATTTATTTCCCCTGAAAATCATTAACTCCTATACCCCACCCCACCCCCATATCCCTTTCCTCTATGAAGAAGGGTATATAAGCATCTGGACCTTACTGAAGTAGGGTAATCACTCTCCTTTGATTTTTCCCCTGGCACATTAAATAAAGTTTGTATGCCTTTTTATCCTGTTCATCTGCCTTTTGTCAGTTTATTTTCACTAAACCTTTAGAGAGTGAAGGGGATGCTTTCCTTCTTCAACCGTACAAAGATTTATTTTTAATATTTCTGTAGAACGTTGACTTAACAAACTTGCAATTAGACCATATGACATAGATTACTATGGTTAAAGAAGAATATTATTCATGCCACTTGCTAAAGGTACTTAGAAGATTTGACTCAACAGGGATGAGCCACAGAAATAGGTAAAGGGACCACGGCAACAAGACCTTGCAGTAGGAGAAAGAGATTGGACTCAACTCGGACTTCAACAAGGATGAATGAGGTTTTATAACCATGGAGCCGGGAACATCAAGAATAAGAGATATTCTTGAGGAAGCATCAAGGATACTTACTAAGAGGAAATACCAAAGACCATCTCCTTTGGTCAAATGAGAGAGTCTTTATTACCATGTTTGTCGAAATGATTGTTGGGAAAAAACTGTGCATGTTAACTTAAAATTATAAACTAAGTTGGTGTCCACTCCCATCAATTCGATGAGAAATAATCTATCCAGGTACCACCTAATGAAGTTCAAATTATCCCAATCTATGTAAAAATAATAGAGGAAAAATTCTTAACATTCAGAAGCATAGTTTATAAAGAAAAAGGTCTAACACTATTATTATTATTATTATTATTATTATTATTATTTTGAGTTGGAGTCTCACTGTCACCCAGACTGGAGTGCAGTAGCATGCTCCTGGCCACCGCAGCCTCGACCTGCTGGGCTCCGACGATCCTTCCTCCTCAGCCTTCCAAGTAGCTGGAACTACAGGCACACGCTACCTCGCCTGGCTAATTTTTGATTTATTGTAGAGACGAGGTCTTGCCAAGTTGCCCGGTCAGGTCTCAGACCCGCAGGTTTAGGTGATCCACTCGCCTCGGCCTCCCAAAGTGCTGGGATTACAGACTGAACCACCAAGCCCGGCCTAACATTAATTTTAAAGCACAACGCCAAATAGAGTTTCTGACTTTCAGGTACAGATGGCTATAGAGGTTTCTGGGCTTTGATCAAGGTAGTAGATTTCCCAGAGGATACCAATGGTTGGTTTGAGCTGGGGAGGCATAAGTGACAGCAGTTTTCTCTAGTGACTGATGGGGCAATGGCAGCTGCGTTTCCTCCCTAGGCCGGTACTATAGCACAGTTCCCTGGATAAAGTGCTTCCTCAAACAAAGGTGTAAGCCATCAAAGAGGAAGACATGAATTTCAGCAAATGGGAGCTCCAACATCAAAAATGGAAATCGTGTTCCCAGCATGACAATGAAGGTAAGGTCCTGAAAACAGCAGGATGGCAAGTCTAGAGAGTAACCAGTCCATTGTGGAGTGGAGTGATGGCTCCAGAATGCATAGTTTCAAAAACTGGAATTCTTAGATTTTCCTTAAGTGCTTGACTGTATTAAGAGGTTCTAGGCTGGGCACAGTGGCTCAGGCCTGTAATCCCAGCACTTTGGGAGGCCGAGGCAAGAGGATTGCCAGAGTCCAGGGGTTCAAGACCAGCCTGGGCAACTTGGTGAGACCTCGTCTCTACAATAAGTCAAAAAATAAGCCAGGCATGGTAACATGCACCTGTAGTTCTAGCTACTTGGAAGGCTGAGGTGGGAGGATCACCTTAGCCCAGCAGGCTGAGACTGCAGTGGTCATGAGTATGCCACTGCACTTCAGCTAGGGAGACAGAGTGAGACTCTGACTCAAAAAAAAAAAAAGAGGATCTTACTTTCATTCTTTCTCTCTATATAGACATTCTAGTTTACCATGGGATACTGCTCAAGCCCAAAATATTACCAAGTTGAAAAGAAGATGAAGTGCACTTGTGCGATGTACATTTGAGTCAGAGGGAGGGAGACTGGTTGGGTTTGGAGAATAAGTAAGAAAATTAAATCCTGCATTCCATAGTAGGAAGTCAATAGATACTATCCAAACTTGAAAAAGAAAAATAAAACCTAAGTAGCGGAAAAATCTGCTTGTTTGAAAATACCAGTAGAAACTGCTTAAACTGTTGGAAACTGTTAACTTTGGGAGTGGGAATCAGAAGCTAGAATGCACAAAGCTGAGGGTTGCTATTATAAGCTAGCAGAACTCAGCATATTTAAAGTGAATATGCATGACTGTGACAAAAATAAAGATTAAAAATTTAAATTAGAATTATTTTTAAATTCCTCCCAAATTTCACTATTTCTATTAGAATTGCATTGAGTTTATAGAAAAATAATTTAGGGAAAATTGACCATTTTGTAATTCTGAATATTTCCTTCTAGAAATATGGTTAAGACTTCTTTTCTATCCTCAAATCTAGTTCTATCATTTTTTTGTTAAAAGTCCTGTGAATTTTCTGTTGTTAATGCCTAAGCATGTTATATTAGTTTTTGCTATTATGATGACATCTTTTCCCATTATATACATATTATAATACGTATCTTTTCCCATTATATACACATTATAACTGGCTGTTTCTAGTATGTAGGAAAGTGCTATTTTTTTTTTTTTTTAAATTGTCACCTTACCGAATGCTTTTCCTTTTTCAACTGATTGTCTTTAGTCTTCTAGATAGACAAGTATATAAATGTACAAATAGTTATAGTTGTGTACTATAATTTTCCTTTCTGATAAGCATGGATTATTTCTTTTACTTATCCTATTGCACTGGTTAGCGTTTAACTGAATAGATTTAATAATGGGAATAATTGGTTTTATTACTTCCAACTTGAATGAGAATATTCCTGGTTTTTCCCAACATTCATATTTTCTACTGATATCAGATATCATCTATTTCTTCTATGTCTCAGACATCCCCTATCTAAACACTTCTTCATTCTTTTTCATATTTGTGTTTGGTGTTATACCAGAACTGAGAATAATCACTGGTTCAATAAAAATTTGATCAAAGATCACCTCTAGGAAAAATCACTTCTAGACAGTCAAGTGCTTTGTCTCTTTTAACCTATGAAAAGCATTAATATTTGTCATAGTGTTAAACCACTTTTGCATTTCTGGAAAAAATATTACTTCCTTATTAACTTGGATTTTCAGCACCTTATATTAAATATTCACATCTATGTTTGTGCGCGTGAATTGAATCTTTGTGTTACCTATGTGTGATCTTTATCAGGTTTGGTTTCAGGATTAAATTCGCCATATAAAATAAATTAGAATATTTCATATCTTTGCTCCATAACAATTTTAAAGTCTTAGGAATTAGCTATTCAGTAAAGAATACTTTCCTATAAAACCATCTGCCTCCTGGTGCTTCTTTAAAGTCCTTTCATACTTATTCTTCTATTATGTTTCTTTGTCTTTTGTTATCCAAGTTGTGTATGAGTGGTCTTTCATTATAAAAAGTTAAAGTTACATTTAAATGTAAAGACTAACATGAGGACTCCCTTCCTCACCTGATATTCACCTATCCCCAGAATTAACCAAGATTAGCAGTTTAGTATTTTCTTTTCAGTATTTTTCCTGTGTCCTCATAATGGGCATGTGCATTCATGCATGTATAAACTAATAAATGGAGTCTGGTGCAATGGCTCACACCTGTAATCCCAGCACTTTGGGAAGCTGAGGCCACAGGATTGCCTGAGTCCAGGAGTTTGATACCAGCCTGGTCAACATGGCGAGACCTCATCTATACAATAAAACAAAAAATTAACAGGCTTGGTGGTGCATGCCTGTAGTCCCAGCTACTTAGAAAGCTGAGGGGGAAGAATTGCCTGAGCCCAGCAGGTCAAGGCTGTGATAGCCATGATCATGCTACTGCGCCCAGTTTGGGTGACAGAGTGAGACTCTGACTCTAATAAAAATAGTAATAATGACAATAATAATAATAGTTATAAATAGGAGAATTATTCTGAAATTTTACTTTATCTTACTCAATATTCCTTGGAATATATTATATATATTATAAGTAATATTGAAATATATGCACTTCATCCCTTTTAACAGCTGCATAGTATTCACCATTATGGCTTTATCATTAAGTTTTTAACTGCTCTTCTTTTTTTTATAATCAATATTTTTTATTATGATATTGTGGGGTATAGCTAAGGGTTAGGTATACAAATATGCTTCGTTCAGGCACCCTTGTTGATAAGAGGTGTCTCCCTGTCCCCAGACAGATATTTGCTATCATTAATCCCATCTCCCTTCCCCTCCCCCCATAGTTTCCCACTGCTGTCAGTCATTTTCTTATAGTATTACATTGGATGCTCAAGGTCCACTATATGAGTGAGAACATGTGATACTCAGATCTTTGTTTCTGTGAGAAGTCACTCAGTATTATAGACTCTAGTTCCATCTAGGTTGCTGCAAAATTCATGATTTTGTTCTTTTTTATGGTTGCGTAGTATTCCATCGTGTATATGTACCACCTTTTTTTAATCCAGTCCTCTTTTTAACTGCTCTTCTAATGATGAGTATCTGACTGTTTCCCAGTTCTCACTGTCATAAACAATACTGCTGTGACCATTCTTGTACATAGACCTTCAGGCCCATATGCATGTGAAACATTCTTCAGAATAAATTTGTTAACATGGAATTACTAAGTCAAAAATAAAATTCTTATTTTAATAGATTCCAAAAAATTGCCCTCCAAAAAAGATTTTATCAAATTATTCTCCTGTCAACAGGATATCAAACTGCCCATTTGTCACATTCTTACCAACCCTGTGTTTTACCAAGCTTTAATAATTTTGCTAATCTGGCTAATGAAAATTAATTAAAATGTAGCACATTGATTTATATTTATCTGATTAACTATGAGGTTTAGCATTTTTGTAGAGTTTATTGAACATTTGTATTTCTTTTTTATTTTAAAGATGTGGGGTACAATTCAGGATTAATTACATAAGGGGTCATTGTACAGCTGAAGTTTGGACCTCCCTTTGGTCCCCACTTCACCTGGTTTGGGATCAGGTACCCTTACTGATATCATGTGTTCCCCCACCCCCACCTCTGACAGTATCCCACTACTGCCAATCACTTTCTTATAGCATTATGATAAATGTTCAGGGTTCACTTATAGTGAGAACAAGGGGTACACAGTTCTTTGTTTCTGTGATAGATCACTGAATGCGATAGACTCTAGATCCATCTAAGTTGCTGTAAAGTCCATAATTTTGTCTTCTTCGTGGTTGCATAATATTACATAGTGTATATTATCACATTTTTCTATCCGGTATACTTTTGATCCACAGCACGGTTGGTTTCATGTTTTTGCTATTATGAATAATGCTGCAATACACATGCATGTGCAGGTATCTTTTTTGTAGAATGATTTTAGTTCCTCTGGGTATATTCCCAGAAGGATAACTGCTGGGTTGTATGAAAGGTCAATTTTTAGATCTTTTAGAAATCACCGCACTGTTTTTCACAAAGGCTGACCTAACTTACGCTCCCACCAACAATGTAGAAGAGGTCCCATTTCCCCACATCCTCTCCACATCTGTTTTTTGAGTTATTGATGATGGCTGTACTGACTTGAGTTAGTGGGTATCTCAGTGTGGTTTTGATTTCCATTTCTTTGATGATTAATGAGGCTGAGCATGTTTTCATGTATCTCTTAGCTGCTTATATGTCTTCTTTTGAGAAGTATCTATTCATATCTTTTGCCCACTTTTTAATAGGGCTATTTGCTTGTTTGTTTGCTTGTTTCAGCACATTTGAGTTTCTTATAGATTCTGGATGTTAGACCTTTGTCAGATATACAGTTGGCAAATATTTTTTTTCCCACCCTGTGTGCTGTCTACCTGCTCTTTTGATGGTTTCTTTTGCTTTGCAGAAGTTTTTCAGTTTGATGAAGTCCCACTTGTCTATATGGCAAGGTCATTTGGGGTTTTGATCAGGAATTGGTTGCCTATTTCAATATCTGCAAGGGTGTCTTTAGCGTTTTTCTAAGATTCTTAGAGTTTGAGGCTTTACGTTTAGATCTTTGATACATGTAGAGTTGATTTTTGTGTATAGCAATAGGTCCTGTTTTAATCTTCTGCATGTGGTCAGCCAGGTTTCCCAGCACCATTTACTGAATAGGTTCTCCTCTCCCCAGTGGTTGTTGGTGGAGGTTTAGTTGAAGATGAGTTGGTTGAGAAATTGATCATTTGTTTCCAGAATCTCTAACCTGTTCCATTGGTCTATATGCTTGTTCTTGTATCAATACCAGGCTGTTTTGATTACTGTAGCCTTATTGTAAAGTTTAAGATCTGGAAATGTGATACCTTCTGTTTTATTTCTTTCACTAAGGAGTATTTTGGCTGTTCATGGTCGTTTATGTTTCCACATGAATTTCTGGATTGTCATTTCCAGGTCTGAGAAAATGATGTTGGTAATTTAATGGGTATTACATGGAATCTGTAGATTGCCTTTGGTAGGATTTGTATTTCTTTTGCTGTAAATTGATTTTTATTATCCATCACTCATTCTTCTATTGGAGTGTTTTTCTTTTTCTTCTTCATGTGTTTTGATATTAATTTTTTTGCTAGTATAATGCAAAAATATTCCCAAGTTGAAGGTTGTCTATTAATGTTTTTTATTATGTCTTTTGCATGCAGAAATTTTCTTTAAATTTTTGTGTATCCGGATATGAGATTATTTTTCTTTATGACTTTTTTATTTTTTAATCTTATTTTAGATTCAAGGTATATATGTGCAGGTTTGCTACATGGGTGTACTGCATGATAGTGATGTTTGGACTGGCTTCTATTGAGTCCATCACCCAAGTGTTGAGCATGGTACCCAGTGGATAGTTTTTCAACAATTATCCCTCCTCCTCCCTCCTCCCTTTAAGACTCCCTAGGGTCGACTGGGCTCGGTGGCTCAACCTGTAATCCCAGCACTTTGGGAGCCCAAGACGAGTGGCTTGCCTGAACCTGCGGGTTTGAGACCAACCCGGGCAACTTGGCAAGACCTTGTCTCTACAATAAGTAAAAATTATAAATAAAAATAAATTAGCTGGGCATGGTAGTGCACACCTGTAGTTCCAGCGACTTGGAAGGCCGAGGCAGAAGGATCGCCAGAGCCCAGCAGGTTGAAACTGGTGTGGCCATGAGTGTACCACTGCTCTCCAGCCTGAGCGACAGAGTGAGACTCCAATTCAAACAAAAAATAAGACTCCCCAGTGTCTGTTGTTCACATCCTTATACCCATGTGTACCCAGTGTTTTGCTTCTACTTATAAGTAAGAACATACAGTATTTGGTTTCCTGTTTCTGTTAATTCACTTAGAATAATAATCTCCAGCTGCGTTCATGTTGCTGCAAAAGTCATGATTTCATTCTTTCTTTTGGCTGCATAGTATTCCATGGTGTATATGTACCACGTTTTCTTTTTTCTTTTTTTTTTCTTTTTTTTTTTTTTTTTGAGTTGGAGTCTCACTCTGTCTCCCAGACTGGAGTGCAGTGGCCGCTTCCGGCCACCGCAGCCTCGCCTGCTGGGCTCCGATGATCCTTCCTCCTCAGCCTTCCAAGTAGCTGGAACTACAGGCGCGCGCTACCACTCCAGCTAATTTTTGATTTATTGTAGAGATGAGCTCTCGCCAAGTTGCCCAGGTGGATCTCGAACCCACAGGCTCAGGCAATCCACTCACCTCAGCCTCCCAAAGGCACGGGATTACAGGCTGAGCCACCGAGCCCGGCCTACGTTTTCTTTATTCAATCCACCATCAGTGGGCACCTAGGTTGGTTCCATGTTTTTGCTATTGTGAATAGTGGTAATATTAACATATGAGTGCAGGTGTCTGTTGGTAGAATGCTTTCTACTCCTTTGGGTATGTGTCCAGTAGTGAGAATTCTGGATCTAATGGTAAATCTATTTAGTTCTTTGAGAACTACTACAGGGGCTGAAGTAGCTTACATTCCCACCAACAGTATATGAGCATTCCCTTTTCTCCACAACCTCACCAACATCTATTTTTTGACTTGTTAATAATTGCCATTCTCATTGGTGTGAAATGGTATCTTGTGGTTTTCATTTGCATTCCTCTGATTCTCTGATCTGTATTTTTTATGTTTGTTGGGCGCTTGCATATCTTCTTTTGAGAAATGTCTGTTCATGTCCTTTGCCTATTTTTTAATGGGGTTATTTGGTTTTTTCCTGTCAATTCGTTTATGCTCCTTATAGATTCTGCCCTTTACCAGCTGCAGTTTGCAAATATTTTCTCCCATTCTGAAGGTTGTCTTTTTTATTTTTACTTTCCAGAAGCTCTTTAGTTTAATTAGGTTCCACTTGTCAGTTTTGGTCTTTACTGCCTTTGCTTTTGAGGACTTGGTCATGAATTTATTGCCTAAGTTGATGTCCAGAAGAGTGATTCCTAGACTTTCTTCTATGATTTTTAAAGTTTGAAGTCTTACATTTAAGTCATTAATCCATCATGAGTTTTTGTGTATGGTAAAAGGTTTCATTCTCCTGCATATGGTTAGCCAGTTTTACCAGCATCGTTTATTGAATAGGATATTTTTCCCCAATGATTATTTTTGCCAACTTTGTCAAAGATGACTTGGTTGTTAGTCAGTGGTTTTATTTCTGGATTTTCTATTATGTTGTGTTGATTTATGTGTCTATTTTTTGTAACAGTACCATACTGTTTTGGTTACCGTTGCCTTGTAGTAAAGTTTGAACTCCAGCAATGTGATGCCTTCAGCTTTGTTCATTAATCTAGGATTGCTTTGGCTATGCAGACTCTTTATTATTGCCATATTAATTTAAGTGTTGTTTTTCCTAGATCTGTGAATAATGATGCTGGTAGTTTGATAAGGATTGTATCAAATCTGTAGATTACTTTGAGCAGTAAGGACATTTTATGATATTGATTCTTTCAATTCATGAGCAGGAATGTTTTACCGTTTGTGTCATCTTTGATTTCTTTTTGCAGTTCTCATTGTAGCAATCCTTCATCTCTTTGGTTAGATGTATTCTTAGATTTTTTTGTGACTATTTTAAATGTAATTGTGTTCTTAATTTTGTTCTCAATTTGAATGTTGTTGGTATATAGAAATGTTAGTGATTTTTGAGCATTGATTTTTGTATCCTGAGATTACTGAAGTTGTTTATGGGTGCTAGGAGTTTTTTGGTGGAAACTTCAGGATTTTCCAGGTATAGAATCATGTCATCTGTGAAGGGAAATAATTTAACTTCCTCTTTTCCTATATTTGGATAAATTTATTTCTTTCTCTTGCCTGATTTCTCTGGCTAGGGCTTCCAGTATTATGTTAAATAGAAGTGATAAGAGTAGGCATCATTGTCTCATTCCAGTTCTTAGGCAGGAATGCTTCCAACTTCTACCCATTAAGTATGATGTTGGCTGTGAGTTTATCATAGATGGCTCCTACTGTTTTGAGGGATGTTCCTTCAATGCCTATATGGTTAAGAGTTTTTATCATGGTTGAGAGTTTTTATCATGAAGGGGTGTGGATTTTGTCAAATGCTTTTGTTGCATGTAGTGAGATAATCATGTGGTTCTTGTTTTTAATTCTGCTTATATGGTGGATTATGTTTATTAATTAATGTACGTTGAACCAGCCTTGCATCCTGGAATTAAAGACCACCTGATCATGTTGAATGATCTGTTTCATGTGCTGCTGGATGCAATTTGCTAGTATTAGGTTGAGAATTTTTGCACCTGTGTTCATCAGGATGATCTGTAGTTTTCTTTCTTTGTTGTGGCTTTGCTATCTTTTAGTATCAGGATTACGTTGGCTTAGTACAATGAGTTAGGGAGGAGTCCCTCCTTCTTGATTGTTTGGAATAGTCCCTGTAGTATTGATACCAGCTCTTCCTTGTTCATGTAGTAGAATTTGACTATGAATCTGTTTGATCAAGATCTTTTTTGGTAGGTATGTTTTTTATTACTGATTCAATTTTGTGGCTCATTATTGGTCTGTTCAGGGTTTCAGTTTCTTCCTGTTTCAATCTTGGAAGGTTGGTTGTGTGTCTCCGGGAATGTATCCAGTTCCCTAGATTTTCTAACTTATACACATACAGATATTTATAATAATCTCTGATAATCTTTTGTATTTCTTCAGGGTCAGTTATAATGCTGCCTTTTTCATTTCAGATTATATTTATCTGTAATCTCAATCTCTCTCTCTCTCTCTCTCTCTCTCTCTCTCTCTCTCTCTCATTTTGTTAATCTGGCCAGTGGTTTTGTTTATCCTTTCAAAGATCAGTTTTTGGGTTTGTTGATCCTTTGTATTTTGGGGGGGGGTTGTTTTTGTTTTTTGGTTTCAATTTTGTTTAGTTCTACTCTGACAGGCTATTTCTTTTCTTCTTCTAACTTCAGGTTTAGTTTGTCCTTGTTTTTCTAGTTCTTATAGGTGAGATGTTAGTTTGCTTATTTGAGATCTTTCTGTTTTCTTTCTTTCTTTTTTTTTTTTTTTTTTGAGTTGGAGTCTCACTCTGTCGCCCAGACTGGAGTGCAGTGGCCGCTCCCGGCCACTGCAGCCTCGACCTGCTGGGCTCCGGCGACCCTTCCGCCTCAGCCTTCCGAGTAGCCGGAATTACAGGCATGCGCCACCACGCCCGGCTGATTTTTTGATTTATTGTAGAGATGAGGTCTTGCTGCCCAGGTGGGTCTCGAACTCGCGGGCTCAGGCAATCCACTCACCTCAGCCTCCCAAAGACGCGGGATTACAGGCTGAGCCACTGAGCCCAGGTCTGTTTTCTTGATGTGGGCATGTTGTGCTATAAATATTCCTCTCAGCATTGATTGTATGGTGTCCCATAGGTTTTGGTGTGTTGTGTCTTCACTTTTATTTGTTTAAAATAACTTTATATCTATTCTGATTTTGTTGTTTACCCAAAAATCATCCATGAACAAGTTGTTTAATTTTTATGTATTTGTGTGGTTTTGAGGTTTCCTCTTGGTGGTGACGTCTATTTTTATTTTGCTGTGATTAGAGAAGATACTTGGTATGATTTTGACTTTTTGGAATTAGTTTTGTCTTGGTTTATGACCATGTATATGGTCAATCTTAGAGTATGTTCTATATGCAGATGAGAAGATGTATATTTGGTGGTTATTGGATGAAGTGTTCTATAGATGTCTATTAGATCTAATTGGTCAAGTGTCAAATTTAAGTACAGAATTTCTTTGTTAGTTTTCTGCCTCAATGATATGTTTTAAGTTGTTAGTGGGGTGTTGAAGTCCCCACTATTATCTTGTTTCTGTCTGTGTCCTCTCTTAGGTTAAGTAGCAATTGTTTTATAAATCTGGGTGTTCCTATATTGGATGCACATATATTTAGAATAGATAATTCTTCATGTTGAATAGAGCCCTTTATCATTATGTACTGCCCTTCATTGTCCTTATTTTACATTTGTTGGTTTAAAGTCTGTTTTATATGATATAAGAATAGTGCCCTTTGCTCATTTTTGTTTTCCATTTGCATAGAGTTCTTTCTCCATTGCTTTACCTTGAGCCTGTGGGTGTCATTAGAAGTGAAATGAGTCTCCCGAAGACAGCAGAAGAATAAGTCCTTTTTTTTTTACATTCAATTTGCTACTCTGTGCCTTTTTCAATGGAGCATTTAGGCTGTTGACATTCAAGTTAACGATTGCTATGTGAGGATTTGTTCTCATTGTAGTGTTGCTAAAAAGTTGTTTTGTATTCTCAGTTTTGTGGTTTATTTGTATGGTGTAATCTATATGCTTACATGTGCTTTTGTGTTATGTGGTATCATTCTTTTGTTTCCATTTTTAGAACTCCCTTAAGTTTCTCTTGTAGGGCTGATCTGGATGTGACAAATTCTCTTAGTGCTTGTTTGTCTGGGAATAACTTTATTTCTCCTTCATTTATGAAGCTTAATTTGGCGGGTTAAGAAATTTTTAGCTGGCATTGCTTTTCTTTAAGAATGCTGAAGGGCAGCCCCCTCGGGTCCCCTTCCCTTGTGGGAGCTTTTCTGTCCTCTTAATATATCTTGCTTTCAAAAAAATGCTAAAAATACACCCCCAATCTCATCTGGTTTGTAAGGTTTCTGCTGAGTGGTCTGCTGCCATTATGATGAGTCTCCATTGGTAGATGGTCTGTTCTTTTTCTCTAGTGGCCTTTAAGAGTTTTTCTTAAATGCTGACCTTGGACAGTATAATCACTATATGCCTTAGGCTGGTTATCTCAAATAGTACTTCATAGGCGTTCTCTGAATTTCTTGTATCTGCTTGTTGACTTCTTTAGCAATATAGGGGATACTTTCTTGAATTATGTCTTGAAAAGCTAATTCCAGGTTGCTCTCACTTTCCTTTTCTCTCTCAGGAATGCCAATCAAACACAGATTTGGTCTCTTTAAAAAAAATCCCATACCTCTCGAAGTCTTTGTTCATTTTTTAAAATTCTTTTTTCTTTTGTTTTTGTCTGATTGGGTTAATTCAAAGGACTGGTCTTCAAGCTCTGAAATTCTTTCTTCTGCTTGGTCTAGTCTGTTGTTAAGGTTTGTGTCTGTGATTTGAAATCCCTGAAGTAAATCATTCAGTTCCAGAAGTTCAACTTGGTTTTCTCTTAAAATGGCCATGCCAACTTTCAATTCTACTGTTTTCATGGCCTGTTTGGTTTGGTTATCCATTTTCTCTTGGATCTCACTGAGTTTATTTGCCTTTCATATTCTGAATTATATATTTGTCATGAGGGACATTTATTCTGCTTCGGGTCTATTGTTTGGGAGCTGGCGGGATCCTCTGTAGGTGTCAAAACACTCTGGCTTTTGGTATTGCTGGAATTCTTCGGTTGATTCCCTCTCCTCTGTGGGATCAGACTCTTCTCTTATTTTTATTTTTTAAAATTGGCTGTTATTGTGATGAAACTTTTAAAGATTTTCTTTTTATTCCCCCTTGTAGTTGTGTCCGTGGTGTATGTTGCATATGGTTGATTGGCTTCATTTAGTGCCCAGCTCCCTGTCCTGTCATGGATGCACAGGCACAAGGGGCAGAGGCTGCAATGGTGGTAACTTAGGGGAACTTAACAGCAACCTCTGAAGATTGTGTCCTCACATGGGTGCTGAGCCATAGCTGCAGAGTTCAGGCAGGGCTGAACTGCTATGCGGAACCAGAGGGGCCCACTTGGTAGAGAGCAATGGGCCAAGGGTCTAGGGTGTTGGTCCTGTGTTGTTTTGCAGAAGCTGCCTATCTCTCCACTCCCTGCCTGTGGGTGGTAGAGGTGGTGGCAGTGGTACTGGTTGGGAGTCATGAAGATGTTCTGCGTCCTCATTCCCTATCTGGTCCAAGCGTGGGAGGGATGGAGGCAGCTGTGGCATGAGGCCAGCAGCAATGCTTCCACGATATTCAGGTAGAACTGAGACAGCTGCTCCCCAGCTGGTCAGAAGCCCTAGGGGTGGGGTTGGGGCAGTTACTCTTTGATTGGTTGAAAGCTGTGAGGGTGGAAGACTGTGGCATCAGTCCTGTGGACACACAAACTCACTCCATCTCTCCTGGTTGGAAACTGCAGAAGACCCTGCCTCTTCATTTCCTCTCTGGCCTGCATATGGGTCTTTACAGCTGTAATGTTGTTTATCTTGTTTAGGGAGGCCTTCTTCACCCCAAGCTTATGAGTATGTTTTTTCTACAGTTTCATCTAATGATTTATGTTTAGGTCTTTGAGTATGGTTAAGATGTATGTCTCATTATATTTCTTTCAAAATGGATACCCAATCATCCCTAACTGTATTTCTTTTAAAATGGATAACCAAACTTTATTCTAATTTGAGAAGTAATTCATCATCATTCTACTGACTTGTTTACCATTTTTATTATTACTAGCAGTTAGCACTTACATAGTTCTGACTATATTTCGGGCATTCTTCTAAGTGTTTTGTGTATATTAATTTTTAAAATCTTCACCACAATCATAAGTTGTAAGTAGTATTAGGACCGTCATTTTACACATAAGGAAACTGAGGCACAAAGAGTTTAAGTAACTTGTCCAAGAATGCACAGCTTCTGAGTGGCCTGGCTTGAGATTCAATACTCTTCACTGTACTAAACCCCTATGTGCATACTCTCACTTCTAAATTCCATTCAATCTTATTAATCAGTATCTTTGTTTATACCTAAACCAACTCTATACTTAATTATATTTTCAAATGTGTTTCAATTTTTGAAAGAGAAATTTCCTTCATTTTTGTCCTCTAAGAGTTTTCTAGGCTACTTGTTATTTTTGTCTACCATTTGACCCATAGAATCAGCTTTTTAAGTTTCATAAATAATGATTCAGATTGCATTACATTTCTAAATTAACTTGGAAAAGACTGATATCTGAAAAATATTGTCTTTTTTTTTTTTTTTTGAGTTGGAGTCTCACTCTGTCACCCAAGCTGTAATGCAGTGGCACACTCACAGTCACCGCAGCCTCAACCTGCTGGGCTCTGGTGATCCTTCCGCCTCAACATTCCAAGTAATTGGAACTACAGATGCATGCCATCACGCCCAGCTAATTTTTTGATTTATTGTAGAGATGAGGTCTCACCAACTTGCCCAGGCTGGTCTCAAACCCATAGACTAAGGCAATCCTCTTACCTTGGCCTCCCAAAGTGCTGGGATTATAGGCTTGCACCACTGCACCTGGACTAAATATTGTCTATTTAAGAAAGAACTGTGTATCTGCATTTATTGAATCTTGTCTTTTTTCTACATTTTATAGTTTTTAATATATGAATCTCATATTTTTGTTAGACATTTTATAGTTGTTATTGTTATCGTAAATGTCTTCCCATTTCTGTTTTATTCTTTAAGGTTATTGATAACATATAACAAAGCACTGATTTTTTTCCATGCTAATTTTATATCCAGCCATTATTCGTAACTCTTGATTCTACTAATTATTTCAGATAATTTCTTGGATTTTCAAGACAATCTTTTCTTTGCAAATAATTATACTTTTGTCTTTCCTTTAAAATATTTATATGTTGTATTATTCTTTTTTGTATCATTGCATTAGTTAGAGTTAGACCCTCCATTAGGTTAAATGGCAACAGTGCTGGAAGCAAATTTGTCTTACTTCTAATGTTACTAGGATTGTTTCTAATGTTTTACATCAAATATGGTATTTGATCTTAGTTTATGCTAATCTTTATTCATTTAATGAAGTTTTTTTCTATTGCTAGCTTATAAAGACTTATTGTTTCCTTGTTTTTAATCAGGAGTGATTATTGAATGTTAGCAAATGCATTTTTGCTCATATTGAAATGGCATGAGTTTTTCCTACTTTGATATATTTATCTAATGAATTACATTATGGATTTTCTTGTGTTGAGTCTTCCTTGCATTAATAATAGTTATATTTAATATATTATTTCTATGTTCCAGGAAATATGTCAAACATAGTTATTAAGTAAATACACATTTAAGATTGTTAAATCTTTTTGATGAATTGATCCTTTTCTATTTCGAAATTTTTTATCTCTAGTATGAATCCTTGTCTTGAAGTGTATTTTGCCTGATATTCATACAGCCACATAAGTGTTTTTTTTTAATGACTACCATTTTTGTGGTATATATTTGCTATGGTTTGAATAGAGTCCCCAAAAAGCATGTTAGAAACTTAATTACCACATTAACTGTATTAAGAGGTGAGACCTTTAAGAAGTAATTAGGAGCTGGGGTCGGCGACTCAGCCTGTAATCCCGCGCTTTGGGAGGCTGAGGTGAGTGGATTGCCAGAGCTGCGAGTTCGAGTCCCACCCGGGCAACTTGGCAAGACCTCATCTCTACAATAAATTAAGAAAAAAAAAAAAATTAGCCGGGTGTGGTAGCGCGCGCCTGTAGTTCCAGCTACTTGGAAGGCTGAGGCGGAAGGATCGCCGGAGCCCAGCAGTTCGAGGCTGCGGTGACTGGGAGCGGCCACTGCACTCCAGTCTGGGCGACAGAGCGAGACTCCAACTCAAAAAATAAATAAATAAATAAATAAATAAATAAATAAATAAATAAATAAAAGGCATACATTAGTTACATAATTCATGAATTCTTACAAATTTGAACCAGACTTTATTTACCTTTGCATTAAAATAACAGCTCAGTTTGGTATATAATTATTGGAGTAGAGTGTCTTTTTTCCAGAAGTCATACATTTTCTCTGAGTTTTTTTTATTATTAGTGTTGCAAATAAAAAGTCTAATGTCATTTATACTCTTTGGGGGAGGGGTGATCTTTTTCTCAGTTGACTGCTTCTGATATTTTTTCTTTATCCAGAATATGGTGAACCACCTGAGTATGATTTTTTTTCATTATATCTGCCCAGTCTTTGATAAGCCTTCTCCATGTGAAGACCGAATTCTTCAGCTCAGAAAATTGTCTCTTTGATTTCTTCGATAATTGCTTTTTTTCATCTATATTAATTTCTCCTTCTGGAACTCCTATGATAACAATACTGCTTTCTTTTGCTTCCATCTTTTCTGTCTCTTCACTTTCCTTTAAATTCCCATCTCTTGAAGTTTATGCTCTGCATTCTGGAAGAATGTTTCCTTGTTACTCTTCTTTATTTTTCAAGACATGTTTTCAGTTTTCTAGATTTTCACTTTTTTGTGGAACTCTTCACTTTAAAACAATTAATTTAGGATCATTTTGATGCTGATTGAGAAAATCAGCTCCCCCTCCCCCCAGATTATTTCCTTTAATCTACAGCAACTCTGTTTTACTAGAGATTATTTCATCTGAATGCTCACATTTGGTCCTCCTCATTTGAACCACTGGATTTCTTAATTTACAGAGAAAGAATTCGTTTTTTCCAGCATGAACAGTCAAAATGTGAATAGTGTCTCATTAGTAACCCTTCATCTACTCCCACCTCTACCATTTCTAACTAAATTTTCTAAGCTTCATGGATATAGGTAAGAAGTTTTTGATGATGAGACACAAATGACCTTGTAATATCCCTCTTACATTCCTTGAATTGTTACTTTCTAGAATAGGACAAAGAAAGGCCTCAAGCATGATTAGGATGTCATATTTGTCACAAACATTTCCATTTGTTTTTTCTAGACTGTAATGTAAGAAACTTTATATTTGTTTTTCACTTAAGAAAAAAATTTTAAGAAACATTAGATATACCTCAAATTCCTTCTTTATAGAGAAGTAGGAAAGTTATTTTGATTTCAACATTCTTATGAAAAGCACCTTTTTGGAAAGGAATACAATTTTGTTACTTTTCCCACTAAAAATATCTTGAAATACTTTTCTTGAAGCCATCTTTTACAATCTTGAATTTACTAGGGACTTCTCTGTCCAACTGCCCAAACAAAGACAGGGAAATATGCCCATGAAAGTTAGCCTCTGCTGAAAACAACTATGAAGTAGAAAAAATAATGGGAACATCTGTATTTTATCCTGACAATATGTTCCCTCTTACTCTAGAAGCACAGGATGTCTTTACTCTGTCAGCTGCAAAAATATTATCTCTCTACAGGAATGAAACAAGTGTGGAATATATATTATGCTACCACATTACATGCATACCTAAGCAGAAAACAAAGAAAATAGCCATTTAATATATAACTCTATTTTGCCTCCAGGGACAGATAATTTTTATTATAATACCCAAATGGAACAGTACATAAATATACATAGGAAATGTGATAGGGCTAAGTCAGGCTCTTTTGGCTAGATACTTGTGGCTAAAAATTTATCATCTGACCCCCTTCCTAATCTTCCCTTCCCACAGACATGAAGTAAGCTATATTTTTTTATAAGAGCTAGGAATTTGGGGCCAAGAAAGACCAAAATTCTTCACTATATTTCAGGAAAGCATTAATTTTTAAATGTCAGTGGAAAATAACTATTGGCTGATATCTGTCAGTTTCATTTCAAACCTTATGCAGTTTACCTAATAAACAACCAAGATATTAAAAATAATAATAACACTGACTAAATTGGAAATTGAATAACTTCAGATGATTCTAAAGGCTTAATTTCATTTGCTTTTTTTGAAATCAATAACTTCATTTGAATTTTAAATCCACGTTAATGAGCATTCTGCTAGCAGTAGTTTTATTTAGGAGTCGAACTAAAGTAATAGAGGCTTTTACCTACATAACAATTTACAGTTTACTTTTGTAGACCACATGTCTGATTTGAATGTATGAACCCTGGAAATCCCATTATGCATACCTCTTAAAATTTTTTAATGTTTTTAACCAGAGAGGCAGTTATATTGGAAGAGTATTCTCAATGTGAGAAATCCAATTTTGCTCAATTATTTGCAACATGTCTGAAATGGTTCTTGTAGTAGTGGTGCTATCTTTGGAAGCCCTTACAGCGCAATGACATGACTTACTTATAGGCAGTAAATGAGAAATATCCTGTGATAATGCCCCTGAATTTCTGTTTCTTCCTGTTTTATATGTCTTACCAAACTGAAATGTTTGTCAACACTGTATACTTTATTTTTTTAAATCTTCATATTCACTTACACAGATTTAATGCTGATAATGTTTTCTGCTTTGTTCATCTTCCTATACGTAACCTTCTGGGGTCATATAATCTATCTCTATAAAGTTAATTAAAAACACTTTCCATAAAACAAAGAGCTGTAACTCTTTTCTATAATCCACATTACTCTGGTTCCAGACCCCAGGGATCCAAGTAGCTCTGGGAGTCTCCAGAGAATGTTCCAGAAGGATATAGTTTCCTTTGGGCTTACAGTGCTTCCCTATGAAATGCTATGCTGTCTTGTACTGATGTTGCCTCTTAGAAACATTTTATAGCAATCACACTCTTAATGTACTAAAACTCTGTACATTCTCCTTAGAATTGATGAAATTCTTCATAAGAAGCAACTATTTTCACCTTCTGTTGTAGCTTCACTTTCCACAGAGGCTCAAAAACTAGTCCTTGGACCATGGTGGGAAACAGCACCAAGTGATACCTCCCCACATTACCCTTCCCCAGTGGCCCCACATCAAAACCTCTCCTTAAGTCAAAAATACTTATAGCACACAAATAGACACCCAGGCACACTCTAAATTTCAGTTTAGGCTCAGCTGGAGCCCTTTTCCCCATTTGTAAATATTTAAAGGTCACCCTATGTCAATGAATAACTTACTGTGCTGCTTCATGGACATTCTCTTTAACCTGTAAGGAGACAGCTTACCTGAGAATGAAGCTAGCACTGGAAAGCAAGCCAAAAGATGAAGACAGGCTCCCATCAACTTCATGTGAGCCCTGAACTCAGCATCCTCCTTTGGTTTCCCCACTTATATGTGCCAGTAAATTTTCTTTGTGGCTTAAGTCAGTTTGAGCTTGGTTTTATGTCACTTGCAACTGAAATAATCTTGACTAATATACTAATAATTACCAAATGTTATTGGGTTATATAAACATCACTGCCTCAGGAACTTGAGACAACAAATTCCAGAGATTTCTAACCATAAACACGATAGCCTGATGAGTGATTTAATTAAACATGCATATATAGATCACTCCCCAAGCCACATATATAGAAATGAAGAGAAACAAATCTGAAGGAGAAGGAAAAAACTTTTGCATTTTGAAACAATTTATTAAGCAGAAGACATCTGCCCAATGTCTAGGACTGGGAAGATAAATTATTCCATTTGATGTTGTTATTAAATTGTATTACTCTTCATTAAAGTTAAATGCATTTAGAGGAATTAAGCTTATCAAAAATTTGGCAGTGTAATATAAGCGATGATTCTTTGTTTATTTGACAACATCCTCCTGTGAGTTGATTCACTATTTTAATTTTGGAAAACAATATTTCCTTGATGGGGGCTGACAGAATGATGTGAACTGCTGCATCATTTTGCATGAAGTCATATCATCTGTGAAAGGAAAAAGAAGCCAAGTGACTTAACCAATTTTTCAAGGAGCATTGTGACAATAATGTTCCTATATTGTCAGTGGAGTTCACATCAATTTAAGAATTGAAATTAAGCTTCAGGAGACAATCTCCTATCCTTTTTAAGGTAAGTACAAAGGAACTCCAAAGAGACAACAGTTCTAAATATTTTTAACAAAAAAAAAGTTTAAAAATGAATTAAAAATATCTATCAGTATCAAGCACCTTCTATAGACAATGATAAGCAAAACAGACATCAGGGTACTTGCAATCTATTGAGAAAGAAAAGCGTTAATCCAATCATAGAGCATTATAATTCTGATTGAGATATTCCCAGAAAAATGGACCTGTTCCCACAGGGACCCATACTGGGGGCTTTACCCTAAAGAGACAGACCAGGGAAGGGTTTCCTGAAAAAGTGATATTTGAACTGACATTTGAAGAATGAATAAGCACTAAGTAAAGAGAGAAAAGGACCGAACTACAAGCTTCTATTTAGGTAGGAAAGACTGGGATGAGAATAAGAAACCTAAAACTGCCCTGAGGCCAGAAGCCAGGAAAAAGTACTGGAGAATGAGGAGGGCTCAGTCTGAGCAAAGATGAGACTATCTTCTCCTAAAACACTGGGTAGATCCTGAAGGATTTTAGACAGGCCTGGTACAATCAGTTCTGTGTTTTTAAAAAATCATCTCGGCTTGAGTCTGGTTAATAAAAGGGGATATGAGTCCACACCCAGGCAAGGGACAGTGGTAGCTGAAGCTAGGTAAGAGTGGGGATGAGGACAAGATATAGATAGGTAGAGAAAGAATCTGTCATGGCAGTTATCCTCATCAGACATTTATTGAGAACTAACGCTAAGAAATCTGGCTGAATCATTCCCTTTTCAAAGTCTTTCATTGGGGTAAAATCTCAAATATCTAAAAGAAAAAAGTAGACAAAATAATGAAATGAACCCCTCAACACCAACCTCTGGACTAATGTTGCTTAATCTATATCCCCCCTCTTTCTCCACTTCCATATATTATATTAAATTATAAACATGTCCAACCTTAAGAAAAGTTGTGAGAAGAGTACAATAACCACTCATTTATCATTCATGTAGATTCATTGTCAACATTTTGTTAACTTTATTTTTTTATTTTTTATTTTTATTTTTTGAGTTGGAGTCTCACTCTGTCGCCCAGACTGAAGTGCAGTGGCCGCTCCCGGCCACCGCAGCCTCAACCTGCTGGGCTCCGGCGATCCTTCTGCCTCGGCCTTCCAAGTAGCTGGAACTACAGGCACGCACTACCATGCCCGACTGACTTTTTGATTTATTGTAGAGATGAGGTCTCGCCAAGTTGCCCAGGAGGGTCTTGAACCTGCGGCTCAGGCAATCCACTCACCTAGGCCTCCCAAAGCGCTGGGATAACAGGCTGAGCCACCGAGCCCGGCATTGTTAACTTTATATAGAGTATATACATGTATATACTACATCCCCTCTCTTTCACTACACACACACACACACACACACACACACACACACACACACACACACACACATTTTGTCATCTATCTCCTAAGAGCAAACACACTCACTTATACAATCATTACATAATGATTGGTCGGGAACTTTAACATCATCTGATCTATAGTTCACATTCAAATTTGCTATTTGCCCCAATAACATCCTTTATTGCTGCTTTTTTTTCCCTGATCCAGAATCCAAACAAAGATCATGCTTTGCATTTTGCTGCCCTCTCTCTTTACTCTTCATCAATCTCAGAGAGCTCCTCGGCCTTTTTTGACTTTCACGACATTGATGCTTTTGAAGAGACCAAAGATGTTGCTTTGCAGAATGTCCTTTAATGTGTGTTTGTCTGATTGTTTCCTCGTGATTAGATTTAGGTGAAAGGTTTTTGGCAGTATCCTCACATAGGTGATGTCTGTCCTTTTTAATGCATCACACCAGGAGCCATATGATGTCAGTTGTACCATTACTGATAATGATTCTTTTTCAACCTATTGAGTTCATATCCTGTAGACATATTCCATTACTGAGGAAACCAGACAAGGATTGCAAAATACAATGTCTATTTCCTCATGAGCCATCTTAATGCCAAGAGACATTTACACAGATCATTTAAACAGACAAAGCTTATTGGTTTTATTCACAAAAGATGGCATAGATCATAAATAGACATCTATGAGGGATGAATAGCCTACAGTTATTAGGCAAAATCGTCACTCTTGGGGATTAGACTCCTGAGATGAAGTAAAGTATAGAGGTAAAGTGTGTGACCTCAGGAGTTAAACTGCTGGGAGGTCATCTTGGCCCTGTCGCTTTCATGTGTGACTTTGGGCAAGTTACTTAACCCTTCTATATTTGCTTCCACATCTGTAACATGGGTAATCATTAAACTCATATTGTGGCTGGTATGAGCACTGAGTTGTTGCATGTGCAAACTCTGCCACACAATGAGTTATCTATAGTTTGATGATGATGATGACATTTCTATCAAAGGACCACTAAACTCCATATGTTGACTAAAGGAAGACTATAGGTCTGTTTTATAAAAAATATTATTTGAAGTTTGGACCCTGTTAGAACTATAATATGGTAAAATTTCAACATGTTGGCATAAAATCATCAGCATTATCATCTAACTACTTAGGGCTAAAGAGTTTGGCTTTAATAATTAGATAGCTAAAAATCATCCACCATGACCAAATAGGCTTCATCCCCAAGATGCAGGGCTGGTTCAAGATTTGCAAGACCATAAATGTAATTAAATATATCAACAGATGTAAAAGTAGGAGCCACATGATTATCTCATTAGATGCAGAAAAAGCTTTTGATAAAATCCAGCATCCCTTCTTGATAAAAACTCTCAAACACCTAGGTATAGAAGGAACATACCTCAAAATAGTAAGTGCCATCTACAATAAACTCACAGCTAACATATTGCTAAATGGACAGAAACTAGAAACATTTCCCTTGAACAGTGGAACAAGACAAGGCTGCCCACTCTCATCCTTCTTATTCAACATTGTGTTGGAAGTCCTAGTGAGGGCAATTAGACAAGAGAAGGAAATCGGGGGTATCCAAATAGGAAAAGAGGAAGTCAAGTTATCCCTCTTTGCTAATGCTATGATCCTATACTTTGAAAATCCAAGAGAATCTGTCAAAAACCTGCTTGCACTGATAAAGGACTTTGGCAAAGTCTCTGGGTACAAAATCAAGGTACAAAAGAGAGTTGCATTTCTATACACAAGCAGCAAGCAGGCAGAGACCCAAATTAAAAACACAATCCCATTCACAATAGCCGCACAAAAAATGAAATACCTCAGCATCTTCCTAACCAGAGAAGTGAAAGAGCTTTACAATGAGAACTACAAAACCCTGCTCAAAGAAATCCAAGAAGACACAAACAAATGGAAAAACATTCCATGCTCATGGATAGGAAGGATCAACATTGTTAAAATGTCCATCCTACCAAAAGCAATCTACAGATTCAACACAATACCCATTAAGTTACCAGCATCATTCTTCTCAGACCTGGAAATGACAATACAGAAATTCATATGGAAACATAAACAACCACGAATAGCCAAAACAAACCTTAGCAAAAGAAACAAAGCAGGAGGTATCACACTTCCAGACTTCAAACTTTACTATGAGGCAAGGCAGCCTTCTGTATTGGTACACAAACAGGTATATAGACCAATGGAACAGGATAGAGATTCCAGAAGCCAAGTCTCAATTTCTCAACCAACTCATCTTTGACAAAGTCTCCAACAACAACCACTGGGGAGAGGAGAATCTATTCAGTAAATGGTGCGAGGAAAACTGACTGATCACATGCAGAAGATTAAAACAGGACCCTTACCTATCACCATACACAAGAATTAATTCTAAATGGATCAAAGACCTAAACGTAAAACCTGAAACAATAAAAATCTTAGAAAACACAAATCCTTATGGAAATTGGAACTGGCAACCAATTCCTGATCAGAACCCTAAATGCCCATACCATAAGAAATAAGTTAAACAAGTGGGACCTCATCAAACTGACGAGCTTCTGCAAAACAAAAGAAACCATCAAGAGAGCAGGGAGATAGTCCACAGAATGGGAAAATATATTTGCCAGCTGTATATCTGACAAATGCCTAACATCTAGGATCTACAAATAACTCAAATGTGCCAAAAGGAAAAAAATAAACAGCCCCATTAAAAAGTGGGCAGAGGACATGAGTAGACACTTCCCAAAAGGAGATATACGGGCAGCCAACAGACACATGAAAAAGTGCTCAGCCTCACTCATCATCAGAGAAATGCAAATCAAAACCACATTGAGATACCACCTAATCCTAGTAAGAATGACCATCATTAATGAAACAAACAACAGATGCTGGAGAGGATGCAGAGAAAAAGGAATGCTCCTACACTGCTGGTGGGAATGCAAATTAGGGCAACTTCTTTGGAAGACAGTGTGGCAATTTCTGAAAGTACTAGAAATTGACCTTCCATATGACCCAGCAATTCCCCTATTGGAAATATACCCAGAGGAACGCAAATCATTCTACCAAAAAGACACCTGCACACGCATGTTTGTTGCAGCTGTATTCACAATAGCAAAAACATGGAACCAACCATGCTGCTCACTGAAGCTGGACTGGATTGAAAAAATGCAGTACATATACACAATGGAACATTATGCAGCCATAAAGAAGGACAAACATATGAACTTCACAGCAACTTGGATAGATTTAGAGTCATTCATACTCAGTGATCTATCACAGAAACAAAGATCAGAGTACCATATACTCTCATTCATAAGCAGAACTTGAACAATTATCATAATACTATAAAAAAGGGCTTGGCAGTAGTGGAAAACTGCCAGCGGGGGGGGATGGGATTGGCAATTGAGGGAAACTGCTAGGGGAGGGAGGGGCACACCTCATCAACAAGGGTACCTGAGTAATCAACATTTGTATACCTAACCCTGAATTGTACCCCACATCATTAAAATGAAAGTTAAAAATAATAATTAGATAGTTAGCATTAACATTTCTTAACAAGCAGTAATTTTAACAATGAAATGTATCCTGTGTAATTTCCCGTTGGAGACTTTGTTACCTCCCCTTTCATGAGAGTGACATATACATGACCTGTGTCTGGTGCTTAAGCATATGTATGACATTGACAATCCCACAGAAAGACCTAAATCACAAATAGAAAAGAACTGGCTCAAAGATCCTTAGACTAAGGGTCCAGTCTAGTTGTAGTATCTGTAATTGACTTACTGTTTGTGTCCCCCCAAAATTCATATGTTTAAATCCTAACCCCCAAAGTGATGGTATTAGGAAGCAAAGCTTTTGGGAGTTAATTAGGCCATTAGGGTGGAGCTCTCAGTAATGTGACTAGTGTTCTTATAAAAGGAACCCCAGAGAGTTCTTTCATTCTTCTCATGCCGTGTGAGACTACAAGCAGAAGATGGCCACCCAGAAAGGGTCCCATCAAAACCTAACAATGGTGGCATCCTAATCTCAAACTTCTCATCTTCAGAACTATGAGCGATAAATTTCTGTTGTTTATAAGCCACTCAGTCTACTATGGTGCTTTGTTATAGTAGCCCAAACTGAGATGAATTACTCCCTAAACCTTTCAATTACAACTTGGTGTTAAGATTTCAAAGATACTTTTTTGATCGGGAAATTCATGACCCACTATCTTGTATATGTATAACTGCATGTGTGGTAGTAGTAGTGATGGGGCCCTGGGAGTTCTAATTTTTATTTCATTATGCCTTTTTGAAATAATAACTTTCTTTTCCCTGTAGGAGTCTCACTGCTAGTTATTCATGGTTTAATAACATTATGTAATTTTTAATATACTTTTTTCCTTAAGATAAATAATTATATTATTAAATAGGAAAAAAGAGTAATCCTTAGCTTTGTATTTTTATGATTTGGGTGTTTACTAAAATGTGTATGAGTAACCACAGTGGATATATTTTCTTTCTTTTTCTTTTTTTTTTTTGCAAGTGACATAAAAAAATTTAAATTTCTTCTTTGTTTATTTATACATTTATTTATTTTCTGAGTCAGGGTCTCACTCTGTCACTGATACTGAAGTGCAATGATATGATCACAGCTCATCATAGCCTTGACCTCCTAGTCTCAGGTAATCCTTCTGCCTCAGCCTCCCAAGTAGCTGGGTCTATAGGTATGAGCCACCATGCTCAGCTAATTTTTTTATTGTTTTGTAAAGACAAAATCTTGCTATGTTGCCTAAGCTGGTCTCAAACTCCTGGCCTCAAGCAATCATCCTGCCTTGGCCTCCCAAAGTGCTGCGATTACAGGCATGAGCCACTGCACCCAGTCAAAAATTTTAACTTTCTAGAATTTAAAAATGACTGCAAAATTGTATTATTTTGTAGTTGCTTTGAGAAGAAAAGGATCGACTGACATATCAAAACCTTAGGATAAAGAAAGGAGAAAAATTAAATAAGTTATAAAATATTTACTGTGGTACTACACTATGGCCAGTTCAATAAAAGACAGGGCAGGGTAGAAACACCTAGAGAAGACGAAAATAAAGGGAGCAGGGAGGGGCAAAGGGGTGAAGGTAGAAGGAAAGTCCAACATGTTGGCCCCCGAGTTCTCAAATCTCACCCTGCCCAGGACTCAGGGTTACTGCCCCCCCACACTCTCACCACTCACAGTCTTGCTTTCCTGATGTCCCCTCTGGGCTTCTTCCTGCCTAAAAATCCAGGCTTTGATTATTCTATCTCCCCTAACTCAGCCCACCTACTCATACCTCAAATACACATGACATGTTTTCTTCTGTTTCTTCTTCTTTGTTTCTTATTTTTCAATGAATTGTTTCCATTTGCCAAAGTTAAATAACTTCTATGAGAGGCATACATTTTACAGTCACAACACCCAGGTATGCAAACATAAAAGTACCTTTATTTTTTTTTTCAAAACTGACAGCTCACAAGCTCCCATTTCCACAAGTAGAGTACCTAACTGCCAATTCAAGGAAAATTCAGACATTTCTGGGATTTTTTTCTTCTCAGTTTATTTGGGTAAACATGAAATCAATATGGCATTCACACTCTCTAATTTCCTTCTCTTCTCTCCATCACCCAATAAATTTTGAGGTTGGGAATAATAGAAGAAGCAGCTTGAGTTGCAGAAAAGAAAGAATTCACTCTCTTCCCTCAAAGAGACTGTCTAGAACAGCAGACTGTCAAATAGTCAAGGAAATACCCAATCACAATACAGATAAGTTTCCCAAAAAGGGTTTTGGGAGTACAGAGCTAGTATAAAGAAGTATAAGGGCAGATCCAAGGGTCCAAAGAAGGCTTTGAAGAGGAGACAAAGTTATATCATTAAGGATGAATAGGAGTTAGTCAGTTTAAAAAGACAGGGAAGAATGTCTCAGGGAGCACTTGGCATGGCATTGTAAGAGAGGGCACACACAAGTAGTCTAGGCCAGATAGACCTCATCTCTATAATAAATCAAAAAATTAGCCAGGCATGGTGGCGCCTGCCTGTAGTTCTAGCTACTTGGAAGGCTGAGGTGGAAGGATCACCTGAGTCCAACAGGTCAAGGCTGCAGTGGCCATGAGCATGCCACTGCACTCTCCAGCCTGGGTGGCAGAGTGAGACTACAACTCAAAAACAAAAAGTTTCCTAACCCTGGGCTAGCCCACTTGAGTGACATATGCACCCTCTTTAAAAGGTGTCACAGACTGAAACCACCACTTAGATATTTTTAATATATTGTTATTTAGATAGATACAAACTTCAAAGTAGGGGCAAGCATTTTATGCTTATAGCTCTTTTGCAACTATGAAAATCTGCATATTAAATTTATACTACCAAAAACAATAAAATTCAAGCTATGGTATTAATTCAATGTGACAGATGACATCACTTGGATGGAGAAAAATGTTCCCTCCTAATATAGGATTATCATAGCACAGGTGTTTTGAATCCAGCAACTTATGCCATCTGAACACATGATGCACTTTCTTATTTGAGCTAGGTCAAAATGTTTGTTGCTATTATAAAAGGCAGTGACTTCACTGAACTGTATCCCAAATGTCTCATTTTTGGGTACAAAATTCCTCTGTCTTCTTTTTGCATCAGCCATTAATAATCATAGTAATGCTAACTGGTGCAATGAAAATGCAAGTGAATGTGCAGGTACCAAAATCAATTGTCAGTACTCAGCTTTAAGACAGCCATTGAAGTGATCCGCAATTGCTTGTATATTTTTAATGTCGTCCAACTGAAAACACAATAATTTAAAAATTATCACAGAGAGCTGCAGATCTGGATTATTTGCAATTATTGAAGAAATCTCACAAATGATCATGTGGCGACATCATAGATAAACACAAGTAGTCCAAACTAGGTGAACCATAGAGGCAGCAATTAGAAAGAAGAAGCCACACTTAGGAATATTCAGTACACTATCTGTATAAAACCTTAGCATCAAATGGTTGTGGGGTAGAAGGAATGCAAGGGAGGATAGAGGAATGACTCCCAGACTTCTGGCATGGGCATGTGTGTTCACTGAGGTGAGAGAACACAGAGGAGATAAAAGTTTGAGGGGAAAATACAATAAATTTACTTGGGCATGTTGAATTTAAGGCACCTGTGAGACTAATTCTTTATCCTGAATAAAGTGGATTGTATAAAGTTGAATGTATCAGGACGATACATTCCTGAGTGACGACTTGCTCATCAAGACAGAGGAATTGGAAATAAGTGGTCGTTGAACTACTGATACAGGAGAGATGACGGTCCACTTAGGAAAGTAGAACATGAGAGAAAAGAAAGCACTAAAATGTGCTTAATAAATAACTGGGCATTACAGGCAGCTGTATAAATAACTACCTTCATGCATCCACAAATACAGTCAATTCAGGATGATCCATGCTCATGTAGACAAATTGTAATACACATAATATAAATACCAATATGAAAAATCACTAGCATGCATTTTGTAGATGCATGGAGGAGAGAAGGGTTTACTTATGTTTGCTAAACTTGGTTTGCTCTCTGAAAACACATTAGCTTGAATAAAAGATAAAATGATATGGAATATGGCAGTCACTGTTAGTTGCCTATTCAATATCCACTCTTCCTTCTTCATTACAAACAGAACCTTAATTTTTCTCATTGTGCCTAACTGAAAACCTCATTTTCTAGGCCTTTCTGCATCCATGAACAGTCATGTGACACAGTTCTAGCCAATGAAAATACAAGCAGAAGTTGAGGGATAGAACTTTTGCGAAGACTCTTGAAAAGACAGATAGACTTGACTGACTGGATGCTTTGCCCTATCCCTCTTCCTGCCTTTACATAATTTTGGAGGTAGAGTAACAATATTGTAACCAGGAGGTCCCCAAAACATGATAAAGGTTACTGAGCTAAAATATAGGAGGATCCTGGGGGCTCTATGAAGCCCCAGTATCAGTCCTTGACTTCCTACTTCCAGATGTAAATAAGAATAATAAGATCCTTAATATTTTAAGTCACTTTTTGGGGGTTTCTGTTACTTGAGGCCTAGTGAATTTCTCTCAACACAGAAACCCAATTTAAAAATTAGTAAAAAACATCCCATAGACAGCTTTCAAAGTTAATTTAATATCTAGGAAAAAAATGAAGAGTTGATTCCCATCAAGATGTAACAGGAAACCCCTGGACACCTGCATCAGTTTTCATTAAACAAAGTGAGAGTAAAAGGGGGTGGCCAGCCAGGAGTTTAGCTGATCATGACATGAGTTCCCAGCAAGACTGTGTCTCCCAGATCTCCAAATTCTAGCATTTCCCCATCCTGCTTTCTTTTTGCTTTTCACCTTTCCCTCCATCCTTAACTTAATAGAAGAAAAAAGTGAACCATAAAGTGTGAATACTACTATTCATTAACCTTCAATGCCTTCTCATTGTCCACCCAATTAAGTATATGTGGGATAATTTATTGAACTATGAATCTGTGCTTCATGTTGCCAAGGTTTTCCTGTCCTATTCCAAGTGAGTAGCCAGGCTAAATGCTGCCTCACTTCAGGGAAGTTTGTGGCAGAAGCCTGAAAACTCCTTACTAGCCCTGTCTGGTGTCAGGTCATCAGGAGCCTGAGTTCCTGAAGTGGATTATATGGGAGAAGGATATGTAGAAGAAGCATATGTAGCAAAGGAGAGAAGAAGACTGCCCTAGACTGGGGGGGGGTGTATTAGTTTCTTCTGAGTCCAACTCCTGGTAGAAGCTGGGGAAGAATACAAGACCTCTGAGGGGCCCGATTGTGTGGTGGACCTGGGGAGGCTGTGCCCTTGGCAATAGGACTACCATCATGAAGAAAGATGCCCCCAGCCGAAAAACACCAGAGAAGTAGTGTCACTGCCATTCAAGGATCTGTGTTGATTTGGACAATAGGACCACCATGCTGAGTCAAAAATTAGGAGCAGATCTACTGTTTTTCAAGGAGCCACCGAAGTCTCTGAGATATTGAGGAAGAGAGAGAGCGCACACCCAAATGACAGATTGAATTTACCTCCAGCAGGATGGGATGAAGACTTGGAGAAAATCTTCACACCCCACTAGAGTCTACTGGGGGCCAAGAACTCAATAGTACAGTCTCCTCAACCTGGTGTTCCAGGTTGGCTTTTCTTCTCCTGCATGAATCCTACACTCACTATGCTTTCCTAGCTCTGTTTTTTGCTTGGAATTTTCTGTCCTTTAGCAAAGTGCATCCACCCATTCAGTAATGAACAAATATACTTTGTTTTCTATCCTTAAATACTTTCCTTCATAAAATTCTCCCTGATTCCTCTGATAAGCCATAAATTCCTCCTTTACATCTCCAAATTTTGCACTTTTCTTAGGATATTTACCTTGTATTACTTTGCATTACAATCTCCTATTTGCTCCTCACTACATTTTAAAAATGTATAGATGGTTGGGTGTGATGGCTCACGCCTCATAATCCCAGCACCTTAGGAGGCTGAGGGAGGAGGATTGCTCGAGACCAGGAGTTTGAGACCAGTCTCTACAAAAAAATCAAAAACTTAGCTGGGTGTGGTGGCGCACCCCTGTAGTCCCAGCTACTCGAAAGACTGAGGTGAGAGGATCACTTGAGCCCAGGAGTCTGAGTCTGTGGTGAACTGTGATCGTGACATTGCATTCTAGCCTGGGAAACAGAGTGAGACTCTAACTTAAAAAAAAATGTATTGAACATCTACTATGTAACCTGAAGACAGTGACTGTCTCTCCATATATTTATTCATTTATACAGCAAATATTCTGTGAGAGTCTACTATGTCCTTGATCTTAGTACACTAAAGCACAGAGCCTTCCTCTAGGTTTTCAGAGTCTATGTGCAATATTCAAAGTTCACAGGCTTGGATACAGTAAATTCTCAGTATTTTCTGATGTTGATTGTTAGCATTTTGACACTCCATTCAACTACTTTTAGAAAATGTAAGCAAAAGGAAGAAGATAATTTTGTTGGCAAGAAAACTTCCGGATGGTTCTCGGATGCTTCAGAATATGCCATCTAGACTGAGATGGTAACCATTGCACTTATAAGTGAGATGAAATAGCAAGAAAAACTTAAAAGTGTGCTTTAATCATTTCCATCTTGAAAAATAGATATGTGAGATCATTTTTATTTTCAGAGAAAATGCACAAATAAAAATATTATTTCCTCTTATTTGAAATCCACGAAAAATGCTGAGATGAAGGAACTTTTGTCCAAAAATGACTTTCTCTTCCTGGGGCCTGCTTCCCTCGCCTTCATTCTTTTCTGCTGTCACTGCTGCTTTGGAATTTGCTGTTATGTGTAATAAGACCTCAACACAGTGTTTGTGAATAAATCAAGAAACATTCACTAGCGATCTTGGCACAGGCCATAGTCCACACTTAATTCCTGATATCGCTTTCCACGCTTCTCAGCCTGTGTTCAGGCTCTCTCTCTTCTTTCCAATTCTCCATTCTCCTGACTACTAGTCTTTCAGGACAATCTTTCTGTTTTCCATGTTCGGAATGTGTCACATGCCTTATATCATATTGGGATAATGAAGGAAGGAAGGATTACTGGCCTGAAATCAGAAAGCCTGAGTTCCGTTTGATCATCTATTCATTCAACAAATATTTTGAGCATTTTCTGTGTATCAATCATTGGTCTCAACCCTGGAAACAGTCATGAACAAGAGAGTAAAATCCCTAACTTACATTCTAGAGGAGAAGAGCAGTAAGCAAAGTATACAGGTTATGAAGAAGATTATAAGTTGTGATAAATGCTATGAAGGAAATAAACAGGATGATGGGATAGACAGTAATTGTAGAGGGCCGCTTGGAGTGTGTCTGTCAGGGAAGGCTTTCCTGACATTAAGCCGAGACCTGGCAGGTGGGAAGGTGCTAGCCAGATTCCAAGGAAAAGTGCTTCGGGCATCTCACCTTTAACATGTCCAAGGTACAGAAAGCAGGCCACTGTGGCAAGAGCAGAGAGCAGGAGGGAGAGAGGGACCCTAAGGACATCAGTAGAGAAGGAGTAGCTCATGGAGGACCTAGTAGCTATGCCGAGGAGTTTACATTTTCATCTAAGAGTATGTGATGTGTTTGATGGGCTTTAAGCCGAGGAATGAAACTATTTCATTTTTTAAACATCACTATGACTACTGGGTGGAGAATGGAATTAAAAATACCAATTAGGAGACTACTGCATGCATTCAAGAGAGAGAAGGAGAAGGATTCAACTCTTTGGAGTTTATAGGACTTACATGGATCCCATGTAAGAAGTGAGGGAGAGCCACCAACATGCATCTGGATTTGGACTAAAAACCTCAGGTGTGTGGTGGTGGCTTTTACTGACATGGGAAAGTATTTCAAGCCTGCCTTGCCCAGCCCTGGGCAATCTGGTCTCTTCAACTTTGAAATAAAGATGTTAAAAGAGATGGAATAGGTGGCCCCAGACACTTGGAAAGAGATGGAATAGGTGGCCCCAGCACTAAAATATCACAGTTCTACTGGGTTGTTAGGACATGAATATGTTTTTCTTGCTTCCCTGAGGAGAATAACACAAGCTTTGAAATAATCGAATCTGAGGTTCAAATATAAGATCCACCAAACCACATGACTTTGGCAAATAGACTCCATGAACCTCAGTCTCCTCATCTTCAAAATAGATGACATTCACTTTGCTTACTGCCCTTCTCCTCTAGAATGTGAGTTAGGGATTTTACTCTCTTGTTCATGACTGTTTCCAGGGTTGAGACCAATGATTGATACACAGAAAACGCTCAAAGTATTTGTTGAATGAATAGATGACCAACAGAAAACAGACCTGCCTCCCTGGGCTGCTGAGAGAAAGAACATAATTTTGCAAGGTACCTGGAATAGAATGGTGCTCAGTCAATCACACATTCTCTTTTCATGACAGACTCAGCAATTGTTTCTTTTCATCTTTCATTCATTTCATTCTGTAGAACTCTTGACTCAGTGACTTCTATTTTTTTCAAAAATGAACCAACTCTGCTGGCTGGCATTGCCAGAGCAGAATTTCGCCTGTGTTTCTCCCTCCCCAGAATTTCGCCTGTGTTTCTCCCTCCCTGCGATAGTCTTCTCAGCCCTGGACCTCTCTGCCTTATCGCCTAGATGTTAAACGTTGAAGGGTGAGCACAATGCAGCAATGTCCCACACTGCCAGACAGCACTGGGGTTTCAACACTTGAGCTTAACTCTGATTTACAGACCTTTCCTGCCTTCCGGCTCCATTTCTTTCCTCAATCACTGGGGCTGGGAAAGGTAAAATATGAACAGCTGGAAACGCCCAGAGAAGAAAATAAAATGGAATACTTAGGCTGCTGTGAGAGAGACCTCATCCCCCTGCCGCTGACCATATGATTTACACTTGGGAGTGGCATGGACCAGCTGCGAGGGACATTATGTTCTTATCTGCTGCCCACACTTCGGTTTTGGTTACCAAAATTTAAATATTTAGCCACCATTTAAATTCGCTGAAAAACGATCTTCTTCACTTTTTAAAATTATGTCCCTGTTTTCCATTTATTTCTTTAGTGTATTTTTCCTTTCGGGAAAAAGCCCAAACAATAGAATTCTCCAAGTGTCAAGCAAGACGACAGGTGTTGCCAAGGTTTCCTGGGGTCCCGAAAGCCAGTCCCCCGTGTCGTCTCTGCTGTGGTCGCTAGAGGGCGGCGCGCGTCTCTGTACCCTTCCGCGCCTCCCTTGTCGCCTCCTGTCCCCCTCGCAGCCAGGGGCAGGGGGCAGGGACCCCATGGCGGGATATACACCCACGCACCGGAGGAGCCGAGGGAGCAAGCGCCGTGACGTTCACAGGTGGCTTGTCCCGGTCTTCTTGCTTCCTCCCCGCTCGCAGGGCAGTGGCCTCCTCTCCTGCCGTCAGCCTGTCCCCTGCACCCCGTTCGTGCAATTTTTCACCTGTGAACTCATGGCAGCCTCACCCTTTCGCACACAAACGCCCCTCCCTGAGTGTCACGCCGACCGGCCTCTCGACTTGGGCTGCCTCTTCGCCCAGTGCTGGCCCCGAGGCCGCCAGGCCCTGGCCGGGAGAGGTGACCCCCTCTTGGGTCCTCGCGTGCGACAGCGAAGCAGCCGTGCTGCTGCCCTCATTCCAGAGAGGCGGTCGCGGGGTGGGGTGGGGGGTGCCCGGCGCCGCAGGCAGGGCGGGGACACGGGCAGGGACTGACAGCCCAATGCACCAGCACCCACGGCGCCACCGCGGGTCACAGAAGAAACAGGAACGGCTTGTTTTTGTGGGTGGGGCCAGGGGTGAGACTCGAGCCAGGGTAAAGAAAACAACAGTGACGTCCCTTACATTTGCAGAGAGCTTTGTGCTTTCCCAGACTCACTCAGAAATACCCTGGCCTCTCTGTTACTTCATGGAAAGTGGGCATGAGTGAGGATGTCCTTCCACAGGTGAGTTAAGCAGCCAGTTACCATCACAGACATCAGTGACAGAGCTGGGCTAGACTCCGGTACCAGGAGAGAGGTTTACCCAAACGTTATGAACCTGCATAAAATCTGTCAGAGGGCCCTCAGACACTTGCTCTCCTGCTCTGTCATGGGATAATACAGCATGAAGCCACGCATCAGACACTGGCACCTTGACCTTGGACTTCCGTACCTTAAGAGCTGTGAGAAATACATTTCTTTTCTTTATAAATTAAAAAAAAAACAAGCTGTCAGTTTAGCAAGATGAAGATCATATTACTCACCGGTTGAAATACTTTTGAGCCCTTTCTGGGGCCCTTGAGTTTGTCCAGGTGCCACTGGGGAGGGGCAAGGAAAGAGATCACAGAGAAGACTCAGAAGAAACAAAAAGCAGTAGAGAGTGAGGGTTTCAGCCTCTCACAAGAGGTTTGGGAGCTGTGATGTGGCCAAGCTTGGTGGTTCAGCCTATAATCCCAGCACTTTGGGAGGCTGAGTATGTGGGTTGCCGGAGCTTGTGGATTCGAGACCAGCCCAGGCAACTGGGTGAGACCTTGTCTCTACAATAAATCAAAAATTAGCCGGGTGTGGTAGTGCACGCCAGTAGTTCCTGCTACTTGGAAGGCTGAGGCAGAAGGTTTCAGGAGCCCAGCAGGTCAACGTTGGGGTGGCCGTGAGCATGCCACAGCACTCCAGCCTGGGCGGCAGAGTGAGACTCCGACACACACCCACATAAAAGTTGTGATATCCTCGCTGTGTTTCCCTCCCTCCTCATGGAACCAAGAGTCCTTATTGCCAGAATATTATAACCACAAGATCTCATGGTGAGGAGATGGCAGTCCACTCATCAGAGATTTTTGCCGACAGAACGCTTCCTTTTTGCAAGTTAAAGACAGACTTTTTATAGCCTCTGCAGCTCCCCTTGAATTTTTAAGGGAAAGAAAGAAAAGCCCCAAAGTGAAAGATATTTTGGTGGTAATCTACAGTTTGAAACAATAAATGGGTGTTTTCATTTTGTTTTTAAATAGAGACTCCTTTTCTGAAGAATTTCTTCCAAAAAAAATGGTAGAAGTCAAGGTAAGGCATTGTGTGTTCTATATTTTTATACCCACTTTAGTAGATTTTAGTATAATGTTTAAGTTCCTTTTGAATTTCTTTGTGACCCCAAATCAAGCTGCTCTGTTCCAGGCTCCACATTGGTAAAAATTAAATGGTAGCTTCCATCTGTGTCACAAATGTGTTCTGTAAGTTGGGGAAGTAACCATTAGACTATATTTCCAGAATGGATAAAACTGAGCTAAACTTCTCTATGTCAATACCTAAGAATCTTTGGGATACTTCCTGAAAAATACCTTTGAGAGTCTGTTCGTTTTTCTTTTAATTGGGACTTTTATTTTACTTTTTAAAAAATTAAATGCAGAAAACCAAAGCCCATGCTAATGGTGGTGAGAGTCATGGAACTTATTCTTTTTTCTGAAGAACTGTTTCACTTAAAAAGACATCAGGTAATTTGACTACTTGCTGATCTCTTGGATGTACCATAGATTCTTATTAATCTTAAACCTTAACCTTAAAAACTTATACTTCAGCATGGTTCACCAAGCATGCATGTTCACTTCTCTACTCCCTTGCAAACTCATGGGACATTTACAGTGAAGAACTAAGGCAGACCTGCTGGGTTCATGCTGGAGACCAACTCCAGCCAGGTTCAGGGTACCCCAAAGGTGGAGATGGCATCGGCGATTGGGGGGAAGAAAAAAGAGAGAAAGAGAGAGAGAGAGACTGGACCCCTGTCTAGTGCAGAAGCCGTTTTTTGGGAATTACAACAAGTCTTTTATACACAGTTGGGTATGTGAGGGGCATTCCCCACACACCAGATGTTCTTTCAGGTATAATCCCATAACCTAATCTATGAAACCTTAATCCATGACTGCCTTTAAACCCTTTTCGTACTGCCTATAAACCTTTTCATATTGCCTATAAACCCTTTTCGTACTAATACCAAGTTAAACAATTCTATAGAGACTTAAGTACTTACTTTACAAACTAAAGTGGCCCATCCCAGAATGTTTGGAATGTGGCCCAGTCCAAAGTTCACAGTGGGCTACCTACAAGTAACCCAGCCACATTCTTTCAACAAAATGGTTGTCTTCTAAAACTATATTCTACAATTTACACCTTATTCAACTTGAATAAATCCTAAGATCATGACCCAGAAGCCTATAACCAATACTAAGGCTCTTAGATGTGACCCAAGTTTGAATTGCAAGTTGTGTGAAAGCCAAAACTGCAGTTTGTGGAAGAATGGGAGCAATGAGCTTCTAAAGTTAGCTTGTGTTCGTCCTGGTCTCAGAGTTTTTATGTTTTGAACTCACAGGAGCTTAATCTGGTTAGTGCTGAGTAGAAAGGGGGAGGAAATAGGGTAAATGGCTCCCAAACACATCCTAGTGGTCTCGGGGTCAACAGCCCTTCCTGATACCTAATGCTCAGTGGGCTTCCGTGGCCGGCTCCCAACAGGTGCAATGGTTCATGCCTATAATCCCAGCACTTTGGGAGGCAGAGGTGAGAGGATTGCCCGAGCCCATGGGTTTGAGACCAGCATGGGCAACATGGCAGAACCTCGTCTCTACAATAAATAAAAAAATTAGCCAGGTGTGGTGGCACACACTTGTAGTTCCAGCTACTTGGAAGGCTGAAGCAGAAGGATCGCTTGAACCCAGCAGGTTGAGGCTGTGCTGGCCGTGAGCATGCCACTGTGCTCCAGTTCGGGTGACAGAATGAGACGCTGACTCAAAAAAAAAAAAAAAAGAAGGCAGAATAAAGTCATGACTTCATTGAGACTAGAAAGAAGGCCATCAGTGCGAAATATTGTGATGAATTTCTTGACAACAAGAAAGAGCAAAGAGCAAGGGGCCGTATTACTGGATAAACTGGAGCAAAGGAAGCTGAGGCTCAGGACCCATTTGGAAGAAGGCTACAGCAAGGGTGGGACTCTCTCTTTATGGCAGAGGCCTAGGAGACCATACATTTATAGATGGCAAGAAACCAAAGCAGAAGTAGGACGCAGAGCAGTAATCAGTATAATTAATTAAAGAATTATTTATGCAATACCTTATCCAGGTAGCCCCTCCCACATCATTTCTATCCCCTTGCATCAAAGCAATTAGAGATTCTGAAATGTGAGTTGCAGGACTGCTTCCTTCCTGCTCCACACCCGCATGCCCTAGAGGAAGGCGTGTCCCACTCACAGAGCTCCCAGTCAGATCCCTCAACATGATCCCTCAGCCCTGAGGGTCAGGAGAGGAGCTTATAAGAGAATGCAGTAGCATGGAAATCCCTGACAGTGACCTATAGGATTGATCACTGAACACTTGAAGGAATCCATAGCCAAGATGGGAAATTTAAGAAGGAAACCAAGGGAACTCTTGGGGTTGATGAAACTAGTCTCTATCTTGATTGTGGTGGTAGCAACATGACTATATACATTTGTCAAATCTCATCTAATTTTACCTTAGAAAGGTGAATTTTACTGTCTATAAATTATGTCTCAGTAAACTAAAACTTTGAAAAAGAAGCACAAACCATGAAATGAAAGAAAGCTAAAGTTGTTGACATCTGACGTGGTTTGCAGTAGTCCTAGGGAGTTTGTCCACTTTTCTGGCAGGACAAGAGTAATAAACAGAAAGATAGGTTTCATCTTAGCAAAGGCATTAAGCTAACTGGAGTGACACAGAAGGAGGAAGAAAAAGTCCTAATGTAAACAAAGTACACACTAGGTACCCGGCACCCTGAAGTACATTATTTTGTTTAATTCACAACTCAGTAGATAGGTGTACTTGGGGAGATACCACTCATCTCTCTAGGAAGACCATTTGGGAGTGTCTTACATCAGCCTAGGACACCTAGACAGGTGCTCAAAACAACACAAAAATAAAACAAAAGAGGCTTTTTATAAAAAAGGAACCACCAAAAAACAAGAAAGAGTTACTGGAAATTAAAAAATAGTTTTAAAGTTTCTCCTGTAATACCAAGGCTGAAAAATAAAATCAAGGAAATCTATCAAAATGACAAGCAAAAAGAAAGAAAGAAAAAATATGAAAGAAAAGTTAAAATTATAGAGAATCAATAGAGGTCCTACACTCCCCTAACAGAAGTGCCAGAAGGAGGGAACTGAAAAATACACAGTAGAAAGTCATTAAAGAAACGGTAGTCAAAGAATGAGTAAAGCAAAATGTGGTATATCCATACAATGAAATATTATATAGCCCTAAAAAGGAATGAAGAACTGATACATGTTACAGCATAGATGAACCTCGAAAACATTGTGCTGAGTGAAAGAAACCAGACACAAGGCCATATATTTATGATTCCATTTTCATGAAATATCCATAGGCAAAGCTGTGGAGACAGAAAGTAGTTAGTGATTGCCAGGGGCTGGTGGAAGAGGGGCAAAGGGAGTGAGTAACTGTTAACAGGTATGGGACTCCTTTTGGAGGTGAGGAAAGTGTTCTTAAACTAGATAGTGGAGATGTTTGTATGATTTTTGACTATATGACAACCATTTAATTGTGTGCTTTGAAAAGGGGAGACGGAATGAGACTCCCAATTCAAAAAGAAAAAAGAATGAAAAGGGCAGTTTTATGTTGTGTGAATTAGATTCTAATTTTTAAAAATAAAACAGTAAAAGAAAATTTCCAGGAACTCAAAAAAAATTAAGATTGAGTGCTGAATAAATATATAAATGTGCACCCCAAATTCATCTTTATGTAATTAAACCCTAGAGAAAGGAAGGGGGGAGGGTAGGGGAGGAGAAGGGAAGCCAGAGGGGGGAGGGAAAGAGAGAGAAGAAAGGGAGGGAGGGTGAGAGGGAGAGAGAGAGAGAAAGAAAGGAAGGAAGGAAGGAAGGAAGGAAGGAAGAGGAGGGGAGAAAGGAGAGTTGTTCAAGAACCAATGTACCAATGTGAACAACTAAAGTGTGGCATGATTTTAAAGAAAGTGAGTATGAAGGAAAAGAAACCATTTGATCTCGATGACTAAAACATGCTCCTTTGACTAGTCTCATGGCATAGGATTGCATTCTCTTTCCTAGGGATTAAACCACTTAATTATGCATATAATTATATTTAATGTCGTAAAAAAGGTGAAAAGTGACATTTATTTAAAGCTACAAAAGTAGCTGTAGAGGGCATGCAATAAATATGAAAAGTAGTAGAAGATAAATTCAGAGTAGGGAAGGAATAGATGCTGTCTAAAAAAAATGTTCATTACAGAAGAATAGGCAAATTACCTTACAATATAGTTGTAACCTTCAAAGAAATAAAACAGAAGCAAATCACCTTCTTGATAAAAACCTTCGAACATCTAGGCAAACATGGAGCATACCTCAAAATAGTAAAAGCCATCCATGAGAAACCCACAGCCAGCATATTCCTAAATAGACAAAAATTGGAACCATTTCCCCTAAAAACTGGAACAAGACAGGAATGCCCACTCTCTCCCCCCCTGTTCAATATAGTATTGGAAGTCCTGGCTAAGCAATAAGAAAAGAGAAGGTGATCAGGGGTATCCAAAGAGGAAGTCAAGTTATCTCTCTTTGCAGATGACATGATTGTGTACCTTGAAAACCCAAGAGAATCTATCAAAAGCCTTGCACTGATAAAGGACTTTGGCAAAGTCTCAGCGTATAAAATAAATGTGCAAAAGCCAATCGCATTTCTTTACACCAATAATAAACAAACAGAAACCCAAATAAAAAGCACAATCCCATTCACGATAGCCACACAAAAAAGAAATACCTTGGCATCTTCCTAACCAGAGATGTGAAAGACCTTTACAATGAAAACTACAAAACACTGCTCAAAGAAATCAAAGATGACACAAACAAGTGGAAAAATATCTCATGCTCATTGATTGGAAGAATAAACATTGTGAAGATGTTCATCTTACCTAAGGCAATTTACAGATTTAATGCAATACCCATCAAATTACCAGCAACATTCTTCTCAAAGCTAGAAAAAACAATACAGGAATTCATATGGAAACACAAATGACCAAGAATAGCCAGAACAATCCTCAGCAAAAAAAACAAAGCAGGTGGTATCACATTATCAGACTTCAAACTTTACTATAAAGCTACAATAATCAAAACAGCTTGGCATTGGTACAAGAACAGGCATATACACCAATGGAATAGAATTGAGATTCCAGAAGCAAAACCTCAATTTCTCAACCAACTCATCTTCGACAAAGCCTCCACCACTGGGGAGAGGAGAACCTAATCAGTAAATGGTGTTGGGAAAACCGGCTGACCACATGCAGAGGATTCAAACAAGATCCCTATCTAACCCATACACAAAAATTAACTCTAAATGGATCAGAGACCTAAATGTAAAACCTCAAATCATAAGAACCTTAGAAAATGCAGGACACACCCTTATGGAAATTGGAAATGGCATCCAATTCCTGAACAAAACCCGAAACACATGGGCCGTAAGAGATAAGATAGACAAGTGGGACCTCATTAAACTGACAAGCTTCTGCAAAGCCAAAGAAACCATCAAGAGAGCAAGGAGACAGTCCACAGACTGGGAAAAAGTGTTTGCCAACTCCATGTCTGACAAAGGCCTAACATCTTGGATCTACAAGGAACTCAAATGTGCTGAAAAGAAAAAAAACAAACAACCCCATTATAAAGTGGGCAAAAGATATGAGCAGACACTTCTCAAAAGAAGACATCCGAGCAGCCAACAGACACATAAAGAAATGTTCAACCTCACTAGTTATCAAGGAGATGCAAATTAAAACTACACTAAGATACCACCTAACTCCAGTCAGAATGGCAGTTATCAATGACTCAAAAAACAACAGATGCTGGAGAGGATGTGGTGAAAAGCGAACACTTCTACACTGTTGGTGGTAATGTAAACTAGTGCAACCTCTGTGGAAAGCAGTGTGGCGATTCCTAAAAGCTCTAAATATTGACCTCCCATATGACCTCACAATCCCCCTACTGGGAATGTACCCTGAAGAACTCAAATCACTCTATAAAAAAGATACCTGCACATGTACATTTATTGCAGCATTATTTGCAATAGCAAGAACCTGGAACCAACCATGCTGTCCATCAAAAGAGGACTGGATTTTTTAAAATGTGATACATATACACGATGGAATAACTATGCAGCCATAAAAAAGAACAAAATCATGAATTTTGCAGTAACCTGGATGGAACTAGAGTCTATAATACTGAGTGATCTCTCACAGAAACAAAGATCTGAGTATCACCTGTTTTCACTCATAAGTGGACCTTGAACATCTATCATAATACTATAAGAAAAGGATTGACAGTGGTAGGAAACTATGGGGGGGCAGGGAGGGGAAGGGAGATGGGATTAATGGTAGTCAATATCTGTCTGGGAACGGGGAGACACCCCTTATCAACAAGGGTGCCTGAACGATGCATATTTGTATACCTAAACCTTAACTGTACCCCACAATTTTAAAATAAAAAATGTTTAAAAATAAAAAAAAATAAAACAGAAGCAATTAAAAGTGGTTTCCAGCTGGGCGTGGTGGCTCGAGCCTGTAATCCCTGCACTTTGGGAGGCTAAGGCAAGAGGATTGCCTGAGCCCGCAAATTCAAGACCAGCCTGGGCAACATGGTGAGACCTCGTCTCTACAATAAATTTTTTTAAAAATTAGCCAGGTATGGTAATGCGTGCCTATAGTTCTCGCTACTTGAAAGTCTGAGGCAGAAAGATCACCAGAGCCCAGCAGGTAGATCTTGGGGTGGCCATGAGCATGCCACTGCATTCCAACCTGGGTGATGGAATGAGACTCCAACTAAAAAAAAAAAGAAAAAAATGGCTTCCTCTGAGGAGAGTACTGGGATCTAGGACTAATAATTTTCACTAGTTATTTAATGCCACTATATATTTTTCAACATTTTCTTTACCATATGCATGCATGACTTCTGTGAATCTTAAGAAAAGAGAAAGAGAACAATTTCTAGGCTTGACTGTATCCTTAGAAATACTTCCTGCAGCAATATACAGAAACCCTGACTAACAGTGGCTTTATTTATGACAGTTGTTTGTTTAGAAAGAAATCCAGAGGTAGTCAGGATGAACCACCACAGTTGGTTTAGCAGCTTGATGACATCAACAAGGGCCTCATTTCTTCCAGTCTTTCTGCTCTGCCACCCAAAATGCTGGCTAGGGTCTCCACTTAGGATCCTGACATGAGTGCTGGCTCCAGAAACCAGTTTTCTCACCACCACATTCAACATCAGAAAGGAAAATAGAGAGGCAAAAAGGACTAACTCCCACATGGTGATCTCCTTTTACTTCTTTTCCAGAAGCCACCATCCCTCCCCATGTTCAACCCATTCAACGCCTCCATATCCTTCTCTTAACACTTCACTGGCCAGAATTAGGTCACCCCTTCAGCTCTAAATCAATCACAGAGAATTTAGTTCACTACAATTGATATAGACCCATCATATCTCATCCCCTAGAACTGAGCCCCTGGCTCCCTGAATAAAAATCGGTGTTCTTTGATGAGAAGGAAAAGGGAATTGACTGTTTGGTGGGCAATAACAGAGTCTACCAGGCTGACCAATTAACTAACTGGCTACTATCCCTCTTGAGGAGACAACTACCAACCTGTCTGTCAGAATCACAAAGCCAGGAATCTCTCACGATGAAAGGCTATACAAGCACAAGGCCTTAGTCCTGAGTTAATTTAATGTGTATTAATCTTTTGAGATAAAACCATTAGTCATGTGTTGGCATCTGCAAATTAACACTGGCTTCTGGGGAGAAACTCTTGAAGAAAAAAAAAATCACACCACTGCATTTTTCAAAGGTTCAACATCAAAAATTTATCAAGTGTAAAAACCCAGTCTGTTTGATACTGTTAAAATGATTAATATTACAAATAGATACTAGAAACAAGGCACATCTGACAACCTGAAGAATTGGAAGAGGAGGCAAACATTTTCCTTTCTGATTTAACAGAAGTTAGTTCCATCATTTGCATTTTTCCTCCCTTGTATCATTTTAATGTCTCCGGCACATTTCTTAAATCAAAGGCGTTCCTGAGGATTCTATTTATCAGGCAGGTACTGGCTTGCTTTTCAGCAACCCTATCATGGGTGATTTACTAATATATCTTATAGACTCTTCATGCAATCTATACAGTGAAAGCCCACGGTGCCTCATAATTCCCACCTATTTTAAGTGAAGGACTTAATGCCTAGATGGGATCTGACGTATGAGTGTTGCTCACCGGTCCACTGTCAGAGCAGGTCTGAATAATTAGCACCAGCAGCTCTTCCTTCCAGATATTAATACCTTATATCATAAATGTCAAGCATAGCACAAAGATGCAACTGGAAAACCTCCGAAGGGAAAGGGGCCCATAAATCATGGAGGTTTCACTCTATTTTCCTTCCATTTTACTCTCAGAAAATAAACCCAGGGTGAGGAGATTTAAAATCTTGCCTTCCTCTTATTTTATTAGTTAGCAGTGGGCCTTTCCTGAAGCTGCACCCTGGAGGGAGGGCTGAGAGGGGAGGAGACGTCTCAGCTGGGGAGGGATAATGATGCATTCTGGGGTGAGAGGGGTCAGTGGAAAACAAAACCTCACAGCAGCACCCCTGGACACTTCGGTGCCCTTTACCCATGACGCTGTGCTGTGGGAATTAAGGACGTGGATGCCGGGCTGCCATAGAAAGCAGGTCCCTGTGAGGGGCGTGTTGCTCTCTAAAAGATCTTAACCTCTGCCCTACACAGTGAAGAAAATAATCTCTTTTACGGCTAGAGAACACGTGTGAGAATGAATGTCGTAATGTAACGTTCATAAATTTTAATGAACTCACTGAGGACACCAGGCCCTAAATAAACACCCTATTCAAACTAGGCACCGCAGTTAGCAAAGCCACATCCGACCCTATCTCCAACAAGTATGGCTTTTCTTTTCTTTTTTTTTTTTTTTTAAGTTGGAGTCTCACTCTGTCGCCCAGACTGGAGTGCAGTGGCCGACCTCCTGGGCTCCGGCAATCCTTCTGCCTCAGCCTTCCAAGTAGCCGGAATTACAGGCATGCGCTACCACGCCTGGCTGATTTTTTGATTTATTGTAGAGATGAGGTCTCGCTGCCCAGGCGGGTCTCGAACCCGCGAGCTCAGGCAATCCACTCACCTCAGCCTCCCAAAGGCGCGGAATTACTGGCTGAGCCACTGAGCCCGGCTAAGTATGGCTTTTCCAACTGCAATCATAGGGTCTCTAATTGAGAGATGCAAAGTCCCTACTTCTAAAAAAATAAAAATAAAAAGCAAAATAATACTCTGTCTTTAGAGAACTTTGGCTATTAGAAGGTTCCCTTATATTTAGCTGAGGTCAGTCTCTCTGAAACTCCTGTCAGTTCATCCTATTTTTCCCTCGGGATCCCACAGGGTATCTATCTCCTTTTTCTTCTGGGAGTCCTTTGTGTATTTGAAAAATGCTACCTCAGTTCTCCTGTATATCTGACCAGCCCTAGGCTCTTTTACTATTCCTCATGTGACAAAGTTTCAATCCCTCCTCTGAATAAAGCACCATCTGCCTGTTCCTCTTAAAGTGAGTTCACTCAACAACATGTAAAACACAATAGCAACAACAATGTGTGCCACTCCGTTATGCATTTTACGTTCATCATCTTATTTTACTCTTACAAAAACACTCTGTGGTTTTATACCTCCAATTTAACAGATGAAGAAGCTGAAACTCAAAGACCTAAGTCACTACCCTTAAGCTCACATGGCCCATATGGAGCAGAGCAGGACTGACTAGGGCTGTAGCTCTTAACCTCTGCACCGTCTTGTATCCAGAGCCAGAACGATCATGTCCCAACTTTTATGAATATGGCAGAAGACCAGATCAGTTCTTTTTCTTGGCTCACGGAGTTTGTTCCCAAATCTGAATCTTTAGACCAAACCTCTCTCTTGGGTCCTAGATTCTTATATCCAACTGCCTGCTGTACACCAACCACTTAGACAACTTCCAATTGCCTCAAAGTCCGCATGCCCAAAGCTGAATACGTCACCTGGTCTCCCAAATACATTTCTCTCCTGCTCCTCCCAAAAATCAGAAAATGGCTTCATAATCCACTCGGTTGACTCAAAACAGAAGCCTAAGAATCACCCTTGAGTTCTCCTGTTGCCCCCACATCCAAACCATCGCCAAGTCTTCAACTCCTCTTCCGTGTATTTTTCAGCTCTGTCCACTTCTTTCCATTTGAACGGTCACTAGTGGAGGCCACCAGCATCTCTCACCTGAGTGTCTGTAACAGCCTCCCCATAGGTCACCAGGCACCATAGTTTTGCCCCTCCCTGGCCCTTCTCTCCTCTCAGGTGAAGCACGTGGGGACCTTCCAATCTGAAAATCTGATTAAGCTGCTTCCTTTCTTAAAACATTTTCATGGTTTTCCATCCCACAGAAATCATATCTAAGCTCTTAAAGTAAATTGCAAAACTCTTCAGTGCCTATCCCAGTCCTTCCCTCATCAATGTCATCTCTCATTATCTACCCACACCCCTACGCTGGAGTTTTCATGAACCTCCTTCCATTCCTTCAATGTTTTATGCCATTTTACCTCCAGGTCTGTACACACACTGTTCCCTCTTACTGGAAGATTCTTTCCTCTGCCCATTGCCTGGTAAATTAACTACTATTCATTTTTCAGATTTCAACCTTAGTGTCCCTTTCTTAAAGTAAACTTCCCCGTGTGGAAAAGCAACATACTCCATAGGATACTGCTTTTATTCTGCCATTCCATGTGTCATTCTTCATCATTATTTCTTATTTGATTGTTATAAAGAAAAGAATTGTCTATCTTGTTCATCATTAAATGTCTGCACGTTATTAAAGCACTGAACAAAAAGAGAGCTTGAAAATATTTATTGATCAATGAATGAAGGGATGAATGAATGGATGAATGAACAGCAATTAAAATCTTGCTCAAACATGGTGCTCCGAAGCATATCTCCTTCAACATGATGTGTGAGCTTGACATTTTGGATTCCAGAGAGGATATCACATTTATTCCCCACTAACCTTGCTGTTGTGAGGCTCAGTCCATCATTTCAGATTGCTGAGATGTTTTTGGATCCTGATTCTCTAACATATTATCTAACATATTAGCTCTCACTACCAGTTTCATGTTATCTGAAAACTTGATTAGCATATCTTCTATATCTTCATTAGGCAAGGACAGAGTATAGTGACCCCCATGAGATACCCACCCCTATTAATCAGCACCCATTGAGTATGCTAATTCAATCAGGTTCAGACATGCTATTTTTTTCTCATCTTCCAAGAATATCATGGATAAACTTGTCAAGTGCCTTGATGAAGCCCAAATAAAGATTACTGTAATTCTTCAAACCCACAATTCTCAATTTTCTTGGCCTATCATGCTGACAGATAATATTCAGTTAATAACCCCTGAGTACACTGAAGTTTTTTGTGAAATTCCCAAAAGCAAAACTAAAACTCTACCTCTCTCTCTTCCCTTAAAGAAATCGCACTGGAGAGCAGGTGGATAACTGAGGTATAACACCAGTCAGCAGGAGTCTTGGCTGTATTGGAGCTGAGGCTCCAAGCTGTACCTAGTAGCTGGCCACCAAGTGGTCACTCCCACCTGCATGGCACACATGCAATCTATGCTTGAGTGGTCAGTCTTCCTCACTCCTCCAAGGAGAACACAGCATCCCAGCTCCCTTCCCTCTAGCCCTGATTCTGCACTCTTCTCATAAGGTACTTGATTCTTCCTTACTAGTTTCCTGGTTGTCTCCAAACATATTGGGATGAAAAGAGCTATGTGATTAAGCTGATTCAATTAAAATCAATAGAGACTTAAAAGTGCAGGGACCTTTTACCTGGAGAACTAGATATTCCACAAAACAAGTGCGTTATGAAACACACAATCAGCTGTGCAAAGTATCACCCACTGCCCTAGTTGGCAGCCTCAAAGTCCTAGAATTGCATGAGATGATTAAGCACGAGCAAGATCCATGAATGAAGCAGAGATCAATGACACAGTCGTCATCCATAGCAAAGCATACTGGTTGCAGGAGGCATCAAAGCAAATGAGAGAGAAAAAAATGGGTTTGTTCTTTGATAGTGAAACTGCTTAAATTGATAGCACTAGGTAAGATCTCTGGGGCAGGGTCCTCAGTGAAAAAGTTCAGTTTCCTAAGAGAATAGTTACAGAGTTGACATATTGTAACATTCACTTCTAATCTATTAGACTTTCTGGACTAGGAATCTACCTATACACTGGCAATCAGATCAGCAGCAAATAATGGTTGAGAGGAACAGCAAAAAACAGCTAAAGCAGAGATAGGTCAGATGTCCAAGCAGTAAAGGAAAAAAATGAGAATGGAACGGAAAGAACCAGTGCCTAGCAATCTGATGGTGGGAACTTTTGATCTAATAAACTCAGAAGCAAAAAATAAATAAATAAATAAGAGAACTTTAATCCACAAGCTTGTGAGACGGGTAGATATAACGGTTATTTGGTTATGGCAGACAAATCCCCAAATCCACTCCTTCCTACTTACTTGTAAAAGAACCTGAATTTTTTAAAGCAGGATACATTGTTATTCAGCTAAAAGGTGATATTTCCCAGCTTCCCCATTAGTCAGTTTAGGATATAGTTTTGGCCAATAAGCTGTGTAGAGAGGTGTTGTGTGCTAAGTTCAGGAAATCTTGTAAGGGAAAGAGTCAGTTCTTCTCTCACCTTCCTCCATCCTGCTATTTGGAATGGTGATACAATGACTTAATCTAAGCAGTCATCTTGGACTGTGAGGAAGCCTTGGAAATAGAAGCCACACACAGAACGCAGCAAAACAAATGCAATTTCCTGGCACTGTTGCTGCCACATCAGCCCTGGATTGCCTTGTCTCCAGGTTTCTTTGATGTAAGCAGATATAAACTATCTTGCCTAAGATATTATTTTTCAAGGCATTGTTCCTTGCAGCCAATACTCCAAATAATCACGGCTCCCTCTTCTGAGTGTTCACAAAAGACCCAGGCTCAGCCCCACCATCCAGTTGCCCAGGTTTATAATAAGGAGAACCAGGCCAGTTAGCTCAGGCCTCACTCTTACCAGGGACTCTAACTGTACACTTTTAACCTTCTCTCCAAATGAAACTTTATGTAGACTCTGTGAGATTTCTATTTTTAAAAGCATTGATTTGTCTGCCACTGTATTTGGGATACTGTTTTGGCTAGTTTTCTTTTTTTGAGTCGCAATCTCACTCTGTTACCCAGGCTGGAGGGCAACAGCACAACCACAGCTCACCGCAGCCTTGGCCTCCTGGGCTCAGGCAATCCTTCCACCTCAGCCTCCTGAATAGCTGGGACTACAGGTGCTCACACAGCTCATATGTTTTTATTTTTGTAGAGATGCAGTCTTCCTATATTGCCTAGGCTGGTCTTGAACTCCTGGGCTCAAGCAATCCTCCTGCCTCATCGTTTCAAAGTGCTAGGATTACAGGTGTGAGTCATCGTGCCTAACCCAATTTTCATTTTTCAGTATCACAAATGTCTTAGTTTGTTTCAGTGTTGCCATAACAGGATATCTGAGATCAGGTAGTTTATAAAGAAAAGAAGTTTATTTGGCTCTGGTTCTGCATCTGTACAAGAAGCATGGCACCAGCATCTGCTTGGCTTCTAGTGAGGGCTCTTGTGCTGTGTCAAAACATGGCAGAGAAAATCCAAGAGGAAGTGGGCACATATAAGGAGGAACCAAATCTGAGGGACGACCTGGCTTTAGAACAATCCACTGGCAGGAACTAATACATTTCTCTGAGAACCAAACTAATCTCAGTACGGCACCCAGCCATTCCTGAGGGATCCACCTCCATGACGCAAACACCTCCTACTGGGTCCCATCTCTAACACCACCATGCTGGGGATCCAGTTTCAGCAGGAGATTTGGTGGGGCCAAAGAAACCATAGCAGCAAGAACCTCAAATCAATAGAAGTGACCCAGAGCCACGGGTGGCTTTACTTGTCACCAATTCGTCTCCTACCAGAACCTGGTCTCAGACTTTTGTATCACTCAATTCTCCTAACCATCCCCAGAACAAGGTCCTCAACAAGCAACTTAACACCCAGTTATTAGTGAAGTTAAGGTTTGTCATTTAAAACTCATGTTTGAAGAAATGGAGGGAGGACAGATTGCAATGTTGTGGCTCAGTTCTACACACCTGAACAGGAGAATTGGTGAGGTAGGTTCCATGCCTCTGGAGGATTTGGAGGTGAATGGGAAGATACCACCTGAGACAGGATCGCTCAGGACCCTCGGCTCCATCAACCCTTGTTAGAGATGTTTCTCACTTGTCAATACCCACAGTCACAGTCTTCCTGGAAGAGGGAGCAGGGACTGAGCTCAGGGGCTATGCTCTATGAGGCATGTCCTGCATGGAAAGATGCCTCCGAGAAACTAGAGCCCAGTTATCATCTATGAGGAAAGTTGCAGTGAGACCACTGTGAACAGTGATCCAATTCCCCAGGTCTAACTCTATAACTTTGCAGGCAGCCTTACTGTCCAGCTGATGTCAGGGTCAGGTGGCCATTCCTACCACCCTGCTTCAGGGAATGATATAATCCAAATGAATGTCATCCCAAGAAAGACCCTATGTGAGAGAAACAAAAAGCAAATTCCCCAAATATCTTAGTTCCCCTTACTAATACATTTAGCTCTGTCATTATACATTTACCTACAGTTTTCTAAAAAGCCTGTATCACTTCAGCTTCTATTCTCTTAACAAGTTCCATGAGTTCATTACCCACAATGTCAAGGGCTGGTAGTTCCACTGATTTTTTCTAAATCACTCAACATTTTCAAGCCTAGATAATGCAACCCTTTAAATCAGGCCAACTATTCTGTCACCATATCCATCAGTCACAGGGTTATTATTAAACTTGAACTAGAGTCAGTACCCATCTGGCACTCACAAAGCAAGCTGAGCCTGGCTTTAGGAACCAAATGGCACCCATCCCTCCCACCTTCTGGAGGACTCTAGAGAGCCATTGTTTGGGCTCTTGGACTTATCTAGATTACTGTCCCCTAAGAGACAAGGCTGGGGATCAGTCTCTAAAGAAATTGTGGGGAAATCCTTTTGTAGCACCTCCAAAAAAACAAGGTCAGTTGTTTGCGTCCCTCAATGTCACCCCAACACTGCCGTAGGCACTTGCCCTCTTCCTAAAGCTAAAGCTAAACTCTTCATCTTCACATCATGAAGCAAAGAATCTTTATCCAGATAGAGTAAAGAAAACTCCCGGGCCACAGCTGGGCCTCTCCGACCATCGGATATAGAACTGAAATCTCCTCCGTGCAAACATTCATCTTTTCTGACTCTTCTCAGGCTGTTGCTTTTCTATGAACTTGAGCAATCTTCTCAGTTTTTCAGGAGATATCTGAACCAAAATAAGTAAATTTTGAATCCAAAAAGAGAGAATAATCATAGATCGAAAGGAAGTATTTTTAAGAAGTTTCTAGAGACTAAGAGTATCTCTATATTTAAGCTTAATTCTTTCTTTGGTATATTTTAATTAGAAAGTTATGAAGTAATTAAAATATTTCTCCCAAGCTCCCTATTCTTACCTAACTGTGAGTAGGTTTTTCTTCAGCTCTTAGCAATTCTCATCTGATGTATACTCTGATCAAAAACTACCATAGGACTATTGTGACTGTTTCGAAAGGAGTCAATACTGTTCAGCTGGAAAAAAAATACAATTCTAAAATATCAAGCAGGCATTGGTTGGCCACACATTCAGTTCTTTCAGCTGGACAGTGATGACAATATTCCGAGTCACTGAGTGTTATCATTTACTTTCAAGTCATTGAGTCTTTACCATGTGCTGGATGCCTCATTCTGTGATCTATGGAGGCTTTTAACTGCTTGATTTCTCCTAGTTAGTGAATTTTCTGTTAGTACTTTTCACAAATAAAGCTGTTCATACCATTTACCAATTCCACTTGTCATTTGCTAAAATATAATCAACATGGGTTCATGAGTTTGGAAAAAATACATAACCCAAGTCTCAAGGAAATGAAGCCAAGTGACCATTAAAGCTGATTGTCTTTTGGAATTGGTGAATAATACTTGGTGCAAAATGCTGCACTAGATGCTAAGGAGAATAGCATTTGTAAAAGTTCCCACTTTGTAATTTGGACATTCAAACTTAAATGGGGGAAAGCTCAAGACCCATTTTTAATATCATTGTTCGGTGAGCTCAAAGAGTCCATAGAACATAATGCAGGTTCCTGAGCACGCTGCCCTCCTTTGAGAAGAATATTCCCAATCTTGATCAGCAAGGTATTTTCTCCAGTAGATGTAAGGGTTTCCCCCAATATAGTGCCAACTTGTGGCTAAGTCCCCCTCATAAGGGACATTTCAGAAGCAGACATCCCTGTAGAATACCACATATCACATGTACTGCCATTTCAAAGTCTTCTAAAGCAAACTTGTGTTATCCACAGAAGTATCCATGTGGCATTTTCATTTTGAATATTAAAAAACTTCTCTCACTTGGTTCTTTCTCAAAGAAAAAAAAGGAAACTAGCCCAAGGTCAGTTGGAATAGACTGGTCTGAAAAAGCAAGAAAAGAGCACATAAAGACTATCTGAAAGTTATGGTCCCTCTGGTGTGCCCCTGTGTACACTGGACAAGCATTCGTTCCATGAAATCCTGCTGGTTTTCAGTTTTTGCTTTGTCTTTTTACGAGCTGAGCCTGCATGCTCTGAGCCCACAGGATGAGTGATTGGGGAGGTGTCAAGTGGAGAAAGGCTGCCAAGCCTTGCAAATGAGTTTGTAGTTAATATCGAGCTGGTTGCTTTCCAGATGCTTTCAAATATATGAAGGACTCTCCTTGAATGATGAGTTTTTAACCTTGCAGCTGGTCATTTGTTTTTCTGATTAGGACATGCCACTGTCTCAACTTCCAGGTGGTTGTTCACCGTAGGCAATAATGGCCTCTTGTTTGTTAATCTCCAAACTATGCCACGTGTTCCTGGCTCATTGTCGTGTATGATTCTGCCTCTGAGTGCCAAACAATTGTTGGAGAATCACTTTTGATCCTTCTCTTTTTGTTGTGTTAGAGTGAATCATAGAATATTTGAGTCCAGCATTTACTGAGGGAAACAAAACGTGTGTGTGTGTGTGTGTGTGTGTGTGTGTGTGTGTGTGTGTGTGTGTGTGTGTGTGTTTTTAAGAGAGCAGACTTGGAATCAGGGAGTTCCAAAACACAGAGCAAACCCATCCAGCAAAATGCATCTTCCAAAGTAATATAAGGAAAGATGAAACTCCAGGTAAAATATTTACTTCTCAGAAATGTTTTATGCTAGCCAATTGCTCTCATTTGAACGTATGTCTCCTCCAAACAGGTTGAAACTTAATCCGCAGTGTGGCAATATTGAGAGGTAGAGTTTTAAAGGTGAATAGATTGAATGAATTAATCCATTCATGTATTAATGGGTTACCTTGGGAGTGGGACTGGTGGCTTTACAAGAAGAGAAAGACCTCAATTAGTGCATTCAGCCCTCTCACCATGTGATTCCCAGTGACACCCTGGGGCTCTTCAGAGAGTCTCTACCAACAAGAAGGCCCTCATCAAACACAGTCCTTGAGCTTGGACTTAGCTTGCATAATGATAATAAATAAATTGTTTTTCCTTATGTATTACCCAATCTCAGGTATTCTGTTAGAAACAACAGAAAACAGACTAAGAAACCAATCAAGCCCTGGGGGCCGTACACTCCTTCTTTGCGTTGAGCATTTCATTTGTTGCTTTATCATTTACCTAACTTCTAACCCTCCATACCCTCCCCTTGTAAACTTTAATAAAATCAAGTATATTAGTGTAATCCCCAATGGTGTGTACTTTCAGAACTGGGCAAAATCCCTTTATTATTGTAGACTCTGAATAATTGTTCATTCTCTCGATGAGAGAAAGCCATGATTGCTAAGCCTACAGTGATGCATAATATGGTAAATCAGCTTAATGATGTGTGAATAAAACTATATTAAGAAAAACTGCTTGTTTCCCTGGAATCTAAAGGAGAGAGAAAAAAATTCTGGGTGCTTCAGGGAGACCAGAAAATTTATACTACAAAGTTCTAGGATTTTTTTTTTCAAAGCCTTAAAACGACATGAGAAAACTGAAGTATCTTGGACAAAAGGCAGTCTCATGAATAACCCACTAAGAGCGAGATCTCAACTTAGTTTTACATTTACACATGATGTACAGAAGTTAAAAATTTAAAAAGCACCAAAGAACTAACTTTGGTTTGAAGGGTGGGCGGGGAGATAGAGGTAGAACACTCTTTTTTCCACGTCAACATGAGATCCCAATGTTCACTGCAGTTGTCCTAACAACTGTTTTTGTTGTTGTTGTTGTTTTTGAGTTGGAGTCTCACTCTGTCGCCCAGACTGGAGTGCAGTGGCCGCTCCCGGCCACCGCAGCCTCGACCTGCTGGGCTCCGGCGATCTTTCCCCCTCAGCCTTCCGAGTAGCCGGAATTATAGGCATGCGCTACCACACCCGGCTGATTTTTTGATTTATTGTAGAGAGGAGGTCTCGCTGCCCAGGCGGGTCTCGAACCCGCGGGCTCAGGCAATCCACTCACCTCAGCCTCCCAAAGGGGCGGGATTACAGGCTGAGCCACTGAGCCTGGCTCCTAATAACTGTTTTTAAATAAAATGTGCATAATCAATAAAATATTGGTGTCCAGAACGTGGTGTCACCTAACAATTATTACTTGTTCTTATCTCCATAAAATTTGTTTATATGGATAAGGCAGAAAAAAGATGTAATTCTGTATCATGGCAGAGAATCCTCAGCTAAGCGGGGAAGGCTTTCAAGAATGCTTCATTGTCCCAATTTGCTTCTCTAATTTCCTATTTTCACGAGGTATCGCCCACCTGGACCAGAAAATAGGGAATAGAGCAGAGTGCCACAGCCACCAAGACAGTGATTCCAGTTGCAGTACACTAAACAGGAGGCTCTAGTATAATAGCTGCAATTGACAGATCTGATTTCAGAGGATGCCCATATCTTAAAGTCACTGAGTTCCAAAATTCCTCTCATAGGCCACTTAATAAGACTTCAAAAGAAGTTTTTGAAAATTCTCATTCTTGCACATGGAAACAATTTAAACAATCCAAAGACCATAGTGTAAGCACCTTTCCTATTCCAACTTCCTCCAAAGCTAAACCTGCTACTAGTCATATGCATATCCAAATCTATATTTTTATTTTTTCATTATTTCACTCAAATATTTAGAATGGCATACATACACAATTCTGCGCCTGGCTATTTGCACTTACCATATCCTAGAGAATATTCCATAACAGTAGCATATAGAGAGCTGCTTTATGATTTTTTATGATGGCATGGCTCCACTCCTATTAGTTGCTATTTAGGTAGTTTCAAGTGTTTTGCCCCTGCAAATAATACTGCAACATATATCCTTGTCCTTTTGTCTTTATTGCCATAACCATTTAATGGGCCCCCTTGTCTTCCAGATTAATCCTCTCCAGCTTTCTAATTTTCCATATTCCTGCCAGACTGGTCTGTTTACACAGTAAGATGGATCTTGTCACACTTCTACTTTGACCCAACAATAATCTTCCCATCACTCACAGAATACATCCAAATTCCTCAGCAGCTAAAAACTCTCCATGGGGACCCATCTGCCTTGTTTGCCTCACTTTCTACCACTACTCACCAAACATTCAGTATGGCACCCAAGCTCAAACAACGGTTAAAATGTTGCTGGCGGCTGGGCTTGGTGGCTCAGCCTGTAATCCCAGCACTTTGGGAGGCCAAGGCGAGTGGATTGCCTGAGCCCACGGGTTCGAGACCCGCCCAGGCAACTCGGCGAGACCTCGTCTCTACACTAAATCAAAAACTAGCCGGGCTTGGTAGCACGCACCTGTAGTTCTGGCCACTTGAAGGCTGAGGTGGAAGGACTGCCGGAGCCCAGCAGATCAAGGTGGCCGGGAGCATGCCACTGCACTCCAGTCTGGGCGACAGAGTGAGACTCCAACTCAAAAAAAATGTTACTGGCTTGTTCATGTTCCAATGCAGTTGGCATCCTTTGTCTTAGTTCCTTCTAGGGACTTGGAAGTGTTAGGAATGATGTTCGAATTGACCTTTAGTTCTGAACCTGAACCCTCCAGGGATGCTATATTTAACTGCTGGCTGCCCTCGCAGTTCCCACCTACTGGTCCCCCCGCCCCCAAGATTCACCCAAGACACCTATGATAAACACATCTGCAACTTTTTATATGAGGTGGGAGCTGACCTGTTGCTGTCATCTGCCTCCTGACACCTTGCCTGGACCTGTGACCCTGCTTTCCTATGGCATCTGCAACCCATTAGATGCCATAAGCAAATTGCCTGGCATATAAAAGAATACCCAGATAACAGTTCTTCTCTGACTGGCATATTAAAGAATATTCAGATAAAAGTTTTTTCCTCAGGGCACTCTGGTCCCTACTCCACTGCCCTGCTTTGATCAAAGGTCCAGGTTCATTCCCTGGTTCTTAAAAGTTCGCCTTCTGGCCCACTTTCAGTCTGACGATATCTGGTATTTCCAGTCCTACCGATCAGCAACTTTCCTTCCTCCAATTCCCTGGTATTATTTTGCCCAAGTTAGACATGATATTTCCCTCAATTCTAAAATAAGACGATTCGGTCCTGCTGGTGAAATGCCATTTTCCTCCCTACAGAGATATTGGCACAGGAAAAAATTACGCGTATATGTTTGTTTGTCAAGGTATGTTTAAACAAAAAGCAGTAACAGAAATATGCTGATAGTGGGATGCCCCTTTGTCTCCTTTCCAAAATCTAACAGTAATGTGTGGCACCAACAATTAAATAGAGAAGCCACGCAGTTTAAAAGGAAACTGTAACTAAATGGTGTATCAGTCATGCATCGTGTTCAAGGGTGCAGTTGACATTGATGCAATATGCCAAGCATAAGCAGGAAGATCTTTAATCAATGCCATTTTAAATGAATATTGAGTCTGATTCCTCCTTTCCCCCTATAAACACATGTGAGGGAGGGAGGGGAAGAATCTCTTTAGAGTGAGGTCACTGTTATGGACAAATGGGTAAGTGGTTGATGTGTCATAATGCAAACAACGAGAAGACTCTTTTCAAATGTCCCTCGTGGGACCAATTGCTAGATTTATTTCCTTGCACTAAGGCATTGTCTACAGAAGAGCCATGTTAAAATACAAATACCTCTCTTGGCAGAAACTGTAATACATTAATGCAAGAAGAAAAATCTCTACACATTTGTATTTAGCAATAGCTGCTCTGTTCAAAATATTTTACAGTAGATGTTTAAGAAGAAAAAAGAAATAATCCCTTTAAGAACTAGATTGCTGTAGAAAAGAATATTAATCATATTCTGTTATGTGAAAAAAGCAGATTACAAATGAACGTTATAATATAATCTCATTTTTGTAAATTAAAAAATATGCAAATACCAGACCCCCACTTTCTCCCAAAAAGACAGGAAGACTAGGCTCCACAATGTTCATAGTGCTAATAGCTGAGTGGTGGAATATGAGTGATTTCTTCATCTTCTTTTTACCTACTTCTTTTGCTTTCATTTTTAATGAACATACATTTCTATAAGAAAATGCCCTCAAAATTATAATTATATGCATGCATTTTTCTGTATGTGTCTTTTTAGGAGTCAGATTTTTCCATTTATACATGTTTCTAGGTTTAATTAAAGCATACCCTCAATGGAGATGAGCATTTCATGTGAAGTAGAATGAATAAATGGGATTTGAAAAGGAGACGAATGCACTGAACAGATACTTTCTCTCCTGAGATCTGAACCATGTGGCCTGAAGGAAATTTTTTTCCTCTGAGCCAAATGAGATTCAGAGCAGGTAGAATGAACAGAAAGGCCCTGGGAATACTCAGGTACCTGGGTACACTTTGCCTTCTATTTGAGGAGTTCCATGAAGGTGACAAAATTAAAGAGAAATTGCCTTCATGGGTTTTGACATTTGAGCAGAAACTTCCTGAGTCATGGGAGTGACTGTATAGGTTCCTTTTCTTTTCTTAAAAATTTTTTAAAATTTTATTGTGGTAAGAATACAACATGAGATCTAGTCTCTTCAATTTATAAGTGTATAATACATTGTTGATGACTATAGGTACAGTGTTGTACGCAGTTCTCTAAAGCTTATTCATCTCGCTTAAGTAAAACATTATGCCTATTGATTATGTATAATCAATAGGCATAATGTTTTATGTATTATGTATTATATTATGTATATATATTATGTATTATGTATGTTTTATGATTATGTATAATCAATAGGGAATCATTTAGGCAAACTCCCCGTTTTCCTCTCCCCCTGCCTCTGGCAACCACCATTCCACTCTTAGATCCTATGAACTTGACTATTTTAGATACCTCATATAAGTGGAATCATTCTTCTTTCTGTGACAGTATTATTTCATTTTGCATGATGTCCTCAAGATTCATGTTGTCATGGCAGTGTGTCTTTTTTAAGGCTGAATGATATTCCATTGTACATATATATCACATTTTCTTTATCCATTCATCTTCTGACAAACATTTAGGTTGTTTCCATGTCTTAGTTATTATGAACAGTGCTGCAATGACTATGGGAATTCACATAACTTCTCAAAATCATGATTTCAATTAGAAGTGAGATTGATGGATCATATGTTAGTTCTATTTTTTGCTTTTAAGTTGGAGTCTCACACTGTCACCTAAGCTGGAGTGCAGTGGCACAATCAATCATGGCTTAGTGCAGCCTTGACTTTCTGGGCTCAGGCAATCCTTCCACATCAGCTTCCCGAGTAGCTGGAACTACAGGTGCCCGCCAGCATGCCCAACTAACTTTTTTAATTTTTTTGTAGAGACAAGTTCTTGCTATGATGCCCAGGCTGGTCTCAAACTCCTGGGCTCAAGCGATTCTCCTGCCTCAGCCTCCCAAAGTGCTGTAATTACAGGCGTGAGCCATGGTACCCAGATGATCTTTAATTTTTTGAGGAACTTTCGTACTGTTTTCCATAGCAGCTGTACCTTTCTGCATTCCTACAAAGTACAAGTGTTCTGGTTTCTCCACATTCTTGCCAACACTCATTGCCTTTTGTTTTTTTATAATAGTCATCCTGACAGGTATTAGATGATAACTCATTGTGGTATTTGTTCACGTTTCCCTGATGATTAGTGACACTGAGCATTTTTTTTTCCTATACCTATTGGCCATCTGTATATCTTCTTTGTAGAAACATCTATTCATGACCTTAGCCTATTTTTTAATTGGGTTCTGTAACTATTAAGTTGTAGAAGTTCTTTACGTATTTTCAAATTAACTCCCAATTAATCCCATCAGATATGTGGTTTATAAATCTTTCTCTCATTTTATAGATTGCTTCTTCACTCTGTTGATTGTTTTCTTTGCTGTGCAGAAGCTTTTAGTTTGATATAGTCTCTCTTGTTTATTTTTGGTTTTGTTGCCCACGCTTTTGCTGTCATATCCATGAAATCTATAGAAAGACTAATGTCAAGAAGCTTTTCCCCTGTGTTTTCTTCAATTAGTTTTACAGTTTCAGGTCTTATATTTAAGTCTTTAATCCAATTTTTGTTGAGGTTTGTGTATGGTGTATGGCTCTACTGTATTCTTTTACATGTAAATATCCAGTTTTCCCAACACTATTTGTTGAATTACTCTTCTTTCCCTATTGTGTATTTCTGGCATCTTTGTCAAAGATCAGTTGACCGTATACAAGGTCTGACAATTAAGTTTGCAACCTGATCCTAGAGAAAGTGTTACATACCTCATTGCTGAATATCACTATGGTCACCTTCTAAGTACTCCCCTTGGGAAGCTATGCACCAATGCTAATGCCTAGTCCACCCATCAAAGCAATTTTGGAACTCTTTTTCTGGAATGGCCATCAGAGCTGTCATCATATTACCCTTGAGGTACTGAATGTCATCAAAATGTCTTCCTATCAATATTTCCTGTATCTTTGGGTTAAAAAAAAAGTCACTGGGGAACATATCAGGTAAGTAAGGAGGGTGTTCTAATACATTCATTTGTATACTGGCTAAAAACTCCCTCAGACAGTGCTATGTGAGCTGGTGCATTGTCATGATGCAAGAGCTCCTTTGGGATCATTTTTGCACACACTTTTCTCATACCAAGATTTTCAGTTAAGATTTTCCTAACTGTTTATCAATTGATATTTATTTGGTCTGCTATGTTTCTCACAGTCGATGATTTTAACAGACAATTCGACAAATTTTTCCAGTTTTTGACAGTTCTGCCCATTACTGGCTATCCTGACCTTTCTTCATCAGTGACGCTTTCTCTCACCTCCGAAAAACATTTAACCCACTTATACACTGTTGTTTTATTCATGGCATTATCCACATAAACTTGGACTAACATGTCCCTGATTTTACTTCCACTCTTGCCAAGTTTAACAAGAAATTTAATGCTTGTTCATTGCTCTAATTCAAGCTCTGACATTCTCACAACAGCACACACACAAAAAAAATGCAACAGCAATAATGAATGCCACTCAGTAAGATACCACCACATGTCAACACGAACACAGCTGTGAGGCACTGATATACCCAAAGTTATGAAACCTTACCAAGTTGTTTGTATAGTGCCGCCAATGTAAGCACACAGTGGCAAGTTTGCAAACTTAATTGTCTTCTGTATACATGGATTTATTTCTGGGCTCTCTATTCTTTTTTATTGATCTATATATCTGTTTTTATGCCAGTACCACACTTGATCACTTGATTATTGTAGTTTTATAAAATATCTTGAAATGAAGGCATGGGATGCTGCCAGCTTTGTTCTTCCTTCTTGGAATCAGTGCAACTATTCTTGGTCTTTTGTCGTTTCATATGAATTATAGAATTTTTTTTTAATAGAGGCATTCTGTACAAATGCCACTGAGATTTTGGTAAGGATTGCATTGAATCTATAAATCACTGTGTGTAATATGGACATTTTAGTAATATTAAGTCTACTAGTCTATGAACACAGAATGTCTTTCCATTTGTTTGTGTCTTCAATTTCTTTCATCAATGTTTTGTAGTTTTCAGTATGCAAGTCAAGTCTTCATCTCCTCAGTTTATTCATAAGTATTTTATTCTTGGTGCTATTGCAGATGGAAATGTTTTTCTAATTTCCTTTTTCAAAAGTTTGTTGTTGGTATTTAGAAATGCAACTGATTCTTGTATGTTGATTTTGTAACCTGCAATTTCTTAAATTTCTTTATTAGTTTTAGAATTATTTTTTTTTCTTCTTAAGTCTTTAGAGTTTTTTTATACATGGGAGCATGTCATCAATAAAGAGATAGTTTTATTTCTTCTTTTCATTTTTTTCTTCCTTAATTCTTCTGGCTAGAACTTCCACTAAGCTGAATACAAGTGGTAAGAGTAAATATTCTTACCTTGTTCTTGATCTTAGAGGAAAAGCTCCAGGTTTTTTACCATTGGGTATAATGTTAGCTTTGGGATATTCATATATAGCCACATTATATTTAGAACTTTCTATTGCTAGTTTGTTGAGAGTTTTTATCATAAAAGGGTGTTGAATTTTGTCAAGTGCTTTCTGTATCTACTGTGAGGATCGTGTTATATTTTTATCTTTTGATCTGTTAATATGGTGTATCTCATTAACCGATTTTTAAATGATAAACCATCCCTGCATGCCAGGGGTAAATCCCACTTGGTCATTGTGTATGATCCTTTTAATGTGCTATTGCATTTGGTTTGCCAGCATTTTGTTTGAGGTTTTTAAAAAATCTATATTATTCAGAAATATTGGCCTGTGGTTTTCCTTTTCTGTGGTTTTTTGTCTGGCTTTGATATCAGAATAATATTGGCCTCATAATATGAGTTTGAAGCATTCCCTCATCTTCAATTTTTTTGGAAGAGTTTGAGAAGATTTGGCATTAAATCTCTGCAAATTTTGGTAGAATTCAACAATGAAGTCATCATGTCCTGGGCTTTTCTTTGTTGGAAAGTTTTTGATTACTGATTCAATTGTCATACTCACTATAGGACTGTTCAGACTTTCTTCATGATTTAGTCATGGTAGATTGCATTTTTCTGAGGATTTATCAATTTATTTTAGGTTATTCCATTTTTTGGTGTATAATTGTTCATAGTAGTCTCTTATAATTCTTTTTATTTCTATGGCATAAGTTGTAGGTCTTTTCTTTCATTTCTGATTTTATTTGAATCTTTTCTCTTTTTTTTCCTTAGTAAACTAGGGTTTCTCTATTTTGTTTATCTTTTCAAAAATCCAACTCTTTATTTTGTTGATTTTTTTTTCCATTTTCTGTCTCATTTATTTGTGTTCTAATCTTTGTTATTTCTTTTATTCTACTAATTGTGGCCTTAGTTTGTTCTCTTTTATTTTTCTTCTAGTTCTTTGAAGTATACATTTAGGTTATTTATTTAAGATCATTCTTCTTGTTTAGTGTAGATATTTATTGATTAAACTTCCCTTTTATACTGCTTTTGTTGCATTCCATATGTTTTGGTATGTTGTATTTTCATTTCGTCTTCTAATTTCCTTTTTCTATCTCTCCTTTGCCCTAGTGGTTATTCTAGAGTGTGTTGTGTTATTTCCACATACTCGTGAATTTTCCTGTTTTCCTTGTGCAATTGATTTCAAATTTCATTCCATCAAGGTCAGAAAAGACACCTGGTATGATTTTAATCCTCCTAAATTTCTCAAAACTTGTTTTATGACCTAATATGTGATCTGTCCTGTATAATGTTCTATGTAGTCTTAAGAATAATAGGTATTTTGTTGCTGTTGGGATGGAATGTCCTATGTATGTTTATTAGATCCATTTTGTCTATGGTGTTTTTCACGTCTTCTGTTTCCTTATTAATTTTCAGTCTGTGTATTATATCCATTATTAAAAGTAGGATAGTTAAGTCTTTTACTATTGTTGTATTGCTATATATTTTTACCTTCAGTTCTGTCAATGTTTGCTTATATATTTAGGTGTCTATATGCAGAGTGCATATATATTTATTCATAGTGGATTGACCATTTTATCATGATCATTTTATCATGATATACTGTCCTTTGTCTCTTGTTACAGCTTTTGACTAAAAGTCTGGGTTTTGGGGAGGTTGTTTTGGGTTTTTTTGTTTTCATTTTTTGAGTTGGAGTCTCACTCCGTGGCCCAGGCTGGACTGCAGTAGAACACTCACAGTAACCCCAGCATCAACCTGCTGGACTCAGGTGATACTTCCGCCTCAGCCTTCCAAGTAGCTGGAACTACAGGCACACACTACCTGGCTAATTTTTTATTTATTGTACAGACAAGGCCTCGCCAAGTTGCCCAGGCTGGTGTCAAACCCACGGGCCCAGGTAATCCACTTGCCTCCGTCTCCCAAAGTACTGGGATTACAGTACTGAGCCACTGAGCCCAGCCTAAAAGGCTCTTTTGACTAATATAAGTATAGTACCTCTGCTTTCTTTTGATCATCATTTACATAGAATATCATTTTTTTATCTCTTCACTTGCAGCCTATGTATGTTCTGAAATCCAAAGTGAGTTTCTTGTAGACAACGTATAGTTGATCTCTTTTTTTTTTTTGAGTTGGAGTCTTACTCTGTCGCCCAGACTGGAGTGCAGTGGCCGCTCCCGGCCACCGCAGCCTCGACCTGCTGGGCTCCGCGATCCTTCCGCCTCAGCCTTCCAAGTAGCCGGAATTACAGGCATGCACTTCCATGCCCGGCTGATTTTTTTGATTTATTGTGGAGATGAGGTCTCGCTGCCCAGGAGGATCTCGAACCCACAGGCTCAGGCAATCCACTCACCTCAGCCCCCCAAAGGCGCGGGATTACAGGCTGAGCCACCGAGCCCGGCAGTTGATCTCATTTTTTATCCATTCAACTATTTTATGCCTTTTGATTATACAGCTTAACCCATATACATTTAACGTAATTATCGAGAAGTAAAGATTTACTATTGCCATGTCGTTGTTTCTATTAGTCTTGCATTTCTTTTGTTTCTTGCTGTTTTCCTTTGTGTTTTGTTGATTTGGGCATGTGTATTGACATACTTCGATTTTTTTTTTCTTTTGTGTAATTTCTATAGATATTTCTTGTGTGTGTACTTACTTTGGGGCTTATATAAAATATATAATAATAGTCTGTTTTAAGCTGAGAACAACTTAAGTTTAATTATGCACAAAAACTCTGCACTTTAATTTCTCCTCCCCCTACACACACACAGTTTATGTTATGGTTGTCACATTTATATTTATTCATATTGTGTATTTTTAACATATTTTAGCTATAGTTATTTTTAATATTTTTGTTTTTCAACTTCCATACTAGAATTAAAAGTGATTTCCCACCACCATTACAGTAATTCAGTATTTTGCATTTGTTTATATACAAGGGGAACCCAAAAAACCTGGAATTATCTTCTTGGAGGGTAGGTTCCTTGTACTACAGGCTTCCCCCACTAGGTAAGTATTCTAGAAACCCGACGGCACCAGTGTACCAGCTAGTACACTGTTTGTGAGAGTCTGCATTTGACTTCAGTGAATTTTTTTTTTTGGAGATTCTTTCAACACATTTGCCTGTTTCATAATGGATGATTTATGAGTGCATCTGCCCACACCACGCTGAGCGTTCAGCAGTTTTTGACCAAAAAACAGCATGACCCTTGTGCCCCACCCTCCCTGTTCACCTGTTCTCACCCCAAGTGGCGTTTTTTTGTTTCCGTCGATGAAAAGAGTCCTCAAAGGGAAATATTTTTCAATGTGGAAGAGGTGAAACAAAATAACAGCAAAAGCATTAAAGGGCATCAAAATTGACAAGTTCAAAAACTGTTTTGAGTGGTAGAAAAAGTGTCTTGATAGGTGCATCGCATCAAACACAGAGTACTTTGAAGGTGACAGGCATGTATACATGTGAGAATAAATACACAATTTTTTATAAATAAATTTCAGTTTTGGGGGGAGTTTCCCCTCATGGTTACCTTTACGAACGAGTTTCATACTTTCTTATGCTATCATGTTTCTGTTTAGTGTCCTTTCATTTCAACTTCAAGAACTCCCTTTAGCATTTCTTGTAGAACAGGTCTGGTGGTGATAAATTTCCCTCAGTTTTTGTTTGTCCAGAAAAAACTGTTCTTTAAAATGAAGGAGAGATAAGGACAAACACAAGCCGAGTGTTCTCATCACAAAGGTCATTTGTCCATGAGTTGTTGCCAAATAGGTGTGTTTGTGGGGTAAGAAGGGTCCAGGGCTTCCTATTCCACTATCTTGCTGACATCAGTCTCTGTATAGGTTTTGGTATAGCAGAAGAGCAAAAGTTCTCTCCAAGAAACAAAAGGAGGAAAAATGTGATTAGGTTAAATAGCCATCATCTAAAGTTGATGCTAATATGATAAACTTACCACTTTATACCTAAGTTAAATTATATATAAACTTCATTTGTATTAACAAAATCAGTGTTTACTTTTTAAATAAAGCATTATGTTTGAAGGAAGGGAAGCACATTTAGTTGACAATAGAGTTTTCTTGGTATGCAGTGGTATCCAGCCTCTCTTCCCTCCTGATTTTTTTCATGATTCTCTCCTCCATAAGGTCAATAAGAATAACAACAACAAAAAGGATATGCCACAGCTGTACTTTCCCGGCATGGCTATGCTGGTTTTATTTGCATGGGTTTATATTGAATGTTCCACTAATCAAATCAGAGTACAGGTTTTCAAAGCTTTTCACTTCTAAACTCTGAGTGGAGCAGTGCATCAATTAATAAAAGGAGAGCATTTTTTGAAAATTGCATAGTACTCTTTGGTTTATAAAATGCTTTTATATTTTCTCATTTTATCCTCAAACCAACTCAATTTAAATAGCTATTTCAAGTGTTCATCTCTAGCTTTTTTTCCTACACAGAATTCATTCCCTCTACTTCTTTTGTTAATAAACCTCTCAATTTTCCTTTGATGAGGCAACTCCCCCCCAAACCTGAACGTGATTCAGACAAGATTTTATCCCATCCCCAAATCTAAGTGTGGATATATTTCTCAGGTGTGGACAATTAGTGTATTCCACCTTCCTGGCCATGGTGATTGTTCAGAGACAAACACGGCTTAAATTGGTTTCATAGACTAAATTATGAGATTTTCCTGAAGTTGATAAACCAAGAGGCAGATCACAGAAAGTAAGAAGGCACTACAGATTAATGTGTTTGTATCAGACAATTTTTCCTGGGCCAGTACTGCCAAAGAACATTCTTCTGGACTTTGGGCCCAGCCAGGGTGACCAAAAATTAGTTCCAGTTACCCTTGGACTGAGGTGTTTCCTAGGACACGAGATTTCAGTGCTAAACACAGGAAAGTCCTGGGAAAACAGGAATAAATTGGTCATCCTACAAGCCACCATACTGCCACACAAAGTGAGGCCTTCACAGCTGGGAAGGGAGATTCCAATGCTCCCTTCTTACCAAGGAATACCAGTGGTTATCACTCACCTGTGCCCTCAGAGAACCAGTATCCAAAGTGAGAAGCAGACATTTTAGATAAAATGAATCTAGCAGCAAGTAGTTCCCTTGTTCTATTTAATCCGTAAATTATTAGCAAAAAATAATCTAAGATTTTTTTAACAGCCTCATTTTTCAATTACCAAGTTTTAAATTAAAATGGAATGCAAACACTAAAATTTAACACACTGCTAAAAATAAACACATCTGAAATATTAATGGCAACTCTAAATGATTTATAATGCCCTCTTGGGCATATTTTATGATTTATTGATGTCATTTTAGTGGCTCCTTGGGTGACAGAGTCACCTCGCTGTGTGTGCTCTGGTGGGTTTCTAGGCTAGTTATTTAGTAAGCTACATACTCAGACCTTTGCTGCTTGTACATCAGATTGTAAGTGAAGTAGAAAAAGTAAAGATGTTAAATTCTTCCACAAATCAGAGAGTCGTGGAACTAAAAGGGCTTTCAAAGCTGTTAGTTCTTGTTCTCTCAACTTCATGCAGGGCCACAATGAAGTTATCTTCAATGGTTGCAAATTTCACAACCTCTCTTGTTAATTTATAATGTCAGTCATTGTTGATGAGAAATTTTACTTTGGATCTAACCTTTACCTTTTCTGTATCAAGGAAAGCCCATATTCTGGGGAGTAGTTTATGGGTTTTTTGGTAGTCAATTTCCTGTCTTTGACCTAAGAATGCATTTTTCGAGCCTTTCTGCTCATCCCCCAGATATTGCTCAGCCCTCTACATTATGATTTGCTTCTAGTTTCTCTACAAATTTTGTAAGATTCTCAGTTTCTGCTGCCCAAAATCTGCTCTAACAGAAGTTGGGTTTGTCTTTTACTTATTCCCCTGGCATAGTCCCTCATCTCTCAGCTGACCAAAAAAGACAAAAATTCTTATTCTGCCCTCTGGATGAACAGACCTTCTTTTCTTTTTGTCTTCTTTCCACTGGCAGCCAAATATATTCATGCAGTAGCCACTCAGGTCTGTGCTTCTGGAAACTGTCCGTATTTAAAAATTACTATTCCACAGTCCAGCACCTGCAGTTCCAGCTACCCGGGATGCTGAGGCAGAAGAATTGTTTGAGCTGGGAGATTGCACATTCACTGTGATTGCACCTGAGAAGTCACTACCTGAGCGATATAGAGGTATTGTTTCAAAAAAAGGAAGGAAGGGAGAAAAATTGTCATTTCCTCCTCACCTACACCCCCTTCAAAACTCCAAACCCTCTAATACAGGGATATATGGATATGAGACATTGGGAAAGCAAATTTCTGAGAGAGAGCCCATCAAATTAAATCATATTGACACTGCCCACTGTCTGTCTTCCAATTTGAAATTATAACCAAGATCCAGAATTCTGTGTAGTATTAATAAACCAGAAAAAAAAACTCAGCATCTTTTACTCTATGTTTATCTTTTTGTAAACAATATTTGACTTACTTTTTGAACTCCAGTTCAATATTGCTGATTCATGGTCACTGAATTGTTTTTCACTAGACATGGCTAGCCACTTCTTGTCTTATTTTGGTGACATTTGTTTTTCCTTACTATGTTAAAACACTGTAATTACGTAGGCAGCGCTCAATGATCCTAAGGTGTAGTATGTAATTGCTAAAGTTTAACCTCTGGCAAACAATTCACCATAGGAACCACAGGAGACACAGAAGCATGGTGTTAAAATTTGCCACATTTCTTCTTTATCTCAGATATTTAAAAGAGATGATTATGTTTATGAAGATATGAGAACACTATGACTACTCAATATGCACCTGTTTATTGAGTATTTATATATAATTAAGCACCTTCCTGGTCATAGATGTCTAGGGAGTATTAGCCAGACCTAGCCAGGCCTTAGTTAGAGTTAGTAACTTGACTCTAACTAATTTAGGTTTAGTAGGGCTTTCACTTGGGTAGTGAGAGGTGTTGGTTGGGGCATTTGGGGAGCAAACACTGAGATAAAGAGTGCAAAAAATGTACTCTGGGGAGTAACATTTGTGAAAAGAAAAGGAGAAAGTTAGGATTGGATGTAGGGAGCTGTTGAACCATGATGCCCATCTGACAAAGTCTCTGAGAGCTGAATGGAAAACTCTGAGCAAAGATTGCCCATTAGAGGAACCAGCATTAGTGGATGGCTATGCCAGGGAGCAGTCCAAGAAGAGATAGATGTGAGCTCAAAAGCTGAAACAGGTCTGAAAGAGTTAACAGGTAGAACTGTTAGCTAACTTCACTCCTGGGGCAACCTGTTCTTCCTTGGGGGGGGGGGTCTGCCGTGTTTGCTAACACAAAAAAAGTATAGGAAAGCTGAAGATCAAAATTATGAATAATTTTGAGAATTCTAAATTCAGCAAAATGGGTGAAACCCAAATAAGGTCTGTATTAAAAAGGATGGAAGGGAATGTTATAGTTCAGGAATCACCTGAGCATTTGGTTTAAAACCAGCTGTAATTTAAGACTTTTCTTTTATGGGCAAGAGAAGGCACAAGGCATGGATGTGTCTTTCTGGCTTTAAGGGTCAGAAGTGCAATGTATAATTTAAAATATATAGAACATTCCTTAGCTCTCTCTTCTCTAGGCAGGAATATGACTTGAAAACTTTGGGGACATATGTCATTTGCTTGATGTTCTGCTGCTTAGTAGCAGAGGACAAATGGCATTGTTACCACTGTTACATAGACATGGATTGGGTCCAGTGTGGTGCTTAAGGAAGCAGGCTCTGGAATGAGACAATCAGTCCAAGTCTCACACAACTACCTTGAGTTCTATGACCTTAAGAATGTATTTATTCCCACAACTTCAGTCTATTATGTATAAAATGTGGACAAAAAATAGCACCTATCAGATTGGGTTGTTGCCAGGATTAAACCCATGTTACTCCAAGGAGACTTTGCAACAACACTACCACCTGGAAACTCGTTAGAAATGAACAATCTCAAGCCCCATCCCAGATCTAGGGAATCAGAATCTACATTTTAATGAGATCTCCAGGTGAATTGCGTGCACATGAAAGGTTAAAAAACACCTGGGTTAACAATATAATGGCCATCAAACACCTAACAGTGTTTGGTATGTAGTAAACCATACAACAGACATTACTTGTTTTTCTTTTTTCATTTTAATTGTTGTTATTTTCATTCTGAATCATCTTGGTCAGGCACACCACTTAACAGCCTGCGCTTTCTTATCTGTAAAATGGGATCATAATAATACCCAACTACCCAAGGACAAGGTGATCCAGACTCTAGGAGACCCTGTGGTTTGCTCATGATTGTATAATGTAATGGTTAATTTTTCACCAGCATTTGCTATGTGTCAGGTGCCTTTACAGGTGTCATGTTATTTAATCATCCAACAATGCAGTGAGATAAGTACTACTTTAAATGCTTACATTATAGATGAATAAATTGAAACATGGAAAGATTAAATAACTTGCTCAATAAAACACACAGGGATAGAGTCAGAATTTGAACTTTTGCAGTCTGATATGACAAATCACACTGCTCATGCTTTCTCTCTAGTCAGAGCATCAAAGAGAAGTTAAACTAAATTAACTCCAATATAACCAGTGCAATGAAATGTAGCACTTAACACCTCATGACCACAGTGGACAACATTAAGTCTGTGGGTTCTCAAATCTGAGTGCACATTGCACATTAGATCAAAATTACTTAGAAGAAGCCAAGAATTCTAATCTCAGTAAAATGGGTTCAACCCAAATAAGATCAGAATCTAAAAGGATGGAAGGGAGTGACAGACTTCTTAAGTCTCATTCCCAGAGATTCTATTTCAGTAGGTTAGAAAAGCAGCTCAAATTATTTTTAAAAATAGAATAAAACTATTAGAGATGTATCTGATACAGCCTCAAGATGGTGTGAGAGGTGGGTTAACAAGTCGTTTCTTCTCTGTTCAGTACATGGTAAGTTAAACTTCTTTCTAAAGTAATTGGAAGGAATAAGGAGGGAAGAGAGAGAGAAAGGTAGAAAAGAAGGAAAAAAGAGAGGGAGAGAGGCTGGCTGGCTATGGAGGTACGAGCCGTTCTAACTCCCACTGCACATCCTTGTGTCTTCAGTGGTTTCCCTGCACATGGTGTAGATGGGAATTGCACATCTCCTGAGCCACTGTTGCTTGGGGTTGATTAATGGTATAGAGTAGAAAATATATTCGTTCTACTCAATGGAAGATTCCATTTTCACCTTGATTCCACCAGGGAGACACTCTTTCAGCAAAAAAGTGATCAATAGATGCCTCCAGGTCACCTGAGACAACAATGAGAGGACTACACCCCCCCAGAAGAGAGAACGTGGATGCAGGACAGCACTCAGGCAAGAAAGAGGGACTGGAGGGACAGTATGGAACCCATAGTTGCTCCCAGGGACACAGAGAGAATAGAGCATCAGTATTTTCCAGAGCGTTCCACACACAAGTAGGTCCTCAGAAATAGTTGATAAAGCTAAGATTTGAAGCAAACTTTAACCCTGATATATAAAAAGCCAGAGAAAAGTTTGAAAATAGCAATATGAGCCAGTCATGATGGCTCACACCTGTAATTCCAGCACTTTGGGAGGCCGAGGTGGAAGGATCACTTGAGCCAGGAATTCGAGACCAACCACAGTGACATAGTGAGATCTTCTCTCTACAAAAAAAAAAAAAAAATCAAAAAAATTAGTTGGGTGTGATGGTACATGCCTATAATCCCAGCTACTCAGGAGGCTGAGGTGGTAGGATCACCTGAGCCCAAGAGCTTGAGGCTGCAGTGAGCTGTGATCATGCCACTGCACTCCAGCCTGGGCATCAGAGTGAAACCCTGACTCAAAAAAAAAAAGCAATATGGGCTCATCTTAGATAGCCTGGGACATGGAAGAGCATGGACTGTTGACAAGGAAGAGGGGAACCCAGGAGAACAGACATCCTAACAGAAAAATACGCCCTGAACCACTCATGCGTAATAGAGAAAACTGAAAAATGAGATCAAATTTCACTTTATGATAGCTTGTAGATTGATGTTTACGTTAATGCTGAAGGTGGAAACTAGTTTTAAATACAAGGTTTGGTTTCAATCATTCTCAACAAATTTTTTATTATCCTTATAAAGCCCTTAGTTAAAGAGACCCTCAAAATTTTCGGAGATAGCTGGACCAAACAGATCCACCATGAATAGTACAATGAGGACCGGGTGCCCAACTAGAGTAAACAGAAAAGCCTAGAAAAACATTGCTCCAAGCTTGATTTTGCTCTCAGTGTATAACACATTACAAAGGCTCTGGAAAGATAACAGGTTAGCAAACAATGAAGAAAAATCACTCTTTCTGTGAATAGGGTATTTTGAATTGGCATAATGTGCTAGACTACAACATACATTCATCCTAGATTTGAATGGAGTGAAATCAAAAGCTGAAATTGAGGAGGCATTTAGGTTCAAAACAAGTGGATAATCTTTCACAAATAAAGCCTTAATTAACATTTATTCTTAAATAAAGTATTACAAATTTTACTTCCATTGTTATTTAACATCCCAGAATTCTTCAGGGATGCACCAAGTGCAAGGAAGGAACCACAGCAGTGAATAATTCATGCAGAATATAGAGCCATAGATAAAAAAGAAGAGCAGTTGACTGCTTTTTTTTCCCCAAGAAATTAAGGTTACATTACATTTTATTGAACCAGCCTCAAAAAATAACAGAGCCTGAACATTATTATTGCAGTTATTACCTTTCCTTTCCAAGTGCCATATCTTGTTCTCTCTCGAGTTGATACATTCTGATTACTTTTGCTTACTTTAGAGATTTCCTCTTTTTAGGGAAAAATGCATGACTAGAACCTCTCATATTCGAATTTCTTCAAGTTATAACCAATTGCTATCAAATTTAAATAATCTCCCTATCTTACTGGAATTAGTTTGTTCGTTTCCACCGTAGCCCTTCCCTTTAATACATGGAACTGTTCCTTGGTGCTCTTTCTTCCTCACGACAAAGGACAAATGTGTCTTTCATTAGTCACAGTTGCAGCTACAGCCCCACATCGCCCAAGGAATCAGGACAGCTGACACAATGTCTGTGCAAATATGACGATGGCAGAATTGAGTGTGACTGAAAGATTCCGTGGGTCCAATTCACCTTGGATTAAGTCAGGGAACTGATTTCCAGGACCTTGAAAACAGCTGTCATGGAGCAGACAGGGCATTTAGCAAGAGGCACAAATGTGGGGCCAGGTTTAGGCTATTTGCTTCTTTTCATTTCCAGAAAAGCTTCAGCAGACAATCCTGCTCCGTGTTTCCTATCGGACTTATCAACGTTTGTGGAAACTCTGTTGCCACCCTGGTATATGGATCCAATGTGGCATCAAGTATTTGTGCTGATTGAGTGTTTTGTTTTATAGTTGGGGGTATTTTGTGTTTATGTTATTTATTGGCTGCCGTTCAGACAAACTAAGGTCAGAGTTCTTTATGCTCAGCTTTAAGCTGTTAGGCTTTTCTTCCCTGTACTTGATGGAAAGTGCAAGTCTGCACAGAAGAAATATACAAATAGGATTTAAATGTATCTTTGTGGATTGTAGAAACAGCCTTGGTTCAACAAGGGCAATCTGGGGCAGTGTTTGGACAGAAAAATCATGTGAGATTCAGACATCCCAGTTTGTGCTCCTTTCTCCCTCCAAACCCTTATCCTCCACTGTTTAAAAAATATATATTAAATTACAGGTAGCCAACCACTAGTGTAAAGAGAAATCGAGAGAGACTATCAGTAAAAAAAAAAATAGTATGTGTAACTAATATATCTTATTTCTCAGGTTGTGTCTTGAACAATAGTCAACCCTCCCCAGGAGGGTCCCCGATGCAGTGTTTGAGACCCCAGTGTCCATAATAACAGGAAATCAGTGTAACTCTTGGGACTGTTTACCCCTTCCATACATCTAAACATTCTGAGAAGGGAGTCCTGCTTGTTCCTATCTCACTACTTTGCTACCTTGGGGCCAAATATACTCCCTTCGGGCTGGAAATCTTAACAGGCTGAGGAGAAGCTGGTTGGTTTAGAATGCGCATTCAGACCAAAGGAAGTTGAAGCTCAGTCAACTTGGAAGTGGCTAATGCTGCTGTACCTGCTGGTGCTTAAACATGGTCCCAAGTGATCAAGCTGAGGTTGTGCTTCCACCAATTCACCCCCTACCCAAGCTACAGTGGTTCTTTTAGGTCTCGTGGAGGGGGATTCCAGTCCCTCACTGCTGAGCTCAGCCAAGAAGCTCCAAACCAACCCTCCTGGGCGCCTGCCTGCGACTCCTGAGACTCAATTCGCAGCCTTTTCCCCAGATCAGGAGCCACACTCTGAAACACTGGTGTCAGGAACCTCCTGGTCCCAAAACTCCCTGTCACCCTTTCCTTCTCTTTTCAGGCCCAAGCCTAGGGTGGCATCCTACCACCAAATGAGTGAAATATCCTTCAGCAAAGGGAAAACCCAGCGCCACCTGCTATTTGGATATCTCTAACTCCTACACCCTGAAATCTGCTTAAGTACAAAGCAGGCCTCTGCTTTCGGGTGTAATGGTTTTTTTGTTGTTGTTGGAAAGGTGTATCACAGTCAAATGTGAGAATATCAAGAGACTTACTGAGATCCATTTCGGGTGCACTAAAAATGCATTTAATTAAATATGAACATATATTCGTGGTGAAAGTAGTTCCTCCTGATAAAGAAATAGAGAGGAATAAAATCAGGAAACAAGCTGTTTTTCATAAGACAACATATAGAACTCCTTAAAATATAACTTTTTGAAGATTTGATAATATAAAAACAAGAAAAATTGAGAATAAACACTGCTTTGAGATAAAACCAAAAGCCTTTGGAGAGAAGAAGCAAATTATACACAGTCTCAGAAAGAGGAATGGCTTCAGCTTTCTCAGCATCGACACTGGAAGCCAGAGAAATGGAGATGGAGAAATGCTTTCTAATTTTTGAGAAAAAATGGTTTCCAAATTAGAATTGTGTTAGGTCACACTCCCAGTGGGGCCCTCCAGAATGTTAGGTCAGACCCACTGGGGGCGTGGGTGTCTGGTGTGCTATCCAGTGCTACAAGAAAGATGCAAAAAATTGCACAAAAGTTAGATTGGAAAATATAGTTGATTTAGAAAGCAAATTTGAGAGAGAGAGAGAGAGAGAAAAAGAAGAGATTCACTACCCCAAGGTAAAGATTCACTACCCCAGAAAACATGGCCTGGCCATAGCTCAAAGAGCACATGACCACACCATAGCTTAGCAAGGCAATGGCAGCTGGTTGCCTGTGGTTGAGTCCTTTTAATCCTTCCCTTCAGTGGGGGGAAGGTCATTAAGGTGATTGGGTGGTGGTCTGCTCCACATCATCATGAAGGGGTAGGTAAGTGCAGGTACTGATGTCAGATGATGGACAGCAGCAGATGGGTGGGTTAGTCACATGATTTCTGCCATGCTGGTGGTGGGCTACATGGGAGGGGAAGAGGAGGGGTTTTTCCTGCAAAAGACCTGCCAGGGTTTCCAATCCACAAGCTCCTTAACAAAAAGGTGGTCTGATCATCATATATATGGCTTCAGCCAGCTAAGGGGTGATCTTTGAACTTCTGCCTTCGACAAGAAACCTGAAAGTTTCTTAGAGATTATTGTGCTAAACTATGAATTGAAAGGTTGAGTTGTCCTTGTCTTGCATCTGATGGAGATTTACCGAGGGGGTAGGGTAGGCTACTAGCTTGGCCTGCAGTAAAATGTCTGAACACTTCCGAAATTTATCTATCTATGTCTAACCTGTGCTAGATTCAAAGTTTATGTCAGTTTAAGCAAAAATGGCTATGCTGAGGCAAAATGTGAACTAAATTTATTCTAAGTTTCTTGGAGTCTCTCCTTTCAAATTGTATACCCAATCAAACCTATGTCTTGCAGAAAAATAGAGACATCTTTAGTCACACAAGCCATGTTGGCCATGTTTGTTTAATGAGGCAAAAATTACTCTAGCCAGTTTGAGCCAAAATGATGAGTTACGAGATCAAGAGAGCTCCCAGACTGAGAGGGAAGAATAGAATCACCTTTGTGGATGGGAAGGGGACACTTGGCACCACAGCACAGAGCTGCCCATGGAGGGAGGAGAGAACCACTGCTCTCACAGAAGCCTGCCTATTCCACCTTCAGAAGGTTGCCAAGTCAGGTGCTGTGGCCACACACTGGACTCCAGAGCCCTGTAGGACTGCCTCTCCCAGAACTGCACTAGCAAGACACCTCAGGCCCGACCTCTTTCCCAATTGCTTCAGTTCTGGATCCAGATTTTGAATCTGTCTCTGATGCAGTTGACTGGTGAAATCAAAATCACATGTCTACAATCTCACAACTGGAAAATGACCTGAAAACTGTTTGTTGAGAATGAAGAAGTTATAATGTGGGAAACTTAAAACAATGGGAGGGAAATGTCCAAAAATGGGAGGCAGCCTGAATGACAACTGACCACTACACACAGACATAAACTTTTACTTCTTATAGACTCCTAAGAAGCGACTGGAAGATGCTGATCTCTTCACCAAACATAAGCATGAATCAAGAAAGAGGGAGATACAAAACTAAGAAACAGTCAATCTAACTCAGGAAGGCAGGCAAAGGAAATTCCCAAGATGATGATGAAGTGAGGGTATAAACAGGATCCAATGTGGAACAGGAAGATAGAACTCGAAAAGAAGGGTGGAGAAGCGGGGAAGGGAGGAATGAGAGAGATTACCTGATGTGCTCAACACTGTTGGCCAGGCATGGTGTCTCATGCCTGCAATCCCAGCTATTTGGGAGGCTGAGGTGGCAAGATCTCTTGAGGCCAGGAGCTTGAGACCAGTCTGGTCAACATAGCAAGACCTCATCTCTACAGATTTTTTTTTTAATTAGCCAGGCATGGTGACATACACCTTTAGTCCTAACCACTGAAGAGGCTGAGGTGGAAGGATCACTTGAGCCCAGGAGATTGAGGTTGTGGTGAGCCATGATCGTGCCACTGCACTCCAGCCTGGGTGAAAAAGTGAAACTCCCAACTCAAACAAAAAACAATTAAATACTCAGCAATTGCCAGAGAATTGGAATAGGCACATGATTTACTGGACAACTTGGGGAAAACAGCAAGTATTAATCCTAGGAAAATAAAAAGTTATATAAGAAATATGATCTTAACATGCCACATACCTCAGATAGGAACAGTATTCACATGAGAACGATAGTGTAAACACTGAGTGTTGATCATAAAAACAGTGCTGTGAGCGTAGAGGGGGCGGGGAACAAATTAAAACAAAAACAAAAACAGTGATGTAACTGTATTGGGAGGATGAAGTAAGGAGGGGAGGAGAATGTGTGGGGAGGGAACCACAGGGGCTACAAGCTAGATCCTCATCCTCCACGTTAGAAAGCCAAAGATAATAGCCATCGTTTTATTTATTTTTTATTTTTTTACTTTATTTTGTTATAAAGATGTGGGGTTCAAGTCAGGATTAGGGACATAGCGATGTATGTGCAGGTGAAGTTTGGGTCTCCAACTGGTCCTCACTTCCCCTAGTTAAGGACCAGGTACCCTTTGCATTGTTACATTCCCTCCCCCACTTCCCTCCGGTGACTGCCTTCCCTCCCTTGTGAGATAATAGCCAACAATTTAAAATCAAGGAATAGTAAATGAAGCATTTTATTCAGAAGGTGGAGGCAAATACCTGGGGAAAAAAAGTAAAAAAGTTGAAAATCTTTGCCTTGAGGGAGCAGAATTTAGGAATAGTGGGGAGGGGTGAGGACTGCTATTTTCATTATAAGTCTGAAAGTGTTATGTCACTTTTAAAGTATATATACACACACGCATTCATTAAAATACAAATTAAGTGTAGAAAAAAGGCATCGCTTGTTGTACATTCGCAGCCTTTCTCAAAACTCATACATCTCCTGTCTCCAGTTCCTTCCTTTCTGTGATACACCTGCTCATTCAATAAACCATTCTCTCATCCTGTCAAAATGAAAAACTACCATTGGCCACTGGCTCCTTTCTGAAAATCAACCCCAGAGAAACTATAGAAGCCAGAGGAAAAGGATTTGAAGAACTCATAACAAATAATAAAATAAAATAAAACACCGTGAGAAGGCCCAGGGGCGTCTAAAGACTCAGGAATTGTTACATATGGGGAAAGCGAGGAGGAGAGAAAGGAGAGAATACCTTCAGCCTGAGGGGAGCGGAGGGTTCGGAGAGGAGGCAGCCAGAAGTAGCCAGGTCCAAGGAGAACAATGTTTCTGTTTCTGTTCTGCCATGTGCACAATCACAGCCTGTCCAGTCACCACAGAGATTGGCAACAGCCTGGCTATCGGTGTAGGGACGGTACAACAAAGATGGGCAAAAGCCCTGCAGGAGTAAGAAGGAATGAAAAGGGGGTGTGTCCTGACCAGTTCCTTGGGTATTCACTGCTATACTACTCCCATTTCAAACCCCCAAGCAGGGGAATTAAATCTATGGAGACGGCTTTTAGAGAGTTTAAATGTGAAACACAGACTATAGATAGTATTTGTGGACTGTGGGAAAGCTGGAATAATCACCATCCAGTTCTGTAGCCCCTGAGGCTATCCCCTAGGCACTTCCTCATGGCTTTAATTCACCTGGAAGTACTAACCTGCAGGCTGAGATTTAGCGTTTTTCCAACACAGAACCATGTCTAATAATTGATATTCCAAGGGGAAGAGGAGTTTTGAGACAATATAGCCAGAAAGCCATCTGAGGAATAAAACTGCTGTGTAAGAAAGACAACAATCTCAACAATATAAACCATCTAAATTGGTATTATGAGAAGAGATGGACCAAAAAATTAAAATAATGTTGATGAATATGTTAAGAAGTTAAGGTTGACATCAGCAATACAAAGCAAGAAAAATAAAATATGAAAAAGGACTTCCAGGCTCACATCAGTTATCCCAACACTTTGGGAAATCGAGGTGAGAGGATTGCCTGAGCCCAGGGATTCGAGACCAGCCTGGGCAACTTGGCAAGACCTCATCTCTACAATAAATCAAAAAAGTAGCCGGGCACGGTGATGCGCCTGTAGTTCCAGCTACTTGGAAAACTCCTTGGAAGGATGAGGCAGATCACTTGAACTCTGCAGGTCAAGACTGTGGTGAGCTGTGGTAGTGCCAATGCACTCCTGGGCAACAGAGTGAGACTCCGACAAAAAATAAAAAGGATCAGGCTGAATATTAGGTATGGGCTATATAATAAAGTATAAAGCAATGAATAAGATATACAGCAAAATGGATAAAGGTGATGAATAAAGCAGTGAGTTGGAGGATTAGACTGAGACGTTCTCCTAAGGTTAGCAGGAAAGGGGAAGGAGACAGGAAATATAGAAGAAAGGAGACATGGAGAAAAGCATTAACTCCTGTGGGCAGTGGCTTTGCAATGTTTCAACGGGGCTGGATTGTTTCCCAAAATTTCCTTTCCTATATGTTTCCAATTAAGGCAGGCTACAAGAGAAAACCCTGTGAAAGGTTTGCGAGGCACAGTCCCCTATTAACCAGCTCACATCCTTGGTGGGAAGCAGTCATGAAGCCTCCAACTGCTCCACCTTCCCCACCTAACTTCTCTGACAGCCAGGCCATTTCGGTGCGTGCGACTGTGATGGAGGACTCTGGTTTCTGCAAGAAACCCACACAATCCAGGTTAGAGACGACCAGAAGTGCTAGGATTACAGACCTGAGCACTGTGCCTGGCCTCTTTCCTTATCTTTGATGTTCTTAAATTCTATTCTGATGTTTTTAGGTTTACAACATTTCTTATCTCTTTCTAATTTTTCTCTCTTTCTGAATCTGGATATAATAGTCAGGGTTCAATCAGAAAAGCAGAACCACTAGTATATATTCATGTGTGTTTCTATATATGCATTCATGCAGGTAAATATGAACAACAACAATAATATATATGCATGAGTTCACTAATACTTTGTCCAGTTAGGAGGAATACATGGACATTGATAGGTTTAAAAAATGAGTAGGAATAAACATGGTAAGGGTTTTAAGGAAAGCTACACTGGAACAAAAATAGAATATATAATTTTTTGAGCCAGCAGAAAACAAAAAGAAAATGGAGTACTGAAAATAAAAGATATTGCCGGGCTCGGTAGCTCAGCCTGTAATCCCACGCCTTTGGGAGGCTGAGGTGAGTGGATTGCCTGAGCCCGCGGGTTCGAGACCCGCCTGGGCAGGGAGACCTCATCTCTACAATAAATCAAAAAATCAGCCGGGCGTGGTAGCGCGCGCCTGTAATTCCAGCTACTCGGAAGGCTGAGGTTGAAGGATCGCTGGAGCCCAGCAGGTCGAGGCTGCGGTGGCCGGGAGTGGCCACTGCACTCCAGTCTGGGCGACAGAGTGGGACTCCAACTCAAAAGAAAAAAAAAAAAGAAAGAAAAGAAAAGATATGATGGAAGACATAATTTCTAAATTAATAGCCTTTAAATAAATACAAATTAATTTAATTCCCAAAAAGACAAATGCTCTCTGATGCTATTAAGAAATAAACATGAAATCCAAAAATAGGTTGTCTATTAGAAATATTCTTAAAACCAAAAGACATGCAAAGGTTGAAAATGAAAGCGTGAAAGACAAAAACAAAAAAACTAAAGAAGGCTGGAATACAGAATAGCAATCATAACAGCTGACAAAAGAGAATTCAAAGTAGGAGGGAAACAAAACAACACAGTAAGAAGATATAACCGTCACAAATATGTATGTACCTAATAATAGGTTACAATAACTGACAGAGTACAGAAACAGATAAACAGTTGGAGTTTTTTAATACCCAACTGTCATAAATGTACTAAGCAAAAATTAAACAGATATTTATCTAAACAGTATAATTAATAGGCTCATACTATTAATCATATTGTTCAAATTGTTTATCTGTATATTCTAATGGTATGTTTTGTATAATATATGAGTTTTGATATATGTGCTACAATGGTTTATGCAACAAATAGCAAATACACATTTTTAGAATTATGTACATATTTACACTAGTAGATGAGACTTACAGAAAGTCTCAATAAATTTGCCAGGGACAATAACATGCAAATTATATCTCAAGTATAATGAAATAATATTAGAAATTAATAAAAGGAAAATTTTTATAAATGCCTCATTTTGAAGATAATATATTACCAAGTAACTCATAAGTTCAAATGAAATTATAATCAAAATGAGTAACTATCTAGAACTGAATGAACATGGAAATATAAAATATATAGGACATAACTAAAATTTTATTTAGAAAGAACATTTATTCTTTTCAATATGTTTATCAAGGAACAATAAGAGTTGAAAAGAAATATGCTAAGCATTCAACTCAAGAAGTTGTAAAAAAAAAAAAAAGAACTTCAAAGCAAACCCAAAAGAGAAAAAAGAGATAGTAAAGGAAAAATATAAAAACTTTTTTAAATAGAAGAGCTTTATAAAACTGAAAACTCTATTTTGACAGATTGCCAAGATAAATTTCTGATAAGACTAATCAAGGAAAAGAGGAGACAACTCAGGTAAATAAACACTAATCAAAAAATAAAGATGGGGAAATAATTACAGTTTTTAAAAAGAGATAAAATAGATACATTCCTGGAAAATACATAAAATGTCAAACCAGCTCAAGAAAAAAAAAGTGAAACTTTGGAAAACTTTGGAAAGTTTTTCCCACTCCCAGATCACAGAGGACTTCATCCATGTCTTCCCTAGTATGCATGTAGTTTCATTTTATTTTTACATTTATCTCTCAAGGCCATTTGAAATTTATTCTTATATGCTGTAAATAATAGGTCTAATTTTCTCTGTTCCCATGTGACTACACACAGTGGTGTGCTGGAGGTGGCTCATAACAGCCCACAAGTGCCAATTGTTAAATTGTCAGGAATTTTGTGAGCTGATTGCTAAGCACGGCCATTATTACCAAATAAAGTCTATAATCTTGCAATGAAATAAATCTTGTTAAAAAGGAAGCTAATAAATATTCAAAACTCATCACTTCCTAATTATTTTAATACATTGTACTATTATCAATGTTCTTGAGGTTATTTATGTCTCTTGTGGCTGCATAATAGAAATACTATGGAATGGTGCACTGCAGTGCGTTTTTCCCAACTCTGCATTCAACGACATCATACTGATAGCATGACATTGGCTAAGATAGGAGCCCTCACACCATGGAAGTCAGTAATGCTAAAATCAGGGCTTAATTTATTGTTTTGTTGATTGGGTAGAAGAAGAATCACTATGACCAGTAGGCCAAATCCAACCCACCACCTGTTTTTATAAATAAAATTGTATGGAAACATGGCCACACCCTTTTGTTCACACATTGCCTGTGGCTGCTTTCAGGCCATAGTGGCAGTTGAATAGTTTCAACAGATACCATATGAGCCAAAAGCATAAAATATTTCTTATCTGGCCCTTACAGAAAGTTTGCTGATCTCGGGTCTAGACTTGAGGAAATATTACCAATAAAGATTGATTTTTAAAATGCATCATATTTGCAACTGTTCTTTTCAACACACACACACGCACAAATAATCATCCAATATTTAAAAACTGTTATCCAACTCAGCAAAGAAGTCGCACCATTGACAAGTCCAGATTCAATGTCTTTGTCATTTCACTCTATCTTGTTTGTTAATGTAAATGAAAATATCAACCTACATTCATATGAGAACTATATTTGTGTCACCTGAAAATAGAGTTCCAACTCTTCACTTTCAATTACCATGTCCTCCAGTTGTTTTCTCTTGTCTAATTACAATGATCAATAGCATCAAAATAATGTTGTATAGGAGTAGAAATTATTAACTCCTTCTAGAACCTGACTTTAGTGGGAAAATTTTCAATGTCTCCACATTAAGTAAGATGCTGGGTTTGGGGCTAAGTAATATTTATCTTTTTTTTTTTTAGATTCCATTTATTTCTTTTATATGTAAAGAAAATCAAACTTAATGCTGATGCTGATATATGACAGTGAACTATATTTCAACAAATATAGATTAACTTCGGTGTATTTGTAACACAGTATTACTGCAAAATGTCAGAGCTTAGAATATTTTTGCACACATGCTTTCCAGCTTCTTTCACTTTCAGGGACATAGACATATGAAGTATTATGGTGCCAGGTTATATTTTCGACTTTTTTAGTGACTTTTTTCTTCTGACTATGGGCTATTTTAGTCAAACTTCATTTCTTTTAGGGCTTGTTTTATCAGATCTGGACTAATTTTCAATAATGGAGTGAGGTGTTTTTTCTTTAATACTTACGTCACATATATTTTTTCTCTTATCTGTTTTTCATCCTTGGTAGAAACAATTTGTCCTTCTCCTTTAAACTCCATGAGAAATATACATTTATTAATCTCCCACTTTTTCCCCATTACATGTACATGCAGATGTGAATTTCATTTTCTTTTTATTTAAAGATGTGAGGTACAATTCAGGGTTAGGTATACAAACGTTGATTATGCAGGTACCCTTGTTGATGAGGTATGCCCCTCCCTCTCCTAGCAGTTTCCCTCAACTGCCATTCCCACCCCCACTTCCCTGACAGATTCCCACTACTGCCAATCCCTTTCTTATAGTATTATAATTGTTCAAGATCTGCTTATGAGTGAGAACATATGGTACTCTGATCTTTGTTTCTGTGATAGATCACTGAGTATGATCAACTCCAAATCCATCCAAGTTGCTGCGAAGTCCATATGTCTGTCCTTTATGGCTACATAATATTCCATTGTGTATATGTGCCACATTTTTCTAATCCAGTCCAGCTTTGATGGGCAACATGGTTGGCTCCATGTTTTTGCTATTGTGAATAGAGCTGCAACAAACATACGTGTGCAGGTATCTTTTTGTAGAATGATTTGAGTTCCTCCAGATACATTCCCAATAGGGGGATTGCTGGGTCATATGGAAGGTCAATTTCCAGTTCTTTTCAGAAATCGCCACACTGTCCCCCAAAGAGGTTACCCTAGTTTGCAGTCCCACCAGCCGTGTAGAAGTGTTCCTTTTTCTCTGCATCCTCACCAGCATCTGTTGTTTGTTTTATTAATGAAGGCCATTCTTACTGGGGTTAGGTGGTATCTCAATGTGGTTTTGATTTGCATTTCTCTGATGATGAGTGAGGCTGAGCACTTTTTCATGTGTCTGTTGCCTGGCCGTATATCTTCTTTTGAGAAGTGTCTATTTATGTCCTTTGTTCACTTTTTAATGGGGCTAGTTTTTTTTTTTCCTTTTGACACATTTGAGTTCCTTGTAGATTCTAGATGTTAGGCCTTTGTCAGATATTCAGTTGACAAATAGTTTTTCCCATTCTGTGGGCTGTCTCCCTGCTCTCTTGATGGTTTCTTTTGCTTTGCCGAAGCTGGTTCGTTTAATGAGGGCTCATTTGTCTACCTTATTTCTTTTTTTTTTTTTTTTTTTGTTGGAGTCTCACTCTGTCATCCAGACTGGAGTGCAGTGGCCGCTCCCAGCCACCGCACCCTCAGCCTGCTGGGTTCTGGCGATCCTTCTGCCTCAGCCTTCCGAGTAGCCAGAATTACAGGCGCGTGGTACCATGTCCGGCTTATTTTTTATTTACTGTGGAGATGAGGTCTCGCCAAGTTGCCCAGGTGGGTCTCTAACCCGCGGGCTCAGGCAGTCCACTCACCTCAGCCTCCCAAGGCACGAGATTACAGGCTGAGCCACCGAGCCCGGCTTGTCTATCTTATTTCTTAAGGTATAGGCATTTAGGGTTCTGAATAGGAATTGGATACCAGTCCCAACTTCCATAAGGGTGTCTCTTGCGTTTTCTAAGTTTCTTATAGTTTGAGGTTTTACATTTAGGTCTTTGATCCATTTAGAGTTAATTTTTGTGTATGGTGATAGGTAGGAGTCCTGTTTCAATCTTCTGCATGTCATCAGCCAGTCTTCCCAGCACTATTTACTGAATAGGTTCTCCTCTTCTCAGTCGTTGTGTAATATTTATCTTGATGAAGTGTAGTAGGTCAAATAATGATATCAGGTCTTAAAAGATATCAGGTCTTATTCCCTAGAACCTATAAACGTTACATCATTTGACAAAGACTTTGCATATATGATTAAATTAAGGATTTTGAGATGGAGCAGTTATCCTTGATTATATAAGGGGCCATAAATGCAATCACATGTATCCTAATGAGAGGACAACAGAGGGAGATTTAGCATATACAAAAGAGGAAAGACAATGTGACCACGGTGGCAGAGATTGGAGTGATGCAGCCACAAACCAAAGAAAGCCAAACGATAAGGAACCAGGAACAGATTCTACCCTAGAGCCTCCAGAGGGAGTGTAGCCCAGCCAAACAAAACCTTGATTTTTTTCCCAGTGATACTCATTTTGAACTTTAAAAAAAAAATTCTGGTCTTTAAAACTATGAAATAATACATTTGTTGTTTTGGGCCACCAATTATATGTTAACTTGTTACAACAGCCACAGTAAACTGTGACAAGAAATGTCCAATAAGTGTTTTGTTTTGTTTTTTGTCTTTTTAACATGAATTTATTAAATGTCTCTTCTGCATCTATAAATATAGTCATAATTTTTTCTTAGCTCTATTATATGATAGATTATATTGATGTATTTAAATTAAATTAAACTTAAACTACCTTTGTATTGCTGGAATAAATTCTACTTAGTAATGTATTATTTTTTAACATCCTGTTGGGTTTTCTTGGCTAACCATTTATGATTTTTGCATCAGTACTCATAAGTGAGATTGGTATGGGATTTGTTTTGTTTTATTCTTTGTTCTTTTGGTGCAAACTGTTTCAGATTTTGAGATCAATGTTATACTCAATTCATAAAACATAAAAGAAGTTTTCTTTTATTTTCTATTCTCAGGAATAATGTAAGTATCATTATGATTAGATGTTTTGGTGCTTTTTATTGTGGAAAACTCATGAACTACTTTTCTGTTTTTCTATTTCTTTTATGATATTGACCAGTTTAGACTTTCTGTCAATTTTTTTTAATTGTATTTTTCTTTAAAAATTGTGTATTTGACTTTGATATTTATATTTACTTGCATAGATTTGGGCAAAATTGTCTTATGGTTTAAAAATTGCTCCCCTTTCATCCTTATTGCTCTTTTGTCATTTCTAATTTTATATATTTGTCTTTTCTCCTTTTTCCCTTGATTACAATAATTAACAGGTGGCTATTTTCTAAATTTTTTCAAAACAACATCTTTGGGGGTTTTATTAATTGTACTGTTTTAATTTTATCTCATTAATTTCTGCTTTTGTCATTATTAACTTTCCTTCTACTTTCTTTTGAGATATATTGTTCTTTTTGTATCTCTTTGAATTTGTATCTCTATAATTTGTCTTGATAGTTGCTTTAGCCGTATTCCATAGCTCTAAAATGTTGTGTTTTCTTTATCATGATTTTCAAAAATTTGCAATTTTATTTTCCTTTAAACCTCAAAATTATTATTTTTTATTTAGTCATATATATTTATGTAATTTTAGATACTGGTTTTTAAAAATAAAATGTTACACACATAGCCATTTCATCCTTCCCATGCCAGACAATGCCAGGCAGAATTTACGTACTTTTCTCCATGAGCAAAGTCAATTAGTGAATGGTTTAGCCTTTTCTTACAAATCTGTAGTGCCTTCTCTATCCTGTGTCATCTGCTTTTCAACTCTCAGTTCTATAATTCTGTTCCATTGTTCTCTCTTTCTTTTTTCTCTCTTTCTTTTTGTCTAATGTTAAAGTAGCTATATCACCTTTCTTTTCATTAGTATTTGCCCAGTATATCCTTTTCCATGAACTTTCAATCTTTCTGCATCATTATATTTTAGTTGTATCTCTTTAAAATAACTTGCAAATTAATCTTATTTATTTGATTGTTTTATGCTAATCTGAGAATTTCTGTCTTTAACAAGGGGGCGTAATATATTTACTATTATTAGAATTGCTTGTGTATCTGAACTCTTTCCTGGCTTCTAGTTTTTAAATTGCTGTTCTCTATTTATTTATTTATTTTATTTTTATTTTTTATTTTTTTTGAGTTGGAGTCTCACTCTGTCGCCCAGACTGGAGTGCAGTGGCCGCTCCTGGCCACCGCAGCCTCAACCTGCTGGGTTCCGGCGATCCTTCCGCCTCAGCCTTCCGAGTAGCCGGAACTACAGGCGCGTGCTACCACGCCCAGCTGATTTTTTGATTTATTGTAGAGATGAGGTCTCGGCTGCCCAGGCGGGTCTCGAACCCGCGGGCTCAGGCAATTCACTCACCTCAGCCTCCCAAAGGCGCAGGATTACAGGCTGAGCCACCGAGCCCAGCTGCTGTTCTCTATTTATTTTCCTCCTTTCTTACCCTACATTAAATGATGTGGGTGGGGGTTTCCTATTTTGCTTCTATTTTAAACCTCAAAATTATTTAAAAACATGTTTTAAGTTTTCAAACTCAAGAGCTCTTTTAACATTTATTATTAATTTCTATTTTGTTTAACAAAGCCATTTTGTTAAACATTTTATTTCTTTAGAATGTATTAAAATTGTCTTTGCAATTTAAGATAAGGTCAAATATTTATGAATGTTGCATGTGCACTTAAAGAGAATATGTAGTCTGTTATCAGTGTTCAGAGTTCAATGTATCTATAAGATTACAGTCAGACACTACATAATAACATTTCAGTCAACTGCATATATGGACATTATGGACTGCATTTACAATAGCTGTCCCATAAGATTACAATACTGCATTTTTATTGTGCCTTTTCTATATTTAAATATGTTTAGATACACAAAAACTTAACCATTGTGTTACCATTGCCTACAGTATTCAGTACAGTAACATGCTGTACAGGTTTGCAGCCTTGGAGCAATAGGCTATACCATATACCTAGGTGTGCAACAGGTTATGCCATCTAGGTCTTTGTAAGTGCACTCTATGATGCTCACACAATGACAAAATCACCTGACAATGCATTTCTGAGAATGTATCCCTGTCATTAAGTGACACATAACTTGTATTATTTGTTATGTTGTTTAGGCCATCTCCACTTGACCTCTCTTGTATGCTCATAAAATTTGGCAGCCTTTACTTTTGAAGATCAATTTGCTTTGATTTAAATTTCATGACTCACTTTTTATTTTACTGAGATTATTACATATACATTCTAATATAGTCTGTCAGAAAACAGTACTGTCAGAGAGTTTGGTGACAAGCTGGTTTTCTATCCCTTATTAATGACTTTTTCTTTGTTCTGAATGCTCACAAGATTTTTTTTTCTTTTTTAAAATAAAGTCAATCATTTTAATAAACCATATCTTGCTGTTATCTGTCCTCAGTCAATTTTCCCAGAAACATAGTGGATCTTTTCACTGCAAGCTTTCAAATTGCTTTTTATTTTAGAATTTTCCCCCTTGAATTATAGTGTTTAGTATTTATTTCTTTCATGGGTTTCTCCAGGTGTTCCTTTTATTTGTATCTTGAATTTTCTTGCCTATATCTTACATTTTTTCTTTTTCTTTTATATCATTATAAAAGATAATTCATGTTCATTTCTTTTTTTACTTATAAAATTTCCACCTTTTATTAATCTTATGACATTAACCATTTTACCCACTTGCTTCTTTATTTCTATAATTTTTTCTTTTATTTCTAATTATTTCCTGAGTCATCCTTCTTTTCAAAGTATTTTTTTCCCTCAATAACCACACCTTTAGTTTCTCTCATTCTGTTTTATATTATTTTTGTTTTGTAATTTTTAAAAATTTCTGTATCTCATTTTGAAATATTAGGTAGAAATATTTATTTCTTTTCATCTCTGTTGACATGCTTTCATTGTCTACCGAGATGTTATTCTGCTCCTTGTTATTTTCTTTCATTTTGTATGAAATGTGGCTATATATACCCCTAGCCAGCACACTCTAGCACTTGGTACTCTAACCAGCACTATCTTTGTACCTCTGTGGCTACACATTCTGAGATTTACCTCCTCTACTCCCTTCACTTTTATCTGGGCCTTCTGTGTTTTCTTTGTTTCCCTGTTGTTCCAGTTCAGTTTGATTTAGATTGCACTCGCACCAGTTTTTTCTGAGTGTGAAATTTTGCTTTGAAAATGAAATTCTGGGCCGGGCTTGGTGGCTCAGCCTGTAATCCCAGCACTTTGGGAGGCTGAGGCAAGTGGATTGCCTGAGCCCACGGATTCGAGGCCCACACGGGCAACTCGGTGAGACCTCATCTCTATGATAAATCAAAAATTAGCCGAGCGTGGGAGCGCGCGCCTCTTGTTCGGCTACTTGGAAGGCTGAGGCAGAAGGATCGCTGGAGCCCAGCAGGTCGAGGCTGCGGTGGCTGTGAGTAGCTTGTCACTGCACTCCAGCCTGGGCGACAGAGTGGGACTCCAACTCAAAAAAAAAAAAAAAAAAGAAAAGAAAATGAAATTGTTTATTAATTTCAAGAATATATAGATCCAGGTAGCTCCAGAATACTCAGACTTTAATTATGGTCTATTTGTATTCTCTTACAAGTTGGATCTTGTAGAACATTGCCCACTTCCATCTCTAATTTTAGCTTCTCTATTCTTCGTGGCTCATTGAAATATTCCCAATGAGTGCATCATGGCAATTTGGGGCTTTTCCAGTACATAAGGCCATTAAAAACCCAGTTACCTTTCCTCCACTTCCTCCCACTCAGATTCTGATACACAAGACTGGAATACAGTAGTGGTTTGTCCCCACTATTTAGAGGCTCATCAGGATATCTTGTCATCTAGTTGTGTTTTAGACATTGGCCAATCTTTTTTTTTTTTTAATTTTTTTAATTTTTTGAAGTGGCAACTCAATCCATCGCCCAAGCTTGAGTGTAGTGGCACAATCATGGCTCACTGCAGTCTCAAGCTCCTGAACTTAGGCAATTCTTCCACTCTAGCCTCCCAAAGTTGCTGGGACTACAGGCGCATGCCACCATGCCTGGCTAATTTATTTATTTATTCATTTATTTTTTGTAGAGACAAGGTCTTACTCTGTTGCCTAGGCTGGTCTCAAACTCCTGGGCTCAAGCAAGCCTCCCACCTTGGCCTCCCAAAGTACTGAGATTACAGTGTAAGCCTCTGCAGTCAGCCTAGTCCTTAGTTTAGATAATGGGGTGTTTCAAAGTTATGCTGCCATCTTTCCAGAATACCAACCACAACTCTTAAGTACATTGCCTTTAATACTGGGAACACAACAGAAATGTATACACTTACTTATCATAACTCTAGATTCCTGACCAAAACTATAAAGGAAATAAGTACAAAGTATAAAAATTAAAAGAAGAAAGATAATTTTTTTGGTGACCATATGATCATCTACCTATAAAAATTCAAAAGGATCAATAAAATCATTTCCATAATTATTCAGATAGTTCAGCATGGTTGCCAAATACAACATCAACATAAAAATTTTAAGCTTACAAAATCATAAAAGTCATATTAGAAAATTTAAAAGATTACCACCACTTACAATTCAAAAACTTATAGTATCTATAAATTAATTTAACTAAGACTACCATGAAGAAAACTTAAAATCACAATGAAGGATACAGATAGTTTAATAAATAAAAAGACTATTTATATTCTTGGGTGAGATAACTAAATATTATAAATTGATAATTATCCCCAAACTGATCTACAAATGCAATGCAATACCATTCAAAAGGCCAGTTACATTTTTTGAGAAATTGATAAATCAAGTCTAAAAATTTTATTAATGAACAAAGCCGGTCTCAGAGGCTCGAATCTGTAATCCCAGTACTTTGGGAGGCCAAGGTGAGTGGATTGCCAGAGTCCACAGGTTCGAGAACAACCTGGGCAACTTGGCGGGACCTCATATCTACAATATATAAAAAAAACTACCTGGGCGTGGAAGCACACGCCTATAGTTCCAGCTACTGGGAAGGCTGAGGCAGAAGGATCGCCAGAACCCGGCAGGTCAACGCTGGGGTGGCTGTGAGCATGCCACTGAACTCCAGCCTGGGCAACAGAGTGAGACTGGGACTCAAAAAAAAAAAAATTTAGATAAACAATGAAAAAGAAGACTTAAGAAGGAAACATGCCATACCAGATTATCAGATACACAATTGTTACAAAAGAAAAGTGTGGTGTGCATTTCAAGAACAGAAAATAGACCAAAGCCACCAGATAGAATTCTCAGAATCAGACCCAAATTCACTCAGAGTCAAACCCAGAATCTAACTTTATTTCCAGTTCAGGTGACACTACAAATGGAAAAGAATTCATTATTTAGGAGTCCATACTGGGAAAATTGATTCATTACATTTAAAAAATGCTACTCTTAGACCAAAAGTTGTCACCAGGCGTATTAAAGATCTGATTGTGAAGCCAAAATTATCAACTTAATAGGAGAATATTTTTGTAACTTAGAAAAAGAACTTTTTAAACAAAGCCCAAAGACACAAGTTATAAAGCTAAGAACTTATCAATTTAATGAAAGTAAAACTAAGGATCTCTAGTCAATTAACAAAATGATAGATAAAGTTGAAGAAAATTGGGAGAAGATATTTGCAAAATGCAAGACTAATGGAGGAGGACACAACATCATTAAGGGTACCTGATCTCGAACTAGGCAAAGTGGGGCCCAAAGGGAAGCCCAAACTTTACCTGTATAATGACCACTTATATACCTAATCCTGAATTGTACCCCACATCATTAAAATAAATAATAATAATAAAGACTAATGAGGGACCAACATCCAAAGTATACACAGAATTCCCACACTGCAACTAGAAAAAGGTGAGAATCCCAGAATAAAGTAGACAAAGGATATGACAATGTAACTTACAAGAAAGAAAACCAAATGCATATGAAGAGGTACCTAATCAGTACTCAGAGAAATGCAAATTAAACTAAAATGAAGCCAGTTCTTCCAAACTTGATCTATGGATTCAATGAAATCCCAATAAAAATCCCAGCAGTTATTTTATGGATATTGACGATCTGACTATAAAGTTTACACAGACAGGTAAAAGACCCAGAAAAAAGTAACACAATATTGAAGAACAAAGTTAGAGAACTGACACTACCGAACTTTAAGATTTACTATAAATTCACAGTAATCATAACCGTGTGGTATTGGAAAACAATAGACAGATCAATGAAGCAGAAGAGAGAGCCCCAGGAATCAACCCACATAGATATAGTCAGTTGACATATGACAAAGGAGCAAGAGCATACATTGGGGAAAAGATAGTATTTTCAACAAATGGTGCTAAAACAACGAACGTCACATGTAAAAAAAAAATGAATTGAGACACATAGACCTTATACCCTTTTCAAAAATGAACTCAAAATGGATCATAGACCTAAAAGTGAAACGCAAAACTGTAAACTCCTGAAAGATAACATAGAAGAAAATCTAAATAACCTAGGGTTTGGCAGTGATTTTTTAAAATACAACATCAAAAGTACAATTCATGAAAGAAATAACTGATAAACAGGACTTCATTGAAATTAAAAACTTCAGTTCTGTGACCAAACCTGTAATCCCAGCACTTTGGGAGGCCCAGGCGAGTGAATTGCCTGAGTCCAGGGGTTCGAACCAACCTGGACAACTTGGTGAGACCTCATCTCTACAATAAATAAAAAAAACTAGTTGAGCATGGTGGTGTGTGCCTGTAGTTCCAGCTACTTGGCTGAGGCAGAAGGATCACCTGAGGCCAGCAAATCTAGCTGTGGTGGCTGTGAGCGTGCCACTGCACTCCAGCCTGGGTGACAGAGTGAGACTTCGACTGAAGAAAAAAAAAAAAAGAAAACACAAATTAAAAGAATAGTGAGATTACCACTACATATGTATTAGGATGGCCAAAATTTAGACACTAACAACACCAAATGCTGGTGAGGAGGTGGAGCGACAGAAACTGTCATTCATTGCTGGTGAGAATGAAAAAATGGTGCAGTCACTTTGGAAGACAATTTGGTGGCGTCTTATAAAACTAAAGATACTCTTCAATGCAGCAATCATGCTCCTTAGTGTTTATCCAAATGAACTGAAACTCATATCTACACAAAATCCTGCACACATACGTTTATAGTTGTTTTATTCATAATTGCCAAAACTTGGAAGCAAACAAGACATCCCTCACTAAGTGAATGAATAGACTGTGGTATATTTGTTATGGTTTAGATATGATTTATTTGTTCCCACCAAAACTCATGTAGAAACTTGATCCCCATTGTGGCAGGTTGGGTGGTGGAAACTAATAGGAGGTGTTTGGATCATGGCGAGAATCCCTCATGGGGATTCTCTGTACCTTTTTCACAGTAGTGAGTGAGTTCTCATTCTGGCGAGACTGATTAGTTCTCCGGGAATGTATTACCATAGTTCTGTTGAGACTGGGCTAGTCTAAAACCAGGGGGCCCCTCAGTTTCTGTCTCTTTGCACATGTCCACTTCCTCTTTGAATTTGCCACCATGTTATGGCACAACACAGGAACCCTCATCAGAAGCCAGGGCCATGACCTTGAACTTCCCAGCCTTCATAACTGTGAGCTAAATAAACCTCATTTCTTTATACATTACCCAGCCTCAATTATTTTGTTATAACAATACAAAAGTAACCAAGACAACATTTAAACAATAGAATATTACTCAGCACTGAAAATAAATGAACTATCAAATCACGGAAAGATATGGAAGAACCTTAAATGCATGTTGCTAAGTGAAAGAAGCCAATCTGAAATGGCTACATAATGTATGGTTTCAACAATTTGAAAAAGACAAAACTGTGAAGTCAGTAGAAAGATCAATGGCTGCCAGACCATAGGGGGAAGGCAAGGGGAAGGGTGGGATAAATTGGCTGACCACAGAGAACATTTAAGGCAGTGAAATCATTCTGTATGACATTATAATGGTGGATACATGTCATTACACATTTGTCAAAACCTATAGAATGTATAACACCAAGAACAAACTCTAATGAAAACTATCAGCCAGGCGCAGTGGCTCAAGCCTGTAATCCCAACACTTTGGGAGGCTGAGGCGAGAGGATTGCCTGAGCTCAGGGGTTCGAGACCAACCTGGGAAACTTGGTGAGACCTCGTCTCTACAATAAATAAGATAATAATAATAATAAGCCAGGCGTGGTAGCACATGCCTGTAGTTCCAGCTACTTGGAAGGCTGAGGCGGAAGGATCGCCGGAGCCCAACAGGTCGAGGCTGCGGTGACCGTGAGCATGCCACTACACTTCAGCCTGGGCAATAGAATGAAACTCCAACTCAAAAACGAAATGAAAACCATCAGCCTTAGGTGATAATTATGTGTCAATGCGGTTTCATCAGGTGTAACGCATGTACTATTCCAGTGCCAGATGTTGGTTGTGGGGAAGGGTAGTAAAGAGTACAGTGTGGGCAGGAGCACAGGGTATATGGGAACTCTGTACTTTCTGCTCAGTTTTACTCTGAATCTGAAATTGCTCTAAAAAATAAAATCTATTTAAAAGGTATTTTTAAAATGAGGTATCACCTTACTCTTGTAATATGCGCGGGTGTTTAAAAGCTAGGTAATACCACGTATTAGTAGAGAGACGGAGCTATCATGCACAGCTGGAGGGCATGCATATCAGTGCACATCCTCTAGCATAGCCTGGTGAATCTATGGCTTTATTTGGTCAGGATGTGCATACACATATCTAGGACCCTTTCCTAAATACCTCTCCCATGATAGCCTCAAACATCTGGAAAGAGACATTCGAAAAGATATACATTTCAATGTCATTTGTAGGGAAAGTTGGAGTTGGAGGCTAGCTGGGTACTCATAACCTGGGGTAGGGGAGGAAATATGGATAGGTGGAGTATAATGGTTGCAACATTTGGAAGGCCACAGACCTGATATGCACATGGCAACATGTATGATATTAAAAACAGTGGAAAAAGAAATATATAGAATGACATATAGAACAAAGTACCATTAAAGTAAATTTTAAATATATGTACAACAAAGAACACATACAAATAAAAGGATCCACATCATACATTGGAATAGTTTTCTATATGGGAGGAGGGAAATAAGAGTAAGGAATGTGCATAGAAGTTTTAATAAAGTTTTAGAAAATGAAATCAAATAGCAGCTTTGTGCGAACCAGTGGTAACAATACACCATATACTGAGGAGTGTGATTAATTTAAATCCCTGCACCTGAGATCCAACTAATGGTAGCTAGACAGAGACAGTGAGAAAAAGGTAAATGGATAGATAAATCATTCTCTCTTCCATTGTGACCACTGAATTACCACCACTACCACCACCAAACCAGACAGTTTTATTCTCAGTCCATTTGACCTTGTTCTTGTATGTAACTTTGAAACTCCATACAAAAACAAAATAAGACCTCTTACTTCAGGACATAAATACTATGCATCCAATCTTCTAGATTCTAGAACATCCTAGAGGGAAAGAACAGCATGTGCTTATGCATGGCGGTGGAGAGGACACATTTGGAGAACTACATTTAGAACATTTAGAATCTTGCCATGACCGCAATTTAGACTGAGAAACAGGAGGTCTAGGAGAAGAATCTACAGAGGGAGACAAGGTCAGATGAGTTCACAGACAGATTGTTCGTGAGGCTAAGGAATCTGAATTTGGACCCAAGGCATTGAAGAATGTTAAGCAAGGAAAAGAATGGCTGGACTGGATTTATATTTAGAAAGATTACTCTGACAGTAACATGGAGGAAAAGGGGACAGGAAGAAGGGAGCCTCTTTAGAAGGATGTTGCAGTTATTCATGCCAGAGCATTCATGAATTTAACAAGGGACCACAGTAGCTGATGCTCTTAGTGTATTAGACATACGAATGTAAAGGCAGACTGCTGGACAAAATGATTTCCACAGGTCCCTCTCAGCTCCATCATTTTTAAATTCCGCTTATTTTACATTCAATCAAAGACAGGAGTGATGAGGCATAAGCAGAGAAATTTACAAACTTGTGATCAATATGCAGAAGTCACACTTGGCAGACAGGAGGCATTAAAGGCCATACATGATGCTGATTGCCTAGATAATTCTCTGTGATCAAGCAAGTGCACTTCACAATTAATGATAAACTTTTTTGGTTCAGGTGAGATCTGCTGTTTTTAAAAGTTTTAGTGTTTAAAATTTCATGCCAAAACTGTTGAATTTAATGCTGAGTATTCTAAATAGGGGCAGAAATATTTTAACTTCACTGGAGTCACTTCTGTATCTCCCATCCTAAATAAGATTGGATTTGATAGGAAAATCTAGGGCATTGCCATGACAATTACCAAGCTTAGTCTTAGTTCCACTTAGGCTTTATATAACTCCAATAAGACAAAAAACAGAGGATATGAGGGGCCGAGCCAGTGCTCACCTCTGCCTCTTGTTATTAGGGCATTTAGACTCTGACAGTAACCCAACATGACAGTAAGTCACTGGTTCTCAACCCTGGCTGCATATTAGAATCACCTGAGGATTTTTTAAAATTACTGGGGCCTACGCCCTATCCCTAGAATTTCTGATTTAATTGGTCTGATGTGAGAAGGCTTTAAAAGCTTCCCAGGTGATTTTAATGTGCAACCACAGTTAAGAACCACACACTAGGTATTTATCACAGCTATTCTCCAGGTGTCTTCCAGGGAGGCCTTGAAGTTGGCAACATCCTCCAAGGGGATACCAGTCTGGACTCTTACATGTTTGGATTGTTTCATGGGTTTGGCAAAAATATGGGCTTATCATGTCAAAAACAAATCAGCTATTGAGAGAAAAGATTTGCAAACTCTATATCTGATAAGTAGTTAATATCAAAAATGTATAAGGAACTCACACAACTCTATAGCAAAAAAAGACAAATACCCAATTTAAAAATGGGCAAAAGACCTAAAGAAACATGTCTGAAAAGAAGGCATACAAATGAACAGGTATATGAAAAGAACACTCGCTTTTCGGTTTTTGGCTCGCAGAGGCCAAGGTGCAACTTTCCTCGGTCGTCCGGAATCCGGGTTCAGCCGACACCAGCCGCCTCCACTATGCCACCTAAGGTCCACCCCAACGAGATCAAAGTCGTGTATCTGAGGTGCACCAGGTTTATGCAGGATACCACGTCTGTGCTGGCCCCCAAGATCAGCGCCCTGGGTCTGTCTCCAAAAAAAGGTTGGTGATGACATCACCAAGGCAACCGGTGACTGGAAAGGTCTGAGGATTGCAGTGAAACTGACCATGCAGAACAGACAGGCCCAGATTGAGGCGGTACCTTCTGCCTCTGCCCTGATCATCAAAGCCCTCAAGGAACTACCGAGAGATAGAAAGAAACAGAAGAACATTAAACACAGTGGAAACATCACTTTTGATGAAATTATCAACATTGCCCGACAAATGCGACACTGGTCTCTAACTAAAGAACTCTCAGGAACCATTAAAAAATCCTGGGGGCCAGGCTCAGTGGCTCAGCCTGTAATCCCAGCACTTTGGGAGGCCGAGGTGAGTGGATTGCCTGAGCCTGCAGGTTCGAGACCCACCCGGGGAACTTGGCGAGACCTTGTCTCTACAATAAATCAAATATTAGCCGGGCATGGGTAGTGCGCATCTGTAGTTCCAGCTACTTGGAAGGCTGAGGGGGAAGGGTCGCCGGAGCCCAGCAGGTCGAGGCTGCAGTGGCCAGGAACATGCCACTACACTCCAGTCTGGTGACAGAGTGAGACTCCAACTAAAAAAAAAAAAAAAAAATTCCTAGGGACTGCTCAGTCTGTGGGCTGCAATGTTGATGGCTGCCACCCCCATGACATCATAGATGACATCAATAGTGGCACAGGGGAATGCCCAGCTAGTTAGGAAGCAAAAAGGAAATATATTTCAATAAAAGGTCATTTGACAACTAAAAAAAATGTTCAACATCACTAATCATCAGGAAAATGCATATCAAAATCAAAGACGATATCATCTCATTGCAGTTAGAATGGCTATTATCAAAAAGAAAAAAATAGCAAGTGTTGGCAAGAATGCAGATAAGTGGGAACCATATAAACTGTTGGTGGGAATGTAAATTGATACAACTATTACGGAAAACCAATATGAAGTTTCCTTCAATAAATAAAAATAAACCTGCCATATCATCCAGCAATCCTACTTCTGGGTGTGTATCCAAAGGAGATGAAATCAGAATCTTGAAGAGATAGCGCAGTAAGCTTCCATGTTTATTGCAGCATTATTCACAACAGCCAAGATGTGGAAACAACCTGCGTGTCTGTAGACAGGTGAATGGGTTTTTAAAAATGTGTATGTACACAATAGAATATTATTCAGCCAAAAATAAAAGTCTGCCATTTGTGACAACATAAAAAGAACCTGGAGGACATTATGTTAAGCAAAATAAGCCAGACATAGAAAGACATACACCACATGATCTCACTTATATTTGCAATCTAAAAGAGTCAAATTCTTATATAAAAGCAGAGAGTAGAATGGTAACTGCTAGAGGTTGGGGGTGGGTGGAGGAAATGGGGAGATGTCGGTAAAAGGGTACAAAACTTCACTTACAAGATGAATAAGTCCTAGAAATCTAATGTACAGCTTGGTGGCTACAGTTAATAAAACTGTATTGTTTTCTTGAAATTTGCTAAGAGATTTCTCACTATAAACACACACACACAATGGAAACTATGTGAGGTGATGTATTAACTTGATTATGGTAATGATTTCACAATGTGCATGTGTGTGTATGTGTGTTTGTGTGTATATATATATACAGTTATCACATTTGTACCTCAAATATACATGTATATAATTTTTATTTGTCAATCATACCTTCATAAAACTGGGAGAAAAATAAGATCGATGAAATATGATAAAAATCAGTTATATGTCTCCAATCTAAATCCTAGTTGGTGGCTTTGTATACTTTCTTTTAATGGGGCAAGGGAAAGTGGAAAGAAGAGGAAGGTAGAAAAGAAATGAGGGAATACCACCAAGAGGGCTCTTTTTTTTTTTTTGGAGTTGGGGTCTCACTTCATCGCCCAGGCTGGGGTGCAGTGGCACGCTAGACTCGACCTGCTAGGCTTAGGCGATCCTTCCGCCTCAGCCTTCCAAGTAGCTGGAGCTACAGATGCATGCCACCATGCCTGGCTAGTTTTTGTGATTCATTGTAGAGACAAGGTCTTTCCAAGTTGCCCAGACTGGTCTCCAACCCACAGGCTCAGGCGATCCACCAGCCTTGGCCTCCCAAAGTGCGGGGATTACAAGCTGAGCCATTGAGCCTGGTCCAAGATGGTTCTTATACAAGAGTTTGAGAACCTCTGACCTCAAGAAGGGACTGGGTCCAGTGCATGGAGACAGGAGTTATGCCAGATACCATCTGCTTTCCACCATGTGTCCCGGGTGCTTTGACTTCTATCAGAATTATAGTTTTCTATGGAGTTGGAGAACGTCATCCAAGTGAACCAACGCAGGACTAGAAAACCAAACACCACATGTTCTCATTAATAAATGGAAGCTAAACAAAGGAACTGCAAAAGCATATATAATTCTATAATGTACATTGGAGATTCAGAAGGGGAGGGTGGGAAGGGATGGAGGGTTGAAAAATCAGTATGCACAGGTGGGGGTGGTAGTTACACTTAAAACCCGTACTTAGTCATTGCTATACAATGCATCCTTGTAACCAACAAAAAACCATTTGTATCCACCTAAAGTTACTGAAATAAAAATAAATAAATAAGAATTATAGTCTTGTACTTCACTGTTGTTGTTTTTTTTGATTTGGAGTCTCACTCTGTCGTCCAGACTGGAGAGCAGTGGCCACTCCCGGCCACCACAGCCTCAACCTGCTGAGCTCCAGCGATCCTTCCGCCTCAGCCTTCCAAGTAGCTGGAATTACAGGCATGCGCCACCACGCCCGGCTGATTTTTTGATTTACTGTAGAGATGAGGTCTCACTGCCCAAGTGGGTCTCAAACCCGCAGGCTCAGGCAATCCACTCACCTCAGCCTCCCAAAGGCGCGGGATTACAGGCTGAGCCACCGAGCCCGGCTAGTCTTGTACTTTATAACATGGAATTGTCAGATTATTTTTCAGGATCAGGAATCACAATATTGCCAAGTCACCTTTGGTAGTCTCCTGATACTTATACATAGGTAGGGATCTCATGTATAGTATGTTTTCTTTTCCCAAGATTATAAAAATATAATAATAATTAAAAGCTGCATTTTTTTAGAAGTCAATTACAAAGTATTACAAACTGGGTATCTTAAAACAACAGAAATGCATCATCTCACAGTTCTGGATGCCAAAAGTCTGAAACCAAGGTGTCAGCAGGGCTGTGCTCCCTCTGGAAGCTGCACCAGGGATCCTTCATTGCCTCTCCCTTGCTTCTGGTGTTTGCTGGCAATCACTCCTTGGCTTGTAGCTGCATAATCCCATTCTCTGTCTTTGTTGTCACATTGTGTTCTCAATGTGCATTTCTGTCTTCAAACAGCTGTCTTCTTTTCAAGACAACAATCACATTGGATTAGAGGCCTACACTACTCAACTGATTATATCTGCAACAACCTTATTTCCCAATAAGCTCACATTCTCAGGTATTAGGGGTAGGACTTTAACATATCTTTAAGGACACAGTTCACAGTTCAACATATAATATCTGACTTAATTATTTATAGTTTTGTTTGTTTCTTTCTTTTTTGAGTCAGGATCTCACTCTGTTGCCCAGGCTGGAGTGCAGTGGCACGATCACAGCTTACCGAAGCCTTGACCTCCTGAGCTCAGGCGATCCTTCTACACCTCAGCTTCCGAGTAGCTGGGACTACAGACAGAAGCATGCCACCTCGCTAGACATTTTTTTTTTTTTTTTTTGCAGAGATGAGGTCTGGCTATGTTGTCCAGGCTGGTCTCAAACTCCTGGCTCAAGCAATCCTCCCACCTCAGGCTCCTAAAGTGTTGGGATTACAGGCGTAAGCCACCACATCTGGCTTATTTAGGGTTTTTTAAATATACAAAATATAATTTTTTAATACAATCAATTCACTAACTTCTGCATGCCAAGACAATTTTTATAAAGGCCTAAAGGCGAAGTGAATCTCTGTGTTTATAAAAAAATTTAACTAAAATAATATGTTCTTGGGACTATTTTTCTTTTTTCTTTTTTTTTGAGTTGAAGTCTCTTTTTTTTTTTTTTGAGTTGGAGTCTCACTCTGTCGCCCAGACTGGAGTGCAGTGGCCACGCCCGGCCACCACAGCCTCAGCCTGCTGGGCTCCGGCGATCCTTCCACCTCAGCCTTCCGAGTAGCCGGAACTACAGGCGTGCGCTACCACGCCCAGCTAATTTTTTATTTATTGTAGAGATGAGGTCTCACCAAGTTGCCCAGGCAGGTCTCGAACCCGCGGGCTCAGGCAATCCACTCACCTCAGCCTCCCAAAGGCGCGGGATTACAGGCTGAGTCACCGAGCCCGGCTGGGACTATTTTTGTATAATTTATCTTCTGTTCATTTAAAGCAAAAGAGAAAATGGAGAAAATGTCTCTTTTTGTTACTTTTTACCAAAGTGGAGTTGGGAGTTCATCTGAAAACCTTGAGTCATGTTGTTAGGAGAATGTCTTTAAAGAATATGAAAAGTTTCCATTTTTATTAGTGTGAAACATTAAACTCTAAAAAGACCAAGAAAAAAAAAGCTGTTTTAATTTTCAGAAGTTATTTTTTTCTGTTAGCAGTACTTATGATAACTTGAACCAGAAAGAACTTGATGATATAAAATGCTGTTCCTCAAGGTTTTTTATTGATAAAATGACCTACATTGTTTCCTATGATAATGAATGAAACCAAAAAGAGTATTCTTATTAAAGATCTAATGTCACAAAACCAAAGAGAAAATTTAGAATTTTTTTCCTCCTTTCATATATAGTTATACTAAAAGTACTTAAGATTAAAGATAGAGCTATAATTAGGTTGGTATATAAAAAAACTCCAAATATTATTTTCCTTTTTCATAACTACTATAATAGAGAAATTTCTTTAAAGCACAACAGACAAAACCAAGAAAATATAGAATATCAGAGTCTTGCAATGAAGAGCTTTAAGGTGACAGATTGCAAATGACAGAAATCCAGCTCAAACTGCCATAAGAAAAGAAATAAAGGTTTGCAACTAATTAAACATATAAATAATTAAATAAGACTGGACGAAGAGAGTCAGCAATGTCTCCAGGATTCAACACTCTCATGCCTTCTTTTTTTTTTTGAGTTGAAGTCTCACTGTGTCACCCAGGCTGGAGTGCATCAGGCTTTCCAACTGCTTTCTTAGGTATTGGTTTGGCTGTCCACACGCAGACCTCTGGCAGGCTTACACTATTCAGCTGCAAGTCCAACAGAAGAAATATGTTTCAGTAGTTCCAAGAGAAAACCCTGCAACTGGTATATGTTCATTCTTGAATGGTGGCCAAATGGATGAAAGCTTTTATTGGGAGGGGCCTGAGATCAGTGAAGTGAGGAGATTAACTCAGCATCACCTGAACTCCAAAAGCTGTGTGAGGGAGGCACTGTACCCCCATATAGATCATAAGCTGTTACCAGGGTCCCAGAAACTGGGTGGACAAAATAACCAATGCCCACTTCACATGAGGATAAAGAATCCAGGACCTCTCCTGGATCTAATCGGGAAATGCAGAGCATTTTAAGTCTTCACTTTCCAAACCTGCAATAAAAACATACAATTAAATCTTACTTTTTCTGTGGTCCATCAAAAGTAACGTATCAAATGATAATTACTCTGTGCCACAACATGGGAGAACCTTGCAGACATTATACTAAATAAATGCCAGACACAAAAGGTCACATATTATATGATTCCATTTTTATGACTACCCAGAAAAAATAAATCTATAGAGACAGAAAGCGGATTGGTGGTTGACAGGGACTGGGATGAGAGGGGACTAGAGAATAACCACTTAGTGGGTACAGGGTTTTCTTTGAAGGTAATAGAAACATTTTGAAACTCAGTATAGGTGTTAGTTGCACAATATTGTAAGTATACTAAATGCCACTGAATTGTACTATTTATTTATTTGAGTTGGAGTCGCACTCTGTCACCCAGGCTGGAGGACAGTGGCATACTCATGGCCACCCCAGCATCAACCTGCCGGGCTCTGGTGATCCTTCCACCTCCGCCTTCCAAGTAGCTGGAACTACAGGCATGTGCTGCCACGTCCAGCTAATTTTTGATTTATTGTGGAGATGAGATCTCACCAAGTTGTTTGGGCTGGTCTGGAACCTGTGGCCTCGGGCAGTCCACTCACCTCGGTGAGTGCTCCCAAAGTGCTAGGATTACAGGCTGAGCCACTGAGCCCGGCCAGGAATTGTACTCTTTTAAATGGTTAGTGTTATGTGAATTTCATCTCAACTTTTTTAAAAAGGATTCTAATCAGTAGAGAAGACTTCAGCTGGCTAGAAACCTAGAAACCCTGATCTTTCTTTCCAATTGCCTGCCCAAATGCTGATGGAGCTTCAGTGAACATCTCTAACTTTTGTGACCTGACCTGTGAAGCATTCCATCTGCACTCTAGAAGAACTGGCCTTCCCCTCTTTGTCAGCCATTTGGAAGCTTTCTGACCATAAAGTTTTATGGAACTTGGCCTCCAGTCACTCATTCCCTCTTCCCCTCACCCTCCCTGCTTCCACCAAATAGGGAGCTGACGTGCTTTGGGTAGGGCATGTTCTAGTTCCTCATTCTCTGCCTCCTGCTAAGATGGTTCTGTTTTCAGTGCATAAGAGTTCAGTTAACATTATGTTGATAAATTCCAGTTCTATATTTTATAAATTTCAGCAGAGTCCCAACATACAGGCCCTACAACAGCCTGCCCAGGAATGTTTCCAGCAGAGAGTCCAAGTCATTTGAAGGATGGTTCTAGTGGGTTTTGTTGAGGGTTTTATTTCTTCTAAGTGTCACATCAAATTTTTAGACTGAAGTTTCTAAACTCTGCACAGTTACCAGAAAATTGGTTGGAAACACAAGGAGGCACAGTTTTAGGAAGATTGTGTGAATTTTTCTCTGATTCCTGCCTGCAAAACTTCAACAATTCGAACAAAGACAAGTAAGATTGCTTAAGACATGTTTTAGGGAGGAAAATAAATTGATATAGTGGGTATGAATCACAATAAATAAATTTAGGGGTGCTAGAAATAAACTTTTATTCTCTATAGTAGAACTTACCTTCTATTTAGAAGGCCTATTGACCCCAGATGGCAGATTTTTCTTTTCTATGTTGGAGACTTTGACCCTTGCCCTGGGGTTATGTCTAAGTTTCAGGAGGTCAATGTCATGCTAAGTTTCAGGAAGGGAGGCATCTGGTCCTTGTTTGCAGTCCTTGCAGGCATGGCTGGGACAACCCCCATCCCATCACTTGGCCCCATCTCCTACTTCCATGCAGTCATTGTAATCATTTTGCTGTTCTCTGCTCAGTTCAGACATGAGAACTTATAGGAGCCTGCAAAGCTGTCCATAATCTGTAAGTCTGGATTCCTCAGACATTTACTCACTGCAGTCCTTCAACCTTCACAACTCTCCCTTCATGTTACAGGATGCCTTTGGTCTCAGATCACTCTCTTTCTCTTGGAGTTTCTACCATTTCCCCAGCACTCTGCTCTGCTATGCTCATGCTCTTCCTCTCTCTGGAATGTACCAACTCTCTTCTCACATCATCCTCCCTTTCTCTCTCCCCCTCACTCCATAGGCACACATACATACCCCCCACACCCCAGCTATGTAGAATCTCCAGATCCACCCAGAGGCTTGAATGGGAGAAAGGACAAGAAATGGAATAAGGGGAAAGCAGTGAATATTTCAAAAATATCCTGTTTGTCTTGTTGCTTTGAAGATTACAGACTAGTCTAACATCTTACTGCATGCTACTTACCCCCACCTCCCAGTCCGCCACAAAAACAGTAGATAGATCCTGGACAAAAGAATGCATCCAGTTTCAAGACATTTATATTAATTTGTTCCTACCATCCTGAGCAGGGGCACTGGCATCCTCCTGAGCTATCCTTGAGTTATATTCCCTGTGTGCAGGCCCTGCCTAACCAAGGAGACACCTTATCACCTAGGACATCCGCGCATGTATGCACTCAAGCCTCAACATGGTTGAGATGGGGAGAGTGCCTTACCCTGAAAATACTCAAAATAATGGCTGTGACTCTTTAATATCTGTAAGACACTCCTGACCCACATCTCTATTTAATGAGAAGAATCTTGTCCAATGAGCATTTTGCCCACACAGATGAAATAATAAGTGACCTATACTGCCATATACTATTATTGAACGTGTGGGTTTGTATATGGGGAGAGGGCAGCATTTGCTCCATGCCTAGGTCCCTTGCCCTGGGGTTATGTATAAGTTTAAACTCACAGGACTTGGACCCGGTTTTACATTCCATTGTTTATCCCCTCATTTTATTCTGTGTGCACAACATGGCACTCTGTTTATAGAAGGTGCCTCAAGAAATACTTGCAAAGGAAGATGGAGGAATGAACAGCATATACTCTCAAGGCAAAAATGATTTTGAAAATCTGTCTAGCCTTTTCTGAAAACTTCAGATGGGTCATACTAAAGCCAACTCAAATAAACGAGAACTTACTCAATTTGTTTAAACCTCCAACAAAAAGTTGTTAAAACTGTTTTCATAAAATAATATTATATGGCATTCAACAACTCTATCCAAAACTTCATTATCACATTCAACTTGAATATGCCAGAAAAAATAACATGCTGGAGCAGGGTCTAAGAGGTCTGGATGGGCCTGATTCTGTGATTCACAGGATTTGACCTTGGCAGCATCATTTACCTCTATGGATTTCACTTGCTTCATCTGTCAAATTACTGGTGTTAACTACAGCACCTCTAAGCTCACTTGTGAAGGGTGCAGGGAACAGTCAGAAGGGTGTCTCCCGAGATGGCGCTAAACACTATATAGAACCAAACAAAGGCAACAAAGGCCCTAAGCGCATGTGAAGTTTAAACCTGTGCTCAAATAACTTCTCCTTATAGGAATACTACCCCATAGTCTCCTCCAATAAAACCCAAACACGGTACTGGCCAGCCCCTGCCAGGCCCATAAATATACCCCTCTCCCTACATAGCTCTCTCTCTCCTTCCCTTTTTCTCTCTCTCCCCCTCACACTCTCTCGCCCTCTCTCTCTCTCTGTCTCTCCCCCGCCTCTCTCTCGCTCTCTCTCTCTCTCTCTCTTTCTCTCTCTCTCTCTCTCTCCCTCTCTTTCTCTCTCACTTTTCCTCGGTTATAGTCCCTTCCTGTAACTGCCCCTTTAATAAATCTCTTGGTTCTGGCTGGGTGTGGAGTTATTACTGGCGCCGAAATCCTTTCATTGGTGCTGTGACTCGGATCGGGTCTCTCTCGCCCTGGTGCGGGTCTCTCTCGTCCTTGGGCGGGACCCCGATTTGGCGCCTGTGGCCACTCCAGCCCTCCCGGACCTTCCCCACCCTTTTGAACGCCCGAGCCGCATCCACACCAGCAATTGTTGGATAGGTTAGTCCCCCTCCCCCAAACAAAAAAGCCTAAAACTTGCCACCAGAGGAAACGGACTTCAGGAACCACCCCCTCCGGCCCCCAGGTGAGGGAGAACACACCCTGCTTCGGCCTTCACGACCACCGCGGACCCTAAAGACTTCCTCTTCTCCTTTATCTCTCTCAAACTTTAAAAACTCCCGCAGCTGCCGGCTGCAGCGGGCCCCAGGGGTCCCACATCTGCTAACCCACAGCAGTTTCCTTAAAATTCTCTCTCTCCCTCTCTCTCTTTCTCCCCTCCCTAGGGAATCCCACGGCTGTCGGGCTGCAGCGGACCCCAGGGGTCCCACGTCTGCTGGCCCACAGCGGATTCCGGAGGGCTCCCACGTCTGTCGGGCAACAGCGGACCGTAAAGGCTCCCATGTCTGTTGACCCACAGCAGACCCTGAGGGACTCCCGTTTCTGTTCGACCGGCAGGAATTGCGAATACACCCCCACCCGCCGCTGGGTCAAGTGCTCTCTGTCTGTTTCGAAAAATCCTAGCATTAGGTGCCTTGACCCCTCGGTTCTACAGCAGAACCCTGGTTGTGCCAAACCTCTGTGATGACAGACTTTGCCACAGCCACACTTCTCGGACAGCTGACTCTTCGGGGGATGCCCCGTTTAGCCCACCTGTCCCACTATGGGGGGTTCGTCATCCCTGCCGGTCGAGTCCCCTCTTAAATGCCTTTTAAACAATCTCACTACCCTTTCTCTGTCCCCTGATATTAAACCCAAATGCCTAATTCGCCTCTGCACACAGACTGGCCAACATATCCCTTAGACAAACAAAATCAGTGGCCTATATAATTTCTGTGAGCATTCAAAACGGTGGGTAGAGATTCCCTAGTTCAGTCTTTTTCTCTCCTCTGTAAATACCCTCCTACAGCTTCTCTCCCTCCCACTGTCCCATGTGCCTCTGTGCTTCCTCCTCTAAACTCCCCCCCCCACTGCAGACGCTGCAAGTCCCATTCCAGGCTCCCTCCTCTCCTGTCTCGGATTTCAATCCTGCGAAAAAGCCCCCCCCTTCCAACACCCTGCTTCCGGAGGAACATAGGAGAGTCTGAAAACAGGCTAGGACATAGGCAGACAAAATTCACCTCCCGGAGCCCGCTAGTAATCTTCCAGCCTGAAGGAAAGGGCTGAAAGGCAGTAAAAGGAAGCACTGCCTGAAGATAAACTCATAGACTCCTAGGATTAGGACGGAGAGTTGAAAAATGTGCTGTGTGCTTGTGTGTAAATGAAACGGACAGTGGGAGGGCTCCACATAGTTAGTCTGCGTTGGGGGTATACCAACCTACCAATTGCTAAGAGGTGTCTGAGATATCTTCGTGAGAAGTATGACTGGAAGGAGGACAAAGTGGATGTTTCTCATACCCCTCATTCTCTTATGTGTGTGTCTGTCACTTTAAATCTGCTAAAAAGCTGGTTGAGTTATTATGCTTTGTTTAATGGGACATGTGGTCTTTTAAAAACTTGATTGGCGCATATTTCTTGATGTCATTTTATGTCTCCCTTTATTTATGTGGTGTTTTCTCCCAACCCATTGGTGCTGTTAAAATTTCTGCCTTTTGTTGTTAAGGTGGTGGAAAATTGTCTGTTGCATTTAAAAGTGTTACCGGTTATCTTACATTCTCTCCGGGGACCACGCCCCCTCCCTTCCTTAGCCTGGTTCTCCTTCATAAATTCTAAAGGGGCTCATTCTAATCCACCTATTTTTAAAAAATGGAAAAATGTCTCTTATACGCTACTTAGCCTTTTGCTAACTCAGTGTAAGTTAATGCTAATCTTAGAGAAAAATAATTTTATAATCTTTCTCTGGCAACTAAGGGAATGAATAGGCTGTTATTGTTTTCAAATGCTAAAAGCCAGGTTAGTTAAAAGTAAGTCCGTTTCTAAAGGTTTAGGCCTTGCCTAAAATCATAATCAACTGCTTGTCCCTGTAAAACTGTTGGGAAGTCTCTTAAAGTCTTGTAATGTATGCTGAGTCCCTACTTTATATTATAATGCTAAGTAACACTGATGCTTGCGTTTTCGGGCTATGCTCATTTAATTGTCCCTGTCTTACAACTAAGGCTGTTGTTTAGTAATTCATGAGGATTTTTGACAATTTTGCCTGTTCATAATTGGGAATATGTAGGAACAGATCATTTCACATCTTCGTGGTCTGTTCACTCTAAAGGGTTTTGAACCAGGCGTTCTTGTAGACATCATTGGAAAGTCGTAAAGCAAAAGAAAAAAGAAAAAAAAGAGAACTCCAAAGTGAGCACCAGCCAGAGAAAAGGTAAATAAATTGGCAGTTGCCACTAAAGGCAAAAGCTCCAGCCACCCAAAAGAGGCCTGATAAGTATAAACCTGCTAAGGGGATGGTATCAGCTGCTATGAATGTGGTCAATCTGGGCACCTAAGACACAATTGTTCTTAATAGCCTAAGCCCCCAGAACTTTGTCCAATATCTGGACTAAAAAGCCACTGAAAGAGATGGTGCGGCCTCTCCCGAAGGGGGGAGAAAACACCTAGCTCAGTGATAGTGGCTGTTGACTGAAGGGGGAGGGACATGGCCCAGCGCAGCACTCTGTATGCCATCCACCCAGAAAATCCTTGAATCTATATAAATGTGACTGGAGTCCAAATCAATTTCTTAATTAATACTGAGGCTAAGTTTCTAGCCCTTGTGCTCATACTGAACTTCTTCCTCCTAAAACCTGCTCTCCAGTGAAATTAAAGGTGTTCCAAAAACTGAATGTTTCACCTAACAGTTACTAAAAAAGTAAATTCAAATATGACTATAAAAGCTTATCTATAAATAAATAAAAAGAAAAACAAAAAGCAAAGGAAAAATGTAAAAAGGTTATTGATATACAAATAAGGTTTTAACAGGAAAACAAAAAGAAAGGGATATAAAAATATATATATTTAGCTAAGAAAAAATCTTATATGGTACATTTCTGTCCTATAATAAAGTAGATAGTTATAAAAAATTTTAAAAGGGGGATAGAGAACAAAAATAAAATGGTGTGAGCATGCCAAAAATGGTATAAGGAAAGTTAAAAAATATATATACATACAAAAAAGTTCTATAAACAATCTAGGCATAATAAAGTCTTTTCTAAGTGCAAGTCTCCAAACATTTTTAGATTTCTCTTCAAATTTTATATAAAATTTACTTAAGTGCCTAATTCAAATTATAGTCTAAAACAATCTGTCAGGCTACCATTATAGTCCAGAAATACAAAAGCTGGTACTTATAATAAAGCTACAAAAATTGAAGTTTATCATTTAAGTTATGCTAATAACTTCAGGTCTTATAACTTTTGTATAAAAAAAAATAATCAGCCAGTGCCTACAATTGTCAAAATGTAGGCCTGACTTTATTCCTTTTATTGAGCTACAATCCAGTAATTTCATGCCCACATAAAGGTCATACAAAAATTCCAGTCAGTGCCTGCAAATAATGCCACTGCTGAAACAAATCTGAATGCCTTAAGTCAGACAGGGAAGACTATCAATCTCTGATTAGGCAGGACTGTGCCCATTATCAGCTCTGAAGAAATTACATAAGACAGACCTTTACCCCTTAGCACCCCAAATGATTATGGGATCGAAAAATCTCTAAAAAAATAAATAATTAAGACAGGACAGCTAGCACAGGCTAGACATAAATAAATCTCCTATACGTAGGTTTTAAAAGGTGTTCAAACATTTCTACTGCAGGCCAAGTGACAACCTGTCCCACCCCTTGACAAATCCAGAAAAAAATTCCATCAGATGTAAAACTAGGACAGTATAATTTCAATTGGCGGGTTAGCATAATAATCACTAGAAATCCTTTGGAAACATAAGTAAACTGAACATAGGTATTTGGTATTACATCACTCAGGATCCAAGTCCCTAAAATAGAATTTGTTAAACCTTTAAAATTGTTTAATGGTAGGCCTCTGAAGGAAAGGAGGGCCACAAACATAAATGCTCATAAGAAAATGTGCTGTCTATTTGGAACAAATTTTAATCACAGTTTATGAGCTTATTTCCCTAGATGCTTCTTGGACCAGAAGAAACTCAAATACCCCAGGGGAGTAAGTGCTACTAAAAATTGAAGAAAGGAAGGACCCAATCAACAACTGTAAGAAAAAAGAAAGAGGACCCCTAAGGGTGGTCCTGTTCCTATGCTAGTCTAAAAAATTTAAATGCCTAACTTCTCTATGAAGTCTCAAAGGGGGGTAAGCAAAAACCCCTGCTAGGGGAAAAGGCCCCAAAACAGGCCTTTAAATAAAGTAAACAGGCTTCTTGCCTTTTGTGATTCCTTATGGGTAACCACCCCCTCTCGTTAGGGACATACCGGAAAACTTAAAGAAATTTGGAAGTCTTGCCCTAAAACAACAAATGCAAGTCTTAGGTTCAGTCCTAAATGCCATCCATTGTCAAGTCAGAAAACGACTGCCAATTACTTTACCGATGTTCATTCTTTTAAGCCAAGTAATATGGTATGAGTAAAAGAATGAAATGTACAACCCCTAAAGCCCCTCTGGAGGGGTCCATTCACTGTTCTTTTCCAGGAAGGCCCTTTACCCTCCCCCTCCTATACCTGGTTCCAATGGCCAAATCCCACCTCCTCTTATTCCTGGACAATGGGTCTATTTTTCCGACCTAAAACTAAAACCCATCTTAATCCAAAATGGTCGAGCCTCTTCAAGTAGTTTTATCCACTCCCACAGCAGCAAAACTTATCACAGCCCAACATCAGGTTACCTCATGGATTCACATTTCCTGTCTTAAACCTGCCACCCCTCCTTCCTCACAATCCACCCATAATAATACTTGTCCACCTACCCACAGATACACCTGCTCCAAGGTTCCAGAACAACCACTCAGACTTCACTTCAGCACAGGAAACTTGTAACCCTTGGCCCCTTTCCTTTCTTGGCTTAATTACCATCCTCCTTACTATATTACTTACTTGGTCAACACCTACAAAGTGACCATCCACAGCCAAAGCTTTGTTGGCTGTTGCATACCTCCTCATTATAACTAGCTTCTTTCTTATTAAGTGTCTTTCATAAAAAGTCACCCCATTTTCCTGGCTCTCAGTAGTCCAACAGGGAGCACATTTTCTCAACTACTCACATCTAGGCAACCTTTCTAACTGCTTCCTATGTGCAGCCCTCAGTCACCCCCATTTATGGCAGTACCATTCATAGGAAATCTTACCACCCCCTACACACAAAATCCTACTGTTCATTTCCCCCCACTATCAGGAATTCCCCTGTTCACAACCCCAACTCAACCATCACTTGTCAACACTACCTGTGCCCCACCTGGCTTCTTCTTCTGGTGCAATGGCACCCTTACTAAAGCCTTTAAGTCATTATGTGTCCTGGTCACCCTGGAACCTCAATTAACCCTATACACTCAAGGGGAATTTGCAACAACATACACAATAAACAAACCTGCAACACTGATAGTGTCACCCCACCCCCGCCAGAAACTGGCAGTCTTTCTTCCTGTAATCGCAGGAGTCTCTCTTGCCTCTGCTCTGGCAGCAGCAGGCCTAGGCAGTGGGGCTCCAGCATACAGCAACACCTCCTCCCAAGACCTAGCCAACACCTCTTCCCTAAACATCACTTAACTTTTCTTTTAGATATGTTCTCTTCCAGGTTCTCTATTTGCCTCCACAGTCTACTCCAAGACAGCTGGTTACTACTGCCCTCGTGCCCACTGGAGGGGTGGCCGGAACAAGTCGCCATTCTACATTTATAAGGAACTTTCAAAAATCTTCACCTTCAGTGCCTACCTCTGGACTCTATTCTGGCTGGTTCTGTGCCCTTCCCCCACCTCACCCCACAACGCCCACATCCAGCAGGAAGCAGCCAGAAAAAAATAACGACGCCCCTCTCCCAAATAAACAGAAAAGGTGGGAATGAAGGGCACAGGGAACAGTCAGAAGGGCATCTGAAGGGCACAGGGAACAGTCAGAAGGGTGTATATAGCTAAACACTATATAGAACCAAACAAAGACAACAAAGGCCCTAAGCTCCAGCTTTTCCTGTGTGCGCGAAGTTTAAACCTGTGCTCAAATAACTTCTCCCTATAGGAATACTACCTCATAGTCTCCTCCAGTAAAACCCAAACACGGCACTGGCCAGCCCCTGCCAGGCCCATAAATATACCCCTCTCCCTACATAGCTCTCTCTCTTCTTCCCTTTTTCTCTCTCTCCCCCTCACACTCTCTCGCCCTCTATCCTCTCTCTCTCTCTCTCTCTCTCTCTCTGTCTCTCCCCCGCCTCTCTCTCTCTCTCTCTCTCTCTCTCTCTCTCTCTCTCTCTCTCTCCCCTCTCTCTCTCTCTCTCTCTCACTTTTCCTCAGTTACGGTCCCTTCCTGTAACTGCCCCTTTAATAAAAATAAATCTCTTGGTTCTGGCCAGGTGTGAGTTATTACTGGCACCCAAATCCTTTCAACTTGCACCTCCAAAATTCTACTTATGTATTGGGTATGAATAGGTGCAGTTGTTTTAATACAGCAACTGTGGTATTTCTTCCTTTGCTTTGCTGCTTTAGAGGGATAAAATACAAATGTTTCTCTTATTCTTCTGGGAAAACTTAAAGATTCATAGCCTATCCTGCCATCCCAGGAAGGAAGAATCAGGTTTTTGGCAAGTAAGAACTCCAGGGTCTGTTTTTAAAGAGCAAAAGATGTTCAGAAGAGAAGGAGCACCTCTTATGATTACCCAGAGAAAGAAAGATATTTCTTCCAGACCAAGAAGAAACCAGGGTTCTTGGGCAGGGAGGAAGAACGAAGGCACTGGTGAAGGAGTCTCTGACCAATCCTGGGGAAGTTACCCAAGAACTGAAAGATAACTACAAATTCAGAGAAGCTGGTGGGAACCAGGTCATTACCCACCAACTGCCCAGTCGTCAGTTAGGCATGAACCTCCCACACTTATGCCAAAGCCCTTCCCACTGAGCTTCTGTGGGTTGCCCCAAAAGGACCCCGCTTTGTCAGCAGCCAGCACCTATGACTGAGTACCCAGGGGACTGACACCATCAGTACTGGACTTTGTTTTGTCCCTGTCTGGGTACTCCATGGGATAACCCACACACAATGCACCAGGATACCCATAAACACAACAAAGACAGGCAGATTAAAACAAAGCTGAAACCTCCTGCACCAAGGCACTGAGGCAGTCAGTGAAGTCCCAAAGGAGAATATCCAGGTTGTGTGGGCCCAAAACATAAACAATTTGGTCCCTCTTTTAAAAATGAACACAATATTATACATACAAAATTAGGTAAGAATAGAAACATTTATAGAGCATGAATAAGAAGACATAACAAATCACAAATTTGTAAAAGCTGACAAAGACCACAAACACCACAAAATGCAGAAAAATAGCAAAATAGGTTTTGTCCTTTAACTGCCTGACACAACTCTCTCATACTTGGTTTTCTGTGTTTATCGGTCACATATTATTTGGTCACCTCTTCTATGAATGATTTCATAACGTTTTCTACAGAGAAAATAGAAAAATAAATCCATCTTTCCTCTAGTATGGCTGGGGTTGGTTTTTTTTTGACAGCTGGGATGCACAAAACATGACTATTGCCATAGGCTTATGTCTCCAAATACAGACATTCTGATACATTCTATTTTGTGTAATTCCCATGGGAAAAGAAAAAAGATTATATATGTGTGGTTTGTTTATAATTGCATATACTTTGCATCATTAAAAATATTCCTGAAGCAGCCGGGCTCGGTGGCTCAGCCTCTAATCCCAGCACTTTGGGAGGCCGAGGTGAGTGGATTGCCTGAGCCCGTGGGTTCGAGACCCACCTGGGCAACTTGACAAGACCTCATCTCTACAACAAATCAAAAATTAGCTGGGCGTGGTAGCGTGTGCCTGTAGTTCCAGCTACTTGGAAGGCTGAGGCGGAAGGATCCCCGGAGCCCAGCAGGTCGAGGCTACAATGGCCGGGAGCGGCCATTGCACTCCAGTCTGGGTGACAGAGTGAGACTCCAACTCAAAACAAATAAAATAAATAAATAAATAAATAAAATTCCTGAAGCAAGAACTTTCATTTTAACTAGACATCAATGAGAACCTAACCCTCCATTTAAAATTTTACACATCAAATATACCAAAGTTGAAAGCGGGGTCCAGAGATATTTGTACACCCGTGTCTAAAGAAGCATTATTCACAATAGACAAGAAGTGGAAGCAACCCAAAGTTACCATCAACAGACAAGTGGGTAAGCAAAATGTGAGATATACATATAATAAAATATTATTCTGTCTCATCGAGGAAGAAAATTCTGACACGACAACATAGATGAACTTTGATGATGTCATGCCAAGTGAAAAATATCAGCTACAAAAAAATTACAAACCAGGCATGGTGACTCATGCCTGTAATTCCAGCACTTTGGGAGGTAGAGGCAAGAGGAATGTCTGAGCCCAGGCATTCGAGACCAGCTTGAGCAACCTGGCGAGATCTTGTCTCTACAATAAATCAAAAAATTAGCTGAGCTTGATGGCACGCACCTGTAGTTCCAGCTGCTTGGAAGACTGAGGCAGAAAGATCACCTGAGTCCAACAGATCCAAGGCTACAGTAACCATGACCATGCCACTGTATTCCAACCTAGATGACAGAGTAAAAAAAACAACAATAAAAACCAAACAAACAGACAAACAAATACAGTATTGTATGATTCCATTTATGTGAGGTTCCTAGAGTAATCAGACTCCTAGAAACAGAAAGTAGAGGCAGTTGTAAGTCACTGGAAGAAAGGGGAATAGAAAATAATTGTTTAATGGGTACAGAGTATCAGTTTTGCAAAATGAAAAGAGTTCTGTGGATGAATAATGGTGGTGATGGCTACACAACAGTGTGAATGTATTTAATGCCACTGAACTGTACACTTGAAATTGTTAAGATGGTAAATGTTATGCTATGTCCATTTTAGCACAATTTTGGAAAGAAAAAATATTATACATCAAATGACTGAAAAAACATTCCAGAGTAACCCCTGGTTCTATACATTTCAACCCTGGCTCTCTTCTACTGTTCAGATCCATCCAGTATTGTATGCTTGTAAGACAATGTTTATATATGTGTGGTTTTATATTGTGTGACCTCTGAACATGCACCTTCATGCTGTGAGCCACAGTGGACAACAGGAGGATTTCTGGAAGACATTCCCACACCAGATGGCTGGGAACAACTTAACTATACATGGAAGTGATTGTGACCCTCATAACTGTAGCCCACAAAATGCAAACTAAAGGCATTCTCAGCCGGGTTCAGTGGCTCAGCCTGTAATCCCAGCACTTTGGGAGGCTGAGGTGAGTGGATTGCCTGAGCCCACGGGTTCGAGACCCGCCTGGGCAACTTGGTGAGACCTCATCTCTGCAATAAATCAAAACAATTAGCTGGGCATGGTAGTGCACACCTGTAGTTCCAGTTACTTGGAAGGCTGAGGTGGAAGGATCGCTGGAGCCCAGCAGGTCGTGGCTGCGGAGGCCGGGATCGTGCCACTGCACTCCAGTCTGGGCGACAGAGTGAGACTCCAACTCAAAAAAAAAAGGCATTCTTAGCTCCACTCCCTCTTGCTTAGATCCCAGAGATGCCTCTCGTTGTTTACCATCCAGCACAAGAGCAGTATGACACAGGAAGTTCAGGTGGCAAGAAAACAATGATCTGAGCTGATGGTGATGAAATGCATTAATTATACAAATTTTACAAAAACACGAGAAGATGTGAACATGTCTAGCATATCTCCTGGAATGCTGGAAGGGGCTGTGCAGATGAGAGACCCTGAAGGGTCAGCTTCATTGACTTCTCAGTAAATCGTCTCTGAAGGCCCATTTCACTGTAAAATCCTTTCTATTTCAAGATCATTCCCACTTGTTTTGTTCTCACATGATATGTGAACTGTCAGGTCAAAATTCTTTGTACAATAATCTTTTTGGATAGACATTCTATATCACTTTTTATATTTTCTCCAAATATTCCTAGTCTTTTAAACTTGTCTTTATGGCTATTGTTTTTCAAATATTTTATTGTGCCTGCATCTACATGATCTATCATAGATCATGAACTGCTTAAAAACAAGAAATATTTCTATTATGAAACTCAGTGGAATACTACAGGCAATTACATGCCTGATAAATGTATTTGGACAACAAATGTATTTGTTGGGGTGGGGGGGTGGAGATTCTGCTTTCAAAGTTTACCAAAGTCATCCAAATCCATCTTTAGTTATGGGATCCAGAACCAGACACAGAATGCCGACCAAGATTTTTAAATTTTGTTTTATTTTATTTTGTTTTTGTGTTTACTATTAAAAAAGTATGTACATCTGCACAATTAGAAATTGAGTTCATACTAGAATGAAAGAGCTTAATAAAAAAAAAGAAATTGAATTTAACTGTGAGTAGCAGATACCTGAAAGATTGGCTTAACTGGGATTTATCTATTTCTTGTGTAGTAAGTCCAATAGTGAGCAGTTCAGAACTTGTAGGCGAGTTCCCCATTGTTGCCAGGAATCCAGGCTTCATTTCAGTTCCGTGTTCCAACAGTGCTGGCCCTTATCTTCCTACTTACAAAATGGTTGCTGGGGCATGAGCCCTTTGTAGGCCATCACATCTGCAATACTAACAGAAAGAAGGATAAAAGAGGTTGGGTTGGGGTTGGGGGTTGACAAAAAAAAAAAAAAGCATGCTTCTTAGGGCCCTGTGCTCTCTATAGGAGTGTTCCTGGAAATTCTTCTAAATGACTTCTGCTTATACCTTATTGAACACCCCTAGCTGCAAGGTGTAAAATGGGGGGAAAGAACTTGGAAATATGGCCTTTTGCTGGATACAAAATGAGATTCTGATACCACAGAGAAGGATGGGTGTGAGGTAGGTTACCATCTGCTGCAGCACCTCAGGCTACCCTGACCCTAAGCTGACTGTGGAGAGCCCTGGGCTGCCCCTCTTCTCACCTTTCTCCCTCCCACTTCCACTTAAGAACCATCCTCCTGCTTCAAAAAAGGTGCCAGACACTCATTCATACTCATTCATGAGCAAGAAATGATGAGAAATTTTAAATGCCACCTTTCCCAGGAATTTGTGTTTTAACCAGGAGTAAAACCTTAAACTGGAGGGGGAAAAAAAAAAGTTGTCTCCACATATATTCAGATATCAGTAAGATATGTGTGATTGGGTTTGGGAAAAGAAAGGGCTTTTCTTGTTTCTAAAAAAAATCAGATCACACAAGACAACGTTTCTGTTTTGCTTCTTCTCTTTTTTCTTTTAATGTGCCTGTTTTAATTTCAGTGCATCTTTGAGCACTAATGGTAAATGTTACCCGCCATGAATCCTAACGTACTTTTTCTTTTTTATTTGCACATAGCTCATCATTCCCTTGATAATAACTACATAGTATATTTTTTCTTCCCAAAATGAGTGAAGGTCTTTCTAACACTAATACTAATAGGTCTCAGTGCCCGTGGTTTTTATTGGATGTTTATTATTCACACAACAGTCGAGGAGGTGTGGTGGCTAAGTGCTTTTCATTCTGTGTTGTGGTTACTGGCTAACAGTCCTGCTTCAGCACACCCTTATGCAGTGCGTAAGAGACGCTGGGTGACTTTTTATTCCACCAAGTCTGTCAAGTGGGCATTAAGCAGAAAATGAGGTTTAGTTTCCCATGCTGCAATAAAACATATGCTTTAAAAATGAATACAATTGCCTTTGAATCACTGTTGCTTCATTTTGTGTTCTGTGGGGTCTTCAGGCAAATATTTCTACATACAATCATTCTGAAATGATGGTAATAACTGGCATTGGCAAAGCATGTTCCAGTTTATAAAGCATTTTTACATTTACTGGCAGAGCCTAACTTCTGTGCTCTCAGCTGCTAGCAAGTCGGGATCTCAGTTTCACAGCTTTGAAATGGCCTCTAGGACATAGCTTTTAATCTCCTTTACCTCTAGAATGGCTACCAACAGTTTAAGTAATGTGCTAAATCACAGGTTTCCAGAAGCAATAGCAAACTTCCCATTACCTGATCTTTTTCTACCCCCAAATAATGTTATTCCCTTTGAAGCAAATAGCTCCCTGCCAGGGCATGTCAACAACGGGACAAGAATTACAGAATAGAGAGGGACATCAGAGGGTAAGGATAATTTCTTTTCATGTTTTATTCTTTCCCTTGTTCTCTTTCCATGGTAACCTGTCTCAAGACACCACTCTAAGCTGACAAATGCACCTATGTTTCTTTGGGCCATCAATAAATCAATCACCAAACTTCAGACTTGACAGCAAACATAAAAGATTATTAAGACCAACCAGCAGCCAGAGGTATACCAGTCGCCTTAGAAAGGGACAAATTTAATCTTCTAGAAGGAGCAAAAGGATTAGGAGTTCAGGTTCCCAGGGACAACGGACAGCCAAGTCACAGATAATAGGACCTTCTTCCAGCCCATCTCTCATTCCATCTTCTAAATATTTAACCACTTAGGCTATAACAATGCTCAAGCATCTCCCACCTAAATTTACAAAGAATCTCTTAGATTCCAACCACTTGGCAAATGCTCAATAGCTTTCAAATCTTTCTCACCCAAAAATGTCCTTATGGTGTCCCATATTCATGTCACTACTTCCTCACGTCCTCTCCACTCCTCAATCTGGTAACACCTGCTCCATTCCCATCCCTGCTCTCCAAGCACTCTTATTCTAGTCTCCAATTAATTTCTATGAACACACCCAACGGCCATTTTTCAATCTTTTTATGGCAAGGTTGTAGCATTTGGCATATTGAATTTTTTTACTCGTTTGACTGCTGTGACACTGGGACTCTCCCACTGCCTCACATCTCTGTTTTTTGCTGGCACCTTTCCAGGAATTTCCAAGTTTCCTTTCCATGTTCCCATCCTGGTTCCTGCACTTCTCTGTCTCCACACCTCCCCTGAATTAGTCATTCCTTCCCTTATCTTCAACTACTACCTATGTGATTTTTTAAAATCTGCACCTCCTGCCCAGATTTCCCCCCACCTTTAGACTCAGATGTATCAGTTCTCTGAAAGAACACTTCCACTGAGTTGCCTTAAAACTAAACATACTGTCTTTCCTCGAACCATCTTTCTTCTCTACCCACTTTTCACTGGATGTTTCTATCATCCACTCACTCACTCAAGCTAGAAAGCCTGGAGAATTCCTCTCTACTTTTCATCAACCCGACATTTAATCTACACATTTCTTGAACCATCTCTTCTCTCTATTCCTGCTATCATGATTAGTTCATAACTCTGTCACTTCTTGCCTGAACAGCTGCCATATCTCTGAACTGATCTCCATGCTTGCATATTTTCCTGCCAGGGTGGTTTATCTGAGATGAAAATCTAAGCAATAGAATAATATCCAATATTTTTATTGTGGCACAAAGACTCTCAGTACTTTAATCTCAACTTGCTTCTCCAACCTCCCTGTTCCGTTCTTTCATATCCTTTACACTTAAGCAAAATAGATCTGCTGACAGCATGCGGGATTTACTGTTGTGGTCTTCACCTATGTGCTGGATGTTCTGTTTAGAACGTTCTGCCTACCTTCTTCTTGTTTCTCTCCTTCATATAGTTAAAGAGTACCAAGACTTTAAAACTGATCACGGGTCGGGCATAGTGGCTCACACCTGTAATCCCAGCACTTTGGGAAACTGAGGTGGGAGAATTGCTTGAGCCCCAGAGGTTCAAGACTAGCCTAGGCAACAGGGCAAGACCTTGTTTCAGCAAAAAAAAAATTAAAAAGTAGGTGAGCATGTTGGCATGCGCCTGAAGTCCCAGCTACTAGTGAAGCTGAGACTGGAGGATGTCCTTAGCCCAAGAGTTCAAGACTGCAGTGAGCCATGATCAATCCACCACACTCCAGTCTGGGTGACAGAGTAAAAACTTGACTCAAAAAAAAAACTCTAATGACAATGACCTCTTCCAGGAAGCCATTCCTGACACAATATGGTGGGATAGTTGCCCTTCCTTGGTGCCTTCATAATATTCCCTGCATATTTCTACCCCATAACTTGAACTCCCTTTTAAAATTGTTTATCCACACAGGTGAATTCACTGTGAAACCAATGAAATTTTAGGGCTTTTGCTTGCTTAGACCCTTTTCAAGGCCCTTATCTAAATATTTTTTCATAATTTTGCATTCTTTTCTTTTTTTTTTTTTTTTTTTTGAGTTGGAGTCTCACTCTGTCACCCAGACTGGAGTGCAGTGGCCACTCCTGGCCACTGCAGCCTCGACCTGTTGGGCTCGGCAATCCATCCACCTCAGCCTTCCAAGTAGCTGGAACTACAGGCGCGCGCTACCACACCCGGCTAGTTTTTGATTTATTGTAGAGATGAGGTCTCGTCAAGTTGCCCAGGTGGGTCTAGAACCCGCGGGCTCAGGCAATTCACTCACCTCGGCCTCCCAAAGCGCTGGGATTACAGGCTAAGCCACCGAGCCCGGCCTGCATTCTTTTCTTAACAAGTTCTCCAAATTTATATAATCTTCAGGTCCTACGAAATGTGGGTCCATCTTTTTTGGGATCTAATGTTTATCTTCTAAGCAGTGGATTCTATATGGGTAGAGCCTATGTCTTATTTATCTTTCTATCAGCTGCACATATTAGATACTTAGTAGATGGTTGTTGAATGAATGAATGACCCTAATGCAAGATTGAGAAGAGAGGAAAAGACCAGAAATGGGTGCAGGCTGAAGCAAGATGTGGAAAAAGTCCAGACCAAGGAGTTTTATTCTCCTAAGAACAGCCAGGAGAGGGATGTTATCTAGGACACCAGGGTCAGACCAAGGCAGTGAATCAGAGAGGAGGGGTCAGAAGCCAGGCAGACAAACACAAGCCTGGAATGTGCAAATACTGGTGGACAGAGCAGAGGAGAAGGTCCAAGTCCAGGCCACAGCGGAAACAGAGGAGCAAGACAAAGCCAGCCGGAAGGCAGAAACAAAACAGCAGCAACAGCAAACACTTCCTGATGGTTCTTCTAGTGTTCTTCAGCTACATCCCAGAAGGGCAGTCCAGCGGCGACAGGAATTCAGAGCACCCCGTTAAGTGATGGGGCATGAAAGGGACAAAGAACTCTGATTGTCAATGTGTTTCCCACTTGGATGGGTGCCCATGGAATATTCCCAAACCTGAGTGCCTACTGAAAATTAAATGATGAAAATGTTGCTGAGTTCACAAAGCCCTCTTAAAAAAAAAAAGAAAAAGAAATTAAAAGTTTGTATCAATACTGTTCTGGGGTATTCCTTTAAAGATTTGCTTTCAATGATGCGACAATAAATGGTTATGTTGTAGTATGAAATCAGGACAGCAGTTATGTAAAGGAGACAAAAATTGTTTCATTAAAATGCATGGAGGGAGAAGCAATGGATTATAGTATAGATCATGGGAGAGATGAGCAGATTACTGAACACCAGGCACACAAGGGAGACAGATTAATGAAAAATAAATAAAGGGCCTTCAGAAAAACAGCATGAAGCTGAACACTGGTCTGCTGCATATCACAGAATAGAAGCCCAAAGGTGTACGGAAAATCATTTCTTTTCATTTGGAATGTTGATTTGAAAGTTAATGCTATTTACTTCTCTCCCTATTCTCCATTGCACTTTATCTTTTATATAACTAAAGGTAATTTTTAAAAATAGGAAAAATCAACATGGTGGAGCATCTAATGCAGGCTACTTAACCTGGAAAAACATTAAGGGCATGGTGCAGGGTTTTTTAATGGTATGGATAATCATTGGAATTTATAAATAAAACAAATTGACCCTTCTTGTCAGGACTTTACTGTGTGTTTTGCCTGAAGGATTTCACGGATGTTACTTTATTTGTTTGTTTGTTTGTTTATTTATTTATTTATTTTTCCTCCCCTTTCTTTTCTCAGCTTCTTTTTTAAATTTTTTAATCTTATTTTATTTTAGAGTTATGGGTACGAGTGAGGATTTACTACATGAGTAGGTTGCATGCAGGTGAAGTATGGGCTTCTAGCTGGCCCTCCTCGCCCCCTGATAGTGGCCCAGGTGCCCAGTGTGATGCCACATGTCCCCCACCCTCCTCCCTCCCTCTCTCGCCAGCAGTGTTCAGCATCTGCTGATCCCACCCTTGTGTTTGTGTGACCAGTGATCAGGCCCCGCTTATGAGTGAGAGCATTCCATATTCAGTTCTTTGTTTCTGTAATAGTTCACTTAGTATGATGGTCCATGGATATTACTTTAAAGGGGAGGCCACCTAAAGTGTTGGGAAGAGGACAAAATTTGGAGTCGGATGGTCCAGCATTCCAAAGCTAACGCTATTTAGCATTCTAGTGTGTGATTAGGAAAAATTGCCAAGTGTCTTTGATCTTCCATTTTTGGCAGGAAAAAAAATGATACCTGCCTTAATTAACTCAGAGTTTTTGGTGCATCTCAAATAAGAAAAAAACAGTGTTTAAAAAGCTGTACAAAAATAAATGGTCAACAATCTATAATACACTCTATCAGGTTTCAGCTGGGTTTGTTTGCCACATAATCACTCGAACTGACAGCAATCACCTGAAAATCACACCTACCATTTATGTGTCGATACTGGCAGTGAAGAACAGATAGTGACCATTTTTAAAAATGGTATTATTTCAGATTATTTACTTAATCATTTTAAAATTAGGCTTATGATTTCTACTAATGTGTGAGGTTAAACAAGTCACCTTTTTTAATTTAATAAGCTACATTAAAGTTTTTTTTATAGTCATATATACTTTTGAACATTTTATATGCTTAATCAGAGGCTTAAAAGTTTTAAGCCAAATAAAAATAGCTGACACCTATGCAAGAACTCTGAAAAAAATTAGCACTACAGGATGGAAATAAAGCTCTGTGACAAGAAACAGTGAAAATGAAACTCTGATAACTCTCTGTACTGGAGCAGCCCCTCTGCGGTTCATGGGTCTCTTACCCTGAGGCAGAATTTAAAAGGAGGTTAATGGGAAGAATTGCCCTTGCCTTGCTGCATTTGGTCTTGGAGCTGCAAGTAGTAATCACCATCCTCCTCCACTCTGCATTCTAAATTTCTCTCACTCAGCTATCACTTCCACAGGTCTTGGCAGCTTACCTGATAGTAAGACCCAAACTTTTATCCCTGAGGGGTCCAACCCACTGGTAACCATACCCTTTTCAGGACAGAACTGCTGCACATGTCTGTTTACAGTTATAATTGGACAAGGAAGTACCAAGAGGTACCTAAGTAAATTGTCTGGTTTCCACATGTCTTCCTCCTTTCCCCACGGTATAAAAGCAGCCCTACATCCATCTGCTGATTAAAGACCATTGCCCTGCTAAGATAGTGACTTATTTCTTGCCTCCTGGTTTCTAAACACAGAGAGTTCAAAGTGCCAAGAGCAATGATCGCTTGTAATTCAATGGGATCCTCGCTGTGTCCTCCAGCAAGAGGATACTCCCTTTGGGGACCAAGACCTCTAAACTTGCAAAGCCTAGAGTTGTAAGCATGGGAAGCAATGTTTTCCCACGTGGGTATTGACAGTAAAGGCAGTGGGGACATTCCTGCTTTTAATCATGAATCCAGGATCCATGTATTCTTGCCATTGGGAGCATAATACCATATAAAGTTCTCTGATTCAGTGCATAAAATGCATCTAGAATATTGGTAACTTTTTCTTGAAAAGTATTACCTTCAGGCCAACACTTCAGGTGGGCCTTTAGCTTCCAAGTTCTATGAAACCAGATATTGTACAATATTTCTAGATGTACAATATCTGGTTTCATAAGCCATGGTACCTGGAAGTCCATGCTTTGGGGCCCATGTGTAGGCAGCTTTCATCTCTACCATGATAACCATTCCACTCATATGCCCATGAGCTACTGCCATGATGGCCAGTGGTGACGAATAGATGACATCAATTGGTTGAGTAATTTTGTCCTTTATTTTTTTTAGTTGGCCTAGGCTGGAATGCAGTGACACATTCACAGCTACCACAAGCTTGAACTGCTGGACTCAGGCAATCCTTCCACCTCAACTTTCCAAGTACTACAGGTACGTACTACCACACCCTGCTAATTTTTTATTTATTATAAAGATGAGGACTCATCAAGTTACCCAGGCTGGTCTTCAACCACTGGGCTCAGGTAATCCTCTCACCTCCACCTCCCAAAAGTGCTGGGATTACAGATGTGAGCCACCACACCCTGCCCAATTTTGTCCATTTTGTTGTTCAGGCTTCTTCTGTGGTGGATGCTTTCTGGTGTGTGTATAAACATTTTCACACTTAAGGCCCATTCCCATATGTCCATCCACATGCCTCTACCCCAGGCCTCCTTGTCTCTAATATCCCAGTTTTTGCCTTTCATGCTTCGACCAGCTGGCCAGACCATTTGTCACTCTTCTAGTGGACAACTGGATGCAACACTTACATCTTTGCCCATTAGGAAGATATCCATTCATTGCTATATTTCTTTTTTTTTTTTTTGATTCAGAGTCTCACTCTGTCGCCCAGGCTGGAGAGCAGTGGCTGCTCCCGGAGATCCTTCCGCCTCAGCCTTCCAAGTAGCTGGAATTACAGGCACGCACTACCACGCCCGGCTAATTTTTGATTTATTGTAGAGATGAGGTCTCGCCAAGTTGCCCAGACGGGTCTCGAACCCGTGGGCTCAGGCAATCCACTCACCTCAGCCTCCCAAAGTGCTGGGATTACAGGCTGAGCCACCGAGCCCGGCTCATTGCTATATTTCAAAGCTACCCCTTCAAGTGGCTTTAATGCAGTCATTGTCCATTTTTGGCTTCCACTAATTCACTGAACTGACCCATCTGTAAACCAAGTTCAAGATTTTCCCTCCTTTTGAGATGGTCATATAGGACCCCTCCATATGGTCATAAATGTGAACTAGGTCCTTGAATCTTCATAGGGTTTATTTCCCAATCTCTGGAAAACATGTACTTACCAAGGCCTTCGCCATACTAGCAACCTCTTGTTTGTCCTGTCAAATCAACACAATATCATTAATAGAATGGACCTATGTAATAATCTGCAGGATATCCATGTGGTTCAGATGTCTTCAGTTTACATTATGATAGAGATCGGAGATTTAATATAGCCCTGGGGCAAAACTGTAAATGAATAATGGTAACCATTCCACATTAATCTGAACTATTTCTAATCCTCTTTTCTGATTGCAATAGAAAATGGTCTTTTTACCAAATCAATAGCCATATACTATGTACTTAAGAACTTAGTGTACTCCTCCAGCCCTGAAAACATGACCAGTACAACAGCAGCAATTGAGTTACTTCTTGATTGAATTTTGCTAGTCTATAGTCTTTCTCCCGGATCCATAAGTTTGGGCAGGACCCAGACTGATGAATTAAATGGAGATACAATGGAAATTACCACTGCTGCACCCTTTAGGTCTTGAATAGGGGCACTAATCTCCACTTTTCCCTAGAATGTTATATTAATTTTGATTTACACTCTTGGTCATGGAGGGGAGGGAGTTTCAGAGGCTTCCACTTGACCTTCCCCACCATGATAGTGCTTATCCCCCATCCAAGAATCCAGTGCGTGAGTTACTCCAACTGCTAATTATATCAGTTCTAATAATGCACTCAGACACCAGAGAAACAACCATTAGGCATGTCTGCAGACCCATGAGCCCACTGGCAGCCAGACATTAACTAGGCCTCTATTTATTCCCTGGGTTCATTAGCTCCCCACTCTAACTAGTGGGGCCATGATGATGCTTCAGAGCTTTGGGTGTCAATTTAGACCCTGTACACAACAGACCTCTAAATGTCTGAGTATTCCTCTTTCCCCAATGTTCAGTCCCCCAAGCAAATGGTCTATCCTTTAGAAAGGATAGAAGAGCAATTCTTACTCTAGTATTGTAAGGTCCTTCTTCCTGCAGGTTCAGTCACTCTTCAGTCAATAGGTTTTAGTTCTGAAAACTGGCTAAGTTCCAAGAGCAGAGCAAGGACCTTTTTTTATTGGAGAATTACCCTCAAATTCCTGCTCTCTAACTCTTGCCCACTGATTGAAGATGTTCAGCAGCACCTTTGCAGGCTGCCTACCTATGCTGTCCCTAGAAATACTCTGCTTTATTAACCATCTTCACAACTGCTTGGGGATAAAGCCCTCCAACCTCTCTGATTTTTACAGGCATTATAACCTCCAACTTCAGGCAGTCAAATATCAACATCTGGCCAGATTAGGATGGGGGAAAGATTGTTCTCATGATTGTTAATAGGCCCAGTCCATGACCATTTGTCCTACTGATATAGTTTGGATGGTTGTCCCCTCCAAATCTTATGTTGAAATGAGATCTGGCTGGGCTCGGCAGTTCAACCTGTAATTCCAGCACTTTGGGAGGTCAAGGCGAGTGGACTGACTGAGCCCACGGGTTTGAGACCATCCTGGGCAACTTGACAAGATCGTGTCTCTACAATAAAAAATAAATTAGCTGGGCCTATAGTTCTGGCTACTTGGAAGGCTGAGGCGGAAGGATTCCCAGAGCCCAGCAGGTCAACGCTGGGGTGGCTGTGAGAGTGCCACTGGAGTGAGACTCCAACTCCAAAAAAAAAAAGAAAAGAAAAGAAATGAGATCCCCAGGGTTGGAGGTGAGGCCTAGTGGGAAATAACTCGATCATAGGGGTGGATCCCTCATGAATGTCTTGGTGTCACTCTCATGGTAATGAGTGAGTTCTCAGTCCTCTATTGGTTCAGGTGGGAGTTGGTTGTTGAAAAGAACCTAGCACCTCCCTTCTCTCTCTTATTTTCACTCTCGCTGTGTGGCATGCCCCACTTCCCTGCTGCCTCCCCCTTGCCTTCTGCCAGGAGTAAAATCTTCCTGAGGCCTCACCAAAAGCTAAGCAGATGCCGACATCATGCAGAACCATGAGCCAAAATAAATATAAATATTTTAAAATAAATTGCTAGCCTCAGATTTCTTTCTCTCTTTCTTTTGAGTTGGAGTCTCACGCTTGTTGCCCAGGCTAGAGTGCAGTGTCACACTCATGGCCACCTCAGCCTCAACCTGCTGGGCTTAGTTGATCCTTCTGCCTCAGCCTTACAAATAGCCAGAATTACAGATGCACACCACCACGCCTGGCTAGTTTTTGAGATTTATTGTAGAGATGAGGTCTCACCAAGTTGCCCGGGCTGGTCTCGAATCCCTGGGCTCAGGCAATCCTCTCACCTCGGCCTCCCAAAGTGCATGGATTACAGGTTGAACCACCAAGCCTGGCCAGATTTTTTTTTTTTGAGTTGGAGTCTCACTCTGTCACCCAGACTGGAGTGCAGTGGCCGCTCCCGGCCACCGCAGCCTCGACTTGCTGGGCTCCAGGGATCCTTCCGCCTCAGCCTTCCAAGTAGCTGGAACTACAGGCCCGCGCTACCACGCCCAGCTAATTTTTGATTTATTGTAAAGATGAGGTCTCTCCACATTGCCCGGGCGGGTCTTGAACCCGCGGGCTCAGGCAATCCACTCACCTCGGCCTCCCAAAGCGCTGGGATTACAGACTGAGCCACTGAGCCCGGCCAGATATTTTTTTATGACAATGCAAAATGGACTAAAGCACCTACCATCAACTCTGACTTCTGGAGGAGACTCTCCACTGAGTTTAGTGATCCTGGTGCCATCTCATTGATACATTCCTGATGGTCTTGGTGAGTGGTATGTCCTGTAGACCCTCCAGTGAAGCATAAATCTCCAGTAGGTCTTACAACTTCGCAAAATATACCCTTTCCATCAGGCCCATTTTTCTGAGGCTTGTTTCTTCCTCTGCTAGCTGCCAGGGAAACTTGTATATTTCCACTTCTCTCTTCAGAGGCCGTAGCTTTCTTTAGACTTCTAGGAGCTACCCTAGAGCAGTAATTTTGCTCCATCTCTTGGGATCCTTGCCAGGGTATTAAATCTCATGTCCTGAGAAAGTGCCCCAAAGTCAATGAATCTGGTTTATTTAGTTTTGGGTCTGTCCCCCTTAATGAAGGACCTTCAGCATCCAATCCCAGGGATTATCCCTCGATCCTGCTGGTACAGGACAGACAATTCTTGCAGTTCCTTACGGTTATAATCCCTTTCCTCTCTTACCAGGCCTAGCATATCTTCAACCAGGTTATGCTGGGTTTAACCCATTTTGTGGACCTAGCAGCCAGGAGAGAGGATTGAAGCAACTTCTGAGAGATCCACCATAGGATGAAACATTTTTGTAACAAATTCCCTCATGGGGAAAGTGGTAGTTTCACTAGGAAGGGGTAGACCACCCCTGCAGGTTCCAAGGATTCAAGGTCTCTGCAGAGCCATAATTCTCACAGACATCCTCACAGATGTCTCTATTCCATATTTCAGGGTCCCAGTTTTTCCAATCAAGGTTCTGAACTTAGCATAACAGACCTGCCTTTTCTAAGCATTTAAATGTGTCCCCAACTCTGAAATTCCTTGCTTGCTGAGTCTGTCTCTCAGTATGAGTCTGCATAGCTATGTCTGATCTCCCACTACAGGGGATAAGGGCCTTTTTGTAAGCTATCTAAATTCTCTGGCTCTCAGATTTAGCTCTTAGCTGTTTGTTAACTACCTCTGATTCCCTTCAATGGTCTCTCAACCCCAAAGACATTAATACCACCAACCATCTCAACCAGCCAACCACACTGTTATTTTAGACATTATTCCCTGCTGTGAAATGTGTTCCTCTCCACCTGGACGTCTTCCCCATGTCATCACAGGAAAAATCTTCAGCAATTGAACCACCACCTTGTGCCAGGGACTGTCCATGCCCCACATTCCATTCAGGATGGGATCCTTCTTGCCAGCCAGGCAGTAACTGAGCCAGTTCCTCAAATCTTATCTTACTGACTGTTTTCTTGGTCTGCTTCTCGTACTGAATATCAAGCCAGTGTCAATTCAGGCAGACACCAAGAAGGGATTAGATGTGCAAGAGATTTGTTAGGGGACATGCATATGAAGGATAAGGTAGGAAGGAGAGAACCTTCTGACAGCTGTACACCTCTGACAACAGTGAAGAATTGGGCAGGAAGAGCCTCAGACTGGTTCCAGAAGAGAATAAGTACAGGTGTAATGTGTAGATTGTATCTATACAGCAATAACTTGCAATGGGATGAATTATCCATATTATCTGATCTCATCCTGGCCACTGTGGAGACCCCAAGCACAGTTGTCTGTGAGAGGAGTTGGCACCCACCTAGCTCCAGTGGCTCTTCCACACTCCGTGATTGGCTAGAAGCAGCCAGGGAAAGCCCGGCTCCTGCAGAAACACCTCGGCCGATCTGGAGCTACAGTTTAGCCACTGGAGGCTGCATGCCAACTACGCTCTCATAGCAAGTGTTCTCAGAGGGAGATCTGAACAGCACCCCTCCATGGTACCACTAACACAACATTCACACACATAAAGGCATATTCAAGTGGCTCTCAGCTATGAATGAGTCATACGAATGCCCATTATGCATTAAGACATATTAATGGGCATCAGAATGAATCACCACCTTAGAATGATTCACATTGTGTTTGATGCAGAGCTACATAAATAAAATGTGCAAATATTAATAAAAATTATGATTTGCCAGAATGGCATATGTTACACCGGGTTATAGCTACTTGGAGAAGTCAACAAAGACAGCTGTAGTGATAGTCTCCTTTTTCTGATGAAGGAATTAGAGCTTAATCAGTAACAAGTCTGCAGGAATCACTTCAATCAGACGTAGAAGAATCTCAGACCTGTACATTTCTTCTCATGATTTCTGACCTTGTTTACTATTCCTATGTTAGATGTATATTGTATTTGTTCCAAAGCACATATTGTGAGAGGGCATAAAATAGCAATACACTAAAGATACAAGCATGCAAAGCTTTATTCTGCCTTTTAGACTTCTCATAGCTATTTCTCTTTTTCATTTAATAACTTCTTTTTTCTGTACCTGAAAGAATATTAAAGCAGTTATAATATGGTTCTGAAAGAGGATAATTACAGGTGTGATGTGAAGATTGTATCTACATAGCAATAACACGAAGTAGGATGAATTATCTATATTATCTAATCAATATAGGCAGACACTCTGGTTAATTCAAGCTTCAAAGAGTTTTGGTTGTTGTTCTTTTTAAATGAAAATGTCTGGATTAGGAGCCTTTTATGTGGCTAATAAACCAGATGATCTACCTCATTTATGTTGCTTTTACCTAATCAGTATTGGTCTCTACTTTTTCCAAAATCCTCAACAATTAATATCCATACCTCTCATTCAAGATGCATTTATTTGTAATAATGATAAATCTAATAATGATTTATCATAGCCATCTTATCTTTTACTACCATCTTATATGTGCCAGAGACTATGTTAAGACTTTAATATTTAAAAAATTAAGAGGAACCCTGTAGTTGAGGAACTCATGGTCTAAATGATAAGACAAATGTGTAAAACCATAATTAAGAGTAGTTATAAAGATATGAACAAAGTGTTCTCAGGATATACAGTGGGCATATGAATGAATACTCTCCTGTATGTTTTTTTTGAATGGCGTATTATCAGATCTTTGCAAAAGAAATCCTATACTTCTTTTCTAGGACCTATAATAAACACAATTTCTAACATAGGCTAAACATACACAGTAGGCATTGTTATAGACTTCTCTTCTTTAGTCATTCCACCAACATAGTCTGCTTTAGTCTTTGTTGATCATTTCTATCAGTAATATCCATAATGATACAAAGAACCAATAGATATAATTACTTCATAGAGAAAAAACAAAAGACCATTTAGTAAATCTGAAATCTATGCAAGATAGGATCACAATGTTCTGGGGGTCAAAGCAGAATGTCTCAGAGAAAATTAGCCCTCTCCCAAATACTGGTTCACTCATCCATTTAAAAAAAGTATTGATTGAGTGACTCATATGTGCCAGACACTGAGGACACAGCCTGAGTGAACAAAGCTGACAACGATCCCTATTCTCATGGGGTTTCTATGCTGGTAGGGCAGATAGGCTATGAACAAGTAAATTAAGTATATGCTATGTCAGATAGCAACAGATGCTGCAGAGAAAAATAAAACAGAGATAGGAGGCTGAGAATGCTGCAGGCAGAAGGGTTGGACTTTTCACCAGGTTGGTCAAGGCAGACCTCTCCAAAAGAAAAGACTTGATCCAAGGAACAAGCCGTGCAAACATCTTCAGACAAGACTGAGGGAAAACAACAATAAAAGGCCCTGAAAAGGGAGTATGTGCCTGGGTTGTTGGGCAAAAGTGAGGAGGGCCATGTGGTAAGAGCAGAATGTCAGAAGAGGGCAGTGAGAGATCAAACCAGAGGAGTAGCAGGAATCCAGGCTGTCCCTGGCCCTGGGGACCCTTGTAAGGACTTTAACTTTTATTCTGAGTGAGCTGAGAGCCAGCAAAAGATTTGGAGTGACGTTGATGCTGGGTGGGGTGTGGTGTGTTGCTCCATGGGTTTTTTACTCAACCACAGAAAAGAACTTTGTAGTGAGTCCCAAGTATAGATTAAGATAGAATTTATTTGAAAGAAAAAGACGTGCTCAAAGTGCATGGGTGCCTTAAGAGAAAGGACACTTGCTTGCCTTTGTCAAGAAGCTTTATATACTTCTACAACTATGAATAAGCAAACCATGAGCTAAGAGTGAAGGACTACAGGTATGTGACCACAAGTTTTAATTACCATCTCTCAGCCTTCTAAGGACACAAGGACCTTCTAAATAATTAAAGTTATTGCCTAACTAGATTTGGACTTTTCTTAGAACATCATATCTGTGTTTTGAGTAATTTCCTATTGTTTCTGTGATTTCCTGCACTGGTAGATCCACATTCCAGCCTGCAGGGTGGTTAGGCCTGGTGTGCCTGGTCAGTCAGGTCAAGGTTGTGTACCAACAGGGAAGATGTCTGGACGCTTATACTATTTTAATTTAAACTTGCCTGCAAGAAACTTCTCTATCTACGTCTAGCCTGCATTGAATAACCTGCCTCAGAGTGACATGATCTGATTCACTTTTAAAAGATTAACTACAGTTACTGAGTGAAGAGAAGGCTGTAGGGGAATGGGACAGAAGCAAGGTGATGGGGATGAACACACAGTCAATTCCCCATAGATCTTGAAGGTGAAATTGGATGCGGGATGAGAATGGGGAAAAGGAGTCAACAGTGAAATTTGTGATTTCCTGCCCAATTAGAAGACTAGAATTGTCGTTTACTGACCTGGAGAAGCCTACAGGAGGAGCAAGTTTATAAACGGGGATTAGGAGTTGTGCATTGCACATAATATCTGATATGCCTATTTGGATCCAATTGTCAGTAGCTATTAACCTATACAAGTGGGCAGTATGGGAAGATGATGGGGCTGGAGATATATATTTTTTTGAGTCATCAGTCCTCAGATGTTTTTGAGTCATAAAAATGGAAGTGAGTATAAATAGAGTAAAGGTCTAAGGCCTGAGCTCTGGGACCCATTGATGTTTCAAGGGCATGAAGTAGAGGATGATCCAGTGAAGAAGGTTGAGGAAGATTGGTAAGGAAGTAGAAACAAGTGCCCTGAAAGACAAACAGGAAACAGTTCAAGGAGGATGTAATGTCAGTTGTGTCAAATAATGCTGAGAAGTTAAGTGAAATATACTAGAGTCAAATACTGCCAAAAAGTCACATAAGATACAGAATGAATAGAAAACTTCAGTGGATCTAACAACCTGAAGATCATGATGACCTTGACAAGAGCCATTTCAGTGGATTGAGCATCAGCTGAATGTGGATATGCGAAGTTGGGAATCCCTCATTAGGCATGTTGACCTTTTATATTATCTTCCCCTTGATCTTTTGGTTATCTTTTTAACCTGAGCCCATGCATTTAATAAGCGGGGAAGACCCAAAAGTGAGGGGAAGACCCTGAAATTAAATTTGTCCATGTTAAGGACAAAAACCCCAATCTTAGTTTACAAGGTATATCTGTAAGACAATATAATCAGTTTTGATGAATCAATTCTCCAAAAAAGAATAGATCTCAATAGACCACATCTATATTTTCTGAACCAAAGCCCTGATCAAAGTTCTGTTGTTGTTGTTGTTGTTTTCTGAGCAGTGAATTTAGTCCCAAAATTTTATCTTAAACTTACTTAAAACTATGAATGTTCTGGAAAATCTGAGCTACCTCCTGACTTTAGGCAGAATTACATCTGAAATGTTGTGAATATTTAACAGCTAATACTGGCTTTTAACCTAACAGCATTTAACCTAGCAGCTACTGTGTAAAGAAATCTATTGAGCATTGTTTTCACATCAGGATCTCCTTCAGTCGTCCACATTGTACCATCAGAAAGCGCTAATCAATTTTCTTAGAGAGATCTTGGTATGGGATATTTTGATGACTTTGGGCTATTTTGGTGAATCTAAAAATAAACCATTAACTGTTTATTTTATTATTATGAAATGTATCCAAATGAAATCCTGCCTCTGTTCTTGAGTTTTTACTATCCCTCCCTTGAACTTTTGCATCAGAATGCACCATTTTGGTTCACTCTTATTCTCTTCCAATGCACTGGTTGGATGGAGAGGGACAAGAGCAGCTCACTGTCTGTATGATATGATGGTCTTTTAAACACCATCCATCTATCCTTGGGGTGAAACCATTACCATTCCTGCAATTTGTCTCCATTAGTCCTTTCTCCAGTCCAACAGTCATTTTTACCTTTCTTATCTAATCTTGTCAAATCCAATGGGTTACAGAATTCTAAGGAAAGTCTGGCCCAGTTTCAGAATGATTTGATTATTCTACAGTTCTCACAAGTTCAGTTTCTTTAAAAAACCCAAAAAACTCCAAAACTTTGCTTTTCCTTTTGTTCCTCTTTAAAACAGCACTGCCCTAGAGGAATGCTGCCTTTCATGATATCCTTCCTGGCAAACATATTATTTTCCATTTATAGTTAGAATTTTTATGTTTGTTGTCCTCTTCTGTGAACTACTTTCCAGAATTTCCTTTGCTCCCTCCTATAATTAGTGGCACAAACCACTGGTAAAGGACCACCATTATCAGAGAGAAGGAAGCCATAGGAGCATACTACATGCTCTTGAAAAAAAAATATTTCACCACAACAGGTTACATAGTCAAATAAGAAGTTGTATCCCACATAAAAAGATAAGAAACAAGTATATTAGAAAGTGTGCTTTCTTTGCAGACATTCATTTATTCAAGAATTATTTCAAGAACAGCTACTCTACGCAAGATATGAGAACCCTGTGGAATACAGAGACGACTGGCACAAATCCTGCCCTGAAGGAATTCATAGTCTACAATGGAGAAAGTGGGACAGATCTTGTTAACGTGCAGTGGAGTAGAGATTAGGGAGATACCCATTCCAGGCAGGATTCTACAGGAGTGCAGCAGGAAGATGGCATATGAATGGCTCTTGAAGAAGAGGTGGGGCTTGGAGTGGAGTTTGAAGGCTACAATGAGGAGGAGGGAATTTCCAGAGGAGGGAGTTATGTGAGCATAGGACAGCACCCAGAAGGGAAATGAGTCCTTGCAGGAAGCCAAGGGTTGATTGCTCAGTAGTGGGCAGGAAGGGAAGTGGGAGAAGATAAAGACGGAAAGGCTGGTTAGAGCCACACCTTTCAATGCTGAGAACATCAGGAGGAAGAATGTGGGCTTCCTTTCATAGGCAGTGATAATTCCCTCTGGTTATTTTTGGACAGGGGAAAAGCAAGATGAGAGCATTACTGTATAAGATGGGTTGGAATGAGGCAACACTGGAAAAAGGAAGTCAATTACAGGGTTTTTATAATAATAGGCTGGGCCTTGATGAATTTGTAGGATGACTGAGCAGTAGAATTAGAGAGGAGGAGAAGAACCATTTCAAGGATGTTTCACAGACTTGGTAGGACCTGGCATCTAATTGTGGAAGGTATGGGGAGTTAGCAGTAACCTTGAGAAATTGAGGCTGACTGATTGGGATAAAGAAATAAGGATTACGGGAAGAATATTTGAGAGGGAAAATGTGTATAAGAGAGGTTGTAGAAGATGCCTGGTAACTGTTGGGAAAATAATCGTCTTTTCAGAAAGAATTCACAGCTGGATTTACAAACAAATGTGGAAATCATCTGCACAGATGTGACAACCAATGTCACAACTTTGGTTGAGGTTTTAAATTGAGAAAGAGCTGCAATTACTGCCTTTACATCACAAAGTCAAATGGTGTTTTGCTAATTATCCACTTAGTTTGATGAATGTAGACAGCCAATATCAGATCATTACAGCCTAGATATTTTGCAGAATGAATGGCCTAGTTTTGCAGTCCACATCAATCAAATTAAACAAATCATTGTCAGATCTGCCCTTGACTTTGTGTTGTGTCAATACAGCCAGTGGGTACATGCATAATTGAAATTCAAAACCTGATTCAACTGTAAGGTGCCAGTGTTAGATCTCAATGCCTCGAGGAATCTCCAGTCTCACCTGAATTTAATACCCAACACCAGGATCCCAGTGTGCAAGCCACAGAGCAATTTCATGAACAGTATATCCTTTAAATGAGATCTAACACAATAGGTAGGTTTATGTCCATTTTATAGATGCAGAAACCTGAGGCTCAGAGAGGCTACAAAGTACCTAGGGTCGTATGGCTAGCAACAAGTAGACGTAGAACTAGCAACCAAGGTTTCAGGCTCTTAGTAAATGCCAGGACAGGCTTGGTTGGTTTATTTGTTTAACTAAATGTCACTGTCTACACTTTTCTAAAAAATGAATATTATGCTTATTACTAATTAGCACAGCTGAATGGAGCAAGAGTTTATCTGTGCCCGTTGTCTGCTTATTTTTCCTAATAGCCATTTCTTTTGTCGTCTCTGTGTTATTTCACTGGAATTGATTGGGTGCATGGTATGTGTGAGTGCACACACATAAACACACACACATGCGCATACACACACACACAGACACACACACACACACACACACACACACACACACACACACCTTCCTCATTAATCTTAACCTAGTGGGCCAACATAAGAGGAAAGCTATATCTCAAATGACACTTATTTTTGAAAACATAGGCCCTATTTCTAGGTGTACTTTTCTTTCTTTCTTTCTTTCTTTTTTTTTTTGAGTCGGAGTCTCACTCTGTTGCCCAGGCTGGAGTGCAGTGGCATACTCACAGCCACCGCAGCCTCGACCTGCTGGGCTTAGGCAATCCTTCCTCCTCAGTCTTCCAAGTATTGGGTGTACTTTTCATAGTTCTTCAGCTAAGGCACCCAATACCAGCAATCTCATCTCCATGTCACACATTGCACAAGACAAATCTGAAATTTGTTTCATTTATTTTATTTTTATTTTTATATTGTATTTTAAAGATATGGGGTACAATTCAAGATAAAATCTGAAATTTGATGTAACTTTTACATCCTTAAGCACACAACTTCTAAACCAAAAGCATCGGATTGAATTCCAGACTTCAAAATGAAGTGCACTGTATTTTATAGAAAAGATCGCCCAAATGAGGTAGCAGTGTATTTTCCAGGTGGGATGGTGAGAAGAACAAGAGAGTGATAAAGATCACTTTCTACTTTGCTCTGTGCATATATAGATTTACACTGTTTCTCCAACTTCACTAGATCCTAACACATGAGGGTCATGATACCATACTAAAGATTAAATTTTTTAAAACAATCAGAGAAACCATCCTAATTTATTTTCGGTTAGTTCAGCATGCTCTATCTTTCTTTTTTTTTTTTTTTTCCTTTTTGAGTTGCAGTCTCACTCTGTCGCCCAGACTGGAGTGCAGTGACCGCTCCCGGCCACCGCAGCCTCGACCTGCTGGGCTCCGGCGATCCTTCCGCCTCTGCCTTCCCAGTAGCCGGAATTACAGGCATGCGCTACCACGCCCAGCTGATTTTTTTATTTTATTGTAGAGATGAGGTCTCGCTGCCCAGGTGGGTCTCGAACCCGCGGGCTCAGGCAATCCACTCACCTCAGCCTCCCAAAGGCGCAGGATTACAGGCTGAGCCACCAAGCTCGGCTTCTATCTTTTCACCAAGAGTCAAAAAGGAAACCCATACGACATTTCTTAATTGCAGCAGTGAGCTGTGGTAAGGCAGATGCTGAGCCTCAAGTGCTTCTAGGAAGTGGAGGGGGTGAGAGCCTTTCTCCCCTTAACCATTTCTATCCACCTACTGTCATTGGGATTGAAGAGTATGCTGAGGGAAAAAACTTGGACTATCATACTAATGGAATTTAGACATAGACCACCAGGTCCGATGCGTGGGGTAGCCCTGGTGGAATTCACATTACAAAGAGGAGCAATGAGGCTTCTGAGGGAACATTTCAACTAAAGCATAAGGTTGATAGATGTTACAGTCCCAACTGCAGAAACGTCAGAATTGGTGAGACATCTTAAATTTTTCATTTATATAGAGGGTATAAAAACACCTGGACTCAGAGGACCTGGAGAAAGGGATTTGCCTACAGAGCCTCTGCTATGCATCCTATGCCTCCTCTCCACAGACCCAGTATGACAGCATGGGCAGTATCTGCAGCTCATCTCAAACTTTGTGATCAGGATTCCAATGGGCTACAGTTTAGGAACATATGGGGTAGTATCTGACTCACTTAAAAATTAAAATAAGCTGATAGTCAAAGAATGAGTAGCTATATAGGGTAGCCTATGTTCTCAGAATTTGTCAGAAGGAAAAAAATGGGTGAGGCACATGACAAAGAATTCATGTGGGTCATCCTCAGTCCCGTCCAATGAGACTTCCTGGAGGGATAAACAGACCTTCATGAAAAGAAGCTAAAGGTAGCCAATCATGGTGGCTCATATCTATAATCCCAGCACTTTGGAAAGCAAAGGCAAGAAGATTGCCTGAGTCCAGGGATTTGAAACCAGCCTGGGCAACTTGGTGAGACCTTGTCTCTACAATAAATCAAAAAAATTAGGCAGGTATGGTGGTGCATACCTGTAGTTCCAGCTACTTGGAAGGCTGAGGTGGAATTGCCTGAGCCCTGTGGGCTGAGGCTGCAGTGGCTGTGAGCATGCCACTGCACTCCAGCCTGATCAACAGAGTGAGACTCCTACTCAAAATAAATAAAATAAATATTTTAAAAATAAATTTAAAAAAAGAAGCGAAAGGTATTTACAGATATTGAGGGGCAACAGAAGGAATAATCATGAGATCAATCATAGTAGAGGTGCCTCTACCTGGGTCAAAGGAGCTTCAGGGAAAATACCCCTAGTGGTGGAATTCTCCAGAGAATCGAAGCTCTAATGAGATCATCAGTCTGACCTACAGATCACAAATCTATCTAAAGACAGTTTTAGTCAAGTGAGAATTTTTCTGCTCCCTTTTAACTCTCCCCTCCTGCCCCTACCCAATTCCTCCTGTGGCAAGGTTTAACTGGGGGGGGGGAGTGGAGGATAATTGAGTTTAAATCAAATTTGGAGTATTGATATTTTATGGGGCGGACTTCCTGAATAAAGATTGTGTTTGGGCCGGGCTCGGTGGCTCAGACTGTAATTCCAGCGCTTTGGGAGGCCGAGGTGAGTGGATTGCCTGAGCCCACGGGTTCCAGACCTGCCTGAGCAACTTGGTGAGACCTCATCTCTACAATAAAAATCAAAAAATTAGCCGGGCATGGTAGTGTGCACCTGTAGTTCCAGCTACTTGGAAGGCTGAGGCGGAAGGATAGCCAGGAGCCCAGAAGGTCGAGGCTGCAGTGGCCAGGAGCGGTCACTGCACTCCAGTCTGATTGACAGAGTGAGACTCTAACTCAAAAAAAAAAAGATTGTGCTTGGGCCAGGCGCCGTGGCTCATGCCTATAATCCCAGAACTTTGGGAGGTGGAGGTGAGAAGATTGCCTGAGCCCACGGGTTCGAGACCTCATCTCTACAATAAATCAAAAAAATTAGCTGGGCATTGTGGCGCGTGCCTGTAGTTCCAGTTACTTGGAAGGTTGAGGTGGAAAGATCACCTGAGCCCAGCAGGTGGAGGCTGCAGTGGCCGTGAGCGCGCCACCGCACTCCAGCCTGGGAAACAGAACGAGACCCCAACTCAAAAAAAAAAAAAAAAAGATTGTGTTTGGCGTTTTAAAATTTTTATGCAAGAGTTGGGTAAAATATGACTGCATAAGGTTGCTTTATGATTATACCACATAAGTCCTGCTTATTCACCATGTAAATTGCACACACTTTTCTTATTTAACTAGTTGCATCCAGTGACTTTCATGGGTTGAGGGGCCTGTGGAGAGGAGGCTGGAAACGTACTGAGATTCGGACACATACAACCATGTGGAAGGTATACATATATTACTGAGGTGAGTGCAAGAGGGTAGTTAAATAGTCATCCAGATATTAGTTGAAGTCATCAACTCTTGTCCTCTGAGAATTCCATTAAACTGACTGACACCCTCCCCATCCCATGGTTAATAGAAAGCCAGTCTCCCAAATATCTCCACAAAAGATCCCTAACAATCCCAGGAGGCTCTATTCACTCTGCCTTCTAGTTACGCAGATTTGGAACCGAGACCCTTTCCCTTGAATTTCCCAAAACACCACTCACCATCCACACAATCGCCCTCCCTGCAGGTGATTACCTTTCAGCCCACAGCAAGCAGCTTAAAGACGGCAATGCAAACATGCTTGCCTTTGAACATCCTCTGACCAGGCTGACATCTAACTTGTGGTGTCCCCCACAGAGGGACAGCCTTCCACTATGTGGCTTAACGCCTCGCTTTTCCAGCGCCTTTGCTTCCCTTCTCTGCTCTTCTTTCCAGAAAATCCTTGTTTACTTTTTATGCTGATTGGCATAGCTGTCTCTTTGTTTCAATGCCTCCCTCCAAAGCATGCCCTAGGGGCCTCATCTTTGCTAAATAAAAGGTTATTTACTCCAGAGAGAAATTATGCTACTTCCTTACAGGCTGGAGCTGCCGCAGTCACTTGTGGTTTCAAATAGTAATTGCTTTATCTCTGCCATAAGACCCAGCAATAGGGCTTGAATTTGGAGGGGAGAGGTAATTATGGTTACAAGATGTGTCAGGTTCCAGAATTCACTGCCACCCCAGGAGATTGACAGTATGTGTGTGTCCTGAGGAGAAAGAGGTTCTGTGTGTTAACTGAAATTATATTAAAATTTTGGAACGCTTTTGGTTCTGGTAAACTCATGGGTCCTTTTGACTTTTCCTCATCCCACCCCCCCCACCTGCACCCCTGCCTGCACGCACACGCATACTCTTCATTTAGCGGCCATCAGACATGGTAACCCACAGGTTCCCTGACTTTGAGGCAAAAGGAGATATTCCTGACTCTTCAGAAGGGCAAGAATTTCCAGCTTTCCCAGCACCTATGCATGTATAAGAAGGACAATAACAGAGTTTTAGCACTGCACCCTCTCTTGGAAGGATGGAGGGCTGTTGTAGAGTTCTGGCTCTGCCATCTGCAGCTGAGAGAATTCTCATCAGCAACCAGAGAGAGCTCAAACAACTTTGCCATCGCTATCCCCATTGAGTGGGGGAAAATAATCCTCCGTACTCACAAAAGCAACAGAGAGGATCTCAGGGCTTGAAGCGTAGCGGTTGTACTCCATTTTTTAGAATGACATCAGGTGAGGGAATCTCCATCTTCACTAGCAGCAGTGGCGGCACCCACAGTAACCCTGGCAGGAGCAGCGTGGCAGGGTGGAAGCAAAAGAACATAAAGCTGCAAATCTGGACTCAGCAAATAGTGATGAGGAATAATTGTGGGCCTATGTGAGCACCTCGTGAAGGGAGCTCTATAAAAGATTGGGCTTCCTTGAGTCAACAAGAAGCCAGTCAAATGGGGGTTTGCTCGCTGCTATTGACTTTTGGGGTTTAATATGATGTGATGGCATTTGCAATCAGCAGTTGCTAAACCCTGAGATACTTAGATTACATGAGTATAAACAGCTTTTGTCTCTAAAGTCTATGAAATTCACAGGCTGCACTGCTGTAGAATTATTCTGTGGCTTTAACCCATTCTACTGGCAATGTTTTCCAAGACAGCTACTAGAGAAATGTCCACACAAAATATTAGAATAATAAGTGATATCTGAACACCTTCTATAAGTATTATGTTACATGCTTTTGACTCAGATTTGCAGCATTATGTTCTTTTACTTCCAACCTGCCACGCTGCTCCTGCCAGTGTTACTGTGGGTACCTGTCTTATCTCATTAAATTCCTATCATTGCCCTAAGAGGCAGATGTTATTTATTTTCATTTTAGAAATGTGAAAAAAGGCTCAGAGATTTTCAATAATTGAAGGTCAGGCAACTAATGAACATTATAACTAGTTAATTGAAGACATAAAAATAAACACAAAACTAGGGCAACCAAAAAATTTTGGAACACACTTATGATACCCTTTCTCTTAAGACAGATTCTCTAGAAGCAGAATCTGAGGTGAAGGGTTCATGTGCAAGCGATTTAGTGAGAAAGTCCTCTGAGAGGTCACTGACAAGAGTGTGGGAGACAGAACTGGGAAGGACAAAGAATTGAGCAAGGGTGTGATCTCAGATAAAGATGCACAGAGAGAGACTTTACCTGATCCTGCAGGGGAACTTGGGATGTTAGCTACACCTCAGAGTCCTCCAACCAGAAGCATTCTCACGCCTGTCAGCTAGGGCTGTCCCCTGAGGAAACAAAGCCACAGGCACTAGCCATGGAAAGTAAATTACACCAAGCCCACTGGCGTACACAGTCGAAAGGGATCTAGGAGTCTGGCCAGAGCACAGACAATATTCCCTAAACCCATTCAACAGCAGAGCTGGCTCACACCCAGCTGCAATCCTTGAAAGCGATCCCGTGAGAGCAGAATTAGAGGGAGTACTTCCATAATTTGGGCTTCAGACTGACAGTTGTGTATACCCACAAAGAGTAGAAAGACTTAAGTCAGTCTTTTTGTTTATTGAAACCAGTCTGTGATTTAGGAGCCCAGCATTTTTAGGTTTCTGTAGGTGAATGAGTGTGCAGTCAAAGAGGCAGCTTGATGTGGCCAAAGGAACTCTGACTTTCCAACCCAAAGATGAAGTGTGCTTCCTCACACATCCTCCACTGCCTGGCTTTGTGACTCTGGACAAATCATTTAATGCACGTGAAACTTGGGTTTCCTAGCAGGAAAAGGAAGAAAATGATCCATCCCAGAGTCTGCTGGAATAACCAAGTGAAGTGATGTCTGTGAAAGTGCTTTGTAAATGGTCAATATGACATAAATATAAGTTAGTAGTAGTATTAGTAGTAGTGGGATTAAACAGAGAGTACCGTATTTCCACTCAAATGGACTACAGGCAATTAGATATGAATGAACATGGTTAGGGAAATCAAGTGTTTTATTATCCACATGCCTACTCCCTAACATCTCTATCATCCAGCTGGAGATTAGACGAATTTGGAAAGAGCAGCCTTGAGCTTCAGGAAATCCCAGCTCACAATGACACAAACCGACTACTCCCACTGGGGCTTGGGTCTCACTGTTTCCTCAACCCAGGAGGGGTCTACACTGCACACCTGTCACACACCCTGCAGCCCTGGTAGAGAACTCTTCCTACGCCACTTGCACTGAAATCTCTTGCACCCCATGAGAATATAACATGATAAACACATTCACATGAAGTCCAAATGACATAATGGAATAAACATTTTCCCCACTGGGCACAGCTTTAACCCAAAGGAATTAGCAGCTGCTGATTAGGAGCCGCTGATTGTAAATGCTCTCAAATGTCACGGAGAAGTTGGTTGTGGAGTGTGAGGTGTAGATTCGGTCACCCAGGGCTAGAACTAACATCAGAGACATGATTTGGGGTGAAATAAAGCCAGCATTGTTTATGAGAAGAGTGTTCCTCTTCAGAGTGATTTCCAAATGCAGGACACAAAGGGTCTCAATTATTATAATTTCTTTCTTGGCTATTTCTTGGGCAAGTGAATAGAGAAAGAACAAACTTTGGAATCAGAGCAACCTGAATTTTACTCCTGGCCTCAGTATTTACCAAATAACCAAAGTATTTACCAAATACTAAAGTATTACTTTGTGACCTTGAGCGTTATCTGAACCTCAGTTTTCCCATCTGTGAAATGAAGAGCTGAGTACCTTCCTCATAAAGCTGCTGTAAACATCAAGTGCATGTATACTGCTTAGGATCTTCCTGCTGCATTAGCAGACATTCAACGAATGTCATCAGTAAAACCAATGATAATACGTAAAGAAACCAGTCCAGGGTCTATGCCATAATAAAGCATTTTTATTACTATTATGTTCCTCATAGAGGATCAGTGGTTTGTACTTGGTGGGCATGCCAAGTACAAATCATAAGTGATGGTTAAATTAATGAATACACAAACAGTTGCAGAGTTTTCTAACCAATAGAGGAAGGAAAACACTTCTGAATTTTTTCCCTGAAGAATCTTTTACATCCTAAATATCTCAGAAATAGCCCTTGTGCCTCTGCTCAGGTTCCATGTGCGATTCTTTCATCACGACAGCTCCTCCCTCCTCAGCCGAGAAGAGCAGGGCCTCAAGCAGCTGGTAGCACGCACAGCCTTCCCAGGCGAGGGCCTGGGCTCCGGGTATCACCATCAACAGGGCAGTGAGTCACCAACCTCTCCTGTTTGGGATCAGGGCAGAAAGTGTTATGATCTGGGTTTGTGTTCATTTAGCTTGCTCCAAAACCAAATATCAGAAGTGGAAACATCACAGATATTTGTGTTTGCATCTGGGATGACATGTACTCTGTGCAAAATATGGAGCCATTAGATATCCAGACACCTCTCAGTGCCAATGAAAAAGGTGCAGAAATACAGGACATCGGCAGGATCACCATTAGATATTCTCACACTCTCTTTACAGCCACCTCCCCACTGGTAAACAAGACTCTCTTTATAGATTTTGAAGGGCCAGAAGAAGGTGGATTTGCCTATTCAGGCAGCCAGTTCCAGAGAAGCCACTGTCTCCCTGAGTCAGGCCTGAAAAAAAACAAAAGGAAGAATCCAGGCCAGGAGGGTGGCTAACTACTCATGAAGAGGCTGGGTTGGCAGCATCTTCTAGAACACAAAGGAAATAGCCATATCACCTGAAGTCCAGCTTCAAACAGCCATCATAGGGGTAGGGCTGAGGAATTCTGGAAATAACAACTTCTTCAGGGGATAAGGGAAAATAGGCAACATTTACTGAATGTCAACATGATAATAGCACTGTCATTAATTGAGGAAATATGCCAGGCTCTATGTAAAAATTTTCTCAGTCATCTGCATAATAAGCCTATCACACGTACTGCAGAAGTTTGCCAGGGCTACCATAACAAAATACCATAGACTTGTGGTTCAAACAAAAGAAATTTGCTTTTTCCCAGTTCTGAAGATTGGAAGTTCAAGAGCAGGCCAGCAGAGTTGGTGTTCTCCAGGGGCCACAGTGGCCGGGCCTCTCTCTTTGGCTTGCAGATGGCTGCCTTCTTTCAGCCTCTTGGTCATCCCACTGTGCTCAGGCATCGCTGATGTCTCTTTTGTGTTTCCAAATTTCCTCTTCTTAGAAGGACAGTCAGATTGAATTGGGGCCCACCCTGAAGGTTGCATTGTAACTTAATACATTCTTTAAAGGCCCTATCTCCAAATACAGTCACTGTGAAGTACTGGAGTTAGGGCTTCAATATATGAATCTTGGAGGGATGCAATTCAGCCCATGGTAGATACTGCGATTCCCATTTTACTGATAAGGATTGTAAGGTCTGCCATATGTCACATAACTAGTAAAATGATAAAGGTAGGATTTGAACTCAGGTCTGTTGTCTCTACCAAATAACACTGTCTCTAAAAGCTGATGAGCAATGCAGAGATGAGACAAAGGGTGACATAAACATCAGCATTTATAGGCTACTGACACATCTAGAAGGTTTTACTTGGTGGTTTACTTAGAAGCCTGCTTTGAAATGCATAATAAGTATAAGTCCTGCAGTTGTGAATTAATTTGCATTTTGTTCTTTTGTTACTATAGAAAATTTCTCTAAGCAACAGAAAAATCTGTAATCCGCCCCTGCACAGGCACATACCTGCCCTGGCTAATTATTTAAGACATTGATCAAAGCCATGCTCCTAATTAACAGTGTGCACTGTCTATTCAAAACATGAGCCCAGCACCTCTCACAGTCTGTGATCCATCTGGTCTCCTGGCCTACGTGCCAGAGTCAGGTGTGGCAGCTGTCCACTCCCGCACCTCTCCTCCTGCATGAAACGGGAGGTAGCAGGGTCCGTGGTGGGTAATGAATCAATAACACTCAACCAATTCCCTGGACTTAGTTGACATGCATGGTCAGTTTTCTCTTGTGATTAATTACACTTGTATTTGGATTAATTCACTTTTCTAGAGAGCTTTTCTGATTTTCTGCCATTAAAAAGCCAATCTCAACAATCCCCCAGCTCAGAAGGAATGGAGTCCAGCTTAGTGTGGGTGATCAAAATTGTCAAAACATGTGGCTTAAAAGAGAAATGGTGACGAATAGAAGGAAAGATGTGTGTATATGCGTGTGAGGGTACATGTGTGGTGTGTGTAGATTCATGTCACATGCATATACACAAGCGTGATATAAATCTCATGCAATTATGATTTTTCCATTCAGGTGACTGTGTCCAACTTTTTCATGGTTGCCACCTATTTCAAAAAGCCTACTAAATTAAATGTGCAAGCAAATCAGATACTGCACATTTTAGATAATAATACAGTCAAAAAAGAGGAGCAGATAATTGGAGACATATTCACAATTAGACATAATTCTCTTCAAACAAAGAACGACCCCCAGTTAATTAATGTTTGTCAAGCACTTTAAAATCATATAATTCAACATCCTAGACATTCCCACCTAAAGATAGGAAGACAAAGGGGGCGGGAAAGTGGCTTAGGCTGGCTCTGGGTCTTGTCTTGCTCAGTTATTCATCAGATTTACAAAAGAGGAAGGGAATAAAGCCACATGCACACAAAGTAGTTAGAACTAAATTTCCTTAAAAGCTGTTGCTCTGTCTCTTCCTCTCACTTTTCTTTATGAGTGAATGGGGAATAATTCTTCGGGAAAGCATTTCACAGGAGCACTCACATCAATTCTTAATTATTAATATCACGATTTGTTATTTATGGAACATCAACAGTGCATTAGATGTACAAAACACAGAAAGCTTCAGGTCTTAAATCAAGCTCAGTCACTCAGAAATGTGAGTCCTTAGCTATTTGATTTTATTTTTGGTTTTGGGTGTTTGGATGGGTTCTTGAGTCAGTGAACTGGATAATGAGGTGTGGCCTGCCTTGGAGGGAAGTGTCTTCCTAGCACTTAGACTTGATCGCCCATCGCTCAGAAAAGAGCAGAGAATCTGAGACTCAAAAACTTCAAGCTAGGGAATGGACCTTGAAGGATGTCACATCCAGTCATCCCCAAACTCAGCTGACATGTGCCCATCTTAGTAAAATATTTGAGCAGGTGCCCTATTATTTTTACATATCCACTCCTATGTTATGTAGATATGCTATGGTACTGACACATTACAATCATTATAAAGTATACAAAATGAGAAAAGTTTAAAGGATAGCATGAAGATAAAATGTTTTAAAATAATTATTGTATTTTATACAAAGAATTGTTGCTCTCACTAAAAAGCTGCCACTATTGATAACATTTCTTTACTGAGAATAGTGCAATTGAATGTGTTTTATTCTTTTTTAAAAATCTTGGTTTAGTACCTTGTGGTACAGTTTGGTGTAGCTTTAATGGCTGTCACTACTAAGAAAGATGCTTCTCCAAAATATGTAGATCCAAATGTGGGAAAAATGCATTGTTGGCTGGACTTACTGTATCACAAAACTTATTTTTGCTTCCATTCACCAATTATGAGAACGCTTTTGTTGAAATTGGCTGGTAAATTTCATTTTTTTCCTGCTCTATCATTTGTTCTTGCCAACAACTTGGAACTTAATGTCTTTTTATATGTTTAATAAATGGGTTCTTCAAAATATCTGGAAACTCTTCATTTTAAAATTGGTTTTGAAATTCTATTACTTAGTTGTTCTAAGTTTGCAATGTCATGATTTTTAGAGGTTATACGCACTTACACAGCTTTGGCAATAAAAATAACATTAATGGTGGAAACATTTTCAGCCATTATTTTCAAAATGCTTTTCCAAAAAGCAACAGAGAAAAAGTCAGATTATGTGACTGATTGAATGCTCTCATTTAAACCTCACTCTTTCATTAACTGAATTATCTTGAGGAAGTCACTTTGCCTATGTCTCAGTTTTCTCATCTGTAAAATGGAGGTAGTCCCAACTTTCTAAAGCTGTATGATGAGTCAGAGACTTAACCTCTTTTAAACAGAACACTACCTGGCCCATATATATATATAAACGGAACCTATTCATTGTGTTTATTTTCTCAAAATTTCTAAGAGGCCTATTACCAACAGCTAATTGCTAATTGCACATGTCTTCTTGTTAAAAACACAAACACACAAATTTGTTTAACTATGCTTTAATTATTTCACCCCACAAACCTCTTTGGGATACAAAAGATTGTCATATTTATTCCCCATTTCATTCAAGTTACTGTATTGTAAAGGTTCTACTATTTGTGATTCTGCTTTTTAAGACACTAATAATATCACCCATAAATTTCTTTAACAGGGCACAATTAAATTACAGTGTATGGAGCATGCTAATGTAAATGAATAAATGAAGATACTGCTGCAGCCTTCCGTGTTGGAGGACTCCCACTCTTGCTGCAGTGTCCTATATGACATCTCAGATGTAGCACAAGGCTGTCTGGTTCACTAAACATCAAATATTAGTACACTTTCTGTTTTTACTTTTAGATAAAATGTAAATAACAAGAGGATTTCATTTTTCCTCTCTCCACCATGGAGTCCACTGTTCTGATCTAGTGGTTTCCTAACAAAAATTCTCTAGGTTCCACCCAGAGCAACTAAATCAGACTCTTTGGGTGAGGCCTGCATCTTCTCCACCAGCTCCACTTTGCTTTAATCTGACAATTCGACCACATCTAACCTCCCTATGTGGGTGGCTCCTTTACAGTAGCTTTAACAGGTGACCGTTCTCTACATTTCTGATGATGAATTACCTTCCAGTATACTCCATCTCATTTTGGGGCTCCTGTAATTGTCAGAAAATGTGTTATTCCACCTTCCTGTAATTTTATCCACTGTTGTATTTTGCTCACTGGTGTCACACAGAAAACAATTTACCACAATCTTCTCTCCTGTTCTCCCTCTCTCCTCCCTAGAGCCTTAAACCAATCACCACTTAACTTGGTTTCCAAAATGTTTTCCCCATCCCAACCCTCCTTCCCTGATTGATCGCCTACTTGGAAATGTATCTTCAGGCCAGGGCAGAGTACGTGGCCTTCCCGGATTGCTGTAGCAGTGACATTGCTAATGCCAAAGAGATTCATCATGGCCAGCAGAGGCTCACCTGGTGCTTCAGATGGATGTACCACATACATTCATGAAAAGTAGAAATATCTTTCACAACTGAGTTGAATGGTTTCCAAACCCTTTTAAGACAGTCCCTCTATATCTATGTGTAATATACTGGCTCACAGTGCAAAGTCCTAAAGAATGATGTTCTCTTTGTTGGATTTCTATCTTGGTCTTGTTTCCTACCATAAAAAATATGGCATCAGGACAAACACTGAACCTAGGGTCAGGTCAGCTGGTACCATGTGGGCCTACCTTTGCTATATGACTTTCAGCAGGACACTTACTCTTTCTGCACCTCTCAACTCTCAACCAATAAAATGAGACTATCAGTGCCTGCCCTCCTGACCTCAGAACATTTTAGCAAGAATTAAATGAGTTACAAATTGTGAAAGTCATTAAAAATGGCTTTTAAAAATATAATGTATATATTGCTACTGTTATTATGACAATGTAACCTGTAGGTACTTAATAAATATTAACGGGGAAACGAAACAGGTAGATAAAGGATAGAGAGAAGACTGAATAATGACAAGAGAGACGATCAGAGTGAAGATAAGACATAACATCAATTCAAACTCTTGGCACCTTAAGCCAGTGTCTGTCACCAGTGGCAACACAGAAAGAATCACAATGCTTTTAGTCCAGTGCCGTGTTTAAAGAATGCAGGGCTTAGTTTCTGGCGAGAGGTCATCTCACCCACGATTTCTATAGCTCCACGCAGTTAATGAGGCATCTAGTAGCACCTGTTCAGAATTTACCCAGGAAAAAATGTAATGGGTAAGATGAAGGAACTAAGAGGCAAGGCTCACATTCATCAATGTACATTGCTAGTCATCCGGGGATAGCAAAATATTTAACTGCTGGGCAACAAATCCCATTTGACTCTTTAAGTAAAAGGTAATGATTAATATCAAGCCAAAAGTATGTGCCTTTCTACATTTTATTACAGAAAATACACTAATGGAAGATATATGAAATAAAATTCCATTTTCAGCAAGTTTTTCCTTCTTCTATGAACTGAGCATCACAGGATATTAGCTCCTATGCATTTAGTCATTCATTCATTTATTCAAACAAACATCTCTTAAGTGACTATTATATGCCAGGCTTTGTCCCAGGAATAGCAGGACTAAAAGATGAATAACCTGTAGTCTGGGCACAGGAAACACACAAACAGAGAAAAGGGGATTGATTAAAGTGCACTATAATATGACAGAACACAGACAGAAGACTTAGGGTGCAGTGGGCCTTACAGGTGATCTCTGAGTAGCAGATAAGTCAGGACTCAGTTGCAGGTCAGAGAAACCACTCTAGCAAATTTAAGTAGAAAGGGATTTAATACAGGAAATTAGGTGCAATGTCCTTTCCAGCTCTGCCGTTGACAATGTCTTTTGGGAGGTCACTTATCTCTGGCTTCATTTTTCCTATCTGTAAGGGAAGGAGAGTTGCAATAATTCTCTGCTAATGGAAGTTAATAAACAGAAACATCAAAATCCTTATGATCTTGGTGTGAATAGTTGTACACATTAGATATTCTATTTAATGGAAGAAAGGGAGATCGTCATGGTGTTTGCAGAGACACACCCTGTGACCGGTAAATTCTCTCCCATTAGATGAAATAGTATTGTGGCCAGACATAATAGCTCAGGCCTATAATCCCAGCACTTAGGTGGGAGAATTGTTTGAACCCAGATGTTTGAGACCAGCCTGGAAACATAGCAAGACCTTGTCTCTACAAAAAAATATTTAAAAATTAGCCAGATAGTCTGGGCTCAGTGACTCAGCCTGTTATTCCAGCACTCTGGGAGGCTGAGGCGAGTGAATTGCCTGAGCCTGCGGGTTCGAGATCCATTCAGGCAACTCGGCGAGACCTCGTCTCTACAATAAATCAAAAATTAGCCAGACATGGTAGCACATGCCTGTAGTTCCGACTACTTGGAAGGCTGAGGCAGAAGGATCACCAGAGCCCAGCAGGTCGAGGCTGCGATGGCCGGGAGAGTGCCACTGCACTCCAGTCTGGGCGACAGAGTGAGACTCCAACTCAAAAAAAAAAAAAATTAGCCAGATGTGGTGGTGCATACTTGTAGTCCCAGCTACTCAGAAACCTGAGACCGAAAGATCACCTGAGCATGGGAGGTAGAGACTGCTTGGAGCTGTGCGAATGCCACTGAACTTCAGCCTGAATGAGAGCATGAGACCCTGACACACACACAAAAAAACAGTATTGCAATTTTGTTAGGATAATGTTAGAGTAGTGGCTACACAGTAATTGTTCATTGATATGAAACAAACATGTAATAATTATGGAATGCAGCTTTTCTTGGAAATGCAAAACTCTTCCCAGCTTTCCTCTCATGAAGTATTGTAGAAATCTGCAATTGTGTAGCACATGTTGACTGGCACGGGAAATAAATGAGAGAGCCAGAGCTTTGTACTGTTTCTTGGGCCTTGTGTTTAGCCAAGGTGAGTGCTTGGCACGCAGAGCTGTCTTCCGTTTCACCGTTTTCATAAATATGTAATTCATGTAGTCACAATAGATGTATTTCATGCAGTTTGGAAAGCCACATGTTATTTCCTTGCTCTAATGGCCTCCTATGCCCCTGCTTAGAAACAAAGAGGCTCAGCAGCTGCTGAAGGTCAAGAGATCACTGAGTTACCAAGTTACAGCACACAGACGGTGGAGACCATGTGGCGTGTAAGTCACCTGCAGGAGCACAGGCGACATTACATGACAAACTTACTTGAAACACTTATTTCTCTCTCTTTTCCCTAGACCGAGAGGAAGGAAGTGTCCAAGAAAGTTATGAAAGATAATAAGCAATCAGATAAGCTTTTAAAACAGGTGCTGGGCAGAGAAAACAACATGTTGAAGTGACTATTCCATTTGGTTAGATTTTTCTCCCTTGTCACCTGCACTTATGCGACAATGATGACCAGAAAGAATTGTGCTAAACCAGGAAGCCACAAATAACCCCAGAATAAGACCATGGTGGCCAAGAAATGGTGGGAAGATGTCTTCAAAGTGACCGCCTATCTCACGACGAAGGAAAGGAAAAGTGATTCTAGATTTTGAGCATTTCCCCTGATGAATGGAGCTCGTAACCTATCTCTCCTTTCACACATGCACACACATGCTTGGGAAGAGAGAGAAATTTCACAGAGATGCTCCATTCCTTCACCAGTAACAATTACAAAATAAGTGTGACTATGGCATAATTGAATTGCCACCAGCAGTATAAGAGGACAATACTGGAGTTTCCTTGTACTTACCAGATTTTTCATGTATTAAATTTCTTTTATCCCACCAAGCATATGCCAGTTACTCCCGTCTTGTCTCCTTGACTAATGAGAATAACTGATCCCCACTCTTTCTTACATTCAAACCTGCCAAAGTATTGTTATCCTTCAGTCTTCTACTTTTTCCCAGAAAGTAGCTACCACTTGTGGTTTTATAAAGAATCTTTTAAAATGTATTACCATTTCAAGATATGTCTTCTGAGTCCTGGTCAACTTGATTTGCTGTTATTAAAAAAAATGAAATGTTTAAAACTTAAGAATGCTTTATGTCCGCAAGGTAATGAGTTCCAGGGGGCAGCTGTATGGCTAGTTCAAGCTGAGATTGTTTTTTTTCCCCTCTCTTTTAATCTTTTTAATGTGTGGTGGCCACTGAGAGTTTACACAAAGCTTTGAAAGAGGGTCTTGGGCTTGGGTTGTGGCCAAAACAAGGGCTCGGTGGCTCAGCCTGTAATCCTGTGATTTGGGAGGCTGAGGTGAGTGAATTGCCTGAGCCCGCGGGTTCAAGACCCGCCTGGGCAACTTGGCGAGACCTCATCTCTACAATTAAAAAAAAAAAAAAAAACCTAGCCGGGCGTGGTAGCACACGCCTGTAGTTCCAGCTACTTGGAAGACTGAGGCAGAAGGATCGCCAGAGGTGACAGAGTGAGACTCCAACTCAAAACAAAACAAGCTGGGCTCGGTGGCTCAGCCTGTAATCCCCCCACGCCTTTGGGAGGCCGCGGGTTCGAGACTCACCTGGGCAACTTGGCGAGACCTCATCTCTACGGTAAATCAAAAAAATTAGCTGGGCGTGGTAGTGCACACCTGTAGTTCCAGCTACTTGGAAGTGTGAAGCGGAAGGATCAATTAAAAAAAAAAAACATGGGTACTATGGAACGGGGCTTCCCCACCACCATTCCACCTGGGGCCGCACAGCAGGAGGTGAGCAAGTAAAACTTCATCCGTATTTACAGTCACTTCCCATCATCGTTCCCATCCATCACTGGCATTACTTCCCAGATGAGTGGCAGCATTAGATTCTCATAGGAGCACGAACCCTATTGTGAACTGCACACGTGAGGGATCTAGGCTGAATGCTCCTTACGAGAGTCTAATACCTAATGATCTAAGGTGGAGCTGAGGTGATGGTGCCAGCACTGAGGAGTGGCTACGAATACAGATTAATGTTAGCAGTGAGGTTTGACTGCACAGAGACCATAATAAATCAATTGATTGCAGATTCATATCAAAACTCCATCAGCGAGTGGCAAGTGAGTTCATGTACTTCACTTGTACAGCTGCATCTGGTGGCAGGCAGGTTTTAAGTCAGAATTCGACACTTATTTAAGTCCGTGCGTGGCCCACCCCTTATTTATTTACCACTTCTGTCCATGCCCCTTTTTTTTTCTTATAGTGAGTTGTATAATTATTTAATTACATATTACAATGTAATAATAATAAAAATTTAGTGCACAATAAATGTCATGCGCTTCACTCATCCCAAAACCATTGCCCATCACATACACACCCCAGTCTGGGGAGAAATTGTTTTCCATGAAACTGGTCCCTGATGCCAAAAAGGTTGGGGACTGCTGCTATAGAAGCCTGGCATCTTTTATTCTGGTGGAGTAGCTGTCTTTAAAGGGTTGCTGTGTGGGCTACTAAGGGCAGAGCAGGAATTATGGAAGAGTACCATATACTTGTATAGCACTAGAAAGCCTAACACATGGTGTAGGCCTTGGGTCAAAGGGAACTTCAGAGGCCTTTCCTCTAGCATTTTCTGGAGGGCCTCTCTGTGAAGGATACCTTCCCTCAGCATGCAGGAGTCATGCAGACAAGACTTGGCTCAAACGAGAGACCAGCTGGTTCTTGAAGGCTGAAGAGGATATCTATGAAGTTCTCCAAAAGAATACATCTTTTCACAGAACCCAGGGAATACCAGTTTCCCTGACATAATGGGGGAAGGGTGGTAAAAATGGATGGACTAGCCAATTCCTTAAGGGGTACAATAGAGCATCATCTAGCCTTTATAGCCAACAATCCATGCAGGGACTCACGAAGTGGGAGAAGACCCTAGAGGCTTCTTGCCTAAATACCCAAACATTACCTTGCACTGTATTCACAGTCTCTGGATAAGCCCCCTGCTCTTGCTTTATTTGCCTGAGTAGCTCAGTGCTCATAAGCACCTATGTTTCTGTTGCCGGGTGAAAGTAGAAACAGGCACGATGGATTAGCCACAAATAATACCTTTGCCAACTGTAAGTTTTCTCATTTCCCTTGAGGTGCTTACAGGGAGGAAAAAAACCCTGCTTTATTAATTATTCTAACCGTTTGCCAGTTACTTAGGTTTTAAGGAGGCTTTTATGTGCTTTAAAACCACATTTGTGTTAAATACCAACGTAAATGAAGCACAGAAACGCACAGAAAGGCTGTCGTGTAGGACTGTAGTTCATGAAGATGGTAGTTCTTCCTTCACTTCAGGGTATTTCACTCTGAGGACATTAAACTATTATGAAGATTGTCTTTCCTTCTAGGCCTCAAGGACAGATTTAATTTTGTACAACTCTCAGACTCAATAGCTAATAGCAATAATGTTGAACACAAACATCTGGACTCACTACAGGAAATCATTTCCTTTGTTTTGAGAGTCGGGGCACCAACCTGAGTGAACGGCATGGAAGAGCTTCAGCGCCTCAGTCACTGATCCAGAAATAAAATGTAAAGTTGTATTGAATTAAGGAGAAAAACTGACAAGAAGTGAAAACTGAACTTCAGAGAACATTCTCCCACCATCAAAGTGATAGTCAATTTGGAGTTTTTATATTTAGAAAATGGGAAGGCAAGAGATGTACAATACAGGATTTTTTGAAAGTAACTCACGAACACTCCTGATACAGCTAAAATCCTGAACTGTGCCCTAAAAAGGCTGACAGCACTAAGTGAAGGAGAAGATTTTTCTTGTTGGCCCTAAACTAGCAAGCTGGAGATGCGATTGCCAAACAATATAAGACGTTGTGGAAACTCAGTATTTCTCTGAACACCTGGGGACAGGGGAGGGGGGTTCAGTCACAGAATTACTGGCTTTTTTTTTTTTTTTTACAGCTTTCCAGCTTCTAATAAACTGTTCTCTGGAGGTTTCCTATGATTGTGCCCTTTATGTCAGTGACCCTAACATGAGACCTATGTCCTTCTCCGTAACTCCACTTGTCACTTGCCCCCCCCACCTTCACCACCAAAGCATCAACAAACACGTGTTTAGTAGAACTTTCACTGAAAAGGTAGAAGTCACATCCTGGGTTCAATGAAAAGACATTTTGAAGGCAGTCACATCTTATACTGGAAGAAAAGCACTTATAAACCCCTTGTTAGTCCTTTCAACCATTCTACCACCAGTGATTTCTTACTCGCTGTAGCCACCCTAGCCTCTTAACCTCCCAAGATTTATCTGATCCTTCTCGTCTCTCTCCCTTCACACCTGTTATGGGTTGCATGTGTTCTCCAAAAAGATATATTTAAGTCCTAAACCCCATTACCTGTGAATGCAATTTTATTTAGAAATAGGATCTTTGGCTGGATGCAGTGGCTCAACCTATAATCCCACCACATTGGGAGGCCAAGGCAAGAAGATTGCCTGAGCCTGAGGGTTCGAGACCAGCCTGGGCAACTTGGCAAGACCTCATCTCTACAATAAATAAAAAATTAGCCGGGCTTGGTAGCATGTGTCTGTAGCTCCAGCTACTTGGAAGGCTGAAGCGGAAGGATCACCTGAGCCTAGCAGGTTGAGGCTGCTGTGGCCGTGAGCATGCCACGTCCTCCAGCCTGGGCGACAGAGTGAGACTCCTACTCAAAAAAAAAAAAAAGAAAGAAAAGGAGAAGACATACAGTCAGAGATACGCAGGGAAGACACTATGTGATGACAGAGGCAAAGCCAGAGAGATCCAGCTGCAAACCAAGGAACACCAAGGATGGCCAGACACCAGTAGAAGCTCAGAAGAGGCAAGGAGAGATTCTATCCAGAGCCCTTAGAGGGAGCATGGGCCTGCTGACACCTCGATTACGGATGTCTAGCCTCCAAAATTATTTCAGTCTGTTATTTTAAGCCACTCTGTTTGTGTTACTTTATTAGAGCCGAACTGGAAAACTAATACAACACCCCCTTCTTCCTCTCTCACTTCCTCTTGTTTGTCAGCAGAGATATTCAACATCTTTTATTATGTTCATACCTACCCTCGGATCCTCATCTTTGCCCCACAAGCTGCTGATGATGTATTTTCCTGAGTGAGGACAGTTTTCTCCTTAACAGAAATTCTGATGCTAGAGGTTAAGAAAATAGTTTTTTCTCTCCATTTTCTATAGTGTATTTACATTAGGAAAACAAACAATCCAAGTGCCCAAATTAGATTTGGGGGTCTCAGCTCTACAAATTGGCCGATGCTTCTGATCAAACAAGAACAATCCTTGCCTCACATGCTTTGGAAGCTTCCTGTTATCAATAGGGATGAAGACCCCTGTGCTTGTCAGAGCTTAGAAAGTTCTCATGAAGCGGTCTCTACCTCCTTCTTCCACATCCTGCATTGCTTCCCTGCTGCCTCTCTCTGCTCCAGCCACACTGGCTTCTTTCAGGTCCTCATTGTCACTATATCCTCCCTCCACACTCACACCATATTGAGGTACCTGCTGCCTGGAACATTTTTGCCTGACCACTGCCCCAGTCCCTCTCTGAGATAACCCTAACACTCTTCTGACCTCAGGTCAACAGTTAAGGTGCCTTTCCTGATGTCTCAAGACTGAGGAACAGCCCCCAGTTACAGACCATTATGGCACCCATTGCTTTTCCTCAGTAAAGTTAATTCATTTTCAATTACTATAGAAGCTCTCTCTCTCTCTCTCTTTTTTTTTTAGTTGGAGTTTTACTCTGTTCCCCATACTGGAGTGCAGTGGCACACACAGCCACTGCAGCCTCAACCTGCTGGGCTCAGGCGATCCTTCCGCCTCAGCCTTCCAAGTAGCCGGAAATACAGGCGTGCGCTAACACGCCCAGCTAATTTTTGATTTACTGTAGAGATGAGGTCTCGCCAAGTTGCCCAGGTGGGTCTTGAACCCACAGGCTCAGGCAATCCACTCGTCTCAGCCTCCCAAAGTGCTGGGATTAGAGGCTGAGCCTGGTCAGAAGCTCTCTTAATTGAGTACCTCTGGGAATTAACTGATGTTTTCAAATCCCCCCTGTAAAATGTATTGACCAATATCCAGAGCACGATAAACACTTGCAGATTCTGAGCTTGTCACCCTCAGCACCTAGATCCCCATCAACTGAGCCTGTGCTTACCAAGAGTGGGTTGTTTTTGTTTCTAAACCTGTTTATAGCAGTTGTACTTGATTACTATAATTATGTAGTTTAATTAAACATCACATAAACTGATCAAATATGAGCATAAAAAGAGAGTTGCTGTTTCTTTGAAAGCTAAGTTAAATGCTTTGGAAAGATCGAAAAAAACTGGGGAAAATAATTGTTCTTAAATGAGTTGTAGGTAAGACAAGTATAAAAGATTGGGGAAAAAATAAAATCTAAATGACTTTAAATTACTTCACAAGTGCCTTTAAGTTCTCCCTCTACTTTAAAGTATATGAAACTGGAAATTGTAGATGATATGTATATCGTATCATTGTGAGTCAGTTTTGTATAAGGAAGATAATATAAAACTTCAATGACTGGATTGATACTCGAAAAAGCATCTTGGCTCTAACAAACTTGGCAAATGGTGGTTCACAGATGTGTTTTAAGTAAAAAAAATTGTTTAAGTATATAGATGTGTATATGTGTACATACACATGTGTGTATATATATGATTTTCCACTTTACCTGCATTTTCAATTTACTAGTTACAGGTCTACTTTCATTGAAGAGGGGACTTCTACAGTAAATATTTATTGACATCATCATTTGATTAATATTGATTTCCCCACCTGACTGTGAACTCTGCTGTGTCTGGGTCTACACTAGTGTTCTACTGCATGACTCTGGCACATAGTAGGCATTTAATAAGAATTAATCTGAATAAGTGAATAAAAGACAATTTCCCTTTGTTTTGTGCTGTGCAGGCACAGCAGATGATCGAGTAAAATATTTAAGCATATTTCTCTGAAGGAAGTTCAAATCTGTGGGGAAAAAAAATCATTCCTCAACTGGCAATAAATGTCAACTTCAACTTTGCAGAGGACATTCAGCATGTTGGGCATATTTGAGGACAGCAGAATCTTCTCTTTCTGACTGATAGGCTGGCTGCCCTGTTTTGTCTGAACAGGGCTCCCTGGATGGGTGTGAATCTGCACCAGGGAACAAAGGAGGTGCTTTTCACTCTCTTCTCTTTATGCCATGAGAAATCTATCCTCTTCCATGATCTAGCCTTAGTGAACAAAACAGATGGGTTTAATTCATAAAAATGAAAAGCTTTTCCCATTTCAACTCCATTTCCTGCCTCTCCAGGTAAAACAAAACTTTCCCTGAGGAAATGATGTAAATGTACTCAAACATTCTTAAAAGACTTTACAGAACACAAAATATTGCTATGAACTGAACCATGTTTCTTTTCATTTACATTTAAAAAGAAATATGAATGGGGTAGTGGAAAAAATATAGAGGGAAGTTTGGAAATGCTTTGCAGTCCCTGCTTCATTGTGCTCTCCTTCCCGAAGCTTCAGTTGCCTTGTCTGTAAAATGGGATTGATAAAAATGCACACCTTATCTATCTTACGAAATCATTGTGAGGAAACTAAATAATACCTATAAGAACACTTGGAATACTACAAAAGGATGATACAAATGTAGACTGTTATTATTGCTACAAGGTCCCCTATACCATATTTCCTCAACAGTTTCAGTTCCTGCCCTTCTTCTTAGTGCCTGGCAAGCTGCACACGATTCATTTCCTTTAGCACAGACACAGCAATCTTCTGTTATTACAGGTGAAAGGAGGTTGGAGGCTACTGATTTTGGAGTAGACTACAATGGTCTTGTTCCAACAAACCTTCTGGGGAAATCCACTGGACACTCAACCCTCATCTTGCCCCACAATCTTTTCAAGACAGATAAAAAGTGAGTCAAGGCCCCTGTGAAAACTGTAATTTCATTGCCAGTATGGGTTTAAACTTTAACAGTTTTGGAATCCATCTGTAAGATGTCATTTTTGTTGGTTCCATCCTAGTGGCTTAAACAACAGAAAAAAAACACAGCCACCTCCCTCAATGAAATGTAAAAGTCTACAGTTTCTCTATAATATATGTGCACTCAAGCCATACTAATATATTCTACAATTACTTTTATTTTTTTAGCATTTTTATTTGGCTCTTAAGCTGCATAATTAATGGTGTTTACATGGAAAGGTTGTTTATGTAAATGGCCTAAGTGGATTACTGAGCAAGCCTTAAAACAAACATTTTTCTCCTTTTAAAATTTTCTTCACTCTCCTCTGAATGTCTGGCACAACAGTAGAGTTTTTTAAATGTCAAAGGGGACATAGAAAGCAGACTTCTGAGGTTCATTCTCCCCTGGTGAGATGGGCTTATAATTCTGCTTCCTGTAATGGTTGGCCTGGGGGGAGTCAAGAGTGACCCCACTGACCCAACACATCCCACACTCAGAAGCCTGTCTTTTTTTTGGGAGATTGCCACTGTTTTTCTCTATAACCTTAAACATAACACAATATCTGGCCCTTACAGATCATTTCCTGCAGAGTTGCAGTGCTGGGGATGAGAGATTCATGAGATAAACAAATATGCTCACTGTAAAGACCAGAAAAACACCAGGAAAGAAAACCCACCAGGTTTCTGAATACCTCTACCACAAGGATTACATTGCCCAATTGTGGCAATTACTGAGATTGTCCCTCCAAGTCAAAGTTCAGATCGCACGTTCTTTGAGTGACAGTACAGAGTTAGTTTACTGTAAAATAGACATGGCATGACAGTCACTACCTGCCTAGACATACATTATTCTTCTAAGGCATTCCGTAGGGGTTGCAGAGACATCAAAGGCTGTTCCTTTACTCCTGTCCTCGCAGAGGCAAAGCCAAGAGGGCAGGAGTGAAGATGCCTCCCTCCACACCCACAAGTCCAGCCCTTCAGAAGCCTCAGGAAGGAAGCCTGGCTCCACGTCATCTCCGGAAGAACAGATCATGTGTCTTCTACAGTAGCCTCACAGTTATCTCTAGAGTTGCATGCCAGACTGTAGTAGCAAGCTTTCTCTAGAGCAGGCTTCGGCCTCGGAGCTAACCATTGAAGAATTCAACGCAGGTGAGTTCTGAACTAACATTCTAGAACACAGAGATCCCTGCACCACCAGTCCTACTCAGACTGACAAGGCAGAACATAGAATTGGAGTCCAGACCTAGAGCACAAGATGCAGGCCAAACATTGACAGGCATGTTTTGAACGAAAAAAACTGTACAAGACCCAATGCTATCTTAAGACCTTCATAGCCTCTAAACACTCATACTTTCATATCACTTGAAATATATTATGGCCAGGTGCAGTGGCTCAGCCTGTAATCCCAGCACTTTGGCAGGCCGAGACGAGAGGATTGCCTGAGGCTGTGTGTTCAAGACCAAAACTTGGGGAGACCTAGTCTTTACAATAAATCACAAAAAACTAGCCGGGGTGATGGCATGTGTCTGTAGATTCAGCTACTTGGAAGGCTGAGGCAGAAGAATCGCCTAAACCCAGCAGGTAGAGGTAGCGGTGGCCGTGAGCATGCCGCAGCACTCCAGCCTGGGCGATGAGTGAGACTCTTACTCCAAAAAAAAGAAAAGAAAAGAAAAGAAATATATTAAAAGGTGTATACATACCACGTTTAATAATTTTGCGGGCAACCCTCTCAGGTCCCCTCCCACTGTGGAGCTTTTCTCTTCTTTCAATAAATCCTGCTTTCTAAAAAAAAAATATATATATAGTTTTGTTATACAAGAATTTTTATAATTTTTCTTTTAAAATTATTTAGATAAACTAACTTAAAATATGCTATTATTTCTTAACACTCATCACATATTCAGGAAATCTCACTCAGTGAAAGCATCTTATCTAAAAACTGCTTTTCAATGTAATAAAGTTGTTATCGATGCTAAATCCAGCCATTAATGAAGTTGACACCATGTTCGAGTCTATGACCAGTTAATAAACGTTTATTACTTTTCCTCTAGCTGTCCATATTTTATTTTGGAGGAAACCATTTTTCCCAGTCAGGCTCCAGACACTCGCAAGCAAAGCTCCTATGCACAGAACTGTGAGTCCTGGATCTAGAGGCTAAACTGGTCCTCTGGGCTCCTAACAGTCAACCAGCCACCCCCAAAGTGACTTGTCACCAACTACGGTGAGCTCTCAGGGATTCCCAGACATTTCACAGGACTCTGCTCAACTAAAACAATAATGTGGAGTCTCCAAGTTTTGTGCCATCACTTAACAACCCCCCAAAATTCTTACTAATTAAACTCAAGTTCTGAAAATTTGCAAACTTTTGACTCCTTAGAGAAAGTTATCCATGGTCAATGCTAAAAGCCTTCATTGTTTGCCTTAGCAAATCCATTCTTTTCCTTCAGTAGGCGAAATCAGGTTTCATAAATCCATTTTATTTTATGAAGTTTTGTTTTCCAACAAGAAATGAGATTTGGATGTGGCTCTGGACTTACATTTCCAGGAAGCTTTTCTCAGTTCACAAAATGAAAGTTATGCATACTCCATCAATGTGTTTATCACTAGACCCAAGCAGAATTACTCTGTAAAGATATTCTATCAGCAACTGGTAGGTGGAATGCATTTTATCAATTAGCTTTTACTTTTTCAGAAAAAAAATAGATCTCATCAGAGTGTGTCAACGCAAAAATAACCATAGGGAGCCTGTCGACAATCACAAAATACCCTTTTAGCTATCAGCAAATGCTAAAGTGATAAAGTAAGAACTTTGAAATTCTTTCTAAATGTGTCCTCTAGCAATATCACATAATCAGTGTGGTTTGTTTAAAGAATTTATTCCTGATCTTTAAAAAAAAAATCTCTTTGAATGTGTACTTAGAATGCATTTGGTAAGCTCGTGAATACGGCATCAGACAGTAAGAGATAGAATTCTAACTCTGCCCCTTCCTAGCTGTGAGAACTTGGGCAAGTTATGAAGCCTCCATTTCTTCATCTGTAAAATGGTACCAAAAATACTTAAAAGGATTGTTCTCAGGATTAAACAGACTTATGAGTGAATAAAGCTTTTGGTGAGCAATCAATAAATGCTAGCTTTGAGTATTACTATAATTATTATCCATCATGTTCTCACTATTTGCAATACCACGATTCAAGCCAACACACCTGGAACTGGGACTACTTAGTAGTCTCCTGACTTCCTGTTTTTTCTGCTCTTGTCTATCCTAAATTCCTCTCATTTCCTTTCCACAGTTGAGGGATCCTTTCAAAAAGGAAAAGCAATCTGTTCGACCTCCTTCCCACATACAAAGAGTAACGTGGAAATTTCTCTAGCTACCCTTATCACAAGCCCCAAAGGCCCGACATGGCACGGCTCCGGCTTCCTATCCCTCCTGGTTCCACCTCGGGTCCCCATTCTCTCTACGCCGCAGCCTTACCAGTTGGTCTTCAGTGCATGGTCCATACCGCGCTGCCTCCAGCCCTCCCTTAGCCGGGAGAGCTCTGTTCCTGGCCCATGCCCTTCGTATTCCAGCCCCAAAGCTACCTCTTCAACTACATCAACTCATCTTTCTATAGGTTCATATTTCTTCCCTTTAAAGCACTTAGCTGAATAAATGCCTTATTTAGTAAAGGATAATTTCCTAATATTTGCCTTCCCTACACAATTTTAAGTTTGGGGCGGATAGACTGCCAGTTTTGCTTATCGTGCTCCCATAACCTAGTTCAGCCAGGACCCAGAGGAGGCGGACAATAAACAATAAACTAACAAATGAATGAATGCATGCTGAGAAGATAAAAACGGCCTGGACAGCACCGTCTCAAAAAGTCTCCCGCGCCTGAGGCTCGTCATTAAATGGTTCCCAAAACGCGGGATCACTTTTCTGTGGCTTAAAAAAAAAAGTCTTCCTTTTTGTGTCACTCTTTTCACGATTTGGTATAGGCACAGCCACCCTTGAGAGCAGCAATGGAATATGATCTGAGCTGAGGAAAACCAGCCACGGGTGGCCCACTGACAGCGAAGGGCGCAAGTGTCGGGCGCCTGGCGGACGCGGGGCGGAAGTGCGGGGCGTGGGATGGGCTCCGGGCGGAAGTGCCGGGTTCGGGGCGGAAGCGGCGACGCTGGCAACGCGAGGTTCAGGTGCGTCCAGTGACCCCGCGCCGATGGCGGGGGCTGGCGGCTCCCGGTTGAGGGTGACTTGTCAGCCCTTCGCTGTGGCGCACGCTACCAATTAGAGGGAATTTAATTAAATCGGGAGCCATACATCCATAAAACACCGGGGATATTACAAACGCCTGTGTGTGCGTGGTGGCGCTCTGGGAAGTAAATAAAAGACGGAAGGGAAAAGGACGCTTTTTGAAGAAAAAAACATCTCGACTTCATGCTTCTTTCAGTGATTCACAGATTCCTCGTCCCAGGTTTAATTGAATTTTATGAAGTGGTAATATAATTACCCTTGGCAGTACACTGCCTTTTTAAATAAATATTTTTGAGCAGCCATGTTGACCTTTATTTGGGGTGAAAAGGTTGGAAGGTGCAACAGGGAACACTGTGAGTACCCGGAGTCTCTGGACCAGCTGCCTGGGCCTCCTCTCCACTTTATTGGGCAAAAGGAGCCTTCTGGGTACTGGACAATGAGAGAATAAAATGGAGACTGTACAGCCTCAACAAATACTTAGCCTTGTCAGTCACTCCTGACATATCAACTCATACAATTTTTTAATAAGTCCATGGGTAGAAAAATCTCCCTAAATTGTCATTGAATTGAATAGGCATGTGACTGTTTCTAAGGTAGTCTTTATCAAAGACTTTTACCTAGGTGATCTTTATTCTTTTTTCTTAATAGCCAGTGTTTATATACTACTTTATATTGTAGTGTCCTTTGAAAAAAAATCTGCAGTGTGGCCTAGCTTGCCCCAAGATTCTTAGTCTCTCAAGGACGGGAGTAGTGTCTAGGATCTGTTATACCCTGACACTTTATAGCATATTTCCCAGCATTAGTCAGGCTCCTGTAACTACACATTGCCCTGGTTAAGCAGCTGCTACAGCTGTGTCTCTTTGTGCCTGACACTGAGCAAGTTGAGATTCCTATTAGAGGCCACAGTTGTCTTTTAGTAAATATTCTGAGGAATAGCTTACAAAAATGCATATGAAGCTCTCTACCACTGTTTGGAGCTGTATACCTTGAGGTACATTATAGGTTAATAACAGAGATTTAAAACTTTTGGGGGGAAAAGTGTACCCTGGAAATACAGAGTGCTTATAGTAATATTGGGGCAAAGCAGAACTAATCATGGTCCCGTGTGAAATGTCACAGCCCAGTAACCTGGGTCTTGCTATGCTGAGGAGTTGCCTGGAACCAGAAAGGCCCTGTTAACGAAAATTAAGATTGGTGGGACTGGTGCTTTAGCCAGGCAGAATCCCCAGATTTTCTTTCTTCCCTAGTTGCTGTGGTCAGTAGCAGCCACCTGCCAGGAAAGGATCAATATATATGTATATATTTTTGGTCTCTTTTATAAGAGGACTATGTGGCTGTGTGGTTTTATTTAGATGGATTCTTGGCAATTAAGTAACAGAAATGAGGATTTTTTTTTTTCAATTTGGGAATTTATTGGACTGTGTTTCTATTTTGTTCGAGATGCCTGTTCCCAAATACTCAGAGGCACTGTGAGAGATGGCTTTAAAATGTTACTTTTTATTGTTAAAGTTTTTATATTTCATAACTTGTGTATATTCTAGCTGGCATATGCATTCAGTTACTCTAATGCTAGGACTTGGGGTTTCAAACATAGCAGGACCTTGAGGTGATCTGGTACAAGCAGTGAGGTTTTTTTATGTTTCTTATTTTAAATCTAATTTTTGCCACTATTTTATTCAAGGAGTGTACATCAGAGAAGGCCAAAAGCCAGCTGGACTAGTTCCTGAATGCAGTTTTAATCTTGTTTGCAATTATTTCGAAGGAGAAAAACCATCTGGATCAGGTATGTGTAGCTATACAGATAGTAGGCAGTAGATGAACTTCCTTCATCCTTCTCCTAGTATTGCATAGTAAGTTCTAGGAACGAAATCATTTGGGAATATGCAAAAATGAAAAGATTTGGCTAAGTTTAGCATAGATATGATTCTACATCCCTAATTCCCCATCCCAGTATAGTCACAGGGATGGACGGGGATGGAGAGTAATGAAAACATTATTCTCTTTTTATTCCAATCATTTCCAGAGTTAAAGTTTCTAGAAATGGAAGGAAAACTCAAAGTAGCTATTTTTAGAAAGTATCCATCTCCAAGAATTTCAGACCATTTCACCAGTAATATCTAGTAACAGACTTCTTACGGTCATAGCCTCCATCGCTGTGGTATTATTTGTTTGTCAGTCTTTCTCCTGACCAAGGTGTAAATTCCTTCGGGGCAGGGACAATATCTTAATCACTTTTATATTCCTGGTTCTTGACACAGTGCCCGGCACATTGCAAATGCTTGGTACATGCTATAGGAATGAAAAGACATCCCCTGAAGGGAAACTGAATCTATAAGGAACATAAGAACATCATTGGGAATGCAAGAAGATAGAGAAAAAAATATAAAACAATAGCCTCATTTCATGGGGTTACTAGATGCAGTTAAAAGTAATGCTTTACTAAACAGCTTGGAGCAGGGAAGAGTATATTTGAGAATCCATTACATGGTCATCAAACTGCCTTCCAAGGAGATCTGACCTAGTCAGTTCCTGGGCCTTTGTCATGTTGAGTGGAATACGTAAGCTAAAAGATTCCACCAGCGCTGTCCTCACATTTCCTTCAGGCCTGCAATGTTCAGCTCCTCACCCAAACACCTGTTCAGCAAATATTTGAAGAATATCCATTTGAAGGTGTAATACATTATTAGGTTACCTAGGGCACCAGTATCTTGGTTTGGTCCTGTCTTAAGGCTAGAGGACCTAAATGTGGTCACTATTTTAAGTCTAGGTTACCCAAATAATATTGAAGGAAAACCACACTTGTCTTTTCTACTTTACTAATAACATTCCAAAGGAGTTCAAAGTTGACAGCTCTTTGTGTTGTATCAGGACAGTCATGTGGTATATACAGCTTTCTTCTGTTGCCAACGGGATTGCAGCAGAAATCAGATTGTTACAACTGGAAACAAGTGAATTTCCTCTCATTGTTTCAGTACTTTTTTATATTATTCATAAAATAGTGGGGAAATGATTTTGAGTTTAGTCAGGAGGGAAGGACATGACATTGAATTATTTGATTTTTTTTAGCCCTTTTTTTCCTTTTTTTTTTTGAGTTAGAGTCTTACTCTGTTTCTCAGGCTGGAGTTTAGTGGCACCCTCCCAGCCACATAGCCTTGACCTGCTGGGCTCAGGTGATTCTTCCACCTCAGTCTTTCAAGTAGCTGGAATTACAGGCATATGCCATCACACCCAGTTAATTAATGTATTTATTTATTGTAGAGACAAGTCCTCGCCAGTTTGCTCAGACTGGTCTTGAACCCCTGGGCTTAGGCAATCCTCTTGCCTTGGCATCCCAAAGTGCTGGGATTACAGGTGTAAGCCACCTTGCCCAGCCAACCCTTTACTTCTTAAAACATGTAGTCCTTCTACTCAGCCAAGAGAAAGGATACTTTTATTTGATAGAAACTCAGTCAGGTGAGGCAATTTAGGACATAAGTCTGGAAAAAAAGAGATCTAAATTCAGCTTTTTCTCCAGGTGTAAAATTGCAATTAATATGAATCTTTTTAGATTTAGAGAACAAAACCTCATTCTTATGATAAAATAATTCTGCCATCTGAAGCTAAGACTATCTTCATTTGCTCCAACCTTAAATTAGGACTTATATAAAATATGGTATCTGTTATTTAGTATACTCTAATGATTAATATGTAAAGTTTTTTGAGATTTTTTTTGGAAGAAAGGAGGCTGAACATGGGGATCCTTTCTGATTCTCAAATTCTGTGTTGGTCTCATTATAAAAATACAATGGGTTATTCAAGAAGAAAATCTAGATACATCAACAAAAAATGTTTTGTGAAAGGTTAGGCATTAGTTCCTAATCCATAAAGCAAGGGAAATAAATCTCCAAAGTGACTTCCCAGTTTCAAAAAAAATTTTTTTTAATCTATCAGTGATTGCTGTTAAAAAATAAAATAGGACTCAGAAGATTGTAGAATCTCACAAAACTGAGGGTTGCCAGGGTCTCGTGTCAAGAGTGGATGGTTCCCAACATTTAGATTGAACACTGTACTTATACAGGCCTAGATCTTCTTGGTATCACAGTCCAGAGTAATGCTGGCTTTAGCAACTCAAATATCCAGAGTCATTTGCTACGACATGGCTAGAAATGAATGAAATACCTTTTAGATTTTGTGTGGGCCTGAGGATAATTTCATCTCTTTGGCAAGAAGAAGTGGAAATGGGTAGAATATTAGTGACAAAGGGAAGACATTGCTTGGGTGGACAGTTTTTGAACTGCAAGCAGTTGCTTTTGGAAATGGGATTGTGTGCTTTTTAAAGAGCAAGGAAACTGGCATTACTAGCTGAGCACAATAAGACTAAGATGCTTTAATGAAATTTGCTTCTTTCTGGGTCAGTATTAAGTATTGGAGATATCTTCAAAGGAGAATGGGTCATGTTAGTTAAGAAGGATAATGTAGAAAAGAGTCTGCATAATTCTTTATATATTTTGTTCCCATCCCTTGAACTAGAATGATTTTGCCCTCTTCTTAATACTATCTTTATGGAATGAAGGAATTTTCAAATTGGTTTTTAAACTCTATTAAGCTCTCATGTATGATATCACCCAGCCACATTATTCTTTTTTTCTTGGCTTTCAGAAACAGCTTTGCAGCCATTATGTCATAATTGAACTGAACATTGTTGCACACTCTCAATTTGGAATATGCTGCTCTGGCTCTGGGCCAGTTGCTGAGTCAGTATCTTTGGGGTTGAGGATGGAGGGGAGGGGTGCAGTATGTGCAAACCCCACTGGTTAGCAGGAATTTTTCTATAATTCCCTTTGGACTTCTGGGAGCTAGAAGGGGTGTAGCGTGAGAATACGTCACTGTTCTTCATTAGCACCATCATTTTATTTTTCTTAGCTGATTGTTTTTCTGGAAACTTTTCCTGACATTGTCATGTGCACCAACCCTATTACCAAGTAGACTCCGCTGAAGCAATGATCTGGAAAGGTCTAAAGATGCTAAAACAAACTCTTACCCACACTGAAGACTGCTCTCTCCTTCTACTTCACATTTGACAGCTTGCTACAGCCAAGGCAAAGACAGCAGTGCTTCTGGACATGGAGGAGAATGCCAGGATGAAGAGGATCTTTCATTAAAAATACATTATTTATTTTCTGGGGGGGCATTTTTTATCTCAGATGCTTAAATAGGTGCAAGATGAGTGCCTTAGTGTCACCTTCCCAATTCTCAACTCAGTCCTTTTTGACACACTGGCTTCCCAGTTATGATTGAGGAATAAGAAAAGAGAGTTTGCAATGAGCAGTTGCCTTTACATTTCTGCCTAGACCTGTAAGTGAATTTGGGTCCCCTTTAAAGGACTGAGTGTCCTAGGCTTCTGCAGGTTAAAAACTACTTCAGATTCTTTGCTCAAGGCTTTGTGCAGTTTTAAGCTATTCCCTTGGCATTTGGTTAGCATGTGATTTCCTCTTATCAGGAGAATGTTTGAGGCCTAAAGCCACAGGCAGGCATGGTTCCTCTGGGTCTCTAAAATGAGAGAACAGGACAAATGGTAGCATTTCCATTTAACAGTTGATGAAACTGAGGCTTGATGAAACAGGCTTAATGAACTGAGGATTTATTTGCCTAGAGTCTCAGAACTAGTTAGTGACAGTTGTCTTTCTCTTTGGGGTTTACATTTATGAAATCTTTACCTAAAAATGCACTCAGGGAATTTAAACATGCTGAATTCCAACTACAACTATATATGAAGATTAACTTTAAAGCTTGAAATGAAGAATAATACGATTTATGCTTAATTCCCCTGACTGATTAGTTGGTGGGAGCTGGCTTGATTTAAATTTATTTTGACCTCTCTAGACAATTTATTCAGAACTACTTGGATCAAGTTTTGTCTTTAAAGATTATCGATAAAATACAACTTTACAATTACCTAGACAGCAGCTTTTTTGACACACATGAATTGAGGATATCTTTGGTAAAATATTAATGGTACTTAATTTTCCCCTCTTTGAGAAATAAGGACAAGTATTGGGAAAGAGCAACAGGAAGAAATGGTGTTTGTTTAAAACCTATCATGGGGAAACATTGATTTCTCAGAAACTAAATTTAAGTGGTTGTTTTACAGTTCTGTGAAGCCTGAGTAAACCAACCCAATACTTGATGCCTGGACTTAGTGACATCCTTAGTAGCAGATAAATATGTTGGGTCTTTATTCAGTCATGTCATACTTTAGAAATTTCTAAATAATATTCACAGATGAAATTTTCAGCTTTTTCTATTTGAAATATTCAGTTTTGCAATTCCCTATTTTGGAAACTACTATTACTAGAGATTTAAGTCTTCGTCCATTTTGAGGCCAGTAAAAGCACATTTCAGTCAATAGAATCATTAGTATTAATAATATCTTTTCATATTATTTAATAATCAATCATTAAGCCTTCTGTATTCTGCTTTTGATAACTTGTACAAAGATTTTTACATTTATTCTCTCTTTTTAAGATACCCTGTCAACTTTTACCTCACTCTTCTCCTCCAACCCATTATTTCCATCCTCACAAGAAATACCTCCTTTTTTTTTTTTTTTGAGTCAGAGTCTCACTCTGTCACCCAGGCTGAAGTGCCATGGCATGCCCAAGGCCACCCCAGTGTCAACCTACTGGGCTCCGGCAATCCTTTCACTTCAGCCTTCCAAGTAGCAGAACTACAGGTGCATGCTACCACGCCCAGCTAAGGGAAATACCTCCTTTTAAAAGTTCCAGCTACTTGGAAGGCTGAGGCGGAAGGATCGCCAGAGCCCAGCAGGTCATCTCTACAATAAATCAAAAAATCAGCCCGGCGTGGTAGTGCATGCCTGTAATTCCAGCTACTGGAAGGCTGAGGCGGAAGGATCGCCGGAGCCCAGCAGGTCGAGGCTGCGGTGGCCGGAAGCAGCCACTGCACTCCAGTCTGGGCAACAGAGTGAGACTCCAACTCAAAAAAAAAAAAAAAAAAAGTTAAATTTGGCAAGAGTCACTTGAGTTAGTTCATTTTAGGGGGAGACATTTAATTCCTTTGAAGCAAGATCAGACACATCTCTTCTGAATTGTGGTAGATTATTTCACTGCCCCATTCTAGTTAAGCCCTTATCATTCTGATTGACAGTGAACTGCTCCCTCATTCTGGAAACATTTTCTCCCACTGGCTTCTGTGATGACGCACTTTTCTGGTTTTCCTTACAGCTCACCAACTGTTCTTTTTGCCTGCTTTGCTAGCTTCACTCTATCCAACCTTTAAATGTTGGGTTGCCCCAGAGATCTCTCTTAGGCCCTCGTCTTTTTTATATTATTTAGATGATCTCACCTAGTTCCATAGCTGTAAATGTAAACCCTAAGTCGATGGAGATTCAAATTTGTATCTTCAGCCCTGGATTTATTTCCTGAGTACCAGACCTGTCTGTGTCACTCTCTACTTGAGCATCAACACGTCCCTAACTGAGTCCCACATATTCCTCAATCTGTTCCTGCCTCAGCTTTCCTCATTTTAGTAAATGGCACTGCCATCCACCCAGAGACTCAAGAGCAAAACAGGGATTTTCCTTACTACTACCTTTTTTTCAATTCCTCATGTCCAGTCCATTGGCAAGTCCTATTGGCTCTGTTTCCACTGTAGTCCACACCGCCATCCTGTCTCACCCAGACTAGTGCAGTAGCTCCTAACTGGGCCCCTGCTCCCAGTTTTGCCTCCAACAATCCATTCTTCACATAGCAGCTAAGGTGATCATTTAAGAATGTATATGAGATTCTGTCATTTCCCTCCTCTAAGTGTACTCAGAATAAATCTCAATTCCTTAATATAGCCCACAAGGTCACCATTTTTTAACCCCATCTCCTGCTTGATTCCCCTCTTCCCCTGTGTGCTATGCTCAAGCCATACTATTCTTTCTGTTTCTATAGGTTAAGTTTGTCCTCACCTTGGGACCTTTGCATTTTCTCTCCCTGAAATGTTCCTCCTTTAGTCTCAGCTCAAAGTTTAACACTTGTTCAGAGAATCCCATATTTAAAGAACCTGCATTAGGCATCATCACTTCTCCCTATTTTACTTTCTCCCCTGTGCTTATCACTATCTGGTATGGTCTGACATTAAAGAGTCTCTTCTCTAGAATATGGACCCCATGAAGGCAGCATGCCTTAGTTTCTTGTTCATCTCTGCACCCCAGCACCTACAATAGTATCTGATACGTGGAAAACGTTACATAATTGTGGAATGATTGACTCATCCCACACCTGAGTTGTAACTGAGTCCTCTTTCCCACCTCCATTCTTTTCTCTCCAGTCCATTCTGCATGCTGCTGCCAGATTAACCTTCCAAAACTCTGATTTTATCACATCACTCATTCAGAACCCTTCCAGACATACATGACAAATTATACATTGCTTAACCACCACTAAAAATTCCCCAAGGCTCATTCTAGTTCACCTTCCAAACTTATTCTCCACTGTTCTTCAGCAGAACTCTTTTTCCCCTTCTGGTTTTCCCATCAAATAGCTATGGAATTCCTTTGTATCAGTGCCTTTGTATCTAACCCCAGATTTGGAATGCTTCCCATTTTTTCTGCATATTCAAATCCTAAATGATTAAAGATATTTGTCTTGTGAAGCCACCTCCAATTTTAGTCCATAGTACTCTTCTTTTTCATTCTAACATGAATTATATGGTGCTGTTGTAATATCTCCTGTATTTCTAATTTACCTGCACATGTACATGTCTTCTGACTATATATTTTTTACCTCTTCATGAGTTGGGATCAACTCTTATTTATGTTTTACCCTTCTTTCCCTCCCCATTGTGGAACTAATGAGTGAATGATGACATTGGTCTACTAATCACTGTGAGGCCTGACATAACTTTTATTATTTCAGTTAAGAATTCAGCACCCTTCTCCAGATTCCACTGAAATGCATCTATTATTCTTGTATCTAGCATGTAGGGTTGATTACTCCATGTGAGAGCTTTATTTGGAGGGGAAAAAATGGGCTAAACACCAGGCAGGTAAAGAAAAAATTTCATGACTTAATTTTACTGAGACCCAGAATGGGTGAAGGGAACGTGTATCTGCTAAGTGATGGATATGTAAATGCCATATACCTTCAGTGAAATTGTAATCTTGGGTAGGCAAGGAAAGAACCCAAGAACTTTTTCACAGTGTGGAATGTTGAATGCAAATTGACGTAGCATCCATTGAGTCCAAACAATGAGATAGAGACATCCAGAAACTTGGAAATTGTCATAGTAATAATTTAAAGGGAAATAAAAAGAAGTTTTGTCTTAGTACTTATGTGACCAATCAGTCCTTTCTGGAGACTGATTCTCTACTGGCTTCTCTGGTCCCCTGTGTGGTGAACCTGCTGACACTGAAATCTAGAAGTAGAGGCTGCAAGGAGTGAGCATGGTGTGAAGAGCTTTGTCTTGCTCCCAGGGCTAGGGCATGATGTAGGCCTATTCACACTTAATGTGTTGTGTGGAAGCAAATCAGCAGTCCAAACTGTATAGTCAGATTGAAGCCGAGCATACCTTTACAGCTGAGCCCCCAGGTGTATAGTTAGCTCTGAATCGTTGTTGCAACATTTGTCTGAATTGAATCCACCTCTTTAGCAGTTAGTTGCTCTTGGCCAGGTATGCTGACTGCTAAGGCTGAGGCCCTAGGAAAGCACCTGAGGTCCCACCCATGCTGATGAGTTAGGGCCTCACTCACTCCAAGTTGGGCCTTCTACCCCCTACTCTCTGTTTCTGTTCTGAAGCCTCATTCTGCTCCTGCTTAGCTCTTGAAATGAACACCTCAAAGTATCTACTCCGTTTTCAGTTTTGGTATTGTCCCCTTATGATGCCTCTCCTTGTCACTCCTTGCTCCACAAAGGCCATATGCTCTTTTGGCCTTGCTCCCAAGATCCCAGGCTAGGCTCCTGCTTGTTTAGAAAAGAGGAAGGTTTGGACACAGCTAACTAACTAAAAGCACAAGGAGCACTGGAGAGGAATCAGTTGTCCCTGTTTTCCTGGATTGGGTAGAGCCCAGTGACCCAGAGGAATCCCTAACAGCATCCTTACCTCATTACATAAACTTTCAGTCATCTAAAATAATGGATTTTGTTCCCAAAAGAGGGGTGTGTGTGTCTAATCATTTGGGTAAAAATAGGAACGTTATACTTAGATGGTAATGAATGTGAAATGGAGCTCTTAACTTCTCACATGGCACATATGACTAAACAGAAGCCCTGTGTCTTTCTTTATGGAACACAGGTTCAGCGCAAACTACAGTAACAATGTTCGGTTAATGTCAGCTCAGCTTTAAATTTACATTATACTCTTGTGAAGAAGCTCCAGTGTTATCTGTTAATAATCAAGGCAGTACCTGGGCTTCTATAGACTTTTTGATTTTGCACATGAACTAACACTGTAGCTGGCTGATGAAGGATCATGGGAGCTTGGAAATTTGGTGTGCCAAAGGATTCTTTGTATGAATAAAAATTCTGGTCAGTGAAGGTCAGTTTCTCTAAAGCGAGAAGAATGTTGTTTCCTTTCTAATCAGACACACATAGTGCTTGAAGAATCCAGGAGCCCCACATAAGTGATGTGCAGCCATAGTCTGGCAGCTCCTCATGCAAGAAATGAATAATCTTTAATAAAGACTCAAACGACCCTGACTTCTTACTGTACTGTAATCAGTTGCCTTAATGGTATGCCCGTCAGTGCTTCGCAGGGAAAATGCTATAAAGTTATCTTCCTTATCTTGCTTCAAGGAGTGCTGATTTGGCCCAATCAGTCCTCCCCCCATGTTGTATTTGATTCTGCTGTAAAGACCACGGAAGTCAGCCTCAGTTTTGTTGAAAGGCTAGTATTCCCTTTCTCTTTCTGGGTGATCTGTGCCTCTAAGGGGAACTGGACTTGAAACAGCAGGAGTCACCATCTTTATTGTTAGGCTGTGGAATTAGTTTTAAGCACATTCTAAATCCAGCCTTATGCCTTTTGGTTGTTTTTTTTTTTTTTAAGTCTGTGACAAAGGTGACCCAATTGTGCTTCTTTGATATTATGAACACAGCTCTTTTTGCTCATATCACAGAGGCATATAACAAAATACAAAGGACAAAATTGTGTCTGTGTTTGTAGTAAGGACACATATTTCATGACTAAATTCAATGACATAATAAAAAAAATGTCCTCTCACAAGTGTAGTCATGAGCTATCAGGTAGAGACCACTTTTCAGGATATTTTTTATAGTGCTAAAAAATAATAGAACTAATGAAAATGTCACATTGACAGAATAGCCTATATTAAGATTTTACTTCAAGAAGGCATGATTCGGTGAATGTGAAATTGACAGCAATGGTGTTAGGGTTTACAGAGTGAGTAAAATGTTCTAAGAAGAATATTATAGAGTTCCCTCTGAAGTATGTCATTTTTTATTTTATTTTTTTCTTTTCTAGAATTAAGTGGACTCTGGGAATTAAGGAATTTTAGCTGCTTATCTGCCTAGAAGAAGTGTAGGGAGCTTTTCTTTATATCAGACTCTAATATAAGTTTATAATACAGTGCTTCCAAAGAAATAAGTTAATTTAACAATATGATAAAATGCATGTAGCCTAGGGCACTCGAAAAATATGCAAGTAGTAAAATTGTGTAATACTGATGCATTTCTCGGTATATGCCATGTATAAGTGATTTAAGGTATGTAAAAAAGAAATGGAGAATAACAGTGGAAAACAGAATGGTTGTACAGTTATAAACAGAATGGTTATAGCATCACTGAAGACTTTACTTAGCTCTCTGGGTTGGTTGAACAAATATTGGAGCAAATCTGGAATGAGTAACACCTCTGTTTACTATGACAGGTTTTATTTGTCTTGGGTGCAGCCAAGACCACATGCTGTGTTTTGTCATGTTGGAAATACTGAAGCAGATTTTCATTGTGAATGTGAATTTTTTTTTAAAGCCCTAACACCTCAGTCTCAGCTAGGTAAAAGCAATCAAGTTTTCCTTTTTCTTACCAGCGAGACATCAATAAATCTTAAATCTCTCCACCAAAAGCATGTGTATCTGCAGTTCACTGTCCTGGTTGTAGTCTTAGGTCACCAGCATATATGACCTCATCCTTCTCATTTTCAGAAACTATATTTCTGCCTTTAATAAACCTAGTTTTTAATTTTATTTTCCTCCATACATATTGGTAATTCCACATCCTAGGAGGGTGTGTCACTGTTTACATAGAGCCTTCCCAAATCCACTGAAGCAGAAGTTTCTACCTAGGGTAAATATGTCTTACATCCTCCTCCTCCACACCCCCATTTATATCCTATGTAGACAAAGCTGTGTTTAGAAGCTGTGTCTCCAACTACAGTCATCTACTGGAGTGGTTTATTCTGCTGAATTTATGGAAAGTGTGTATACCAGGGCTTAACACTTAGTTTAGCATAGTATAGAATATTGTGAAATTGTTTAGACCCACTTTCCACCTTGGAATAACTCAGGCTAGCAGATCCTTACAAAATTCTCATCACATCCTTTTTTTATGCATTATGAGGATTGTTTAGTTAGTAAGGAGATCCAGGTAGAAGTGCACGAGTAAGGGCTTAAGAGTGAAGACAAGATCATTGTTTTTATGGATCAGTATCCAATTTTTTTTGTCCTGTGGTCTTTATTCTAGTTTGATATGAGTTGGTAGTTGTCTCTACAGTCATATCATTCTGTTTGAAATGAGTTTAAAGCTAATCTTACACTGAGGAGCCTGGTCGCCAGTGAAGATTAGCACTTAATTAATACAGTCATGCTCTGTGGAGCAGAGGAGGGCCAGATTTGAGGTGGTGGTGGAGGGGCAGAACCAGCTGCAGCTTCTCAGCCCGGAATCTTATAGATGCCCTAAGGAGCACTAATTTTGAATTATGGTATGAAACAGAGCCAAATATTGACTGTTGTATCTTGGAGTGTCTGTTCAGAAATAGAGGTAAAATTAAAGAAGGTGAGAAAGGCTCACCTCAACACTTTTAACATTCAAAGAAATGTTTGAACACGTTATGTGCCAGGTCAGTTGTGGGTGCTTGGAGATACAGGGGTGAACAAATGCCTGTTTTTATAGAGTTTTCATTGTGATATAGGGAACATAAATAATTTTATGGCAAAAGAAAACTATAACAGAGGACTAAAGAAAACTAGCAAGATGTGAGGATGGAGAGTGATGGGCTGGCCAGCATTGGCCTTTCCAAGGAGGTGATATGAGGCCGAGGCCAAACGAGAAGCTACTTAAGAGCTTTTCATGCAAAGGGAAAGCAAGTACAAAAATACTGAAGAAAAAATTATCTTTGGGTATAAAGGGAACAGAAAGAGAAACTGCAGTTGTAACTTACCAAGGTAAGGGAGGAGAAAGTGATAAGTGAAGTTGGAGAGATAGGGTCAAGCCAAGTTCAGAAGTTATGATCCCAGGAATGAGTTCATCTTTGGACTATTGATAAATGACAAAGCCAATAGTTCATATGTGTTTTAAAAGTGGAATTAGAATATTTATAGTTTGAAGGATAAAGCTGGAGGCTCGGTAGAATAATGGAATAACTGTACCCTACATCTTTATAATAATAATAAAGAATAGTGGAATAACTAGGGTATCCTTTTTTTTTTTTTTTTGGAGTTTCACTCTGCTGCCCACACTAAAGTGCAGTGGCACAATCATGGCTCACCACAGCCTTGACCTCCTGGGCTCAGGCAAACCCCCCTGCCTCAGCCTCCCAACTAGCTGGGACTATAAGCACATACCACCATGCCCGGCTAATTTTTTTTTTTTGAAGTGGAGTCTCACTCTGTCACCAGGCTGGAGTGCAGTGGCACACTCATGGCCACCCCAACGTCGACCTGCTGGACTCCAATGGTCCTTCCACTTCAGCCTTCCAAGTAGCTGGAACTACAGGCGTGCACTACCACACCCGGCTAATTTTTGATTTATTGTAGAGACGAGGTCTCGCCAGGTTGCCCAGGCTGGTCTCAAACCCACAGGCTCAGGCAGTCCACTCACCTTGGCCTCCCAAAGTGCTGGGATTACAGGCTGAACCACCAAGCCTGGCCCTGGCTAATTTTTAAAAAAATTTTTGTCGAAACAGTGTCTGACTATGTTGCCCAGATTGGTGTCGAACTCCTGGGCTCTTTCCCAGGCTGGTGTCAAACTCCTGGGCTTAAGCAGTCCTCTCCTCTTGGTCTCCCAAAGTGCTGGTATTATAGGTGTGAGCCACAGCACCCAGCTAGTGTGTCTTGTGTTGAGCAAAGTAGCAAGATGAGGGAGCTTCAAAGTCTAGTGTTTGACATGCTGCTGTTACCAAGCTGCTCTTATTGGACTATTTCCGGTAGAAACACTAGTACATTTGTGTGTGAAATTTTCAGAAGTTATGACAATCTCCTTTTAAAATACTTCTTAGGGAGCTGAATAGATTTATTTTTCTGACAAGTTAACTCAGTCTGATTCTCCCCTATAGTTCTCTAAGTATAGCTTTGTGCATCTTTTGCTGCAGAGGAGAATAGGCCTCATAAGAGACAGCCTGTATCTTCAGCAGGGGATTTTTGCCTCATGCTTATTGTTTTCTTCACCATGACAGTGACTGCATGTTGTTGAATGATTGCCAAAAAGATAAGCTGTCTTTGTGAATACAAATCATCTCTGGAAACCTCCACATTTTAGGGGATCATTGGAATGCTGGCAAAATCGGCAGGTAAAATTTAATTTTGTATTCAAATGAACAAGCCCATGCAATTTACTTACAGAAATCAAGTGATTGAACACATAGCTAATCCGTTAATATGGATTTTTTTCCATTATAAATTCTGTTTTGTTTGAAATACAATGAAGGTTGAGGCACCATGGAGACGTACCAGATTTTCACGTCTCTCTGATACTCCTGGACTTGAAAACAATTCTGAAGCCTTCATATTCCATTATAAGCTTCAACTTACTATGCATATTGTAAGAAGCAAAGTTTACTGGTTTATTCTTTTTTTGACAGAATTGAGATGCTCTGGTTTCAAGGAAGTCGCATGCAACTTGCCAAATCCTCCTTTGGGCTCTTAAGAAGTCTCTCTGCCTGTAAGACAACTCTGCCCGTACTGACCTTATTCACAAAGGTACAGAGTGAAAAAGTAAAAGTGTTGCAAGAAGAACGTTGTACATTTAAGAAAGGAGACAAAGTTGAAAGGAAAGACAGTGGAATAAACTTTATTCAGACCTGCTCCTCAATTTTTCTGTCAGCGTACAGCAGTAACTGTTTCCTACTCAGATATCTCATTGTCTCACAATTATCAGAGGGTAAATTGACATAGTTAATAGGTTGTAATATGATGTTTAAAAATGTATTATTTAGGAATATAGTCAATTCTCATTATTTGTGGTAGTTATGTTCTATAAAATCACCATGAACACTGAATTAGTGAATATTGAGCCATTGCTTCTAGGGGAAATACAGGGTTGGGTTTCCATGAGCCTCTGGTCACAGGATATTCATCAATTCATCGAATACATAACCGTGTTTTATGTGGGTCTCAGTTTAAAGACACCTTATTTTTATATATTGTTGATTCATTAACATTGAACTCAGGCCAACAGCACATATGGCTCATGCCCGAACAAAGCTTATTGAACATAAGTATTTTCTCCATCAAGTATATCCCGGTCTTCTTATGCTTAGAAACACTAAGTAGCACTTCAGCACTATGCTTGGGGCCTATTTTAAACAGCAGAATCACCAATGAAAATTACAAAAAGAGCTGAAACAGGAAGGCAGAGTATCTCCTTGTTTGACCTCGGCTTGGAATGAGTGCTTTGGGTGACTCCAGTTTTTCACTGCTCTGTGTATGTGCATGTCTATGAATGACTAAAAACCCTTTGAGTATTGATTTGGAGGTTGCAAATAAGTTTTAGCAAGTAGAAAAATCCATAGATATGAAATCCGTGAATAATAAGGATTGATTGTACTTGTTTTCTTATCCCTAATACTAGTTTTAAGCCATAAAGCTAGTTTTAAATTTTTAAGAGCTTTTCCCCCTGAAACGTATGATACAATGCATTACTGATTTCTTTTGCTAATTAACATCACTTTGTGTGATTTATAATAAAAAATTAAGTACAGAGTAATAGAAGAAACTTTTGTGAATAATATTACAATTCAGACAAAAAATGATCTCTTTTAAATAGGTTTTTCAGAATCCAGCCACTTTAGCAATTTGAAAATATCTGACAGTTATCTAATAACAAATTTTAATTAGTTTTTAAAAATGAATTTCTTAGAGTATTCAATCTAAACTTTTCCTATTTGTAAAGTATATGTTGTGCTGTTAGAAATTATGGAAACAGCCGGGCTCGGTGGCTCAGCCTGTAATCCCACGCTTTGGGAGGGTGAGGTGAGTGAATTGTCTGAGCCCGCGGGTTCGAGACCTGCCCGGGCAACTTGGCGAGACGTCATCTCTACAATAAATAAAAAAAATTAGCCGGGTGTGGTAGTGCGTGCCTGTAGTTCCAGCTGCTTGGAAGGCTGAGGCGGAAGGATCGCTGGAGCCCAGCAGGTCGAGGCTGCGGTGGCCAGGAGTGGCCACTGCACTCCAGTCTGGGTGACTGAGTGAGACTCCAACAAAAAAATAAAAATAAAAGAAATTGTGGAACCAAAAATATTTCATCTTCTGAGAGTCTGTGATGGGAAATGTATGTGAGAACCACAGAAATAAAATAATCCCTTACGGCTAGAGTTGCTCACTTGGCCTAGCAGTTCTGCACTATTTTTCAGTTTGGGCAGCAGCTAATATAGCCAAAGTCATTTGTTTTTTTCTATTTTTTTTTTTAAAGGGCACCAGTCTTCCATTCAGTCTAATGTTTGTACTGAATACTTGGTCTATATTATTAGGCACATGATAAGATATCACCCCCACCTTTAGGAGTTCACCATCCAGTGCAAGAAATACTTAAAAATACAGTATCACGTCTCAACCAGTGGAAAGTATTTCCCAGAGAGACTTAAACAAAAAGGATTTGAGGGTTGGTTTGATTTCAGGAATAGCTTGATTTAGGAACTAAGCATGTTACCATTTTCTTCAGCATAACATCCTCTGGCTTACATTCATCCTTACTCTGGCCCTTCTCGTGGATGACTGCAACAATCCCAAGCCCCAGATCTCACATCTCAGACACCTACAGAAACTCCAAAAAAAGTCACATGGCTGTCCATTGGCTCTGATTGGCCCATTCCTAAGGGATGTACTGGTTGCTGAGCCTGAGTCCGGTGGTCCACCATTGTTCAGGGATGGAGTCAGCCACATGCTGAGAGTAGTTCCTGTGAAGTAAAATCACCACACTCTTGCATCAATGGAGAGGAGTGGGTGACGGGCAGCCATCCCAACAAATGCACACTACAATTTACTGATGGAGTAACAAGTGCATTGCAAAATTCTAGAGAAGGGTATTAGAAGAGTCCAGAACTCTGGGTCTTATCTTTTTTGGTTTCTTATTCTGCTAAAAATTTGATGAATCTAGGCTGGGCTCAGTGGCTCAGCCTCTAATCCCAGCACTTTGGGAGGCCGAGGCAAGTGGATTACCTGAGCCCACAGGTTTGAGACCAGTTTGGGCAATTTGGTAAGACCTCATCTCTACTAAATAAAAAATTAGCTGGACATGGCAGCGCGTGCTTGTAGTTCTGGCTACTGGAAGGCTGAGGCAGAAGAATCACCAGAGCCCAGCAGGTCGATGCTGGGGTGGCCATGAGTGTGCTATGGAACTGCAGCCTGGGCGACAGAGTGAGACTCCAACTCAAAAAAAAATTTTTGATGAATCTTTCCTCATAAAAAATACATATACATATTAGCATGTATAATTTGTATCGACTTGCATGAACCTGAGGTTTAAAAAACAAAGCGAAACAAAAAATCCTGATCTAGGTTCTAAGGTTTTTTAATATAAAAGCAAACTTTTGGTACACTTGGCACTTCTGCAATTTCGCATGTTCTGTTTTGCTTTTGCTTTTTTTTTTTTTTTGAGTTGCAGTCTCACTCTGTCACCCAGACTGGAGTGCGGTGGCTGTTTCCGGCCACTGCAGCCTAGACCTGCTAGGTTCCGGCGATCCTTCTGCCTCAGCCTTCCAAGTAGCTGGAACTACAGGCACGCGCTACCACGCCCAGCTAATTTGTGATTTATTGTGAAGATGAGGTCTCGCCAAGTTGCCCAGGTGGGTCTAAAACCCGCGGGCTCAGGCAGTTCACTCACCTCAGCCTCCCAAAGCACGGGATTATAGGCTGAGCCACTGAACCCGGCTTGCTTTTGCTTTTAAGATGAAAATTTCAGAACGATTATCTTCAAACATTACAAAGTATTCATAATCTATTTATTGCTAATACTAATAACAACATGATGAGCCAGGAAATTAGGAGCAGAAAGACCCTTTAATGGTCTGAGTTCTTATTTCAAAACAAGCTGTGAGTTAAACAGGAGGGAGTACTTCTCTTTTACATAATAGCTCATCTTTCCTGTCATGTTAAAAAGAAGGTTTTATATAAGCATCAGTAATGAAGAGTCTATTTTGAGCTCATCATGCAAGAGAACCTATAGCTAGTCCCTGTTCATAGTGTGAAGGGCTAAGAAGCCTTCATAGTCTCCCAGTGAGCCACAGTATTCTCAACAGACTTCTCCACTAGATATTTAAGAGTCAAACAACAATGGACACTAAAACTTGCTTGCTCTTCAGGTGATGAGTTTGTTCAGGAAACCTGTTGTTGAGACTTATAATAAGAAAACAAGCAAAATATTACAGATTGATAGCAGTCACCACCCAGAGTGAGTAGAGTTTTTTCTCCCCCTCTTAAAATGAGGAGTTTACTACCTAATTCCATCATAATGGGTTTATTCTGTGGACTGATTAGAAAAAACAGGCTGGCAAGGCCCAGTGCTTCCCAGTCAGAACAGACTTTAAGCCATTCTGGTAGTGTCAGCCAGGCCAACTGTATGAGGCCACAAAGGGGCTCCTGACCTAGGAAGGACAAAGTCCTTAGATCAATGAAAAGTAGTAAGCATCTGAATTTATTATGAGAGAGAGAGAACCCATGACCGCTTGATTTTTGGAGAAAAATCAAAACAACCAAAAATACAGAAATACTAGTTATTAATAAGAGTCTGTGGTAGTGTTTTGGTTTGGAAATAAAACAGTGTAATTAACCTGGTAGAAAACTATCCTTTAAAATAAGTATAATCTGCTTCTTGTGTTTTTTTACCCTTAGGCCAAATGCCATTCTTTGTGTTTAATGACTTTATTTTTTTTCTTCCTGTAGGATTCATGTCCCCTCTGTGATGAAGCCAAAGAAATACTGAAGCCTTATAAAAACAGGGTAATATAATACAGTGTGGCTTTTATGTATATGGAATGCATTTGTATGTGGTATAAAGTATCTGTCTGGATCCTTTCTTTAGGAAGAGATTAAATGATTTTTCATTTAAATTTTCTTTCTATTCTTCAGAGAGAGTTTAGTGCTGATTACCATAAAACTCATTACCCATAAGTGTTTTCCTCTGAGCAGCACTGGTTTTCTTACTCTGTTTCTTATTATGAGTCAAAGTTAACTAGCAGGTACAGTATCTGTGCTTTCTTTAAACTTTTGTCTCCATTCCTTTTATCTTGCTTTGTAATTTCTATGGAAGTGTTTTCATGTGACAAACCATCACACCTTTTCTATTCTTAAAAACCAAACACATCTGTCCTGATTCTCAGCCTGCTTCCCAAGTGAAACAAGTTTTATTTCATTGGAACTGAGTAGTGCTCTGATGCTGAATGTAACAGGTGTAACAGAAAAGTAGCAAGATTGGGAGGTAGAGAATATAATGAAACTAGACTAGTTTTGGAAACCAGGGGTGTGAGATCATTGTGGACGTGAAACAAACAGCAACAGCAATGAAAACCTCTCAGCGTTAGAAATCATCTGGGGATCAGTTTAGCACGGCAGTTGTTGTATCACTCCATGTTCTCTAAAATACAGAGCTTTAGTCTGTTTGTGTTTCAGTTTATTTTACAGGAGGTGGACATCACACTTCCAGAAAACTCTGCTTGGTATGAACGGTATAAATTTGACATTCCTGTCTTTCACTTGAATGGCCAGTTTCTGATGATGCATCGAGTAAACACCACAAAACTTGAAAAACAGCTCCTGAAACTTGAGCAGCAAAGTACTGCTGGCTGACTAACACCCTCATGATTGTCCACCCTCTCTTTCCATTAGGCATCCTCCTGAGGAAATGCCCATGGGTTCGTACCCCTTTGTTCCTCTTCAGAGCCCTAAGGATGTTCTAAACCCAGTGGTTCCAAATAAATGTTCACATTCCTGTTCTGGTTAATGGAAATACCAATGTGGGAACTGTTTACTTATTGGCATCTTAAAAAATAAGAGGAGTGTGTTGGCAGGGAGGGAGATGATACAGGGAGGGAGAAGCCCATTTGTCTTACTTATCCCTTCTGCATTAATATAGAAGCACTCTGCAGCCACTGGGCAGTGCCGTTTTTAGGAAGAAGGCTCTGCATTCCTGCTGCTGCCCTGGAGGGCTTAACTTTTTAATGAAAGAATAAATGTCCTCCCACTCAGTAGATAAAGTGAAATGTGAATTGTTAATAACTGTGCACGGTCAATAAAGGGATGTTTTAACGAATACATCTGCATGAAGTCTATTTCAGTGGGATTTAATAATACCTGTTTAAAATTAGAGTTCATTTTTGTTGGGTAGAAGAGAATAATTATCCTAGTCAAAGAGGCGTCATTTGAGAAAAACAAAAGAAAGACTTAAGCCCCCAAAATGTATATAAAGATCTCAGCATGCTTTACACATAGTCATTGCATTGATTCATAGTATTTGAGGACTGCCTTTGATAGTTATTCAGTTATTATCAACAGAGTTAATTCAACTTATTATATTAGATTTTAATATCTTGGAAAAAATTCACTTCTAAATATGTTATCTAAAGATAAAATACTCTTCACCATTCTACATAAAGAATTGAAAATGTCGTTGCACACCCTTATTAATATTTAGCCAGGTTCTGCCAGTATAAGAATGGATTCACATAAAAACAAAACTTTCTTTCCTGTTAAAATCCCATCACTGCACAGGCTAGATCTTGCCCCCAACCCCAATTTCCAGTATTCCCTGGACTCATTGCAGGGGGCCCATGTCATCTCACAGCATCCCCAACCATTCTGGATCCAACACAAATCTGAAGGCAACTTAGAGGGCCTTCCAAGTGGGTGCAGTGCCTCATGACGTAGTCTCAGCTACTAGAGAGGCTGAGGCAGGAGAATTTTTTGAAGTTCAAATTCAGCCCGGGTGACATAATGAAACCATGTCTCTCTTAAAAAATAAAATAATTTTTAAAACCCTCCAAAATAACAATAGACAAAAATTTTAGCAACTGAATAGCATAGCAGTGTTTATAACTTATAAATTTCCAGAATACATCTTGTTTGCTGTTATAAATATCCATTGAGCCCTGGGGTAGGCAGAATTCTAGGATGACCCTAATGAGCCTCACCCTTGTATAATTCCCTCCCCTTTGAACGTGAATGGAAATATCACCACTGTGATAATGTTACGTTATATGGCAAAAGGGAGATTATTGTGGGTGGGCCTGGCCTAATTAGGTGAGCCCTTTAAAAGCAGAAAGTTTTCTCTAGCTGGTTGCAAAGAGGAAAGCAGGTGTGCTCTAGCAAGCCTGGAAGAAAGCAAACATCATGTGAATTGCCTACTGGGGCCACATGGCTAGCAACTGGGCATCCTCTAGAGACGAAGTAGTTCTTGGCTAAAAGTTAGCAGGAAAATGGGAATATAAGTCCTACAGCCAAAGAGATGGATTCTGCCAATAATCAGTGAGGTTAGAGTAGGACTGCAGCCTTGCCAACATCTTGATTTCTGCTCAGTAAAACTCCGATGTGAGAATCCAGTCACACTATGCCTAGACTTCTGCTTTACCACAACGGAAAGATAATGTGCATTGTTTAAAAGTGCTAGATGTATAGGAATTTGTTATACCATAGTAGAGAAGAAATACAAGCCCTTATAACATTGAAGCACAATGGCAGGTGGGGGGAGTACAGAGGTGAGATGAAGAGGGCACAGTCCTTGTCTTTGAGATATGCAGTCTTGAGACGCAGGGGGAGGCAAGTGAATAGAGCACATCACCATGCAATGAGGCTGTAACTGAGTGTGTGAGTATAGCATCTAGTGGGGGAAAGTAACAGGAAGGCTTTGCAGACAATTACACTTGTTAGGTCTTAATGTTTGAATAGAAGCGGTAGTGGGGGTTGGGAGTGAGGAGGGTAGTCTCTAAGGAAGCAGTATATGTAAAACATGAGCATGTGGAAGGGCACAGCATACTCAGGAAATGGCAGGTGGCTTTGTGTGGCTGGAGTGAAAGGGAGGAGAGTGAAGGAGAGGAGACTGGCAAGTAGATTGGGGTCCCCACTGTGAAGGCCTTAGCTAAGGTGCTCCTGCCCCAGCAGCAGTAGCCTCCCTTGCTTCTTGCCTTGGTCCACTCCTGGCTCCTGATTCTTCAGGGGTATCTGGCCTCCCTGCCCCAACCTGTTGTAGTTGCTCTTCCAGTCTTTAAGTGTGCTGAGCTCAACAGTCCCTTCTAGTAGTCCTGCAGGACAGTCACACCCTCAATACAACCAGGGGGGTCGTAGACAGCATCCCCCACTTATGTGCCTGGGTATCCTGTGTTGCTTCTTGCCTTCCCCAGGCAGGATGAGAGTTGTAAGGCCCCCACATCCTAGGGTTGCTGATCCTTCTCCTGGGCCAGTTGGAAAAGTTCCAAGTTTCTTAAGCGTCTGCTTAGCTTAGAGGGGGAGAAACCATTGGTTCCCTTCAAAAAGCAGGGCTGGCCAGAAAGCAGGGACATTTGTTCTTTTGGAGTTCTCCTTTCCTGAGTATAATAACAATGTGGTTATGGTGGACAGGAAGTGTAGAGATTAAAGGTAAAATAGTACTTCACCCAAACAATACATAGCTGACATTTGAATCTCAAAGAAACAAAAGCCCGTGATAGACTCACAGGATGTTCAAACTAAAGTATTGGCTAAGGCACTAAGAAACAATGGGTGCTACAGTCCAAGGAAGTACTAGAACACTGTCAAGGATTATTGTAGACTGGGGAGAGAGAAGTTATCTGGAGGATTTTTTAAAAAGAAAGGTGTGCTCTCAGTCCCCACCAAAGTAGAAGGTTGGAAGTTTACCTCATATCAAGAGAGAGACATAAGTGGGATTCATCAGAAGGCAGATGTATGAGAGGGAACCCCAAAAAACCTGGAAATTGTTTATAAAAATTTGTGTATTTATTCTTACATGTTTATACTTCAGTCCCTTTCAAAGTATTCTTTGTTTGATACAATACAGCTATGCTTTTTCCATTGCTCAAAACTGTTTTTGAACTTGTCGATTTTGATGCCTTTTAGTGCTTCTGCTGTTTTTTGTTTCACCTCTTTCACGTTGGCAGAACTTTTCCATTTGAAGACTTTTTTCATCAGGTATACAGAAAACGTTGCTCAGGGTGAGATTGGGCGAATAGGGAGGGTAGGGCACTGGGGTCATGCCATTTTGGGTCAAAAATTGCTGGGCAGGTGCACCTGTAAATCGCCAATCATGAAATGGTCAAACACCTTGACAGGATCTCAAAAAAAACAATGTACTGAAGCTGAATACAGCCTCTCACAACAATGCTAGCTGGTACACTGTTGGCAGTGGTTCCCAGAGGGAAGCCTGTACTATGAGGGGCCTACCCTCGAAAAAGATAATTCTGGGTTTTTTGGGTCCCCCTTCATATGTCCTTAAGTAGAAGAACACAGTTATCTAACTCTTCTAGAAAATCAGGAGAGAGGTGGACTAGCAAGCAGCTTCAGCTATAGAGTGAAGGCAGCTGCTGTTGCTTGGAGCTTGTCCAGGGGGAAAAAATGTGTGTGTGTTTCCTTGTGGACCAGATGTGAACCAAATGTGTGAGGGAGCTGGAGTGAGGGCGACTTTAGTGCAGACAGGCGTCAAATGCAGAGAAGCGGAAGGGAACACTGGGTTACAAGGGCTGAGGGGTATGCTAAAATGGCAAGCACATTTGCCCAAATCAAGGGAACTGCAGGCAGGACGTTATCAGCAATGAATGGGTGCAATCTCCCAAGAACCCACAACAGCCTCTGCAAAATGTAGTCTGCTTTAAGCATTTAACAGGTCCTGAAAGCAGGAGGCCCACTTATAATTCCACCATTGAGATAAGTACCCCTCCCCACTTCTCCTGCCTTCTCCCATCCCAACTCTAGAAAGATCAGAAGCTGCTGGAGCAAGAAGAGAAAGACCTTTCCATTCCTCGACTTCCCACCTGCAGATGGCTTCTTTTTTTTGAGTTGGAATCTCACTCTGTCACCCAGACTGGAGTGCAGTGACCACTCCCGGCTACTGCAGCCTCGACCTGCTGGGCTCCGGAGATCCTTCCACCTCAGCCTTCCAAGTAGCCGGAACTACAGGCGTGTGCTACCACACCCGGCTAATTTTTTTGATTTATTGTAGAGATGAGGTCTCGCCAAGTTGCCCAGGCGGGTCTCAAACCCACGGGCTCAGGCAGTCCACTCACCTCAGCCTCCCAAAGCGTGGGATTACAGGCTGAGCCACCAAGCCCTGCTCAGATGGCTTCTTAATAGGGAAAAGGATGAGTTCATTTTAAATCAATTCCAAAGTTTTGATTATGATGTGGGATCAGACTCACTAAAAGCAATTTAAAGTGACCATGGGATCTTTGGTTCCCTTAGAATGTGCAAAAGAGTCCCTACACTGCCAGTTTTTTTTTTTTAATCCTAACCAGAATAAGAAATTCTTCCACTGAACATATTTTATAGGGATAGTAGAAGATATAAATAAAGAAGCTTTCTGAATGTATCCCATAATCAGAGTATTGATTACATATGCCCAATGTTGTTTTTACCCATAAATCTTCAATAAATATACTCAATTTTTATTTAAGAGAGGAATATGGTCATGTTACTAAGAATCCTGGAGATCTTCAGCAATCCCCTGGTCCCAACAGCTGGCAAAGTTAAAGACAGATATCTAGAAACATGGCATCTATAATCTACTTGGTTACTTCCACAAGTATCAGAAAGTGTTATGTCACTTATTACAGTCTTTTTCATGTGCTGTTTATAGCAGCAATTACTTTTCCTTTCTGATATTATGTTTGCAGGTATCAATTTTTTCTTATAAAAAGATTGTGATATGACACTCATCATCCGCTTCCAAAGGAAAAAGTGATAACCTTTAAAAAAAATAATAGTAATAATAATAATACTTTAAGATGGAGAAGAAGCCAGGTGCAATGGATCATGCCTGTAATCCCAGTAATTTGGAAAGTTGAAGCAGGAGAATCACTTGAGCCCAGAAGTTCAAGACCAGCCTAAGCAACATAGCAAGTCTCTACAAAAAAAAAAAAAAAAAATTTAGACAATGTGGTGACACAGGCCTGTAGTCCCAGCTACCCAGGAGGCTGAGGTGAAAAGATCGCTTGGGCCCAGGAGGTTGAGGCTGTAGTGAGCCAGGATTGTGCTATTGCACTCCACCCTGGGCGACAGAGTGAGAGAAAGGAAGGGAAGGGGAACAGGGGAGGGGAGGGGAATGAGGGGGAGGGGAAAAGGAAAAGAAAAAGGAAGGGAAGGGAAAAGGAAAAGGAGGGGAAGGGAAGGAAAAGAAGAGAGAGAGGGAAGGGAGGGAGGGAGGGAGGGAGGGGAAAGAAGGAGCGAGAGAAAGGAGGGAGGGAGGGAGGAGGAAAGAAGGGGAATAAACATTGAGTTTGAGCCTTCAGATTGCTGCTGTAGTTAGGTGCCTCTTTCTTTCCTGATGTCTCATCTCAACATAATAAGGACTTACTGGAATACCACAACCCTTTGGCCAGTTTATGGCAGGAAACAAAGGTACACTCAGACTAGGATTTTTAAAATAACAATGCAGCAATCTCATGGAAATGTAACAATAGGAATCAATATGGCCAGGCCTCAGAAACAGACAGCTTCTTCTCACAGTGCCTTGGCTTCTTTCTTTCCCTGTTCCCACCTGGTTCCACAGCTCCCCAGCTTACACACAGTATCTGCTGCCTCCTCAGTTCAGCTTGCCCATGCCTATTATTCCTGCTGACCTTTCTGTTCAGCAAACAGTGGTCTGGCTTTTCAGATTCTCTACTCTGAAATCCTAAAAGAAGAATTTTATTCAGCTTGTATTTTACAACCAGCCACCAAGTCATAAGTTGGCTGACCAAGTCGATAGAAGGAGCCACCTTTGGAACAGAAGCCCATCCTTGGCCCAGTCAGCTATGGGGTCAAGATCATGTGGCTGCAAATCACAGTCAGTGCCCACTTGGCAGAGAGAGGAAGCAGGGCAGACAGTGATCAGTAACTCTGGCACACATCCAAAAGGTTTATGAGTGTGTCGTTTCAACACATTCAAGAGAAGTCAAGAGGAACAGTTTGGTAAGTTCATTTATGGCCTACTCTATAGGAGTAATGAGGACATGAACCAAGGCAATGGGAATTGGACAGAGATATCAGGAGATACTCAGGAAGGCTGACAGAAATTCATGACTGACCTGATAGGGTGGGGGTGTGGAGTAGAGTGCAGAGAGAAAGAAAGTACAGAGTCTGGGATGACTTCCAGTCTTCTTGCTTCAGTTACTGGGTAAATCCTGGTTCTTATCATACCCTGAGATAGAGACTATAAGAGGAAGGGGAAGTTAGTTTTTTATTGTGGTTGATGAATGGAAAAAATGGGACACAGTAAGGTTGGAAGGGCAAAACAAGGGTCTGGGGCTATGGTACAGATTTGAGAGGGTCCACTGAGTAAGGCTGGAACTGCAGCCACCTGGCATATGAGAAAAGCAGGCTATTACAAAACCCCGGAGAATACCAGTCTTGACCCATGGGAATAGAGGAAGTTTCCAGTGAAGGAAAAGAAGGGAGAGGTGATAGAACTAGAAATAGGATAAGCTCATCCAATTTATAATATATGATACCTTTCGTGATTTAACAGTGCCCGGCATTATTCTAAGTACTGGGGATATAAGACCAAGCAAGATAGCCAGGGTCCCTACTCTCAGAGGCTTGCATTCTAGAAGGAGACAGACAATGAAGATATTATATCAAAGGAAAATAATCATAACTTAAAAGTCAGGGAGGAGCTTTTCCCAGAGTTATTGATAATATCAAGAGAGTTAGGATGAGGATTGAAAAGAAGATATCTAATTTGAAAACTAGAAAACAAAGACTGCTGTAGGCTGAACAGCCCCCAAAGATAACCAGGTCCTAATTCCTGGAACCTGTGAATGCTACTTATATGCCAAAAAGATTTTGCAGATGCAGTTAAGGATATTGAGATGGGAAAATTATATTGGATTAGCCAGATGGGCCCTAACGTAAATACACGTGTCTCTGTAAGAGGGAGATTTGACAATGAAAGCAAGAGGATGGAGTGATGTGAGAAAGGAGTCCTGAGCCAAGGAATGGGAGCGGCCTCCAGAAGCTAGGAAAGGCAAAAGGAAACAGATTCTCCCCTAGTGCTTCCGGGAGGAGCAAACCCTGCTGACGTCTTAACTTTAGTCCAGTGAGACTCTGACTTCTGGCCTATGGAACCATACTAGAATAAATTCATGTTGTTATAAGCCATCAGGTTTGTGGTAATTTGTTACAGCTGCAGTAAAAAATTAATACAAATGTTGACCTTATTGAGAACAATTTTGGTGGAGAAAAGGTGGAAGAGGTAAAGAAAATTGCAGTAGGATGATGACTGAAAGGTTCAGAAAAGATAGCAGCATATCCATTTTTTAGGAAGTTGTTGTATACATCGCATTTGACCCTCTAAGTAGAAGCATCCAGTGAAGAGCTCAGTACTGGACAGCAGCAAAACAAGGCAACATTAACCTTCCACCTATCTTATGGCTGAATTGTGGGCAGCAGAATTCAGAGGCCTCAAGTGTGACCACTGGAGAGTAAACCACACACACACACACACACACACAAACACACACACACTGGAGATTAAACCACACACACACACACACACACACACACACACACATACACACACACACACACGGGACCCAGGACTCTTGTTCGCCACAGAATAGGATACTTTGATACCGTAACCCCAAATCCTGCACCTGGCCCAGATTTTATATCTCTCCATTGACACAGAAATCCGTACTGATCATGGAGGCAGAGCCTACAGGCAACGGCCTCATTTGATCAGTTTTCAGCTCAGACACTGGTGTTTTGTGTCGTACCTCCCCTCCTCTCAGGTTCAAAGAACATAGCTACCACAGTTAAACTTCTGAATTTTAAAGCCTAAAAAGGCACAAAGCTTCAGAGAAAGGAGGAAGTTACTAAAATCATACAAAAGATGGAGAAGAGCAACACATAGGAGCAGTGCCAGCCAACAGATTAGATGCAATAAGAAGAATCAGACATAGTAATCAGGAGAATCAAGAGCATCCCTTCCTTATGCTGAAATGTTAAACTTGAGTATTCCTAATGGAAAACTTTCTCCCCTTAGAAATAGAGTAGGCCAAATATTAACTGGAACTTTTCATAATGATTCAAGTATACCAAGAAATGATACAAGTTAAAGGCAAGTTAAGCCCATGGCCTCATTGTACTACTCACAATGCACGGTGACCTGATGACTCCCCACAGAAACCTGATGACCTTGCTGCAGCACTACATTGCATAGACAACCTCAGTAAAGACCCCAAGTCTTAATAACAAAGTCACTTGTGCCCTGGCCACTAAGTCAAGACAGAAGGAAACAGACTTTAGAAAACATTTCCCTCAAAAATGGGTTAAAATACACACTTGTAGCCAAGCACGGTGGCTCAAGCCTGTAATCCCAGCACTTTGGGAGTCCAAGGAGAGATGATTGCCTGAACCCAGGGGTTTGAGACTAGCCTGAACAGCTGAGTGAGACCTCATCTCTATAATAAATCGAAAAATTAGCCAGGTGTGGTGGGCATGCGCCTGTAGTTCCAGCTACTTAGAAGGCTGAGGCAGAAGGATCGCCTGAGCCCAGCAGGTTGAGGCTACGGTGGTCGTGAGTGTGCCACTGCACTCTAGCCTGAGCAACACACAAAAAAATACTGACTCACACACAAAAAAATACACACTTGCATCATGAGACTAGGTTAACTGTCAGCTGGTAAAGTCCCTAATGCAGACTCATTCCTGGACCAGGTAAGTGAGGTTTTGCTGTATGTTCTTTGTTATGAATTTAATGCTAAGGAGAAAATGGGCATTGATTCATAATCTGGGTAAGAAAGGTGCTAGAAGTTGGGAAAGAACTGCTGGAGGAACTGTATTTTAGATTTTAACTCACCTCACCTGTGTTTTCTTTGTAAAGTTATTCTCAAAATTGGACCAGTCTCACTCTTTTAAGGTCAGAGGACATTAAGATATTTAGAAACCACAGATTGTGGGATTTATTTCCACTGTGATTGCTGAATTCTAGTATCAGTCTTTTGTTCTATGTGGCATCTCTCGACTTGCAAACTAGCAAGATTCCAGAATTTGGCAAGGATCCTGCTCTGTGAAGCATTTTTCAGTTAGTTAGGGTTCTTAGCAATGTCAGATTTCTCTAAGCCAGTAATAAAGGAAAGGTTGAGAGGACAAAGAATGCCACTGAGTTGTCACCTAACAGCACAAAACAACCTATCAGCTGGCAGGTGCAAGCCAATATGACCAGGATAATCACAGCCTTTAAGTTAGATAGTCTTTTACCTTACCAAATAACTTGAATAGATAACATTTAATTTACATACATAGATATTTCCCCTCTTTTGTTCTAGTCACTTAAAGTGATGTTTTCTATTTGTATATGTATAGCTACATGGAAAATACAATAGTGCACTTGTTGATTTTTTTTTTTTGAGTTGGAGTCTCACTCTGTTGCCCAGACTGGAGTGCAGTGGCCGCTCCCGGCCACCGCAGCCTCGACCTGCTGGACTCCGGCGATCCTTCCGCCTCAGCCTTCCAAGTAGCTGGAATTATAGGCATGTGCTACCACGCCCGGCTGATTTTTTGATTTATTGTAGAGATGAGGTCTTGCTGCCCAGGCGGGTCTCGAACCCACGGGCTCAGGCAATTCACTCACCTCAGCCTCCCAAAGGCGCGGGATTACAGGCTGAGCCACCGAGCCCGGCTTTGTTGATGTTTTATAACCTGTACTCAAAGTGAGACCAAAGGACTCAAGAGCAATAAAGGACACTGCTGTCATTCTAACTAAATTGTCCAAAGGAGGAAAGAAGAGTGAAATAGATGATTATGAATACTTAGGAATAACCATCACTTTGCCACTGGTACAGAGCCTATAATTATGTGCAATTCCCTAGTTAGACTTTTTAGTTATGCTAAACAATGGAAAAAACTAAACAATGGAGAGGAGACAAGAAAAAGGAGGAAATCTGAACATTCAATGGCAGACATTTATTTAAATGGAGATATCCCCTCACCATAAGGGGGCAGTTAGGGGTTTGATAGTCCTGCTGGCTTGCTATTGTCAAATCATTTTTTTAACCATGGATTTAGAATCCTTATAAATCTTTATTATTATTTTGAAGTCAAGAATGGTTCCTTTTGCTTACAAAACTTGATCACTTTTCATTGATTTTTTTAAAATGCTCTGACTGATTATGCATATCTGGAAAAGATAAATCTTCAAACTTTGGAAATAAATCTTTTTCCTCTCCGCCAAATCCATAATATGCTCCTTTTCTATCACTGACAACACCATCAGATAAGTGGACGTGCCTTGCTTGGTTAGAAGGGTGCTGTGATTTTCAACAGGAACAAGAATGTAGTTACAGACCCAAACTAAAACATGTTCAGGGCACGCTGTTACAGATTCTTTTTGGTTCTGTCCTGGAGGTATTCTCTTAGGTCCCAATTTGATGGTGGAAATGCTCACTCAGGGTAAGCATCCTTCCAGGTCAGGTGTCCCATAGAGGGGAGAGAGGAGGCCTTAAAGATATGGGCTGTAGCAGGAGACACAAAGACAAGAATAAATAAATGCAGGGGCTTGGTCTGTTCAGATTCCTAGGGTCTTCCTCTACCCCTCAAGCAGCAGATGAGTTTACACCAGTAGTGAGGCTCGGAACAATCTGGGAGGGAGAGGCAATCTGAAGATGAGCAAACCATAGAACTACTCGGAGGCATCAGAAAATAAAGTCTGGGATTCTACAAGAGCACCAGTATTTTTTGTTCTGGCTCTCTTTGATCATTTATAAGTAAAATGTGAAACAAGAGAAAGGGAATAACAGTGATACTATCTAAAGCTGTATAGTATTTTCTATTTTTCTCCAACTTTTATTTCAAATAATATATATTTTATTCTTTCAGCATCCCATGATTTAAATAGAGCTGGTATTATTATCCTTATTTTTGAGATGAAAGCAGTGATGTCCAGAAAGAAGAAATGACCTCCATAAGGTTATGCAGTGAGTCAAAGACAGCCTGTGGAATAATAAAAATCCAGTTCTGCTCTGTGTAATCCAGAACATTTCCCTTCCTGGCTTTAAGCATCCTTTTCCTCCTCCCTTTGGTGGTTCTCCTTTGAACATGATCCCTCACCAACTGTGGATGAATCCATGTTCAGAGTTGCAGAGAACTGTTGTTTAAAGATCTCCCAAGGGGCCTGTTTCCATTGCTACCTGCAAAGCCCCCTGTGATGGAAGCTCCTTAGAGGTGGCTGCTGGGAATCTTCCCACCAGAGCCTGCTGTAATTAGCTCTAACAACTGTGATCTGTGATTGAACATGGCTTGTTGTAGTCATTGTTCACTGACAGGCACAGATAAGAGTCGCACCTCAGTGAGTGTTCTAAAGGGTGTTCCCTGCTTGGTAAACTCCTGTAAGGTGCTTGTGAGGGACACTGTTCTCAAACTCTGCAAGCAGCAGGCAGTATCATTGCAACACCTTCCAAAGTACACAAAAAGAAGCTTTAACTGATCCCTAGGGAGTGCACTGCCATGCACTGGGAGAGATTATTTCTATTTTGGCCTTGCCCAGGATTTGGCTATCCTTCCTTATAAGAGAAAACTTAGGCATGGCCTTGCATGATTAAGAGAAAAGGTAGTCTTTGTCTTTCTGGTCCTTGAGCCTCCACAGTATCAGATCTTCCCTATAAGTGCACTAGTAAGTGAAAGCTGTAATGTGCGATACATTCAGCCTATGATTTTCAGAGCCTGTACTCTTATTAGAAGCAAAACAAAATGCTGCTTATGAACACCTGCTGGTGAGGACTGAGCCAAGAGACAGTGTGGGCATTGGATAGGAGGTGTTGCCGGGGCAGTAAATCCAAGTGGCTCACACCAAAGGAAGTGATTCTAGAGAAGCTATGTGAGCAGGATGTAAATACTTTGTCATTCAGAAACACGACATAAATGACTGCTTCCTACTCAACACAGGGAGGTCTGATGGGAGAGTTCTCACACAATGGTGATGGGATGGATATCTTTTCTTTCTTCATTCTACCTTTGAGTCACAATTCACATTCCTTTGTTAAGAAATTTAAGAAAATGTCTGCAATCAAATCCTTGTTAACAAGGTGTTAAAGAGCTACAATTTGGTTGCTGGGTGATATTTGATCAACAGTTTTTGCATTCAAAATAACTTATCAAAAAAAAAGGCTCAGTCTTAAGTGTTCTGAGATAGTTTGCTGCACAATTCCTGTGCCTTATCACTCGTGAGGGCCATTAAGTTTGATGATTCTTCTTCTTCACCGTTTTCTCAACCATCTCCTTGTTTCAGCCCTCACTGCTGTAACCGTAGTTGAAGGATTCATCATCTCTCACCTACACATTGCAACAGCTGCATCTCCTAAATGGCCTCCCTTGCTCACTGCCCTTCCATCCATCTCATCACCATCTCCAATTAGCCTTCCAAATCATGAGTCTGATCAGCCAATCACAGATCCATTGTGGTTCCCCATTGCCTACAAAAATGAAAAAAAAAACAGAGAAAGCGTGGCAGTAAAAGCCCTGCACATAGCCCTCTTCTGCTGTACCCTTTGTGTATCTTAAATTGTCTATTCCAGATAAATTGCCCTTGCATGAAAGCACCATCACTTCAACTGTATCTTTGAGCATACTTTCCCTCCCCCCATCTACTCTATCGTATAAAAATCACTCTTTTTGACCCATCTACAATGCCATTTCCTCCAGGAAATTTCCCATCACTTTCTTCCAACCCAAATTAACCACTCCTTCAGGTTTGTTTAGCTCGCTCTATCTATCTATCTAGCTAGCTATCTACCATCTAGCTGTCTATCCTCTATCTATCTGATAGATATTATATGCATATCTTACAATTCACCCATTTGAAGTGTACAGTTTAATGGTTTTTAGTATATTCACAGAGTTGTGCAACGTTACCACAATCAATTTTAGAACATTTTCATCACTCCAAAAAAAAGCCCACTAGCAATCACTCCCCATTTTCCCCATCCTTCCCCATTCCCTACCCTAGGCAACCGCTATCTATTTTCTACCCCTACAGATTTGCCTGTTCAAGACACTTCATTTAAATGAATTCATATAATTTGTGGTCCTTTTTTGATTGACTTCTTTCATTTAGCATAATGTTATAGCATGTGTCAGCACTTCATTCCATTTCATTGTAATAGCTCATTGTATGGTCATACCACATTTCATGTATCCATTTATCAGTTGATGGACATTTAGGTTGCTTCAACTTTTTTAACATTTATGAGCAATGCCTTATCTAACAGCTCGGTAATACTTTTTGATTATCATTTAATATGTGTGGTTCAGTATTATATGGTCTTTGCTTGGTTGCTTGGTTGGTTTTGCCTGTGACTGTTTTTATCACTTGATTGTAAACTCCTTGTGGGCAAAGATCATTATTTTCACTCTGAAAATCTCCATGTATTTAGTAAATGTTTGACAGATGGATGAATGGGCAGATGTTACTGGTTCTTACATGTTAATTATGAAGAAACACAAGGTATTCAGAATAAAAATATCAGAGTAAGCCCAGTAATAACCCAAGAGTGGCGCAGTGAATTTACCCAGTAAATTATAACTTTCAAAAACTGGCGGTTCAGCCGGGTTCGGTGGCTCAGCCTGTAATCCCGTGCCTTTGGGAGGCTGAGGTGAGTGAATTGCCTGAGCCCACGGGTTCGAGACCCACCTGGGCAACTTGGTGAGACCTCATCTCTACAATAAATCAAAAAATTAGCTGGGTGTGGTAGCATGCGCCTGTAGTTCCGGATACTTGGGAGGCTGAGGCAGAAGGATCGCCAGAGCCCAGCAGGTCGAGGCTCCAGGGGCCGGAGCAGCCACTGCACTCCAGTCTGGGCAACAGAGTGAGACTCCAACTCAAAAAACAAAACAAAACAAAAAAAACTGGTGGTTCTTAAATAAACTTTAATCTCTGCACTATTTCCTGGAATTTCACACATGGCTATTACAGTTGATTATTTCGTGGAGGCAGTTCCTTTGCTAATAATAGTAGTGAACTGGGTGGACAGAGGCCTGGAAGACACCAGACTTTCTCTCTGCTGAAATGAACTTCATGGTGTTTTGTTATTGCTCTTGGTTTGGCTGAGGTTATTATTCTAGCCTAGACTAATGGTTCTCAATTCTGGCTGAGCATCAAAAGCCCCTGTGGAGATTCTTCAAGGTACAAATCCAGGTCCCACTGCCCAGGTTATGATTCTGTAGGTTGAGTAGGGACCCAGGTGCTCACATTTCTTAAAACTCTAGAGGTGTTTCTGATGCATAGCCAGTTTCGAGAATAACTATTTCAAAAGCCACCCAGAGGTTTTAAAAAAAATTACTCTTATAGAGCATGTCTGAGCACTTTACTCCTGGAGAGTATTTTACTCATCCTGGGATCATGCCCGTTAATACTATTTAACATTTATAAGGTACTTTTTTATTTGGAAAGAGCTTTGCAGTCATCTTCTTTTATTAGCTAGGCTTGCATACTGGGTGACCTTGTGCAAATCACATAATCCTTTTGTGTCTTAAATTTCCTCGTATGTAAACCGTAGGTGGTAATACTGGCCCACCCTCAAGGGGTATCACAGAGACTAATGGGAAACTGTAAAGCACTCAGCAAATATAAAAATGTTACATGCATGCTTATTAGACAGGTATGAAGTCCTCCTAGTCACAGCCTTTAAAAATGAAACAAATACCAAAATAAAACACTTCAACAGGCCTTCCTGAAACCTTCATCATCATCTGTAAGATAACTTCCTAACATCAAAGTTCTGTACAGCAATCTCCCCTTACCACCAAGACTAATAAGCAACAGTCTGCAGTCACAAAGAAAGACAGAGCCAAGGACAGTAGCCATAAGTATAGCAAATAGTCCTGAAATAAGTTTGCCAACCTTCTCTTATTTATCATTTATAATGCAATTAGAGGATATACCTACAAATACACTCTTCTGAAAAATATTCTTAGAAAACATTTGTGCGTGTTAAGCTGTTGCTACTTACCCACTGTTGATGGTAAGCCTGAGGTTGTTTTCTAGTTTCTTGATGGGTTTTTCATAGCTACATTTGGCCTCTTCTCATCTCCCCCATGCAACTGAAAGAATATGTGGTCAAATGAGACCTGGAGATCTATTTCAAGTTGGGCATGGGTGAAAATGGGGAGGTAGAGGAGAGATCTCTAACCTGGAACCCAGGGGCAAGTCTTGTAAGGATGCTGATCCACAACTAAGGGCTCATTTTCAATATATCTTCAGCTTCTTGGAACAGGGAGGTGGAAAACAAAAGTGTTTCTTCCTTTTTCCCATTTTGCTTTGCAAGTCACATAGTTTGGGGGTTTTTTTGGGGGGCGGTTCTTCCTTCCTTTCCTTTCTTTTTTTGAGTTGGGGTCTCACTCTGTCACCCAGGCCGGGATGCAATGCCACAATCACGACTCACCACAGACTCCACCTCCTGGACTTGGGAGATCCTTCCGCCTCAGCCTCTAGCATAGCTGGGACTGCAGGTGTGCACCATCACAACTGGCTAATTTTTTTTTTTTTTTTTGTAGAGACCAGGTCTCTCTATGTTGCCTAGGATGGTCTGGAACTCCTGGTTTCAAGCAATCCTCTTGCCTCGGCCTCCCAAATTGTTGGGATTACAGGTGTGAGCCATTGTGCCAGGCCAAGAGTGACACAGTTTAAAGGGCTATGTCTATTTTCCAGTTTGTTTACAAGTAAATGGTTTCTATGATTCTGAATGAGAATTAGTGCCCCAACAGCCACCATAGCTGATTTGAGCCATGAATCCTGAGCAAGCAGGGCTATTCTGGCCATGTTCTTTTCCTCTTTGGGCTTCTGAGGGCCCAAGGGCAGTTGTGTTCCCAAGGGACAGGTAGGAAGTTGAAAGACAGGTTCTCTTTGGCAGGTAGCAAGTTGAAATGCCATTTAACTTTTCACACAACATTTTTTTTTTACCCATGATACCCATTAGACCTCTATCAGAATTCAGAAACTCCTGTGAAAAGAGCCTCTTTGGTTGGGAAAATTATCTGTTATGTGTAGTTTTAAAAATAAGATCCATTTCAACATGTTTCTACCTCAATAATCTTTGAGGATCTCAGCATTTTGACTGAACATTTTAGGGGGATAAAGAGCCACATAGGCTTCATTTCAATAGTTAGGAGAACTTAATGCTAATATGTGCTTACAGTGGAATTCACTTAAGTATCCTGAACACTTTCTTCCATCAATATGAAAAATCCCCAGAAATGTGCATTGTGGATTTTCCCCCTGTAAAAAGATAATTGTCTACAGTAAGATAGATAATTTTCTTTGAGTCTTTCGAAGTCCTGTTTTCTCATCCTCTTAAGGTAAGTGCTACTCTGCCTTACAGATCTAGAAGCTGAGGTGTCATGAATTAGTTTCATCACTTTCCTCAATGAAACACAGACCACCTGTGCCCCACCCTATAGTTCTCCTTGAAGTCAAAGGAAAACATGGTGTTTTTAACACAGGGCAGAAATCAGATAATTTTCTGGTTTTGGTCTTGCTTTCCATGTTTTTTAAGTGGGAACCTTAAAATCTTAAATAAAACTTAATCATCTTTACATGTTAACTTTGCTTTCTCTCAACTTCTTAAAAAACAAAAAAACAAGCTGGGCTCGGTTGGCTCAGCCTATAATCCCGCACCTTGGGAGGCTGAGGTGAGTGGATTGCCTGAGCCCGCGGGTCCGAGACCCGCCTGGGCAACTTGGTGAAACCTCATCTCTACAATAAATCGAAAAATTAGCTGGGCGTGGTAGCGCACGCCTGTAATTCCAGCTACTTGGAAGGCTGAGGCGGAAGGATTGCCAGAGCCCCAGCAGGTCGAGGCTGCAGTGGCCGGGAGCAGCCACTGCACTCCAGTCTGGGTGACAGAGTGAGACTCCAATTAAAAAAACAAAACAAAAAACAAGCAAACAAACATGAAGGGACATTCAGCCTTTTACTCATGCATCTCCATGAAATGGGTCATAAAAGACAGTCTGAGCAAAGCCAAACAAGGTGCTGGAGAGTAAAAAGACAATGGAGAAATTCTGGGTTTAGGATTTTAAAATGCCCCACTTTAATGGTTTCTCCTTTGTTTTCATGCAGGAGATCATTATTGGCCTGTCATTTGTGGTAGATATTTGCTCCAGAAAAAGACTTTTCTCAATAATCATAGACAAGAATTTTCAAAAAAAGCAAAACAAAAAAAAATTCCACAAAAGCAGATAAATGAGAAGCACCCTATTTGACAGATGTTAAAATCTTTCATTTTAGGTGGATACACCTAAATATCCACCCACCCATCTCTTTCTTTTTTTTTGAATCAGTCTCATTCTGTTGCCCAGGTTGGAATGTAGTGGCATCCTCATGGCCACCACAGCCTCAATCTGTTGGATTCAGGAAATCCTTCTGTCTCAGCCTTCCAAGTAGCTGGAACCACAGGTGCATGCCACCACACCCAGATAATTTTTTGATTTATTGTAGAAACGAAGACTCGTCAAATTGCCCACGCTGGTCTGGAACCCCTGGTCTCAGGCAATTCTCTCGCCTCAGCCTCCCAAAGTACTGAGATTACAGATTTGAGCTACTGTGCCCAGCCTCTTTATTTATTTTTAGAAGATTTAAATAAGCAATGTTTGTCTTCTAAATATTTTTGGGTTAACAATAGTACTTCTCTCACTTGTATTTTAGTCATAATGATTAAAGAGTAACAATGCTAATTAGTAGCCTATATCTGGAGGAAAAAAACTATCTCTTGATGTAGGAAGCTTCAAACTGAGATGGAGACCTCATGGGGCACTAAGATAAATAGGTTAGGTTGTGGCATTAAAGGTAAAGGATTAGGGACTGACTTGACCAACTCCAGAGAGTTGGCTTAGAGGAAAAGACTAAGTTGAGATCCGAATGCATTAAAGATACCCATAAGACTAGTGTTATCCAAAAGCAAACATTAATTGTAAAATAGTGCAAAGCAAATAAGGAAAATCCCCTGTTGTTGCTCTTTTTCATCTGGAGCTGACTTCAGACATAAAATAATCTACATGTTAAAGAATTAATTTTATTTCCTACTATACACTATTTCTGGAATGACATTGAACTAATGGGAGGGCCATATTATTAGACAGGTATCCTGAGCAAACACTCCAGAATCTGCACTAATTCTTCCCATTTGTCTCCATGCAGAAGTTGAGTCCTGCTTTCAAATCCCACATCTGTCTGTTATTAGTTACACGATCACGGGCAAGTCTCAACTTCTAAGTGCATCAATTTTTTTCATCCATCAAAGGAGGAATAAGATCGGGCACAGTAACTCATGCCTGTAATCCCAGCACTTTGAGAGGCCAAGTTGGGGAGGACTGCTTGAGCCCAGAGTTCAAGATCAACCTGGGCAACATAGCAAGACCTCATCTCTACAATAAAAATAAAAAAATTAGTCAAGCATGATGGTGTACGTCAGTAATCTCAGCTACTCTGGAGGCTGCGGTGGAAGAACTGCCTGAACCCAGGAAGTCAAGGCTTCAGTGAGCTATGATCATGCCACTGTACTCCAGCAATTGCATTGACACTGACTCAATAAATTACAAATAAACAAATAAATAAGGAATAATATATATCTCAGAATGAGGTAGAGGTTAGAAAAGCTCATGTGTAGAGAAATAACTATAAACTAAGCATGTATTAGCACTCAGCACAACATGTTAGAATAATGAGTGAATGTAAGTCAGAGATGAGTCCAGTCCTCTCTGCCTACAGGATGAAATCCATAGATTTCAGCTGGACATTCAGCATCTGGAAAACCTGGATCCACTCTCCTGCCCATTCCCCACAACTGCCCTGGTATAGTTAGACATTGTCTACTACGTTGTAAATCTGCCCATCTTGTCTTTGCCATTCCCATCAGCCCCAGCTTCCATTTGTCAAAATTTTACCTATCCCTCAAGCGCCTTGAATCTCACTCTCTCCAGGAATCTCATGGAACTCACCTTTTCCTCTAAATCCTGGTCCTTTCTGTCTAGAGCACACTTGGAGGCATAATTCATGAACCGCTTAGTGCCCTAGCAGACTGCAAGCTCCTGCAGGTAGAAGCCTCACTGACAGTATTCATCTCTGTGCAGCAGACAGACCTTGGTGCCTTGCCAAGAGTAAGTGTAAAGTAGATGCAGGATTGAATGAATGAATGATTTTTCAACCTGACCCAGTTGTGCTCTTGGACAAAATACTTGTCCTGTTTCAGTCTCAGTTGCCTCAGCTGTGAATAGAGGATAAATGCACGAATGTCCTCCTCAGGTGTGCTGTGAAGAATAAAACAGTGACTGAAAAGCAATTTGAAAATGTAAAATGAAATGCTATGTATAAATGTTACATAATCAAAATCATTTCCTTCTGTATTATGTTTTATTTGGCCTTATATCTTCAAATCCTTTGTGGGTTTCAGAATTTCACAGATGCGGTACCATCCACATTAGCACCTAGATTCTCTTGGGTAATAAATGATATTGTGTATTATAGCTCACGGCTACTTTTCCCTGGCATACTTACATGTGAATCTGTCGTAATTTGGGGTATTCATAATAACTAATGATACAATTCATTTCTAAGGGAGAATCCATTTTTTCCCTCATTGGCTGGCCAGTTATTGTTCCTATACTGCTGCCTCAGGGGAACTAATTCCCATTAAGTCTAACATCCAGATGATGAGTACACGGTTGGAGCCCAAATCTTCTAGGACCTTACAGTGAGACCTGGAATGTAATTTGAGGTTTAGAAGCACCACTTGTTTCTGATGGCCCTCTCTGTCCCAAACTCTATATCCCTCCCTCACTTTATTGTGTTATATGTGCTGCCAAGTGCTCACCACAACTCAGCTTCCTAGGTACCAGGAAAGATGTGGATTTCCACATGAAAGCAAGGCAATACTAATTTAATTATTTTCTTTCTTAATATGTTCAATAAAAAGTTGCCTACAAAAAATAAATTTTCCTGGAGTAGCTCCAATTCCTATAAAAAGAGACTTTTGGCTTCTAATACAAAGCAGGATATTATTCCTAGATTAGTTCTTCAACTTAGAAACTCTGAGGTATGGCAGAGGCATCATAGAGTTGTCATAAGAATCAAGTGAGTCATTTGATGTAAAAGGATTGTTATAGCACATGACACAGAGTAAGTACTCAATAAATACTAGGGGTTATCAATACAGGGCCATAGGCCCTGCCCTCTCTGCTAGGCTCTTACTGGAGCTTTATAACAAGCTAATGAGAAAAACCTAATCACCTTCACCGCCACCCCATTTGGCTCAGAAAAGCTAAGCAACTTGTCCAAGGTCTCACAGTTAGTAAGGAGTAGAAAGAAAATTCAACCCTCCATCTGTAAAGTTTCCAAAGCCCATGTTCTTCAGACACCAAGAATGCCTTACTGTTTTCATTTTGGGGTCATGCTGTGAGTTTGTAATGGTTTAATTTTTTGTGTCATCTTGACTGCACCATGGGGTACTCAGATTAAATATTCCTGGGTGTGTCTGTGAGGTGGTTTCTGGATGAGATTACCATTTGAGTCAGTGGACTCAGTAGACTGCCCTCTTCAATATGGGTGAGCATTATACAATCCATCGAGGGACTGAAGAGAACAAAAAGGTGGAGAAACAAGGAATTCACTCCTTTTGCTTTCTGCCTGCCTGCTTGGGCTGTGACAAGAGTCTTTTCTTGCCCTTGGGCTGGGGTTTATGCCACCAGCTCCTCTGGATCCCAGGCCTTCAGACTTAGACTAGAATTACACCATCAGCTTTCCTGGGTCTCCAGCTTGCAGACAGCAGATCACTGGATTTCTCAGACTAATCAAGTGAGCCAATTCTGCATTATAAATATCTTCATATGTACATCATATTAGTTCTGTTGCTCTGGAGAATCCTAATTCAGAGTCCATTTCCTATACTTCCCTTTCCCTCAGCACATAAGTCTCCCTTTTCAAACAGCTATCTAATTCCTCAGGGTTAATAATTTTGTTATGAAGTTTCAGAACTAAGAATATTTTAAAAAATCTCTTCTGATGGATTCCTGACCAATATGTCTAGTTTTTTATCAGGCCATCATTTTCCAAGATCATTGTAGTCTTCCATCTGGCTTGCCCTCAGTGGCATCAATTTTTAAGAAGTTCAATGTCATTTCTCTTCTGGGGAATGTATGATGAACTCCTCTCTACTACCACATTTTCACTTAGTTGGACTCCTGGCAATATAACTCTCATATGGGGCAGTTGCTTTGTCATTCAAATGTAATGATATAACATTGTTTTGGAAGTGGCATCATGCTGACTGCAGACAGTGTGTCAAAAAAATCTGTTACAAACATATCTCCTAGTTGTGTATGAACTAACATCATACTTTAGCTTTCCCAAAATATCCACGATATTTTGTAGTCTATAGAACAATTAATATTTCAAAATGCCTTATCATTAGTTATCATTCTCATCTCTTTGAAATTGGTCCTAAGTATTACTGCAGTTTCACAGATGAAAAACTAAGATATGGAATGCTAATGACCTGCCCATGGTCTCATAATGAATACACTGCAGAACTGATAATAACATCTGCAGCTTCAGACAGCATTTCTTTGCCCAGATCTTTAGCTCAACCTCTTCAAATTGTGAACAACTTACAAAGTAAATATATGTTGAGAGAAGTGATAGGAACGAGAGGAAAAACTACCCACTTAAGTAAAATTTTCTTTAACTCTAGGTCTTCTTCTACAGCTCATCCTATTTTAGTGACTCATTTCCATTACAGCTTCCAAAACATTTGGTAATCAAAGAATAAGGATGGTGAGGGCCCATTTCCCCTCATTTACGATTACAGAATAAAAGAGCAATAATCCAATGAGATTAAAAATGGAAACTGGACACGTAAAGAGGAATTGTTCAGACCATATCATTTTCTTCTCCTTTTCAGCAGTCAGTATTATTATTATTATTATTATTATTATTATTATTATTGAGTTGGAGTCTCACTCTGCCCAGACTGGAGTGCAGTGGTACGCTCCTGGCCACCACAGCTTCGACCTGCTGGGTTCCGCCTCAGCCTTCCAAGTAGCTGGAGCTACAGGTGTGCACTACCACACCTGGCTAATTTTTTGATTTTATTGTGGAGATGAGGTCTCGCCAAGTTGCCCAGGCAGGTCTCGAACCCACAGACTCAGGCAATCCACTCACCTCAGCTTCCCAAAGAGCGGGATTACAGGCTGAGCCACCGAGCCCGGCTAGCAGTATTATAAGCATTTGTAGTGCTTTGTAAGTATTGTCATGGTGTCCCTTTAAGCAGCTAAACAGTGGGCCACTTCTGCCTCTGCTGTTTTATGGCCAAGGAAGCAAGGGTGAACAAAGGTTAAGTGACTGCCAGGAGCACTCACCACAGTCGCCACTCAGATTAAAACCTATGGCTCCTACCAGTCACATCCTATTGAAATTTTGAAGGTTCTAAAATATTATTTTGATGTCAGAAAAAAGTGACAGAGCCAGAAGATAAATCTGCATACCATACTCAAAAGAACCAGCCCTGCTTCCCACCTGAATCTTCTCATTCCCAAACCATTCCATTTATTCATCCCTAAGTGAAAGAAATTTCCTTTCATGAAACAGGTTGGATCTAAACAAGTGACTTCTATGTAGACTTTCATGCCTTTTTTGTGTGTTCTATACAGATTATATAAGCATAGGTTCTTGGGCTGAGGTAGATCTCATTTTCCCTTGTAGAACATGGGAAGGGCCCAAACTCAAGAGATTGCCAGGGGAACTCAAGAATGTGTCTTATATCCAAGTGGTAAGCTTTTGTCAAAAATCAATTACACCAAAAAATAGTGTGGAACATGAATGTAGTTCGAATGTGCTGTCTTTTCCATGTCATCTATTCCACGAGGGAAAACGAGGCCTACTACTTCTCCAAGAATCCATGGATGATCATGTCTGTAGAAACAAATGGAAAATCTTGGCAATCAGGACACAAAAGTTACCTGTTTAATTCTAACTTGTTTCATGAAAGGAAACTCCCCTTTATTTCTTTTTATTTCTTTACATTAGATAATGTAAATACTACAGTAAGTACAATCACCAGCTGGTAATTGGCTAGTACCAAGGTGATTTTAAAAATAATCATTAGATTTGTGAAAAGCTTTCATAGGATATTACTAATAATATGATAAGCACTGTTGGCATACTTTTTCTCTAGTTATATCCTGAAATGTGGGGAAAAAAATTCAAGGAAATATATTTCTTCCATGAAAATTTCCTGATAATTCCAGTTAAAGATGATGTTTCATGGTAGCCTTCAATGGAGAACCTTGCAGAAGTTCAGGAAAGCAAACAGAAAAGCACAATTTTAAAAACAGATCAAAGTAGAGTTTTGCTAGAACCAGGATAGGTAGTAGAATCTTCTCTCTCCTTGACCTTTTCTCTTCTGGTCTGGCACTTCCAGCCCTATCCCCACTCCAACCTAGTCCTCATCCAGATCTGGGCAGAGCCTTGGTATATATTCTACTCATGTGGTCTACACCTAGTTCATTGTGGGTAAAAGCCATTTTTCTAGGCCATGCAGCAGCGCAATAAATAACCCCTGGAATTGAATCAGATGGTCTTCCTCACCTCTAGCAGTCCTTTGTTTCACTAGAAAAGGAATGTGCCATCTTTACATCACTGACCAATTTATCAGGGCCTACTAAGGACTGTCCAGGCCCTATTCTTTTTGCTTGTCTGACAGCCTGCCTATGGACCTTTCTCCATTGAGAAAGAGAGCTAAGGAGACAGGTGAAACTCAATCCAGGTCAGAGCTCACATAAGAGCTACAGCTTTCTCTGCCATTTCGTTCCTTTTAAGTCACAGGCCCTTTGTCTGCCTTCTTCCCGACTGATGTCCTTAGAACCTTCTCATGCGAGTTAGGCTATGATGCAGGACCTAGAAGGCCAGACAGCCAACTGAACATCAGCAGCTCCCTTACAGGTGAATAGTTGTCCATATTGAGAGACTAAAACCGGTAAGACTTCTGGGATCTGAGTGAGACAATGGTCTGAAGTGGGCTTGGTCTGGAAGCAAGAGGGTGACAGTGAAGTTATCAGGGCACCAGGTATCTCGACCATTATTTTCCTGCCAAGGAAACATTCCTATTACTATGCATTGAATGCCTACCTACGGCAGGTGCCTCTAGGCACAGACAGGGCCCTACCCATCTAGAGCTTACTGTCTAACCCTTGCTTATATTCTAGGCCTCAGTCTGGAAAGCAAGAACATCCAATTCTCAGCTTTTGATTCTATATTAGCAGCTGTGTCTGTGTTGCAGCTTCACGTGCTGCAGACAGGATAAGAGCTCAAAAACCGGCTGAAGAGACCATCCGTTGGCAAGATGAGCAGCGGTGACTCGGAGAGCTGGGCAGGCAGGGCCCACGAGACCATTTTTTTCCAGGGCTGTTCAGCAGCAAGTGACTCCAAGAGCTCAGGCTCCCGACGCCTGACTACTTCCAAGATCTCTGAGCTCGCTTTAAGTCTCCATCACAGCCGGGGACTTCCGAAGGGAGGCGGGCGGACCCGCTCTGCAGCTTCCTGTCCACGAAGGCCGATGATTCTGGCCCCTCCGGAATCCTGGTTGACCCAGAAGACAGCAGAAGCCACCGCTGAGGATGCTGCCTCGCAGGGCAGCCCGTCCGGAGGGAGGATCCCCAGGTTCCCGCGCCACCGAGTGCCGGAGCCTCCCGTTGGCCCCGGCTCCGCGCAAGTGGCCGCGCGACCTGGGACGGCAGGAAGAGACCCCAAGCGCCTGGGTGAGCGCCCCGCTGCGGGTGTTGTGGCGAGCAGGGGTGAGGAGAGGGGCGTGCACGAAACTTCGGGAGGTTTGCGGAGCCGGAGTTTTGTCTCGGAGACAATCACCAGATCGAGGTCAGAACCCTTTCCAGGGAGTCCGGAGCTCCCAGTCCCGGGCTCGGTCTTCCACCGGTGGCCGGGTGACCCGGCCCGGAACTCACCCTTTTGGGCCTCTCCGCTTCCTCCGACGGCTCGGGCTCTCTGGGCCGCCAAGTCCGCGCCTCCCGCGGAATCCCGGTACCGGCGTCGTCGATCCGAGCCGCGCTGGCTCTTTGCTCCAAAGAGCGTCGGCGCGCGGCGGCCCCAGAGGCTCCTGGTTTCTCTCAGACAGCGGCCTTCTGGGGCCGCCGCCTCCCTCCAGAGGTGTCCAGGTCCCACTGCGGCGTGCCCCGCCGCAGGCTCCGCACTTCACAACAGCCAACTTCCCCGCCGCCGCCGCGTCTCCCCGGCCAGCCCTCGGCCGCAGGCGATTGGACAGCGGCTACGGGGCAGGGCTAGGTGCTAGGCGCTGCCACGGACGCCCGGGGCTCCAGCGCTACTATGATTGGCTTCATGCTCTGCCAGTCAGCGGCTGGCGCCCCGCCCCGCGGGGCTGGCCCGGGGCTGGCTTCGCCCCGCCCTCCGCTCGGCCCCGCCCCCTCCCCACCCCACCCCCCGCCCCCAAGCCGGAGCCTGGTCGTTTCAGCCCGGCGTTCAGCCTCATTCGCTGAGCAGGTCCGTGAATTGTCAGCGCGCTCCGGGCGACCGCTGAGCCGGGGCGGCCGCCGGGGTTGCCGTGCTCCCCCCGAGGTGCCTGCCCGAGCCAATGTGCCCCGGTCCTCTGGGGCGTGAACAGCCGCCGATTGGGGGCAACTTGGGACTTGGGACCAACAGCAGGGGCGTCGGTTGCGATCCGGATTCGGCGAGGAGGGTAAGTGGCCGCGCGCACGGCTAGCGGCTCCTCTCGGCGCTGCTCGGCGGCCGAAGGGCCGGGGACGGGACGCGTCCTGGCGCTTGTCGGCCGGCTTGTCTAAACGTGGCCGCTGTGGGGAGGTCAGCGCGGGGCGGGATTTACTCCCTGCCAATATCCCCATTCCCGAACTTCTTGTTTTCAAAGCATCCCAACTCGGGCCGGGACGCGGCTCGGCGTTCGCACCAACTTGGCGTAATTGACATCCCTCAGGGAGCCGGGGTACGCGTCCCCTGCTCCTCTGCGGCGGCGACACGGCGCGCTGGAGGCTGCCTCGGTGTTTGCGGTGCGCGGACAGCAGTTCCTAGACGGCGAGCGTACCGGTTCTGAAAAATTAACCCGCGCCGGAGTGGGGGCAGTGCGGGAACCGTGTCCGAATCCATAGGATGAGCAAGCGCTCGTCATGCTCAGGGTGGGTCTTCAGTGGCCAGAGAACTGGAGTGACCAGCCGAGTACTGTAGCCCGGGCTTCGGGGCTTTGCCGTTATTGAAAAAAATTGACAGCACTGCTGGTCTTTAAACTTTGTAAAGTAATTACTTTCTCTGAGCACTTGAATCCGTGTCCCTCCTACGGGGCTCGGACCTCCACATCCACCCGCAAGATGTGTCCGAAGGACTTGGTTAGGACCAGATGGGAGCTGCTGTCTGTACTAGTGCCCAGAGCCCCGGAGAATCCTAGACAAGACTGTGAAAGGGACTTGCCAGCCTGTGGGTTGGTGTTTGTTTGAGCACCTATGTGTTTAAGTGATGAAGTTGTGACAGGAACTGACAACAGAGGATTCAGGGTTAAACCTGACACTTCGTTTGTGACTGGTCTGGGTTAGATTTTTTTTCTCTCTCTCAGTGGTAAGGGGGTAAAAGCAGTTTGTTTTTCACGTGCTTGTAGTTTAACAGAATTCAATACTATATTTTCTTGTAATTTTTACTTGACATGGACGAATGCTTATTGAGAGTATTAGTTAGAGATTGGTACAGAATTTAGAAATATTTTGGTCTTTGAAAATATGTAAAAACACTGAGATATATGATTATGTATGTCTATATGCATATGGAGATGCGCATGTGTACACATGTACGTGTATATGTGTAAGTGTGTGTGTTATATATATAATTGATAGGTAAAAGAGGTAGAAATACATGAAGAGGTAATTTAGCCTTGAACTTCCCCTGGGTCACAGAGGTGGACCCTCAGAATTGTGGGATGTCTAGTGAGTGTGTATGTGTAAGCATGTCTGCATCTGCCTGGTCTGTCTGGGTCAGTATATGTCCATGAACTTTATGAGCCTTCCGTTCAATACCACTCGGTGCAGATTCCGCGTTCCTGTTTTACAGCCCAGCCACCGCCAGCCAGCCCATCTGTTAAAACATAACATGTACACTTCGGTGGGAGCACTGAAGTGGAGCGTGGGTAGGGGGCAACCCTTAGCAGAAACAACATGCTACAAACAAAGCCTGCCTCTCAAGTTCTATTTTCATTCAGTGTTTGGCCTGAACTTGTAATTTTGGTAGGGGGAGAGAGAAAAGGGAGTGTTTGTCTATAGAAATGGCAGGCTGCATTTTGTGAAATAATTATAGCCATGGCTTGGGGGGGGGAGTTGATAGGAGACAAAATAATCCCTCTAAAAAAGAAGTGTGGTGCTTGTCATACCACATGCAACACTGATTTATGCTTTGCAGTATAGCATGTATTTCAGAAACCATTCTATTTTGCTTGCTAAGAGAATGCGTTAAAACTGAATTGTTTTGCACCCCCCAAAAAGCAAACCAACACCTTAATAGAAGTAAACAGAGCTTTATTGTAGAGGCATAGTAAGACTTAAGAATTCTAAGCCTTAGTAATTCTAATGAAATATGCTTTCAGGAATTTATAACTTGGATATAAATTCATATTCAGCCTAATCACTAGTTGCAATGGTTCACAATTTATAGTTTTAAAAATAATAAAAAGGCTTTATCACAAAAATTCTGATGACTAAAAGGGTATGGAAGGAGTATTACAGCTTAATAAGATCCTCCAGCCAAATGACTGATACTTTAAAAAACTATAAATTCCTTTAATAGCATAATTACTTTAGGTGACAAAATAAAGGCAGTATTTTTGAGCAGCACAGTTGATATTTTTCCCAATAATTTTATGCTCATAATTACATCTTAATAATGGTGTTCATTATATGTGGGCAGAATAAACTGGAATGGTTTTTAAGAACTCATCATAAGACTTACTGTTTTCAATTTTATGGTATGTAAACATTTTGGGAAATATGCAAATCCCTAATCTATGAGTGTCTTTAAATTTCTGATGGATTATATAGACACAATAATTCTCCCACCTTGATATGAATCATCCTAGCAACTGGGTTATTTCTTAGAAATTCAGTTTTTTTTTTTGAGTTGGAGTCTCACTCTGTCTCCCAGACTGGAGTGCAGTGGCACGCTCCTGGCCACCGGCGATCCTTCCACCTCAGCCTTCCAAGTAGCTGGAAACATAGGCGTGCGCTACCACGCCCGGCTAATTTTTTATTTATTGTAGAGATGAGGTCTCGCCAAGTTGCCCAGGCGGGTCTCAAACCACGCAATCCACTCACCTCAGCCTCCCAAAGCGCAGGATTACAGGCTGAGCCACCGAGCCCAGCTGAAATTCAGTTCTTGAGCTGGACTCTAGTCCCAGAGATTGGATTTGAGAGATTGGAGTAGATCTTAGGAATCTGCATTTTTTTTTTTTTTTTTGAGTTGAAGTCTCACACTGTCGCCCAGATGGGAGTGCAGTGGCATGCTCCTGGCCACCGCAGCCTCAACCTGCTGGGTTCCGGCGATCCTTCCACTCAGCCTTCCAAGTAGCTGGAACTACAGGCGTGCGCTACTACGCCCGGCTAGTTTTTGATTTATTGTAGAGATGAGGTCTCGCCAAGTTGCCCAGGTGGGTCTCGAACCCGTGGGCTCAGGCAGTCCACTCACCTCGGTCTCCCAAAGTACGGGATTACAGGCTGAGCCACCAAGCCTGGCTGGAATCTGCATTTTTAATAGGCATCTTCTGGTGATTCTGATGCCAGGGATCTCCTGACCATATTTTGAGAAACATTAGAATGGTGCGTATGATGTAAAAGAACAATTGTAGTCTGTGAGTTGATTTAACAGATAATTGTTCAGAAATTTCCAGATGGCATTTACTAGCCTTGTGAAATTTATAGGTACTATATAAACTGTCTTCAACAATGGGTCCCTTTTGTTCTGTGTTTGGAAGTGTTTTTGGAATCCTTAGCAATCTCTATTCCAAACTGTTGTCCTTGTTGTTGGCCCCAATTCTAAGGAGATCTGTCCGATAAATCAAGGTAATGCAATCCTCCTTTTGTGATCCTCCTTTTGTGATCCACCTCCCACTCTGAGCTCTGGGTTCCTGGGATTCTCTGGGGCGGCTTTGGCAGTCCTAATTCACATTGTTGGGCATTTCTTGCTGGAGGGTAAAATTCTTGGCCTTAGGAAGCACTCTTTAAAAGCCATTCTAGAACCAAAGTGCACCTCAGCTGGGCTAGTACAAACTTATATGAGGTCAAAGGTCTTCTTGGGAAGCTGTGGTTGTTCTGCTTGTTGGCCAGGGGAGTGTTCCAGGTCACCCACCCAGAGGCTCAGGGATTCTTGTTTTCTCAAATTGCATTAGAAATATTTTGAGCTGTCCAATTAATTGGGTAAATAGATTTTCTCATTGTCACAGAGAGATGGGTTGAGAATTGTTTGCTATCTCTCCTTTCACTGAAATCACTGTGAATTTTTATTAATTATTGCCAATTAGTTTTAAATTTATCATTTCATACTGACATTTGAATTCTGTTCTCCCATTTCAGAGTGGTATAATTCTCCAGTTTACACTCCTAAATAAGGTTTGAAAGAGAAAGTCTGTATCAGAAGTTACCCTTTCCTCTTTCTGCTATCCAAGTCCCTAAAAAACCAAGTAATTTCTCTCAGAGGTCAGAAGTACCCAGAATTTCTACTTCCTTGATGGCAAGGAAGTAGAAATTGTGGGTAGGCTAGGGCACTGAACTTGGATTGTTCCAGACCACTGGATCATCACAGGGACTTTTACAGAGCAATTTCTGTTTAAAGAAGCACTTGGCAGGCATGTTGATAGGTCACTTATCTCAACAATCCTTTGAGGACAATGATTTTTTTCCACTTTGTTACAGATGAGCAAACAGCAGCCACAAAAGGATAATATTTAGATCCTGTCTTTCATACTCAAAGATGATACCAATAACTGAGTAGTTGGTCTTGCATTTTAAATTGTTTTTCTTTAGCTTCGTGGTGATATGATAGGGTTATGCTTAGTCATTCTTATAGTGTGCTTTTTTTTTTTTTACCTTTTTCTTCAAATTTTTTCTCATGTTGAATGTGGCCTTGTAACAGTTCTCTTTATAAAGTTAACCACCATATATGATCATTGGTTCAATGACCCCGATCTTCACCAGCCAGCCTTGACCCAGGGAGGCAAATAGTCTGCTAAAAGTTACAGCACAACAGCAGCAAAGTCTGTGTGTAGAATCCTTGGGACTGTATTTTAGCCCTATGCTGTTTTGTCTATTGTCATGTTAAGCTGCTAATGATGTTTTTACTCTGACAAAATAGAGTTGCTTAAATTTTATTTGCCTAGCTTTAGCATGATTGGATGGACTTAAAAAAATTTAAAAGCCTAGGGTATACTACCACAGCCCCTGATCATACAATAGGACTTATTTGTTCCCAGTTTAAAAAAAAAAAAAAAAAAAAAAAAAAACTGCAGTAGAATACTGCTTTTCTTGAAACTGGGCCATAGGTCATTGCAAGCTTCTAGACAACAATTCTAACTTTTTTTTTGGCTATGGCATTCTTCTGACATCTTACTTTCGTTTGGCAAATACTTTTCAAGTTTTTGATCCTCCTTTTTTTACCCTTATTCCCACAGGAAAATCTACTTGTAAAAAATTCACTTTTTAAGTTAATCTGCCTTCTCAACATCTCCTAATTCTTCCATTTTAGCCACTCTTACTATTTCTCCTCCGAAATGCCCTCTCAAGTTCCTACCTTCACTTCAGAGTTTTGGATCTAGTAATATCCTCTAATATAGAACAGTCATACGTTATAGAAATTTTACACCAGCTTTAGCTTTGTGGATTTAACAATAACAGTAGTAAGAAGAAAAAAAGATAAAGGATTATACTGAAGTCATGTGATACTTGTATGTGTATCATATTAGATATTCCCAGCTTATAGTGTCAGTGGGAAATTTAAGATCCAGATGAATGAAGTGACAGATGCGCTCATCTGTGGCCTCACAGACACTCTCCTGATACAAGCTGAAAAACATTAACTGAAGACACAGCATCCTGGGTTACAGAAGAAAAACAAATGTTAAGCTCTGAGAAAAGAACCAGGCATACAGTGAAGGGTCATTGTGGAGGTGGGATAGGGAGCATGGTGAGAAAGAAATACCTCCAGTAAAATGCCAGACAGGGTGGTAAGAAATTTATAAAGGTGTGGATGGTTTGGGGTTTCTTGGGGGCATTGATTCTGTTTTATATTGTCTTCACAGCCCGCTTGCCCTCCTTGCTTTAAATAATTTATTACAGCAGCAGGCCTTCCCTGGTTAGTTTCTTTTTTTATAACTTTTTCCTTCTCATCTCTGGGTCTAATCAGAGGCATATATAATAGCGTGGCTGCTCTGGCATACTTAGGAAAATCCGTGATCAATATCGCTACATTATAAACTCATGGCTGTGCTATTCTATTTTTCAGTGTTGTCTTCCATGTTATATTAACTCAGTGTCTATGTTTTAAACAATATTTTATTAATCTGTGCACATTGAGTCTTCTGGACTTATTCTTCTTGGCTGGAACTATCTTTTGGGTAATCCATCATTGGACCACCATTGATCTAATGATGTATTTATTGCTCACTATTGCAGTACTGGCAAGAAACCCAGTATGGTTCTAAAAATTTGATTAAAAAGAAATCAAGTTTTTGCAATGCGTAGCCATCCAATTATGTTAGGAGCTGCCAAGTATATTTTATGCTAAAATATACAAACATATTTCAAGTGAGCAAAATGTGCTCTTTTTGAAGTCTTTTAAAACTTTTTGCTATTAAATAATAGAACAAGAAGATACCTTGTAATTGAAAAAGTTGTGAGTGCACTCCCCAACCCCAGTCAAAGATATTGTATATTTTTTGGATTATACCCCGAACACTAAAATAGACTTATCTGTTTAATTGACAATAATGAAAATAGTGTTGATGAAATCTAGCTCCCAGTCCTTAAATGATCTCTCAGGTAATCATTACAAATAAAAATGGCCTGATATTAATGAACAAATACTAATTTAGAAGCTACCACGGGTGTGCCTCTTCTCTGGTTAGCTAACTCAAAGTTCAGTTCGCATATTAGCCTCTTTGGGAAGCTTTTGCATGTCCCCCTTTGGCCTAATGTCATTTTAGGCAGAGCCCTTATCTCCTGTGTTCTCCTACTCTAGACTGGGAGCCCCTTGAGGGCAGAGACCACACTTTCATCTTGTAGCTTCTCAAGAAATGTTATTCAAGAATTAGTTGCAGGGTGCACCAGAGGCTGCAAAGAATTACAAGTGAACATTTGCAAGACCTTAAAAGATGCATAAAGATATTCACCAAAAGCCTGCATGGCAGCAATAACTGAAGCATAATGCTCGACTTTCGGTTTTAGCACCATTCTCAGCACTTTGTAGAACTATTATCCAGCCATTCCCCACCCCATTCATCTTCAAAGTTCTTCCATTTCATTCCTGACTTACCTTTTCCTCTTGCTGTGTGTCTTTTTTCAAGGATGTCTTCAACTCTTTTTTTTTTGAGTTGGAGTCTCACTCTGTCACCCAGACTGGAGTGCAGTGGCCGCTTCCGGCCACCGCAATCTCGACCTGCTGGGCTCCGGTGATCCTTCCACCTCAGCCTTCCAAGTAACCGGAATTACAGGCATGCGCTACCATGCCCGGTTGATTTTTTGATTTATTGTAGAGATGAGGTCTCACTGCCCAGGCGGGTCTCGAACCTGTGGGCTCAGGCAATCCACTCACCTCATCCTCCCAAAGGCGCGGGATTACAGGCTGAGCCACCGAGCCCGGCCTTCAACTCTTATCCTACTCTAGCCCGTCTCCCGATTTCTTTTTTGTTCCCATTCCCCTTGTCATATGTTGAAAAGGCAGCTGACTCATGGGTCCTGCTTGAGATTGGGATACCCTAATTCTAATGTCATTCGAAGCCCAAATGGCTTAGTTCCCTTTGTCAGTCCAATGCAGGTGACTAAACTTTGTGGGAGACCACTAAGGAATGAGATGGTACCAGGCCTAGAGGCCACTGATGTCCAAAGCTCAGCACAATGGGGAAGCCTGACATTTGTTGAGGGAAGCTTCTTTTTTAAAAAAATAATAATAATCCTAGCAGATTTGTATTTTTGAGACTAACTTTTGTAACACAGTTGCTCCTTGAACAGCACAGGTTTAAACTGTAAGATCCACTTATATGTGGATTGAATATAAATCCGTGTGATGTGAAACCCTCATATATGGAGGGTTGACTTTTTGTATATATGCAGGTTCCTCAGGGGCAACTAGAGGACTTGAGTATGGTATGTACTGGTGTCCTGGATCCATTCCCCCACGTATACTGAGAGATGACCCTAGTTTTCATTAATACATCTTTTCTTCAGGAAGCACCCTCTACCTAGTCATGTTTATCATAGTCTAATGGCTTCAGCAAACTCTAGTCTCTGGGAGCTACTGAGATCGTGTACAGACGACCATACATCCCAGTAGAGTTTATGGGTTAGCCGCATTAATCAAACCTGTCTGAAGTAAGGGCCATTAGCCTCTTTATGTTAGATTTTATGGGACTTCAAATGATTGCAGGAGACCAAGGACCCCGATTTTCTGTCTCTTCTGGGAGACTGAGCATCACTTAACATAGGTACTTTCTTCTTGTACTTGCCAAGAAGATATTAGAGAATTGAGTGATTAAGTCTAGAAGGTATTTAGATGTTCAAGGCCACAGAGATAAGCAACCCAAGATTGGGTCATGGACTCAAACATAGGTTTCTTTTGGATCTTGTAAATAAGATCACCTTTCCATGCTTATTCCTGGCTTCCGCTTTCACCTCTGGATCTGGGGATGGGAGGACTCGGGACGCTCCAGGTGAGAATGTAAAGGCGAATGTCTGGGGAGAAATTCAGCTCATCCCCTTCCCTGCACCTAGTAGACATTCTCCCTGTGGAATTTTGCTTTCGCGTTTTCTCAAATCTGTTTTTCAGTGTCCTAAATACCAACTTTCTCAGTCAAAAAGTTCTTATCCCTTAACTTTTTAACATTTCCCTAATTTAGGCTTCTCTTCTTAATGCAGCCGTCACCTTCCAATAATGTTTTCCTTTCTTTGATAGTCTCTTTCCCTTCCTTTCAGGTAAGAACTCTATAAAAGCTCTATTACCATTAGTGTCACTATTAATCTTTCCCTTCGAGAGTAACTGCATTTTTGACCACTCTCAAAGGACTTTCTCAGAGCATTCCAATGTGTTTTTCTGATAGGATATTACATGCTCTGACAGCCTTACACAGTACAAAAGTAATTCGCCCCACAAAACTACAGTTTTCACCAACCTTACCTGTACTTGCCAGTGACAATCCCCCTTTACCTGTCTAATCACTCTTACCACACCGCCTACTCACTTTTCTATCATTAAGAAACAAGATCTCAAGGCTCTATAAGCAACAGACATATTTATTACAACCAAGGAGATGAGGCTTTCTACAAAATCCAAAATAGGGATACAGAGAATAGGAAGGGCAGGCCTACCCTGATTTCTCAAAAAAAAAAAAACAGGGCATGTGTACTGACGTGTCTTTTGTTGATAAGTTTTCAAAAAAAAAAATTACTGCATGAAACTATGAGATCTATAAGCATTATATTTTCTCCTGCCCATTATGTGCTAAATTTATGATTTGTAATTTTTTGTAGAAAAAATGCTTATTGGACTGGAATGGTTAATTTGGTTTCAGGTCATACTGCTTTATGCTTATTGTGAACTATTAAACATTTATGTAATCTTTTATTTGACTTCATTCCCAAACCCACCCTCAACTCTCTAAGCAATAATCCTACTCTATCTCCATCTCTTCCCTCCACAGTCAGTTATCATCTATGCTTTTTTTTTTTTTTTTGAGTGGAGACTCACTCTGTCACTCAGGCTGAAGTACAGTGGCTCAGTCACAGGTACCACAGCCTTGACTTGCTGGGCTCAGGTGATCCTTCTGCTTCAGCCTCCTGAGTAGCTGGGACTACTGGTGCATGCCACCACACCCAGCTAATTTTTTGATTTATTGTCTCACCAAGTTGCCCAGGTTGGTCTCAAACCCTTGGGCTCAGGCAATCCTCTCACCTGGATCTCCCAAAGTTCTAGCATTATAGGAATTAGCTACCATGCCTGACAAGTTCTCAGTATCTTGTTCTGACTAGCCACAATCTTTTTTTTTTTTTTTTTGAGGCTGGGTTAGTACCTTATAGCTAATGTCAACAATTGTCACTTTTTTCTTTTCCTTCAGAATTATTGCCAGTGAGTTTCAGTTTTCTCTTCTTCATTTATTTTTCTTAATTTTTATTTTTTGTGTTTCAGTTTGTTTTTCCTGATCTACCTAATTAAGTTGTCTTCATATATTTTTCTATCACTTTTCTGCCCCTGGCAACATCTCACAGTTAGGTACCATCCTCACTTTGAATGAATTTCCACTTTTGCTGCTGATTAATGATGAAGACATTAAGTGGTATCCTGATAGTGACCCTTTCAAGAGCTAAGGCACCATTTACTATTCTGTTTTAATTATAGTCTCTTAGCAAATTTTCACCAGTTATAATGTTCACCCCATTTTCCAAATAATGTTTCTCAAATACTGTATGAAATTATAAGATCTATGAGCATTATATTTTCTGCTGCCCATTATGTGCTAAATTTATAATTGTTGTAGGAAAAATGCTTATTGGACTGGAACGGTTAATTTAGTTTCAAGTCATACTGCTTTATGCTTATTGTGAACTACTGGACATTTATGTAATCTTTTATCCGAATTCATTTCCAAACCCACTCTCAGCTCTCCAAGCAATAATCCTACTCCATCTCTTCCCTCCACAGTCAGTTATCATCTATGCTTTTTTTTTGGTAAAATTAATATTTTATTTTCCTAGTCCCTAATATTTTCACTTAAAAAAAAACTCTGCATACCTGAAAAAAATAGCCATGTTTTGATGGTGTGTCAGTCCATTTGGACTGCTGTGACAAAAATCCTTAGACTGGGTAACATAAACAACAGATATTTATTGCTTACAGTTCTGGAGGCTAGGAAGTTCAAGATCAAGGCGCAGGCAGATTTGATTCTAGGGAAGATCTTCTTCCTCACAGATGGTGCCTTTTCACTGCAACCTCCCGTGGCAGAAGGGGCCAGCTATCTCTCTAGGGTCTCTTATAAGGGCACTAATCCCATTCATGAGGGCAGAGTCTTCATGACCTAAGCCATTCTCAAAGGCCCCACCTTCTAATACTATCACATTGGGGATTCGGTTTCAACGTATGTATGTTGGAGAGAGAGAAACATTTAGACCATAGCAGATGGTGAAGATTTTTTTCTTCCTTTCTTTTCAGGTAAGTCTACTTTCTAACCAGAGAGCCCAACACTGCACCTCTTCTCTGGAGTGCTTCCCCACCTTAGTCCTTTTTTTCTAGTGAAGTATGATGCTGCTTTTGCTTCCTTAACATCTGGCCTGTGCCTGAGATCTGTAGTAGTCCTATGTGATCTCTGTTGAAACTTGTAATTGGATAAGGGCTGAATTGGCAGCCTTACAGAACAAAAGACCAATGAAAAGTATGCTTTATTTAGGTCTTGGAAGAAGAGCAGATGTCCCAGACATGTGGGAGGTGAAAGTTAAAGTTTTTAAGCAGGTAGAGAAAGCCACAGACAGATGATTTGGTACCGACTACCCATGCCAAGGTACCATCTTTCTGTTGTCATTTCTAAGGTGTTTCCCTCAGGCTTTTCTGGGTGACTGGGCCAGAGTTATAAATTAAAATGCTATCTCATCCCATATCCCCAGATTCTTGGAGTTCTCTGAGCTAGAGTCAAAGTCCTAGTTCCCATTCTAGACCTTCTTAGAGACAAAGAAATGAGTGATGTTTCCAAATGGGAATGTTCACATGGAGGTAGTATGGTACACTTGCTAGGAGATTTTCTGTAGATAAAACAAACTCTAACTCAGATCGACATAAACAGCAAGCAAGTGTATTATTTTATGTGATAATTAGAGCAGGTGGCAGGATTGGTTGATTCAGTGGCACAATGATGTCATCAAGGATACAGGTTCATATCATCTCTCTGCCTCTGTTGTTCTCAGGGATCATTCTACTCTAAGACTAGTTTCTTATTTGCAAGATGGCTGTAGCAGTTTAGATGCCACTGCAGACATAACAATATCTATAGCACAGACAATGGATCTCCTCCATTCCAAGGTTTCCTTTTGAAGAATTTGAAAATATTAGGAGGAAGAACCCCAGAGGACTTCTCATCTTGTTGATCAGAACTGCTTCACATACCTATCTTTCAGTCACTAGCAAAGGATCACTGTCATTGCCTGAGGGAGGAGGTGAACTTGAACAAAGTCAGAATTCTGTTAGCAAGAAAGAAGTATGTGTGCATATTTTGGGAGGGTGGTAGGGGACAGATGTTAGCAAGCAATATGTCTACTGCATGTTGTGACTTGGAAAATAACTATGAAATTCCCCTCATGGCTGTCTGAACACAAAATGCCAAAGCCTACTAGGTAGAAAGGAAGAGAAAAGCCACAATGCAGACTAATTAAGGATCAAGAAATGAGCCAAGATCAATAATTATTCTGATTAGAACCACAATAAACCTTAATGAATTTGAATATACTAATTTATGTCTATTTGTACTCAATAAGTGTATGATCTTTACTGAATAAAAATGATTAAAATAGTTTGCTTATTTCTCAGTGATTCTGTATTTCTGGTATATTATTTTGCAGTATAGTTCTATTTGATTATAAAAATTTTTATTAACTTTATATATCATAACATTAACAATACTGATAATTACTGATGATTGTAACAGGCCATTATTTATTGAGTGCCCTTTTATAAATTAGGACTTCAGCATCCAAGAGGAGCTAGTAATTTGCTTAGGTCACGAACTACTACTAACTGGCTAAGCTAGGATTGGATTCAGGTTCACCCTGCTCTCCATGAATTCCTTTGCTTGGAAGACAGTCCCAAGATTAGCATGGCCTGTGGGGCCTTAGGCAATTGGGCCCTGCCCATCTCTGACCTTATTACTTAGCCTCTCTCCCTCGCTCAATTTTCCAACCATCCCGGCTTTCTTGTTGTTAACCTAATAAGCCTAGATAGGCTTTTCCCATTTGCTGTTCCCTCTGCTTGGTTCACACATTCGTAGTTTGTGTGGTGACATCCTTTTCATTCAGGCCTTTAAATGCCCCTTCTTCATAGGTACCTCCCAGGACTGCCCCATCTCATCTGTATGGAATTGTCTCTTTCTTTCCCATTTTTGTTTCCTTTATGGTACTTGCCACAATCTGATACAGTTTGTGCATTTGTCTAGTTGTCTTTTTGTCTTCCTCACTGGAATATAAATGTCATGATGGCAGAGATGCTAGCTGTATTTGTAAAGTGAATGAAAAGTGAATAGGTTAATGAAGGAATGAATAGTTAGAAGTTTTGGCTTCTAACAATCCATTCAGTCTTTATCTCCTACGCTAGGAATAAAGTAAAATGCCAATTGTCATTTGAGTTGAGTATATCCCTCTCAGATTTTTTCTTATAAAATTTGAAAACTGACAGAACTTACTTTTCATTTTGTTTGAGGGTGAAAATAAAAATGAATATCAAAGGTTTTTGATATAGTAGTAGAACTTAAGAGTTTCAAGAGAGCTTAGGACAGGCGGTACTCAACTTGATTGGTTTGGCATGATTTTTTGACTTTATGATGATACCCATACAAGCATTCTGTGTTTCACTTTCAGTATATTATTCAATAATTACATGAGATATTTAACACTTTATTGTGAAATAGACTTTGTGTTAGATGATTTTGCCCCACTGTGGGCTGATGTAAGTGTTCTGAGCACATTTAAGGTAAGCTAAGCTAGGCTATGAGGTTCAGCAGGTTAGGTATATTAATGCATTTTGACTTATTCTCTTTTTTTTTCTTTTTTTGAGTTGGAGTCTCATTCCGTCGCCCAGCCTGGGGTTTGGGGTGCAGTGGCACACTCACAGCCACCCCAGCGTCGATCTGCTGGGTTCCGGCGATCCTTCTGCCTCAGCCTTCCAAGTAGACAGAACTGCAGGCACACGCTACCATGCCCGGCTAACGTTTTGATTTATTGTAGAGATGAGGTCTCCCTAAGTTGCCCAGGGTGTTCTCGAACCCATGGGCTCAGGCAATCCCTTCACCTCAGCCTCCCAAAGTGCTAGGATTACAGACTTAAACCACTGCGTCTGGCCGACTTATGGTATTTTCAATTTACCATGGGTTTTTTGGGACATAACTCCCTTGTAAGTTGAGGTGCATCTGTACAAGAGAGAAATTTAAATAATACTCCTTTTTTTTTTTTTTTTGAGTAGGAATCTTACTCTGTTGTCCAGGCTGGAGTGCAGTGGCACGCTCATGGCCACCACAGCCTTGGCCCTCTGGGCTCAGGTGATCCTTCCACCTCAGCCTTCCAAGTAGCGAGAACTACAGACGCGTACCACCACACTCATCTCTATTACATCTCTATTATTGTAGAGATGAGATTGCCCAGGCTGGTCTCGAACCCCTGGACTCAGGCAATCTTCTCACCACTGTCTTCCTAAATGTTGGGATTACAGGCATGAGCCACCGTGCCTGGCTAAATAATACTCTCAACTTTAGTTTGTTTTTGTTTTTTTAATTGATTACAGTTTTAAGGACACTAACACTTTTAATTCTACATTTACTCTTTAAAAATGAAAGTATTTATAAGACTAAATTATAAACTGGAAGAATTAAAATTACTTGAATATTTGCAATGGCAAATTTACTTAAAGTAAAATTGTTTTTTCTATATATAGTACACATAATTTTTTATTTGAACTCATAACAGTAGTCCCTCTTTTCTGCAGTGGATAAGTTCCAAGACACCCAGTGGATACCTGGAACTGTGGATCCTACTGAACCCTATATATACTGTATTTTTTTCTATACATATACACCTATAATAAAGTTTAATTTATAAATTAGGCATAGTGAGAGGTTAACAACAATAACTAATAACAAAATAGAACAATTATAATAATATGCCAGCGTCACTACTCTTGCTCTTTGGGACCATTCTTAAGTAAAATATGGGTTCTTTGAACACAGGTACTATGATACTGCGACAGTCAATCTGATCACCGAGACAGCTACTAAGTGACTGCTGGGTAAGTAGTGGCTATGGTGTAGATCCACTGGACAAAGGGATGATTCAAATCCTAGACCAGATGGCATGGGACAGTGCAAGATTTCATCACACTACTTACATCAGTGCACAATTTAAATTGTGTGAATTGTTTATTTCTGGAATTTTCCATTTTATATTTTCAGACTATGGTTGGATGAGGGGGCTACTATATCTACTAAAATGATATATTCTTAGAACTGTGTTTTAATTATTCTGATGTAATTATGAAGGTGCAAATTGAAAAAATAGCTTTACCTCCCACATTGCTTGGGAAGGGATTGACCGAAATGGAGCAGAGTGCTTTCCTCCAAAGTCCTTTTCTCTGACTTACATCTCAGGACCTTCTCCATTAAAAAATGTGCTTTTGTGTATGTGTGTGCTTCCCTGTCATTCTGTGGGTTGCTGTGTCATTTGCTAACTACTTTATGTGGCATTATTTTCTGAGACTTGCAGTGTGACTTCACCACTCAACTAAATAAATCATCGTTTAACTTTGACAAGAACTTCACATTCCCCTCCTCCCTGCTCATCTTCTCCCTACCTTTCCCCAGGTGACCTTGACAGCAATGGTGTCTCAGCACATAGTATCAGCCTAAACCTACTTGACATTGTTTTCTGGTGTTCCTAATATCAGGAAAACCTTTTAGAGTAGCTTACTGTGAAATATACCTCTGAACTAAACATTGTATTATATTTCCAAAAACAAATCTAAATTTTATAGTGAGTGAAATACATTTGTATTTGAAAGTAATTTAGAAAAATTTATTTACTTCTGACAATAATTATACATATTTATGGGATACATGGTGATATTCTGATGTATACCTGCAATGAGTAGTGATGAGGTCAGGTTAATTAGGATATCTATCATCCCAAACATTTATCATTTCTTTGTGCTGGTAACACTCAGTATCCTCTCTTTTATTTTTCTTACTATTTGAAAATGTATAATACATTGTTGTTAACTATGGCCATCCTGCAATGCTATAAAAAACTAGAAGTTGTTTTTCCTATATAGTTGTAATTTTGTATCATTAACAAATCTCTCCGTATCCTCCCCTTCTCCCTCTTCTGCTTTTTTACCTCTATGAGATCAACTTTTCTTTTTAGCTTCCACATGAAGTGTTAAACTTTTTTGTTCCTTGCTTATTTTTCTTAACATAATGTGCTCCACCTCCAACAATGTTGCTGCAAACAGGATTTCATTCTTTTGTATGGGTGAATAGTATTCCATTGTGTGTATATATAACACATTTTCTTTATCCATTTATCTCTAGGTGGACACTTAGGTTGATTCCATCTCTTAGTCAACAGTGCTGCAATAAACAAAGGAGTGTAGATATCTCTTTAATATATTGATTTCCTTTCCTTTGAATAAATGCCGAGTAGTGGGATTGCTAGATCATACGGTAGTTCTATTTGTAATTTTTTGAGGTACCACTATACTGTTCTCCACAATGACTGTACAAATTTACATTCCCACCAACAGTGTATAAGTGTTTCCTTTTCTCCTCATCCTCACCATCATTTTTTTTGTTGTTGTCTTTTTGATAATAGCCACCCTAACTGGGGTGAGATGATATCTCATTATGGTTTTGATTTGCATTTCCCTGATGATTAGAGATGTTGGACTTTTTTTATATACCTGTTGGACATTTGTATCTTATCTTTTGAGAAATGTCTATTCATATTATTTATCCATTTTTAAATTGAATTTTCTTTTGCTGTTGAGACATTTGAGTTCCTTGTATATTCTGGATATTTATTACCTGGTAGATGAATAGTTTGAAAATATTTTCTCCCATTTTGCAGTTTTTGTATTCACTTTGTTGATTGTTTCCTTTGCTGTGTAGATTTTTTTAGCTTGTTATAATCTCATTTAATTTTACTTTAGTTGCCTGTGCTTTTGAGGTCTTATTCATAAAATATTTTCCCAGACCAGTGTCCTGAAGCATCTCTCCTATGTTTTCTTCTAGTAGTTTTATAGTTTTGGGTCTTACATTTAGGTCTTTAATCCATTTGACTTGATTTTTATATAGCATTCATTCTGTTGCTTCTGAATATCTAATTTTTCCAGCATCATCTATTGAAGAGACTGTCCTTTCCCCCGTGAGTGTTCTTGGTGCCTTTGTCAAAACTCAGTGACTATAGAAACATGAATTCATTTTTGGTTCTCTATTCTGTTCCACTGGACTATGTTAAAGAGTAATTTTTAATCTGTTTCTTCCAGATTGTTTTTATGTTATGCATCAGAGACAAGTCAGGGGAAAAAAATGAAGGGGAAAGAAAGAGCATGTTTTGATGTAGTTTGTACTGTACTTTCTTCCTGTGTATCCTGGCAGGGATCCCTTTCCTCCTCACTTTATCAACTGGGTAGATTTGGATGTATAATTGTGTGAGAGCTCATCAGGTCCAGGTGAAAATGATATCAGTAATTAAAGGGGTGGGTCAGTGTATCATTATTATTTAAGTTCGACAGGTGCACGGTCTGTGTAAGCTCTTAAGAGCCTGCTTTTGACAAGGTTGTTTTCATATACAATAAATTGACTCTGGATCAACAGTTTCCTTTTCCTTCCCCCTCCCCCACTTTCTAAGCTGTGTGGGTGAAAAACAGCATGAGGTTATAGAAAATGTGTACCAAAAGCAGTAGCAATGAGAAGGAATTCATAATGGATACACACACATTGCTGGAATATTTCTCAAGTACTTTGGGGGGTGGTGGTGAGGCTTCTTTGGCAGAGGCTAAGTGGAACATGTGCTTTTCCATGTGTGAACACTGTGATTTTGAAAGATCCATTATGATTCACAAAAGCAGCTGCTTTTGAGCTGGTGTAGCCACAGAGTTTTGGAAATGCACTTAAATAGGTGTATTGCAGACTCCTGACATCTGTTTTGGAGATTCGACTGAGTGTTGGGAATTTGCTTATTCACAAGTGACATGGGATGAATTATTCTCCTTTGTTCATTTCTTTAGGGTCAGTGGATTAAAGCTAACAAGAAAAGACTTAAAAATTTGAACAGTCATTTGCTATGTTACATACATACATAAATCTGCGATGATAGCTTTCTTCTTAATTTTGAAAACTGTGAATGACAATTTTACCTTGCCTAGTAAACCAGCTTTTTACTGAGTCATCCTCAGGCAACTGAGGGTACAATTTTATTGTAAGGCATTCATGCTAGATATTTTTAATCCTATTGTGCATAGTTTTTCAGGGAGTTTTTATTTTTGCTCATACTTTTACCTGATAAATCTTGCGATTCTTTTTGTATACTTACTATGTCATCTCTGGGTATTAGTTTTTGTCTGTTCTTTTCATTATTATTAATAAGTTATTTTCGCTTCTGTAAGGATTTCAAGTCTAAATGATCCTAGAAGTATTGTTTTCTGTCACTTTCAACAAAGGTCATCCTGGCCAGTTCTTCATATAAGTAACTAGGATATGACTCTTTGGCTTTTTGGTAGTTAGTTTTCAATTTATTAGATACTAACATAATATAACATGTTCATAGGTTGCCTAAAAAATGGTGAAAGCTTTGTTTTTAATGGCTCATAACTGTTACTTTGTTTCTAAATGATGAAGCAAAAAAAAAAAGATTACTACAAAATAAGAACAGGTGGATAGCTTGAACTGGAAGTCATTTGAAATGTTTCATGGCTACATTTTGTGCTAAATATAAAAATAATTGTGTTTCCCATGTGTGAGCATCAAAAGCCCCAGTTGGAAAATCACATGGTATATAGCAAGTAGGTCACTATTGATGGTAGAACATGAGACAGGAAATGTCACAGCTAAGATTAGAGACCCAAGCAACATGTCTCGCCACGCTTGCTGCACGGGTCGTTCACAGAAGTGGAAGGACTCAACAGAGTTTAACTAACTGAGCCCAGTTGGACAGTATTAGCCAGGATAGCCTTTCAATCTGCCATTCCCATTTGTTTCTAGATAACTCATTCCCCCCAGTTGGGAAAAATAATTGAGCTGCTTGGGTTTGCACATTGGCAGACCTCTACATGCCAATTAAAATGGCAGCCTTTACATTCTAAAAGTATCCATGGGAAACAGTAATCAACTATACATGGTTATAGCTATAGATTTAGCTAGTGTTTGAAATTGTTAGCATGGAATAATCAACTAGTTAAAAATGAACTTTCTTAAAATCTCATTTATCTTCATATTCATATTTGAAGGTGGGATCATATAAGGATGTGGAGAAAAAGTGCACTTTTAGAGAACCCAGTTACCTTTTTCTTTTCTTTTTGGGCAGTATGAGGAATATTTTTATTTATATGCAGGAATTTTCACCACAGAAGATACTTAATTTTTGCAAACATACTTGCATATTCTAATTTTTAAGCAAAAGGCTAGGAAAAAAGTCAGTGCTCTCCTGTCTCTGGCCCAGTGAAAGATAGTACCTCATTTTTGGGGCCCAGGCCAAGATGGAGCCTTGGACTCTGAGCATAGCCATCCTCTCATGCTAGATTAAGCAATTGAACACATGCCCACAGAGCCCGAGGTTATTTGGATGAGTAGATAGAGGCTTGCTGCGATGATTGAATTTGGATCTGTCGGATTCACTTCCAGCACAGAGTCCTTCACAAAAGTACCCTGGCTTTTTGGATTCATTGCTTAAATCTCAGAGGCCTTCCTAGGCTCACATTTTCAAAGGTCATTAATGCAGATTAAAACATTCTATGATTATTTCATGTAGGTTATAACTTTTAAGAGGGGCGGTAAGTGGTAGGAAGACTTAGTGGAAAACATGTTTTTAAAACTTTTTTGGTTTATTTTTGTGTTAGAGTCTCACTCCGTCACCCAAGCTGGAGTGCAGTAGTAACTCACGGCCACCCCAGCATCGATTTGCTGGGCCCCGGTGATCCTTCCTTCTCAGTGTTCCGAGTAGCCAGAACTACAGGCATGTGCTACCACGCCCGGCTAATTTTTTATTTATTATAGAGACGAGGCCTCGCCAAGTTGCCCGGGCTGGTCCCGAACCCATGGGCTCAGGCAGTCCACTTGCCTCGGCCTCCCAAAGTGCTGTAATTCCAAAGATTACAGGCTGAGCCACCGAGCCCAGCCTAAAACTTTATTATTATTTTTAGTGAAGTAAAATACTCATCAAGTTTACCATCTTAATCATTTTTAAGTGTACAGTTAAGTGGCATTAAATACGTTCATAATGTTGTACAGCCATCACCACCATCCATCTCCAGAACTCTTTTCATCTTGCAGAACTGAAACTCTGTGCCTGTTAAACAGCTCCTCCCCACTCTCCCCTCCCCCAAGCTCCAGCAACCACCCTTCTTTCTGTCTGTGATTTTGACTACTGTACCTCATGTAAGTGAAATCATGCAGTATTTGTCTTTTGTTACTGATTTATTTTATTTAGCATAATGTCCTCAAGGTTCTTTCATGTTCTAACATATGTTAGGTTAAAATTTTTTTCCTTTTTAAGGCTGAATAATAGTCCTCAATGGAAAAAGTATTTTGACAGTGTTTTTAGTCTTTATTCCTTCCCCGGCTTAAATGCAGAAGCTAAGTTTTCATGCCTGATCCAGGCCTGGTATGTTGGGAAACGGGTTGGAAACGCAACCCTCACAGACTTCCCTCCAGACTGAAAATTCTAGGGGGTTGGCAGTAAGAAGTATTTGGCTCCTGATTGGAGAAAACATGAGAGAGGTGACGATTGATATGACAGTTGGGTCCACTTGCTCCCTTATGTGCCTGGTTCTCGACCTTCACAAAGTGAGCTTGTTAGCTATAGAGTTAGTTCATTTTCTAGTCTCTGTCAGGGAATGGGAATTGACACAGAGGTTGGAAGGAGCATCCTGGAAAATATCTAAGAGTGTATGAAATACATTTTTGCTTTGAAATGAAAATTTAGGTTTTGGTTCCCCTTTCGAGATTCATGAGTGTTTGAATAGGTAATAAGTAGCCGGATCTTTAGGTGCATTGTGGAATCCCTTGCCACCTTAGGATGTTGGTTACCTAAGGTTAGTTACCACTATAAGATTTCTCTTTGAAGTCAATGTACACGACCAAATGGCCAGGCCTCTCATTTCTGATTTGACCCTGGTCAGAACCCTGAACTCTGGTGACTAGAGGTGGATGTAGAAAGCTACCAGGAGTTGGCCAGGCTTGGTGGCTCAGCCTGTAATCCCAGCACTTTGGGGGGCCGAGGTGAGTGGATTGCCTGAGCCTGAGGGTTCCAGACCAGTCGGGCAACTTGGCAAGACCATCTCTACAATTAAAAAAAAAAAATTAACCAGGTATGGTAACACATGTCTGTAGTTCCAGCTACTTGGAAGGCTGAGGTGGAAGGATCGCCGGAGCCCAGCAGGTCGACGCTGGGGTGGCCAACCTGGGCGATGGAGTGAGACTCCAACTCAAAAAAAAAAAAAAAAAAAAAGAAAGCTACCAGAAGTCACCAGGTTCCTCCTCTAAGAAAGAAATAGAAAACTGGATCATTTCTATGGACTTTTTCTGCTATTAATACTGTGTGATTCTATTATCAGTATCTAGTTTGTAACTTTTTATGTAAGGACAGTACTCACTGTGTTACCAGTTGCTTAAGTTGCTATTTTTGCTATTTCTTTTACCTGTGTTGAATAGAAGAGCTTAACCAAATGTGTCTGATTACAAATTTTGAACAAAATTATCCAGTAGGTTTCATACTTTAATGCAAGAAGAAGCAAGACTTTGGGTAGGGAGCAGTGTTGAGTGGTTGGGGTTAGTGGGGTATGGAGAGTCTAGTTACATGGACAAATAAAGAGGTGGAATCTTGTATGCAAACATGTAGCAGGAACCCAGTCAGTATTCACACTGTTAACTCTGTCCCTTCATGTAGGAAATACAATACTGGTGCTTAGAAACTTGTGTGTAAAGAAATGCCACAAATAAAAATGTCATTTATAAAAACCATCTTGTCAATTTCTAAAAAAAGCCAAGTGGAAAGTATATTATAACTATAAATGAAGTATAAGTAACTCTTTATTATCTTTAGTCTGACTGTCTAAAATATAGAAAACAACCCATATTGGATAATTTTTTTCTTGTTAACAAAACTTCTTTCTGAAGAAGGAAATACCAAATGGCATCTGTATTGTATACACCTCCCTTTCCTAAAACCCAGACAGCCAATCAATTTAATTTCCTTAGGGTGAATTGTCCTTAGCTTTTGGGAAGGAATCTCTGGTTATGAGAATAACCCCTGAAAGGAACTGGAGGCTTTGGAATCTCAGGGAGTTCTCTAAGAACAGGAGAGGAGCTAGTTTTTGTGGAAGAAATTTGACAGGTCAGGTTCTGGAGATCATCTTTTGGTCCTGTATCTTTATCTTAAGACCTTAAGAGATTTTGCTTATGGGTAATCGGATCCATATAGAAATAATGTCTCATAAATGTTTATGACTGTTGCTTCAGACTCCTGAAATCCGCTTTGTCCCTGGCCCACAGCCTGGCATATGACTTGGTCACCACTGACTATAGAGGTGTACACTGGACTTCCTGAGCTCCTGCACCCTCTCTCCCTGCCCCGCAGTAGAAAATGTAGAAAACCATGTTCAAAGCAGATAATCCAGGTGATAAACACTCTAAGTTTAGAAAACTTTTACTGTCCACATAATAGAATACAGTTGTTTCTTCTTCCCACACAAAATAGAGCTGTCCAGAAGAGCAACTATGAAAACACATGATCCCATCTCATCCTTCCCACTTGCAGCTGTTAAGGCTTCCAAATGCAACTTGTGTGTGCTCAGTAATTTTGCTTTGAGACAGAAATTTGTTGACATTACTCAGTTCTTATCCCAACTCTAAGTGGATTTACCCACACTCTTTTAAGTGACCAAAAGGGGAAAACTCTTTTACCCCATTAACTTCCCTTGATTTCTTACTCAATAGGTGTTTAGAAGGAAGGTTTCTCTAGAGCCACTAAGAAGGACACATGAGTTTGGGATTATCCAGGAGTTTTTCAAGCAGTCAAACAATGAGAGCCAGTGTCCTTCTAGCATGACATCCATTAATTTTTCATATTTGTTTGGAAAGAACACTTGGGATTACCTAGACTAGGGTTTTCAGAGTGGAGATTGCAAGATATACTACTGGGGAAGTATGGGGAGAAAATACTAGAACTTCAATTTTGTTTTTAATCTAAGAAATCAGAAAATTAACTTTTGCTGATACATATATATAAATTGACATTTGGACCTTCTCCTGTTCTTCAGATCAGAAGGCGGTGTGTCAGGTAAGATACACAGGGTGTTCTGAGGGAAGAGTGGGTTTTCTTCAGCTTATAGGGCTTGACAATGGTTCCCTCACCTGTATGCCACATGTTGCACTGTATTATATGTGTTCAGCTACGTTAACTAGCAGAATATTAATTAGCTTCGGTTAAAGATCAAGACAAGTTGCTTAAAAAGAATTCTGGCAAAAATAGAAATAAAAACAACAAAATATGATTGAGGATATCTCTATTTGTGCAAGCAAGCACAAATGAACAATACGAAAATGGAGGAGCTGACAATTTATTCTAAAATAAGCTCTTCGTTAGCCAAATTATGAGTTAAAGGCAATAACAGTCCAATCAGATCTTATAAGTTAGCCCCCAAATCTCAAAACTATTGATAGAATTAATTGAAATGTGGGTTTGCATCTACTGTCAGTGACAATGAACATATTGTAAAGAAGTGTGTACTTGACCTTGAGAAATTTCCTAATGATACTGTGAGGTACTATGCCTAGAAAAGCATGAAAATAACTTTTGTCATTTTTCCTCAATGTTTAAATTTATCTGATAACCTGTATAAGATTTTACTGAACTAAGTAAGTGTCTTGAAACTTCTTTTGAGGTTTTTTCCACATGTATACAAACGTTTAAAAGCCACATATCTTTAGGAAACATTTGTTCTTCCTCCCAATACAAGACAAGATAATATGTTGAAAACAATATCTATCTAAAATGAGTTTCTTTGTGAGAAAATACTGTTGAAGGATAGAAAATATCACAGAAACTGTGGAGAAACAAGTACTGTGTTAGAACAAATCATGGAAGTAAAGGTCTTGTTTTATATTTGGAAGATGTTACATCTAACGTATCGTGCTTGTTACTTTCCATTTCACTGATGAATTATTCTAAGAGCTTCTCTTTAGTGAGTCACCACGGGAGGAGTTTGTTCACAATCTTTATGAAAATGTTTTATTAAACACACACACACACACACACACACACACACACACACACACACACACACACAAACCCCTGAGTAGTTCCCTCTTAAAAAGTAGGTGTTTCTTATAGGATTCCAGGGTAAAGTTACAAGAGATGCATTCATTCACTGCATCATTCATAAGCAACTTTAGTAGTTTGTTACCTAGTAGTCGTTTTTTTAAAAAGCTAAGCATAATGAATTTATCCTTTTAAGAGAGGAATGTCATTTTGAGAAGAAACAGTAAAATAACTGAACTGTTTTAAAGAGAACATTATGAAAATCATTGTTTGGAAATGTTTACTTGTTTGGAGAGTCTCACTCTGTTGCCCAAGCTAGAATGCAATGGCACAATCATAGCTCACTGAAGCCTCAAACTTTTACAGTCAAGCAGTCCTCCCATCACAGTCTCCTGGTAGCTAGGCCTACAGGTGCACACCATCACACCCAGCTAATTTTCTTTCTTTCTTCCTTTCTTTTTTTTTTAAGAGACAAAGTCTCACTATGTTGCCCAGGCTGATCTCAAACTACTGGACTCAAGAGATCTTCCCGTCTCTGCCTCTCAAAGTGCTGGGATTACAGGCATGAGCCACTGTGCTCAGCCTGGAAATGTTTACTTTGTGTGATATTATTGCTTGAAACAATGATAGCCATTAAAATCCAGCTAAATAAAATAAATTGAAATTCAACTTAAAACTAGACTTTACAACTAACATATCACAAATAATAAAAGCTAGATTTTCAAACGTAATGGAGCACATTCAGTCACATCGCTCTGGATAAAAATAATGATTGTTATTATTATTTTTAAAATTTTTTTTTTTTGGTTGGAGTCTCACTCTGTCGCCCAGATTGGAGTGCAGTGGCCACTCCCAGCCACTGCAACCTCGACCTGCTGGGCTCTGGTGATCCTTCCACCTCAGCCTTCCGAGTAGCTGGAACTACAGGCGCGTGCTACCACGCCCGGCTAATTTTTTGATTTATTGTAGAGATGAGGTCTCACCAAGTTGCCCAAGTTGGTCTCGAACCCATGGGCTCAGGCAGTCCAGTCACCTCAGCCTCCCAAAGGTGCGGGATTACAGGCTGAGCCACCAAGCCCGGCTAATAATGATTATTTAGTAAGACAAAAAAGATGTGTATTATTAGATAGTTTTAAAGAAAATAAATATCTTCAGGTATGGCTTATTTTATATTTACTCCATGCTTTTGTAATTTCGATGTTTGTTTTATAATGTACCTAATATAGTACATGTGCATATATCTAGGACATGAACATAATATGCATGTTTAAAAACTTGAATGCTGGGATTCATGATCTAATAATTTTGGGGATTACTGCTCTAGGCTAAAGATTTTTAAATTTGGGGAACAAGCCAGGCTCGGTGGCTCAGCCTGTAATCCCCCACCTTTGGGAGGCTAATGTGAGTGGATTGCATAAGCCCGCGGGTTCGAAACCCTCCTGGGCAATTTGGTGAGACCTCATCTCTACAATAAATCAAAAAAATTAGCCGGGCATGGTAGTGCATGCCTGTAGTTGCTGCTACTTGGAAGGCTGAGGCAGATGGATTGCCAGAGCCCAGCAGGTCGAGGCTGCGGTGGCCGGGAGCGGCCACTGCACTCCAGTCTGGGCGACAGAGTGAGACCCCAACTCAAAAAAATTAAAAAATAGAAATAAATAAATAAATTTGGGGAACAAGAAAAGTCATAGACTCCTTTGTGACAATAAAATATATACACCCTCTTCTCAGAAAAAAATGATACACACATTCTGCCAAATAGTTTTGCCTAGAATTTCAGGGTAATCACATGCCCTCTGATGGCTAGTGTCATAGATTCCAGTTAAACCCTTTGATAAGAAATTATGCAACTTACCCAGGGTCACATGGTAACATAATCTGATCTTTCAATCAAGACTTCCTCAGCATGTATGTTATTACAGACTTGTGTCTGGTTACTGAGGATGCAGACATGGGAATGGAACTCTTTCTGGATTTTCAAGCAGTTTACAAGTCCATCGGGGCCTCCAGTATTTCAACAAATAATTGCAATATGATTTGTGTTTAGGGAGAAACTTTTTTTTTTCTTACTTGACCAGCATCAACTGACACTAGCTGTGTGAGGGCATTGTGTCGGACTCCATTGGAGACCCAGAGATGCGCAAGGCAGCTCCTGTAAAGAATTGGGTCCCAATTCCTTGCTTCAGTGTCCAGTGCTTTTTCTGGTATGCCTTTGATATTGCTGAACCCTTGGTGCTCCTCCCTGGTTTTGCAGCTCTGTGTGCTTTGTGCGCTAACTGATGAAATGCAAGTAGAGGAAGGTGATATGGGGTCATCCTCCTTCCTGTGTCTGAGCTGCCCAAAGCTCTCTCTTTGGATTGATGTGCATTAACGTGTACTCCTTTGCCTGTGGGATAAGGAGCTGAAATCTTAGATAAATTGGCAAATGGAAGAAAACAGGGAATAATAAAGGAGGTATGGAATTTTATAAGCTTCATGATCTCCTTCCCCAAAGGCCTGAATCTACATAATGAGGTAGTAGAACAAATTCCTGCCGAGTCTAAATTTATTCCTATAAAAAAATGATAGGAATAAAGTAAATTAAATTTTTTCTTCTGCTTTGGTCATTCATTGGTAATATTCCTGAAGGTGATATGGAGTCTTGCCTACGAATATTGGTCTTTGTGTAAGGACTAAAAATAAACAGGGCAGCATAAGGAGATGGGCAAGCATTATTGATCTGTGTCAGGGCCATTTCCACTTTAATGTTTGCAAAAGGCACAGCCCAGTTTTGCAACCTATTTATAGGAAGAAGATCATTCATTGCTATATATAGATGATAAAAACAAGGTGAATTGTCAGGTAAATTTTGGTTTTTATTAGGAAATAGGACTAGACAGGATCTCCTTTGGAATTAGTGAAGGGGGCTCATCCATGGTGTTCCTGTGGAACAAAGAAAGAACCACAGAGTTGAGTGTCCGGAGCTGCCTTGCCCAGGACATACTTCCCCCAGTGAGATGTCTTTCCTCACTGGCTGCCCCAACCTCTCTGGGTCATTCCCTCCACCCTTCCTGGGAGCAGGGGCTAAAACAAACACAGGGCACTTTCAGAATCCTCTACCCTTCATCCAAGTTCTAGTTCTTCATTGGTATTTACCATGTTTCCACGCACACCTGTGTGCAAGTGTGTGTATATTATGTCTGTATCCTTACATTTGTGCACACCTGTGTACAAATGTAATGTTTTTGTGGGATCCTCTTTTGACAATTCTCCATAAATGTTTTGGAAGTGTTTTTCTCTCCACTCCTCTGCTGCCAGAGTTATTTACTCCTCTATTACTTAAAACCCTTATTTTTCTACAGTTTCCTATTCCACTCACCAAGCTTTTACCCCTGGGTTCTTTCTTTCTTTCTTTCTTTCTTTCTTTCTTTCTTTCTTTCTTTCTTTCTTTCTTTCTTTCTTTCTTTCTTTCTTTCTTTCTTTCTTTCTCCTTTTTTACAACTGTCAGTTCAACAAGCATTTTGTGAATGCTGGGCACCTGCTAGGTTCTGGGGCTAAAGAGATAAATAAGATAAAATCTCTGTCCCCAGTTGCTTAGTCCTGTGGGGCCTGTGGCTGTTGGTCTGCTCTCTTCTCTCTACTCTGACTATCGATCGCTCTCTCCAGGCAGTTTCCTGCCAGCGTACTCCATTGTAGTAACAGCTAAGCCTTGGCCCAGTAGAAATTAATTCCGTCTTAACCCCTCAGTCACGTCTGATTTGTGAAAGGAACTGGGTTTGTAGAAAGGGCTCACACACGCTGAAAAATGATTCGAAAGGGATTGAATTCTGTGTATGTTATATGTGTCAGAGGGATGCTAATGGGCCTGGCCACCTTCTGAAGGCTCTACAGTGATGTTTCACCTGAGGACAAAGTTGTCCAGGCTCCTGCAAATGGTTTGTTGACAATTTTTCCTCTGATGTGGGGATCTTAGTGCCGGTGCAGCACTGGAATGCTAAAATAACCATTTTAAAATCAGCACAGAAAACAAACCCTGTTTATTAACTGTATATTCCAGTTTGAGACTGGTAAAATTGCTTTCCATACCTGTGCCCATCTCTTCTCTTTAGATCTTTTACATGTGTAAGTTTCTCTGCTCTTCCAAATATAAGCGACATCAGTTTTTTTCAGTGAAAGAGCCACCAAGAATAGTGACAGACAGGTACATTTTTCATAGTCACAAAACTATGCTGGTTGTATATAGGCCAGATTGAAAGCAAGTGGTTGGGAAGGATCTTGAAAACTAACAAACATTTCATTTATAACTCTTCTCTCTATTGCTCAGTCTTCTGATAATCGCCAAATGATATCAGGGCTGAGATAATGTGAGATCTTTTCCCTTCAAGGACTTGTTTGGCTGGAATTCTTAACTGGTTTCATCACTCGTGATAGGTTTAACGTCTTCCTGGTGGCTGGGTATCATTGGTTTCCCAGCTTCATTCTTTAAATCCTTTTGCACCGTGTCATTCTTCATCCTTGGTCTTACCCTGTTTCTTATTCCATATCCTCTGGAATGTGTCACTATGTGTAGTGTCCATTCTGTAGTGTTCTAAGTGGAATGCATCCAAATGATTACAGCTGTCTTCCTTGAGTCTTATATAAAGGAATTCATTCTTGCTTTTTCGAAGTGTAACAAAGCTGTGAGATCACTGGCACTACCAAATCCAAATTATTCCTCGTCCTCCCGCATGTTATATCTCTGCCCAGCACTCAAGGATTTATTTGCTAAGACCAAATTCACTATGACTTACTTACATCTTATGGGCACCCTGATCTCTGGCTGCTATGTGGAAAATAGATTATATAGGGACAAAAGTGGAAGCAAGGCAATCAATTAGGAGGTTACCACAGTGATCCAGGTGAGATCTGATGATGGCTTGGGTAGAATAATCGTGGGGATGGAGGGAAGCATGCTTTCAAGGTGGCAGTAGAACAGGACTTGATAATGAATTGAGTATGTGCAATAAGGAAGGGAAAGGAAGCAAATATGACTCTTGAGTTCTTGGCTTGGGCAACTTAGTGCATGCTGGTACCATGGGGGTGAAGCAGGTTTTGTAGGTGCAATCAAGAATTATATAATGGCTATGTTGTAGCATTTTATAGATAGCAGTCAACTTCAGTTCTATACAGAATTTAGAAAGCCTTAGACTAGGATATTTGAACAAAAGAAGAAGAATCTTTCTGACCCATTATTGTAAGATAGCAGGAGTAAAACTGAATTACCAAACTCCTACCTTGTTCAAAGGCATTAAAAGCCTGTGTTGGTCTACCAATAAAACTTTTAAAAAGGGCAAACTCAAGAGTCACGAATCATTGCCTCATTTTCTCAAAGATGGTTGCATATTCCTTTTATTCTGCTCTGTCAGTGATGTAAAGCTGGCTGGGCTATCAGGTGTTCTTTTTAGCTTTAATGGGTCTGTGGAGAGTATAGATTGTTTCAGCAGCATCTAGTCCTTCTTGATCCCTCCTGTTACTCCTTCTAGTGGGTGACTTAGTACTGTCAGGTTTATCTGGGGGTGTGAGGGATCATAGAGGAACCCTGAGCTTCCTTGGCTTTGCTGCTGTCTAACTCAGTGGTCAAGTCACTTAGCCACTCTGGGCCCATTGAACTCTCCAACATGGATCTAATCTATCATGTTACTTTGGGCCTTAAAATCCTGTTTCTTGATGAGGGAGGTATGCCAAAGAAAAGAGGAATAGAGAGTTGGTTAAATGAGATGAAGGATCTCTTTCAATTCACTAGTGAAACTTTGACTTAACTCATTCGTGACCACTGACGTGAATTTACGTCATTCCAAATTCTGTTCCTGGTTGCTGCTGACGTGAATTTACCTCATTGTGGAAGACTGTCTATTTGGGTTTATAATCTAAATAAAAATACAAAGCATGGACTGTTAATCAGAGTGGTGTCTGAGGCAAATACTGGATATGTCTGCAACTTTCAGCTGTATTGTGAAAAAGGTGACAACTTAGAAAAGACCATTTCACTTATGCCTAACAACAGAAGTTTGTGGCAACCAGCTTCAGATTTTTTTGTTTTCACCCGCGCTCAGTATTAGGAATGTGGAAAATTTGCCAGTCGCAAATGCGTTTTAATATCATTAATGTCATTCTATGTGTAAAAGCCCTTTGACTCTGAATGTAAGCTAGTACAACCTTGGTGGGATTTTCTCAAATAACTGAAAATTGAGCTACAATATGATCCAGAAATCCCACTTCTGGGAATACCCAGAGGAACATAAATCATTCTACCAAGAAGACACCTGCACAGGTATGTTCATTGCAGCGCTATTCACAGTAGCTGAAACATGGAACCAACCCAAATGCCCATCACAAGTAGACTAGATGAAGAAAATGTGGTACATATACACAGTGGAATACTGTGCAGCCATAAAGAAGAGCAAAAGCATGTCATTTGCAGCAATATGGCTGCAGCTGGAGACCATCATGCTAAGTGAATTACCACAGAAGCAAAAATCTGAATACTGCATGTTCTCATTCATAAGTGAGCCCTAAACCTTGAGCACATGAGCACAAAGGCAGGACTACTAATGGGAAGAGGGAATAGGGGCACACAATCACCCATTGGGTACCATGTCCATTACCGGGGGAGAGAGGACTTGCTAGAAGCCCAAACTTCACCTGCACACAATTTGCTTATATAGCAAATCCTCACATGTACCCCACAACTCTAAATAAAAATAGGCAAGAAGCTTCTAAATGTTAACAGCATTTAATTATCATCCTGATGAAAATTACATAATTAAATAAACAATTGCCATATTTAGTGAAAGCTATAAAGTTTAGAGGGACTCTAAAGTATTGTTACTATTTTGCTTTGGTTCCATAATATGGCTTCAGTGGGGTAGCTGATTTTTACCCAGTGTGGTACATTAGTAATGGACTGGTACCCTGAGGGTGAAGACAGTACCCTATTTTTTGTACCTTCAGCACTAACAATCTTACAATAATAGGAGCTCAGTATATTTGTTAAACAAATAAGTGTTGTTGTATGTTTGATTTGTAGAGAAATTAACCATCTGGAAATAAATAGCATGTTCTGAAAATACATCTCTCTTTGAGGAGGAGTTTTGTCAGAGTACTAGGGACCAAGTCAGCTGGGAGACATTGCTGCAAGGTGCCTGGATGGGCTAGTGAAATGCTAGTGGAGGTAAGGTGAATTTATGCCTTGGAATAGAGCAGTGAGGGTCAAATCTGAAAGTCAGGGAGAGAGTAGCCTGGGACAACAAGGATGCATTCTGAAGTTGGAGGCACAGGATACAGGTCAAGCAGTCCAGGACTTTGCCCTGTAAACAGACTCCATGTCCCTAGGAGGCAGGCTACCCAGGAAGTGGTGCTGGACTGACTGGCTCTAATGGACTTACTGAAAGCTAATCTGGGCATAATTGCCATATAAATGGACATTGTATAAGAAAAAAAAAAGTCTGCCATCAGGAAAAAGGAAGAAAATGGATATATTTTCTGCATCATCTACATTAGATAAACACTTCTTATGCAGGTTGGCAATCTTTTATGTGTTTGCCCCGATAGAGGCCTATAGCTCACAGACCTGCCAGTATTATAGGATCAATATAAAAATTCCTGTTGTTTTGCTGACCTAGGTATTCACTGAGGAGTTATTTGGGAGGCAGACCTGAAAAGCAATTATGTGCAAAGTCCAATAAGCTGGTTCTTCTCGAGAGGGGTTGCTGAGAGGTAACTTCCTAGGAGCCACTCTGGATTTTTGGCATGTGTGCTTTCCTCCTGATGTCTCATGGTAATATTTCCTCCAGTTCTTAGCCATAGTTTTTTACTTCAGTCGATCACTTTGGGCCTTCTTTAGATAACATCCACAAGTATTTTGGAACTTTTTCTTTTAACCACAAATCTTTATAGCTTCTCAATTTGTTGTGGCATGGCCTGTACAGGGGTACGAGTGAGACTTCTTGTTTAAAAGATGGTTTTTCTCAGGTTGTTAGCCACGGAAATATCTGAATTGTTCTTCTCCTGGAATGGATTTTAAAGCATTCATAAGGCGCTCTTCTTCTCACCATGTCCTTGACCTTCCCCTACCCCATCTCCCTGCCTGTTCTCCCCAGCATGAGCATGAGAAAGTACATTTGTGGTTATCTTCACCTGATGGCTTCTGTGTGTGGCTTCAGCCATGGAATGCTGACTGTTTGTATGGGCTTTGCTGAGAGCCAAGTCAAGGAACAGGCATGTTGGTGAGAGGCCAAATGCCCATCTAGTATAGCTTTCCCCATTTTGCTCTTGATCCAAGCTGGAACACATTCTCCAAGATGAAGAAAGCCAAGGAGTGACTTGAAAAGCGACCAGAAACTTTGTGTTTTATTCTTAGCTACTAGAGCAGAATTCTGGTCCACCATAAGTCAGCACTTTCTGTTTTCTAATCAGCAGATGGGCCTGGCTGATTCCTGGTTGTACGGCTCACTGGCTGCCACATGGGCCACTTGGACGCTACTGCCTTTGTACTTCCACATTCCCCGCTTCCCTTTGCACATGGGGTTTTCTAATTTACTTTCTGACTTACATAAAATAAAGAAAAAGCCCACCAAGACCTAAGCTTTACCATGCTGTGAAATTAATTATTTCCTGCCATTGAAGAGGTTGTTTTATGATTCCAGCCAGGAGTGTTTCTAGGAATATGGTAATATTCTTTTTATTTCTCTTAATATTTCTTCAGTTGTTGTTAGACTGCCTATAGCCTCCAATGGGTTTCTGTAATAAAAATACTTCAGTATTTTCTTTCTAGTGACAGTCAACTTATTATGATCATTTTCTAAAACAATTTCTTTGCCTTTTGCTGAAACCACTTCCTGAGGGGATTAAAGATTCTGGATCCATACCCCACTGGAGAAGAGCATGTGCTTCAACCCCTCCTAAAGCCTGCCACCAGTGCGCCTTCTGCCTTTCTTTTTTTTTTTTTCTCGCACTCAGCTCTTCATAACCCTGTGCCTGACCACACGCAATATGCTTAAACCAGGGTTCCTGCTGAAATGCCTTAGTAGACAACAAGGTGGGCGACTTAAATATGTGAAATGGTAGCAAGTGCGAGTGATTCACCAACTCATTTATATCAGGATCCCTTGCCCACCGTCTGCTCAGTTTTTTTCTGTAGAAGCCGCTTCATGGATCTCTTAATTGCCAAATCTATTCTCCATGCATCCTGACCATGATGTAACATTCAGACTATTTATTAGTGCCTCCCCACTACTCACTCTTCCCTATGACTTTAGAGTGCAGTGGGACTCATGGAGAAAGGTAGAGGCCTGAGGCCTAAAGACATTGAGGTTCAAAAATTTTTTCCAAATACCCTTGCCTTTTAGTCTCCAGGATGCCGGAGGATGATTACTGACTTAAACAAATCTGCACTCAAAAGTATGCAAATATCCCTAAGCCTGGAATGTCTAGAGTCTTGCATCTTATTCATCCTTCAAGGACCCAGCTTAAATTCCACCTTCCCAGATTGTTCCAATTTCCTCTCCCTCTTGCTGCCGTGACAGTGAATTTATGCCTCTGTTTATAGCACTTGACATGCTGCTTTCCATGTGAGGTATCTGAGTAGCTCTAGTGTACTGCCAGAGGGCTGGGTTGGAGTTTCCTATTCTGTCTGCCCTTAGTATTCATTTCCAATCATGAATTCTCAGTAAATGTTTAGCCAATTTGTTTATTGAGAGGATAGCAGAAAATAAAATGTAGTTTCGAGTCACAGCTATTCAAAACGGAGACAGTATATTTTGGTCATGGCGTCCAATGGGAAATTAAACAAAAACCTTTGAATGTTCAATACATGAATATTTTTTCTGCCAAAAGTAACTCTGTACATGTAATCTATGAGAATATAACTGGATTAAGGAATTCTCATTTCTCTATCCAGTTCGAATTATAAAGATTAATTGACTTCATTGTAGAAAATGCAAACACAGAGCAAGCTCGAATTCTTAGTCTGAAATACTTTCTTGACTACCATAATTATGACAGCAGTGGCACCCAGGCAATTAGAACTCTAGACAAAGCAAGGTAAGAGCTTGTGCAGCAACCTGCAAAATAAACAGCACCTTAATGCCAGAATGTCAGACACTCTCATGAAGAACAGGTTTGAAAACATCTAGTTGCATGCTGGTACACTGGCTCAATTGATTTACCTATTAGTGCTTTATTTAAACTGTGTGGCCAAAAGTAACAAGATACCTGGCCCCAGAGTGCTACCAGACCCAGCTTGGGAGAAGGCCTCCAGAATTCCATGTAGCTGTTATTTTGAAATCAGTTGTTTTGAAGTCTGCCTTTCTTACTTTGAACATTCTACACTGACATTTTTTTTTCAAGTTGGGTTTACTGCATTCACCCTTTTTTAGTGTATAGTACTATGCCTTGTGGCAAGTGCTTACAGTTATATAACTAACTACCACCACAATGTATATATAGAACAGTGTCATCACCCCTTGAAAGTCTCTCACCCTCTTTTGTGGTCAGTTTTCCTCTACCCCTAGCCTCTGGCCACTACTGACCTGTTTTTTGACCCTATAGTTTTGGCTTTTCCATAATGTCATATAAATGGAATCATATGTAGCCTTTTGAGTCTGGCTGCTGACACATAGCGTAATGCATTTGAGATCTGTCCATGTTGCTGCAACAGTAGTTAGTTCCTTTGTATTGCTGAGTAGTATTCCATTGTGTGGTTGTACAGTTTATCTGTTCACCAGTTGAAAGACATTTGGGTTGTTTCCAGATTTTGGTCATTATGAATAAAACCACTATGAACATCCACATACCATTTTTTGTGTGAACATATGTTTTCAGTTCTCTTACCTAAATATGTAGGTGTGAGATTATGGGGTAGAATGACAGGTGCATATGTTCAACTCTCCAAGATGCTGCTGAATCGTTTTCCAAAGTAGCTGAACTATTTTGCATTCCTGTAATATTCACAAGAATTTAAAGGTCTAGGATTAAGGTTAAATCTATACCATTTTAGATCATTTCAATAGGATTAGTTGTTTCAAGTAGATTGAAAGTCATTTAAAGGTGTCGATTGAGTTGTTCTGCCTCAGCTGCAGGCATATTGATAGAGGAAGGGAGAGAAGTGGAATAGGAGTGTAGATCCCACCTCAATGGGTTAAGTTTTTTATTTATATACAGAAAACTTTTTTTTTCCTGCCTGAAAATGATTAAAGTGAGTGTTTGGTTGCATGGCAAGACTCTGCCCTGATATTCAGGGGAGATTAGAGCAGCTTTGCAGATAAGCTCAGAAAATCTACTGAGCCACATAGTGATTTCCCAGGCCTTTCAGGCAGTCACCAGCGTTGGGGTGCTGATGGCATATGATAATGTTGCCTATCGGGAACCTGAAGATGGGCACGTCTTTCAGAGAGTGATATTCCCAAGTTTTATTTAAATTCTTAATTGCCTAATCACTGATTTCTTTTAGCTCTTCACCTGAATGTTTTCAGCTTCTGACCACTGGATATACTTTGCTTCTAAGACTTCTTATCCTCTAAATTTTGTATGATTGAAACAGGAGATTATGGAGTTGGCCTCTACACCTGGCCTTGGAACTTTGGTTCTAATTTAGAAGGAGTATTTCTGTGTGCTGTCTGACTATTGCTACAGTCAGCACCTTTTGTACTAAACAGCAAAATCAGTGCAAAGACTATTTGGGTTGAAGGCCTTGTCTTTCTGTAGCCTATTATGGGTTACAGTGGTTGGCCTGCTTTAGAATCAGTTGAGTGTCAAAACAGAAAGAAAAAAAAATCAGCGACTTACAGACTTCCAAAGTCCCTTTGCAACCTTCAGAGTTCTATGGGAACCATATCAGCACCCTTACCTGGAGCTCCAGTCAATAACCTCCAGGAGCTGGTAAAGTGTATCACTTAACTTGGAATTAACTGGATGATCCTGACTAAGGAAAACATCCAGCCAAGGGCACAAAACTCAATGGAGTTTTTGTATTTTACTCACAACTCCACTTTAACAAAATAGAAAGGAGATGAGAAAGCAAATGGAAAATGATTATTTTCTGTCTGATTTTGCTTCAGGGGGCTATCCATTCAGATGCCTGCCCATCAGGCACAGTGCTACAAATTTCCCTGCCCTGAGCTTGTCACCTTGGAGGTGTCATGGAAGGAGTTTGCAGCATCATTAGGGAGGTGCTTGTGTTTTGGGCTGATTTGACATTCTTATTTATGTCATTTTGGACAGGGTGATAAGACCAAAAAATATGATATCCTGTAGTATCGAAGAGGAAGAATTTTGTTTTGTTTCCAGCTACAGATTTGACTGCAGGTGAACTCTTTAGAGCTGAGCTATCAGAATGTGAAAGCAAACAGAATCTGGGGGGAAAACAATCATAAGATTTGATTGTGCAGAATACCCTGGGGTGACTGTTCACTCGGCATTAACTAAGCCTATAGGATGCCTTTTCTTTTTATCGTCAGGTAAATTGTTTTCCCAGAGCTGCTAGCGTTTGCAGCCCAAGTGAATTGTTCAACTTCTTATATTCCATGTGGCCTGAAGAAGACCCAATTAGCAGGCCCTACAGATCGATAGGAAAGGTAGAAAGTAAAAGGAAATATCTTTGAGGCCTCTAACATGGTAGGCATATGGAGAGCTCACAGAGGGAGATATTTTATCAGGCCAAGGCATACATTTGCCAAGGAAAAGAACACAGTGATAATGGATATAGGGAGAAAAAAAAACACAGTAATGGAAGGAGCTGTCATGCCACTAAATTTCATTCTTAATAAAGACAAGCTGATATTATTGCAGGAGATACTGAGGATCAGAGCATAATATCATAGGAAGCTGTTCATAATTATAATTGATGTGCTTTAAGTATTATCGTTAATATATACATATTGGTACTCAGTAAAACATTCTTTCCTCTATATGTGTTACAATTTATGGTTTGCTAGATCACAGTTTGTTGAATACTCTACAAATCTCATTCCTCAGCCAAGGGAAGGTGTTGTGATGAACCTGTGCCCTGGCTTGGGAAGTAATTGTCCAGTTTTGCACTTAGCTTTCAGTACACAGGCATTCGGCATCTGGGGGAGGCAGAGGGGAAACAAAATTGTTGCTTAACTGTCTTCTTTAGAAAAACTTCCTTTGCTTTCTGGCAAAAAAGTCGGTGTAGAAGTTTCTAAGCTGTCTTACTGCTTGAGCCTCTAAATCTGCATTAGAAATTATTCCCCTGTAGTCTTGTTGTTATAGATTATTATAGACTTTGGTTTTCTCCAGTAAAGTATGTTGGTGATGTCAGTGGGAGTTATCTACATCATAAAAATCTCCTTTTTCATCTCCAAGAGGATATTTTTTGAAGAAACTTTTTTCTTTTTTCCCTTTTAAAGTTTTTGTGAACATAATACATGCATAGATTAAGAAATAAATGTGCACAGAAATGCTTATAATGAAAAACCATGGTCCTTTTCTCGGGACAACATGTCTCTCTGGTAACAGATTCTCAGGTGGTTACTTGCCTGATGTAGTAATAATAATAATGATGATGATGATAAGCCTATACTCTGGCCTTTTTGATATTTACTCATTACCCTTCTCCCTTCCTAAATCGAGTTATTATTTTAATTTTTCTACTGATAATTTTTGTACCTTAAAATAATAGTTTGAAACCTCAATTTCTTGTCCCCTCAATTTATGTAGTACATCTTGACTCTCCAGTCTGTTAGATGAAAATATTAAAAGTCCCTGTGGAAACAGAGCATGAGTTCTCTTTTAACCTTTCTTGTGTTTTCTGAATTATCTGTTTCTTCAAGAGTTAGGTGTCATGTTTAATTCCTTGGCTTTCTCTCTGATGCGTCTGTTTTATTTTTAAACATGAGTAATGAACTTTGCTTATTCATCCATATTTAAGAACAAGGGCCTGAATTTTATTTTTCTTAATAAATGGTGTGGGTTTCCCCTTCTCTTATATATGTAGATCTGATTTCCTGTTATTGCTGCCTATGAATAGGAAGTCTGCATGGAACCTTGATGCTGTTGGGGGGGGTAGCTTGTCTCCTTGTAGTTTCACTTTAAGATCAGTTCTGAGAATAGGCCTGATTTTAGTCAGGAGTTTATCAAGGGGGAGAGACGTGGGGGGGTGTGTAGCATCCAAATGCCTGGGGTACTTAGAGGATTCTTTACTCTAGAGTGCTGGCACACAATCTGGCCCTCCTAGTTCTTTCCAGACAGCTTTTTAAAAACTTCTTATTTTGAATTAAATTTAGACTTAGAGACAAGATATAAAAATAATACACAGTTTCTGTAGAGCCCTCACTCAGCTTCTCATAATGTTAATGTATTACCTAGAGTACAATTTGTAGGCAGTTTTTCAGTTTCTTTATAGATAAAGAGTCCTCTGATACTTTGCCCACAGGTAAAATTGTGGGTTTCTAGCTCAGCGTGTGGCAGGGGCTGGGGGAGGAGGGTGAGGGGTACCCACCCTCAGGCCGACTTCAGTTCACTTTTCTCTGCTCCATTCAACCCAGTTGCAGCTGTCCAGTGAACTTGAGGTTTTGTTGGCGCACTGCCAGGCAACTCACTCCCACCCTCTCACTTACCCACAGTTTTCTCCTGCATATTCTAGGCTCTTACCTTCTTGCTGTGTATCAGTCATGGTTCACCATGGGGCTGGGGAGAAGGGGGGAAAAAGAGAGAGACAGAGAGCTATTTGTTTTAAGGAACTGGCTCAGCCAGTTGTGGGGTCTGGGAAGCCCAAAATCCACAGGGCAGGCAGACATGCCAGAAATTCGAGTGACAATTGATGCTGTAGTCTTGAGTCCAACAGGCTGGGAAGTTAGGCAGGAGATCTAGGTTACAGTTCCTCTCTTTCTCTCTTTTGCTTTTGGTAAGATCCCAACATGAGACAGTGTTGTACAACAGATCTCTAGGGCATATTTATCTTGTTTACCTGAAATTTTATGTCCGTTGATTAATAACTCCCCATTTTATATGTTACAGTCTTGAGGCAGAATTCCTTCTTCTCTGGGAAACCTCTGTTTTTGGCCTTACAGTCTTTATCTGATTGACTTAAATTCAGCTGATTGTAAATGCTAATCACATCCACAAATACCTTCCCAGCAACATTTAGACTAGTGTTTGACCAAATAACTGGCCACCATAGCCTAGCCAAGTGGACACATAAAACTAACCATCATACACTCTTATTTGTCATCTTCTTGTTGACCTTGAGATATTTGTTGAAATTTTCTTTCCCTGATGTTCCCCTCCCAATTGCTTCACTCATATGTCCTTCCCCTTTTTGGTATCATTTTCTCAGAGTCCATGGAGACAAATGCTTGTACTCATTACACCATATTTTACTGGAAACCAAAGTTCATTTGGTTAAAGAGAATCTGATTACTCATGCCAGTGCCTCTCCTAAACATTGACATGTCATCAGAGGCCAGCAATCCTTTTGAGATTAAAAAAGAAAAAAGAAGCGGACCTTGAACAACTACCGTATTACTGTAGGAAAAGGATTGAAAGTAGCGGGAAACTGAGGGGAAAGGGGTGGGGAAGCTGGGATTGACAGTAGTTGATATCCGCCTGGGGAAGAGGGGGCGCACCTCATCAATAAGGGTACATGCACAAGGAACATTTGTATACCTAACCCTGAATTGTACCCCACAATTTCAAAATAAAAATTAAAAGAGAAAAATAAAAGGAAAAAAGACATCACATGATGTAGCGCAAATGTCTTTACTGTACACATTGCTCTAGACAGGTCCACCAGTGTTTACTCTTGGGTATCTATTGCATTGTACTTATTTAGAATATTTTACACAGTCATTTTATTTACTCTGACCTAGTTAAATGAAACTGTTTGTTTTACTATTTGTTGGGAAGTCCCTTCAGCTTGAAATATTTTTAAAAAATCTTCATAATAGAAACTTAGTTTTTAAAATAATATAGATCTTAGAAGGGTTTATTCACAATACCTAGAGCAATGCTTTGTCCAAATGAGATGCTCAAAAAAAAGGAAAAATTACTTAGCTTTGCATAATAATGGCATAATTTAGTATGATACTTAAGAGATTTTGAATGCTTTAATTTTGGGTATTTTATTCACTGCTCACATTTGCTGCTACTTGTGAGGTAGAGAGGTGGCAGGCATTTTTAGTCTCATAGGTAGGACACGGGCTCTGTCTGAAATGTTTAATAATTTGCCTGGGGTCATATTCCTTACAGTTTCAAATCTGCTACAAACTCCAGGTCTTCTGACTCTAAATTGTGTGCCCTTTATTTTGCATATGTTACACTATGCTGTACATATCCTTGGGGAACATTTGACAATGAGCATATTTCTATAAATCCTTGTACCGTTAGATTTGCTTGCTGTGGACTCACATGCAGGGCATGTTCTGCTAATGATTTAAACTCTTCTGTAAGAAGGTAAGTTCCCTTGGATGATCAATCCATCCCACTGTGTTCCTTGCCTGTTCTGTTCCCAGAGACCAAATTGAGTCATGCATGAAAAATGCTCCCAAGGTCAGGTTCTCTCCCAGCAAAAGTGTGTTTAAGAATCAAAATCACTGTGTATATTCAGAACCAGAGCTTCCCCACCACCCCTAAAATTAATCCATATAAAAAAGACATGCTCTCATATTAATACAAAAGTATCAAATTAAACCCATCACATCATTCACTGATAGCACGTAGAGCTATAACCCTCTCCTTCCCATAACTCCCAAGATACATCTCTTCAAAAATTGTGGTTTAATTAAATGACTCGATGAAAAGTAACAATGCTTCTGTTTAAGAAAAGGGCATCATTTCAATGTAAGTACAGGCTAACTGTCACAAATATATATATTATTTTCTTTTTGTTTTTTTGTAGAAATTCCATGTACCTTATTTTGGTACAATACAAATGTTACAAAAGCCAAGCATAATTTCCCAAAGCAAGACCCCATCATCCAGGGCCATTCACCACTGTTGTGAATTAACTTTCACCACCACTTGGGGGTAAAAAGGGGAATCAACTCCCCTTGGGTCTCTCAATTTTCCTCTATTCCTCTTCTTTCCAGGACTGCCTCTGAGGACTCCCACCCACCCTCTCAGTCCCCACCTTTCCACTGGAGTCATGCACACAGTGTCGGCTTAAGTGTCTAACTAATCTTTGCTGCAAATTATGTATTATTCAGACCAGTTTCAGGCCAGGCCTTGTATTATTCCACTTAGTTTGCCAGAGGTTTAAAGAATTAAACAATCCTCCAACTATTTCCTATTATCACTCCTCTTCTTTCTGTGCATAGGAGCATCCTCTGGGCCTGGGGTTTATAACCTTAGGTCTGTAGCTTGGTTTTCAGGGACCTGTGAATCCCCAGAAGTGAAAGGAAGAATTCTGTGAGCATCAGTGCATTTTCTTGGGTAGCAGCTCTATAGTTTTCCTCGGATCCTAAAAGGGACCCATGACCCAGGAACCTTTAAGAAGCATGGCGGAGCAGAGTGACTCATGCCTCTAATCCCAGCACTTTGGGAGGCCAAGGTGAGAGGATTGCCTGAGCCCAGAGGTTTGAGACCAGCCTGGGCAACATGGTGAGACCTTGTCAATAAATCAAGAAAAATTAGCTGGTGTGGTGGCACACGCTTGTAGTTTCAGCTACTTGGAAGGCTGAGATGGAAGGATCGCCTGAACACAGCAGGTCGAGGCTGCGGTGACCATGAGTGTGCCACTGTACTCCAGCCTGGGCGACAGAGTGACACTCCAACTCAAAAAAAAAAAAAAAAAAAAAGAAAGGTTGACTCTCAGATGCCCCACCCTGGGAGCCCAGCTCTCACCAGTTCCTCCTGTTTTTACTTGAGACCTGGGCTGGGCTCTGTGCTGTTTCTGCAGACCATGGAGCAGAAACTTGTTTCCTAGCAGGTTCTTCTGTGGACCTCAACCTGTGGAACTTTTGCCTCCTGTACTCTTTTGTCTAGGGGGCTGCTCCCTTGGCTGGACCTAACTTGCTTGGCTTTCCTTACTCCTTTTCACATCCTCCTGTCCTGGCATAGAAAGGGTCCCTGTTTTATTTATTTCCCAAGCACCTTTACTCTGACCTGGTTAATCCTAAAGTTTCTTTTCTTTTTTTCTTTTTCTTTGAGTCAGAGTCTCACTCTGTCACCCAGCATACAGAGGTACAATCATGGCTCACTGCAGATTCAACCTCTCGGGCTCCCAAGTAGCTGGAACTACAGGCACGTGCCAACACGCTTGACTAATTTTTAAAATTTTTTGTAAAGATGAAGTTTCACTGTATTCCTCAGGCTGGTCTCAAGTTCCTAGACTCAAGCGATTCCCTTGCCTCAGCTTCCCAAAGTGCTGTGATTATAGGTATGAACCACCATGTCCAGACATATTTCTTTTCTGAATACCGAATATCTCCAGAAGTTTTCCTCAACTCCCTCCCCGATCCCCCTCATCAGTGCACTTGGCCCATCCCCCCCAGAGTCTCTATTCTCCTTACAGAGTGACACATTTCCTTCTTAGGGAATGGCATAACTCAAAAGACCAGTAGCATTCCCATGTCCTGAGAAATCCTGGCATTGTCTTCCTCTCCAACTCCCTAAAATTACAAGATCCCACATTAGTATTATATGATATCCCCATTCCTTAGTTCTTTCTAGTTACTGCAGATCAAGCCAGTTTCTACCTTACTACATCGTGTCTAATAACTTCTCTCTTTTAGTTGTACAATAGTGGCTTCTACATTTTTCAGTTAATTTCTCAATGTTGGAATTGGAGAAAAATAGCTAACACTAAATATAAAAAAGATCAAGAAAGTTGGAGATAAGAAAAAGATGAAGGAATACAGACTTCCAGTGGTCTCTTTTGGTGTGGATCTTTGCTTTGATTTAGGTCTCTTCTGAAAGAATCCTTTGCATCCTGTACTCCTGATTTGCCTTCCATGAAGTGTCAGAGATGCGGGAGAGGAGACAGTTGGAGAGTGAGTTGAGCGATATGACGCCTCAGGCCTATGAGCCTCAGTGGACTGACCCCAGCATCATAAATCATAAGCTGGCAACGAGGGTAGATTTGGGGCCCTGGGTAAACTGCTGTATCAGTCAAAAGTTAACTCCTCACAAGGTCTGCATTCTAAGCCTGCTGACACTTCTGATAGCCTTTGCTGATACCCAAACATGAGAATTCAAGCCCTGCCATATTTAGATCCTTGCCCTGGTCAGAGTTCTGAGCTGCTCTGTCACTGTTTCTGATACATGATCTGGTGCTGAGGAAGTGGCCAGCCTGTGGCCTCACAGATGCACAGGAAAGCCTGGTCATGGGTGGAGGGCTAGTTCCTGTCCCCAGATAGGGATGGAGGCACCATGGCACTGCCAGATCACTTGTCCGCCCCTTTCCCTGCCCTTCCCTCCCAAAGCTGGCTTTTCAGAGGGATCATCTGCCCCTTTATTAATTGTAAAATAAGCAGCATTCTGTGAAGCCAAAACCAACTCCCTTCTGGGGCCTGTGGGGGCTGCTGGAACAGTGTACATGCCATCTAGCTAGAAGATTGCTCCACATGGTTCTTAAGCCAGGCTTCTCCTGGGGGGAATGACAGAAGCATAATGAAGGAGTGGACAGATGGCCCTACATTGCCTTCTCGTGTGTGCTCTTCCTACATTTTAAGAAACTAAAACAGCATAAAATGCTGGGTACCTGGCTGTGCACCTGCATCAGGATTAGTTGTAAGGTCCCTAGTATGTTCAGCCAGCTGAGCCATCTTGCCTTTCATCAGAAGAGTCGCCTAATGTGAACCTTGTGGGAGACACACTGAATAGTTCTTCCCCATCCCTGCCCTCAGGACAGAGCCATTCACTGCTGTCTGTCCAGTTTAGGGTTTTGTCATGGGCTGATATCAGAACCAGGAGAGAGACAAGTGGCTGTGCTGTGGGACGAGGCCAGGAGTGTCACTGAGGGTGCAGTAAGAGGCAGGCAACCTATTAGCCATGTGACAAAGATAATTCAGGGCAAGGCATATGAACCCCCCTCCATTTCTCAGGGTTTTTTATGTGCCAGGCACTCTACTTTGTACTTCATATCTGATTTAATTCTCAAAGCATTTCTGTGAAGGTGTATTTATCCCATATTACGTGTGAGAAAATCTAGAGTAGAGAGTTGATGTGGCCCGGTCATCATAGCTAGTCTTTGGTAAAGCAAGGTTTAAAGCCAGGTCTCCTGATGCAAAAGCCTGTGCTGTTCTACTACACCTTGCTTCTGTAGCAGTCTAGTAAATCCTGGAACTGCATATTAGACTCTTCTGAGGGGCTCTTAAAAAAAGTAAGTCAGACCCTTTGCAGGTGGGGCCCAGGCTACCTAGAGAAGAGCCGCAAAGCAGGTCAGCTTCCTCCCCAGCACTGATGGGACAGCCTGTCTCATTGTCAGTCATCCCAAGGACCCATGTGGGTCCGAGCAGAACCACCAGCTCCTTTGCTGTTCCTTCCCTATCCCTGCCCTCAGGACAGAGCCATTCGCTACCATCCATCCAAGTTTAGGATTTAGTCATGGGCTGACATTAGATCCGGGAGAAAGACAAGCAACTATGCTGTGGGACGAGACCAAGGGTGTCACTGAGGGCACATGGGAGGCAGGCAGGTGAGAGAAGCTGGGGAGGCAGGAGAGAGAACAGTTGTAGCACAGAGATGAATGAAATAAGATGGAAGCATTTGGGCAGTGGAACCAGGTTTCATGATCTTTGGGTTGTCCTTACAATACATTGGAACTGGGTATTGAAAAGTCGAAGGCAACCTCATTTAGAAAGGCACAATCTATCAAGTTACTTGAAAGGAAGGTGTTAATAAAAGTAGAAAGTGCTGTTTGGAAACAGCCTTAGATAGTTCCCCAAAAATACTTTGGGAATACTCCAATATGGGTACTCTAAATTCCATAGTAGTCAAGTAATGTGTTCTCCTTATAAAATAAAAAAGAGCATACCTGGCAGCCTATGAAGAGCTAAATTTCATTCCAAACATGATATTTAATATTGTTCACACTTTAGTACTCTGTTACTGTTGGCTGAGATATCTGATGTAACATTTTCTTTTGTTGTTGTTTTGAAAAGACTTGGATAATTCTTAATTTGCTAGTATAGTGGGAGGGAAATTTGCACTTGCATAAGCATAAATCTCCCTTTAAACAAGTATATAACACCTTTGGTTTGAAAAGAGCACTGTGTTTAGTATTTCCCAAAGCCTTGCAAAGTGTATTAATATCCTGCATCCATTTCTCAAATGTATTTAAAGAAAGCAAGGCTCGAGGAAATTTTCTCCAAATACAGTTCTTAGATCTGGGGGAACAAATTCTGAAAGGTCTCAGAAGTCTCGTCTTGCTTAGTTATGCTTTTGCACGGCTTCCTCCATCAAAGCCTCAGAGGTTATGCAGTCCCGAAGCAGGTCGAGGGCCTAAGATGCTCATGTGCTGGAATATTTGACCCCTGAGTGGATGCATATTTAGCCAGTGTTTTGCACAACCTTGCTTGAGTAAAAGAGGAAGTAGTGTTCCCCTGTTAGAGGGTCCCTACTATATAAAGGGTCCATTCTTCTGAGAAGATTTTCATCCTTATTGGACAGTGACTATCCAGAGACGCCTCATAACCATCATTGTTCACAGCTGGAGGCTGATTTGCTGCCCCTCAGAAGCACATGCAATGTGAGAAGGCATGCGGCAGGTTGTGGTTTTTTTCTGCAAATTCAGCAGAATGCTGCACGCTACCCGTCAGCTTGAAGAAAGCTGAAGTCATGTGTCAGTGCTCACCAGGCTTAGCCTTTGTGTAGTAGAAAGCTTGATTGGTGACTTGAGGGAGGAAGCCACGTACAACTGTTACCACCTGCTCTTGATTTTCATTCTGGGGCTGTGGATAATCCACAGATAGTGTAAATTTCAATCTCTCTTTCAGCCACTTCCCTCACCAAGCCTTGTACTAGAGATGCTAATGAGCAGAAAAACTGAAAATACTAGTCTCACGACTCCTTCATACTCTTATCTGCCAAACTGGGCAGAAGATGGTTCTGGATATTTCCCAGATGAAACCGAATTTGCAAACTGGTGGCCTACAGGTCTACTCAGCCATAGATGTGTTTTTCATTTGGCCTGTACTGGGCTTTTAAAAATATTTGAATGAGTTGTCAACATCTAAAACTCATGAGATTCTGGATAAAATCTATATTTCTGGATTCTCTTAAAATTCAGAAGATCCCATCACCATGGGCCCATGTTCTTAAATGTTAAAGATGTGGTGAGGCCAAGGAGCAGCTTGTCCCTTCATAATGGATACAGCAGTTTCCCTTCCTAACTTCCCCAGTTCCCACACCGCCCTCTTGTCACTTCTGTTCCCTGCTAGTCCCTGTAGGCATTTGAGTTTGGGATCCCAACAAGAGAAGGAACACAGAGAGTAAAGATTTTTCCTTCCCTATAGATGTCCAGGTGACATCTTTCTGTCAGTATGAAATCTCATCTGCTGATGACCAAGCTATTATACACAAGAGTCCTGGAATTAGAGACAGGTGAAATGAGCTCAGTTAAGGTACAAGATTTCATTCTTATTTCTAATAAGGAATAAAGACTATTTTAAAACTAGAAAAGTCTAAGGAAAAGCACACTTAAATGGAAGATAAGTAACCTGAGGTTTTGATGCAGCTCCTCCTCCCCCATACTGATACCTAGTTTCTTTACCTGCATAACTGAAAATTTTAATAACCATCTCCTGTCATCTCATTCAGCATTCATTCATTTAACAGGATTTATAGAGGGTGGTTGACACCGAGGGTTTAGAGTCTTCTATGAATTTGCTCATAGGACTTCCTTTTCCTCACCTATAAAATAAGGATTGTAATAATAAACACCTCACTATCTGGCATACCCGGAATACTCGGTTATTATGAGCTTTTATTATTTATTAAATACCAGCTGTTTGCTAGGCCTTGGAAATACAAAATCAAAAAAACACGTGGTGTGTGTTCTAAAGAGCTGCAGTCTAGTTGAGGAGGAAAATTCTGGGCTAACAGGTAAGAATCCATAACCTAAAGAAAAGCTACTCAGAATAACTGTACTGTTGAAACATAAAAAGGGCTGATAAAGCCATAGCCTGTTACAACATCACATTATTATGGAAAATTTCATGTTCAACACCTACCCTTAGATATATACATATGTAGACATATGTAAATATGACAGAGGAAACAAGTTTTTGATAGGATTTCTCTTAAAGGAGTTCCATATCAGGCTTCTAAATCAGAGGTTCTTCACGTCAGGGGAATCATTCCACTGATAGTTCAACCAGAGACCTCTCCCCAGGAAAATGTACACACACAATAGTTTGCCTAACAGTCCAGGTATTTGGGAGCCCCAGAAGCCCATTGGGGGGTGGGAGGCTGCTCTGTTTAGGTCCTCCCTGGGTGATTCATACAGGATGTGGAAGCAGTGATTTCAGAAGAGATGGTCAGTTGCAAATAAAAGAGAGCCACACTTAGAAATAGATGGGGCAGTTCTGCGTGAGGACGAGGGGCTGAGTTACACAGAGCTGAAGTGGGCAATGAAGGGAATGTTTAATGATGAAAACGTTTTATTTTCTTTTTTCAGATACTGCAGATATTCCTATAACAACTAACATAGTCAGAGCGAGTACTTGATATGTCTGTCATGTGTATAATTGTGGCCACTTTGACACACGTTAAGTTCTGGAATTATCTTCTCTCCTGTGATCTTTTCACCTTTTCCCTAATCTTTGTCATCTAGGTATGAAAAGGAACCGCAATATTTACATTGCTTTGCATAAGCTGGGTTGGCTTTTGGCTCCCCACCCCATACTCCAGTCTTTTCCTGGTCTTCAACCTTCAGTTCCCACTATACACAGAACTGGTTCCATGTGGAACCTGATTATTTGTTGGTTACTCGAATGGGACTGGCCATACTGGGCAACCGCTGTCCTTGACCCTCTCTGACATTTAGGTCAGATGCAGCACTTAATCACATTCTCTCCAAAACAAATCTAGCTGCAAAGTATTGGGAAATAAGGTAGATTTTACTGAAGGTTTGGGGAGCCCTCAGGAAAAGAGAAAACTCATCACATGCTGCAAAAACATCACAAAATTCCCATTATACAACCCTCAATTACCTAAGCCTTCTTCTTAGGAGGCCAGCCTGTCATCTTTTCTCAGCTTTGCCCACCTTTCCCCATTCTCACTCTGTACTTGTGCTTTCTAATTCTGAGAATACAGCTCCCTCAGCTTCTCCAATCTTGCTTCCTCATATCTGTTATTTAATACTGCCTTGAATTATGAGAAAGCCTCTGTGCTGAGGATGACGGTTTTGTCTGTGCCCTGCAACAAGCCCTCCTCAGTATTCATGGTATTAGTAGTAGGGTTGAGAGGAGGTTTAAATAACAAATATATTCACTCCCCACCTCACCACAGATGTCTTTGTTCTTCACTTAATACATTGAAGGCATCCTTGCTATTAGGACATGTAAATTCATTTCTGAATGACTGCATAGTGTTCCCTTGTATTCATATGATATGATGTGTTTAGCCATTCCCCGACATTTATCTGATTTCCTTTTCTTTTTTTCTGTTACGAACTACAATCTATTATATTGCACACTTATGTAAGACTGTAAGATAAATTTCTAGAATTGGTATTTCTATGTCATGAATATATGCATTGAAATATTTAATAGTTATCACGCTTCAGAAACTTATCTTCCAACCAACTGTGTAAGAGACCCTGTTTTGGTTTTCCATAAATTACCTTATTTTATATGTTTGTTTATTCATGTGCCACCTTGATTCAGGAAGGGCTTAAGATAGTCACCTTAAGCAGGGAAATATAAATTGGAGGTATATGGGGGGAGGGTGAAAAACAAAGGTAAGGATATAAATTGGACCAGTGGTTAAGATTATTATAAAAATTCATTCAAATCCATTCTTTGCCCCAGGCAACCTTCAGGTTTGGCACTAAGCTTTCTAGCAACCAACGCAAAGTGGGAAAACTGATCAATTACAGAAGCCACTACTAAAAACAAAGCCATGTCTTGGGGGACTTAAAAGGACATTGTGCAGTATGGCACTTTGCTGAGCGGTGTGACCTCATGTGATCCCCACAGCACCTCATATCTGCTATTTGCCTCAGACCCAAAATATGTTGCCTGAGAACAGAGCTCTGTCTTCAGTCACGCATACGCTGATTTGTTGAGTGGAGAACAGTCTGGCCAACACTGATAAGCCAACCCCCTGCCTTCAGATGTGACCAGACAGCAGGGCATTCAGAGAGACATCACCTTTCATGCACATAGACCTGCTTTTCTCCTCAGAGCTTCTAGTAATTGCATTGGAGGATGGGACCAGAAACAAACCAGGATTGGAGGGTGCAAACCAGATGAGGAAAGCACTCCTATAGGGGAATTCCCAGGCAGGATGTGTGGGCTGCCTGCCAGGTGAGCAGGCAGAGGGCCCAATGGGCATGCTCTCCCAGCTGCCCAGAATTGGGACAAGGATCCCTGGAGGGAGTGAGGAGTCAGAGGCCATGTGTGTAACTGCAGATGTCAAAAAGTGGTCCCCTGAAGGAGACTGGGGCATTTCGGCTCCTGATCTCAGAGAGAGGAGATAGGAGGCCAGGATGAACTAGGCTGGGTGGGGAGACAGCTAATCAGTCATCCCAGGTGTGGGGCAGGCAGAGTGCAGGTTGAGGATGTGAGGAGGCCAAGACAGATAGAAAGGAAATTGACGGGGGCTTGGCTTCGTGGAAATCACAAAGGGGCTGAGTGCCCCAGCAGAGCATGGCCCAGAGTAGGGGCAGTGGCCTGGAGACCATGGAGTCCAAGCAACAGAGGAGCTGAGAGAGAGCTTGACTCAGACTGGTTTTGAAACCAGCTAACAAGAAATGCCTCTTTTTGGTTTCTTTCACTCCTTTTGTAGCTGTTCTTTCATCTCTGTCTCTCCTTTGTGCTTCCCCAGGATGACACTCAAGAAAAGCTCCTTCAATCAGGTTTCTACTATCTTCTCCACCACCACTCTAAGGATAACTAACATTCTCTTCCAGGAGTGACAGAGAGGGATATTTCTCTTTCTATATTCACAGAAAAGAGAATGATTCCCAGGGCTAGGGCTGGCAAAATGGGCAATGAAATTGAGGTATCAGCCGGGCTTGGTGGCTCAGCCTGTAATCCCGTGCCTTGGGAGGCTGAGGTGAGTGAATTGCCTGAGCCCGTGGGTTCGAGACCCGCCTGGGCAACTTGGTGAGACCTCATCTCTACAACAAGTCAAAAAATTAGCCGGGCGTGGTAGCGCGCGCCTGTAGTTCCAGCTACTTGGAAGGCTGAGGCAGAAGGATCGCCAGAGCCCAGCAGGTCGAGGCTGTGGTGGCCGGTAGCGGCCACTGCACTCCAGTCTGGGTGACAGAGTGAGACTCCAACTCAAAAAAAAAAAAGAAGAAAGAAAGAAATTGAGGTATCATGTAAGATTTTGTCTCCAAACTCCACTGAGCAGAGGATAAATTTGCCCTCAAGGTCCTCCACACTGTAATCTGGACACACAGACATGTCCAGTAGAGGACGACATCGGGATGTGTCATGACTAGGAGGGAGAAAATGAACCAAGAGGTATTAAGAGCATGTGCCTCAGCCTCATGAATATAGAAGGAGAAATATCCCCCTTTGTCATTCCTGGGTGATAGGAGGAGAAAGTTATCCCAAGGGGGGAAATAAAAACAGCAGAAACCTGATTAAAGGAGCTTTTTCTTGAGTGTCACCCTGGGGAGCCACAAAAGATAGACAGGGACAGAAGAACAACTACAAAGGGAGTGAAAGAAACCAAAAGAGGTGTTGGGACAGGCCTCCTGGGGCTAGGGTATGTCAAGGGAGGAAATGAGGTACATTTTCTTCTGCTTAGAGAAGATTGATCTATTCGAAGGGCTTACCTTTCCTTGATTCCTTTTGGGTGCATCCACGTGAAAGTTTGAGTTTTGAATCATCATGAGTTGTAGCTGGTAAAGATGTCCTAGGCTTTAACTTCACCCACATAGACACTGGTCCACTGTTTAAAAGTCTGTTGCCCTTCATGTTAGTAGCTAACAGATGCTGCTTTTGCTGTGCCTAGGAGAATGGCTTCCTCATCCCCACATTCTGCCTCCCTCCAGGATGGCAGTGAAGAGCTTCCTAGGGCATCTGGCTTATTGCATTGGCAGAATGTGGTGGATGAGAAATATGACCCCAGCTTAGGCTATTTTACCAGAATATTATACAAGTTAAGAAATAATCTGATAGCTAGAAGAGAGGTTATTGAATGTTCTCACCACAAAGAAATGATCAATGTTTGAGGTGATGGATTTTCTAATTACCCTGATTTGATCATTATATAATGTATAGATGTATCAAAACATCTCATTGTTCCCCATAAATATGTACAATTATTGTGTCAATTAAAAAGAAAATAAAATTTAATAAAAAGTAGTTTGAATTTATATATGGGAAAAAAAAATAGTAAAATTTCAGTGCTAGAATACCATATTCTACTTTAAAAAGAGATTTAAGAATGAATGAAGCCAGATGATTTCAGCTGTCATGTGTAACTTACATAGCTTTTTGTAAACTTTTAAGTCATAGATAAAATTAACTTATTGGAGTAAAGTAATGCTCAGAGTAGGATTGAATATGTAAAAATTTAATAAGAAATGGAGCTTAAGTTACAAAAAGAGACCCATTTTCTTATTTTCCAAATAGCCACAGTCTCCATAACTTGTATGTGGTGATCTGAAATCTTGGTCAAGACTCCTTGTAATCTGTTTTAAAAGGAGTTTACTTGATGAACAGTGCTAGAAAGATTTTACCTTTGATCAGTGCAATGATTTTGATTTCAAAGCCTTCCATTGAGGTTCTTAATCATTTCCTTGGTATCAGGATTTTGAACAAATACAAGGGCAAGAGTATCATGGAGCGTTTACTTGTTTTTCCCTCTGCCTCTGATTACCCAGAGAAAAACAATGCAAAATATAGAGGATGAAAGCAGAAGGTTCTTTTGGTCCAAAAAACAGAATTCTGAAGTAGAACATACTAGGGAGGCTTCCACTTTCTAGAGTGACTTTCTCTAGAATTTTTTCCTCTCAATTAGATATATCATTGACAGAGGAAGGTGGGAGCCGGGGACTGGACCATCCTTTCCAGCAATCTGACCTTGAGGGAGGCAGAGGTTTTCATCCATCTTTTCTTCATTCTGGACTCTTCACCTTGAAAAATAGCTTTTGCTTAATATTATGGATATAAAGTATATATTCTTCTAAAAAAATTCTCCATCCCCCAAATTATATTTAATATTTTTTAAATGTCCTTTTATATGTTCTAACTAATATGGATAATTTACTGTTTATAATTGCACAGAAACAGCAATACACACACAAACATTTCTTTTCTAGCATTACTGAACTAGGTGGAGTCATTACAATGCATTTTAGGCAAAAGGAATGTGCGATTTGAGGACGTTCCCCCCAACTCTCTCTGCCTCCTTCTGCACTCCTGCAACTGTCTACTTCAGCATCTAAGTAAGAAACTCAGGTGTGATATGAATCAAGAGCAGTGTGACCTCGAAATCACAAGACTTGCAGGTGCATCCCCTGCAAGTGGAAGCTTTACTTCTGGTTCACTCCACCTGGTGGGAGCCCCAGAGAGGTGAAATTCCAGGGTTGGACCTCCACAAACTACAGGCTGCTGCAGAATGTGTTTTCTGGGTTAGTGTGACCCAGCATGCAAATATGTTGACACAGGGTAGTCACAACTCCCATGGCACCCTGAAGGAACTATGTAGGTCAGGTTGGGAAATAGCACCCAGAGCTGTTTAGAAGGGCGTTTGGAATTCATGGGGAGGCCGGTTTTGTTTCAAACTCTTGCTTGTTGCACTAGTAGGAAACGATGTGTGTTGATTACACTTTATTTTCCCTAACAATGTCAGTGCTTTTCAAGGGTGATGTTGCCATGCAATTCTCCAGGGTGATGTTGGTGACATAGAGTTAGGTCCTATGACGAGGTGTATGGCAAAAATAAATGAAGAGCCTGGCGGGGGGGAATATTAAAATTATAAGTAAAAGTAAAATGTAAAAATATGAGACTGAAGGTATGACTTATATTCAAGACAAAAAGCAAAGAGAGAGAATTGGTAAACTGATTTGATGCCAGGGAATGTAGAGAAATTAGTACATAATTTTGGGTTGAGTGTAGGGAGAAACGCAGTGCATACATTGTGGAGAAACCAAAGTTTTCTCCATTGCTGGAGTATATTTGGCATTGGTATCAACTGTGTCTAATCTACAAATTTTTTTTCTCCTTACATCCTGTCTCAACATTTAGGATCTGGACAACAGACCTCCTTCTTCCAAGATCCAGACGCTTTCTTTTCATTCAAACAAAAGGCTAGTGAGAATAAATTTGAGAATACAGTGGTTAAAATCTCTCTTTCCATCCATTTAGCTTTTGACAGCAGCCACAGAAAATGAAGTCTGCTGGAGTGGAAGTGGATGGTGATCAGGCAATCCTGGGTGGGAGAAATATGTTGATGGAGGAATCTGGCCCTCAATTAATGAATGACATCAACACCTTTCATGTTGAATGGCACACCTGAGGCCTAGGTGAGACAAGCAGGAAGAGAAAGATTTTATCTTTAATTGACCTAATCTCACCTCCTCCCCCATAACTGCACATGACTTGTAACACAAAACTTCCTTTAATTTCATCACACCGCCTCACCCAGAAACGAAGCACAGTAGTAATTATGAATCGTGATTATGAATGAAGAGAGACTTTGTCTCCATCTCTTGCCATTATTTCCCCATGAGTTTCCTTAGGGAAAGCTGACATGAGACTCGCTTTGATTTTTGGGAGGTAACTTTTGTGTTTTTTGTTTTTTTTAAATTTTAAGTAGTCAAACCTTCTGTTCCAAACAGAGTGCACATCCCACCCGTTGTATTCCTAACTTTGTATTAGAAGTGTTGGACTCCATGAAAGCAGCAACAGTAATGGTGTAACTGGTGTGGATAATAAAAGCTTTTGGTCTTGGAAAAGAAAAAAAAAAATGAAAAGACCTGTTCAGAATTGCAGAGCCAGGGAGTCTGGCAGTTTTTCTCTTATTTCTGGGTGATAGACAAATTGTTAGTTACCACATGTATAATTTATTAGTAATTGCCCTAATTTGCCCCCTAAGTTTCTAAGTTGCCAGTTCACTGAGATCAACTATTTTGTATCCATAAAATACGAATCATATGGTAAGTCAATGAAGTAGCTAGCCAGTTAGGGTGATTTCTGTGCAAATGCAGTTATTACCATTGCAATTTAGAAAGGGGGAGGGAGGAATAACAGTGTCAAACTTCTTAGAAACCTGGTGACTAATATCACTCACTGGGATTAAAATGCTACACGCACATTTTCCTCTGTGGACATGTGCATAGCAAGATAACTGGCTTTCCTTTGGGTTGTGTAGCAGTCTATTGAAAAGAAAACGCTTCCTTCCTCTTGGAGCATCGTAAGGGCTGCTGAGTGATGGATGCCAAATCCTTCCCGTAGGTGGTCTGGGGGACAGAGGGCTCGAGTTTGCCAATGGAGGTAGAGCAAAGCTGAAAGGACAGTAGACCTGCTGCAAGGACTGTAGAGATGGGGTCCGCATAGAACTTCTGTTTTCTCTTCTTACAGCAAATGTTCTACTTCTCTACAAACATAGTGAGCTGACTTCAGGTATGGTAGTAAGAACATAAATGCAAAAATATCTTCTTGTGACCAGCCTATCAGATTTCTCTCTGTTCTTGAATTGCCTCAGCCTACTGACAGAAACATGTTTTCTGCTTATCTTAACTGAATAGCCAAACAAGGTGAGGTCTCATTCTGCCTCATGTGACATCAGCAAAACTGAAAACTCCCTTCTGCTTGCTGCACTCTGTTCCTGCTGATTTGTAAGAAGCAGGAACACAGCTTCTCATTTGGGTTTTCAGGTTTAAACTTGTGATATTGGAAATGGCAGAAAGTAGGAAAATTAAGTTTTTCACTGACTTTTGAGAAAATTGGAAGTAGAGGTGACAGAATAAACGTGGATTGCTCTGGACACTTTTGGAAAGTCACTCTTTTGCCCAACTCAGCTGGCAACCATCCTGGGACTGATAAAATTCCTTTGCAGTTCATCAGAATTTAACTTTGGCTCAATCTGTCAAAGTCACAACCACATCTCTCAAGAGTACCATTTGGCCACAGGTCAAATACATTATTGCAGACACAGTGGATGTTCCTGAATAGCATTCCTAACCCATAGCTGATGTCAAATACAAAAAAAAAAAAAAATCAGCAAAACAAAGTAATTTAGATAATCTCTGCTCATATCTAAATCAAGATACTTCCCTTAGTAACCAAATGACGTTTGGGAAAAAATCATAAGCCTTGAACCTAAAATGAGACAGTCAATGGTTAGATGTTTTAGCCAAATTTAGAAACTATTCTAATAGTCTTTTGACTTTCTTAGCATATTGTTACCATAGTCTCACTAAGGAGAGTCACCAGATGAGTTTCCTGGCCTAATGCCTGATTAATCAATGTTCAGGAAGCACCAGGGCAGGAGGGTTAGTCCATTTATCTAAAGGGTAGTACCACTCAAAGTGTGGTCTTAGGGCCAGCATCATCTGGAAACCTGTTAAAAATACAAATTCATGGTCTCACTCCAGCCTTCTGTAGCAGAATCTCTGAGGATGGGGCCTGGGAATCTGGGTTTTTACAAGCACCCAAGGTGATTCTGATTCTCAATCAAGTTTGAGAACCACTGGCCTCGGCATCTCCGAAACAGACTGTCAACCAGCAATTGATGGTTTGTGGTTGTGCCCAGACATCTTTCTTTCTGCAGATAAAAGACATGATACCATCATCTCTTGGTTGGAAACTAGGTCCCAGCTTCTGATTTTTTTTTTTTTCTTTTCTTTGGGTGGTGTGGGGGTAGAGACTCACTCTGTTGCCTAGGCTAGAGTGCAGAGCCACAATCACAGCACACCACAGCCTCAACCTCCTGGGCTCAGGCAATCCTTCCACCTCAGCCTCCTTAGCAGCTGGAACTACACGTGAATGCCGCCACACCCTGCTAATGTTTTTATTTTTTGAAGAGACAAGGTCTCACTGTGTTGCCTAGGCTGGTCTTATATTCCCAGGTGCAAGAAATCCTCTCACCCTGGCCTTCCAAAGTGCTGGGATTACAGACGTGAGCTACCATGCCTGGTTTTGATTTTTGCTTCCTTTTCTCCACATCCCAAATATCTGGATTAGAACTGTGGGATACCATACAATGAAGATGTCTTATGATAACAGTTTATGTTTTTTAACTTGGGACTGTAAGGAGCACTTCCTAAACCATGTTTGGACTATTTTATTGTGTTGGTTCTAAGAGCTGACCATATACCTGCATAGTAATACACAGTTTTCCAGAATCAGCTCTCTGGACAACTCAACTGTCTGCCATAGAGGAAAAAAACAGAAAGTAGACAAAAAGACCTGATCATTCAACATATGGATCACAAAAACTGTGGACCAAAGCTTATGCCTTTTTCTAAACTCTTGAAGGCTGCCAAAATGTATTTACTCTTACTTTCTAAAACTAGTTGTGTCTTGAGAAGGTTTTTAAGAATTCAGGTGCACAAGACCTAAATGTAAGTATAAATCTTCATGATCTTGGATTAGGCAATGGTTTCTTAGGTATGCCACCTAAAGTACAAACAATGGAAGAAAAATAATTAAAATTAAAAACATTTGTATTTCAAAGGATACTATCAAGATAGAAAATGAAAACATAGCACACAGGATGGAAGGAAATATTTGCATATCATATATCTGAAAAGAGTCTAGTGTCCAGAACATATAAACTCTTACAACTCAACAGCTAAACAAAACAAAACAAAACAAAAAACAACCCAATCAAAAACTGGACAAAAGATTTGAATAGGCATTTCCGCAAGGAACATATATATATGACCAATAAGCACATGAAGAAACGCTCAACATCATTAGGGAAATGTAAATAAAAACCACAGTGAGATGTCATTTCACATCCTCTAGGATGGCAAGAATAAAAAAGGTGAGCAATAAAAAAGATTGAGAATTTGGAGAAACTGGAACCCTCATACATTGCTAGTGGTAATGTAAAATGATACAGACAGTTTGGTAAACAGTTTGGCAGTTCCTCAAAAAGCTAAACAATAGTTACCATATGACCTAGCAACTCCTTTCCTGGGTATATCCTCAATAGAACTGAAAGCATATGTTTCCACATTAACTTGTACATAACTGTTCATGATAGCATTGTTCCTAATAGCCAAAGTGGAAACAACCCAACTGTATAACTCAAGAATGGATAAACAAAATGTGTGTGTGTGTGTGTGTGTGTGTGTGTGTGTGTGTGTGTGTGTTCAAATATACACAAATGTATTTCTATAAATAAAAATTATGGATTGTCTATACCAAGTTAGATTATTAGAATCACCAAGGATAGGGTCTGGGCATCTGTAGTTTTAAAAATTTTTCAGTAGATTCTTTTGAAACTAATCAATTGCTTGTTTGAAAATCAATAGTTGGGAGCCACTGCTCTCAATGTAGGTCTGTTATCTTGCTTATCTTAGCAGGTTAGGAGACAGGAAAGCAACTCCTGTAGGAATACAAATAGGCAATAGCAAAGAAAAAATGTAAAAGGGGGAGAAATAGAAAATATTAAGATGTAAATATAAGAGCTTAAAAAGCTCAGTATTCTGAAGCCACTTAGTAAAGAAGCAGACAGCCCTGTTTGCCATAGTAAACTTTGAAATCATCACTGTAATACAGAATAGCACAACTTTTGATATTCGTAATGATGACCTGGAGGTAATCAAAAGGGATTAAATTATGTTCAGTAAATGTTATTTAAGGCATCTGGAGGTAAATACTTATTTTAGAAAATAACATTTTAAGAATGCTCCATTCTTAAAAGCTCAAATATCTAGGAAATCTGATTAGCTAAATAAGATGGTTAAAAAATCTTTAATAGCCATATTTTAAAGTCTTCTCATTTTTTCACATGACATAAAAGCTACCTTGCCACTAAGGAAAAATAACAGGATATAAACATCCTTTCTAAACAAGCATTGAACACAGAAAACATTTTGGGGGAAAAACTGTAACTCTGTGTAAAGTACATAATCTTTTTTTAAAAAACAACTTTGTTGAGGTATAATTTGCATATAATAAATTTTTTTTTTTTTTTTTTTTTTTGAGTTGGAGTCTCATTCTGTTGCCCAAACTGGAGTGCAGTGGCCGCTCCCGGCCACCGCAGCCTCAACCTGCTGGGCTCTGGCGATCCTTCCACCTCAGCCTTCTAAGTAGCTGGAACTACAGGCGTGCGCTACCATGCCCGGCTAATTTTTGACTTATTGTAGAGATTAGGTCTCGCCAAGTTGCCCAGGCGGGTCTCGAACCCACAGCCTCAGGCAATTCACTCACCTCAGCCTCCTAAAGGCGCGGGATTACAGGCTGAGCCACTGAGCCCGGCTAATAAAATATTTTAAGCCTGTAGGTCGAATACTTTTGACAAATGTGTATACCTGTGTAGCCATAGTCCCAATCAATATATAGATCATTTACACTTCCCTAGAATTCTGTGCTCCTTTGTAATTAGTCCCTTACCCCAACACCTGCTTTGCCCAGGAAACCACTGATGTGATTTCTGTGACTATTGATGAGTTTTGTCTCTAGAATTTCATATAAACAGACTCATACTGTGTACATTCTTGTGCCCAGTGTCTTTGTGTCAGCATGATATCTATGAGATGCATTAATGTTGCATGTTGTTAGTAACTCATTCCATTTTGTTACTGAGTAATAGTCATTATATAAATATACCACAAATTATTCACCTGTTATTTTTGTTTGCATGAATACAAATGCACAAGTCTTTTTATGGATATGTTTTCATTTGGGTAAGTATCCAATGCTAAATCATATGTTAAATATACATTTAACTTTCTAAGAAACTGCCAGACTCTTTCCCCAAGTAGTTTCACCATTTTATCCTCCTACTAGTGATGCACGAGTGCCACTTAAAACCCATAACCATGACTTACAAATTATAGAGAGGAAATTCTCTCTCTTTCTCAATGGTTTGCATCTCTTGCTGGCTCACTATTTTGCTTACTGCTTTAGGAGCTTCTCCTTGTATTTATGTAAAGTTTCCCTCATATGGTTCCAAACCCTTATTAAGCTTCAACCAGCATTATTAATATTAATATGATGTTAATATCTCAACTAACATTTTTTGTTTGTTTTTGTTTTGTTTTGTGTTGAGTTGAACTCTCACTCTATCACCCAGACTGAAATGCAGTGGCCACTCCCGGCCACTGCCACCTCCACCTGCTGGGCTCCGGTGATCCTTCCGCCTCAGCCTTCCAAGTAGCTGGAACTACAGGTGCGCGCTACCACACCCGGCTAATTTTTTTGACTTATTGTAGAGATGAGGTCGCGCCAAGTTGCCCAGGTGGGTCTTGAACCCGCAGGCTCAGGAGAATTCACTCACCTCGGCCTCCCAAGGCACAGGATTACAGGCTGAGCCACCGAGCCCGGCCCTCAACTAACATTTTACACATGAAATGTTTTCCAAACACTAATAGCTAAAAACTGTCTCTAAAACAGCATTTATTTATGTTCTAATAGGTTGGCAGTGATACTCTGGTTTCTCTCCTGATCATGTAAATCTTTGGCCTTTTACTAATAGGTAGGCAGTGAATATGGTTGTGTTCTTAACCATTCAACATGTTGGCAGTTTTTGTGGTTTACCCTTTTGAATGTCAACTTTCTGTGGAAGTCAGTGACACTGTGGATTAAAGAGGAGCAATACAGCTTAGTGATAAAGGGCTCAAACTTGAAGAGGTGGTCAGACCAGTGTGAGAATCTTGACTTCTTTCCATGGGCCCATTCCTTAATAGAACATGGTTTCCTCATCTGTAATCTGGAGAGTAGGGTCATAATTATCTATATCTCATGATTGTTATGCAGACAGTGATCTCATTTATGTAAAACCTTTGGCATTGTCCCAGGTCTATATTTATTGCTCAACAAATGGAAGCTCTAAAAAAGATGTATTCCAGTACTGAAGAAAGAATCATCATAAACACAGGGATGTGAATTCCCTCTCCTTTTTGCTTTGACTAGGACTATGTTCCTTCACTTTTTCTGGAAGTCAGGAAACCTCCTACTCCATTAGCTTCTAAAAAGTCCCATCTTCCTCCAGGTTATCCCCTTCTTCCTCCCTGCTGGGCCAGCGATTAAGTGAGAGGAGTGTGATTCTTCTCTTACCAGGGTCTGGTTTTGCTCACCTGCTCAGAAGCCTAGACCCCAAACTGGCTCACCCTGTTGCTCTCTGCCTCAGCTCTTTCAGCTAATCTCACACTGAAACATCCTGCTTCTTTCCAGAACTTGACCTTGGCCTCCCACTTGCTCCGGAGTCTTACAGGATGTCTGGGCTGAGGGATTAAGATGCCTCTGCTGTGTAGACCCGAGCCTAGACAATGGAATCTCTTACCTCTTTTCGCCTAAAAAGATAACTGTAGTAGGACAATAAGAAAAAACTCACTGGGCTCACATCTTAAAATTTTAGAGTACCTTTTTTAAGTTTAATTTTCCAAAAGCATGTACCATAAGGAAGGGAAATGCCCCAGTCCTATACGTCCTGTTTAAAGACCATTTTGTAAATGTTTCTCTTTGCACCTGCACTTGGGACCTTTATGGAGTAGCCAATATTGTGTCTTCCCCAGCTACTGAATCTGGAGAAATCGAAGTGTGTCAGGAGGTGAATGAGTCATACCGATAAATAAGTTAGTTAAGAAACGTAATGTGTTTATGTATATCCGGCAACCAGGGAAACTCAGGTTAAATCAAACTTATGACATCAAACTACTCCTTTGAACATCCTGTTGAGTCTAATTTTGTTATCCTCAACTTTATATGTGTTGTGCTTTTTGATCTGGGTATTTAGTTCTACCTTTAGGCCAAGGACAGATGTGGCATAGTAGAGGGGAAGAGGGAAGGAAGGCAGAGGTTATAGCCTGGCAGTACTGGGGTGAAGTAAAGCTGATCTTAGCTCAAGATCTTTCTGACTTTGTCAAATATCCTCCGGAGTATCAGCTGAAGATATATAGGCTGTCCCCTCTGAACACTTGGTCCAAGCAAGCAGCTAGCCCACTCAGTCCCCTTAGCCAGAACTGGTGACAATATGAGACAAAATGTGTTAATACGGAAAATAGATCCCGAAGTAGAAATGCTTATGACTGTTTCGGCTTCTAATGGTGCCCTTTAGGTGGATTCTCTGTTACATGAAGAAGTGAAAAAGAATGACAGATTTTGATGGATTATTGAAATGAGCTATAAGTGTTTAACATCAATGATCTGACATCGTGACATCCTAGTCTATTTTTCTTTGGTTTTCCTGATAGAAGAGCATACACCAACTGAAGAAGAATCAAGATTCTCTACTTGCTCTTTTTCAACTCCTCAAAAAATTCACCAGAATTTTTCTTGAAAGATTTACCAATTTTAAAACTAAATTAAAAATTTTGTCACTTTCTATTTCTAAAAACTGCTTAGTTTCTTAGTTCAAATTAATCTTGGCTTTGCTTAAACTAATAAAAAAACTTCTGTAGCAAATATCTTTTATACCATGCAGTTGTGGATTTTTTTTTAATTTTTAGTTTTTTGAACTTTTTTTCCTATGCGGCATTTCCTTTCCTAAAGAATTAATAATTAGCAATAACTTTTTAAGGATTTTTTTCCCCTTAAGACAGGCTATTTAAGTTTAGTCAAGTTTTCTTCTTTTTTAAAATTTTTTAATTTTTAATTTTAAATATGTTAAAATTCAGGGTTAAGTATACAAATGTTCATTATGCAGGTACCCTTCTTGATGAGGTACACTCCCCTCATCAATCAACTTTTCTATTTTGGTTTATATTTATATATAATTATAATTAATCCTTTCTGACTTTATCCTACCAAATAGCAAATATGATGAATAATTACTCTAGTTTATGATTTAGAGGAAAATTGCATTACTTTAGGGTCCTTTCTTTCTGTTAAAAAAAAATCTTGCCAAAATTTCAGTGAGTCTTCTTTAACTGTAATTCATCTCAAATATTATAGTAACAATGAATAAAAATAATTTCCCTTCTAAGTAGACAACAATAATATGATTCATTCTTTACTTACTTGTATCATAAGCAAAATAAAGAGTTAACAAATAATAGAAAAATCTACAGAGTGCCTATATGTGCCATACATTGGACTAAACATTATGTATATGATCTGGTAATGCTGACAACATGCTATAAGCAGTGACAGGTGTTATTATTAGTTTAATTTTATATTTAAGGAAAATAAAGCTTTGAAAATATCAACTTGCCCACTGTTACATGTACAGAAAGTCCTTTGTTATCAAAAATAATAATATAATGGATTCAAAAAAAAGTTACCGAATCATAAGTGCATATTAGTTTTATTATTGTTGCTATTATTGAAAGTATATAGTTTTGTCTGTGTGTGTGTGTGTGTGTGTGTGTGTGTGTGTGTGTGTGTGTGTGTAAGTATCCCTTATCCCAAATGAAGTGTTTCAGTTTTGGACTTTGGAATATTTGCATATACATTATGGATATCTTAGGGATGGGACCTAAGTCTAAACATGAACTTCATTTATGTTTCATATACACCTTATACACATCATGTGAATGTAATTTATTACAATATTTTATATAAATATGTACATGAAAAAAAGTTTGTGTACATTGAACCATCAGAAAGCAAAAGTATCAGGTGTGGAATTTTCCACTTGTGACCAACATAACTTGTTGGTGCTCAAAAAGTTTTAGATTTTGGAGCATTTCAGATTTCATATTTTTGGATTAGAGAGTTTCTACCTGTATACGGTTGACTTTGGACAACATGAGTTTAAACCTCAAGGGTCTACTTATATATGTATTTTTTTCAACCAAATGCTGATCAAAAATGCAATATTTGAGGATGTGAAACTCACATGTATGGAGGACCAACTTTGGTGGGTTCTGAAGGGCAGACCGGGGGACTTGAGTATGCAAAAGGGATCCTTTAACCAATCCCCCTTGTATACCAAGGGATGACTATATGTGCATAAAGACACCCACACACATGATTATTGTTATATAATCTTAGACCGGAAGGGAACTATCATGGAATATCTAATACCCTCATTTTCCAAATGAAGAAATTAAGGACCACAGAAGTGGAATGACTAGCCCACAGGGACACAGCCAGTTAACTGAATTTCAGAATCAATCAGGTGTGTGTGTGTGTGTGTGTGTGTGTGTGTGTGTGTGTGTGTGTGTACTGTGTGTGCCTCCTATTCCGTGAATGTGGGCCAGAACTTCCTTCCCTGAGTTCTCACATTGCAAAATGATTGTGTTAATGTCATAGACCCATACTTATTTCTTCACATGATGCTGCCTCCCTACTTTGTAGGACAAAGAAATGTACTGCATATTTGTTAAATTTTGCAGATGCCTGTTTGTTTACACTGTGAATGGGTAACCATGGTAGCTTCAGCATTGTCAGCTCTCAAGCCTGTCCTTATAATTGTGTAGTGGTATCACTGGGGTTGTGAAACAACCAGTAATATTCTTCCTCATGTTTATATTTAGCAGTGACTATTAATGGTGTGATTATAGAATGTAAACAAGCTCCACCCAGAGTGAGCTCAAATGACTCAGTGATTGCCTGGGGACAGGTTACCCAAAGCATATTGCACTCTGAAATGAAAATATCCAGCATAGACAACTTTATTATGACTATAAATTTGACTTCCTACTATTACTACTTCAAGCCAAATTATATATGTTTGATGAGGCATAATTTCTTATTAGATCCAGAGAATACCAGGGCAGTCTGCATTGTGATGGAATTATAATTTGAATTTTAATCAAGTTTTGTTCATTCCCAAATCCTGGCTGATGAAATAAATTCAGTACTGTAGTTATCAAATGAATAGGGGACAACATAGGACCAAAGAATGAACATATTGTATTGCTTATCATAAATATTTTTTATAATAGTAAGCGTAACTGTTGGCATTTTTTTCCTGCCCTTTCCATGAACCCACTTTCATCAGCTTTATAGTGGTCGCTTCTGAAAGACAGATGTCTGACTCTGAGTTTTGGCATCTCTGATTAGGGATTTAACACATTGAATTCTGCCCTGTAATGATACTTTAAAATTTTATTTTGATAACCTCTATGCAAACCCTGCATGTAGATCAATGTTCCTTATTTCTGACAAAGAGAATATGTTGAATCCTTTCCAACAAAATATCATTAGGGAGGGAATTTAGTGTGAAGGACGTTGGTCTGTTCAATTGTGCTTGCTGCATTTCTGTCTTTTATGATCCAGTACGTATGGGATTCAGACATTTGAAATAAATGTTTACAACAAAAGATGTCATTAATATATGAAGTCATAGCTGAAATTGCCTCTAACACATCATCTTATTATCTGTACTAAAACATCATGAGAATAATATATGTAATAGAGACATTGAGTTACCTGAATAATGAACCACTTCTCCTGAATCCTAGCCATTTTTAATTCGTTCTGGTGAGTACATAGCTTCTAATCAGAATATTTACTGTCTGATCATTTTTCTAAATCACAATTACATATTTGAATATGTGAACAATCAGAGTTTTATAAGGGTTGGGAAGCTAGGTAGAATAAGCCAGTGGACACAAGGTGATATGCAATATGGAATATTAAAAATATGGTATTTGCCACACTGCCAGACAGTTCTCTGGGTTTTTTTGTTTGTTTGTTTTGTTTTTATTTTATTTTATTTTTTTGAGTTGGAGTCTCACTCGGTCGCCCAGACTGGAGTGCAGTGGCCGCTCCCGGCCACTGCAGCCTCGACCTGCTGGGCTCCAGCGATCTTTCTGCCTCAGCCTTCCGAGTAGCCAGAATTACAGGCACGCGTTACCACGCCCGGCTGATTTTTTGATTTATTGTAAAGATGAGGTCTTGCTGCCCAGGCGAGTCTCGAACCCGCGGGCTCAGGCAATCCACTCACCTCAGGCTCCCAAAGGCGCGGGATTACAGGCTGAGCCACCGAGCCCGGCTTGTTTTTATTTTTTAAGTGTTTTGTGTGTGTGTGTTTTATTTTATTTTAGCATGTTTGTTACATAGACATATTGTGTACTGGTGGGAATTGGGCTTCAGGTGACCCATTCTCCAGAGTTCTCTGTCTTCTAATGCATGGGAAAATGGCAAGATATCATTCCTGTAAAATGGTCTTGGAGGTCTGGTAACATACTGTTTTAAGTGTTTAAGTCTTAAAAACAGTAGCAGGAGGCCAGTGTCTAGTGTTGCTTTATAGCTGGAGGCAGATCAGGAAGATCTTAGATTTATTTTTCAAAACATTTTCATAGGGGAAAATATTAATAAGTATCAATAAAAAATTAAAAAGAAAGGTTTTAGAGTTTGCATAAAATAAGCAGGAGTAAGATTTATACTCTGCCTCTGTAAGGGTATTGAATATCATTTCAATGTGCAAATATTGATACAACTGTCATTATTTTCACATTGCAGCAAATTTTGAGTTTTCTTGACTTGAAACATTGTCCCGGGGGCATTGTGACTATTAATCTTTATTCATGATTTATACAGTCTGAACTCAAATCTCTGGAACAAAATTAATAAATCGTGTCAATGGAGAGAATGGCAGACACTGTAAACATTTTGATGAACATTTCTAGATGAATTGCACCACTTATGCCAACTTTTAGTTTATGGAAATTTTCTATGTAAGAAATAAAAATTCTTAGGACCTCCTGTAAACAGTAGAAATTCATTTTCTTACCTGATTTACTGCAAGGTGGACTGAAACCAAGCTGCACCAAACCATTGTATGGTCAACTCACCCTTGAAAAGATAATTAGCAGGGAGTATGACATAGCTTGACTTCACAGCACACCAAAACTCTAACTCATACCCCTCCTGCTGCAATTTATGTCCATTTGCTCTTGCTGTTTTCTCAGAGGAGCTCTTAGAGCATAATTGAGTACCTTCTGTGGAACTATAACTAAGTAATAACCTACAAGACAAAGGTACATTGGTAATTAGTCCGGGAAGTGATGCTGGTTGGAATATCAAACAGCACTAACTGTCTGTTAGTTACCGAGTTGTTTTTCATGGAGGTATAGTAATCACAGCTTTGAGGACATGCAGGAATTACTGGCTATGATCACTTAAGGTGTGATTATGTTCTAAATAAACTTTTTTTAGAGCAGTTTTACCTTTACAGAAAAAATGCAAAGTTAGTACAGAGTTTCCATATACCGTGCATCTGGTTTCCTCTATTATTCACATTTTACATTAGTATGGCATATTTGTTAGGGCTAATGAGCCAAGACTGGTGCATTATTAGCTAAAGTTCACCCTTTATTCATATTTCCTTAGTGTTTACCTAATATTCTTTTTCTGTTCCAGGATCCCATCCAGTATCCTCTGTTACATTTAGTTTTCGTGGTCGCCTTAGGCTCCTCATGGCTGTGATAGTTTCTCAAGCTTTCTTTGTTTTTGATGGCCTTGGCAGTTTTGGGGAACACTGGTCAGTTATTTTATAGAATGTCCCTGAATTGGGATTTGTCTGATGTTTTTCTCATAAACAGTCTGGGGTTATGGGTTTTAGAGAGGAAGACCACAGAAGTAAAAATGCTGTTTTCATCACATCATATCAAGGGAACATACTACCAACATGACTTATCATTGATGTTGACCTTGATTACCTGGCTGAGGTAGCATTTGTCAGGTTTCTTCAGGGTTAAGCTATTTTTTCCCTTTCCATACTTTACTGTTTGGAAGGAAGTTACTATGCCTAGCCTTGCTTAAGGAATAAGGAGTTATGCTCTACTTCCTTGAGGTCAGAGTATCTGCATACATTATTTGGATTTCTTCTGCATAAGAGATTCGTTTCATCTCCCCTTACTTTATTTATTTATGCAGTCATTTATTTAAATCAGTATGAACTAATGGATATTCATTTTTCTGTTTTGGGCTAGAATATAATACTACTTCATTTATTTTGTTACTCAGATTGTTCTGCTGTTAGTCATTGGTAGTAGCTCATTCACTTGGATCCTGTGTCCCTTTAAAACAGCCCCATCATTCTGGGGGATTGCTTGTTTTTAAGTTAATTGTATATTACACATAAAAATCAGTTGAATGGTAGTTGTTAACTTTTTTCTACCATATGCCAGGAATCAATCCATTTCCATTCAAGTAAACAAGTGGCATTTAAAAAAAATGAATCACATTTAATGATTAATCAGATTATTCAGTACCTTTGATCTTTCTTCTTCTATATACTTCCCAGTACTGAGATCCTTTTTTAATTCAAAGATTAATTATTTTAAAGGTAGTGATGTACATACTAGATCAGAAGTAACTAGGGATATAAAATAGAATATGAAGGATTAAATAATGAAAAGCAAAAAATAAGGCTGGACACAGTGATTCATTCCTGTAATCCCAGCACTTTGGAAGAGTGAAACTGGAGAATTGCTTGAGGCCAGGAGTTCAAAACCAGACTGACCAACAGAGAGACCTCATCTCTGCAAAAAAAAAAAACCCGAAACAGAATATAAAAGCAATGGACTGGCCAGGCTCAGTGGCTCAGCCTTGTAATCCCAGCACTTTGGGAGGCCGAGGCGAGTGGATTGCCTGAGCCCACGGGTTCGAGACCAGCCTGGGTAACTTGGCGAGACTGCGTCTCTACGATAAATCAAAAATTATCTGGGTGAGGTAGCGCGTGCCTATAGTTCTGGCTACTTGGAAGGCTGAGGCAGAAGGATCGCCGGAGCCCAGCAGGTCTGCGCTGGGGTGGCCATGAGTGTACCACTGCACTCCAGCCTGGGTGACAGAGTGAGACTCCAACTCAAAAAAAAAGGGGTTTTAGAAATAAAAAAAAAAAGAAATATGATTTTTCTTAAAAAAGCATATAATACAAGAAAAAGTAAGAAAATGGAGCCATTTACTAAACTAACATTATAATCAAGAGTGGCTTGGTCAGAGAAACAACTTAGACCATAGTTAATGGTAAACTGGTGGCACCTATTTTAAATCAGGATCAAGACAAAGATACTCACTTTTCATCATGATAATTCAGCATTATTCTAGAAGCTGCCACCCATCTGAGAAACAGAAAGCAGAGAAAAGGAGGAGAAAGATAATCATTATTTGTATATTTCTGTTAACCTAGAAACTTAAAAGAATCAACAAAAAGTACTGTAATATATACAAATTTGATTTAAAAAAATCTGTGTACAAAATAAAGTCAGTAGCTTTCCTATGTAGGGGCAATGAGTAATTACAAAATAGAATGGGAAAGGTCCCACTTACAAGAGTATAAACTATTTAGTAATAAATCTATATTTAGAAAGCTAAAATACTTTACTGAGCAAAACAAAAAAAATTTGAATAAATAGTATGCTCCGTGTTCCTAGATGAGAAAACTAAGTATTTTCAAGATGTAATTTTTTTCTGTATCATTGTTCAAGCTAAATACATTTTCAACAAAATAATTGATCCAGAAAACATCAGAAAGAGTAAACAATCAGAAATGATCAGTAAAATCTGGGACAATAATGTTGGGAATCTTTCTCTATTCATTATTAAAGTGAATTATAAAGCTATGATAATTTTAAAATGTGATATTTTACAAGAATAGACAAATTAATGAAGCAAAACCTAAGAACAGATTCTAGTATGTGTAAGAAATCACTATACATGAAGGTGACATAAATAAAGAAGTTATCAGTAAGTAAGATTGATCCAATTGGTAAACCATTTGGAGAAAATTAAAGTTAGCTTTGAACATCACACAATACATCAAACTAAATTACAAATGGATTGAAGGATTTATGAAATCATAAAAGTCATAGAAATTCTAGGATGAGTATTTATCTGTGCTTGGAAGTATTAAGAGTGATGGAAGAGACTGCAGAAAAAAATGATGGATAGGTTTGGCTTCTAAAACCTGTGTATCAAAGAGACTAAAAAATTAGAAGACAGATGGCAGGATGTTTTTAAAGCTAAACATACATGACAGAAAGTTACTGTCTTAATATATACACAGAATTCTTAAGCATCAGTGATACAAAGACAAAAAATAAAACTCAATGGAAAACTAGGGAAAAATATGAATAAACAAATTTTCAAAAACCCTAAACACTCTGATCAAAAAACACATGATAAAGTTTTAAATAAATATTTTTTGCCTAACATAAACTTATTTAAATGTTTGTTTATGTAAAGAAACTCTAATAAAGGAATACCATCCTTAGCCGAGCACAGAACATAGTGCTATGGCTCACGCCTATAGTTCCAGCTACTTGGGAGGCAGAGGCAGGAAGATTGCTTGAACCAAGGAGCTGGAGGCTAGCCTACTCAAAATAGTGAGACCCCATCTCTAAAAAAGAGAGAGAGAGAGAAATAAATAAATACCATTCTTAACCTGCTAAATTAAAGAGATGTTTTAAACGATAAAGCCCAGTCCTGACAAAAGTTTGGTGAAATAGGCAGTTTCATTTAACTGCAGGAGTAAGTAAAAATCTTGACAGAAAGTGGAAACTTTTAGCAAAGGGGTCATTCGTAGAAAGAGGATTGGAATGCAGGTTCAGATCCTCTTCAAGCTTTCTAATTGTCTTGCTGTGTAAACCTGAATGGGAAGTATAAGGATCCCTGCATCTTTGTTTCTTCATCTGTAAACAAAGAGTCTTGGTAAATGAAGACAAGAGAAGTCCTAAGAATCGGGTGGGGGGTGGGGAGGAAGATGTGCAATTCGAGGACCAGATGAAAATTGCTTAAATAAAAGATTCTGACTAAAATCTGAAATCTATTCATTGTAACAGTGTATAAACCTCAGAGACAGTCTCCAAAATATATGGGTAGACAAGGCAAAATAAGTGAGAAAAGAAATGATTATTTAATAAATGATTTAGCTCTCATTATGAAAAAAAAAGTTTGATTAACATCTCATCCATACAGATGGATAATTTTAGGTGTATTAAGGGCCTGAATGTGAAAAATAAAACTTTAAAATTACTAGAAGGAAATGCAGGATAAAATTTTTGTGACTGTGGGGAAAAGATTATTTCTCAATCAGTATACAAAAAGGACAGTCCATAACAGAAAAGATTACATTAGGAAGTAAAACTCTTTTATGCAAAAGCTTCTATGAATAAAACTAAGAGACAAACCCTGGACTAGAAAAATATATTTTCAACACATAAAACAGAAAATGTGTTGGTTTCCAGACTATATAGATAGAGAATCCTTGCAAATCAGTATGAAAAAGACAACTGACTGCAAAAATGGATAGCAAAGGATACCTTCAGGCAATACACAGAGGAGGAGATTTAAAGAACCAATAAATACAAGAAAAGATGCTGACCTTACTAATCATTAGGAGAAATGCTTACTAAAACAAAAAGTACCCTTTTTCACCCATCATAATGGCAAAAATAAAGGATGATTGTTCAGATATTGGTAGGATGAACGGAGCTTGCTGACCTTCTAGTCTGGTACACCACTTTGGAAAGCAAGTCGGCAATACCTGGTAACATTGGATACATGGTCTGTGACCAAGCAGTTTTACCCCGAGAGACATTCCCTAAAGTAACACTTGTAGCAGAAGCCCTGTGCAAGGATGCTCACCAAAGCTTTTTTTTTTTTTTTTTTTGTAATCATGGCTAGACCTAATGTGTCTCTCCCTCTCTCCCTCTCTTTTTTTTTTTTTTTTTTGAGGTGGAGTCTCACTCCTTCGCCCAAGCTGGAGTGCAGTGGCACGCATGCTCACGGCCACCCCAGCGTCGACCTGCTGGGCTCCGGCGATCCTTCCACCTCAGCCACCAAGTAGCGCGCCACCACACCCGGCTGTTTTTTGTTTTTTGGGTTTTTTTAATGTTATTGTAGAAACGAGGTCTCGCCAAGTTGCCTGGGCTATACTCGAACCTGAGGGCTCAGGCAATCCGCTCACCTCGGCCTCCCAAAGTGCTGAGATTACAAGCTAAGCCACCGAGCCTGGCTGACCTAACGTCTCTTAATGAAGAAAAGATGAAATAAGTAGAGTATGTTGATATTTTGTTTCTCTGATTATTGTGTTCCCAGCTACCAGAATAGCTCCTGGAACATTGTGGATACACATACGTATTTGTTGAATGAACAAATTCAGTGGAACACACACAGCAGTTGAAAATAAATAAACCTCGACCGGGTTCGGTGGCTCAGCCTGTAATCCCAGCACTTTGGGAGGCCAAGGTGAGTAGATTGCCTGAGCCCGCGGCTTCGAGACCCGCCCAAGCAACTTGGCGAGACCTCGTCTCTACAATAAATCAAAAATCAACCGGGCGTGGTAGTGCGCACCTGTAGTTCTGGCTACTTGGAAGGTTGAGGCAGAAGGATCGCCGGAGCCCGGCAGTCGACGCTGGGGTGGCCGTGAGTATGCCACTGCACTCCAGCCTGGGCTACAGAGTGAGACTCCAACTTGGGGAAAAAAGAAAATAAATAAACTAGATCCATATGTATCAACATGGATAGATTTCAGAAGAAGTGTTGAGCGAACAAAGTGATTTGGAATATGTATGTTATGGTACAGATTTAATACACATAAAACAATAGTGTATACTGTTCATGGATACCTATATATGTATGAAAATGTTAAAACGTATACTGAAAAAAACACAAAATTGACGATGGTGGTTGCATCCGAGAAGGAATGGAAGGATGGAAAGAAAGAAAAAGAGGAAAGAGGAGAATGGGGGTAGGGACTGGGAAAACCTCTGTGGACTTATTTCTTTTAAAAATAAGAAAATTCATCTGAAGCACAAATGCAAAATATAATCTTTAAAAAAAATACTGAGCTATAAATACAGGGGTTCTTATTTTCTCTGTTTATTAAACTTTTAAAATAAAACTAATATTTTAATACTCATAAAATAAGAAGATGTTACTATATAAATGAAAGTGAGCAATAAAAAAGTGGAATTTAAAATATGATGGGTGATATTAAAAATTCATTTACAGGGTTTAAAATAAACTCAAGTAAATCTCCTAGACGATAGAACAAAGAGATAAGAAGGTAGAATATACAAGAGAAAACTTAATGGGCATAGATACCCAATCTGGAAATCTAGCATCTGATTAATAAGAGTTTCAGAAAGAGCAGACAAATACAAGGGGAGGAACAAGCAATTAAAGAGATAATAGACCATTTCCCACAGCCAAGGAAAGGCAAGGGGCTTCCGATGAAAAGGATAAATCCTTATGAAATTTTGAACACAAAATATAAACAGAAGATACTAATAGTATTCAGAGAGGGAAAAAGTTACTGACAAAGAAATAAGAATTAAAGTGACATTTTACTTACATATTTCACAGCAATGTGACATTAAAAGAATAACTTCAAATTTCTGAGGGAAAATGATTTTGAACTTAGAATTTATATGCTCTTAAGCTATTAATCAAATAAAGGCAGAAAAAAGATTTTTATGCAATCTTTGGAATAAAGATTTCTATGAAAAAAATTTTTTGAGAATATTATTTAGCATAGGAAGCAAGGAATTCAAAAGAGAGAAGGAATATCATTCAAAAAAATATTGATCCCAATTTTAAAGAGGACAATTAAAAGAAATCCTAGGGTAGTGGCAGATTTAGAAAATAGTATGTCTGAATTACAACATGAAGTCCAAAACCCGCAAGAAGCATGTCTTCAAGAAGAACATAGGTTTTCTGTAATAATTTTATTAAATCAAGGTAAATAATATGCTACTTTTGTCAGCAAGGGGAAAAAAAAAGATAATTAGAACCATCAGAAAAAAACAAAAACCTTCACAAGTTCAACTATGAAGCAAATGAAAATGTGTTTTAATTTTGAGCAGTTAATAACTGAAATAAAAAAGCCTTGACATTGAGGCTTGGAGCATTCTCCTTTAAGCAACACCATTAGGGGACTCAGCATCTCCTTCTCCCAGGGTCCAATCACATTACTTGGCTCTGAAGTGAATAGTAGTTATAGAATTATACTATAGAATTGTACTTGCCTGGTTTTTCTTTTCTGGAATTTATTCCTGGAGACTCTCTGGAAGACAATTATGATTACAGATGCTTCAGATTGTAAATCTTAATAATGCAAAATTAATGACATAGTTGAGAGAATTTGGGTGATAGAAGAAGAAGGAGCAAGGGAGGGAAGCAATATAGGACCAATTTCTTCAACTTACACAACTGGGGGCAGTTAGGAGACACTGTCTTAAATCGCTGGGTTAAGAAATTAATGTTTATGCATATTATTTACAATTATAAAGCTAGCAAAAAAACTTAAAGAAAAAATATAACAAAATTTGGGAAAAGGAGAGGTGCAATGATAGTGATTCTAATTGTTTTTTAAACAGGAAGTTAATAGGTACTACTTAAAGCTGACAAATCAAGAGAGGTGGTAAAAGCATCAGAAGAACCAAAACCAAGAATTGTTCCAAGAGATTATAGGAACCAGGAATGGTATATGAACTAGAGATGTTATGCCTCCTTTTATATCCCTCTTTAATGAGTGAATTTGCATTATCATGAGGATACATTACTTTTTAATAAATTTTGAAGGGAGAATTTTGAAAATTTCAGATTTTCTGTGACATGTTGATTCCCCTCTCCCCATAAAAAGAGTCTAGCTGAAGAAAATGCAAGAGTTTGCTGTCCAAGCTGTTTGTCTTGTAACTTCCATATCCTGAGAGCAGAGAGCCTAGGTTACAGTTGTGCCAAAACTTCGCCGACAGAGGAAACACTGAATAATGGAGAAAAAGGCTCAAAAAACTCAAATGGAAATATTAAAGTTCAATGCCTTACAGAGAGTTATTGTTTACATCTATCTACTCTGGGCCAGATGTGTGAAATAACACCCAAAACCAACAGGGAAAAGATGAATCCTGTGAACTCAGTCAGCAGAGAAATAAATGGGCTCAAAATGATTTGAGGGAGGGCACAGAGGTATAATAACGAAGATAAGACTGTACACTCAAGTTCATTGTTCACTCAAAGTAAGTTACTATTGTCAAAGTATGCCCTCAAAATATTTCACCAAAAAAAAACTCTGCAGGTACTGCAATGTATAGTCCACCATCTTAAACTCCATGATTGTTATAACGAAATAATAATAATAGCAGCTAACATTTTATTGAATGCCTACTGTATAGCAAATACTCTGTTGAGTGGTTTACATGTATTCTTTTACTTAATCTTCAAAAGAGTCCAGTGAGGTTAGTACTATTATTATTCTCACTTAAAGATGAAGAAACTGAGTCACCAGGGGATGAATAACTTGCTCAGACTTGCATAACCAGTAAGAAGTGGAGCATAGATTAGCTCCCAAATCTGCCTAATTCCAAACTGTGAGTTTAGAAAACATGAAAACATTTTAAATAAATAAACTAATAGCTAACTATGTGTATTACATTTTCTATTTCTTTTTATTTGAGACAGGGTCCTACTTTGTCCCCCAGGCTGCATGATCATAACTCACTGCAGCCTCAAACTCTTGGGTTCAAGTTATTCTCCCGAGTCGCTAGGACTATAGGTACACACCACCTCGCCCAGCTAATTTTTTATTTTTTGGTAGAGACAGGATCTCACTATGTTGCCCAGGCAAGTCTTGAACTCTGGCCTCAAGCCATCCTCCTACCTCAGCCTCCAAAAGTACTGGCATTACAGCCATGAGCCACCATGCCTGACACTACATTTTCTATTTCTTACCAACTTGAGGATCATATTATATAGACTGTATGTTATTTGATAATCTACTTTTTAAATTTAAGTGAATATTATTTCATATGATTCAGTATTGTTCTGCAATATTCATTTTAACATCTGCTTGGTACTAATTTATATTACATAAGTGACCAAGCAGACAAAAATCCCTGAATTCATGGAGCTTATATTTCAGTGGGGAGAAATAACAATAAAAATAATATGAAGTATATATTATGTTGGAAGCTGATACATACTCTATGGATTAAAAGACATAGCAGGATAAGAGGGAGCAAGAGAGCTTGGGGTGTAGGGTGATTGCAGTTTTCATTGAGAAAATGACATTTGAGCAAAGCCTTGAGGGAAACAAAGGAGTAATCCAGGCAGATATCTCAGGAGAAAATTCTTGTAAAATTGAGATATAATTCATGTGCCATAAAATTCATTCTCTTAAAGTGTACAATTCAGTAGTTTTTAGTATATTTACAAAGCTGTGCAGCCATCACCACTATCTCATTCCAAAACATTGCCATTCCTCTGCCCCAAAAGCAAACTCATTTACCCATTAGCAGTCACTCCCCATTGTGCCTTCCCTCCAGCCCCTGGCGGCCATTGATCAACTTTCTGTCTCTATGACTTTGCCTATTTTAGACATTTCATGGAAATGGAATTCTACAATGTATGGATGCCTTCAAAACTCACCTATGTTGTAGCATGTATCATGTAGCATGTACTTCACTCCATTGTGATTGAATAATATTCCATTGTGTGGATATACCACATTTTGCTTATCCATTCATCAGTTGATAGACGTTTGGGTTATTTTCACTCTTGGGTTATCAAACAATATTTCTATAAACATTCATGTGGAAGGTTTTTGTGGGAATGTATATTTTCACTTCTCTTGGGCATGTAACTAGGAGTAGAATTGCTAGGTCATGTGGTAACTTGTTAAGAAACTGTCAGACTGTTTTCCAAAGTGACTGCACCAAGGAGAAAGCATTTTAAGTAGAAGGAACAGGCAAGGCAAAGGCATGTCTAAGGCACAGCAGGAAGGCCAGTGTGAGTGGAGTGGTGCAAAGTGAGTCAGAGATGAGTTCAGGGAGATCATGGGAAAAGAGCTAGAATATATCAAGCCCTTCAGGCCATTGTAAGGACCTTGGCTTTTATTACAAGGGGAGCCATGAGAAGATTTGAGCAGATGAATGACATGACCTGACTTCCTTTTTAAGAGAATCATATGGCTTTCATGTGGAGAACACATAGAAGAAAGATGTGAAAGCTTAGGAGATCATTTTAGTGATCCAAGCAAGAGATGACAGTGGCTCAGACCAAGGTGGAAGCAATGGAGATGGTGAAAGTAGATTCTGGATGTTTTGAAAATAGAGCCAACTAGATTTTCTGATGGATTTGGTGACAGTAGTGAGAGAAAGAAAAGAATCAAGAATAACTACGTGTCTTTGGCAACCTGGGCTTTTGGAAAGATTGAGATATCTCCAACAAAGATAAAGGTGACTGCAGGTGGAACAGTTTTTGTTGTGGGTGGTGGATTCAAGAGTTTACTTTTTGATATATTAAATTTGAGAAGTCTTTACTCAGCTAATGGAGAGGCTAAATGGGCAGCTGGAGCTCTAAGTATGGAGTAGAGGAAAGAGGTCTGGGATGGAGATACATATTTGATATTAACCACATTACTGGTTGAGGATCATGAAGGAAGTTAAGTATACATTGAGACCATGGACTGAATCCTGGGGCTCTCCAGCATAAGATGATAGTGAGAAGGGGAGGAACCAATAAAGGGCATCAGTGAGTAGGAGGAAAATTAATCAAGCATAATATCCTGGGAGCCAAGTGAAAAAGTGTACCACAATGGAAAGAGAATGCAATTAGGTCACATGCTATCGAGAGATCTATGGAGAAAGAGTTGTGTAGAGGAATGAGATCTAGTACTCAAATGGGAAAGAGGAACACAGTAATTCATTTGTGATAGCAGGCAGTCTAGTTTATAGATACTAGTATGGGAGGAAATGGGATGGAGAGAGTCTGTGGAGGTTCTGTTTGGATTGCTTCACTTTCCTGCATTAGAATGGGAAGCAAGGTCATTAGCTGAAAGTGAGGCTAGCAAAGAAGGTGTTGGAGATTTAAGGGGAGAAAGGTCAGTTATCAAGGGCTGGATCTTGGATGAAGGGTTGCTAGAAGAGAGGGAGATGGAGTACTTTCCTTCTATAACTTGGGTTCTAGCCCTGGGTTGTAAAGATTAAAGGGTTTAGGTTTTTCAGTATGTCGCTTCATGTTTGGTGGTGGTCAGAGTAGGATTTATGACATAGCATGCCATTGTACAGATGTACAGATTTTGCCTACTAGTTAGGACACCTTTCTAAGATAAGTTAATAGAATCACAGAACCTATTTCTTTTACTTCTGCCACCCTTTATATCTTGGTCAGTGCTCTTTCTCCCTGAGGCTTCAGGAATTTCTGCAAGGTTCAGCCCCTTCTCAGATCACCTAACCCCAACCTAACTGTTCTCTGACAGCATTTTTGCCTCTCTGATTTCAACTCTGTAGCGATATCTGCCCTTGAGTTATGCTGGGAATTCTGTGATTCCTTTCACAATCAGAAGGGAAGTGAGGGGAAATCAGTCCACTTGCCACATGTCTGTCTCTCCAGAGTCTCCTGGGGGGTAGTGCACATTGTCAAGGCTTTCTGGAAAAGAAAAAATGAAGTATTTTCTTTTTACAGCTGCCATTCTAGCTCTCTAATCCAGGACTGCAAAGTTGAAAGGGTTTAGGTTTTTTCAGGAGGTAGCTCAACCTTTTGAGGGTACTCACTTTATGGAATGTGGTCTGTCACTTTATCCTAGAAGACATTTCATATTTCCTGTTTTGTCAGAACCACTAGAAATAAACCAATTTCTTGTGGATAAACCAATCGTTTGTGGTGTCCTATTTTTCTTGGTTTAAATGATCTGTGTGTTATGATCTTTAATGCAAAATCAGCTTAACAAGATAATTAAATCCATTAAGGAGGATTAAGTTGAGATTTCATATCATTTATTAGCTTGCTAGTACCTTGTTTTATTTAACATCTGTTCATGTAGGAGTTGGCATTTAGATTTGAATGCATTTATAACTGTGTTTGCCTCCGAAGCAATATCTTTCAAGGTATTTCTTCCATTGGGATTTCCTTTTAATAAAGTTAAAATTCTACTCAAAAAGAATGTTTTATGCTTATGTCATAAGCTTTGTTGATTACCACGGAAGATTTTCCTTCATGGTAGGAAAAATCTTCCCTCCTCTCCACGTGCCCAGACTGTTTGCACTCCCACCTCCACCACAACAAGCTGACAAAGGAACACTCACAAAGACACACAGGACAAATACTGCCTATCCAAGAAGCCTGCTCTCACCATGATACCTTCCTCAGCTCGCTCCTGCCAGATGCAGGTATTTAAGTCATCCTTTGCAACATCACATCAGCACTGATATACACAGGTTTTATCCACAGTTGTTAGCTCCCATTGTCTCTGTGCCCTCTTTGTATACCAGACTCTTTCTGTAGCTGTCACCAAGTTTCCTGCTGCTGACCTGTGTCACAAGTGATGCCAACATGATGAAGTCCATGGGCACTTGAGAAATAAGTCCCTTGGACCACCCTAGCCAAGAATTATTATTCATTACTTCATGTAACAGAGTGACTTTGCCCCAACTTTAAGCTGCATTCAGCTCCAATTCATTCTTTCATTTAACCTATGGTTTCTTCATGGAGTGTGGAAGTTATCGGGGTAAAATTTTCTCTGTCCCTTTGTGTGTTTCTGCACAAGCCCTGGTCTGGTGCACACAGTAGATGCTCAATAGAAATTACAGTTGGTCCTTGAACAACACAGGTTTGGGCTGCACAGGTTACTTATATGTGGATATTTCTCAACCAAATATGATTGGAAATACAGTATTCTTAGGATGTGAAATTCCTATATGGAGGGCTGATTGTGAGACTTGAGTATGAGTGAATTTTGGTATACCTGGATGTCCTGGGACCAATGCCCCACAGATACAGAGGGAGGGATGACTGTATTAACAGACTAAGAAACTGGGCAGTCTCACACAAGATACCCAACAGAGCCTGGCAGTGGCCCTCCCAGGGTTGGCATGGGAGAGGCTTCTAGTAATGTCTAGGGAATAGAAGTGGGCAGTTTCTGGCTCCATGTTATTTTATTCATGTAAGAAGTATATATTGCTTTTTTCCTTCACCAAAAGATGATTTTGATGAGTGAGAAGCATGGGAGAAAAAGGCAGTTAAGCCAAGAATTGGGTACCTACAGATCATTGCTGGGATGTCCTCTCTGACCACGTACAGTTGTCATATTGAGGACATCTGTTCTTACTCTTCTACCTCTCCATTCCCAAACCCATGTGAGAGGCGAGCTAATAATGGGTGTGGTCTCAGTGACTACCTGAACTGTGCATGTGATATCTTGTACCCAGGGAAAATATATTTTTGCTATTTTCCTTTCTCTTTGTCTCTCGTCAGGATCTCATCGCAGCCTCGACCTCCTGGGCTCAGGAGCCTCAGCCTCCTGAGTAAATAGGAGTACAGGTGCATGCCTGGCTAATTTTTTTAATTTTTTGTAGAGATGACATCTTGCTATGTTGCCCAGGCTGCTCTCAAACTCCTGGGCTCAAGCGGTCCTCTGCTTCAGCCATTCCAAAGTGCTGAAATTAGAGGCATGAGCCACCGCACCCAGCCAGTATTTTTCTATGAATATATATATTCAATTTGTTGGCGTTAATCTTTTTTAAATTAAAGACTTTACTGTTTTAGAGCAGTTTTAAGTTCACAGCAAAACTGAGAGGAAGGTACAAAGATTTCCCATATGCCCCCTCCCTCAAAACACTCGCTCCTCCTGCTCATCCCCCTACTCCCAAGATGTTCTTCTGCTCCTGCACTTCCCCAGTAGAATCAAGGGTTTAAGAGGTTATTTTTAGCAACTTTTATCAGGCGGGAAAGGGGAAATGTGAAGGAAGCCTGATGTCTGTCACAGCTTCCTGTAAAGAATGGGCTTTAAAAAACATCATTGGTGAAGATTAATTCCTTTGTCAATAAATGTCGGCAGCTAATCTAGTGCCAATTGCATATGCCTGGGAATGAGCCCTGTGAAAACTTGAGGAAACTAAATCATCACAGGGTGCTTGTTTTTTCTGCCAAACACTGACCAGGCCTCTGCCATTACTTTCCATTTTATAAATTGAAAAGGAAAAGGAAATGCCAAATGGTGTTTGCAGTTCCAAAGGGCAAATAGGATATGTTTTGACATATGTTGAAAATACATTGTTCTAAAATCTACTCACATATGGATTATCTTTCTGGGATACCCGAGCTAAAAGTCGAATTGATGCACTCAGTTCCTTTATGTGCCAAACCATTCAATGGTTCCAGTTACTGAGTTAGTAACTGGGTGGTGGCAATCCTCAGTGTCCCTTCCTGGTGACACACCCACCCACCATGGTTTAGAAGGGTCCTTCTCCTCCTTGGCCTCTGGGGCCACATCCATGGGCTTTCCTGCCTCTTGACTTCAGGAGAACAGACCAAGCCTGGCCCAGGGAACATCTCTTTCTATCAGAAACTGGACTAATTAACTCCCTGAGACTTTCCCAGCTCCTGAGGTATGGGCAGGCCAGACTGGCCGTGCTTGTCTCCTCCCCTTCTCCTGGTCCCCAAGAGCTCACCTACAGTGTCCTGTTGAAGCAGATGCTTTCACACTTTAATCAAGCCCCTCAGGAATACATTTTACATGGTGACCATGTTCACGTGTACATAAAACAGAACTTATCCTTGCAAGGTATGATGGACTCTTTAAAAATGTATTCTATTTATATTTGTTTTTATTTCCTCCCTCCCTCCTTCCCTTCCTCCCTCCCTCCTTCCCTTCCTCCCTCCTTTCTTTCTTTCTTTCTTTCTTTCTTTCTTTCTTTCTTTCTTTCTTTCTTTCTTTCTGTCTTTCTTTCTGTCTGTCTCTTTCTTTCTCTCTCTCTCTCTCTCTCTCTCTCTCTCTCTCTCTCTCTCTCTCTCTCTCTCTTTCTTTCGAGTCTCGCTGTGTCTCTCAGACTGGAGTGCAGTGGCAGGATCATAGCTTACTGCAGGCTCTAGCACCTGGGCTCCAACTATCCTCCCTGCTCAGTCTCTCCAGTACCTGAGACTACAGGCATGTGCCACCATACCTGGCTAATTTTTTAATATTTTGTGGAGATGGGGTCTCCCTGTGTAGCCCAGATTGTTTTCAAGCTTCTGGCCTCAGGCAGTCCTCCCACCTCAACCTCCCAAAGTGCTGTGACTACAGACAATGAGCCAACACACCCAGGCCTATCTTATTTTTTAAGTGCTGCTCAAGACTCACTAAACTGATTTCACCACTTATTAATGGGTCATTACTAAGAGTGTGAAAAATACTGACCTAGACTAGCTTGAGACTAGTGTTTTATGGTGGGAAAGAGCTGCAGAGACAGCTTCTCCCTGCAGACTGTGTCTATTCTGTGACTATCTGTTCTGTGCTTGGACACCTCTGAAGCTGCTCTGACAGGTCAGGCATTGTGTTGAACACTTTACCTACATCCACACAACCATCCAGGAGATTTGAATCCTATAATTAATCCCATTTTCAGATGAGACTCAGCTGAGGTAAGAAACTCACCTGAGGTCACTCAGCTGGAAAAGCCAGAATTCAAATACCACCTCTGTGACTCTGAACCCCACACTTAACAACCCTTACCATGCCTCACAAAGCAACTGGCAGCTGCCCATTGTCCTCAGGGTCAAGTGAGCCTCTAACCTCTCTAGCTTCATTCTTCTCCTCTACCCCCTCCCCACAGTCTTAAGGAATTTCTTTCAGATGCTCTAATACTCAGGGTCTTTGCACACCTTCTTCCCTCTACCCGGAACTCTCTTCTTTCCCCTTGCCTGGCTAGCCTCCTCCCTGATCTCAGCTGAACCCTCCTTCCTCCAGGACACCTCTGAATGCCTCTGCCCACCCCCATAACTATGGTAAATGCCTCCTTGTATGCTTCCATATTACTTTCTGCTGTCTCATTCCTAGCTCCTCTGAAATTTTATTATTTTGCTTTCACATCCAGAGGTTTGCAGGTAAATGTTCAATAACCAGCTCTATTGGGGAAAGGAGGAAGGTCGTTTGTAACATTTGCTGGTTCTATAGCGTAAATACCCCCACTATTGGTGACTTCAAGCCATTAATATGGCTTCACTAAATGTGGAGCTGGGAAGAGATCAGTGAGACAGTCCAAGCTGGCCACAGCATACCACTATGTGTCTGATGACAGGGATGAGGGGCCATCTTTGTCTTGCTGATGAATGTATATCTTCTTAGTGAATAAAATGAAGGGAGGGATGGGGAAGGGAGGGGCGGGCAAGAAAAGGGACTGTATTCTGCAAAATACTAAGGTAGTCTAATGTATTGCTTCTTCATAGTGAGTAAGGAAAGAATGGGAGAGGCAAGGGTAAGGGCTGTGTGTCATCAAAATAGTGACCAGGGCTGGGTGCAGTGGTTCATGCCTGGTATCCCAGCACTTTGGGAGACTGAGTCAGGAGGATTGCTTGAACCCAGGAGTCTAAGAACAGCTTAGGCAACGCAATGAGACCTCTTATCTACAAAAAATTAGCCAGGCACCGTGGTTCATGCCTGTAGTCCCAGCTTCTCAGAAAGGTGAGGTGGAAAAATTGCCTGGCCCCAGGAGGTCAAGACTGCAATGAGCTGTGATTGTGCCACTGCACTCCAACCTGGGCAACAGTGAGTCCTGACTCATAAAAAAAAAAAAGGAAAAGAAAAAAAAGATCAACAATTATTCAATTACTCATTCCATATAGATTATAAGCTACTTCCACATACATTGTGTCATTTGATCATGTGAGTAAAAAGGTTAAAAGACAGGTGTTATTTTATAAATGACAAAAATGAATTTCCTAGAGGTAAAGGCATTGACACAAGGTCACACAATCACACCTCAGCTAGAACCCGGATCTCCTGAGTTCCCGTCCCACATTTCTTACTATTCAGATTAGTTTCCTGTGTTAGCATACTTCTTGAGGGTGTGGAAGCGGATATTTGGAAATGCAGAGATTGGAGGAGGGAAGGCAGTGGTGCAGGAAGGGGTGAATATTGTACCGTTGTGATGTTCTGGGCACACATACACAGTGTCTTCAGAAAGGAATGCCTCATGAGTGACAGAGCTGTCGTTAATAATGAGATCCCTTAGTGTTGGGAGACAGGCTTATGAGTAGTTAATGAATCTGACACCTGGGTTCAAATCCTGGCTCCCCCACTTTACTATGTGACCTTGGGCAAGTAACTTAATTCTTCTATGCCATAGTTTTCTACTAATAATAACATTTAAAAAATAGTCCCTACCTCAGAGGATCATTGTAAGGATTAAATGAAATAATACAAGCTAAATGCTTAGACCAGTGCTTTTGTATTGTGAACATTCCACATTATTTTTATATTCTTTATTTATCTTTCTTTCCAATGTTTCACCCTGAGGCATTTTGGCATCCTTTATTGTATACATTGTAAAAAACGAAAACTTGCAGACAACGTAGTGCTGTTAATACAGTAGGGATACAGAGCTATCTAGCATTTGAGTTTGGGAGTGTTTTAGTAAATGGTGTTTCTAAGGAAGTTTTAAAACAGATGTCAGAGAATTGTCCCCATATTGTCACAGAGTTAGAGTGAAAGCCAATAATGACTTAGCTGTTTCTCATAGAAGCTGTGATGATTTTCCTTCTTCATGTAAATTGACTAGTGACTTTAAATGGCCTAAGACATCACTTGCAAAGTACAGTCATCAGTAAAATTTACAGAGACATTAAACATCTAATATAAATGACTTACTCTAAACCATGATCCTACTGTATCTGGTATATAGTTATTTCTCTGTATTTTATTTATTTTTGTATCAAGATTCATTGCTTTAGATAGTACATGTCTATAGAGGGGTTATATCTGCTTTTTCAAACTAAGAAATTTTTTTTTTCTTTTACAAAACTAAAACAAAGACTAATATTTTGTGACACATAGAATTATATGAAATTTAAATCAGTGCCCAAAATTTAAATCTTATTAAAATACAGCCATGTTTGTTTGTTCAATTCCTGGTTGTTTTCATGCTACAGTGGCAGAGTTAAGTAATTGTGACAGAGACCTTATGGTCCATAAAGCCTCAAATATTTACTATTTGGCCCTTTACAGAGGTTTGCTGACTCCTGACCTCGAATAACTGATAGATCCCCTAAAAGGTAAGGTCTGAGCAGTGAATGCTATGATAGCCATATTGAAGCTTTTAGGGTTTTTATTGCTTCTAAAACCACATGTGGAACAGTATAAACAGTGTTGTGATGCCTTTTTCTTAAAGCCACGATGTGATTAGCTCAAAATGCTCAAAAAGGCTTCCTTTCCACCTCCAAGATAGCTGTGATGGGGTTATGAAGGTAATTTTAAGAAAGAAGCACCAAGCAGGAAGACTGCAACCTTGAGTCTCAGAGCCACAATTCTATAAACCAGGAATAATAACACACTGCACAAGGCTGCTTAGATTAACTGAGATGAGTCATTCATCCTTATTAGATAGGAGATACCCTCACTGTGTACGTTTGCCATACAGCACCTGACTCTCATTTCCTTCCAAGGCCTCTTCCACAGGCCAAGTACCGGGGTCCTGTCTGGCTTGGAAACAGGAGTGGCAATGAAGTCAGGGTACCTGCTGGCAGCTGCACCAGCCAAAGCCCCCAGTGCTTCCATGGTGCTCTTGCCATTGAACCAACAGTCGAATGAATAAATGAATGAGTATGCTTTCCTGGGATCAAGCCCAAATGTAAATCATCACTCTGCCTGAATCTTATTTTAACGTAGTCCTAAACCTGGATGTGAGTCAGTTCTGCCTTATTCAGATTCTACTCCACGGGGCACTATTAACACATATATCACATACTTGATTTACTTTTTGAAAACCCAAGCACAATTCTGAAAACTGTTTTTAACAAGTGTAAATTTTCCCACCTGTTTTTTTTCTATTTATTACACCTCATTGTTGGGTGGGTAGTGGTAAGATTTTCCTCCACAGCTGGGCATGGTGGTGTATGCCTATAATCATAGCACTTTAGGAAGCTAAGGCAAGAGGATCGCTTGAGCTCTGGAGTTCAAGACCATCCTGCACAACATAATGAGACTTCATCTCTACAAAATGAAAAGTAAATAAATAAATAAATAGTCTGGCATAGTGGTGCACCCCTGTAGTCCCAGTTACTCGAAAGGCTGAGGCAGAAGGATCTCCTGAGCCTCGGAGGTTGAGACTGCGGTGAACTGCAATCATGCCACTGCACTCCAGCATGAGTGACAGAGTAAGACCCCGACTCAAAAAAAATTATTTTCCTTCACAGTTTACAGAAGACAACTTTTATTTATTTTATTTGTTTATTTTTGAGTTAGGGTCTCACTCTGTGGCCCAAGCTGGAGTGCAGTTGCATGATCATGGCTCACCACAGCTTCCAATTCATGGGCTCAAGCAATCCTCCTGTATCAGCCTCCCAAGAAGCTGGGACTGCAGGCCCATGCCACCATGACTGGCTAATTTTTTTATTTTTATTTTTTGTAGAAATGAGGTCTCACCATGTTGCCCAGACTGGTCTCAAACTCCTGGGCTCAAGCAATCCTTCTGCCTCAGCCTCCCAAATGACTGGCATTATAGGCATTAGCCACCGCACCTGGCTGACAACTTTTAAAAAATACGTTTGAACTTTGAGTCTTGCTTGCAGTGTTAGAAAGCTTCTGAAATACAGCTTTGTGCGAAAGAGGACTGAGGCCTTGTTTTTCATATGTTTAGTTTTTTTAATCTGTTCTGTTCAGCACCTTTCCTTTTCTAGGGTATTTCGTAATTGTTTGTCTTTCTTCCGCCAAATTCTGAACACATATTTTTGGAACAAAAGTAAGTTGTAATGTATTAAGGGTAGTTTTACCTGAATTGTAGAAATTAACTCTCATATCTGTTCAAATCGAAACTCAGACTAAGCCGGGCTCGGTGGCTCAGCCTGTAATCCCGCGCTTTGGGAGGCTGAGGTGAGTGGATTGCCTGAGCCTGCGGGTTCGAGACCCCCCTGGGCAACTTGGCGAGACCTCATCTCTACAATAAGTCAAAAATTAGCCGGACGTGGTAGTACGCACCTGTAGTTCCGGCTACTCGGAAGGCTGAGGCAGAAGGATCGCCGGAGCTCAGCAGGTCGAGGCTGCAGTGGCCAGGAGCGGCCACTGCACTCCAGTCTGGGTGTCAGAGTGAGACTCCAACTCAAAAAAAAAAAAAAAAAACAAAAAGAAAGAAACTCAGACTCGATACTTTCCCTATTTTCTTTCTAAAACAGGGATAGGAAATTTTGTGAACTCGTGGTTTTATATTTTCAACCACCCACATTACACTCATTAATTTTTGAAAATCAAAGCTTCTAACTCCCATTCACTTAAAAAAAAAACAAAAACAGCCGGGCTCAGTGGCTCAGCCTGTAATCCCGCGCCTTTGGGAGGCTGAGGTGAGAGGATTGCCTGAGCCCGCGGGTTCGAGACCCGCCTGGGCAGCGAGACCTCATCTCTACAATAAATCAAAAAATCAGCCGGGTGTGGTAGCGCATGCCTATAATTCTGGCTACTTGGAAGGCTGAGGCGGAAGGATCGCCGGAGCCCAGCAGGTCGAGGTTGCGGTGGCCGGGAGTGGCCACTGCACTCCAGTCTGGGCGACAGAGTGAGACTCCAACTCAAAAAAAAAAAAAAGAAAAAAAACATGGAAGTAATATATAGTTGCAATGTTGTTATAATGGCCATCTACATAAATATATGTCTCATTGTTTAGCATGAAAGATTACTTTAATTGGGGCTATTAGGAGAAAAGGAGAAAAATTTAGAAGAAAAGGGGATAAACAAGGCATGATCTGCTATTGGATAAGGTAGAATTTATAAAGTCAATCTTCATTATTCATGGATTTTTATATTTGGGAATTCACCTACTTGCTAAAATGTATTTATAACCCCAAAATCAATACTCAAAGCAATTTCACAGTCATTCACACATGCACAGAGTGGTGAAAAATTTGAGTCACCCTACACACATGTTCCCAGCTGAGGTAGAAAAAGGCAATGACCTGCCTTCTTGTTTTAGCTTTCATACATAAAATAATTTTCTTTTTGTGGTCCATTTAGTGCCATGTTGTTCACATTTGTGTTCTTTTTTGTTGGTGATGTCACTGTTTAAAACAACACCCCACCCCCCACCCCGCCCTGGGCAGCGCTGAAATGCTGTCTGGTGTTCCTAAGCACAAGAAGACTGGAATGTGCCTTATGAAGAAAATACATGTGTTGGAAAAGCTTCATTCAGGCATGAATTATGGTGCTGTTGGCCATGAGTTCAATATTAATGAATCGACAATATATATTAATATATATTAAATAGGGTGTCTTTAAAAGAGACCCACATAAACAAGGTTAAATGTTTATTGATTGGTGGATGAAAATGTGGCCAGTGGCCCACGGGAACCTAACCCTGCCTTTCCCCTAAGAGCAGTGGTTCAGTATTCACTAATTCAGTGTTGTCAGCAATTTCTAGAACATAACTACTGTGAATCACAAGAATTGACTGTATTTGGATCTCCTTTCTATTAAAGCCTTAGATTTGAGGTGTGAGTACGTTTCGTCCAGAAGAATCTCTGGTGTTTAAATTACAACTAATTATTTTCAAAGCACTGGCAGTAATTTCTTCCAGTTCTTCCCAGATATTACAGTTCTCTATTTTATTTATTAATACCATACTATGTTCTAAAAGAAATGATAGTGAAGGTTGATTACCCAGCACAGATGAAGGGGTAAGGGATAAGAAAGAAATGAAAAATAAGCAGTAACCAGAGAGTGTTAGGAAGTGTTCTCTCATGCCAAACACCCGTAGACTTTTTAACAGCCCTGGCCAAACAGTTTATGCCACTTTAGGGAAAGCTTCCTTTCCAATGAAAGGGCATAAAGAGGAAGGGGATTATGTGGTGACATGCTGATTGTAACCTTTTAGTATAGGGAAGGTATACCCAAGGGGATGAAGTTGTCTATGAATAAATAATAATAATAGTGGTGTTTAAGTTGTGGTTACTTTTTATAATCAACCCTAGCATAAGGTTATATTTGTTTTAGATTGTATGCTAACAGGAATTTTTACATGTGCTGCTATTACACAGTATCAAGAAGGGAGAAACTTCTGGCACGCTTTCTAAGGTTTTCCAAGAAAAAGAGCCATTTGCAACTTTAGTGACTAATTTATCCACAAAATTCGCTTTCATTCAATGAGAGAACAACCTTAGATCTCACTCCCCAAATAGCTGATTTTAATAGCAAAAGGAGATCACTGTATGGTTTTTTCTTGTTATGTATAAGTAAGAAAAATTATTTATTTTGGCCTCTACAAAACTGAGGAAATATTATATTTTCTTCATTGTAGTGCACATGTGAAGTTATTTTCCTCAAACCAGATTCTAATTTTCAGTAATTCAGTAGGACAGTTCCCAAAATTTTCTTGCCTATAAGTGCTATGGGGGAAAAATTAAATCATTGCACAAGATGGGAAGTGAATGAGTTGTGACGCCTCGAAAAATGTTGGATGACTCACAAATATGAAAAGAAGTTGTATCCACCACATGAGACTTGGGGAGTACTAAGGAGAATAAATTGGCTTTAAGTGTGTGTTTGGGGTTTTTTGGTAACTTCTTTTTTTCTGTTTTTCTGGGTTTTTTTGGTCTACATGTTAACTTCTAGCTTTAAGAAAATGAAAACACAGTTCTATAGAATCAAATCAACAGAGCTGAGAATTATGTTCTACTCTCCTTTAAGTTAGTAAAATATGGGTTGAAAAAATCAGAGGTACTCATCAATGTCAGTGATAGCCAATACAACTCTGTCTTGTAAAATTTAATCTTGGAATCCTGAATCCTGTCTTGCCCAAGTGTTAAATATCAAGATTCTTCCTGTTTCAAAATTGTAGTCTTATCAAAAGAATATATACTTCCCCTTAAGCCTTCAGTCTACTCAGTGTTATTAGGAAACTCAGGAGATTTTTGAGGAATATGCTTGTCATAACTGGAGAAATCACCTATGTTGCTCACTCTAACCTTTGAGGGGAAAATCTTTTCACTTCTTTTATTCCTCTTTCCCTACTCTTCCCTCACTCCATCCTCACCCCAAAAAGAATGACTTGGGTCACCTTGCATAGTATATGCATTTAACCAGTATTAAATAATAATAGTGGTAGCAAGTCACAGAAATTGGGGCCAGAAATGGAGTTAATGAGGTTCTTCTGCTAACTTTAGGGTGCTGGGAAAATGACGAAATACTTTTGTTTTAGTTTCCTCACCTATAAAATAGAGGTGACTTTGTCCACCAATTCTCATAAGGCCACGTGGTCTAAATATACAGTTGTGGGCTGGGCAGTTTGGATATATAAATTCCAAACAGGGGTGATAAATAATGCTTTATAAAAGTTTGGCAGATTATAGCAGCTAGCTACTGTTTATAATTTGTCTTCTCTAGCAAGAATATGACTTCTATTCAGTGTATGGATTTTTAATTTAAGCTGGCATATTTCTGGTTAAAAAAAAAAAAGAGCAACCAAATATTAATTTAAGTACATTGTGTTCGTGTGGGGGAATAAAGGAGTATCCTGTCTGGGTCATTTTGTCTTCCACTGTTGACATCTGTGGCTACAGCCATGGGAGGGTTCAGCATGAACCTGGTGGTAGTGACCAATTATGGCCGTTTGTTGCACTGCTGACAGTGCTCTGTACTTGGGGGCATTTGAGAATTTATTACTTCATTTTATTCTGACAACACCCATGTAGCTTACTGAAGCGGATTTGGTTCTTATTTATTACTGATAAGAGACCTGAAGCTAAGAGAGAGCAAACAATATAGTAGTGGTCCCAATGCCAGTCAGCGGAAAAGACCCTGGGGCCTTCCCACTAAACCAGCTGTTTCCTGCAGCAGGCTGCTGTGGAGAGCAGTTGTTGAATTTTCTTCCCTGGAGATCTGGAATGTCCTTTCTGCACCTTCAGAATAAAGGAGATCCTTGGGTTGCTTTTTGGATTATTTATGGTGAGGGCATGTGCTCTTTTGAGTTTTGGCTGGGCTTGTTCTGGTTTTGTTTCTGTGTTTATTGTTTGTTTTCTCAGGAGGCAGTTTAATGTTTTCTCCCTTGAGGGTTATAAAATGTTATTTGTTCAACTGTTTTTTTTTCCTAAATATAATAAAATTTATTTTATTTTAAGAAATTTAGAAAAATACAAAAAGCATAAACAATAAAAGTAAAATAAGAATCACTCATTACCCAGGGAGAATTACCATTCCCATATTGATATATTATCTTTCTTTCTTTGGAAAATTATAGTTGAAATTATAAGTATAAATACTTGTATATCCAACTTTTTTCACATACTCTCATCTTGTGTTTTCCAGTGCCATTAAACATTTGTTATAAACGTAATGTTAATGACGCCACTAATAATCCATTATGTGAATATACTGTATTTATTTAACCTTTTCCTGACTAGTGGGCATTGTCTCATGTTGTGCTACTGGAAATGAACATTGTAGAACATAAAAAAGCACTGCAGATTGTGCATAAGTCCTTGTTTGCATTTCTGATTATGTCCCTAAAATAGATTCCTAAAAGGAAAAGCACAACTGTGTTAAGGTTGTTGATACATACTACTAGATTGTTTTTCTGTGTATGTGAGCATTCATCACCCATGTTCGGAAAAGCCTGTATCACCTTTGCCCAGCACACCCCAGCATCCACTCTTATAGTGTGTGATCAGGGTTTATAGTACTTTCTGCATAAGCCAGAGCAACACTGGAATGTGTTGCTTGAATTTCACTTTATGAATCTTAAAGCCATATATGCATGTATATTTACATACATGCACATATATATACATTTATACACGCCCTGTGAACATGTATACTTTTTGGATTATTAGCTCTTTGTTGTTTCCTGCTATGTTAGGGCTCTCCAGAGAAACAAAATCAAAGAGACTATATGTATATTCTTCCAGCAAGCTGGACACCCAAGAGAGCCAAAGGTGTAATTCTAGACCCAAAGACCAAGGACTGGCAGCCTTGAGACCCAAGAAAAGCCCATGTTTCAGTGTGAGTTGGAAAGCAGGGGAAAACTGATGTCCTAACTTGAAGGCAGTCAGGCAGGAGGAATTCCCTTTTGTTTGGGGAGGGCCAGCCTTTTTGTTCTTGGACCTTCAATTGATTGAATGAGGTCTACCCATATTAGGGAGAGCAACCTGCTTTACTCTATCTACCATTTAAATGTTAAACGCAGCCAAAAACATCCTCCCAGAAACACCCAGAATAATAAGAGGGGGGACCACAAAAAACCAAAATTATTTATAAAAACTTGTGTATTCTTACATGCTTAAACTTCAGTCACTTTCAAAGTACTCTCTATTTGATGCAGTACACCAATTGAGATGCCTTTTCCACTGCTCAAAAGTTTTTGAACCTGTCAATTCTGATGCCTTTTAGTGCTTCTGCCATTTTTTGTTTCACCTCTTACACAACAGCAAAGCATTTCCCTTTGAGGACTTTGTTCATCCAAGAAAACAAAACAAAGTCACTGAGATGAGATCTGGTGAATAAGGATGGTGGGGCACAGGGGTCATGCCATTTTGGGTCAAAAACTGCTTGAACACTCAGCGCAGTGTGGGCAGGTATGCTCGTAAATCACCCATCATGAAATGGACAAATACATTGCAAGACTCCAAAAAAATTCACTGAAGCCATATGCAGCCTCTCACAACAGCGCTGGCTGGTACACTGATGCTGATGGGTTCCTAAAACACTTACCTGGCAGGGGAAGCCTATACTACAAGGAACCCACTCTCCAAAAGATAATTTTGGTTTTGGGGGCGGTTCTGCTCATATTTGACCAAATATCTGGGCATCCTGTGGCCCAGTCAAGATGACACATGAAATAACCATCACACCTACAACACTTTGCCACTTTTGCCTGCTCTCCCAACCAACAGCTACATTTGACTATTTGAAATAACAACAAAACACTTCTTTTTTCTTTACAACAGTAGCTGTTTCTGGTGGTTTTGGCACTACTGCATAACATACTACTGATTCATATCATTCAGAAACAGAATGCCCAGGCCTTCTTCAACTTGGAAACACGGTATGTTACAACAAATAGAAACTGGTTTATGTGGTAGTTAGATTCCAAAACCAGCTCATAAAACCTCGATCACCTAATATTTATGAATATGGAAGTATGATACCATTGAACTATAACCAACCATTTATCCACTGTGGGAAAATGTATCCATGAGTTCCCAGTCAGGGCACTAGAAACACAGCTCCCACCATGCTCATGCTCCGCCTCACACAGCAAATCAGGAACCTGGGCTTGGTAGACAAGATGAAAAGATCTTTGAGCCTGAGATCCTCCTTTTCTGCACGTTCAAAGCATTCTGAATTGATGGAAAGATGGGAATCACATTACCTCTGAAGTATTCTGGGCCTTTATCTACTCATTCTATAATTTATTATCTTTTTTTGTTTCTTCTGTCTCTGATTCTCTCTCTCTCTCTCTCTCTCTCTCTCTCTCTCTCTCTCTCTCTTGTGTGTGTGTGTGTGTGTGTATGTGTGTGTGTATCTGTCTCTCTCTGTCTCTGTCTGCCTCTCCTTCTTTCTCTGTCTGTGTCTCTCTCTCTGTCTCTCTCTTTTCTTTTTCTCAGCAATACTCCATGCCAGCTTCAGGAAACTATGTGCATATGAGCAAATGGGGAAGGGAATTAGAAATGCTTTGTTTTGAAGATGACTGCAAGCCACTACTAAATTAAGAGTTCAGTTTTATGACCTGCTTGTTAATTTTCTTAAATGACCCACAGATCAGAGTGCCTGATTTCAAGTTTGAGAATGAACATAAGGATTATCCAAGATTTGTGGAAAAAAAAATAGACAACCATCAAACAGCAGAGTGAATACTAGACTACTTAAAAGTTGTCATTTAAAGCATATTGTATTTGTAAGTAGGAAATCTGTGTTAGTCTTGTGATTGTGTGACTTTAATAACCTGGATATAGAATTTAAAATCAAGATAGTGAATTCATTGATTCATTCAATGAGTCAGCACATATTTTTATGTGCCCATCGTATGCCAGACACTTGTGAAAAATCCATGGGTTCCACTAATATGTAAGAAAAGAAGGTAAAGAGGGGATATCAGGTGGGGAAGTTCTATAAACTATGCCTTTTAATGCAGTCTTCCCAATGACTGCATTGCCATTAAAGAAGATTGCTCATGTAAAGACACTGCGTTTTTTTTTTTTTTGTAGTTTAAAAAATAATGCAGTTTACTGAAGCAGATTGGAGCTTTATTCCTTGAAGCTAATAAAAAAGTCTTATGGGAGTTGGAGAGAAATAAAGAGAATGACTTTACAGTCATTTGTAGATACACAAGTATCTTTAGATGGCCTTTTTACTCTTTTTAATGAAAATATCCCAAAACCTCCACAGTAATGGGTAATTCACCTAGGAACTCATCTTCATTATTTGTGTAATTTTTAATTCACCCAGCTTTTAGTTTTATGTACATCAAAACCACTTAAGGGCTCTAAAAAGATACTGGAGAGAATGCCATGTTTACAGCAGAAAATTCTGTTATTGAATTTACCATAGTGATCATCGTTTGTAAATCTAAGAAATGAGTCCAATTTATGAACAGACCAGGCTAGAGAAGTTAGCTTGCCTCTTTTGCATACATATGCACTATCATCATGGAGTAGCTTTGGTTGCATTTTCTCCCCTAGTGGAAGGACACATATTTTTATGTCACCTTGAAAGTAGAACTTAATAAAAATCATGATGCACTATCCAGATCCTTATGACCTAGATATCCAGAAGTTATAAATTTCCCCTTTAGCATGTCCCTGATTTATTTTTCTAAAAAACATACATTTCCCCCTACATACCTAATAAATATCTAAGTGGGTTTTTTGCTGAGTACTGTGTAAACAAGAAAAAGAGAATGCCTGGTTTCTAGAATGTTGGGATCAACAGATGAAGATGGAAACACAAACTCAGTTTGATTCTCTCTTTTGTTGTTAGGAAAGGGAAGAAAAGACATATCCTCCCCAGAAAAGAATAGGACCATTCATTCCTCTGTATGTGTACAAAATGCTTCAGAGTAGTTACCTCATTCTGAGCCAGAATGACACTTGGTTCTTGGGCAAGTTCAGGGACAATAAGGGAAAGCTCCAAGAGCTATAGTAGCCCACCTGGTTCCCTAGAGCCTCATATTTACCCTCAAAGGCAAAAACAAAGGGAGACAATTTTTTTATTCTGTATTGTATGGATGCTATGTTTTAAAGATAATATTCTCTACATGCTTCACCTCCCCCACCCCCAGTGGCACCTAATTTCCTTAGGTTCCCAGTGTGCCTGGGTATGTGTACTCAGTCTTACTTATCCCGGTGTTCTGGCAAGTTCTGGCCCATCATCCCAAGCCCAGGATCATGCCATCTAGTGGCAGGATTTACCAGGCCCACCTGTGTCCCTCGCCTGAACCTTATACAATCAATATTCTAATAATGAGAACTACCACTCAGTGAGCACCCACTAGTTAAGGCACTTTAAATACTCTGTGAGCTAATTGTACAATGACTGCAAGGAAGTTACTTTCTCTTTTTTTCACAGATGGGCAAATGACATTCAGAGAAGTTAAGCCCTAGAGCTGGTAGCAAAAACCAGTACTCAAATTCATGTTCCTGATCCTAAGCTTATGGTTTGGTTTTTTTTTTCCTGCACCTCCACTCTGCATTTCAGTATACTGTGTTGCCTTCCTTGTTAGTGTCAATATGGTGACAAATGTTTGTTGGCCTGAACAGAAATACTGGAAGCAACGTGGTACCCTGGAAACATTTGAGGTTGCTGTGGCGCTAACACAATAATTGCAGCCAGCAGTGTTTGCTGTGTGCCAATCTCTATGCTAGGGGCTTTATATACATTATTTCTTTTCTTCTTCTTCTTCTTCTTCTTCTTCTTCTTATTATTATTATTATTATTATTATTATTATTATTATTATAAAGATGTGGGGTACAATTCAGGGTTAGGTATACAAACATTGATTATGCATGTACCCTTGTTGATGAGGTATGTCCCTCCCTCCCCTAGCAGTTTCCTTCATCTACCAATCCCACCCCCCTCCCCTGACAGTTTCCCATTACTGCCAAACGCTTTCTTATAGTATTATAATTGTTCAAGTTTCACTTATGAGTGAGAACATATGGTACTCTGTTCTTTGTTTCTGTGATAGATCACTGAATATGATCGACTCCAAATCCATCCAAGTTGCTGTGAAGTCAATTATATATGTTATTTAATTTAATCCTCAAATACTCCGAGATGGGCACCATTTTATCCCCAGCTTGAGGAGACACAACTCATAGATGGAAAATCGAAGGGATTCAAACCCAAGGTGTCTAACTCTAAGACTCACATGCTGAATTGCTGCACCAAATAGCCTTCCTCCGCTTTGTTTTTAAGTAAGAAAATTGTATTACTGGTGAGGCTAGTGATTTCTGGCTTCTACCCAAGTCATGTTGACTCTTCCCACCCGATATGATGATACCTATTTTCGCCCCCTGGCTCTCATGTTAGAACATTGCAGTAGGGATTATATTTTAGTTGTCACTAGGCTCTGTGGTCGAGTCTAGGATGGTAAGATGTTATGGGAAGTTGTTAGCAAAAAATTGTCCTTATATAGGGCCTATAAACGTGTGTGTGTGTGTGTGTGTGTGTGTGTGTTGGAAAATTTGTTTTTATTTCCATTAGCTGAGAAGTCAGGACCTGAAAATATGACCAGAGATCTAAATATCTGTGTGTAACAATATTACTTCCTAATGCAGAGCCATTTACCAGAAAGATTCTCAGGAACCAGATTGCTTGTATTAGTTTATTTAAAGTGTGCACGTCCCTTTTGCCTTGGTTTCAAAAAAACATATTTTCTCTTTTTCAGAATGTATGAAAGTCCTCTTCTTACAGAGTCCTGCCAGTTCCTTGGCTCGACAGCTCTCAGTGAGCTCCAGTGAGGCCAGAAAAAACCCTTCCATCCTAGCCAGCCTTCTTGGCATGGCTTTCCTAACCCATTCCCCTCCTTAGCGCAGCAACTCACGTACTGGTGTCCACAGGACCATTTAGGAATCTCCTCAGATTCCACCCCTCTGTTATTCCTCCTTTTACTGCCTTGCTATTCTTCACTCCATTTCAAACTAAATAGAAATGCAGATGGGCACATGAACATCTAGGTTTCCCAAAATACACACTTTTCATGAGTGCTTCCCTCTTGAAGTGTGTGGACAGAGTCAGCATATTATCTTCCCATTATCACTTTGTTTTAATGTCTAACTGACAGATGCCTGTCAGTAAAACAAGGCAGCAATGGGCAGAAAGTGCCCCTGCTCTTAAAGAACAAAAAAAAAGACCCTGGAATCCTGTCAGTCTCAGAGATGCTTGTCAGCCATTGTTAAAGAAGCCTTATAAATGCCTCTGTGGGGAATACCTATGAACAGCCTAAATGTTTTCACCCTTATTAGTGAGAAAGAAAGAGAGATGTTTCTCATACATGTGCGGATCCTTCCCCCAGTGGAAGCTTGCCCAGCGTGTTAATGTGTCACCAGCATGGCAATGGGGTGTGGCCTTACCAGATGGCACCTGCAGGCTTCATTGGGCAAAAATGACTTCCTGCTGAATCACCGACAAAACCAAAGGGATGCAGTCATGATGACCTCGACTAGTTGGTCTGCAGGGGCATTAGTTCTGCTGACCTCTTTTCACAGGCTTAGGGCACCTTCAGCTGTATCTAATAAATAATATGAAGTAGAGGTCTCCAGGAGGCAAGTGGCACCAAGTGATCTGTGCAGAAGTAAGCAAAAGAAGACATGTTTTAGAATTGTTCTTATTTGTTCTAAGGAGTCAGTAAATCTAGAAGGTCTCTGTCTGCGAGGAGTATTGGGCCTAGGGAAAGACTCTATCAACCATAAGGATAGGAGTCTCAGATACCAAACAGTAAGGGAAACAGCACCTGGTCTTCCTACCGAAGTAAACCCTAGTGGCAGAAACCATGCCTGCAATTTATTTTGTTTCCTTTTAAACAAAAATAAATCTTTTCTTTTCTTTCTTTCTTTTTTTTTTTTGAGTCAGGATCTCACTCTGTCACCCAGGCTGGAGTGAGGCTGTGGCTCACCACAGCCTCAACTTGATTTCTTGGGTGCAGGTGGTCTGCCTCAGCCTCCCGAGTATCTGGGACTCTAGGCACATAGCACTATGCTTGACTACTTTTTTTATTTTTTAAAGATGAGGTCTTGCTATGTAGCCTAGGCTGGTGAACTCCTGGGCTCAAGTAATCTTCCCACCTTAGTCTCCCAAAGTGCTAGGATTATAGGCATGAGCCATCACATTTAGCTCGGATCATTTCTATACTTAAGACGGAGGGCTTGTTGTGGAGTAGTGGTTTCATTAAAAAAAAAAAAATGTTGGTAAAGACAGGCAAACCTTTAAGAACTATATAAACAACAACAAACATAACTCAATTGCTGTAGGATACAACTAAGTCCCATTCCTTACTCTGAAAATTGGCAGCCATAGGAAGAATTAAGCAACAATCATGACTTTTTGGTATAAATTGTATTTCAAGATAACCAGATTGTACTGGTTGATGAAAGTTCTTCTTTATGAAAGAATTCCAGTACTACATGTAGGAGAGAAGTTAGAATGGAAAAAGCATAATTGGATACCCTCCAGATGAAACAATTGATTCAGGCCACTGCCATGGTCTATTAGATGCCTCTAATAGATGCAGTAGTACTATGCATCTAATATATGCAACCATAGACCTTTACAAATGTCTGAGTGGAAACTACCTTATTGGGTACCATGTTTGCTATTTGGGTGACAGGTTCAATAGAGGCCCAAACTTCACCATCACACAGTATACCCATGTGACAAACCTGCACATGTACCCCCTGAATTTAAAATAAAATAAAGAGAAATGTCTCAATGGAGAACTTCCCTGAACCCACCAAAAGTGGGACAGCCACACATTACTTGCTTCCTGGTATGACGCACTGAGACATACGCATCTGAGAAGACAGATTAAGAAACGGAATATTAGGACAGGGCTTAGGGGAGCCCCATATGAATTTCTTCAACAGACAATGAAATAAGAAAGAGAGGGGGCAGTATGTAAGTAGGAGGGACATAAGTACATAATATCTACATGTGATATATACAACTTATTTGACTCATTTAAACAAACCAACCATAAGACTTTTTGAGGCAGTTGGGGAAATTGAAATACATGCTACCAAGGAATTATTAAGTTTGTTAGGTATAGTAATAGCTTTGTGGTTATGTAAGAAGTGTGCACATTTTTAGAAATTCATACTGAAGTATGTAGAGGTGAAACAACATGATTTCTGCGATTGGCTTTATTGTTTTTATTTATTTATTTATTTTTGAGTTAGAGTCTCACTCTGTCGCCCAGACTGGAGTGCAGTAGCTGCTCCCGGCCACCGCAACCTTGACCTGCTGGGATCCGGCAATCCTTCCACCTCAGCCTTCCAAGTAGCTGGAACTACAGGTGTGCGCTGTCACACCCGGCTAATTTTTTGATTTATTGTAGAGATGAGGTCTCGTCAAGTTGCCCAGGCAGATCTCGAACCCGCGGGCTCAGGCAATCCACTCACCTCAGCCTCCCAAAGCACGGGATTACAGGCTGAGCCACCGAGCCTGGCGCGATTGGCTTTAAAATTGTAATTTTAAGGGAAAGAAGGAAGGACAGTTGAAACAAGTGTGGCAAAACCTTGACTGATTGTTTGATTGGGGTGATTAGATAGGTAAATATGGGTTTACTGTAGTGTTCCCTCTGTTTGACATTTTTTCATGATAAAAATATTAAGTAAAAGAATAACAAATCTCTCTCAGTGATAGTGGTGGGGTCCTTTGCCTAGAAGCATGATAGGAGCTCTGACTAGAAGAAGGTTATTATCTGAAGATTCATAATTTTTATTTTTAAATTTTTGATGATTTCCTTTATTTAAAAATATTATTTCTGTTGGATTTTTTGGTCGGTCACTAGAAACTAATTCCATTGCCTTACATCGGGCAATTGGAGGAGAATTTAGGAAACAAATAGTCTCCTGTGTTGAAGTTAATGCTGAGCTTAGCTGGAATAACTTGCTTTCTTCAGCAGCTGCAGTGGCTGGTCTCTGGGGACTTATCTGGCTACATGTGTTTTTCACATTTATTAGTGAAATTGGAGATTCAAGAATAAAACACAGTCCTCAGGAACATTGTGTTAATTTGTGACACACTAGAGATTTTTTAGCCCATAAAGCAAATGAATGAGCTCCATAGGGGTATAACTGTTATTTTCACCCTAGAATGCAGTAAAGACCCACTGTATTTATTTAGCACTTAGAAAATGGAAAATGAATAGTGCTATGAAAATAGAAAAATACACTCACACTATTGCTATTAACAGTGTAATTTTTTGTCTGTTCTAAAGGAAATCTATCTTCATAAGAAAATTTAAAAGAGTAGACCTCTATGATTATTCAATTGTTTTGTCAAAATAATAATTTAACTCAGTGTCAATATAAAGTTGTTTTTGTATCTATCAAACAGGGCTGAATCATGTTAAGGAACTTCACCCATTGTTTTGGGCAGGGCTGGGTATACAAAGAAATGAACAAACCAGATATTTGATTCAAGACCTTCCTTCTGAGGGGCTTAAGGAGATGTTCTGGTGGTAAGACAGCCCTGTGTGTAAGCTGACATGCTGGACCATTTCTAACAGGCTTTCAACACTTGGCTTCCCTGGAGGACTATGGAGAGAGCATGCTGGTACCCCTATTGGAAAAATCCAGATGGGGCCGGCATTCCAACAGTTGGGAGCTGTGTAAGAGAGGCTGCACTGAAAGGATGTAGGGGTCTGATGCAGCCGCCCAGGTTAAGATGCCAAAGCAGCAAGTGCAGGATGGGATATGTGTTCCAGTTAGAAAAAATAATGCCTCAGAGGTTCCTTTGAAGAGGATAGTAAGTGCTTTGCATTGAGGTAAGTAGAAAATAAGTATCACAACCAAGAAAGAGACCCTATTCTCTACAATCACATGGTCCACAAGAATCCAATATACAAACTGTGAAGAGATTAAGTGATGAAGTATCTCAGATAATCTCCACCCTTGGCCATGTGTTACTTTATTCTTGTGCTTGTTTGTGTCACGATTATGTAAAATACTGGACCCATTTTTAGGGAACCATTAAAAAAGACCATGATTTGGGTGTGTATGTGTGAATATGTATGTTGGGGTTTAAGCGAGGAAAGCTGTGTATAAGTCTGAGAAAAGTCACTCCAAGGGGCAGTTTCTGTGATTTTTGCCTGTTTCTACAAGACTGTCAAAGCAGATGTCAGTAGTTCTGCACCCATGAAATGTTTGCTTGAGAAAATGAGAGGGTAGCTAGGAGAACAATAGAAGAGGGTGGGCTAGATAAGGGGCCTAGAGATGGGATCTGGAAGGAGCTTATTCTCCTTCTGCCCTGACCCCACTGTTGTGAGATGACCCTATTATGCTACAGACTTAGGCTCTTCTGGTTACCAAGAGCCCTCTATATGCCAAGCGCACACCAACCTCAGGTTCTCGGTGTGAGGGGAGAAACTGAGGCTCAGCATCAAGTAACTCTTTCCTGTTGATAAGCAGTTGGGTGGTGGTTGAGAGCCAGCACTCCCTGATCCAAAACCAGGACTCTTGTCTCCTCAACTCCAAGCATCCTTGAGAGCCCCTGACTCAGAAACTAAACATGTACAAAAGCCATGAAGGAACACCTAGAGACTCAGACAGGTTCACATCTCTAGACCGTGTATGGAAGGACAACTGGTGCTTTTGAGAACTTTTGATAGCATGTAGCATTTAATAGGGAGTCCATCTATAATGTCAAGGACAGGGCTGACACGTAAAATCCAAAGAGGCTTAGTCTTCACTCTGCACTTGCCTTAATATTTCCTGACAAGCTGAGTGACTGGTTATCCTTGTGTGCAAATGGAAGGTAATGCAGCCAAACATGTCGTGGGTCCTGTGGGCCTGCAGGGAATGCCCAGGAAGGCCCAACCCACCTGATCTTGGTAGATTGCAGAACTTGGACATGCCATGGAAAGGACAAGACTGCAACCTCTCCATGGTCTGGGTAAAACAGGGGTAAAGAAAGCCACAAGAAATCCTGGCTTAAAATAAGCCAGCAGCTGGCTGTATTCTAGGCTTCAGGAGACTCAAGGTAGGAATTAGCACATCTGGCTGGGTGCAGTGGCTCTTTGGGAGACTGAGGCAGGAGGATCGCTTGAGCCCAGGAGTTAGAGACCAACCTGGGCAACACAGTGAGACCTTGTCCCTACAAAAAAATTTAAAAATTAGCTGGGCATGATTATGATTGTGCATACCTGTAGTCCCAGCTACTTGGGAGGCTGAGACAGGAGCATCACTTGAGGCCAGGAGGGAGCCGGGATTGCACCATTGCACTCCAGCCTGATGACAGAGTGAGACCCTGTCTCAAAAAAGAAAATGAATTAACACACCTGTAGAGCTAATTCTGGGTTGCTTGTGCAGAGGCAGGTGAGGTATGACTTGGAAATGAATCCCAAATCCACTTCTTTTTTTTTTTTGAGTTGGAGTCTCATTCTATCACCCAGACTGGAGTGCAGTGGCCGCTCCCGGCTACCGCAGCCTCGACTTGCTGGGCTCCAGCGACCCTTCCACCTCAGCCTTCCAAGTAGCTGGAACTACAGGCACGTGCTACCACACCCGGCTAATTTTTTATTTATTGTAGAGTTGAGGTCTCGCCAAGTTGCCCAGGCGGGTCTCGAACCCGTGGGCTCAGGCAATCCACTCACCTCAGCCTCCCAAAAGTGCGGGATTACAGGCTGAGCCACCGAGCCCAGCTCAAAATCCACTTCTTTAATGGAGGGCATTCACTTAGGTGCTGATGGAAAATGCGTGTGAACCTACCAACAGATTGGGAACTTCCAGTTCTTAGAGCGTATTTTGCCCTCATGGTGGCTGAGTTGTTTTTCCCTTGTATTATTGTCCTGGCCCGCATACTGTACTCCCCATAGCGTCCCTTGTGCATGCAGGACAGGCAGCTGTGTAACTGGCACTGGGCACGCTAAGCATCATTTGAAGGGTACACTTAATTCTCTTCTCAGAGTAATGTCCTGTGAATGTCTCATTCTGGTGTGCCTGTTCCTCAGCTTTTTTAACTTGATGTTTAAACTTTTCTGATGTGCCTTCATTGTTCCTGAGCCCCCAGAACTCATCTTTACAACCCCACACCCTCTCCCCCAGCTCAGCAGGGCTCCTTGAGCAAGAGCCAGTTGTTATTTACAAGTGTTATTCAGCTGTCGCTGTGCCTTTGAACACACAGGGTTGTTGTGGGATTTTTAATTGCCATTTTCATCTATATAATTAAAATTAAATGAAAAAATGGATAGCCTCCAAAATCTGAATTAATTTCGTGAGTAGTTCTTGAGGGGAAAAATATGTATAAATATGATAATTGTTACTTGATTTGCCTTCAGCAAAATTAGAGCATTTTACCTGGTTGAAGAGAAAATACAGTAATTTTAAATGATAAAATAAAGACTTGTCTGATGTTTCTGATACTTCTTGTAGCTGAGAATCAGAATTAATAGCACGGATGAGAAATAACTCTGAATATAACTTTAAAATAGTACACTGGGAATGTGTTATGGTTACTATGTCCAGATCCAACTTGCCTGATGCTGGTCTAGTTTTTTCTTCCTGTGGTTCATCGCTGGTGTTCATACATTTCTCAAGAAAATGCCATTGCCCCCCAAATCAAAACCTCCTATATGCTTGGAGACAGGCATTTCACCTGCTTACAGCTTAACTGTGTCCTGTAAGTGTGACAATGAGCACCTAACAGAAACTAATTAGACAACAAAAGTAGTATTTTTAAAATTCACTAGGCCAGCCAGTGTTTCACTCTGCAGACTCATCAAGCGCCTGATGGACATGTTTGTAAAGACTTGGATGGTCACTTTATTTGGAATGACAAATTCTGTGCTCTACATAATGAGGCCAGTGAAGCATCCAGAAAAGAAATGTATAATTTGGTAGCGTGGGTCTGTAAGCACAGCCCTGCTGTGGGTATTTAAGTTTAATGAAGCAGCTCCTTTGCCGCTACATACACTTAGTGAATAGCCTCCTTGGCGTGTTTTTGAAAACTTAAATGTTGCTGGTAATCATGTCCCAGCTATCTCCTTGGAGAGCCTTTGTGTCCTGTTCTCAGAAGAAATATGCCACTTTTACATGTTAATGGTTTTGAAATTAGTCATTTGCTCCATTTTCCTTGGAAAGGAAGGTCATTGTGTGATTTCCTACCTTCCCTCATTTTCTCTGAATGTTCGGGATGCTCTAAGTCAGTTCATCAGCCATACAGTGCACTGTCTGGTTAATACATGCCTGAAAAGCTAGGGAAATGTTCCATCAAAGAGCATTTTTATTCTCAGAGACTGTTGTTAGAATTCAAAGTCTAAAAATCTAACTCAGAGGGGAAAGTTCCTGGACAGGCCGTTATTGCTGTTTTTTTCCCATTTCAATCGCCGACTAACTCATATTGCCTATTCATTGGTTTCATTAGAGGGTACCATGCTCCCCAAATATGCAGCCCCTCACAAAAAATATAAGGACATGTAGAGATCCTTTTTGAAGCAGATTCACTCATGTAAAACTAAGGTCAGGCTGCTGTATACTGGACCAGTTTAGTTAAGATGCGGAACTCAGTGGGAGCAGAAAAACATCTAGCCTTTCCATAGTTCTGCAGTGTCATTTCCCCAAACTTATGGCCTCTAGTGGTTTCCCCTGAGTTACCAAGAGCATGATTGATTGTGGAAAGGTGTCGGATCCTCACAGCTCTGCAACCCTGGAGAAGATCTGGGGACTGCTCCAGACTGTTTGGTGGCCTCTGCTTTTCCTTAGAAAATGTAAAGTAGGATTTGAAATGAGTGGTTGCAGGTAAACCCTTCACCACCAGAAATTTTCTAGGAATACCTAGTTCTTAAAAACTTTTCTTTAAAAGTGTTGGAATGGATGGAAGTATTAATTAATGAATTTGCTTCTTTGACTTGCTTTGTTGACCAACTCTGGTTGTGGAGGTGATACAGGATCCTTCCAGGACATATTGGGACCTGAGAAGGCTACCTCTTCTTCTTTTTTTAAATTGTATTTTATTGTGGTAAGAACACTTAACATGAGATCTACGCTCTTAACAAATTATTAAGTCTACAATACATTGTTTGTTGACTACAAGTACAATTTCGTACAGATCTCTAGAATTTATTCATCTTGCTTGACTGAAACTTTATGCCTGTTGATTTTCAAAAATCATTTTTATAGTCTGCTATTACTTCTTAAAATCTCTGGAATTGGGTATTAAGGTTGAATTTGGAGGTCCAAACTGCCCCCCTTCAAGTTTGCTGTTGCTCAGACCACTGCCCAGGCAGCTCACATGACCAAGTCACTGCCTGCTGGCCCTCACATTCTCATGTTCCCATTTTCACCTTTAAATCTTGTGAGTAATTTTTATACCCAAAGAGAGGGGCCACTGTAACAAATTTCTTTCCCTTCTTGACTTACATCCAAGAGACTAACATTGATTTAGTATTGGAAATGCAGTTCTGATACAAGTCGGCCTGAAAAGGGACTTGAGAGTGGCTTGTGTTTTATTTTCTAGTGTATTTGTCACATGGTGAATTAGTTATGATAATAGTAGCTGCTGAAACAAATAGACTCAAGCATCTCCAACATCATAGCAGTTTTTCATCATATACCTTTGTTAAGCGTTTTCATGAAAGATGAAACGTATGTTCTAGATCTGAAGGAAACAGGGCCAGAGAAAATGAGAAGTAGACACGTAAGGACGAGGCTCCCTCTGTGCTCCCTAGATAAGGGGATGATACAACGTCAGAGTTTAAGTGTGATACAAAAGGTGCAGCATGGTAGAGGTTGACCAGACGTTGGAAAAGTTGGTTTTAAAAGTCAGAAACAAGATGCAGACTAGAAAAAAAGCAGGAATAAAAGTTAACATTGTAATTAAAATCAGGACTTACCTGTGCATTGCACATTCCAATTTTTAAGGTGCTTTCACATGTATTGCCTTGTTCTAGGTCGCACAAACAACCAGGTGAGGTGACTCAGGGTGCATTGGTACCCTAACTTCAAATATTCCAGAAATCTCAGGAAAGTTTGAGAGGCTGCATCGTGACCCAGGGCATGGGTTTTGGTGTTGTGCCTCCAGAAGCAGAGCTTTTTCCCTAACTTCTTGATCCTCATGAAGGTTTGAGGAGCTGCTGGGGCATGGGAGCCACAGAGGTGAGAAGAACGCACTTTCCTTCCTTTTCACCGTGTCCTGTGGCTGCATCCTTATGATGGCAGCCATGTTCTCATGGAAATCATTCACGAATGGCAGTGTGTTCAGAAATGCAACAACAATTAGCTGCAGCTTGGCTGGGTCTCCTGCTTTTGTGAAACCTGTACTCTGTCCTTTGCAGGGGTCACAGTTTAACAGACAAGGCTTTTTATTTTAACAATTCTCTAATAAGGTTTGCATTTAGCCTGCCACCCCCTCCATTTTTGCTGTCTTCCTATCGTCCACCTACTCCCACTGTTCTCACTGTGGGCAGCTGAGTTTGGCCAGTGCCAAGTCATGCTTTTTTCTCAGCCCAAGTAAGAAATTGTACAAGGTGTCAAGCCTGGCCAGCAAAGGACCTGTCCTACCAGTGTGGTTTGAGGTTTCAAGTTTACGCATACACTGCTCCCTCCTAGCATTTTGTTTCTGTACTGAGCAATCCCAGAGAGAATAATCCTTAGGCAGACTGGGAACTACTTTCCCACAAGAGCAGTGTACTGGCATTGATAAGAAAGCAGTCGAATGGTGCTTGAAATTTTGCAGAAAGATCAGTGGAAGACCAGTGCTAGGCTGCAAACTGACAACTCAGCTCTTTCTAGCATCCTCGGCAACAGCCTGCTGTTTTCCCAGGTGGCTCTGAAGGAGACAGGAAAATGCAGTAGGCCATTTGTCACTGCCCCAGGTGCAGCATATGCATGCCAATTGGTGCATGCAGCCTGCTAGGCCTACTCCTGCCTGCCCCTTGCCTGCCTTTTAGGTCTCTGGGCTTCCCTTTCACTGAGATCAGGCAGAATAGGATTCCTTCCCTCCTCCTTCACCTGAGGAGGTGATTAGATCCGCTCCTCTGGGACTGAAACAAACTCGGCTGTCCCCATCATGACCAAGGGTGCTCATGTTCTGGGTAATCCCTCCCACTCCATTTTAAAGTCAAGGTCATGGTCTTTTAGGGCGGTTGGGACTCATCACTGACATGCTGGTCATTATCATAAGGTAATTCTGTTGTGTGGTGTACAGCAGACATGCTGGTACGTTCTTCAGGGAGTGCTGGACTGGACTATCATTTCATTTAGGCCCTACATCGAGTGAGGGCTTAGAGGATCTTGGATGCAGGGTTCTGCAGAGATGGGACAAGAGAAAGAGCCAGGGCTTGTTTGTAGGAAAAGGCAAAGTAGAGCGGTGCCTTTTGCTCCCACTGCGAATGGAATCCACTGATCAGGTGGCAGATAATATCCCTATTGCCTGTGAAAAGAGAGGTGAATGGAGTACATCATCCAGAAGTGAAATTACATATATAAAGTAAGTTTAAAGGCAACTCTGCTTACAGAATATGGTAAAGGGCATTTTATTGGGGGGTTTAGGTCATACGTTTAAAACTACTTCCTTTGATGAGAACTTAATCTAGGTTACAGGTGAGTGAACTTGGGGACATATGCTTGGGTGACAGGCACTTCACTAAGGGTAGTCTAACCATTGGCAGCCCTGGGTCTCTTCCCCCACTTCCAACTTCACCTCCTTCCGGTTTCATCAGACATAGGGAGGGAGTGTTCGGCCCTCTGAGCTGGAGTTGTGCAAAACCCAAAAATAGACTCTCAGAGTGCATCCAGACATAATGATTCCATGTGGCAAGAAGGTCACTGTGTCTGCTTTTCCTGCCAACACACCCCTGGCTCTTAATCTATGGCTGCCTTGTGAAGCAAGAGAGCTGTGCCAGGAAGTTACACTTTGTGACTGTGAGGCATTATGAGAATTTAAAATCATGTCAATGGGGTTTTGTAAGAGCAGGCCAGGAAAGGGGAGTTATGCACAGTTTTAGAAGAGGATGATGGTCTTTTAACATCCTTTTGTTCTTTGGCCGGAGAGCTACCATAACTCAGTTTAAAAAAAAAAAAACTATCTGGCTTCAGCTAAAATCAACTCTATCCTACCCATCCTTTAAAAAATAAAAAGCATCTATCCCCAAAATGTACCGTGGTTAGCTGAGTGGTGGGGTTATGAGTAAGTTTTATTGTTTCCAGTGTGCTTTTCTGTTCTTTTTATAACATTCTATGTACTTCTTTTGCAGCATTTTTTAAAGCAACAAACCTATTTTAAAAGCAAAACTATGCCTATACCAACTAACTAGCTGATCGTGTTCCCTGAATGTTCAGTATTGGTAGTCATGAAAATGGCATGAGGGGCAGCCCCTGCCTGTGCCCCCATGTCAGGCCTCAGACAAGGACTGGTGTTTGTAGTCATCTCCCCACTGTGGATTCTGAAGAACTGTCAGGCAAGGGCAGACGCAGACCCTGAGAGGACTCAAGGCAGCCAAGGAGGGTGGGAAAGGAAGCTGCTGGCGTGAGGCCAGCTAGAAACCTCCGCAGCAAGCAGGCAATAATGGTCATGTCCAATTGTCTTAGACGGTCAAGCCTGCTTGACATATGCTTGTTGGGAGGGAAACTGTCAGCTCAAGTTCATCTGGAAACACTGCATTCTCGCCCTGAGAGCATCCAGTTGATGCACATTATTCTGGAAGTTGGGAAGATCTTGCTTTCTAGACCTGTAGGGATCAAACAAAATATAATAAGTAGAGACCAATACCTGGGAGAAAATAAGCTCTTGAGGAATTCCAGAAATCCTCTTGGGGTTGGGGGAATAACAAAATTTTCATTTATATAGACTTAGAACCTTGACCACCCAAACCACTTATTGACTTGAACTCAAGTCCATCAACCGGTCCTGCTGCTAGCCCAGACCATGTCAGCCTCAGAAGCTTGAGGTAAGCAGGCTGGCACCGGTAGACCATGAAACTGTGTCATCTCACCTTTGGACAGAATTCCTCCTGCAAGTTTCTATAATTGCCTCTGTATCTTATGCATCACATGCTGACCTATTATTGAATACAGTAGGGTTTCTCACTCTAGTGGGTCTCAGTGCTTTGTACTTGAAATCTTGACCCAAGCCTGCACCACACAGATCGGGAACAGAATTCCCCAGTTTATATGATGACCATATGTTAGGGAGGTAAGGCCCTTATTAGTAATGGGTTGTTTTAAACTGGTGATAGAGATCTCATTCATCACCTTTTTATGTTCTTCTATATGTGTCCCTATAATGATGCAGGTGCTCCTGGATTCTTGGTAGTACACAAACACACAAAAAAATCAGGCTAATATTTATTCATGTCCTTTAGGGGGAAAAAAAAACTAGCTCATCAAACTCATTATTTCATAAATTACTGTGTTTAAGACAAAGCTAAAATGGGTTGAGTTTTTAAAGGAAGTTAATTTTCAAGACATAGTAAATAGAGAATTTTATTATGGGACACAGATATGGCAAAAGTCAGAAAGTTGTTACAGTAATTGAATGATTCATGTTTGCCAAATATTTTCCTAGAACGTACTACTTGACCAAATTCCTTTTTTTTTTTTCCTTTTTTCTCTCTTTTTTTTAATCTTAGTATCTCAGAATGAGGCTACATGGAGAATAAATCACTTATCGGAAAAAAATAGTTGTGAACAGTTTTAATAATGATTCTAGTAACTTTTAGAGAGTGTCAACAAAGACTTATTGCTTCTCTGGCACCGAGCGGGGAACTGCTTATCTTCTCTTCAGTTCTGGGCCTCAGAGCCATCATTCCATCCCATCATGGAAAACAGGGCTCCTAAATGTTTATATACCCCGACACGCTTGCTGTCTTGTTCATAACCACATTCACGATTTCTTGTGGACTCTGTGTGTGTGTGCACTTGTATTAAATAGTAACAAGATAATGTGCCACGTCTAGGCTACCCGTTATTTATATTAAATAATGACATAATGACATTGGTGGCCTGTAATTTTCTATTTTCTATTAATCACCCTGCCCAAGTAAACTGTTTTCTGATCTCTCTTAGATGGAAATCCTGTATGAATGTGCAAGCCATTAGCAGAGTAATTGCTGTCTGTTACCATGACAACCAGCCGCTGCAGTCACCTGCCCGAAGTCCTGCCAGACTGCACCAGCTCGGCTGCACCCGTGGTGAAGACTGTGGAGGATTGTGGCAGCCTAGTGAATGGGCAACCGCAGTATGTCATGCAAGTTTCAGCCAAGGACGGGCAGCTGCTGTCAACGGTAGTGCGGACTCTTGCCACCCAGAGGTAGTACCACAATTAAAATAAATGAATTTGTAATTGATCTGGAGAACTCTTTGTCAGATGGAAAATGCTAAAGGGAATGTAATTAGTGCTCAGGTCTTTGTGTCAGGTGAGAGGAGGTGCTGGAAAAAAAAAAGACTACATGAGTTCTGTCATCACCGTTTCAATAGCAATAGGGCATAAAGCTAAAATTCACCTTACTGAGTTTTCCCCTTAAAGTCATGCTTACAAAGAACCAGGAAGGGAAGGATCCCACAAGATGTGGAGCTGCTTCCTTTACCTTTCTTATTTTGACATTGCTGTGTGAATTACACTCTTGTTGGCTCCGGGAGGTAACAAAGGGAGCTTATTAAAATAGGATGAAGAAGGTACCTGATTGGATGAGTGGGCAAAACTTTTGAAGTGGCGTTTCTGGTGTGCATGCTGACTGGAATTGCCTGATGGAACCACTGGCCAGGGCCACTTCCTGGGTGACTCTCTTCTTGCCACCTGGGGGTCTCTTCTGCTGTTCTCTCCTTCAGTTTCCATGGCCCCCCATCCTGGACCTTCTGCCCTATGAAGTGCTATTGTTTTTTTGTTTTGTTTTGTTTAGAGGCAGGATCTTGCTCTATCACCCAGGCTGGAATGCAGTGGTGTGATCAGTTTGATCACAGCTCACCACAGCCTCAAATTCCTGGGCTCAAGCAATCCTCCCTCCTCAGCCTCCCAAGTAGCTAGGAGCACAAGCATACCTGACCATGCCCAGCTAACTTTTTTTTTAGAGTTTTACCCAGGCTGGTTTCAAACTCTTAGGCTCAAGCAATCCTCTCCACCTTGACCTCCCAAAGTGCTGGGATTACAGATATGAGCCACTGTGCCTGGCCAAAAGTGTTATTGTTAAAACCTCCTGTGCCTTTCCAGGTAATGAACCAAAGACAGAATGAAGGCTCTAAGCAACTCAGAGACCACTTGCCCATGCCAGCACTTTGTCTCCCTTTGTGCTAGTGTAGCCCAGTGGCAGGTTGGCAGTTACAGCCTATCAGACTAATAGGTGCTCCTTGACTTCTCCAGCTTTTTTTTCAGAATGGGTGAGTGAGACTTCTGACCTATGATTGTAGGTCAGAAAGTGTATCAACACTGTAGAAGGTGTATCTCACTAGACTTGTCACCTCATGTCAGCACTGACTCTTCTAACCCTGAAACGTAGGTCCTGTCATTTGTACTTTGACCACTTGCCTTGGTCGGAGTGATTGGGTCAGCTCCTCTGGTGCAGACACAGGCCTACAGACTCACGTGCCCACTGCAGGACTACTGGTAGCACCACAGACTGGACATGGTGACCCTCAGACATGAAATCACACCCCCGCGCATGTTGTAAACATTGTCCATATGCCTTCTGTTTAAAGTTTGTACAGCTACCACAAAGGAAAGAAATCAAAAAAGATTTAGTATATAATCTTTCGCCCCTTGGAGAACCTCTAACAATTGGTTAGAACGCTGAACAGTATGAGGCGGTGAGTGTCCTTGGTCCTCTGTGAACTGAGACTGGAGGACTGACATGCCCTGGTCACCCTTGCAGTCACCAAACAGCCTGCACGACCAGAAAAGCAAGCTGCAGTTGACATGGCTGAGACCTGTGAGCCTGTGTGTGTGTGTGTGTGTGTGTGTGTGTGTGTGTGTGTGTGTGTGTGTGTTTTAGGCATTTTTACCTGCTCTCCTACCATGCACTAATGTAAACCAGAAGGTTTCAGAGTTTTACAGGCTCAGTGTGAATGAAGGAGGCCAGGAATTATAAGAGAAAAAAGCCAACTCTGTCAACTTTCTTTTCCCTCCCCTGGGAACAAGAAGGTCTTTGGGGCCTGGGAATGTGATCCTTTCCTCTTTTAATCCCTTTTAGCCTTCACTTATTCCCAGGATCATTCCAGAAAGGCCTTTGGGAAACAGCAATGCTTCCATGGGGCGTGGACCTGGGTCACTGTCATCTTTGGGAAGCATAGGGGAGGCAGGAGAGAGTAGGTAAAGAGGCTGGTCCTTGGGTTGTTAATATCCTGATGACATAGTAAAATCTAATGTACAACAAAGAATAACACAAGCAACATAAAAAGACGTCAGTCAGAGTGGGACAGTCCTCTCACAGGACAGAGTACCCATCGAGAAGCAAGGCCTTCTTAGTTTGATTCTGGTCACTGACTTACGTGATGAAAGCCAAGTTATTTGATTTTTTTCCTTGGCCTGAGTTTTTCCAAATATGACAATACTTTGCGTGAACTAGGTATTTACAATGTGCTGGTCCATGGTCTAAGCTTCTAATCTGGGCTATCTTTTCTCATCTTCACAGTCACCAGATGAGGACGGCACCGTTCTTTGTGCCTGTTGTAAGATGAGAGACTAAAGTACAGGGAGATGAAGTGGCTTGCCAAAGTTAGCCGGCTGGTAAGCAGCAGAGCTGGGGTTTGAGCCCAGCCAGCTGGATTCCAGGACCTGCACCATGACCCACTAACTAGGCTGTGCTGCCTTCATGACATGTGCAGGAAAGAGTTTTCCAAATTGAGAGCAAAACTCTAGACTGAGACCACCCGGGAGGACATACTCATTACTCTCTCAAGTTTAGTGTCTTGGGCATCCCATAGAGCATCCTACGAAAGCTCAAAGGACCATGCCCACTCAGCTTTGTGCTCTGGCTCAGACTGCAGTTCTATGTGATGGACTCAGTACTGGATGCTGGTTAATGTGCCCATTCCCATTCTCCCATCCTATTGAAAGGGGAGAGAAAAGGAACCTCCGAGTATACAAAAGTATCCTGGCCTGGTCCAAAAGTTGCAGAGCAACTTTGTCATTTCAGAGCAATTTCTGCTCTTAATGGTAAAGGATAGCTTTTTGGTTTTTGATTAGCAGTTGACCTGAACTACATCTGTATACTACATCTGTATTCAAGACAAAAATATGATATTGCTTGTTTTCACTCACTTTTGGTCCTGGGTCACACCCAGCTACTTTGATATTGGCTACCTCCTAATTCCGTATATTGTCAAAAGTAGATGACCTGAGTGCTCTGGAGTGCCCAGGACCACTTGCCCCATTGTCAAGGTCAAGTGTAGATCTAAGGGGTCCTAAAGCAGCTGTCGCTGGGGAGGGTCCAGAGGACAAGAGCTAGAGGGCCATCCGCATGGTGGAGGTTTCTAGCCCAGTGACCAGCAGGTGCCCCTCCTTCTTTTGCAGCCCCTTCAATGACCGGCCGATGTGCAGGATCTGCCATGAGGGCAGCAGCCAAGAGGACTTGCTCTCTCCATGTGAATGTACGGGAACCTTGGGGACAATTCATCGGAGCTGCCTGGAGCACTGGCTGTCATCCTCAAACACCAGCTACTGTGAACTCTGCCACTTCAGGTTTGCAGTCGAGCGCAAACCCAGGCCGTTAGTGGAGGTCAGTAAGTGGGGCACGTCCTGAAAACTTAGCTCTAATGAGCAAATGATGTCTGCTTTTATGCCCGGATCACAAACCCCGTACAGCTTCACTGAAGCACAGTAATAGCTGTGTGTGTGTGTGTGTGTGTGTGTGTGTGTGTGTGTGTGTGTGTGTGTGTGTGTGTGTCTGAGACAAAGAGAGATGCAGATAGACACAGAGAGGGCCAGCTTGCTAGCTCACTCAGGATCCAGCAGGAGAAGGGTGACCTCCACACTGGTGGACACAAGAAAGTAGAAGAAATCCATGTAAGGAGAAAGGGGCAGTTTGGACACTTGATCTCTGTTCTTCAATCCTCTGAAGAGGAACAAACAGATCAATAACTTTTCTCTTTGCACACCATCTGCCCAACTTAAAGCAACAGATTAATGGGCACTTGGGTTGCATATTCAGAGAAGTCTTCATGAAAAAGTATAGCTGCATAGTTTAATGGATACAGACTCAGACTTCCTGGGTTCTGTGACCTTGAGTAAGTTATTTCACCTCTTGAAATTACTGTAACGACTAAAGGAGTTAATATTTATAAGACATTTAGAAGAATACAGGACACATATGCGAGTGTTTGAATAAAATTCTTTCCTGGGAAATTATGCACATTTTTCAACTAATAACCTAATGTTGTAATTCTTAAAAGGTGGTGCTGTCAACCCAGCCATTAAAAGGACAGGACGTTCTCTTTCATGCTTTAGGGGGACCCATGATTTCTCAAGCCCAGACCCAGGGTCTGGTGTGGTATTAGCCTGAGGTATTGGAAAAAATCATTAAGCTATTTTTGCCCTCTCTTCTACTCCTAAATTCTACTAATTGATTAAAAATTGGATATTGACAACAATAAATATTTTAATATATTTATGTTGTTTATATTTACAACAGTATTTATATAACAATAAATATTTAATATATTTAGCTAGCTGAAAGGGGCCAAGACATTGTGTCTGTAATCCAGACCTGCTGATAATCTTTTCCTTATTTCAGCAGCTAACTCAGTGAAACCCTACAATTAAAACTAGAACCAGAAAGCAAAAAGCCTTTCATGGAGAGTAATAAGTGTGTTAGTGCCTGGACACTTAAGACTCTGGAGAGTCTGTATATACATTCTCTTGATTTTGACCTTGAAAATTTAATCAGGACCTGTAATTGGGGACTGCTTTAGCTATTACTTACTTGCCAAATGGCCCAAAATTTATTTGACTTGCCTCAATAGACTCTCTGCTTTTTTTAAAACTCTGGATCAAGTGACCTCTTAATTTAGCCATCTTGCTGCTTGACGTCCACTTTCAGAAATTCGTCTTCAGAGTGCCTGTCAGGAGCTTGGCTATGTGCCAGATACATTGGGATTTTGCATTTTAGAACTCTATAGTGGGGGGAATATAATTAAATAATAAACAAAGGAAATGAAGATTTCTCAAGTCCAGTGGCCAAAAGTAAAAAGAAGGCTATTTCTCCTTTCCAGAAACTTTTGGAACCTCCCCAATTTGATATCACAGCCTCTCCAGGGAAGCTGGCTTCCCAGAGTAAGGAAAGCCTGCTTTTAAATGGGCTCTATCCAACGATCTTTTTTACTAGAGCCTCCCCAGTGAAGACGATCTTTACTTTTGCTTGGTAAAAATCCCAGTGTGTATGCACATAATATATAACAAAGGAGAATGTGTGCATGTGTGTACGCATGTGTGTGTATGTGCATTTATGTGTATGCACGCACACACAGGTGTGCACATACCCTAATTTTTCTCAGATAACATGCATGTGTCAAATCACCAATGAACCCTTTCAGTCTCAGAAAGAGTCACATGTATCCACACACAGAGGTGTCTTCATAGTTGCTGATGTTGGGTTACTGACTGACTCCAGGATCTTAGGCAACTGTCATTAAACAAGGAAACACGGCCAATGACCTTGAGAATGTGTGAGGTGCTCTATAAGATTTAGGGCCTCGCCTACAAAAACTTCATCCAAACGGTCACCAGTGGTGAAATTTTCATTGCACAAATGGAATGTGACAATTTTCAGAGTTAATGATGATTGAACAAGTTGAAAGTGAAAGGCAAACCTTCTCAAGCTGGGGGAGGCTGGCCGTTTGATCATCCTATGGCGAAATGAACTTGCTGTTTGACCACAAGCAATAAAATGAAGTTGTCTTTGGTTTCTCAGCTGGAGGACAAATGAGAACCAGGTGCGGGCAGAGTTTTAAACAAATGACATTACTAATTGACGTCTTCCCCTCTTACCAAAGGGCAGGTTTATTCGTAGTGTGTATTGCTTCCCCGTATTTTCACCTCAAGATGAACATGAATCTCTTTTTAGTAAATCAGCAAAACCTGCCTATTTGGGTTAAAGATTAGGAGTATTGTTATTTTATTTCTCATTTTTACTCTTTTAATTGCTTTAATCATTACTTTGTTTACCAGTTGGATCTGCCCTCTCATTAAAGCAAGAAAATCCCATAACATTTAATTTCAAAATCGATGTGACAATAACAGCTCTTGTTGCTAGAGGAAGCAGTTTTTAAAGTCATTTATAAATTTTATTTGTCAGCATCTAGACACTAGCATTGGTTGGAATTACTTTTAACACCTCAGACTTCCACTTTTCAGTAAATCCTCTCAGTCCATTCAACATAACTCTTCATCCTTCATGCCACTGTTCCTAAGACACTTCTCCAGTTACTTTTCTTAAATCTCTGGAGCCTGTAGTTGGATATTCATTTTTAACTGATCAGGAACCCAGGGCTGTTGTATATACATGGGCTGTTCCATGAAATCTTTTTATTTTCCTCTACAAGGGTGAGAGGAAAATGGCCAAATCAATAGGCTGATTTTTGTTCGAACTTCCAAATTGGGCGGGCCCTCCCCCACGTGACCACTGGCCATCTGTGTGGCCGTCTGCATGGCTTGACTTCACTTCTCTGAGCTTCACCATGGAAGAAAGTGGACAAGGAACTCTCCATGACATTTTTTGGTGCAAAAAAATACAGTCTACATTAAAATAGGTACATTGTATAGTATGTAATCTATACCTCAATAAGTTAGTTGTATGTCTGCCCATCTGTTTGTTTACCTCTCTGCTTACTTACCTACCTTGTCAGCTATCTACATGGCCAGTCTAAATCTTTTAGTCTCTTTTACTCCAAATATTTTCTTGGTGCAAGGTAAGTCAGTATAACAAGAGAGAATTTCAACCCAAGAAAGCTACATTGCAGGCATCTAGCTTAGCCAGATGTGAGTGAATTTCTGCTATAGTTCAGCTAATGCAAATCTCGTAAGATCTGTATTCAGTCACTCAAAACTTGAAAAGAATGCATTCAAAATGTACACAGCAAAAGGGGAAGAGCAGATATAACATGCATTTTTCTCTCCATCGTTAACACTCATGAAGCCTATGTATATTTTGTTGATGATAGAAAATGCACCCAGTGGCAATTTGTAAGATGAATTATCCCCAAGAATAATTGTCCAGTAGAACATAGTAGACAGATATCCACTGCCCATAAAAGGATTCACTGGCCAACTGGTCTGGGTAGTTTTATGATGTCTTTCCTGCTCATTTTTAGTTTTCTTCATTTCTCTATCTGTAAGTTGAACTCTGATATCATTCTTTTATAATGAAAGGTGTAATAAAGTAAATCATTAAAAATACCATGTCTTGTTTCCCCCAAATGTGTGCCTTGACTCCTGCCTCATGCCATTATTGCATTTCTGATCGACCAGTTTGCCAAGGAAGCCCATCTTACTTTGTGCAAATAGCATGCTTATAACATCAGTTTCTAGTGATGCAGTATTTGCCACTAGGTATTCCTGGAACGTATATCCATAATATCCACTCTTGCCTGGAAACCTCCTGAAGTTATATATCAGCTCAGCAATGTTGTGATTAAAATGAAACAGGCAGGACACAGTGGAAATCTGGAGGAATTGCTTTCTAGGGTCTGATCTTTCTCGGATCGGGGAGACATGGTGATTTTTCACAGAGGGAGTGATTAGGTTTCCATATTCCTATGTCCTTTACAAAGAACCAGCTAATTGATAAGAATTGTATCACTCAGCCTGTAATCCCAGCACTTTGGGAGGCCGAGGCGAGCGGCTTGGCTGAGCCTGGGTTCGAGACCAGCCCAGGCAACTTGGTGAGACCTCGTCTTTACAATAAGTCAAAAATTAGCCAGGCGTGGTCGCGGGCGCCTGTAGTTCTGGCTACTTGGAAGGCTGAGGTGGAAGGATCGCCTGAGCCCAGCAGGTCAAGGCTATGGTGGCCATGAGTGTCACTGCACTCCAGCCTGGGCAACAGTGAGACTCTGACTCAAAAAAAAAAAAAAAAGAGAGAGAGAATTGTATGAACAACTTAAAAGCTGTTCCCCATGAGTAAGAGATTTAGCTAACCTGAAGCTGAGAGTGTTTTCACACATATCAGTTACCCAGAATAATGGGATATAAAGCTAGGGAGATGAGGATTAAGGATTTTTTTTCAAACTTTGTTATTTGTGAATCTTTAAGTCACTGGAGGACAATGGTGTTAAAATGTGCCCTGGATTCAGTATAATATCCAACTACACAGCAGGGAGCAGAGTTGAACTGCTATGGACAAGCCATATTGTACCTTGGCATTTGCTATTTAATAAATTCAGGACTGCACTTATTCCTGATACACATATATATATTCTTACTATTAGAAAGATATAAGTATATATAATATATACATTAGAGAGATTTTATATATATCTAGTGTCAGACTTGAGTGGGGACAATGCTGGACTCTTATTGTAATGAGCTTATTTTGTTTTGATTTTTAATATTTAAGTAAAAACACCAGCTTTTGATTTCAGAGTGTTCACTTTCATCAGCAAACCCTTATAGCATTGGGGAATTAGGCAGTTCTCTCATAGGGAATATAAACTGATTTGAGGAGATTCACAAGCATGAGGACTACCGTCCATTCCTCATGGAAGGCAGACAAGCCTCACTTTCTTCTTTTTTTTTTTTTTTTTTGAGTTGGAGACTCACTCCATTGCCAGGGCTGGAGTGCAGTGGCATGCTCACGACTCACCCCAGCGTTGATCTGCTGGGCTCCGGTGATCCTTCTGCCTCAGCCTTCCAAGTAGCCAGAACTATAGGCATGCGCTACCACGCCTGACTGATTTTTGTTTTTTAATTTATTGTAGAGATGAGATCTCACCATGTTGCCCAGGCTGGTCCTGAATCCACAGGCTCAGGCAATCCTCTCACCTCAGCCTCCCAAAGTGCTGGGATTACAGACTTGAGCCACCACGCCTGGCTGCACCCAATTTTCATTCTAACCCACAAGTGCAGCCAGTGAGTAAGGTGGTTGAACTCCAATCATAACACGTGACAGGTGTGTTGTATTGGATCGGTACCTTTCTCTTATTAAGCAGTCTGAATGCCATTGTGGGGATGTGCACTCTTCAGTTCCCCAGGCCTTACCATTTGTTCACACACCCTCAGGCCTGCCCCACCTTGCCACCGGGATTGGGTGGTTTCTCCTACCTTTAAAAGCATTCTCTCATACTGTGTGCATTTCTTCCTCCCAACATCTCATCTTTCTTTCAGGGTATTATAAGCTGAGCCTTAATGATCTCCTTCCTATCGTGCCCACATTATATGTGAGCTGAAATGGCTGATTCAAAATCACAAGGTAAATGAGCCTCTAAGAGACAGTGTACTAGCATGGACAGCAATGAAAGGAATAATGGTTGTAACACCTTGCACTTGAGTATGCTTTAGTGTTGGCCAAGCACTTTCCTGACCTCTAAGAAGGTTGCTGGGCAGGCCACCTGCCTCCACAGGGACTTGTGGCACTATGCTTTGTGCCAGCGGTGGAGATGGCACATCTGATGACTGGACCTCAGCAATGCTTGATCCTGTGGTCAACCAATCTTGAATTTGTCTCTTGGTTTTATTGGCTAATTTGGCAATTACTTCGTTACTTAAAGTTTAGTTACAAAGAAACCGTTTGAAGGTATCTATTAAATTCTTGCTTCATTAAAAATCACTTCATTAAAAAAGCAAGCCAACTGAAGTGTGTGCATGGCCGAGCCAGAAGGAAGTGAGCTAACTGCTTGGTGCCTGTTTTCAGCCCATCTACAGCTGGTAAAGGATTAATTTGGGGGGTGTAGGGAATCCAGTTCCATGCATAAAAAAATTACATGACCAGATTCTATTATTTTCCACTGTGATGTTCCTTGCCGTGAACTTGGGCTGAATCTACAGAGAACCCACTTCAAGAGGACCTTTGTAAGTCCTGATAGCGGCTCCTCTCATCTCTCCATCTGAGGACTCCTGTGAGCAGAGACACAAAGATGCAAAACACCAAGGATTGTTTCATACAACTTTTTAATTTTAATTTATGTTTTAAAACACACAAAGGAGGACAAAGAAAATACAGCAAGCAGGTATATATCTACTACCTGGAGTTAATGAGTGTTAGCATTTTGTACGTGACATACCTTTCAAAGGAACAGCCCCTTGGGGGCAGAGAGAAAACATCTGTAGTCTTCACTCATTCATTCCTAGGTATTCTCAAATATAATAGAAAATTCAATCCGCTAATTCTTAAGCACACCTGGGTCAAAAATAAGAGGAAGTCACCAAAATGAAACTGATCATCTCAAAAGATTCTGGACTCTCTCAGGTAACTCCAAATGTAAACATAAATAAATAAAACAGGCCATGTTGACTCCCACAGGGTTCACTTCTTTGAAAGGCTGGCAATTAGAAGTTATTCCATGAGTATTAGGGGCAGTGTCAGTTATGGTGTCTGTGGGCTGCTGGCAGAAGAACTCTGTAAAGGGGAGCTGAGAGGAAGAATGAAGTATCACTGGATGACTGCAGCTGGTCATCGTCTTTCTCCCAAGTCCTGCCAAAATCACAAGGCGCAGTTAACTCTCAGGAATTGCCCTGTGCCAGGTACAGGGTGCCTAGTTGAGCCAAAGGAAGACATAAATTGCAGAAGCTCTTGTGCAGACTTCAGAAGCAGAGTTATAGAATATGCACGATGCTGCCTGCTGGGGGCTCCTGCCAGCCCTCCACGAGCCTCTTCAGCTTTCAGTGTCAACAACTGATTTTTAACTCCAAAGAAAGAATTCTCAGTCTTAAGAAAATAATGTCATGAAGTATTGTGGGCAATACATGATTACAATTATATGCTGCCTTGTGGTCAATTGTAAATGAGTGAGCAAAGTGGAGACGTATTTTTAGTTAGGCAGTGCGAGATCAGTGTCATTTATTCATTGAATAAGACCTGTAGTATGCCTGTTTTTGCTAAGAATTGTTGCTTTCCAGAATAGGCACAGATCTTGACTCCAATCCAATGACATTAATTCATTGATTTTGAGTATATGTTTATTTTTTAAATGTTCACACCCCTAAGTTTGTTTTATGTTTATCCTTTTCCTAAGAAAAGGAAAAAGATTACATGTACTTTATAAAATTACCTTATTCCTTGTCTTTTTTTTTTTTTTGAGTTGGAATCTCACTCCATGGCCCAGGCTGGAGTGCAGTGGTACACTCACGGTCATCCCAGCAGCAACCTGCTGTGCTCTGGCGATCCTTCCCCCTCAGCCTTCAGTAGCCAGAACTACAGGCGCACACTACCACGCCCGGCTAATTTTGGATTTATTGTAGAGACAAGGGCTCTCCAAGTTGCCTGGGCTGGTCTCGAACCCACAGGCTCAGGCAATCCACTCACCTCGGCCTCCCAAAGTGCTGGGATTACAGGCTGAGCCACCGAGCCCGGCCAGTCATCTTATTTCAATGTCTTAGGTATTAGGAGATAATAACATGATATTATCCCATTTTGTTGATAAGGAAACGATAACTCAAATACTAAATACTCTTCATTGGTTTTAAATACTTTCAGCCTCGGGGCTAGTAAATGGAGAAGGCAAAAGAATAAATGTTTCTCTGGCTCCAAAGTCCACATTCTTCCACCATATCTCGTGTTCTAGTCCATCAGGATGCTACAAAAAAACTACCCTAAATTAGATGACTTGTAAACAACAGAAATTTATTTCTCACATTTCTGGAGGCGGGGAAGTGTGAGATCAGGAGGCCAACAAAGTCAGGTTCTAGTGGGAGTCCTCCCAGGTGGCAGACTGCCAGCTTCTTACGTGTCCTCACATGCAGAAGGGAAGAGCTAGTTCTCTGGAGACTCTATTATAAGAGCACTAATCTCAATCATGAAGGTTCCACCTTCATGACCTTCACCACTCAAAGGCTCCATCTTCCTGTACTGCCAGCTTGGGGGGCAGGATTTCAATATATTAATTTTTTTGAGAGATACAAACATTCAGACCATGACACCTGGCCTCTTCCTTCCTGGCTGTAAAGTACTTTATTTCATTTGTTCATTGATAAACACCTGTGCCTACATAGAATCAAGGACTTTTTTATTGATATCCAGCCTTTACAAAGGACTAGACATACTTCAGAAAGGGGAGGATGGAAAAATGATGATTAAAGCCCTGGTTTCCTCTTGACATTGAGTTAATTTATTAAATACAGAGCTATTAGCAGTGAGGAAAGGAACACAGGAGATTTACAGGACTGTGGAACACAGGAGATTTACAGGGCTGTGAAACTACTCTGTACGATACTGTCATGGTGGATACATGTCATTATACATTTGTTAAAACTCATTGAATATATGACACCAAGAGTTAATTCTAATGTAAGCAATGGATTTTAGGTGGTAATGATGTGTGAAGTCTAGAGACCCTGTCTCTACCCCCCCCAAAAAATGGTAAAACATTAGCCAGGCATGGTGGTGCGTGCCTATAGTCCTACATACTTGGGAGGCTAAGGTGGGAGGATCACTTGAGCCCAAGAGTTCAAGAGTGCAGTGAGCTATGATCATGCCACTGTACTCCAACCTGGGCGACAGAGCAGGACCTTGTCTCAAAAAAAAAAGTGTCAATGTAGGTTCATGGACTAAATAACATATACATCATTCTGATGTGGTCTATTGATAGTCAGGGATCCTGCATATGGGAAGGGACAAGAGTATATGGAAACTCTTGGTACTTTCCATTCAATTTTGCTGTAAACTGAAAATTGCTCTAAAAAACAAAGTGTATTAAAAAGTCCCAAGCTATGCCAGATCTGGTGCTGGGATAGTAGAATGGCATTTCTTCTCAGTGTCTCTGTGTGCTCCAATCTAGCTGGGAAACAAAGCTTTTGGCTACAGCCAGAAGCCAGAAAATCGTTCGTTTCCAAGCAACTTTACATAGCCTCTTTTTTTTCTTCTCATCTGATTACTCTTTCTCTGCATTTGAGTCTTCATTTTACCGAGTCATTATGTCACCAATTTCTTCTGCGATTCCTCCTAAGGGAGAGATGTTATTAGAAAGCCTGGCAAACTCAAAATTGTTAAGAGCCTTTCCCTCCTATCACGAGTGGCTATGAAGGTTAATCACTCATAATGTGGCTGCACACACTTGGGAGTTAAATTTCTTTAAAGACTAGCATCAAGATAATTTAGATCGGGAAGCCTTGTTTTGCAACCCATAAAGGAAAACACGTGTTTTCCTCTTAAATTATTTGTATCACTGTCTCAGTAGTTTGCTTCACTTTTTTTGACAGGTGCAGCAAATTTGGGGAAAGATCAGAAAAGACTCTGTCGGGTCTTCAGGTTTCCCTTCTTCCTCCATTTTTCACCAGACGAGTATTTCTGCAGCAGGTCCCATCACTGCCAGCCTTCATTCTTGGAGAGATAGGAACCCTGTGAGATTGTTTGGGATAAAACTGTTTCTTTGCAGTCCATTATTGCAGAGTTAAAGGGATAGATATGCACTGTGATGGATATGTGAGAAGAAAGTTACGTTGTGCTTGTATAACACGAAGGAGAAAAAGAAACTCTGAAGCTTTCAGTTTGGAATACTAAAAAATAGGTTTAATTCTTAGATGTGCCACTTATGAAAATGTATAAAGATCTGTTTGTGAAGATTGAGGTCAGATTATAAGAAGAAAATGAAATATTTTCTACTGGTTATTTTATCATGGCTTTGCCTCCAGCGATGCTATTAGAAATAAAAAGTTGGAATAAATAGTGAGGTTCAAAGTCTTTTAGGGCTCTCAGGGAAAATGGCTAATATAGCTTCTATGAAATGCTGGCGAGTAGGAGCAGCAGGAAAGTTGTAAAATAGAATTTATAGGCATTTAAGGACTTGTGTCTGGGAAGAGTCAGTAAAAGCGAAATTGGGAGATGAAGGGAAAATATTCACCATGCTAGAAAATAATGCAGCCCCTCCTAACCACTCACCTGCTTCCAAAGCTTGCTGTCTGCATTATATGGCTGGTGGATGATGGGAGAAAGGGCATGAGAGATGGCAGTAATAAATGGCTCTAATATTTTTCTAAACACTGGCTCATCTGCTAAAAATCTATGGCTTTAATGTTGAGACCCAGAAGTCATTTATTTATCAAAATATACACATTTCCAGCTGCTTGTAAAACATGCCTGTTATATATCTGAAAAATCAGTCTATTAAATGAAGATATGGCAAGACGAAAGGAAATATCTACACGATGGAGGGTTGCTTTAGGGAAATCTAAAGGACACTTCACCTTTTTTTTTGTTTAACCAAAAGGTTTTCTAGTCTCAGATTTTTTGAACAGCTTTTTTGAGATATAATTCACATGCCATAGAGTTCATCATTTAAAGTGTACAACTTTGTGGCATTTAGTATTTTCACAGAGTTGCATAACCATCACCACAATTTTAGAACATTTTCATTGTCCCCAAAAGAAACCTCATACACCACAGCCCTCACTGCCCAGCCCTCCTCTCCTTGCCTCTCATTTGCAGCCTAGGCAGCCACTAATCTATTTTCAATCTCTATGGGTTTGCTGATACTGGAACTTTCCTATGAATGGGATCCTACAGTATGTGGTCCTTTGCAATGACTTCCTTCACTTAGCATAATGCTTGTAAGGTCCAGTCTCAGAGTTTATGGAAAATATGTCTTAACCTCCCTTACTATAATTCTGTTTTTTTATTTGATTCTTTCTCAATATCTGGTTAGCTTAATACACTCCTCTTATTACACTACTACTAGTTATTGTGTCCTGAGGCCTTACCCTATGCTGCTGTCCTGGGTACTTTGATGTGCTCCTATTTGTGGGTACAGCTGGCTCCATTTTAGAGGTGAGGAAACTGGCACAGAGATATCAATGGTTTTTTCTCTTAAAGTTTGGCTTTCTCCCTATCATAGTTTATATAATGAAACCCTGTTCATATTTTTACTCTCTTATTTTTGGAAATCATTTGATTTTTTAGATTAACTGAATTTTTGCCATCCTTACTCAGTACAAGCCCTTTTCTTCCTTTAAGCCTATTAATTCATTTTGGTTGCTTTCTTGATTCTGCTGTCCTATATCATCTAAAACTATAGAGTTAACTTTTTTAATCTCATATTTTGTGCCCTAGGTTAACTTTTTTATTTTTACTTTAGGCAAGGGGATCATCAGGGTTTAAGAAAAAATAAATGGTGATTCTCAGAAGCCAATCAAATTCTACTACCCATTTTTTAAATTTATCAAGCTTTAGAAGGCTGGAATTGCCCAAGGAGTGTCTTGTTGTTGTTGTTGTTTTATTGTAGAGATGAGGTCTCGCCAATTTGTCTGGGCTGGTCTCGAACCCACAGGCTCAGGCAGTCCACTCACCTCGGCCTCCGAAAGTGCTGGAATTACAGGATGAGCCACCAAGTCCAGCCAGGGGAGTATCTTTTTGTTTATTTGTTTTTGTTTGTTTGAGTCAGCATCTTACTCTGTCACCCAGACTGGAGTGCAGTGGCACCATAATGGCTCACCCAGCCTCAAACTCCTGCGCTCAAGCAGTCATCCTGCCACAGCCTTCAGAGTTGCTGGGACTACAGGTGTGCACCACCACTTCCAACTAATTTTTTTTTTTTTTTGTAGAGACAGGGTCTCACTAGCTGATCTCGAATTCCTGGGCTCAAGCAATCCCCCCAACCTTGGCCTCCCAAACTGCTAAAATTTATAAGCGTGAGCCACTGCACCCAACCACCAATGAATATCTTTTTTTTTTTTTTGAGTCGGAGTCTCACTGTGTCGCCCAGACTGGAATGCAGTGGCCGCTCCCGGCCACCGCAGCCTCGACCTGCTGGGCTCCAGCGATCCTTCCACCTCAGCCTTCCAAGTAGCCGGAATTACAGACATGTGCTACCACGCCCGGCTAGTTTTTGATTTATTGTAGAGATGAGGTCTCACCAAGTTGCCCAGGCGGGTCTCAAACCCCGCGGGCTCAGGCAATCCACTCACCTCAGCCTCCCAAAGGCGCGGGATTACAGGTTGAGCCACCGAGCCCGGCTCCAATGAATATCTTAAAGCATTTTAGGGACATGCTCCAGAATAGTGCTTCGTATCATTTTCTACATCTCAGATATGTTTGAGAATCTGAGAAGAGTTTAAATTCTCTCCCCTGAAACACACAGACATCCAGTGTTCAAATACAGTTTCAAAGGGGTCACAGGTTCTCTAAAGCCCTATACCCTAAAGATAGTTACATAAACTACAAGGGAATACAGATTTCCTTAAGTGTCTCCTGCACCATTAAAATGTGTTAAGTATGAAAAGTAACAGAAGCTCTCAGTCCTTCACTACAAATTTCCTCTTCTGTGAGAAGGCCACACTATGCTTCTATGGGTACCACGACAGTGAATTTGATTTGCTAGTCTTAATGGGGGAGCTGGTGATTCACTTATGCATATATACAGAGACTGGGCTAGTTATTAACCTGGGTTCTTCCATGGTTCGCTTGGTTCTGCCATGGTGACACTTAAGGGCACATGTCTCAGGATCACTCAAGCTAAAAATGTATATGTGTCTCCCAGTGGGAGAGAGCTTTCCCACAGACAGCAGCTGTGTTCATCCATCAGGTCTCCCACTTGCCCTTCTGCAAATGCTAGTCCCCAATGTCATGGCTTGTGTCCTTTGAGCTATTTCCCCTTACTCAAGAATGCCTTCTCTAAAGACAATTTTGTGAGTTTTATAGCAAAGTGGTCTGCAAACATTGAACATAATCAAAGAAAGTCATGCCATCAAAATAGAGAACTTTGCCCTCCCCTCATATAACACAGGGTAGCAAATCTTCACCTGGTAATCTGATATTCTGGGCGTCATACCCCATGATGGATATCCAAAAATGTGAGGGGCCCAGTAAAGATGGATGGCTACACAGAAAGTAAGAGACTCTAACCTGGATGTGAGGAGGCTAATGAGGGGCTTGTCTGAAATCTTGAAAATCATGGACAGCTTAGACAATATGAGCATGAAGTGCTTAGCTCATTCCAGAATACTTGAATCATGATGGGCTCCCTTCGAAATTTGAGCATAGAGAGTTTAGAACAAAAATAAGGAGGTACCACCACCACCACCACCACCACCACAACTCATGAACTTAAGCCATGAACTCAAATGGAGCCTTAAGGGATTCTTAAATCCATTAGTTGAGAGGTTATGTCTAATTGCAGCAAGAGCAGGTAGGTCCTCCTAAGTGATGGAATTCTTTTGGGCAGCAAAACATTGGACTATAATGACCACAAATCTAATAGTTCTTCTATTCTCTTGTTCCATATATAAGAAAGCTTCCCCTTTTCCAAAGTGTTCCCATTCTTCCTTATTTGGGAGTACGTGGTAAGAATATCAGCTCTCTTCTCTCTCTTTCACATGTGCATTGTATTTCCCTGAAATCTCTCCATCATACTCCACTTGGATAGTTTTCTTACATTCTCACGTCACCTGAGGGACACAGATTTTTTAAGTGTAGCCCCACTTTGAAGACTTGGTTTTGAATTTTACTCCTCCTTCTCTATTCCTTCAAATATCATCAGGTTTTGAAACAGGAATTTGTTCTTCTTGTTTGTGTTATCACAATCTCATCTTTTGTCCAGTGCTCCAGTTGGAGCTCTTACTTGATATACTGTTCTGGTACCTTTTTACCCCATGGTCCTGGACTTCTGCTGGAAGTAATGATTTAAATGTTCAGAAACCTGGGCTTCAATAGCAGGCCAGCAGAGTGGGCATTCGGTGCCAGTAACCTTACAGTCTGGAGGGCCAGAGGCCAGTAAGAGCCAACATGAAGCAGGATCGCGGGCATGGGAGCTGCTATTTGTGTCTATAAAAGACTGCACAGGCCAGGTGCAGTGGCTCAAGCCTGTAATGCCAGCACTTTGGGAGACTAAGGCAAGAGGATTGCCTGAGTCCAGGGGTTTGAGATCAGCCCAGGCAACTTGGTGAGACCTTGTCTCTACAATAAATCCAAAAAAAAAAAAAAAAATAGCAAGGTGTGGTGGCTCACACCTGTAGTCCCAGCTACTTGGAAGACTGAGGTGGAAGGATCACCTGAGCCCTGTAGGTCGAGGCTGTGGTAGCTGTGAGCATGCCACTGCACTCCAGCCTGAACAACAGAGTAAGATTCCGACTCAAAAAAAAAAAAAAGACTGCACTATATGAATCCATTGTTCCCAAAGTAAATAATTTCTACTCGGGCTCTGTGCATTTTGTCAATTTCTTCTGGAAATTTCTATTTTCTTGTCTTCCATCCTATCTCAGTTGTTTATCTCATCTTATATTTCTGGCTTTACATTGATCACATATGCCACAAAATTCTGCAGCATCTTCTCTTATTTCAAATGAGCAGTCTTATGGTTGTGATCACTTCTACACTGTGATGATCTAAAATAATTAAAGAGAGATATGATTCCCATTTCGTTTATATCTGAAGTTGCAAGTGAATATATAAAATAATTTGCCATCTAATCCTGCTATGCTAGTAATCTAATCTTTGGACAATTTCAAAGCATTGGTGTGAGTGTGTGTAACATTTGTTTAAATAATAGCAGAGCCAAATTATAATGTCCAAGGTATAAATGTAGTATTTATGGGGTATGATAGCCCATTAATTGGCTTATTGGCCTAAGTCCTCTGGGGAGCATCACAAATCTGCAGGGTGTCCTTGAGTATGACTTATGCCTCAGCCACATCATATCTGTGAAAGCCAGAGTAACTGTTATGCACGTGTTTATGGCAAGACCTACTGTATTTGACGGGACAAGTCCTTGTGGATGGTCTTATATATGTATGTGTGTATTTCAGTTAGATTCTTCTGATTTCTACCCAAAGCAATCCCCTGCTTTGACAGGATTTGTTTATTTCTTCAGCTAATCTTTATCAAGCACAAATGAGATATTTTAGGAAATGGGTATGTAGCTGTGGGCAGGCCAGAGGAATATTGAGTACTAATAGAGCTTACCTGCTAGGGAGGAAGGCACAGAACGAACAAGTAAATTAATAAACAAGATTGTTTCTGATAGTGATAAAAGTCATAAAGGAATAAACAAATTGTTGTAAAGAATGACTGGCATGAGGGAATATGTATAGTAGTTTGTGAAGGCCCCAGTGAAGTGACATTCCAGCAGAGACATGACCAATGAGATGGAACCAGCCATGGTTAGAAGAATTCCAGGCAGAAGAACAGCATGTAAGGTTCTGAGGCAGAGACTAGTTTGGAGTTTCTGAAACAGGAAGAAACACTGCAGAGAAGCACTGGATGACAGATCAAAGGAGCTAGATTTGAGGCGCTTAAACTTTTCTGTTGTGGACCCTTTGGCAATGTGTTGAAGCCTATGGGTCTCTTCTCAGAGTCATATTCGTAACTGCACAAGATAAAATATGTAGGAATGCAAAGGAAGCCAATTATACTAAATATAAATCAAAATATTTAAAAAAGAAAGTTGTAATATAAAATGTGTTTCTTTATTAACACATTTTGTAGCCGATCTAATAACTAACTTTAAAGTGGCAATATTTTAAGATATCTTCAACAGTTTTAATGTGATGCAAAATATCTGTGACTTCTATTGGTGACAGAGTCACAGGTGCTACTAATGCTGCTGAACTTTTCTGCATAACTCAATGGGTGTTCTATTTCAGTTAGAGGTTGTGAGAATAAAGATATGATTTTTTTTCCCCATCCCAAATCATAGATTCCATAAATCCTATCTATGGGCTCCAGGGTACAAATGCCTAGGCTAAACCTTGCAGGTCTTTGTAGACCATGGTAAGGTGTTAGCCTAAGTTTGGTGGGGAGTCACTGGGGAATTTTAAGCAAGAGAAGTGGCATGATCTTGCTACTTTATAAAATACTGAATTCTAGGATAAGAGGAATAGGAGAACAAGAAAATACAGTAGCCATCTGTAGGTAAAAGATGAGTGCTTGGAAGAGTTCTGGCATGGGAGAAAGTGTGGTATGAACATATTCAAGATGGATTCCAGAAGAACTGACAGGACTTGCTGATAGACTGGATACAGGGGGCAGGAGAATGAAGAAGGGAGAATAAGGATGGTACTGAGGTTGTTTACGAGAGCCACCAGGTGTTGGTGTTGCCACTTGCTGGCATGGGTCACCCTGAGAGAGGAATTGTCTGTGGGAGAGGACATGGCGTATCTTGTAAAGTTTGAGGTGTTTATTACACAAATGGAAAAGTACCAAGTAAGCAGCTGGGCCACAAGAGGGTGGGCCTGAAGGATGATATGTTAGTCAAGCCTGATGTTTTGAACCGAAATGGAAACTTAAGAGTCCTTCCTGTATCATTACTCTGACAACTGGAGGCTCCTTCACTACTCCCTCAAAGCTACACTGTCCTCACTCCACTGAGGGAGACTCCATGTTTGACTTCCCTAGAGAAGTAAAAGAACTTGATAAAGGTCACAGAGCATTTGGGGGAACCAGAATGAGGGCTAACTAGAAGCAGTGTTCCGTCCCCTGCTTCCAAGCTCATGTTTTATCCCCTGCAGTGCTACCTCTCCAACCGCGGAATCAAATTTTTCTGTAGTGCAAAAGCAAGCTGAAGGAAAGAGTTGAAAGAGCATTAGGCTGGAGGTTTCAAATACTGGCTCCTCTACCATGTAATCTTGAACCAAGGTACTTAACCTCACAGAGCCTTAGTATCCTAATCCAAGACGGGCATAATAACACATGGTATTACTAAATTTAGTAAAAATACCTGGCACATCATAGGCACTAGTACATATTTTTGGTTGAATTAGAGTTGTATAAATTTTACATGGAAATTTGGTATTGTATCTTTCTCAACTATTTCATGATAGTTTTCTTCTAGAAAAAAATATAAAACAAACAGTACAAAGGATTTTGAATAACTTACTGGATTTTTCATGCTATTTTATGACCTATGGAAAAATAGATGGTATTCCACAGCTATTAACATCTTAGAAAAAAAAAGCTTGATAGAAACTACAGGTTTTTCATCTTGTAGCAACAAAATAATGTGTAGATATTTGTCTTGGAAACCTAAAAATAGCAATATATACGAAATACTATCTCTAGTCTAGAAGGCTAAAAGCAATGAACTTGACGACCTAATATTTACGTGCAAGAAAGTTTCTTCTATCTAATCCATTATACTAGTCTAGTTAATACTGTAAGATCATCTCTGGTCAGGGCTGCCGATATCTCAGATGTTTATTCATTCATTTTATTAAGCATCTTCTGTATTCTAGCACTGGTCTTAGATCAAGGCATACAAGAATGAACAATATAGTCCCTGCCATCATGGAGCTTTCACTGAGCAGGTAGAAATAAATTGGCAAGTAAACAGACAACTGAATAAGTAACATCATATCAGAGAATATTGTGTGCTCTGTGGAACATATAGCCAGGCAGTGTTCATGTATGCAAGGAGTGTTTCCATGAGAAGGTGCCATTTGAGCTGAAACCTAAATGATGAGAAGCCAGCCAGGGAAGAATATGGGCAAAGGCTCTTTCCCATATGGGAATAGCCACATGTGAAGGTTGAAAATGAAAGGGGCAGCTGGGCTTGGTGGCTCAGCCTGTAATCCCGTGCTTGGGGAGGCTGAGGTGAGTGGATTGCCTGAGCCCGCGGGTTCAAGATCCACCTAGGCAACTTGGCGAGTCCTCATCTCTACAAAAAATCAAAAAATTAGCCAGGCGTGGTAGCGCATGCCTGCAGTTCCAGCTACTCGGAAGGCTGAGGCGGAAGGATCGCTGGAGCCCAGCAGGTTGAGGCTGTGTGACCAGGAGTGGCCACTGCACTCCGGTCTGGGTGACTGAGTGAGACTCCAACTCAAAAAAAAAAAAGAAATGAAAGGGGCAAGATAATAGGAGACACGGTCAGAGTGATAGGAAGAGATAAGGTCGGGCCTTGTAGTCCCAGGTAGAGAGTTTGAACTTTATTCTGATCATCAGAGAGTTCTGAGCAAAGACACAACATGAGCTGATTTATATTTCTTTTTTTCCAAGACAGGGTGTAACTCTTGCCCAGGCTGGAGTGCAGTGACATGATCCCGGCTCACCACAGCCTCCATCTCCAGGGCTCAGGTGATCCTTCTGCCTCAGCCCTCTGAGTAACTGGGACTACAGGCATGAGCCATCAGGCCTGGCTGATCTTATTTTTATTTCTACAGTCTCATTCTGACTGTTGTCTTGGACAGTAGGGTGGAAAGTAGGGTGCCCAGGCTAGTGTGCAGTGGCAGGAGTAGAAGCAGGAGTAGGAGATACTGATGACCCAGCCTGGGGGGCAGCAGTGGGGCAGAGAGAAGTGGACAGCCTTCAGATGAATGCTGCAGTGCTGATAGGCCTTACACATGTCCTGGGCTAGGTGTGTGGACAAAGACACAGAAAGGAACAGGATGACTGAGTGACAGGGTGGTTGGTCATTTACCGATATGGAGAAGACTTAGGCAAAAAGAGATTGTGAGGTACGAGCTGATCCTGAGTTGTGTTTTGGACAGTTTAAGTTTGAATTGTCTATTAGTCATCTAAGCAGAGATGTTGAATGGGTTGTTGAATGTGCACATCTAGAGCTTGGACAGAGGCCAAGACTTGGGCAAAGCTTCTATGAAGTTCTCATTTGAGATGCATTGTTACAAGCTATTCTGATGGATATCTGGAGCCAGCATCTCCTTGGAGTTAGGATTTCCCTCTGTGAGACTTCAGCTGTCCTGGAAACTGACTGAGAGACTGTGGAGTTCAGTGATTTTAAACACTGGTAGGAGTTTCTTTTTGTTCTCTGTTTCAAGTTAACTGGAAAGCATGCTTTTCAGGTTCCATCTTCAGTTTTAAATCATGCAAGAGACCTGTCACTGACACTCTGATCATCACACTTTCATATTCCAGTTCCCCAGACAAGTGAGACAATTTAGTGTAGAATGTGTTGGGCTTCTAGAATAAGCCCCATCTCAAGAAAGGCAAGGTTAATGATCCTGCCAAGTGTTGGGTTAACAGAGACTCAGGCAGATAAGCCTAAGTGAGTAAACATTGAGAGACCAAGTCTTCTCTCTTGTTTTCCTAGCTCCATAAATTTGTTATGGTTTCCCTTCTATCAGTTTATTTCATTCTTATGATGGTTTCTCATTAAGGAGATTCATGGGGAAGGTTGTAATCCATCGGAGCTATTAGCCACCAGAGTGTAATCTGGTTCTAGTACAAACTGACCTGCACGGTGTCCTGTCTACCTTGGGGATTTAAGCCGATTGACTGGGAGCCTGGGAGGCAGAATCTAACATCCGATAGCACATACCTCCTGCCCCCCACCCACCAGTAAGAGATTTAACATATTGACACTGTAATTACAGCCGAACCCACAGTTAACCCACCTTGAAAGTGGCCACTGGTGCCTGGCTTGCCTCGAGTATGCGTTTTCAGCCAGTAAATGATGCTGTGTCAGAGGAGTAGGATGCTGCCTTAATCCACCCGACTGTCTCAGGCCCTACGGCACTGATTACAGCGAGGTTTCTGGTTGGTTTGTTTATTTGTGTATTGTACTTATTTCCAAGAATAAATCAACCTTGTGGTTCAGGAACAAGTTAAGTGATTGGAATGAGATCTCTACAGAAAAACAGGCAGCTCATTGCTGGGGCTTTCAAAGGCATGATCTCTGTCTACTTCATGTTATGGATGGAACCGGAGAACAAGAGGCGAGAAGGGTGCCCTGGGCTGCCCACAGGAGCCCCTGGCAGCCAAATGGCTGAGACCATCAGGGAAATGATGCCACACAAATTAGTGTTCTCAATCACTGACCTTGAATTTTCAGCTAACCACCAAGTATAAGCTAAGGACTAATGTTAAACTAAAGACTCTTTGAGAATTGTATTTTAACTGTAAAACCCGACCACAGTGGCAGAATAAATTAGTTGGTGTCTCACACCAGGTAACCACAATAAGTAAATATTCCTTCTTGTACTGATAAGAACAGTTAAGGCATGATCTTCCTTCTCACTCCATCCATCCACTCCCTTACCCCGCTTAATAATAAGAATGATGATATTGTAGAGTAGTTAGAAATAGTTTTTGGAGCTAGACTACATGAACCAACGTGAAGGCCATTCTTTTTTCTTTTCTTTCTTTCTTTCTCTCTTTTTTTTTTTTGAGTTGAAGTCTTCTCTGTCACCCAGGCCGGAGTGCAGTGACACGCTCACAGCCACCCATGACCTGCTGGGCTCAGGCGATCCTTCTGCTTCAGTCTTCCAAGTAGCTGGAACTACAGGCACATGCCACCATTCCTGGCTAATTTTGTTTATTTATTTTTTTGTCTTGTAGAGGTGAGGTCTCACCAAGTTGCCCAGACTGGTCTCGAACCCCTGGGCTCAGGCAATTCTCTTACCTCTGCCTCCCAAAGTGCTGGGATTACAGATGTGAGCCACCACTCCCAGCAAAAGGCCATTCTTGTACAAGTTATTTAACTTCTCTGTGCTTCATTTTCCCGATCTATACAATGGCAATGATAATGATGCTGCTTTCAAAGATTATTAAGGAGGAGTAAATAAATTATTACATGTAGCTTATAAGACAGTGCCTGGCATACAATAAGGGCTGAAGAAATACAAGTTATTGTCATTCATTCAGCTTTAGATGCCTACTGTGTAGCAGGCACTGCACTAGACTCTAGTGATGTAAAGCTCAGCTCAAGTGGGAAGACATGAACATACCTGATTTCTGCCTCTGCCTACTCTTTATTGGATGCTTAGGAGATGAAGATTACTACTACAGAATAGGTATAACATTCAACGTGTAATAAATGGAACCGATAAGAAAGGTAGAAGACATAAGAGCCAGAAATGTACCAGAACAGTAATTGAGGAGAACCACGTTTTGTCTATTTTGCATTAATTCTTATGATGTAGCTGGGATTCAACACCCAGAAACTAGAACTCATTGTGGCTTGGTAAAAGAATTATCACAGAACAGAACAGCAGCCTAAGAAAATGTTATAAAATTCTCATGATAACATCCTGACCATTCAGCCAAACATTCAGTTACCAGATGCACCCCATAAAACAGCAGGACTTCACTGTGTCCCACCTTGCTGAAAAATTGTAAAAACCTTGTCCCTCCACCCCAAACACACACGCACAAATACCATTTGGTGCAAAAAGAAAATGTTAGTAAGAAAGCAAGGAACAAAAAAGTGACGCTGGCTTGAATCTCACTTGTAATAAATATCCTCTTGTTGTTTATCCCTTGGTGAGCTATTAAACTTGCTGTTCCCACTGTCTGCATCTATGAAATGGGAACATTGTTAACACCAACTGCACAACGCTGTTGTGAGGACCCAGTGAGATATTGCATAATAAACAACACTAAGCTCCTAGCACTGAGCCTGCCCCAGCTGTAGATCAGTAATAGTTGTTTTGCTGCTTTAGTGTGCTGTGCACTACCTAAACACCTACCTCCCCTGCCTGCCTTGTCCTGTCTCTAAGGTTCTGTGTGTGTCTCTGTCTCTCCTTGTCTATATGTTTTGTACATAAGTAATATATACATGCATATTTACACAAGTAATCCATGTTCATTTTAGAAAAATAAGAAAATACATACAAACAAAATTTTAGTCTGGGCATGGTGGCTCATAACTGTAATCCCAGCACATTGGGAGACTGAGGCAGGAGGATTGCTTGAGCCCAGGAGTTCAAGTCCAGCCTGAGCCACATAGTGAGGCTTTGTCTTCACAAAAAAATTTTTTTAATTTGCTGGGCATGGTGACTCCTCCTGGTAATCTCAATTACTCAGGAAACTGAGGCAGAAGGGTCACCTGAGTCCAGGAGATCGAGGCTGCAGTGAGCCATGATGGTGCCACTGCACTCCAGCCTGGGCGACAGAGTAAGATGCCAACTCAAAAAATAAATAAATAAAAACTTTAAACCACTCATAATTTCACCAGCAAGAATAGCCACTATTTTGCCAGGTATACCTCTGGTCTTCGTCTATGTAAATACACCATACCATGTCTTTGTAAATGTAAATGTCTATATATGTATAAATATATCATTACATATATAGGCTCATACTATATATTCTGTCCAGGTGAATTTTTTTCTGCTCAGCATATATCATGTCAGTGAATATAAAGTATACATTATCATTGAAATTACTATACAGTCTTCTATTTTCAGTAAATTCTGTAATTCACTTGGACAATACCATATTGCTGGCAATTAAAGCTGTAATCACATTTTCTCTTAACTCTGCTTGTCTAAATATCCTGTATCAATGTATCTGAATCCTCAATAGCTCTTACCATGGCCAAGGGCAATTTTCTTCCTCAGTGACACTGGTCTTGCCCATAGGCTGGTGTTTTTATAAGAGATAAGTAACCCCTGGGATTCTGCAGAAGATGCACACTTTAACATAATAGTACCATGTAAAGAACTCCATACCTAAGTATGACTAGCAGCAAACAACACAGGGTAAACTTTGCCCTCAAATTATAGAGTTAATAAAGTGTGGAACCCATGTTATTGAGTGATCAGCGACATATTAAATAGCCTAGAAAGTTTTCGGGAATACAGGTCGGCACAATGGCTAACTCTTGTAAACCCAGCACTTTGGTAGGGCAAGGCGGGAAGATTGCTTGAACCCAGGAGTTGGATGGAGATCAGCCTGGGCAACATAGTGAGACCTGTCTTCACAAAAAATCAAAAAATTAACCAGGTGTGGTGACACATACCTGTAGTCCTGGCCACTCAGGAGGCTGAAGTGGAAGGATCACCTGAGCCCAGGAGGTCAAGGCTGAGGTAAGCCGTGATCCTGTCACTGCTCTCCAGCCTGGGTGATAGAGTGAACATCCCCAACTCAAAAATAAAGAAAAAATGTTTTTGAGAATACAGATGATCAAAGAACAATTAGAAAACAGGAAATTGGGAACAAGAAATCATAATTTCTAGTTTATCTTTGCACATTACCTTGCATCAGATAAAGATAAATAAGAATTTACAACTACCTCCTCCCATACCCCGAGTCATTTCAAGGTACTGTCAAGAGCCATATAGATAAGTAAAACACTAACTTGGTTGTAATAAAATGTATCCTGAATTTCCAAGCAAAAGAAAGGAGAGAAGTCTCAGCTAATGAGGTCAGCGTGTCTGTACACATCTGTGGCACATGTATCAAGGGCCTACTATGTTCTACAGTAGAACTGCAGAGCAGAGTATGTTGGACTTCCTGTCTGCTTCCAAGGAAAATCCAAACTGTGAGGAGTATTGGGCTGTGTTGCTACAATTTGAGCACTGTTGTTTAAGAATCTACATGTCTGAATGTCTTGCGATTTTGATGTTCAGATATTTCACTAATAACACATCTGAATAAGAGTGGTGAGATACTGACCCTCTCCTCAGTTCAGCTTCTGGATCACTTGGAGCCATCATTTAAATTTGCTGAGCCTCACTAAAATTGGGATAATAATGCCTTCTTTTTACTCCCCACTTCACAGTAATGTTCCCAGTATTTGGGCAAGAACGTGTTAATTAATAACAGCTCTTTGAATGTCGTTGAAGCTGCTGATAGGTTTGAGGGTTAATATCATTTGCACTTGATTATTTTGGTATTTATACTAAATATGTATAATGCTTTCTTTATATTCACAGACAAGTTAACTTCCCATTATCTATGTTTGAATACACACATATCCACTTTTGAGCTGAGATTGACTTTGTTCAGCACCTCAGCCTGTTTTTAGGTGGGTTGTCCCTGGAAGATGGTATGTGGGGGAGTAAAGCACACACTTGAGGAAGGGCGCCTCCCAGAAAACCGTCTTCTGTGCCTCTTACCTCCCACCTCTTCTGCTCCTCCTTGAGGTTTCAGCAGATCTTACACTGCTCTTCCCTCAACTTGCCTGCCCTCTTTGCGGCTATTCTGTTTCATCCATCCATCCTTGAGCATGGCCTTCTCGCCTTACTCCAGTCAACTGTCCCACTCCTATCTCCCCCATCATGGTCCTTCCCCTCCCACCAATGGTTTTGTAGAACTTGCTGCACTGGCCGCTTGGGCTTTCTCCTCAGCAGCCCTATGCTGCTGTTTGGCAAACCAGCCCACAGCACTACTGAGCATGCGCCAGCAGGCAGCCAGCGCTGGTCCCCTGTTGGCTGGTGGGAACAAGATGGAAGATAGAACCAGCTAGTGTCTCTCCATACCCCAACCCCATCATCTGTGTTTGACCCCATTCCTTCTCTGAACTCCTTGGCCCCTGTCATTACTACATGGACCAGTGAGATGGGAATGTCAAGTTGTCTGGGGACGTGTTTCAATGCTCATCTGATGAAAAGCCATCAGGCCTCGTTCCCAGTGTGAACTGACACCACTGTGTAAGCGCTGAATTACATTGTAATCTCTTGTAGAATGGATTATGGAGAGCATTTCAGCAGGCATTCAGCAGTTGCCCAAGTGGGAGGATAAATTTCCTATTTTCCTTCCTGTAGGAATTCTCATCTTTAGTCTTTCAACAAGCAGGAGGTTTTCTTCATCCTTTTGGGGGTTGGTTCGGTCAAGATGGTAGCACAATCACGATGTCAAAGGTGGTCCTAAGTGAGGAGGTTCAGGGTCCTAGAAAAGTTCATTACTGAGTTCATGGAGTTAGATGAGTATTATTCTGTGTTTGGGGTCCCTAAAACCACCCTTAGGCGCAAAGATTCACTAGAAGGACTCACAGGGGTTTCAGGGTGGCCCCGCCCATCTCCTCCCGCTCTTCCTCCCAATGGTCACCCTGGGTGTTGTCCCTGGGCTGGTGTCACCGAACAGTGACATACAGGAGGGACCCCATGTGTCAGTCAGTCCCAGCAGTCCTATTCCCCTAGAGCTGTCCTGAGGGGACTGGGTCCTAGGAGGCCAGGACAGAGGGGTAAGGGAGGACCACAGGATACAGGGCTGAGGAGGACCCCAGGACACAGGCGTGGGAGGACCCCAGGATGGAGGGGTAGGGGAAGACCCTGAATGGAGGGGCGGGGAGGACCCCAGGACACAGGGGCAGGGAGGACCATCCCCCCAAAAAGAAAAAAGACTCACAGGAAAATTGCTGTACTTATGGTTATGGTTTGTTACTGCAAAAAAACATACAGATTAAAAGCAGCAAAGGGTAAAAGTGTATGGGACAAAGTCCAGGAGAAACCAGGCACAAACCTACAGATGTCCTTTCCCAGGAGAGTCACATGAATATGCTAAATTTTTCCAGCAAGGATTTGTGACAACACATGCAAAAGGGTGTTAATCAGAGAAGCTCACCTGAGCATTTGTATCCAGGATTTTTACTGGGGTCAGTCACTTAGGCATGCAATATTTGTGTGATTGACCTCAGCTGCTCAAACTTCAGCCCTCTGGGGCAAAAATAGACATTCATCATAAATCACTTTGTTGGCATAAACTGTCTCATCAGACTGGTATTGTGTGGCCCAGTGTCTCATGCATGCAAAATACTCTTATTGGGCAGAATATTACGACGACTCAGAGCTCATCTTAGGGGCCAGTCAAGAGCCAGTCCTAAAAACAGTCTTTCCTTGGGAATGTGCAGGGTTTGAGTAACCCAAGCCTGCTGATTGAATCCTTCCCTACACACTGTCCCCAGGTGAAGACAGTGGAAGGCTTTGTCCACATGACCAAACTTCTTATACCTCAGCTATAATCTTCAAAGAATAACATCCGCTCTGCCTTTTCACATAAAATCATTGTGATTCAGAATAGTAGCCTCTGAACAATTTTCACAGAAAGCAGTCTTCTATGGCAAGGACACTGTAAATTATCCTTGTTATCGTTATTATTCAGGGGGCAGGGGCATGGGAATGAGCTTTTAATGCTTCCTTGTTATCTCAGAACAAGTCAGAAGTGCCTTTCCCAGATGCTGAAGGCCAAGACAACTTCAGAGCAGTGTGTCTCCACTCCACACGGGCATTTAACTTTCTCCTTTGCTTTTCTCTTTCTCCCTTTCCCTGGCAGTGGCTCAGAAACCCTGGCCCCCAGCATGAGAAGCGGACTCTGTTTGGAGACATGGTGTGCTTCTTGTTTATAACTCCTCTGGCCACCATCTCGGGCTGGCTGTGCCTGCGGGGCGCCGTGGACCACCTGCACTTTAGTAGTCGGCTGGAAGCCGTCGGACTGATTGCACTCACTGTCGCACTCTTCACTATTTACCTCTTTTGGACACTAGTAAGTATGGCCCGTGGCCTGGGATTCAGGCCAGTTGGAGCTGGCAGCCTCACAGCTGGCACAAGCCTTTTCTCTTGTCTGTAGCATATCTCACCTGCCCAGTAGAAAACAGACCTTCAAATGCTATGGGAGTGTGTGATTGGGTTTATTACTGTGTGTGTGTGTGTGTGTGTGTGTGTGTGTGTATCTGTACTGTTAAGAGCAGATCAAATAAAGAAAAACCCAGCTCCTGGGTGCCCATCAGTCAAAGACACACACCTTGGACATTTCTCTCCTCTAGTCATCTAGAACTCCATCTGTTATGAGGCATGGCATTTTCTTTGTCTTGTTTATGTTTCTCACTTTGCTGGAATTGTAGTATATTATGAATGATGCACTTGGCTGCCGTTGCTGTCGCTGCCTGCACAGATCATGAATCCTCCCTGCTGGTTATTTTCTTCTTATATCCTGACACAGCCTAACGTCTTTGTTGGACGTGGAGCTGCACTTTGCCTGATGATTATTCCATGTGTTGGGATATTGACTCTGTTGCCCATAAAAGCACTAATTTATCTAGCTGAGAAGCTGCCACCATAGAAGGCCATTTTCCAATAAGTGTTCCCGCTGTATAGGAGGGAGAATTTTTAAATATCTCTCTTTTTTTCCTCTGAACTTCTTGCAGTAAGTGGATTGCTTGGGTACCAGTTGGCAGCACCCACAAAGTGCAACATTTGATCTCTCTTAATGCTTCCCTCTGGGAGCCACAGGAAGGACGTCACTATCCTCTAGAATCTTTTCAGAAGCCAGACCCCCTGCTTCCTGGCATCACTCTCCTGTGCTGGCTTGTTTCTAAACTGAGCACGTTCCATTGTTATTCAATATGTATTTCCTGTCTAAAGTGTACTGTTCCCATATCCCATAGCACAGTGTCAGCATGTGGAAGCTGCTTCTAGCTTCACGCATTTCCTCCTGATCTCTATCTTCCTTTAGTCTCTACTCCTACATCCCTGTTCATCGCCCTCTTCCTCACTATCTGGCTCTCCCAGTTCTGTGCCTCCCCTCCAATGAGAGTGTTCAGACAGTCGGGGGACACATTTCTGTCTCAGTAAGAGGAATATGACTTGTGTCTTAGTAAATAGAGAGTGTTCCAATACTAAGTACTTATCTCAGTCTTTTAGTTAATGTAGACATTCTGTTCCCAGGCTAATGAAGCCCCAAAGCGAAGCTGTTATTGCCTCCTTTAAAAGTCCACTCCTCCAAAATGTGCTCTGGTTCATTGTGAATCAAGCAGTGAAGCTAATCCAGAAGCTTCTCCCATGATGGGAGGGGGGTTAGAAATAAGAGATTAAGTAGTCTGACCTGCACCATCAACTGCATCACCTTGGAAAAGTCATTCATTTCTTTGAGCCTCGGTGACCTCATCTGTAAAGTGGAAATAGTAGCTATGTCCTTCCGCAGAATTCCCCTGGCATTAAGAGATTGAAGTGAACGAGTACATGGGAAAGTACTTGGGGAAATGATAATTAAGTGTATGCTTTTTACCATGCTTAAAGGTTTTCTACTCTATGATTTTTTATTAGATGAGTTCCCATGGTGAGGGATGGATGAGATGAGCCTGAAGGCTGGACTTTCAAAACCAATTTAAGACCTTTATGAAAACCTGCTTTGTGAAGCATATACACTTACCTACAAGAAGGAAGTGGGGGAGGAGATGAAAAGGGAGAAGGGGAGAAAGGAAAGAAGATTTCTAGAGAAAAATAGATGTGACCCTGCTTTATCTTCCATCTCAAATGAAAGGAAGACTTGGGTGGAAAAGTCACCTAAACTAGACTCTTTTAGGAGAGTGATAGCATCCTTCCTTCCAGAAATGTTTCCAAGAGGCAATGCTCTGCGTGCATTTAGAATCCAAAGGCCCTGTGTTTAAACCCAAGATTTAGCATCCTGATAGCTATATAACTTCAAATAAGATACTATCCCCTTGGCTCACCCTTCCTGTTATACAACAAATGGAGGACATAGTTGGTAACTCCTGGGTCCGTGGGTCATTGGGAAGACTGAGTGGGATAACATCTCAAACATCCATACCAGCACCTAGCAGAGCACAGGCCCACGTTCCTTCGTGTGGTTTCCCTGCTCCCCCAACTTCCACCCTCTCCAGCCCTCTATAAAATGCAAAGTAACAGGAGGGAAAGAAAGGCATTTCTCCCCTTTAACTGGTGTGGAGAAGTGCTGTGGAGTCGACTCAACAATAGGTTACTGAATACAGAATCACTCCTTCCCAGATAAATGCTGTACTGAGCAGCCCTGGCAAGAGCCGTAACTCAGAAGCTGACAGCACTTGGAAACTGCCCTGCGGCAGAAACCCATTGTAAACAAGCTGTCAAGCTTAAGGAGAATATGCTGTGAAAATGTCTTAGATAAACAAACACGGTGTCAGTCCAAGCCTGGCTCCTCAGAGGTGCAGTTCCTGGAAGGGCTTTGCTGGGCACTGTGAGAGGGACAAGCACTCACGCCGCACGCCTCAAAGTGCCTTTGGAATTTCTCACTGGCTCACGTGGCCATGAGCACCCAGCCTTGACGCAGACTCAGGACATCCTGCCTTCTGGAACTTTCTGTGCTCCAGAAGCACACCTGGGGCCCAGGAGGCCAGGGCCTCTGCCATTTCCACCCCGAGAGCTCGGGGGAGAAGTGTTCCAGAAACATCACTGTGCAAGTCATAAACAATTTGAAGTCCGTGGGCAGACACAGAGAGAGCTAGGTGAGAACTGGGCCCACATTAAGCAGGAAGAAATTGTCCATAATGAACTTGTTATTAGCCCTGGTTTAGAGCTGCAAGAATCGAGGCACCGCCGTGCAGGAAGTCTTTCCACTCACTGTGTCACTGAAGTAGCCAATGCCCAGCACAGAACAAAACAAATGTGTAACTGGGTCCCCCCAAAGCTAACTCCTGGTCCCATGGGGTGATCATTTAAATCTGTCTTTCAAAGAGGGGCACTGCCCCACGAGGCCCACTGTGGGGCTTAAACACATCCCCTGCACAGCCTGCAAGCAACCTGGGACTGCTCAGCAGAATCCCCTTGTGGAGTCAGAGATGGATGAACTGGGCCCATTGCTGGGAAGGCAACGTGCCAAAGCCTGCCCCATCATATGCTTAAGTCACATCCTCACTTCCAGCGAGAAAGAGCAAAGCAAAAACAGTTAACCAGAAGACTTCCCAAAGCCTGCTGTGACTTTACAACAACCCTTTGCCACAGTCTCAGTCACCTACCTGATGGGGAGGGGCAGATGCTCCCGTTCTCTCACCTTCTTGTGACATTCAGGCAATCACAACTCTTTCTACAACAGACCTTGCCATGATAGGTTAGTTAATATCCTTTAGATGAGTAAACGAATAAACTTCAGGAAATTCATCCCATCAGGGGTAGTTGTTTTAGAATAGTGGCCCTAAATGCTTTCTTCTTCCTCTCTCCTTAAAACCTCAAACACTTAAGAAATACCTAAACGAAGTTTTTAACGTTATTGTTATAGCATTTTTTTGTTTATGGTTATTTTTTCCTCACTGCCTCTTTATTTCTCTAAATTAAGCCTCCTCTTTTTTCCTATTGTATTGCATTGCAGGGATGGCCTGTCTTGGATCATCTAAAACAGAAACAAGGCCAGGTATCTGGCACATGCCTGTAATCCTAGCACTTGGGAGGCCCAGGCTGGAGGGTTGGTTGAGCCCAGGAGTTCAAGACCAGCATGGGCAACACAGCAAGATCCCCGTCACTACAAAAAAAAAAAAAATCAGAAAAGTTAGCCGAGATGGTGACTTGCACCTGCAGTCCCAGCTGTCTCAGGAGGTTGAGGCAGGAGGATCACTTGAGGCCAGGAGTTTAAGTCTACAGTAAGCTATGATTGTGCCACTGCATTCTAACCTAGGTGATAGAGCAAGACCCTGTCTCTAAAAAATAAAATCAAATAAAAAAATGAAGATAGAAGCAGGCATTAACCCAGGGAAGCTGCAAACCTGTGGGTTCTTCTGTGTTGAGCTCAACTGCCTTTAATTTTAGTCATCTTCTTATTACGCTTTCTTCTTACTGATTGAATTTGCCTGCAGACTGTAGTGATTAACCACAATTAAAATAGATTAATATATAATAAGATCTTATCCATTTGTCCCCACAAATGGGTTTTTTTGTTAATTTCCTAGCCAAGGAACCAGAAGACCTGCTAAGTGGTTGACTCCCCGTGTTCTTTAAAACCGTGCTTCTTGGGCTTGCATGAACATGTGAATCACCTGGGGATCTTGTTAAAATGCACTCTCTAATTCTTCAATTCTTCAGGTCTGGGTGGGGCCCCAAATACTGATAGTCTAACAAGCTCCCAAGTGAGGCAGCCTGCTGCTGGTCCACGGCCACACTGAGAGTAAGGCCTTAAAGAAACAGCCCGATATCTATTTATCTTTCTCTCTCTCTCTCTCTCTCTCTCTCTCTCTCTCTCTCTCTCTCTCTCTCTCTCTCTCCTCTCTCTCTCTCTCTCTCTCTCTCTCCCTCCCTCCAGTTTCCCTGTATTTATGAAGCATCACAAAATTATCATCTTCTTCCTCACATTTAACACACGCAAAATAACAGACCAAGAACACTAAGCTGTGTACTCTGTGCTGGGTGCTTTATATGCACTATCTCAGATATCATTGTCCACATCTTACAAACAAGGAAACTAAATTTTGTTGACAGCAAACAACCTCCCCAAGTCACACAGCCACTAAGCGGAAAGTGTGGGCTCCATGCCTGCCTTGGAAGCCTGAAGCCTGCACCCTGACACCAACACCCACAGTTCCTTCTCTGATTACTCATGTCAGAGCACAGCTCTCACCATCATGGAGTATGGGACTTTTGAATTGAAATCTAACTTTCCTGTAATGTTTTCAGATATCAGACTTCTTGTATGCCAGCCTTCTTCATTAGTACTTGTCTGCAAGTACCTCTTTGCTGCCCTTGGGCCTAAATAACTGGCATCCCAACCTGCCTCTCTTATATTTGTGAGTAGAACCAAGCAGCAGCAGGACAGAATAGATACAAGACAATAAAGTTAAAAAAAAAAAAAGGATTCACTTTGGCATATTCAGGGCCTTTTAGAGAAAAGCACATCTGTGTGAGTTTAAAAGCTTATATTTTCATACCCAAATCTCTCTGGCACTCAGCCTATAGCATCTGCTTCCTAGTCTCAGAAATTTGAGTGGCCTTGAATTTCATGATCCTGCCATGTAAACTAACAAGCCCATTCTGATCGAGGGCCTGCATTCTCCTCTATTTCCAGAAACTCTGAACTCAAGCCATCAGTTCAGCCCACTTTCTGACCACCATAGACCCTTACTAGGGTCATCACAACCCACCCACCTCCACCCCCAAATGATTAATCATGTAGACCTGGATGATTCATCACTCTAAGCTCACGGACACCTTCCCAATACTGACCTGGTCATCTAGAGATACTCAAACTGGAATCTACCCTGAGTTTATATATCTTCATATCTTCAAAAGGACAGACTCTGAATTTGGGGCAGTCCATCAATGCTTTATGCCAGCCTTCTCCAAAACAAGTTACGGATTTAAGCATCTCACTCCAGCATATTTGCATAAAAAGCAAGCACTTTTCAGGAACTGTTGTGTCACAGTTGACCACAGAATTCACCGCTCATACTGTTTGAAGCAGAGTTGTAGTCAAAAAGCATAGGATATTTAATCATTCATTTACTCAGCAAACTCTCTTGAGCAGCTCCCTAAGTTCCGGGCACCATGATAGGTGCTGAGCATGCAAAGATGAACACAACACAAACCCTGCTCTCAAGATGCTTCAGTGCCAGGGGTGAGAGAAACATATAGAGTGATGTACAGAGCACTCACTGCCATGCTGAGGTGGGAACAAGGCACTGTGGGCACCCATGGAAGTTTTGAGCCCAAACTGAGGCTCATGAAGACATCTAGGGAGTCAGTGTCTGTGCTGAGTCTTCCTCACTGGAAGTTGTAGAAACTGCATGCATTAGGAATCACCCATCACAGCCACCAAGCATTTGTGCAGGTTATCCACAGCAAAGGGCATCTTTCATATTACAGAGTGAATGGGGTACTGTGAGTTGTGCAGCGTCTAACCTGCAGGATAGTACATGAAACCCTGGCTTTCCTCTCATTAACAGAGAGGAACCTGGGGTCAGGTGGGCACATTGCCCAGGTCACACATCCAGGCAAGGGATGGCGTTGTGTCCATTCTGTCCTGCTGCCTGTAGCCAACCTTCTTCATAGCTTTTGCTTTGGGGCCCAGAATACCACTAACCCACAAATAAATCCGAACTCAGAAAGAACCTCATTTTCTTATTCATATCCTGATTTTACCCAGTATGAGGAGGAACAGAGGAAGCTACCAAGCAAGCTCTGCCCATGTGTTCACACGTGGGTGCTCTTTGGTTGGTGCCCAATCTCCCAACACGCAACTGTGTGCTAGAGCAGGGGTACCCAGGGTTCTTGCCCTGCTGTAGTGCCACCAGCTCTTTGGAGCTCTTTTAAATAACACATTTGTTTCTTGGATTGATTATCAATATCTGCTCACCTGAATACCTCCCCTTATTTTTTCCTCTTCCATCCCCAGGTGTCATTTAGGTACCACTGTCGATTGTACAACGAATGGCGTCGGACCAATCAGAGGGTGATTCTCCTCATTCCAAAGTCTGTCAACGTACCTTCTAACCAGCAGTCTTTGCTGGGTCTCCATTCGGTCAAGAGGAACTCAAAGGAAACAATTGTTTGATGTTTGTGTGGTTGGCTGGCCAGTTGATTCATTGTTTGGGGTTTGGAAGCACCTGGGCCATGCAGTGAGCCACCGCCAAGCCCTTCCTTCAGCCTGTGGGTCTGAGAACAACCAGTGCCGTGTTAGCATATCGCCCCAGCAAATGACCTCCACTGGAAGAAAGAAAATACTGTTTTACTCCAAATCATGGATGCTGCAATCATATGATATTTGCTAAGCTGCCAAACATGTTTATTTAGCAGATACTGTATGGAATTTTCTGAACACCTCTTTAACATATGAGGAAGGTTGTCCTGCTAAGGATGCAATTCAATTCTTCCTTTTTTATGACTATTTCAAACATATATATAAATATATATATATTAAACTTAGATGATAATCAAAATCGAAAAGCCACGTAAAAACTGGTTTCTTGGTTTGGATGGGTTTTGAGTTAGTTTTTTTTGTTTCCCGGTTTCTACTGTGGATTCTTTTGGGGCAATTTGATAGCTTGAGTCATCTTTTTCATCTCTTTTCCGTCCCTTCCTCAAGGAGACAGCACAACAACTGCAGAACAAGTCATATTTGAAGAACATTTTGTATTAAACTTCATTTAATTATTCAGCTTTTAAAGGGAAAAAAGGCGTGGCAACTCTCCACACAGTGAGCTGTTTATTTAAATATCATTAAGGAGATTAAAAAAAAATTATAGTGAGACGCTCACTTCTTTCAATTTGTTTGGTACTGACAGCTGATAGAAGCTATTTTCTAATAATAAATATCCAGTGTGTGAAAGACAAACCCCGCTGATTGCAATACTTTTTTTTCCATCATAAAACCTGTGAAGTCTCCCAAAGCAGGATTTAAAAGAAAAAAATAAGGAAAAGCAAAAAGATTGGTGTTCTCACTCCCATCTCATTGAGTGCACATCTTAATTCTGCATTCGTAATGAATTGGAGGATCATTAGACACTTCTAGGAACCTTAGACCTGTTTTGCATATCAATTAGCATTCCCATTGCTCTATTGAATTTCCAGCTTGACAGGTAATGTGGCAAAAAAGCCTGTCCTAGCAGCCATGCACTTATTCTAAGACCCTTTTGTCTGATTTTCAAAAAAAGGAGCCCCACACAGTGCCTTCCCCCAACCATGAGCCAATTCTGTCACAGGCCAAAATAGACTTTTTCTAAGGGTTTCCTCTTTTATCCATCGCGGTGTAAAGGCCTGAGCCGTAGCCTGCGTTTGCGAGTTCACAGGGGCCAGGAGCGGATGTGTCTTCTGAGGAATCGTTCTCCGGGCTGGCTCTAGCCACCCACACACCGCAAGGAGAGGCGGGGCCCAGCTTCGGGGAACACTTAAAATATGGAATTCTAGAACATGACCCACATTCCAAGGATCGCTCCAGCCTCTGCCTTATGCTCCCCAAGTGGGAGAGCAAAAAGTGCAAAGGAGCCGGCAGCGAGTAGGGTGCTGATTCTTGCCTGCAGATTAATGGAGCTGATGCAGGTGTCCCTTTGTCACCGAGCCCTCCATTCATAGGCTGCTCCCCACATTGCCTGGGGAGGGAAACATCTGGACTGCTCTCTGCTGCAAAACTCAGATGTGCTTTATGGCTTGTGACAATAGATTTCCTCCCCACCACGCTTCACTTGGACACTTCAATTCCAGTAATATACGTCTCGAGAGCCTTCTGTTTACGCGGCCCCGTTCACCCCTCTGGGCTGTCATTAGCTGCACCACCATCAACCGTTTCTTAATTGACCTTTTTAAAATGCTGGACACCACTGGCTGCATGCAGCTGTCACACATTAAATTTCCAGAGCAAAGAGTCCAACTTGGTAGCTTGTGAATTGCAGCCCTCTAATATACTTGATAAATGACGTCCACCCAGCCTTGGTCCCAGAGCTGTCAGGTCAACCAATGACACCGCTCAACTGATTAACCCAACACTCATGAGAGGACCATACACTCTCCTCTCTGCCTCTTCCATGAATTAAGGAAGCAGTGGATTCCCAGGATCATTTCTTGTTGAGGTTGGCTGCAGAGAATTCCTGCTGTCTTGGTTCATGAGATGAGACATAATGACACTATCTATCAAAAACAGGTAGGTCCCAGGCAGCTTGCTGGGACTCCTGTACTGAGAAAGGTTTGCAAATTCATATTGTGCCTGTGGGCCAGGTGCGGTGGCTCACGCTTGTAATCCCAACATTTTGGGAGGCCGAGGTAGGAGGATTGCTTGAGCCCAGGAGTTTGCGACCAGTCTGAACAACATAGCAAGACTTGGTCTCTTTAAAAAAAAAAAAAATACTGTGCCTGTGCCACGCCCCTTTCCCTGATATTTGCATCCCCACTCTGGGAAATAAAGTGGAGTCCAAGAGACCAGGTTGATGGGCAGGACATGTGGGTTGATGGGCAGGACACCCCTAGCAGCCAAGCACATAGCATCAGTGCTACCCTTCCCAGGCCACATCCTTGAGACATCCTTGTGAGAGACTTTGGTCTCCATCAGCACCAGGTCCCACCTAGGATTCTGAAAACTCTCGAAGGATACTTCATCCCCTTTTGGCCTTTGAACCTTGAGGTTGTTTGAGGTAGGAGATTCCAGGGAGCTGCAACGTTTGCACAAGGGCCCTACCCAGGGACTGGTGGAGACTGAAATCCAGGCTCTGCTCCTGCCTCCAAGCCACGCCCCGCAGGAAGGGCCGCCAGCCTGAAAGAAGGGGCACCTTTTGTTAACCAGTGGCATTGCCAGGCTTGTACTCTTCCTTTGCTTCTTTCTCTTTTAAAGATCAGGAATGAAGCAGAGGAAGAGGTGAGGGGTGGGGGCAGGTAAAGGACGCTGGGGACTCACCACTGCCCTTCCTCTGACTTCCTACACTGCCCTCTCTCCTCCACACTCCTCTGCGTGATCCCCTCCTGATCACTCTTCTCGTGAATATCATGTAGAGACAAATGTGTGTCACAGTCAAGCCAGAGGGGGGAATTAACAACTAAAACAAGTCCAGTGTGTTGTTGCCAGCCTTGCATGTGTGCGCGCGCACTACTGCGCTCCTTTGGGGGAAGGGCAGAAGACACAGAGTGTCTCCACAAATTCTACAGCTTCTCGGAGAACTGAGCAGAGACTAAGACAAGCTGTAAAACCCGCCAAGGAAAAATAAACGGCATGATTTGGAAGTTACTTTGTCTTTCACTGTCCTGGTCTCCCCTGCCCGGAGGGCCTGGGCCCTGCCACGGACTGTCACTTTCAGCTGGGCTGTTGGCACAGTCATTTCATTTTCAGTGAAAGTTACTCATCTGAGGCATGGAGAAGCTAAAGGAGAAAATGGTAGTGAAACCACAGCCCAGCTGACCCAGCACCTCAGCAGGCAAGCAGCGGGCAAGTAGCCACCCTAGGCTACTTCCTCCTGGCCCTCACTGTTCCCGCCTGGGCACCATCCTCCGACTGAGCCAGGTCTGCTGCCTGCACCATACCTCTTCCCCCTTGTTTTCATCCCCTCGGTCTCCCCTGACACTGCACACAGCTTATGGAGCTGCCCACAGTGGGAAATGTCCCAAGGCCGGAAGAACCCAAGGAGGAGCCCCAGCTAGGAAATGAAATCAGCAAATGCTTCCTTTCCATTTCAATCTGGTGTGTTCCCGGAAGCTGCCTGAAGATCACCCACGCAGCCTGTGGTCCTAGCGCTGGACGAGAAGTGTAGCGTTGTGATTCTGAAGCCTGAAGTGGAATGGAGTTGAGCCAGCAGGTGGGGACAGGGTTCAGGATTATTTTAGGACAAGAAGGCAGGGACCGTGGTGACCTGGCTTGACGCTATCCTTCCTGGCCAAGTTCATGGGGGATCTGCTGCCTAGCAGACTGGCCAAGCAAAGCCTGGTGCTGCTGCGACTGGAGTTATGAGAAGTTGGCACTCTGGGTAGTGATGCCTGGGCAACTGCTAACTCTCAGAATGTGTCAGTTCTCCAGAAACACATGGGCTGCTATCCACCTTTTTTTTTGTTTGATTTGGCTTCACGAAAGTCTCCGTAGCTAGGAGTTGGCTTTGGGATGTTCTGCCTTTCTCTTGCTATTTCAGTCATTCTGAGGTGATCCAGGCTCTGCTTCCCAATGCAATAGAGTGGAAGAGAACCAGCTGGGAAGTCAGAGGACCTGCGTTTCAATCGTGGCTCTGAAACATCCCAGCTGCAGGTTGTGGACAAGTAACTCCATCTATCTAAGTAAGCCTCAGTTTTTGCTTCTGTAAAGTGGGGATAACATCAACCTCATGTCATCCTTGTAAGGTTTGCAAGGATTATCGCCCAGAAGTTTACAAATGAATGGTAGTGTCCTTCCCTTTCTCTCCTTCCACTCACTCTTGCTACAGTTTGGGTTGTTTTGCCCTAGCCTGGGTTCCAAAGAACAATTTTGATCATTGAATGCTTGAAAGACCAGAAACAAATTGTTTTAACTCCTTTTCAAAAAGAAAAGGAATTAATTTGACATAGTCAACAGATATTTATTGTGCATTGTGCTTGGGAGTAAAAAGAACCATAAGAGACCCTTCTGAAGATTGAAATTACTGACTTGATTGAGTTCTTTGAATTATGTGTAGATTTTTATTTTCCCTGCATTTCCTGATACTGGAACCTAGGACTGATGGAGAATTCAACACAGATTTTTTTTTTCAAGTGCTAGTTCTGGGTCTAGAGCTAGAGGAAAACAAATATAGCCCATCAGTTGTCTGTGTTCCCAGAAATGAGGCACTCGTGAGTCGCTGAGCACCCGTGAGTCCCTTCTTAGAGGCTCTCAATTCGGTACACAAAGACAACAGAAGGAGAGCTGGCTTGGGGAGAGCCCCGCTTCATTGTTTTTGTTTTGGGGGGGACGCTTCTGTTTTGTTTTGAGATCTCACTCTGTTGCCTAGGTTGGAGTGCAATCATAGCTCACTGCAGCTTGGACCACCTGGGTTCAGATGATCCTCCTGCCTCAGCCTCCAGAGTGGCTGGGCCTACAGGCATACGCCACCACATCTGGATAATTTTTTGATTTTTTGTAGAGATGATGTCTCACTGTGTTTCCCAGGCTAGTCTTGAACTCCTGGCTCAAGCAATGCTCCTGCTTTGGCCTCCCAAAGTACTGGGATCACAGGCGTGAGCCACCATGTCTGGTCCCTGCTGCATTTTAAAGAAATCTCATTTTTGGAGCACACTTTTCACCTATCAGGGCCATAGTTTCCCCATTAAGGAAATGAATACACGGACCCTACCAGAGGTTTCATCTTATTTGTGAACACCCGTGCAAAGAATTAAGCATACAAACCGGGCTCGGTGGCTCAGCCTGTAATCCCGCGCCTTTGGGAGGCTGAGGTGAGTGATTGCCTGAGCCCGCGGGTTCGAGACCCGCCTGGGCAGCGAGACCTCATCTCTACAATAAATCAAAAAATCAGCCAGGTGTGGTAGTGCATGCCTGTAATTCCGGCTACTTGGAAGGCTGAGGTGGAAGGATCGCGGAGCCCAGCAGGTCGAGGCTGCGGTGGCCGAAGCGGCCCCTGCACTCCAGTCTGGGCGACAGAGTGAGACTCCAACTCAAAAAAAAAAAAAAAAAAAAGAATTAAGCATACAATTTGGTCCATGACCCAGTTTCTATCGCCATCAGGTCACTGTTCTTTTTATTCCACAAATACATATCGTGCCAGGCACTTCCCATGAGTCATGCCCCATTCAGCACTTTGAAAATCATCTCCTTCAGTTCTCATGACATGCATCAATTGCATGTTCTAAAACAACCATTTTGTCGTATCTCACTATCCCATGGGTTCGTTTGGGCTGGGCAGTGATTCTTATAGGTGTCATAAACAGTCAAATGGCACAGGTGCTATTCCACATGGCATCTCAGCTTCGAGGGCCCATTCCATGGTGGGTCAGGGTTCCTAGAGAGAAGACGCTTAAACACCCGGCTGGGGCTGCCCGGGGTGGCACTTCCTCCGCATCCCATTGGTCAAAGTAGTCACAGGTCCCGCCTCTTGTGGGAGGAGTGCATGCAGACAGGGGAGGCAGAATTGCTTGGGACCGTCTTTGACGATTGACTACCAGACCGTTTTTAGGGAATGCGGAAGCTTAACCAGAGAGGTTGTTAACTGTCCAGCATAACAGAGCTGGTAAGAGGCCGAGCTGGGATTTAATCAGGCTCTGGAGTTCTCTTAGCGGCTGTGCTAGGATGCCTCTCAATGGTCAGTTTTAATTTTTTTTCGCTTTCTTTTTTTGTTTTGTTTTGTTTTGATTTTTTTTTTTTTTTTTTTTTTTTTTTGAGTTGGAGTCTCACTCTGTCGCCCAGACTGGAGTGCAGTGGCCGCTCCCGGCCACCGCAGCCTCGACCTGCTGGGCTTCGGCGATCCTTCCGCCTCAGCCTTCCAGTAGCTGGAATTACAGGCATGCACTACCACGCCCGGCTGATTTTTTGATTTATTGTAGAGATGAGGTCTCGCCAAATTTCTCAGGCAGGTCTCGAACCCGCGGGTTCAGGCAGTCCACTCACCTCAGCCTCCCAAGGCGCGGGATTACAGGCTGAGCCACCGAGCCCGGCTTGTTTTGTTTTGAGTTGGGGTCTCACCCTGTCGCCCAGGCTGGAGTGCGGTGACACGCTCATGGCCACCGCAGCCTCGACCTGCTGGGGTCAGGTGATCCTTCTGTCTCAGCCTTCCAAGTAGCTGGAACTACAGGCATGCACCACCATGCCCGGCTATTTTTTAATTTATTGTAGAGATGAGGTCTCACCAAGTTGTCCAGGCGGGTCTCGAACCCACGGGCTCAGGCAGTCCATTTGCCTCAGCCTCCCAAAGTGCTGGGATTACAGGTTGAGTCACCGAGCCCGGCCATAATTTTTTCACTTTAACTTGTAATCTCCACTCTTACCTCCTTCCTCCTTTAAGCTCCCACTCTAATATGTCTGGTATATAAACTGAATATGTATATATCTTTGCAAAATACCTTGTTTGTGAGTATGTCTTAATTTACATAAAAGATATGATAGCACTCTTTTTTCACTAACACTATGTTTCTAAGATCTCTCCATACTGCCATACACATTTGCTATATCTACCTCATTGCTCCTAATGACTACTTGGGATTCCATGTTATTTTCCCATTCCCTTAATGCTACCTCAAACTGTCTGACCCAACCAGCAGTGCTGTGGAGAACATCGCCTACACAACTCCATCTCGGCCACTCGGAGAGTTTCAGTGGATTACTATCCACCAGTGAGAGTGCTGGGTTATGGGCTGTTGACTGCTTTTATATCATTCTTCAAAACGCACACACACCACAGCAGTGGTTAAGATTTTTTCATTTCTCTATATTCTTTCCAACACTATAGCTATTATTTATGTGTTCATTTTAGTCAATCTGATAGTGTGAACCTCTGTCCTATTGCTTATATCTGTTCGAATTTACGTTTCTCTCTTTTTCCTGTTGGGTTTCTTATCTCTTCCATTTCCGTCTTCCTAGTCAGTTTGATGACCTGCAAAGCCTTCCCTAATTTTTTTCACTCTCTTAACTCTGTCTATGGTATTCCTTGTTGAACAGAAATCCTTAGTTTTGACATAGTCAAATCCGGGTTTTGCCATATAGTGTGTACTGTGAGTGGTCTTATTTAAATTTAAAGAAGTCCATTCTCATTCCAGAAGCACACATTTCTCATATTTTCTTCCTTTAGCTTTATAGTTTTATCTTTCACCCTTAGGCCTTTAATCTATCTGGAGTTCACCTCTGTATAAGGTATAAAATAGGTATCCAATGTTATCTCTCAAAAATAGGCAATTTTTTCATCACCATTTATTAAACAATCTACCCTTTGCTCATTCATTTGTATATCTCCTGTATTTTATATCCAGTTCCATATATTCATGGGTCTGTTTTTGAGTACCCAGTTCATGACTTCCATTTTTTGGTCTGTCTGTGCGTTACCTCACTGTTTTTGTTATTGTTGCTTTGTAGTGTGTCTCAATACCTAGAGGAATGAGTGCTTACCCCTAACCCCTTGCCAATTTCACTCTTCTTTTTCTCAAAATTGACTTAGTTGTTGTGATCAAGCTTCTTATCCATGTGAATAAATTTTGGGTTTGTTAAGTAGCTGAAAAAGGTCCTAGTGGAATTTTTATTGGAACTGTAGTGAACTTGTAATGAGTTTCATGAAAATTGACATCTTTACCATTTGCAGGAAACCCATGTGATAACCATAGCGTATCACCATTTATTCAGCTGCTTTTTGTGTCCTGTAGTAGAGTTTTAATCTTGGACATAAAATTCTTGTGTCCTGGCCGGGCTCGGTGGCACAGCCTGTAATCCCCCACCTTTGGGAGGCTGAGGTGAGTGGATTGCCTGAGCCCGTGTGTTCGAGACCCACCTGGGCAATTTGGCAAGACCTCATCTCTACAATAAATCAAAAAATCAGCCGGGCGTGGTACCGCTCGCCTGTAGTTCCAGCTACTCAGAAGGCTGAGGCAGAAGGATCGCCGGAGCCCAGCAGGTCAAGGCTGCGGTGGCCGGGAGCGGCCACTGCACTCCAGTCTGGGTGACGGAGTGAAACTCCAACTCAAAAAAAAAATTCTTGTGTCCTTTGTTAACTTAATTCCTAAATAGTGTACAGTTGGTACTGCTGTTGTAAATGATATCTTATTTTTTATTCTTGAGTCGGTTGGTGCTGGTGTAGAGGTATAATAGGTATGCCATAGTTTAGCTGAACTCTGTATTACGAGGACTGACGATTAAGTTCGCAAACTCATCCTAGGAAAAGTGCTACATACCTTATTGCTGAACATCACCTTCGAAGTACTCCCCTTGGGAAGCTATGAACTGCCAACAATGTCTAGTCTACCTGTCAAAGCAATTTTGGAACTCTTTATGGAATGACCATCATAGCTATCTTCATATTACCCTTGATGTCCTGAATGTCATCAAAATGTCCTCTTTCCAATATTTCCTGTATCTTCAGATAAAGAAAAATGTCACTGGGGCCAGATTAGGTGAGTAAGGAGGGTGTTCCAATACAGTTATTTGTTTTCTGGCTAAAAACTCCGGTGTGAGCTGGTGTATTGTCATGATGCAAGAACTCCTTCGGGACCATTTTTGTACACACTTTTCTCATTCTAAGATTTTCCTGTTTCTCTATTGATGTTTATTTGGTCTGCTATGCTTCTCACAGTCAGCCAATGATTGTGATGCACAATGTGATGAATTTTTGCAACGTTATCATCAGTTCTGCTTGTTACTGGCCATCCTGACATCACTTCTTCAGGCTTCCTCTCCCTCAGAAAAACGTTTAACCCATTTGTACACTGCCGTTTTCTTCATGGCATTATCCTCATAAACTTGGACTAATATGTCCCTGATTTCACTTCCACTCTTGCCAAGTTTAACAAGAAATTTAATGTTTGTTTGTTGTTCTAATTCAAGCTTCAACATTTTTGTTGTTGTTGTTGTTGTTGTACAATGGCACGCTCCCAGCCACTTCAGCCTTGATCTGCTGGCCTCAGCCTTCCGAGTAGCTGGAATTCCAGGCGTGTGCCACAATGCCGAGCTAATTTTTACATTTTATTGTAGAGACAAGGTCTTGCTATGTTGCCCAGGCTGGTCTGGAACCGGTGGGCTAGGCAGTCCTCTCACCTCTGCCTCCCAAGGGGCTGGGATTACAGGCATGAGCCACCGTTCCCTGCCATGTTCCGATACACAAAAACATACAACAACAATAATGAATACCACTCAGCAAGATACTGCCACATGTCAACACAAACACAGCTGTGAGACACTGATATACCAAGGTTATGAAACCTTACTGAGTTGTTTGTACAGTGCTGCCAATGTAAGCTCACAGTGGCAAGTTTGCGAACTTAATTGTCAGGCGTTGTACTTCTCACAATTTGTTGACCCTGAAAGTTTGTTTTTACCATTCTAACCTGCTTCCACCTGTCTTAATGCAGTGGTCCTACTCTCCAGGGCTCTTCTGCCACACCCTTCTTACCAGGCTGTTTGCTGGTTTCCCAGTCTTAAAGGGTCTGTTTACAGTTTCTCTGCCATTATGGTATTTACTATACATTTTTCCTATATAATTTAATTGAATGATGCGATTTCCTTTCTAGTACTCTGTGAATCTTAGAAACTATTTTAAATGACATATTGAATAATAATTATATGTAGTTGTTATAATAACATTGAGAAAGTTGTATAATTTTCTATTTTAGTTCAGTGTAGTAAGATACACTAATGTTGCACCATCCTGTCATTCCCAGATCAATCTTACTTAATGAAATTTTCTCTATCTGTATGTGTATATGGAAAACCAAGAGTTCACACTGATACCACTGATTCCAATCCAGTACCACTGAGGTGAGCCTCAGCTTCTTCCATTTCCATATTGATATCACCCCTTCCTAGCAGGGAGAAACCTGGCTCTCGTCTGTGAGTGATTTACCTACTTTATCAATCCCTCCGCATGTAGGCCACCTTGTTTTTATAGCCATCCCCTTTCCTCCACATAAAAGACCTCCTCGCTGCTCTCCAGCTCAGACATCCAGACCAGGTCACCCCCTATGGGGCCACCCACCCCATGCCAGTCTGACTCTGATGCACCCCGTGAGTGTTGTCACCGTCATTCAGTCTGTAGTTATTCCTCCTCTTCATTTGATGTTTTATTTCTATCCTTTCTTTATTTTCTTTTGTCTAGCCAGTCTGGACAAAATCTAATCTCTTTGAAGAATAAATTTAGAACTTTCTTAATCTCTTCTTTCTCTCACCCTCTTTTGTCCTCTACCTCAGTGGTCTCCAACCTTTTTGACACTAGGGACCGCTTTCGTGGAAGACAATGGACGAGTTGGGGGAGGGGTGAAGCAGATCCTCAGGCATTAGATTCTCACAAGGAGCATGCAACCTAGCTCCCTCGCATATGCAGTTTACAGCGGGTTTCCGGCTCCTATGAGAATCTAATGCCGCAGCTGAATCTGACAGCAGCCAGAGCTCCACTCTCGGCAGATCACCACCCAGAGGTTGGGGACCCCAGCATTGATTTTAGGCTTATCTTTATTATTTCCTTCCTTCTTGGGTTTTTTTGTTGTTGTTGTTGTTTTTGTAAATTCTCTCTTGTTCCAATCCTTTTTTGGTTTTCAGGTAAATGATTTAAAGTTACACATTTTCCTCTAAGTACAACTTTATGTCCCATAATTTTTGAAAATTTTCATTGTCTGAATTTTAGTTTAAGTGTTAAGTTTCTTGTTTCCCTTTTTAACCTGAGTCCTTTAGTAGTGAGTTTTTTAGCTTTCAGCAAATAAGCAGAAGGGGTGCAGTGGGGGTGTTATTCTTTTGAGTTTCAATTGTCATTACATTGTGATCAAAGAACTATGATCTCTGTGGTGTAGATTCCATGAAATTATGGCATTTATACATATATACTCATGTATACTATACATTCTATGTATATGTATATGTATATATAAATAAGTACAGCTTGTTGAGTAGCTCACATCTTCCTAGCTTTCTTTTTTCTGCTTGATTTATCCATTTCTAAGAGGAGCATATTAAATTTTCTAAATATAATTGTTGATTTATTTATTTCTCCCCTTAGTCCTTGGAGTAGCTGCTTTCTGTATTTGAAACTATATTAGTAGGTTTATCTTTATTATTATATCTTCTTGGCATATTGTTCCTCTTACCAAAATATAATAATATTCTAGTATCCTGCTTGGCAGTTTTGATATTTTAAAATTCTCTTTTTTCTTATGTTCATACTAAACACTTCTGTATCCTTTTAAGTTTCCTAGAGACAACATACTATTAAATATTCTTTTTAAAATTTAATCAGAGAATTTTTACCTTTGGATTGGTGAGTTTAATCCATTTATATTTATTTTACTATGATATTAGGTATATGATATTAGGTATTCATTCTATTATTAGGTATTCATCTCATGTCTCACTAACTTTTTCTTTTTATTCTCATATCTTCCTGGGTATCTGACCACCTTGGCTGGTGAGGTGTATTCACAGTGGGAGGAGCTAACTTGCAGGTGGGTCAGCAGAGGGGACAGCACACACCTAGGGTGGGAGGTTCTCTGGTGTTACCACTCTCCGCTTGCCACACCTCAGCAAGTGGCCCTGTCCCCAGGGAACCTCCATGTACCTCTGTCCTGGTCTAAGTTCTACCTCCCTGGGCTGCAGTCAACTTGAAGAGTAGAGGTCTGGGGAGAGGGAAACTCCACATGGCCGGCAGGCCTGTCTGCACATATGCTATATGCACCTACCCCAGTGTGCACGTAACACAGCCCTACTCGATCCTATGGCTCAGGTGGCACTGGGCAGGCACTACTGTTTTTTGCTTCCACCGATAATTGCACAGGAAAGAAAAAGGAACACGATTCTCTTCCCAACCTGTCCCCTAGGTGTGGCATCTCATTCTTCTCCACCCACACCTTCTGCAACCAGTGTTCCCTGGTTTTTATATTCTGTTCTCAGATTCCTCAAACTTTCTCTCACTTGAACACTTCCGAGGGTGACTGAGGGAGGGGACCAAGAGTTAGTTTGCCAAACTATCTGCCATCAGCACTTCTCGAAAAGTCCTTGTTGGAGCCTAGGAGTTGCCATGGAAACAAGTCATGAGGAAGACACCAGGAACCTTGGCTCTGGTGCCTCGGCCCCCCATTCAACCAATTTCCCTCTGCTTTATAGAGTGGACATCTGGGCTCAATTTCATGTGAAAGGAAAGAGTTGGGTGGCTTAAAAATGATAGTGTTGAAATCTCGTAAGTCCTTTCTTATTCTAAAACTCTGAGTAACCTCATCTGGCTCCCTGGCTCATGGGGACAGTGTTTACAAAGGGCAATGAAGTACTTGATAGGAAAATACCTGCACCGTGTGGGTCTGTCCTCTATAAAAATGACACCCACACAGTACTTGGTAGGAAAATACCTGCACCGCGTGGGTCTGTCCTCTATAAAAATGACTCCCACACAGCCCTCCCAGCTTCCTCCCTGTTCCTGCACCAGAGAGGAGGCAGCCGTGAGGTTCACCCAGCTGCAAATAACGCTTGGTAGACACATGAACTGCATTTTACTCTCAGCTAGGGCTTAAAGGCTGCTGATATTAGGAATATTTTAAGTCAATCTCAAAATCTGTAAGAGAAAATGTCTGGACGCTACTGTGAGAGCAACTCTGCAGAATGCCTGACCAGGGAGGCCAGGCAGGCAGGGTGTGGGGGAGGGTGACTGCAGTGAGGACATCCCCAAAAATGGGCCAGCTGCATTACTTTTAAGTGTAATAACTGGAATTGTGTCTTCCTGCCCTTTAAACAGGAAGCTCAGACAGGCTTTGGGGTTCTTGGCAATTAACTCTGTTAACGTATAAAATGTCACTGGATTTTCTCCATCATTGACCTTCCTGTTCACTACCCCTGCCTGATAACTGCAGGGCTGACCATACTTGATGCCTCTGGTTGGGTGGCTGAAGTTGCCAGTCGCTTGGCCATGTCCATGGGTTGCCACTAGGGTAGGTGCTCTGCCCACCCAGGGCTTGCCCTCTGCTGGGTCTCTCAGCCTCTAGGGACCTGGAGAGACCAGACTGAACTGGCCTCAGACATAGGGAGTCTAGGGAAGCCATGTAAGACTCCGTCATCTGGCTAGTGGCTAGTGGTAGTTGTATTCTGCAGTCTGTGGAAGGACCTGGAGCTCATTCCTTGTGAACAAGTTTAGCAGTCCTGAGTGAGGAGGTCTACTGTGTGAGGAGAGGTTCCCCAAAGGCGTGCACCCCTCTGGAAGGGGTGGTGAGCTCCCCACCCTTGCTTCTCAGAACAGAAAGCCAGGGGGCAGCTCTGGTAGAGCAACCTCTGCAGTTCTGCAGAATCCTTGCTCGTGGTCGCTGGTAGAGGACGAGGAACGAATCTAAAATTTGTTGGCAAATCTATGTCATCCCAGATGAGAAAGACAAAGAATCAGACTCGGCCAAGATCTGCAAAGGTCAAGGGACTTTTAATTATGCACCCTGTTAGAGGGGGAGTGGGTGGGGTTTCGCTTCTTAATGCATCTGGGAAAAAAATGCAGTGGCAGTTCATCATGGCCATAGGCAAGGCTCAGATCATCACTATTCACGCAGGCAAGGCTTCAAAGACTGGGCGCACTGCTGTGGTCTCTAACTACCATTTTCCTATAAAAACGTACCAAGTCTCCTGAGAAAATATTTGACTGTAGGTCAGGGAAAGAAGAAAATATTTGACTGTAGGTCAGGGCAAATTTGGAACACTTCGCACAACAGAAAGCAAGGAAGACTGCTGTGGTCATGTCTAAAAAAGAACGGGCTGAGCCGGGCTCGGTGGCTCAGCCTGTAATCCCGCGCCTTTGGGAGGCTGAGGTGAGTGGATTGCCTGAGCCCGCAGGTTTGAGACTCGCCTGGGCAGCGAGACTTCATCTCTACAATAAATCAAAAAATCAGCCGGGCGTGGTAGCACATGCCTGTAATCCCGGCTACTCGGAAGGCTGAGGCGGAAGGATCGCCAGAGCCCAGCAGGTCGAGACTGCGGTGGCCGGGAGCGGCCACTGTACTCCAGTCTGGGCGACAGAGTGAGACTCCAACTCAAAAAATTAAAAAAAAAAAAAAGAACGGGCTGCAACTAAAATAGGTTCCTACTGGCCTAAGACAGAACCATATGAATATCAGAAAGGGCTAGGCATGGTGAGACCCTGGCTCACAAAAACAAAATAGAAAAACTATACACTTAACAGAAAATAGAGGGATAAAGAAATTGATAAAGGACATCATAGCAGAATTTCTCAAAATCAGTACTATGGACATATGGGGATGGATAATTTGTTTAGAGACTTTAAAATGTATCACCAAATGTGATTTTTGTCAACTACATTTCAATAAAGCGGGGAGGGGAAGAAAAAAGAATACTGTGTGACATACACTGCATATGTATATGTGATCTTTAGTATATTCTGAAGTGTAAAATTGTATTACAAACTAAAAAAAAAACTGCTACGTCAGGATTTGCTTTTGGATGACAGACAGAGGGTGGGGGTATGGATGAAACAAAACTGGCTGTATGTAGATAACCATTGAGGCTGGTTGAGTAATGGGTGCATGGTGTTCATTATACTATTCTCTCCAGCTTTATATAGGTTTAAACTTTCCACTGTGAAGTTATTTATTAGGGAAACAAATAAATAGCTGGGCACTGCTGCCTGACACAAGCTCTCTCTAAAGAAATCACAGCTGCGTATGGCGGCTCACACCTGTAATGCCAGCACTTTGGGAAGCCAGGGTGGAAAGATTGCTTGGGATCAGGAGTTCGAGATCAGCCTGGGCAACACAGTGAGACCTCATCTCCACACACACACACACACACACACACACACACACACACACACACACACACAAATTAGTCAGGTGTGGTGGTGCGCACCTATAGTCTCAGCTACTGTACTCGGGAGACTGAAGTGGAAGGTTCACCTAAGCCCAGATCAAGGCTGTAACGAGCCGTGATCGGGCCACTGCACTCCAGCCTGGGTGACAGAGTGAGACCCTGACTCAATAAATAAATACCTCACAGGTTCTACAGGGACCAGTAAGCTGAGCGGAGGGGGGCTGTACTTAGGACAACAGGACTAAGGGGCTCCACATGAACTCAAGAAACCAAGAGTATAGGCTCAGGATTGGTCATTTTCTGTAAAAAACGTTATGTGTGCCAGGTCGGATATTTTGATGTGGGCCACACGAGAGCATAATTGCATCAGGGCAGCATCGGGAGGACAGTGGGCTCACTGTGCAGTAATTACCAAGAGAAGGTAGTAGAGGTCAGAGAAGAAGCCTCAGGTTCAGTGCCAAGAAGGATGCTTTCGGTCATAGACAGAAGGCCAAAGGGTCTCAGAGTATCTTGTTGAAAAACAAAACAAAACAAAAACACATCCTGCTGAGACTGGAGGGTGCCAATGAGGCTGTCACCCATCAGAGCTTGCAACAGTGAAAGGCGGTATCCCACTGCACTTGAGAAGCAAAGAGAGGAGAAATGCTACCAAGAGCCCCTGAAGCCTGATTCTACTTTTATAAAGTGTGTGGGTGCACTTGCACACGCATGGCTTGGTTTGGAGGCAGTTGATGGGGATTCTGCAGTGGGAGGGATAATTTTCATTAGCTTGATGTCGGTGTTCTCTTTGCATGTCACAAGGTTAATACAAGAAATATGGGAGGCGCTCGCTCAGACTGCCAGGTCAGCCTTGAGCAAAGCTTCCACAGCTTGGACCATAAAAGTCCTCGCGTCTGTTCAGTAGTGTCTGAGTGCTGACTTCACCCTGGCGCTCAAGGGCACATCCTCTGTGATCCATCCCAATGTGGGCCACAGGGCAGGACAGAGACCTTTGCCACCCAAAGGACAAAAAGAAGAGAAAGCCTTGTGAGTCAAAGCCCTCTGGGGTCCACGTGAATAAAAAACTAGATAAAGGACCAAAAATTAGGTTCCTCTTCTAGGAGAAAAACATTTTTTTTTGAGTTGGGGTCTTACTGTCCCCCAGGCTAAAATGCAGTGGCTGATCATGGTTCACTGCAGCCCCGACCTGCTGGGCTCAAGCAATCCTCCCTCCTTGGTCTCCTGAGTAGCTGGGACTACAGGTGCGCACCACCACTTCTGGCTAAATTTTTAATTTTTTGTAGAGACGTGGTCTCACTATGTTGCCCAGGCTGGTCTTGAACTCCTGGGCACAAGCAATCTTCCTGCCTCAGCCTCCCAAAGTGCTGGGCTCAGGTGTGAGCCACCCCGCCTGGCCTAAAACTAACAATGTAATTTTCTGACCCAGAAAATAAACCCACGCATACACACACATACATCATGCATGTGTGCCCATTTTAAAACTGTGACACAGCCACACAGGCACACACACACACACACAGCATTAAAAGAATCTTGGGCCAGGTCAATTGTTTATTGCATCAGTAAATCTCAAAGGGAAGCACCCCGCCTCCCCCGCCCCCACCTCCCACAACCCTATTGACTGTTCCTTGTGGCTAAGTTCAGTGCCACATAAGTGAGGAGTACCTGCAGCAGGGTTGCTTTACTCCTCCGAAGTCAGGATTAGCACTGAGAAGAGGACACATCTGTCTCTGTCTCTACAACCTCCCGGTAGCTCTTCTGAACATCAAGGGGGGCGGGGCACATCACAAGCCCAGCCAGGGACAATCTGCCATATGATACAAGTCAGTGAATGGGCAGCACATATGCTCACGTCTCCTGCCCCTCCTGACTCCTCTTGGAACTGAACGAGCCCCTTCAAACAGCAGCCTTCTGGAATCCTGTCAGTTGCCTCATTCCCGCGAGACAGTATCAGTGAGCACGAGCTTGTTTCCCAATTATAACCATCCAAAGTCATTCCATCAGGTCAGCCTCTTCCCACCGCGTCTGCTGAAGAGCACACGCAGGAAAACAAATTGCTTAAGAGCAAGGCGCCCTGTGGTACTCCACCAACGGGCTGATCTCATTACCGAAGTTTAGGATTCAGGTGCCAAGGATGACAAAAGGCATTGCCGTCCTTTATTTCGTAACTCAGTATTTCCCAACCTTCCTTTACGCATTTAGGGAAAGAGTAGTCAAAGAACCACGGTCTTTCTTCCAGCAATATGGGTGGGGAAGACAGGAAAGTCAGCCGTGGTCTGGTCACAAGTTGCTCCGGTATTCCAGAGGCTTTGTTCACTGATACTTCAATCCCCTTTCCCAGCTGAGGCCTAAATTCTGTTTAAATGAAAATGTGAAATAAAACTACAGTTGTGATCAAGAACATGCAAGGGGGATCCTATCATCTGGGTTCCACGGATCTAGCAGAGAGTGGTGCTGTGTCTGTGCAAAGCACAGGCGTGACATCCCCCAGTGGGAGCAGAGCTCTGATTCAGGGAAAGGAAGTGGGGAGACAGGATGGCCAACTGGCAGGAGCCATGAGATGTTCTTAGTGTTTGAGTCTCAATGGGAAACTTGTAAGTCACTGCCAGACACGTCCCAGAAAACCTCTCCATTTCCAATCTGAGTCCTGAGCACATGGGGCAGTTCCACAGTCACAGCGAGCTTTGGTTTTAAACAAGGACAAGGGTACCGATGTGACTGACCTGTCACAAGTATGGCAGTGTTCACAAGTGCTCCTTCCCGCCAGAAACGCAGAAGGCTCAACCAGGAACACGGCACCTCACAGCATCGAGAGAAGCCATGTGACAAAATGTTTAAAGCAAAGGGAAGTAGAATCACAATATAGAAAAATGGTTTGAAACAAAGAAAAGTGTAACAGAGACTACTTCAGGGGAAAGCTGACATTTGTCTAACACGGAAAAATCCAAGTGCACTTTCCAAAGCATCTAATTGAAAAAGTCACTGTCCTCGTATTATCTTGTTTTCAAAATAAAAAAAGCAGATATTGCTATTCGTCAAATTTAGTGTTGCTTTGACCTGGCCCTACTGGGTGTTGGCTGGGAATTGGGTGGGTTATGATTCTCTCTTGGGAAAGGGCATCTATCTTTGGGCAGTTTCAGGTCCCAAAACTCCAAATTATCCAGGCACTCCCATGTTCTAGCCCAAATCCCATCAGAGCAGGAAGAGCCAAGTCCCAGAGAATCCCAGGGGAAGTCCACCCAGTTGGCTGGGGGAAGGACCTGACAGATGGCAGCATGTTCTGTGTCCACAAAAGCATTCTGGACTGATCTGGACCCTTGATCCGGGCACCTGTGAGTTTCACTTCCAGAACTCCCCAGGGAGACAGGGGAAGAGGCCAGGTCTGCGGGACTGTGCACCCTGTCCTTCCCAGGACAGTCCTCCTGCGATCTCATCACTCTGGCCCCCCTCCTCCACTGTTCCTTCTGCCATGGAGCCCTGGCTGGAATCTGGACCGACTCACCCAGAACTGCAGCAAAATGGCCCTTCAAGTTCACCAACTGTATCCCTTAGCTTGTGTCCTGAGGAGTGATGGTGGTTTTTAATAAGCTCAAACAAAACTAACATAAAGTTAAAGAATTTGGACCTCCCCACCGGAACCCTCAATACCAGTGTCACACTTGTCATGACTGTAGGTGAGAACCGTCACCTTTCAAACAGCCTACTGACTGGGCGCGGTGATCATGCCTCTGTAGCCCCAGTACTTTGGGAGGCTGAAGTGGGAGGAGCGTTTGAGCCCAAGAATTTTTCTTTTCCTTTTTCTTCATTTTAAATACGTGGGGTATAATTCAAGATTAGGTAGACAAGTGGTCATCGAACAGGTAAAGTTTGGGCTCCCTCTGGTTCCCATTTATTCATGTTATGTGTCCGTCCCGTCCCCCCACCCCCCGCCCTCCCCTTCCCCACAGTGGCCCACTACTGCCAATCCCTTTCTTGTAGTACTATGGTAAGTGTTCAGGATCGCTGATGAGTGAGAACATGTGGTACTCAGTCCTTTGCTTCTGTGATAGATCACTGAGTATTATGGACTCTAAATCCATCTAAGTTGCTGCAAAGTCCATGTTTGTCCTTCTTTATGGCTGCGTAATGTTCCCCAGTGTATATTTACCACATTTTTTTTATCCAGTCCAGTTGTGATGGGCAGCACAGTTGGGTCCACATTTTTGCTATTGTGAATAGTGCTGCGATAAGAATGTGTGTGCAGGTACGATATCTTTTTTGTAGAATGATTTGAGTTCCTCCAGGTATATTCCTAATAGGATTGCTGGATCATATGGAAGGTTCCTTTCTAGTTCTTTTAGAAATCACCACAATGTTTTCCACTGGTTTGCATTCCCACCAGCAATGGAGAAGTGTTCCCTTTTCTCTGTATCCTTGCCAGCATCTGTGGTTTTTTTGTTTTATTCTGATGGCCGTTCTTACTGGGGTTAGGTGGTATCTCAATGTGGTTTTGATTTCCAGCTCTCTGATGATTAGTGAGGCTGAGCACTTTTTCACGTGTCTGTTGAGCTCAGGAATGAATTCAAGTCCAACTTGTTCAAAATTGCGAGACTTCATCTCTACAAAATAAATCAAAAAATTAGCCAGGCGTGGTGGTGCCTACCTGTAGTCCCAGCTATTCAGAAGGCTGACGCAGGAGGATCACAAGAGCCCAGGAGTTGGAAGCTAAGGTGAGCCATGATCGTGGCACTCCACTCCAGCCTGAGCAACAGAGCCCACCCCAACTCCAAGAAAAACAAAGAACGAACAGCCTTCTACTGGACAATCTTTCCTCGTGGCCATTTCCCAAAAGACGGAGCTCCTGAAGCCTGCTGTGGATGGTGCCTGCCTGTTCTAATAGCATCCACAGCAGTTTTTAGTTTTACACACCTGTGTGAACATCTGATTGATGCCTGGCTTTGTGTTGGGCCACCAGCTTCCCCAGGGTCAGGTCAGGATCCCCTTTCCCTCAACAGGGTATTGCCAGTGCTGGTACATAGCATGGCACGTCCATGAGCATGTATGCTTAGTACACTACATGATGAATGTTTGTCGAACTAATATTTATTCACAAAATGAGTAAAATGTGGTGCTTCCAGTATTCTCAGTGGCTTTCCTTGTTTAACCACTCAACTGACTAAACCCAGGAGAAATGTTAATTCTGACCAACACTATTTTCACTTGGAGACTTACATAAACCAACAGTAATTAACAACCCTGCCGTTTGATCACAGGATACTCTCTCGTACTTCCTACCTTAATTCCCCTAATCAAAACTTTTTAAGTTAATTAGTTTTAAACTCCCTATTTATTTACAACCTACTATGTTGGTATGATCTTTCAACATGATCTAATCTATAATTCTCCCACCAAATCTTTGTAATGGGCCTTTTAGTTCCAATTTATACATTAGGATTCAGATTCAGGAACGCTGGCTTTTTTGGGTTCTCATCACTAAATGACAGCAACTTAGTGTCATTAACTACTGCTCTTATCAGGATTTTTCCACTTGCAGAGCTAGTTCAAAGGCAAAAATAATGCTATTTAGTCTTTCTATGTGAAGCCTAAGGAGAAGGCCCATCTGTGTGGAAAAGCACAAATTTGTAACCCATGACTATACTTGGCATATTTTAATGAATGGACAGACAATTCTCTTTCATTAAGAAAAAATTTCTACCTCCTTTCTAATCAGAGCTGAATCACCAGTTCCAATAATCCCTGTTATTCACATCCTTCCACCCACCCACTAGGCTAACTGAGATGTACTTGCACATCCCCTGGGTCATTTTCATCAACTCCCAGAAACAATATTAACACATGGCTTCACTGAGGCCCCAACTGCTTTCAACTCTTTGCTGAATGCTCTCCCCACCTCTGTTGAGCTTGCCTAATGGTGACTCTCCCCCACAGACTTTTAAGTCAGAATACTTAATTACCTCCCTGATGTCAGGGAATGTGCACCCTGAAACAGTCAGCTTGAGAAAGGTCAGTCCACCAGGGCTGCGGCTTTATGTCTTATCTGAGAGTTTAGATGCAACAGTGGGAGAAAGACAGGAAGACTGAGCAAGAGCTCGGGCTGGGAAAACAGAATCTCTTTCCACTCCTAAGTCCATCTTCTGGGGCTGATAGGTACAAATCAGCCAATATGCAAGAGAGCATTTTCTCAATGTCCCATGCAAACAATATTTATGACATTTGCCACTAATTTGAAGAACATTAGAAACAACAGAAATTTTAAATAGGGATGTGGGGATTATCCGACCGTTGGAATCACTCCCATTCATTTTGACAATGAATAGCACCGTTTTCATTAGTAAACTGGCTATGTAAATTATTTTCTGACAGCTACCTGGGACAGAATAGGCACAGTCCTCAAAGACAATAGAACTGTGTGATCAGACTGAGTTCTTCAAGAAAAGAACTGGTTCTCTCATCTTGGTATTCCTGAGGCCTTGTTAGGCCGTTCCTGGCAAAGCCAAATCTCCCAGTAGATGGTTGCTGAAGAAATGAGTGAATAAATGACAACCTCTCGGTCCATTGTCTCATCTGCGAAACAAGGACAATACTAATATGATATTGTGAGCTTTAAGTAAAGTCATGTTTGAGGTGACAGCCCAAGCATAGCGCCTGGCCTTGTGAACACGTGCCCCTCTTCTCCTTCCCTCCATTTTTGGAGTTGGTGTCTCACTCTGTCACCCAGGCTGGAGTGCAGCGGCATGCTCAACAAGATGGTCATGGCTCACAGCTGCCTCAACCCCTGGGCTCAGGTGATCCTCCTGCCTCAGCCTCCTGAGTAGCCCGGACTACAGGTATACACCACCACACCTAGCACGTTTTTTTATTTTTATTTTTGTGGAGACAATGACTTGCTATGTTGCTTGAGCTGCTCTCAAACTCCTGGGCTCAAGCATTTCTCCCGGCTCGGATTCCCAAAGTGCTGGGATTTCAGCATGAGTCACCGTGCCCAGCCCCTTCCTCTTTTCAATGGGTCTTACACTGCTTTTCTGCCTCCTTTGTGAGAACGAGAGTTCCACATGTAAGAGACCACCACATGTCAGCTTGTGCTCCCCACATAACACCAGGGCAGGGCAGCACTGCATTTCTAGAACCCCACTCTTGTCTTCACCTTGTGTCCAAACCCTTCTTTCTCCACAGAAGGACCCCTTCCAGGTCTAGAATAAGCATCACTCTTCCTGGTGACCCATGAAGCATCTCTCCGGGTGATCTAGGCCCACCACTTATTTTACACGGTACGAACATTTTCCGCTCGTTTTTTGTTTGTTTGTTTTGTTTTTTTTGCAGGGTTTGAATTTTCTAACAGTTTTTCTCTTACCAAGACAAAAACATGAAAGAGAAATGATCTGACTGGGTAGCTGGGAAAATGGTTCCGAGAAAAATGTTGGCCCCAGAGAGAGTATGGGTTTGGTCTCTTCCTGAAGTCTGCCAGCTGAAGAGGCAGCAAAACAGAGGGGTGGAAGCTGGCAGCTAAGAGGAAGGCTGGTCATAGCCCCATTCATTGGAAGAGGATGAACTAACCACCAGGATCTAAGTTAAAAAGCAGTGCTTGTTGAAGGGCGGAGCAAGAGGGAGGCTCCTTGGTTCAAAGTGGACAGTGGAGAGAAAAGAAGGAAAGACAAGTGACTTGGGACTCAATTTGGGAAACTAGGTAAGGAACAAGTCATCTGAAGATCACTCTCGACCACTGTGCTAGAAAGTCAGTTCTCTGCCAGAGTGAAATGTACTCAGTGCAAGGAGGCATTTGTGTCCCTCTGGGCCCAGTGGACCCTTCAGCTAGCACTGGGGCTGCACTTAAGTCACAGGACTCAGGACCGTAGGCAAAGGGGCTGTGGAAATACCTGTATGTATTCAACAGACCAAACCAGCCAGTTGGAGAAAAATTACAGAGCCACAAAACACTGAGGAAATCCAAACACTACCAAAGGCACCTCTACCCTACTACAATTATGGTGAGGACTGCCCCACAGACAGATGCAGGGAAAAATGCGGGAAACCAGCAGATGCTACAGCGGCAGAAGGATTAGGGCCACAGCCGTAAGCCAAGTGGGTCACGAAATGAGGCTTAAAAAGCAAGTGAGAATTTATTCTCAATCAAAGGAATCACTAGTGTTTAAGAAAATGGCTTCAAATGCAGAGGAATCTTCTGGTTCCTCAGACTGCAGCTCATGTGAATACATAGCCCAAGTAAGGATAAAAACCCCTAAAATGGAACAGGAGCTGCATTTCTCTAAAAGCAAACTTGGCTGGCATTTAAACTGAGAATTCCAATTCAGATTGGTGGAGGAAGCACTCACATAATAAATCTGGGTGAATATGTGTTTTATTGTTACAAAGTAATTAAGCTACTACTGAACAGGCCATCTCCTCAAATTGCGGGGTGCATTTTGTCTCTGGAGAAATGTCAGCAGAGGACAGGATTTACTGTGCTGTTAACAGCGAAAGAAGATGCAGAATTGTGGAAGTGAGGGGTAGGCGGCAGGAAGTGAGATTTTTCCACTCTGGATCCAACACACAGCTCCAGGGCAAGCTGGCTACTGGTCTACCTCTGACTGTTCTCTGCCCTTACTGTGACCCTCCAAAGCAAGAAAGCAGTATCCACTCCCAGCGACGTTCCTCATTCATTAACAACTCTTTCCAAGCAGCACCGTTCATGTGAAGTTCCCCTCCTCAACAATTTGAAATATGACTTGTATTTTGCCAAGTATTTTCCTCATTCTCATCAAATTGGCTCTGAATGTCTCTTCAGTAAGGCGGCCAAATAGAAAAAACACAGAACTGTAAATACTACCTCCTTCAGAGCCTTTCTGGTTTTCCATTGGGAGGCAGGGAAGAAGACTCAGTCCCAATTTCAGAATTCTGGATCCTCCCACGTAAATATAATGAATACCAACCAGAACCGTGCTCCAGGGACTCTCAAATCTGGACCCTAGGAAACATTTCCCTCTGGCGGCACCTCCCAAGACTCACATCTATGTTGTTACTTCATGCAACAGAACTAAAAAGAAAAAGTATCTGCATTTTGTTCAGAGGCCAACGATCCAGAAGGTATGGGTTATTTAAAGAGTCTTCCATTTCTCTCATTTTAATATGTGTTTTTTGGCAGGAAAAGGGGCATTCAAACAAATTTCTTTGTACCTTAAGATGTGATGAAAAGAAAAGTAGGTGAGAGACTGACACCAAAAAGAACATGACTTAGAATAATCATATCTATTAAAAGTATACACATACATGTATGATGGCAGACTAAACTGACATGGACAACTCCCTCCTTCCACTCGTAAAATAGAACTTGATTTTTGTCTTAATATAGAACCAAGTTAGTCGGGCTCAGTGGCTCAGCCTGTAATCCCACGCTTTGGGAGGCTGAGGTGAGTGGACTGCCTGAGCCCGCGGGTTCGAGACCCGCCTGGGCAACTTGGTGAGACCTCACCTCTACAATAAATCAAAAAAATTAGCTGGGTGTGGTAGAGCGTGCCTGTAGTTCCAGCTACTTGGAAGGCTGAGGCGGAAGGATCGCCGGAGGCCAGCAGGTTGAGGCTGCGGTGGCCGGGAGCGGCCACTGCACTCCAGTCTGGGTGACAGAGTGAGACTCCAACTCAAAAAAAAAAAAAAAAAAAAAAAAAAAAATATATACACACACACACACACACACACACACATATATATATAGAACCAAGCTTAAAAGAAAGAACAAGAAATACCCAGGTGCCACAAAAAACAAAGAACTCAAATTCTGGAATATAAGCCTCAGAGGCTGATAGGTGGGGACAGGAAACATGGCTTTGGGTCCTTGCAAGGAAGAGGACCTAGAACTGAGACTGCTGCATAAAGCATGAACCTTACATTGCTCCCTGCATCCTCAGGCTTCCAGAACACCGCCAGTCAGTCCAGAGCAAAGACAAAGATATGTGGACATTATCTGAGAAAAGTAGAGAACATCCGTGTACAAGTGTCACAGTGGACCTATACTACCGCAAGGTAAGAAAATGATCAAAACATGGTACTGACACTCCGGCACAGGAAACTCCCAAATTCCTCTGTAACAATGCCCTCAAAACCATGGATCACAGAATAAACAGCCCTTGCCAAAGATGTTTTCACCTTCCTAAAAACCCCATGAGGAAGTAAACCACCATTATGAGAGTAACACATGAAGCTAACAGAAAAGTCAGCATCCCCCAAAACTCAAGTAAATAGAATAATTGAGACTATAAAAATAATAATTAAAATGATTTATAAGAATAGAAACCATAATGAACAAGTAAGTATGAAAAAAGAACAGGCAGATTTGAAAAAGGATCAAAGATAACTTTAGAAATAAAAAGTAAAGTCCATGAAACCAGAAACTCAATGGCTGGCATAAACAACAGATTAGACAGGGCTGAGAACAGAATCAGTGAGATTAAATACAGAGGAGTTACTGAGAATACAGCACAGAGAAATCTAAAACATATGAAGCAGGACAGATCCAATAAAAGTCTAAAAGAATTCCCACAAGAACAGGGAGAGGGGACAAGATAATTAATACTCAACAAAGTAAGAGTATCCAGATTTCTCTTAGTGAAGAACAGAGATGAGACCTGAACAAGAGGAATAAAAATAAATCCATATCTAAACACAGTGGTGAAACCAGAATACAAAGACAAAACCAGGTGAAACAGTGAACTCATGCTTGTTATAAGACAGTTAAGTGATCCAAAACTGTATCTACAGATGCTGTATGCCTAACCTCCATTGAGGCAGATACTGATTTAATATGCAGAATGGCTCATGTCCTCTGACATTCTATGGAAATGGATTTAGGTGCAGCTCAGTTTCAGAAAATATCAATTTAGTAGTCTAAACAGACTCCACAATCTACCACCACACATCCAGGGGCACCGAATTATGTTGAGTCTTGGAGATTCACTCTAAATTTCCCCAGTGTACACACTATTCTACTGTATTACAACTGCCAATTTTTCTTAATGCCCAACTAATTAAAGTGTTGACTTTTATAACCTAATTTATCCAGCAATAAAGCACCTTGAGTGTATTTTGATGACAAGACCCCCATCTTGTGGCAAAATGTTTCACAACCAAGTCTGGCTGCACACGTATTGCTGTTCTCACTCTGAAGATAAATCTGTGTTGAGAAGTTATCATTTTATCTGCTTTACCAGACAGAATTTCTAACCCAGCATTTATCTTGTGTCTGCGACGGCACCAAAGTATGCTGTAAATATGTGGAGCACAGTAATTCTGCGGCTTTGTGAGTTATTTTCAAGCAAAAGCCAGTAGTCTTTGCACAGCTTACTGCAGGAATATTTCAAGAGAAAAGCAAACACTGACTCTGGGTTAGCTTCTGAAATATTACCATTTGTTCATTCTAGGAAGGGTTCAGATAGTCCATTTCCTATATGATAAACTCACGTAGCTAAAGCAATCACATGACAAAAACTCCCAAATCCACAGCAAATGAAACCCTCATGATGACCACATGCAATATTCCCATCAATCATCCATTATTCCTCCAAAAAGGTGGCTTTTAATCAATTTCTCATTCCTTCTTATTTTAGAAGACGGTAAAACTGATTCTAAAATAATTTCTCCATTTTTTCCCTCTAATAGGACTATCTTCCCCTATGTCTTCTTCCACTGTCCCTATTTGGCTTTCCTAAAGAGATTTTTAAATGCCTTATCGTTAATAAGCTACAAAATGTAATAAAGCATTGTGCATGATGTCTGGCTCAAAAACATTGGCTATTGTTATTGCCTTTATTATTGTTGTCATTAATGAGAGTAAGAGTACCGAAAGGCCCCCAAAATGGCTGATTTGTGTATTTATCCTCTTCAACTGTCTTAAAGAAAAATTCAGTTCAAACAAGTCAATTTACATCAAAAGCAAAACTGAAACAATATTTTCTTCCCTCAAAATCTGTTGTTAAAGGGTTAAAAATGACAGTAGATTAATATTAAAACAGCTTTTTATTTGTTAATGTCACATAAGAAATTTAAGCAAGTTACACTATCTTAAAAAACACAGCTAATGCATTGTAATAGAGAAGCCCTTTCCTCCTCCCTCCTCCCCCCATTCCCCTCATGAATTAAGAATCAAAGAGAAGAAGTAACCATAAAACAAAGTTTTGTGGAATCCTTCATCCAGAGTGCTTACATGATGATTGGTTAATATTGCCTTCTTACAAAATTGTCTTTTCTATTTTAAAAAAATTGTAACCTTGATTGCTTATTACAAAAAAATTCAGTACAAAAGTTCAATATATTGAAAAATGCTTTCCCCCTCCCTCACAGCACCGTTATATAGCAGAGAATAATCAAGAGCAGATTACTAATCTAGATGGAGCGATCTTCAAATTACACCGAGACACACAGTGGTTTACTGACCTGACCCTCCTCTCCCCTTCTCACAGGAACTTAAAAAAAAAGAAAAAACACACACACATTTTTAAAAAATGTCAAAAAGTTTGAGGAACCCTTTCCAGACAGTACACAGTTATTAGTTCAGTGTCAATAATTCACATCTTGCAACAAAGTGTATGGATATGATTTCTTTTACAAAACTTTCAGTGTCAAAAAGGAAATTAAGGCCATCAGATTCGCAGCTTAAAAATTCACATAAAGGAAATATAAAAATATTCTGTGCTTCTGAGAAGGCTCTGCACTGTATATAGGTAAGGATTACCATACTTCTTTATTTTGAGGAAGACAGTTGACTTGAGAAGTTACATAATTGCACAGCTTCTATTGGATTCTCTTGGTGTTCCCTGATGAGAAAAACAGAAGGAAAAATTAGTGCTAAAAACAGAACACAATATTCTAAAACAACTTTCAATAGGGATACTACAAATCTATATTATCCAACTTCAAATGGGCCCTTACCGTTTCTCACTTAGCCTTTTCAACTCTCTCTTATGGACATTGTCCCTAGAATACACCAACAAATTCTAGAACAGTGATTCTCAACTCTAGCTGCACATTCAGATCCTGGGGAGTTAAAAAGTTAAAAAAAAAAAAAAAATTCTGCTCTAGGTTCCTAAATCAACCAAGTGAGAATTTCTCATTTAACAGGGGAAGGGCACCTACGTATATAATTTTAAAGTAATTCTACTATGCAGTTGAAGCTGAAAACCACTGTTCAATAACTTCCTCTGCTACCTTAGGAAACAGGAGATCTGTGGACTCCATTTTCAACAACTACATCAGAAAACATGGCTGGCTGGATCCTGAACTTCCACATTCTGAGCCATTTGAGCTGTATTTGTCCTCAAATGTGAAGTCAAAATGGCTCCCCTATCCATTTCTTTATCACCCATTAATTCCTTAAAACCTCACAGTGTGACTTGTGACTCATTACTGATTGAACTAAAATTGGTTTTTTGAAGGTCACCAAAAAACTTCTAATCAATTCAAAAGGTTATAGGATTCATCCTCAAATATGATGAAGTCAGAATAGCTGTTCTACCCTTACATCGTCCCTCTTTTGAACCTTGATATCATTATCATCTGTGATCACACAAGCTAAAAATCTCACACATCTGACTTCTTTTTTCCTTCTCTCACCCTCGAGTTTAGTCATTATACCTTAATAAATCTCCATTATATACTCCCTCAGTGTTTTTGCAATTTCCCTTCTAGATAGTCCCTCTGATTCAGCTTGCCTAGAGATATCCTAAAATACGGGTCTCCAATTCTCCTTTGCTCCAAATTGTGCAGGAGCTACATGCCTTAGGCATTCTAAAGATGCCAATTTAATACATATCTCTCAACTTCATTTATCTCTTACATAAACTCTACAAAGCCACTGAATGGATGAATATACTTGGTGTATAAGTCTTGACACATCCTCTATAGTGAATTAAAGATCCTTGAAAGTAAGTTATTTGCCAATCCTCCCATCAAGAGGTGGAGACTACTTACCCTGACCTTGAATCCAGGTGGGCTTTATGATTGACTTTATGAATGTTGTAGAAGGGACACTGTGCCAGTTCTAGGCCTAGTTTATAAAGAGATCTGGTGCTCTCCACTTACCCTCTTAGACAACTGCCATGATGTAAAGAAGGTTGGACTAAACTACTAAATCATGGAAAACCATACAGAAAGAGACCTAAAGACCCAGTCAAGCTCTCAGCTGAACACAATGGCATAAGTGAGTTCAGTCCCACCATGTGGAACACAACTGCCCGCCTGGACCCAGTCAAACCACAGAAGTTAAGAAATCATCATAGCCGGGCTCGGTGGCTCAGATTGTAATCCTGTGCCTTGGGAGGCTGAGGTGAGTGGACTGCCTGAGCCCGTGGGTTCGAGACCCGCCTGGGCAACTTGGCGAGATCTCATCTCTACAATAAATCAAAAAATTAGCCAGGCGTGGTAGCGTGCGCCTGTAGTTCCAGCTACTTGGAAGGTTGAGGCGGAAGGATCGCCGGAGCCCAGCAGGTCGAGGCTGCCGTGGCCAGGAGTGGCCACTGCACTCCAGTCTGGGCGACAGAGTGAGACTCCAACTCAAAAAAAAAAAAAAAAAAATCATCATTTTTAGCCACTAGTCTTGAGGTAAGCTGTTAATGAAGGAACAGGTAATCCAAACACCCTCAGAACACCATCATCTGCCTTCTAATACCCCCAAAATTTCTCATTCTTCAAAAAACTGGACACGCATCACCTCCCAGAGTTCTTTTCAACTACTCTGCTGGCCTGGAGGGCCTTCTCTGGCATCTAACATGCTACACAACTCATGCCTTGAGCTATTTGGCACCTTGAGTTAGGTTTTTATTTTTTGGTAGTGATGGGGTCTCACTGAGTTGCACAGGCATCTTAAACTCCTGGGTCGAGCAATCCTCCCACTTCAGTCTCCCAAAGTGCTGGGATGAAAGGTATTTTACTTCTAGTCATTATGATGCTTCCTATTAAGAGAAGGAAGTAAACTTTGTGCTTGTTTTTTGTTAAAACCAAATGTGGGCATGGTGACTCACGCCTGTAATCCCAGCTTTAGGAGGCCAAGAAGACTGCCTGAGTCCTGGGGTTTAAGACCAGTCTGGGCAACTTGGCAAGTCTCTACAATAAATCAAAAAATTAGTCCAGTCTCTACAAAAAATTAAAAAGAAAAAATTAGCTAGGCAGAGTAGCCACAACGTCTTGGGAGGCTGAGGTGTTCGAACTGCCCAAGCCCAGAAGTTTGAGGTTAAACAGTGAGCTATGATTGTGCCACGAGCTATGGAGACAAAGTATTATCAGGATATGGGTAGGAACTCAGATTAATGACCAGACTCAAACAGCTTGAGAATATAAACTGAGGGCTCATTAGTTATTAATAATTCCAATTTAATTACAATTGAAACCAAACTTGGAGTTTCTTTATTTCAAGGGCTCTCAAAAGCCCAAGCATCAGCTAAAATATCTCTTGCAATTAGATAATGATTAGGGTCTTAATATAGCAAGAATTTTGTTTCACACTGAAGTTGAATATTACTTTGTTGTACACTTACATGTAGTTGCTTGCTCTAGTTTAGTGATCTAAACTTTTTTTTTCTTTTGTGAGTTGGGGTATCACTGTCACCAGACTAGAGTATGGTGGCACAATAATGGCTTACCACAGCCTCGACCTTCTGGGCTTACTTATTACTTACATCATTCCACCTCAGCCTCCTAAGTAAATGGAACTACAGGAATGTACCACCCCGCCCAGCTAATTTTTTCATTTTTTTGTAGAGACAAGGTCTCACTTTGTTGCCCAGGCTGGTCTCGAACTCCTAGACTCAAGCAATCTACCCGCCTCAGTCTCCCAAAGTGCGGGGATTACAGGTGTGAGTCACCATGCCCAGCCTTGATCTAAACGTTTTAATCACAGAAGCCTACAGAGTAAATTAGTGGAATACAATTCAATCCATATATACTTATTTATAAGAGATATACATTTCCTAGCATAACAACATATTCTGCACATTAGAAAACAAAAGACAAAACTGAATTTTGATAGAAAGAGAAAAAAACAATTCTATTTTAAGTGCCAATGTATTCTTCTAGTACCCTCAAGTATTACCTTGAATATCCCTTTGGGAAGTACAAACTCCACTTGGTAGATAACAGCTCTAGTTCTTCAAGTAACAGGGGGTTAGAAAAACCAAACCACACCATTGGTCTTCATGTAATTCTATTAACAAAATTTTAAGCAATCATATAAAAATAAAGTAATACCTGCTGGTGGGAAAGTTCCTCCTCAACAACCACTCCAGCTACTTCTTCCTCCTCCTCTTCCTCTTCAGGTATGGTTGTTTTAAAGACTGTACTTCTTTGAGCAACCTCCTAGAAACAAGAGTAGTTTAAGTTAAAAGCCATAGTTAAAACCATCAAGGCTACAAGGGAAAGGGATCTTTGCTTAAGAAACAGCATTCATTCTTGTTCTTTTTTTTTTTTAAAGTAATTCCATCACTAACTTCTGAACTGGAATCTCTACAATAATTAGTAGCAGTTCAATCTTCCCAGTGGGGGAGGTACTGGTAGCCAATTTGAAATACCTGCTGAGAAGTTTCCACTGCTTTTTATCCCATTCTGTTACTAAGAATTCTGCAAATGATTTGGCATACTAAATTCTTTATACAACTCAACATGAATTTAACTTAAAGATCTTAGCTCCTAGCAAAGAGAAGGTGCTCAATAAATGCTAAATAAAATGAAGCTGGAAGCCAACTGTTGTGATCTCAGGGACCCTGGGCAACAGGGTCACCCGATGAGTAAGATGAAAAGACAAGTTCCTTTCATTCCTTCAACGACTGATTCCTCTTGTGAAATGGAATCAAGACAGATGAACACTACTTACTAATAACATACTAGTGAGGCCCAATGTATTCTTCACAGAAGGAGATCGCCCATCACTCACTAGAGGTATGACAGAAAGTAACTATTTCCATTTTCGACAAAAAGGCTCAAGTACAGATTACTTGCCTGTAGAAAATGCTGACGTGGCACAGACGCGGCTGCGTTTTTGTTTAAGCACAAGGCTAACCTGACGATGTGGCAGCAAGTAAATGAGTGTGTCCTCGAGAGCGCTGCAGGGCATATAATTTTATTCTGTAGCTTGTCCTGAGGTCACGTAAGAAAGATAACTCCACAGAGGGAGATACTGAAATTACTTCAGTAAAAGTTTATCTAACACAGAACAGCTAGTTTAAAATGGCAGAGGAAGAAAACCAAAACCTAATGTCAATATCTGAAATATGTTCAAGGATATACTCTGTAAATGAAGTAAAGTGGTAGAAGAATTTTTTGTGAGGTTTTTTTTTTTTTTTAATCTCTGCTGCAGAACCAAGGAAGATGGGCCATTCTGGGTCTCTAATTAGCCAGGAACTCCACTTCTGAAACACCAAATTAGTAATAATAAAATAGAATATGATTCCTAAGATCAATTACCTCTCTTTGAAATCATGTCTTCTGTGATAACTTGGATGGAATTGGAGACCGTTATCTTAAATGAAGCAATGCAAAAACGGAAAACCAAACACCGTATGTTCTCACTTATAAGTGGGAGCTAAACTAATGAACTGCAAAGGCATACAGAAGGCATAATGGACACTGAAGACTCAGAAGGGGGAGGCTGGGGAAGGAGGAAAAATCACCTATCAGGTATAACGTGCACAGGTGGGGGTTGAGGGTACACTTAAAGCCCAGACTTCTTCGCCACTATACAAGACATCCATGTGACCAAAAATCATTTGTACCCCATAAAGCCACTGAAAGAAAGTTTTTTTTTTTTTTGAGTTGGAGTCTCACTCTGTCTCCCAGACAGGAGTGCAGTGGCCGTGCCCGGTCACTGCAGCCTCCACCTGCTGGGCTCCGGTGATCCTTCCACCTCAGCCTTCCAAGTAGCTGGAACTACAGGTGCATGCTACCACGCCCGGCTCATTTTTGATTTATTGTAGAGATGAGGTCTCACCAAGTTGCCCAGGCAGGTGTGGAACCCGCGGGCTCAGGCAATCCACTCACCTCAGCCTCCCAAAGGCGCGGGATTACAGGCTGAGCCACCAAGCCCAGCTGAAAGAAAGTTTTGTTGTTTTTTTTTAAACTATCATTCCTTGAGCCAAGATATCAACTAGAAGATAGCAGCATACAGAATGAAAAAAAATTCTCAAAAAGCTGAGAGTACTCAGCTTTTCTCAACTCATCCAAAAATGAGGGAAGAAGAGTCAAAGAAAATTATCTCTAACAGAATTCTCTCGCAGCAGCTGCTAGCTAGGGACAGTGCACACATCCCACATGCTAACACTGCTCTTAAGGTTTGCAATGTAACTTAGGAGTACTAGCCTCAATGAGAAGCTTTTAGAAAACAGCAACTTGAATGGATAGTATGTATTGTTGCTGTTTTTGTACCTGCACAATGTTCCTATCTCTTAGCAAATATATTTCTTTTAATTTGTAAAAAAAAAACCAAACAAAAAAACAGCAACTTGCCCAGCTTCGTCCATTATGAATTACTTCGACGTAACTACTTTTAATATAAGCTTTCTGTTAAGGACTTTTCATTTGAAAACATTTAAAGGCCAATTAATCTAATGTAGAAAGCCAGTATGGAAAATGAGCAAGTTAATGACTAAAAATATGGATGGAAAAATAATAATAAACAATAATTTAGAAACCAAAAGTTTTTGAGAGGTTTAGATCCAGGAATCAGTAAAGATGCTAACAGATAAATGTTTTTACCCCTCCTGCCCCGCCCCAAATCCTCTCAGGAAGGAACCTTACCCTAATCTCAATCATCATGAGATGGTCTTCCACAACAGGCTTTCCTTTTTCTCTAGAACATGTTACTGGTCTGCCTTGCTCAAAGCCTGGGCACGTGAAGGTACTAAGCTACCCAGGAGCAGACTGAAGCCAGCTGCTCCTGCCGACTGTGCTCATCTGTTTCAAAGCTCTTCAGTCATACATGGTGGAAGCCAGAAATCAGTCATGGTGGGAGTATTTGCACCACAGAAATAAAAAAATGCCACACATTAGGGTGATTCTTTGTTGGAGAGCCAGTTGTTTATATATTATAGATTGCATCTCTATATATAAGCAATCATTTGCATGGACAAGTTTTAGATATATCTACATTCTGGAAGGTTTGAAAGGACTGCTTTACTTTTTATTTCCTTCACAGGAAAACATCTTATTTTGCCATGATGATATGTGCTGTTTTTAACCACCCAGTGCCCCTTCTCACATGCCTTGATACAAGCTCAGTTTTACCTGGGTACTCATCCCTCCATGGAGCACACATGTGTGTCACATGGAGTGCACGTGTCATGAGAACCCCATGCACTCTAGTTGTGAGGGGAGGAAGAAGGCTCAAGCTCCAGGAACTGGCTTAGAGGCAGGCGGACAACCCGAGCTGGTGCAAAGAACGTGAAGCTCAGGATGGGGATTTTGCAGGGGAAGATCCCCTTTTCCAAAGATGGTAAGTAGGGATGGTGCACTTCTGGGAGCAGCTGGCAGATATCCTGTGCCCACAAGGGAGGCAACCCGGGGAGAAGCAACCCAACAGATCATTAGGCACGATGCCAGGATCGATCAGTACAGGCCCTTGCCCTGTGTGCTTCCTCTAGTGAGCAAGGAGAACCCGACAAGCACCATGCAGGTAAGAGGTCTGCCCAGCAGTATGGGCATAGAAAAGGAGCCCTGAGGGGACACTGCAACCTGACCTACTGACCATTCCTCCTTCACAAACACTTTCTTCTCCTCCTGGCTTTCCTGACACCACAACTCAGTTTTACTCCTGACTCACTGGCTGCACTGTCCACCCCTTTACTGTAACTTACTCCTGATGTCAACATTTTATAGGGCTCAATTCTGGATCCTCTTCTCTCCTTTACTAACAAACGCTAGTCAGTCAGTCCTATAACCTTAAATACCACCTATGTGGTGAAACTCCCCAGCCTCTCTCACCTGGGCTTCAAGTAAACACTCCAACAGCCTTCTGGTTTCTGGACACTGTCACTTGGTCACTTGGATGTCTAATGGCATCTCAAGCTTACTATGGCCAGAAGAGGCCTTCTGATTCCCTTCTCAACCCTTCTTCCCACCAAGCCTGCTCTTCGTCCTATGGCTTTCTCAGTCACCAGTTCCAGGACCACCCAGCTACCCAAGCAAACAAACACAGGGCCACCTTAACTCCCACCTCTCACTCGTCCCTCACATTTAACCCTATTAGTATCCTATCAAACCTACCTCTAAAATCTCCCTTCCCTTGTTCACTTTTCTTTTACCTAGAAAACCATCTCTGTCTAAGTTACTCTGTTGGTTGCTTTGTCCCTGCCTGTTTTTGACCCCTACAATCCACACAGTAGCTTCCTCACTCTGTTCATCTTAGCATATTGCTCTCCAGTAGTCCCCCAACCCCCACACTCTGAATAAGATCTGCACTTCTCACCAGAACCTACACAATCAGCAGCTGGGGCCGAGTCCTCCTGTCCTGCTCTCAGTGTCCATAGCCACACTAGCCTCCTTTTCTTTAAAACATAGACTCTTTCCTGCCTCGGGATCTTTGACTCTCTGTGTCCTCTACCTGGGAATACCTTTTCTGTTCTCTCAATGGCTGGCTCTTTCTCACCTTTCAGGTTTATACACCTCCTCCAGGCTAACTTCCCTGACCCCCTACCTAATGTAAGATCTCCTCAGTGACTCTTTATGACCACAGCTTATCTCTGTTGCATTTATTTGAAATTCTCTTCTTGCTTTATCTTATTTCCTGGCCCTCCCCATTCACTTTAGAATGTAAATTCCATGATGCCAAAAACCAAGACAGGCTTCTTGCCTGCTATAATCCTAAATCGGCACAGTAGATGCTCAGGATTTTCCAAATAAATGAACTGCCCTGCACTTACAAATATGGCTAGCTTCCCTATCATTCCCATGGCTTCCCATATCATTCTCCTATGTATCTCCTTGCAGCATCACTCAGACTGAAGTGCGTACCCAGCCATGCTGTAAGGTATGAACAGCCAAGCCTGCCAGCTGGAGGCTGGGTGAGAAGGTCAGAACCAGTAAGAATGTCAGAACCAGATATGAGCTATGGCTTCCACGCGAGCCATCTTAGAGCTCCCATGACAGACTAAGGGTGAAGATGTAGCATTACAACTAAGTGGAAAATGAGAGCCACAAGTCATTCTGAACTCGTAATACAAGCTGTTAACATGCTTATGGCAACAGCAGCAAAGAAGGAAGGACTCTCAAATTCTAACAGAGGCTTGGTGATGTTGTGTTACAGCACCTGGATAAGGTGATTTGCTAGGGAAAGACAGGGAAGAAGCCATGTTTTCTCGCTTCAAAGCAGACTTTAGTTTCTTAATAAAAGTAGTAATAAAAGGAAGTAGCATTTCTAAAACTCAAACTGGTAGGGGGTGTGTGTGTGCATGCTTAGTCATTCCATAGCAGTGGGGGGAGGGAAGGTTCTTTGATAAGAATCCTTAAGACTGACATGCTGAAAACCTACACGCCAAGCAGATGTACATTCCACAATCTTCAAACTCACAGTTTCATGAACACTGCGAGCTGATAACAAGGTTAGTAACATAAGCATTTACTGCATAAATGTACTATGCCAGATCCTGTTGCAAGCATTTCCCAAGGATTGTCTCATTTAAACTGCTTCATTAATATCCATTTTTAAATAAGAAAACTAAGAGAGGTGAAGTAACTTGCACAAAGTCACAAAGTCAGAATGCAGTGAAGACAGAAACTGGACACTAACAACTCTGGAGCCTGCACTAATAATCAGCAGTCTATCAAACACTTCTATTTATTCCTACTTTGAAGGAGCTTCAGTTTGATTTACTTAGCAGCCTTGGTCTGTTTAAGTAATTAGTTATTTCATATTTCCATCTGATCTCTAAAAAGAAACCATACATGCACAGCGAGTACATCCTATCAGGTGAAACTGACATTGTGGTCGTACTGATAAAATGACCATACCTCTCCCTGAGAATTTTTCAGTATAACCTTCACATCTTCGCCAGTACCCCACGAGTTCTGGTTCTTCCAGATGAGGTCAGTGGGAGGACTGGCTGTGACACCAGCATTTGCAGCCCAAATCTGGAAAAAAGAAAGGACATGAGTGTATCTGGAATCCAGCTCTTCCACATGCCATTGGCAGCAACATGATGAGATTTAACATTTGATGCTGAAAGTCTGAGAACTATGTCTCAGCTACAGAGTGCTATACTAACTGGCTGTGTGTCCAAGAGAACTCAGCTTCCCAAGGCTGCAGTTTCCCCATCTGACAAATGAAGATGATGCACAGGGCCCTGAAGTGCAGCTGCCTATACTTACATCCTAGCTCCTCCATATACCAGTGGATCTTGAACAAGTTACCTTACTTCAGCCATCCATAAAATGGGGTAGAAATGGTACTTATAACAGGATGGACTGTTGTGAAGTGCAAGGAATTACCGACATACAGAGGTTGGCACGCTCAATGAATAGCAGCCATAGCATTCTACTATTCTATGAGTTTTATGGGTCATGCTTCCATGTTATAGTCTTCTGAACCCTTCTAATAAAGCAGAGGAGATCTTCTGCAGCAAACAGCCTATCTAAAATACTTTTATGGAAACTGATATGTCTGTAATCAGACACAATGTCACAGTACCCCAGAATATCTGAGATTACACTCCAAAAAAAAATGCTGGAAGTAGATAACTCACACTCACTGTCCAAGGGAAAATATAATTGCTATTGAAATTAGCCAAACAAAGAAAATAATTATATTTTCCTTCTCATGAGCATGTCAATTCTTCTTCTGTATCCATTGGCAAAAAAGAATGGGTAGAGTGGAGAAAACTTGGCAGTTGGAAAACCTAGGTTTGAATCCAGACTGTTATTACACCTCTGTGAGCCTCAATGTCCTCTCAGCTGCAGGGGCACTACACTACCAGCCCTGATCCTTTAAAATAGATAAAGTAGAAAAGTTTGTAATCCATAAATTATTCCACAATATAAAATGCTTTATGATTGCAAAAGGAAAGCAGGAGATGGCAAAGGCAGGTATATTTTAAAATAGAAAAAGCTATGAATTACTGATTAGGAGAAAGAGCCCTTATTTTTGAGATGTTCCCTTGAAGCTTATAGACCTTTCATCAGCATTACAAATGGAAACGAGCAGAGAGCACTTACTAGGATGAAACTGGAAAAAACAAAACAAAACTGGACCTGGGCTTTTAAATTATGCAGAATGTTAGCATTTTCCTAATTTCAACCTGCCTATATGTAATCATATCATTGGTTTAATGTTGATCATCATCATCATAAAATGTCAATATCCTTGCTGGGTAACTACAGCTGTGTTGTTCAATATGGCAATGATAGGTGGTCTTAAAACGTGACAAGTCTTAATTGAGGTGTGCTAGAAGGATAAAATACACCAGATTTAGAAGACTCGGTTAAAAAAAGAAAAGAATGTAAAATACCTAACTAGTAAGACTTTATACTAGTTACATGTTGGAGCAATAATATTTTGGATATACTGGGTTAAATAAAATTGATTCTAAAACAAATTTCATGTTTTTCTTTTTTCCTTTCTTTTTATGTAGCTGTAAGATAATTTAAAATTACACGTGGTTCTCAATTTCTGTTCTAGAGTTTTAAACCGATCTTTGCTTGTGTCCCTGCAGTTTTACAGAAAGATCACTTATCACTACCATATTCCAAAGAGCTTATCACATTTAATGCTTGCTACTGAAGGAAAAAAAAATGCATTACACTATTTAATAATTGAGTTCTCCACTAGACCTACAGAATTTATTTCGTCACTTTGGTAGTATTCCCAGTGGAAAAAGCAGATGATTGGCATAATGGCTCCATATTACTTTAGAAATAGAGTGCACATCCAAATCTCAATCTTTTGAATTAAAATATCAGATTCTTTTTACCACATTATACAGCTTCCAAGACATATAATAGGACTGAGCAATTTTCTCTCACTATAATAATTACTAAGGAGAAAAAAGGTTACTGCAGTGAGAATAGTTGATCCCATTTTTTACCCATTATTACAAAATTAGCATCTGATATTTTCACAAAGTGGCATCAAGCTCTCTGAATACACTTTTTTAAAGAGAAATTCTAACCTGCAGTTTGAGCCTTTGATCTTAAACAATAAGCAAGGTTTGCATCAATCATAAAATATAAACATTTAAAACAGGTGTTTAGTATTTTTTTAAAATGAAAAGTGACTTCTTTGAAATCTATATCAGAGTTAACATATTTCTTCATTTGCTATATTTCTTCATTTGCTAAATCTACTTACAAAGTAAAAATACAGGAATCTTTTGGTTTGCTCGATGAAGCACACTTCTCCAAAAAGTGAGCTAATAGTATTTCAGTAACTATTAAAGCACATACCAATAGAGAACCATTTAGATATCAAGACAGAGTCAGAATACCACTTAGCCTATCTTTCTCTGAATCTAGAACTTTAGATACTTTGCAAAAACTACACGTTACTCTTCCTAAAATATCCTGTTTCAAAGCAGTGACTCTTTATGAGGCTGCTTATCACCTAAAAACTTTTGTTCAAAATATAGATTCCTACCCCAACCCCAAAGACAGCTAAGGGTGAGGTGGGGCCAAGATACCATAATACTACCCAGATGATCATGAAGCTCACCCACGGCTGAAGACTACCGTTTTAGGCATAGGCTAGTGTTAACTTCCTACCAGCTCCTTTATGCCAAGCAGTGTCTCCTGAATGACACTGGGCTACAAGTATCAGTTAAGAGATAGCTATTTTATATCTACTGGAATAGACAAGATAAAAATAACTCAAAGGTCAATTCTTTTACCACTCTCAATAAGATGGAATTTTCAAAAATCTTTAATAGCACTTTAATGTCCTAATAATATCTGTTTTAATGCTCACTTCTAAAATGCTTCCCTTTAAGCCAAACTTTTTTTGAATTACTTTATCCGTTAGTTGCGACAATGAAGTTAAATTAAGTGATCACTAAATTCACTTACTGTAACAGTTTGGCCTGCCTTCAGCACATATCTTGAGGTATATTTGTAACTGACTGATGTTTCTCCAATTTTTCTGATCATCTCCCAACCTCCCATTGGTTGATCCTATTCATACCAAAATTTAAAAAAAGAAAAACAAACCAAGGTTACTTCAAAGATACAAAAAATTATGGAATAATCAAATAAATGAATCCGTATAAGCAATTAAACGAAGGCTGCTTTATGGCTGTCTTCCCATGATCCATATTTTCCTACTATAAAAAGAAAACATGATTTTTTCATTCAGTAGAATAGTAACTTCAACAGTGCTGTGGTTAATTAGAAGGTTCTTAATTTTAAAGAGGACAAAACTGGAAGGAAAGAGTGTAAGCCAATTAAATTGTCATATTCACAGCTAGATTAGGTGGATCTTTCAAATTTACAACACAATCTAGCTGCCATACTCACAATTATAAACATCTAGTATTTGATGGCTTCAAGCTTTTAAAATACAGACATCTAAGCTTAGAAACAGAAAGAAGAAAATCTGTCCATTCCTTTGTGCACCTGTCCCACTTCTGCCCACATTTACACCTCTTACCTTAAAGCTTAAGGGGTTCAAAAGGGGTCAGTGATGCTATGAGGGACAGCTTTCAACTCTACCCCCAACACTACTGAGAGCTACATGACATCTCAAGAAAAGTGCAGCATATTAAAGCAATCAGCCAAACTAACTTATATCTATCTATCACTAACCCAAAGACAAGAAAAAACCAGACTGAGAATCAGCTCCAGAATATCTTCTTACCCAAGAGCTATATGCCTTTTGAAAAAAGCAGAACTACAACAATGAAGCAATAGAGCTGGAGCCACTCTGTCCTTTAGCTTTTAAAGTTGTGATAAGACCTTAGAGCCTATTCTCTTTCATCTCAGAAGTGCTAGTGTTTCTTTGTTTATTCAGATTAATTTATATTAATGCAAGATAGTTTCAATAAATCTGGTAAGAAAAGCATCCATCCCACTGCCCTCCGGTGGAGACTCCTTCACTACTGAGCTCCTGAAAGCCCCAGCCCTAACTTCAGAAACCTCTGCTATGAATATTTTACATTTACTCTTAAATAAACAATTTCAAGAGAGAGATTCACTCCATTCTTGAAATAAACCATCAGCATTCATCCATTCACTCATCTGGAGAGAAAAATACTCCCTTAATATATCTGAGTCTGGGTTCATATTCCTCCTTTCACAAAGCTTTTTTTAAAGTTAATTGTTGTAAAAGAGTAGCTACCATTTCATCCAACCACTCCAACTTTTTCACAAATCTGACCAGGGCAGAGAGTAGTAATAACTCATCCTTGGAAAAACCACTGTGATAAAATGAACTTGTTTAAAGCCCTGGTTCTGTAAAGAAGGGTTAATGAAGAAAATCTTTAAACCACTAAAGATACCACTATCCTCCTCCTATTTTAATTTTTACTTTACTTCATGCATTTAACTAAAAAGGGGGATCAAAAACCTTTATTCCATGAAGACTTATTGAATCCAAATAAAAACTAAGGAGATATTATAATTGCAAGATAGCCCAGTAATCTGCAAAGCCTTGCTGGGAAAAAAAAATAGGTCTTTTTTTTTCTTCTTTCACCTGTTCAGAAGTGTTCTTCAAGCGGATAAATTTTCCATCAACATCTATCTCTTCAATGCAAATATTTCCAGTGGCTGAGGCGGAATGAGAGATGCTAACACTGCTACTCGCTTCTGATTCTTCCACATCAACCCTCTTCCGCTTTCCTCTAGTTGTACGCACACTGCGACTTGAGGATGCTCGGGAGACAGTCACACGGGAAGAGGGACTTGGAGAGAGCTTCAATCTACATGGGAAAAATAAAACATTCCATTTAGGAAACAAAAGTATATATATACTGCACATGCATTTCTAAAGCTGAATACTACTCATGATCTGTTAGACAAAACCAATGTACATCTTAATGAAGATAAACTTATTTAGGCTAGGGTGTCTACCATCTATTTACCTTTTTAAGAAATAATAATTTTAGCCGGGCTTGGTGGCTCAGCCTGTAATCCCGCGCTTTGGGAGCCTGAGGTGAGTGGACTGACTGAGCCCGTGGGTTCGAGACCCGCCTGGGCAACTTGGTGAGACCCCATCTCTACAATAAATAAAAAATTAGCCGGGCGTGGTAGCGCGCGCCTGTAGTTCCAGCTACTTGGAAGGCTGAGGCGGCAGGATCGCGGGTGTCCAGCAGGTCGAGGCTGCGGTGGCCAGGAGCGGCCACTGCACTCCAGTCTGGGTGACAGAGTGAGACTCCAACTCAAAAAAAGAAAAATAATTTGACCACTTTCTCTAGGAATCGAAGTAATATGACTATAATGTAAGGAGTCTAGAAAACAGGGTAGGGGATCATCCCATCTACCACTCCTCCCACTTCCACAACCACCATTACCATTAGTGTACTTTTTTCTCTTTTCATACCTGCCATTTTATTTTTTTGTTTGCTTGGAGTTTTTTTGGGTTTTTTTGTTTTTTTAAAGAGTTGGGGTCTCACCATCACACAGGCTGGAGTACAGTGGCACAATCATAGCTCACTGCAACCTCAAACTCCTGGGCTCAAGCAATTCTCCCACCTCAGCCTCCCAAGTAGCTGAGACTACAAGCATATGACCCTATACTTGGCTAATTTTTTAATTTTTTTTTTTTAATAGAAATGAGGGTCTCACTATGTAGCCCAGGTTGGTCACAAACTCCTGGGCTCAAGCATCCTCCTACCTCTGCCTCTCAAACCATTGGCAGTATGGGCAGGAGCCACCACAGCTTTATCTGCATTTTGTGACCACAATGTATTGAAATTGATTAACTTTTTATCCAAATCAGTCATTTTCCTTTTGGAATTATTTTACAAAAATAGGTGCCATAAGAATTTATACACTAACCAGATTTAAAAACTGCTTGACCAAACTTTCTGTTGTTAAGGGAGAAATACGATCTATTACCTCTATACCTAGGTATTAAAAAATGACAGAGAAAATATTTAAAGTTGTATTTACTGTTTAAAAAAATATTCCTACTTATTTTTCTTTAAATAAAAAGGGTGAGTAGCAAAAAGTAGACCGTAAGGTAGGGCGATCCTCAAGTTCCTTACCTCTCTTCTTCACCTTCTAAGAGTTTCCTATAAGCACTGATTTCCATGTCCAGGGCTAACTTTACATCAAGAAGTTGCTCATAATCATTCAGCTGTTGCTGCATCTGGTCCCTTATTTCCGCCATCTCTCTCTCTTTGTCAGACAGCATGCGACGACAGTTGTCTCTTTCTTTAGCAAGCAAGTCCTCTAACTCTTGAATCCTTTCCAAATGTGCTCTAGACTTAAGATTCAAGGAAACACTTTTACTTTCTAGGAACATTTCAACATTAGCACAAGGCAGCTATTTTAAACCGTTTCCGGGACTGGGAAACAAATAAAACTCTATGGAATCTCTAACTTATTATAACTCAAGAGACTTTGATTTTAAGAAATCAAACCCAAAATTCCTCAAATACAAAATACAGGTTTCAGAAAAGTTTTAGCTAATAAAAACTAAAAGAAGAAATAATCCCCAAATATAAGTTTTATAAATGTGCATATAATTTTTCTGTATTTGACCAAGTAAATTTTTTTAGGCTGTGGTTTTAGTAAAAGTCAAGTTTAGCTCCCCTACAGGGTCTTTGCTTCAAAATGTAGAAATTGTTAACATAACAAACTTACAGAGATATAAAACTCATTGACAGAAAAAAACCTAAGAATGGATGAAAGTATGTTTTGGAGAATCACTGAGGAATATTTAAAAGCCCAAGAAAAGGGATTTTGGTTATTACATGGAAGGCACAGCATAGTGTCCTTCAGGACTGCTATGCCATCTCATGCTCAATTAGCACACAAAGGACATACTAGAAAGGGTGATTTATAAAGTATTACTGTAAGTACAGAAGCTTTATATTTGGCATAAAATGAAAAATCACACACTCTACACCAGAAAGTTCATCTCAGAAACCTGTGGCTCACTAGGTAATTATTCTTCTGTGTTTCTCCATGACAGAATTCATCTCAGTAGCCTCAGAAAATGACAAGGGTAATCAACTCAAAAGACTGATGGATAGCTTAGGCCCTCAGAATCACAAGTAGCTGCGTAGAGCAGGAGACAAAGGGCACCTACTGTGCAAAAATTAAATCTGGAAGGTTAGAGATAAAAAGAAACTAAACATTGTACATAAACACTGCCCTCTTACTGGTAAATTTGCTTCTCATGGGGTACAGGTTCAAAGTTTTGAAACTGCTTCAACATATACTGGGACTGGACAAATAAGTAAAGGAATGTTCGTAAAAAACAGGTTTCTCACTTTCAGAGAAAAGTTACTGATAAGTTAGAAAAGATACCAAAAACTAATCCCGTGGTACCACTAGAATCAAGCCAGAGACATCGGTATGAATTCCTGGTCAGCTTAATACAAATACATATGGTTAAGACAGAAAAAAAAAATACATATAGTTAAGACAGAAAAAAAAAATACAAATGGTTAAGATGGAAAAAAACATGGGATGGCAAACGTAAATATACTACCTAGTTTTGCCCATGAGAAGGCTGAGAAGCAGTGACACCCCAGTACCAATAAGCATACTCAGTGCCTAGATCCTAACTTCTTTTTTTTTTGAGTTGGAGTCTCACTCTGTCACCCAGACTGGAGTGCAGTGGCCGCTCCTGGCCACTGCAGCCTTGACCTGCTGGGCTCTGGCGATCCTTCCACCTCAGCCTTCCAAGTAGCTGGAACTACAGGCACGCGCTACCACACCGGCTAGTTTTTTATTTATTGTAGAGATGAGGTCTCACCAAGTTGCCCAGGCAGGTCTCGAACCCATGGGCTCAGGCAATCCACTCACCTCAGCCTCCCAAAGCGCTGGGATTACAGGCTGAGCCACCAAGCCCGGCAGATCCTAACTTCTATATACCATCCTCCAATAAAAGGAACCAGGACTCCATGGAGAAATGGAAGATTCTAGAACTGGGGCAGAGAAAATACAAGATGAGCCTAGAGAATATTCTAGTACCAGAAAGTAATGAAGTGCTCTGAAAACAACACAACAGATACAGTAGTCAATCTGACAGAACTCCCACTGGCCAAAGGTGAAACAATCTGAGCAAATAAAATAAACAACACAGCATTAGCTTATAACTCAAAGTATAAAGTAAATGCCCATGAGTCCATGCTAATATAAAACAAACAGGGAAGAAAAGACATCTTTACAAAAGAATTTAATGTAATAAATATAGATCCTACTCCAAGATGTGGAGTTTAACTCCTGCCCTTCATACTTGAGAACCGGCTGGACTTAGTGACTTATTCTCCCAAGGAAAGAATATGGAAAGAAAACATAGTATCTTTGTTGACAATGCAGAAACCTGACAAATACTAACTTAATCAAACACCACCAGTGATGTCAAGTGGATATCACATACATGCAACACGATATGATGTGACAGGACAAGATAGTTAAAACCCATAACCTCAATCTAATCATGTGAAAAGCACCAAATTCAGATTAGGGGACAGTCTACACAACACCTGTACAATCCTACTCAAGACTCAAGGTAAAAAAAAAAGCAAAGAAAAGTCTGAGAGGCAAGTGGTACCCTGGAACAGGAAAATAATAATAGAAAAACTGGTGAAATTCAAATAGCCTGGAGTCTAGTTGATAGCAATATACCAATATCAGTTGCTTAGTTTGGACGAGTGTACCAAGGTAACTTAAGATGTTAATACAGTAAGCTCCCAACATATGAACCTTCAAGTTATGAACTTTCAAAGATACAAATGTGCATTCACATGTCCAATATGTAAGTTAGTTGACGTGTCTGGTGTACACTATCATGTGCGTGCATCCTCTACAAGTGTTTGTGCTTTCATGTACTTTACTGTATAGTACTATAAAGAGTACATGAGTACAGTATCTTTATATTATGTGCGTGAAAGTATTGCAAACCTATTACAGTACTAAATAGCCAATTGTGTTAGTTGGGTATCTAGGCTAACTTTGTTGAACTTATGAACAAATTGGGCTTATGAACATGCTTTTGAAGCAGAACTTGTTAGCATGTAGAGGATTTAATGTAAATGAGGAAAATTGAATAAGAAATAAATGAGAACTGACTAAATTATTCTGCCAACTTTTCTGTAAATCCAACATTATAACAAAACAAAAAGAATATTTAAAAAATAATTGATCTGGAGACACTCTGAACTTATTCTGGTTGGAGGGTCTGGATGACACACACACACACACACACACACACATTTTTTTAAATTGATCAATCAATTAATTAAATTATAGAATAGCATATCACATTGCATAGTACAAACAGGTGTTCTTCTTAAGATGGATATTATAAAGGTAGTTCTTATGCTTCAGTATTTCATTTAACTGCATTGGCAAAAATTATGTTATAAACGGAGAAATTTATTTTTCCTTCAGGTTTCTTATATTTTCTTCTCTCCAAAAGAAAAACAATAACATACTTTTCAAATGCCTCCTCTTCAATCTCTTCATTTTATCTCACACGTCAGAGGTAGAGGACAGAATGGGCAACAGGGGGAAATCTAAAAGAGTTGGTGAGACAAACTATCCAAGACTGTGAGTCCAGATTTGTAAACCCCAGGATACCTATATATGACACCCTTTGATGTTGTAGGGCTCTTTAAAAGGAAAAAATTAATTATCTAGGTACAAAAGTTTTAAAGGTGACTGCATACAGTGGCTCATGCCTATAATCCCAGCATTTTGAGAAGCTAAGGTGAGAGGATTGCCTGAATCCAGGGGTTCAAGACTAGCCTGAGCAAAAAACCAAAAAAAGTTAGCCAGGTGTGGTGGTATGTGCCTGTGGTTCTAGCTATTTGGAAGGCTAAGATGAATGGATCACCTGAGCCCAGCAGATCAAGGCTGTGGTAGCTATGAAAATGCTACTGCTCCAGCCTGGATGACAGAATGAGACTCAAAAAAAAAAGAAAAAGAAAAAGGAAAAAAAAAGCCATGTATGGTGGCACGTGCCTATGGTCCCAGCTACTCAGGAGGCTATGGCAGAAAGACTGCTTGAGCCTAGGAGTTCAAAGTTGCATTAAGCTATGATCCCGCCACTGCACTCCAGCCTGGTCAACAGAACAAGACCTTATCTCTAAAATAATAATAAATAAATAGTTTTAAAGTTATTCTGAATCCTTTTGCATGTTAAATAGAAATATTTCAATTCCATTTTAAATAAGTGTACTTTTGCTTGTTGTATAGTGAATACGAGAATACAATATGAGAAGTTAGACCCATGTTCTCTTTCTCAATTCTGCATATGAGACTCCTGGCAAGCTGTAACTAATCTCACTAAACCAGTTTCCACATTTGCAAAGTAAAGAGATCTAGCTAGACTATCTCTAAGATTCTGCCTCTAACTCTAAAATTTTATGACTTCTAGTAGTCTTGATTTTATTCCTTTTTATAGCATGTAACATAACTGTACTGTTTATTATGCTCTAGCTGCAATAAATTTCCAGAGTCTGGATGTTGGAAAAACAAAAATTAGGGGTGTTTTTCATTGCAACACTGTACTCTTCTCTAACCAACCAATTAATTTGGCCAAGGTAAAAAAATCTAGAAATGCTATATATAAGCAGTGCATAAAATTTCTAACTCCACAACAAAATACTGCTATCATCTATATATTGTTTAAATATATTTTCTAAAATCAGTATTTTAAGGGCTGTTAATTTTAAGTAAAATTAAAGAAGTACTCACTAACGTGAGTCATAAAACCAAAAGGAAATTCTTATGACCCAACAGGCAACATGATGAAACTGATGACTCAACAACAAATACTACTAAAATTTTATACAATAGGAAATATTAAGAGATGTTTTTCTTTTTAATGACTTTTCAAAGGCTAAAATTTATCAACTAATAAAAATATTCCTCAAAATATATTCTTTATCATACACTCTACTACCAGCAATGAACAGAGAAAAGAATTTCCCCAGACAGAGAAATTTAAAACTGTTCTGGCTAAAGGGGTATGATACTTCTGTTTGTTAAGGAGTGAGCTCCTGGAACCCCCCAGAACCCTGCCTAACATCATGTAAAAACCACTACCCTTAGGTTAACAAAAAACTTGCAAAAATGGAAATATAATTAACAGGCAAACAGAAAAATGGCCATGAACCTGGTCAGAAGACACAGCTACTAAGTTTAGATCCCACTGCTATTTAATAACAGATAAGTCTCGGTCTCCTCATCTGTAAAATGAAGCTCAATCTCAAGAGAAGATCTGTACCAAATAAAAATCAAGTGGATGCCCGGCTCGGTGGCTCAGCCTGTAATCCCGTGCTTTGGGAGGCTGAGGGGAGTGCTTTGCCTGAGCCCGAGGGTTGGAAACCCACCCGGGCTACTTGGAGAGACCTCATCTCTACAATAAATCAAAAAATAGCCGGGCATGGTAGTGCACGCTGTAGTTCCAGCTACTTGGAAGACTGAGGCGGAAGGATCGTTGGAGCCCAGCAGGTCGAGGCTGCGGTGGCCGGGAGTGTGCCACTTGTACTCCAGTCTGGGTGACAGAGTGAGACTCCAACTCAAAAAATAAAAAAATTTTTAAAAAATCAAGTGGACTAAGCAGGAGCCAAAAATAAATTAATTAAATAAACTAAATAAAAACTAAGGTAAGGAAAAATAAAATTGAGGGAGAGACAATAACCAGAATATGACTTACTAACGGAGAAAAGTAGTAAATGTCAACTCAGTCTAAGAACAGAGGTCTATTTTTGGAAAGGTGTCTGTTAAGATAGTGATATAGTATGAGTGCTTGCATCCCTCCAAAATTCATGTTTAAATTCTAATCCTCAAAGTGATGATTTTAATAGGTGGATGGTGAGCCCTCATGATTGGGATTAGTGTCCTTATAACAGGACCAAAGGAGCTCATTCACCCTTCGGCCACACAGCGAGATGGCATCATCTATAAATTAGGATATGGGCCCTCACTAGACACTCAGTCTGCCAGTGCCTTGATCTTGGACTTCCCAGTCTACAGAACTATGAGAAATAAACTTCTGAAATTTCTGTTGCTAATAAGCTACCAATCTATAGTATTTTGTTAGAGCAGTCCAAAGGACTAAGACAAATAGTGCAATGGAAAAAAAGATCATCTGTTAAATTCCTAAAAGAAAATATTATTTGAAGAAAGCGAGGTCTAAAAGGAAAAACTGGGAACCAGGAGAGAAACTTATTTATCAGCCTGCAACCTTTACACAAGACATTAAACTAACCTAAATCTGTGGTTACAATGAATAAACTAAAAGGTCGTTCCAGCTCTACTGTTACATGAAAACTTCAAAATATTATCAGGACAAAATAGGTCTAAATAAATTTAAAATGTGTGCTGAAAGTAATAAAGCACATGACAGGCAATGTAAAAACTTCCATGTTAACTAAATTTGTTTATATTGACTTATTTTATGTGACATTTTCTGCTGTTTTTTAAATTCCTGCAAAAATGTCTTCATTTTTATAATCAGAAAAATAGTTCACTAAAAATGACAAAAGGAAGAAAGAAAAGGCTAATCAAGAGTAAAAAAACAAAACTTATTTATATGTGGGAAACTTAAAACAACAAGATTTCCTCCCTTAAGAAAAAACATAAGCTAAAGTTACTTCCCAAGTAATGAAGGTGAGCAGTAATTATTGAATCATTCTGAATGTGCATATGGCTGTACTTTGTAGCCATATTGACATCACCCTAGGCTGAAACTGATCTGAAGCAGGATCCATGCTTGTCTAAGCTGCACTTGAAGCACACCATCATGTCCTGCTAAGTAATCAGTCAGCACAGCCAGCAATGAAGCCACTTGTCACTTAGGTATACCAATGAATGAATGAGTCAATAAACTCTTATAGAATATTCAAATTAAACTATTTCCCAAGAGTCTAATTATTAAGTAGTTTAAGCACTAAGAGAATTTGTTCAGAAACACAAAGCATGCACCACCCACAAAGAGTTTTTGCATGTCTTTATTTTGGTTTCCAAATGTTATGAAAAAGGAATGTGTTGGGAATAGTAATCTATAGAGATGATAGGTCATAAAACCTGGGTTCCAGGGTAAGCTCAGCAAATAAATGAGCACGTTGTTTCCTCAAGGATAATTCCCTTAGCTTTGTGCAATCTACTAATTAGGAATAATTATCTGCTTAAAGAATGTTTATGCAATACAAAGTTTAAAAATCTGGAAAGGCACTGTGAAAACCAGCATAGGATAGATAATACCATCATTTGGAACAAACTGAAGAAGGAGTGACATCAGACAGAGCAAAGCAGGTAGACTCCCATGGTGGATGGGACCTTCAAGTCTAACTTCTTAGGGGAAGATGCTTACTTACCTCTTTCTGTAGATTAGAAAGCTGAGATGAAAGGCTCTCAATTCTCATACGACTTTCCATCAGCTCTTCCCTGGCACTGTTGACAGTAGAAGTATTCATCTCTGAGGACAGTCTGGCATTCTCAAGCTACAAGAAGTAAACCACAGCCAGTCTTATTTAGTGAACTTAGAACTAACAAATAAGGAAGCATGATTCACCTTAAGGTATTTCAAACCTAAGACCTGCTGATAACTGGCTGATGAAACACAGGAAAAGCATCATGAAGTTTGCTGACAAGTTTTGAATGACCGTAAGTCTTTCTGACCTTTAGAGTTACTTCCTAAGTAAAGGCTTTCAATATTTTGTCCAGTAAACCTTCAATATCTAGGATAACACTGCTAATAAAAAGATTGGGCAGTGGCAACTTGACTGTTCCCAAGTTTCAAATAGCACTTGACCCTACTACCTTCTAATAATTTTTAGTAACATTTAATTTATAAAAAACTGCACTTGGAAAAAATATCAATTTTTTATATATTCATGGAGATGAAGAATAATTTAGGAAAACTAGAACAAAACAAACATCAAGTCATGCCATGCGGTTCACGGTGACAGTGAAGTCTTAGCCATAGGCATTCTAACAAGTCCCTGAAGAGGGTGCTCACTTTGGCATGGTAAGTCTGCTCCAGCTCTTCCTTGTACAGCTTCACTTGGGCATCATGTTGCTCTCTCATCTCATGAAGGGCTTGCGCCAGCTTGTACTCATACTCAATCTGACGCCCAGAATCCACCTCTACCAAGCGCGTTTCATGCTTTCTTCTGGTCTCATTAATCTCCTGGGAAAAAAAGAAATGACATAAAGGCAAGTTACCGTGGCTACGCTGGTACAAGTCTGAGTAACAACAGGGTCATCTGAAGTTTTATATACAAACCTCAGCGTGTCAGTGCTAGGGCAGCCATGTGAATAGACACTTTTTTTGTCTGTTAGTTTTCAGTTGAGAAGCTTTGTGAAATGGAACTAACGACAGTAAAATCTCAAGCCCTAGGAATTTTCTATTCCTTTTCAGGAGCATAGCTATTTATGAAAGTACCATGTAATCATGGAGAGCTAGATTGTAAACTATACTAACCACTAAATATTAATGATTTTTCTAAATTGTTTCCTTCATCAACTTAAGGACACCTCTAAAAAAAATACACACAGGAAGTTAAGCTCACCAGTCAGGACAAATTCAAAAGAAGATTTATGTGTAATAAAACTATTTTTTTGACCACAGTCACAGGCAGGGCAAACTAATTTACATGACTTCTTTTAGAAGCTGGTACTAAGCTACCAATATCAATTGATCTTGTTAACAGTATTACTTGACTGATTCAAGTACATATGAAAAATTCACTATTAAAGAATAGAAAGAGAAGTCATGATCCTTCACCTCTGTTTTAAGGAACTGTCTCAATAACACTTTTCCAGGAGAATCTGGCTAAGAACAAACTTCTATGAAAATACAGATGTCTTCAACAGCAATAACTGAAGACGCCACAAGAGGGGGGTATAACCCACTGAAGCTGCTGTTCATATATCTTTGCACATTGTTCTGAGCATTTCCTTATCTTTCTCTGCAAAGGAAACTGCACTCGAAAGAATCAGAAATATCAGAAAACAAGGACTCAAATTCTAGTTCAGCTAGCAACTTCCCAGAGATCACATCTATTTCATGAAGCAATGACACTGAAATTGTGAAAACATGCAAACAGAGGGTTTAGTTCAATAAAGACTGAGTACCTACTAATGGCTTGCCCTGTCTACCCCCTTCCCTATTCCTCCTGTTTCACTCCTTTTTATTTCCTCTGTAACTCTTCATAATAAGGAAGTTAGGTATATTTATTGCATAGAATTATATTCTCAACATAAAAAAATTAAGAGGAGTATTTTAAAATCTATTATTCAAAAGGTACAAATTCAAAGATGCTACCCAAAAACTGTAAAAATATTAAATTACTTTTCATCAATGCCATTTTCAATGTATTACTTTATGTAGAACCAATGATCTTACAAAGAAAAAAATACCCTACTCACAGCTGTCTACAACACAACATCAAAAATAAATAATGGCCAGGTGAGGTGGCTCATGTCTATAATCCCAGCGCTTTGGGAGGCTGAAGTGAGAGGACTACCTGTGCCCAGCCAGCAGTTCAAGACCAGCCTGGGCAACTTGGTGAGACCTTGTCTCTACAATAAATCAAGAAAAATTAGCCAGGCATGATGGCTCATGTCTGTAGTTCCAGCTACTTGGAAGGCTGAGGCGCAAGGATGGCCTGAGCCCAGCAGGTCAAGGCTGCAGTGGCCGTGAGTGTGCCACTACATACCAGACTGGGCAACCAAAGGTGAGACTCGGACTCCAAAAAAAAAAAAAAAGTAATGACAGATCAGGAACAATTTTAACAAAATAAAACAAAAATGTTAAGTCAACTTCATATACAACTATCTGCTTTTATAAAGCAATACTTAGTAACAATTACATGACAGCATTTGCTATAGTATACAAAGAGATTTCACATAGAATATTTCACTTTGATCCTCCCACTCCTTGAAGAAAAAACAGCAGCATCAGTATTGCATTTTAAGAAACTGACTGAGGCTGTACGAGATCAACTGCTTGTCCAGTACACATTACCCCAACAGTACCTATTTTGCTTAAATATTACTGTTTAAAAGTGACCAGATGTCCACTGAAATACTTTTCCTTTACCTAAAGAAATTTTTAATTGCTAGAATAATTCTATTTTTAAGTCATTGCTAGTCACTATTTTGAAAATAACACTACTTCTAAAAACATTAGGCAAGCATTAACAGTTTACTCTCTACTCTGGGTTGATTCCAACCCTCTTCAATGTTTACTAAATATATAATCCCCTCTTCAATTTTGTTTCTTTTATTACTTTCTCTGTTTGGCAACAGTTTTGTCTCTGTCCCTTGACCACAGCAGTAAGGCTTGAAATTGTACTTTAAAATCTTCATACATAACTAAAAATGCTGTGAGTAGCCTGACTTCCAGAGGGCCCCCTATTGCTGCCGCCTCATATTCATACCCTTGTATAATCCCCTCCCACAGAGTATCAAGGCTGGTCTGTGTGACCAACAGAAAGCAGAAGTGATGGTATGTAACTTCTGTGATTAGGTTATTGAAGATAATGTGGCTGCTGGTTTGGCAGCACGTGCTCTCTCTCTCTTTATTTCCCTCTCTCATGGCTCTTGGAGACCACATCATGAGCAGCCCTATGGAGAAGACCTTGTGGCGAGGAACCAACGCCTCCCGCCAACAGTCCCGCCCACGAATGAGCTCAGAAGCTGTTCCTCTAGCTCAGGTTGAAAGCTGGACAGCAACCTCATGAGATCCAGAAACAGAACCATCTAGGAGCTCTCAGATTTCTGACCTTCAGAAACTGAAAGATCATAAAGGCCTGTAGTTTTAAGTTGCTGAATTCTCAAGTAACTTGTTAGAAATGGATAACTAAAGCCATGCTCGGTGGCTCAGTCTGTAATCCTGAGCCTTTGGGAGGCTGAGGTGAGTGGATTGCCTGAGCCCACGGGTTCGAGACCCGCCTGGGCAACTTGGTGAGACCTCATCTCTACAATAAATTGAAAAATGAGCCGGGCGTGGTAGCGCGTGCCTGTAGTTCCAGCTACTTGGAAGGCTGAGGCGGAAGGATCGCCGGAGCTTAGCAGGTCGAGGCTGCGGTGGCCGGGAGCGACCACTGCACTCCAGTCTGGGTGACAGAGTGAGACTCCAACTCAAAAAAAAAAAAGAAATAGATAACTAAAACAAATGCTTCAAAATGGTGACAGTAATTAGCTGCTGTGACCAAGCCTTTATAAGTCAGATAAGATGAAATCTTATTTGTTTACAATAACTGCTTGAGTTCTTAAATGCAACCTATTAGCAGCAGTACCTTGAATAATCTACCTAAACAATTTCTTCCCATTTCTAAACCTATTACCTCCTTATCTAATATATTTCTGTGAAAAAAATCAGAAACAAAATATAATTACATATATAGATATAAAAAAGCCTTTTCAGAGCCCTACATTCCTTTAAAAAATAAATTATACATATTTACCTCTTCATACATATTTTTCCGAAACTCTAAGTCCTCAGTAAGACTCTGACAGCGATTCTCCAAATCCACTTTAAGTAAAGTTTCATCTGCTAACTGTTTTTTGGCAGCAGCTAGGGAAGCTTCCAACTATTACAAGGAAAAAGAATCATGATAAGAATGACGTGGCAATCATTTAGCAATGAATTTAACATATATATGAATCAAATCAAGTATTACAATTCCTATACATTTATCAATGTATGATTCAGTTTTTTTCCCCTTTCATTAGCATTAAGAGGGTATAAGTGGTTTTTGGTTGCACGGTTACATTGCATAGTAGCGAAGAACCCTGGGCTTTAAGTGTACCCACCACCCCCACCTGTGCATACTATACCCAACAGGTGATTTTTCATCCCTCCACTCTTTCCCACCTTCTCCCTTCTGAGTCTCCAGTGTCCATTATATTAATCTCTATGTTGTGGCAGATATTTAGTTTAACTCCCACTTGTGAGAATACGCAGTGTTTGGTTTTCTGCTCCTGTTAGTTCACTTTGGTGATGTTCTCCAATTTAAGCCAAGTTGCTGCAAAAGACATTATTTCAATCTTTTTGATAGCTAAACAGTATTCTATAGTGTACACACCACATTTTCATTATTCACTCATCATTTGATGGGCATTGAGGGTGGTTTCACATCTTTGCAATTGTGAACTGTGGGGCGATGAACATCTGAGTGCAAATGTCCTTTTTACATAACAACCTCTGTTCCTTTGGGTAGATACCCAAAAATGGGGAATGTTGGATTAAATGGTAGATCTACTTTTAGTTCTCTGAGAAATCTCCATTATAAATTTCCAAAGAGGGTATACTAATTTACATTCACACCAACAGTGTATAAGTGTTCGCTTTTCCAGCATTTTTTTTTTAATTTAACAATAGCCATTCTGATTGGTAAAAGGTGGTATCTCATGATGGTTTCCTTTTGCATTTTCCTGACAATTAGTGATGTTGCGTACTTTTTCATGCTTGTTGGCCATCTATATATCTTTTTTGAGAAATGTATGTTCATTTGCCCACTTTTTAATGGGGCTATTTGCTTTCTCTTGCTGATTTGTTTCGGTTCTTTGTACATCCTGGATATTAGATCTGTCAGATGTATAGTTTGCAAATATCTTCTCCTACTCTGTAGGTTGCCTGCTTGCTCTGCTATTTATTTTGCTGTGTGTAAGTTTTTAGTTTAATTAGGTTCTATTTATTTATTTTTGTTTGTTGTTGCATTTGCTTTGGGGGTTTAGCCTTAAGTTCTTTCCCTAAGTCAATGTCCAGAAGAGTTTTTACCAGGTTTTCTTCTAGGATTTTTGTAGTTTCAGGACTGACATTTAAGCCTTTAATCCATTTTGAGTTAATTTTTGTATATGATGAGGTATGAATCAAGTTTAATTTTTCTAAATGTAGCAATCCAATTTTCTCAGCACCAATTGTTGAATAGGGTATCCTTTCCCCAATGTATGTTTTTGCCTACTTTGTCAAAGATCAGTTGGTTGTAGGTATTTGGTTTTCTTTTTTGATTCTCCATTCTGTTCCACTGGTCCATGTGTCTGCTCTTGTACCAGTACCATGCTGTTTTGGTTATTACAACCTTGTAATATAATTTGAAACAAGGTAATGTGATGCCTCCAAGCTTTGTCCTTTTTGCTTAGGATTTGGCTATTCTGCCTCTTTATTTGTTCCGTTGTTCCATGTGAATTTTAGGGTTGCTTTTTCTAATTCTGTTAAAGATGGAGTTGCTAGTTTGATATGGGTTGCACTGAATCTGTAGATTACTTTGTATAGTATGGTCATTTAACAATGTTGATTCTTCCAATCCATGCACATGGGATGTTTCTCCATTTGTTTGTGTCCTCTGTAATTTCTTTAATCTATGTTTTATAGTTCTCCTTGTAGAGATCTCTCACCTCCTGGGTTAAATATATTCCTAGGTATTATAGATTCTTGGTTTCTATTGCAAATGGAACTGAGTTCTTAATTTGATTTGCAGCTTGGTTGCTATTGGTATATACCAGTGCTACTGACTTGTGTATGATTTTGTATCCTGAAAGTTTGCCAAATTCATTTATTATGTCCAGGAGTCTTTTGAAGAAGTCTTTAGGATTCTCTAAGGTATAAGATCATATTGTCAACATACCAAGTTAGATTTCTTCTTTTCCAATTTGGACACTTATTTTTCTCTTGCCTCACTGCTCTGACTAGAACTTCCAGTACTATGGTGAATAGGAATGGTGAAAGTGAACATTCTTGCTCTGTTCCAGTTCTGAGTGGGAATGCATTCAACTTTTCTCTATTCTGAATGACACTGCTGTGTGAGTTTCTTCTGAGAAGTCTGTGGTTAGCCTAATAGGTTCACTTTTGTAAGTTATTTGATGCTTTTGCCTCATTGCTCTTAGAATTCTTTTCTTCAAATTAACTTTGTGTAACCTGATGACTATATGTCTTAGAGATGACCTTTCTACAATGAGCATTCTGGGGAAGTCTTTGAGCTCCTTGAATATGGATGTTTAAATCTCTGGCAAGGCCAGCAAAGTCTTCCTCCATTATTCCCTTAAATAGGTTTTCCAAACCTGTTGTCTTCTCTTCTTCTTCAGGAACATGTATAATTCTTAGATTTGGACTTTTACATAATCCCACATTTCTTGGAGTCTTTGTTTTGTTCTCTTCTTTTTTATTTATTGTTGTCTGATTGGGTTCATTACAAAGCCTTGTCTTCAAGTTCTGAGATCCTTTCTTCTACTTGCTCTAGTCTACTGTAAAACTTTCCACTGCATTTTGTACTTCACTGTATGAGTCTTTCATCTTCAGAATTTCAGCTTAGTTTGAGTTTTTTTTTTAAAGGTATCTACCTCTTTGGAGAATGTACTGAATCTTTTTTTTCTTTTCATTTCATTATGTTGGTTTTCCACTTTCTCCTAAACTTCATTGAGCAATTTTATAATCAACCGTTTCAATTCTATCTCTGGAATTTCAAAGATTTCATTTTGGTTAGGGTCTATTGCTCAAAAGTTAGTGTGGTCTTCTGGGGGAGTTGAAGAACTCTGCTTTTTCATATTATCAGAATTCTTTTTTTGGTTCCTTCTCATTTGGGCAGACTAGTTCTTAGTTGAGGTTGGCAGTGGCTGACAAAGACACTGTAGGGTAACTTAGTGTGGTGAGTTTCTCAATTGCCAGCTGTGGTGGCCCTGTGCAGGGCACCTGCAAAGGCTCATGGTGTCCTGAGTATCTGAGATAGCTTGAATAGTGATGGTAGCTGGGGTCTAGAATCAGACATCCTCAACACTGAGGTATTATATCAACTGTGACAGGCTATGCTGCTGACCCCCCCAGCCAAGAGGTAGTTCTTGCGAGAGAGAGCCATCTGTAGTGGTGGTTGTGGACTTTCTGCTTAGAAAGTATTGCTCCAAGAAAGCGCCTAGCCAACCTATGCAGTAGACAGGGCTATGGGGATTACCCAGGTGCTCTGTTTTGAGCTTTTGAAGTGGGTACAGGTGTAGGAGGAAGGGGCTCAATCCCCCCCACCTGTGTGTACTCTTGGCTACCCCAGAGGGAACTGGGAGGGAGTCTCCAGTCACTGGGGTAATGCTCTAGTGCAGAGGGGGCACAAAAGTTTACAATGGGAGTGGAAAGTTACACTATGGCAATGAGTCCCACCAGCTCCAGCACCTTGGTCTCCGGCAATCTGCATTTCAAATATCAAAGTGTAGTCGGCCTCAGGTGTCTTCACAGTAGTCCACCCCAGTCAGGAAGTCTGTCACTGTGGGGTTTGCCCTTCTCTCTCAGACTGGCTAGAAAGCAGATGCCAGGAGGGGTTGAGTTTCTGGGATATGGTGGCTGCAGCTACCAAGGGCTTTTTTCCCCTGCACCACTCCACGTGGAAGAACACAGCTGTGGGCAAGGCAGTCTCGAATGAGGGACTAGAGTCCCACAGAGCTCAGGGATCCCTCCATGCCTGTGGCAGGAGCACAGAATTCCTGAATTCCCTTCACTCACCTTCCCTACTGCATCTGGAAGCTACTTGTGATCTGTGCCATGATCCAGGTGAGTCTGGCTAGTTCCAACCCAGGTTGATTTTTCTCTTCTTTGCACTACACGGTTATTATTGTTTTTTTGATGAGTCGTGAGTTGTGTTGCTGATCTAGTTCCTCTCTGGGTGCTGAGGAAACTCTACCTTGGTTTACTCCATAGGAGAAACACACTCTAGCTGCCTCCTGTCAGTCACCTAAATCCTTTTCCCCGATTCAAAGTTATAGAGCCTGAGAAGCCCAAGGTTGAAGGGCCACTTCTAGTGAGATCCTTCTTGCTGGCAGCGACTCTCTGCAGAGTTGGCACAGCGTATCACATGATGAACAGACTGAACATGCTCTACTTCATTTTAATGTTTATCACAGACTGGATGTTTGTTTGCTGGTCCTACCTATAGAGTGCCATACCAAAACACCCGTCAAATTGGTAATTGGCAGCAAGGAATAGAACAGAAACCCATGTCTCACTCATTTCAAAAATCAAACCACTTATTTTAGCTAACTACTTTCATTTTTTCTTGTCTGCAGAGCAGTTGTGACATCTCTTTCCTACTGATTTCCTACTTTGGTGCAATAAAAAAACAGGTTTTGAGAGCAAAAGACAGAATTAGCATATATACAACAGAGAGGAAGAAGGGCAGCAACAAGATCTGCATAAACCCTACATAGCGCCTGAGAGGTGATGATGCTGTGTATGTTAGCTACCTCAAGACTTGTCAGGTAAGCCACAAAAAAAGAAGCAAAAAAAAAAAAAATTTCAAAAATAAGAAAAAAACAATTTCTAAAACTCAATCCATCATTCAAACCATGGCTTAAGACAGATGGGGCAATTAACTCGTCAAATATAGCTCAAGAACAAAGTTTCTTACCTGGGCAATCTGATCCTTCAGATCCTCCAAATCCCCCTCTAAACTTTTTTTGTCACCAAGTGCAGTAGCAAGAGCTGCGTCTTTAGAATTCAGTGCTGCTTCATATTCTCGAAGTTTGATCTGGGCTCCATTAAGATCAGATTCTTTCTTAGCATAACTGTAATACATGTGAAAACACCACAAGGCATCAAATTCTACTCCGACTTGAAGCCTTCTCCCTCCCTGCTTAAGGGACAAACAAAAGAAAAGGCACTTTAAATAAAGGCTGCCATAATCTACTAAATTAGAGGAGCAATTCAGAAGCATTTGATCTAGAGTTTTCGGTGGAGAGTAACATTGTCTTTGAATTCCACATGATTCCTAATGATTCTGGGTCAAAGAAGTCCATATAAGGAAAGACTAATGTACCACAATCCTACTTGTCTCTTGAGTGAGAATATATGTCTTTCTTCTAAAGATATACATACACTAAGAATATTTTTGAAAAAATGAAACTTATTTTTAAATACAATGCAAATTATAAATGTAAAGGAGCTGGTTCAGGCATAGTGGCTCATGTAAGTCAAGATATAAAATGACACTAAATAAGAATGAAGTTACTTTTAAAAGTAATTTTATAACTTAATAAGGTATCATATTGAGACTCCCTTGATATTACTAAGAATTAATTGACCCCAAGCTTGCAAGCAACTTCTATTTCTTAAATGAGGTGACTTTAGAATTCCCTAATAAATAAGGCCTCCCTAATATTTTGCATAAAAATTATTTCAGCTTATACAACTACCAAAAACCTAAGGTTCAAACTGAGGTTTCTTTTTCTTTAAATATCACTTTTTATTAAATGGCATTCTACCTTACAAAATTAAAGTTCCTTTGGATATCTTGTCCAATAATTGTATTTTAGAGGACAGTATTTTTCTAATCCAAATAATTATGTTGACAAAATTATTTACACAGGAAAAGCCTTGATAATATCAAAAGTCTCAATATCTGTTCTTAATTTAAAATGCTATTGTAGAAGAGCGCTTCTACTGATGTCTGAGGACTGGCTAAAAGTGGAATCTTTAGTTAATAAGAATTTTTAATAATCTTGTAGTATTAAAATAAATGAAATAAACTAGCCAAATGACCAGTAAATACGAAGAGAAGATTTAATGGTATTTATTTTACTTATTTTGGTGTCACAAATCAACTGTATACATAAAAGCTCAGTTAGCATATCACTGTAACTTATTTCTTAAATATCATATTTTTAAAAAAACCACAAGATGGAATGCTTTTACTGAAGACTAGTCTTGGACGGGGTAGGGGGTGGGGGGGAAATCAACTATTTAAAAAAAAAAAAAAGGTCAGGCTCGGTGGCTCAGCCTGTAATTCCAGCACTTTGGGAAGTCGAGGTGAGTGGATTGCCTGAGCCCGCAGGTTCAAGACCAGCCAGGGTAACTTGGCGAGACCTTGTCTCTACAACAAATTAAAAAAAAAAAAAGACTAGCTAGGTGTGGTAGCATGTGCCTGCAGTTCCAACTACTTGGAAGGCTGAGACGCAAGGATTGCAGGAACCCAGCAGGTTGACGCTGGGGTGACCATGAGTGTGCCATTGCACTCCAGTCTGAGCAATGGAGTGAGACTCCAACTCAAAAAAAAAAAAAAAAAAGTATCCCATATAGTCATAATTCACAACCAAAACGCCTGGTATATAAAAGTTCTAGATCTTCACAGGAATATAACTGACACTTGTAAAGAAGCCACTGTTTTATCCCACTATAAAATGTCCAAAGTTGGGTTAGGATAGATATCATAATACATATAATTTAAAACAAAAATTATACTTTATAGAGTATTATACAATACTTACAAAAGCTACTGACTCAAAATTAATCACTTAGCAATTACAAAAAATTCTCTTTCAACACTGTTTAATTTTTAAATCTCAGATCATAATGTGCTACTTCTCAGTGTGATATCTCACAGCGGGAGAATGAACTGTGCCTTCCAGGAACCAAAATGGTTCACACCAAGAATGATAATGCATAAATATCATTTCAATTTTACAAGTTATTGTATGCAGTAGTCTACAAACTGACATGTTTATGCAGCACTACTCTTGTGTGTTCATTTTATTTCAGTGACATAATGCACACAGCTCAAAACTCAGAATGTTCACCACCAAGTGAAAGATACTGTGCAACATCTCATGGCATGTAGAAAATACAAGACACTGGGTAGGGCATGGTGGCTCATGCCTGTAATTCTAGCACTTTCGAAGGCCAAGGCAGGAGGATTGCTCAAGGCCAGGAGTTCGGGACCAGGCTGGCCAACAAAGCAAGACCCTGTGTTTCTATTTTTTTTTTTTTAAAAACAACAACAAAAAACCCAGAACCTGAAAATACAAGAAGTCAAAAATTAATCTAAGGCAGAGACGCTAGGATGACTAGAATATATTTCTTCCACAAAAATCAAGACCAAATAAGATAAGGAGTGGGGGAGTAAACTGAATGAGAGGATATACTATTTATGTGTGGTGCCTTAGTTACCCAACGGTACCAGCCAAAATTTTATAGAAGCTTTAACTTCTATCATGATTAATGCTGATTCTATCTAGCTTATGTCAAGTTCTTGGTCACGTAAAACAATTATTCCATGAAAATACAAACTGCTCCATTAATTCTTTCTCAAAGCTGTAACCTTCATATTACTAACAAATTAGGCAATACAAAGCAGAAGTTCAAAATGTACTTAAAATTGCAAAACCAAAGCTACCCCTATGAGTCCAGGCTAAAAAGAAAAAGCAGTAACAAACTCTTACTTGTTTACTTTTAAAAAATGATTTGGAGCACTGAGCGCAGTGGCTCACACCTGTAATCCCAGCACTTTGAAAGGCAGAGGCAAGAGAATTGCCTGAGTCCAAGGGTTTGAGACCAGCCTAGGCAACTTGGTGAGATCTTGTCTTTACAATAAAATTAGCCAGGCATGGTGGCACATACCTGTAGTTCTAGCTACTTGGAAAGCTGAGGTGGAAAGATAGGTAGAGGACATGGTAGTCGTGATGGTGTCACTGCACTCCAGCCTGGGCAAGGGCAACAGACTGAGACTCTGACTCAAAAAGAAAAAGTTTGATTTAGACCCAGCGCAGTGGCTCACGCCTGTAATTCTAGCATTTTGGGAGGCAAAGGGAGAATTGCCTGAGCCCAGGAGTTCAAAACAAGCCCAGGTAACATGGCAAGACCTCATCTCTGCCAAAAAAAATTAAAAAATAAAAAAACTCAGCCAGGCGTTGTAGTATGCACCAGTAATTCCAGCTATTGGGGAAGATGAAGTGGAAGGGTCACCTGAGTCCAGGTCGAGGCTGCAGGGAGCCATGATCATGCCACTGGCCTGGGTGGCAGAGTGAAATCCCCACTCAAAATAAAAGCAAACAAACAAAATATTTATTTGGCTATTTTTTCCCCTCTACACAGAAGTATATAAAAAGGTCTATAATCCCATTCCCAGTAAGCTCTTATTGACAAATTTTAAAAACATGTGCATACTGTCAGTTCTAATAATCCAAAAAGGTCAAACATGAAAAGATTTTCTCTCCAAAAGAAATTAATAGTAATCATTTCTAAGTCTTCCCTCTGGAAAAAATCGTGTGTATATACCAATAATACAAACAGTCATGCATACTCAGAATATTTCTGAAGGGTACACAAGAAAGAGTAAGTGATTCCTACCAAAGACCTGAAAACCAGCCTAGTGTATATTTTTGTCTTGAGGAATTACCCTCACCCATAACTCTTGGAAGAGGTCTGCTTATAGCCAATTTGATTAGAGGTTAATATCTCATAGTCTGGAAGACCAGTAACCAATCAGATTTCCTCTCACTCAAAATTTAAATGGAAGCTGGGCTCAGTCGCTCAGCCTGTAATCTGCGCCTTGGGAGGCTGAGGTGAGTGGATTGCCTGAGCCCGCGGGTTCGAGCCCTGCCTGGGCAACTTGGCGAGACCTCATCTCTACAATAAATCAAAAAATTAGCCGGGTGTGGTAGCGTGCGCCTGTAGTTCCGGCTACTCGGAAGGTTGAGGCGGAAGGATCGCGGAGCCCAGCAAGTCGAGGCTGCGGTGGCCGGGAGCGGCCACTGCACTCCAGTCTAGGCAACAGAGTGAGACTCCAACTCAAAAAAATAAATAAATAAAATAAATAAATGGAAATCAATTGATTTAAGCTGAGGACTGAAACTAGTAAGTTGTGAGAAAGCAGAACATAATGCGTAAAAACCAAAACAAGCAAATAACCCAAAGAAAGACCATGTGACCCCAAAAGAGTTGCTGGCTTAAATTTTTATCATTTAAAAAGTATAAATCTTCTAAAAAACTCTTCAATAACTTCTCATGGCTTATAACATTGTTTTTTTTTAAATCATGCTTTGTCTTGTGCTTATGTGTAGAGTTGCTATTTGTCTACACAGAAAAAATATAGATATTTGGTTAAGTATTAAAGGAATCCCTCACACATCCCCCCCAAAAACCTGTTTCTTTCATTCTATGTAAAATTGATGTCTTTTCCCAGAAGAAAAAAATAACTGCAACATTTCTATAATCTCTAAAATTCACATCCCTAGCTGTCCACCCTATTCCCTGACAATCTCCTAGGCTGAATGAATCTTCAACTCTTTTTTTTTTTTTTTTTGAGTTGGAGTCTCACTCTGTCACCCAGACTGGAGTGCACGGCCACCGCAGCCTCGACCTGCTGGGCTCCAGCGATCCCTCCACCTCAGCCTTCCAAGTAACCAGAATTACAGGCATGCGCTACCACGCCCGGCTGATTTTTTGATTTATTGTAGAGATGAGGTCTCACTGCCCAGTCGGGTCTCGAACCCGCGGGCTCAGGCAATCCACTCACCTCAGCCTCCCAAAGGTGCAGGATTACAGGCTGAGCCACCGAGCCCAACTTGAATCTTCAACTCTTAAGATGAGACCCAGTCAGGCGCAGTGGCTCACACCTGTAATCCCAACACATTGGGAGGCAGAGGCAAGAGGATTGCCTGAGCCCACAGAATCGAGACCAGCCTGGGCAACTTGGCGAGACCTCGTTTCTACAATAAATCAAAAAATTAGCTGGGTGTAGTGGCACCACCAGTGGTTCCAGCTACTTGGAAGGCTGAGGCAGAAGAATTGTCTGAGGCCAGCAGGTCAAGGCTGCGGTGGCCGTGAGCATGCCACTACACTCCAGCCTGGGCAACAGAGTAAGACAAAAAAAAAAAAAAAGAGAGATCCAAATTTCCATCATATAAGAGCCATAAATCAATGAATCTTACATGCCGCATAAACTGCCATGGACACATGGGGTCATGCAGTGAGTTAACATCTGGACATAGTCTTGTCATAATTTTCTAACCATATTATTATTTTTCATTCATTAATGTTGTAGGAAGTCCAAGTGTACTTGTCAATGCATGGTCAAAGTACAAAAACCTACAGAACTGACTTCCTAAAACATATGGAGCAGCTATAACCTGAGCACAGAGTGTCATCTGACTGTGTCAGAACACAGAACAATTTAGACAGGAATCCAAAGTTACAAGAAGATCTCATTTAAGATGTTAGTATACATTTTACGTTGATTATTACTTTCTCGCTGGGTTTGTTCAGTGTTATTGACCTGCCTGACTAAACTATTTCTACCTCCAGATAAGGAAAACTTTCTGTGTTTTCATTTAAACTCAACATATGAATCTAATGCTAGAAATACATTACACAAACACACATACACACACACACACACACCTGAAACTAAATCATAAAACATACCCATTCACTTAAGATGCTTTACAGAAGAACCAAACTCTAACTGAAGCCAGGAAAAAAAGTAATTTTATAAATGCAGTTGGCACGCTATCCTAATTAAGAATTTCCTCCCTTAATAAACAAAGTCAGCTTTTATTTCAAGTAAGCTTGAATTTCACCAGCTTTATCAAGTAACCAGGTATAACAGAATATCTGAGCATTAAGAAAAAATAATCAGCTATAAAGGATAACATTTATATTCCTGTTAACACTGTACAGCAGTGACTCAAGAGTAAAGGCATACCTTAGTGCTATCCCACGGCTGGAATTTTCCCAAAAAAGCCTAGTATCATTAACTCCCTAGGACTTATCCTTACACTTTCATGAGACCTGTAGGACTAAACTAAATGTAATTGGTTAACATTTTCTGAATTACTCTTGATCACCTTTTACCGCCAACAATATGATACACTTCGCTGCTTTAACCACCTTGGTTTGTCAACTTACCACCAGTTTGATCTTGACTTGTTTTAAGATCATCATTTCAACCCTGGCTTCTACATTGAACAACTTGGCTCTGGAAATCAGTTCCAGCACTTTGAGGAGCCTCTGCACTACTCTGTTAGGATATCTACCCCTCCCAGGTGTCCTTCATTTGTCTAGGTATACCCCACTCCACACTAGTCCTACCAATAAGAAAGCAGAGATTAGAAAATGGACCCGGCCAGGCACGTTGGCTCAAGTCTGTAATCTCAGCACTTTGGGAGGCCAAGACAAGAGGACTGACTGAGCTCAGGGGTTAGGGACCAGCCTGAGCAACTTGGTGAGACTCGTCTCTACAATATATCAAAAAAAATTAGCTGGGCATGGTAGCGCGCACTTGTAGTTCCAGTTACTTGGAAGGCTGAGGCAGAAGGATCAACTGAGCCCAGCAGGTTGAGGCTGTGGTGGTTGTGAGTGTGCCACTGCATTCCAGCCTGGGTAACAGAGTGAGACTCTGACTCCAAAAAAAAAGAAAAGAAAAGAAAATGGACCCAATTACAGAATTGCTGAAAAATGAATGCTCAATGGTTCTCTTAGGGAACTACATCATTATGAGGTAGTAACTGTAGAGAAAATTTTTCCAAAAGTCATACCACATACATAACAAGCAGAAAATAATTCAAGGCCTAATACATAACAATAACATCTTGAAAATAAATTAGTAGGTATATTACAACTGTAACCAGTTGCAAAATAAGATCACTTAAACAGGGAGCAGGAAATCAATGTGAAATAGAAATTAGTAATTAAACTTCAATAAAGACAAATACTTAGAACATAATCTGAGGCTCATTATACAATGGTTTTTAATTAGTTAGGTAATAGCTACTTATTGTCCAACTATTAATATTTTCTTGGTCAGTCTGTGTCAGCACCTATCACTAACATTTCACTCTTAGGAAAGCAAATAATTTACAAAAATGTAAAGGAAAAGTCACAGCATTTCACCTGCAATCAGACAACAGAAATCATTCTACTCAAAATTGTTATTTCTTATCCACAAAACAAGGATTTTTTTTAATCCCTCAAACAAACCCACTCTACACAGAGAGCCAGGCCAATTAGGCCAGCTGTTTCAGCTCTGCTCCTGTGCTCATACACCATAAGGTTCCTCTAAACAGCTGTCTGGTGGCAGCTGATCACCACTCAACACTAGTGCAGTTATTCAAGTGACTCTGAAATCAGTCTCTGAGATCCCTTCATACTTAGAGCTCAGAATCAACATGTCTTTTATTATCTAGCCATGATGAAGAGGAAATAAACTTTACTTTTAACTTAAATAAAGGTTACTAAATATGCCACATAAAAACCTTATATCCTAAAACTAGATAATATTATTTAATAATAACAGGCTCAAACTGCACATTAAATATGCATTTGCTCCCATATTCATTCATCAGCTTCAATACTGTCCTTATATTATCTTTCTTCCAAAGGGAAAAGCGTTATGATCCACAATACTACTTCTGAGGAAAATTAATAAACTTCCCTGAAATTAAAATAAATGTAATTTAAAGCCCCCAAATTTCAGAAAACCATGTGACCACAGTTTCTATTAACAAGAGTCTCTGCTGGCATATGCAAAAAGAATTAAGATGTTTTTGCATAAACTCAGAAGCTGCAAAGGATAGTTTCTGGTGGCAATAAGATTCTACTACTCACTGAATAAATGGATCTGTCAACAAATTAGTAACAATCTAATTAGACTCAGGCAAACACTAACTGAAATCAAGAATAAAATTAGGAAAAATACTAAATGAGATTGAAACTGGATGACAGAATCATCTGTGCACAAAGAAATTTACTGTGATATAAATAGCCACAGGAGTATGGAGTAGACACTTAAGATTAAACCCTAGAAAAACAACTTATTCCTTAAAAAAAAAAAAAAAAAAGCCGGGCTTGGTGGCTCAGCCTGTAATCCCGCACCTTTGGGAGGCTGAGGTTAGTGGATTGCCTGAGCCCGCGGGTTCGAGACCCGCCTGGGCGGCGAGACCTCATCTCTACAATAAATCAAAAAATCAGCCGGGCGTGGTAGCGCGCGCCTGTAGTTCCAACTACTCGGAAGGCTGAGGCGGAAGGATCACCGGAGCCCAGCAGGCGAGGCTGCGGTGGCCGGGAGCGGCCACTGCACTCTAGTCTGGGTGACCGAGTGAGACTACAACTCAAAAAAACAAAAAACAAACAAAAAAAAAAACCCACTACTTTGTCATCTGCCTTCTGTGTACCAGGCACTGACTTGGGTTCCTGAAAACCAGCAGTGAACAAAATATACCAAATCCCGGTCCTTACAAAGGTACTTTCTAGTGGGGAAAGTCACACAGTAAACAAATACATATATGTGAGGGGTAATCAGTATTTTGAAGAAAAATCGGAATAAAGAGTATAATAGGGAAATGGAAGGGTGATAATTTTATAAGGTTTGGTCAGAGAAAGACTGATTTTATGCCTGCAACTATCACCAACAGCCATTATTTCACATCAGAAAACCACTTTCCAAACCTACTTTTTATTCAGCAATATAAATACTCGTATAATTTGTCATTTCACTGCTTCTCATGAGTAATAAGTAACCCAACCTTATAGAAAAATAGCCCCTTCAAAAATGATAATAGCTAAGTCAATAATTATCTTGGGAGAGCCTACAGAGTGCTGGGAAATGTGAGGATACAACTGGAAGCAAAATCAGACACTAGCCCTGTCCACAGAGAGACTCCACTCTCATAAGGGAATCAAGCAATTGCATAAAACTGTCTAATCACCAAATCAAACTTGTCAGAATCTTTCTTGACAAGTTCAAGGAAAGAGAAAAAAAGTACACAGTGCTTCAGAATACACGATGTGAGTTGGATGTGGTAATCTCAGCACTTTCAGAAGCCAAGGCAGGAGAATCGCTTGAGCCTGGTTCAGGTTCAGCCTGGGCAACATAATGAGACCTCGTATCTACAAAAATAATTAAAAATTAGCCAGGCATGGTAGCGCATACCTGTAATCCCAGCTACTCGGGAGGCTGAGGCAGAAGGATCGTCTGAGTCCAGGTCAAAGCTGCAGTGCATCTTAATTGTACCTGGCAACAAAGTGAGACCCTGACTAAAAACAAAAAAAGTATATATACAAAAATTATATATAGTATATATAATCATATATATATAGATGTGATTTCTGCAAAAAATGCCACAATAAACACGACTCCCCTATTATCCCTTCCAGAAATACAATTTGTGCAAAGGCACAAACTTACAATATTAAAAAAACTGAAGAGGAAATTACAAAACTCTGGGAGCTGGAAAGCGGACAGATGAATGAAAATTAACTTACCCAACCCAAGAGTCCTGAATCCTAAGCCAGACACAGGAATATCTGAAAAGCAACCTAATTTATACTGTAGACAACATTGGTAGCAAGAGATACACTGGTCTCCTAGAAGTAGGACTGGTTAAAAATCTACTTAAGTAAAAAAGCAGACCCCTATCTTACTTACTCCAGGCTTCTGGGCCAATGGCCCCTCATCCAGAAAATGAAAGGTTTACTCCCTGAGGTTTACTCCCTCAGACTTGGCAGTCACCTAGCATAACCAAAGACAGCAGTACCATATAAAAGACTAGAGGAATTCACCAAATGGAACACTGATATCCCAAGTCCTCTCGGCTTCTCTCAGTATAGAGTTTCTCAATAGATTTTTCTGAACCCCATCTAAGAAAAGACAGTCACCAGACATCTGAGAAAACACCTTAGACTTTGTGGACTGATACATCCATGTCCATTCCAGTAGTATTTTCATACACTGGAGAGTTAAAATCTACATTTCTCAGTCTCTCTTGCAACTAGGTCCTAGACGCAAATTTGGTTCCCTAAGCATCCATAAGCAATACAGAAAAAGGATGTCATAGGACCACCCTCCTGGCCCTTTCAGCACTCTTTCTGAGAAGCAAGATCATTAAGACCTGAAATGCTTCTGTTCGTATGTCAGTACCACACATTTAGTATAGCTTCATAATGAGTTTTGAAATCACGAAATATGAGTGCCCCAACTTTGTTCTTTGTTAAGACTGTTTGGACTATTATGGGTCCCATTTCTAAATTAATTTTAGGATTAGCTTGTCAATTTCTACCAAAAGAAAAAAGCAGCTGTGATTTTGACAGATACAGTGTTGAATTTGTAGGTCAATTTGCAGAGAACTGCCATCTTAATAAGTCTTTCAGTACATTAACATAGGATACCTTTCCATTTATCTAGGTTCTCTTTTTTTTTGAGTTGGAGTCTCACTCTGTCACCCAGACTGAAGTGCAGTGGCACGCTCCCAGCCACCGCAGCCTCGACCTGCTGGGCTCCGGCAATCCTTTCGCCTCAGCCTTCCAAGTACATGGAACTACAGGCGCGCACTACCATGCCCAGCTAGTTTTTGATTTATTGTAGAGACGAGGTCTCTCCAAGTAGCCTGGGTAGGTCTCCAACCCTCGGGCTCAGGCAAAGCACTCCCCTCAGCCTCCCAAAGTGCTGGGATTATAGGCTGAGCCACTGGGCCCAGCCTATCTAGGTCCTCTTTAACTTCTTTCAACAATGTTTTGAAGTTTCCAGGGTGTAAGTATTGCACTACTATAAAATTTATTCCTAGATATTTCATTATTGTTGATATTATCATAAGTAAAATTGTCTTATTAATTTCATTTCTGAATTGTTTGCTGCTAGTGTATAGAAATACAATTGATTTTTTAATATTGCTCTTGTATTGTACAACTTTGCTGAACTTGTTTATTAGCTCTGATTTGTTTTTAAAAGATTCCTTTAAGGCCAGGCATAGTGGCTCATGTCTGTAATCCCAGCACTTTGGGAAGTCAATGTAGGAAGATTGCTTGAGCTCAGGAGTTTGAGACTAGCCTAGGCAACATAGCAAGACCTTGTCTCTGCATAGCCGAATGTGGTGGCATGCACCTGTAGTCTCAGCCACTTGGAGGCTGAGGCGAGAGGATCATTGAGCCCAGGAGTCTGAGGCTGTGGTAAGCTGTGATGCACTACAGTCTAGCCTGGGAGACAGCATGAGGCGCTGACTCAAAAAAAAGAAAAAAAGCGAGAGACAGAGAGAAAACACCAAGAAACATCCTTGTGGAATTTCAGTAAGTGGACCAAAAGAAGATATTACAAGCTTTTAAATTTTTCACTCATTAATACTTCTGCAGTAATAATGTAAGCTAGAAAACTATAAAACATGCCTACAAAATCCTAAGAAAATATCAACCTAGAATTCTATGCCCAAACTATCAATGCTTATGCAAAGCAACTAGACTGGAAAAAAACACAAGGTTCCAAAAGACAATTCTTTAAGAAGATAAAATTTGGCTAGGCACAGTACTCACACCTGCAATTCCAACACGTTGGGAGGCCAAGACAGGAGAATCACTTGAGACCTGAAGTTTGGAGATCATCCCAGGCAATATGGTGAGAACTCATCTCAATTAAAAATAAAATCAATCACACATTAGCCAGGTGTGGTGATGCATACCTGTAGTCCCAGCTACTCACCCCAGGCTGAGGCAGAAGGATTGCCTAAAACCAGAATTTCGAGGTTGTGGTGAGCTAGGATCATGCCACTGAACTACAGACTGGGCAACAGAGTGAGACCCCAACTCAAAGAATAAAAGAAAACAAACAGAAAACCTAATGATTCTAAATGACTTGATGTTTTAACAACCGACATACAGTATTTCTATATAATTACACAAAACTAAGTAAATGGGGGAAAATATTATTTATATAGGTGTATCAAAAAAAGGTGGGACAGGTAAGAAAAACTAGTCATAGTATTGAGTTCTGCTGGACTATGTTTATATCATATAAACACTTAATACAATATATGTGTTTCTGAAAACTCTTGCATTCTGTACACATTAAAAATAACAGAGAGGGCCTGGCTCGGTGGCTGAGCCTGTAATCCCAGCAGTTTGGGAGACCAAGGCGAGTGGATTGCCTGAGCCTATGGGTTCGAGATCAGCCCAGGCAACTTGGCAAGACCTTGTCTCTACAATAAATTTTTTTAAAACATTAGCCAGGCACGGTAGCACGCGCCTGTAGTTCCAGCTACTTGGAAGGCTGAGGCAGAAGGATGATCAGAGTCAATACTGGGGTGGCTGTGAGTGTGCCACCGCGTTCCAGCCTGGGGGATGGAGTGAGACTTCAACACCAAAATAAATAAATAAATAAATAAATAAATAAATAAATAATAACAATAACAGACAGAATGGGAAAAGCAATGTTGGAATAGATCATTCAAAACCTATACAACTTTGAAACCAGAGCACCAGCAACAACAAACAATTAGTACCTCAGGAGATAATCCGGACAGCCTAGGCAGTCAGTTTAGTGTGGCTAGAGCTGCCTCGAGAGATATTTTTAAATGCACAAAAACAACAGAATGGAAATGCTGATTTGCAGGAATTGAGACAAGAGAGAAACAGAGCTCTGAACACAGGAAAAGTGGTTGCAAGAGCAAAGCTAGAGATGCCACCTCTGTGGGAGAGAGAACTCTGGGCACAAGCACTCACTTTTAATTTTCTTAAAAATAGAGTTGAAAGTAGAACTGAGTGCTTTCTGGAGATTATCATTCTACTCTTGCTGAGCTGGTTTGCCTTTACTAAGATTTAGTAGGGAAAGGCACATATAAGTCAACACAACTTCCAATTCTAACATTACAATTTCTCAATTTACCAGTCACATATGAGCTAACTGGTATTACAGAAGCATTGTAGCAGTACACACTAAATCAATACTTTAAACACCAAAACTAGCTAAACTACAATGTAACATATAACTACTAGGAAGATAAGGAGGAGAAGAATGAATTATGAAGACCACAGAATGAAAGAGCTCAATTCCACATAGTCCCATTGTCATCTAGATATGGAAACACCAAAGGAGCATGGAAAATAGTTTAAAGTAATTTTTTTCATGAGAAATCTTGGAGAACTCTTTTGAATACTTAAATTATGTATGTACACACACACACTCATGCACTCACATCATAGGTTCTCCTCTACCCCTCTACCCTGGGGAACATATTAGTACAATTTGATTCAGGGAAGTTAGGGAAGACTTTCCTAAAGATACACCTTTTTATTTTTGAGTCGGAATCTCACTCTGTGGCCCAGGCTGGAGTCCAGTGGCATGCTCACAGCCATCACAGTCTTGACCTGCTGGACTCAAGCGATCCTTGCACTCCAGCCTTCCAAGTAGCCAGAACTACAGGCATGCACTACCACGCCCAGCTAATTTTTTGATTTATTGTAGAGACAAGATCTCACCCAGTTGTCCAAGCTGATCTTGAACCTGTGGACTCAAGCAATTCTCTCACCTCAGCCTACCAAAAATGCTGGGATTATAGGTATGAGTCACTGTACCCGGCAAGATACAAGTATTAAATGGAGACCAGAGGGATGAATAGAAGTTGACCCAATGATGAAAGAAGTCCAGACAAAGGAAATCCCATTTGCAAAGGCCCTGTGTTCAGAGAAGCATAGTAAAAAGGGACTAAATAAAAGATTGTATTAGAAACAAGTAAGTTCAAGTAAGTTCAAGTGTGGTATGTGGTAAAGGTGGAGAGTCAGGCGGGGGCCAGCCCATGAAGGTAAGAACTTTTAGGTAGAACTTTTAGGTAGGATGACCTGGATAAATAGGTCCCAATGTGCCCAGGAAAATTTCCATTTGTGCCAGTTGTCCTGGTCTAACCATTAACAACTTCCCTCTTTCACACAGAAAAATATCCCAATTTGAGGCTAGGTACAATGGGTCATAACTATAACTGCACCACTTTGGGAGGCCAAGGCAGGAGGACCACTTGAGGACAGTTTGAGACCAGCCTGGGCAACATAGCAAGATCCTGTCTCTACAAAAAAAATGTTTTTTAAATAAGCCAAGCATGAAGGTGCATACCTGTAGGCCCAGCTACTTGGGAGGCTGAGGAAGGATTGATTGAGCCCAAGAGTTTAAGGCTGCAGTGTGCTATGAATTGCCCTGCTGTACTGGGTGACAGAGCAAGACCCTGTCTCTCAAAAAGAGTATCCTAATTTGGATGCTAAATTATATGATCACCCTACTATTAGGTAATGTTGAGGATTTCAGTCTTTATCTTAGAAGCTAATAAAAGTACTTCAAGCAAAGGGAGTGAAATGATTACATTTCACTACAAAATCTTAGAAGGATAAGTGTTCTGGAACAAGAATCTTGTTCCATAACTCAACTCCCTTTTCCTATCTCTCTATTATTTATCATTTCCGTCGTGGTTTTTCCTTCCTCTACCTAGTCCTTGTTTATAGACATTTTCCATGTCTGAGTATTCCAAATTGCCAACTGACATCTCCACCTGAAAGTCCAACAAATACCACTAACTCACTAACTTCCCACTAACCCTGAGTAGGGTACTCCAAACGTGCTCCTTTCCCCACAAACTCTGTTAAGAGCCACAGTCTACCCAGGTACCCATGCACAGAAGCAGTCACCCTAGACTCCTAATTCTCCCTGATCCCCTATGCTCAGTCTCTAAATCCAATTTCTCTCCTTTCCCCAGCCCCCTCAGCTCAAGGGTGCCTCATTACTCCCCAGTGTCCTTTCTAGTGTTTGTACCTCTACTTTTTTCCCTCTACAGCACAGCCAGGATGGTCATGTCTCTCTTTTGCCCAAAATTCTTTCACATTAAAAAGCATCCCAATTTGAGGCCAGAGGCAGTGGCTCACACCTATAATCCTACCACTTTGGGATTACCTAAAATGCTTCATTACCTAATATGCAATCCTTCCTCACCCCATACATGTATGGCTCTAGTTCTATGAATTATCTGCTATTTAGAACAACTCCCTCTTTTAACATTTTCCATTTAGAAGCAAACTCCTACTTACTTCCCAATACTTAGCTCAGATATCACCAACTCCTCTGGAATGTCTTCAAAATTTCATAAAACTATCCTAGCCTGCCTTGTGTGACAGTCCCTGTTTCTCCACATCACCATGTGGACACTGCTATCATAGCATTTAATATATTTAATTAGTGTCTCACATTTATAGTATCACAATACTGTAGTGTTGGTTTTCTGCCTTCCTCACTAGACTGTAAGCAAGTTGATAATGGGGACTGAGTGTCCCCTTTCTCTAATTCCAGCATCTGCTTCAAGGCTTGGCACACGTGTTCCACAAAAATGTGTTGAATAAAAAAATGAAAGAACATTGCCATCATGAGTATTAAAGACACAAGGGTTTTAATTTCTTTTAAATTATTGAGTCATGGAGTAAAGCAGGAAAGTCATTTTTTAAGATGGAAGATACAAGAGATCCCTTTCAGTAATTCATCTTCACACTTTCATTAGCAGTGTTTCAAACAGCGGCTTCAACTACTACATCCTCCTGACAAATCCAAAATTACCTCCCTGAAGGCGATGAACTATCAATGTTAAAAGCATGCATCTAGTACCATTTCTAAAAGTAGCACCCAAAAGGACCTGAAAATCAGTTGTCTTATGTAAGTCCCAAGCACAGATGAAAGTGCTCTGTGTGCCTGCTTCCTGTAGGTGAACCAGAATAATGCCTGCAGAACAACACTGGTGTAAAGATTAAATGAGGTGATATATGTGAAAACCATATCCCAATGCTATAAGTCAGAGCTAGGATTCATTCTAGCTCTCTCACTAGTCTCCTAAATAATTCCATGCAAAATACTTAACTTCTCTGAGCCTTAAGTTTCCTTATTCAGTAGCAAAGTTATCATAAGGCATAACAGATACTATCTGTGAAGCATCTAGTACAGTGCCTGGCCAACAGAATAGGCACAAAATAAATGCCAACTCTTTTTGTCCCACATCTTGCACATCTCCCTAGGTCTGTTGCATTTTCTGAATCTACAAAGTGAGCTGGAGTTCCAAGACCCCATCTAGCAGTAAAAGTGCTATAATTCTAACTAGCATCAATGAATCCAAATAAAAGGAAGGCCAAACAGTAAATCTAAAAGAGACCAAGTAAGTAGATAAGGAAAGCTTCACTTATCTAGGTCTACACCAAAAATATCAGCAGAAGCATGAATCTGTTTACACTTTTTTATGCTAACGAGCACAACAATAAAAATAATCAAGAACTGGCAGGCACAATGTTCACTGGCTCCTGCCCATAATCCCATCCATGCTGAGGTAGGTGGAGCCCTTGACAACAGGAGTTCTACGCAGCCTGAGCAACACAGCAAGACTCCAACTCTAAAAAAATTTTTAAAAACTAGCCAGGTGTGGTGGCATACACCTGTAGTCCTAGCTAATCCAGGTTAAGATGAGAAGATCATTGGAGCCCAGGAGTTCAGCCCAAGGCTGCAGTGAGCCACTGAACTCCAGCAGGGCAAGAGTGAGACCGTCTCTGAAAAAAAGAAAAAAAAAAAAAAAAACCAAGAACTAGAGGGAACCTCCAGAAATTCATATTAAAGTGCTCCAAACAGGAAATGGACACTCATCCACAGTTGGTGGCAACTAAAACTGGTAAAACTGTAATTTTACTAATTTTACAGTGGTTAATATTTAATAGTAAAATTAGGTGACATTTAACCAGTAATTTAACCAAGGGGAAAAAAACCTGATATTGTCAGCAGAGAAGAGAGAAGGCTCCTGGATAATCATGACCCTCTACGACCTGTGAGAAATTGGTTAGATTCACTGTAAAAGTTTATTTCTTTGATCACAGCAAACTAAGAGGCCAATAAAGGCTATCTTGACGTATCTTTAAAATGTGCTAAATGAGCCGGGTTTGGTGGCTCAGGCTGTAATCCCGCGCTTGGGAGGCTGAGGTGAATGGATTGGCTGAGCCCAAGGGTTTAAAACCCGCCTGGGCAACTTGGCGAGACCTCATCTCTACAATAAATCAAAAAACTAGCCGGGCACGGTAGTGCGCGCCTGTAGTTCCAGCTACCTGGAAGGCTGAGGCGGAAGGATCGCCGGAGCCCAGCAGGTCAAGGCTGCGGTGGCCGGAAGCGGCCACTGCACTCCAGTCTGGGCGACAGAGTGAGACTCCAACTCAAAAAAATTAAAAATAAATAAATAAATAAAAATGTGCTAAATGGTGGTAGAGTACACATTTACTGACACGTAAATATGTTTGCAAAATAGTGTTGTATGGGAAAAGGTTACATATCAATATCATAAGCCCATTTTTTGTTAACAACATGGATATGAGTCTTCAGAGCTCCTATTTCTTTCTTTTTTTTTTTTTGAGTTGGAGTCTCACTCTGCCGCCCAGACTGGAGTGCAGTGGCCGCTGCTGGCCACCGCAGCCTCGACCTGCTGGGCTCTGGTGATCCTTCCACCTCAGCCTTCCAAGTAGCTGGAGCTACAGGCGCACGCTACCACGCCTGGCTAATTTTTTTTGATTTATTGTAGAGATGAGGTCTTGCCAAGTTGCCTGGGCGGGTCTCGAACCCGCGGGCTCAGGCAATCCACTCACCTTGGCCTCCCAAAGTGCTGGGATTACATGCTGAGCCACCGAGCCGGGCCAGAGCTCTTATTTCTACGAGACAGAACTGAGGGTGATTTTAATTTTCTTGGTGTTTATCTGTATTTTCTCATTTTTCATAAAGAACACACAATTTCTATGTAACAAAAAAATTTAATTCTTAAAAACTCCCCCAAATGACAGCCAAAGCACAATCTTACCCCAGAGATACAGTGAAAAAAGGGGGCTCAAACTCTAATACAAAACTTCCGTGGATCCAAGAAATAATAGTGAACTTCATTTCTACAGGGTCACCTAATTGACACTATTCTCACCATTTATGCATGAAATAAACCAACACTGATGGTATGAAAGTCTAACAATCTCTAACAAAGGCGTATCAGATTGGACATCATCATCAGGACAAATGAAAGAAAAAGCATGACCAAGGAGGAAAAAGAAAGACTTAGCAGCATATTTTAATAGCACTTTAGCTTTCATTCTGAGTGTTTACTTTCTTAAATCTGGGTACACCAAAAGATTACCTAGTCATATCCCTTAAGTTAAATAAATAAACCGCAGAAGCTGTCTTGTTTTAGCAAGCATTCTTTGACAGCATGGGAAGGACATGGTGGGACAGTTTAATTACTTAGGACCTACTTCCTAAGTAATTCCTAATTCAAAGGGTTTGGTTGGCCCTTTCAATTCTTTCCCTGAAAATTAAAGTAATAGTTAACATGAAGTTTTATAGCTCTTACATTAAGGCCAGGGTGTATATTGTCAACTTGCTTCAACCAGGACAGAATCAGAACATTAAAAAAAAAAATAACAGGCCGGGCTTGGTGGCTCAGTCTGTAATCCCAGCACTTTGGGAGGCCGAGGCAAGTGGATTGCCTGAGCCCGTGAGTTTGAGACCCACCCGGGCAAATTGGTGAGACCTCGTCTCTACAATAAATCAAAAATCAGCCAGGCATGGTAGAGCGTGCCTGTAATTCCGGCTACTCAGAAGGCTGAGGCAGAAGGATCGCCGGAACCCAACGGGTCGAGGCTATGGTGGCCAGGACCATGCCATTGCACTGTAGTCTGGGTGCCAGAGTGAGACTCCAACTAAAAAAAAAACAAAGTAATACACAGAATGATGAAGGTTTTTGTTTTTCAATTTATCATCCTATGTACAAAGAAAACTCCCTAAAGCAGATTAGAATTTTTTATTTTAGGTCTGAAAACCAAAGATAAATATTTGGCAGCTACTGCTTAGCCTATGGGCATTTCCTAAATTTTATCCTATCTATAACCAAAATATGTAGAAAGCCAACAGAGTAAATATGTAATAAGTCTAAGTATATGGTAAACCCGCACCCCTTCACCTTCAAAAACAACCGAAAAAGTTTTATCATATTTACACATCGTTATGCTGCAAAATTTTAACAGATGATAACTTAGAAAAAGGTCTAAGTTTCTAAACTCTTCCTGAGATTCAGAAAACAACTACCTACTCTTTATCCCACTTACACAGATGAGGAAATAAAGGCTTAAAGACTTAAAAATACCTGCCCCAAGTCACAAGAAGGAAGCTGCAACTTCTTATGTAGTGCTCTTGCTCAATATCACCCTGCGTCCCAATCATACCTGTTAGAAGCACATTAGCATCTATATGTATAGCTTCACGAAGACACACAAGCCCAAATTTCCCATGAGAAGTTTCGTAACTAATGCAGTGATAAACTAAATCAGGGAAACACTGTTCTCCCCAAAGGAATACACTATGTAAGCTGGATGCCTCAACCTCAAATCTATCCTCCCCGAAGCAGCAATGCCTGGAAAGAAAGTCTATGAATCTTCAGTCCCATATATACCATGGAAAAACACAATCAACATTATACTTTAATATTCTATTTGGAGGAAAAGAAAGCCTTTATTTTCATAAAGAAGCACCATTTGTTTTTAAACAGTTAAGACATTTTGCTTAAATAACAAAATATTTTGGCTGGGCAGGGTGGCTCACACCTGTAATCTCAATACTTTGGGAGGCCAATGCAGCACAATCACTTAAGGCCAGGAATTTGAGACCTACCTGGGCAGCATAGTGAGACCCCCCCGCATATAAAAAAAAATTTTGTTTAATTAGCCAGTCATGGTGGTGCATGCCTGTAGTCCTAGCTACTCAGGAGGCTGAGGTGTAAAGATCACTTGACCCGAGGAGTTCAAGTTCACAGTGAGTTATGATTGTGCCACTGCACTCCAGCCTGGGTAACAAAATAAATAAATAATAAATGTCTTTAATAAATAAATAAGAGCCAGGCTCAGTGGATCAGCCTGTAATCCCAGCGCTTTGGGAGGCTGAGGTGAGTGGATTGCCTGAGCCCGCGGGTTTGAGACCCACCTGGGTAACTTGGCGACACTTCATCTCTACAATAAATCAAAAATTAGCCAGGCATGGTAGCATACGCCTGTAGTTCTGGCTCCTTGGAAGGCTGGGCCAGAAGGATTATTGGAGCCCAGCAGGTGGAGGCTGTGGTGGCCGGGAGCGTGCCACTGCACTCCAGTCTGGGTGACGGAGTGAGACTCCAACTCAAACGAATGAATGAATGAATAAATGAATGAATGAATGAATGAATGAATGAATGAATGAATAAATAAGGCTGGGTTCATTGGCTCAGTCTGTAATCCCAGCACTCTAGGAGGCTGAGGTAAGTAGATTGCCTGAGTCCACGGGTTCGAGACCTAGCTGGGCAACTTGACAAGACCTAGTCTTTACAACAAATCAAAAAAATCAGCCAAGTGTGGTAGCGTGTACCTGTAGTTACGGTTACTTGGAAGGCTGAGGCAGACGGATCACCTGAGCTCAACAGGTCAACTCTGGGGTGGCCGTGAGCGTGCCACTGCACTCCAGCCTAGGTGACAGAGACTCCAACTCAAAAAATAAATAAATAAATAAGTAAAATTTGTGTACAATACCTTAAAGATTAATTTGAAAACACTGACTTTTAGGCCTAACATCTATTAGATATTAAACTGTGTTTTTTGGGACATCCTTTTTAAAATTGTTTTTTAATGAAGAGACAGTAGATTCATTTGCATGGTAGCTCAACCAATCCTACAACATCCATTATATTAGTTATATACTAGTGAACTTCTATCACCATTTCCTAATTAAATCATAGTCCTCAAAAAGAAAAACTTTAATTTTAATCAGTAGCTTTTCAAGCTTTAATATATATCATAAACCAAATGAGGATAAAAGATAATTTCTAAAATCTGAACTTCTTGGGAATCAACTTAAAAATACAAACTCAGCCAGGCGTAGTGGCTCCTACCTACAATCCCAGCACTCTGGGAGGCCAAGGCAGGGGGATCACTTGATCTCAGGACTTAAAGACTAGCCTGGACAACATAGTGAGAGCTTATCTCTACAAAAAAATAAAAAACAAAAAAATGCAGCAGGGTGTGGTGGCGCATGCCTGTAGTCCCAGTTACTTGGAAGGCTGAGGTGGGGGAACTGCTTGAGCCCAGAACTTTAAGGCTGCAGTGAGCCGTGATCATGCTACTGCACTCCAGTCTGGGTGACAGACAGAGTTAAAATCCCAACTCAAAAAAAACAAACAAACAAAAAAAAAAACAAACAAACTCACAGTGTTTTATCTGAACTTCTAGAGTTTTAAAATCTAAAATTCTTATTAACTCATTTGGTGACAAAATCTGACCTGAATGGATGTGAGGCTATTTTTAGTTTGTCTGTCTTTCTCCACTCACTGTGACTATTAATATCTTTCCCTGTGGAAATGTTTCATGATGGAGTACTACCCCAGAACCCATGGGGATATCATATATGGTATGTGTATTGTATTACCTTCTTAAAATTGAAATTGCTTTTGCTTCCAAAGCACATCTGGCTGCCAGAGTTTTTACATAAAAAACTGTGGACCTGTATCACTGAAGGGAAAAAAAAGCATAAATCCACAAAATCAATTACTGAAGACTCATGAACATACTTAACTTTCTACTGTATCTAGTTTTCCCACATAATAGTGAAATCCTGAAACAAGTCAGTTTTTCTTTACTTTTTGTTTAAAGTGCTGACTGATGGCATTCAGCATCATTCTTAGAGACTGCCATCAAAAAAGAGCTTCTACTAGCCAGGTACAGTGGCTCACACCTGTAATTCCAGCACTTTGAGAGGCCAAATCAAGTGGATTGCCTGAGCCCAGGAATTGGAGACGAGCCTGGGCAATATAGCAAAACTTTGTATCTACAAAACAAAAACAAAACAAAACAAAAAGCCAGGTGTGGTGGTGTATGCCTGTAGTCCCAGATGCTGAGGTGAAAGGCTTGCCTGAGCCCAAGAAGACCAGCCTGGGTGACAGAATGAGACCAGGAATCAAAAAAAGCTTCCACTAAAATATAATTAGGCAGCCGGGCTCGGTGGCTCAACCTGTAATCCCGCGTTTTGGGAGGCTGAGGTGAGTGGATTGCCTGAGCCCGCGGGTTCGAGACCCACCTGGGCAACTTGGGGAGACCTCATCTCTACAATAAATCAAAAATCAGCCAGGTGTGGTAGCGCATGCCTGTAATTCCATCTACGCGGAAGGCTGAGGCAGAAGGATCGCCGGAGCCCAGCAGGTCAAGGCTGCAGTGGCCAGGAGCAGCCACTGTACTCCAGTCTGGGTGACAGAGTGAGACTCCAACACACACACACACACACACACACACACACAAATATATATATATATAATATATATATATATATATATGTATATAAAATTAGGCTTGGCCGGGCTCAGTGGCTCAGCCTGTAATCTAACACTTTGGGAGGCCGAGGCAAGTGGATTGCCTGAGCCCGTGGGTTCAAGACCCACCTGGGCAACTTGTTGAGACCTCATCTCTACAATAAATCAAAAATTAGCCGGGCATGGTAGCAAGCACCTGTAGTTCCGGCTACTTGGAAAGCTGAGGTAAAGAATGGCTGGAGCCCAGCAGGTCGAGGCTACAGTGACTGGGATCATGCCACTGTACTCCAGTCTTAGTGACAGAGTGAGACTCCAACTCAAATATATATATAATTAGGGTTGGTCCAAATCAGAGTAACTGTATCTTATATATGAGATCTATCTTCCTATGGATCCAAAGACCACCTGCATGGAAACTGTTGCCAAATTCTCTCCAACAAGACCAAGTGTCTCCAAGTCTTTGAGTTATTTTGTGTACTGAGAAACCAAAAAGATACTAAGTAATTTTGGAATCTAAAATTCTCTCAAGACCGTTTTCTTAATCTAAATTTACTTAAATGATGATTATACCTAATTACAAATACTCTGGTTCCAAATAAAAAATTAAATATAGAAAATTACTTTTAAACAAATGCAAGAGCTAAACGGACCCATACAAACAAAAAAAAATTCTTCCTCTTTATCTTCCAAATTATACTCCAATTATTTCTCAAAAATAACTGATTTCCAAGATGATAAGTTACTAAGCCCAGGCATTAATAAAAGACTCTAATAAAAAAGCAGTAAAGTGGCTAGCCATGATGGCTCATGCCTATAATCCCAGCACTTTAGGAGGCCGAGGTGAGAAAATTGCCTGAGCTCACAGGTTGGAGTCCAGCCTGGGCAACATGGCAAGACCTGATCTCTACAATAAATTAAAAAAATTAGCCAGGCATAGTGACGTGGACCTGTAGTTTCAGCTACTTGGAAGGCTGAGGCAGAAGGATCCCCTGAGCCCAGCAGGTTGAGGCTGTGGTGGCCGTGGGCAGTGTGCCACTGCACTCCAGCCTGGGCTACAGAGTGAGACTCTGACACACACAAAAAAGGGCAGTAAAGTATACAACCTGAAATAAACCCACAGCACAAAGTTTGTGAAAGGGATTGTTAGCAGACATTTCAACAAATTTCTAGAAGACAAAATGTAGACATAAGTACTTATCACAAAACATGCACACAAAGGGCTGCAAGGCAAAGTGAGTCAGGTCTAAAATAAATGAATTAACAATGGAACTGTGTATTTGGCCCTCCCTTAGCACCCCTTAACTCAACTGCAAGTTCTCCAACAAGTTGGCTAATAGCACATTCCACACAAATATATAAAGGTCCTCCTGGTATGTTCTCCCATTCAGTCAAAAGGGGAGACAGGTACCAGAACAATAGCAGCAGTAATACTCAGCCATCACTGAATCCTTCATTTGCAATATAGACAAGCAAGGACCAGACAACAAAAATCAGTAATATATGACCAAGCCAAAAAAAAGAACCAGTGACCAAGGAGGAAAAACATAAGTTGCTCTAATTAATATAAAATAAGTTTGAAGAGAAAACTCTAAAACCTTTCTGGGAGGAGGGGAAAAAGCAATTGCCAACAAAAGAAAACGACTAATTGTAACTAGCTGGCATTAAACACACATTAATTAAATCCCAGATGGCAGGACACAATAAACAACAATACTTTCCAAGTTCTGGAACAATGTTAAACAAGTATTCCATACCTAGCCCAACTATCAATCAAGCACAAGACAAAACTGTTATTTTCTGACACGCAGAACTCAGAAGCTTTTCTTTTGTCATTCTTTCTGAATAAATTACTTAACTACATTCTTCAACAAAATAAAGAAACCAAGGAATAAGAAAATATGTGATTCAGGAGGAAACTGTCAGATAAGTTACAGGATGTCAATGCATAGCACATCTTAAGTGCAGGGAAGAAAGCAGATTCGTGTAATAGTTGCAGATATGCTAAAGACAAATTTTTCTTAAGTCAACAAGAAAAATGAAAGGTTATTTAGGAACAAAACTGTAAAAGTAAAGTCACAATCTAAATACAAAACAAAATGTGGCATGTTTTGAGCAACTGATGGTACGTTAAAAAAAAAAGTACATTGGCTGGGCTCGGTAACACAGCCTATATGTAATCCCATCAACTTGGGAGGCTGAGGTCAGTGGATTGCCTGAGCCAGCAGGTTCAAGATCTGCCCAGGCAACTTGGCGAGACCTAGTCTCTACAATAAATAAAAAATTAGCCAGGTATGGTAGTGTGTGCCTGTAGTTCCGGATACCTGGAAGTCTAAGGAGGAAGGATCGCCGGAGACCAGCAGGCCGACACTGGAGTGGCCATGAGTGTGCCATGGCCACTCCAGCCTGGGCGACAGAGTGAGACTCCTACTCAAAAAAAAAAAAAAGTACATCTAATCCTGGCAATAGGAATATACATACAGTAGCAAAGACTTAGAGAAAAATATAATCCCAGAACATTACTTGATACCTCCGAGAATATTTTTCCATTGTCAACCTCAGACAGGCCTTCCTTAATCACACTATCCCTTCACAGTGCTTTAATTTTATTCCTCTAGCATCTATTATCTAAGTTATACGACATACATTATTTCACTGATTCTAATACACACATTCATCTCACTTTTTAATCTTGTTGAAACCAGCATGTGTTTTACAATACATACAATTACAACTATTGTCAGACAGGTGGCAGCCTTGGTGCTGTCTGAAAAAACCTTCGGTGGTAACTCCTGGAAAGATTATAAAAGCAACAGAAATCAAGATGCTTCAGAGCAGACAGAAGACAATATTTATTTGTTTGATGGGATACAGCTCCTCCACTGCACTCTATATAGAAAACATTTTTTAAATCTTCATATCTGCTGCATACAGTAACTGCAGCATACCAACTACTTTATCTGTGTGACACTTTAACATCTGTGGAATTGGCCAGGAGCAATGGCTCATACCAGTATTCACAACACTTTGGGAGGCTGAGGTGGGAGGACTGCTTGAGGTCAGGAATTTGGGGCCAGCCTGGGCAACACATCAAGACCCCATCTCTACAAAAACTAAAATAGCCAAGCATGGCGGTGCATGCCTGTAGTCCCAACTACTCAGGAGGCTGAGGTGGGAGGATTGCTTGAGCCTAGCAGTTGCAATCTGTGGTAAGCTATGATGGCACCACTGTACTCTAGCCTGGGCGACAAAGCCAGAGACCCTGTCTCTTTAAAAAAAACAGACAAACAACCTCTGAAATTGGGATGGGGCCGGTCCAACAGGATGGATCCCACATAGGTTGACCCTGATGTTTTCTTCTTAGTGGCACACATAATAAGGACAAGTCTTAACAAGCAATGGCATCTAAGATTCAAAGATAATCAGTAGCAAAAAAATTTGGAGGAAGATGAAGATATTAGAGTGAGTGAATTGACCCTTCATTTCAAAAGATGAGCTCAAGAAATAGAAATATAAGCTTAGTATTATTTTTGAGTTGTAGAACTAAATCTCCAAAGAAACAAAAAGGGATAAATGTGATTGCATTCTGGAAAGCAGCAGCACAGTCATCGTTTTTTCACTATAAGCCGGTCTATACTATTCTGTTTCTAACACATGCACCATGTTTATGAACCATTTTCCAAATATTTGATAGGAAAGAGAATACACACACGCACAATTACATAGAGGCTGTGATAAAGACATTCAAACAAACAAAGACATCCAAGAACAAACAGTGTCAAAGTCTGAATAAGGCAACTCCAGAAATTTACATTGGCAGTGACAATGGAGCTCATGAATTCTGGACCCGAATTCAGCAACTCTCAGCATAACATCAGCACTTGTTGCCTGATAACAATTACCATCAGAAATTAAGATAAAGTCAACAAAGGTGGGCAAGTTTATCCTTGTGCCCTGGGCTGAAAATTCACATCCTTAATTCACACCGTAGGATAGAATAATTACAAGATCCCCTCGCTGAAACAACTCAACATTTACGCAGCACCTTTCACCGGCCCTGGCACAATGACAGCTGGGGGTCCTAAGCACAGTCCCTACCAGAGAACCTACTTACGTTATGGCAAGGTAAAAGCTGGGGAGAGGCAACTGCTGCCTTGAGAGGTAGTGAACTCCGCGACTCGAAGGACAGTGGCTGAGGCGTGTCCAAACCCATCTCTCGGAGTCCCGCGCGCAGAAGTACCACGGGCCCCAGTCTGTCCCGGCAAAAAGATGGGACACACCCATCCCGAGAGAAAGCCAACCAGCTAGAAAAACCTAACTTGCCGGGGGCGGGCAGTTTGCGCGCAGCTCAAGCCACGCCTCTCTCCCCGCCCAAGGCAGGCGCAGAACCTTCGCAAAATGTCACAGGGCCAAGACTGAGCGCGCCAAAGCCGGACCCACCCCCAGGAGATGCGGACGCTCCGGGAGGATCCCTCCCCTTCCTCCTTCCCTCCGCCCGCCCAGAGCTCATTCATTCTTGAGGCTGGCAGCCCTTCCTCCCAGGCCGGCCGTCCCAGCACCGCTAATCCGCCAGACGCTTTGTCTCCCGCCGGCCGGAAACCCGGGCGCGCACCCGAGCGCGCGCCCGAGCCCCAGCGCCCCGCACCTGGGGCCGGCCCAGCCGCCGCGCCGCCCCTCCGCGAGGGAGAGCCGTTCTGGAGGCCTGGGTCCGAGGTCCGAAGGCGCGCAATTCGCCCGACTCTGCTGGGTATCCAGGATCTAGAAATGGGCATCATGCCTCTCCTCCCCATCACTACCACTCGCTCCCCCTGCGCGACCCCTGCCTGGCTACAAACACTGGATTCTTTCCCCTTTCGGGAGACTGCGACCCTGCTCCTTCCGAAGGACGCGCGCGCCCTGGCCTCCGCTCCGCCTCCCCGGGGCAGAACCCGGGGATCCGGCCGCCCCGGTTGCGCCCCGGTCCCTCCTCGCGTGCGCCAGGGCGGTCGCCCGCGAACACTCACTTGAGGAGCAGCTGGTCGTGCTCGGCCTTGCACTTGCCCAGCTCGATCTGCAGCTTGGCGCGCTCGCGGGCCGTGTCGTCGAGCGCGCGTCGCGCGTCGGCCAGCTCGGTCTCGTAGAGCGCCTTGAGGCCGGTGAGCTCGCGGCCGCGCACCTCCTCGCGCTCCGTCACCTGCAGCTGCAGCGCGCTGTTCTCAGTCTCCAGGCTGCGCACCTTGTCGATGTACACCGCCAGCCGGTCGTTGAGCTCGCGCAGCTCCTCCTTCTCCTGGAGCCGCGACAGCCGCGTGGGGCTCAGCGGCGTGGCGGGGCCGCCAGCGCGGCTGCCGGACCGCGGCGGCACGGGGGTCGCTGTCGCCATGGCGGGCGGCGGGGCGATCGGCGGGGAGGCCGCGGGCAGCGCCGGACTAGGGGGCTGCAGGGGCGAAGCCGGGACCAAAGGCACCAACCCGCGACCCGCGCTCGGGCACAGACGCCGGCGATGGGAGGAGCGGAGAAGCACCTGGGATGGCGGGAGCACAAAGAGCAAAGGCGGGAGGACGGCAGATCTGTCGATCGTAAAATGCCCTTTGTAAGAAAACACGCACACACACACTCACACACGCGCGCGCGGGAAGATGCAAGCGAGGGTAACCGGAGGCCAAGCAGGGTACGCGCCGCCGCCGCCGCCGCCGAGTCTCCTGCCAGCAGCACTTTGTTTCCTCTCGGGCAGCTCGGCGCGGCGGGCGGGGGGAAGAGGCCGCGAGGGGCGGGCTGGAGGCGAGCCGGGGGGGGCGGAGGTGGCGCGGGCCGCGGCGCCGCGCTCCCCAACATGGCCGGCGCGCTCCAGTGTCGTCACGTGATCCCTGCCGGCCAATAGGGGGCGGACGGCGCGCTTCTGCGGCCCGGGGCCGGGCCTGCAAATTTAAAATCGGGCCCTCGGGCAACCGTCGGCCCGGCGCGCCAGGCTGGGCGTGGCCGGGGCAGGGCTGAGGGCCGCGGGGAGGGACGCCCAGGGCTGCCCGCCCCACGGCCCCGGACCCAGCGCCGGCCGGGCCCTCCCGCCACCCCGCAAGGACCCCTGGAAGGGCTGGGCCTGCCAGTGGCGGGAAAGAGCCCGAAGGTTTCCGGGGCGGTCCCGCGCCGCGGCCCATACCCGGCGGTTCAGGGAAATTCAAACGTAAACGTCCCTAACAGCCACACGCTCGACTGGAAAAGGCCCGGGCCGCCGCGGGTGTCGTAACCGTATACCCCGCCCCGCAGAGGGCTCGGGAATCGGCGCGGAGGCTCCGCCGCCCTGGGGTTACGTAACGGGCGCCGAGTCCGAGGTCCAGAGCGCGCTGCCTGCCGCCTCCAGGTGCCAGCTTTTATTTTTCTCGGATGCAAAACGTTTGATCTGACTCTTCTCCCCATGAAATGGAGATGTGTGTGTCTAGAAGCCGACAGGTTATTTACCCGAGAATAACCAGCAACCCTGAATTTTAAATCATTTGCTACCGATGCCGATGGGCGGTTCCTGATTCGTTTGTTTCCTAACCATGTAAGGGTCCGTAAAATCAAAAAACGGCTCACAAATGATACGATTAACGTATGGCTGTACGTAGGGGCGCACGCTGCTGTCATACTTCGTTAAAAGCATGTGCATAAAAATCTGAACTGGCGAACATTTCAGTTGGGATAACTTTTTGCTTTCAAAAGAGGCCCCCAAGATGTCACTGGCCGCTAGTTGTGACAGAAAATCCATTCATCCCTTTAAAGAGTTTTTGAGTTTAAGGCTGATGTTATTGGGGATTTACCATGTGCCCTGCGTTGGGCTTTCCATGGTTTGTATGTCGGCACGATCGCCCTGTGGTGTGGGAACTGGATTATTTACACATTATTTGAAAATGTTTCCATTTTGTGGATGAATTCCCTGAAGGCTGCCCCGCCGCCAACAGGACTGTGTCTGAACCCGGGGTTCTCTGATTGACTCCAGGGTCTGGCTCACAACCTATTAGGAATGCGTCTGTAATTAAAGGTTAGGTACCTAAATAAAGACAGAAATGGAGACCAGGGTGTTCTTTCACTATCATTCAAGTCACGTACATAAGAATCAGTGAGAAGCGCTGAGCTGTATATTCATCCCGGGTGAATCAGCACTCTGAGTGATAATACTCTATATTAATGGTTTTGTTTCCTGATCTTGTTTTCTAAAATACCTCCTTCCTTAACCTCGGTGAAAATTAAAGAGTTGAAGAGCTTTGATTTTAATATAAGTATTCAGATCATCTTAATAACTTTAAAGGATCTCAAAAATACAAATTACTGAGGAGGAAATGAGCCCTAAAGAAGGTGAGTGCAGCTGGGTGCGGTGGTTCATACATGTACTCCCAACACTTTGGTAGACCCACTCGGTAGGATTGCTTCGGCCCAGGAGTTCGAGAATGCTGGTCAACTTAGCAAGACCTCGTTCTCTGCAAAAAAAAAAAAAAAATATTAGCTGGGTGTGGTGGTGGTGGCATACACCTGTAGTCCCAGCTGCTGGGGAGGCTGAGGTAGGAAGATCACTTGAGCCCAGGAGATCAAAACTGCAGTAAACCAGAATGGTGCCACTGTACTTCAGCCCAGGGCAACAGAATGAGACCCTGTCTCAAAAAAAAAAAAAAAAAAAAAAAGGAGAGTGCTGGATTCAAGGCTGTGGAATCAAGATTAGAATGTAAATCGGGTTGCTTTCACTCAGGTGAGGCTTTCCCATCATGATGGATGGAATGGCCAATCCATTGGTTGTGCGATTTTCATTCCTTCCTTCTCTTTACCTCAGTCTTTGAAAAATACTTTGAAATTTTCTTTTCAAATTATTTTCAGTCCGTTTTGAAATTTTAAGACTCTGTGATTTCAGCAATGATCCCTACTTCTCTCAACCCCATGAAGCTTTCTCTTGATAAGAGTCCCTCAGTCGTCAGATTATTTGAGGAAATTCACATCATCCCCTATTATCTGAACCAACAACTGCATTGGAGTCAGACAGCTGAGGATTTGCATTTCCTACCGAGAGCTGTATAACTTTAAGGACGTTATTCCTTGGTTTCCTCTTAGGAAAGTAGGAATGATTCCTACCTAGCAAGGAGCTTGTAAAAATTTAATAAAATAATATATGCAGTATGTAAGACATAGGATACATGATGGCTAAATAGTGACTCTTACTAGTAGAAATCATGTGTCTCCAATTAAAAGCAATGAAAAAAACGGAAACTAGATGGGTGCAGTGGCTCACGCCTATAATCCCAGCACTTTGGGAGGCTGAGGTGAGAGGATTGCCTGAGCCTGCAGGTTCGAGACCTAGGCCACTTGGTGAGATCTCATCTCTACAATAAATAAAAAAATTAGCTGGGCATGGTGACACGTGCCCATAGGTTCAGTTACTTGGAAGGCTGAGGTGGAAGGATCGCCGGAGCCCAGCAGGTCGAGGCTGCGGTGGCCGAGAGCGGCCATTGCACTCCAGTCTAGGTGACAGAGTAAGACTCCAACTGGGAAAAAAAAAAAAAGAAGAAAAAAAAAACTCAGCCTTAGAATTAGGCAATTGCACACATTTTTTGTTATTCTCTAGGTTTTCTCCATACCTAATCCTCTACGTGGAGTATGGCAATTTCTGTCATACTCTTTTTATACTAAGTAGTCTGTCCAGCCCCTTTCATTCAAACAATTCCTGAAATCACTCTAAATGTTCCCCCAAAGAACTAGAAGTAGCAAATTCTTGAGTTTGCTGACAGTAGTTCTGCATTTACTATAACAGTGGTGATTTCAAATATGCTGCTTTGTTTTTTATTATAAATCTTCATTTACTTGTCAGGGCATATGACTTGATTATTGGTTAGGCCACTTATATCCCCACCAAGCCTCAACATGCCATGCCATCTTTTCCCTCTTCCATACTCCTACAATACACAGCTACCTCACTACCTATAGAGAACTTAATTGACATTTGTCCTACATGATATGTCATTTAAATCTGGGACAGAAAAATACAGGATACGTAAGAGATCTAGGCAGAAGGGGCCTGACTGGGATGAGGGTGGTAAGGCAGGGAAGAGAGGGAGGAGAGACTGAAAGCTAGCAGTAACCCACTTTTGTCCCAGGAGAGGGGAGTGACAGCTGGCAGATAGCTGAGTATCCATTGCAAACAAATGGGATAGCTAGGCCTGCTGAACAAAATGAAACCAAAAAATACTAAATGATATATCTTCAATAAATGTTTGCTGAATGGAAGGATGAAGAAATAAATGGATACATGGTCTTCTACTGGGCCTGGCTGTTTCATTTTTATATACTTTGCAAAACTGATACTTTTCCCATTGTCATTTTAAAAGTGTGAGAATAAATCATGTTTCAGAAGGTTGAGTGACTATCCAGAATATCTTCCAACTCTGATTTTGATTTTTGTTTTTAAAAAGCTTGAGAATTTAGATTATATTTATTATCTTTAATAGGGTTGTTCTCATAGCACAGCTACCTGAAGTTTATACACTGCTCAAAGCTATCTTCCATGTGCTTGTTAAGATTCGGACATTTGGCAATAGTAGGATTGGTTGAGTTATTTTCTTTTAACTCAGTAGTTCCATCTCACTGATAGCCTATAACTCTGTCAAAAAGAGCAATTTACACTTGCATTTTTGTTTTGTTTTTGTTTTGTTTTATTTTTGTCAAAATATGGTCATAACACTACTTTTCTTTAAATTATTTTAAAGATTTTAAAAAATATTTTTAAAGACGTTAAAACATTTCTTGAACTATCATTTAACACATCTGATTTTTAACCGTCCTTTTCCTACAAAGGCATACCCCTTCACCCTATGGTCTTCAACTTGGCCTTGAGAGTGGTAAAAATAATAATAACAACAAAGACTGGTGTCAATGGGTAAGGTTGATACATAATTCAGTTGTTTCTGATCTAATGGGAATTGACCCAGCTCAGAGTAAGGGCTTACCTTTCTCATTATGTCTTAGTCAGTCACTTTGTTTATCTTGGTGTATAGCTTATTCCTAACCCAAAACATTTTAATGTATTAATTCTTCAAACTCTTCACACCTAAAATATTGTCCCTCACCAACCTTCTTTCCTCATGTTGCCTGAAATTCCTCCATCAAAGTCTTTTAGGTCAATCTGAAAAGGTAAAGGGCACTGTTTCCAGACACTGCAAATGAGGTGAAGAAAGCAGAGGAGGAAGAAAAATACAGTATTTGCATAGCTGATGTGGTGAAATAAGAGAATGAAGTTGCAACCAGGTGTCAGTGTGTTCTTTGCTTTTTCACCAATTACAGCACCTTTGGGGTGCCAGTCTTCCTAGGACCTCATTGTAAAACCAGGGCTAAAGACAAGCATGCCATTCTCTGCTGTTAAATTCAATAGCTCTGATGCAGGTATGAGAAAAAAATGGAAAACAAAGGCAACTTGGTTGTACCAGTTACCTACATCCCATCATCTTCCTACTTCTACCACCTGAGCCGTAATAAAAGCCTCCAGACTGGGGAAGAAAGGACAGTTTGAAGTCAGGTGCACTGTGGGACACATGCTCTCATGTTCCACCTCTGAGCTGAGTTGAGGGTAGGGATTGAGGATCCAAGAGTAGAAATGGCTTGTGCCTCTTAGAAAAGTCCCCTGTTCCCTTCATCTTGGTTCGGCAGAGAAAAATTCAAGATCTGCCTTCTCTAGAACTTTGATAGTCACCAGCCTCAAAAAGGTAGCAGCAATGGGGATTGCAGAGTACAAAACAACCGGACCTTCTGTTAGGTTGTGTCAGCTTCACAGTGCCATGTGCCCAGATATGCAGTCACACATTATTCTGGGTATTTCTGTGCGGATGATTTGGATGAGATTAACATTTAAATTAGTGGACTTTTTTTTGTAAAATAGATTGCCCCCCAGACTGTGGTGGGCCCCATGCAATCAATTGAAGGCCTCAATAGAACAAAAGACTGGCCTCCCCCAAGCAAGAGAAAATTCAAGCAGCAATCTTCAGACTCCTCCTGTAACATCAGCTCCCTCTGGGTCTCCAGCCTGCTGGCCTACCCTGCAAATTTTAAACTTGCCAGCCTTCATAATCACATGAGCAAATCTTTCCTTTGCCCAAAAGAAGGGTGTGAAGGGGCTAAGAAAGGCCAATAGGTTGGAAAGAGTGATTGGGACAGGGATGATGCAAGCTGCTTGGATGTACTGGCCAGCTGAGGAGGCATGGTGGAACTACAGACAATTCATTGATAACAGACATGGCAGAGGCCAACATCACAAGCATCACAAGTCACACCTAGAGACAGCCAACACAGAATGGAGATGGAGCAAGACAGAAGCAGATGGCTCTTCCCATAGCTGAAAATATCCTTAGACTTAGAATCAGATCTCAGATGGGCTGCAACCAGGTATCATGAAGGATTAAAAAAAATCCTATGGGTATTAAACTTGAATGTGGTTGAAATGCACATTCAAGGGGGACCCAGGAAAAAGGAATTTATTTATTTAAAAAATTGTGTATTTATTCTCACATGTTTAAACTTCAGTTACTTTCAAAGTACTCTCCGTTTGATACAATACACCTATCAAGACACTTTTCCCACACCTCAGAATAGTTTTGAGCTTGTTTTGATGCCTTTTAGTGCTTCTGCCATGCTTGGTATCACCTCTTTCACATGGGCAAAACATTTCCCTTTGAGGACTTTTTTCATCCGGAAAAACAAAAAGTCACTGGACGAGATTGGGTGAATAGGGAAGGTGGGAATGGAGGTCATGTCATTTTTGGTCAAAAACTGCAGAACACTCAGCACAGTGTAGGCAAGTGCGTTTTCATGGTAGAAGAAACAGTCACCTTTTTGCCATAAAAAAATTCACTGAAGTCGAATGCAACCTCTTACAACAACACTAGCTGGTACATTGATGTCTATGGGTTCACAGAACGCTTATCTAGCGGAGGAAGCCTGTATGGGCTTGCCCTCCAAAAGATAATTCCTGGGTTTTTTGGGTCCCCCCTCGTATAAACCTAAACTAGTCCATGTTACTAGGAGATAGCAGTGGATTCTGGTATGTATATTGCCGTCTAGACTAGAGGCTTAATCTCATTGTCAGAATGGTCTCCTTCCACATCTCTTCACATTGGATTCTCCACTTTTTTTTTTTAACCCCCTATGTACCATCATCTATGTATGTAGGGCTAGGTATGGCCAGTGCCACGGGGAGTAAAAGTATTTATCAAGACAGTTATGAATTAAGAAAGGTAGATTTATTAAAGGGAGGATATGTTGTGAAAAGCACAACAAGCAGAGCAGCAGAGAGAGTGTTTGCTGTCTGCCTGGTTTCTCCACTTTTAGATTTCATTGCAACAGAAGCTCTCTCCACAAGGTAGGAAAAATGGCTTCTGAACACCCGAAGCCTAAGTTCTCCTAGTAGCTCACAGTAATAGCAAACACTGGAAAACTAATTTATGCATTTAGGTCACGTGCTGCTCTGAACCAATTACCGTGTCAAGGGATAGAACATACTCTGGTTGGACAGGCCTAAGCCAAATACCATTTTTTTAATGGGCAGAGGAGAAAGAGAGTCAAAAGTCAAGACTAGCCTTGACAAATCACATGGAATTCATCCTAAAAAATGATAAAGAAATGCTGGACAAACTAAAACAACATACCACAAATCTACTTCATGGAAACTGAGTAAGAGAATTAAAGGAAATAATCTCTGTCCTAAAATTCTCCAGAGATTTGTATATGAATAAAAAGCCAATTAAGACAGAAATTCTTTAAAGGATTAGGTCACTTAAGAAGTCATATTCATTTGTTTACTCATTAATCTATGCATTTATTCCACAAACATTTGTTGAGTATTTACTGCATGCCAAGCAAGGAGTAGCTAAAGTATTTGATCCCTGCTTTGAAGAGTTCAACGGTCTAGTTACAGACAGACAAACACGAGGGGAGGGGAGACCCAAAAAGAGCCTGGTATTATATCTTCCTCTTTTTTTTTTTTTTTTTTTTGAGTGCAGGCTTCCTCTGCTGGGTAAGTGTTCTAGGAACCCATCAGCATCAGTGTACCAGCTAGTGTTACTGTGAGAGGCTGCGTTTGGTTTCAGTGAATTTTTTTGGAGATTCTACCAAGGCGTTTGCCCATTTCATGATGTAGGCACCTGCCTACACCGCACTGAGTGTTCAGCAGTTTTTGACCCCAAACAGCATGACACCCATACCTTACCTTCCCTATTCACCCGATCTCACCCCAAGGGACTTTATTTATTTTTTTCCCCGAATGAAAAAGTCCTCAAAGGGAAACATTTTGCCAGTGTGGAAGAGGTGAAACAGTAAAATAAGTGAAGCACTAAAAGGCCTCAAAATGGACAAGTTCAAAAACTGTTTTGAGCTATGGGAAAAGCATCTTGATAGGTGTATTGCAACAAATGAAGAGTACTTTGAAGGTGACTGAAGTTTAAACATGTAAGAAAAAATACACAATTTTTTATAAATAAATTCCAGGTTTTTGGGGGTCCCCTCGTGTATAATAAATTATGTCTCAAAGTGCCAAGTATTAAAAAGGCATGAAGGAAGCAGTGTAGAAACACTAGTGTAGAAAAGTTTTCCGTGTCAAAGAGGAGGAAGAACCAGGTTTCTAAGAATGTCAGCCTCCAGGGACTGGCAAATGAATCTAGTACCTTGTGGGGACCTGTAAATGGCAACCCGCAGCCCCGGGGAGAATTAGAGGGAAACCTCAGATGGAATCTCTAATCTCCTCGCGGTATGCTTTTTATTTCAAACGCACTAAGTAGGGAGTACTTCAAGCTAGGAATTAGTAAAGTGGAGGGGAAGTGGGTTTTAGTCAGCATCTTAGGTTAGTCCTGGCTTACATTACTAAAGAAAAATGGAAAATTGAGAAAATTACTATATAATTAAAACAAGTAAATTACTTAAACAGAATCATAAAATAACAGTTATGCCTTGCCTAAAGCAAAACAAAAATGGAAAACCAATTAAGCAGGAAATTTTATTGAGTACCTCCTATGTGCAAGGCACTGCACTGCATGCGTTGAGATTTTTGTTTTTTAAAGCATGAGATATGGCTCCTTCCCTCAGTGAAGGTACTATATTGGAGTTTGTGTGTGTGTAGAAATGAAATGTATACATCTAAATAAATAGGGTAAGCAATGATGCCATAAATTACAAAGGCTCAAAAGAGTGACCCTGGTGACAAGTGTCAAATCAGTGGAACAGGACCCAGTGAACTAGATCTAAAATGGCAAGTTCACGGTCTGAAGAGTCCACACAGAAGACAAAATTCGCATGACTGCGATCCCTGCACTTTGGGAGGTTGAGACTGGAGAATTCGCTTGAACCCAGGAGTTCAAGGTTGCAGTGAGCTGTGATGGTGCCAGTGCACTCCAGCCTGAGGAACACAGCGAGACCCTGTCTCTAAAATAAATAAGTTTAAAAAAATTAATAAAAACAGACACAAGGGGAGCGCGTGCAGGACGGGATGGGTGGGCAAGAATCGCCGGCGAAATTCCGAGGCGAGGCTCGCGCTCCCGCCCCCGCCCTGGCCGCCAGCGCCCACCCGGTCTGCACGGCCCAGCCGCGATCAAGGCGATCCTCATCTTCAACAACCACGGGAAGCTGCGGCTCTCCAAGTTCTACCAGTCCTACAGTGAAGATACACAACAGCAAATCATCAGGGAGACTTTCCATTTGGTATCTAAGAGAGCTGAAAATGTTTGTAATTTCCTAGAAGGAAGATTGTTAATTGGAAGATCTGACAACAAACTGATTAATAGACATTATGCAACATTATATTTTGTCTTCTGAGTGGACTTTTCAGAAAGTGAACTTGGCATTTTAGATCTAATTCAATTTATGCATTATTGGCAAGAATACCACAGAAGTCATGTCCTTAGTGCATCATATCGAGAGGTATTTGTGGAAACATTAGACAAATGTTTTGAAAATGTCTGCAAACTGGATTTGATTTTCCACGTAGACAAGGTTCACAATATTCTTGCAGAAATGGTGATGGGGGCAATAGTGTTGGAGACGAACATGAATGAGATTATTACACAAATTGATGCACAAAATAAATTGGAGAAATTTGAGGCTGGCTTAGCAGGAGCTCCAGCCCGTGCTGGATCTGCTGTAAGAATATGAATCTGAGATCCCAAGAAATATTAACATTGGTGACATCAGTATAAAAGTGCCAAACCTGCCCTCTTTTAAGTAAAAAATTCAAAAGACCACTCCCAGGTAAAATCCAGCGGGAACAGTCATCTAAGTTTGCCATGCAGTTGTTTACCAAAAACAGAGGAGAGTCTTAACTTTTGCTCTTGGATTTAAGTCAAGGCACTGTATAGAAAGTTGTGTGAAATCAGTATGAAAGATCAATGTTTCTTTTCTTTCGCGGTGATTTTAAAGAAATTGAGTAGTTCCTATGTGTGTGTGTTTTTCTTTTCTAAACTACATTCCTATGCCCACCTAAGGCATGCCTCTAAGTATTGGCTACTACAGTATTTCAAAAAGTGTTTGAGATATTTCTTTAATTATGTACAACCTAAAATGGTGTTTTGTATGGACCACAAGTACAGCATTCCTTAATTTCTTCTGCTGTTTGTCACAAAATTGTTATTTAAAAAACCAAGTATGTATTGCATGAAAATATTATGACCTTTTTCTCTTAGTCTAAATAAACTCCAAGGTAATTGGACTTTTTTTTTTTTGAGTTGGAGTCTCACTCTCGCCCGGACTAGAGTGCAGTGGCCGCTCCCGGTCTCCGCAGCCTCGACCCGCTGGGCCCGGCGATCCTTCCACCTCAGCCTTCCAAGTAGCTGGAATTACAGGCGCGTGCTACCACTCCCGGCTAATTTTTTTGATTTTGTTGTAGACATGAGGTCTTGCCAAACTGCCCAGGCAGGTCTCGAACCCGCGGGCTAAGGCAATCCACTCACCTCAGCCTCCCAGAGTGCGGGATTATAGGCTGAGCCACCGAGCCCGGCTGGTAATTGAACTTCTAAAGCACCTTTCTGTTTGTCTGATAACTACCTTAGCAGTAGTTTTTTTTTTTTTTTACAACCTCTGACTCAACAAATTAAATAAAAATGTATTTTATCACTGTTAAACACACACACACACACACACACACACACACACAATAAATTGGGCTACTCAAATTTAGAGAATGAAGAAATAACTTCAGGTCAGGACAACATGAGAAAACATCCTGCAAGAGGAGGATTTGAACTGATCCTCAAAGTAGGGGAAGATTTATTTCAGTAAATGATTAGAATTATAAAAATTAGCTTTACACACAAGTTTTTCAAGAATGAAACTATTACACAAGTGAGACGACTCTATATTTTGTATGAAATACTTATATTGTGTATGTTGAGAATTCCTATTGGTAACTGGGCAAAATTATCCAGAATTTGGTCACCTACATACCTGGGATTTAGTGTTATTAAAACTGTTCTGTTAGCCGGGCATAGTGTAATTCTGGCACTTTGGGAGGCAGAGGCAGAGGCGAGAGGATCTCCTGAGCCCAGGGGTTCTAGACCAGCCTAGGCAACTTGGTGAGCCCTCATCTTTACAATAAATCAAAATATTAGCTGGGTGTGGTGATGCACACCTGTAGTTCTAGCTACTTGGAAGGCTGAGGTGGAAGGATCACCTAAGCCCAGCAGGTCGAGGCTACAGTGGTCGTGATCGTGCCACTGCACTACAGTCTGGGCAACAGAGTGAGACTCCAACTCAAAGAAAAAACAAAACAAAACAAAAAACTGTTCTGTTAAAGTCTCTGAGAAGAAGACAACACTGAAAAGTTAAAAGGAACCTCTCTGATTTACATATATTGAGTGAAGGCTGGGCTCGGTGACTCAGCCTGTAATCCCAGCACTTTGGGAGGCCAAGGCGAGTGGATTGCCCGAACCCACAGGTGTGAGACCAGCTTGGGCAACTTGGCAAGATCTTAACTCTATAATAAATCAAAAATTAGCTGGGCAAGGTAGTGCGTGCTTGTAATTCTGACTGCTTGGAAGTCTGAGGTGGAAGAATCATCTGAGCCCAGCAGGTCAAGGCTGAGGTGATTGTGAACGTGCCACTGCACTCCAGCCTGGGCAATGAAGTGAGACTCCAACTCAAAAAAAAAAAAAATTGAATGAAGGAGCAACTGAAATGTTGATATATTATTGATGGGAGTGCAAAAAAAAGTGGTTATACTTAACCACTTCAGAAATTGTTTGACAGTTCTTTATAGAGTTAGAAATGGACCCTTCAGTCCAGCAGTTGCACTCCTGAGACAAATGAAAGCATATGTCCACTACAAGACTAATACAAGAGATTTATAGCAGCTTTATTCATAGTAGTTGAAGGGTTCAGAACATACCACCCCAGAATATGTCACTTTGGCATATTGATTATTTTGAGCTGAAGGCACATGAGAAGCAGCAGGTGCAGGAGGGGCTCTCTGCCCTCCACCTTTCTACCTAAAAGCAGGTCATAAGCTTTCCATGCAAAATTTCCTCCTTTTACCAGGAAGATAATATACTTATACCCAGAGACTGGGAGCTATATTCAAATAAATCTGCACAAACCTACAAAACAAAAAAGTTCCTTCAACCACTTTTCTTCTGTCTTGTCACTTCTCCACAAATTTATCATTCTTTTGTTAACAATGTATGTAAACTCACCGACTGGGCAGTGGCTCACGCCTATAATTCCAGCACTTTGAGAGGCTGAGGTGAGAGGATTGCCTGAGCCCTCGGGTTTGAGACCAGCCTGGGCAACTTGGCAAGACCTCATATCTACAATAAATAAAAAAATTAGCCAGGCATGGTGGCGCATGCCTGTAGTTCCAGTTCCTTGGAAGGTTGAGGCAGAAGGATCACCTGAGCCCAGCAGGTTGAGGCTACGGTGGCCAGGAGCATGCCACTGCCCTCCAACCTGGGTGACAGAGTAAGACTCCTACTCAGAAAAAAAAAAAATGTATGTAAACTCTCATTTCTAGCGACTTCTTCAGGTCTTTGTTTTTTTCTATAAAGGCTTCCAGTATACATAAAAATATTAAATAAAATTTGTATGCTTTTCTCCTATTGATCTGTCTCATGTCAATTTAATTTTCAGGCTCAGTCACAGAAGCTGAAAGGGTGGAGGAAAGTTTTTCTTTCCTTATAGAGCCAAAATTGAAAACAACCTAAATGTTTATCAACAGAATAGAGGCCAGGCATGGTGGCTCATGCCTATAATCCTAGCATTTTCAGAGGCCAAGGAGAGAGGATTGCTTGAGCCCAGGAATTCAAGGCCAGTTTGGGCAACATAGTAAGACCACATTTCTACAAAAAACAAACAAACAAGAAAAATAGCTGGGTGTGGCACATGCCCTGTAGTCCCATCTATTCCGGAGGCTGAGGTGGAAAGATCACCTGAGCCCAGGAAGTTGAGGCTGTGGTGATCTGTGATCATGTTACTGCACTCCAGACTGGGCAACAGAGTGAGACCCTGGTTAAAAAATATAACAAAACAAAAACCAAAGGGGGGGAAACAACCCCAAGAGAATAGAAAAATAGATTGTGTTATAAATTCAATTCCACAATTAAAAAGAATGAGCTACAGATACACACAACATGGATAAATCTCACAAACATTATATTGAGCAATTGAAGTCAGGCAATAAAAAGTACATTTTGTAAGGTTTATTTAGATGAAGTTTAAGGACAAGTACATCTAATTTATGATGAAATAAATCAGAACATTGATTGTCTATGAAGATGAGAATCAATTGGAAGGAGGCATTAAGTATATTCTGGAATAACAGGAATGTTCTGTATCTTGATTGGGGTATATAGTTATCAAAATATGAAATTGTACACTTAAGATCTGTGCGTGTCACCTCATGTAAATTTTACCATGAGGCCGGGTAAGGTGGCTTACTCCTATAATCGCAGCACTTTGGGAGGCCAAGGTAGGAGAATCACTTTAGACCAGGAGTTCAAGACCAGCTTGGGCAACATAGTGAGACCCCTATCTAAACAAAAAAATAAAAAAGTAACTGAGTGTTGTAGCCCTAGCCTGCAGTTCCAGCTAGTTTGGAGGCTAGATGGGAGAACTGCTTGAGTTCAGGAGTTCAAGTTTGCAGTGAGCTATGATCATGCTACTACACTTCAGCCCAGGTGACAGAGCAAGATCCTGTCTCTAAAATAAATAAATAGGCCAGGTGCGGTGGCTTAGCCTGTAATCTCTGCACTTTGGGAGGCTGAGGCTAGAGGATTGCCTGAGCCTGGGTGTTCGAGACCAGCCTGGGCAACTAGGTGAGTCCTAGTCTCTACAAAAAATAAAAATAAATGAATAAATAAATAGAAGATAGATAAATGTACCATGATTTTTTTTAAAAACGAAAAAGAAAATGTGTCCCTTATACATTACATCTTACAACTCATATACTTTCAGGCCTTTTTTTGTAAATAAACACTTTCTACTTTTATTTATTGCTTGAATTCTGTATTTTCTGTGAACTTTCCATTTTTTACACCCATGCTATAAAACCTATGTGATTTCTTCAGGAGTCAAAATTGTACATAATCAATTTTTTTTTAAGTCTATGATCTGACCAGATTTAAAAAATATATTTGAGCAATGAAAACAGAAGTTAGGCTGGGCGCGATGGTTCACGCCTATAATCCCAGCACTTGGGAGGCTGGGGTGAAGTGAGAGGATTGCCTGAACCTATGAGTTCGAGACCAACCTGGGCAACTTGGCGAGACCTTGTCTCTACAATAAATTTTTTTTAAAAAATTAGCCGGGCGTGGTGGCACGTGCCTGTAGTTTCAGCTACTTGGAAGGCTGAGGCGGAAGGATCACCTGAGCCTAGCGGGTGGAGGCTGCAGTGACTGCGAGCATGCCACTGCACTCCAACCTGGACAACAGAATGAGACTCCAACTCAAAAAAAAAAAAAAAAAAAAAAAGAAAGAAAGAAAACAGGTGTTAAGGGTGAAACAAGTGACTTCAAGAGGGCTGCTGCCATTTTTGTCATGAAAAGATTGGAATATGGATATGAATACAATATTATGAAACTGATAACTAAAGAGAAAAGAAGGAAGTCTAAAACAATAGTTCCTACCTATGAAATCCTGTTTTTCATTACTATCTTGACTTTATTTTATAAAATTACAAACTTGGGTACTGATCATTCCATTGATCAGATTCAGATACTGATCACTAGTCACCTAGGGGCCTACATTGTTTTAATAATATAGCAACTTTCTAGCTGGACCTGGTGGCATACACCTGTAGTCTCAGCTACTTGAGAGGCTGAGACAGGAGGACTGCATGAGCCTAGGATTTTGAGGCTGCAGTGAGCTATGATTATGCTACTGCACTCTAGCCTAGGTGACAGAGTGAGACCTTGTCTCCAAATTTAAAAAAATTATTTAAATACACACACACACACACACACACACACACATATATATATAAACTTTCTAAGCAATATAAATTCATATTTGGAAAAAAGAACCTATTATTTAATAGTATATATTTTAAAAAGTAAAGTTTAACTAAATCTTCTTGTTCAGAGAGGCTTAATAAAATAGATAATTCTCAACTGAGAATGCAAGGAAAGACAGACAGTTCCCCATTCCCAAGGGGCTTTCTCAGATTTTGGGGGGCAGACAAGATTTTTATGTTTATCAAATGAAATCATGGGATAATAAAGGAACGAAACATTGCTTTGGAGATCACAGAATAAGTACGGGATATAGCTACTGCCCTTAGTCTCTCTGGGACTCGAGTCACATCCAGAACCATGGACTCATATAGTCAATCATATACTAGAAGCTACTAGATCAAACAACTAGCCATGACAACCATGACTGAAGAAAAGTTCCGTCACTGTGGCACTCACATGAAAAAAATCACGCTGTGCTAACTTGAATCAACTGCTTCACAAGGTTTCCAGAAACTTGTCACTTATAAGAAATTAGTTTCATTTCTCTAATCGTGGCTTCTTAGTTTCTTTCATTTACTATATACTTCCTTTAACGGATTTAAGTTGGGTTGATCTCAAAGTGAGGGGTGAAGAAATGAGTTCTCAATTGTCATAGGAAAAGGGAAGTCATGAAGTCACAGGGGTGAGTCCACCATTTTATTTTTAAAAGTAAAGTGAATCAAAAATAACTGCTTCACCACAGATGAATTAAGATATCATCTTAATTCATACTTAACTACAGTAGTCATTTGAAACCCAGCATGTTACTTTTTGGTCTGTCTTCTCAACCAAATCATGACTCTTTAAGGCAGCAGAATGTCCTTGGGAGACACTGCAATGATGCAGTGCTATCGTTGTTTTGTCTGATGACACCCATATGCAAGCAGAACAATATAGAATGATGAATGATCTAAGTATCCTGGCCTTTTACCCATGTCTCATTTCTCATAATGAATCTGCCTCATCAAAGAGATACTTAAGCAGACTTCCTTTGAGTAACTCAACCTAACAGGAATGAATCCGAAAAGTCAAACTGGCTGGGTGCGGTGGCTCCTAACTGTAATCCCAGCACTTGAGTAGGCTAAGGTAAGAGGACTGCTTGAGCCCAGGAGTTTGAGACCAGCCTATGCTATATAGCAAAACTTGGTCTCTACAAAAAAAAAAAAAAAAAAAAATTGGCCAAGCATGGTGGCAATGCCTGTGGTCCCTTGGAAGACTGAGGTGGGAGGATTACTTGAGCACAGGAGGGAGTTTGAGGCTGCAGTGAGCCATGATTGTGCCACTGCACTCAACCGGGGAGACAGTGAGACCTCGACTCAGAAAAAAAAATCCATACTTACTTTTGAAACTTTTCAAAACAATATTTTGTAAGAATTCCACACGGGGCCAGGTGCTTTGGCTCACGCCTATAATCCCAGCACCTTTGGGAGACCGAGGCTAGAGGATTGGCTGAGCCCACGGGTTCAAGACCAGCCTGGGCCACTTGTTGAGACCTCATCTCTACAATAAATCAAAGAATTAGCTGGGCTTGGTGGCGTGTACCTATACTTCCAGCTACTTAGAAGACTGAGGCAGAGGATCACCTGAGTCCAGCTGGTCAAGGCTACAGTGACCATGAGCATACCATTGCACTCCAGCCTGAACAACAGAGTAAGAATCCAAATAAAAAAATTAAAAAGGAATTTCACATGGATTATATCTTATTTCCTATTATTCTTGTCTGGAAATAAGAATTTGGTCTGTAATGTTTATTTTAGTGACTATATATCTATTATTGTTAAAATAGTATCAAATATAATAGATAACATATAATATAAGACTCGTTTTCTCTAAATACTACTGACTTGTGTCAGCTTCAAGTTCACTGTGTCATATCAAATGCTTTCTGCAAAATTGGTCATGGTGATTGATGAAGAAATTGGAAGAAATCAATCATTCAATTAAAATGCATATTTTAAATATTGTAGGCCGGGTACGGTGGCTCATTCCTATAATCCCAGCACTTTGGGAGGCTGAGGTGAAAGGATTACCTAAGCCCATGGGTTCAAGACCAACCCAGGCAACTTGGCGAGACCTCATCTCTACAATAAATCAAAAATTAGCCAGGCATGGTGGTGCATGTCTGTAGTTCCAGTTACTTGGATGGCTGAGGAGGAAGGATCGCCTGAGCCCAGCAGGTCAAGCCTGCAGTGGCTGTGAGCATTTCAGTGTACTCCAGCCTGGGTGACAGAGTGAGATTCTGACTCAAAATATATAAATATTGCATGTGGTGTGCTAAGCAATGAGAAAGAGAACCATAGTGTATCACCTGCTTCAAGTGGAATCTAGTTAACAAAACATGTTACTAATCTCAAAGATGTTCAATCAATAAGATGCCTACATCACATATCAGCAGGTACATGAGTAAGTTTGAATGTGAAGGTTTGGAAATCTGGTTGGAAGGAGATTACAGAATTGCATGTTAGTGAAACTGCCTGTATACCATTAACATAGGGCCACAGGACAAAAGCTCTGGAAAAGAGCTGAGTTTTGCAAAGTTTCAGACATAAATTAAAAGTTAACAAATCTTTATTTCTAAGTTCTAAGTTTGCCATCTTCCTTGCGTGATTGTTTACACATACTTAATTCAACAGAGAAATCAGGCTAGGTACAGTGGCTCATGCCTCTAATCCCAGCACTTTGGGAGGCCAAGGAGGGAGGATCGCTTGAGTCCAGGAGTTTGAGACCAGCCTGGGCAACACAGCAAGACCTCAACTCTATATACAAACAAACAAACAAAGAGAGAGAAATCACTAATAACTGATTATTTTCATGTCCTGGCTCCCAGGGAAAACTGATTGATAAACTTATTTTCCTTAAACGATGACCCTTGGGTCCTGCAGACCTCCTTGATGTTATCCAGGAGTTTGATCAGCCTCCTGCACACCTTTCCATAGAGCTATAGGCAGAGGTCAATGGTAACCAGCCATTGTCCCCTAGTTTGCTTCTCTATGATGGCTTACTGCCCAAGAGTCAGGTTACTGGGGGTCAAAAGATTTGTAACTTCCCCAACTGCTATTGTCAAACCTCTTGGAGATATTTCCCTTTATTACTATTTAAAAAAAATTTTTTTTAACTTAGTCAAAACTTTTTTTTCAGACTTTGCATCTTGCTGGACCAACTGGCTTACCTGGATCCGTTATACATGCTAAGGAGCTGATTGGGCAAGTCCAACTCCCACAGCTCTGCACAACACCCCTAGACGTCATCCCCCCACCCCCTACCCCCCACCCCCCACCAATCAGTAGTGTCCCAGCCCTCTGCCTAACAAATTACCTTTAAAAACCCAAGACTAAAAATTCTCAGGGAGGTAAATTTGAGAAATATCTTCTGTCTTCTGATGGGCTGTCCTGCAATAATTAAACTCTTTCTTTATTGTAATGGCTGCTGTCTCAGTGAAATGGCTCTCTATGCAGTGGGCATAAGAACACAGACAGAGCTGGGCTCGATGGCTCAGCCTGTAATCCCAGCGCTTTGGGAGGCTGAGGTGAGTGGATTGCCAGAACCCGTGGGTTCGAGACCCACCTGGGCAACTTAGCAAGACCTCATCTCTACAATAAATAAAATATTAGCTGGGCGTGGTAGAGCGCACCTGTAATTCCAGCTACCTGGAAGGCTGAGGCGAAAGGATGGAGGGAGACCAGCAGGTTGAGGCTGTGGTGGCGGGGAGCAGGCCACTGCACTCCAGTCTGGGTGACAGAGTGAGACTCCAACTCAAAAAAAAAAAAAAAGCAACAAAAAACAAACAAAAGAACACAGAAGATGACATTAGGAACAGAATCAATGCTCTATGCTAGATCAGGAGCGATACACCATTTCACTTCCCTTTGCATTTGTGTATGTGTGTGTGTGTGTCGGTGTCTCACTCTGTCGCCCAGGTTGGAGTGCAGTGGCACACTCACAGCCACCCCATTGTCTATCTGCTGGGCTCCAGTGATCCTTCCACCTCAGCCTTCCAAGTAGCTGGAACTACAGGCACGCATTATCACACTCAGCTAATTTTTTGATTTATTGTAGAGATGAGGTTACCCAGGCTGGTCTCAAACCCGCAGGCTCCAGCAATCCTCTTGCCTCAGCCTCCCAAAGTGCTGGGATTATAGGCTTGAGTCACCATGCCCGGCTGGCCATTTTTTTTAAGAGACTAGGTCACCCATGCTGAAGTGCAGTAACATGATCACGGCTCACAGCAACCTTCAAACTCCTAGACTCAAGGAATCCTCCTGCCTCTGCCTCCAGAGTAGCTAGAACTATAGGCACATGCCACCATGCCTAGCTAATTTTTTAATTTTATTTTTTGTAGAAATGGGGTCTCACTGTTTTGCCCAGGCTGGTCTCCAACTCCAAGGCTCAGGCGATCCCCCAGCCAAGACTTCCCAAAGCACTGGCGTGAGCCACCACACCCACCTCCTTTTTTCTTTTAAGGGTTTAAAAATGACTTAAATGTTGGAGAGTTAAGCAGTTAAAAATCTAGGTGCCAGATTTCTTTCTGCCCTTTGGGCTGAGAGTAAGAAAAAGTGTGGAGAACACTTTGGAAGTAAAGTGGGCTGATTTGATCAATCACTAGACAAATAAAACAGAATATTTGAGGAAACCATGGAGGTATTGGGGGCCAGGGCAACATAGGCAAGACAACCAGGCATACCCACGTGCGAACCCTGCTCAGTCACTCCCTATGTGAACTCTAGTAAGTTACTTAACATCTGTGAATCTTCATTTTTTCATCTGAAAAAAGCAGAGAAAGAACTACCTTATAGCGATGTTGAAAGAATTAAATGTGTTAATATATGTAAAGTATATCTGGCACACAGGCAGTGTTCAGTAAATATTTATTCCTTTCTTTTCCTCCATCAAAATAGATATTAGGATTTTTACTTCCCAATTTTAAAAGAAACTTGTTAACTTAGCCCATAAAACATTATATTAATACTGAGAAAGATCAGTGCCTGTTACACAATGCACCTTCAAAATGTTAACTATTTTTATTTCTTATGTTCACTAATGTTTATCTTGGCATGGAGTCAGCATTTACACAAATATCGAATAGTACATGTAGTGACTGACTTACTATAACTTGAGTCAATTTTTTTTTTGTTTTTTGAGTTGGAGTCTCACTCTGTCACCCAGACTGGAGTGCAGTGGCTGCTCCCGGCCACTGCAGCCTCGGCCTGCTGGGCTTCCGCAATCCTTCTGCGTCAGCCTTCCGAGTAGCCGGAATTACAGGAACGCGCTACCACGCCCAGCTGATTTTTTGATTTCTTGTAGAGATGAGGTCTCACCAAGTTGCCCAAGTGGGTCTCGAACCCGCGGGCTCGGGCAATCCACTCACCTCAGCCTCCCAAAGGCACAGGATTACAGGCTGAGCCACCAAGCCCAGCTAACTTGAGTCAATTTAACAAACTTTCAGTGAATACCACTATAACCAGCTGCAGAGAAGTTAAAATGATCAAGACAGTCTCCACACCAAAGAAACTGACAGGGTATGCAAGGAAAGCCCTGTGTTAGTAAACCAACCTCTCTCCAATCACAAGAGACTATGGCTCAGATTTCTTTCTTCCTTCTTTCCTCCCCCTCCTCCTTCTCCTCCCCGCCTCCCCTTCTCTTTCTCTGTCTCTCTTTTGTGTTTTGAGTCAGCTTCTCACTCTGTCACCCATGCTGGAGTGCAGTGGCACAATCATGGCTCATTGCGGCTTTGGCCTCCTGGGCTCAGGTAATCCTTCTATCCCAACCTCCTGAGTAGCTGGAACTACAGGGATACACCACCAATCCCGGTTAATTTTTTTTTTTTTTGTAGAGACAAGGTTTTGCTATGTTGCCCAGGCTGGTCTCCAACTCCTGGGCTCAAGCAATCCTTCTGCCTTAGGTTCCCAAAGTGCTAGGATTACAGGCATGACTATCACAACCGGCCTGAGTTGAGATTTTATAGCCAGTTGTATCCATTAGTAATTATTTGGTACGTATCTAGACACAGTTTGATTAGTTTAGATTTACTTTATTTTATTTTACAGTTGCAGGGTACAAGTGAGGATTTACTACATAAGTGAGTTGCATGCAGGTGAAGTCTGGGCTTCTAGCTGGCTCTCTCCCCCCAAAGTGGACCAGGTACCCAGTGTATTACCACATGCTCCCCTCCCTCTCTCCTTCCCCCCTCTCCTAATATTGTCCAGTGTCTGGTGATGTTGTCCTTGTGTTCATGTGATCAGTGATCAGGGCCCACTCATGAGTGAGAATATGAGATATTCAGTTCTTTGTTTCTGTGATAGTTCACTTAGTATGATGGTCTTCAGCTATATCTATGTTGCTGCAAAGGCCATGATTCTGTTCTTTTTTTTTTTTTTTTTTTTTTTGAGTTGGAGTCTCACTCTTTCGCCCAGACTGGAGTGCAGTGACCACTCCTGGCTACAGCAGCCTCGACCTACTGGGCTCCGGCGATCCTTCCGCCTCCAAGTAGCTGGAACTACAGGCATGCGCTACCACGCCTGGCTAATTTTTGGATTTATTGTAGAGATGAGGTCTCATCAAGTTGCCCAGGGCAGGCAATCCACTCACCTCAGCCACCCAAGGCGCGGGATTACAGGCTGAGCCACCGAGCCCAGCTGATTTTGTTCTTTATGGTTGCATAATATACTGGGGGTGCCCCCAAATGCATACACATTGTAAGAGATGTTATCTATGTATTACTTTCAGTTCACCATAATCAGAAGTGTCTGGACGCTGATGGCAACCACTTTGAGCACCTCTTGTAATTGCAGAAGTCAAATGTGACTTGTATTCATCTTTTCCTATCAGTATATGTTGAGTATTAGAATTTTAATACTTTTTTTTTCCTTTCTTAAAATGCTTATACACTTTGTTGGCACCCTCGGTAGTTTAGATTGATTTTTGTAATCGAAAGAATTCATTGGGCTGGGCATAGTGGCTCATACCTATAATCCCAGCACTTTGGGAAGCCAAAGTGGGATGTTCACTTGAGCCCAGGAGTTTGAGAGCAGCCTGGGCAACATAGCCAGACCCTGTTTCTACCAAAAAAAGAAAAGCCTGGCATGGTGGCTGAGTAGTCCTTGCTACTCAGGAAACTGAGATGATAGGATTGCCTGAGCCCAAGAGTTTGAGGCTGCAGTAAGCTATGATCTCACCACTGTCCTACAGTTTGAGTGACAGCAAGACACTGTTTCAAAAAAAAAAGAATAAATTACATTCTGTTGATGTTGCCAAAATATAAGTGGGACCTAGTAATTGCAAAAGCTGGAAGGAGATAAGATCTATCTTTCTTAGATACACATACTATTTAAATCTATATTTTCTCCTTGTATGTACCTACGCCACATCCACATTTTGAAGACCAAACAATAAACAAACAAACAAACAAACAAACAAATGCATGCTTTCTGCATGATCACAAGATCAATCACTACTGCCTGCTGGACACAAAAAAGGTGGCGTTTAGGGTACAGCCATCTGTTTGTCGCTGGTGCCTAGCATGGCAAGAAAAGCTAATTAGCACTCTCACCCTCATGCCAGCCCCACCCTCGCCTCTATCCCTCCACCATCTGGCTGGCCTCCCCTTGCTGCCCACAGAGCTTCTTCCTGCACCTTCTAGCTTAGGAGGCCAAAGACTTTGCCTTCCTAGGAAGAGGCAGGCTTCAAGAGCACCCTGAGTTATGAATTTCTAAAATTTAAGAGGAGATTACACAAATTACCTCCTCCCTCTCCTGACAGTGCTCTCTTTCACTGATCCCTGTTTACCTTACCTTAAACATCTTTTCTTCTCATGCTGGAAAATTGGTAGGTCTGGAATCTAATCTGTTTTGTCATAGACAGTTGTCTAATGGTCGACAGACACCTAATTCCTACACTGAATATCTCTCATCAATTTCATTTAGGTCTTTGGGGAAAGAAACGGGAGGCAAAATCATTCAGTAAATGTAGTATATTTTTACTATAAAGCCACAGGAAACGGTAGGAGGGATCATTTAACATACTTATCAAAAAGATGTAAGACAAATAGGTTGCCATCAAAGCAGACCAAGATTTTGAGATTTCACAGAATAAACAGAGTAAAACTTCTAAAGAGTAAACAAATTAGCTAACAACAGACAAGAAATATGATTCTCCTATGTGGATAAACTTATGTTTGTTTCACAAACAAAAATTCATTCATTAACCTAGGATTCAGTTTTTTTTAAAATTCTTTTTTTTCTAGCCGGGCTCGGTGGCTCAGCCTGTAATCCCGTGCCTTTGGGAGGCTGAGGTAAGTGGATTGCCTGAGCCCGCAGGTTCGAGACCCGCCTGGGCAGGCGAGACCTCATCTCTACAATAAATCAAAAACATTAGCCGGGCGTGGTAGCGCACTACTGTAGTTCCTGCTACTTGGAAGGCTGAGGCGAAAGGATTGCCGGAGCCCAGCAGGTTGATGCTGCGGTGGCCGGGAGCGGCCACTGCACTCCAGTCTGGGCAACAGAGTGAGACTCCAACTCAAAAAAAAAAAAAAAAAAATTCTTTTTTTCCTATACCTCTTTCTTATTCTGATTTACTTTTTTCTTTTTATATCTTGTAGTAATATAAGCCACATACTTTTAAAAAATGTAAAAGTGCCAGTTTAAAAGTGGAAAGGCAATGAAAATAAACTTAGAAAATCACAAAACTGTAAATATTGGCTTAGAATATGAATCCGATTAGAATCTTGGAAATAAGCTGTGGTTAAGCTTACTATGAAAAGACTCCCTCCACATTTATATTTCAAATGCAACAATGTAAACTTAGAAAAGAAAAAAAATTATAAAAAGCTATGGGGTTGTGATGTCAGACTTTTTAAAATCTTACTAGAAGAACGTGCTAAAAAGAAATTGCCCAAGTGTGTCTTTTTATTTTAATAACAGACAGGAAGGGAGGTCAACAACTTTAGTTTAGAATATTTTTCTAAATTGGATGAAATTAAGCTGTGACCCAGATCTGTGCAGAACACCAGATGCTTCCTACCTGTAGAAGACATTTGTAATTTTTTTGGCTTTTCACCCTGGGAACTATCTTCCTATGCTTAAGGAATTTCTCACCATTTGAGTCTCAGTAAGAGGCAGGGTCCCCCTCCCACTCTAGTTGCTAAAAAGCCAGCTAGGCTTGAGCAATCAGATGTACCACTTCCAGATTTTGATTCAAAAGCCTGTCACCTATAGCAACGGAAGAGCAGTGAACCCATTCTGGTAGCAACAACCAGTTTCAAAAGGCAGTGGGGACAACAGCATCATCCCATGTGCAGCATCAGTGAGGGTGGCACTTGTAGAGTCAGCTCTTTGGCAGCAGCAATGACCAGTCCAGACAAGTTCCAGGATCCCAGTAGGCAGCCTCTTTGACCTTGGCCCTCTTGCCTTCCCATGATTCTGCAAGCTACCCAGTATGTTTTGAGTGCTTGCCTTTTCTGCTTAAGCCAGAATCAGTTTCTGTTGCTTGTAATGCAGGACCCTAAAGGACACAGAGCCTCTGTAATAATGACTTGGAAAGAAATGAAAAGAGAAGAACACAGGCACAGAGCATAGTCTCTCTTATAAGCTATATACTACCCACAAAAGACATCACTGATGAAGAGATATGTGTATGTATTTTTCCTTAGTGTCAGCTAGGGAGGTGTGTCTAGGAGGGCATATGGGGGAAATGTATTATTCACCAACAGTGGGGAAATAGTAGGAGGAAACCATATCCTTTATATAGGTCCAGGCCCCCAAACTCTTGTACAACATGCAGGGCTTGTATCTGAAGGCCTCAGGCCAGTGTGCCTGGTGCCATTTCTTCTGCCTCTGAGATCTCCAGAGGAGAAGAATCTCCAACTGCCCCTCCTTTGGGCTTGGTGAGGAGTAGAACAGAAAGGAGAGTGAAGGTAAAAGGCTGTGGCTCTGGGAAGTCGTGGTGGCTCACGCCTGTAATCCCAGCACTTTGGGAGGCCAAGGCAGGAGGACTGCTTGAACCCAGGAGTTTGAGACCACCTGGGCAACACAGCGAGATCTCATCTCTACAAAAAACCAAAAAATTAGCACCTGTGGTCTCAGCTACTACCTGGTTTTTGTTTTTTTCTGAGTTGGAGTCTCACTCTGTTGCCCAGGCTGGAGTGCAGTGAAATGCTCCCGGCCACTGCAGCCTCGACCCGCTGGGCTCAGGTGATCTTTCCACCTCAGCCTTCCAAGTACCTGGAACTATAGGCGTGCGCCACCATGCCTGGCTAATTTTTTGATTTATTGTTGAGATGAGGGCTAAGTTACCTTGCCACTTTGGGAGGTGGAGGCAAGAGGATTGCCTGAGCTCACAGGTTCGAGACCAGCCTTGGCAATTTGGTAAGACCTCGTTTCTACGATAAATTAGCCAAGTGTGGTAGCCAAGCGTGGTAGCATACTCCTGTAGTCTCAGTTATTTCAGAGGCCGAGGCAGAAATATCAGCTGAGCCCAGCAGGTCAAGGCTGCAGTAGTTATCAACGTACTACTACACTCCAATCCTCAACTAAAACAAATAAACAAACAAAATACTATGGCTACCAATAGGCAGTGGAGGTTATAAAAACACCTGGAATTAGGAGCCACCGGAAGGGTGATAATAATAAATACCCTCTTTTACAAACAAAACTCTTTTAGTCTAAACCTAATTATAGTGTTCACATAGGCAGCACATATATTGGAACGACACAGACATTAGCGTGTCCCCTGTGCAAGGATGACATGCAAATTTGTGAAGCGTTCCATAATGAGCAAAAAAAAAAAAAAAAGTATGAGTGCAATATTCTTTTTCTTTTTTTTGAATTGGAGTCTCACTCTGTCACCCAGGCTGGAGGGCAGTGGCATGCTCCCAGCCACCACAGCCTCAACGTGCTGGGCTCAGATGATCCTTCTACCTCAGCCTTCCAAGTAGCTGGAACTACAGGCACGTGCCACTATGCTCGGCTAATTTTTTGATTTATTGTAGAGATGAGGTTCCCCCAAGTTGCCAGGCTGGTCTTGAACTCGTAGGCTCAGGCAGTCCTCTCACCTCAGACTCTCAAAATCCTGGGATTATAGGCATGAGCCATCACACCTGGCCGTAGGTGCAATATTCCAAAGTGTTTTGTTTGGGTGATGAAAACGTTTGGTGGTTGCACAACATCGTGAATGTAAGTAATGCCACTGAATTGTACACTGAAAAATGATGAAGATGGCAAATTTTGTGACATATATTTTACCACAGTGTCTAAAAATTAATAATTGTATACACCAAAAGCCATTAAATTATACAAGTGGGTGAATTTTATGATGCATGAGTTATGTGTCACAACAAAGCTGTTTAGAAATTTTTTGTTTAGGATTTTCACTTTGAAACATTTGGTACCCAGTGCTAAATATTGCTACTTTTCAAGAAGGAAGAAATTGTTTCCTTTGTCTAATAAGCAACTAGTCCCTTCCCTTTCACAACATGTTAGATGTGAATATCAGGGACAATAGAAACACAAATGTCCCAAGGTTTGGACTACATCAGAGATTTATCATTGAAAAGGAAAGAAGGAAACAAATTACAAGAACCTAGGGGAGACGGACATTCTTACCTAGAAACTGGCAGCGCTGCAGAGAGAAGTTAAGAATTATCAAGTGAAAATGAAGCTGCACTTGGCTATAATTGACTTTTTTTTTTAATCTATGAGGTTCAAATTAGAAGCTGCTGACTGCAGGCCCACTCATAAGACAGCACGCTTGAAAGCTCACAGCACTGATGCAGCTTCAGATGGATGTGTCTGAGCAGCCTCAGAGCTCAGGCCAGCTGAATGCCACAGCTGCACTGGACTGTTTCTTCATTTCTCTATGGGCTCCTGTGTTTGTCTTGTGCGTTCCTATGCCCATGCCATTAATCATGCTGTTCCCTACACCCTGGAATGTCCTTTCTACTTATCAGCACATGCCCAAATCCTACCAATCTCTCAAGGTTCAGCCCAAATAACATTCTCCTCCTTACCTAGCCTTCAGCTGGAAAGTCACCTTCAAGACAAATCAGTTGATTTCAAAATAGTGATTGTAGACATAGTTCTCAGATGTTTTTGATCAGGCAGGGGTAAGGGGTGAAAATCTGAAGTGCTAACATAGCCCTCATTGTTGACAGGAGTGAGCCAGGCAAAATACTATGGATTAAGGGAAAATACTCTCCCTACTATACTCATGTCTCCTTCCTAGACCAACTAATGAACTCAAAGAAGGTATTTCCTTATAATTATTAATGTCACATACCTAGCTGTGATATTATAAGAATTATATATTTGATCTTCATCCTCATTTCTGTCACAGAGTTTCTAAAAGTTTTGTAATTCCCAGATTGGCAGGGGTGAAAGAAGCATCTTTGTTATTTTTAATAAGCCCCTTTCAATCATACCTGAGTTCATGCTAATGAGGTGACTCTTGGTGGGTCCTTGACAACTTCAGGATGAGGGCTGGCTGCCAGAGGAATCAGCTATGTAATTAGAGTGTTGGAACTTTCAGCCTCCTCTTCTCTAGGAAAAGAGAGGCACTGGAGATGGAGTTAAGCATCAGTGGCCAATGATTTAATCAGTCATGCTTATGTAATGGCGTCTTTATTTTTTGAGGACAGACTTTCACTCTGTTACCCAGAGTGCAGTGGCACAATAGCCTCGAACTCCTACGTTCAAGCAATACTACTGCCTCAGCCTCCCAAGTAGCTGGGACTCCAGATACATATAACCATACTCAGGTAATTTTTCTATTTTTTGTAGAGACGAGGTCTTGCTTTGTTGCCTAGGCTGGTCTGGAACTCTTGGGCTCAAGCAATCCTCCGGCCTCAGCCTCAGCCTCTCGGCCTGCTGAGATTACAGGCTTGAGCCGCCTTGCCCAGTGTGTAATGGAGCCTTTATAAAAACCCTATGCAATGAGGTTTGGAGAGCTTCCAGGTTGGTGAAAGTATCCATGTGTCCAAAGAGTGGTGCATGCCAACCCCACAGGGAAGATCTTGTGCTTAGGACTTTTCCTGACCTCACCCTTCAACTGACTGTTTACTTGTATCTTTTACAATATCTTTTGTAATAAACCAGTACAAGTGTCTTTGCCAATTCAGTCTGCTGCAACAAAAATGCCATAGACTGGGTGACCTATAAATAACAGAAATTTATTCCTCATGATTCTAGAACTGGGAAGTCCAAGATCAAGATGCTGGCAAATTCTGTGTCTGGTGAGGGCCTGCTTTCTAGTTCACAGATGGCTGTCTTTTTGACATTTCCACACATGGTGGAAGGGATAATGAAGCCTCTGGGGTCTCTCCTATAACAGCATTAATTCCATTTGCGAGGGCTTTTCCCTCATGGCCTAATCACCTCCCGAAGTCCCCATTTCCTAATACCATCACCTTGGGGGTTAGAATTTCAACATATGAATTTTGGGAGCATACAAACATTCAATCTACATCAGTAAGTAAGCTGTTTTCCTTGAGTTCTGTGAGCCATTCCAACAGAACTCAAGGAGAGGTCAGGGAAACCCATAATTTATAGCTGTTGAGTCAGAAGTGTTGGTGGCCTGGGCTTGCATTTGGCATCTGAAGTGAGGGCGGTCCGGTGGGACTGTGCCCTTAACCTGTGGGGTCTGTGCCAACTCCAGGAAGTGAGTGTCAGAATGGAATTGAATCACTGGACACAGTGTCAAAGTATTATGAGGAGAAACAAATAGTAGTACTACTGATTTTAACATCCTAATTTAAAGTAATGTCCTCTCTTTGCAAATCATTCTTCCATAATTATTATAGGAACATCTTATAAACACATTTTTTTCTCTTCATAGTTTGACATTTAACTTTTTTTGTGTGTCAAGGTCTTACTCTGCCACTCATGCTGGAGTACAGTGGCATGAGCGTGTCTCACCACAGCGTTGCCCTCCTGGACTCAAGCAATTCTCCTGCCTTGGCCTCCCAAAGTGCAGGGATTACAGGTATGAGCCACTGCACCAGGACCTAGTTTGACATTTAACTTTTGCTGAGTTGCTATTAATTGCTAATTTTTTATGGCTTCCAAGAAACTATTTGCATTGCCCAAAACAGTACTTCCCGATCTTAAAAGTGACACACACAGAAAAGATTATTTTTTAGGACTACAAAAGGAAAGGGTTGAGTCAATCATATTCCCAACTCTTCCACACAGGGCCCCAGCTCTTATCATTCATTCAATCCTTCATTCATTCATTTTCTTTTAACTCCATTCCCCACTTCCATTTCCAAACCCCACAGGCAACAGTTTTGATATATCATTTTATGTGTTCTTGTAAAATATATATTTTTGAGCTCATGAATTTTGTGTGTGTGTGTGTGATGTTGTGTTATGGATCTTATTCTGTTTCCCCCCTTATTCCCTTAGCATGGGCTTTGAGATCCACCCTACAGCTCTGTGTATATCTGGTCTGTAACATATGAATTAATGGGGGGCATCTCCCATGCCTAGATTACCTAGTCTCAGTGATGGGCACCTGGACTGCACCAGTTCTCTGCCTCCACATACCCTACCATGATGAGCACCCTGGAGCATGTCCTCTATGAACCTGAGGGAGAACTGCTGGATCATGGAGTACAGAGACATTCATGGTGACTAAGTAACTGACTGCTCTCCAGAATGCTTATACCAGTCTACAAAGCTGTGCATACAGGTTCCCTAAAGGCCTTCAATCCTATCAACATTTGGCATGGAAATGAGAATTATTCACACTGTTTGTGAGTAAATAAAAAATAAGGCTGCTTCTCAGAAGAAATCAGGCCCCCCGACTTCTGCAGGCTCAGGCCCCTCCGAAGCATCTGGTTAGCACAAGTCCAATATCTCCAGGGCATAACCCATTTCAAGGAATTTCTCTTTACCACAACACATATAGAAAAGTGCCAGAGGAGGATGCTCTTTCTCCCTCTACTATCTTCTTTAAAAAAAAAAAAAAAGTCTCAGGATTGTGTGAAACAAGAGAGAACTGCTGTGAAAATTTCTCAGAAGGCACTTAGTGTACTTTCTTTTCCACCAAGATTCCCAGGAATTTTTTCGTTTCCTTCCTTCCTTCCTTCCTTCGTTCCTTCCTTCCTTCCTTCCATTTTATTTTTTGAGTCAAGGTCTCACTCTGTCACCCTGGAGTGCAGTGGCACAATCATGGCTCACTGCAGCCTCAATCTCCTGGGCTCAGGCGATCCTCCTGCCTCTGCCTCCTGAGTAGCTAGGACTACAGGCATGCGCCACCATGTCTGGCTATTTTTTTTTTATTCTTTTGTAAAAAAGAGGTCTAGCTATGTTGCCCAGACTGATCTGGAACTCCTGGGATCAAGTAATCCTCCCACCTCAGCCTTCCAAAGTGCTGGAATTACAGGTGTGAGCCACCACACCCAGCCTCCAGGTTCATTCTAGCCTCCTAGAAGTGTTCATTAGGAATGGAAAGCAGGGTCATCGCCAGCAGCCATTATCACTTGCAGAATTATCACTGCCACTGTGCTCCATGCTACAGCTCTGCTTACCACCCGGCCACAGTCCTGGAACCAAAATACTGCTATTTGCAGCTTAAAGAAGAAGCAAATGAGGACACAGCTCAGACACAGTCTCTCAAATAAAGGGTCCGAGGGGCTACTGGGGCCCAGGCCTACTTGATTGTCAACCATAGCTCTTTGTATGCTTCCTGGACTATACTATTAATACAAGAATCGAGGGCAGAAATAAAGCCTGCAAGAGAAATGACCACGGATTCTTCGGGGATCCTGGGAGTTTTAGTGCAGATAAAAACCCTTGACAGCTTCCCCCTGAATGCTGCAGGTTCCAAGGAAAGCACAGGTCTCTTTCTTTGGAGGTAAAATACCCTAGGTTTCTAAAATTTTAGTTGGGCAGTTGAGATACAAACTCATTAATTTTATTTGGAAAAATCTGATGATCTAAGGATCCTGGAGTTTGCTTTAGATTTTTTCTTTTTCTTTTTTGGGGTTTGGTGTTTTATTTTCCTTCAACAGTGTAAATTGAGTGACTAATGTGTTATATGTTTTCACGGTCTGTGGGCTGAGGTTGACAGAGGGAACAAGATTGGTGCCTGTTCCTAAACAATAGAATAAAGGAAAATAGCCTGCAGGAGTTTGCTTTTTACCCAGCTGTTAAAAAAAAAATCCCAGCTGATCAAATGAGAGAGATAAATAGTTCAAGAGATGACATCTTCCTTTATTCGTATAACATGGCAAATGTTTGTTGCAGACTGGAGTGAGGATTTCCAGGATTCCCATATATCAAGTTATGGAGAAGGGAGAAATATTTGCTTCTGTGCTCCTCTAGAAATAAAGATATTTCATGAGCTAGACAGGAAGCTAATCTGTACATGTATGACCTACATTTCAGAACTTCTGACAACGCCAGAAACTGAAGATGGAGAGGGACTGAAGCGATCCCCTTCCTGGTGATGAAGTGTTAGCCTCAGGGGTCACTGCAGGCATGCTGAGTTCTGGATTTCTAGAAAAGCAGTTTTGCAATCTTTCCATCTCAGGTCTTGCATTCGATGTCCAATGTATACTACAGCTACCGTAACTATTAATAGACTTAAAACCAGGAACAGTGGTTCACACCTGTTCTCCCAGCACTTTGGGAGGCCAAAGTGGGAGGATTGCTTGAACCAGGAGTTAGAGACCAGCCCACAAAAAGAAAAAGAAAAAAAAAAATCAGCTGGGTGTGGTGGCATGCACCCGCAGTCCCAGCTACTCTGGAGGCTGACGTAGAAGGATTGACTGAGACCAGGAGGTCAACTGCAGTGAGCCATGATTGGATCACTACACTCCAGCCTGGGTGACAGAGTGAGACCTCAAAAAAAAAAAAAAGAAGAAGAAGAAGAAATAGACTTAAGAGATTTGTGTGAGACAAACAAGTGAGACTTCAAACAAGGACAGGCTACTTATATAGTGACTCCAACAGCTATATTTACATGTACAGAACAAAGATATTGTTAATTATGGTTTCCCATCTCCGTATTTACATATTGTAGGTAGCATAATTTTTGGATATCAAAGACAGAGATATCAAAATAGATGTGCGTGTATCTGTACACATACACACATTTAGGACTAGAAACCAATTATAAAAATGCCTCAGAGATACTGGGGGTTCGACTCCAGACCACTGCAATAAAGCAAGTCACATGACTTTTTAGTTTCCCAGGGTTATGTAGTCCATTAAGTGTGCAATAACATTATATCTAAAAAAATGTGCATAGACTTCACAGCAACTTGGCTGGATTTAGAGTCTATAATCCTCTGTGATTTATCACAAAAACAAAGAACTGAGTACCATATATTTCACTTGTAAGCGGACCCTGAACATTTACCATAATACTATAAGAAAGGAAGTGGCAGTAGCCGGAAACTGCCGGGGGGGGGCACATAACATGAATAAAGCGTACCTGGTCTCAAACCAGGCAAAGTGGGGACCAAAGGGAGGCCCAAACTTTACCTGTATGATGACCACTTGTATACCAAATCTTGAATTGTACCCCACATCTTTAAAATAAAATAAGTTTTTAAAAAATATAAAAATAAGCCGGAGCCGGGCTCGGTGGCTCAGCCTGTAATCCCGCGCCTTTGGGAGGCTGAGGTGAGTGGATTGCCTGAGCCCGCGGGTTCGAGACCCGCCTGGGCAGGCGAGACCTCATCTCTACAATAAATCAAAAAATTAGCTGGGCGTGGTAGCACGTGCCTGTAATTCCAGCTTTTGGGAAGGCTGAGGCGGAAGGATCGCCGGAGCCCAGCAGGTTGAGGCTGCGGTGGCCGGGAGCGGCCACTGCACTCCAGTCTGGGCGACAGAGTAAGACTCCAACTCAAAAAAAAAAAAAAAAAAAAAATAAGCCGGACATGGTGGTGTACGTCTGTAGTTCCAGCTACTTGGAAGGCTGAAAAGGAAGGATCGCCTGAGCCCAGCAGGTCAAGGCTGTGGTGGCCATGAGCATGCCACTGCACTCCAACCTGGGTGACAAGAGTGAGACTCCAACTCAAAAAATAAAATAAAACAAAAAATATAAAAATAAGATAAAATAATGTAGATACCTTAATTTAAAAGTACTTTACTGCTCAAAAATACTAATGATAATCTTAGCCTTCAGTGAGTCCTAATTTTTTTGCTGGTGGAGGGTCTTGCCTTGATGTTAATGGCTGCTGTATGATCAGGGTGGTGGTTGTTGAAGGCTGGGGTGGCTGTGGCAATTTCTGAAAATACGACAACAGCCGGGCTCAGTGGCTCAGCCTGTAATCCTGCGCCTTGGGAGGCTGGGGTGAGTGGATTGCCTGAGCCCACGGGTTCGAGACCCGCCTGGGCAACTTGGAGAGACCTCATCTCTACAATAAATGAAAAATTAGCGGGGCGTGGTAGCGCGCGCCTGTAGTTCTGGCTACTCGGAAGGCTGAGGCAGAAGGATCGCCGGAGCCCAGCAGGTCGAGGCCGCGGTGGCCGAGAGCGACCGCTGCACTCCAGTCTGGGCGACAGAGTGAGACTTCAACTCAAAAAAAAAAAAAAATACGACAGCAATGAAATTTGTCGCATTGATGAACTAATCCTTTCACAAAAGTTTTCTCTGCAGCATGTGATATTGTTTGATAGCATTTTACTCACATTAGAATTTCTTTCAGAATTGGTCGCAAATCCTCTCAAACCCTGCTCTGTTTTATCAACTAAGCTTATGTAATATTCTAAATTTTTTGTTGTCATTTCAGCAATGTTTATAGCATCTTCACCAGGGGTAGGTTTCATCTCAAGAAACTATTTTCTTTGCTCATCCATAAGAAACAAGTCTTTCTCTGTTCAGTTTTGATCACGAGATAGCAGCAATTCAATCACAGCTTTGGGCTTTACTTCTAATTCCAGTTGTCTTGCTTTTTTTTTTTTTTTTGAGTTGGAGTCTCACTCTGTCACCCAGACTGGAGTGCAGTGGCCGCTCTGGGGCACCACAGCCTCGACCTGCTGGGCTTCAGCGATCCTTCCGCCTCAGCCTTCCAAGTGGCTAGAACTATAGGCGCGCGCTACCACGCCCAGCTAATTTGTCTTGATATTTCTTACACATCTGGAGTTACTTCTTCACTGAAATCTTGAGCCCCTCAAAGTCAACCATGAGGATTGGAATCTATTTCTTCCAAACTCTTTTTTTTTTTTTTTGAGTTTGAGTCTCACTCTGTTGCCCAGGCTAGGGTACAGTGGCACGATCATGGCTCTTCATGGCTTCAACCCCCTGGACTCAAGTAATCCTTCTACCTCAGCCTCCTGAGTAGCTGGGGCTACAGGCACATGCCACTATGCTTGGCTAATTTTTTTTAGGGGCAAAGTCTCTCTATGCTGCCCAGGCTTATCTCAAATTCATGGTCTCAAGCAATTCTCCTGCCTCAGTCTTCCAAGCTTGCCTTTAGTTGTAATATATGATTATAACATTGAAGTCTATGTGTGGTCAACAATGGACTGCCCCCTGCTCTCCGAGAACTTCCCAACACGTCCACAGGAGTGAATGCTTCTCATCTTTGTTCCTGCTGTATGGTTCTACTATGTCATCATGGCTCACTGGTCCAAAGGTGACCCCTCAGCAAAGAGGGGAAAATCAACTTCTGTCTTCTAGGAAGTGGACATTATGACCAAGAAGCATTTGAGGCAGCACTCTAGGGAGAAAGTCTCTGAATGTGTGTTTGCTCACAAGGTCTCCATAGATGCCCTGGTTCTGCCCTCTCGAGGTCTGGTGCCCTACTTGTCCCTGGGTCCCAAGAGTTGCTCTTGCCTTCCCCCAGAAGTGTCTCCACCCCCTTGCTTTTTTGCTTAAGCTCTCTTTGTTTTTTGTCAATAACCAGAGAATACTTAATATAACACAGCACACGTGCTTTCTAAGACATTATTTCAGTACTAACACGAAATTTCTGGTTTACAGTAAAATAAAGATCATATAGTCATCTTCTACCTAACACTGTCCTTTCTTTTTTTTTATTTTCAAATATTTATTTATTTATTGAGTCAGAGTCTCATGCTGTTGCCCAGACTGGAGTGCAGTGGCATAATCACGGCCACTGCGGCCTTGGCCTGCTAGGCTTAGGTGATCCTTCCACCTCAGTCTTCCATGTAGCTGGAATCACAGGTGTGTGCCAACACATCCGGCTAATTTTTTTTATTTATTGTAGAGGTGAAATCTCCTTAAGTTGTGCAGGCTGATCTTGAACCCACCGTGCCCAGCTTATTTTTTATTTTAGAGTTGTGGAGTTCAAGGGGAGATTTACTGCATAAATAGGTTGCGTGTAGTTTGGGCTTCCAGCTGGTCCTCTCTCCCCCAATAGTGGGCCAGGTACCCAGTGTGTTGCCACGTGCCCCCTCGTGCCTTCCCCTAGCAGTGTCCAGTGTCTGCCAGATCGATCTCACCCTTGTAACACTGTCCTGTCTAAAGTATAAGAACTCCAAACAGTCACAGTTTATGTGCTTATAATTCTTTGAGGGTACATTAACACAATGTATTATTTTTTTTAAAGCTAATTTAAGAACTTTGTAGGAAAATACCAGGTCTGTTAACTTTCGTGCTCTTTTTAAGTTTGGGGCATATTTTCATGAGGAAAAATAAATCTGTTAGACTTCCTTTCAGAATTCCATCATCACACAGGAGACTATTTGTGAACTGTCACTAAAGCCATTCAATTTCTTATAACAGAGTGAGCATCCTCTGCTTGGATTAAGCACCAGATATGAATGTTCTTGCTGACTTCCTGAGGAAGTAAAAGTCCTAAGTCATTATATGGCAGTGAAATTTCAAAAATATATGTATATATATTAAACAGCAGGAAGTAGAGCAAGACTGTTGCCAACACATGCAGGCTACAGTAGCAGCCACGAAATATGTAGTATCCTGTTCTACCACATTCACTGGGCTGGGTTATATTGTCTAATAGACTCAGTTAACTCTGGAAGAAGTTAATAGGTGTTTATTGTTCAGTGTGGGGGCGGGCAGCATAATTAAGCCCGTAGTCTCTAATTCTTCTCGAGTTCAGATGAAACCAACAATTTTGTTTTTGTCTAATGTTCAGGGTGTGTTTCCAATTAAACTGAAATCATACCAAGTACCTCCAGTTTCTTCTTCAAGATCTCTATCATGAAAATTAATTGTATAGTTTTGCCCTTTCTACTCAACCCCCTTCTTCTGTAAGCAGCAATACTTGTACTTACTGTACTTGAAATTCCCCAGAGGTACAGAGGTAAGCATTATGGAATTTGTCTGATCTCCTGTGTGCTAAAAAAGAAATGACCAGAAATTGTGGGCATGTTGGATAAGATTTGAAGTGGTGATTTGGATTACAATTTTAACCTATAGCTTAACTAGATCATACTTTCATTGACTTCTACCCCCTTCCACCAAGTAATTAGTGTTCTTTATCACTCAAATAATTGTTACAAGAGAAGATCTTAGGAGAACTCTTAGTCCTTTTTTTGTGAGGATGCCTTATAAGAGCACATCTTCCCTGGTCTAAATGCAAATTTCGGATATCTCCTAGAGGTCCCTTGGTTAAATTTAGTGAATGAGTCTTACTATCAGCTGAAGCTGACAGTTTTCACCACATTGTGAGTCCTTGAGTGTTAGAACCTTGTCCAATTCACCTCTGCATTCCTAGCACCTAGCATCATGCCGGCTATTAGGAAGTTCAATATGTGTTTGTCAAATAAGCATATATTATTTATCCTTCTTACTAGATTTTTATTCTTGAAGAGAATAAGCCATGTGGATTCAAATTTTAGATGGGACACAGGTCTGATAAATTTGATACACAGGGAAAGGATTTGAAACATCTTTTATACATATTTGTCACATTAAAGGAAAAGGATGTTCAAAAAATACAAAAAAATTTCAGATACAAAGAATCAGTCAAATTGTGGAGACTGAACAAGAAATATTAAACACACACACACAACACTAAAACACCCAGGGTTTGGTGCCTGAACCAAATGAATAGCCCCAAAAGTAAGCTTCTGAGGAAGGAAATCCCAGTAGGCTGGGATTTTAGGACAAGCCTCAAGTGAGACATAAAACCCACTTTGACTGTGCAGCCTGGGTAAGAGTCAGACAACGATAAACCCAACCACTTCCACCTACACTGTGTTCCTAAATAGTCACCACCCCCACTCTTTTCAGTTGGATGATGAGTCACACCAAAACTGTCATTAAAGCTGCTAGGTTTTTCTCCCCCTGTTGTTTTTTGTACCCAAGACAAAATCCCCAAGGCATTGACAGAGATCAGAATATGCCACCTCAACCCAAAATCTGCCACTTAATTTTTGAGTTGAAGGCAATTAAGAAGCAGCAACAGCAGGAAGAATTCTGGTACCTTCCCTTTCTGCCTGGGAGCAGGGTGTAAATTTCCCTTTATAAAGGTGTCCCCCCCTCCCATACCAGAGAAGGGAGAATGACTCGCATAATAAACAATCCTTTTCTCTAATATATTTCCTATTGCCTTCTCACAATTTATCGCCAGCAGGACCCCAAACGTCCTTTCTTTTGTCTAGTTTTAATTGAGAATATAGAAATTAAAAGTGCATTTTTAGACACTCCCTCCTCCATTTTCTCTTCTCCCCTCCTTAACACCCGCTCTGGCACCTCCTGACTCCACCAAGCTTGCTTCTCTCATTATGTTCTTGTGTAACATATTCCAGAAGCTAATCTTGGGACCAACCGGGCATCATACATGATTGACACACTACTGGGTTGCAGTCAGGATGATGCCAGCCAGACTCCCAGTCGGGTAATTACTTAAGGTAGTCACTGGAACACATACATGTAGACTGTGTACCTTGCACCACTCCTGCATGCTTCCCACGTCCATTCCTTCCCACAAATCTCCACAGTAAAACTGAAAATCTGAGATCGTATTTGGGACATTGGTCCACCATCTCTTCTGGTTGCCACCGCTTGAATAAAACCTATTTTCCTTCCACAAACTCTCATCTCTCAAGTTAGGCTTTCAGGCTACAAGAAACTAGAACTGAATCCAGTTACACAGTCACTACTCCACAAATTATTGCTCTTTGTTAAAATTGTATATAAGCCTTTGAGCCTAACCACCCCTTTGGGTTTTACTTCTTTCCTGTGAATCCTTTGTGCACATATAGATAATAACATTAATAAGTGCTATGGTTTTAATATTTGCTCCCTCCAAAACTCATGCTGAAATTGAATTTCCAGTGTGGCAGAATTGAGAGGAAAGGGTCTTTAAGAGGTGATTGAGTCATGAGGACATGAACAGATTAATCTACTCCTAGATTAATAAATGATCATGGGAGTGGGGCTGGTGGCTTTATAGGAAGAGTGAGAGAGACCTGAGTTAGCACCTCAGCCCCCTTGCCATGGATGCCCTGTGCCACCTTGAGACTGCAGAGAATTCCCACCAACAATAAGGTGCTCACTAAATGCACCCCCCTGACCTTCTGTAACTGTAAGAAATAAATTTATTTCCTTTACCCAGTTTTCAATATTCTGTCATAAGCAACAGAAAACTAAGGCAATAAAGAAACATAACTTCTCCTATCAACCTGTCTTTTTTCAGTTTAATTTGCAAGCCCCAGTTACTAAAACTGAGAGGAAGTTTTTTTTTCTTTTCTTTACAGCCTAACAGGCAAAATAAAAAGAAAACAAAAGCATTTGTAATAGAAGAATGTGCTTGGAGACTGCAGACACTCTCACTGCTGTCCTGTCCATCATGTCTTTTATAACATCTTTTCCCTTTAATAAACCTACTTTTCTTTTTTTTTAAATCTTTTTTTTTGAGTTGGAGTCTCACTCTGTCACCCAGACTGGAGTGCAGCGGCCGCTCCCGGCCACCGCAGCCTCGACCTGCTGGGCTCTGCAATCCTTCCACCTCAGCCTTCTGAGTAGCCGGAATTACAGGCGTGCGCTACCACGCCCAGCTAATTTTTTATTTATTGTAGAGATGAGGTCTCACCAAATAGCCTAGGCAGGTCTTGAACCCGCGGGCTCAGGCAATCCACTCACCTCAGCCTCCCAAGGTGCGGGATTACAGGCTGAGCCACCGAGCCTGGTTAAAATCAATATTTTTTATTATGATATTGTAGGGTACAGTTAAGGGAAACCTACTTTTCTTAATCAAAATAAATGAACAAATAAAGTAAAATCGTGTGCTTGAAGAAGGAGTGATTTATTGTCTTTGACAAGTGTCAATTAAAGGGTTAACTCAGCATCTCTCCCTCCCAGAAGTGTGTATGGAAGGAGAGGGGAGAGGACTGATTAAATTCTCTCTCTACACCATCCTCCCTCTGAAAATAGCTCTTTATCTGGAACTTAACTGGGTTAGGGTCTAATGGAACTTCACAGGTAAAATTATTTATTTCTTGACAAGGGAACAAGAAACAAAAAAAATCTACTGCAGCAAATGCCACTGCATTGTACACTTTAAAATGGTTAATAGTCAGGTTTCTTTTTTTCTCTTGTGACAGATTACAGTCTGTTTTATTTATGTAAATTTTGCTTCAATAAAAAAATGGGTGACCCAACCTTAGCTTGCTGTCTCTGAAAGTCTTTCTAACGTCATGAAACTTATCCATCCTGTTCTGGGTTTGTAAAGAGCTAAACCAAAATTAAAAACATTTTAATGCTGCAAAGAAACCCTGGACACAAGTCAGAGCTGTTGTCCCAGCTCTGCTTCATCTTGAGGATCTTTTACCCTCTCTGCTCCTCCATTTGTCTTATAAAATAGCAGAATTAGAATATTTGATTTCTTCTAGATGTAAATTGCTTGATTTAGAATTGAGAGGCATTTCTATCTTTACTGTTATCTTTCAGTGGCACTTCTTTTACATTACTCTGTAAGTCACAGTGATATGGCATGGGCACTAGAGCCCGAGCAAATCAACCTCACTGGGTCTCTCCTTATCTAGGTACTCATTCATCAAAAAAAATAGCAAGAGTTTAACATTTTCCAAGGTACAAAAATAAAATAAAACCGAATTCTGCCCCCTAAGAAGTGTGCAGCCTACTGATCACGAAGTCACTACGGATGACTCCTTATCTCCGTGAGTTCCGCATCCGTGGATTCAACCATCCAGGGATTGAAAATATTTGTGGCCAGGCACAGTGGCTCAAATCTGTAATCCCAGCACTTTGGGAGGCCGAGGTGAGAGGATAGTCTGAGCCCAGGGGTTTGAGACTAGTCTGTGCAACTTGGCAAGACCTCATCTCTACAATAATTCAAAAAATTAGCCGAGTGTGGTGGCGCACGCCTGTAGTTCCTGCTACACGGAAGGCTGAGGCAGAAGGATCACCTAAGCCCAGCAATTTGAGACCATGGTGGCCATGGGTGTGCCACTGCACTCCAGCCTGGGCAACAGAGTAAGACTCTGACTAAAAAAAAAAATTTAAAAATAGAAAAATATAATAAAATATTTGGGAAATATATTGTGTCACAACAGAATATGTACAGACTTTTTTTTCCCTATCCTTATTCCCTAAATGACACAGTATTACACCTATTTACATAGCACTTAAATTGTATTAAGTATCATATGTAATTTAGAGGTGATTTAAAGTATACAGGAGGATATGTGTGGTTTATAAATACTGTCATTTTATATCATGCATTTGAGTATCCTCAGATTTTGGTATCTGTAGGAGTCCTGGAACCGATGCCCCAGGGATACCAAGGGACGGCTGTATTTATATAAAGTCAAGCCACAACACAGCTCAGGAAGTGCCTGACTGGCAATTAGGGCAAAGCTCTGTGAGTCTCCAGGAGCTGGTGTGAATCAGGTTAGCCCAGGGTGCTGGGAAAGGAGAAGGATCTAAGGATAGAGAAGCTGGGACGGTCCAGCCAGCAGAGAACACCGGTAAAGGCTAGGGCAAGGGCAGATGAGACGGTGAACTGGAGTCAGAGCCTTTACAGCCCTATCTGCACTTTTATTCTTCCTACCAGGCAGATGAGGAGCTCAGGCTTGGTATCTGAGACACGCAGTTCCCCACAAGATTCTTCTTAATTATAAAGCTAAAAGGAGTTATCTTAGAGTGGAGAAAACCAGCAAGCACATCCTTAGCTAGAGGTCAAGAAAAAACTCACCAGAGAAGGAAAAAATTGACGTCATGTGCTTACTGGATATAATGCACTGAGGATTCTTTGGAATTTCTGCCAAAAATACATAATCTGAATCTAATCATAAGGAAACACCAGGCAAACCCGAACTAAAAGACACTGTACAAAATGAATGACCAGTACTTTTCAAAAATATTAATCTCACAAAAGACCAAGACCAAAAAAAGAGGAAGTGTTACTGATTAAAGACAACTAAAAAGTGATGGCAAAGTTTGATGACAAAAAAAATTTTTAAATATTTTTAAAAGATCACTAAGAAGCATAACCACTAAATACAATACCTGATACAGAATTTTCTTTTGTTATACAGGATAATATTCAAACAACTGGAAAGATCTGAATAAGATCTGTAGGAGTCAATAACAATATCATAGCAATGATAATTTCCTGGTTCTCTGGGTACATAAGAAAATGTCCTTATTTTTAGAAAACACCAAAGTATTCAGGGGTAAAGGGGCTTCATGTCTGCAACTTAAACAGTTCAGAAAAAAGTGTGTGCATGTGCATATGTACACATGGAGAGACAGAAAAAGGAAAACAAATATGATCAAAAGTTAACATTTGGGAAATCTGGGTGAAGAATATTTGGAAATTCTTTGTACTATTGCTGCAACTCATTTGTAAGTCTAATATTATACCAAAATCAAAGGCTAAGAAAAGAACTCAAGAAGTTGAACCACTGCTGCTAGCACGCAAATCCAGATTGTCTGACCGTGTTTTTGACCACTGGCTATTTACTACCTCTTTAGTCAAGATCAATAATGTAGGATTTACTGATTTTTTTTTTAGATGTAAGCACACAATTCAGTGATTTTTCAGTTGTGCAACCATCACCACTATCTCATTTCAGAATACTCCATCATCCCCACATGAAGCCCCCTACTCATTAACAGTCATTCCACATTTCCTCCTACCTCCGACCTCTGGCAACCATTTTCTTTCTCTACAGATTTGCTTACTCTGGACATTTCATTTAGAGGGAAGCATGTACTATGCAGCCTTTCACGTCTGGCTTTTTTCACTTCGCATAATGTTTTTAAGGTTTATCGGTGTTGTAAAATCTTTCAGTACTTCCCTTTTTATTGATAAAGAATATTCTATTGCATGAGAGAGGAGGATGGAAGAAACCGGTTAGGCAGACAGGGAGAGTCTCCCATAAGACTCCCCCCCCCTTTTTTTTTTTTTTGAGTTGGAGTCTCACTGTGGCCCAGACGGGAGTGCAGTGGCCGCTCCTGGCCTCCGCAGCCTCGACCCGCTGGGCTCCGGCGATCCTTCCACCTCAGCCTTCCAACCAGCCGGAATTACAGGCCTGCGCTACCACGCCCGGCTGATTTTTTGATTTATTGTAGAGATGAGGTCTCGCTGCCCAGGCGGGTCTCGAACCCGCGGGCTCAGGCAATCCACTCACCTCAGCCTCCCAAAGGCGCGGAATTACAGGCTGAGCCACCGAGCCAGGCAAGACTCCCCCATTTTACCTGAAGAAACAGAGGGCCAGCTGCAAGTTCCGGACAAAGTCACACCCATTCCCTTTTCTCAGCTTTGGTCCCTTTCGTGGCTTTGGTCATTTTCGCGTGCCCTTTCCTGATTGGTCCCTTTTCAATCCTCTCCGTTTCTCCTTTTCACTATCGTGCCACTTTTTGGTCCCTACTACTGGCCAATTACGTTAGTGTATTTTCAGTCCCTACTGCCAGTCAATCAGCACAAGCTTCTCCATTTGAACCCCATAAAAAACCCTGGCTGCAGTGGCCACACCCGCAACCCCTTTCAAATCCCCTCTCACTGGAGAGCTTTCCTGCGACCTAATAAATTCCATCTCACTCATCCTTCAGTGTCCACGCTCCTTACTCTTCTTGGTCAATCAAGAGCTGCAAGCAAGAGTTGTGGCAAGAGCTGCAAAGCTCCTCAGGGCCTGCTTGGCCTGCAGAGTTGAAAAGAGCTGTAACACTCCTTGGGGCTCACAGCTACTGGCCACCCTGGGCTCTCAGGTGCCACTGTGTCCCCTTCTCCAGATGCCATTGCGTGCTTGGACACCACGTGGGTTGCAGGCTGACAGTGCAGCCCCAGTGAGACTACAATAGATGGATATACTACCTTTAATTTATCTATTCACCAGCTTTGGGCATTTGGACATTTAGGTTGTTGGTCATTGTAAATAATGCTGCTAAGAACATTCATGTTCATGTTTTTGTGTGGTCATAAGTTTTTAATTCTCTTGGGTATATATCTAGGAATAAAACTGCTGGGTCACATTGTATATTCGTTAGAGAGAGTTGCCGTAATAAAATACCAAGACAGGATGGCTTAAGCAATAGAAATGTATTTTATCACAGTTCTGGAGGCTAAAAGTCCAAGATCAGGGAGTCAACAGATTTGGCTTCTTTTGAGGCTAGTTTTCTTGGCTTGCAGATGGCCATTGTCTTGCTATGTCCTCATATAGCCATTTCTCTATGTGTGTACAGAACTGGTATCTCTAGCTGTATCCTCATCGTCTCTTCTTAGAAGGACACAAGTAACTTCAGGGTTACTTGAATTAGGGTAAACCCAGATGACCTCATTTTGCCTTAATTACTTCCTTAAAGGTCTCTCCATGTACAGTCGTATTCTGAAGTACTAGGGGTTGAGACTTCATATATGAATTCTGCAGGGGAGAGGGGTCACAATTCACCCCATAACACGCAGTAACTCTATGTTTAACTTTTTGAGAAATTGCCAAACTGTTTTCCAACACAGCTGTATCACTTTACATTCCAACTAGCAATGTATGAAGGTTCCAATTTCTCTACATCCTCAACAACATTTGTTATTGTCCGTCTTTGGATTACAGGCATCCTAGGCTGTTTTTGTCTTGCATTTTCCTAATGAGTAATGATACTGAGAATCTTTTCATGGGCCTATTGGTCATTTATACATCTTAATTGGAGAAATGGTCATTAAAATCCTTTGGGTTTTGTTGTTGTTGTTGTTTTGAGTTAGGGTCTCACTCTGTCACCCAGGCTGCTTTTGTCTCAGCCTCCTGAGAAAGTGCATGCCACCATGCTCAGACAATTTTTTAATTTTTTGTAGAGACAGTGTCTTGCTATGCTGCCTAGCCTGGTCTTGAACTCCTAGGCTCAGCAGTCCTCTCACTTCAACCTCCCAAAGTGCTGGGATTACAGGCATCAGCTGCCAGGCCCAGCCTTACCTGTTTTTTAACTGGGTTGTCTTTTTATTGTTGCATTATAAGTGCTCTATTTGTATTCTGCATACTAGACCCTTATCAGGGATATTGATTTTCAAAAGAAAAAAAAATAGGTAGCCTCAAGTGCTGGAAGTACATATATGATTGTCAGAGTGGATGCATGTTCAAGACATGTATCTGAACTCCCCTAAACTGGGAAATACTCTCCAGAGCACAGGATAAAACCCTTAAAACAATATTTGCACATGACACCATTCCTTGAATTGAAAGCCTCAAGAAGGCACTTGGACTAAAGGCAGGTTTTGTATGCAAACGAGATGTGAAATTTAGGAACTGTGGGCCAGTGAGATTAAGTAGCATGAGGAAATCAAATCTGCAGAGAGAAAAATAAATGGAACGTGTGCTATATTCCAAAATATCTTCCAAATAAATATTTTCCAAATGAAGAAGATTTTCTAATTTAAAATTCATAAGGGCAAAAGATGTGGTCTTTTGTAGAGACCACATCTACAAAACGTAATTAAAGAGACTTTTCAGTTTAAAGAATTGCCTAAATTTATTTGGATTTTCAATCCATAATGATTTACTCAGCGATTACCTAGAAATTGATTTTTTTCAGTTTTGTGTCAGAATCTTACTCTGTTGCCCAGGCTAAAGTGCAGTAGCCCAATCATGGCTACTGCAACCTCAATCTGCTGGACTCAGGCAATTCCTCAGCCTCAGCCTTCCAAGGAGCTGGAACTGCAGGTGCATGCCACCATGCCCAGCTAATTTTTTTTTTTTTTTTGAGTTGGAGTCTCACTCTGTCGCCCAGACTGGAGTGCAGTTACATGCTCCCCGCCACCGCAACCTCGACCTGCTGGGCTCCGGCGATCCTTCTGCCTCAGCCAGGTGCGTGCTACCACGCCTGGCTAATTTTTGATTTATTGTAGAGATGAGGTCTCGCCAAGTTGCCCAAGCTGGCCTTGAACCAGCAGGCTCAGGCAATCCACTTGCCTTGGCCTCCCAAAGTGCTGGGATTACAGGCTGAGCCACTGAGCTGGGCCATTTTTTAAAATTGGAGTCTCACTCCGTTGCCCAGGCTGGAGTGCAGTGGCATGCTCACGGCCACCCCAGCATCGACCCACTGGGCTCAGGCAATCCTTCTGCCTCAGCCTTCCAAGTAGCCAGAACTATAAGTGTGCACTACCACGCATAGCTAATTTTTTGATTTATTGTAGAGACGAGGTCCCACGAAGTTGCCCGGACTGGTCTTGAACCCTTGGGCTCAGGCAATCCACTCACCTTGGCCTCCCAAAGTGCTGGGATTACAGGCTGAGCCACCTAGGCCGGCTAACCCTGCTAATATTTTAATGTACTGTAGAGATGAGGTCTTTCCAAGTGGCCCAGGTTGGTCTCAGACTCCTGGGCTCAGGCAATCCTCTCGCCTCCACCTCCCAAGTTGCTGAGATTATAGGCACGAACCACCATGCCCAGCCAGGAGTGGATTTATTGGTGATAAATTGGAGCTTAAGCATTTTCCTTTTAGGGACTCCACTCTCAACCACCTTGAACTCTTTCACTTCTTGTTTCCCCCAATTCTGTCTGCTCAGCCTCTCCCATATCTGCCCCAGCATCCCCTCCTGCTGACCCTGTGTTAGATCAGGCCATTGTCTATTACCTAGGCTAGTATAATGGCTTCCTCAGCATCTTCCTTCTTCTGGCTCTTCCTGCTCCTACCACCTTGAGCCCTGTCTCCACACCCCTTCTCCACACATGTCTTGAGAGATTTCTTTCTAAAGTATGGACCTGGCTGCCTCCCTCTTCTTCCCCAAAATCTCCAGTGACTGCCTGTTGGTTATGGAATAACATCCATCCTCCTACTCAGCCCACACCCGAAGGCCTTGGTGAGTCTGCCCAAGCCTGCTTTGCACTTCTTAGCTCTTGCTACCTCTCTCCACATGCCCCATGCTGAACTCCTGGCTCTCCCTGGACAGAGGCTGCATTGTCTAGATTCCCATCTTTATGTCACAGGTTTTTCTTGGCATTGCCTTTCTCCCTTCTGTCACCCAGCTCAAATCTTGCCCCTTCCCCCAGCCCATTCCAAAATGCTGTAGTTGGAAATGTTTTCTTTTCTTGTTTTCCCATGACATTTTTGATTCGCACATTTATCGTAGTTTATCTTATATCGTAATGTTTTGCCTCTGTTTGTCTACTAAGCTAGACTGTGATGCCTTAGAGGATAGGGACCAAATCTTTCTCATCTTCACAATAGCCGGCAATGTATCTTGCTTATGCTAAGCATTAAATCAATGTTTGTTTTAATGAGTTGGGAGATGTAATTTATTTTTATTTTTTTGAGTCAGGAGCTTACTTTGTCACCCAGGCTGGAGTGCAGTGGCATGTTCACAGCTCACCACAGCCTTGACCTCCTGGGCTCAGGCAATCCTTCTGCTTCAGCCTCCCAGGTAGCTGAGACTACAGGAGTGTGCCATCACACCTGGCTAATTTGGGGTTTTGTAAAAGGAAGTCTCATTGTGCTGCCTAGGCTGGTCTCAAACTCCTGGGCTCAAGTGATCCTCCCACCTTGGCTTCTCAAAGTGCTGGGATTACAGGTGTGAGTCACTGTACCCAGGCTGGGAAATTGAATTCCTTCAGCCATTCTGCCCTACCACAGTACCTCTTATAGCTGTGGACAAAAAGATGCCTGGATCTGGCCCTCTTAAGGGCCCTAAATTAGTTTTTTCATCCTGCCCTTCCCTATAGAGAGATTAGTTAGCCAGGGTCAAGCAGACATAGCCACTTGGAGCCTGTGTCCCAGCTTCTAGATCTGTGCTGTCAACTACAGTAGCCACTAGTTATATGTGACTATTTAAATTTAAATTTTGACCAGGCATGGTGGCTCATGTCCATAATCCCAATATTTTGGAAGGCCAAGTCAGGAGGATAGCTTGAGCTCAGGAGTTTGAAAACAGTCTAGGCAATACAGTGAGAATTTGTCTCTAAAAAAATTATTAAAAAATAAATTATCCGGGCATGGTGGCATTCGCCTGTAGTCTCAGCTACTCGGGAGGCCGAGGCAGGAGGATTACCTGAGCCCTGGAGGTCAAGGCTGTGGTGAGCCATAATTTTGCCACTGCACTCCTGGGCAACAGAGTGAGACCCCAACTAAAAAAAATTTAATTTTAATTAATTAAAACTTTAAAAAGTGAAATTTAGTTGCTCTGTAACACTAGGCACATTTAAAGTTCTCAGTTATCTTCATGTGACTGATGGTTACTGTATTGGACAGTGCAGGTTAGAGCACTTCCATCATTACAGAATGTTCAGTTTTAGAAAATAACTCCATGACTTTTGTGCCCTCTCCCTGAGTCCTTCTTTCCAGAGCAGGCTGTACAGCAGGTGTGCACACTCCAGAGCACAGCTGTTTTTCTCTTGAAGGGCTGGGATAGACATGCAAGCTTGTGTGCACCTGTGTGCATGCAAAGCTCTTCATAGTGCCTGACAAATCCAGTGGCGGGAGGAGAAGGGGCCAGGGGCTGAGGCTTTGTGGCCAGGGCCCAGCTCTCCAGCACTGCCACATTGAAGTGTAGAACTCTGGCCTCCCAAGTACCTAGAAGGCACATCTGTTAAAGTGGGGAAACAGACATATTTTATTTAACAGTTTATTGGTTTAACTTGCAACTTTTAAATATGTGGGCGTATAGTATGTGGGAACTTTATTTATCCTTCTGTCTCAAACTCACTATTGTTAGGGGTGGGTGTTACACAGACTGTGAAAGAGTGCAACAACAGTTCTCTACTGAAAAGCAACCAATCTTCTTGCTGGCCAATCCAAACAAACTTGTACTATCACAACATTTCTCTTCTTCGAGCCTGGGCAACATAGCAAGGCCCCATTTCTAAAATAATAAAAATTTAGCTGGGTGTGGTGGCTCATGCCTGTAGTCCCAGCTACTCAGGAGGCTGAGGCTGGAGGATTGATTGAGCCTAGGAGTTCAATATTACAGAGAACTGTAATTGTACCACTGCACTCCAGTCTGGGTGACAGAGCAAGGCCCTGTCTCAAAACAAACAAGCAAACAAACAAACAAAGAGCATTTCTTTTCTTTTTGTTGTTTTGCATTTCTTTTCTTTTGCCATTGGGTTACCTTTAGTACCTACAGGTCTGTCGTGAGGGGTCTTTCAGGAGAACACTCTCCCCTTGGTCTCTTTTCTTTTCCCAGTTTCTGCCTGTTGGTCTCCCTTCTGAACTCCAGGCTCCAACATGGTTACATGTACCACACGGTGAGACCCCTTAACACTGTAGGCTCTAGCTCCATCCTGGGAGAATGTAAGGCCTGAACGCTTAGATCTATCTGTAGCATCTACAAACAGAAAACAAACCTTTCTCTGAATAAATTGTTTAGCTTTGATGGCATAACTTCTAGGGCCCTCTGTTCAAAAATTGGGGATGGGGGAGGGGAAGTGCATGGGACAGAAAACCCCTTTCTTTCACATTCGGTTAATAAAACTTGAAAATTTATTTTCCGAATCTTTATGCTACTGATACTTTATAAGAGCCTGATGAATTTTAAAAATTGAAGAAACGCAGAGGTTGCACACTTTTAAAGTTAGTTTCATCCACAAATATTAAAAGCCTTTTGGAACTGCATTTATCTCATTTTGACAAAATAAAAGGTATTTTAAAGAAATCTATGTTTTCACTGCAGTCCCAAACTATAAATAAAAATTATTTTTTAAAAAGAGAAATTTACACTTTATTTGGGGTTTTTTTTGTGTGTGTTAAGCAGTGTGATTTGGGAGACTTTTTTTTTAAGGCAAGATCTGAATCACACATTCATGGCGAGACTGAACGAGTTAATTAGAAAAAGCTTGAGGCAGGTAATGACCTCATACTCTGTACTGAGAGAGGAAGTGAAGTACCCTCTGAATACCCTCTCGGGATGGAATAGAGGACTGGTTCTCAGGATCAGATGGGGAACTGCAGATTTTTTCACTGAATCTGTGTGGTTCCAAACCATCCAAGACAGCATCATCCAGAGAGGTGTGTCCAAAATGGTCAGAGTGAATAAACGGGCCCCTGGCAGGTAATAGGAGAAAGTGTGGAGGCAAGGGAGTCAGACTGCCAGGAATGATAAGACTGAGGAATGTCCAATTAGGGCAGAGGGAAAAAACGAGGCTTCTGGAGCAATTTCAGAGACCTTATTAATTGCTGAGAGGGGAGTCTTACATTCTACAAACAAAATGTGGCTTGGGCCTGCTGGATGCTCTGCAAGGCTTCAGAATGGAACAAATGGGAGGGAAGAAGAACTTAAGGGGGCTGAGGTCAACATCACAAAACATAGGACAGAACTGAGCAGAAACACGGGTTTAATAATTTTAAAAGTAGATTCAACTATTTGGGAGAACAGAGTGAGTCAGAAAACTCTAATAAATTTAAAAAATTGGTGTTTATATAGGTAAAGATTTTGAACTGAATTCAACAGCTGGTATATAGGATTATAAGATACTGAACATTTGCACTTAAGGATAATTATTGTAGTGTTTTTCTCCTTAAAAATATTTTAACTTTTCTTTCATCATCCCTGACAGTGTGTAACTTCCATAAGTTTTTTTGTTTTGTTTTTTTTGAGTCAGAGGCTCCCTTTGTCACCAAAGCTGGAGTACAGTGGCACACTTAAGGCAATTGCAGCCTCGACCTACTGGGCTCGGGTGATCCTTCCTCCTCAGCCTTCCAAGTAGCTGGAACCACAGGCACTCATCATCACATCCAGCTAATTGTTTGATTTATTGCAGAGATGAGGTCTTGCCAAATTGCCCAGGCTGGTCTCCAACCCCTGTGCTCGGGTCATCCTTTCTCCTCTGCCTCCCAAAGTGCTGGGATTACTGGAGTGAGACTCCGCACCGCTTCCTTTAGTTTTTAAGAATGAACCAATTTCTATTGGGAAATAGTACATATCTATGTAAAAGACTCTAGGAAGAGGCATTTTTTTGTGTCTTAGTTTACATTCCTAAAGCTATTATTCACATCCAAATGGGAGTGCCTGCTACACTATTCAAAAGATACACATCAGCATTTGGTACATGCATAAAGAGAGAGAGCAAACGGCATCTTTAGGGCATGCCAAAACCTCCCAGGTATGTGTCAGTGCAATCACTGACTGCTTTGACCCTTTATTTTGGCAAATTGAAACTTGTATGTCTCCATAATAAACAATGTAATTCTGTTTCTTTCTCAGCCACTTAAAGAGAAGTGAAATGGTCTCCTCCCAAAACTCAAACAAAAATCCAATCTGCAGAAACAGATCTACAGGATTATCTTTTGTTCTGAAACAAAAGATGTATGTCATCAGAGAGCTATGGAAGTGCCAAAAAGAAAATGTATATACATTTTAAGTATGAGTTTCGCTCAAAAGATGACATTAATCAAATGAATGCCAGTGTTACCATGAGACGGGCAGGATAAAGAAAATTAAGTGAGCATGGTTGTATGAACACCATACTACACATTGCTACCATAATTTAATTCAACTTTGAAAAGTACCACATAGCCAGGGTCGGTGGCTCAGCCTGTAATCCCAGCACTTTGGGAGGCCGAGGTGAGTGGATTGCCTGAGCCCGTGGGTTCAAGACCCGCCTGGGCAACTTGGTGAGACCTCATCTCTACAATAAATCAAAAAATTAGCCGGGCATAGTAGCACGCGCCTGTAGTTCCAGCTACTTGGAAGGCTGAGGCGGAAGGATCGCTGGAGCCCAGCAGGTAGAGGCTGCAGTGGCTGGGAGCAGCCACTGCACTCCAGTCTGGGTGACAGAGTGAGACTCCAACTCAAAAAAAAAAAAGAAGAAGAAAAGTAACACATAGATAACATCTCTTAAAATGTATACACTTTTTTTTGGCACCCCTGTATATCATTGCATTTTGGTTGTGCTAGTGTGGCACTTACCTCCCCCCCAAAAAAAAACCCTCAAATATAGCTACTTAGTGAGGAAGTTAGGACAAACTGCATCTTAAGTGTCTACTGTGTGGACCACGACAATTAATGATATCTGGTGAAAATTCTAGGAGAATATTGGATAAGTTTCACATTTCTAAACATTTAGAATCCTTTTAGTTACTTGGGCAAATCCACTTAGCATCAGAGCCTTAATATATTTAAGGAATTACCCAAAGGAAACAAAACAACAACAAAAGTAGGCTATTTAAGATGTTGACCTAGGAGAAGTATCAATTCATCAAAACTCTTCAAAAATGGATTATTGAATTTACTCAAAACACCAAAGACATATTATTTTCTGTTCCACGAATGTCCAGAAAGAATAAGCAAACTATATTTGGAATATATAAAATTTGCAGTTTTAAGCATTTTTTTCTGATGGGTTAGTATTTTAAGGTATGTACTTTTTAGATTCGGGTAGCCGAAAGATACTCATTTATATTTGGAGCTTAAATGAATTTGCTTTTAAAAGATGAATCTGACCGGGTTCAGCAGCTCAGTCTGTAATCCTAGTACTTTGGGAGGCTGAGGCGAGTGGATTGCCTAAGCCTGTGGGTTCGAGATCCATTCAGGCAACTCGGCGAGACCTCCTCTCTACAATAAATCAAAACTTAGCTGGGCATGGTAGTGCGCGCCTGTAGTTCCGGCTACTGGGAAGGCTGAGGCAGAAGGATCGCCGGAGCCCAGCAGGGTGAGGCTGCGGTGGCCGGGAGCGGCCACTGCACTCCAGTCTGGGTGACAAAGTGAGACTCCAACTCAAAAAAAAAGAAAGATTAATCTGTCAGAAAACCTAATTATTTTCTTTTTAGCAAGTCAAATTTTCAAAATTGCTAGAAACACAGAGAAAATCACAACGTGTCAAGGGACTCTCAGACGCTTTAACTGAGTGAACAGGTCTCCCAGAGGTGCTTTTCATTGGAATGTATATCCCATTAGGGATGATACCTCAGCAGAGTAATGTTCTTAGCACCACTCAGGCAGGAATCTCACCAGTCATAAACATTTCAGAAATACACATCTAAGCCAGCCTTGGCCAGGAGCCAAGACAATATAGTAATCCACTTGGACAGCTGAGAGGGTGAGGTTGGGTCAGAGATAAGTAGCACTGGCTGAATGTTCATAGCTCATCTACCACCTGACAAGCCCAGGCACGGGGTTGTGAGGCTGGCACAGGTGTTCTGGTTGAACCGGCCAAAGGCTTAACCGCTCTGATCCAACCTCTGTTACTATAACCACACTTATCCTTGGTACTTAATATTACTAATAAAGAGAATAAGTTTCCTAAGTTCATGAATGAGGACTGAAAAAAAATCCTCAATGTTTTTAAAAAATATTGTAATTTTGGCCAGATGCCGTAGCTCATGCCTGTAATCCTAACACTTTGGGAGGTGAAGGTGGGACGATGGTGTGAGGCCAGGAGTTCAAGACAAGCCTGGGCAACATAGTGAGCCCTGTCACTACCCAATCAATCAATCAATCAATCAATCAATCAATCAAAAAAGCCAGATGTGGTAGCATGAGCCTATAGTCCCAGTACTCAGGAACTGAGAGAAAAAAGGATCACTTGAGCCCAGGAGGTAGAGGCTGCAGTGAGCTATGGTTGCACCATTGCACTCCAGCACGAGTGACAGGACAAGACCCTGTGTTAAACAACAGTAAATATTTATGTATACATAGTAATTTTAAGTTTCTCCTGAGTTTTCATTTATTCAATAAGTATTACCTGAGCTTTTCCTATGTGTCAGGGTTTTCCTTATGGTTAAACCAAATAGAAGAAAGAGAGTTGTCAACACATTCAGTTTCCTTCCAAGTGAACAAATTCCCAAAGGAGTTGGCAGTTTAGAGTTCATGTTTTTTGTGGCAGCTGCCAGCTGTGGGGGAACAAAAGTGTCATAGCTTACTGGTGACAGATGGAAGTAATGGCTTGGGTTCAGGAAAAAAATGCAAGTTTTTGAACCAGTGACATAAAAAAGTCAAATTTTTAGCTAGGTACACAACGCTTAAGGTATGAGTTTTTTAGTACAAAAGTATTGTCTAGATAGAACACCCTCATGTCAAAACATTAATAGAGTTGAAAAGTAAGTTATAATGATTATGAAATGGGTTATGACCATTTATTTATTCCCTGTCTCTAGTGCAGTAGCCAGCATACTTTCTCTTGCAAGTGACAGAAACCTAACTTAAAACAGTCTGAGCATATAAGAACTTATTGGCTTTTGAAATTGGTAAATTCAGGGTGGGGCTAGTTTCAGGATGACAGATCTGGGTCTCAGATGAGTTTGTTAGGTCTTTCTCTCAACTTATTTATTTCTATTGTTCTGGACCTATTTCTCTTCTCTACAGATGGACTTTTTCCACACGGCGGGGGAATTTGCAGACAACAATCCTCTGATAACATCTGCCCCACCTCCATAATGCAAAAAGCAAAGCACTTTCTCCTGTACTCCTAAATGTAAATCCTGGGAAGAACTCTTAATTGCCTTAACTTGGGTTGCTGCCCTTGCCTGAAATCCAGATAAATAGGATATCAGAAGTGTCTGGAATATCATGTGCCCACTACCCAGTAGTGTCCTGGTTTAGAAGGCCCACCAAAACCACAAGATTGTGTTGCTGTGTGAGAGAAGCAATTCCCCAAAGAAAGAAGAGCGTTGCAAACAAAGGCAAAAGGCATTACTGAAGATTTCAACCCCTAAACTTTAAATCTGCCCTTACTTCTTGGTTCAGCCATGTTCCATTGAGGTTTTTTTAGTAATATGGTTCTATTTCTAGCTTGGTGGTTCTTTTCTCTTAAGAGATGGAATCTTGCTATGTTGCTCAGGCTGGTCTCGAACTCCTGGGATCAAGCGGTCCTCTCACCTCAGCTTCCCGAAGTATTGGGATTCCAGGTATGAGTCACCATATCATACCAGCTTCTTAAACTTTAACACATATCAGTGGTGCTGGGAAAACTGGCTGATGACACATAAAAGATTGAAACAGGACCTCTACCTATCACCATACACAAAAATTAACTCTAAGTGGATCAAAGACCTAAACATAAAACCTCAAACTATAAGAATCTTAGAAAATGCAGGAGACACCCTTATGGAAATTGGAACTGGCAACCAATTCCTGATCAAAACCCCAAGTGCCCATGCCATAAGAGATAAGATAGACAAGTGGGACTTCATCAAACTGACAAACTTCTGCAAAGCAAAAGAAACCATCAATAGAACGGGGAAACAGCCCACAGAAAGGGAAAAAATATTTGCCAACTGTTTATCTGACAAATGCCTAACATCTAGGATCTACAGGGAACTCAAATGCGCCAAAAGGAAAAAAAACAAACAGCCCTATTAAAAAGTGGGCAAAAGACATGAAAAGACACTTCTCAAAAGAAGATATACGGGCAGCCAACAGACACATGAAAAAGTGCTCAGCCTCACTCATCATCAGAGAAATGCAAATCAAAACCACATTGAGATAACACCTAACCCCAGTAAGAATCATTAATAAAACCAACAACAACAGATACTGGTGAAGATGCAGAGAAAAAGGAACACTTCTACACTGCTGGTGGGAATGAAAGCTAGTGCAGCCTCTTTGGAAAACTGTGTGGCAATTTCTGAAAGAACTAGAAATTGGCCTTCCATATGACCCAGCAACCCCCCTATTGGGAATATACCCGGAGGAACTCAAGTCATCCTACCAAAAAGATACCTGCACGCACATGTTTGTTGCAGCTCTATTCACAAAAGCAAAAACATGGAACCAACCATGCTGCCCATTTAAACTGAACTGGATAAAAAAAAATTTGGTACATATACACACTGGAAAATTATGCAGCCATAAAGAAGGACAAGCACATGGACTTTGCAGCAACTTGGATGGATTTAGAATCTATCATACTCAGTGATCTATCACAGAAACAAAGAACAGAGTACCATATGTTCTCACTCATAAGCAGACCTTGAACAATTATCATAATACTATAAGAAAGGGATTGGCAGTAGTGGGAAACTATCGGGGGGGGGATTGGCAGTTGAGGGAAATTGCCAGGAGAGGGAGGGGCACATCTCATCAAGGGTACCTGCATAATGAACCATTGTATACCTAATCCTGAATTGTGCCTCACATCTTTAAAATAAATAATACATACATACATACATAAAATAGAATTATTAAAAAAAAGAAAACACACACAAATTAGAGTCATCTGGACTGTTAAAACACAGATTGCCAGGACCCACCACAGAGTTTCTGATTTAGTAGGTCTGTTTCTAGGTGGTGCCGATGCTGCTGGTTTGAGAACTATCATTCTTAATTGTCAAAGAACACCAAACCTGGTTATATTTCACAGATAAATGCTTTCATATCTTTGGGAACATGCAACTAACTCTCTTTTTGATTAACTTTGTGGCCTTGAGAGAGTTGCTTAGCCACTTTTTTCTTAAGTAAAATGGGAATAATGGTACTTACCTCGTGGTTGTTGCAGAGGTGAAATAAATTAAAGTATGTAACACATTTAGAAGAGTTCCTGGTACATAGTCTATAATATGCAAATATTTACAGGAATTCAGACTGTTCAGAGAATAGAGTGGGAAGAAAATAATACAAATTATTTATAAAGGAATCAAAATCTTGATACTAAATCCTGAAAAGGATTATGTTCATCAATCTCACTTATGAATTATTCATGAAAAATTCTAAATACTAGCAAATAGAATCCAAGTATACATTAAAAGACTACAGTAACACAATAGGTTTTATTCCAAGAATGGGAGGATGATTCAACATTAAGAGATCTATAAATGCAATTACTTTACTAATAGATCTGATGCAAAAAATTATCAATTCAAATGCTGAAAAGGTTATCAATGTTGATACCTGGTGAAATATTTTAGTAAAGCAGACTAGATGGGTGGTTAGACATTTGTTGTTTCCGGTTTTGTCTATCCAGCATCAGCATCCTATTCTGGATAGGGAGTTTGTGTGAACCTTGGTGGAATACAGGCTCCCACTAGAAAGTCAGGCTCTTTTCCCGACCCCGGGTGCCACAATGCAAGCTTCAACTCAAGCTTGGTCAACCAGACTCCTACCTGGGACTCTGAATTAGGAGCAGTTAAGGCAAAGAAGCAGAGGGTATTAGAATACAGTCTGGTGGCAGCAGCAGCGACAGTGTTCAGGGCCTGCAGGGGCAGCAGGAGCATTCCAACCTGACTTCATGGGGTATAATTTTGGCTGCAGTCTGGTTTTTTGTTTTTTTTTTTTCTTTTTTGAGTTTTAGAAGAGATAAAATTTTACATTACTTTTTTTTTCAATTTTTTCTCCCCTCCCCCAGTTTTGATTTGATTTTAATTTTTAATTTTTAGAGACAGGGTCTTATTCTGTCACCCAGACTGGAGTGCGGTGGCAGATTTTAACTCACTGTAACCTCGTACTCCTGGGCTCAGGTTTGAGTCAGTATTCCCAGGCTGATTTTGTGTTTTATTTATTTATTTTATTTTATTTTATTGAGTCAGAGTCTCTCTCTGCCACCCAGGTTGGAGTGCAGTGGCACGCTCATGGCCACCACAGCCTCAACCTGCTGGGCTTAGGCGATCCTTCTGCTTCAGCCTTCCAAGTAGTTGGAACTACAGAAGCACGTACTATGCCTGGCTAATTTTTTGATTTATTGTAGAGATGAGATGTCACCAAGTTGCCCAGGCTGGTCTCAAACCCTGGGCTCAGGCAATCCTCTCACCTTGGTCTCCCAAAGTGCTGGTATTATAGGCATGAGTCACTGCACCCAGCCTGTTTTTTAAAAGATCAGTATGGCTGGGCTCACATCTATAATCCCAGCACGCTGGGAGGTGGAGGTGACAGGGTTGCCTGAACCTGGGGATTCAAGACTAGCCTGTGCAACTTGGTGAGACCTCATCTCTGTAATAAACCAAAAAATTAGCCAGCTGTGGTGGTATGTGCTTGTAGTTCCAGCTACTTAGAAGACTGAGGTGAAAGGATTGCCTGAGCTTAGTAGGTCAAGACTGCAGTAGCTGTGAGTGTGCCGCTGCACACCAGCCTGGGTGACAGAGTGAGACTCCGACTCAAAAAAAAAGAAGTAAAATAAAAGATCAGTATGACTGTATCTTGTACAGGTGAAAAAAAAGGCAGTTTAGGCAGAAGAAACAGAATGCATTATGTTTGCTGTGATGACCCAAGGAATAAAGCTAGCAACAATGGGTAAATGCTATAGGAAGACAAAAAAATTGACAGCAACAGTTTAGACAGAGGCTGGATGAATTATCACTTGGTAGGAACGTTACAGGGAAGACTCAAATATCAAATGGGTACATATGGACCCGATGAATTCATGATATTTGCAAACCTGAGATTTCTTACTGGATGTGCCCAGTCAAGGGAACACCCAAAACTCCCAATTGTCAAGAGAACACCCAATTTTATTATTCCCAGTCTTTTTATTGACTGAGTTTGGATCTTCAGCTTTCCCAGGAATTCCATGAACCTTCCAATAGCTTCTAAAATTTTTGTCCCTTAAGTTACGTGAATTCAGTTTCTGATGTTTGAAATCAATAATTTTGACTAGTGCAGGATGAATCTCTTCTTGATCAGATTTTGAAAGTGTGTGCGTGTCAAACCCAGGACCAACAGTGTATTTAATGGCGAAACTCCAGAAACATTCCCATTAATAACAACAATAAAACAAGGGCATCTCTATGATCATCTACTATAGAAGTCTATAGGTTTTTTTTTTTAACGATAAAGTGACGGGGAACAACTTTTATTTCACCAAAACCTGTGAACACAAGCATGAGCAAGGTAAGTTTAATGGTCAGTAAAATGCCCAAATGCCCAAGTCAAGGGGAAATTACCACCAACCAAGCCAAAAAAGCTGTGGCAGGCAAACTTGACAATATGTCTGCAAGAACTTAACAAATGTTTATACCTTTATCTCAGTGGTTTACTTCTGGGGATTCAGCCTAAGAAAATAATCAGGGCTGAGAACAAAGACTTGTGTGTAAAGGGAAGAAAATTTGCATCTGGCCTCAAAAGAGGACAGCAGTTTCTCTTTTAAGTAGGAAATGTTTTCTTTTTCTTCTCTTTCTCCCTCCCCCTCCTGTTTCTCTCCAATTCCCCTCCTTCCTCCTCCTCCTCCTTCTCTTCCTCCTTCTTCTTTCTTTCCCCTACTCCCCAATACCACTTCTAGATTTATCATGCTTTAATACGCCTTTTAGTTATAAGAGAGAAGGTCCTGGGCTAGTCTGAATGGGATAGCTTGGAAAAAAATAAGTGCCGCTGAATAGCAAGTGGGAATTTTCAGGTTGGGCTTTGCAGTGGTGGAGGCCCTTGAACTCAGAATCAAGAGAAACCTCTTAGGATGTGGGGAATGGACCCCAATATCATGGAAGCAACTAGGAGCTTTGGCCAAGAGACAAAAAATAAGAAGTTCCCTGTAGCTGAGAAAGATTCATGAACTGGAGGGCCAGCAAGGTCTGATCAGCCTAATTTGCTTCTTTTTCTGCAAGTGATGAAATTCTAGTCTCCCCAGATTTTCCATGAAAATCTACAACACAAAAGTCTAAAGAAGTTGGTGTCTGGAAGGATGAGGGGAACAAGCAGGCTCACACAGAGGCCATCTGGAGAGGGCCTGAAAACATAAGCAGGCGGGGTTGGCATGGAGGTGGTCGGGAGTCTCCATGAGAACCTCCGGCACAGAGCAGGGCTTCCTGCTTTAATGTGGGGCTGTCACACAGGGATTTTCTTCATATGGTGAAGAAAAAGGTAATCCAGAAGGCAATGGGGACATTCTGATTACATGTGCACAATGATATTAGGGCCCCATTATATATACCCACTCATATCTGTCTTCAGAATGACCTGGAACTCTACTACCAGCTGAGTTCTCAAACTCACTGCCTGCCCCAGCTTGGAGAGATAGGAAGAGCTGATGCTGGCCCAGCTCTGGGCCCCTTCTGGCCCATCCACTTTCTTCTCCTGCTCCCAGCTCTCTCCTGGCTGTGAGGGGGCCCATGGGCATCCATCCAGGAGAACATCTCATCCTCCTGTCGAAACTCCATGCATATTCTTGCTCACCCCTCCAGCCTAGGAGCATGCACATCAGTGGTGTAGCCCATTCTCAGGAGAATGGACCAGGAAAGGGGCCATGAGGTCTGGAAAATGAGCTCCTCAAGGCAATTTGGGCAGGGGATTCTGGAGTACCCAGAGCACACTTGAAGGGGGAATTAGATCACAAGGCCTGGAAAATGCTTTGCCCTTTGAGACAGGGCATGACCTTTGGGGAGAGATTTGTTTCAAGTACTGGGTCAAATCCAAAAGAGCTTTATGAAGATGACCTTACCCTTGTTTTCCCTGTGATTTCAGAAGTCTTGTTAAGTTGGAAATGATATTTAGGACATGTATACTGAAGATAAGTATGAGGAAAAAATACAATCCTAAAAATGTTGATAATGAAAAAGGAGATAACTAGGTAGTGAGTAAGATGACCCCCTAAATTATTAATATAGCGTAAAACCTTTTGTTCAAATATTCCCAGGCTGCAGGCGGGAATCTTAGATTCCCAGGACCATGGATCTTCTTGAGAAGTATCTGGTTAATAGCCAAAATTTATTCTGAATGCTCCTTATTCAGCCAGAATTTATTCTGAATGCTCCTTATTTTCTTTCTTTCTTTCTTTTTTTTTTGAATTGGAGTCTCACTCCTTTGCCCAGGCTAGAGTGCAGTGGCATGCATGCTCACCACCACTCCAGCGTCGACCTTCTGGGCTCCAGTGATCCTTCCACTTCAGCCTTCCGAGTAGCTGGAACTACAGACATGTGCTACCATGCCCGGCTATTTTTATTTTATTGTAGAGATGAGGTCTCGCCAAGTTGCCCCTGCTGGTCTTGAACCTGTGGGCTCAGGCAATTCACTTGCTTCAGCCTCCCAAAGTGCTGGGATTATAGGCTGAGCCACTAAGCCCGGCCAAATGCTCCTTATTTTCTAAACCTTGTTCTTATATGGGTCATCTCATTTAATTTCCACAACTGTCTAACAAGGCAGGTGCCATTATTAGCCCCTAATATTAGGATGAGGAAGCAGAGTCTTTGATCGGTCATGTGACTAAGATGTGAGCCTAAGCAGACCTGCACCAGAACCCCACTCCTAATAATAAGTGGCAGGTTCCAGTAGAAAATCCACCTGGGTAAAAGTGATTCCTGTTCTCCTAACTTAGTTTGGTAATGTGTGTAATGTGATATAGGAAACCTTGTCCTTCTCACTGGCAACCTGCACGGGGATGCATCAAATCTTTCCATATTTCTTGATTATATCTCTTTCCTAGCAGCTAGGTACAGTGTGAGAAGAATGAGCCTCAGGGACATAGACTAGAACTTAACTTGTACCTGAGAGACTGACTGTGCAATCAAGTCTGTTAAAGCAAATAAGAAGGAAGCCATTAGCCTGAAGGCATCTCTGAAACTGGGGCTCTCACATAAGCAAACCAGAACTTAACTTAGAAACATTTCTTATAACTGACAAAGAAAAAACAAAACCCAAAACAAAAGGAACCCTCACCCAATCACAAAAGCTAGTCAGCCGATTGCTTATACAACTTGGGACTTCCCAGGGAGGCCATATCCAAATAAGGTAAATGCCTCATCACCTAGTGCCTAAATAAAGCAAATGCTTCTTCTGGTCATGCCCACATAAAGCAAATGCTTCATTAAACCATGCCCACATAAGGCAAACAGCTAATTTCCAAGAATCAGGTAATTTCTTTTCTTCCCTTCAGTGTTAGCTGCTCACACTGCTAGAGCAGACACCTTCTGAAACTCTTCTGGTTTTAAGTGCTGTCCAATTCATGAATATTTCTTTGATCAAATAAACTCTAGTAAATTTAATTTGTCTAAAGTTTTTCTTTAACGATTCTAAAAGGCTCTTCGCCTAAGAGACCAGGTCCTGCAACTGACCAGACCAGAGCAGACATTGCTCTTCTTTGTTCTGTGGAACACTTGCAGAACTGCCAAGGGTGTGGGAGGGTCTGTATTATGGAGACACATAGTTTCATCCATGTTGCTTTGGGACATGACAAGAATGACATATAATGACAATTGATGTGAGCAGATAATCTTTTTTTTTGTTTTTTGTTTTAGTTGAAGTCTCACTCTTGTTGCCAGGCTGGAGTGCAGCTGTACTCTCACGGCCACCGCAGCCTCCACCTCCTGGACTTAGGCGATCTTTCCACCTCAGCCTTCCAAGTAGCTGGAACTACAGATGCACATCACCGCGTCTGGCTAGTTTTTGTTATTTATTGTAGAGATGAGGTCTTACTAAGTTGCCCAGTTTGGTCTCGAACCCGCAGGCTCAAGCAATCCTCTCACCTCAGCCTCCCAAAATGCTGGGAATATAGGCTGAGCCACTGCACCTGGCCAATCTTTGATTATCTAGGTCTCAGTTCAGATACCAGGCCTCCTTCTCTGACTGCAGCAACAGCAGCATGGTGATTCCTTGTACTCCAGAGCAACCATCGATGAAAGTGGCTGTCCCCAAGGTGGAATGGGAGTGAAGAGCAAAGTGAGTAAGCTTCTGAGTTTTGACTCTACCAGTGAGACATAAGCAAGCAGAACACCTTTTGAAATGAAGAAGTACTTTGGGGATTTCTTTTTTTTTCTTTTTTGAGTTGGAGTCTCACTCTATCGTCTAGGCTAGAGTGCAGTAGCATTCTCATGGCCACCGCAGCTTTGACCTGCTGGGCTCAGATGATCCTTCCACCTCAGCCTTCCAAGTAGCGGGAACTACAGGCACGTGCCACCATGCCTTGCTAATTTTTTGATTTATTGTAGAGATGAGGTCTCGCTAAGTTGCACAGGCTGATTTCGAACCCATGGTCTCAGGCAATCCTCTCACCTCAGCCTCTCAAAGTCCTGGGATTATAGGCAAGAGCCAGTGCTCCTGATCTTTTTTTTGTTTTAAGTTTTTTTTTTTTTTTTTTGAGTAAGAGTCTCACTCTGTCGCCCAGGCTGGAGTGCAGTGGCACACTCATGGCCACTGCAGCCTCAGCCTGCTGGGTTCAGGTGATCCTTCCACCTCAGTCTTCCAAGTAGCTGAAACTACAGGCATGCACCACCATGCCCAGTTAACTTTTTGATTTATTGTAGAGATGAGGTCTTGCCAAGTTGCCCAGGCTGGTCTCAAACCTATGGGCTCAGACAATCCTCTCACCTCAACCTCCCAAAGTGCTGGTGTTGGCGTAAGCCACCGCACCCGGCATGTACTTTGGGGGATTTCTAAAATATTGGGGGATGGGGCCCAGGAGACAGAACTTGCTGCTAATCAGAGGATATTTAAGTGGAAGGCACTGCTTGCACTCCAAATTATCATATGAAATGCCCTCATTACGTGTTGAGAAGAATAGAACACTTATACTGTTGCTGTGGGATCTTCACACTGGACACCAGGGATGACCTTAAAGATTGTCTCATTAAATGAGACACGCCCATGTTTAAATTCCCTTGCCAAGAGTTGTCCAGCCTGTTTCAACAGATCTGGAGACTGAAATTCACTATTTTCTGAAGCACACCATTTTATGTTTGGAAAACACAAATTTTTCTCCCTGTAACACCCACTCTTTGCTCTAGATCTACATCCCAAAGCAAAGCGGACAAAGTCTACTCCATCTCCCACAAAATGCCCTGCAACACTCCAAAGGCAGCCAGCATAACTGAGATGTCTCTCTTTGAAGCTGCTTGCTGCTCAGTTAGTTTGCTCAACAGTTCCTTGCATGACATGAAGGCCCTTCACTCTTCTGATTTCTCTCCATGAACACTTTGTAGCTGTCTCTTCCTTATCATTCACTACACCCAGCATTAATGTCATGCTTCTGAATAGAGAGAGAGAAACTATCATGTACACTTTTCTATTAATACTGACCAAGATCATACTAGCTTTTGTGGGGTTTTTTTTCTTTTTTAGTGAAAACCTCAAAATGGGTGTATACTGATAGAACTGCTGGCTACATTCCCTAAATTATTTTCACATGAGGTATTGCTAAACCTGGCTTTTGCTTTCTTTGCTTGAGGCAGCTGCTCTGCTATAGTGAGACTCAAATGCCCTTAGGGGTATGTTCTAGCAGCAGAAAGAACAGGCCATTCAATATTATTAAATTTTTGCTTCAATTCAAGACAATCTAATGTTTTCCGTCACATGTATCTTTTCATAAAGAAATGATTAGGTATCTTTTAAGACATCACAGAGGGTGCCCCAGATTCATTAATGTTTTAGAAAATATGCTTTGCTATGCAAATGTGGAAGCAGCATGAGGATTGTAGACTGTTTTTTTTAATTTTCACATAAAATTTAGATTCAGTTTCACAGTATCTTTACTATTTCGGTTGTGAAGACAATGGATTCTTAGGAAAATGTAGTAGAGTATTTGTGTTGAGTTTAAAGACTGATTTTTGAAGACTACCACAGAAATTACTTTTATCATCACAAAGACTAAGGCTTAAAGTGAAAAACTATAATTAACTTTTAGTCTTTAAAAGTTTGAAAAAATATTAAAATTAAAGTAAGTGTTGACCAGGCTTGGTGATTTGTGTCTGTAATCCCAGCACTTTGGGAGGCCAAGGTGGGAAGATTGCTTGAGCCCAGGAGTTCCAGACCAACCTAGGCAACATAGCAAGACCTCGTCTACAAAACACACAAAAATTTAGCTGGGCATGGTGGCACATTCCTGTAGTCCCAGCTACTCAAGAGGCTGAAGTGGGAGTATCATCTGAGCCCAAGATGTCAAGGTTGTGGTGAGCTGTGATCGTGCCACTGCACTCCAGCCTGGGCAACAGAGAGAAATCCCAACTTTAAATAAATAAAGTGTTAATGATGTCTAGGAAACTTCACAGAACTTTTAAAAGCACTAAATTGTTGCTCTGTTGTCTAAGTTTGGCTTAGATAAGTACTTACAACCTCAGAAATCAGTGTTACACAAGAAAAGTGACACATCTAAGATTACGGTGCTTGGAACTGCCAGTGCTTGGATTTCTAACATAGGATGAGGAATTTATCAAGTTCTTACAAATATGTGCGTTTCTAGGGTTTGCCTGTTTTTTAAAACATATTTGGGTCATTTAAAAAAATCTTACAATTAATTCAGCTGAAACTAGTTTTTTAGCCCAAAATAAATTACTTCATACTTCATCATTCTTTGGAATTGAAAATATTTTAAATCACATTTGGATATGAGATGGTTGTAACCTCATCCAACATGTAATGATAAAGAGAGAAGAGCAGGGAATATTTTCAGTTAACTTTGATGTTTAAATACTTGAAATATTACATTTTTCTAAAAGTAAAAAAAAAAGAAATGAGTTTTTAAAAATACAAAATAATAAGAATCAACTATTGATATTAAAGTAGTCATCCTGTAAAAAAAAAAAAAAAAAACATGCTGTTTCACTCACCAATGTGCAGATAAACAAAGCTACATCTAGGACCGGCCCCTCCTCACTACCTTACCTGGAAGCCAAATTCCTGGGTGGAATTCTGGAGGTGAAGTTTGCAGAGAGAGGCAGTGTTTTGTGAAATGTGGGCTGAGAAGTAAACATGGTCCCATTTTATCTCTCCCTGTCCTTAGTTCTGTCTTCTACTGATGGTCCAACCCCAGCTGTGATTGCAACAGAAGGTGCCTTCCCCCACCACCCCACTCAGTGAGAGATGGCACCCTACTTCTTTCTGACCCATCTTGCTCAGGTAAGAGTGAAGGAGGCAGGGAAAGGCTGGCTCAGCACATGGAGCTGAACGACTGAAAGGCTGGAAGAAGCCAGGCTCGGTGGCTCAGCCTGTAATCCCGCGCTTTGGGAGGCTGAGATGAGTGGATTGCCTGAGCCCATGGGTTCGAGACCTGGCTGGGCAACTTGGCGAGACCTCATCTCTACAATAAATAAATCAATCAATGAGCTGGGTGTGGTAGCGCGCACCTGTAGTTCCAGCTACTTGGAAGGCTGAGGTGGAAGGATCGCCGGAGCCCAGCAGGTCGAGGCTGTGGTGACCTGGAGCGGCCACTGCACTCCAGTCCAGTCTGGGCGACAGAGTGAACACAAAAAACAACTCAAAAAAAAAAAAAAAAAAAAAAAAAAGAGAAAGGCTGAAGGATCTTTGTTAAGAAAGAGAGTTGTCATTTCTGACAGACAAGAAATGTGTGGGGCCAGGCACGGTGGCTCACGCCTGTATTCCCAGCATTTTGGGAGGCGAGAAAATTGCCTGAGCCCAGGGGTTCAAGACCAGCCTGGGCAAGTTGACAAGACCTCATCTTTACAATAAATTTTTAAAAAATAAGCCAGGTGTGGAGGCACACACCTGTGTTTTCAGCTACTTGGGAGGTTGAGGTGGAAGAATTGCCTGAGTCCAGCAGGTTGAAGATAAAGTGGTTGTGAATGTGCTAGAGTAAGACTCTGACTCAAAAAAAAAAAAAAAAAAAGAAATGTGTGGTATGCTATCTGCTCTGGATGTCAGATAAGGGAGGGAGAGTCACCAGACAAGGTAAATTAGCAGGACAACTCAGCAGAGTTGTGAACCACCTTCACTTGGACAGAGACCAGCCAGTCTCTGGGAGCTGGCCTCTGCTGACACCAGGCTTCCTTGTTCCTGCAGAACACCGATGTTCTTCCTCTGCTAGCTTCACTGTGTCCTTTCCTTCTTTCTTTTCTTTCCTCCAGGGAACTCTTAATTTGACCTGGGCGGTGGGAAACACTAAATATGTAACAGAATTTTTCTGTGTTCACCGAGACCAGTGACTTTATAACTTCAAAATGCTAGTAATTGAATCCTTCACCTAAAGCAGGAGTCCCCGAGCTTCGGCCATGAACCGGTACTGGTCCATGGCCTGGGAGGAACCAAACACACAGCAGGAGGTGAGAACCCCATTGCAAACTGTATATGTGAGAGGTCTAAGTAGCCCACTCTATATGAGAATCTAATGCCTGATGCGCCCCCCACCCAACCCCATCCATGGAAAAATTGTCTTCCACGAAACTGGTCCCTGATGCCAAAAAGATTGGGGACCGCTGCCCTAAAGCAAAGAATGACTCGCATCTAGCTCACTTTGATGTTTCCTACAACCAAATGACTTTAGAGACAATGACAATGGATAACCTGTAATTAATAACAAACTAAAAATACATGGGGTCAGGCATGGAGACTCATGCCCGTAATCATGCACTTTGGGAGGCAGAGACGGGATGATCACTTGAGGCCAGGGTTTCAAGACCGTCCTTGGCAACATAGCAGGAGCCAGTTTCTACAAAAAAAAATTTGAAAAAGTATGTGTGCCTGAGGCCGTGGGTTCGAGACCCGCCTGGGCAGGCGAGACCTCATCTCTACAATAAATCAAAAAATCAACCGGGCGTGGTAGCGCATGCCTGTAATTCCGGCTACTTGCAAGGCTGAGGTGGAAGGATCGCTGGAGCCCAGCAGGTCGAGGCTGCGGTGGCCAGTAGCAGCCACTGAACTCCAGTCTGGGTGACAGAGTGAGACTCCAACTCAAAAAAAAAAAAAAAGTATGTGGATATTTCCTCTAGGTTCTGTACTCAAGTAGGATAAGGGAAAACCCATAAAAATGAAGATAACACACAATTGAATTATATGCAATTTTTGGGAAAAATAATGTTGGCTAACTGTTGTTAATGTTTACCACTATCTATTTTAATTCCTCTTAGTGGAATCAAATTGTTCTTTCGAGGGTCATCAATGGGCCCATGTTGCGAAATGCAATAATGACTTCTATCCTGGTTTTCTTGGCAGCATTCAACCATTGGCCATATATTCTTATTTTATTTTTTTCCACAAATCATATACACAGAGAGTGAAAACTTCTATATGGTTTATTATAAAGTCTCAACTGCTCCCTCTGCTCCTAACTTTATACCCCACACACGTCTCACTTCCATTTCATACTTCCCAGATGAATGCTTTTAACTATTTTTTTTAAGTCAGGATCTCACTCTGTCACCCAGCCTGGGGTGCAGTGGCACAATCATGAGTCATAGCAGCAGCTATCGGTTTCCTGGGCTCAGGTGATCCTTCCGCCTCAGCCTTCCAAGTAGCTGGAACTACAGGCACACACGACCACGCCTAACTAATTTTTTTATTTATTTTAGAGATGCGTTCTCACCAAGTTGCCCAGGCTGGTCTCCGACCTGTGGACTCAGGCAATCCTCTTACCTCAGCCTCCCAACATGCTGTCTTTGACTGCTTTTAACTATTTTTGCTCATTCTTTCAATACCTCCAAAGTGTCTCTAAATAATATGCTTATAATACCACTTCTTGAATTGTCTCTTTTGTTGCTATTGATTTTACACTGGAGAAGTTGAGGAATTCACATGGGTTCTCTCTCTCACAAACGTACACACGCTACCCTTGGCACATAAGCTAATTTTTCATTACTTTCATCTCCAAATAAAGTTACTTATAAAAGTGTTTAGATAAATACTTGGTATTTCATTATTATGACTATGTAAGCATTATTCACAGCTAAGCTGAGTGGTATACTATCAATATTCTCCCTTTCCTATGTAACATTCCTTCCTGCACCACCTTCACTCCCCTACCCTAGACTTCAATAATTGCTTATTTTTTTCTGAATAGTATTTCTTACTAGTTCAGCTCTAAACCTCCCCCTCAGTTTTGAAATTCTCTCTTCAGTAAGATCAGATACCTTAGGCATTCTGCCAGTTCCTTCTCTGTGAATCAATCTCTCCTGGAATCTCCCAGTAGGCTTCAGTCAGCAGGGTTGGGAGGGGAGCCTCAGGCCCACTGAGAGGCTCTTGCCTTGGGAATCTTCTTACACCTTCTTTCTGGAGAATCCTTTTGCCTCTCTATTGTGTTGCTTGCTTAGTTCTCACCTCCTTTCTCTTCCTCAGTCTTGGTTTACTCCATTAATTTTGTAGAGCCACATCCTCCTGTAGCTTCCTGAGAAAAAGCACAAGTGGTTTCTTTTTTTTTTTCCCCCTGCTGTATGTTACCTCATTGGGTGACTGTATCACATCTTGTTTCTTCATTTTACTGTCGATGGGCTTTTGGATTGTTTCCAGTTTGGGACTAATACAAATAGTGCTGTCATGAAAATTTCGTATGTGTCTTTTGGTGACTTAACTAAGAATTTTGTGTTGGGTATACACATAAGGGTGAAATTTCTGGTATAGGTGATGTGTGTGGTCAGATTCGGTAGATACTGCCAAAAAGTTTTCCTAAGTTGTTGGGCTAAGTTATGCTCCTACCAGAAGTAGATGAGAATCCAAGTTCCTCTACTTACACTTTGTGTTTTCAATTTTGTTTCCACATTTAAGATTTATAAAAATTTAAATAATGTTTTTATTAGAAAAAGACATGCATCTTTTTTTAAACAGTTTTATTGAGATATAATTTAAAAACTGTAAAGGTTTTTAAAATGTACAACTCAACTTAGTATATTCATAGAGTTGTAACATCATGACAATGTAAATTTGGAACACTTTTGTCACTTCAAAAAACCATACCTGTAAGCAGTCACTCTCTATTCCCCCCTCCCCAAAGTCCCTGATACCACTGTTCTACCTTCTTTCTCTATGACTTTGACTGTTCTAGGTATCTCATATAAATGGAATCATACAATATTAGCCCTTTTGTGTCTGGCTAATTTTATTTAGTATGATGTTTTCAAGATTCATCCATGTTGTAGCATGTCTAAGTACTTCATTCCTTTTCATTGTTGAATGCTATTTTATTGCATGAATATACCATATTTTTGTTTATCTGTTTATCAAGTGATGAACAGTTGGGTTATTTCCACTTTTTTAGCTATTATGAATAATGTTGCTATGAACATTCATGTAAAGTTTTTGTGTGTACATTTATCTTCCACACACTTCTCTTGGGTAGATACCTAGGGGTGGAACCGCTGCATCATATAGGATGTCTATGTTTAACATTTTAAGGAACTGACAAACTGTCTTCTAAAATAGTTGCATCATTATACAGTCTGAGGGTTTCCGTTTCTCTACAACATCTGCTATCTATTTTTTTAATTATAGTTATTCTAGATTGTATTAGTCAGCTCAAGATGTCACAACAAAATATCATAGACTGGGTGGCCTCAACAACAGAAATTTATTTCTCACATTAAAGTTCTGGAGGCTGAGACGTCCAAGATCAAGGTGATGGATGATTGATTCCTGATGAGGGCTCTTTTCCTGGCTGGTAGACAGTTGCCTCTTGCTGTGTGTTCACATGACCTCTGTGTACCTGGAGAGAGAAAACTATCTTCTCTTCTTATAAGGGCATAATCCTATTGGATCAGGGACCTCCTGCTATGACCTCATTTAACCTTAATTACTTTCATAAAGACTCTATCACCAAATACAGTCAAAATGGGACTTACAGCTTCAGTGTGTGAATTTTGTGGGGACACAATTATATAGTCCATAACATAGGCAGCATAAAGTGGTATCTCATTGTGAATTTGATTTGAATTTCCCTAATGCTAATAACGTTGAGTATCTTTTCATGTTTTTATTAGCCATTCATGTATTTTCTTTGGAAAAATGTCTATTCAAATCCTTGTCATTTTTACATTGGCGTTTTGTCTTTTGATTATTAAGTGGTATGTCTTTTATATGTTCTGGATACAAGTCCCTTATCATATATGTTTTGTCAAAACACATATTTTCTTTTTTTTTTTTTTTTGTGAAGTTGTGGGGTACAGTTAAGGATTAGGTATACAATTGCATTTCATTCAGGCACCCTGTTGATACGGGATGTTTCCCCGTACCCAGACAGATATTTGCTACTGTTAATCCCATCTCCCTCCCCCCACCATAGTTTCCCAGTACGGTCAGTCATTTTCGTATAGTATTGCATTGGATGTTTAAGGTCCATTATATGAGTAAAAACATGTGATACTCGGATCTTTGTTTCTGTGAGAGGTCACTCAGTATTATAGACTCTAGTTCCATCCAGGTTGCTGCGAAATTCATGATTTTGTTCTTTGTTATGGCTGCGTAGTATTCCATCGTGTATATGTACCACATTTTTTTAATCCAGTCCTCTTTTGACGGGCAGCATGGCTGTTTCCAGGTTCTTGTTATTGTGAACAATGCTGCAATAAACATGCGTGTGCAGGTATCTTTTTTATAGAGTGATTTGAAAACACATATTTTCTAATGTTATCATTTTTAATTATAAAAGGTCACAAAAATACAATCTTTTCCAAATCCTGGAATTACTAAAAAAGCAAACTAAATTACACTGTGAATTAAATTATAAAAACAGAATATATATATTTAAAAAATGACAGAACCAAGACCAAATCTATGTAAAAAATGAAAATATGCTTACTTTACCTTTTATAAATAAATAAATAAATAAATAGAAAGAACTGATTGGATACCAAAGCAAACACCAAAACTCTGTAGTGTGTGTATAAAAGAAACATACCTAAAACAAAGTGATTCACAAAGGTTGAAAATAAAAGAATGGGAAAAAAATAAGCTAGGTAATTGCAAATAAAAAGAAAGGGGGAAATGCAATCTTAATAGCAGGAAAAAGGAATTCATACCAAATAAGCATGAAATGAGACCAAGTCCATCTGCTAATAATATTAAATGGTACAATTTACAATGATGATATAACTATGATATGTGTACACTTATTAAATGTAGTGACAATATGTAGAAATGACAGGAGAGTCAAGGAGAGGTCGAAACATTTATATTAGACTTTAATTTGCATCTCTGGGTCCAAGGTGGATCAAGTAAACAAACAAACAAACAATAAAAGGAGATGAGGAGATAGGCAATATAAATAATATAATAACATAGAGCTGACTGATATATCACATTTTGTTGACTATAAAATGTTACCAATTATAAAATATAGAATTTTTAACGTAGAGTTGAAAAAATAAATGCTATAAATCAAACAGTCACAACGCCTTGCTGACAGCCCTGCAAAATGCATGAAGAGATCTCACTATCTTGTTATAACATTTATTTCATCTATGCTAAGAGATTGTCAATTTCTCCTAAATTCAGTTTCTTTGTTACGCTCGTGAGGATATCTCAGGAGCAAAATCTCACATAGCTTCATCTACTTGTAGTTACTGTCCTTTAATTTTTAACTTTCTGCAAAGTCTTTAATTGTTCTTCATAAGAAAATGTGAAATTATGGTAATTCTCCTATGAATAATACTTACTAATGTCAATTTTACATTTTTCTTTGTTTCCAAATCTTTTTGTGTACCCAATAAGTCTTACTTTCTTTTTTAAAATTTTTTAAAATGTATGTAGAGATAAGGTCTTGCTATATTGCCTAGGCTGGTCTTGAACTCCTGGCCTTGAATTTCCACCTCGGCCTCCCAAAGTATGGGGATTACAATTGTAAGCCACTGTGCCCAGCCAGCTTTTACTTTCAGTGCCAAAACATACTGTATTTAAAAACATTTATTTTTTTAATTATTTAAAAAATGTTTTTCTTTTGCACAGACTTAATTTCTCAGCGTTTTTTCCTACATTTAAAGCAGTAATCAAACCCAACGTGTGCAGAGCCAAAAAAATCTGTGCAAGTGACAGCAATTAAAACTACATTTCGATTGTCATGTGGTCAAAAGTAATTGTAACACGCCCAAACTGAAAGATGAATCTCAATCAGGGATTTTAGAATGTAAAAGAAGGAAACTGTGCCTTAGAATCAATGAGACATGGCATATTAAATGTTGTTCCATTAAAATATACCCTCATTTCAAGTACCCATTGAAAACCGAACAAGTATTAGGCCGCAGAAAACCTGAACAAATTTTACACAGTAGAAATAATATAGGCCACATTTTCTTTTTTGCCCCTCATTTTTATTTTAGATTCGGGGGGTACAAATCCATGTTTGTTACATGTATATATTGTGAAGTGGTGGGGATTGGGTCTCAGGTGGCCCAATCATTGCCTGTTATTGGTCGATTCAGTGTATTTCTTCCTGGTTCAATCTTAAGATGTTAAATGCTTCCAGAAATTTATTTGTTTCCTTTAGGTTTTCCAGTTGGTTGTCATAGAGGTGTTCATAGTAATCTCTGATGATCTTCTATATTTCTGTGGTATCGGTTGTCATGTCACCTCTGTCATTTAGTCTTCTCTCTTTTTATTGGTTAGTCTAGCTGGTGGTCTGTCGATTTTGCTTATCCTTTCTTTTTGATTCATTAATCCAACTTTTTGATTCATTAATCCTTTGAATCTTTTTTTGGTCTCAATCTCATTTAGTTTTGTTCACTAATCTCTGTTATTTTTTTCTTCTGCAGCTTTAGGCTTGGTGTGTCTTCTTTTTCTAGTTCCTTGAGGTACAAATCTGTTGATTTCAGATCTTTATATCTTTTTGATGTAGGCATTTATGTGATAAACTTTCATCTCAGCACTGAATTTGTTGTGTTCCAGAGCTTTTGATATGTGGTGTCTCTATTTTCATTTGTTTCAATGAATTTTTTTATTTCTTCCTTAATTTCATTGTTTACCCATGAGCCATTCAGGGGCAAATTGTTCAGTTTCTATGTACTGGTGTAGTTTTGGGAGCTCCTCTTAGTGTTAATTTCTAATTTTATTCTGCTATGGTCTGAGAAGATGCTTGGTATAATTTTGATGTTAAATTTATTAAGACTTGCTTTATGGCCAAGCATATGATCTATTTTGGAGAATGTTCCATGTGGAGATGAGAAGAATGTGTCTTGAATGCAGTTCTTGGATGTATATAAGTATGCAGTTGTTGGGTGGGAAGTTCTACAGATATCTGTTAGACCCATTTGGTCTATAGTCCAGCTTAAATCCAATGTTTCTATGTTAATTTTCTGCTCCAACAATCTGTCTAGTGATGTTAGTAGGGTGTTGAAGTCACCCACTGTTATTGTATTGCTAGCAATATGTTTTCTAAGGTCAAGTAGTGTTTGCTTTATGCTCCAATATTCTGTGCATATATGTTTAAGATAGTTAAATCTTTTTGTTGAATTGCACCCCTTTATCATTATAAAATGTCCTTGTCTTTTTTGTTGTTACTATGTTTCGTATAAAGTCTGAGTTATCTGATATGAGTATGGCTACTCCTGCTCATTGCTGTTTTCCATTCGCATGATGTATCTTTTTCCATCCATTTACTTTGAGTCCGTGGCTGTCTTCGACCAGTAGGTGGGTCTTTTGTAGGCAGAAGGTAGTAGATTATTTTACATGGGACTTTTGAGCCATTTACATTCAGGATTAATATTGATATATGAGGTTTTGTTCCCGCCATAAGCTAGCTGCATTGGGGTTGTAAGCTAGCTGCATTGGGGTTTCAGATATGTAGTTGCTTTATAAGACCTGTGAGCTCTGTACTTACGTGATTTTTTTATGACAATGAGAGCTATCATTTCATTTCCATGTTTAAAACTCCTTCGAGCATCTCTTGTCAAGTCTGTTTAGTGGTTATGAACTCCCTTAGTGTTTGTTTATCAGGTGTTACCACCGTCAAAGGGGCACACCAACTTGTCAACAACAGACTCTAACCAAAACGAAATCCCTAAATGTGAGATAATGAATTTAAAATTTTGATTACAAATAAGCTCAAAAAGGTGGAAGAGAAAGCTGGTAACCAACACAAATTTTGCCTTCCTTTATGAAATTTAGTTTTGCTAGATGTAAAATTCTTGGCTGGCATTTCTTTTCTTAAGGAGGTTGAAAATAGGTCCCCATTCTCTTCTGACTTATAGGATTTCTGCTGAGAAGTTTGTTGTTAGTCTAACATCTATTCCTTTATAAGTGATTCAGTGCTTCTCTCTTGCTGCTCTTAGGATATTTTCTTTCATGTTGACTTTGGAGAATTTGACAATTATATGCTTTGGTAAGGTTCTTCTTGTGATATATCTAACAGGAGTTGTTTGAGCTTCTTGTATCTGGATGTATAGGTCTCTTTCAAGACCAGAGAAGTTTTCTTGAATTACTTCCTTGAGTATGTTTTCCATACTTTTTGACTTCTTCTCCCTCTGAAATGACTGATTTGTAAGTTTGGTCACATTGCATCTCCTGTATTTCTAGTGGGCTTTGCTCGTTCTTCTTAATTCATTTTTCTTTTATTTTTGTTTGACTGGGTTAATTCAAAGAACTTATCTTCTGAGATTCTTTCTTTCACTTGCTCTATCCTACTGTTACAGCTTTGAACTATGCTTTGTATCTTCATCATCAGGTTTTTAAAGTTTTTGTAAAGTGTCAATCTTTCCTTTCACCTTTTGAATTATTCTACTGATTTCTTTGTGTTGGTTATCAGCTTTTTCTTGCACCTTTTCAGCTTCTTTGTAATCAATATTTAAAATTCCTTATATCACATTTAGGGACTTTTCTTTTCTTTTCTTTTCTTTTTTTTGAGTTGGAGTCTCACTCCATCACCCAGGCTGGAGTGCAGTAGCATGTTCACAGCCACCCTAGCGTCAACCTGCTGGACTCCGGTGATCCTTCCGCCTCAGCCTTCCAAGTAGCTGGAACTATATGCACCCGCTACCACACCCAGCTAATTTTTGATTTATTGTAGAGATGAGGTCTTGCCAAGTTGCCCGGGTGGGTCTCAAGCCTGTGGGCTCAGGCAATCCACTCACCTCGCCTCCCAAACTGCTGGGATTACAGGTTGAGCCACTGAACCCGGCCAACACTCTGTTTAAAAAAAATAATAATTTCAGAGTTATTTCTCTGGTTCTTTCTCATCTGGATGAACTGTGGCAACCAGTTTGTATGCGTTCCATTAATATTACAGCTTGTATAAATAGGCTGCCCTAAGTGTTGGTTGTAATAGTACTGTAGTGGGTGTGTGGGCCGGCTCTCTACCTCCTGTGGGGCTGCTGTGGTAGGGGTCTCAAGAAGCTTATCTTGCTCCTCAGTGGTGTGCACCAGTGTCAAAAATTACCTCTTGTGTTGCAGTGCTCAACCTCCAGGCCAGCAGGTGGCGCCTATGGGTAAGAGCTGGCCACTGCTGATGGGGATGGGTATTTACTTCATCCTTGTTTACTGGAAGAAGCTCTGTTGTTTCAGGCAGTGATATGGTCTGCAGAGTGGACAGCTCAGTCTTGGTTGGGAGAACCAAGATAGGTAAGGCCGAACTGGGAAGGTCCACCTATAAGTCCACTGATGGCAGACACAAGCACCAGGCAAAGTCTGGTGTGTGGCCTTTGAGTGCCCTGAGTTGTGCCATGGTGTGATGTTAGGGGACCTGCACTGCCCCAAGTTATCTGGTCAGGAAGGCGAGAGTGGCCTAAACTCCTAGACTAGAAGAGTGGGAGCTCCAGACACCTGGAGATATGTCTGGGTGATGAGCAGAGACAGCAGCACAGCACCAAGCACCCTGAGGAGAGGGGTAGCTCCAACTTCTACTCCAGGGAGTGGGTGTGTTAGATGCCTGGGAATATTCACCCACAAGAAGTGGATAAACTGCTGCTGTGGCGACTTGTTTGCAGGGGATTTGGGGGCTACCCAAACTCCTATTCCAGGGGAGCAAATTAGATTAACTTTTCTCATTTCATTGTAATAAAGCTAGACTTACTAATACTATCACAAAATAAAAAAGCCCTTTTATCCAAATGTGTAAAGAAAACAAATACTCTCTTATGTAACTCTTGGCTCAAGAAGATATACTAAAGATATACTAAAATATTAGATAGCCATAACATGTATAGCTGAGAGTGGTGCACTCAAAATTGAAGCACACCAAAGTTTTGTTTGTTTGTTTGTTTGTTTTGAGTTGGAGTCTCACCCTGTTGCCCAGACTGGAGTGCAGTGGCTGCTCCCGGCCACCGCAGTCTCGACCTGCTGGGCTCTGGCAATCCTTCCGCCTCAGCCTTCCAAGGAGCTGGAACTACAGGCGCGTGCTATCACGCCCGGCTAATTTTTTGATTTATTGTAGAGATGAGGTCTAGCCACATTGCCCAGGCGGGTCTCAAACTCGCGGGCTCAGGCAATCCACTTACCTCAGCCTCCCAAAGGCGTGGGATTACAGGCTGAGCCACCGAGCCCAGCTTCACACTGAAGTTCTTGATTTTCAGGAGAGCAGAATCATCAATTTTTGACTTTGTTCCATAATATATGAATAACTAACATGTTGGGATTATCAGTGAGAAAAGTAAATAGCACGTGTCATTTCTAAACTAGTAGAAAGAAATGGAGCCATAAAGAAAAAATTATTAGTATAATAGAAGGCAGAAAAGGAGAAAAAAAAAAAACAAAGACAGTAAACAGAAACTATAGAAATCCAAATGTATTAAGAACCACAATACATTGGAATATTCTAAATATGACAGCTAAAAGAAGCTTTCAAATTGAAATTTTTAAATCTCCTATAAATGTTATTTACAAGAAACACAATTAAAGCTTGACATATTATTATTATTATTTTTTTGAGTGAGAATCTCACTCTGTCACCCAGGCTGGTGTGTAATGGCACAATCATGGCTCATCACAGCCTCAATCTTCTGGGCTCAGGCTATCCTTCTGCCTCGGCCTCTCAAGTAGCTGGGATTACAGGCATGCGCCACCATGCCTGGCTAATTTTCTGATTTTTTTGTAGAGACTAGATCTTGCTGTGTTGCCCAGGTTGGTCTTGAACTCCTGAGTTCAAGCCTTCCTCCTGCCTCAGTCTCCCAAAGTGCTGGGATTATAGGTGTGAGCCACCACACCCGGCAGCACATCAAATTTGAAAATAAAATGACAGAAATGCCTATACAATTTCTAAATACAAAATTAATGTTGTGCTACTAATATCATACAAATTAGACTTTAAACAAAAACTATGACCTAGGCATGGTGGCTCATACCTGTAATCCTGGCACTTTGGGAAGCCGAGGCACTTGAGGCACCTGAGTTTGAGACCAGCCTAGGCAACATAGTGAGAATCTGTCTGTACCAAAAAAAAAAAAAAAAAAAGGAAAGAAAAGAAAAAAAAATTCACAGAGATGGAAAGTCTTTTATGATAAAAGCACTAATTCATCAGAAAGAGATTTTAAAAACCCCAAAGAGAATTTGAAAAATTTATGATTATTGTGGAGAGTTTTTAATATACCTCACTAAATAATTAAATAGATAAAGCAGACAAAATTAATAAGGTTTAAACCACATCACTAACAAGCTAGATTAAATGAACATGTGTAGACTCCTGCACTGTACAGTTAGAGAAATCACATTCTTTTTAAACACATGAAACATTTACAAAATTGTCTCACTAGGACATGAAGCAAATCTCAACAAAGTTCGAGGAATCTATTTCAAGCAACCAAATAGTTTGACCACAATATAATATAATTCAAAAACAATAATAAAATGGTAGCCAATGCCCCTATATACTGGGAATATTTAAAACAACTTTTAAAGTACGCATGAATAAAATAATAAATAAAAATGTAAATTACACTATATTTTTAACTTAACAACGAGAGCACGACATAACCAAACTTGTCAGATGCAGTTGAGACAGGATTTCAAAATAGCTGAGGCCATTGCTTTGTTGAACTCTGGTGTCTCCAAGTGGCTCTTTGAGCTATGGCTGCCATGTTTTCTTATCTTTGGCCCCTTCCCCTACCTTGGGGCCGTGAGTCTTCTCTCTCTCTGTCTAATTTACTTTCTAAATAAAGTGTTTTAGCTGGGCTTTGCCTGGTGGCTCAGCCTGTAATCCCGCGCCTTTGGGAGGCTGAGGTGAGTGGATTGCCTGAGCCTGAGGGTTCGAGACCCACCTGGGCAACTTGGCGAGACCTCATCTCTACAATAAATTTTTAAAAAATCAGCCGGGCGTGGTAGCGCGTGCCTGTAATTCCGGCTACTCGAAGGCTGAGGCGGAAGGATCGCTGGAAGGATCGCCGGAGCCCAGCAGGTCGAGGCTGCGGTGGCCGGGAGCGTCCACTGCACTCCAGTCTGGGCGACAGAGTGAGACTCCAACTCAAAAATAAATAAAATAAAATAAATAAATAAATAAACTGTTTTAAAACTTAAAAAAATAAGCCAGGCTCAGTGGCTCAGCCTGTAATCCCGCGCCTTGGGTAGCTGAGGTGAGTGGATTGCCTGAGCCCACGGGTTCGAGACCCGCCCGGGCAACTTGGCTAGCCCTCATCTCTACAATAAATCAAAAATTAGCCAGGCGTGGTAGCGCGCACCTGTAATTCCAGCTACTTGGAAGGCTGAGGCGGAAAGATCGCCAGAGCCCAGCAGGTCAAGGCCGCGGTGGCTGGGAGCGGCCACTGCACTCAGGTCTGGGTGACAGAGTGAGACTCCAACTCAAAAAAAAAAATAACTTAAAAAGTAAAAATAAAATAGCTGATAGTCTTAAGATGTACATATTAGAAAACAGGCTATAACAAACAAATGAGCTAAATATCAAATATAAAGCTGGGAACAGTGACTAATGCATGCAATCCCAGCACTTTGGAAGGCTGAGATGGGAAGGTTGCTTGAGCCCAGGAGTTCAAGATTAGTCTAGGCAGCACAGCCAACATAGAGACTTGTCTCTAAAAATAAAAAATTAAAAAAAATTAGGCCGGACTCGATGGCTCAGCCTGTAATCCCAGCACTTTGGGAGGCCGAGGCTAGTGAATTGCCTGAGCCCGCGGGTTCAAGACCCACCCAGGCAACTTGGTGAGACCTCATCTCTACAATAAATAAAAAATGAGCCAGGTGTGGAAGTGCATGCCTGCAGTTCTGGTTACTTGGAAGGTTGAGGTGGAAGGATCGCCGGAGCCCAGCAGGTAGAGGCTGCAGTGGCGGGGAGCGTGCCACAGCACTCCAGTCTGGGTGACAGAGTGAGACTCCAACTCAAAAAAAAAAAGAATTAGCCAGGTCTGATGGGGTGTGACTGTAGTCCCTCAGGAGGCTGAGGCAGAAGGATTGCCTGAGCCAAGGATTCGAGACTGTAGTGAGCCATAATCGTGCCACTGCACAGCAACCTCAGTGACAGAGTGAGACCTTGACTCCAAAAAAAAAAATCTGTACAAGAAGTTAGAAAAGAGAACAACATAGTCAACCCACAAAAGTCAAATGCAGGCAATAAAAGCAGTATAAGTTAACAAAGAAACAACAGAGTGTAACCAAAACCAAAGTTAAATTTCTCAAATGACCAATAACACAGACAATTCTCTGGCGAAGTGTTCAAGAAAAAGTAGAAATAAAAGAAAGGTAAATAATATTACAAAGGCAAAATAAGACATAGCATAGAGAGTTTTAAAAACTCAAAAGAGAAAACTATTGCCAACTGATGCCAATACATTTGACTACTTAACCCAAAAGGCTAATGTTCTAGAATAATATAATTTACTAAACTGACTCAAGCAGACTAGACAGATATGATTGTTAAAGTAGCAGAATCAACGATTAAGAATATACCTAGTAAAAACATCAAAACTAGAAAATTTTACAGATGAGTTTTACCAAACTTTAAAGACCTGATTATTTCTATCATCTGCAAGTGGTCCTAAAGACTAGGGAAATGAAGAGTTTCACTCATTCTTTTCATGATGCTTAATATATAATTTAATAATAAAACTTGAGAAGGAAATCACAAGAAAAGAAAATTATAGGTCATTATTGGTTACAAACATAGAAGCAAACATCCCAAATAAAACATCTGTAAATAGAACCCAACAGTATATTGAATAGTACTTAAATATGGGACTAAATAGGAATTACCCCAGGGATGTAAAGATGTTTAACGTTAGATAATCTGTTAATGTAATATAACACACTAACAAATTAAAGGGCAAAAATCATATACTCGTCTCAATCAATATAGAAAGGCATTGACAAAACTTGATACTCCTTCAAGATTAGCAAAATGTAGCCAGATCCATTGGTGCATGCCTGTATTCTCAGCTACTTGGGACACTGAGGTAGGAGGATCACTTGAGCTTAGGAGTTTGCGTCCAGCCTTGCTTGGCAACATAGTGAGATCCTGTCTGTAAATGAATAAATAAATAAACAAACAAGTCTAAGTTAGCTAGAAATTAATTTCTTGGCCTGATAATGGAAAGTTCTCAAAATCCGCAGCAACCATCATATTTAATAATGAAATAATAGAATTTTTTTTACTAATGCCTGGAATGAGAAAAGGATGTTTGCTATCACTGCTTCTATTCAACATTGAGCTAAAGACCATAGCCTATGCAATTAGTCAAGAAAAAAAAAGTGTATGGATTTAAAAGGACAAAACAAAATTTTCATTACATATAGAAAGCATAATTCTCCACACAGAATATTAAGGATATATATATATTAAAAGTATTAAAATTAGTAGGAGAATTTGGCAAGGTTGATAGAAAACAGACCAAAATAAATAAGAAAAAAACGAGGAGGAGTGAAGTTTCTATATATCATTATAAGCAAATAAAAACAAATTTTAAATGAGATTTTGAATATAATTTTTCCTTTAATCCCACCACTGCAGCTAAGGACAAAAGAGACATAACAAGCACTAAGTTCCACATATTTTAAGGTCTGCAGCCAGCAGCATTTGGAGCTAATTATGTCTCATAGGGTTTATTGAGATGAGCCAGATCAGCTCTTCCATTATCCACTCTCCAACCAGTTAATAAAAAGTAAGCGAGAGCGGGGGCTGTATTCATCAGTTTTTGCTGCAGCAACAAACACTCCCTGAATCTCAGTGGTTTACAACATCAAATATTTATTTCTTGTCTAAAGAACATAAGGACAATGAGTCTGCTGTAGCTCTACTGAATTCTGCTGGATTTTATGTGCTTGCTTATCTTCTCATTCAAGGACCTGGGCTGAAAAAACAGCCACCATCTGGAACATGCTGTTTTTATAAAGGAAGATCAAAATTCCAGAGGAAAAAAAAGGCAACTCACTCGAGTGATTTTAAAACTTCTGCTTGAGGGTGATATGTTACATTCATTCACATGGACAAAGCAAATCACATGGCCAAGCCCGAAGTGAATGCTGGGAGAAGTCCAGTGTACTTGGAAAGCATGGAAGGGCAGGAAGGAAGTAAATACTTTTGAATCGAATCTACCATATGAGCCTTTGGTCAAGGGACTAAAGGCTGCTAGAGATAAGTTATACACTTTCCACCTGTGGGGAAAAGAGGGCATACTTACCTTCTATAAAGGCAAGAAGACTATAGGGGATATAAAATGATCCTTCCTAGATATTGAAACTATTGCAAAAAAATTGCAGAAGTATTTTATACATCAGTTGGATGTCAGCTTAGATAGTTGACAACTTGCTTTTCTTTTTTGCTACCTGAGCAAGGGACAATAAATATGAGAGAGATGGCATGTTGGAGAACTGCCAGAGAGGGGCCAGGGTTGTGCCCCACCCCCATAAACTCATCCAAATCCCCAGATATTCAATGGGTCCAAGGAATACCTATTAGTCTGAGTTTGTCGTGAATTTTGGATAAGACAAAAGACCACCAAGAGTTTGACTGCTACAGACTGGGAAGCACAGAGACAAGAACATCCAAGGGATATGGCATGAATGCCACACACTGGGGTTCCCTCTGAAGATACCTCCAAATCTTGTAAGAGTCATCAATACTTGGTGATCTGAATGGAGTGAGGTGGGAATGTTCCTGTTTTTGTGGAAACTAGGATGAGGCAGAAGCACTAAAAGGCATTAAAATTGACGTGTTCAAAAACTGTTTTGAGCAGTGTAAAGCGCCTTGAGAGGTGTATTGCATCAAACAGAGAGAACTTTGAAGGTGACTGAATTTAAACATGTAAGGATAAATACACAATTTTTTATAAATAAATTCTGATTTTTGAGGGGTCCTCCCTCGTAAAATATATTTCAGGTAGTTCCTAGAGCTAAATGAGCAGTTTCCTCTTTAAAACTTGTAGAAGAAAATATAGGAGCATATGTTTATAACATGTAAGTAGGGAAAGATTTTAAAACCTGAAGGAAGGCACAAACTACAAAGGACAATAATAACAAAATCGACTTACATTAAAAATTCTAAAGCCATTTGTGGTGGCTCACACCTGTAATCCCAGCACTTCATTCTCCTGAAATGGGCAGTTTGCTTGAGGCCAGGGATTCAAAAACAACCTGGGCAATATAGTGATACCCTGTCCCTACAAAAACAAAATTTTTTAAATGCTGGGCATGGTGGTGCTGCCTATAATATCAGATACTCAAGAGACTGAGGCAGGAGGATTGCTTAAGCCGAGTTTGAGGCAGTGAGCTATGATTACACCGCTGCATCCCAGCCTGGACAACAGAGTGAAACCCTTTCTGTACTTAAAAAAAGAAGAAAATTCTGCTCAACAAAAGGAATCAAGTACAAAGTTAGTACTCACTTCAGCAGCACATATACTAAAATGGAAACAATACAGATATTAGCATGGCCCTTATGCAAGGATGACATGCAAATTTATAAAGCGTTCCATATTTTAAAAAAAAGTTAAAAGACAAGCCACAGACTTGAAGATAGTATTGCAATTCATCTTGCATATAAAGAATTAATATCCAGGATATTTATATCAATTGATTTTAAAAGATAAACAATGACAAACAAAAGATGAACAAAGGATAAGAATAGGCCATTATCCGGAGAAAAAAGCTTGAATAGTCAATAAAGATATGAAACATGTGCACCCTCACCAGTATTCAGGGAAATGAATTTTAAAACCACAAGGATTCTACAATATAATAACAACCCATCTGCTTCAGGTTTCTATGGCTCTCAAATAAAACTACTTATTTTGAACTCAAAATAACAACAATGAAACACACACACATACACGGAGATACCATTCCACAGACAGGCAAGTGTTACATAATGCTAGGCATTTGGAGGAAAGTGGAAATTCTAAAAAAAAAAAAAAACTTTCCAGAATACTTCTCCACCTATAAATCTGTATTTATATAATGTTCCTGGTTTTCCTTAATGCTTAAGATTGCACATAGGCAAAATCTCAATTTTTCAAATGGTGTCTTAACGTTATTAAGCTGCTAACCACTAGTTTTTTGGCAATGAGCTACAACTTTTCAGTGCAAATTTTTTCATTAGATTTAACAAAGAAAACTTCTAGCCATAGTACAAGCAATCCAGCATCAGGCTGAATTGTATAAACATCTTTATTTTAAGATGTTATGATACTTTTTCAAATAATGATGTGAGGGTTATTATTATTTTATAAATGATGTTTTTAACTTTTTTAAAAACATGTTTTTTTGTTTTTGTTTTTTGAGTTGGAGTCTCACTCTGTTGCCCAGGCTGGAGTGTAGTGGCACGCTCACGGTCACCACAGCTTCGACCTGCTAGGCTCAGGTGATCCTTCCACCTCAGCCTTCCATGTAGCTGAAACTATAGGTGCGCACTACCACGCCCGGCTAATTTTTTTGGTTTATTGTAGAGATACGGTCTTGCTAAGTTGCCCAGACTGTTCTCAAACCCCTGGGTTCAGGCAATCCTCTCACCTTGGTCTCCCAAAGTGCTGGGATGATAGGCATGAACCACCACTCCCAGCACAAATTTTTTAAATTACCTAATCTTCTGTGCATGTGCCAAATAGTCGGTCATTAAGTAGTAATTAAATGATGAAAGTGTGAGAAGTTTCTAGCTGGAATGACCCAGATATAAACTTTTATATCTGAACCTGATCCATCAAAGCATGTGGTAATGCAGAGAAGTGTGGAGTCTGTGGTGTATGCCTATCTACTGCCATCCTGCTTTGTCTTTCAGGATGTAGTCCTGCGCTGTACAACACACAGTGAACAGAAGATGTTAAAACAGGATGCGACCATGTCTATCATCTGTTGACCTGGATAAACAAATGTGATATAGTCACACAGTGGAATATTATTTGGCCACAAAAAGGAATGAATTACTACTGATGTATGCTACAACACAGATAAACCTAGAAAACATGGTAAGAGAAGCCAGTCACAAAGTCCACATCCTATATGGTTCCAAAGTGTTTTAAGTGATTGCTTAGGTCTAGGGAAGGATGGGGTCTTGCGGGTGACAGCTAAGGGGGATGGAACTTTTTTCTGAGGTGATGAAATGTTCTAAAATTGATTGTGGTGATGGTTGCACAACTCTGAATATACTAAAAACACTTCATGTGGGGGAATTGTGTGGTATGTGAATTGTGTCTTCATAAAGCTGTTTTTAAGAGAAATAAAAAATAAATGAGATGGGACTTCATTTTCTTTTCTTTTCTTTTCTTTGAGTTGGAGTCTCACTCTGTAGCCCAGACTGGAGTGCAGTGGCCGCTCTCGGCCACCGCAGCCTCGACCTGCTGGGCTCCAGCGATCCTTCCGCCTCAGCCTTCCAAGTAGCTGGAATTACAGGCATGAGCTACCACGCCCTGCTGATTTTTTTGTTTATTGTAGAGATGAGGTCACGCTGCCCAGGTGGGTCTCGAACCCACGGGCTCAGGCAATCCACTCACCTCAGCCTCCCAAAGGCGCAGGATTATAGGCTGAGCCACCGAGCCCGGCTGGGACTTCATTTTAAGTTGATACATACAGTAACTTTCCCCACTGACATTCTGTAGATCAATGATTCTCAAACCCATCAACCCCCCAATGGCCCCTGTTTTATGACAAATGTTTTTTAACATCTCCTTTACTGTCCTGAGATAAAGTTCACATGTAATATAACCTACTCACACACATAATTTCAGGAAAAAATCAGCATAGAACCTTAATTATAATATAAAGGAGAGATTAAAGAAAACAATTTGTATTTTAGTTTGCTCAGGCTGTCATAAAAAAAAAAAATACTACAGACTGGGTGACTTAAACAACAGAAATGTATTTTCTCACCATTCTGAAAGCTAGAAGTCCAAGATCAAGATGTTGACAAGTGGCCGGGTGCTGTGGCTCCCACATGTAATCTCAGCACTTTGAGAGGCCGAGGCCAGAAGGTTGCCTCAAGATCAGCCTGGGCAACATGGCGAGACCTAGTTTCTATAATTAAAAAAAAAAAAATTAGCCAGGCACGGTAGTGCATGCCTGTAGTCCCAGCTACTTGGAAAGCTGAGGTGGAAGGATCACCTGAGTCTAGCAGGTTGAGACTGCAGTAGCCAAGATCATGCCACTGCACTCCAGCCTGGGTGACAGAGTAAGACTCCAACTCCAAACAAAACAAAAACAAAAACAAAAACAAAAACAAACAAATGATGTTGACGGATGCAATTTCTTTTGAGGCCTTTCTCTTGGGCTTGTAGATGGCTACCTCCTTACTGTGTCCTCACCTGGTCTTTCCTCTGTGTGCTCACATTCCTGGTGTCTGTGTCCTAATCGGTTCTCAGGAATGCACAATTGGATTAGGGCACACCCTAATGGACTCATTTTAATTTAATCACTTTTGTAAAAGGCCCCATCTCCAAATCCAGTCACATTTTGAGATGCTAGGGAGTTGGGCTTCAACATGAATTTGGGGAGATGTTTCAGGAAAACTTTCAAACCTCTATTCCCACACAACAATCAACACAGAAGACTTCTGTGACCAAACGTGTGGTTCCCCCCCCCTTACCAAGCAGCAAAACCTTCCAGGTGTCCCCCAGTTCAATTCCCACACTATCTACCTGGAGATAGTGTCAGATCCCACACATTGAGAGCTCAGTCCCCAAGACTGAACCCCCCTGGTAGACACCAACCACAAGTCTGGGCCTCCAGAACTTCTGACCAATTGGCTTCACCTTGGGGCTCTTCCACTCTTTGGGTTCAATTAGCTTGCTGGAGCAACTCACAGACTCAGGGAAATACCTAGCTTACATTTGCCAGTTTATTATAAAGAACATTGCAAAGGATATAGATGAAGAAATGCATAGGGTGAGGTGTGGGGGAAGGGACACAGAGCTTCCGTGCCCTCTCTGGGTCACCAACCTCTAGGACCTTCCACGTGTTCAGCCATCTGGAAACTCCCTCAATCTTGTCCTCTTGGGATTACTGTAGGCATGGCTAATTAAACCATTAGCCAATGTTGATCAACTTAACCTTCAGCCCCCTCTTCCCTCTTTGGAGATTGGGAGTGGTGAGACTGAAAGTCCCAACCTTCTAATCCTGCCTCTGTCTTTTCAGTGGCCAATCACCTAATGAAGATCTCAGTCAACATACAAAATAGTCTGTGCTTTGGTGATTCCAAGGATTGTATGAGTTGTATATTAGGAAATGGGGATGAAGAACAATTATATATTTTTAAATATCACGAGGACACAATTTAGCCCATAACACGATTCATAGCGAAACATATCATTTTTCAATATTTCTGTATGCAAATCATAGAGCATGGCTACATGACAAGAGTGTGTCTTAAATTTTAGTCGTGCATATGAATCCTTGGGAGTCTTCTCAAAAATGCACATCTTGATTCAGTAGTATTGGAAGGTGTGGAGATTCTGCGATTCTTATAAGCTCCTGGGTGAGGTAGATGCTGCTTGGACCACACTTTAGTTTAAACAGTAGTAGTAAGGCCCTTAAAAATGTAAAGTAGTTATACCCTTGCAACTACCTGTAATCAATAAGATCGAATTTAAAAGAAGAGGATCAGAAGATATTCCATACAAGAAAAATGAAACAGCAGTGGGATAAATTTGACTTATACTTGTAGATGATAAGAGAAAATAATTTAAATGAAGTAGGGATAATGTGCCAAGACAATGTACTGGAGAAAATGAGAAGATATGATACTCTCACAAATGGGCAAGTGAATAGCATTAATACAGCCCACTAGGGTTGTCAGACTTCCAAAATTACTTTGCAGAGCACTTTATATGTCATTACACAATGTCAACATTGCAAGTGACATAATGGGATGCCTATGATGTGGCATCAGTGATAAAATGCTTTTAAAAAGGGAGATGATAATTCACCACCAATAGCTCCTTTTCTAGATTATTTACTACCAATTTTTTATAACTGTAATCATAATCACATAGGGACAACGTCTAGAGTTGGTAAATTATTCAATTATTTAGAAGCAAGATTTCAATCTACTTGTGTTTTCTTCTCCATAACTACCTTCTCCTAAATCACCAGGTTTTTTGGGGGGTAACTTATAAAAAACAATTTTTTTCATTATTATTATTTATTATTATCGTTATTTTTAGTTGGAGTCTCACTCTGTCGCCTAGGCTGGAGTGCAATGGCATGCTCATGACCACCGCAGCCTCAACCTGCTGGGCTCAGGTGATCCTTCCACCTCAGCCTTCCAAGTAGCTGAAATTACAAGCACATGACATTATGCCCGGCTAATTTTTTGATTTATTGTAGAGATGAGGTCTCACTAAGTTGCCCAGGCTTTTCTTGAACCCGTGGGCTCAAGCAATCCTCTCACCTCGGCCTCCCAAAGTGCTGGGATTATAGACGTGAGCCACCGCACTAGGCCTTTTTTTTCATTATTAAAAGCAACCAAATTTCCATTGATTTATATTTGAAGATCAACTTATTCTGGTGGAACACCAGAAAGTTATAGAAAACGAGGTTAATTCTTTGTTGTATGAGACATTTCCACACACTGCCTGTGGTCTAGTCTCCCGGTTCCCACCCATTAAGTGCTAGTGTCTCATTCTCTAATCACTGTGAGGGATAAAAAGGTCCTTACAAATTCCCAAAGCACACTTTCTGATGGGGTATAACCCGTTGACTGTCACTGTATAGATTATCAACTAGACTAGACTAGATTCTAGATATCAAAGATTTCAGGCAATTTCCAAACATCTGACTTGAAATCAGACGTTTACTATAGCAAAGCAGTAAATGCTTCATTACTGTCTTGTAATCTAAAAGTTTCATTCTGAAAGATTAGGCCTTGGGAAAATCTGACTATTCACCTGGAGTTTTTCACTAAAAACCTCAGATACTTGGATTGCCAACGAGCTCTGAAAAGTCTTCCCTTATACTAACTGGAAATACAGGAACAGCAACTTCTATTCTTCTTGTAGCTTGTTTTACCTAGGCATGGGTCTCTTGTACTCTCTTTTCTAAACCTACCTGAGAACACTGTTTAAACCCATTTCATCTGCTGGATTTGATAGCATTTCATGTGGAACATGAGACCATATTTTGTATCATAATTTTCATGCTTAACTACCCTGTCCTGAATGAGGTAACTTCAGGGGACCATCTGTTCAGAAAATAACTGGATGAACACTTCGGAGAAAATACATGAAAAGGGTAATTAATGTGGCAAGCAAAACAACAATAAGACATACAAGAATATATCTGGTTAATTTGGAAGTTCTTGTTGGACACTGCTTTAACCATAGCATCTGTATAAAATTATGTGATGTGTGTGTGTACCAGGCCCTGCAATGTGCAAAACTACAGTCTTGTCAACAAATCAGTAAACTCTGGCTTATTTGTCCATGACAAAAATTTTGACCTTGCAACCAAATTTTAGAAGGGTAGCATTTGTAAATGACCTCTCCATAGCCTTAGTAAATTATGAAATAATATTCTGACACTAAGTCCCTAGGTTCACAAGATGCTCTTTTAATATAAGCTAACGTCTTGAATTTTTGCAGTGTCTGTCATGATCACACTTCCAAATATTAAAGCCAATGGGTCATATTTTAATTGTTTGCTGTATTGGATTTTAAGACATCTACCTGTGCACTATGATATGTAGAATAAAATCTGGAAGACTGAACCAGATGTGTCTGGAAGCTGAGATTATAAGTAATATTTATTTTGATCTTTATATATTTTTGTTTTTTCTAATTTTTTTCAATAACTGTGTCTTTTATCATCAGAAAATAAATAAATAAAAGTCATTTTAAAAAAGTAATGCATCTGGCCAGGCACGGTGGCTCATGCCTGTAATCCCAACACTTTGAGAGGTGGAGGCAAGAGAATTGCCTGAGCCCAGGGGTTCAAGACCAGCCTGGGCAACTTAGTGAGACCTCATCTCTACAATAAATCAAAAAATTAGCTGGGTGTGGTAGTGCGTGCCTGTAGTTCCAGCTACTTGGAAGGCTGAGGAGGAAGCATCGCCTGAGCCCAGAAGGTTGAGGCTGTGGTAGCCATGAGCGTGCCACTGCACTCCAGTCTGGGTGACAGAGTGAGACTCCAACTCAAAAAAAAAAAAAAGTAATGCATAACTAGCAGAATGTTGACCAAAACTTTTTGTGTAAACATGTTTTACTAAAGGAAAATAAATACCACCTGTAACCAGAGAAAAAAATGCACTGGAAAAATTAAAACCATAAACTGTGCCAGGCATTATCTGGGAAAATGAACATTTTAGATGCTAGACAAATGAAATATCTTGTGATAAAAATTATAATGGAGCCTATAAACAAAACCTTTGCTAACAAGGATTAAGTTTAAAGCTACTTTTCTTTTCTTTCAAAATACTTTGTTTCATGAGTTCACTTTAAATCTCTTTTTACAAACCTTACTTAAACACCAGTTAGAATATGTTTTAGGTAAGAGTAGAATTTTTCCCTTTGGAGCTGTTTCTGAGGAATTCTTTTGGTGGTAGTTGCAAAAGTTGTGGGTGTGGTGATCGACAATATCTCTGGACTTTGTGAGTCCACTCTTTTCATAAAATGATTTGGGGACAGTTCCGTCTTTCTTGATTGTCTGAACTGCTTTCAATAGGATTGGTATCGGCTCCTCCTTGTATGTTTTGTAGAATTCCACTGGAAAGCCACCTGATCTAGGGCTTTTTTTTTTTTTTGTAGGTAGTTTTCTTAAGACAGAGTCAATTTCCTGGGTTGTTATTGATCTATTTAAGATTTCAATTTCTTCTTGTTTCAACCTCGGGAGGTTGTGTGATATCAGAAAGTCCTCCATTTCATTTAGGTTATTGAGTTTGTTTCCATACAGTGTGCATAGTAATCTCTGATAATCTTTCATATTTCTTCGGAGTCAGCTGTGACTTAAATCTTTTGCATTTCTGATTGTGTTTATTTGGGCTTTTTCTCTCTTTCTTTTGATCATTGTGGCTAGGGGGTCCATCAAAGAACCAGCTTTTTGTTCCGTTGATTTTTTTCTATGGTATTTTTGTCTTCTATGTCCAGTATTTGAGCTTTTACTTTGGTGATCTGAATTCTTCTGCTGAAGTCAGGGTTTTGGTGGTCTTGCCTTTCCAGCTCCCCTAGGTGATTTGTTAGGCTGTCAACTTGTTCTCTTTCTATTTTCTTGATGTGTGTTCATAGAGATATCAATTCCTCTATTAGTACTGACTACATGGCATCACAGAAGTTTTGGTAAGATGCTTCTTCATTTTCATTTGTTTCCAGAAGTCTTTAAATTTCTGTTTTGATTTCTGCATTGACCCAGGAGTTGTTCAGCATCATGCCATTTAGTGTTCATGTCTTTGTGGGTTCAGGGGAATTTTGTTGGTGGTGATAATTATTTTTATTCCACTGGGGTCTGAGAAGGTGCATGGCAGTATTTCAGTCTTGTGAAATTTGTTTATGCCTGACTTATGGCCGAAGATGTGGTCAAACTTGGAGTATATTCCATGTGGTGATGAGTAGACTGTAAATTCTGCGGTTGTTGAGTGGGGTGTTCTGTGGTTATCTACGAAGCCCATCTGGTCAAGCGTCAAGTTGAGGTTCCAGATCTCTTTGTTGAGTGTCCACTCTCTGATTTTCACATGTGGACAAGCTTTCCTAAACACACACATTATATCGCATCAGTTCTCAAAATGTGGTCCGGGAATGCCTAAGGGTTCCTGAGAACTTTCCCATGAGGTCAAAACTATTTGCATAATAATGTTAAGACATTATTTGCCTTTTTCACTCTCATTCTTACACTAGTGTGCTATGGAGTTTTCTTAAACCTACATGGTAGGTGATATGGTAATAGAGTAAATGCAGAGGCAGGTGTGAGATGCCAGTTACCGTCAATTACACTCAGCATTAAGGAGCTGTGCTAATTGGCCGTTTTTCTCATTCAATTGTTTTTTGTTTTGAAAAATACAGCTAATTTTTAACAATTGTTATATGAGTATACAATGAATTTATTATTATCTTTTTTTTTTTTTGAGTTGAGGTCTCACTCTATCAGCCAGCTAGAGTGCAGTGGCATGCTCACAGCCACCCCAGTGTCGACCGGCTGGGCTCAGGCGATCCTTCCACCTCAGCCTTCCAAGTAGCTGGAACTATGGGCATACGCTACCATGCCCTGCTCTTTTTTTTTTTTTTTAATTGTAGAGATGAGATCTCACCAAGTTGCCCGGGCTGGTCTCGAACCTGTAGACTCAGGCAATCCACTCACCTCGGCCTCCCAAAGTGCTGGGATTACAGGATGAGCCACTGAGCCTGGCCTATTGTTATGTTAAAGTAAATTTAATTTTTTTTAAACAATTGAAAATCCAGTCTGGGTGACAGAGTGAGACTCCAACTAAAAAAAAAAAAAGAAAAGAAAATAATCAGCCGGGCTTGGTGGCTCAGCCTGTAATCCCGCGCCTTGGGAGGCTGAGGTGAGTGGAGTGCCTGAGCCCACGGGTTCAAGACCCACCTGGGCAACTTGGCAAGACCTCATCTCTACAATAAATCAAAAACTTAGCTGGGCGTGGTAGCGCGCGCCTGTAATTCCGGCTACTTGGAAGGCTGAGGTGGAAGGATCGCCGGAGCCAAGCAGGTCGAGGCTGCGGTGGCCGGGAGCGGCCACTGCACTCCAGTCTGGGTGACAGAGTGAGACTCCAACTCAAAAAAAAAAAGAAAAAGAAAATAATCATAGAATTTTTTTTTTTTTGGAGAGTCAAGGTCTTGTTCTGCTGCCCAGGTTAGTCTCAAAATCATGGCTTTAAGCGATTCTTCTTGCCTCAGTCTTCCAAAATGCTGGGATTACAGGCGTGAGTCCTCCACCTGGCCAAATTTAATACATTTTTCATTTTGGTTTTAATTTCTAATCTAGTAACTACCAATAGATACAACTCCCATGAACAAAAACAGCTTTGAGATCCTCATTAATTTTAAGAATGTTAATGGTTCCAAAGACCAAAATATTTGAGGAACACTGTTTATTAGTATAATCTATTTGAACTCAGAAAGCACAGAAGGCTTAATGTGTGAACGAAAATTGCAACTAGAAATGACTTAGAAATGAACTCCAAGCAGTGTTTTGTTTTGTTCATTGAAGAAATATAAGACTGCGCATACATTCTTATACCACCTACCAGACTCAAGTGCTCAGATTAATGAATAAATTAATTTAGTGATGCAAGTTTACATGTTAATACAAGGAACTCTGACATGGAAAATTAAAAGTATATGATGTGTCTTCACCCCAACAAGTGCTGAGAAACACTCATGGCTGCAATTATTAGTCTAGATTGTCATAAATGAAACACGTATGTGCAGGAAATTGCAATGATAGAAATAGCTGCTGGGGCTCAGTGTAATCCTGTAATCCCAGTGCTTTGGGAGGCTGAGGCAAGCGGATCACTTGAGGCCAGGAGTTTGAGATCAGCTTGGTCAATATAGTGAGAACCCGTCTCCACAATAAATAAAAATTTGCCTGGCACAGTGGCATACCTGTAGCCTCAGGTATTTAGGAGGCTGAAGCAGGAGGAGCCCTTGAACACAGGAATGCATGACTGCAGTGAGCTATAATCATACCACTGCACTCCAGCCTGGGTGACAGAGTGAGATCCTGACTCAAAATAAATAAATAAATTAATTAATTAATTAAAATGCCAGACATTATATTATTTTACTCAGTACTTTTAACATGAATTGCTAGTAGATAAGAACTTTAAGAGTCATGTAATAAAGGAAACGGTAATTTCTTGATATAATACCCAGTCCATGTCCAAATTTCCCTCTGTCTCAAAAATATTCATTTGCCGCTGTTTTTGGTTTTGGGGGTTTTCTTGGTGTCAGGATCAAATAAGTTCCACCCATTTCCTTTGCCTCTCAAATCTCTTTTAATCTCATTTGAGTGTTGGAGAATCTAGGCAATATGAATTATCAAATTTTATAATTCAGAAAGTAAAGAAGCACAAGGAAAAGATAAGAATACCAAACTTATTTTAAAACAATGGATTCAAGTTAGATGCAGTTAAGAATCTCTAGCTAAAATTAGACTGGGAGATAAAATATGGCATTTAAAATAGAGTGATAAATTACTTTCTCAAGGCACTGTTACTTTGGTTACTTCTTTTTTTCCTCTGTTGCCTGAGGGAGACTGGGGTTGTGAAAGGAATGTAAGGACCCTCTTGGATGAGACAGGAGAGTTAGGGAGTCATATCAATACCAGACTAGACTATCAAAAAACAGCACTGCCAGCCACAGTGACTCATGCCTGTAGTCCTAACTAGCACTCTGGGAGACTGAGGCGGGAGGATTGCTTGAGCCCGGAATTCGAGACCAGCCGGGGCAACATAGTGAGGTCCTGTCTCTACAAAAATCAGAAAATTAGCCTGGTGTAGTGGTGCAAACCTGTAGTCCTAGCTACTCAGGAGGCTGAGGCAGATGGATCACCTGAGCCCAGAGGGCTGAGGCTGTGGTGAACCATGATCATGCCATTGCACACCAGCCTGGTGACAGAGTGAGACCCTGACCCCCCCAAAAAAAAGAGTACTACCAGCTCCCAAAGATAATTTCAAAGGAGAGTTTTCAGGGTCAGACTTTATGATTTCAAGATAGAGTATTGGCTTCTTGTCTACCACATCCAAGCTATTCTGTTTAGTTATTTTTCAACAAATTTGAAGTTACTCTTCCCAGATCTTATTCAGGGTTCAGGAACCCATAACCCTGTCATGAGGAATGTCAATGGGAATTGCTGTCCTAGTGTGGTGGCTCATCCTTATAATCCCAGCACTTTGGGAGGCCAAAGTTGGAGGACTGATTGAGGCCAAGAGTTTGAATCCAGCCTGGGCAACATAGTGAGACCTTGTCTTTAGACAGGTTTGGTAGCACACACTTGTAGTCTCAGCTACTCAGGAGGCTGAAGTGGAAGGATTGCTTGAGCCCAGGAGTTCCAGGCTGCAGCGAGCTATGACTGCGCCACTGCACTCTAGACTGGGGAAACAGTGAGAGACCCTGTCTCGGAAAATAAAAAAAAGGCAGCACGCAGCTGCCTTTCCCAAGGCCTTCCCAGAGGGCATCCCTAGGTCGATGACTGGCTGCAGGGGTTGGGAGTAAAATTCTTGTTTTCCTTGCCTCCATTTGAGATTATACTGAAGAACTATTCTAACTCCAGAGTTTACCACAGAACTCTAGAACAGGCCAAGGCCTCAGCTTTTCCCTCTGCCCGGTGCGGCCTTCCTCACTTCCTAGCATATATCTCCTGAGAGTACTCCTCTGTAAATCTGCACACATCTTTGTCTCAGAGTTTGTTTTCCACAAACTCAAGCCAAAATAGCAAAAAATTATCTCACTCTTGTTCTCCAGCCACCCAATTTCTTTCCAGAGTCTATCATATTTATCAGTTTGCCACATGTACTTGTGGAGATAGATATTCCATACAGTTATAAACATACATACTTATATATTCTTTCTCTATTATTATTTTTTACACAAATGATAGCTTACTACACAAACTATTCTGCACTTTGATTTTTTCTTTTAATTATATATCTTGCAAAGCTGCCTTATTATTTTTAATGAATGTTTATAATGGATGTACCATAAGTTATTTGACCATCACTGTGTTATTATTGTATAAAGAAGTTGTTTCCAATCTTTTGCTATTACACACCATAACCTTGTGTATGTGTCTTTTCAGAAATATGTGACTACATTTTTGGCATATAGAACTAGAGTAGAATTGCTTGGTCAAAGAGTACATGCATTTAAAATAATGCAAGTTGTTGCCAAAGTGCTCCCCATGGAGGTTGATGATGAGAATGCTATTTCCCTGTATGTGAGCCAACACCCAGAACAAATTTTTCTGATCTTTATCAGTCTCACAGGGAAAAATCGTCTAATCAGAGCTTTAACTTGCTATTTTAAACAAAATTGAGTGTCATGCTTAAAAGTCATTCATCATGGTTTTTTGTGTGTTTGTGTGTGAATTGTTTATTCAAATCCATTGTCCATGTATCCATTGAGTAGTTGCTGTTGTTGCTTATCTATTTGGAGATATTACTCCAAATGGAGATATTACTACAAATAGATAAGAAACAACTCTTTACACTAGGGGGAACCCCCCAAAACAAATTATTTTTGGAGGGCAGCCTTCTTCCCCTGCTAAGTAAGTGTTCTAGGAACCCATTGGCATCAGCATATTGTTGTGAGAGGTTGCATTCTGTTTCAGTGAATTCTTTTTTGGAGATTCTTTCAATGCATTGGCCCATTTAATGATGGTTGATTTACATGAACCACCTGCTCACACCATGCTGAGTGTTCAGCAGTTTTGGACAAAAAATGTCACGGCTCCTGCGCCCTACCCTCCCTATTCACCCGATCTTACCCTGAGTAATTTTGTTTGTTTCTCCGGATGAAAAAAGTGCTCCGGATGAAACGTTTTGCTGATGTGGAAGAGGTGAAACAAAAAACAGCAGAGCACTAAAAGGCATCAAAATTGACTTGTTCAAAAACTGTTTTGAGTAGTGGAAAAAGTGTCTCATTAGGTGTATTGCATCAGACAGAAAGTACTTTGAAGGTGACTGAAGTTTAAATATGTAAGAATAAATGTACATTTTAAAATAAATAGATTGTGGGATTTTTGGTGTCCCCCCTCGTAATAATAGGAAACCTAGTATTATAATACAGATTTAAAATTTTTTTCACAGTTTGTTATCTGTGTTTAGACAGTGGTTGTTTTTGCCATACTAATTTAAAAAACATAGTTATTTATCAATCTTCTGTGGCTTCTGGGATTTGTATTACAAGAATACCAAGAGAAAGGAGCTTTGCAATAAAATCCAAGGTGTGCTAGAAATGACAACTTATTAAAATTTTGGATAGGATTGGAGCCAGTTTTAAGTTATCATTGATAACCTGGTAGAAATTCCTGTCTTTCCTCTACCTCACCCTCTAAAATTTGCTCTTCTCATGGTCTACCACATCTAGGTAAATGCCAGCTTTATCCTGCTACTTGCTAAAGGATAACCTTGGAATTTTCTTTGGTTCTTTTCTTTCTCTCACAACTTATATTCAACACAACAGCAGATCTTGTCAGCTCTACCTTTAAGATATCTCTAGAATCTGACTTCTGTTTATAAGCTCCCCCCACCACCCTGGCCCAAGTCATCATCATAGAGTATTGTAGAGATGCCTAAATGCTTATTCCTTCTCTTACCCTGGCCTTTCTACAGTTTACCCTCAAGCAGTCAGAGAGCTCTTTTAAAATATAATTCAGATCATTTGCTCCTCTGCTCAAGAACCTTGTAAAGTCTCTCTATCTGGCTTAGGGCAAAAGCTAAATACCCTATAATAGCTTGTGTTCCCTTCGACCCTCCAGCATCATCTCCCACCACACACTGACTCACTCTGCTCTCTTTGTTATTTATTTAATCTTAAATGGTTTTTTTATTTGAGATTCTAGAATTGGGCAACAATTCATTCTATACTGTAGTATGAGTGTTCTGATGAGCTAAGCAGAGGGTGGCTTTATAGACAGAAAAAAAATCGAGGAAAGCAGAAACAGAACAAAAAACAGATGGACCAGTTCAAAGTCACTTTCCTTGCAGATATTAAAGCAGAGGGCAATTCCTTATCAGGCCGACTAAAAACTGGCCTGTTTGGCAGTTATCGTTTTCGTGATTCCTTGGGAGGTCAGATAAACATTGTAGTTTTGGGTTGGTGGTGGAACTTTAGCATGAACAACTCCATTTTACTTTGGTCTGTTGAGCATAGTGCAGAAGCTCAGCCCAAACCAATGGTCTCCTGAGATTGATCATTGCCAGTTGCTTCCTTCTTTTGGGTGTCATCATATTCAGTCTGTCATTGGAATGTCCATGCGTTGCTGCCAAAGAGAACGCATGGGATGGGGCTGGATTCACAACACAATCTCTTCCACTTTAAATGCAAACCCTATCGTCTCTTGCTACCCCTTTTCAGCTTTTTTTTTTTTTTCTTTGAGTTGGAGTCTCACTCTGTCGCCTAGACTAGAGTGTAGTGGCCTGCTCCCGGTCACCATGGCCTCGGCCTGCTGGGCTCCGGCAATCCTTCCGCCTCAGTCTTCCAAGTAGCCGGAACTACAGGCGCGCACTACCACACCTGGCTAGTTTTTGCTTTATTGTAGTGATGAGGTCTCGCCAAGTTGCCCGGGCAGATCTCAAACCTCCAGGCTCAGGCAATCCACTCGCCTCGGCCTCCAAAAGTGCTGGGATTACAGGCTGAGCCACAGAGCCCAGCCTCCCTTTTCAGCTTTTAATGGGCAAATAACATTTCTTGGCTTCCTTCCTCCATCTTCAAAGCCAGCAATGGCAAGTTGAATCCTTCTCACACTACCATTTCTTTCTCTTTGTTATTTGTTACCGGAACACAGCAAGCTCCTGCTCCTGGACCTTTGCACATCATGTGCCTTTCTCTGAAATCCTCTTGCCTTAGAAGCCACAAGCTCATTCCTTCACCTCTTTCAGGATTTTGCTCAAATGACACCTCTCAGCTGGGCTCTTCTACACCATTCTATTTAATATTTCACTTCCCGCCCCAACCAATTCTGGTACTTCCTATCTCCCTTCCCACCTCACTCCTCTCCATAGCTCATATCTCATATGACATTCTATATATGTCGCTTATTTATTTGTTTAATGCCTTCGTCCCTTATCCCTACACCCAATTTAAGCAGGAGTTTATTCCTGCTGTGTTTGCTTCTGTATTCCCAGCCCTTGAGCAGTGCCAGTCACATAACTATGATAGAATGGATTTTGAAATGTACCCAAGGGATTTATTTATCTAATTCAATTCCACAAAAGTGTACTGAAAACTAGCTATGTGAGTGGCTCTGTGCTTGAAACAGTAGAAGTTGTGAAGAAAGACAAAACCAGATGCTATCCAGATGGAAAAAGTATCCAAGGAGAAAAGGCATTTAGGATTCTCTTAAAAGTGTGAATAAATTTTAAGTGGAAAGGAAGGGCAGCCCTTCAGGGTAGAAGACATACATGAAGAAAGGCACATATGTTAGAAAGTGCAAGCTTTTCTAAGTATATTAGAGTCAGGTATATGACGTCAATACTAGGAAATTAAAGCTGGAAAAGGCAAATTTAAGCTTGACTTTAAGAGATGCCAGGATAAGGTCATACTTGATTATGTAGGCAGTATGGAACCACAGAGAGGAAATGAGGAGAAATAAATATGAGGAGAAAGGGGTTTAAATGCATATACTTCACTAGTGTGTCAAGATGCATTAGGCTGTGAAAGCTGTTTAGAATCTAAAGCAATGCTGTTGGTGAGAGAGCCTGAACAAGTGGTGATGGTTTCAGAAAGGAGTGATATGGAAAACACTGTGTGCATTGACTATACATCGGCAAGTGAATGGTTATAGAAGGTAAAAGAGGAGAGACAGATGGTGCAGAGATTTTAAGTCTGGGTGATATGATGGTTGTTCCTAAATAGCATGTCCTAGATGCTAGTGGTTCTTAAAGGAACCAGGTCTCAGATCCTTCAACATCTGTGTCTTAGTCCACTTGTGCTGCTATAAAGGAATACCTGGGGAATTTGTAAAGAAAAGAGGTTTGATTTGGTTCACAGTTTTGCAGGCTGTACAAAAACATGGCACCAGCATGTGCTTCTGGTGAAGGCCTCAGGAATTCTCCACTCATGGCAGAATGTGGAGATGAGCACCCTTGACAAGAAGAAGGGGGTGGGAGGGAGAGAGAGAGAGAGAAGGAATGAGGTAGGCTCCAAATCACTCACGAGGGATCTGCGCCCATGACTCAAACACCTTCCACTAGGCCCCACCTTCAATACTGAGGATCATGTTTCAGCCTAAGATTTGCAGAGCACAAATAACCAAACTATATCAGTCTCCTCTAGTGGCTTGATGTACTTGTCTGTAAGGAGATTTTGAGATCATTACGGGGATCCTCAGCAGAGAAAGCCTACCATGTCTTGGTTTTCAGTTCTTGAGGAAATAGCTGTTCCCTTTATACTAGTAATAGGAGTACAAGGATTAAACATTGGGAGCCAGGTTTGTAGTAACTTGAACAAATCAAAATGCTTAATAAAGAGGCTGAGGAGATCATCCGCATTTTTTGTACCTTTAAATGCTTTATGGGATCTTGCCAGGCACAGTGGCTCATGCTCATAATCACAGCACTTTGGGAGGCCTGAGGGGACGATCACTGGAGGTCAGGAGTTCAAGACCAGCCTAGGCAACATGATGAGACCTCGTCTCTACAAAAATTCAAAAAACTAGCTGGACATGGTGGTACGTGCCTCCCAGCTACTTGGGAGGCTGGGACAGGAGGACCATTTGAGCCCAGAAGGTACAATGTGTAGTCAGTTGTGGTCATACCACTGCACTCCAGCCTGGGCAACAAAGTGAGACCCCAATTCAGTAAACAAACAAATGCTTTACGGATGTCAGTGCTCAAGCTGTAGCTGGGTCACAGAATTTGACAAAAAATGTGCCTGGCTGGCCGGGCTCGGTGGCTCAGCCTGTCATCCCAGCACTTTGGGAGGCCGAGGCAAGTGGATTGCCTGAGCCTGAGGGTTTGAGACTCACCCAGGCAACTTGGCAAGGCCTCGTCCTACAATAAATAAAAAAAAATTATCCAGATTTGGTAGCGTGCGCCTGTAGTTCTGGCTACTTGGAAGGCTGAGGCGGAAGGATTGCCAGAGCCCAGCAGGTCGAGGCTGCGGTGGCCGGGAGCGGCCACTGCATTCCAGTCTGGGCGACAGAGTGAGACTCCAACTCAAAAAATAAAAAATGTAGCCGGGCTCCGTGGCTCAGCCTGTAATCCCGCGCCTTTGGGAGGCTGAGGTGAGTGAATTGCCTGAGCCCGTGGGTTCGAGACCCGCCTGGGCAGCAAGACCTCATCTCTACAATAAATCAAAAAATCAGCCGGGCGTGGTAGCGCATGCCTGTAATTCTGGCTACTCGGAAGGCTGAGGCGGAAGGATCACCGGAACCCAGCAGGTCGAGGCTGCGGTGGCTGGGAGCGGCCACTGTACTCCAGTCTGGGCGACAGAGTGAGACTCCAACTCAAAAAAAAAAAAAAAAAAAAATGTGCCTGGCTATCCAGCAAGGTAAAACCCAACAGCCTAAAATAAACCTAGTAGCTCTCGCAAGCTCACCTGTGGGAAAGTCAGCCCAGTGAAAGAATGCATGCTATATGATGGGTAAGACATAGGCAGTCCATAAAAGGGTCACAAAAAAGCCCAGACATTTGCTAATCCCTTGTCTACAGTTGACTTAGATTTCTTCGTACCCAGACATCAAGAGATTGGTTAAATGCCCTTGGCTGTATGAAAAAAGAAAATCTATGTGATTCTGGGAAAGAGGATGTCAGAAGACTTCATATTTATCAGGAAAACAAATTTATCTGTGGTAGCTTGTGGAAATTTTTCTTTGATGATTTTGTGCCTTCTAAATGACTTTCTTAAGGCTTGTCAATTTTTATAAAAATGGCTATTGAAACCAGTAAGTAAAATTTTACTGGAACACAGCCATGCCTGTTTGTTTGTAAAGGAATCAAAGCTTCAACTGCTTGAAGCTTGATGTTGGATTTGTTCTCGGCTTCGGCCATACATCACTGACACGGTGTGGCCAGATGCTCTGGAGTGTTACTTGGCATTGCCAAACACAACCACTTCCCACTGGACTTCCCTCTCATCCCTGAAACATAAATCACCCCCAATTACTGCTGTAATTGAATGGAGCATTTGAGTTGTTTGAGTCGACCTATTTCCAGTACCAATAGCAAAGAACCTAGTGTCTTTGACTCATCTCCAAGTTTTAAAATCCAATAATAAAAGATACCTAGTGATTAAAGGGTTTATTATTGGTTAAGTTTCATGCAATATTTAATATGCTGAAGTTCAGTGCACCCTATGCCCTTCAGCCTATAAAGAACTGTTTACGCCGGGCGCAGTGGCTCATGCCTACAATCCCAGCACTTTGGGAGGCTGAGGCGAGAGGATTGCCTGAGCCCATGGGTTCAAGACCAGCCTGGGCAACTTGGTGAGACCGCATCTCTAAAACAAGTCAAAAAATTAGCCAGGCATGGTGGCTCATGCCTGTAGTTCCAGCTACTTGGAAAACTGAGGTGAAAGGATTGCCTGAGTCCAGCAGGTCGAGGTTGTGGTGGCCAGGGGCATGCCATTGCCCTCCAGCCTGGGTAACAGAGTGAGACTCCTACTCAAAAAAAAAAAAAATAGACTGTGTACTTCTTGCAGAGATTTTATTTTAATACAATACAGAGAATAATTAAATATTATATAAGAGCTAGAATATTTTTTTTCCCTTGAATCAGTCTCACTCTGTCGCCCAGGCAGAGTGCAGTGGCATGATCATGAATACTGCAGCCTCGACTTGCTGGGCACAGGTGATTCTTCTGCCTCAACCTTCCAAGTAGCTGGAACTACAGGCATGTGCCACCATGCCCAGCTAATTTTTTTATTGTAGAGATGCAGTCTCACTAATTTGCTCAGGCCCGTCGCAAACTTCTGAGCTCAGGCAATCCTCTTGCCTCTGCTTCCCCAAGTGCTGGAATTACAGGCATGAGCCACTTTGTCTAGCCAAGAGTTGGAAAGACTCTTAGCGGTTCTATTATTCTCTCTCACATTTCATTTTACAGTTGAAGCTGAAAGTGGTAAACATACATTTTACTGGATCCTATGACTGTGCTGCCTCTCAGTCTTGCCCCTGTTCCTGTTCCCGTGGCTGGATACAGGACAGCGGGAGTAACTAGAGCAGCGTTGGTGAAAGGGAACCCATGCTGCCGAGCTTATACAGAGTCCCCATCTCTGGCACCATGGCAACCGTGTTCATAAGCCAACCGTGCAAGGACTGGTGTGGCGGAGGAGAAAAGCTAGAGGCATCTGTTGCATGACTCTTCTTGGATGTTGGTTGTTCAGAGCCTCGTCTGCAGTGGATGTTCTCGGGTAGACATTAGCCGACAATTCTTGTCCACTCCCACTGATCCACTCACATACTGCTTCTTCCAACCTTCTTCTTTATTTTTATTTTTATTTTTTTGAGTTGGAGTCTCACTCTGTCGCCCAGACTGGAGTGCAGTGGCCGCTCCCGGCCACCGCAGCCTCGACCTGCTGGGCTCCGGCGATCCTTCCGCCTCAGCCTTCCGAGTAGCCGGAATTACAGGCGCGCGCTACCACAGCCGGCTAATTTTTTTGATTTATTGTAGAGATGAGGTCTCGCCTGCCCAGGCGGGTCTCGAACCTGCGGGCTCAGGCAATCCACTCACCTCAACCTCCCAAAGCACGGGATTACAGGCTGAGCCACCGAGCCCGGCTCCAATCTCCTTCTTTATGACTTTTTCAGTCTGGCTCTTTCCAAGTTCCCAACTGACCAGCCAGGCCCTTAGGCCACAGCCTGTGAACCATGTATCCATCCCCTTTTGTCAGGCCATGTTCCTCTCCACACAAAGGAAATAACCAGAAGCCCCACCTGAAATCCTGGCCACTGGAAGAGTTTCTCCACCATGGTCTTTCAGCCTACGCGGCCATAGGACAGCCAGTCTATTTTCTGCCTATAGCAACACACCAAGGTCAGGAATTTTCTTCCTCCATCAGTTGGTCATGAAGCTATAGGTGTGAACTGAGGGGAAAATGTCTGAGAGTGGCGGGTGACATGTCAATGTAGACTACTTGTTTGGACAGCTTTTCTGTGCCTCTTGGATAAGCTGATCCCAGTTTCAGATGCACTGTTCCCATCTTACGGTGGAGTGCCACTGGTATGTTCCATCTCATGACTTGGTAAATCATGACAGATAGTTCCAATTTCATGATCACCTGATGTCGCATGACCAGATAGTCTCTTCCAGGTCCCGATAGTATGTCGGAAGCTGTTTTTTGAGTGATGTATAATTCCGCTGCTGGTGGCGTGGCCTTGCCCCAGAACCCTCCTAGTCCACCCTGCAATTCTCATATTTGAGCCTTCCAAATATTTCACACAGCATCTTTGTCTACTACAGATGCACCAAGTATTCTAGAATTTCCCGGGTCAGATGGCCCAAGTGACAATTATTCTTATACAGAAGACTAGATTCACTAAAAAACTTGTTCTATTCTAAGTTTCACTTAAATTGGTAACCTTCCCCATTACCTCATAAATGGATCAGAGCAATATTCTCCAAATGTGATATATACTGCCTCCACGATGCAAAGTGGCCTACCATGCTCTATGCTTTTTCTACTTTTTATTTTTATTTTTCTCAGATAGACTTTCGCTCTGTCACCCAGGCTAGAGTGCAGTGGCACGATCATGGCTTACCACAGCCTTGACCTCCTGGGCTCCAGTAATCCCTCTGCTTCAGCCTCCCGAGTAGCTGGGAAAACAGGAGTGTGCCACCACGTGCAGCTAATATTTTGACTTTTTTGTTGTAGAGATGAGAGCTCATTATGTTGTCCAGGCTGGTCTCTAACTCCTGGCCTCCAGCAATTCTCCCTCCTTGGCCTCCCAAAGTGCTGGGATTACAGGTATGAGACACCATAGCTGAGCTTTTAAAATTAAAATTAAATTTTACTTTTGTAGATACTGAATCTTGCTATGTTGCCCAGGCTGATCCTGAACTCCCAGTCTCAAGTAATCCTCCCACCTTGGCCTCTCAAAGCGCTGAGATTATAGGCAGGAGACACCACGCCTGGTTGTCTGTGCTTTTTTCTTAGTGATAGGAGACACAAGGTAGTGGTACTGGAGAGGAGATGTCTGAGCATGCTCCAGAATCCCTAAAAACTTCACCAATGTATGCAGCAGGCTCCTGCATCTTTTTAGGGTTTCTCTTCCACCTTCTGAAGTGTATGTGTCTTATCAGAAACCCAGAGCACTTGCCATATACTTCTTATTCAGTTCACTATCATCATGAAAACAACATAGCTCATGAATGTAAAATTCTGTGGCATGACCTGGGTCCCTTTGGACTGCATTGTTACAGAGCATAGGAGAGTTAACATAGTCCTGGGACAAAAATCATGAATGAATGAATACAATGATCTGTTCCTTGTGAATGCAAGCTGGCTTTGATTCACCTTTCTGATGGGTATAGAAAAGTTGCCACTTCAATAGCTGCACACCACATACCAAAGTCTACATCAATCTGTTCTACTGTTTGGTTAAGTTTCTGGTAGTCCATGTTATCTGTCAAAATTCATTTGATTTTTATAGAGAGCAGAATTTTGAGTTAAATGGGAATAGTGGGAATCCTTGTCTCTGAATCCCAGAAGTGCCAGAGGCTGGTACTAATGTCTACCATTCCACCTAGGATACAATATTACTTACATGTTATTGCCGTTAATTTGGGGGCTTTTTAAGTCTTTTTTTTTTTTTTTAATAGAGATGATGTTTCATTGTGTTGCCCAAGCTGGTCTTGAACTCCTGAACTCAAGCAATCCTTGTGTCTCGGCCTCCAAAAGTCCTGGGATGACAGTCTTTTATTTTGAAATAATTACAGACTCACAAGAAATTACAAAAATAGTACACGTGGTCTTTTGTGTCCAGGTACCTCCTGTTTTCTCTATATGTCTCGAATACCAGAGTTATTACGTCTCGAATGCCAGAGTTATTCCACAATTTAGTGTAACTTTTAACTACAACTCATCCCAGTAAATCACAGGTGAACGTTGTAGCAACTGCACCACCAGAGTAAGTCAAGGGCTAACCTTCCTCTCACCTCTGATGACGGGGTTCTCACTGCCACCTAGTGGATGAGAGATCCAACACCCAAATCTATATCTGGTCAGTTTTCTAGGTCCACTTCTGTCACCAACTGTCTTAGATTATGTTCCCTGTGAGTAGAAGCTGAAGTGGGAATTCTTGCTTCTGTGATCTTAAGAAGAAATTTGGGAGTAAAAAAAAGTAGAAAACATCAGGGAAGAATTTTGGCAAAGGTATGACTTCAGAAGAGCCTCATCCTGATCCCATGTCAAGTCCTCAATGGTGACTTGCACGCCAGACATTGTTCCACCAGAAGCAAGAAGGCTGCTTCATCAGTCTTCGGCCAAGGCCCTCCCCTGGGCCTCTCAGCCATCATCTCTAGGTCCACTTTCAGGTGGGGAGGCCGATGCCAGCCAACAATAACCCTCTGTATAAAGGACAAAGGCCTGAGCCATCAGCAGCCAACACCCACAGCAGCTGGAGGATGAATACAGGCTGGTGAGGGAGATATGGTTAGGGCACCCAACAGCGTCTGCTCTGCCCCCCTGAAGAGATGATATTCAGTCTAAAAACTGAAATGATGAGGAGACAGCCTTGTGAAAAATTTCAGGAAAAGCCTTCTGGGTCATTCTGAGATGGAGACAAATTTAGCCTATTTAAAGTGCAGAAAGAAGCCCAATGTGAGTGGAATATGGTAAAGAAGGAACAAGGCGAGATAAGGCTTGTGAATCTCTCTCTTTATGGAGATGGAATCTTGCTATGTTGTGCAGGCTGGTCTCCAGTTCCCGGGCTCGAGCAATCCTCCCACCTCAGCCTCCAGATAACTGGGACTGTAGGTACTTGCCTCAGTGCCCAGTGTTAGGCTTGTGAATCTGAGAGAGCAGCATGAGGTCATGCATCAGCTGGATTTGGTCATGCATCTGACAGCTGCTTCCTCAGGGCACTTTGTATCTCCAAAGCATGTTGGAGAGAGATAAACAAGTTGTTTATTTTCTAAATAAATAAGTAATTCGTGTGGGGTAGCTGCCTTTTTAACAATTGGAGAAATGAGAGCCATGGTGTTACTTTGATCTGCCCTAAGACATGAGAGAAATCTGAGTTAGTGACATGATTAGATATGTCACTCTTGCTTTTATTAAAAAATACACACCCACACATCAGTTCATAGCTCATCCCAGATGGATCATGTCTAGGATATGGCCGCTCTCATGAATTTTTAGAAGGTAACAAGGCAAGTCCAGTCTTGACCTTGGGCGCCTTATCTATTCCCTCCTAATTAGGTTGTACTTAAATGAACCATCTCTGAAGGAGAAAACAGATTAGTCATACTAAATGGCTTCCTTAAAATACTTCACCATAAAAGAAAGCTCCCTACCTCTTACTACTTCCGACACCACACATTGATTTTTTTTTCTCCCCTTGGCATCACCATCTGTCTTTCCAGAGAAATGTTTTATTATTTTTCTTAGAGGTTAAAATGACTCTCTTTAATCATGTCTTACTGACCTCAATTATAAAGGTAACTCCCGCGTGCAACTCCCGCGTGCAGCTCTGGTGTGGGTCAAACCTGTCTCCAAGTGCCCAATCCCCACTGTGAGCTTCACACATCCCAATATAAAATGTCATGAAGCTTCCCCCTAATTCTCCATTCACCTAGCTTTGATCCTAGTCTGGCACTTCTTACTTGGATTTGTTTCCAAGCAAGTGTCCCTGGTTCTTAATCTGCAATTCATCCTTTGAACTATTGTCAGATTAATGTGTGTCAAATCACCCTCTAATCCACGGTAATCTGTTTCAATCACTTGTTTTGGAATTTAAAGTTCTTTACAAGATAGGTCCTCCCTTCACCCCCTGCTTTCTTTAAAATCTGAGAGTATTTTCTACTCTCCAACAGAAACCTTACACTTTTCCAGGATTTTCTCACCTAAATATATAAGTACAGGGATTTCCCCCCCCCTTCTTGTTGCTTCTATTTATGCTTTTTCCACATGTGGAAAGTCCACTGCACTTCTCATCTCTTCAAATCTTTTTTTTTTTTAACTTAAAAATAGAAACAGAATCTCGCTCTGCTGCCCAGACTGGAGTGCAATGGTGTAATCATAGCTCACTGTAATCTCAAACTCCTGGGTTTAAGCGATCCTCCCACCTCAACCTCCTGAGTAGTTGGGACTACAGGTACATACCACCACACCTGGCTCTCATCTCTTAAAATCTTGCCCACCGTTCAAATCCTGTACCCTCCTGGAACTTACTCTGATTCTTTGGCTCACAAAGGCTTCTCTCTCCTCTAAAAGGTAGCACCCGTCAAGGACTGATTGCCCAATAAACGTTTAGGATAAAATGCACATGCAGTTGCTTGAAAAAACTGATGGCACAACCATCATCTTTGTCTTCCAATACCTGAATGACAACAAAGCTTCCTCTACTTGCAAAGAATTCTTTCAACTCCCCAGAAAAAACTAAAGATGAACACATTTATCATCCTGACTATAAAAAGAAAATTACCATTTAGAAAATATGAGGCCCTAACCTTTAGGAAAATGCTTCATAAATACAGAGAAGAAAAATTGTATGCAATGAAAACGAATGCACAGAGGTGAAAGGCTGGTCCTGAGAAGGAGTAATTAAAAATTGACTAAATCTAAAAAAGAATAGTTTCTTATAATAATTATAATTACTCATACAGTGCCTGACACACAGCAGGTCTCAGAAAATGTCACCATCTTTATGAAAGGGAGAAGAATCTAGCATCTAAGAGCATGACATTCAGAATCATACTGCATGAGCTCAACTACTTTGTCAAACACTTATTAACTGTTTAAATTTGGGCCAGTTGACTTCGATATGTCCTATTTTGCTAATTTTAGAAGGGAGGATTATAATGGTATTGTTATGAGAATTCAATTATATATATGATGCATATATATTCCATTATATATGTGTGTATGTATATATATACACACACACATATATATATATGACGTGTAACATCTTGGCATAGAGCTCTCAGTAAATGTTAACTAGTTGCAGAATAATCTTTGGTATGATATCACTTGTGTCCAAAAGAAAATGTGCTATACACGAATGTTCTTAGAAGCTTTATTTGTAATTGCAAAAACTGGAAACAAGCTGTGCAATAAAGAGTTTCTCCAGCAGGTCCCACTTGCCATCCTTGGAAAGATCTGCTTGCAAAAGTGGTTCTTTGCTGGCATGTGGGAATTCAGATTTCTGGAGGGTTCTCACCTTTAGCTGGTAAGAGTGGCTCACTATACCTAAACTGCTGAAACAAACAATGTGGTTTATCCTGAACATTGGGTTTCCTTCTGGAACTCTGGAATTTGGGTATATATCGGGCAGAGCGGCCTATGTGATCAGCTACCAATAAAACCCTGGACACTGGGTTAGGGTTAATTTAGTTTAATTTAAATTTAGGTTAATATAGTTTAATTTAAAACTATACAGTTTAGTGTTTAAACATAAAAATTTTTTTAAAACACAAGTTTATAATAAATTCATTATAAATTCATTATAAATTCTAACACTTATCTAAGTTATATAGATGACAACACTGTTTTCACTAACTTAAAATAAAATTAATATTAAAGTTTTTACTTAATTCTATAGTTAAAACTATAAACTTAAAACTCAAAATTAACATTTATAAAATAAATTTTCACTAAACCCATAATATAATAATCAAACACTTTTTATAACAAATCAACTAAAACAGAAAGTAACCTTAAAGAGCCTAAAAAGCATTACTAAAAACTTCTTTTGAGTTCTCTTTAAAAACAAACACTACAAAATAAAAAAAAAAAACAAAAACATCTGAACAAAAAAGACAATCACAAAACTCTAAAAAACATAAAAACCTAAAATAAAAATATTCCTAACACATAAAAAAATATACACTTAAAAAAACTTTCTTAAAACATTTATAATTTAAAACATTAAACTGAGAGTGTCATTGTTGACTTTATAAATAAGACTTGTCTAATACCTATAAGATTCCTGACTTATTTACTACTAAAACCACTAAAAATCTTAGTTTATTTACTACTAAAACCACTAACTAATAACTTTTAAAAAATATGTATATGAAAGAATTTTCTTTGTTTTGAGTTTAGTTTAGTTTAGTGAAAATTTACTTTATAAATGTTAACTTAGAGTTTTAAGTTTATAGTTTTAATTATAGAATTAAGTAAAAACCTTAACATTAATTTTATTTTAAGTTAGTGAAAATAGTGTTAAGTTACCTACATAACTTCTAGATAAGTGTTAGAACTTATAATGAATTTATAGTGAACTTATTATAAACTTGTGTTTCTAAAAAATCCTTATGTTTAAACACTAAACTGCATAGTTTTAAATTAAATAAGGAGTGGATATACTCATATCATTTATTATTTAAGTAATGTCTAATAACTTATAACTAAGTGAAATAAAGCATTTTTGATGTGTTTTAGAGTTTAACCCTTATATATGTTAGAAAACGCCAAGTGGCATAGTGGGAAAAATGGAAAAAAAAATAAACCATGATGTTTTTAGGTTAGCTGTGAGTACTTCACATAAACATGTCATTTTCTTTTTTCACGACTGCACAGAATTTTTTGGTGGTATTAAACAGCAAAGGTGAAGGACAGAAGGGCCTCAGCTTCCTGGGCTCGCCTTGCGGCCCGGGGTCTTCGGCCCACCTGGACCCTGTCAATTAGGTGGAGCTCCAAGGCTGGCTCCCAACATATCCCCCTTTTTTGTTTTTTAATACGAAGCTGTGAAATTCCGTGCTTAGTCGAGAGATGTTATTTTTCAATGATTTGAAGAGTACTGGAAGTAAGCATAGTAGTAGCAAGATTATTCCTCCACAAATTAACTATATTTAATTTAACCCTAACCCTAATCCTAACCCTAACCCTAACAAGCTTCCCTGACTGGCAACATTTCACACATGCTGTCACAACTTGTGACTGGGAAAATTAAACATGTCCTGTGTGACTTCACCGAGAGAAGACCATTGGAAGCTTGTGCCTGCTGTATCCCAAACTTCCCCATGCACCTTTTCCTTTTACTGATTTTGCTCAGTATCTTTTCATTGTAATAAGTCATGGTCATGAGGATGACTAGATACTGAGATTTGTGAGTGCTCCTAATGAATTATAAAACCTAGGGGTAGGCTTGGCAACCCCTGTGCATGCAAGACAAATGTCCTTCAGTGAATGAGTGATAAACAAATTGTGGCATATCCATACAAAGGAACATTGCCCAGCAATAAAAAGGAATAAACTATTGATGCACACAACAAGCTGGACAGATCTCAAGGGCATTATACTGAGTGAGAAAACCAGTCTCAAAGGCTGCATACTGGATGGTTGCATTTATATTGCATTCATGAAGTGACACAATTGTAGTGATGGAAAACAGATCAGAAGTGGCCAGAAGACAGGTGTGACTATCACGGGGTAACAGGCGGGAGTTTGTGGTAATGAAACAATTCTGTATGATGAGTGTGGTTATGGTTATTTGAATTTTCACATGTAATAAAATTTCATAGAAGTGTACATCAAAAATCTAAACCAAAACAAACAGAGTGCATGTACAAACTAGTGAAATCCAAATAAGTTCTATATCTCTGTGTCTGAATTAGTAGTGTTTTACCAAAATCAGTTCCCTGGGTTTGACAGTTTAGTGCGTTATGTAAGATATTATCATTGGTGGAAGCTGGGTGAAGGGTATATGGGAAGCTTCTGTGGCATTTTTACAACTTCTCGTGAATCTTAAATTATTTTAAAATATTGTCAGGCTCAGGGGCTCATGCCTGTAATACCAGCACATTGGGAGGCCAAGGCGGGAAAGACTCCTTGAGCCCAAGAGTTTGAGACCAGCCTGCACAACACAGCAAAACCTCATCTCTAAGAAAAATCAAAAATCAAAATTACATGCCTGTAATCCCAGCTACTTGGGAGGCTGAGGCTAAAGGATCACCTGAACCCAGGAGGTCAAGGTTGTGGTGAGTCATGATTGTGCCACTGCACTCCAATCTGGGTGACAGTGTGAGATCCTGACTCAAAAAAATTTATATTTTATAAATAAAGGTATTAAAAGGAAAAGTATGTGGGCACCTAAGAGAGAGAGAGAGAGAGAGGGAGAGAGAGCGAGAGATTAAAATTCTAAGGACTACAGACAGAAAACAATACATTTTTCTCCTTCTGGTGATTCTTAGGGGGAAAAAACTGATTTCAAAGCTTTGCCAATTTTCATACTGATGATGGGAGAGACTAGGTTTAAATGGCTCTTTTATTTTGTTTTGCTAAGAAAAACATTTTTCTTTGTGGTAAAAACATTTGGAGAACCTAAATTACTTTCTTTATGGTGGGCAAGAGTCATCTTTGAAAATTAATTTTGCCTTTGGGAAAATGTTTGTCTTTCTTAATTTGGATTGAACTTCATCACCTCTGAGAATTATTGCTCACCTGTGCTTAGTGTGTGTGTGCACGTGCATGCGTGCACGTGTGTGTGTAATGTGCCTGTACCCAAGACTTACCCACAGGAGACAAGAAGTCCCTAGAAAGAATAAAGAGACTTGCTTTTTTTCTCATGCTGCCAGGGAGCATACAGATGCTCTCTTTTATTAAATGTCTGTTTGTCTTTTGTCCACTTAAAAAATTGAATGGCTCATCTTTTTCTTATTGATTTAAAGGAGTGTTTTATGTATTCTGAACGGAAGTCTTTGGATTTACATATTTCACACGTCTTCTACCAGTGTATGGCTTTCCTTTCCCTCTCTTAGTGGAGTCATATGATGAAGAACATTTTTAATCTTAATGAAGTCCAAAGCCTCAATCTTTTTTTTGTGGCTAGTGCTTTTGAATTGAGTTGAAACAACCTTCACTAACCTCAAGTTTTTTTTGGTTTTGTTTTGTTTTTGGTAGAGATGAGTTCTCACTGTGTTGCTCAGGCTGGTGGTCTTGAACTCCTAGGCTCAAGCAATCCTCCCACCTTGGCCTCCCAAAATGCTGGGACTACAGGCATGAGCCACTGCTCCTGGCCCCTAAGGTCTTTATATAGCAGTTTCTATTGACCCAGAAGATACTTTCTATGACCAGGCAGCTTTAGGCCCAGTACTAAGGACTTAGCACTCTGTATTTGGTAGTGGAGAATGATTCTTCTCTCTGTTTCTAGACCACAGTTTTCAAAAGCTAGACTTCAAAGCTTTCAGAAAGATGTGATAATCAAAATCATTGACACACTAGTGTTCATCAACCAGAATGGACACTGCTCATAAACAGCCTGCACTGAAATAGCATCATCAACCCTGCTTACAGGGAATGAAAGCCACCTGGGATCCAGTTTCTTTAAATCTGCATCCGCTATGTCGGCTGTGACTTTGCACAACTATGATCTTTAGGGGAGGGCTGTATGTAGTACCTTCTTGCACAGCAGTATTTCATACACACATGCAGCACTACTCTGAGTGTGGTCCACAAGCAATCCTTGCTTGGACTTTTGCTAGAAATGTAAATTCAAGCGGGGCTCGGTGGTTCAGCCTGTAATCCCACGCCTTTGGGAGACTGAGGTGAGTGGATTGCCTGAGCCTGCGGGTTCGAGATCCGCCTGGGCAACTTGGCGAGACCTCATCTCTACAATAAATCAAAATGAGCCGGGTGTGGTAGCGCGCACCTATAGTTCCAGCTACTCGGAAGGTTGAGGCGGAAGGATCCCGGAGCCCAGCAGGTTGAGGCTGCGGTGGCCAAGAGCGGCCACTGCACTCCAGTCTGGGTGACAGAGTGAGACTCCAACTCGGAAAAAAAAAAAAAAAAGAAATGTAAATTCTGAGTCCAGGCAAGGTGGCTCAACCTGTAATCCTAGCATTTTGGGAAGCCAAGGCAAATGGATTGCCTGAGCCCGTGGGTTCAACACCAGCCCTGGGAACTTGGTGAGACCTCGTCTCTACAATTAAAAAAAAAAGAAAGTTAGCCGGGAACGGTAGTGCGTCCTGTAGTTCTGGCTACTTGGAAGGCTGAGGCGGAAGAATCACCAGAGCCCAGCAGGTCGATACTGGGGTAGCCGTGAGTATGCCACTACACTCCAGCCTGAGTGACAGGGTGAGACTCCAGTAAATAAATAAATAAAATAAATAAATAAATAAGAAATGTAAATTCTGGCCAGGCACAGTGACTCACACCTATAGTCCCAGCTATTCACACTCACGCTCTAGAGAATTACTTGCGTCCAGAAGTTCAAGACCGGCCCAGGCAAAATAACAAGACCTTGACTCTACCAAAAAAAAAAAAAAAAAAATCAGAAAATTAGTTGGGTGTGGTGGCACTTACCTGTATTCCCAGCTACTCAGGAGGCTAAGATGGAAGGATGGCCTGAGTCCAGGAGGTTGAGGCTGCGGTGAGCCATGACTGTGCCACTGCACTCCAGCCTTGGTGACAAAGTGAGACTCCAATTCAAAAAAAGAAAGAAATGTAAATATAAATTCTTGGGCCCCATCTCACACCTACTGAATGAGAATCTCTGGAGGTAGGGTCCATAAGTGTGTGTTTTTATACTTCTTTTTTTAGGTGACCCTGATGTCCAATAAATTTTGAGAACCACTGCAGAACAAAAGTTCAAATGGAAACACATAAGAAAGCAGTAGTGTGAAACTGCTGGGGGTGGGGGGGCACCTCATCAACAAGGGTACCTACATAATGAACATTTGTACACTGATCTCTGAATTGTACCCCACATCTTTAAAATAAAAAAAAAAGTTTTTAAAAGAAAGTTAACATTAGTCACCAAATTAAGCACCTGGCACCTAATATATGCTCAATAAATGTTTAATGAACAAGAGCATGAGTGCATGACTGAATGCAGGAGCATGGATAAAACATACCAACCACACTTAGTCTTACCCCTATTCACTTTTCTTTTTTTTTAATTTTTTTTTTTTTTTGAGTTGGAGTCTCATTTCGTCACCCAGACTGGAGTGCAGTGGCCGCTCCCAGCCACCGCAGCCTCGACCTGCTGGGCTCCGGCGATCCTTCCGCCTCAGCCTTCCAAGTAGCTGGAACTACAGGCGCACGCTACCACGCCCGGCTCATTTTGATTTATTGTAGAGATGAGGTCTCGCCAGGTTGCCCAGACGGGTCTTGAACCTGCAGGCTCAGGCAATCCACTCACCTCAGCCTCCCAAGTTGTTACAGGCTGAGCCACCGAGCCCGGCTCCTATTCACTTTTCAACATGTACCCCATGGGCAAAGCTACTGGTAGGTTGATTTTTTTTTTTTTTTTAGAAACACACAATTAAAGGGAGTGTGATGACTGATTGAGAAGTGTCAAATCTATGTAGAAAGAATGTTATTTTCTAATATAGAGAATTCATATTTATATTAGACCAGGGGTTCAGTCCTCAGGTGAGGTAAAAATTTGTTTTATGGCTCTGTTTTCTTGCTATTTAAGAGTCAAACTTTTCTCCAATGTAAAAATGGCTTTTTTTCCTTCTGGCTAAGAAGTCAGAGTTCATTGTTAACACTGGCAAATCATTCATGATGAAGTTTCATCTTTATACTGGAGACACATAACATCTGGACATCTGGAAACCCCAGAGTTGCATCAGAGACAACCGTGTGCCCGTCTGTGGTTACTCTCCTAGAAAGTAAAATATTGCTCAGCAATAGTTTATTAAGAAGATAATAGTGCATAAACATGTACAGTTGTACATGATTATTTGTTGATTTGAAATGATGTTCTTTTTTTTTTTTTGAGTTGGAGTCTCACTCTGTCACCCAGACTGGAGTGCAGTGGCCGCTTCCGGCCACCGCAGCCTCGACCTGCTGGGCTCCGGCGATCCTTCCGCCTCAGCCTTCCAAGTAGCCGGAATTACAGGCATGCACTACCATGCCCAGCTGATTTTTTGATTTATTGTAGAGATGAGGTCTCGCTGCCCAGGCGAGTCTCGAACCCGCGGTCTCAGGCAATCCACTCACCTCAGTCTCCCAAAGGCGTGGGATTGCAGGCTGAGCCACCGAGCCCGGCTTGAAATGATGTTCTTAAACCACCCAATAGCAAAACACTGCCAGCACACCCAATAAATACATGAAATTAGAGACACAGAATATTCCTTCCTTAAGAAGACTTGGGCAGACAGAAAAGTGATATAAAGCACCATTGAAGCCCAGCAAAAGAGAGGAGTGTTTTCAACACAACAGATATAAAAGGAAGACTGGCGAGGCATGGTGGCTCATGCTTGTAATCCCAGCACTTCAGGCAGGAGGATGGCTTGAATTTCTCGTTATGGGACTCTAAGAAGACTGACTGTGAACTCATTATATCTTGGTTCCACAATTTCAAAATTTGAAATTGACTGGCTAATGAAATGAAGAAAGAGGAAAGTTAACATTTCCAAAAACCATCAAAATAAAATGTTACACCAAAGCACATAAAGCCCTTTAGCCATGTGGGCAGGTCCGGGATTGGGCCTCCAGTCAGGTGTGGCGTGAGGCTCAACAAAGATCCCGGCACGAGCTTCCGATCTCCTCTGTATGTATTTCACTTCTTCCCTCCAATACGCACTCACTGCAGGTCTTCTCTGCACAAAGCACTGTGGTGAAAGCTAGGGGAAATGCTAGGAGATTAAGGAAGGGTCTCAGGCCTTAAGAAGACTTGTGCAAGCCAGGCTTGGTGGCTCAGCCTGTAATCCCAGTGTTTTGGGAGGCCGAGGTGAGTGGATTGCCTGAGCCCGCGGGTTCGAGACCCGCCTGGACAACTTGGCAAGACCTCATCTCTACAATAAATCAAAAATTAGCTGGGCGTGGTAGCGCGCACCTGTAGTTCCAGCTACTTGGAAGGCTGAGGTGGAAGGATCGCCGGAGCCCAGCAGGTCGAGGCTGCAGTAGCCGGGAGTGGCCACTGCACTCCAGTCTGGGTGACAGAGTGAGACAACTTCAACTCAAAAAAAAAGAAGACTTGTGCAGACAGAAGAGTGATATACAGCACCATTGAAGCCCAGCAAAAGAGGAGTGTTTCCAACACAAAAGATATAAGAGGGAAGACTGGCCAGGCATGGTGGCTCATGCTTGTAATCCCAGCACTTTGGAATGTGGAGGTGGGAGGATGGTTTGAGCCCAGGAGTTCGAGACCAGCCTGGGCAACATAGCAAGATCTTGTCTCTACAAAAAAAAAATTTAAAAATTAGCTGGGCATGGCGGTGCGTGCCTTTAGTCCCAGTTATTCAGGAGGCAGAGGCAGAGGAATATCGTCTGTGCCCTGGAGGTTGAGGCAGTGATGAGCCATGATTGTGCACTGCACTCCAGCCTGGGCAACAAAGTGAGACCCTGATTCAAAAAAAAGAGGGAAGACTTTGTAGATGAAATACAGTTAAACTGGGCTTTGAATGGCTGGCGGGTCAGCTTATGGTTCTACTAGGCAGGTTTGAGGAACAAGAGAGCTAAGTCCAAGACAAAGCACAGGCTATGTCTGGGGACTCTGAGAGAAGTCTTTGCAGAAGAAGAGATGTGAGTGCAAGCATGTGGGGGAGGGGTGGTGTGAGCATCACTCAGTAAGTAGCAACTGTACTAAAGAAGATTGATTGGGGTTGAATGTTGATGATCCTTTATATGCTGTGAGCATTTGAATCATTCATGGTTTTTTTTGTAGTAAAATATACATAACATGAAATATATCATTTTTACCATTTTTGAGTGTACAGATGAGTGGCTCTAGGTAAATTTGTATTGTTGTGCAACCATCACCACCATCCAGCCACAGAATTTTTCATGAATGACTTTTGAACAGGAGGATGAAGGAACCACAAGAGACTAGATCATTCTATTATAGGAGTAGTATATACGATTAACTGAGCTACCCCAATTTATTTATGGGAAAGGTGAAAGAGGAGACAGGGAACAAAGTAGGATGTTATTGAATGACACTTGGTGCAAGAATGAGAGTAGTTTCTCAGTGAGAGTGCAAGAGGGGATAGGGCTGGGCACGGTGCTCACGCCTGTTACCCTAGCACTTTGAGAGGTCAATGTGGGAAGATTGCTTGAGTCCAGGAGTTCAAGACCAGCCTGGGCAACAGGCTCGTCTCTATAAAAAAATCAAAAGATTAGCTGGGCTTGGTGATACATTCATGTAGTTCCAGCTACTTGGTGGAAGGACTGAGGTGGAAGGACTGCCTTAGCCCAGGGGGTCAAGGCTGCAATGAGCCATGCTCATGCCACTGCACTCCAGTGTAACAACAGAGTAAGTTTCTCAAAAAAGAAGGAAAGAAAGAAAGAAAGTTAGCTAGCTATGTCGGGCATAGTAACCCATGCTGGTAGTCCCAGCTACTCAGGAGACTGAAGCAGGAGGAACACTTGGGCCCAGGAGTTGGAAGTTGTAGTGCAGTATGACTATGTTTGTGAAAAGTCACTGCACTCCAGCCTGTGCAACATAGCAAGACCCCATCTCTCTTTGTTTTTATATAATTATATAATTTATTTAAATTAATTTAACACAATATACAGAATATTAACAGTAGCAATTTTGGCATATGATATATCAAAAATAGAAATATTGAGACAGTAAAACCATACCATGCAACTTTTGCTTCAATGAATCTAACTCACTTGCTTAGACTGGACATTCACCCTCTGAAGCATTTTTTCAGGTGAGCAAAAAACAGGACTAACAAATTTAATCTGTTCTTCTTCCAAAAGTGACAATCCAGCAATTCCAAATAATATATGAAAAGGATCAATCATATCTACTGGCCTGTTTGCAGATTTCCCTATTTCTTCATCTTTTGTTTGCTTATTTATTTTTTTGTCAGGGTCTCACTTTGCTGCCCAGGCTGGAATGCAGTAGCACAATCATAGCTCACCGCAGCTTCAACCTTCTGATCTCAGGCCATCCTTTTGTCTCAGCCTCCAGAGCAGTTGGGACTACAGGCGCATGTTACGATGCCCAGCTAATTTTTTTTACTTTTTGTAGAGATGAGGTCTCATTATGTTGCCCAGACTAGACGCGAACTTCTGGCCTCAGGCTATCCTCCCACTTCGGCCTCCCAAAGTGCTGGAATTACAGGTGTGAACCACCTCGTGGCCCATTTCTTGATCTTGACAGGCTAAGAAGAAACTACAAAGTGTCTCTCTATCAATCCAATGAAGCCTTCCAATTATCTTTAGGGAGGCCATACCCACTATAAATAGTACACATCTGCTATCTTCTCTGGCCTTCCATTGAGCTCACCTAAGGGTAGCTGTCGTTCACAAAGCCCCCAATCAAGAAAATTAGAATTTACTTAATGTAACAGACTAGTTAAGCCAGGAATCCTGCACTACAGATCTGTCCAGCATGGGATTCAGAACCTTGTCTACAACCAAACCCACCATCAAAGTTCATGCAGGATTTTTTTTTTTTTTTTGAGTTGGAGTCTCACTCTGTCACCCAGACTGGAGTGCAGTGGCCGCTCCCAGCCACCGCAGCCTCGACCTGCTGGGCTCCGGCGATCCTTCCACCTCAGCCTTCCAAGTAGCCGGAATTACAGGCATGTGCTACCACGCCCGGCTGATTTTTTGATGTATTGTAGAGATGAGGTCTTGCTGCCCAGGCGGGTCTCGAACCCGCGGGCTCAGGCAATCCACTCATCTCAGCCTCCCAAAGGCACAGAATTACAGGCTGAGCCACCGAGCCCAGTTCATGCAGGATTTTAAAAAGTCAATTGCTTTTCCATATTAATAGCATCAATCTTCCCTAACAGAGCCAAAGTTATTGACACATACACACACACACACACACACACACACACACACACACAATCTTGTATTAATTTCTCTCCAAATGTCTCCAACAAAGAACCATCTTCTTTCTGCAGACTTTGGATATATAATACAACCTTATTTATGTCAATGACATTAATATCATCATAACTGATCACGGTGGCTCACGTCTATAATCCCAGCACTTTGGGAGGCAGAGGCGAGAGGATTGTTTGAGCCCAGGGGTTCGAGACCAGCCTGGGCAACTTGGCAAGACCTCATCTCTACAATAAATCAAAAAATTAGCTGGGCATGGTGGTGCATGCCTGTAGTTCCAGCTACTTGGAAGGCTGAGGCAGAAGGATTGCTTGAGCTCAACAGGTCGAGGCTGATAGCCGTGAGCGTACCACTGCACTCCAGCCTAGGTGATAGAGTGAGACTTTGACTAAAAAAAAACCCCCAAAACAAAAACAAAACATTAATACTATCATACAGAGTAAGAATCTGGGCAGCGGTGTATAAAGGGAAAAAAAGTTTATAACAGACAAGGATCATGCTCAATACTAGCACTTACTTTACCACGCTCATGTTGCCATGACTTAACCATGTCAGAACTTCTCTATTTATGCGAAGTTGCCCCATGAGATCTATTACTGCCAGACCAATAGATGCCACTCATTCTCACATACTCAGATATACTGTATTCATAATTATATTACTTTGAGCCATAGAATGCGATTTAATTTGCATGTTTCTCCAATAATAAAGTGAGTATATCTGACTTGATGATAACAACCTTCTGTGGAGTGCCCATATCTAAGAGGGAAAAGAGAGAAGACTCCAGCCCGGGCAACTTGGCAAGACCTGGTCTCTACAATAAATCAAAAACTAGCTGGGTGTGGTAGCGTGTGTTTGTAGTTCCGGCTACTCGGAAGGCTGAGGCAGAAGGATCGCTGGAGCCCAGAAGGTTGACACTGGGGTGGCCGTGAGTGTGTTTGCCACTGCACTCCAGACTGGGTGAAGGAGTGAGACTCCAACTCAAAAAAAAAAAAAAAAAAAAAGACTGGGTGCAGCAGCTTATGCCTGTAATCCCAGCACATTGGGAGACCAAAGCCAGAGTACTGCTTGAGCCCAGGATTTCGAGACCAGACTGGACATCGTAGGGAGATCTCATCTCTACAAAAAAATTTAAAAATTAACCAGATGTGATGACATGTGCCTATAGTCTCAGCTACTCGGAAGGCTGAGGTGGAAGGATCATTTGAACCCAGAAGGTGAGCCGTGATTGTGCCACTGCACTCCAGCCTGGGTGACAGACTGAGACCTGACTCAAAACAAAACAAAAATACCATCTACCTCAACAGTTTTGAGTGGGGTAAGGGAATAGGAACCTAAAGAGATTTCTGAGATGAAGAGAACTGAGAACATGGGGATGCTATTAGTTGATGTAAGTCAGGAAGAAAGAGAAGGTCTGAAGAAAAGACTGGGGAAGCCAAGGAGCTGAAGGTGAGGCCCTGGTGAGACGATTATGGAAAATGAGATTTGGAGTTTGAAATTCTAGCCCAGCTGGAAAAAGAGATTATGGATATGAATTTTGTGTTTTTTCTCTGATGAAAGTACTTGAAGGCAAGACTGTGAATGAAAAATGTTCCTTTCCCCATCTTTTGGGACTTTCTGTTTCTTGCTTTCAGAAAAAGCTACTTTGCAACTCTATCAGCCATGATATGGCTGTAACTTGCAATCCAACCCCCAGGCCTAATAACAATAGTAGGTACATTGTAGTTAGTATTGCCAAGTGTCATGCTAAGCACTTTATATCTGTCATCTAATAGACTATGTACAGCAGCACCCAGAGTTGGCTATCAATATCTCCATTTTCCAGATGACAGAGGGCGAGGCGTTCGGGGTACAGGGTGTGCTTGAAGTCACCCAGTAAGTAGTGGCATCAAAACTCGAACCCAGGTCGGTCTAACTCCAAAGTTCATGCTCTCTAAAGTGGTTACTAGTGGTGTTCATTTGTCTCTAGAAAATTTACGTTTAGACCAGCCTGAGCAACACGGTGCGACTTCGTCTCTACAATAAATCAAAAAATTAGCCGGGCTGGTAGCGTGCGCCTGTGGTTCTGGCTACTTGGAAGGCTGAGGCGGGAGGAACGCGGGAACCCAGCAGGTCGAGGCTGCAGTGGCCCTGAATGTGCTAATGCGCTCCAGCCTGGGCGACAGAGTGAGATTCCAACTAAAAAAAAAAAAAAAGAAAGAAAGAAAGAAAGAAGATGTATGTTTACCTGTTTAAATGTATTCCGCTTTTTCTAGTATCTCCTCTTCTACTTTCAGATTTTTACAGGAGTTTTATAAGACTCCTCCGCGGTGTTAGGTATTCAAGTGTCCAAAGGTCACACATTTGTTAATGAAACACGCTATTTGAAAACTTGTTAGTTACAGAGACACTGATAAATTTTTATCTCTAACTTCTATAATTTCCTAATATTTCGTAAGAAAAAGTATTCCTGTATTTAAAAAGAGCAAAGACCAACACAATTTATTAGAAAGGCTTTGTTCTTAAGCCATGCAACAGAGCCCTCTTCTGGCCAGAAAGTGGAAGTACTAGGCGGAGAACCAACTTGTACAAATCAGGGCAGGAAAGTCAGGTAAAGGAGAAAATAGAGTATGAACTAGGTTTCACAGAAAAGTTGACATCTGTGTTGGATCTGGAGCTCTGACAAGCGGAGCAGAGGGAGGGGTGTGCTCCACACACGAGGAGCGATGTGTGCAAAGCAAAAAGTGTTCCTTCTTTTCTGACTGTAAAATACATATTTGCTACAGAAAAATTTTAAAGGTACACAGATGTAAATAAGAACCAGCCATAACTGCACCGCGCAGAAGTAGTACTGGAAACATTTTGATGCCTTGCTTCCAGCATTGTTTTCTGGTCGTCTGTGTTATTGCTATCCACAAAACTGGGTAAATCCTGACTTAGTCATTCGGTGTTCTATCACATATATTTCCCCGCATCTTAGAAAGAAGAAGGTGTTTTCTGATGGCCAGGTTTCTATCAGTAAATCATGTTAAACCCAGAGAAGAAGTTTTTATGAGTACTTTTTTACTGACCCCATTTGCCAGGGTGCCAGTGAATGGATTGAAATTCACCCAGCTTGGTGAGTGGGTGCTGGCTAAAATCCAGCTGCTGCTATCAGACCTCCTATATGGGGTGTATCGTGTGTATTTGCTCTTGGTGCTGCTCAGCTTTCCAGGAAACCAATTACTAACCGTGAAATACAATCACCAATATTCTCAGTATATGAAGACTATATCCATGGGCATTTTTCACAATTACTGAGACTAACCCACTGAGCATGATATTCTGCCCTCTTGTGAAAAAATTTACAATCTCAGGTCAAGTGTGGTAACTCATGCCTGTAAACCCAGCACTTTGGGAGGCCAAGTCAAGAAGATTGCTTGAGACTAGGAGTTCAAGACCAGCCTGCACAACATAATGAGGCCCTGTCTCTGTAAAAATTAAAAATTTTTTTTTGAGTTGGAGTCTCACTCTGTCGCCCAGACTGGAGTGCAATGGCACGCTCATGGTCGCCACAGCCTCTACCTTCTGGGCTCAGGTGATCCTTCTGCCTCAGCCTTCCAAGTAGCTGGAACTACAGACATGTGCCACCACGACTGGCTAATTTTTTAATTTATTGTAGAGATGAGGTCTTGCCAAGTTGCCCAGACCGATCTCGAATTTGTGGGCTCAGGCAATTCTCTCACCTTGGCCTCCTAAAGTCCTGGGATTATAGGCACAAGCCACTGCGCCCGGCCTACAAAAATAATTTAAAATAATCCAGGTATGGTGGCACCCACCTGTGTCCCAGCTACTCCTGAGGATTGCTTGAGCTTAGGAGGTATAAGCAGCAGTGAGCTATGACTGCACCACTGCACTCCAGCCTGGGAGTTAGAGTGAGATCATCTTTTAAAAAAAAAATTACAAACTCAAACTCACAAATTGTAGAGGATGAGGGCTCTGAAAAGGAGCAAACTAAAAGTATATGAAGGGGGAACCCCGAAAAACCTGGAATTTATTTACTTTTAAATGTACATTTATTCTTACATGTTTAAATTCAGTCACCTTCAAAGTACTCTCTGTTTGATGTAGTACACCTGTCAAGATGCTTTTCCTACTGTTCAGAACAGTTATTGAACTTGTCGATTTTGATGCCTTTTAGAGTTTCTGCCATTTTTTTCTTTCACCTTCTCCACATTGGCAAATGTTTCCCTTTGAGGACTTTTTTCATCCAGACAAACAAAAGAAAAATTGCTCAAGGTGAGACTTAGTGAATGGGGAGGCGAGGCATGGAGGTCAAAAACTGCTGAACACTCAGTGTGGTGTGGACAGGTGCTTGGTCATGGTGGGAGAACCAATCACTTGTTTGCCACAACTTGGGACGTTTCTTCCGCATCACAGCCTCTCACAACAATGCTAGCTGGAACACTGATGTCAATGAATTCCTAGAATACTCACCTACCTGGGGAAGCTTGTACTACAAGAGGCCTGCCCTCCAAAAGATAATTGCGTTTTTTGGTGGGGGCGGGAATCCCCCCTTGTACATTAATCTGAGTTTACATTTAGGACAGTGAAATTAAATAAGGAACAATGAGAATGCCTGGGGAGTAACTTGGAGGGGTCATAGAAACCTGTAAAATTAAATAGAAGGACAAAAAATGGATATTACAGAATAAAAAAACTGTCACTGAATCAGACCTCACAGTAGGGTGAATGAGTTAGCAATGTCAATCTAAACAACAAAGTGTTTATAAAAGAAAATCATATTTGAGAATATAGTGTTGCAGTTGGAACTACGTGCATATTCAGAAGGGCAAAGGATGACAAAGGTTTTTGTTTTGTTTATTTATTTATTTATTTGAGTTGGATTCTGTCTCTGTCACCCAGGCCGGAGTGCAATGGCACACTCATGGCCACCCCAGCATCGACTTGCTGGGCTCCAGCAATCCTTCCGCCTCAGAATTTCAAGTAGCCAGAACTACAGACGTGCTACCACACCTGGCTAATTTTTGATGTATTGTAGAGACAAGGTCTTGCCAAGTTTCCTGACTGGTCTCGAACTGTGGGCTCAGGCAATCCACTTGCCTCGGCCTCGCAAAGTGCTGGGGTTACAGGCTGAGCCACCGAGCCTGGCCAGATGACAAAGATTTTTAAAGGAAAAAATGGCCAGTTACCGTGGCTCATTCCTATAATCTCAACACTTCGGGAGATGGAAGCAAGGGGATTGCCTGAGCCCAAGGGTTGGAAACCAGCCTGGGCAACTTGTCGAGACTTTATCTCTACAGAAAAGAAAACTTATCCAGGTGTGATGGTTTGTGCCCGTGGTTCCAGCTACGTGGAAGGCTGAGTTGGAAGGATCACCTGTGCTCAGCAGGTTAAGGCTATGGTGACAGTGAGTACACCACTGTACTCCAGCCTGGGTAACAGAGTGAAACTTCAACTCCAGAAGAAAAAAAAAAAAGGAAAAAAAATGAGGAGTACTACATAATTGTTTTGAAATAATCATCTTTGGCTGCGAAGATCAGTAACAAAGGTGATGCCAGTCCAAGGGTGGACAGGCAGTTGCTGGGCAGAAGTCCTTACAGGAGTATTTTTTCTTAAGGTTTTGATGACCTTTGTGTAAGGAACCCTCTCTTCATAGTTGTCCCTGGCTCTATTTGTCAGGGATTTTTTTGTTGCTATTGAACATTAGTGACTTCATTGTATGTGTATGTGTGTGTGTAAGTTGGAGTCTCACCCTGTTGCCCAGGCTGGAGTGCAGTGGCACTCTCACAGCTACCACAGCCTCGACTTGTTGGGCTCAGGTGATCCTTCCACCTCCGCCTTTCAAGTAGCTGGAACCACAGGCACGCACCACCACACCTGGCTGATTTTTTGGTTTTATTGTAGAGATGAAGTCTTGCCATGTTGCCCAGGTTGGTCTTGAATCCCTGGGCTCAAGCAATCCTCTCGCCTCTGCCTCCCAAAATGCTGGGATTACAGGCATGAGCCATGGCACCTTTTTTTTTTTTTTTTTTTGAGTCTGGGTCTCACAGTCGCCCCAGCTGGAGTGCCGTGGCATAATTACAGTTCGCATCGGCCTCAACCTCCTGGGTTCAGGGAATCCTTCCACCTCAGCCTCTCAAGTTGAGGGGACCACAGGTGGGCGCCACCACGCCCAGTGAAATTTTTTTTTTTTGTAGAAACAAGGTTTTGCTATGTTTCCTAGGCTGTTCTTGAACTCCCAGGTTCAAGCAATCCTCCTACCTTGGCCTCCCAAAGTGCTGGAATTACAGGTGTGAGCCACTGCAACAAGCCTACTTCATTTTGATTCTGATAATTTTCACATTTTCCCCACTGACCAAGAGCTTTCTCCAAAAGCATCACTCTGTAGCTATGTTTTGACATCCTTCAGTGCTGGGGTGACCTCTTCCCAGTTGCAGGTCTCCTCTTATGTTGGGAGTAGTGATTGATGACTAGAAGTGAGTGTCAAAACCCTTTTAGCTATATTTGAGCAAGAAGGGGAGTTTGAAGGAGTGGCTGTCAGCCTAAATAATAAACCTGGAGTTCATTACTAGTTCATTGTTGCCTGTTTCATAGTCTTTTGCTAGCATCTCAAAGTGCTGGGCCAGCATTATTTTATGAGGAGTTGTACTTCTGCAAAAGTTTAATAAGTAACAGATGCAATGTTTAAAAAGGGAAAATGTAAAGTAAAATTAATAGTGATATGACAATCCCAGTTTGTATAATAGCAGTTTTGAGCCATAAACCTAGGCTTAAAGACAACCAATTGAATAAATAAAATGACCAAAAGAAATTAGGTGATATAACCACGTAGCCTGTTTTCTTACTTTGTGTTTGTGGGTCTCAACTTTCCTGAGGAATTTATTCAGGTACCGCAGGTAGTATTAGCAATACCACAGACATGAATATTTTAAAATTTCTTAGATTAGGTTCTGTTGAGTTGCCAGTAGAAGCTACTGATTGTGGAATTTCAAGTATAACTTTATCCTGCCAAGAGAAAATATAGCATTAAGGGTGCTACATTTTATATAAGAGTGTTACATTTTATATAAGAGTGTTATTATGATATGGATTCTTGTCCCAATGTCTTGGGAAAAGCTGTCTACAGTGTGGAAACACCAACTTCTCCTGGTTTGCAGTTTTAATGTCTAGTCATGACATCAGGCAGTTTGGTGAAATTTTTATGTGGCCCACCAGGCATAAGGCTTGTTCCTTAAAATTTACTTTTAAGGCCAGGCATGGTGGCTCATGCTGTAATCCCAGCATTTTGGGGGGTTGAGGCAGGAGGATTGCCGGAGCCCAGGAGTTCGAGATTGGCCTGGGCAGTATAGGGAGACCTCATTTCTATTAGGAAAAAAAAAGTCATCTAGCTTCAGTTTATAGGGCTACAGACACAAAGCAGTTTTTGTTTTCAATTGCAGAGTTGTAGCCAAATAGTCAAGAAAATTAGGAGAATTCAGAATCTAGTCCAGTTTATAGGTAGATAATAAGAACTTGAGAACAATGTCTAGAACTACAATCTAATAACGGGTGTATGATAGTTTTTCTTTAGAAACATAATATTTTATTTCTACATTGATCATATAGGAATCTCTGATTTTAATACCCCTTGAAACAAGGAAGCCAAGCAAAGGACGCTGTAGATTCTACTTATAGTCTTAAGGTTCCTAGGCCTGCTAGGAAGCGGCAATTTATACTTATTCACTGGAAGGCCAGGAATTCTTGAAGCCAGGCATTTTATACATATTCTCAAACATGATATTTTGGTCAAAGCCTTGGTAATATAGCCAATGTTTCCTGCTTATAAAAAGAACAGATTTTGGCTAGGTGTGATGACTCATGCCTGTAATTCCAGTACTTTGGGAGGCCAAGGCAGGAGGATTGCTTGAGCCCAGGAGTTCAAGACCATCCTAGGCAGCATAGCTAGACCTCATCTCTACAAAAATTTTAAAAATGAACTGGCTAGTGGCATGCACCTGTAGTCCTAGCTACTCAGGAGGCTGAGGCTAAAGGATCACCTGAACCCAGGAGGTCAAGGTTGTGGTGAGTCATGATTGTGCCACTGCACTCAATCCTGGGTGACAGAGTAAGACTTCGACCCAAAAAAACAAAGGTTCACCTCTGCTAAAAACCAAAAAACCTAATAAAGTTAACACAGGATGTTTAAATCATAACTCCTTTAAAGCTTACCTTTGCTAAATAATAAAAAACCTAATAGTCAATGCAGGATCTTCACATTGCAGATTAACTGGAAAAAAAAAGAGTCAACTCAGGAAACTATCTTGATAAAAAGTAAATTCTTTGTTTTCTTTCAGGCCAGTTATCAAAAAATGTAAAAAAAAAAAAAAAAAAATTCCTGTAAGGTGACTGCTTCTCCCTGTTTAGAAGCTCATTTAGATAACCTGGGAGTCAAACCTGATGAAAAGGGTACTTGAATATAACAAATACAAGAAGAGTGTGTCCAGGGTTATGAGTGTACACTATAATATAGAGGAATGTAAACAAACTAGTGTCCTGATCAGGGACTACATGGCTCTTAGTAACAGCATGGGAATTTTCCTGGTTTCATGGAACAATTCGGACACATCAAGAAAAGCCAAGAGTACTGAGTCAAATTATACTGGAGGAAAACATGGCTTTTACAGGCATCTAAGATAACCATTTCAATGTCAGTTCATAACAGCAGCGTTAGAAGCAGAAAATAAAAAGTTACAGAAGTTGATGAAAAAGTTGAAGAACAGAATTATCACCCAGGCAAGCAAAACTCTATACCTTCTTAAGGGAAGAAAGAAGAGGAGCTAAGCAATGATGCTTGACCTACAAATCATGTCCAGTGAGATACAGCAAAAGCTGAACTTTGACATACTAATCTAAGAAGCTTTAAAAATAAAATTTTTGCCTAAGGAAATGAAATTACCATTCTGAATGAAAAAGACAGCATTTTCAACTGAGTTTCACTAGGGAAATTAAGTAGATTTCCGGAAGAAATGTGGCAGAAATAGAAATTGTCTGCAGTTTCATAGATGGTTGTTAAACAGATTTGTTGTCTCAGCTTCCCCTCATGAGTCTTACAGATGCTAATAAAAATATTAGGTTAATTAACAAGAGAATGGCGAAGGGTAGAGGGCAGAGTCAAAGGATTCATCCCAGGAAGGTAGAACTTTTTAAACTGTTATTAAGAAAAAGGTGAACAAAGAAAACACTGACAAGGTTGAAACAAAGAGGAAGAAGAAAGGGGAGAGTCACAGGACTGTCCCAGCAGGGTGGAAATCCTTAGATGGTTATTTAGAAATGGAATGTTGGCCGGGCTCGGTGGCTCAGCCTGTAATCCCAGCACTTTGGGAGGCCGAGGTGACCAAGGTGAGCGAATTGTCTGAACCCGTGGGTTCGAGACTCGCCTGGGCAACTTGGTGAGCCCGCATCTCTACAATAAATCAAAAAATCAGCCGGACGTGGTAGCGCACGCCTGTAGTTCCAACTACTTGGAAGGCTGAGGTGGAAGGATCACCGGAGTCCAGCAGGTCGAGGCTGTGGTGGCCAGGAACGGCCATTGCACTCCAGTCTGGGCGACAGAGTCAGACTCCAACTCAACAACAAGAACAACAAAAAAAGGTTGGGTGGACCAGAGGGAGCCCCTAAAGGTCCCCCAATAGTAAAGGACCCCAAACAAGTTTGCTCTATGTCTCCCAGTTTGGAGAAATGTAAAAGCTGTGAGGCAGAGATTATAATGAGAAATGTCATCTTAAATTGCCTGGAGAAATAGGTGGGCATGATACTGGGTGGGGTGAGGTGCAAAAACTTCGGAGTCCTTTGACACACTACTGAAATGAATTTCAGAGCAGACAGTATAGTTTTAAAACAGAATTTATTAGAGAAAGAGAAAAGGAGAAAGAGAGAGAGACATGCCAGAGCTGGCATGGATGAGAGAAAAACCAAGCTTTTGACTTCAGACAAAAAGCCTCAGATACCCATTTAGTGATTAATATGTTAGTGAGTAGGCGGGGGTACGTGATCCAGAAAGATTGCCATCTCTATACCTCTGATGGGTAAGTGAGTGGGAGTCCTCATTGAATCTACATTCCAGCCCACAGGGCAGATTGGCCTGCAGACAAGATGTCTGGATGCCTACAAGATGCCTACAAGAAATTTATCTGTCTATGTCTAACCTATACTAGCTACCATGCCTCAGGCAGATTAATCAGGAAAATGATTGACAAAGGGGCTAGGTTCTTTGGCTCAGCCCTTGGCTGGGGCCCAAAGTCTTTTGCACAAGAGATGGCAAAACTGGTCTGGGAGTGGAGAAGAGAAGTTCCTGAAACTAGAACATAAAAATATTCAGAAGAATTCCCTTCCAGGTTCATAAGGTGACTGGACTCGACACGCAGATGTCTCAGTGTGGTAGGATTATGAGAGTTGGTATATTTGAATGCACTCCATGGAAGGTGGTTTTGTCTCTTTTACCTGATTGCATTACTAGAATGGACATTGCATCTGATTGTGGAACATTTTTCCTATCTCATACTGTAAAACAAAAGGCATGTAAATCCACCCTTCAGGCAATTGAAATTGGACATGATAAATGGGAACCAGTAAGATTGCCTGAACCCACACAGAACACAGTAGAAACTGGAGTTCTGGTAAAGACAAATTCTCCATTTGATAATCTTCTATGGAGCGTTTCCTGAGGCTTATGGCAAAAGTCTATGACAACCACTGGGACTTTGGGCTAGAGAATTTCCACTTACAGTGCACTTACTGCCTTGCTACATCATGTTAACTGAAGCTACCTTTATGACTGAAGGGCATAAAATGATCTTGAAACCTGAAATACCCATCATGTCTTAGGCAATGTCAGAGACATGCTTTAATGGGAATGACAGTGCCCTGAAGGGTTTCAAAATAAAATGGAAATGATTTCCACAGGATCATGTTGCCTGGGGAGTGCAAGAAAGAGTTTACTTTCCTCCAGGACTGACTCTGGCACTGTGTGAGGAGCTGCTGGATTCTACAGAACCCAATAAATAGCTCTCAACTGACCAACCAGGAGCTGCTTGGTTCACGGATGTTAGTTCCGAGGTGGATGGATACCATCTTGCTTGGAGGGTTGCAACTTCGATCAAGAAAGGTAAAAACTTATCAGCTCTGTGGGCTGAATTGCATGATGTTTTCTTAGCAGTTATGGAAAAATTGAACTCTGTGTTTGGGTTTTTACTGACCACAGGGTGTGACAAATAGCCTGGCAACGTGGTCAGGCAGAGGGCAATGAAAACCTGCCCAATTAAAGGGATGCCCATAGGGAATACAGCCCTGTGGAGATTTGAGAAGTTCATTAAAGTAGAACAAGTCAACACCCATCAGAAGAACTCCTTTCCGGGTTCATAAGGTGACTGGAATCAACAAGAAGATGACCCTGTGTGCTCCCTTGAGGTGGCCACCTGGATCCATGAAATGAGTAGATATGCGGGAGCCGTATCAGTGCAGAGATGGGCTGCATTTAGTCATGTTTCTTTTGCATCCTTTCAAGCACAAAAATGCTAATGGTTCTGTGTTTCAGCAAAGAAACAGAGACTCCCAATGGCTATAGGGCAGATTCCCTGGTGGGAAGGCCCTAACATAGCTGGCAAGTGAGACTGATGCTGGTAGCCCAGTGGGGGTGGGGGTATCTACAAATGGATCTTGACAGGAATAGATACTGACTCTGGACTGGGCTTTGCTTACTTTGTAAAAGATGCAAATGCTCCAAGTACCAGAAAAAACTAGGACAGAAGATATTGCATGGATTTTTTTCAGACCAAGGAGCATTCTGGTCTGAATAATGTCCAACAACAGGCAGAGAGACAGCCTCCTTAGACACATTGTTTGATAGAAAGGAAGAATGAGTAATGGAAACATTGGTTGTCTCAAATGGGGAGATGAAAGCATGAAGGGCTGGCTTACACAGCTCCATGAGTATGTGCTCATACTAAAGAAGTGTCTCCACTAGTTTTTGGGGCTTTTTTTTTTTTTCTGGTTCATCTGGTGACAAGGAGGTTGGGAGGACACTGATACTACTATGCAATTCTTGCCAGGGGTGGAGTACACTAGTATAATGACTATAATTATGACTATAATTTTTTCTTCCACAAATCGTCTCTCTCTCTCTATTTTTTGTGTTGTTGTTTTTGTTGTTTTGTTTTTCTTTCTCCTACCTGATGCAGTGGTCCTAGCACCAGGACTGGAAAATCAAGTCCTGGAAGCAGGCATGATTTTAAAGCTAGAAACTGTAACTATGTTTTTAAACTTTATCAGGACACCTAAGAGCCTGATGGGGGTGAGTTGTGTCTTCAACCCTCTGGCAAAATTGGGGCTGAGAGTGAATGCAGCTATATTGCCAAAAAATAGAAATAGCTTACTAGTTCTGTACCTGGGTAACTTTACCATATCTGAATGGGAGTGGACTGGGTGGGGTTGGGGGGAGGTACTTGCTAGATTTGTAGTTTTACCTGCAATCTAGTGGCAATTCCAAAGTCTCTTCCAAAGTGGAAAAGTTTGGATATTAATGGAATAAGGAGAAAGAATAGCTGAGAGTAAATAAATGAATACATGGGTTATCAATTGAGAAAAAACCAGATGAGGGGCAGAGACTTAAATCTGTAATCCCAGCACTTTGGGAGGCTGAGGCAAGAGAATCACTTAAGCCCAGGAGTTTGAGACCAGCCTAGGCAATAGAGTGAGCCCTTGTCTGAAAGAAAGAAAGAAAGAAAGAAAAAGAAAGAAAGAAAGAAAAAGAAAGAAAGAAAGAAAAAGAAAGAAAGAAAGAAAGAAAGAAAGAAAGAAAGAAAGAGTTAGCCAGGTATGGTGGTGCGTGCCTAGGGCCCCAGCTACTCAGGAGGCTGAGGTGGAAGGATCACCTGAGCCTAGGGAGTCAAAGCTGCAGTGAGCTGGGATCATGTCCTGCACTGCAGCCTGGGTGACAAAGTGACTGGAAAAAAATTGACTCAAAAAAAAATTTGAGGGAAAATCAACATGACATTAACACCTTGAAAGTGGCTCTGAGCAAGAGCCTGAAAACTTCTGGGGTCAAGTGATCCTCTCACCTCACCACACTGAGTAGCTAGGGCTACAGGTATGTGCCACCATGCTTGGCTAATTTTCTCATGCAATTGTATTAAGAGCAAACCAATAATTTAGGAAAAACTTATAAGAGAGGGACCACATTTCTTAGTTTTGTATTAGTATTTTTTATTTGAAAGCTCAATCTTTAACTAGATGAGGTGCCTCATGCTCATTATAATCCCAGCACTTTGACAGACCAAGGCAAGAGGTTTGCTTGAGCCCAGGAATTTGAAAGCAGCATGGGCAACATAGTGAGACCTTGTCTCTACGAAAAATTAAGGAAAAAAAAGCTAGATTAAAAAAAAGAAAGACATAAATAATTATCTTCTAATTATAGACAATTTGATCACATACAAAATCCCTTTAATAAGTTGCCCTTTCATTGACCTTATTATGATTTACACCATTTATGACATGCTTGGACTTTCTGCTTTGTCCTATACTTCCTTTTTCTTACATAATGAATCATTTTATTTTAGGACAAAAATTTACAGTACCAAGATTTTTTTCTCGGCTGGACGAGGTAGCTCCCATCTGTAATTCCAGCAGGTTGGGAGGTAGATGCAAGGGGATTGCCTGAGTCTAAGGGTTTGAGACCAGACTGGGCAGCTTGGCTACAATAAATAAAAAAAAAAATAAGCCAGGCATGGTGGTGTGCACTTGTAGTTCTAGCTACTTGGATGACCTAGGCAGAAGGATCACCAGAGCCTAGCAGGTCGAGTTTACAGTAGCTGTGATCGTCCCACTCTACTCCAGTCTGGGCAACAGAGTGATACTGACTTAAAAAATAATAATAAGCCGGGCTCGGTGGTTCAGCCTGTAATCCTTCGCCTTTGGGAGGCTGAGGTGAGTGGATTGCCTGAGCCCTCAGGTTCGAGACCCACCTGGGCAACTTGGAGAGACCTCATCTCCAAAATAAATAAAAAAAACTAGGCGGGTGTGGTAGCGCGCGCCTGTAGTTCCAGCTACTCGGAAGGCTGAGGCGGAAGGATCGCCGGAGCCCAGCAGGTCGAGGCTGCGGTGGCCGGGAGCGGCCACTGCACTCCAGTCTGGGCGACAGAGTGAGACTCCAACTCAAAAAAAAAAAAAATAATAATAATAATAGTAAAATACAAAATAAAAAGTTTTTTTCTCTTACAAAATTATTATTTTCTTTCTTTCTAACTTTCCTTACAAATAATACATCTTTATATCTACAACTTTCTTCACATCTCTCTCCTACTTCCTGATAGCTTTCGATCTTGTTTCTATTTCTATTCTAAATCAATGTTTTGAAACAATCTTTAAATAACTCTGAATTAGGACTGGGTTCTGTGGCTCATGCCGGTAATCCCAGCACTTTGGGAGGAAGAGGCAAGAGGATTGCCTGAGCTCAGGGGTTCAAGACCAGCATGGGGAAACTGGCAAGACCTCATCTCTACAATAAATTTAAAAATTGCCTGTAGTTTCAGCTACTTGGAAGGATGAGGCATAAGGATCGTCAGAGCCCAGCACGTCGATGCTGGAGTGGCCATGAGGGTGCCACTCCACTCCAACTGGGTGACTAAGTGAGTCTTCAATTCCAAAAAAAAAAAAAAAAAATTAGCCAGGCATGGTGGTGCAAGCTTGTAGCCCCAGCTACGTAGGAGGCTGAGCTGGACTTCAGCTTAGACTTTGAATTAGACAAAATTTTTCTTTTTTCTCAATAAAGAACATTTTTATGGCTTTCTCACATTTTTTTATTAAAAACACATCTTTTGGGAGGAAAACATTTTATTCACAGAATTATATCTATTGATTAATTTTTTTTAAGAGATGGGATTTTTTTTTTTGAGTTGGAGTCTCACTCTGTCACCCAGACTGGAATGCAGTGGCTGCTCCCGGCCACCGCAGCCTCGACCTGCTTGACTCTGGCGATCCTTCCGCCTCAGCCTTCCAAGAAGCTGGAACTACAGGCGCACGCTACCACGCCCGGCTAATTTTTGATTTATTGTAGAGATGAGGTCTTGTCCAGTTGCCCATGCGGGTCTCGAGCCCGTGGGCTCAGGCAATCCACTCACCTCAGACTCCCAAAGAGCTGGGATTACAGGCTGAGCCACTGAGCCCGGCTTGAATTTTTTTTTTCAAGTTGGAGTCTCACTCTGTTGCTCAGGCTGCAGTGCAGTGGCACACTCACAGTTACCGCGGCCTCAACCTCCTGGGCTCAGGTGATCCTTCCGCCTCAGCCTTCCAAGTAGCTAGAGCCACAGGTGCTCGCCACCACACCTGCATAATTTTTTGATTTACTATAGAGATGAGGTCTCGAACCTGTGGGCTCAGGAGATCCTCTCACCTCCGCCTCCCAGAGTGCTGGGATAACAAGCTTGAGCCATCATTCCTAGCCTAGAAGATAGTATCTTGTTTTGTTGCCCAGGCTGGAGTGCAGTGGCATGATCATAGCTTATTGCAGCCTCAAACTCCTGGGCTCAAGTGATCTTCCTACCTCAACTGGGATTATAGGAATGAACCACCATGCCTGGCTTAGAATTTACTCTTAGTAAACTTAACTTTTAGTGAAAACCTAAGAAGCAAGAACTGTTTCTTATTTTTATTTTGAGTGTTGGAGTCTCACTCTATTGCTCAGGCTAGAGGGCGTTGACACGCTCACGGCCACCACAGCCTCATCCTGCTGGGCTTAAGAGATCCTTCTGCCTAGTCTTCCAAGTAACTGGAACTGTAAGTACACACCACCTGGCTAACTTTTTGATTTATTGTAGAGAAGAGGTCTCACCAGATTGTCCAGGCTGATCTTGAACTCAAAGACTCAGGCCATCCCTTACCTTTGCCTTCCAAAGTGCTGGCATTACAGGCGTGAGCCACTGTGCTCAGCGGAAACAAGAAATCTTGAATTTTCTGTCACATATCAGTATTTTATAGATGAGAAAAATTTTATAATTTTTATAAACCTGTTTCCTCATAACATAATTTTAAAATGTGTATCAGTACACACACATATATTTAATCTTTCTATAAAATTTAAGAAGCTAAGAACAAACTTATATTTATGTTCAGCATTTGTTTTAGTATTTTTTTTTTCAGGCTTCTCCTCTTGGCTTCTTCATGGTAGAAAAAAGCAAAATTTTTATACCAGACAGAAATCTCTTATATTATTGCTCTGAGCTCAAGATTTTGACCTGTTTGTTCTGAGAGCCTAACTTTTATAAACATTCATCTAGTTCTTTTTCTTTTAAAGTATTAATTTTTCAATTAATTGTTCCATCATTGTAAGCAATTGCTAGTCAGGCAAACCTAAATTCACATTTCCCAAAAGTGTCTAGGTTGTTGGTTACTATGTAGCTGTTGTAATTTGTAAAACCATTCATTTGAAAGCTCTTTAAGACTTCCTCCTCCTCCTCCTCCTCTCCCTCCTATTCTTATTCTTTTATTCTTATCCTTATCTGTGTGGTTACAGGTGTTTTTTTTTTTTTAAAGATAGTTTGAGTAATGACCATAAGAACTCCGAATCTTTGTTGATGTGATTTTGCCCATCAGTTTAAAAATGTGCACAAGAACGGGCCATAATATGTTTCTAGTAACCCAGAAAATCTTGCATGCCTTATTTAATATTTGAGAATTCTATTCCATTTCTTAATAATCTCTCAAGATCAAAGAAAATTCTACAAATCCTGTCAGGAAATGTTAGAAGTTCAGACTGGTACTTTGATAGTGGTGACCACACTCCTAGCTTTTTATTAGCCATCTTGAGCCCACCATTCAGAATGTTTATTTTTGTTCTCAGAATATTTTTAGAAACAAACAAGGGAGACGGGTTACACTATCAAAAGAAACCAAAATAAGAATGTTCACAAAATTTTTTTTTTTTTTTTTTTGAGTTGGAGTCTCACTCTGTCGCCCAGACTGGAGTGCAGTGGCCGCTCCCGGCCACCGCAGCCTCGCCTGCTGGGCTCCGGCGATCCTTCCACCTCAGCCTTCTGAGTAGCCAGAATTACAGGCATGCGCTACCACGCCTGGCTGATTTTTTAATTTATTGTAGAGATGAGGTCTCGCTGCCCAGGCGGGTCTCGAACCCGCGGGCTCAGGCAATCCACTCACCTCAGCCTCCCAAAGGCGCGGGATTACAGGCTGAGCCACTGAGCCCGGCTCACAAAAATTTTTAACTCAGATATGCAGACCAAACAAAATATTAAGCTAGGCATGCAAACAAAACCAAAATTCACCAGAAAAGACATGCCTCACAGACAAAATGTACATTCTGTAGACACAAAGTACTCAATGTTGAAAGGCATGTGTCTTTATACAAGAAAGAACTTACCAGAAAAGACAGTCTTTTATCATCCCAGAAGGGATGATTGATTTGTCACTAAGGCAACTTTGTTCAAATCAGAGCACAAATAAAATCAGGAGCTTCTGGCCAGGTGTGGTCACTCAAGTCCATAATCCCAGCACCTTCAGAACTGGAGGCAGAAGGACTGCTTGAGCCCGAGTTTGAGATCAACCAGGCCCACATAGAGAGACCCTGCCCATATCAAAAAATTTCTTTTTATATAAAGAAGAAGGAAAAAAGTCAGAAGCTTCTACCAAAAAGAGAGACTTGACCTGAGAAAAGAAAAATTCAGGGCAGAAAAAGTGAGCCCCGGAAGCAAAACCTCAACGGACTCAAGTGGGTACTATACACCAATTCCAAGAATGACTGATTTCTTCTAATAGTGACCTTTTTCATGACTCATTTCTCACCCTATATATGTCAACCTAAAAAGCAAACAGAAAGAGGATCTCCAAAATATGAATAGGACAATATATATATATATATATATTGGAATAGGTCATTGCAATTAGACCTCACATGTGATAGTAAGCTATGTATATATTCAGGGAAGTATAGGAAGATAAAAGTTTTTAAAGGAAAAAATGAAGAGGATTACATAATTGTACTGAAATAATTATTCTTGACTACAAAGGTAAATAACAAGGGTGACATAAGTCTGAGGTTGCACAGTGATTTGTTGGGCAGATGTCCTTGCCGAAATTTTTTTGTGTGTAAGTTTACAATGGCTTTTTGTGTAAGGTTGTTTTTTGTTTTGTTTTGAGTTGATGTCCCACTCTGTCATCTAGGCTGGAGTGCAATGACACACTCACAGCCATTGTAGCCGCTACCTTCTGGGCTCAGGTGGTTCTTCAGCCTCAGTCTTTCAAGTAGCTGGAATTACAGGTGCGTGACACCACACCCGGCTAATTTTTTGATTTATTGTAGAGACGAGGTCTTGACATGTTGCTCAGGCTGGTCTCAAACTCCTGGACTCAGGCAATCCTACTGTCTCAGCCTCCCAAAGTGCTGAGATTATAGGCCTGAGCCACTGTGCACGGTGTAAGGTTGTGGTTTTTGCAGAACCTTTTGTGATTTTCTTTAACTTTTATTTATTTATTAAAAAATAAATAAACGAGATAGGTTTTTCACTATGTTGCCCAGGTTGGTCTCAAATTTCTGGCCTCAGCCTCTCAAAGTGCTGGGATTTCAGGCATAAGCCACCATGCCTGGCCCCTTTTGTGACAGTTTTTGGTATCAGGAATAAAACATGGAAACCCTCTAATCATAGCCTTCCCTGGCTTAGTTTGAGTTTTGTTTTTAACATTAATACCTCCACTTTGATTCTGATAACTTTCACAGCACCATTAGAGGTGAACAGTATATTCAGATGTTTTTATGAGGCAAGAAACAAGCACTATACAGTATTCAGTTAAACTCTTCTATTCAAGATTTTTTTCCCACTTAGTGCTGGAAATGTATTAAAATCCTGCTCAGATCATCTTTTAGAGTGCAAGGCATCCCTTCATAGAGGGCTAGCCTCTGCAGTATGCTCTGCAGCATTCCCATTCCTTGTTCCTGTGAAATTGATTGGGGCTCAGTAATTACCTTGGATTTAAAATTCTGGAAGAGTGGTATAAATATAAGAATTATCTCAAGTTTTAACATTTGAGATTTTGCTGGAAATTATCTTATTACCAGGCAAATTTACCTCTATTTTCAGTGGAAGAGGAAATAATGGAAAGATTCTTAACAGGAGCAGAGTCCTATTAATGCTTACTCTTAAGGAGAAGTGGGTTAATTGGCTCAGGTCTATTTTAGAGGTAAGGTAGTATTAGGGGATTATAGAAAGTAAAAATCTACTTATCTTAAATAGCTTTTAGAAATTCAGCACTACCAGCTTTTTGTTTCTTAAATTAGATATATAAAGTAACTCCTCTGTGAGATACTTCCAGTTATTTCTCATCGTGGCCTGAATTGGGGAATAGAATGATACAGAGACCCACTATTGTCTGTCCATATTACCACAACCCCTAGATTAGGACATGGCAAGTATTTGAGTACTCCTGCACATTCCTGAGAGTTAACAAAAGGTGTACATCCCCTTATCTCCTATGCACTCCCAGTAAGTAACTTCAAAGAATCCTTAACTTCCCAGAAGACTGTGCCCAATTAACTGAGAAATGTAAATTCCCATTTATATTCCCTTTTCTTAGTAATTGTAGGGTTGAATAATATAGTATCAAGGTATTCATAAGTCTTGTGATTTGTATAACTTTTGTATCAGTGCAATCATAAGTCTTGTGATTTGTATAACCTTTGCATATGTAGCAATGTATGATATCTTAGGCCTCATTAACTCCCTTTACTCTGTGATAAGCTTGATTAACACCTCTGCCTGGTATAACCAATAAGAAACTATGAGATACCTCTGGTAACCAATGCCAGGAAATGCAGACCACAAATGTCATTATTGACAAAATGTAGCTGTAACAAATTTTATACAATGCACTGCTAGCCATGTGGTCAATGCATAGGTACCAAAAACCCTGAACTTATATTTTTATTTATTTATTTTGAGTTGGAGTCTCACTCTGCTGCCCAGGCTGGAGTGCAGTGGCACGCTCACAGCCTCGACCTCCTGGGCTCAGGTGATCCTTCTGCCTCAGCCTTCCCAGTAGCTAGAACTACAGCCATATGCCACCATATGGCCTGGCTAATTTTTTGATTTATTGTAGAGATGAGGTCTTGTTAAGTTGCCTAGGCTGGTCTTGAACTCATGGGCTCAGGCAATCCTCTCACCTTGGCCTCCCAAAGTGCTGGGATTACAGGTGTGAGCCACCGTGCCCAAACCCTGAATTTATAAAAGCAGACCGTAAAACTTGAATCCAGCCTGACTCTGCTCTTTGGATTCAGATTCAGAAACAAACTTCTTTTGACCAGTTCTTGTCTCTTGATTTATTGGTGTCAAGGGTTAGCAGCTGAGCATTACTTGGACTGTAACAGAACAGCATATTCATATAAATTATATTTCACTGTTTTTTCTTTTCTTACAAACCTTTACTTATGTTCCAATATTTGTCAGATAAGAAGACAGAATTATTTTAGTATTTCTTCTAATTCTTTGGACTATGCATTATCTTCTCTAGAGAACTTGAATTTAAAGGACCATAGGATTCCCTAGAACTAAATTTAAAAGTAGAGCTAGAATTCACTTCCGGCATGAGCTTTGGAGACCACTTTTTGCAAAACTAGTAATGATTATAAAAGGACTACCATTTAAGACCTCTGGAAATGGCCCTGGTGGCACACAGAGTGGTAAGTGAAGAAATATTTATTTGAAAATATCTACAAAAGAATAGAAAAAACCTGAGGTGTTTGAATTACCACCCACTCCTTCCCTCTCCTCTCCCAGCTCAGCAAAATTGAAACTATGCTCCAGACTGGTGCAGCCAGGAATACAGGGCTTCCCCTCTTTCCAAAATAGGCAGGATATCAGCATTTCTTATCCTGCTCCCTACCTGTTTCTAAGACTAAGTTCCAGGCAAGTATGGCTAATAAGGGTGGACTCCCTTTTTCATCCAGCCCCAGCCTATGGAATGGAATCTCTATATTAGACACAGAGCCACTGATAATACTGGGGTCCCAATCACACTTGTCCGGGTTGTAAGGCATTGATCCTATGCTAGGAGAAGCAAGACAAGAATACCTGAATGTACTGTCCTTCCCCTGCACTGAGTGCTCAGCTCCTAGGGTGAGGGTGTCATGTGGAGAGCTAAGTGCCATTTTTCTAGCTCCCAGGTCCAGAGCCATGCCTTGGAGATTTTGTCTGAAAGGAAATGTAGGCCATAACACACATAGGTCCTAATTTCTTTCTGGAGGAACTGACTTCTTTTGCGAAAGTGTGTGGAGAAGCTTAAGCTTAGGGGTACTATCCAAAACAAGAAAGGTTATCATGAAAGGAAAATGGAAGAAAATTGGTAGACTCATTGGGGATACATGCTAAACTACAGGCCAGCTAATTAGTCTAAGAGCACAGATATAGGCTAAACTACAGAGTAACTAGTTAGCATAAGAGAACAGCTAGAAAGAATCCTCTAGGATCAGAACAAATCTCACTGACCTTGAGAACTATCCCTTTGAAAGATCCCAAATTTGATGGGATAAGGCTTTGGAGTAATTCATTCCCTGGGGTATTGGCTAAAATAATAGTAATCAGTCTGCAAGTAGTGGAGCTTAAGGACTGGGCGGAATCAAGGAAAGAGATAGTAAAAAGAGCCCTGACCAAACCACTGTCATCAGAGGGTAAGTGGGCGTATCCAAGACTGAGGCTCTGACAAGCAATATTAGAGGCTTAATGGGAATGAAGTGAAAAGAGATTAAAATGCTCCACGGTGGGGTGGGGATAAAAGAAACCAGCACCCAGAGTTACTACAATATATTTTCTAAAGTATCCAGTTTTCAGGCCAGGTGAGCTGGCTCTTGCCTCTAATCCCAGCACTTTGGGAGGTTGAGGTGAGAGAATTGCCTGAACCTACGGGTTTGAGACCGGTCTGGGCAAATTGGCAAGACCTTATCTCTACAATAAATCAAAAAATTAGCCAGGAGTGGTGGCATGTGCTTATAGTTACAGCTAATTGGAAGGTTGAGGTGGAAGGATCACCTGAGCACAGCAGCTGCGGAGGCTGTGAGCATGCCTCTGCACTCCAGCCTGAGCGACAGAGTGAGACTCTGACTCAAAAACTAATCTAAACTCAACAACTAAAATAAAACATTTTCAAAAACTAATCTAAACTCAACTAAACTAAAATAAAACATTTTCAACCCAAAATTATGAGGCATACAATGAAACAGAAAAGTATGACCCATACATCAAGGGAAAATGCAGGGAAAGAAACTGCCAGCTGTCAGTTTTAACAAACAAGTCATTCAAAGTAGCACTCATAAACATGTTCAAACAACTAAAGAAAACCACGATTAAATAAGTAACTCCAGGTTGCTAAACATGTAGAGGTGCTAAAAGGGAGGTGTACCTGGAGAGGACACGGAAGCCCCATGCTCCTTCCCCTCATACCCTGCCCTATGTGTCTCTTCCATCTGGCTGTTCCTGAGTTGTATTTTTTTTTTTTTTTTTTTGAGTTGGAGTCTCACTCTGTCGCCCAGACTGGTGTGCAGTGGCCGCTCCCGGCCACCGCAGCCTCGACCTGCTGGGCTCCGGCGATCCTTCCGCCTCAGCCTTCTGAGTAGCCGGAATTACAGGCATGCGCTACCACGCCCGGCTGCCTGAGTTGTATTTTTTAAATAATAAATGAAGAAAAAGAAGAAGGAGAAGGAGGAGGAAGATGAGAAGAAGAAGGTGGTATAATGAAAAATGTTGCATTAAATAGAGAATATCAATAAAGAGATAGAGGCCAGGAGTGGTGGCTCGTGCCTATAATCACAGCAGTTTTGGAGACTGATGCTAGAGAATTGCTTGAGCCCAGGAATTCAAGACCAGCCAGGGAAACATACTGAGACCTCATCTCTAACAAAAAGTTGCAAAATTATCTAGGTGTGGTGGCACATGCTTATAGTTCCAGCTACTTGTGAGGCTCAGGTGAAAGGATCTTGTGAACCTAGGAGAGAGTCACTATCTCAGATTACCTAAGGGGGAAAAAAAAAAAGCTGAAAGCAGCAAGACAATAAAAGTTGAACTTCTAGCCAGGCTTGATGGCTCAGGCTGTAATCCCGTGCTTTGGGAGCCTGAGGTGAGTGGATTGCCTGAGCCCACGGGTTCGAGACCCGCCTGGGCAACTTGGCGAGACCTCATCTCTACAATAAATCAAAAAAATCAGCTGGGCGTGGTAGCGCTTGCATGTAATTCCAGTTACTCGGAAGGCTGAGGTGGAAGGATTGCCAGAGGCCAGCAGGTCGAGGCTGCAGTGGCCGGGAACAGCCACTGCTCTCCAGTCTGAGCGACAGAGTGAGACTCCAACTCAAAAAAAAAAAAAAAAAAAAGTTGAACTTCTGAAGCACAAGTCTGAAAATTCTCCAAAAAGAAGCAGGCTATAGAACCAAATGTCAGAATTGCTTGCAATCTTACCAAGAGCAAATTAATACCCAAGAAAACTCCATTCTACCACAAAGAAACAAAATTCAGAAAGACTATTACAAACAATTTCCTTTCAATTACAACCAACAACTACATACAAAAATTCCTCTCATAAATTTCCCTTCATAAATCTCATGACAACTTACATAGACTATCTACAACATTCCTGGATATTTTTAAAAATTCTATCTTGTCGCACTCGGGCGACTTGGTGAGATCTCGTCTCTACAAAGGTCAGAAAAATTAGCTGGGCGTGGTGGCACATGCCTGTGGTTTCAGTTACTTGGAAGGCTGAGGAGGAAGAATTGCCTGAGTCCAGCAAGTTGAGGCTGTGGTATTCTCAAAAATGACTGCTTTGAGCCAAAACAGTTTTAAATACTGGGTGACAGAGTGAGACTCTTATTCAATTAACTAATTAATTAATTAACCCTACAGTGGCCTCTAAGTGTTCAAGAGAAAGGGTCACATGCTGCTCACTTTAAATAAAAAGCTTCATTTCTAATGATTAAGTTTAGTGAAGAAGACATGTCAAAAGTCACGATAGGCCAAAAGCTGAGTCCCTGCACCCGTGAGCCAACTTTTGAATGCAAAGGAAAATTCCCTGTAGGAAATTAGAAGTGCTTCTCCAGAGAAAATGAATAAGTGAAACAGCCTTAGTGCTGACACTGAGAAAGTTTGAGTGGTTTACATCGAAGATCAAACCAGCCATGACATTCCCTTTAGCCAAAGCTAAGCCAGTGCAAGCCCTAACTCTCTTCAATTTTAGGAAGGCTGAGAAAGGTGAAGAAGTTACAGAAGACAAGCTTGAAGCTAGTAGGGGTGGGCTCATGAGGTTTTATGAAAGACGCCGAATCCATAACAAACAGAAGTGGTGAGAGTGGGCATCTTTGTCTTATTCCTTAGGAGGAAATCTGTCTTTCATCATTAGCTGTGGTGTTTGCTGTGGGTTTTTCATGGGTGACTTAGGTTGAGGAAGTTTTCTTTGATTCCTGGTTTATTGAGTGTTTTTATCACAAAGGGGTATTGCATTTTTTCACATGCATTTTCATTGCCTCCTGAGATAAATATGTGGCTTTTGTTTTATTCTTTTTTGTTGTTGTTGGAGTCTCACTCTGTCGCCCAGACTGGAGTGCAGTGGCCGCTCCCGGCCACCGCAGCCTCGACCTGCTGGGCTCCGGCGATCCTTCCGCCTCAGCCTTCCGAGTAGCTGGAACTACCGGAGTGCGCTACCATGCCCGGCTAATTTTTTGATTTATTGTAGAGATGAAGTCTCACCAAGTTGCCCAGGAGGGTCTCGAACCCGCGGGCTCAGGCAATCCACTCACCTCAGTCTCCCAAAGCGCGGGATTACAAACTGAGCCTCCGAGCCCGGCTCCAACCTTCTTCTTTATGACTTTTTCAGTCTGGCTCTTTCCAAGTTCCCAACTGACCAGCCAGGCCCTTAGGCCACAGCCTGTGAACCATGTATCCATCCCCTTTTGTCAGGCCATGTTCCTCTCCACACAAAGGAGATAACCAGAAGCCCCACCTGAAATCCTGGCCACTGGGAGAGTTTCTCCGCCATGGTCTTTCAGCCTACGCGGCCATAGGACAGCCAGTCTATTTTCTGCCTATAGCAACACACCAAGGTCAGGAATTTTTTTCCTCCATCAGTTGGTCATGAAGCTATAGGTGTGAACTGAGGGGAAAATGTCTGTGTGAGAGACCTGCTGGGCTCCAGAGATCCTTCCGCCTCAGCCTTCCAAGTAGCTGGAATTACAGGCGCGCGCTACCACCTGGCTAATTTTTGATTTATTGTAGAGATGAGGTCTCGCCAAGTTGCCCAGGGGGGTCTCGAACCCGCGGGTTCAGGCAATCCACTTGCCTCGGCCTCCCAAAGCTCTGGGATTACAGGCCAAGCCACCAAGTCCAGCTGTTTTATTCTTTTAATATGGAGTATTGCCTGGACGAAGAGTGAGACTCCAACTAAAAAAAAAATGCAGTATTATATTAACTGTTTTTTTGACATTAATCCAACCTTACATTCCAGGGTTATGTTGCATTTAGTCATGATGTATGAGGATAATGCCAGAGATATTTCAGGTTTGGTCCAGACTACCGCAATAAAGTGAATTTTTCAAGAAAGTGAGTCACATGACTTTTGTTTTCCAGTGGATAAAAAAGTTATGTTTACAACATACTGTAGTATTTTAAATGTGTGGTAGCATTATGTCTAAACAATGTGCATAGTTTAATTTAAAAATATTGCAGTGAGCTATAATTGTGTCTGTGAATAGCCACTGAACTTCAGCTTGGGGAACATAGTAAAACCCCATCTCTAAGAACAATAAGTCTATAACACTAATAATCTCACACTTTCAAAAATGTTTTACTAAATATTTTTTCTGCCAAGAACCTCAAGTCTACCTCACCTCTCATCCAAGGCTGTCATTTCTGGCATGAATTACACAGAATGTATATGTGCTAAAGGATATGAAAAGGGCATGCTGAGCATTTGTAACACTGAAGAAATAACTGCTGGTTCCTTAAAAAAAAGTGTTTTTTAAAGTTTCACTATGTTATCTAGGCTGTTCTTTTTTTTTTTTTTTGAGTTGGAGTCTCACTCTGTCACCCAGACTGGAGTACGGTGGCCGCTCCCGGCCACAGCAGCCTCGACCTGCTGGGCTCCGGTGATCCTTCCGCCTTGTCCTTCCAAGTAGCTGGAACTACAGGCGTGCGCTACCACGCCCGGTTAGTTTTTTTATTTTATTGTAGAGATGAGGTCTCACCAAGTTGCCCGGGCGGGTCTCGAACCCTTGGGCTCAGGCAATCCACTCACCTCAGCCTCCCAAGGCGCGGGATTACAGGCTGAGCCACCGAGCCCGGTTTGGGCTGTTCTTGAACTCATGGGCTCAAGTAATCCTCCTGCCTTAGCCTCCTGAGTAGGTGAAATTACAGTAGATTTGACATGTTCATATATAACCTACTTACTGAAAAAAAAATTATGGCTTTAAAGTACTACTTACCAAACACACACACACACATAACTTTGTACCTTGTTTATTTACTGACCTTTAAGTGATATTACATGAACATCTGTATCTTTTTTTATAATAGTTTCCTTGGTGCTTGTATCATATGGACATTTGGCTGGATGAAGCACAGTTTAGATCTCCTAATGTTGCTTTTGTGTGTGTGGTAAAATACACCTAAAGTTGGCCATTTTAACCCTTTTCAAGCAGAGTGGCATAAGGTACATTTAGTGGCATTAAGTACATTCATCTTGTAATGCAACCATCCATCTCCAGAATGTTTTCATTATGCCAAACTGAAGTTCTATACCCATTAAACCATAACTTCCCATTCCACCCTTCCCCCACAGACCCAAGTAACAACTGTTCTTTCTCTATGAAGTGACTATTTTAGGTATCTCATATAATAGGAATCACACAATATTTGTTCTGGGTTGTCTGGATTATTTCATTTAGCAATTTTTTTTTTTTTTTTTTAGTTGGAGTCTCACTCTGTCACCCAGGCTGGAGTGCAGTGTGCACGCTCACAGCCATTACTACCTTAACCCGCTGGGCTCAGGTGATCCTTCCACCTCAGCCTTCCAAGTAGCTGGAACTATAGGTGTGTGCCACCACGCCCGGCTAATTTTTTTTATTTATTGTAGAAATGAGGTCTTGTATGTTGCCCAGACTGGTCTCTAACCCATGGCCTCAGGCAATCTTCTCACCTCCACATCCCAAAGAGCTGAGATTATACTGTTAGCCACAGCGTCCAGCAGCATGATGTTTTCAAGGTTCTCCCACATTGCAAGCATATATCAGAATACCATTCTCTTTTTTTTCTTTTTTGAGCTAGGGTCTCACTCTGTTACCCAGGTTGGAGCACAGTGATGTGATCATAGCTCACTGCAGCCACTGACTCCTGGGCTCAGCAATCCTACCACCTCAGCCTCTCAAGTAATTGAAACTATAGGCACACGCCATTATGCCTAATTTTTATTTTTTATTTATTTTTTTAGTTAGAGTCTCACTCTGTCGCCCAGACTGGAGTACAGTGGCCGCTCCCGGTCACTGCAGCCTCGACCTGCTGGGCTCCGGCGATCCTTCCGCCTCAGCCTTCCGAGTAGCCGGAATTACAGGCGCGCTATGACGCCTGGCTGATTTTTGATTTATTGTAGAGATGAGGTCTTGCCAAGTTGTCCAGGCGGGTCTCGAACCCGCTGGCTCAGGCAATCCACTCACCTCAGCCTCCCAAAGGCGCAGGATTACAGGCTGAGCCACCGAGCCCGGCTTATTTTTATTTTTGTGTAGAGATGGGATCTCACTATGTTGACCACGCTAGTCTTGAACTCTTGGCTTCAAGCGCTCCTCCTGCCTCAGAGATTACAGGCTTGAGCCACTGTGCCCAGCTCTATTTCCTTTCTAAAACTTCTATAATCTATACATTATACAACCGACTTATGACATTTAAACAAATTGAACTTGTAGGTGAAATACAAATGTACAAGGTACTTAAACATTTATCAGACACACAGAGAGAGAGAGAGAGAGAGATTGAAACACTTCATTACTTTATTCTTCTTCCATCAGATTAGTCGCCTCCGGAAGCCATGGGAAATCACAGTGCTTTGGTACCTGGAAAGAGGTGAGTGCAAAGGCATATCCGTGATTTTTATTTCTGGCGGAACTTTCTTCAAGACAACTTTACGATTTTCCCCATGGCAGAGTCTTTCACTGTGATTTAAAAACAGAGAGTCTTCCAAAGGGCCAGTATGGATCTCACATGCTTCTGCTTGCTAAGAGGGAAAAAAAAAATCTGCTGTATCTCATACCAAACATCATTTTCTTGTTAGATTTAAGATGGATATTTCCCAATAATGTTCTAATTTTCCTTGTTGAGAAGGTGGTCCTGGTGAACAGAGTAACATCCCTTTTCTTTTCTTTCTTTCTTTCTTTCTTTCTTTCTTTCTTTCTTTTTTTTTTTTTTTGTGAGCGTGCCAGGCTGGAGTGCAGTGGCACGCTCACAACCACCCCAGAGTCAACCTGTCGGGCTCCGGAGATCCTTCCGCCTCAGCCTTCCAAGTAGCTGGAACTACAGGTGCGCACTACTATGCCCGGCTAATTTATTTATTTATTTATTGTAGAGATGCGGTCTCACCATGTTGTCCAGTCTGGTCTCAAACCCACGGGCTCAGGCAATCCTCTCGCCTCAGCCTCCCAAAGGACTGGGATGACAGGCTTGAGCCACCGTGCCCGGCCAACCTCCCTTTTCTAAAAGTAATGCTCAGGCTGGGTTCAGTGGCTCACATCTATAATCCCAGCACTTTGGGAAGCCAAGGCAAGAGGATTGCTTGAGTCCAAGAGTTCGAGACCAACCTAGAGAACACAGTGAGACCTTGTCTCTACAAAAATAAAAAAAATGAGCCAGGCATAGTGGCCCCAACCTGCAGTCCCTGCTATTTGGGAAGCTGAGGCAGGAGGATTCCTTGAACCCAGGAATTTAAGGCTGAAGTGAGCCATGATTGTGCCACTGCACTCCAGCCTGGGTGACATAATGAGACCCTGACTCTAAATAAATAAATACACACATACATAAATACAAAATTAATATAAAAGCAATGCTCTGCGATTCGGTGTTACCTGACTACCAGGAAGAGCTGTGTGGACTGCAGCATATAAAGATAATAAACTTGGAGTTAGATTGTGGAACTCTTGTGACCTTGTCCAAATCATTCACTCCCACTTGACTCAATTTTCTCAAATATAGAATGGTTCCATTAAAGGATTCTTTGAGTATTGAATAAAATATATGTAAATGAAAAAGCATTTGCCAACTACTAGGTATTAAAAAAGATAGAAAGTGTGATGCTACTGCTATAATTGTTGAATAAACAACAGCTATTTGAGGTTACTGATTTAACCATACATCTGCTTCTGATTCTTCAGTACTGCCAGAAAAGCATTTTGGCCTGGTCTTGGGGTGTGGTCCCGACTCTGGTATGCTGTTGTTAAATATAATTTCATTACCTCCTACCAGAAAAAATGGTGAGACTCAATAGAAGGAAGAAAAGCGTAAGCTAGCATTTACTAGCATTTGCTCAGTGTGGGCACATTCATTTTATTTAATTCTCTTACTTAATTCTCTCTCTCTCTCTCTCTCTCTTTTGAGATGGAATCTTACTCTGCTGCCCAGACATGCTCATGGCCACTGCAGCCTCGACCTGCTGGGTTCAAGTCATCCTTCCACTTCAGTCTTCCAAGTAGCTGGAACTACAGGTGTATGTCATCATGCCCGGCCAATTTTTTGATTTATTGTAGAAAAAAGATCTTGCCAAGTTGCCTAGGCGGTTTGAACCCCTGGGTGATCCTTTCACCTCCGCCTCCCAAAGTGCTAGGATTACAGGCGGTCACCATGACTGTCTCTCTTATTTAATTCTCATGGTAACTCTGTAAGGTAGAATGTCCTATACACCAGTCACCAATGATATTTTAAAAATTGTTAGGAATACTGTCAACTATGCTGCAAAAGTAAAATAGTTCTGAAAAATTACACTGGATCATAGCGCTTCAGAATAAGATAAAGTAAGTTTATTATAAACATAATTTGAGGTTTAAGTTGAACATTTGAGTGCTAATTTAGTTTTATTTTTGTTTTCAAAATATTAGATAAAATATATATAATAATACCAGGCAAGTGCAGTTTAATTTATTTTCTTTCATTATACATGTGCATTTTATTTTAAAAATTGAGCCATATTTCTGTAATATACTTTATATGTCATATGGTATCAATGTTTTATAATACCATCTCTGTCTTAGCAAAATATATTATTTTATTTTATTATTGTTATTATTTTTGAGTCAGAGTCTCACTGTCCCCCAGGCTGGAGTGCAGTGGCACATCACGGCTACCGCAGCCTTGACCTACTAGGCTCAGGCGATCCTTCCACCTCAGCCTTCCACGTAGCAGGAAACACAGGTTTGCGCCGCCACGCCTGGCTAATTTTTTGATTTATTGTAGAGATGAGGTCTCACCAAATTGCCCAGGCTGGTCTTGAACCCCTAGGCTCAGGCGATCTTTTTGCCTTCACCTTCCTAAGTGCTGGGATTACAGGCATGAACCACCATGCCCGGTTGGCAAAATACCTATATTCTTATTTAACATTATCTACTTATCCATTTGATATTTGCCAACTAGTAATACAAACACATTTTTTTCCCTAGAAAATCTAACTTAAAATTTCTTCTCATAGTGTGATTATTACTACTATTATTATTATCCTATTCTCCTTTAAATAAACAACTTACATTTTCACAAGTAACTTTATCAATCTGAATTTGGAAAATGCTTAAACAAATATCTAGCTGGGCTCAGTGGCTCAGCCTGTAATCCCGCGCCTTTGGGAGGCTGAGGTGAGTGGATAGCCTGAGTCCGCGGGTTTGAGACCCGCCTGGGAACTTGGCGAGACCTCATCTCTACAATAAATCAAAATATCAGCCAGGTGTGGTAGCGCATGCCTGTAATTCCAGCTACTTGGAAGGCTGAGGCGGAAGGATCGCTGGAGCCCAGCAGGTCGAGGCTGCAGTGGCCGGGAGTGGCCACTGCACTCCTAGTCTGGGCGACAGAGTGAGACTCCAACTCAAAAAAAAATAAAAATAAACAAACAAACAAATATCTATTAAAATTCTACTTTAGCCGGACTCGGTGGCTCAGCCTGTAATCCCGCGCCTTTGGGAGGTTGAGGTGAGTGGATTGCCTGAGCCCGCGGGTTTGAGACCCGCCTGGGCAGCGAGACCTCATCTCTACAATAAATCAAAAATTCAGCCAGGCGTGGTAGCACATGCCTGTAGTTCCGGCTACTCAGAAGGCTGAGGCGGAAGGATCGCCGAAGCCCAGCAGGTCGAGGCTGCGGTGGCCGGGAGCGGCCACTACACTCCAGTCTGGGCGACAGAGTGAGACTCCAACTCAAAAAAAAAAAAATTCTACTTTATTTTTTTAAATAAAAAAATTGTATTTACTTAGAATGTCAACAAAAAGTTTTTACTTTCAATTCTTTTGATTATATACATAGAAATGGAATTGATGAATCCTATGGCAACTCAGATTTAAGTTTTTGAGGAACTACCATGGTCTTTTACAGTAGTTGTGCCATTTTACAAATGGGCTTTTTAAAAAATTGTTTATTTTTTTTGAGTTGAGTTCTCAGCTTGGAGTGCAGTAGCAGGATCGCCATTCACCGTAGCCTCGACCTCCTGGGCTCAGGTAATCCTTCTGCCTCAGTTACAGGTGTGCACCATCAGGCTCAGTTAATTTTTTAATTTTTTGTAGAGATGAAGTCTCACTATATTATCCAGGCTGGTCTTGAACTCCTGTCTCAGCCTCCTATAGTGCTGAGATTATAGGCATGAGCCACAACACTCAGCCACATATGGTCATCTTAATGTTGTTTTAAAACTACTGAATGAATAGGAGCATTGAATGGCAAGTTCTTATGTGTAACTCTAGCCAGACTGTTCCCATGGCTTTCTCTACCTGCATAAGCTGTACAACTTTAAAAATACATGTTTTGGGTCAGGCATGGTGGCTTCTACCTGCAATCCCAGCACTTTGGGATGCCAAGGAAGGATGATGGCTTTAGGCCATCAGTTCGAGACCAGCCTGAGCCACATAGCTAGACCCTGTCTCTACAAAATAAAAATTAACCAAGTGCGGCAGCCTTTACCTGTCACTCTAGTTACTTGGGAAGCTGGGGCAGAAGGATCCCTAAGCCCAGGAATTTGAGATTGCTGTGACATATGATCATGCCACTGCACTCCAGCCTGAGCAAGAGTAAGTGTCAATCTCAAAAAAAAAAAAAAAAAAAAAAACCCAAACCAAAATACAAACAAACACAAAAAAATGCTCTGTACTGCAGCTTTAATATTAATGGCACCTACTGCTGATAAGCTTCTTGAAAACTACAGGTTAGCATGATGTGAAGATTTTGACATTCTTTGGTGTATCTATTATAAGTTTGTAGTTGGGTTATTTTAACAGATACTGTTAACTTTTATTTGCAAGTTTGTGTATGTAGTTATGTATGTCTATTCATGGATATTTAAATGGCACAGATTTTTTTGTTTTTTGTTTTGTAAAGAATAGGTCTCACTATGTTGCCCAGGCTGGTCTTGAACCTAGGCTCAAGCAATCCTCCCACCTCCACCTCCCAAAGTGCTGGGATTACAGGTGTGAACCACTGCACCCATCCTTAATGGTATAGGTTTTTTCTTATTAATATTTGTGAGAAAATACCTTCAGATACACATTCCTGAATTTCATGCTTTCTTTCCAAGGCATAACATAATGTCTTGGGATCATCCCTTGCTTTAATGAAAACCGCGGCAAATGAATCTCCTCATACCTGAAGATTAAGAAAGCAAGAAGAAAGAATATCCTGTGAGCTAAATCCAATCATGTTAGCATCATTACAGGCAGTTGTGTGTTCATGTTCATTCCCTATAGGACAGAGAGCTGAGCTATGGCACTGAGGCTCAACTAAAAGATAACTGACCCTTTCTTTTTTTGTTGTTTTCTAGAGATGAGGGCTCACCAAGTTGTCCAGGCTGGTTTCGGACCCACGGACTCAGGCAATCCTCTCACCTCGGCCTCCTAAAGTGCTGGGATTATAGGCATGAGCCACTGTGTCCGGCCAACTGACCCTTTAAATCCCCATGCATCACCCAGATCCAGGTGGACTGCGTATCTGTACCTCCCACTGCACTCTGACCTTTACAGTTTACCCACATTGTCCCTATTAACCTGATTTTAAGGGAGAAGGCAGCACAGTCTTACACATTGCCTGAAGGAAATCTCTGGCCAGTCCCTAAGAACAATAACTATATCGGCTTCTGAGTTTACACATGCTCTACACCCAGTTCACACTTGATATCCCTGCACATGTTTCTCTCTGGAGCACACACGCGCGTGCACACACATATACACACACACAGAGACTTTGTGTTTTTGCTTTTGGTTTTTTTGGAGTCAGGTTCTCACTCTGTTGCCCAGGCTGGAATGCAGAAGTACAATCACAGCTTACTGCAGCCTTGACCTCCTGGGCTCAGGAGATCCTTCTGCCTCAGCCTCCTATAGTGCCACTATACCAGGTGAATTTTTTCTTTTTCTATAGGGGACAAGGTCTTACTATGTTGCCCAGGTTGGTCTCAAACTCCTGGGCTCAAACAATCCTTCTGCCTCAGCCTCCCAAAGTGTTGGGATTACAGACATGAGTCACCACGCCTGGCCAAAACTTTCTATATACATGCCAAAAGGAAATACAGTGTTGTTATCCTCATCTGTGTAGCTCCAGATTGTAAAACAAACAAGTATACAACAAACAAACACACAAAAAACACCCAGAACCCAAAGTACTTGATAGCAGGCTTATAGGATGTGGAGCGCCTCCACCCTAACATGGCGCCCGAAGCAGCCAGACCACAAGACAAAACAAGCCCTAATAAAGCAACTAAAGGATGTCAGCATACAATCCTCTCTTACGGGCCTATCGGTGCGTGCTGCGTTACCTTAATTGATTGGCAGAGATACTAGATTTAAGGTCACGAATAGGAGAAAGAGAAAGAAGAACGATGTAGTAACCTGGGATTAAAGCAGCTTGCAGAAGAATCATGTGAGAGTCGTTATTGAAAGCGACAAGTGGTGGCCCGTACGGGGAGCTCGAAGAAGATGAAATCGTTGGATTCAGAACTGCAGCTGCTCAGGGCAGTCGACTGGTATGTAGATCCCACAAGGGAGGGAAAAAACTAGAAAGGTCCTCGGTAAAGAGGCGATTTAAGAAGGTCCTCGGTAAAGAGGCGATTTAAGAAGGTCCTCGGTAAAGAGGCGATTTGGGAAGGTCCTCGGTAAAGAGGCGATTTGGGAAGGTCCTCAGCAAAGAGGCGATTTGGGAAGGTCCTCGGCAAAGAGGCGATTTGGGAAGGTCCTCGGCAAAGAGGCGATTTGGGAAGGTCCTCGGCAAAGAGGCGATTTGGGAAGGTCCTCGGTAAAGAGGCGATTTGGGAAGGTCCTCGGTAAAGAGGCGATCTAAAAGGGCCCTCGGTGTAGAGGTGATCCCCTTTTTGCTAACATGGGCACTACTTCCTCTCACCCGCTTTTTCAGGCTCTTAAAACTCTCCTAAGAACAAAAGGACTAAAATTAAGGGATAAAACCTTGACTGATTTTATCACACAGGTAGACGAGATTGCACCGTGGTTTCCCTGTTTCGGGGAATCTCACAGTGGGTAGTTGGGACAAAGTGGGGCAGGATATTGACCGCGCCCGAGAGCTAGGAGAGGTGGCAGGCGGGGTCCAGCCCCTTTGGAGACTGGTTCGTGCCTGTTTGGAAGATCAAAAGTGCGTGCAAACAGTCGAGAAAGGGCCCAAAGCAGCGCTTGACCAAATAAAAGAGGAACGATCAACTTCCTCAAGAGGGAACAGCGAGGCAGCCTCTGACTCAGAACTGGAGTCAGATGAGGAACTTAGAGATCTCGTGACTCGAGTTGAAAAGTTAGAACTCAGTCGGGGCCACACCCGAGATAAGGGCGGATCCTCTGTCCCTGGGTCAGTAGGAGTTCCTCCCCCGTATAATCCTTCTGCGCCTCCCGGAAAAGGAGGCGCTTCTTTCAACAATGAAGTGTGGAGGGAGGTCCATACCAGCGGCACATGGCAAACTTTTCCGGTGTTCGTGGACAATGCAGGAAACCGGTACCATGAACCATTAGATTTCAAAACAGTAAAAAACCTCGCGGAGGCCGTACGAACGTACGGGCTCACTGCTGCCTTCACGACAGCAATGGTGGAGGTACTAGACCGGTTCGCCATGACCCCTGGAGACTGGCAGAGATTAGTGAAGGCTTGCATGAACCCGGGACAATATTTAGATTGGAAGGCCTATTACATCGAATTGGCTAATGAGCAGGCAGCAAGAAACCGGGCGGCGGGTAACGGGGCTTGGGACGTTGATATGCTGTTGGGGCAGGGCCGTTTTGCTAACCAACAGATAGGATACCCCCAGGTTGTGTATGATCAAATTAATCACATGGCAATGCGAGCCTGGAAGGCCTTGCCTAGCCGAGGGGAGGTATCAGGTAATCTCACCAAAATTACTCAAGGTTCCACAGAGCCTTTTTCAGACTTTGTGGCCCGAATGATGCAGGCCGCAGGGCGGATTTTTGGGAACCCGCATTTAGACTCCCCTAGATCCCTCACAGAGGAGGCTAGAGAGGCCCTACATAAGGTAGAAAAAGCAATTAGTATAGCCGCTCTTAAGCGTGTTTCCTTAGAGAGCCCTATATGGCTTTGTATTCTCCCTACTCAGACTCAGCCAACGGGAGTACTGTGGCAGGATGGCCCCTTATTATGGATCCATCCGAAGACTGCCATACTAAAAACAGTGGAGCATTATCCAACCGCTGTTGCTGAGTTGGCCATCCGTGGACTACAACAATGCCTAATGCATTTTGGCCAACAGCCGCACCTCCTCGTGGTGCCATACACCGCCTATCAAGTGCAGACATTGGCAGCTACAGTGGATGTATGGGCTATCCTAAGGTGCAGCTTTGTAGGACAGATAGATAATCATTTCCCAAAAGATCCCATGCTGTCCTTTGTAAAAGAACACCCGGTCATTTTCCTCAAATCACTCGAAATGACCCCATTCCTCAGGCTATTAATATCTTCACAGACGGTTCCAAAACTGGCCTTGGCGCATATGTAGCAGATGGACATTCCCCCACGGTAATACAATTCCAGTCCGGCTCTCCTCAGCAGGTAGAGCTTCAAATTGTTTTGGCCATATTTCAACGTTTTTCTCGATCGTTTAACTTGTTGTCAGATTCCCAATACGTAATCAATTTAGTTAAATCTCTTGAAGTGGCAGGCCGAATATCCCCCGCTAGCCCTATACATACATTTGCCTACAAAATTCAACAGCTGATATGGCAACGTTCAGAGCCATTCTTTGTTCAGCATATCCGTGAGCACACTGGCCTACCAGGACCCCCCAGTGAGGGTAATGCCCAGGCTGACAACCTTACGCGACTTCAACAGGCTTTCTTTGTAACCCCTGCCCAAAAGGCACAAGATTTTCATGCCCAGTTTCATGTTAACTCAAAAACACTACAGACCCGTTTCCAAATACCATGTCATGTGGCCAGAGATATTGTAAAATCTTGCGAATCATGTGTTACTTTCCACCACCCCCCTTCATGGGAGGTGAATCCAAAAGGCCTTCTCCCCTCACGGGTTTGGCAAATGGACATCACTCATGTGGCAGAGTTCGGTAACCTCAAGTATGTCCATGTTTCCATAGATACCTGTTCCGGAATTTTGTTTGCTTCGGCCATGGCTGGAGAAAAGGCACATCATGTTATCTCCCATTGCTTGGAGGCGTGGGCCGCCTGGGGCATGCCTCAGCAAATCAAAACAGATAATGGCCCCGCCTACACCTCCCAAACATTTCAACGGTTCTGTGCACAAATGAACGTGGACCTGCGCCATGGGCTCCCTTATAATCCCCAAGGTCAAGGAATAGTCGAGAGGGCTCATCGCACACTAAAAGAACTACTTCAAAAACAAAAAGGGGGAATAGGCATGGGTTACAAACCTAAACAAAGACTGTCATTAGCATTATTAACTTTAAATTTTCTTCAGCTGGACAACGAGAACAATTCTGCTGCGGACCGCCATCTAGGCGTAGTACCGCATAAAAGGGGCTATGTTAAATGGAAAGATGTTATCACGGGACAATGGAGAGGTCCCGACCCAGTATTAACGTGGGCGAGAGGATCTGTGTGTGTTTTTCCACAGGACAGCCCAGACCCGGTGTGGGTACCTGAGCGACTAACACGCACTACAAAGACCCCCGAGGAACGAACCCCGATTGCTGATGATGAGTCTGACAACGTGGCTTCTGCTGGGAACGCTGATGCTGAACCTCCCCATAAGTCGTGCTGAGCAACAATGGGGAATTTTAACAGTATTTCCTAGACACTTATTCGGCACGTACTTTCCCCAGATTTTTAACTGGCATCAGCCCCTGATTTCAATTACACTCTTGCTGGGGCCCTAATGCTCTCTCTCTTTTTAGACAGAGGAGAGACTTCGGCATTACAGCCGCCATCATTGCAGCAATTGCAATGGCGGCCGCTGCAGCTGCTACAGCCGCTGTTGCCATGTGTACCACAGTACAGACCGCCACCACTTTAAACACCTTGTCTTCCACTGTTGCTGCCAAAGTAATATTAACAGTCACTTGTGTGGCGGCATTATGATCTTAGATCAAAGAGTTGACGTGGTACAAGAACAAGTAGACATTCTCTGGCGCATGGTGCAAATAGGGTGTGAATGGCACACTATTGCTTTATGCGTAACCGGCATCCCATACCACAATATGACTATTGCTGCTAACCTCTCTCGAGAGCTTTCCCTCCATCTTTTAGGTAATTGGTCCCAAGAGTTTTGACAACCTGATGGAGGTTCTACGTCGTGAAATCATCAGCGCCATCAGAGTAGATCCAGTAGTCGCTCAAAACCTTGGCCTCCCGGATCGCCCAGGCAGCATACCATCTTAAAGAGTGGGCGGGAATGGGTTCTATGGCCCTTTTGTTATTCTCTTGTTGTGTCCTGTGCCTCTATTGTCTCTGCCGTATGCATCAACGCAATGCACGTGACCGTGCGCTACTAGCGCAGGCCTTTGCTGCCATGGAGGTGGATCAATCCCCTCAGGTCTGGGTTGCCGCGCTAGGGCAATAAGAGCAGGGCAGGATGTGAGAATAGTACTGCACACGGGGGCCCAAGAGGAGTTATCCCGTGGAGGGCATGTCCAGCTGCATATGGGTTGACACCACCTCTCCCATCCCCAGAAAATTGGTGTCGGACAGGTGGGCAGTCGGTCTGGCGATTACACGCGCGAGATAGACTGTCTTACATGGTCCTTGTTATATGGGGGCTGTGACCACTACCCTCTCCTGCCAAAATAAATAAAAAAGGGGGAGCTGTGGAGCGCCTCCACCCTAACATGGCGCCCAAAGCAGCCAGACCACAAGACAAAACAAGCCCTAATAAAGCAACTAAAGGATGTCAGCATACAATCCTCTCTTACGGGCCTATCGGTGCGTGCTGCGTTACCTTAATTGATTGGCAGAGATACTAGATTTAAGGTCACGAATAGGAGAAAGAGAAAGAAGAACGATATAGTAACCTGGGATTAAAGCAGCTTGCAGAAGAATCGTGTGAGAGTCGTTATTGAAAGCGACAATAGGAATTCTCATCGGAGCAGTTGTTGGCCAGTTTAGGTAAAGTAGGACAAGTGTCTTTTCCTGAAGCCATCACTGCCTGCAGTGGATGAAATTCTTGTCTAGAGTTTCACTATCTCACTAGTCTAGTTATGATGACATCACTGTTCTGATGTAACAATGTTTTGCTAACTTCCTAGCAACTCATAGCAGTTACATTAGCAGTTATGCATGTCCCACTCAGAGCTATTTTCAGTGACTTTTAAAATTTCCCTTCTTAAGTAAAACATTCTCTTTTTTTTGAGTTGGAGTCTCACTCTGTCACCCAGACTGGAGTGCAGTGGCTGCTCCCGGCCACCGCAGCCTCAACCTGCTGGGCTCCGGCGATCCTTCTACCTCAGCCTTCCAAGTAGCTGGAACTACAGGCGTGTGCTACCATGCCCGGCTAGTTTTTGATTTATTGTAGAGATGAGGCCTCGCCAAGTTGCCCAGGTGGGTCTCGAACTCATGGGCTCAGGCAATCCACTCACCTCAGCCTCCGAAAGCACTGGGATTACAGGCTGAGCCACCGAGCCCAGCAGTAAAACATTCTTATCTTGAGCAATTAACAAATGGGAATGATTGCTTGTGACATATTACAAATTTGACACAAACATACTAGAAAACATGTTGGACTAAGCAACTATTCACAAATAATCACTTCATATACATTCTCCATTTCCCCTTGGCTAATTATTCCTCCTTATATACAGCACGACACCTACAGCCAACTGATTTTCAACAAAGGTGTAAAGAATACCCATGAAGCTGGGTGCAGTGGCTCATGCCTGTAATTCCAGCACTTTGGAAAGGTGGAGGTGATAGAATTGCTTGAGCCCAAGGATTCAAGACCAACCTGGACAACTTGGTGAGACCTCTTCTCTACAACAAATTTTTAAAAATTAGCCAGGCATGATGACGCATGCCTGTAGTTCCAGTTTCTTAGAAGGCTGAGGTGGAAGGATTGCCTAAGTCCAGCAGGTCAAGGCTATGGTAGCCATGAGCATGCCACTGCACGCCAGCCTGGGTGAGAGAGTGAGACTCCAACTCAAAAAACAAACTAACAAAAACATCCATGAGGGAAAAGACAGTCTCTTTAATAAACGGTGCTGGGACAAGTGGATATTCCAATGCAGAAGAATGAGACTAGACCTTTCTCATCATATACAAAAATCAACTCTAAATGGATTAAAGACTTTAATGTAAAACCCCAAACTATACAACTACTAGATGAAACTAGAGGGAAACACTTTACAGTACTGGACTGGGCAAATATCTTTAAAATAAAACCTCAAAAAAAAAAAAAAGGCAAGAAAAGATAAAATAGATACATGAGGTTATATCAAACTAAAAAGCATTTGTGGCCGGGCTTGGTGGTTCAAGCACTTTGGGAGATTGAAGCGAGTGGATTGCCTGAGCCTACAGGTTAAAGATCAGCCCGGGCAACTTGGTGAGACCTTGTCTCTACAATAAATCAAAAATTAGCTGGGCGTGGTAGCACATGCCTGTATTTCCAGCTACTTGGAAGGCTAAGGTGGAAGGATTGCCAGAGCCCAGTAGGTCAATGCTGGGGTGGCAATGAGCATACCACTGCACTCCAGCCTGGGTGACAGAGTGATTCCAACTGAAAAAGAAAAAAAGCATTTGCACAGCACAGGAAACAATTGACAGAGTGAAGAGAATGGAGGAAAATATTTGCAAATGATACATCTGAGGAGTTACTATCGAGAGTATATAAATAACAGCAAAATCCCAAGTAACCTGATTATGAAATGGGCAAAAGATCTTTTGCTGTTGTTGTTGATAACTTTTTTTTTTATCGGTGATAACATGAATCAACTTTGGAAAAGATCACGAGTACTTTTATTTTAAAAATCAATAAAACATGAAAAGAAATACATTTTTTCAGAAAAGAACTATGGACAATTATGTTTAAGATACTGATTAATATATATAAATATGTTCTGTAATAACAAAATAATAAGCATGGAAAGCAGAAATAGCCAAGCAGAAGAATCTCAGAGCTTGAGGACCAAAATATAGAGCTAACCCAAACCATCAATGACATAGAAAAGAAGCTTAAAAAGATAGAGCAAAACCTTCAAGAGATGAGTGATTATCTCAAGAGGCTGAACCTAAGAGTAATTGGACTTTCTGAGGCAGAAAGAGAGGCAGAGACCACCCTGGAACAGACATTCCATGAGATTACTCAAGAAAACTACCTTCATCTCATCAGTGATGTGAAAATTCAAACACAAGAGATTCAGAGAACCCCTGCAAGACAACAAATGAGAAGACCAACTCCTAGACACATAATAATTCACCTAAACAAAGTAGGTATAAGAGAAAAAATCCAAAAGGCAGCAAAAGAAAAAGGTCAGACTACCTACCAGGGAAGACCAATTAGAATAGCAGCAGATTTATCTACAGAAACACTTCAGGCTAGGAGAGTTTGGAGCCCAATCTTCAAAGTTCTCAAAGAAAAACAATTTTAACCAAGAATAACCTAGCCAGCTAAGCTAAGCTTCATCAGTGAGGGAGAATTAAAATCTTTCCTAGATATTCAATCCCTAAGAACTTACACTGCCTCTAGACCACCTCTACAAGAAACACTTAAGAAAGTATTAAACAGAAGAAAGGGAAAAAAGAATGACAACGTTCTTCACAAGAGTGCAGAAAAAAAGATTGAAAACATACATGAGGCCAGGCTCGGTGGCTCAGCCTGTAATGCCAGCACTTTGGGAGGCCGGGGCCAGTGAATTGCCTGAGTCTGCAGATTTGAGACCCACCTGGGCAACTTGAGAAGACCTTGTCTCTACAATAAATAAAAAATTAGCCAGACATGGTAGCATGCGCCTGTAATTTCAGCTACTTGGAAGGCTGAGGCGGAAGGATCAAGGCTGAGGCGGAAGGATCACCAGAGCCCAGCAGATTGAGGCTGCAGTGGCCGGGAGCATGTCACTGCACTCCATTCTGGGCGACAGAATGAGACTGCAACTCAAAAAAAAAAAAAATACACACACACATGAATCAACCGAAAAAAAGAAAGACAACAAACAAACAACAACAACTCTATAAGAACCACATGACAGGGATAAACTCTCACATTTCAATAACTAGCCTGAATGTGAATGGTCTACTGCACCACTGAAAAGATAAAGAATGATAAAATGGATAAAATATCATTGGGCAAGAGACTCATCTCACCAGGAAGGACACTCACAAACTCAAAGTAAGAGGATGAGAAGCAAAATATCAGGCGAACGAAACACAAAGAAAGCAGGAGTTGTGATCTTAATATCAGACAAAATACCCTTTAAGCTATCAAAAATTTAAAAAGATACAGAAGGTCACTATATAAAGATAAAAGGTTCAATCCATCAACAAGAAATGCCCATCCTAAACATATATGCACTCAACACAGGAGCACCAACTTTCATAAAGCAGCTTCTAGCAAACTTAAAAAAAGATATTGACTCTAACACTATCATAGCTGGGGACTTTAATACCCCACTCACAACCCTAGACAGATCATCAGGCCAAAAAATCAGCGAGGAGATCCAGAACCTCAATGTGACTCTTAACCAAATGGACTTAATTGATACTTACAGAACACTCCATCCAACGACCATAGAATATATGTTCTACTCATTACCACATGGAACGTACTCAAAGACTGACCACATCCTTGGCCATAAATCAAGCATAAACAAATTTCATAAGACTGAAATTTTGCCATGCCCCTTCTCAGACCACAGTGGAATAAAAATAAATATCAACACAAACAAAGTTCCCCCCAAACCCACAAAGACATGGACATTAAACAGTATGATGCTAAGCAACTCCTGAGCCAACATGGAAATCAAACAGAGATTAAAAGATACCTGGAAACAAATGAAAATGAAGAAACAGCTTACCAAAATCTCTGCCATGAAAACAGTAGTAAGAGGGGAATTCATATCTCTACAAACACACTTGAAGAAAATGGAAAGATCACAAGTTAACAGCCTAACAAGTCACCTATGGAAGCAGGAAAAGCAAGATCATCAAAACCCTAACTTCAGCAGAAGAATCCAGATCACCAAAATGAAAGCCCAAACCCAGGACATTGAAGACAAAAAGATAATACAAAAAATAAACAAAACAAAAAGCTGGTTCTTTGAAAGGATAAATTAGATTGATGGTCCCCTAGCTAGACTGACCAAGAAAAAAGAGAGAAAAAGCCCAAATAAACATAATCAGAAACACAAAAGATGAAGTCACATCTGACCCTGAAGAAATACAAAAGATTATAAGAGACTACTATGTATACTTGTAAGGAAACAAATTTGAAACCTAAAGGAAATGGAGGACTTTCTGACATCACACAACCTCCCTAGGTTGAAACAAGAAGAAATTGAGACCCTAAATAGACAAATAACAGTTCAGGAAATCGACTATGTCATAAGAAAACTACCTACAAAAAAAATAAAACAAACAAACAAAAACCAGCCAGGCTCGGTGGCTCAGCCTGTAATCCCGCGCCTTTGGGAGGCTGAGGTGAGTGGATTGCCTGAGCCCGTGGGTTTGAGACCCGCCTGGGCAGCAAGACCTCATCTCTAAAATAAATTAAAGAATCAGCCGGGCGTGGTAGTGCATGCCTGTAATTCCGGCTACTTGGAAGGCTGAGGCGGAAGGATCGCCGGAGCCCAGCAGGTCGAGGCTGCAGTGACTGGGAGCGACCGCTGCACTCCAGTCTGGGCGACAGAGTGAGACTCCAACTCAAAAAAAAAAAAAAAAACCCAAAAAAAACCACCCTGGCCCAGATGGTTTTCCAGCAGAATTCTACAAAACATATAAGGAAGAACTGATACCAATCCTATTGAAAGTATTCCAGGTGATTGAGAAAAATGGAAATCTCCCCAAATCATTTTATGAAGCTGACATCACATCGATCCCCAAGCCAGGTAAAGACCCAACAAAGAAAGAGAACTACAGGCCAATATCCTTGATAAACATAGATGCTAAAATTCTCAACAAGATCCTAGCAAACCTGATTCAACAACACATTTCAAAAATCATCCACCACAACCAAGTAGGCTTCATCCCTGGGATGCAAGACTGCACCATAAATGTAATTAAATACATCAACAGACATAAAACAAAAACCACATGATTATACCATTAGATGCAGAAAAAGCTTTTGATAAAATCCAGCACCCCTTCTTGATAAAAGCCCTTGAATATCTAGGCATAGATGAAACATACCTCAAAACAGTAAGAGCCATCTATGAGAAACTCAAAACCAGCATACTGCTAAACAGACAAAAATTGGAACCATTTTCCCTGAAAACTGGAACTAGACAAGAATGCCCACTCTGACCCCTCCTTTTCAGCATAGTTTTGGAAGTCCTAGCTAGAGCAATCAGAGAAGAGAAGGTGATCAGGGATATCCAAATAGGAAAAGAATAAGTCAAATTATCTCTCTTTGAAGACGACATGATTCTACACCTTGAAAACCCAAGAGAATCTGTCAAAAACCTCCTTGCACTAATAAAGGACTTTGACAAAGTCTCAGGATATAAAAGAAATGTGCAAAAGACAATCTCATTTCTATACACCAATAATAAACAAACAGAAACCCAAATAAAAAGCACAATTCCATTCACAATAGCCACACACACACACACAAAAGAAATACCTTGACATCTTCCTAACCAGAGACATGAAAGACCTTTACAATGAAAACTACAAAACACTGCTCAAAGGAATCAAAGATGACACAAACAAGTGGAAAAATATTCTATGCTCATGGATTGGAAGAATCAACATTGTTAAAATGTCCATTCTACCCAAAGCAATCTACAGATTTTAACACAACATCCATCATATTACCAGCATGATTCTTCTCAGACCTAGAAACAATACAGGAATTCGTATGGAAACATAAATGACCAAGAATAGCCAAAACAATCCTCAGCAAAAAAAAAAAAAACAAAGCTGGAGGTATCATACTCCTAGACCACTTTATTGTAAAGCTACAATAATCTAAACAGCCTGGTATTGGTACAAGAACAGGCATATAGACCAATGGAATAGAAATGAGATTCCAGAAGCAAAACCTCAATTTCTCAACCAACTAATCTTCAACAAAGCCTCTACCACCAACCACTGGGGAGACGAGAACCTATTCAGTAAATGGTGCTGAGAAAACTGGCTGACCATATGCAGAAGATTGAAACAGGACCCCTACCTATCCCTATACACAAAAATTAACTCTAAATGCATCAGAGACCTAAACATAAAAACTCAAACTAGAAGAACCTTAGAAAATGCAGGAGATACTCTTATGAAAATTGGAACTGGCAACCAATTCCTGTTCAAAACCCTAAGTGCCCATGCCATAAGAGATAAGATAGACAACTGGAACCTCATCAAACTGACAAGCTTCTGTAAAGCCAAAGAAATCATCAAGAGAGCAGGGAGACAGCCCACAGACTGAGAAAAAATATTTGTCAACTCTATGTGTGACAAAGGCCTAACATCTAGGATCTACAAGGAACTCAAACGTACTGAAAAGAAAAAAACAAACAGCCCCATTACAAAATGAGCAAAAGATACGAATAGATAGTTCTCAAAAGAAGACATGAGCAGTCAACAGATACATGAAAAAATGTTCAGCCTCACTAGTCATCAAGGAGATGCAAATTAAAACTACACTGAGATACTACCAAACTCAGGTCAGAATGGCTATCATCAATAACTCAAAAAATAACAGATGCTGGAGAGGATGTGGCAAAAAGGGAACACTTCTACGCTGTTGGTGGGAGTGTAAACTAGTACAACCTCTGTGGAAAACAGTGTGGCAATTCCTAAAGTTCTAAAAATTGACCCTCCATATGACCCCACACTCCCCTTACTGGGAATATACCTGAAAGAACTCAAATCACTCTATAAAAAAGATACCTGCACACATATATTTATTGCAGCATTGTTCACAATAGCAAGAACATAAAACCAACTTTGCTGCCCATCAAAAGAGGACTAGATTTTTAAAATGTGGTACATATACACAATGGAATATTACACAGTCATAAAGAACAAAATCATGAATTTCACAGCAACCTGGATGGACTTAGAGTCTATAATACTGAGTGATCTTTCATGGAAACAAAGAACTGAGTATCACATGCTCTCACTCATAAGTGAACCTTGAACAACTATTGCAACACTATAAGAAAATAATTGACAGTGGTGGAAAACTGTAGGGAGGGCGGGGGAGCTGGGGGTGGAATAGACAGTAGTGGAGATCTGCCTGGGGAAAGGGGGGGGCACACCTCGTCAGCAAGGGTACCTGCACAATGAATATTTGTATACCTAACCCTGAATTGTACCCCACAATTTTAAAATACAAAAATTTAAAAGTAAAAAAAAATCAATAAAACAAGAAAAGAAATACATTTTTTCAGAAAAGAACTATGGATAATTATGTTTACGATACTGATGAATGTATATAAATATGTTCTGTAATAATTATTCTTTTTGCTATTTTTAATGTTTAAATGGGCAAAAGACCTTAATAGACATTTCTCAAAAAAATACATACAAATGGCCAAGAGGTACATGAAAAAATGCTCAACATTAATACTGCCCATGGTTGGAATATGTCTCATCACCTTTCTATAATTTAGACACACACTTTAAGGGTGCAAATCAAATTTGCCTAAACCCAAACCAATCCAACTTATTTTATCCTCTAAATTTTATTATATTGCAGAATATTTTAGATTACAAAAACTTGCTTTCATAAAGAAAGGTGGTCGAGTACAGTGGCTCACGTGTGTAATCCCAGCACTTTGGGGGGCTGAGGTGAGGATTGCTTGAGTCCAGGAGTTTGAGATTAGTCTGGGCAACACAGTGAAAGCTCATCTCTACCAAAAAAAAAAGTTAGCCAGGTATGGTGGTGTGCACCTGTAAATCCCAGCTATTTAGGAGGCTGAGACAAAAGGATAGATTGAGCCTAGGTGGTCAAAGTCACGGTGAACCGTGATTGTGACACTACTCCAGCCTTGGGTGATGTAATGAAATTTCAAATTTCAGAGCAATTTAGATTTAGATTTTAAAGTAATCAATTTTAAGCTGGTTCAGTGGCTCAGCCTGTAATCCCGCACCTTTGGGAGGCTGAGGTGAGTGGATTGCCTGAGCCCGCGGGTTCGAGACCCGCCTGGACAATTTGGCGGGACCTCATCTCTACAATAAATCAAAAATTAGCCGGGTGTGGTAGCACACGCCTGTAATTCCAGCTACTTGGAAGGCTAAGGTGGAAGGATTGCCGGAGCCCAGCAGGTCAAGGCTGTGGTGGCCAGGAGCAGCCACTGCACTCCAGTCCGGTCGACAGAGTGAGACTCCAACTCAAAAAAAAAAAAAAAAAAAAAAAAGTAATCAATTTTAGAAACTTGATTTAGGCCAAACATAAAAACCTTTTGAATTTAAAAGTGAATTTTTACTTCTCCCCTCCACTGTCCTTGAATCTAGTAACTGTTGCTGATACTTAAGGGAATACAACCATCTGCACTGAGCCCCCTGACAAGCAGATGCAAGAAACTGCATGTCCCTGGAGAAGCCTCCATTGGATCTAGATAAGAGATGGGCTCTGTTGAAGACCAACCCCTAGACATGTAGCAATTCACCTACACAAAGTAGGCACAAAAGAAAAAATCCTAAAGGCAGCAAGAGAGAAAGGTCAGACTACGTACTGGGGAAAACCAATCAGAACAGCAGCAGACCTATCAGCAGAAACCCTACAAGCAAAAAGGGATTGGAGCCCTATATTCAAAGTCCTCAAAGATAAGCAATTTAAACCAAGAATTTCTTATCTAGCCAAGCTCAACTTCATCAGTGATGGAGAATTAAAATCCCTTCCAGACATCCAATCCCTAAGATATTATACAGCTTCCAGACCAGCCCTACAGGAGACACTTAAAAAGGTATTAAGCACCTAAGAAAGAAGAAAAAGATTGACCACACACTTCCCAAGAGAACAGCAGAGCACAGAATCAGCAGGGAATACAGCACAACAAGAAATTTGAAAACACACACATACATTAACTCCAAAGCCAAAATAAAATAAGCAAAGGAAAAACTTTATAAAAACTTCATGACAGGGATAAGCCATCACATTTCAATAATCAGCCTGAATGTGAATGGTCTAAATGAACCAATGAAAAGACCACTGTATGAATGGTCTAAATGAACCACTGAAAATTACTACGTGTCTAGAATGGTGGACTGGATAAGAAACCATGTCTCATTTATTTGCTGCATCCAGGAGACTCATCTCACTTCAAGGGACACATACAAACTTAAAGTTAAAGGTTGGAAAATGAGTTTCCAGGCAAATGGATCACAAAAGAAGGGAGGAGTTGCAATCTTAATATCAGACAAAACAACTTTAAGCTATCAAAAACTTTAAAAGGTGCAATAGGACACTACATAATGATAAAATGTTTAATCCATCAACAAGAAATATCCATCCTAATCATATATGCACCCAACACAGGAGCACCAGCATTTATAAAGCAACTACTAAGTAAACTGAAAAAAGATATTGACTCTAACACTAGCAAGGGACTTGAATACCCCACTGACAGCCCTAGATAGATCATCGAGGCAAAAAATCAACAAGGAGATCCAGAATCTAAAATTGACACTCAGCCAAATGGACTTAATAGATACCAACAGATTTTTCCACCCAACAACCACAGAATATACATTCTACTCATCACTACATGGAACATACTCCAAGATTGATCACATCCTTGGCCATAAATCAAGCATAAACAAATTAAATTCCACAAGGTTGAAATCTTGCCATGCATATTCTCAGACCATAGTGGAATAAAAATAAAAATCAACACCAACAACATTTCCCCAAAGCCCACAAAGACGTGGACACTAAATAGCATGATGCTGAACAACTACTAGGTAAACATTGAAATCAAAAAGAAATGGAAAGATTCCTGGAAACAAATGAAAATGAAGAAACATCTTACCAAAACCTCTGGGATGCCCTGAAAGTAGTTCTCAGAGGGGAATTTATATCTCTACGAGCAAACATCAAGAAAACGAAAAGATCAGAAGTTGAGAGCCTAACAAATGACCTAAGGGAAAGAAAAGACCACCCAAACCCCAACTTTAGCTGAAGAATTCAAAATCACAAAAATAAGAGCCCCAAAAGGGGACACAGAAGACAAGAACATCAACAAAACAAAAAGCTGGTTCTTTGAAAGAATTAGCAAGATTGATGGGCCCCTAGCCAGAATGACCAAGAAAAAGAGAGAAAAAGCCCAAATAAACACAATCAGAAATACAAAGATCAAATCACAACTGACCCGAAGAAATACAAAAGCTTATCAGAGATTACTATGCACACCTATATGGAAACAAACTGATTACTTAAATGAAATGGAGGACTTTCTTTCATCACACAGCCTCCCCAGGTTGACACAAGAAGACACTGAGACACTGAATAGAACAATAACAACCCAGGAAATTGAGTCTGTCATACGGAAACTACCTACCAAAAAAAAGCCCTGAACCGGATACTTTCCAGCAGAATTCTACAAAACATACAAGGAGGAGCTGATACCAATCCTACTGAAAGTATTTCAGGCAATTGTGAAAGATGGAATTCTCCCCAAATCCTTTTACGAAGCTAACATCACACTGATACCCAAACTGGGTAAAGATCCAACAAAAAAAGGGAACTACAGGCCAGTATACTTATGAACATAGATGCAAAAATTCTCAACAAGATTCTAGCAAATCGGATCCAAAAACACATCTCAAAAATCATCCACCAAGACCAAGTAAAGTAGGCTTCATCTTCAGGATGCAGGGCTGGTTCAACATTTGCAAGACCATAAATGTCATTAAATACATCAACGGATGTAAAAACAAGAACGACATGATAATCTCATTAGAGGCAGAAAAAAACTTTTGATAAAATCCAGTATCCCTTCTTGGTAAAAACCTTCAAACACCTAGGTATAGAAGGAACATACCTCAAAATAATAAGTGCCATCTAGGATAAACCCACAGCTAACATATTGGTAAATGGACAGAAACTGGAAACATTTCCCCTGAAAACTGGAGCAAGACAAAGTTGTCCACTCTCACCCTCTTGTTCAATAAGACACCCTCGGCAATAAGACAAGAGAAGGAAATCAGGGGTATCCAAATAGGAAAAGAGGAAGTCAAGTTATCCCTCTTTGCTGATGATATGATCCTATACCTTGAAAATCCAAAAGAATCTGTCAAAAACCTGCTTGCACTGATAAAGGACTTTGGCAAAGTCTCAGAGTACAAAATAAACGTGCAAAAGCAGTTGCATTCCTACATACCAACAACAAGCAGGCAGAGACCCAAATAAAAGGCACAATCCCATTCACAATAGCCACAAAAAAAATGAAATACCTCAGCGTCTTCCTAACCAGAGAAGTGAAAGTCCTTTACAATAAGAACTACAAAACACTGCTCAAAGAAATCCAGGAAGACACAAACAAATGGAAAAGTATTCCTTGCTCTAGGATAGGAAGAATCAACATCATTAAAATGATCATCCGACCAAAGGCAATCTACAAATTCAACTCAATACCCATTAAGTTACCAACATCATTCTTCTCAGACCTGGAAATGACAATATAGAAATTCATATGGAAACATAAATGACCATGAATAACCAAAATAATTTTTAGCAAAAGAAACAAAGTAGGAGGTATCACACTTCCTGGACTTCAAGCTTTACTATAAGGCTACAGTAATCAAAACAGCCTGGTATTGGTACAAAAACAGGCACATAGACTAATGGAACAGGATAGAGATTCCAGAAGCAAAGCCTCAACTCCTCAACCCACTCATCTTTGACAAAAACTCCAGCCACAACCACTGGGAAGAGGAGAACCTATTCCGTAAATGGTGCTGGGAAAACTGGCTGACCACGTGCAGAAGATTGAAACAGGACCCCTACCTATCTCAATACACAAAAATTAACTCTAAATGGATCAAAGACCTAAACGTAAAACCTCAAAGTACAAGAATCTTAGAAAATGCAAGAGATGTCCTTATGGAAATTGGAACTGGCAACCAATTCCTATTCAGAACCCCAAAGGCCAATACCTTAAGAAATAAGATAGACAAGTGGGACCTCATCAAACTTATGAGCTTCCACAAAGCAAAAGAAACCATCAAGAGGGCAGGGAGATAGCTCACAGAATGGGAAAAAATATTTGCCAACTCTATCTGACAAAGGCCTAACATTTAGGATCTACAAGGGACTCAAACGCACCAAAAGGAAAAAAACAAACAGCCCCATTAAAAAGTGGGCAAAAAACATGAATAGACACTTCTCAAAAGAAGATATACAGACAGCCAACAGACATATGAAAAAGTGCTCAGCCTCACTCATCATCAGAGAAATGCAAATCAAGACCACACTGAGATACCACCTAACCCCAGTAAGAATGGCCATTATTAATAAAACAAACAACAACAGATGCTGGCAAGGACGCAGAGAAAAAGGAACACTTCTACACTGCTGGTGGGAATGCAAACTAGTGCAACCTCTTTGGAAGACAGTGTGATGATTTCTGAAAGAACTAGAAATTGACCTTCTATATGACCCAGCAATTCCCCTATTGGGAATATACCCAGAAGAACTCAAGTCATTCTACAAAAAAGATACCTACACACGTATGTTTGTGCAGCTCTATTCACAATAGCAAAAACATGGAACCAACCATGTTATGCATCGAAGCTGCAGTTGACAAAGAAAATGTGGTACATATACACAATGGAATATTATGCAGCCATAAAGGACAAATATATGGACTTCACAGCAACTTGGATGGATTTGGAGTAGATCATACTCAGTGATCTGTCACAGAAACAAAGAACAGAGTGCCATATATTCTCATTCATGAGCAGAACTTGAACAATTATAAAACTATAAGAAAGTGTTTGGCAGTAATGGGAAACTGTCAGGGTACAGGGCGTGGGATTGGCAGTTGAGGGAAACTGCTAGGGGAGGGAGGGGCATACCTCAACAACAAAGGTACCTGCATAATCAACGTTTGTATACCTAATGCTGAATTGTACCCCACATCTTTATAATAAAAAAAAAATCAGAAATGGGCTCTGTTCAAACTCTCTAAAACCCCAAGAATGTATGGTCTCTTAGTCTTTTAAATAACTGCTTTCTTTTACGCCTTTATGTGCCTTTATATGTAATGTTAATTATTGGCTGTCTTGTGAGCCAAAACTCCTATTATAAGCAAACAACTGACACCAACTGGGAAGTATGCAACCCCAAGCTGTTCAAAGTCATTGTAACTTGAAAGAATGGCAGGATTGATGCAATCTGAACACTGGCTTATGTCAGCAACTGCTTGGGGTCTAAACTCTGATTAGATACTAAATAGTGGTCACATGTAATTACTATTAATCAATAGTTAAGATAGGTAAGACAATGTTTGTTTTCCTATAAATACTGAAATGAGTTTGTGTTGATTTGAACTAGCCCTGATAAATATAGCAACCTTTTTTTCTGAATTTTGAATTCAGAATCATTTCTCCCAGTTTTCTGCTCTTGTATCTCATTGGCTGCAAAAGTAAGCAGTTGGTTGTTGCATCAGACTGTAACAGCAACAGAGACCTCGACTCAATAATAACTATGACAGAGAGGGAGAATTATTGGTATAAATCCTACTAGCCCCCAAGTAGGAAAAATGTTAAGCCAAGTAGGAAGAGTTGCTGCAAGAGATGCTGGTTTGGTGACAGTATTAACTGCATACACATCTCAGAACATCTAGATTTGGCCAGCCAGAAAGTCATAGAAATATGATACTTTTAAAATACCTTAATGGAAGCATTGGTTTCTGTATTTACAATGCAATACACTCCAGAAATCTGTGTGGTTTATAAATGTTAAACAAAAAACTATTGATAAAAATGAACCACGAAGGTAGGGAGTGGCAGTGTTAAAGAAGATAAAAGTAGCTTCTGACATTAATGCCCTTCAAAAACTATAGTTTTCAGGCTAGGCGCGGAGGTTTATGCCTATAGTCCCAGCACTTTGGGAGGCCAAGGTGGGAGGATCTTTTGAGCCCAGTCCAAGACCAACCTGGACAACATAATGAGACTCTGTCTCTATTTTAAAACACAAATGTAACTTTCACTAGAAAAATGAGCAATAATAGGCTGGGTGCCTAATATAAATATAATCACATCTATAATCCCAGCACTTTGGGAGGCTGAGAAGAGAGGACTGCTTGAGCCCAAGAGTTTGAAGCCAGTTCCAGAAACATAACGAGACCTTATCTCTACAAAAAATTAGCTGGGTGTGGTGGTGCTTGCCAGTAGTCCTAGCTACTCAGGAGGCTGAGGCAGGACTGCCCAAGCCCAGAAGGCCAAAGCTGTGGTGGGCTGTGATTGTGCCACTGCACTCCAGTCTGGGCAAGAGACTCTGACTCAAAAACAAAAATTAGTAATATTTACAATAGGGGATATTTAAATATTCTAAATGTTGATTTCCTTAATGACTTCTATCTTTAAAATCACCTCTAGTAAGTTTCAGTTAGAGACAATATTGTTACCCGGTTAAAATACTTTTCTTCTCTTGTTTACAGCAATTCAATGAAAGAATATTTGGGATTAAAAAATAAAGGCACTTGAAGCTTATTAAGGACTGCCAAAAATCTACTTTTATTTTTGCATTCTTTATAAATAAAAAGCAATTGATAACATTTTCCTAGACAGCTAACTTCAATGACCATATTTTCAGGAACTACCAAAAAACTTCAAGTATGTTGTCTGTAAAGAATAGATTTTTATTGCCGAATGTTAGTTTTTGCTTAATATACAAAATTTCTACCTAATATATTAAGTACACTTTTGCTTATATTTTGTAAACTATAGTTAACTCTTGGACCATCTAAAGTAAACTATCTTTATTTCATTAGTAAAAATGAGTAATGTTAAGCTTCATGCAGATGTGACATTTTAAATACCTAACTTCCTTAACATAAGGTAAAATAGTCTTAGGCAGGCCACCACTGAGAATTCTTTTTAATGTTCATGGTAATACACACGTGTAGATTACAGTCAATATTTAGTATATGACCAAGTTCTTTAATGAAAAGTCAAAATCAAAGCTAAATTTAAGAATAGCCGGGCACAGTGACTCAAGCCTGTAATCCCAGCACTTTGGGAGGCCGAGGCAAGAGAATTGCCTGAGTCCAGGGGCTCAAGATCAGTCTGGGGACTTGGTGAGACTTTGTCTCTATAATAAAAAAAAAAAAAAAAAAATTACCCGGGCATGGTGGCACATGCCTGTAGTTCCAGCTACTTGGAAGACTGAGGTGGAAGGACCGCCTGAGCCCAGCAGGTCAAGGCTGCAGTGGCCATGAGCGTGCCACTGCGCTCCAACCTAGGTGACAGAGTGAGACTCCAACTCCAAAAAAAAAAAAAAAAAAAAGAACAAACATGTCTTTGAAAAATTTATGACATTTATTTACTTCTGGACAAGAAAGTGGGAAGAGCCATCAGTATAATCTCTTTTAATTTCAGTCTCCATCCTTAAAATTGCCTAAGCGTTCTCAGAACACAGAAAAAATAAATCCAAATGTGTAATAGTTTAATAACTTATATGACCCATTAGGATCTTTTAATGGAATGTTTCTAAACCAAGGCATAATTCACCACAAAGATAATTCAGAAAAAGCAAACAAAATTTTGAATGGTATGCTATAGTGACCTGGACAAAGCTGAGCATCAAGTAGTGATACTCATAACAATCAGCACATGCAGTAGTTTGAGAAATTAAATCCTGTGCTATATGCTCTTAAGTATTTTCTCAGACATGATGCATCTTTAAATGTTTCTATCAATCAAATTCATTTTCCCACATAAATTAAGTTTTACTTAAAACTAGAAGAGTTCTTTTTTCTCCAGATTCTCATGTTTATCAGTGCAAAGTAAAATGTAACAATCTCAGTAGAAATGATTTATTACGATGTTATTTTAGAAAGGTTTATTCTCAAAATGTCCAAAATGTACTTAAAGGATTAAAAGATATCCAAGTCGTGAGAATGATCAACTTCAATGGCTTCCTCTGCATCCAACTTGGCTTCTCCATGTCCTTCCTGTGATTCATCAAGAGAGGCCAGGGCCTCATTTGTGTCACTTGCAAAAGTTTCTCGTGATGTATCATCATCTTCTTGAAAATTTAGACTTTTAATAGCTTGTTTCATCTTTTTCCCCAACACTTGTGTTCTCCTCTTCCTAGCAGCTTTTTTATTTTCATATTCCTTTTGATTTTCAATGTAGAAAATATCCTATAATAAAGGAACAATATTAGTACATAAGAGGTACCATCACTAAAAACTTTTACAAGACAGGTCCATTATAATCACTATCTCCATAAAAAAATAAGCAAATAGTATTACACTCATTATTAGACAAAGTCCAAGATATTAAATAAGTCCTCACTGCAAGCAAAGACTGAAGCTGATTCATGCTCAACCCAGTGTTTGGCCAAGGGCCCACCATAATACATCATCTCTATAGCTAAAGTGAACAGATATAGCAGAAAAATCATGTTTATGGCTTAAATAAAATACAATTTATCACATAACAAAAGAGATGTCTTTGGATTAAAAACTTACTAACCCCTGGGTGCCGTGGCTCACACCTATAATCCCAGCACTTTGGGAGGCTGAGGTGAGAGGACTGCCAGAGTCCATGGGTTTGAGATCACTCTGGGCAACTTGGCAAGACCTTGTCTCTACAATAAATCAAAAAATTAGCTGGCTGTGGTGGTGCATGCCTGTGGTTCCAGCTACTTGGAAGGCTGAGGTGAAAGGATCACCTGAGCCCAGCAGGTCAAGGCTGTGGTGACCATGAGCATGCCATTGCACTCCAGCCTGGGTGACAGTGAGACTCTGACTTAAAAACAAACAACAAAAAGAACTTATTAACTTTGAAACGTCATAACAATATGTAATCACTCATGCTAAGAAACAGAGCCATGCCTGAACTATGCGAAAAAGAATAATCACATCATCTACCTGATGCAAGAAAAAATTCAGCACTTAAAAATATTACTGAGGCCGGGCTCAGTGACTCAGCCCGTAGTCCCAGCACTTTGGGAGGCCGAGGTGAGTGGATTGCCTGAGCCCGCGGGTTCGAGACCCGCCTGGGCAACTTCGCGAGACCTCATCTCTACAATAAATCAAAAAAAAATTAGCCAGGTGTGATAGCGCGTGCCTGTAGTTCCAGCTACTTGGAAGGCTGAGGCGGAAGGATCACTGGAGCCCGGCAGGTCGAGGCTGCGGTGGCCGGGAGCGGCCACTGCACTCCAGTCTGGGCGACAGAGTGAGACTCCAACTCAAAAAAAAAAATTACTGAAATCAACATGTTAGAATATATACCTCTGTCAAAAATGTTTATCATAAGCATGGAAATACTACAGTCAGCACTAGGATACATTCCAGGATGCCAGAAAAGGGACTTTATGGGAAACTTTATGGGAGTCTGTTGTGTACATAGGTGTTTAGCAGTATTTGTGGCCTACCAACTGCTTGCCTGAGTAAAACATACCCATCCCACCCCCAAATGTGACAACCAAAAATGTCCCCATATATTGCCAAATGTCCTCTGAGGGGCAAAATCACCAGAAGATAAGAATTGCTGTAGAACATACACTTATATGAAAGTACCATGTAAACATTAAAAAACATAAAATAACCTCTGGGAATCTTGATATAGATAGGCAAAAGGAGTTATAGAAGATACAAAAGAAAAAAATAGGTCAGGGATTTAAGGAGAAAACCAAAATGACTATACAGGTTAAGTATCCCTTATCAGAAATGCTTGAGACCAGAAGTGTTTTGGATTTCTAATTTTTTCAGATTTTGGAATTATCTGTATATATACAATGAGATATCTTGGGGATAGGACCCAAGTCTAAACACGAAATTCATTTACGCTTTTCTTTTTGAGTCAGGGTCTCAGTCTGTCACCCAGGCTGGAGTGCAGTGGCATGATCATTGCTCACTGCAGCCTTGACCTCCTGGACTCAGGCAATCCTTTCACCTCAGCCTCCTGAGTAGCTGGGACTACAGCTGTGTGCCACCAAGCCCAGCTAATTTTTTGTAGAGTCAAAGTCTCACTATGTTGCCAGGCTGGTCTTGAACTCCTGGGCTGAAGTGATCTTCCCGCCTTGGCCTCCCCCAAAGTGCTGGGATTACAGGTGTGAGCCACCGGGCCCAGCCCATTTATGTTTCCTACAGACATACTCTGAATATAATTTTATACAATATTTTATACAATTTTGCATAAACAAAGTTTGTGTTAAGTATTTTTATGTGGAATTTTCTACTTGTGGCATCACGCTGGTGTTCAAAAAGTTTCCAAATTTGGAGCATTCTGGATTTCTGATTTTCGGATTGAGGATGGTCAACCAGTACTATCAAAGAGATGGTTCAAAGGCTTAAAAAAAGGACACATATCTGAGACTCTATTATCTTCTGGGAAGGGAGTCCTAAATCTGTAGCCAAGTCATTCTTACTATATTCTTTAAAGTATATAAAGTGCAAATCCCTTCGTTTGTAAAAAAAAAAAAAAAACACTATGGAAAATGGTGACTGGAGCCGGGCTCGGTGGCTCAGCCTGTAATCCCGCGCCTTTGGGAGGCTGAGGTGAGTGGATTGCCTGAGCCCGCGGGTTCGAGACCCGCCTGGGCAGCTTGGTGAGACCTCATCTTTACAATAAATAAAAAATTAGCCGGGCGTGGTAGCGCGCGCCTGTAGTTCCAGCTGCTTGGAAGGCTGAGGCGGAAGGATTGCTGGAGCCCAGCAGGTCGAGGCTGCGGTGGCTGGGAGTGGCCACTGCACTCCAGTCTGGGCGACAGAGTGAGACTCCAACTCAAAAAAAAAAAAAAAGGGTGGTGACATAAAAAAGACCCTCTCCTAAAATTTATGCTAAGTAGCCTATAAGCAGTACACAGAATTAGCAGGAAGGAATAAGAAACTTTAAAGTATAATCTCTGCTACCATTCAACAGTTGTGTCCCTTTTTTTTTTTTTTTTTTTTTGAGTCAGGGTCTCACTCTGTTGTCCAGGTTAGAGTGCAGTGGCACAATCATGGCTCACCACAACAGTTGTGTTCCTAAGGAAACTTACATTGTTAAAAATAATGTTATCAAAATCATTTTCTAGGCTGGGTTCAGTGGCTCACACCTGTAATCCCAGAACTTTGAGAGGCTGAGGTGGGAGGATCACTTTAAGCCAAGAGTTCAAGACTAGTGTGAACAATATAGTGAGACCTTGTCTCTACAAAAAAAAAAGAAAATTAGCTGGGCATTGTGGCACACACCTGTAGTCTCAGTTACTTGGGAGGCTAAGGCAGAAGAACTGCCTAGAGCCAAGGAGGTCAATTGCCTAGAGCCAAGGAGTTGGTCAAGGCCGTGGTGAGCTGTGATTGTGCCACTGCACTCCAGCGTGGGCAACAGAGTGAGACTTCAACTCAAAACAAACAGAGTGAGACTTCAACTCAAAACAAACAAACAAACAAAATAAAATCGTTAATTCAATGAGGGGGGAAAAAACAGTTACTACAGATTTCAGATGTGCAGTACTGGTAACATTTCCTATAGGAATTTTAATGTAGCAAACTTAAACTGAAAGTGAACAGCTAGGAAACTTACGAAAAAATAAACAATACTAAACAGATGCAAAATATGTTCACATGGAATATCAGCTCAATATAAGTGACTTTTACTTATCTGTCATCAATAACATAGTCAGAATGGTTAAAACACACATTCTTATTATCTTTATCACCTACTGTTATAATAAAGAACATACAGGCTACTCAAATACAGCAGCTGTGTTGGATGTGTACCAGCTCTTTCCCATGCGAGAGGTTAGTTCTCAATCTTGGTCATAAATGCTGAGTGCAAATCATATTCTCTGATTAACAAACTAAAGTATGTCAAAATTTTAAGTTGTGAAAAACCTACATTGTAGATATATCTCCAAACAAGACATTCCAAACACAAAAGTGATTAATGCTAAATACAAAAATGATTAAGAATACTAAAGTGTCTGCAATGCCTACAACTTTCATTTTATAAGAAATATGGGAGACAGAAGAATAAATGAAACAAAGCTACGAAGAAACATCACCAGAATAATAATACAATAATCTAACATTTTATAAGATAACTACCTCGGCTGGTCACAGTGGTTCACACCTGAAATCCCAACACTTTGGGATGCCCAGGTGGGAGGATGGCTCGCGCCCAGGAGTTGGAGACCAGCCTAGGCAATATAGCAAGACTTCAACTCTACAAAAAAAAAAAAAAAAACTAGCTGGGTGTGGTAGTGCATGCCTGTAGTCTCTACTCAGGAGGCTGAGGTAGAAGGATCGCCTGAGTCCAGAAGGCCAAGGCTGTGATGAGCCATGAACATGCCACTGCACTCCAGCCTGGGTGACAGAGTCGAGACCTCAGCTCAAACAACAACAAACCAAACAGAAAAAGAAAACCATCTTGAACTCTTCAAAAGGTCTAAATCATAAAAGCCCAGGCCACCTGGCGAGATGTCATCTCTTATAATAAAATAAAAAACAGCTGGGCGTGGTAGCGTGCGTCTGTAGTTCCGGCTACTCAGAAGACTGAGGTGGAAGGGGGAGCCCAGAAGGTCAATGCTGGGGTGGCTGTGAGTGTGCGTGCCACTGCACTGCAGTCAGGGTGAAGGAGTGAGAGTCCAACTCAAAAAAAAAAAAGAAAAAAGGAGCAAGGTGTGGTGGTGCAAGGAGGCTGGGATAGGAAGAACACTTGAACCCAGGAGTTCAAGGTTACAGTGAACTATGATTGAGCCACTGCCCTCCAGACTGCCCTTTAGACAGAGTGAGACCTTGTCTCCAAAAGAGACAGATGGATAGATAGATAGATAAACAGCATCAAAGGAGATAGCAAACACAATGTGAAAACCTAAAATGGATACTGGTTGGGAAGGTATAAAATATATTCTTGGAACAATTCATGAAACTGGGATAAGATCTAGATACTGGATGATACTATGAAATTTTTATTTTTCTTACAAATGATAATGGGCCCAGTGGTTATATAAGATATCATCCACATTAGTGTGAGATGCTTGCTGAAATGATTATGATTCGGGATCATGTTTTTGCCATTATTTCCAAATGGGATAAAAAAAAACAACTATATAGGTAAAGTAAGGATGTCAAAATACTAACAACCATTGAACCTAGGTAGAGGATATACGGATATATATATTAAATTATTCTTTTTCTAGCCTGTATGTTTGAAAAGTTTTATTAGTTTTAGGAAAATAAAAAATAATTATGTGCTAAGAGTCCTAAAAAATTACCATAAAAATAAAAGAAATCTTGTTTTGGCTCTAAGGGAAAGAAAAAGAGGAGGCAAAGCTTTAGAAAAGTCCTCAGTTTTACTTGAAATGAGACAAAACTAGTCCATTAAGGCAGAACAGGTGAGAGAGAGTCACAGAAAATGAAGCATAGGCTGTATGGAAGTCAAACTATGATAGATCTTAAAAGCGGAGAACATTATCATTACCTTAATTTGTTCCTCGCTGATGCTAGGAGTGTTCTTCAAGAGATTCAGAAAGACTCCACCTGGTGTTCTTCTTCGACTACCATTCTACAAAAAGGAATAGAAAACTTAGACTGCATAGACTCTTCCCATGAATGGCCATGTCATCTTTTAGCAGAGACACACCTAAAGAGATAGACGGAATTACCAGATTTGAGGTCGTCATGATTCTAACTCTCATGAAACGGGTAACATGAGGACATCACCAAGATCATGAGTTTTAGTTTCTTCATCTATAAAATGAAGGCCAAAAGTGATCTTTTGTCTTTCTCAACTTCAAAATTCTATGATTTATAAAATCTACCTCGTAACCAAAAGTAACAGAACCTTCAGTTTAAATGACTGAAAAAAATGACTGGATTTTCTGCTTTTACATGCCATTTGGCCAAATCAGTGAATATTCAATTAGATATTGAAACACAGCATAAAGCCTCAATAATTAAGGCAGTATGATACGGAAATAAAACTGGAGTGATCAATAGAGCAGAACAGAAAACTCAGGAAAAAGGCCAAATACACTTGGGAATTTAGTCTTTGATATAAATACAAATACCATCTCAAACCAGAGAAAGTAAAGACTACTGAATAACTGGTGTTGGAGCTATTGGGTAGTCATCAATATGCAAGTTTATTGTAGTATTACTCACAACAGCAAAAACATGGAACCAAACTTGCTGCCCATGGAAAGTAGACCGGATTAAAAAAATGTCATACAGGCTGGGTGCGGTGGCTCACACCTATAATCCCAGCACTTTGGGAGGCCTAGGTGAGAGGACTGCCTGAGCTCACAGGTTCAAGATCAGCCCATGTAGAGATTAGGGTGGAGAGCAGTCTTGCAAGGACAGGGTCAGAGCCTGCCCTGATTTAAAATTTTGTCTATTATGGGTTTTTTGCATTAATTTTGATTTTTGAAACTGCTGCAATAAATATTATGTATTTTGACTACTGAGTTTTTTTGGCACCCCCTCAAATTTTGCACCCAAACCACTCAGTTCACACTATCTCTGGCCCTGTCACACAGTCTTCACTTTGACAGAGGTTGTTACTTCTGCTGGGTCTGTCATCCTTGCAGCACTCATGAATTTACCTTCACGTCTGTTCAAGCAGCGCCTTAATAATGTCTCTACCCTGACCATTCTTAATTTAAACCACAATGCCCTCCTTTCCTCTACTTCCTATACCTCCACCTGATACTTTTCTTACTTGAAGTTATTATATTTATTGCTTATAGACTGCTGCCTTTTTTTTTGTTTGAGTTGGAGTCTCACTCTGTCACCCAGACTGGAGTGCAGTGGCCACTTCCAGCCACCGCAGCCTCAACCTGCTGGGCTCCAGTGAGCCTTCCGCCTCAGCCTTCCAAGTAGCTGGAATTACAGGCATGTGCTACCACGCCTGGCTGATTTTTTGATTTATTGTAGAGATGAGGTCTCGCTGCCCAGGCGGGTCTTATTATCCCCTATTATTTCCTATTACCTCCAAGGAGCAAAGCTCCCTGTTGTGGAGGCACTCAGTAACTGTTCAAAGTACACATTATTGTTCATTAACATGGCAGGCACTAAGTAACTGTTCAAGGAGAGAATGTATCAAAACAAAGTGAATTTAAGTTAGGCACAGTGTCTCACACCTGAAATCTCAACACTATGGGAGGCTGAGGTGGGAGAACTGAGCCCCGGAGTTGAGTTGGAGCACAGCGTGTAGGAAACATACTGAGACCTTATCTCTACAAAACAATCAAAAAATTAGCCAGGCATGGTGGCATGTGCCTGTAGTTTCCACTACTTAGGAGGCTGAAGCAGAAGGATTGCCTGAGCCCAGGAGGTCGAGGCTATGGTGAGCTGACTGCACCACTACACTCTAGCCTGGGTGACAGAGTGATAAAAAAGAAAGAGAATTTGGACTTGCATCTTCTAAACATTCAGCAGATTTGTATTAGCTGACTGGAATGTGAAGTTTAATTTATTACAGTAGTAAAATATTGATGGAATCTGTAACTTTGTGTTCAATAAGTGAAAATCAGAATTCTTCAACAATGACACAAACAAGGATACCAGTGCATTCATGATTATTATAATTTGTGTTAACTCCTGTTTTTACTTCCGTAATTTACATTCACAGGCTAGTTCCTTAGCCAGTGCTATCAGTTCTACTTGTTTCTTTTCTCTTCCTGCACAAAGCGTAATACTGATCTCTCTTGTGATGTTACTGTTCAGTTCATGAATAACAAAAGGAAGTCATGCAAACATTCATCCTTACTCCATGCTAAAAGCTAAATTAAATGAGATCTGCAAAACCCTTCTATAAGATAATTGCCACTGCTCATGATCTAGGAGCTCTTGATGTCACAGTAAAGTGTTCATTAATATGTTTTTCCCACTACTGCTTCCCCATTCCAGGACTGTGTTTAGAATTTTTTCCCCCTTCAACTCCCATCATCCATGAAGTTTGTTTGTTTGTTTATTTTATAGAGACCAGAATTTCCTATGTTGCCCAGGCAGTCTCAAACTCCTGGAATCAAGCAATCTTCCCACCTTGCTTGGCCTTCCAAAGTGCTAGGATTACAGGTGTGAGCCACAGAAATACTGTATAGCTATCTGTGCTTTAAACATAATAAGACTTTTTTACCCTCTTTTTCAAGAATGTATGAATTAATAAGCTAAAAACACTGCAAGTTAGTACCAGGCACTGTGATTATTACTTTACATGCATCATCTTCTCTAATCCCAACAACACAAAATTACTGCACATTTTACAATTGAGGAGAATGAGGCTCCAATGAGTCAAATAATTTAGCCAAATTTCAGTTAATAGGCTGCACAGCTAAAACTCAAAAAGGGTACCCAAACTCCAAAACCCATATTCTCAAAACCTGAGCTTCCAGGTTCCCCAAGGCTCTGCTGTCTCAAAATTTCAGTCCCTTGTATGCCACATCTTTAAAAAAAAAAATTCATCCCCTACCTTTAATGAGTTGTGAGTAAGAGATGTGTTGGTGACTACACACTAAGAGGCTATAATTTATCTATTTTTTTTTGTAAGAGAAGCATTAATTGCAAAAGTGACTGTACTGAATCTTTAAATTCAGTCTTCATTGTTGATACAGTTTTTTTTAAAACCTTGAACATGCTGTAATAATGCATGATAAATAAGAGATCCAACAGAGGTAAGTTAAATTTGCTAAAAAAAACAAACAAAAAAAACCCAACAACAACAAAACCACATGATAAACAATATAAAAGCAAAACCAGCAAAGCAGTCTTACCATTATAAAGAGGCCACCATTTTGTTCAACTTCAGCAGTTTCCATCAGAAGTTCAATTGCCTTTTTGTTCCCAATAATCCTCACTACTCGAGCTATCAGATCTTTCTTTGGTTCCTGTAACCTGGTAAGGAACAAATAAACACAATTAACCAATTTATTTATGGCACAAAGTTGAAGAAATCTGCCTTAGTCTCTAGTTTTGTCCCCAATCAGAATAAAAATCTGATTCTAGTGGTATTTGCTTTTCTAAATTTTCAATTTTTAACCTTGAAATCACTAATATGTAAACATTCCTAATATTAGGTAACACAGGAGATAGTAACCTCAAGTTTCCATTTCAAGTCTCACACTTGGGTTCTGAATTATTTGCCTTATTGAATTATGGCAGATTTCAAAATAAATGTGCCCATATAGCAAGGTGAATGCAAGCCTAAATGTAAGAGATAAAAACAGTCTACTCCAATCAAAACAACTAACAGGCCGGGTGCAACAGTTCCCACCCGTAATCATAGCACTTTGGGAGGCTGAGGCAAGAAGACTGACTGAGCCCAGGAGTTTGAGACGAGGCTGAGCAACATAGTGAGACCTCATCTCTACAATAAATAAAAAAATTAGCTGGGTGTGGTGGCATGTGCCTACAGTCCCAGCCACTTGGAAGGCTTAGGTGGAAGGACTGCATCAACCCAGCAGATGGAGGCTGTGGTGGGCTGTGATGCCACTGCACTCCATCCCGGACGACAGAGTGAGACTCTGACTCAAACAAAACAAAACAAAACAAAACAAGACATACACTATGCTTTCAATTATTATGCCTAAAAGCTAGCTCTCCTAACTGGAGATGTTTGGGGGCTTCAGAATGGATACTTGCTTCATAGGCTTCCTGCCTCAAAATAAAGAATAGAAATTATTATGGTTTATCGCAAGGACAATCCTAAGAACCTTGTATGTACTATGTCAGTTAATTTCTCAACAATGTTATGAGGGAGGAACTATTATTTTCATTTTGCCACTAAGAGGTTAGAAACAAGTAATCTAACTATCTCTTCTAATGTCAGCCTACATACTCAAGAGATGAAAGAGAAATCAGCAGTGCAGAAGCCTTACCATTTCCTTAATCAGACCCGCAAAGAGCACTAGACTAGGAACACAAGGACTAGATTTTAGCTCCAGAACTGACACCAATCTAATTTGTGACCTTGGGCAAGCCACATAACTACTGGGTCTTGATTTTCTTATGTATAAAGTGAAAGTTTTGGTTTATAAAATCTCCATGTTCCTCTACAGCAAACCTTCCTGTATTTTAAAAATTGAGGCTGGGCTCGGTGGCCAGCCTGTAATCCCAGCACTTTGGGAGGCCAAGGCAAGTGGATTGCCTGAGCCCGCAGGTTCAAGACCAGCTCCAGCAACTTGGTGAGACCACATCTCTACAATAAAACAAAAATTAGCCGGGCATGGTAGCATGCGCCTATAGTTCCAGGTACTTGGAAGGCTGAGACAGAAGGATCGCCTGAGCCCAGCAGGTGGAGGCTGTGGTGGCCATGATCGTGTCACTGCACTCCAGCCTGGGTCACAGAGTGAGACTCCAACTCAAAAAAAAAAAAAAAAAAAAACACCAAAACACAAATATCCAGTACAGGTGTTTGGATAGGCTTGCCTGGAAGTAAATACTTGTTTTCCTACCAGCCATATTACTCTTGAACCACATCTCCTTCCAAATTTGTAACACTGCTCATTAGTGACTTACAGCTAATAAAAATAGTACTTTAAAATATGAACTTGTTAAAAATATGTGAATTGCAAATTTATCATACACCAACCAATTCTACTCCTAGCTATTTACTCAAAAGAAATAAAAATATATGTTAAAAGATCTAGATGCAAAGGTTAATAACAGCAATATTCATAATAGTCAGAGTTGAATATTCGTTCAATGTGAAATTAGGTTTAATCTTGCTACATGAATCACTCTCATAAACATTCATTAAGTGAGAGAAGCTAGGAAGAAGACCACACACTGTACGGCACCTTTTTTTTTTTTTTTTTTTGAGTCAAGGTCTCACTCTGTAATCTAGACTGGAATACAGTGGCACAATCAAGGCTCATCATAGCCTTGACCACCTAGGCTCAGGCGATCCTTCTGTTCAGCTTCCCATGTAACTGGGACTATAGGTGAGCATCACCACACCTGGCTAATTATGTTTTTGTAGAGATGAGGTCTCGCTATGTTGTCCAGACTTCTCTCAAACACCTGGCCTCAAGCAATCTCCTGGCCTTAGCCTCCCAAAGTGCTAGGATTATAGGTGTAAGCCACCGCACTTGGCTGTATGAGCCATTTATATAAAATATCCAGAAAGTGCAAATACAGACAGAAAAATTAGCAGTTGTCTAGGATGAGAACAGGGATTAACAGTAAATTAGCATATAAATTTGAAGGATTTTACCAGGTGATAAAAATGTTTTAAAAGTGATGGTTGTGGCTGGGCAGTGGCTCACACTTGTTATCCTAGCACTTTGGGAGACAACGCGAGAGAACTATCTGAGCCCAGGTGTTTGAGATCAGTCTGGACAACATAGTGAGACCCTGTCACTACAGTAAATCAAACATTAGCCAGGCGTGGTAAAGCTTGAGGCTGCAGTGGCTGTGAATGTGCCGCTGTACTCCAGCATGGGTGATAGAACAAGACTCTGACTCAAAAAAAAAAAAAAAAAAAAAGTGACAGTTGTACAACTTGGTAAATTTACTAAAAAAATTAACACTAGAAATGGGTGAATATAATAATCTGTAAAATACACCTCGAAGTTTTTTTAACAAGTCACAAGTGACTAAAAAACTTTAAAAATTACTCTAAAGGATATGTCTTATTTAAAGAGCTCTATAGCACTAAATGCAAAGAGTTTCTTAAGAGTTTTGAAAGGTCTGTAAAAATTATGCTATCAGGCCTGTTAATACTTAAGAAAACAGGCTGGGTGTGGTGGCTCATGCCTGTAATCCCAGTACTTTGGGAGGCTGAGACAGGAGGTTTGCTTGAGTCCAGAAGTTGGGGACCAGCTTGGGTTGGGCAACATAGTGAGATCTCATCTCTACAAAAAAATTTAAAAATTAGCCAGGCTGCCGGGCTCGGTGGCTCAGCCTGTAATCCCGCGCCTTTGGGAGGCTGAGGTGAGTGGATTGCCTGAGCCCACGGGTTTGAGACCCGCCTGGACAGCGAGACCTCATCTCTACAATAAACCAAAAAATCAGCCGGGCGTGGTAGCGCATGCCTGTAATTCCGGCTACTCTGAAGGCTGAGGTGGAAGGATCGTCGGAGCCCAGCAGGTCAAGGCTGCGGTGGCTGGGAGCGGCCACTGCACTCCAGTCTGAGCGACAGAGTGAGACTCCAACTCAAAAAAATAAAAAAAATAAAAAATTAGCCAGGCTAAGCCGGGCTCAGTGGCTCAGCCTGTAATCCCGCACCTTGGGAGGCTGAGGTCAGTGGATTGCCTGAGCCCGTGGGTTCGAGACCCGCCTGGGCAATGTGGCAAGACATCATCTCTACAATAATTCAAAAAAAAAAAAAAAAAAAAGAAATGAGCCAGGTGTGGTAGCGCGTGCCTATAGTTCCAGCTACTTGGAAGGCTGAGGCGGAAGGATTGCTGCAGCCCAGCAGGTCGAGGCTGCGGTGGCCGGGAGCAGCCACTGCACTCCAGTCTGGGAGACACAGTGAGACTCCAACTCACAAAAGAAAAAAAAAAAATTAGCCAGGCTTAGTGGCAAGTGCCTGTGGTTCCAGCTACTGGGGAAGCTGAGGGAGAAGGATTGATTGAGCCTAGGAGTTTGAGGCTGTGGTGAGCTGTAATCATGCCACTGTACTCAGCCTGGGTGACAGAATGAGACTTTGACTCAAAAAAAAAGAAAATACAAATGTGTTCATATAACCAAAAATAAGCCCAGAGTCAGTTCCTGAGATTAAAAATAATAATCATCATCTGAAAAAAGAAAAATAATCACTAATGTATTTGTAGTCTATTTTTTTTCCTGTAAACAGAAGATATTTGGTTGAGAGCTCATTTTTTTTTTTGTTTTTTTTTTTTGAGTTGGGATCTTTTTCCAGGCTGGAGTGCAGTGGCATGATGATAGCTCATCACAGCCTCAGCCTCCTGGGCTCAGGCAATCCTTCTGCCTCAGTTTCCTGAATAGTTGGGACTGCAAGCACACACTACTATCAGTCTAATTTTTTTTTTTTTAAACGGGGATGAGGTCTCACTATGTTACCCAGGCTGATCTCAAACTCCTGGGCTCAACCCATCCTATCAACTCAGCCTCCCAAAGTTCTGGGATTATAGGCTAAGCCAACGCACCTGCAAGCTTATTTGTGATTCAAATTTAAATACTCACCTGAAAGAAATCTCATCAGCCACTTTCTCTTGAGAATCTTCCTCTGTGATCTCATATCGGCCTTTATAGTTCATTTCTAGTCTGTGTCCTCCTAGTCTGTCTTTTACAGGTCGTTTCCTTTTGAGATGACCTTGCCCATTTTCCTCTTCCTTTGATTCTGGTTTTTTGCCACTATGCATATATTCATCTAGCTCCTTGTCTAATTCTTTTGTGTGCTCTTCATATTCTCTCTTAAGTTTCTTAGCAAGCAAATAATTGTAGGTCTCAGACTGTCTGCTTTTGTCAATATTGCCCTCCATTCCCAAGATACCAAGTTCAGTGGCCACTGCATCTTGATTCTGTTCTTGCAGCACAGCACCCCATATGTTGTTAACTTTCTTTCCTCCAGCAACAGATGCTTTCTGACTGCTCTGGCCAAACTGAAAAGGCTCTGGTTTGGGAGGAGGATTAAAACATTTCTGTCGCTTGCGTTTCCAAAGAGAGCTATCATCATCTGAATCAGAAAAACTCTCTTCACTTGAATCCACACTTTTAACAGTCCGATAATGTGATACTGGTACACATGCTGTTGTGGTACTTTGGAAGGCCCTCACAGCACTGTCCCCACCAAGTACTTTCTGTAAATGAAAGAAAATACAATCAATTCGACAAAACACATGAACTCTATCACCATGTGCTACTTCTTAATATTTAGAGATTCAGTTATTCTGAACCACTCTTAACTGGAACTGATCCTGAAAGACATGTCTGAAACCAACCCAGTCCCTAGAAGTTTCACATAGAATTTGCCATTTTAAAACTATATATTCTTTTTTTTTTTTTTGAGTTGGAGTCTCACTCTGTCGCCCAGACTGGAGTGCAGTGGCCACTCCCGGTCACCGCAGCCTCGACCTGCTGGGCTCCGGCGATCCTTCGGCCTCAGCCTACCAAGTAGCCAGAATTACAGGCATGCACTACCACGCCCAGCTGATTTTTTGATATATTGTAGAGATGAGGGCTCACCAAGTTGCCCAGGTGGGTCTCGAACCCGCGGGCGCAGGCAATCCACTCACCTCAGCCTCCCAAAGGCGCAGGACTACAGGCTGAGCCACCGAGCCCGGCTAAAGCTATATATTCTTATTTTTTTTTAATTTTAGATAAGATCTTGCTCTGTTGCCTAGGCTGGAGTGCAGTGACATGATCATAGCTCACTGCAGCTTTGAAGTGGGCTCACACAATCCTTCCATCTCAGCTACCCGAGTAGCCACCATCATGCATGCCACCAAGCCTGGTTAATTTCTGTATTTCTTGTACAGATGAGATCTGCTATGTTGCCCATACCGGTCTTGACCTACTAGCTCAAGCAATCCTCCTGCTTCCATGATTACAAGTGTGGACCATTATTTGCGGTAAAGCAGCAAGTTCTTATCTGTATAGCTAATACAGCATTTCATTCTAAGGTCTCCTTCTAAAAAATTACCAAAGCTCTTAATTTTCACCTTTAAAAGATTTCTGTCTTTTCAGTTATTGTCAGAGTGCTTGAAAATGACATACATAAATAATTGTTATTGGCAGTTAAAACCAAATTTGTTTTCTTTCTTTCCAAAGATATCAGCGTTGCATTCAGGCACGCCTACTTCTTTTATATTTTTTCTGTGACTATTCCTTTTAAATTAGATGGTAAACTTCTTTGGATAGAAACCCTTGATATGACACTAAAATCCAGCCGGGCTCAGTGGCTCAGCCTGTAATCCCGCGCCTTTGGGAGGCTGAGGGGAGTGGATTGCCTGAGCCCGCGGGTTCGAGACCCGCCTGGGCAGCGAGACCTCATCTCTACAATAAATCAAAAAATCAGCCGGGCGTGGTAGCGCATGCCTGTAATTCTGGTTACTTGGAAGCCTGAGGCGAAGGATCGCCAGAGCCCAGCAGGTGGAGGCTGCGGTGGCCAGGAGTGGCCACTGCACTCCAGTCTGGGCCACGGAGTGAGACTCCAACTCAAAATAAATAAATAAAACAAAACTAAAATCCATGGCATTAAGTTTATTTGCCAAGTCATGGGTCAATTTATGTAAAACAATCTGAGATTGAAAAACAAAATGTCTTGGTACTAGTTTCTTAAGACAATTGCATACAAAAGAAGTCACCTTCGCTTTTTGTACTAAACACTAAACCAAGTATTTGTTGAGCTCCTATATGTTATAGAGATGTGGGTGGGAGTGATTTAAGTCAATAAGACAGTCCCTAACTTCAAATAATAATCACTGCTAATATTTGTGAGACATTACTGTGAGCTGTATGCTCCATAGAATCCTTAAAATAACCCTCCTGCTTCCGTCCACATCATGCCAATTTTACAGATGGGGACAAAAAAGCAGTAAGGATGAATAAACTTGTAGGTCACACAGTGGTGGCACCAAAACCCTCTCAAAGAGGTTGCTACGTCAAGACAAGCTTTCATTTAGAAAGCTGATAAGTTAATACAAAAACCTAACAGTGCCATAATACCACATGACAAAGCAAGGTTCAATGGGAATATGTAAGATCGGGTTTACAAGTAAGCAATGAACTTCATTACTGGGCCTCAGAGGTTTTTCTATCAGCTCAGGATGAAAATGAGTATCACGGGCTGTTTCGGGCCGATGTCCCCAGGTCCTTCATTTTTGGCAAAATCTGCCCTTTCTGACACCCTAGAGGCGCTGGAGTGGGGAAGCTGCTAAGTTTAGAAATGAAAAGCGCGTGGTAGGCGGAGGAGAGACCGTCCCTAGCCCGCCTCCGGGAGGCATCAAAGACCGCGGGCCCCGCCTCGCAGCAAACTGCCGGGCCGGGGTTTGCAGGCCGCTGCTACGGCCGCTGCCCCGCTCCCAGCCTCCTGCAGCTCGGGCCCCACAAGCCCGGTCCGGGGACGCCCTCCTACCCATTACTGCAGCCACTGTACGCCGCATCCCGGGATCCTCGCTCCGGACTCGGGGAAGCAAGCCTACCCTACCTTTACCGCCACCCCGTAGCCGGGGCTCCGCGCGCTCAGCCCACACGCCCGCCCTTCACACTCACCGGTACATGCAGCGGCCTGTCGCTGGGTGCGACCGTCATATCGGCATCCGAGTCGGAAAGCTGTCCGTCTTCCATGTCTCCCGCTTCCAGCGCCATCTTCCTGCGGCACAGCGCGGCGGGTCAGAAGAGCACTTCCGGAGGGGCGGCGGTTCAGGAGAGCACTTCCGGCGGGACGGAGGAACCGCCGGGCCGCCGGCGGCGGTCGCGTGGGCGCCCCCGAGCGGAGAACTAGCCCGGCCCAGAAGCCAGCGGGCGCCCATCTGCCAAGACTGGTAGGAAACGTGGCAGCATTGCAGACATTCGAACTGTCCTCGGAAAGTGAATCACCTGTGCTTCCAACACTTTTCTTCCACATTTTGTTTTCGTGCAACATAAGGATGTGCAGGACCGCTCTTGTCCTTCCTGGCCTTCCTTCCTGGCCTCACACTCCTCTCCTGGATGCTCTGGGCAAGCCTCCCTGCTTCTATGCCTGCTCCTCCACAATCCACTATAGTAGCTTGCAGGGAAGCCTTGCAGACAGTACAGTCGGCGCTCCATATCCATGGATGTGGAACCCGCGGTTATCCAGGGTCGACGCTACTGCGCCAATTTACATAAGGGACTGGAGGCCTGGTGTACTGGCCCATACCTGTAATCCCAGCACTTTTGGCGGCCGAGGATTGCTTTAGCTCAGAAGTTGGAGATCATTTCGGAAACATAGCAAGACCTTGTCTCTACAAAAAAGTAGAAAAATGAGCAGGGCATGATGTTGCACACCTGTAGTTCCAGCTATTCTGGAGGCCAAGGCAGGAGGATCACTTGAGCCCAAGAGGTTGAGTCTTTGGTGAGTCATTATCATGCCACTGTACTCTCTCCTGGGTGAGGGAGTTAAGAACCTGTTTCAAAATAATAATAATAATAATAAAATAAGAATTTTCGAAAAGGGACTTGAGCATGTGCTGATTTTGGTATGGGGGGTGTGTGTGTCCTGGAACCGCAATCACCAATCCCTTGCAGATACCAAGGGATATCTATATATGAGATTACTGTCTGACTTGAATCTTCCAGGTTCCCCCCCCCCGCCCCAATAAGAACTGAGTTCTTAGCATGGCAAACAAGGCCCGGCGCTCTGGGCATGTGGCCACTGGCCCTGATCTGTCCCTCTGCCCAGCTGCTGGCCCGCTGCTGTGTTGTTCCTCGGGCACCCATTGTTATTGCCAGGCTAAAGGCCTTTGCAATTGCTGTTCACTGGCCTGGAAGGCCCTCCTCCAACTCTCACCCCAATCTTTGCAAAGCTTCTCCCATGTAATTCAGGATTCTGATTAAATGCCACCTCAGAAAGGACTTCTTCCACTACCCTAACTAAAACAGGATCCTCTATTCTCACTGTCAATCTTAATGTTTTTCTTCAGGGCACCGATAGTTTTTTTTTTCTTTAGTTGGAGTCTCACTGTGTCGCCCAGACTGGAGTGCAGTGGCACACTCCCGGCCACCACCACAACTTCGGTCTGCTGGGCTCCTGCGATCCTTCCACCTCAGCCTTCCAAGTAGCTGGAACTACAGGTGTGCACTACCATGCCCAGCAAAGGCACTGACAGTTTTATGTGTATTTCTTTTATTTGTCTGAGTTCCCATTAATATATCTGTTTTATGACAGATGACTTATTGCATAAGATAGGTGAACAAGAAATAGTTATTGAACTTAAAAAAAAATGGGATCTTATTTGTACCTTTACTGTTTGGCAATAGACTTTAAAAACAGAAACAACATAACAATGTATCCTGGATATTTTCATGCAAAAATATAATGATCTAGCACCTTCTTTTTAATGACTCCCTAGTATTCCACGGCCTGGAGGTACCATCATTTATTTATCTCTCTGATGGTATACATTTAGACTGTAGCCAATTTTTCTCACTTACCAAAGTATTGCAATTAATATGTATGTTTATAAACTTACTTTATTATTTTCTCAGGGTACATTTCTAGGCTTCCTGGAAAATAATGAATAAAGATTTTTGAAACGTGAATTTAAGACCTGGAAAGAAATTTAAAAATCACCTGGTCCAATTCCTTCTTTTGATAAGAGAAATTACCACACAGATAAGCTATTGAAAAGCAGCATCTCAACTCCCTGTTTCCTAACTCTTAGACAACTTTACCAGTTTAACTTTCACACTTGGAATGACAATCCACATGGAATTGATTTTTGTGTATGGTGTGAGGTAAGAGCCAAGTTTAATAATTAACATTTTGCTATTTTTACTTTATTGTATCTCTATGTATACATCTCTGTCTTTTAAACCATTTTTTTTGCTGCAAAAGCAAGATGCAGATAATCAGTACTTTTCACTCCTTCACACTTTAGAATACATATCATTAACTCCATTTTAATATTTATTTATTATCTTATTTTTAAAACTGAGGTAAAGTTTATAGACAGTGAAATGCACAAATCACCTTTGGGGGGTTTTGACAAATGCACACATCTGTGTAACACAGATTCCTATTAAGGTGGGACATTGCTGTCACTTTAGAAAATTCCCACATGATGCTTCTGAGTAAATCCTCACTCCACCCTCAATAAGTTTAGATTATTCTAGAACTTCATAAAATGTCATTGTATACTTTTATGGGTAAAACTTCTTTTAGAACCTTAAAGTTTTTTGAGACTCAAGATGTATAAAATTCAAAATGTAGAAAAATAGTTAATTCCCTTTTATCGCTCAGTAACTGTTGTGTGAATATACCAGTTTATTCTGTGGAAGAGGGCTTAAAAAGACATCTACAGTGTCAAAAATTAGGCTAAACATGTACTCAGCCTTTGCACAGTTAAAAAAAAGTTCCCTTCCTGGAAACTGGCAACAGCATCTGCTGGCTAGGTTAAACTGTTTAACAGCTTTTTTATCACTTCTGTGAACCCTGCTAGCATTGCTTGAAAAGTACCTAGGCCTCCAGGATGTTGCAGTTTGGCCCACTTGGAAAGTCCCAATGTGGGTTTGCCCCATTTAAGCAAGCCCCTACAGCAAATGGGGGCCCTTGCTGTGGGACTTGCATGTCCAGCAACAAGTGGCTGCTGGCCTGGCTCTTGGCTAATAAACCTCTTCTTTTTATAACTTGTACTTTTGGTGTCGGTGTCTGTGAATTAAGCGCTCGGTCCCTATTTCAATTCATTCTCCTGTTGATGGACATCTGAGCTATTTTTAGTTTGGGGCTTTTATGGATAAGGCTGCTGTTTTTGCATTTTGTGGACATTTACTTTTAGGTAAACACTTAAGTGCTGGTTATTGATTTATTTACTCAGCTCTGAATTCATCCATTTTGCCTGCTCTCTTAAAATGAATATGTGCCCTTTTAATATTTTCCCCTCACCAGCTGGCACTGAAGTTTTGTCATTGGAAGGCTCAGAAGATACATTGCAAGAGGAAAGGGTTTTGCTTCCTATTTATCCTGTGCTTACTCACTAGGCTCCTGCAGAGCTCACAGCTTCCTCAGTCTCCAGCTCCTGCAGCACACAATGGCCAGCAGCAATCAACAGCCAGCAGTTTCCTGCAACACCCTTTCTCCAGCCTTTTTTGTAGCAGTTTTGGGAGTTTTGTAGCAGAATGCCTCAGGAGGATATCTTGCTATGAATGGCATTCCCAAGTACCCCAGAGTGTGTTTCCAGCAAGGTCCAAAAGGCAAATTTCTAGCAAGTTCCACCGAACTAGGTTCATAGCAACTTTGCTGTGATTCGGTGAGTCACAGCATGTCCTGTCCTGCCAGGTCTGGTTCTCAGCCTGAGGGGAGTAGAGGGAGCTTCTCCTTGGGTGCTGCATCCCAGCCTAGGGACTGCCTAAGGGCTGCTCCTTATCTATTTCAGTATTCTTTGGTATTCTCTTCACTTCTCACTAACTAGACCCCTTATTACCCCAAGTCTTGTTTTAGTTTCTCTCTCTTGATCAGATCTAGACTGATAACAACCTACAAGTGTTAATTATTGGGTGGTATAGCAAGAATATGTTTATTTTTAAAGAAATTACCAGGTCTTTTTTGCCAGAGTAGTACCATTTTACATTCCTGTCAGCAATTTATGAGAATTTCAGTTGCTCTATATCTTTGCAAATATTTTGTTCTTTCAGATTTTTTAAGTGTAGCAATTCTGGTGGTTGCCTAGTAGTAACTCATTGTGGTTTTAATTTGTATTTCCCTGATGACTAATGATGAGCTTATTGAACATTTGTCCTTTGTGTCTGTCCAAATTTTCTGTTTGTTTTAAAATTTTTTCCTTTTATTACTTAATTGTAAAAGGTTTTTTTTAAAAAAATGTATTTTGGCCGGGCTTGCTGGCTCAGCCTGTAATCCCGCGCCTTTGGGAGGCTGAGGTGAGTGGATTGCCTGAGCCCGCGGGTTCGAGACCCACCTGGGCAGTGAGACCTCATCTCTACAATAAATCAAAAAATCAGCCGGGTGTGGTAGCACATGCCTGTAATCCCGGCTACTTGGAAGGCTGAGGCGGAAGGATCGCCGGAGCCCAGCAGGTGGAGGCTGCGGTGACCGGGAGCGGCCATTGCACTCCAGTCTTGGCAACAGAGTGAGACTCCAACTCAAAAAAAAAAAAAAAAAAAATGTATTTTGGATACCAATCCTTTTTCAGAGAGATGTTTGTGATTTTTTTCTTTAACCAGTCTGTGACTTGCCTGTTCATCTTTTTAAGTGTCATTTGAAGACTTTAATGTTGATGAAGTCTAACTTATTTTTTTTAACTTTGTTTTTTGCTTCCTGTGTCTTGTCTAGGAAAACTTTGTCTATCTCTAAATTACCAATATTCTCTTCTATGTTTTCTTCTAGAAGATTTATACTTTTAGTCAATGTGTTTAAGATTCTGATCCATCTCAAATTAACTTCTGCATATAGTATGATGTAGGGATTGTTATTCATTTTTTTCTGTATGGATCTGTTAATACAGCATCATCTGTTGGAAAGATTTTCCTTTTCCCATTGGATAGTTTTGGTGCCTTTGTTGAAAAAAATCATTTGACTGTGTACATGAGTCTGTTTTTGAACTCTCTTCTGCTCCATTGATCTATTTGACTATCCTAAGGCCAATACTACACTGTTTTAATTACAGTAGCTTAGAGTAAGAATTGAGTTTAGTTATTGTAAGTCCTCCAATTTTGCTTTTCTTTTAAAAAATTCATTTGGAGCTGGGCTCGGTGGCCCAGCCTGTAATCCCGCGCCTTGGGAGGGTAAGGTGAGTGAATTGCCTGAGCCCGCGGGTTCGAGACCCGCCTGGGCAACTTGTTGAGACCTCATCTCTACAATAAATCAAAAAATTAGCTGGGCGTGGTAGTGCGTGCCTGTAGTTCCAGCTACTTGAAAGGCTGAGGTGGAAGGATCACTAGAGCCCAGCAGGTCGAGGCTGCAGTGGCCGGGAGCGGCCACTGCACTCCAATCTGGGTGACAGAGTGAGACTCCAACTCAAAACAAATAAATAAATAAATAAAAATTCATTTGGATAGTCTAAGTTCTTTGCATTTGCTTATGAATTTTAGAATCAGAATATCTATCTTTACAAAAAAAAGTCTGATGAGATTATGTTTGGGATCAATTTGGGGAGAACTGACATCTTAAAAATATTGGATTTCTAATTCATGTTCATTATATATCTCTCCACCTATTTGGACTTTATTTCATTTCTCTCAACAATGTTTTATAGTTTTAGTATAGTTAAATATCTTTTACTTTTGTTACAGGTATTTTAAATTATTATTTTATTTTGCTTTATTTGGAGTTTTATAACTTTAATGTACTTGGTGATCAGCTATTGATTCTCATCCACATTGACTGTGGATTTTTGAAAGTGGTTAAGGTACGCAGATAACAAAAGTAGAAAGCTTGTTTGGGGAGTCTTCATCCTCATTGCATTTTCTGGACAGCAGCACATGGATATGGTATGGGACATTCCTTATTCCTTTGGCCTAGACAGTTTTGTTGAGCCTTGTATCAGTGTGTATACCTGGAGTCCCCATCTCCTTCATGGCAGATTTTCAGATCTCTCTGAGTGCCCGAGGGGCACGCTTCTTGAAGACCACTTCATAGATGTGCTGGTAAATGTTGTTAGTATAATCTTGGGTCACTACCTTGTTGATGGCAGAACAGCGCTACTTCTCGCCACCCTTCTTTGCAGGTGCCATTCTGCTGAGACCAAGTTAGAAAGCAAGTATTTTATTTTAAAAATTGCCTTTATTGAAGTATGACTTACACAGTTTATAGACTTTGAATTTCTATTAGCTGAGAGTATGTTTTTGTTTTTTGTTTTTTTGCTTTTTGGGGTTGTAGGGGTAGTCAGAGTCTCACTCTGTCACCCAGGCTAGAGTGCAGTGACATGATCATGGCCACCGTGGCTTCCACCTGCTGGGCTTAGACGATTCTTCCACTTCAGCCTTCCAAGTAGCCGGAACTACAGGAACATGCCACTACACCCAGCTAATTTTTTTATTTATTGTAGAGATGAGGTCTCACCAAGTTGCCCAGGCTGGTCTCGAACCTGTGGGCTCAGGCAATCTTCTCACCTCGGCCTCCCAAAGTGCAGAGATTATAGGTGTGAGTCACCGCACCCGGCCCAGAGATGGCTTTCTAAAGGTAGATCACTGACCAGAGTTACTGAGTATGAGAGCCATTCCAGAGATTTCTTTTTTTCTTTTAGAAAAACAGTCACCACATTTCAGTGACACAGAACGGATTGCAAAACTTGCTTACCTGTATGACATATTCAAACTGCTCAATGAACTCGACCTGTCACTTTAAGGGAGAACAACTGTGTTCAAGTAGGCAGATAACCTGGCTACATTCAAAGCCAAACTGGAATTATGGGGGTGACGAGCGAACGTTGGAATTTTTGACATGTTTCAGATATTAGCAGAGATTTAGAAAGGGACTGAGTCAGGGCCGCCTTTCTCCCACCTGGTACATGATCACCTATTGCTTTCAAAAGACTTTGAGCATGACTTCCCAGCCACAAAAGACCCCTGAACTGGGACAGAATGGATCCACGCCCCGTTTGTGAATAAGCCAGGTGAATCAACTTTGTGCTAGAAGAGGATCAACTGCTTGAGATTGCAAATGATGGTGGCCTTAAAAGTATGTTTGAGGCTGGGCTTGTTGGCTCAGCCAGTAATCCCAGCACTTTGGGAGACCGAGGCAAATGGATTGCCTGAGCCCGTGGATTCAAGACCAGCCTTGGCAACTTGGCGAGACCTTGTCTCTAATACATAAAAAATTAATACGTTCCTGTAGTTCCAGCTACCTGGAAGGCTGAGGTGGAAGGATCGTTCTAGCCCAGCAGGTGGACACTGGGATGCCCATGAGTGTGCCACGGCGCTCCAACTTGGGTGACAGAGTGAGACTCCAAATCAAAAAAAAAAAAGTATGTTTGAGACAACTTCAAACCTCCAAACATTCTAGATTAAAGACAAGGCGGAATATCCTGAGATGGCCACAAATGTACTAAAACGTCTACTTTCATTTCTGGCATCTTATCTTTGTCTTTGGGAAACAGTTTTCTGCACTGACAGCAACCAAAACAAGATTACAGAGTAGACTGAACATAAGCAATACACTTTGGACGTCACTGTCTCCCATCGCCCTCAGATGGGACCATCTAGTTGTAGGAAAAGAAGCTCAGGGCTTCCTCTGATGCTGCATTATGGTAAGTTGTATAATTATTTCATTATATATTATAATGTAATAATAGTAATAAAGTATAATAAATGTAATTCACTTGAGTTATCCTGAAAGCATCCCACCACCCCAACCTCCGGTCTATGGAAAAATTGTCTTCCATGAAACCAGTCCCTGATGCCAAAAAGGTTGGTTACCAGTGCTTTAAATAACCCAGTGGTTCTCAAATGGGGGCAAGTTGCTCCCCAGGGAACACTTGGCAATGTCTGGAGATGTTTTTCATGGCTATGATGTGGGGTTGCTACTGATACTAAGGGGGCAGAGGCCAGGGATGCAGCTTATAATACATAAAACAGATTCCCTAAAACAAAGATTTTCTCCTATGTTTTTCTCTAGAAGTTTTAGAGTTTTAGCTCCTACATTTAGGTCTGTGGTTCTTTCTGAATTAATTATTGAATATGATATAAAGTAAGAGTCAAGTTTCCCCTTTTTTGCATGTAAATATCTAATTAATAATATACCACTATTTATTGAAAAGACTACTCTTTCTTCATTGGATTTCCTTGACATCTTCATTGAAAATTGACCATATATGGATTCCAGATCTGGAGTCCTAGGGAGGCACAGAGTTTTCCTGGGGAGGAGGCTTGGAGATCTCAGACCGGTGTGAGTTCATTCATTCAACAAATATTACGGGATACACAGCAATAAGCAAGAGACAGTCCCCTGCTACATCAAATCTGAGCAGAAAAGAACCCAATAAATAAATGGCAGCCACAAAAAAAAGAAAATTGATCATATATGAAGATCTGTTTGTTTCTGGGTTCTTTGTTCTGTTCCACTGATCTTTTTGTCTATCTTTATACCAATATGATACTTTCTTGATTACTAGTTTTATAATAATTGTGACATTGTTATAAAAACTGTTAAAATTAGGCAATGTTAATTTGTTCTTTTAAAAAAAAATAGTTTTTAGGCTATTCTAGGTCCTTTGTAGTTTAATTTAAACATTAGAGTTAGCCTGCCAATTCTGATATTTTCATTGAGATTACATTTAATCTATAGATTAATTCAGAAGTTGGTAAGGTTATTTTAAACTGATGTCATTAAAAACTGGAATTGTATATTGTTAGTCAACAACTTCTGATTCTGGGCTCGTTAAACAATCGGATAGATAGTTTGTCTTCTGAAGAGAATGCCGTGATTGAAGGATGTGAATGGTTAGTCTTCTCTTAATATGATTTTCCCTGTAAAATACAACCAAGTATTCTGATTGTAGCATCATTTTTTATAAATTTGACTAATAGGAGTTTACCCATAACAATAACGTCACCAATGCATGAGCAAATCAGGTCCTGAGTTTTTGAGATTGAAATGGTATCCTGGGTGGTGGGGATTTCACCAATTTAATGTTGCCTTGAAGCAACCAGATTTGTTCAAGTCACATCCCTCTGCCTCTTGACCAGCTATCTTTGAAAAGTTAGCATTCATTGAGGATGTCCAAAGCACAAGTTATTGGTACCTATGCTGTGACTCCAAAGTTCTTGTTTTAATCTCCAGCCTGTGACATCTTTGACAAATCATTTGAAAAACAGAATTGGCCATTTGCAAACTCACTTTTATTTTTATTTTATTTTGTAGAGACTGGGTCTTGCTATGTTGCCCAAGCTAGTCTTGAACTCCTGGGCTTAAACTCTCTATGCACTGTGTCGTCCATAAAGAAATGCTGGCTAGCCAAAAAATGTCATCTGAACTTAACAATGTTTTGCAGGATGTGATTAAAACTATCAACCACATTAAAGTATATGCCCTTAACACCTGTCTGTTCATGCAGTTCTGTGAGGAGATGGACACAGAGCACACATGTCTTCTCTTATACACAGAAATGAGATGGCTTTCTTTTTTCTTTTTTTTGAATTGGAGTCTCACTCCATCACCCAGGCTGGAGTGCAGTGGCATGCTCACGGCCACCCCGGCATCGACTTGCTGGGCTCCAGTGAACCTTCCGACTCAGCCTTCCAAGTAGCTTGAACTACAGGCGCCTGCAACCACACCGAGCTAATTTTTGATTTATTGTAGAGATGAGGTCTCACCAAGTTGCCTGGGCTGGTCTCAAATCCGTGGTCAGGCAATCCACTTGCCTCAGCCTCCCAAAATGCTGGGATTACAGGCTGAGCCACTGAGTCCGGCCGTGAGATGGCTTTCTAAAGGTAGATCACTGGCCAGAGTTGAGTTATGCTACCCTCTCGGCCTCCCAATGTGCTGGGATTACAGATGTGAACCACTGTACCCAGCCTCTGCCACTTTTAATTTATTTTTTAATTTATTTTTTATTTTTTTGAGTTGGAGTCTCACTCTGTCGCCCAGACTGGAGTGCAGTGGCCGCTCCCGGCCACTGCAGCCTCAACCTGCTGGGCTCCGGCGATCCTTCCACCTCAGCCTTCCGAGTAGCTGGAACTACAGGTGTGCACTACCACACCCGGCTAATTTTTTGATTTATTGTAGAGATGAGGTTTTGCCTGCCCACGTGGGTCTCGAACCCGCGGGCTCAGGCAATCCACTCACCTCCGCCTCCCAAAGGCACGGGATTACAGGCTGAGCCACCGAGCCCGGCTCTCTGCCACTTTTAATACAGAACTAGTTCAAGGTTTCCTGAGTGCAGTTAGTACATTTACCTTTTTTAGGGCTTCTTGGTTTTCAAAGGCTTTCATGTATGATTGATTTAATTCTATTCCTTATTGCTGTGACCTAACAAAATTCATCATCATTTCTGACTTTTCCTGAACTCCTGTTGGGCAGGACTAAGTGAGCTTTGAAAAAAGAAGATGAAAGAGAGATGCAATCCCTGTTTCCAATGTAGGTTGTTGCTGGTGACTATCTTCACAGAATTGGTTTAGAAAGATGGCCATAAACCTCTCTCCTTGTCTTAAAGAGAAGAATGCTAACATTCTTTTTAAAATTTTATTTATATTTATTTTTATTACTATAAAGAGGTGGGGTACAATTCAGGGTTAGGTATACAAACTTTGATTATGCAGATACCCTTGTTGATGATGGATGCTAACATTTTTTTTTTTTTTTAAGTAGGAGTCTCACTCTGTTGCCTAGACTGGAGTGCAGTGGCGCACGCTCCTGGCCACTGCAGCCTCGACCTGCAGGGCTCTGGCGATCCTTCCGCCTCAGCCTTCCAAGTAGCTGGAACTACAGGCGTGTGCTACCACACCCGGCTAAATTATTTATTTATTTATTGTAGAGATGAGGTCTTGTCAAGTTGCCCAGGCGGGTCTCGAACCCTCGGGCTCAGGCAATCCACTCACCTCAGCCTCCCAAAGCGCGGGATTACAGGCTGAGCCACCGAGCCCTGCTGATGCTAACATTCTTTAAGGACATTATGTATTGCTCCTAAAATTTCATGTGTCTGTCAATGTCTTTTCATTGTGTGGAACTGAATGGAGAAGAAGGAAGAGTGTGGTTTTGGGATATGTGTACAATGAATCCTGCTGACTGATAGAAAGTGATGTGACATCAGTTAAAATGTATGAGAATTAAAATTAGGAAAATTAGTGCCTTAGTTCTTGGGGTAGATGGAAGACAGTAGCTGGATTGTGGATAGAGATTACCAGTGCTAGACAAGACATCTATCCATGCTTGCTTCCTACTTCTCAGAAGATCTCTTCATAGATTCTTTTGCTCATGCATTCATGTAAGCAAACATGAGTTGGTATGATGCTGGGAACTGTGGAGCAATGCAAGGATGAATCAGAGACGGTCCTTGCCCTAATAAGAAAAAATATAACATTTACAAAAGGAAGCATTATCCATGTAACCCTACCTCTAATTGTAATCCTGGTAGGTGCTTGATATATGCCATGCGTTTGTTGAAACCATTTGTGGAATCAGGGTGGAACAGATAAAGCTCAAGCTTGCATGCAGCGATGGAAAATGGAATTTTATAGTCAGAGAGAACAACAAGGGCAAAGACACAATGGATGGAAAACAGCTTTGCACAGAAATATAAAATGACTTTGTTTGGCTGCAGCATGAAAGGTCACGATGCAAATAGTGAGTTTTGTTTTTTTTTTTTTTTTTTGAGTGGAGGTCTCATTCTGTTGCCCAGGCTGAAGTGCAGTGGCAAAAACCCTGGCTCACGACAGCCTCAATCTCCTGGGTTCAGGTGATCCTTCTGCCTCAGCCTTCCGAGTCACTGGGACTGCAGGCATGCACTTCCATGCCCAGCTAATTTTTTAATTTTTATTTTGTAGAGACAGCAAATCATTATGTTTCCCAGGTTAGTCTGGAACTCCTGAGCTCAAGCCTCGGCTTCCCAAAGTGCTGGGAACACAGGTGTAAGCCACTGTGCCTGGCCGAGAAATAATCTTTGGAGAAAGTAGCTTGGGAATCACCTATCTGACAGTGTGTGTATATTTTTAACTTACATCCAAATAATGCTGATTGAGATGTTAGTATTTCCCTTACATAGGGTAGACTTAAGTTATTGTGGAATGAGATGGGGTATGAGAAGGGAGTGGGTGGAAAAGATACTGTAGGAAGAAAGAAAAAAATGGAGAATGAAGGAAATTGATCAAAACTGTCTTTGTTTTTCAAAAGTAATATATCCAGGCAAGATATTTAGAATGAAATACAATAATTTAATATTTTCATTAATTAGAAGACTCTAATTTTGTAATCTGCCAAAGCAATGAAAACAAACAGCCCCTCACCCCCTAAAAAAAAACCTCCCTTAGCTACTCTAGGAACCAGCGGCATCCCCATCGCTGCCAGGCCCCTATCTAGACTTACTGAATCAGAATGACCAGGCGATTACACGCATATTCCAGCTTGAGAAGCCCCGCTCTAACCTACTGTCCTTTAGAGACAAGATTGTGCTGAAAAGAATTCTTAGCTGGTGCGGCGGCTCCTGGCGTCTTTCACCAGGTGGCAGTAGCCCCCTCGCTTCCTCCCTGCGGCACCCCATTGTTCCTGGCCGGCTGGGCGGCCGGAGTGGTGGTGGTGCTGGTGCTGGGGGAGGGGTTGGGGCAAGGCTGGTGGGAATGGTGGGCGGGGTTCCGTTTGCCCAATGGACGCTCCCTTTCGGGGGGCGGGGTTCTATTTCAGCCGCTCCTCGGGCCGCAAACGCGTCACGCGTCCCGGGCTCAGTATGTGGCGCTTACCCCGAGCGCTGTGTATGCACGCTGCGAAGACCAGCAAGCTCTCAGGACCTTGGAACAGGCCTGCCGTCTTCATGTCCACGCTGCTGATCAATCAGCCCCAGTACGCCTGGCTAAAAGAGCTAGGGCTCCGCGAGGAAAACGAGGGCGTGTATAATGGAAGCTGGGGAGGCCGGGGAGAGGTATGTGGGCCCCGGGAAATCCCTGCAGCCGCGGGGTACGCCTGGAGGCTGGGCCCTACCCGTTCCTCGCTGGCGCTGTAGGCGGTGATACCGGGTGGCAAGTTTAGAAGCTCCTTGATAAAAAGTTTTCTCATGTAGGCGATTTTTTAGAAAGCAGACTTAGGTTTCAGGTCCTTGGGTGCTATGGAGAATCGATGCCATTTTGGAGCTCGTAGGGGGCTAAATCTCCTACGTGTACTTAAAAGTTGTAGTAGAGCTGGGATCTGTCGTGAGAAACGTCACACAGCGGTGCAATTGAGTTTAATTTAGAGCTTGATGTGGCTCTTCAGATGTGACATGCGCCGCAGGTTTCGTTCTCCTGTGTGATTTTATGTTGTCCTCTTTCCTGAAATCCTTGGGAGTTTGCAAGCTCGGGCTTGTTGAAATTCTGTTTTCGTTGGCTGTGGACTTCCTTGAGGATCGGGTTTTTAGCGTTTCTCTGTTGCCTAGAGCTTAAAACTGCGCCTGGCATCCAGTTACTGGTTTTTTGGTGTTTTTTTTTTTTTTTTGAGTCAGAGTCTCACTCTCACCCAGGCTGGAGTGCAATGGCACGCTCACGGCCACCGCAACCTCGACCTACTAGGCTTAGGCGATCCTTCTGCCTCAGCTTCCAAGTAGCTGGAACTTGAGGCCTGCGGCACCACGCTCGGCTAATTTTTTTATTTATTGTAGGGACGAGGTCTTGCCAAGTTGCCCAGGTTGGTCTTGAACCCTTGGCTCAGGCAGTCTTCTCCCCTCAGCCTCCCAAAGTTCTGGGATTACAGGCTTGAGCCACCACGCCTGGCAGTTTGTTCTGTTATTAATGGAAAAGTAAATAACTGGTTATATTAAGGATTTTACTTATATACCTAATATTTAGATGGCAAGGGTGAGTTTTGCAGAAAGGTAATTCCTGATGTTTAGGTCAGAAATGAAAGACTCAACCTCTATAGAGTGGTTTATTTGTAGCAGAAGTTAACTTAAAGATTCCAAGTTTGAATATTATATCTCAATCATTTTTTTCCTTCTGTTTTTCCCCATTTGGGTTGCTCCTTCAATTCAGAAGGGATTACATTTTCTATATATGATGGTCATCTTTTTCTTTTAAGGTTATTGTGACCTATTGTCCTGCTAACAATGAGCCAATAGCAAGAGTCCGACAGGTGAGTTTTTTTGGTTTTTGTTTTTAAATTCAAACTACACACGGGGAGCTTGGGCTTGCTTTTTTTAGAGGCAGAAGTCAAGAATAATACACAGTTACAAATGCTAAGAATAATGTGTTGCTTTTTCATTTGCCATTTAGGAAGATGAAGGGAGAGCTGTCCACTACTGGGTGGGAAGTGGGGGTGTGCCCTGGAAAAGGTGAACTTTGAAGAGACTAGAGAAGGAAGGGGGTCCATTTAAGGCAGTGCTTCTGAAATGCCTGAGGGTTTTGTTTGTAGAAAGGTTATGATTCCTTAAGTCTGGGTTGGAGCCTGAGATTCTGCATTTCTAGTGTGTCTCAGGTGTGTTCCTTGATGAGACTAATGGGCCTTGCTTTCAAAAGCGTGGTTTTAGAGTACAGCTAGAGTCTAACCTGTTTTTCTGTATTCTAGTCAGTTTTTGGAAGCTATGTAAGTCATTCTCAGCCATAAATATTAGGGACACCCAGAGATTTTTCCAGTTCTTTTCCAGAAATGTCTCTGTGCTCTAGAAGATCATCATCACTTCCCTTTCCTTTACCCTCTCTCTCTCTAATTCTTACTTTAGGCCAGTGTTGCGGACTATGAAGAAACTATAAAGAAAGCAAGAGAAGCATGGAAAGTCTGGGCAGATGTAAGTATGGCCTTTGTTGTCTAAAGCTGAAATAAGTCCTCTCATTTTTTTTTCCTTGTTTTTCTTATTTATTTATTTTTATTCTTCCTCTGTGACCATTATGGGTACCTATGGTAATTGCAGTGAGATTTTACTCTGTCACCCAGGCTGGAGGGCAGTGGTACGATCACAACTTACTGTAGGCTTGACCTCCTGGGCTCAGGCACTCCTTCTGCCTCAGCCTCCCTAGTAGCTGGGACTGCAGGTGTGTTCTACCACGCTTGGCTAATTCTTTTTTTTTCTGTAGAGACAAGGTCTCATTTTGTTGCCTAGGCTGGTCTTGAACTTCTGAACTTAACTGATTCTCTCACCTCCGTCTCTCAAAGTGCCTGACTGTAGTGATATTATAAACATCTAATAAGCATGCCAGTGCCTCCTTGTTGAAATATGTGCTCCTTGGGGGCTGTGATACTGTATTGGACTTCTGCTGGCTTGGGGTGTCTTCTGCTGTATTCCTAGAATAGTGCTTTTTCCCTATCTGGTATTCAGTGCATGGGTAATATTAAATGGATTAAAACTTTGTACTGACGTACTGTAAACTCAAGCTGTGAACACTATTTCCACTGAAGTTACTTGAATTTATGATTGAACAAATAGAAGATATATGCTAAAAATACCTGTTTGCTCCTGCTCCTCTGTCCCCCTGCCAGATTTTTCTGGGAGTGTCTCAGCAATGGGCCAGCATTCTTGGTGGAAAAAGCCATGGCTGCATCTCTTTCTCAGGGCAAGGGGCTCGTGTTCCTTGACTGATCAGATCAGACAGTGAGGCAGGGTCTACATCTTCCATCTGTCTTACCAGGGGTTAAGTGAGCAAATGTAGGAACTGTGACCAGTGCTAGGCTGGCCACACTGACCTGTCACTAGGTGGGGGCTCGATCCTGTGGAGGGGAAGGTAAAGGAAAATGGCAGTGGCTTGATTTCCCACTTCCCTTACTCCCCCGTCCTCATTGTGCTTTGTCTTATAAAAAGGGGAGACCAGGAGTGCCTGCCTCCTGGGGTTATTGTGAGGGTTAAATGAGTTAATCATTTAAAGTACTTACAGGAGAGCCTGGCACAGGACAAGCCTCAATAATTATTTTTATTCTGTCCAGGAGTACTGGCTCACACCTGTAATCCCAGCACTTTGAGAGGCCAGGGCGGGAGGATCACTTGAGTCCAGGGGTTCGAGACCAGCCTAGGCAACATTGTGAGACCTCGTCTCTACAGTAGATAAAAAAATTAGCCAGGCATAGTGGCCAGCACTTGTAGTCCCAGCTACTTGGAAGGCTGATGTGGAAGGATTGCCTGAGCCCAGCAGGTCGAGGCTGCAGTAGCTGTGAGCATGCCGCTGCACTCTAGCCGGAGCAACAGAGTGAGACTCTGATTCAAAACAACAATAACAACAGCAGCAAAAATTATTTTATTCTGTGCTGCTGGGCTTGGTATTGTTGCGTCTCAGTGTTTTCTCAGACTCAGGGATTGCAAGGGGCTTGGGGGATGGAGTGAGTATGAGAGTATCAGCCTGTCCAAGACATAACCCTAGGCTGGATGCAGACCCTAGGTTGTGGTCTGCCAAGAGACCCTTTGGGCAAAGTACATCTACATCTTTCTTTTACTTGAATTCTGGATATAAATTAGGCTTAGTGTTTCTTTATACACAATCAAAAATGTCCTTGAGCAGAAAAATACCATTTCCACAAGTAAACAGAGTGCTAGGTAAAGTTCACCTTACCTGGGTGGAAAGCCATATCCAAAACAGTGTCATTTATTTTATTGTTTTAAAAATTACTTTGATTTCTTTCTGATCATAAAAATAATATTCCTTGTTAGGAAAAAAGTTTGATACCATAAATAAAATAATAAAATTTAGTCCCCTTTCCCCAACCTCCTCAATACAAAATGGTTATTAGAGTTATGTCTTGGTGCATTTTTTTTCCCAGTTTTATGTGTTTATTCCATAGTTGTGATTATATGGTGTGTGTAAAATTTTGTGACCTGTGATTGCATTGTATACCAGCCTAAAGTTACTGCATAATTTTTGAAATCATTGTTTTCCTATACATATATTTTAAAAAAATTAATAGACTTTGTTTTTTGAGCAGTTTTAGGTGTACAGAAAAAAATGAGTAGAAAGTACAGAGTACTGGCTGGGTGTGGTGACTTGCCTGTAATCCCAGCACTTTGGGAGGCAGAGGCTAAAGGATTGCCTGGGGTTCCAGACCTGTTTGGCAATATGGCGAGACCTCATCTCTACAATAAATACAAAAAAATTAGCTGGATGTGGTAGCACACACTTGTAGTTCCAGCTACTTGGAAGGCTGAGGTAAAAGGATTACTTGAGCCCTGCATAGCCATGGTTGTACCACTGCACTTCAGCCTGGGTGACGAGAGTGAGACTCTTGATGCAAAACAACAATAATAACAACAAAAAACCAAACCCTCATTCCTCTTTTCAAGTTTCCCCTATTAGCATTTTACTTTAGTATGGCATACTTGTTACATTTGATGAGCCAATATTGACATATTAACTAAATGCACCATTTACTTTAGGTTTCCCTCTTTGCATATACAACTTTTGAATGCTAGTGCAACTTAACCAGAAATGTCTCGTTTTTTAACCAGAAATGTCTATTGTATGTGTGTTTATTTAGCCAGGATAAATACAAATATGTTTGAAAAAAGAATTTGTGTGAATCCAGGGTCTTGTCTTTTCCTGAACTGGTTTTTAAAATCTGTCTTTGCTTTGCTATAGGGGTGGCAGCTGACATGATGGCATCTTTCTTTCCTGTTGTGCTGTACTTTTGTTGTTGCTGTTTTCACGTTCAGGATCTCAGTTGGCAGTCAACTCTTACCCACACTGCCAGCCTCTGCACTTAACACCCCTTCTCATACTTCTTCTGCTTTTTTAGATCTCCCAATAGAGTAGGGTGCTAAGTGGGAACAGGTTGCTTTTCTGGGTGATAGTAGAGTCAATTGGGAATCCTGCTTGTTTGATTTTGAGTTAAGCAATTGAGTTCAAAGTTTGGAAAATGGGCAGAATTTTTCCTGACTGTGCTTCTGGGACTCCTGCCAATAGGGCAGTGACTTAGAGAGGTAGCCGGTGCCTCAGTAAGAACAGACCAAAGTTGATCCCCTTCTGGTCTACCAGCTTTCCCTCTTTGATCTTCCCTTACCTCTGCTTGTCTCTGATCCTTTTGGCTGGCCTTGCCTGTGTTGGGATAAACCACTGTTTCATTGGTTCATTTGAGTTAGGGCTGGAACATTTTCTCTTCAGGGAAATGGAAACAAAGTGAAACATATGGAGAAAGTAGTTTATGAAAACTGATTTCTTTCTCATGAATACTGGAACTTGCTGCTTTCCATCATAAGCTAGTTTCAGCACAGAATGTCATTTATTTCTGCTCCTCTGCATCCCCTGTGTATCCTTATTTTTCTTCTCCATCTCTGGTGAGAAGGAACCAGAGTCTCTTCCATCCCTTGAGGACAGAAACTGTTTAAAGGGCTATGTCTGACTGCAGAAAGAAATACCAGATAACTGGTAGCTCTTTATTGTGGGTCTCTGTAATATTTTCCCAAAGATTCAGCTAATACTACCTCAGTGCTTTTAGTTCCCTCTACATGGCTGTCTGATTTCCATTCCATATGTGATTACTAGTGAAGTGTACAGGCATGAAGACTCTTTTTGCCCATCTAGGGAAGGAGGCCTGGGATTGCTGATGGCTTGTCATGCTAGGACCAGTTTAGCTCATGCTGGTATCTTCATTTCCTGTTCCTCCCTTATTTTTCCCCAATGCTAATCCTGGCTTTCTCTACCCTTGTTGCTCCCATGAATCCTCTGGGGAGCTAAAAAAAAAATAATGATGCCAAGTTTGAGTGGTCTGGGTAGAGATGTGAAAGTTCCATGGGTAGTGCTTCTAATGTGTGGTCAAGGTTGAGACCAGTGATCAGTTACCAATTGCCAGTGATGATCATGGCTCACTACAATCTCGTCTTTCGGGGCTCAGGCAGTCCTCTTGCCTTAGCCTCCCAAGTAGCTGGGACTACAGGTGCATGTCACTACACCCGGCTAATTTTTGATTTATTGTAGAGATGAGGTCTCGCCAAGTTGCCCAGGCAGGTTTCGAACCCGCGGGCTCAGGCAATTCACTCACCTCAGCCTCCCAAAGTGCTGGGATTACAGGCTGAGCCACCGAGCCCGGCTCCCTCTCATTTTCTACAACTGCAGCTAGAGTGATATTTTAAAATGTGTTGCAATTTTCCCACTCTTCCTTAACGACTCTCTGCAATATTGCCCCTACTTTCCTCTCCTGCCTTTTTGAACTCCTTATAATTTTCTAAAACCACTGTATTCTCTCTTGCTCTTTGGTCTTTGCATATGCTCTGCTTCCCTCCCCCTCTGTCTTGTTTTCTTCTACTTTCTCTGCCTCTTCACCTGGCAAACACCCATCATCCTTTAGGTCTTAACCATAAACTCTAAACTTTTAAAAATTCCTTCCTCCCCACTCCCTTACCCCCAAATTAACACTCCTAGGTGCTCCTAGATTGTACTTGCTTGTTTTTTGTCTCTACCACCTCCAGTGGACCATCACCTCTAGTGGGCAGGAATTATTTTTGTTTGTTTTGAGTCAGGGTCTCACCCTGTTCCCCAGGCTTGTGTGCAGTGACATGATCATGACTCACTACAGCCTCGACTTCCTGGGCTTAGGCAATCCTCCTGCCTCAGCCTCCCAAGTAGCTGGGACTGCAGATACGTGTTACCACACCTGGCTAATTTATTTATTTATTCATTATTTTTTTAGTCCCCCTGGAGCTCCTGACTGCAGGGCCTGCCTCGCCCACCCCGCTGCTGGAGAGCGGCGGCTCTCTCCCTCTTGCCTTCTGAATTTCATGCCAAAGGCTTCTGGGGCAGCCTCGTGTGTTCAGAACCATGCTGGTGAGGGAGTGTGGTTCTAAGCCTCCTGCCCTTGTACTTCAGGGGTTGATGTGGCAGTGTGTGTGTGGGAAGGGTGCAAAGAACCAACAGACAAGAGCTGGCAGAAACCTTCTGGTGCCATGTCAGGTGCCCACTGATATGTCTATGAATTCACCCCTTCAACAAATATCTGTTGAGTGCCCGCTCTGTGCCAAGCATCACTCTAGGCCTGCTGATAGCATAGTGAGCAAAAACAGACAAAAACCCTTGCCCTCATGGAACTAGGCAGAAAATAGACAAGATAAATAAGTAAAATACATAATTTCAGAAAATGATAAAACTAAGGAGAAAATAGAGCAGACATGGATAGGAAGCGAAACTTTAGATAAAACATTCCAGGAAGACCAACAAATAATGAATACATGAATGAATAAATGAATTTTTCTTTTTTGAGTTGAGTCTCACTATGTCGACCAGGCTGGAGTGCAGTGGCACTCTCACAGCTACCGTAGCCTAAACCTGCTGGGCTCAGGCGATCCTTCTGCCTCAGTCTTCCAAGTAGCTGGAACTACAGGCACATGCCATCACACCCGGATAATTTTTTGATTTATTGTAGAGATGAGATCTGGCCAAGTTGCCCAGGCTGTTCTCGAACCCGTGGGCTCAGGCAATCCTCTCACCTTGGCCTCTCAAAGTCCTGGGATTATAGGTGTGAGCCACCACACCCGCCTAAATAAATTCTTATGATGCTCAGTGTCATGGTGTAAGTCTGACACCGTCTGGTTTTTTTTTGCTTTTGTTTTTGTTGTTGAGTTGGAGTCTTACTCTGTCACCCAGACTGGTGTGCAGTGGCCGCTCCCGGCCACCGCAGCCTCGATCTGCTGGGCTCCGGCGATCCTTCCTCATCTGAATGGCTCAGAATTCACTTGGTCGTTTCTTGTGGCTTCCGTTTTGGTTCTCAGCTGAGGGAAACCTGCTACTGTGCACTGGGTAGTGCCAGCCAGAAGGTGGAGTAGCTGGTAAGGGCACAGAGTCTCTCGCTTTTCTGGTCCTCTTGGACTGGCAAACCACCGCTAATGAAAATAATAATGGCATAATAACAGCTAATGTTGAGTGCTTACTCAACACCAGCCACTGTCCTAAACCCTTTACATGTTGCTTCATTTAATTCTCATGACAACCCTGTGAGAGGATCACTGTTATTAGTCCTATTTTATAGATGTGGGCATAGAGAAATTGAAACATGCCCAAGGACACTCAGGTGGTATGTGTCAGAGTCTAGAACTGAACTCAGGCAGTCTGATTCCAAATGATTTTTTTTTTTTTTTTTTTTTTGAGTTGGAGTCGCATTCTGTTGCCCAGACTGGATTGCTGGGCTCCAATGATCCTTCGCTTCAACCTTCCAAGTAGCTGGAAGTACAGGTGCGCACTATCACGCCAAGCTAATTTTTTTTTTTATTTTTATTGTAAAGACGGGATCTCACCAAGTTGCCTGGGCTGGTCTTGAACCTACGGACTCAGACAATCCACTTGCCTCGGCCTCCCAAAGAACTGGCATTAAAGGATGAACCACCGAGCCCAGCTTGATTTTTTTTTTTTTTTTTTAATAGAGACTAAGTCTCACTTTGTTGTCCAGGCTGATCTCGAACTCCTGACCCCAAGCAATTCTCTTGCCTCTGCCTCCCAAGTGCTGGGATTACAGGCATGAGCCACCATACTGGCGCTCTAGTGGACCAGAATTGTAACTGCCTTGTTTGCAGTAGAATTCCCAGAGATGAACACAGTATCTGGTATATAGAATGTGCAGGAGCTGGGCTTGGTGGCTCAGCCTGTAATCCCAGCACTTTGGGAGGCTGAGGTGAGTGGATTGCCTGAGCCCGCGAGTTTGAGACCCGCCTGGGCAACTTGACGAGACCTCATCTCTACCAAAAATTAGCTGGGCGTGATAGCGCGTGCCTGTAGTTCCGACTACTTGGAAGGCTGAGATGGAAGGATCGTCGGAGCCCAGCAGGTTGAGGTGGCAGTGGCCAGGAGCATGCTACTGCACTCCAGTCTGGGTGGCAGAGTGAGACTCCAACTCAAAAAAATAAATAAATAAATAAAAGAATGTGCAGTAACTGTTTACTGAAAGACTGTTTGAATAAAATGTACCCTGAAGCCGGGCTCGGTGGCTCAGCCTGTAATCCTGTGCCTTGGGAGGCTGAGGTGAGTGGATTGCCTGAGCCCACGGGTTCGAGACCTGCCCGGGCAACTTGGCGAGACCTCATCTCTACAATAAATAAAAAATTAGCCAGGTGTGATAGCACGCACCTGTAGTTGCAGCTACTTGGAAGACTGAGGCAGAAGGATCACCAGAGCCCAGTGGGTCGAGGCTATGGTGGCCGGGAGCGTGCCACTGCACTCCAGTCTGGGCCATGGATGAGACTCCACCTCAAAAAAAAAAAAAAAGAAGAAGCATGGGCTTTAAGTGTACCCATCACCTCTACTAGTGCACATTGTACCCAAAAGGTGATCTTTAATCTCTCCCCTTTTCCCACCCTTTCCTTTCCTCCAGTGTCCATTATACCATTCTATATACCTTTGCAGATACTTAGCTTAGCAAAGGATATGCAGTATTTCGTTTTTTGTTCCTGCATTATTTCAGTTAGGATGATGGTCTCCAGTGCCATTCAAGTTGCTGCAAAAGATATTATTTCATTCTTTTTTTATGGCTAAATAGTATTCCATGGTGTAGATGTGGATAATGACCACATTTTCATTATCCACTGGTCAGTTGATGGACATTCAGGTCAATTCTACATCTTTGCAATTGTGAATTAGGCTACGATAAACATCTGAGTGCAGGAGTCTTTTTTGTAAAATGACCTCTTGGGGTAGACACCTAGTGGGATTGCTGGATCTACCTTTAGTGTTTTGAGAACTCTCCATATTGATTTCCATAGAAGTTGTACTAATATGTTCTTTTTTTTTTTTTTTTTTTTTGAGTTGGAGTCTCACTCTGTCACCCAGACTGGAGTGCAGTGACCGCTTCTGGCCACCGCAGCCTCGACCTGCTGGGCTCTGGCGATCCTTCCGCCTCAGCCTTCCAAGTCGCTGGAACTACAGGCTCGCGCTACCACGCCCAGCTAATTTTTGATTTTATTTTAGAGATGAGGTCTCACCAAGTTGCCCAGGTGGGTTGCGAACCCGCAGGCTCGGGCAATCCACTCACCTCAGCCTCCCAAAGTGCTGGAATTACAGGCTGAGCCACCGAGCCCGGCTTAATATGTTCTTAATTGACATCTCTGCTTCTCCTCTTTTCCTCTTCAATTCTCTACTCATTAGATAGTGAAGGTAAAGCAAATCATCTTACTCTGCATCTTAAAAACCATCAAGGACTTCACATTGCACCCTGAGTATGATTCTGACTCCTTGAAAACTTCTAGCTTTAGACATAGTAGTCTTCCCAATCTGCCTTTTTATTTTCCCCTTCCCTCCCTCCCTCCCTCCCTTTCAAGAATATTCCTGTGGCTGATTTTTTCCATTCTTCAGGTTTTGGCTTCAATGTCACCTTACTTAGAGATTTTTCCTGCCAGCCTTTTAGGTAAAGTAACTTACCCACTTAACTTCCAGTCCTGCTGTTTTCTCTGTCTCGGTATCCTTTTTATTTCCGTTTTCTTTATAGCCCCATTTATTTGTTACTATTCTCTCCTCTGTGCCTCCCAGTAGACATTACCTCTATGAATGTCTCATTTTAGCCCCAGTGCCTAGCCATACCACAGTCTTTTTTCCCATCCCACACACCCTGACCTGTATCACAGTCTTGATATGATCAAAAAGTCTTCTTTGATTTGATTATACTTTGTTCTTTTATAGCACACATCTAATACTGTGTTATATACATAAATTTACGCTTTGAATCAGACACTGAAATTCTGTTCTTTTGATAGATTCCTGCTCCAAAGCGAGGAGAAATAGTAAGACAGATTGGTGAAGCCTTGCGGGAGAAGATCCAAGTACTAGGAAGCTTGGTAAAGTATTTTTGTAGTATTTTGTAGTGCATGCATAATCCTTTGAGTGGGGAATAAGCCTGTCATGCATTTCTGTGTATAAGATTATGATTTTTTAAAAAGCAACTTATAAATTCCAAAAATCCTTTTTTAGAGGAAAGATTAACAAGATGAACAGGAAAAAGTGAAGACAATTCTCGCATTTAAAAATTCTACAGAAAAATAGGAACAGACTTTGTTTAGTTTGTTACCATCACCCAATAGACACAAAGTGTTTTGCTTTTCCCCTTTTTAACTTAATGTTTATTTTATTTTTTTATTATTTTTGAGTCCAGGTCTCACTGTCACCTGGACTGGAGTGCAGTGACACAATCACAGCTCACTACAGCCTTGAACTCCTTGGCTCAGGTATATGCCGCCATGCTTGGCTAATTTTTTTTAATTTTTTTTTTTTTTGTAGGCATGAGGTCTTGCTATGTTGTGTAAGCTGGAAACTCCTGGCCTCAAGCAATCCTCCTACCTTAGCCTTCCAAAGTGGTGGGGTTACAAGTGTGAGCCACTGCACCCAGTCCTTAATTTAATATTTAAATGCGAATTCTGTTGGTAAAATTCTGCTTGTGTTTTTATTTTTAGGTGTCTTTGGAGATGGGGAAAATTTTAGTGGAAGGTGTAGGAGAAGTTCAAGAGTACGTGGATATTTGTGATTATGCTGTTGGCTTATCACGGATGATTGGGGGACCCATCTTGCCTTCTGAAAGTAAGCAGTGAAATTAGTTAAGCTAAGTTTTGTACTCTGATACAGACAACTCCCAAAAATGCTCTGCCTATGAACAGTTTGCAGAAAGAGGAATTGCAAATGGCATATAAATATGTGAACATATCTTCAATTTTTCTAAGTATGCAAATTAAAACAGGTAAAAACATTAGATTAAGAAACTTTTTTTAAAAAAAGTTATTTTTTTTACTGAGACTGGATCTCATTTTGTTGCCCAGGCTGGAGTGCAGTGGTGTAATCATAGTTTACTATAATCTTGAATTCCTGGGTACAAGGGATCTTCCTGCTTCAGTCTTCTGAGTAGTTGTGACTATAGGCATGTGCTACCATACCCAGCTATTCTTTAATTTTTATTTTTGTAGAGACACAAAGTCTTGCATTGATTCCCAGGCTGGTCTCGAACTCTTCACTTCAAGCAATTTTCCTGTCTCAGCCTCTTAAAGTTCTGGGATTACAAGTGTGAGCAATGCAGAGTCTGGTCCCTTTGGTTTAAAAAATAAAACTCAGTGTTGGCAAGTCCATGGGTGAAACACTTTTTTAACCCATCTGGAAAACAATTTGGAAATATGTCCATAGAGCTCGTAAATTTAAAGACTTTAAAGAATCTAAGTAAATAATCTGAAATATGACAAAGGTTTATGTGTAAAGATACTCATTGTGCTATCAATTTAAAAAATTAGAAATTACCTAAATGTCAAATCATAAAGGAAAAGTTAAGCTAATTTTGGATAAACTAATAATTTTGGATGTACCCAAAATAATGTTTGTGAAGATTGTCTTCCCTTAACCCCATACTTTTATGGGAAACTTGTGTATTTGCTTATTTTATAATTATATTAATGTAGATTTTTTGGAAGGGTTGATATAGTTATATTAGAAAACTAGAAAGGAATAAAAGGGTAAGGCGTAAAAAAGTTTCTTTCCCACTCCCTTGGCCACTCAATAGTACCCCATGGAAGTAGGGGATGTTTCTGATTTTCTTGTGTATCTTTTTAGAGCTTTTGTTCACATATAGGCAAGTATGTGTCTTTTTCGAACATGAACAATAGCAAACTATACGTTTTGTTCTGTATTTTCATATTATGTCATATATCTTGGACATTGTTTTTTGAGTCATTGTCTCACTCTGTCACCCAGGCTAGAGTGCAGTGGCGCAGTCATGGCTCACTGCAGCCTCGATCTCCTGGGCTCAGGCAATTCTCCCTCTTCAACCTCCCAAGTAGCCGGGACTATAGGTGCATGCCATCATACCTGCCTAATTGTTTTTATTTTTTATAGAGATGAGGTCTGGCTATGTTGTCCAGGCTGGTCTTGAACTCCTGAGCTCAAGCAATCCTCCTGAATGCTGGGATTACAGGTGTGAGCCACCAAGCCTGGCTGGAAATTGTTTCATATTATTACATTAAGTGGTTTTCTTCATCTGTATTTATGGCTGTTGTGTTATAAAGATATTATAATTTATTTAGCCTGCTTCCAAGTAATAGGTGTTTAGGGTGGTTTTCAATCTTTTGCTATTACAAGCTATCCTGCAAGGACTAACCATGTACTCTGAAGAGGTTTCAATGATGGGAATAAGATCTTAAGCAATGTGTAACGTTTGCTATATTGATGGAGCAAAATTGGTGACTTTGTGGTCTGTGTTGATGATACATTAGATACAAGTGTATGCCAAAGTGCTAGCCATGGTTATCTCTGTGTGACGGAATTAGTAGTGGTGTTTATTTTCTTTTTTCTTTTTTTTTTTTAGTTGGAGTCTCACTCTGTTGCCCAGGCTGGAGTGCAGTGGCCCACTCATGGCCATTGCAGCCTCAACCTGCTGGTCTAGGGCGATCCTTTTGCCTCAGCCTTCCAAGTAGCTGGAACTACAGGTGTACACCACCACACTCAGCTAATTTTTTGAATTATTGTAGAGATGAGGTCTCCCCAGTTTGCCCAGGCTGGTCTCGAATCCCTGGGCTCAGGCAATCCTTTCTCCTCGGCCTTCCAAAGTGCTGGGATTGCAGGTATGAGAAAGTACGCCTGACCAAGAAACTTTTTTAAAAAGATCATATTTTTTCTTTTTCTTGGAATGTTGGGCAAATTCCTTACTTGTAGAAAGGGTTGGGTGATTCTTTTTAAATGTATGGTTAATGTCCTTAATTAGATGTGTAACAATGGTTCCCATTATCCAAGATTAATTTTAGGTCATTAAACACTTTCAAGAGGTTTTTCCAGCTAAAAAAGTTAAACTGTCAATTTGAGAAAGTAATACATGAGCAAGCAAGAAACTTTTTTGATTTATACTGCTATGATGCCTGCCTCAAATTTAAAATCTCCTTCAATTGCTTACACATTTTTTCTTTTAATGTAGATTACTCATCTCTGCAGAGGTTTTGGGGAACTTTGACTTCATTAATTTAATAAATGTTTTACTGAGTGTTGTCAGTACCAGGCTATTTACTAGATAATACTTGATTAATAAGGCATAGTCCCTTGTCCTCAAGGGATTTCCTACTTTTTAGAGTGGGAGATAAGTAAACAGGTAATTATAATTCAGCATGGTAAGTACTGGTGGCCTAGAAGGCAGAATGGTGGGCACAAATGAGTGAACCCCCTAGCCCAGCCTCATAGGTGTAGTCAAGAAAGACCTCCCAGCAAAGGTAAACCAAAGTAAGGCCCCAAGGAATACAAGAAAGGAGGGAGTGGAGTGCTGGGGTAGGAGGTGTTTTAAACAGGGAAGAAGCCTGCGTGGAGCTTATATGGGAGATGCAGGCTTCACAACTGGAGCATGCAGTGTGGGGGAGGTGGGGTGGCGAGGCAACTCCTTCCTAACAAAGAATTTGGATTTTCTCCTCAGATGTAGCGATCCAGTCACCAGAGGGTTGTAAGCACGGGGTGCCATTAGGGCTGAGTGGGGAGGGCAGGGGAGGAGGAGGCAGGCCCTGCCAGGAAGAGGCTGTGCCTGGACCTCATCTCTAGGGATTAGGATGCCTAGACCACAGGGGGGCCTGGGAGTGAGGTGCTGCATCCAGCATGATCCCTACATCTCAGTTAGCACTGTGAGTGTGGCAAAGAAGACCAATGACGGGGACAGCTGCCTTTCCAGTTGATAAGTGGTTTTAACCAGGGTTTGTGAACCATCCTGCACCTTTGCTTCCATTCTTTTCTGCTCCTGCTGCCTTTGATTAAAAGAAGCCCCTTGTGGGATTATGGGTGACATTAAAGTTTATTTAAAATACATATATTTTTATTCATATTTTCAAATTTCCTATAGTGAATGTACAAATTTGTACAATTCATTCATTCAGCATATGTATAATTATTAGAACTTTTTATGTTAAAAATCTATATCCCAGCAGGGTCTCCAAATGTTAGATCAGACCCACTGGGGTGGGGGTTGTGTGCTGCATGAAAGATGCAAAGAATTGCACATGAGTTAGATTAGAAGATATAGATTATTTAGAAAGTAAATTAGAGAGAGATTGATTTACCTCTGCAAGGTAGGAGAGGGGGCCAAAGCTTAGGAAACATGGCGGCAGCCATGGCTCAAGAGCACGTGGTCATACCTGAGTTTAGTAAAGTAACGACAAATGGCTGCCGCAGGTTGAATCTTTTTAAACCTTTTGATGGCAGAAGATCATTAAGGTGGTTGGCTCCATGTCATCACAAAGGGGCAGATAAGTGCAGATACTGACGCCAGGTGATAGTAGGCAGATGGGTAGGTTAGTCACATGACTGCTGCCATGCTGATGGTGTCTGTGTCATGAAGGTCAGGAAGGGCTGATAGGTTAACCTGGGTCTTATGGGTGGAGGCAAATACTTGAAATAGAAAAGCTAATTATTATGAAACAAGATGGGGGAGCTAGGTTGTAAAACAATTATCAATTAGCTACCTCTGAGAAACTGGTTCTGTCTTTGGCTAGTGATTTGAAGGTAAGTTAAGTGAACTACTAGAAAAACATGAGAATTGGGCAATGTTAAAATGACTGCTCATTTGGTATGTTAAATCCATGTTATGTCCTTTCAGAACTTCTGCCACTGCCCCATAAATGAGCTATTTTGTCTTGAATTTAGAGAGGTTGGCCCAGGGCTTCATCAGGCAAAGTAAAGATCATGGTCCTGAGTCAGACTCTGTGTCCGGGTCATTGTGATTAATCACCTAGGGTGTCTCTATGGCCTTCTGAAATTTCCAGGTCTCCCAGATGTACTCATAGCACCCAGAGTGCTATGAGGATCAGAGGCATCATGAATATCAATATGGTTTACCAGGTAGTGGAGTAATAACTTTCGTTGTACATTAATGTTAATGGACCAATATACTACAGCTGTGTAAAGTGATCTACAAGGCATCCAGAACCTCCTCTGGCCTACTGTACCTTTGTTATGAAAAAGAAAAATTTTGGATTTTGTTCTTATTAACTTGGCATGCATGAGATCAGCATGCTTGTTGGAGCTCAGAAACTGATGCCCCAAAATATGGAGTTTTGACTGAAGAAGCCTGAAGGTCCCTCTGACACCACCCCCATGCTGCTGCTTCCCCTCCTCTTATCTGCTGAAGGAAGGAAGACTAAGATGTGATCACACCTGAGCAGACCTGTTTAATAATATAATGACTGTCTCTAAAGATATTTACATTTCAAAGAAAGCTGTTTACCAGTTAATCTCTGTTTCCTTTCCAGTCATTCTTCCTAGCAACCATTTCTTGCCTCTCAACGGAATTCCTTTTCTTCCCCCTCCCATAACCAGTTTACCAGGATCCAAGCCCCTATTCTTTCTGTAAGATGTAAGATGGTTAAGATGGTATTAAGTTTCTGCAACTTCCTGACATTATTGGAAGTCGGATCTTTTGGTTTTGTTTGTTTTTGAGTTGGAATCTCACTCAGTCACCAAGGCTGAAGTGCAGTAGGCTCAAGCAATCCTCCTGCCTCAGCCTCCCCAGTATCTGGGACTACAGGTACATACCACCATACCTGGCTAACTCTTTTTTTGTTTTGTTTTATAGAGACAAGGTCTTGCTATATTGCCCAGGCTGGTCTTGAACTCCTAGGCTCAAGTAATCCTTCTGCCTCAGCCACCCAAAGTGCTAGGATTACAGGCCAAAGTCTAGGATTACCCAAAAGTGCTAGGATTACAGGCGTGAGTCTCCATGCCCAACTAGGTCTTCATTCATTTCAAAGGCTCCCATGTACACATGTTAAATAAATTTGCATGCCTTTTCTCCTATTGATGGATCTGCCTCATGCCAGTGACTTTTTGGCTTACCTTTAGAGAGCTGAGGGCCAACAGCCATAAGACCCCACATGCTTCAGCACGTTCCTTCCCTTTCCTGTCCTCAGGGCCTGGCCATGCACTCATTGAACAGTGGAATCCCGTAGGCCTGGTTGGAATCATCACTGCATTCAATTTCCCTGTGGCAGTATATGGCTGGAACAATGCTATCGCAATGATCTGTGGGAATGTCTGCCTTTGGTAAGAATGGCTCCCTTTTCCTCTCCAGTAGTAAGAAGGTAAAAATAGCCGTTCCAGGTATTACAAGGGAGTATTTAAAATACATTGAAATGTTTTCTACTTACTGTTCCTTTTCAGTTAACATTAAGTCATACCTGCCAGTTGTGAAATACCGAATTTAATTGTTCTCCTATTTTTCCCAACTCTGCACCCCAAGTGGATGTACTCTTTTTTTTTTTTGAGTTGGAGTCTCACTCTGTCGCCCAGACTGGAGTGCAGTGGCCACTCCCAGCCACCGCAGCCTCGACCTGCTGGGCTCTGGCAATCCTTCAACCTCAGCCTGCCAAGTAGCCGGAATTACAGGCATGCGCTACCACGCCCAGCTGATTTTTTGATTTATTGTAGAGATGAGGTCTTGCTGCCCAGGCGGGTCTCGAACCCGCGGGCTCAGGCAATCCACTCATCTCAGCCTCCCAAAGGCGCGGGATTACAGGCTGAGCCACCGAGCCCGGCTGTGGATGTACTCTTAATTCACTTCTGACTCTAATTCCCCAGAGTTGGTGTCAGGCTCTACAGGTGTTAAGACTGCCCTACTTCATTCAGGTGTGAGCCACAAGTGGAGTCCCTACAACATCTGTAGTTCTGGCCAACCTTCCATAAATTAGGAGGTTCTTTTGAACCCTTGGTTTCTTTCTTTTTTTTTTTTTTTTTTGAGTCAGGGTCTCATTCCATTACCCAGACTGGAGTGTAGTGGCATGTTCACGGCCACTGTAGCCTCACACCTGCTAGGCTCAGACAATCTTTGTGCCTCAGCCTTCCAAGTAGCTGAAACTGCAGGCGTGTGCCACCATGCCTGGCTAATTTTTTGATTTATTGTAGAGATCTCGCCAGGTTGCCCAGACTGGTCTCAATCTCCTGGGGTTAGGCAATCTTCTCACCTACGCCTCCCAAAGTACTGGGATTCTAGACGTGAGCCACCATGTCTGGCAAACTCTTGGTTTCAGTAGTTTCCTAGAGTGAGCCATTAGAATTCAGGAAAGCCCTATGCTTAATGATTACACTTTCATTATAAAAGATACATAGGAAAATATCCAAAAACGTCCTACCTGCAGAGCTTCCATGCCTTCTCCCTTTGGAGTCAGGGCATGGTCACCATCCTGGCATATCACTATTTGACCAACTAGGAAACTCCACTGGATATTGATGTCCAGAGATTCTATTGGGCCTTTATTATGTGGGCATGACTGATTATTATGTAGCTATCATGATTAACTCAGTCACCAGCCCCCATCCTGAAGCTATCTGTGGGCCTACCAAAAGTCATTTTGTTAGCATAACAGAGACACTTCTATCATTTATCAAATTCCTAAGAGTTTTGAAGTTCTGTGTCAGAAACTGGAGAGAAAAATCCAATAGGTTTGTTTTATTGTAGCAACTTGCCAAACAGAAAAAAGTGTAAATGTCACAACTTTATTTATTTATTTATTTATTTGGTTTTTTTTTTTTTTAGTTGGAGTCTGTTACCCAGGCTGGAGTGCAGTGGCATCCTCACGGCCACCATAGCCTCGACCTGCTGGGCTCAGGTGATCTTTCCTCCTCAGCCTTCTAAGTAGCTGGAACTAAGGCATGCACCACTATGCCCAGCTAATTTTTTGATTTATTGTAGAGATGAGGTCTTGCCAAGTTGCCCAGACTGGTCTTGAACCCGTGGGCTTAGGAAATCTTACTACCTTGGCTTCCCAAAGTACTGGGATTATAGACGTGAGCCATCATGCCTGGCCTTATTTATTTTATTTTTTTAAATTTTATTATTATTATATTTTGAGTCGGGGTCTCCTCTGTCTCCCAGCAGAGTGTAGTGGCACGATTCTGGCTCACTGCAGCCTCCACTCCTGGGCTCAGGTGATCCTTCTGCCTCAGCCTCCCAAGAAGTTGGGACTACAGGTGCATGACATCATGCCCGACTAATTATTTTAATTTTTATTTTTTGTAGAGACAAAGTCTTGCTATGTTGCCCAGGCTGGTCTCGAACTCCTAGGCTCAAACGATCCTACTGCCTTGGCAGAGTGCTAGGATAACAGGGATGAGCTACTGCACCTGGCCACATCTTCTTTTTAAAGTTTGACTTCTTTCTTTTAACAAATATGTACTGTATTGGTTTTTTTAGAGATGAAGTCTTGCTATGTTGCCCAGGTGGATCTCAAACTCCTGGGCTCAAGCTATCTCAAGCTTTTTGCCTAAACCTTCTGCGTAACTAGAACTACAGGTGTGTGCTTTCATGCCTGGCTCCTTCAATAAATATTTGATACTGAGCTCCCAAGTAATTCTGAGGCACTTAGCAGTGTTTCCATTGATGCTTTAAAGTTTTCATCTCTGTAATAGTAAAGTTGATAGTAAAAATGTATATTATGGATGGTGCAAAACAGTTACTTGTTCTTAGCTTTCATGTCCAATGAAAAAACTTAGATAAGGAAAATCAGGAGAATTGTCTTTGGTCCATTTTGCATCTGTTTCACTAATATTTATTGATTTTAAATGTGGTACTCAATTGAATATACTCAGACCATCTACAAAACAGAATCTTTGGGAGGATTAATGCTTTTGTACCATGTTGCCAAAGGAACCCATGCTTTCCAGCAGTCTGTTTTTGTTTTGTTTGTTTTTTTTGAGTTGGAGTCTCACTCTTGGTTGCACAGGCTGGCGTGCAGAGGCACGCTCATGGCCACCGCAGCCTCAACCTGCTGGGCTTAGGCAATCCTTTGGCTTCAGCCTTCCAAGTAACTGGAACTACAGACATATGCCACCATGCCCAGCTAGTTTTTCTGGTTTATTTAGAGATGAGGTCTCACCAAGTTGCCCAGGCTGGTCTCGAATCCCAGGCTCAGGCAGTCCTCTTGCCTCGGCCTCCCAAAGTGCTGGGATTATGGGTTGAGCCACCATGTCCATCTGCTTTCAGCACTCTAATCCACAAAGGCTGTTATTGTTTTCTTGTACTCTGAGCCTTCCAAGGAAAGTTTGATGAATGTGGCATATGCATAGATTTCTGCTGTACTCAGTTCCCATAACTGATCAAGTTTAACAAAGCAGTTCCTGTGATCAGTGCAGCAAGCAGACCTAGAACTGCTTTAAGTAATTTTTATGTTCATGAAAGTTTGGTAGTCCTTTAGGTCTCAGAGACACCAAGCTAAAGGATAAATTTCTATTTCAGTTACTAGGCTTGTTAGTTTTCCTGTTGAACAGAGCTTTCACTCATGTCTGACTTTTGTTTCTGCTTGATGATAAAAGGTTTTTATGGTTTCCATCAAATTAAGTTCTTTCTCCCCCCCCTTTACCCTCTTAAGGAAAGGAGCTCCAACAACTTCCCTCATTAGTGTAGCTGTCACAAAGTAAGTATGTGTGGTTTTTAAACTTTCCTGGGTATGGAATAATCTTGAAAGGATGATTGATAGGCCCTGACTTTTTAAGTCGATGTGAAAGGTTCATATTTGTTTAAGCATGGAATGTGGATAACCTATTTCTTTTTTGGTTACAATAAGATTATTATATCATTTTGCCATTTACAGAGCTCTTTCAGAACTATATCATTTCAATTTTTAGAATAATCATTCCAGATATTGACATAAGTGTTGAACTTGAGCTTTTTTTTTTTTTTTTTTTTTGAGTTGGAGTCTTACTCTGTTGCCCAGGCTGGAGTGCAGTGGCATGCTCACAGCCACCGCAGCCTCGACCTGCTGGTCTCAGGTAATCTTTCGCCTCAGCCTTCCAAGTAGCTGGAACTACAAGCACGCATCACCACGCCTGGCTAATTTTTTGATTTATTGTAGAGATGTGGTCTCACCAAGTTGCTCAGGCTGGTCTCGAACCCGTGGGCTTAGGCAATTCTCTCACCTCGGCCTCCCAAAGTGCTGGGATTATAGGCATAAGCCACCATGCCTGACCTGTTTTTTTTTTTTGAGTTGGAGTCTTACTCCATTGCCCAGGCTGGAGTACAGTGGCATGCTCATGGCCACCCCAGCATCGACTGCTGGGCTCCGGTGATCCTTCTGCTTTAGCCTTCCAAGCAGCCGGAACTACAGGCGTGTGCTATCACTCCCAGCTAATTTTTGATTTTTCATTGTAGAGATGAGGTCTCACCAAGTTGCCTGTGATGGTCTGGAACCCGTGGTCTCGGGCAATTTACTTGCCTTGGCCTCCCAAAGTGCTGGGGTTACAAGCTGAGTCACCAATCCCGACCTGAACTTGAGCTCTTATAGACATTTTTTGTCACTTGGGAAAAAAAAAAAACTCCAGGGGAGAAGAAATATCCTTGTGATTTAGGGGCTATATTTTATAATGATTCAACAAGTTAATGGTGTTGAGAATAGATTTCTACCCAGGCCGTACTTTTATGCTTTTGCTTAATAGACTTAACAAAATAGAAAGAACTGTTTTTACTAATCCACTGATCTTGTAACACTGTTTAAATATAGTGTTGTGTCTTTTGGTTAAAAAAGTTATCAGTGTTTTATTTATATTTAAGAACTTGACAACTCTGATCAGGTCATCAAACTAGTGTTCTTAATTTATCAGTCTAGAGTTTAGAGGCTGTAGGTATAGAGTAAGTTGCCTTCCCATACAGGGTTGGAATGATGCACCTTCAATGTTCCATTGGTTGCAGGATCTTCCTTCTCTGTTTAAGAATGACTGGTAGAGAGCTTGTAGTAGAGTCTATATGTAAGAGGGTTCTTAATGTTAGATTGTTTAGAACAGAGGCTTTGGAATTGGAAAATGGGCTGAAAAAGGGAGAGGATAGTGCGTATTAATATTTGATTAGAATAAATATGTAATATTGAGGAAATGATATCTTGAAAATGGGATACTCAAATTAAATATTAAATAGAACACAGAAATGATGCACTTTCTCAAGCAATTTTTAAAAATTTTTATTTATTTATTTATTTTAGTTGGAGTCTCATTCTGTCAGCCTGCTGGGCTCAGGCAATCCTTCTGCCTCAGCCTTCCAAGTACCTGACGTGGCACACACCACCACGCTGACTGATTTTTTGATTATTATAGAGATGAGGTCTTGCCAGGTTGCCCAGGCTGGTCTTGAACCTGCAGGCTCAGGCAATCTTCTCACCTTGGCTTCCCAAAGTGCTGAGATTACAGGTGTAAGCCACCGCACCTAGCCTTCTCAGACAATTTTTTTAAATAATTTTTTTTTTGAGATAGGGTTTTGCCTAGGCTAGAGTGTAGCCTAGGCTAGAGTGTAGCAGCATGATCAGGGCTCACAGCAGCCTTGAACTCCTGGGCTCCAGTGATCCTCCTTCTTCAGCATCCTGAATAGCTAGGACTACAGTCATGCACCACTATGCCCTACTATTTTTTTTACTTTTTGTGTGAAGGTGGGCTCTGTTGCCCAGGCTGGTTGTGAACTCCCGTCCTTAAGTGATTCTTACCAAGTGTTGGGATTACAGGCATGAGCCACCATGCCTTGGCTCTGTGTGTGTATTTTTTTTTTAACAGTTAGTTAATGTGGACATAGTGGACTGCTTGCCAGTTGTTAAAGTAGCTGGTTAAAATATTGATTTTGATACTAAGTTTTAAGAGTTTTTTTCTTTTTCTTTTTTTTTGCTTTGCAGATAGAAGAATTTGAAATGTACATGTAGGAGTTTAACATATGCTGGTTGATAGTCTTCAGAGAGTTAAAAATATATGATTTTATAATGGAAGATAATAAGTAAAATGATGCCAAATTTTACTGGAATTAACCAGGGTAGTGCAATGCCCACTTAGGATTTCTTCTTAAATTCAACTAAATGTTCAGGCTCATAAGATGACCACAGGCCTTATGGGGTTCTCCGTCTATTCCAAAGGACAGAGGGTAGGAACATAGTTTGCCAGGAGGTCAGCATCAAGTATTCCTCTTCAGTCTGTCCTTGTGACAGTCACACAGGTTCAAGGAGACTGGATCTCCATTGGACATTTGTGGAGGCTACTGCCTAATGCCCCACAGAAACCAAAATCCCTTGTGCCAGTTCTATAATTACACCTTTCATGCACCACAAGAGACATGCAGTGTCACTATACTCAGGGAAGACCAAAAAGCATAGCATTCCCATTTAAAGATAGTTTCATCTCAGTTCAGATGGAATTCAAAGATAGTTTCATCTCAGTTCAGATGGAATTGTCCAGCCAGGGGTCATTTTTACCATAATTCATGTTGTCTAAGTACCATTGTTGACATTCTGACATTTATCAGGTAACATGGGGAACAGAGCTATTGTTCAAACTAAAGTTTGATTCCCATGCTTTAAGGGAAAAGGGTTTTGTTAACCTCTACCCATAGGCATAATGCAAAGTCCTTGCCCTTAAAGAGAGTGCAGTCTTCTTATGCAGACAATACATATACCTGAAGCCCTTGGAAAGAATTGTATAATCCAGAACATGGTCTTGGACATGACGCCTGCAGTGCATGACTCTTGATTGGATTCTGGATGAGAAGGAAGAAAGAAAACTATAAAGGGCATTTTGGGAGACAATTGGGGAACTTGGGTATGACAGTGGTATCTTTTCTATGGAAGTGGGAGTGGGATTTGGATCTTTTTGAAACCATAATTATTTGAGCCATTTTTTAAAACTCAAAATCAGATTTAAGTAAACTTTAAGTGTATGTCTCATTTTAACTGTAATAGCTTGAGCTGTAGGAGAAAAAAGCTTTGCTTATCCAAAGTGCTTTAGCCTGAAGGGCACTGATACTTTCTAACTGACCTGGTTTAGTGGGAAGCCAGTGGATGCTGGTCCTGAGCTGCTTCGGGGTCCTGCCGGGCAGCCCCAGCTTCTTCTGTGTGCCTCTAGGCTTTGAGTATCCTTACCTCTTCCACATTCATCCTTTACCACTTCTCTAATTCTGCTTTTCAGAGATGTGTTTAAGTCTCATTTGCTGAGAGTTAATTTCCTTCATCTTTCTAAGTCTTATTCCTTTTTCATTTCCTTTTTTTTTCTTTGTTATCATTTTATTTTAATGGATTTGTGATGAAAGACCCCCCAAAAAATCAACAAATAAACAAACCCCTACTCTCAGCCCCCCCTCCCCGTTATCCACTTGCTGTCCTTTAATCAGATGTGTCTTCATAGTTTGGCAGAAAATACTTGAAAACAACAATTGCTTAAACTACCTGAGGAATGCTCTGTGTCAGAACTCTTTATGTTCTATGTTTGTTTTTCTTAACATGTTTTTTGGGAAAACAAGTTCTGATAATTGTTTGAAAATCTCATCTCTAATATATGAAAAGAAATCCAGGCCTGAATGTATGAGGGAAGAGTCTATATGTGAAGGGTTTCTTAATGTTAGAGTGGGATTTGGATCTTTTTGAAACCACTTAGGAACAGTGGTTTAGGAATTGAAAAGTGGGCTGAAAAGAGAGGAACATATTTGAGGGATTGGAGGGAAAGTTGAAAAAGAATAGTCAGATGGTTGAATTTAATAATCCTCATTTAAAAAAAATGTCTTAAAAAATTAAGCTGTTGCCTTAGTAATTGATTTTTCCTTTTTAGGATAATAGCCAAAGTTCTGGAGGATAACAAGCTGCCTGGTGCAATTTGTTCCCTGACTTGTGGTGGAGCTGATATAGGGTAGGTTAATAAACTGACAGCATCCTTCTGTTGAAGGACCTGGTTGACCATCCAGAATAATCTTTACTAGAATAATGTAACCCAGTACAGCTAAGGACATGAGAATGGTTCTTTCACCCTCCGACTGGGTTTTTATGTCCACTGCACAAGCAGCCAGTTCACTGAGACAGCAGCAATTAAAGAAAGAGTTTGATTATCTCAGGACAGCCAAATAGGAGAGAGGAGATATTTCTTAAATTCATCTCCTCAGAAATTTTTAAGCTTGGGTTTTTAAAGATAATGTGGCAGGCAGGAGGCTGAGGAACTGGTACTGCTGAAAGGGGGTTGAAGTCACAGGGGTGTTGTGCAGAGCCGTGGGGTCAGTTCTGGTGGAGTCAGCTCCTCGGTGTGGGTCACAGATCTGGGTGGGTCTAGTTGCTCCATCAAGATGTAAAGTCTGAAAAATATCTTCAAGAGATTTTACATTGCAGCTGGAGAAGTTACAAGTCTTGTGACACCCCCAGTGACCTGAGTCCCGGGCAGTAAGCCATTATAAAGAAGCAAACTAGGGGACAATGGCTGGTTACCATTGACCTCTGCTTGTGGAAAGGTGTGTAGGAGTTGATCAAACTCCTGGATACCACCAGGGGGTTTTGCAGCACCTAAGGCTCATTGTTGAAGGGAAAATAAGTTCATCGATCCCATGGACAGCTTCCCCTGGAGGCAAATTTAGATAATCAGTTATTAGTGGCTACTATTCAAGCAACTATGGGTGAGTGATCATGCAAGGAAGAAGGCAGGCTTAGAAACAGAACTGAGAAACTACAGGTTTTTTTTAACTTTTAATTTATGCCTGTAACTTTGGAGGACTCTGGTCTTTTCTACAGCTTATACCTGGAGCCCTATATTACTTTTATATAGGTGACTTCAGTTCTTTGGAATCACGGTTATGGCCCTCGTTGGATGTTATTAATTTATAATCTCTATTGGAAGATGAGTGAGAATTGTTTTTTTAATTTCCTGGAGCTGCTATGCATAAGGTGCCTGAAATAACAAACTGAAGTAAAGGTGGCAGTCTGTGACTTCCTGATGCTTTCTTTACTGTCATTATTTATTTATTTTATTTTATTTTCTAGAGTTAGGATCTTGCTCTGTTGCCCAGGCTGGAGAACAGTGGCACAATCATAGCTCACTGCAGCCTCAAGCTCCTGGGCTTAAGTGATCATCTTGCCTCAGCCTCCCAAGTAGCTGGGACTACAGGTACACATCACCACGCCCAGCTTATTTTTTGATTTTTTTTTTTCTTGTAGAGATGAGGTCTCACTCTGCTATCTAGTCTGGTCTTGAACTCCTGGGCTCAAGCGATCCTCCTGCCTTGACTTCCCAAATACCGAAATTACTGATGTGAGCTACTGCACCCAGCTAATATGTGACCTTTTGTAACTTATTTTTTACTTGGCATAATGTCATAGCCTCTGCAAGCTGGAACTGACTATAATTGCTCTGAACTATAATGAAAGCTGAGGTTCTTATAAGCTTAGGCGTTGATTAGGTGAGGTTTCCTAGAAGTCAAGTCTTAAAACCCATACTGGTGTGGCTAAAGTGTTAGTTTCCTTCCAACACTTTTTTTTTTCTTTCTCTCTGTAGCTTTAGGGGATACAAATAGTTTCTGGTTACATGGACACATTATATAGTGGTGAAGAGGTTTGGGCTTCAAGTGTACCCACCACTCCCACCTGTGCACATTGTACCTGATAGGTGATTTTTTTTCCCCTCTCCTTTTTTAACATACTGCTATACTTACTATACAACCTCAAAAAGGAGTGTTAAGTTACTCTTTTTTTTTTTTGAGTTGGAGTCTCACTCGGTCACCCAGACTGGAGTGCGATGGCCGCTCCCAGCCACCGCAGCCTCGACCCGCTGGGCTCCGGCGATCCTTCTGCCTCAGCCTTCCGAGTAGCCGGAATTACAGGCATGCGCTACCACACCCGGCTGATTTTTTGATTTATTGTAGAGATGAGGTCTCGCTGCCCAGGCGGGTCTTGAACCCACGGGCTCAGGCAATCCACTCACCTCAGCCTCCCAAGGCGCGGGATTACAGGCTGAGCCACCGAGCCCGGCTAAGTTACTCCTTTTTTATATAGGTGTGAAAATATTAGAAAATATAACTTCTTGTATGCAGTACATAGTGTTAAGTATGACCTCAGTGTCATTTAATATTAAATATTCTGGCCTTTGACCTACTCTGTTCTTGCACTCTGGTCATACATTCCTTTGTGTTAGCCTTGGAATAACTCAGATAATTGTGGTTGTACATATAGAAGTGCATTAGACAGCAGCTACTTTGAGTGTCAGTGCTCATATTTGCTGGGTTGAACCTGGGAGACCTACCTAGGTAATTTCACCAAACTGTCCAGTTCTACATTAAACCGATGCTATGGCTGCCCTGCTTGGCACACAACTCTGAACTGTGCACAAGAAGTTTAAATCTATTGTGTCTGATCTATATTCCTTAGAAAAGCAACTGAAAATCCTAGAATAGCCTTTTAAAGCCAACTTTTATAGGGAATATTTTAGGATGTTTTCCTTTAGTCTTTTGGTTCTTTTTGTTTTTGTTTTTTTGTAGAGGGGGGATCTCGATATGTTGCCCTAACTAGTCTCACTCCTAGCCTTAAGTGATCCTTCTGCCTTAGCCTCCCAAAGTGCTGAGATTATAGGTGTAAGCCACGACATCTGGCAGTTTTTAATTCTGAAAGGTATTACACAGTAGGTTAAGAGTCTGAAAACTGACTAGAATGCTCAGCTAGGAAGTGCTAAGGTCATATTGTCCAGTCACCTGCTTCCCCAAGTATCAGCTGCCTCTAGGTGATTTCTGATTACGAAGTGCTCACAGAGCAGGTTAGCATGTTCTTCAGTGTGGTTCTACTTGTGAAGAATTTAATTTTCTTTTTTTTTTTTTTGAGTTGGAGTCTCATTCTGTCAGCAGGCTGCAGGGTAGTGGCACACTCCCAGCCACTGCAGCCTCAACCTGCTGGGCTCAGGCGATCCTTCCAATTCAGCCTTCCAAGTAGCTGGAACCACAGGCATGTATCAGCGCACCTGGCTAATATTTTGATTTTTTGTAGAGATGAGGTCTTGCCATGTTGCTCAGGCTGGTCTCGAACCCCTGAGCTCAGGCAGTCCTCTCACCTCTGCCTCTCAAAGTGCTGGAATTATAGGTGTGAGCCACCATGCCCGGCCTAAGAGTTTAATTTTCATGAAGACCTTCCCTTGCTTGCTGGCATAGACTTTGTTGTAGCTTTGACTGACTGCTTTCCAAGGGCACATGTCAGTATTTTCTTGCTGGGTACCATTAGGTGTTGCCATTGCTGCATTTCTCTGCTTGGGTGACCATGTCTGTTCTCCTGCAGCACAGCAATGGCCAAAGATGAGCGAGTGAACCTGCTCTCCTTCACCGGGAGCACTCAGGTGGGAAAACAGGTGGCCCTTATGGTGCAGGAAAGGTTTGGTAAGTGTTGACTTTATAATGAGGATTTTAATTCCCTCAGAAATGGATGTGAAATCTAAAAGTTTTTGTTTTCTTCAGCCTTTTCCATGGAGACACTGGCCAAGAGTATTTGAATGTCCAAGTAAAAGAAAAGAGTGCACAGTTATTAGGGAAGTCCCAAATTTAAATAGCATAATTTGGAAAAGGATGTCATTTTCTCTCTAAATGACTATAGAAAAGTCATATAAAAATATTTACCAAATTTCACAAGTCCTGTTTGGCAAATTAAGAGAAATCAGGATTTTAAAAAGACCAATGAGTACAGGACTTAGGGTGAATGTGGAATCAGCTCTTCTGTCATTTGTATTTCACATATGTATGATTGAAAAGGGTTGTATGGACATAGCTTTGTATATGATGCTGTGCTTTATGATTTATTTAAAAGGTTTTCAAGGATAATATTGACCATCAATTTTTGACTATTATGTTGAATTTAGACTCTAACCCTGGTATAAGATGAGACTTGACTAGTTAATCTGCCAGCCATTTTACTATATACATTGCTTTTAAAAAGCAAGTTTATGAAGCATCATTAGAACTAATAAATAAGACAGCAAGATTGCAGGACATAAAATCAATATACAAAAAAATCAATTTTATATATATATTTTTTGAGTTGGAGTCTTACTCTGTCTGCCACTCAGGCTGTATTATAGTGACATGATCATGGCTTACCACAGTTGCAACCTCCTGGGCTCAGGTGATCCTTCTGTCTCAGGAAATCCTTCTGTCTCAGCTTCCCAAGTAGCTGGAACTTACGAATGTGTGCCACCATGCTCAGCTAATTTTTTTTATTTTTTGGTAGAAATGAGGTCTCACTATGTTGCTTAGGCTGGTTTTGAACTCCTGGACTCAAGTGATTCTCCCACCTTGGCCTCCCAAATGCTGGGATTACAGTCTACAGCCACTACATCCGACCAAAAGTCAGTTATATTTCTTTTTTTTTTTTTTTTGAGTTGGCATCTCACTCTCGCCCAGACTGGAGTGCAGTGGCACGCTCCCGGCCACCGCAGCCTCAACCTGCTGGGCTCCGGCGATCCTTCCGCCTCAGCCTTCCAAGTAGCCAGAACTACAGGCGCGTGCTACCTCATCCGGCTAGTTTTTGATTTATTGTAGAGATGAGGTCTCGCCAAATTGCCCAGGTGGGTCTCGAACCCACGGGCTCAGGCAATCCACTCACCTCAACCTCCCAAAGCGCTGGGATTACAAACTGAGCCACCGAACCTGGCCTATTTCTATACATTAATAATAAACAACCCAAAAGTGAAATTCCAAAAACATTTCCATTTATAATATCACCAAAAAGAGTGAAATACTTAGGAATAAACAAAAAAAAAAAAGTGTTTCACATAGAGCACAACAAAGCATCTTAAGAAATTATAAGTGACCTAAGTAAATGGAAGGATAGTCCGTTTTCATTTTTTGGAAAATTTCATGCTGTTAAGACAGCAATACTGCCCAAATGTTCTGCAGATTCAATGCAATCCCTATCTAAATCCCAGCTGCCTGTTTTTGCAAAAATTGACAAGTTGATCCTAAAATTCATATGGTAATATAAAGGATCCTAAATGGTCAAAAGAATCTTGAAAAAGAACAAAGTTGGAGGATTCTCACTTCCCAATTTTAAAATTTACTGCAAAACTGTAGTATTCAGGACTATGTGGTACCGGCACAGGGATAGACTTAAAGATCAATTGAGTAGAACTGAGAGTACAGAAGTAAATCCTTGCATTTATGGGCAACTGTTTTTTTTGACAAGGGTGCCAAGGCATTTCAGTAAGGTAAGAATAGTCTGTTTGGTTTGTTTTTATTTTTTGGAGGTGATGTTTCACTATGTTGCCTAGGCTGGTCTCAAACTTGTTGGCTTAATTAATCCTCCTACCTCGACCTCCCAAAGTGCTGGTTTCACAGGTGTGAGCCACCGCACCTGGCCAAGAATAGTCTTTCTAATAAATGTACTTAAACAACTAGATATTCATAAACATAAGTATAAAGTTGGACCCCATATACATCCCATATACAAAGACTAACCCAAATGTATCATATACCTAAATGTCAGAGCAAAAACTATTAAACTCTTAGAGGAAAATACAAGAATAAGTCTTTGTGAACTTATGTTTAGCAGTGATTTCTTAGATAAGACATCTAAAGCACAAGTAACAACAGCAAAAATAGATATATTAGATTTCATTGAAATTAAAGACTTGTGCAAAAGGACAACCTATAGAATGGCAGAAAATATTTGTAAATCACATATCTAATAAGGAACTTGTACCTAGAATACATAAATAACTTAAAAATTAATAATGTAAAAGACAAATAACCTAATTAAAAACAGTCAATGCATTTGAATAGACATCTCAAATGGTTAATTAGCATATGAAAAGATACTTGACATCATTAGTTCCGTTCCTCCTACGACCAGATTTTATTTCATCTTCTCATTCTTTGCTTTCCTCTTCCTTACTCAAAGCAGTAGTTTGTTGTTCTTGCTTCAGTAGTACCATTAGGAGAATTAATGCATCAGTCTCTTAAATGATGATAGGCTCTTTTCTTAGAGGGATTATTAGCAGGACTGTAGAGAGCAACTGATAGAGAAATTGGAAGAATGTAGCGAGTGAAGGTCCCTCCTCTTCTGCAGAATATCACTGGCAGCCAGGCAAGAGAAGCTGATGCAAGGCACAGAGGCTTTTGTTTCCTTCCATTTCTTCTTAGCACTTAGCATAGTGCTGTGCTGTGGCCAGTAAGCTGTCATTAAACCAGTGATTACAGCAGAGACTAGAGCTGATACCAGCATTAGGTGGCTTTTGGTAATACCAGTCACATCGCTTCATGATTAATATCCACATGATACTTAACTGTTTCAGAGTGATGGAAATGAGAACATCCTCTGCTGCTGTTACATATGCTCCTGGCATCACAAATAAATTAAAGTTTTTTATGTAAAAGCTGTTTTTAAATTTCATTTAGGGAAATCTATGTTCAAAAGATCTAAAGTAAAAATATGACCAAAACAGAGGCAAATAAATCTCAAATCTTAATGCTGGAAGGAGTAAGGTAAGTGACATTCATAGCCTGCTGTGTGACTTTTCTGGAATGTAGGTTGGCAGTGTCTATCAGGAGTCCTAATATTCATACCCTTAGTCCCTGATCTAATAAGACAATCAAGAAGTAGATAATCAGTAATGAATATATTCCTGCTGGGGAAGTAGATAATTATAATTTGGTGTGCTATGATGATGAACTACTATAGAGTGGTTTCTTTTAATAACTCTTAATAATTTAGAGAGAGACATAAGACAATCAGAAAATAAAGTAAAATATAAAAGCACAGGGAAAGATTGGAAGACAGTACTAAATTGTAAGGAGGAATTTTGTTGTGGCCTCATGGGCCACAGCTTTTTAAAAAAATTTTTATTGTGGGAAGAAAAAGCACAACATAAAATTTACCATCTTAGCCATTTCTAAGTACACAGTTCAGTAGCATCAGATACATTCACATTGTTGTGGAACCAATCTGTAGAACTTTTTCATCTTGCAAAAACGAAGCTCTATATTCATTAAACCCTAGCTCCTCCTTTCCCCCTGCCCCCAGCTCTTGGCAACTACCCTTCTACTTTCTGTTTCTGTGATTGACTACTTTAGATAACTTCATACGGGTGGAGTCATACAGTTCTTTTGTGACTGGCTTATTTTGCTTAGCATGATGTTTGTAAGGTTCATCCATATTGTCGCATACAATAAGATTTCCTCTTTTTTTTTTTTTTTAAGTTGGAGTCTCACTCCATCGCCCAGGCTGGAGTGTAGAGGCACACTCACGGCCACCCCAGTGTCCACCTACTGGGCTGTGGCCATCCTTCCACCTCAGCTTTCCCAGTAGCCGGAACTACAGGTGCGCGCTACCACGCCTGGGTAATTTTTTGACTTATTGTTGAGACAAGGTCTCGCAAAGTTGCCTGAGCTGGTCTTGAACCCGTGGGCTCAGGCAATCCACTTGCTTCAGCCTCCCAAAGTGCTGGGATAACAGGCTTAGCCACCGAGCCAGACCAGATTTCCTTCTTTTCTTAAGGCTATATAATGTTTCATTGCATGTATATACCACACTTTTTTAATCTGTTCACCTGTTGATGGATATTGGGTTGCTTCCACCTTTTGGCTGTTGTGAATAATGCTGCTCTGATTATTCATATACAAATACCTGTTAGTCTCTGCTTTTATTACTTTTGGTTATATACCCAGAAGTGCAATTGCTAGATCATATATCATATAATAATTTTGTGTTTAATATTGGGAGGATCACCATACCATTCTTCACGGCTGCCCCATTTTACACTAATTTTCTCTATCGCAGCTCTCCACGGTCTTGACCTCCTGGGCTCAGGTGATCCTTTTGCCTTAGCCTCCTGTAGCTGGGACTACAGGCATATGTCACCATGTTTGACTAATTTTTAAAATTTTTTTTGTAGAGACGAGGTCTTGCTATGTTGCCTGAGTTGGTTTCGAACTCCTGGGCTCAAGCAATTGTCCCACCTTTGCCTCTCAAAATGCCAGGATTGCAGGCATGAGCTACCGTGCCTGGCCTCTTTGTTTTTTCTTATGTAATTTCAAACTTAAAGTTATAAGACTAACACAAGGATTGCTAAATACCCTTTCATCAGATTTATCAGTTGCTTACATTTTTAGCCTATTTACTTTATCATTTTTTCTCTCTCTAAGCCACATATATATACATGTACACATGTATTGTGAGTGCATGTTATTGTTGAACTGTTTAGAATAACTCAAAGATATTGTGTCCCTTTACCACTAAATATTTCAGGGTATTTCCTAAGAACATGGACATTCACATAACCACAGTACAATGATCAAAATCAGGAAATTTCACATTGTCACAATAATTATACTTTATAAGTCAGAAAATAAATTAAAAAATAACTGAGATAGGCTGTAACTTGAGGCTATATAGTATACACTGTACAGTAAATAATGAAGTAGGCATTAATTTGTATTTATGATTTTTTTAAAGGGAGAAGCTTGTTAGAACTTGGAGGGAACAATGCCATTATTGGTAAGACTGCCCATTTTGTTTTCTGCTCACAAAATCTTCAGTAGCCATCCTGAATATATATACACCTTGGTGGAACTCATCCATTCTATTTTGTGTATGCCTGGACCCTCATTCCCACATTTAGGAACTTTACTTGGGAGGTAAGGCCGCAAGCTTGGTTTGAAGGCAGAGGTAACTAGGAAAGAGAGGTAACTAGTGTTTGGAAAATGTTATTGGGGCTTAGAATTTGTGAATGAGACTTCCATTGTAGTGGCATTATTTCTTGTTCTTCCTTCTGCTATCTGAAAACTGGCCACCTGTTTCTCTAGAATAATAAATAACTCTTATGGGACTTGATCATTCCTTTAAATTTAAAAAATGTTATTTTGTCTTAGTGGAATATGGAGTGCTTTTATATTGGGAAGGAATACTTAAAGCATTTCTTTTTCACTTATGTCTAAGCTTAGAGATTACTTCTTTCTTTTTTTTTTTTTTTTTGAGTTGGAGTCTCACTCTGTCATCCAGGCTCGAGTGCAGTGGTATACTCATGGCCACTGCAGCCTCAACCTGCTGGGCCCAGGTGATCCTTCTGCCCTCAGCCTTCCAAGTAGCTGGAATTATAGGCACATGTTACCACACCCAGCTAATTTTTTTATTTATTGTAGAGATGAGGGCTCTCCAAGTTGTCCAGGCTGGTCTTGAACCTGTGGGCTCAGGCAGTCCTCTCTCCTTGGCCTCCCAAAGTGTTTGGATTATAGGCATGAGCTACCGCTCCCAGTCCTAGTTCTTTTTTTGAAATTGAGTTTGTCACAAAAGGAAACAGATTATTAGCTTATATTCTGACAATGTAATGAAAATTAGTAGATTGAGACTTAATAGAAGCATGGCTTTTGTGATAAAAATCAAAACTTGCTGATTTCTCTATTGTCATCATCATCATATGATTAAATGCCTAGATATATGTGGTGGACACCAGCGATCTAACAAGTATGTGGTGAAGGGTTTGTTCCAGGTGAATTTTTAATCTAAACAGAGCCTTCATTTGAGAATTTAGTGAGCAGTGGTATCTGCTAGGTACTCTGCTCAGCTGTTGAACAGGCATTATTTCATTTATTCCTACAACACTTCTGTGAAGTAGATACATTATTAATCTCATCTGAAGTTTACATTCTGAGTCTTAAAATGATTGTGTGTCTTAAGTGACTGGCTAGCAAGTGGCAAATGCTGGTGTTTGTATCCTGCCAACCAGACCTCAGAACACAGCTTTTTTTAATAAACTCCTTACTGTCATCCATTATTACCCCACACATTATTACCCCATTTTACAGATGAGAAAACTGAGGCTTGAAAATTAAAACAGTACAGCCTTGGGGATGGATTAAAGACACCGTTCTGTTTGCACAAACCACTGTCTTAACCATCATGCTAGTCTGAGAATGCTGTTAGATTGGAGAGGGAAATCTTGAAGTTGTAGGAAGAAACTAGCTGAAAGTTTCTAGAAGCTATAAGAAGGGAGGAATTAGAATTAATATAAATGGAAGGGTTAACTTTGTAAAAATAATGCTAATTTTTCCTTCTGAAGGCAGAAGAGGAGGAAGGAATGGATAAAAGCAGGGAGGAATTTGGAAGTGATTTTGCACTGATCTCTTCAGAGGAGCAGAGAAGCACAAGAGGGCCTTGTCTTTGAGATTTTTTTTTCCCATGAAGTCGAGGGGGAAGTCATGTGGTGCTGGAGTAGAAAGCAGTAGTAATTCAAAGATTTGGGAAAACTTCTGTAGGGTGGTGACAGGGTCCCTACTGATGCACAGGTGCTGCTAGAGAGCATGCTTTTTTATGGAGGCAATAGAGGGTTACGTTGACCTCTCTAAATGTGTATAGGCACAAAGAAGCTGCCATCAAAATAGCTAATGGGCAAATAAAGCTGACAAAGAGGATGGAATTTCAGAGAACAGACCACAATGAGGATGCAGAGGAGGCTTAGTATTAGAAACTGAAAGGTGAAAGATGAAAAAGAGGTCAGGAGGAGTGAGGGGCACCAGTTCCCTCTGGACTTGGGTAAAGATCACAGAGCTCATTCTCATCTCATCTTCCTTGGAAGGAAAAGATGGCTTTCCCTCCCTGAGTATATATGTCTCTGTGATGTTAGTGTGCCTGCGTTACACTATGTTTGGTATTCTCTTATGCACTTTTTAAAGATATTGTTTTATTCCAGTTAACAAATTCCTTGTCTGCATTCTTCGCCTCACTGATGAATATGTTTGTGCTTCTCAAAGCTTTTGAGGATGCCGACCTCAGCTTGGTTGTTCCATCAGCTCTCTTTGCTGCCGTGGGCACAGCTGGCCAGAGGTGTACCACTGCAAGGCGACTGGTGAGTGTGTCTGCCCAGACACATGTCCTGCTCTTTTATTTTTTTATTTTCTTATATATGAGTGTATATTTTTATAGAGAGATGGAGTGTCACTATGTTGCCCTGGCTGGTCTTGAACTCCTGGGCTCCAGGGATCATCTTGGCTTGGCCTCCTGAAGTGCTGGGATTACAGGAGTGAGCCACTATGCCCAGCCTTGTTATGTTCTTTAAACACCCCTTTTTAACAAATTCTGCTATTAAGGAGATGTCATAGCAGTATTGCCAGAATAAAGATTCCATAAACATGGCTTGCAAATATATGGCAGGTGTTGTTAACCATGCAGGGACTCTGCCTTTTCCCCACTCCCAAGCTAACAGGGTCTCACTCCCAGTTAATTGGAGTTGAACTGGGTGATGAGACCTATTTTCAGTTATATGTTCCTAGGACAATACGGACAAAGTCCAATGTTACTTACAGAATAAAACAAGCTAAAAATATACAAAATTCTTAAACTGTGAGCTAAAAATAGACTTGCTCTTTTATAAAAACTTTTTTTTTTTTTGAGTTGGAGTCTCACTCTGTCGCCCAAACTGGAGTGCAGTGGCTGCTCCTGGTCACTGCAGCCTCGCCTGCTGGGCTACGGCGATCCTTCCGCCTCAGCCTTCCGAGTAGCTGGAATTACAGGCATGCGCTACCACGCCTGGCTGATTTTTTGATTTATTGTAGAGATGAGGTCTCGCTGCCCAGGCGGGTCTCGAACCCGTGGGCTCAGGCAATCCACTCACCTCAGCCTCCCAAAGGCGCAGGATTATAGGCTGAGCCACCGAGCCCGGCTTAAGTAGTAAAACATTTTTAAGATTTTATTTTTTGGCCTCAAGTCAAATCTTAGATTTGATTTGATTTGATATGACATGATTTATTGAAAAGCAAATGATTGTGTGTGTGCTCTCTTTGTAAACATGTAGTCTACATACATGTATATGTATATAGAGGACAGATTAATACAGTATATGTAAAGAGATGTTGTTTAGCTTCAGTGTGGGTTTGGGAAAGTTTAATACACTTAAATTGAGCTGGACTTTTAAGTGTAGAATACAACTTTGATTTTCTTGACTCTTGTTATACTGAAAGGCTGTGTGTACTATAGCTAAGCAAGTACAAAAAACTTGGCTACTTGGTACAAAAAACTTGGTCTCACTCTGTTTCCCAGACTGGAGTGCAGTGGCATGATCATGGCTCATCATAGCCTCAACCTCCTGGACTCTAGACGATCCTTCAGCCTCAGCCTCCTGAGTAGCTGGGGTTATAGGCACCACCACAGTTGGCTACTTTTTAAAATTTTTTGTAGAGAAGGGGTCATGCTATGTTGCCTAGGCTGGCTTTGAACTCCTGGGCTCAAGCAATCCTCCCACCTCAGTCTCCCAAAGTGCTAGGATTACAGGTCTGTGCTATCATCCCCAGCCTGTCATCTCTTATTGTTGTTGAATTTGCCTTCTGTAATGAGAAAAAGTCTGCAGGTGCATTACAGAAAAATTTACTTTGGGCCTTTGCTCTCATTCACAGAGTATGAGCAAATTCTTTTTAAGACTGACATAATCTAAATAAATTAGAATAAGCTAAAAGATAAATGAAAATTCAGTCTTTATCTTTCTCACACTATTCATACTTATTTTTTCACGTGTTTTGCAGTAAATGAAGGTTACACTTTCCTTTATTTTTACATTATTCTGCTGAAGTTCCCCAAATCTGATACTATATTCATAAAGTGTTTATAATTTATTAAATTAGTTTACCATAGACATTAAATTACATTAAACATTATGCTAAAACTAGGAAAGAAATAGGTATTCCAAATTGGTTATATGGTAAAATATGAAATGACATGAAAGCCAAGCATTTCTCTATTCATATTTATATTTAGTGTTAAATTTTAATAGATACCATTAGTTATTGCCCTATTCAGTTTCCATAGGGACAGTTAGCAGTATGTAAAAAAAAAAAAAAAAATCCCCACGCTCCAAGACCGGTTCTCATGTCAATTCATCCTTCATGTGGAGACTAACTCAGAGAGTGAATGGCAAGTTCTTCTTTGGCAAATTCTTCTTTGCTACTAAGAATGTAGCTCAGACAGTGCAAAGGTTGGCCTCACCTGCTTAAGGCCTCACTCTGGAGACTTCTTTGACTTGGGGCTAAGTGTTTGTAGTTACCCAGCAACTACAAACTGACCTAGAGGTCAGTGTTATCATCATGCTCTGTGTTCACTGAGACTCAGGATTATAGTTCAGGACAGCTGTACTTGATGCCCTCTACTCATTAAGATGTTTGATGCTCTAGAATAAAAACAGGACTAACAGATTTGTGAAGCTTAGCCAAATAGGTCCTTGGAGACTTGATAAAGACATGGCTTATGGTTTAGTCCAACAACCACCTAGAGGAAATTATTAACTTCATGTAGTTAATATTAAAATTAGAAATTATGTAATTAAAAAAGTAAACATAGCTGGGCTCGGTGGCTCATCCTGTAATCCCGCGCCTTTGGGAGGCTGAGGTGAGTGGATTGCCTGAGCCTGCGGGTTCGAGACCCGCCCGGGCAACTTGGCGAAACCTCATCTCTACAATAAATCAAAAAAAAATTAGCCGAGTGTGGTAGCGCGCGCCTGTGGTTCCAGCTACTTGGAAGGCTGAGATGGAAGGATCGCCGGAGCCCAGCAGGTTGAGGCTGCGGTGGCCAGGAACGGCCACTGCACTCCAGTCTGGGTGACAGAGTGAGACTCCCACTCAAAAAAAAAAAAAGTAAACATGCTTTGATTGCTTGTTTTCAGAGATTACAGTATTTTCATAATTATTTAGAAAATTATTAATTGCTTAAAATGATACACTTATTTCAAAATTATACATTTAGTTTACTATTCCCTTGAATATTTCTTTTTTTCCCTTAGTTTTTACATGAAAGCATCCATGATGAGGTTGTAAATAGACTTAAAAAAGCCTATGCACAGATCCGAGTTGGTAACCCGTGGGACTGTGAGTATCTGGTTCTATTTTCAAAGATATTCCTTTTTGCCAGCTGTTGTTAAGAAGTTTTTCTGGTCTTCTGAATTTTGGAGTTTCTTTCCCTTTCCCAAGAGTCCTGAGGGCACTTGAAGAAGAATGGTATTAGGCATTTGGGGTGACACATCTGCTCCTGGGTTAGGACCCTGTATGCTTGGTGTGGGCTGATGGTTGAGACTGGGAGATGTTTAAATGGGATGAGACTTGGTGAGCTTTCTTTCCTCACTACTACTACACTTTTCCAAGCCACCACCATCTCTTTCATGGAAGGCTGCTAGAATTCCCTGACTGACCTTGCTGTGTCCAGTGTACAAAGTGATTCTTTAAAATGCAATCAAGTTATTTACTCTCCTGCTTGAAACACTCCAGTGACTTCTCATTGCTTTTAGACTAAAACTTAGATTGCTCTTGATTCCCTCTTTAGCAGCCTCCCAGTCCTTTGTCATTCACCACCTGCCCCCTGTCCTGCATGCCTTCCAACCAGCCCCCTGTGTACATTTGCCCTCTTGCTCCTGAGTTCTGCCTTCTGCAAACTCCTTTTGGTGCTCCAGGCATGCCAGGCTTTGCCCTGCTGGAAACGTTCTTCACCCAGCTCTTCCGTGGCTGACTCGGCTAACATGCTGCTTGCTCACAGAGGCCTACCTAGGTCTTCCTTCTTCCTCTGCCCCTGGGTCACTGTCAGTGCCCTAGTTCCCAGCAGCCATACAGAGTAGCATCAGTCTCTTCCCCCTTGAATTGTGCACCAACTACTGAGACCGTGACGTTCTTAGGCCGTGGTGAGACTTTAATGAATAAACTGATCCTATATTTTGAATTCAGTGCTTTGATTAATTGACAGCCATTTCCCTAAACCAAGAGTTGGCAAACAGATTTGGTCCACACTCACTCATTTGCATATCATCTGTGGCTGGTTTCACCCTACAATGGCCAAGTTGAGTATTGTAATGGAGACCATATATATCCTGCAAAGCATAAAATACTCACAACCTGGTCCTTTGCAGGAAAAGATTGCGGAGTCCTGCTCTCAACTGGATAATATGGGAAAGGATATAGCCTTAGGAAAGCTGTTCTAATAATAGTGCCATTTGTGGGAAAATAAAGAGCCTTCCTTTTCTCTCTCCAGCTAATGTTCTCTATGGGCCACTCCACACCAAACAGGCAGTGAGCATGTTTCTTGGAGCTGTGGAAGAAGCTAAGAAAGAAGGTGGCACTGTGGTCTACGGGGGCAAGGTAAAGAACGCTTGAGATGAGTCATGACAGCTTTTTTCCTTCCTTTCCCTCAGGCACAAACAGAGCTCTGGGAAAATTGGGGAAGGGTCCTCATTTGACATTCTCCTATCCCTCTCGAACAGGAAATACGTGTTTTAAAGAATAACAGCAAACAATGCGTGGGACATTTTGGGGAGGACATACAAGAAACTCAGAGTAATGATTGCCTTTGAGTTGAGTTCCTACAAATTTTTATGGAAAAGATATAATCTCTTCATGGTACAGGAAGACTTTGTATGCAGAACCATCAGAGTCTATATTTTTTGGTTATTAAAAAAAAAATCAGTTAAGGCAAAGAACCTTTTTTTTTTTTTGGAGTTGGAGTCTCACTCTGTCACCCAGGCTGGAGTGCAGTGATCCTTCCACCTCAGCCTTCCAAGTAGCTGAAACTACAGACACGTACCACCATGCCTGGCTAATTTTTTGATTTATTGTAGAGATGAGGTCTCACCAAGTTGCCCAGGCTGGTCTCGAACCCATGGGCTCAGGCAATCCTCTCACCTCGGCCTCCCAAAGTGCTGGGATTATAGGTGTGAGCCACCGCGCCCAGCCGAATCTTTTTAAAAATTGAACACATATGACATTTGTTTGTGATTCTTTGTTTTATAGCAAAGGTGTTTTCTTCATGTGTGGTAGGAATTTGTTGTTCCTACTTTTGCATAAATCATAAACTGCATTTTCTATAATTTAGTTTTACTTAATTTAAAATTCACTGAGACCTGAGTTTCTTGCAATGTAATCTGAGAGCAGAATGCTTCTTTTAAGTCTTAGCAATGATGTACCCAAATCCAATTAGCCAGAGGTATGTATAGGTATTTGTGTATTTTTAAAATTTTCATCTATTGGTTTTTTCCTAAAACATTCAACTTAATCTTGACAGAAATATCCCCTTTTTCTTTTGTGAGATATTTATTCTACTTAATATTTTCTTTTCTTTTTTTGAGTGAGAGTCTTACTCTGTTGCCCAGGCTGGAGTGTAGTGGCACCATCATGGCTCACTACAGCCTCCACCTCCTGGGCTCAGGTGATCCTTCTGCCTTATCCTTGGGCAGCTAGGACTACACATATGCACCACCATGCCAGATTAATTTTTTGATTTTTTTTGTAGAGATGAAGTATTGCTATGTTGCCCAGGCTTGTTGCGAACTCCTGGGCTAAGCAATCCTCCTGCCTCAGTCTCCCAATGTGCTAGAATTACAGGCGTGAGCCACCATGCCGGTCCTTTTCAAACTTAATCTAGATGGAAGTATTCCTTTTTTCTTTTGTGAAATATTTACTTAAGTTATATAATGTAATAAATATGGCATTCTAGTAACAAATATGACTGCCATGCACAAGATCAAGAGTAAGTACAGTTGTCACTTGGCAAACAGATCTCAAAGGATGAGAGCAGAATTACAGAGACTCACAGGAAAGTCACCCTCCAGCCCAAGCAACTTTCTGTAGGCATCAGAATACTTTGTAGATGGAAAGGGAATTGTTAGCTAAGTGAACATGAACTAGTCATTTGGTTATGTGAGGCTGGTTAAAGAGAGTATCTATAGAATACCTTTTTGGAGTTTGTGCTTTTGGTATAATGTGTATTCTTCTGCTAGAGTGTCATAACAATACCATAGATTGGGTGACTTAAACAACATAAGTTTTTTTCTCACAGTTTTGGAATCTTGAAATCCAAGATCAAGGTACTGGTGGGTTTGGTTTCTGGTGAGGCCTCTTTTTCTGGCTCGCTTATAGCCATGTCTTTATGTGACATTTCTCTGGTGTTTCTTCCTCTTTTTTTTCCCTCACTCTGTTGCCCAGGCTGGAGTGCAGTGGCACATCAGTCTCCACCTGCTGGGCTCAGACGATCCTTCTTCCTTAGGCTTCCAACTAGTTGGAACCACAGGCATGTGCCACCATGCCTGGTGAATGTTTTGATTTAATGTAGAGACGTGGTCTCACCAAGTTGCCCAGGTTGGTCTCGAATCCCCGGGCTCAGGCAATCCTTTCACCTCTACCTCCCAAAGTGCTGGGATTATAGGTGTGAGCCACCGTGCCTGGCCTCTTCCTCTTCTTTTAAGGGCTCTATTCCTACTGGATTGGGGCTATATTGTAATTACCTCATTTAACCTTAATTACCTCCTTAAAGGTTCTATCTCCAAATGTAGTCACATTGAGCATATTAGGGCTTCAATATATGAATGTGGGGGGATGGCGCAAGTCAATATATAACACAACAGCTATAGATTACCTATTTTAAAATTCTATAAATTTAAAAATAACCACTTGCAGCAGTTTTTTTTAATGTAACTTGGTTGTGACACATGGCACAGCTCCCCATCCCTGATTCCCCTTTTTTCCTCTCTACCAACTAGGTTAAAATGATTAGGAGGAAGACAGAATTTTCATTCATGATAGAAAGTTATTTGGGGGAAATAATTCACCTATCAATGCTGTTTGTTTTTTTCTCAAGTACAGTAAGTCCCCTACATACGAACCTTCAAGTTATGAATGTTAACAATGCACATGTGCTTTTTTAATGCATTATTTCTGTCCACCAGGGGTTTGTATAGCCTGTTAAGTACATATAGTACTATATAGCCATTTGTGTTAGTTGGGTACCTAGGCTAATTTTGTTGGATTTAGAACAAATGAACTTATGAATGTACTCTCGAAACTGAACTTTGTACATCGGGGACTTCCTGTCTAGGCAAAGATTGCACCTTCTTACCTCAAATACTAGAAAATAAAATGCTTTCATTCTTTTTATTTCCTTTCTCTGCATAAGGTTATGGATCGCCCTGGGAATTATGTAGAACCGACAATTGTGACGGGTCTTGCCCATGATGCATCCATCGCACACACAGAGACTTTTGCTCCGATTCTCTATGTCTTCAAATTTAAGGTAAAATGGATTCTGTTTCTCTTTTCTCTTTTCTAATAGATGGCAAAAGACAAGAGGGAAATGTCGGCATATTAAATTTTACTTGGTTGGCCTTTAAAAAGGTTTTAGAAAGTCGTCTGAATAGTAGAAATTTGAGGGATCAGGATAAATAATATGATGAGATGAACACTATTCAGCATGCCAAACTAGCTGCCAGGGAAACCATGATGGTTAGCGGAATAGTGTTGGAGTTTATGGAGCGTGTAGCCCTTATCTCTGGTGTCACCCTATTCTGAGTGGAGTGGGCCAGACAGGTAGCTTCTCCTGAACCCAGGGACTGGATTCAATAGCCTGAGTGCTGTGTACTTGTCAGACTAAATGAGAAGATATGAGAGCAAACTAAAGGCCTACAACCAATCACAGAAAAAAAGAACTGAGTACTACATGTTTTCACTCATAAGTGAACCTTGAACAATTATCATAATACTATAAGAAAGTGATTGGCAGTAGTGGGAAATTGCCAGGGGAGGTAGGGGAGCGGGATCGGCAGTAGTGAGAAACTGTCAGGGGGGGACACACCTCATCAGCAAGGGTACCTGCATAATGAACATTTGTATATCTAACCCTGAATTATACCCCACATCTTTAAAATAAAAAATTTAAAAAATAAAACCTTATAGCTATAAACCACATAAGAAGACAGGCTATGGAGCTTTTAATAGGGAGGTCTTATTCCCTGCCATGAAACAGGCCCTAACCTTGCCAGCAAATGTGTAGGACTGGTTTTAAGACTACAGAGATTGGATTAAGATTAGAATGTGCCATTATTAACAGTTAAAGTTTAGTGAGAATTGCACCCTTTTGAATTTATATGATTGTATTTCTTTACATCTTACTACATCTTACTTTAAATTATCTATCATAGATAGGGGAACTAGAGAGTATAATTTTGTGTATTGTAATGTGTATGTGTATTTGACTGTGAGCTCTTAAATTATTTAGTCTCTCTGGGTCTTAGTCACCCAGTCTGTAAATTGGGAATAGTATAAAATCTGTGTCGTAGTGTGAAGATTAAATAAATATGACCAGTTGTGGTTGCTCATGCCTATAATCCAGCACTTTGAGAGGTCAAGGTGAGAGGATTGCTTGAGCCCAGCAGTTCAAGATTAGTTTAGTCAACATACCAAGACCTCATCACTACAAAAAAATTAAAAAACTTAACTGTGTGTGGTGGTATATGCCTGTAGTCCCAGCCACTTAGGAGGCTGAGGTGGAAGAATCACCTATACCCATGAGATGGACGCTGCAGTGAGCTATGATCATGTCACTGCAATCCAGCCTGAAAGACAATGAGACCTCTCACTCAAAAAAAAAAATTAGAGGGAAAATCTCCAAAAGTTTTACTTCTTATAAGTGATCCAAATTGTAAGAGAAACATAGCATTAGTAAACTCTTGACTGTGATTTCCTTTTATGAATTAGAATTTTACTGGTACATCTCAGGAAGTGAGTTTAATGTCAGTGAACTTTGACCTGAACATTGTAACATCTAACATCTTCCATCATCTGTGTTTTTAGAATGAAGAAGAGGTCTTTGCGTGGAATAATGAAGTAAAACAGGGACTTTCAAGTAGCATCTTTACCAAAGATTTGGGCAGAATCTTCCGCTGGCTTGGGTACAACTTTATTTGTCTATTTTGAACAGTTGCGTAAGTCTGATTTATGTGGTGAGTGAATTTTTTAAAAAAACAAACAGTCATAGTTGAAAATCCATTTTTCATCATTGACAGTCTTAGAGTTTTTGTTTGGGTCTTTCATTTATGTGTTTTGTTTTTAATTTCTTGTCCATTGCTCTCACCCTGCCTCCATTTTTACAGACCTAAAGGATCGGACTGTGGCATTGTAAATGTCAATATTCCAACAAGCGGAGCTGAAATCGGAGGTGCATTTGGTATGTAGAGAATCTCCTCTTCCATGTTGGGCAGCAAAGAAAAAGCAGTTGTAATGTTTAGAAACATTGGATCAGGAAACTGAAATACTACTTATGTTCTGAAGTAATCTTATGTGATCTAATTTGCCTGAAAAAGCTTGTATTCTGTATTCAAAGTTATTGTTTAGAATCCTGCATTTTTCTCCTCAGATGCAGTGTCAGATTGAAGCAGAAATCTTTAAGTTAAGATAGGTGAACCCCTGAAATAGGGGCATGTTTATCAGGGAGTGGGTTCAAGACCTACAGAAGATTAAGAATGCCTACTTCAAAGCCAGGAAATTTTGTACAAAATATTCTGGTTTTCATTTGCAAAGTAGACATAATAATATTAAACTTTTTTTTTTTTGAGTCATGGTTTCATTTTGCTGCCCAGGGTAGACATGATCATGGCTCACTGCAACCTCCAACTCTTGGGCTCAAGTGATCCTCCTGCCTTAGCCTCCTGAGTAACTGGGACTTCAGGCATGCCACCATGCCTGGCTAATTTTTTAACTTTTTGTAGAGACAAGGTCTTGTTCTGTTGCCCAGGCTGGTCTTGAATGTCTAGGCACAAGTGATCCTCCCACCTCGGCCTCCCAAAGCGCTGGGATTATAGGCATGAGCTACTGCCCCAGGCCAAACATATCTTTTACTAGATAGAATACGAAGTTGTTTCCTTTCACTGGGCCCTGCTGCTATTTGCTCTTAATAAACCATGTGTTATTAATGCTTAAATTTTTGTAATAGTCAAAAAAAAAACTTTAACAATTGTATATTAAGTTTTCCTTAGTAGGGTAAAAACAGTACCTTTTTAAAAAAAATATAGAAGCAAAACAAATATGCATGAATACAGGTAAAAGTTTATATAATTAGTGGCATTCTTGTGTTTTTATTTTATTTTATTTTATTTATTTTATTTTTTTTTGAGTTGGAGTCTCACTCTGTCACCCAGACTGGAGTGCAGTGGCCACTCCTGGCCACCACAGCCTCGATCTGCTGGGTTCCGGCGATCCTTCAGCCTCAGCCTTCCAAATAGCTGGAACTATAGGCGTGCGCTACCATGCCCAGCTAATATTTGATTTATTGTAGAGATGAGGTCTCACCAGGTTGCCCAGGTGGGTCTCGAACCCGCAGGCTCGGGCAATCCACTCACCTCGGCCTCCCAAAGCGTTGGGATTACAGGCTGAGCCACCGAGCCTGGCTCTTTCTTGTGTTTTTAGACCAAACACTACAATTACTATTTGGTGCACAGACTTTGACAGAATCTTTTATTTTTAGTTCACTCCTCACCCCTGCCCTCTACTGTAGTGGTTTAAATGCATGAGTGTCTATCTGCTTCTGTATGCATTTAATCCATTTCCATCCCATACCTACTTTATGCAGTTGACTATTTTTCATTTCGGTTTTCATAGTTAATTTTAAAAGTGTTAAAAACAGTCTGTAAAAATTTTTTTAAAAAATTTTTTTGTAGGGTCAGGGTCTTACTATGTTGTCCAGGCTGGTTTCAAACTCCTGGGCTCAGGCAATCCTCCTGCCTCGACCTCCCAAAGTGCTGGGACTAAAAAAGTCTTATGATGAGAAAAGCAGTTCTGCTCACACTTTCTTCCTCCTCCTTTTCAGAGTCTACTCTGAGGTTTTTCTTACTAAAATAAAAAAGTTGCCTTTAGTTTTTCTCAGTTTTTCTGAATAGTGTGATTTAACTGCTATCTCTTTGACAACTTTAGGCATTTGCTCTATTTTGATAGATTAACCCTTCTAGACTTTCCTTCCCTTTCCCTGTCTCTTCCTTGTGTGTGATATGACATAATTGCCTGGGGTGATGTCCAAAGGAAACCAGGCACAGTCTTCCAAGAGTCTTCTTTCAGTGGAGTCATACAAGATGTGCCTTGTCCTTCCAGCAATGAGTTGTGACAACATGTGTGAAATGTTGTCTACCGTCAAAACTCACTAGAACTTGGTGCCCAAGACTTTTACTGGGGGTTGGTCATATAAGCACCCTCTGCTGAGCACATACTAAAATTCCAGATTCCTAGGAGGAAAGCCAGTATTAAGCAGGTATTAAACCACATTGTTTATACAAACACAGTTTAGCCTCAGTGAGCTACTTTTATCATTTAAGGAAAGTTTTATATTCGTTTAGGGAACTGTTTACCAGCCAAGTTTCCAGATGCCAGCAGATTTGCAAGACATGCAACAGGTCCTTGAATGATATGGTATTGTTATAATGTTGATGAGGAAAAATTAAAAAATCGATTCCCAGTGGGGGCCACTGTCTGTGTGGAGTTTGTATGTTTTTTCTACGTCTGCGTTAGCTTTTTTCTAGGTTTTCCATATCCCACATCCCTAAGCTGTGCACATTAGGTGAATTGGTGCGTCTAAATGGTCCCAGTCTGTGTGCATGTGGGTGGGTGTGAGTGTGCCCTGAGATGGAATGGTGTCCTGTGCAGGTTTGGTTTCCACCTTGATCCCTGAGTTTCTAAGATAGTCTCCAGTCACTTGTAATCCGGAACTAGAATAAGCAGGTTGGAAAAGGAATGACTAAATGAGTACAAGTTATTGTAAAATAAAAATGTATAAAGTATACAGTAATAATACAATATACAACAATAAACACTGTTTGAAAGCACCCAGTGAACCCACCATATTTGTTGCTATTTGTTTTTGAACTGTGTGGTGGTGGGAGGTGCTCCTTAAAATTTTTGTTCTGCAAATATTTATTCCTTCTTTTAACCCACCACCACTGTGATTACTGTCACTCACTGATTCACCAAAAATTAGGTAAATAGTTATTTGGTTTTTTTTTTCCTTAAATGTATGTATAGATCACATTTATTTCAATGTTTAATAGTAGAAATGTTTGAGGTCTTTTTTAGAAATGTGATGTTTTTGAGACCAGAAACATGGTGTAGTAACTTAACTCTTGTTTATATTAATTAGCCTATGGTAAAATTGTGGGGTGTTTTGTTTTCTTTTACAATGTTACACTTAAAGTCGTAGTTTCTTTTTTTTCTCTTTTGAAGAGAGGAGTTTCACTATGTTGCCCAGGATGGTCTCAAACTCATGGCCTGAAGTAATCATTCCTCCTTGGCCTCCCAAAGTGCTGGGATTGCAGGCATGAGCTTTAGACTGTACACAGCCTCAAGTTGTAGTCTCAGATAACCTGTCAATGACATTAAATTAGGACATACTATACCTCCTGTGCTTTTTCTGCGTAGTTTGTGATACTTTGTTTTCAGAATTTTGTAGCCATTACTCATTTGTCTTCTGGTTTCTAGTACTGCAATTGCAAGGTCCATCCATTTTGGTTTCTGATTCTTTTTTTCTCTACTTTCAGAAAGTTCTGGGTTTACTATTTATGCCTGACATTCTGAAATTTATTAATAATATATCTCAATGAAGATCTATTTAAATATTTTTTGTCTGACCATCAGTAGGCAGTGTTTGGCCTCATTAGGATATTGGGACTCATAGTTTTCAGTTCTAGAAAGTTTTTACTGGTTTTCTTTTACTTGGTAGTCTTTCTTTGATGATTTTCTTCTATTTTCTCTATTTAAATTTCTAGAGCTCTTGTTGTTTGAATGTAGCCTCTTGAATTGATTATCTAATTTTGCTATCTTTTTTCTTCTATTTTTCATCTCTTTCATCTTTTTTTTTAACATGGTAGATTTTCTCAAATTTTTTCTCTAATCTTAGTGTTTCCCCTCTGCTATTGCTAAAAACAACACCAAGACTTACTTCTTGTACTTTGATGGCACATTTTTAAATAGTACTCTTTTCTTGTTTTATAGAATCCTTATCTTCTAATTACCTCTTTTAAAGATAGCATTTAAAGATATTTTATTATAAAAGCAATATACATAGTAAAATATTAGAATATTTAGATGAGCATAAAAGAGAAAAAAATTATATTTCCACTGACTAGAGTTTTCTACCTTTTTTTTTTTTTGAGTTGGAACTCACTCTGTTGTCCAGATAAGAGGGCAGTGGCATGATTATGGCTCATGACCTTCTGGGCTCAGGTGATCCTTCTCCCTTAGCCACCCAAGTAGCTGGGACTACAGGTACATGCCAACACACCCAGCAAATTTTTTGACTTTGTTTTTTTGTAGAAACAAGGTCTTGCTATGTTGCTTAGGCTGGTCTCAAGCTTCTAGTCTCAAGCAGTGCTCCTGCCTCACCCTCCCAGAGTGCTGGGATTTCAAGTGTGAGCCACTGCATCTGGCCTGATTTCTACTTTAATTACCTTAGTCTAACTGTATTTTTTTTAAAGGGCTTCTTCCTGATATCTTTCTATTTCCTCTTAGTTCTTTCTATTTTATTTTCCCTCTTAGTTCTGTTTTAGTCTCTGTCTTTTATTTATTTGTGGAGGAGATACTGTGGCTGAATGTGAAGTAACTGGTCAGGTAGCTCTGTTCTCTTAATTTCAGTGACACTGAGTGGGAACCCATACAGAAACTGTTCGAAAAATGTGAGAGTATTTTGTATTTCTCTAGGAGGAGAAAAACACACTGGTGGTGGCAGGGAGTCTGGCAGTGATTCCTGGAAACAGTACATGAGAAGATCTACTTGGTAAGAAAGGGCTTTGGGGAGATGGTTTGGGCTTAAGCTGCTTTTACGTGCTTCTACTGTCTGTGCTGTCTTTGTGCACTTCCACTTGATTTTGTTTTTCCAGTGTTTCACAGCTGTCTCAGAGAATCTGTTTTGTATTCTTATTTTTCTAGCCTTCTCATCCAGCTTCAGCTAGTGTCAAGCCCACATCCAGGAAACCATCTTATCTTGGTGGTGGTTTCTATCCAGGAGATAGCATGAGAGCAGGACACGTGAGGGTCAACCAGGTGAAGAATGCAGAAAGAGTTGTCCTTTTCACTTTCTTCTTGAACACAGTCACCATCCTTGTGGATCACAGAAGCAGCAGACAACAGAGGCAGGGAGGGCCTACAGGTCTGACTGGCGAGCTAGGAGCTACCAGCTCTTGAATAGCAAGCATGATCCTTGGAAGTGAAGGAGCTCCTTCACCCAGCACGTGTGTAGCTGTGGCTAGTCTGCTGCTGGGAGATTTTGTCTAGGACTTGTTTCTTTTATTTTGTCTCCCTCTACCCTTGGGTAGAAATAGCTTTTATCGAAGGCTGAGGCGGAAGGATCACTGGAGCCCAGCAGGTCGAGGCTGCGGTGGCCAGGAGCGGCTACTTCACTCCAGTCTGGGCGACAGAGTGAGACTCCAACTCAAAAAAAAAAAAAAGAAATAGCTTTTATCCAAATGCAATAAAACAAAGTATCCAGGTGTGTGTAGGTGTTGTGTTGTAGAAAGAGCCCTGGGTGAGGAACCAAGAGATGCCCGTCCCAGTCCCATTTGCTCCTGTCACTAGCTCTGGAGACTCAGTCAACCTTGCTTCCCTTAGAACCTCTGCCACTGTGTTCCTGTCAGGAGTTTCTGAGGTGCTTTTAGCCTGGGGTGTTCATGCTCATTGCCAGCTTCCTGTTCTTTGAGGTCATCATGTCCTAGTTACTTGTTTTGTGCATTTGAGAACCAGAGGGGCAAACATACTTAGTTGTGATTTTTCTGGTACCCATTTAGAGAGGATGCTTTTCCTCTCACGAGAAAAACCAATGATGACCAGGTGACTTGTTAATAAGTAAGCTTTCATTTCTAAGTTGTTATATTTTCTTACTTCTATCAAAATATCTATGTTTTCCCTAATAATTTAGTACAAGTTATTTACAGATATAAATAAGAAAGTTACAGCTCGCATATTCTTGTGCCCTGTTCAAAACAAAAACTGTGAATAACATAGCGTCTTTCCAGATTTTTGTGTTTCTCTTTTATTTTATAATATTGGATTCATACTAACATTGTCTTGTAACTTAAATTTTTTTCACCAGCTTACAACTTGGACATGTTAATATATATATAGGTCTACATTTTTAAATGACATGAAAATATTCTATATTATGTATCATTCATTTACTTTTGTTCCTTTTTCCCTCCCTAGCACAATCAACTACAGTAAGGACCTTCCTCTGGCCCAAGGAATCAAATTCCAGTAAAGGTGTTTTAGGTGGACATTACTGGATTTTAGGCATTCATGCAGCTGCTTCTGAAGAAGATAAAGAAAATTAAAATGTGCCTTGAATAAATGCATTATTTTGAAATATAACAGTGACTAATCCCCTATGACCCCAAAACTCTGATTCATTTTTAAAAATCAAAATAAAATTATCACAACGTAGTCATGTTCACTAAAAGATGGGTTGGATGGATTTTTACATCACTAATTGTACGTGGTTTTTTGTTTGTTTGTTTGTTTTTTGAGTTGGAGTCTCACTCTGTCATCCAGATTGGAGTGCAGTGGCTGCTCCCGGCCACCGCAGCCTCGACCTGCTGGGCTCTGGCGATCCTTCTGCCTCACCCTTCCAAGTCGCTGGAACTATAGGCACACGCTACCACACCCAGCTCATTTTGATTTATTGTAGAGATGAGGTCTCACCAAGTTGCCCAGGCGGGTCTCAAACCCTCAGGCTCAGGCAATCCACTCACCTCAGCCTCCCAAAGGCGCGGGATTATAGGCTGAGCCACTGAGCCCAGCTTGTATGTGGTTTTTTTTTAAGTTAATGATTATTTTATAATTACAAAAGACAGAACATGCCAGGATAGGAATATGAGGGAAAATATAGAGCAGACTAGAGAAGAAAGTAGAAGTCTTTGCAGTAGATGCAGGTGTCTTCTGAGCAAGAGAAGAATTCCTGTGGTGAGTACTGATTTATGTTACCCACTCTGGCATGTACTGGACATGTGATTGAAGGGAGATGTAGCCCTTATATGCCAAGAATTGTAGCACAGTGTTTGTGTGGAAAAACTTGCCATGTTTAGAATGACAACAGGCATTCACCACCAGTTATGGCTCTTGCTCATGATGGCTGTGTCAACTTGGAAGAGATTTGCAGGGTAGACATAGATTTTGCATTTTTTTAGTTTTAAAAATTTCTTGTAGAAACAGGGTCTTGCTATATTGTCCAGGCTGGTCTTGAACTGCTGACCTCAAGTGATCCTTCTCACATTGGCCTCTCAAAGTTTGGAGGTTACACACATGAGCTACCATGCCCAGTAGACAGATTTTACTCTGGTCCTAGAGCTTGCCAACTGCTGAGGACTCTGAGGCCAAAACTGCCTTCACAGAATTCTTTTGAAAGCACATCTGGCGTGGTGGCTCACGCCTATAATCCCAGCACTTTGGGAGGCCGAGGTTAGAGCTGGGCAACTTGACAAGACCTCATCTCTACAAAAAATTAAAAATTAGCTGGGCGTGGTGGCATGTGCCTGTAATTCCAGCTACTTGGAAGCCTGAGGTGGAAGGATCACCTGAGCCCAGCAGGTCAAGGCTGCAGTGGCCTGGAGTGTACCACTGCCATCCAGCCTGGGTGACAGAGTGAAACTCTGACTCAAAAAAAAAAAAAAAGTACATCTGGATTTTATATGCAACTTTAGAACATTTTCTTTCGTGGTTAGGCTTCTGCAGTTGCCCTTGGATTTGTCCTCTCTGTGTGTGGCAGCATGTGCTCACAGAGAGCTGGGGAAGGCTTACTGCCAGAGTCCAGCTCCAGCAGAGTCCAGAGATTCCCGAAGGTGGAGACGGCATCGGTGCTGTGAGGAAGAAAGACTTTGGACAACTGTTCTGAGAGTAGAGCAGATGCTGTTTATTGTGAGTTAACAGTGGGTTTTTATCGCTGATTTTTGCGAAGTCATCCTTACAAAGCACATCACGCACAAATCACATGAGCAGGACCGGGTGCACGAGGGGCGCCCCCACACCCGGCAGATGTTTTCTCAAGCATGGGGAAGAACAAATATAAAATTCTTTTTCTGTTCCTCAGGCTTGGCCATTGTTCCTCAGAAGCAGTTTTTCGTGTTCCTAGCTGATTGTTTTACAGATTACAATTATCTTAAATTGACATTCCACTAATCAATAACCCAAGCCCGAAACTTACAATCTTACTTGTTACACATTAAATTCTAAACTTTTAACTAACAATCTGAACCTGAAACTAATAAAAATTATAAATCCTCTCCTAAATAATGAAACCTATTCTTTTACCAAACAGTCACTAAAAGTTCAAACAGTAGTTTCTGGCTCTAGGCTTTGAAACAGTCCATGCATAGAGTTCTTTCTTCTGCGCAGAGCAAAGTTCATCAAGAAATCTCCTCAAAGCAATGTAGGTGCACATTCCTTCACGTACGAGAAGTCCCCTTGTTTCAGCTTCCCGGAGTCCAGGGCCTATTACTGTTTCTATAATTCTTATTCCTAAAATTTAAAACTTCTAATGATTTTATTAATGCCTAAAGTAATCCTTACCCTATACACCTAACACATGTATCTAATTCACTCTAACTCTACCTATAAAGCTAAATTCATATTCGGAACCTTAATTACCTACCATACTTAAACCTTATCCAACTCTTAACTCATTACTAATCTTAATCTTATAAATTTCATAAATCTCATACATAAATCCTACATAAATTTCTAAATTAATAAACTAAAAATTCTTAACTCATTATCTATAACTCGTGACTAAGCAAAAAGATCTCCTTTTTTTTTTTTTTGAGTTGGAGTCTCACTATGTCGCCCAGACTGAAGTGTACTGGCCGCCCCCGGCCACCGCAGCCTCGACCTGCTGGGCTCCGGTGATCTTTCCGCCTCAGCCTTCCGAGTAGTCAGAATTATAGGCACGCGCTACCACGCCCAGCTAATTTTTTGATTTATTGTAGAGATGAGGTCTCGCCTGCCCAAGCAGGTCTTGAACCTGCAGGCTCAAGCAATCCACAAAAAGATCTCTTTAACATACTTCAGAGTTTAATTATGAAATGGATTGAGAAAGCCAGACCATGTAGTGGGAAGTGGAAAAGCGAACAATGGTGTTCTAAAGTTAGCTGTGTATGTTGTGTATGCCTCACACACTATTGTCCTCATGCTCAACTGTACAGAATGCTTCTGTGTCAGGCAAGGTGGAAGGCAATGGGGTCGCAGCCACCGAGCTCGTCCTTGCGGCCAAGGGTCAACAGTACTGCTGTTTATGCAGACTTCCAAGGCTGGCTCCCAACAACTTACTTATTTTATTTTTTTATTTTTATTTTTTAGTTGGAGTCTCACTCTGTCACCTGGGCTATAGTGCAGTGGCATGCTCCTGGTCTCTGCAGCCTCATCCTGCTGGGCTCAGGCAATCCTTCTACCATAGCCTTCCAAGTAGTTGGAACTATAGGCATACACCACCATGCCCTGCTAATTTTTTATTTATTGTAGAGATGAGGTCTCACCAAGTTTCTTAGGCTGGTCTCGAACCCGTGGATTCAGGCAATCCTCTCACCTTGACCTCCCAAAGTGCAGGGATTATAGGTGTGAGCCACCATGCCTGGCCGGAGAGCTTACTTTTTGTGCTGAGAGTCTGCCTTTTCTTGTTGACAAGCTGCCTAGGAGCCTTTGGGCAGGTCCAGATCAGAGACTCCTCCTATCCTGTCCTACTGGCAGTCTCTTCTCCCCCTCTGCATGGCAGCCACCACCCCCTCTACTCCTGCCAGGGTGGCCAAGGGCAGAAGCCTTTGAAGAAGATGGCATTTGTAGGCAACCTAGTGCATCCAGATTTGGAGAGATTTGAACAACTGGCAAATAGTTTAAGGTAAGATTATGACCCAAAAATGCAAGCAATGAAAAACTAAAGTATAAATGTACCATGGAAGGAAAGGGATTCATAATGTGTCCCATGGCCAGCTATGAATCATGTTTCACTAGACATGCTGTTGTCAAATTAGATATGTGAATCAAGTGAAATAACTGATGATCTAAATATTGAGATAGGCAGGAAGAGCTCAGGGGCGAGGGTAGGTAAGAGCACTAACCTTAGGTATCAGTTTTGGGTAAAACTGATTCTGAAAGTTTTCTTTGCAAGGAGTTCATAATTTTTCTACATATTTTTAGAACGAGAACTCACTTTTTTCTTTTTTTTTTTTTTTTTTTGAGTTGGAGTCTCACTCTGTCGCCCAGACTGGAGTGCAGTGGCCGCTCCCGGCCACCGCAGCCTCGGCCTGCTGGGCTCCGGTGATCCTTCCGCCTCAGCCTTACGAGTAGCTGGAATTACAGGCATGCGCCACCACGCCCAGCTGATTTTTTGATTTATTGTAGAGATGAGGTCTCGCTGCCCAGGCGGGTCTCGAACCCGCGGGCTCAGGCAATTCACTCACCTCAGCCTCCCAAAGGCACGGGATTACAGGCTGAGCCACCGAGCCCGGCAGAGAACTCACTTTTTTGGTCATAATGTTCATTTAAAATTTTTGCCTTCAGGCCAGGCTTGGTGGCTCATGCCTGTAATCCCAGCACTTTGAGAGGCTGAAGCTGGAGAATTGCTTGAACTCAGGAGTTCGAGACCAGTCTGGGCAACAAAGTGAAACCCTGTCTCCACAACAAACAAACAAAAGTTAGCCAGGTATAATCCCAGCTACTTGGGAGGTTAAGGCAGGAGGATCACTTCAGCCAAGGAGTTTGAGGCTGTGGTGGGCCATGATTGTGCCACTGCTCTGGTTGATAGTGAAACCCTGTCTCAAAAACAATTTTAATTGTTCTTTTTTTACTGACTTAACAAATACAAGTCACTTATTAATATTTCTAACCACACAAGTTAAAGTGTGTATTAGTAAGTCTTATTGCCATATATTTGAAGGTGTGAGGAGTCTTGTGCTGCCTGTTACTGGGTGTTTTGGAGCATTTTTTGACTACTACTACCTTCTAAATCCTGTGTTCTTTTGTTTTCTTTTTTCTTTTTTTGAGTTGGAGTCTCACTCTGTCACCCAGACTGGAGTGCAGTGGCCGCTCCTGGCCACCTCAGCCTCGACCTGCTGGGCTCCAGCGATCCTTCCACCTCAGCCTTCCAGGTAGCTGGAACTACAGGCACGCAATGCGATGCCCGGCTAATTTTTTGATTTATTGTAGAGATGAGGTCTTGCCAAGTTGCCCAGGTGGGTCTCGAACCCGTGGGCTCAGGCAATCCACTCACCTCAGACTCCCAAAGCGTGGTATTACAGGCTGAGCCACCAAGCCTGGCTAAATCCTGTGTTCTAGCCACTACTGCTGACAATTCCCCGCCTCCATGTGGACATGGGGAATTGTGTTTAGCAAGCTTGCTGTACCCTGGCAGCAAACCCTGATTTTCTTTTTTTTTGAGTTAGAGTCTCACTGTGTTGCCCAGGCTTGAGTGCAGTGGCACGCTCACGGCACCGCAGCCTCAACCTGATGGGCTCACGTTATCCTTCCACCTCAGCCTTCCCCCACTCTTTTTTTAAAACAGCTTTATTGAGATATAATTCAGCCATTTAAAGTATGAATTCGCTGATTTCTAGCATATTCATAGAGGTATACAGCCATAATAATGAATTTAGATAATCTTTATCACTCCCCAAAAAGTTCATATCCGTTAACAGTCACTCCCCATATGCCCTCCCCTGTCCTCTCCCAGCCCTATGTAACCACTACTCTATTTTCTATTTTTGTAGCTAGAACCACAGGCATGCACCATCACGCCCAGCTAATTCTTTGATTTATTGTAGAGACAAGGTCTCACCATGTTGCTCAGGCTGGTCTCAATCCCCTGAGTTCAGCAGTCCTTCACCTCTGCCTTCCAAAGTGCTGGGATTACAGGTATGAGCCACTGCACCCAGCTTAAACCCTGATTTTCTAAGGATCTTGCTATACTGTACTTGGAGAGCATTCAATTGACTGAGCCCAGCAAACAGGCTCTTGTGGTCCCATAGGATTGGGGTAAAGACCTGGCTTCTGGCTGCCATGCTGGGAGGCAGGCCTTCCTGATGAAGGCCTCAATGGAGAGGAGGTTGTTTTCTCAGTGGAAAGTGAATGTGATTATATTTTCTGTTTCTTTCCTTCTCTTTCAGGGAGGCTATTAAGGCTCCTCTCCCCATGCTCTGCAGCCACAGAACTTTCTCTAGTGGCATTCTGTCTCCCAGGAATGCTGAAGGGACTGAGAGGATTTAGAATTCCTCAGCTCTTCCTTTCTGTCCTGGCACCTTTTGGGTGTTTTTAGATAAGGCACACGCTCTTTATTTTGTGCGATCCCCAATACATTCATTATCTTACATCTTGCTTGATGCCTGTACTTAGTTATTTTATGTACCTGATATCTGGAGATACTTGTAGCAGTGACCATTTCTGCCATTTTCATCCTCTTTGTACGTACCACTCCTTGCACATAACCGCTCACGTTTGGTTTTGTTTGTGTTATTTGTTGGTCTTAAAAGTTTTATTTATTTATTTATTTTTTAGTTGGAGTCTCACTCTGTCACCCAGGCTGGAGTGCAGTGGCACGCTTCTGGCCACCACAGCCTCGACCTGCTGGGCTCCGGCGATCCTTCCGCCTGAGCCTTCCAAGTAGCTGGAACTATAGGTGCGCACTACCACGCCCGGCTAATTTTTTTATTTATTGTAGAGATGAGGTCTCGCCAAGTTGCCCAGGCAAGTCTCGAACCCGCGGGCTCAGGCAATCCACTCACCTCAGCCTCCCAAAGTGCAGGATAACAGGCTGAGCCATCGAGCCCGGCTGGTCTTAAAAGTTTTTAAAGAGGATGTGTGAAGAGATGAGAATTCAGGTGGCTCCTCCTATTCTTCAGTCCCAGAAACTTGATATGTTTTGATGTACTGCAGTTATGGATTTTATACATAATTGAATATATTGATCTCTTAAAAGTCTTTTTTGAGTCAGAGTCTCACTGTGTTGCCCTGGCTGGAGTGACATGCTCATAGCTACTGCAGCTTCGACCTGCTGGGCTCAGGCACTCCCATCTGCCTCAGCCTTCCAAGTAGCTGGAACTACAGGTGTGCCTCACCACACCAGACTAATTTTCTAATTTATTATAGAAATGAGGTCTGGCCAAGTTGCCCAGGCTGGTTCGAACCCCTGGGCTCAGGCCATCCTCTCACCTTGGCCTCCCAAAATGTGGGCATCACAGGCATGAGCCACCACATCCCACCCAAGTTTTTCAACCTTAACTTTAGAAAATTAGATTCCAAATGTTTCCCTCTACTTTCCTTTTAAAATGTAGTTCTAAAAATCAAAGTAATTCTTATGCACGATTAAAAATTCCAGTGGAACTAGAATGCTTATAATGAAAACAAGCAGCTTGTGTTCCCTTCGAGTCTGCCCACCCTGATTCCCACTCAGCCAGAGCAACCACCTTCACCTTTTCTACTGTTCTCTTATTTACAGAGGTAAATAAGATGATACTGCTATTTTTCAGTCCATCAACTTACATGTTGTCTGTTGACTTCTTGATGTGCTGGGTGTGGGTTAACTTTTTTTTTTTTTTTTTTTTTGAGTTAGAGTCTCACTCGGTCACCCAGACTGGAGTACAGTGGCCGCTCCCGGCCACCGCAGCCTCGCCTGCTGGGCTCTGGCGATCCTTCCACCTCAGCCTTCCGAGTAGCCAGAATTACAGGCATGCACTACCAGTTAACTTTCTTATTACCACCTCCTCAAACATAAGCCTTCTCTTACCTCCGTTCCTCTAAATATGTGAATATCACAGCTTTTGGTTAAGTCTATAGTCATCGTTTCATGAAAGACAAATAAGTCAAGTAAGTGGACTAATATCATAACTACTTCTCTAATCTCTTATTTTCCCTGGAGTTAATAATTACCATTCTTATTGCTGAATTTGCTTTGTACCTATTTCTCTTTTTTTTTCTCTCTCTCTCATTAAACTTTGTTTTAATGGGTCTCAAAATTCTGTGACAGATTTTTGGTCAAGTTGCTTCCATTAAAAAGTATTGATTTCAAAAACTAATAACTTAAAACTGCCACACACAAAAAAACAAAACAAAAAAACCAAAAAACCAAAATGGTCCACAAAACATTCTCCTTTCCTTCCGAAAGTTTTTCGATGCATTGTTATCATTAACCAGTCTTTTACTATTAAACTTAAATGGCCAATTGAAACAAACAGTTCTGAGACCGTTCTTCCGCCACTGGTTAAGACTGGGGTGGCAGGTATTGGGGATAATATTCATTTAGCCTTCTGAGCTTTCTGGGCTGGCTTGGTGACCTTGCCAGCTTCGGCAGCCTTCTTGTCCACTGCTTTGATAACACCCACAGCAACTGTCTGCCTCATATCACGGGTGGCAAAATGACCCAGAAGAGGATAGTCAGAGAAACTCTCCACCCACATGGGCTTGCCAGGAACCATATCAACAATGGCAGCATCACCAGACTTCAAGAATTTAGGGCCATCTTCCAGCTTCTTACCAGAACGGCGATCAATCTTTTCCTTCAGCTCAGCAAACTTGCATGCAATGTGAGCCGTGTGACAATCCATTACAGGGGCATAGCCAGCAGTGATTTGGCCTGGATGGTTCAGGATAATCACCTGAGCAGTGAAACCAGCTGCTTCCATTGGTGGATCATTTTTGCTGTCACCAGCAATATTGCCACGGTGAACATCTTTGACAGACACATTCTTGACATTGAAGCCCATGTTGTCCCCAGGAGGGGCTTCACTCAAAGCTTCATGGTGCATTTCAACAGACTTCACTTCAGTTGTAACGTTGATTGGAGCAAAGGTGACCACCATGCCAGGTTTGAGGACACCAGTCTCCACTTGGCCCACAGGGACAGTCCCAATACCACCAATCTTGTAGACATCCGGGAGAGACAGACGCAGGGGCTTGTCAGTTGGACGAGTTGGTGGCAGGATGCAGTCCAGTGCTTCAAGCAGCGTGGTTCTACCGGCATTACCATCTTTACAGGTGACTTTCCATCCCTTGAACCAAGGGCATGTAAGTGTAAGGCCGGAGGTACTGGAGGGCGGGGCGGACTTCAACAAGATGACTTCAACCCAGACCAGGAGAACAATGGGCTAGTGTGAGCCAGCAAAAATGAGTAACTGGAACGAAGACTCCAGCCACAAAGCCAGCCAGTACCTGTTACAGCGACTCTAGCAACCCCGTTCAGCCAATCGCCAGCAGATGTGACAGCTGTCCCAACCAGTGATTGTTCTCCCTGACCCCCTCACAGCTTTCTCAGTGTGCCCTTTATAAACCCATTGCCCATCTTGCTGGGCATGACTTCTCCGGCCCACAGCTACATGGACCGGTGAACCTCGCCTGGAGATTGCGCTAATAAATTTTTCTTGGCTCCTTTGTTGCCATTTCGCCTGGTCTGGTTTTGTTTACAGTTAGCACTTGGCTCCAGCATGTTGTCACCATTCCAACCAGAAATTGGCACAAATGCTGCTGTGTCAGGATTGTAGCCAATTTTCTTAATGTAAGTGCTGACTTCCTTAACAATTTCTTCGTAACTCTTCTGGCTGTAGGGTGGCTCAGTGGAATCCATTTTGTTAACGCCAACAATTAGTTGCTTCACACCCGTGTGTAAGCCAGGAGGGCATGCTCACAGGTCTGCCCATTCTTGGAAATACCAGCTTCAAATTCACCAACACCAGCAGCAACAATGAGGACAGTACAGTCAGCCTGAGATGTGCCTGTAATCATGTTTTTCGTTGTTGTTGTTGTTGTTTTTGTTTGAGTTGGAGTCTCACTCTGCCACCCAGACTGGAGTGCAGTGGCCGCTCCCGGCCACCGCAGCCTCGACCTGCTGGACTCCGGTGATCCTTCCACCTCAGCCTTCCAAGTAGCTGGAACTACAGGCACGCGCTGCCATGCCCGGCAAATTTTTTTTAAAATTTATTGTGGAGATGAGGTCTTGCTAAGTTGCCCAGGTGGGTCTCGAACTTGTGGGCTCAGGCAATCCACTCACCTCAGCCCCCCAAAATGCTGGGATTACAGGCGAAGCCACCGAGCCCGGCTGAAATCATGTTTTTGATGAAGTCTCTGTGTCCTGGAGCATCGATGATAGTGACGTAGTACTTGCTGGTCTCAAATTTCCACAGGGAGATATCGATGGTGATGCCATGTTCATGCTCAGCTTTCAGCTTATCCAAGACCCAGGCATACTTGAAGGAGCCCTTTCCCATCTCAGCAGACTCCTTCTCGAATTTCTTGATGGTTCTTTGGTCGATGCCCCCACATTTGTAGATCAGGTGGCTGGTGGTGGTGGACTTGCCACAATCGACGTGTCCGATGATGACAATGTTGATGTGTGTCTTTTCCTTTCCCATTTTGGCTTTTAGGGGTGGCTTTCACGACTCATGTGCTCTGGCAGCAAACTCGTTGCAAAAAAGTTGTACCTATTTCTCTTATTGTGGTAAAATACAACACAAAACTAACCATTTTAAAGTGTACAATTCAGTAGCATTTAGTACATTCATAAAGCCATGAAAGCATCACTATCTAGTCCCAGAGCATCATCATCCCAAAAGGAAACTCATACCTATTAAGCAGTCACTCCCCAGTCCTTCTAAGCCCCAGTCATGCCAACTGCTCATCTGCTTTTTGGCTCTATGAATTTGCCTATTCTGGATAGTTCATACATGGTAAATAGGATATGTGGAGGGACCCAACAAATCCAGGATTTTTTTGTGTGTGTTGGAGTCTTACTCTGTCGCTCAGACTGGAGTGCAGTGGCCGCTCCCGGCCACCTCAGCCTCTACCTGCTGGGCTCCGGCGATCCTTCCACCTCAGTCTTCCAAGTAGCCGGAATTACAGGCATGCGCTACCACACCCAGCTGATTTTTTGATTTATTGTAGAGATGAGGTCTCGCTGCCCAGGCAAGTCTCAAACCCGCGGGCTCAGGCAATCCACTCACCTCAGCCTCCCAAAGGCGCGGGATTACAGGCTGAGCCACTGAGCCCGGCTTCAAACCCAGGATTATACAAATGTGTGCATTTTTACATGTTTAAACCTCAATCACCTTCAAAGTACTCTCTGTTTGATGCAATACACCTATTGAGACCCTTTTCCTGCTGCTCAGAACAGTTTTTGAACTCATCAATTTTGATGTCTTTTAGTGCTGTTTTTTGTTTCACCTCTTCCACATCGGCAAACTGTTTCCTTTTGAGGACTTTTTTAAATTCAGGGAAACAAAAGTAATTGGGGGTGAGCTGGGGTGAATAGGGAGAGTGGGGAACAGGGGTCATGCCGTTTTTGGTCAAAAACTGCTGAACACTAAATGTAGTGTGGACAGGTTTTTTTCTGTAAATTACCCACCATGAAATGGGCCAATGAGTTGAAAGAATCTTAAAAAAAAAAAAAAAGTCGCTGAAGCTGAACACAGCCTCACAACAATGCTAGCTGGTACACTGATGCTGATGGGTTTCTAGAACACTGATCTCGTGGGGGAAGCCTGTGATACAAGGGACCTGCCCTCCAAAAATAATTTCTGTTCTTTTAGCCGTCCCCTTTGTATATCTATTACAAATTGCTTCTAAGTGTTCAGGTTATCTCTGTTGCATGTCCATCACTAATATGTTCCAGTTACTCAGTATCAGTTTCATTTTCTGTTTTGTTTTTCCTGGAATTGACTCTCTATGTCCCCCTGTTTGTATGGCTTTTGCTCAGGTGTCATCCTTGGACTTTTTATTCCCTGGATCCTATGTTTTCCTCTTTATTGCTTTATATTATTCTTTTGCTGGAGCATATCCTGCAGAAACTTCCTAACAATAATTGTTTTGGAGGAAATTTAAAAAATATCACTCCCATCCAAAATAAAGGACTTTATCCCCACAATGATTGAATATAGGATTATTAATTATAAATGTTGGGACATTTAGGAATTTTTTTTCTTTTGCCCCTCTATTGTAAAGTCCACAAATGTTTTGTGGTATTGATACTTTAGTTTTTAATCCATTTGGAATTTTTTTTTTTTAAGTTGGAGTCTCACTTTGTCACCCAGGCTGAAGTACAATGGTACTGCGGCACAGTCACAGCCACCACAGCCTTAACCTACTATGCTCAGGCAGTCCTTCCACCTTCCAAGTAGCTGGGACTTCCGGCACGCACCACTACACCCGGCTAATTTTTTTTATTTATTGTAGAGATGAGATCTCGCCAAGTTGCCTACATTCTGATGTATACGAGGACCTGCTCTTAGCTGTGTATTCTGATTCAGTAGTTGTTATATGTATGTGTATACACACACATATACATACACAGTGCATACAAGATTTAATTCTTGTGGTCTTTTAAATCTTTTATTAAATATAAGTTGTTTTGGAATTCTACACTTTATCTATGTGACCTTCAGAAAGTAACCTAAATCTTTGAACTTCATTTTCTTAGCTATAATGTGGAGTGTATTAGTTTGGTTTCTTTGTTGTGAGCTACAAAAAACCAATTACCTCTTTGGCAACCATGGAATGTTTTGGAAAACATGCAGGCCAGATCCAGTTTGTTCTTCTAGATCCATTCTTCGATATCCTCTCTTCTGCATTGTGTCTGTAGGGGCTGATCTCTGGACTGCATCATCTGGGCTTTCTTTGTCCTCTGGCAGTGTTTGGCCAGTAATAGAAATCAGAACAGAAAAGAGGCCATGAGGCCAGGCATGGTGGCTCACACCTGTAATTCCAGTGCTTTGGGATGCCAAGGTGGGAGGATTGCTTGCTCCCAGGAGTTCAAGACCAGCCTGGTCAACATAGCACCACCTTATCTCTGCCAAAAAAAAAAAAAAAATTAGCCCGATGTGGTGGTATGTGCCTGCAGTCGCAGGCATGTACCACCTGGGACTTGGAAGGCTAAGGTGGGACGATCACGTTAGTCCAGTAGTTTGAGGCTGTGGTGAGCTGTGATTGTGTTAATGCATTCCAGCCTGGGTGACAATGAGAACCTGTCTTTAAAAAAAGAGAGGTCAAGGTATTCACTTCCCCACTCTTTGCTGACCAGTCCATAGTAGTCACTGTCAGTGTCTTTTTTTTTAAATCCAGAAATGGTTATTGGGATGACTTCCCACTCATCTTGATCCAGGGTGCTTTTAGTACTACTCTTCCTGAAGGAACATCTTCTGTACGGCTTGCTTTCTTCCTGTAGGCTGGCGGGGGATGGTGGAGCTGCCAACATACAAAACTGATTTGTACATGGATCAAGAGCATGGTGATTAGATAGCATCCTGCGCATTTCACAACCATGAAGTAGGAACCAGGGCTATGAGCCAGGCACTGCTGCTTGCGTTTCCTCCTCTCTTCTGGATATTGATGAAGGAGATCCTTCACCAGAGTCATGTTCTCATAGGGAGGTCACTGCCTGGTGTCCTCTCTGCTGCGGCTCTATAGGTTTCTGCTAACACCATCCCCTGTCTTTGCCCTTCAGTCTGCAGTGGAAATGGCATTCTATCGATGCTTCTTAGGTTTGTCTCCTTACCCCCAGGGATCTAGCTGGATAGCAGGTAATAATCAACTGTCTTGTCAGACACTGTGTGAGTGAACTTTAGGCTTTCCGTGTCTCTAAACAAAGTTGAAATTCCAGAGAAGGAGCAGGCAATTGGCCTGGCATGGATCATTATTTACCTTTGAGGTAACCAACCTGTACCTTGGCTGGGGAAGAGCAAAACACTTGGGCTAATAGTCCTAATGCTGAAATCAAGGGTGGATAATTCACTTAAAATAAATTGGGAGGGGCCTGGTGCAGAGGCTCATGCCTGTAATCCCAGCACTTTGGGAGGCTGAGGTGAGAGGATTGCTTGATCCCAGGAGTTTGAGACCAGTCTGGACAACATAGTGAGACCTCATTTCTACAAAAATTTTAAAAAGTAGCTGGGCATGTTGGCATGTGCCTGTATTCCTAGCTACTTAGGAGGCTGAGGAGGGAGGATTGATTGCAGTCAGGAGTTTGAAGCTGTGGTGAACTGTGATCGTGCCACTACCCTATAGTCTAGGCTACAGAGTGAAACCCCAACTCAAAAAAAAAAAAAGAGAAATTGAAGTGATGTTATCATAGGTAAGAAACAGGGAAGCTGTTCGGCTCAATCCATTTTCACTCTATGGGGATGGTAATAACACCTGTCCCACACAATTGTTAGGATTAAAGAGAAAAATTATAGAAGTGACAGTGCCTGGTAAGTGGTAAGGGTTCAATAAATGTCGGTTACTGTTATTTGCATATTTTCCATATTCGCTTTTAATATTTTAGTTATTTTCCTAATTTAGAAACATTTTAAAGTTTTTGAAAAGGAAAGTTCTTTGAAATTTTTATTGGAATTGCTACATTTATAAATTAGGAATAACTAATTTATAATACTCAGGTTTAAAAAAAAATCTATGTATATGGTATTTTAATTTGTTCTAAGTTTTACGATTTTTAGCAAAATTCTGTAGATTATTTCCTACAGTGAGTTAACTTTCATGTTTATTCCTGTATATTTTATGATTTCAGTTGTTGTCAATGGGATTCCCCAACTGGATGCATAAATAGTTGTAGTGGTTGCCTACTTCTACTTCCCAGAGTAGATTCAGTTTGAAATGACAAGCAAATCCAGCAGTTGTTCTACATTTGTTATTTACTTGTAGAGGATCCTTATAGCCTGGCCAGCCCAAGATTCTAGTGATCTGGCAGAGATTTGGATATTATCGAATTGTCTTTGCAGTGTTGATCTGTAGATGTCACTGTTGGTCAGAGCAAAAGTCTCAGTGTCACAGGGAGGTGTGAGTTGACTCTTCAGTATCCAAGAGGTCACAATGGGAAAACTTGTGGCCAGCACACAGCTCAGTACCCTGCTTTTATAAGCTGCTCAAACTTTCCAGCACCACTGGAAACCAGCCTTTCCTACAGTTCTGAACTATACAGATGACCAGAGCTTCAACTGAGGACGTTTTTGGTGTTTGTAAAACTTAAGCCCTAAAATGTTACAGAGAAAAAATATTTATGATAGAATTGCAAGTTTATGTTTTCTAAGTTAAGGAACATAGTTATTTTATTTTGCATCCATTCTCCTTTCCCCACAGTGAACTTATGTGCGAAGTTATTCCATTTTTAACAACTCCATGGGAGGTTCTATTTATTTACATTTAGCTGATGCTTACTATGTTCCAAGCACTTTTCAAAGCACTTACCAAGTATAAACCCACATAATTCTTACAACAACCCTAGGAGATAAATACAATCCTGCTCCTCATTTTATTGATGAGGAAACTGAGGTACAAAGAGGTTAAGTAGCTTTTTCCAAGTCACACAGCACTTAAGCGATGGGGCTGGGATTTGAATTCAAGTATCCCCAGTGTTAGTGCTTTGATAAATATGATGGTGTCCCTGAAACTGCGTTAACTTGCCCTCCTTTCTTGCCTGACTCTCTTAATTGCTGACCCTTCCTGGTTTTTTTTTTTTTTTGCAACGTCTTTAATTTTAACATAATCACAAACTCAAACAGAAAGTTGCAAGTACAGTACATAGAACTCTTTCCCCAAAACTATTTAAGACTATGTTGTTGATCCAATGCCACGTTATTCCCAAATACTTTAGTGTGTATATCCCACAAGCCAGAACATTTTCCTGCATAACTGCAATATAACCATCAAAATCCAGAAATTAGTACAGATGTATTACTAACATCTAATCCTCAGACCCCATTCAACTTTTGCCACTTGTTCCAGTAATGTCCTTTATGACAAAAGGATACATATTGTCATATCTCTATAGCCTCTTTAATTTTTTTTTTTGTGTGTGTTGGGAGTCTCACTCTATCACCCAGGCTAGAGCACAGTGGTATGATCACGGCTCACCACAGCCTCAACCTCCTGGGCTCAGGTGATTCTCTCATCTCAGCCTCCTGAGTTGCTGGGACTATAGGCATATGCCACCATGCCTAGCTAATTCTTTTGATTTTTCTTTTTTTTTTTCTGTAGAGATGAGGTCTTGCTATATTGGTCTAGAATTCCTAGACTCAAGCAATCCTGATGGTTTGACTTCCCAAAGTGTTGGAATTACAGGTGTGAGCCACTGCACCCAGCTTTCTTTTAGTCTTCTCTTGACTTTTATGACCTTGCTACTTTAGAAATGATGAACCACTTCATAGATTGTCCCTCAACTTGATGCTTCCTTATGATGTGATTCAGGCTGTGCATCTTAAGCTATACAGTTACAAAAGTGGCACAGTGTTCTCACCACTGCATTTAGTCACCTGGCGCATGATTTCCATTTGTTCATACTGATGATGTTAACTTTGATCTCTTGATTAAGGTGGTATCTGCCAGTATTCTTCACTGTGAGATACCTCTTTTCCTCTTTGTAAATTAATAGGTCTTTGTGAGGAGGGTAATGTAAAATTATTTAAGTGTTCTGTTCCTCGTTACACTTCCTATTTATTCACATTTATATTTGTGTGAACTTATGTTTTCCTATTTTAATGAATTACAATTACATTAGATATTTTGATACTGAAAATCCTTTTTTTTGATGTGAGGCTTTACTATGTTGACCAGTTGGTCTCGAGCTCCTAGGCTCAAGCAATCATGCCTCAGCCTCCTGAATTGCTGGGATCACAGGTGCCTGTCACAGTGCCTGCCTCTCAAAATAAAAAAATTTCCCCCTCTTTACCCTCTCGTGTGCTTCCTCCTCCTCCCTAAAAATAAATTTTTATGTCCCTGATTTGGCCAGCAGGATTCCTTTCAAGCTGGCTTCAGTGTTCTTTTGTGTTCCTGCCCTTCTTTGAGGACTTCCTTTTTGACACAAGATGTTTCAGGTTCAATTTGTCCTTTTCCTGCCTAGCCCTGGAATCAGTCATTTTTCCAAGGAACCCCGTTTTTTGTTTTTTTTAAATAAAGTGCCATGTGTAAAAGCCAGTATCTGGTGTAAGGTGCCTGCTGATATGAGGATGTTACTGCTCCCAGGCCCTTGTGGTAGGCAGACATGTGCATCTACATTTATTTCTAAATCTGTTTATATTGACAATTATGAGTTCACATCAAAACTTCCAAGTTCAATCTGGTATGAGAAGGCTCATTTGGATTTTTTTTCTTTCTAGTTTCTGCAACTCATCTCTGAAAGTAAGAAACCTGCCTCTGGTACCCTTGATGCATTTTCTTGTCCATCACTCTCAGTGTCCCCAATCTCCCATCCCCGCCCCCCATACCTTCCTCTGGTGCTTCCTCTGGTTCTGTTGGACACTCCCCATGTGAGTGTCCTCCTTAACCAGCTGAGGTGCTGACCCCCATGCATGGTATTTCTACATGGTGAAACCCTTCTCAGCCATCTAATAGCCTCCAGAGTGAATTGTTTGGGAAGAGAAGAGATAGAAAAGAAGTGATCTTTCCTTAAATGCAGAATTTTACATCAGAATCAAAATAGTACTCAACTGCTCCCTGCAAGCCTGCCTGGAGTTCAACTGAAAAAGTGGAATAGGTGGGGTGGGCAAGTTTTGGAGGTGGGGACCCATGTTCTAGGCACAGCTCTGTTTCTAAGGGGCTGAATGATCTTAGAGAAGTAATTTGACCTCTTTGTGCCCACAGCTCTTTCAAAAATGGACTGGACCAAATCTGAAGTCAAAGACTGGTGCCCCATGGGCCAGAAATGGCTTAAGTGTTTATTTTGTTTGGAAGTCAAGTTATCTATCTATCTATCTATCTAATCTATGTGTCCAGTGTCTCACTCTGTTACCTACGCTGGAGTGCATTGGCACACTTATGGTTTAGTGCAGCCTCAACCTCCTGGGATCCTTCTGCCTCAGCCTCCCAAGTAGCTGGGTCTACAGACACACACCACTATACCTAGCTAGTTTTTAAATTATTTTGTATAGGCGAGGTCTCATTGTGTTGCCTGGGCTGTTCTCAAACTCTTGGGCTCAAGTGATCCTCGCACTTTGGGAGGCCAGCTATGAGCCACTGTGCCTGGCTGGGAGTCAAGATTTTTTTAAAATATAAATTTATTTAGTTGGAAGTTGTGCACTCTAGTTAGCCATAGGTGGGCCACAGCTCAGATCATCTTTCTCATCTTCACAGATGTCTTCTATCAGAGCTAAATTACATTTCAAGCCTCTTCCAGCCCAAAGATTCAATGGCTATGTAATCTTTAGGCACTGATGAATTAGGTATTGCCTCCAACTACTTCTTGGCTAAAGAAAATCTTTCTACCAAGAAGAATGAAAGAAGGATAGGCACGATGGCTCACACTTGTAATTCCAGCACTTTGGAAGACTGAGGTAAGAGAATTGCCTGAATGCAGGAGTACAAGACCAGCCTGGGCAACATGGTGAAAACTTATCTCTACAAAAAAACCAAAAAATTAGCAGGGCGTGGTGGTGCACACCCATAGTTCCAGCTACTTGGAAGGCTGAGTTGAAAGGATCACCTGAGCCCAACAGGTGGATGCTGTAATAGCCATGATCATGCCACTGCACTTCAGCCCTCCAGCCTGGGTGACAGAGTAAGACTCTGACTCAAAAGGAAAAAGAAGAATGAAACAGTCTATAGACTTCCAGATAGGACCCTGGTATTATTTACATTATTGTTATTAATTTTTTTTGAGTTGGAGTCTCATTCCTTCATCCAGGTTGGAATGCAGTGGCACACTCATCGCCATCCCAGCATTGACCTGCTGGGCTTCAGTGATCCTTCCACCTCAGCCTTCCAAGTAGCCAGAACTGCAGGCATGTGCTACCACGCCTGGCAAATTTTTTTTTTTTAATTTAAAATACAAGTTCTTGCCAAGTTGCCTGGACTGGTTTCGAACCCGCCGGCTCAGGCAATCCACTCACCTCGGCTTCCCAACGTGCTGGGATTACAGACTGAGCCACCAAGCCCGGCCTATTTATGATATTATTTTAGCTGCCCTAATGGAGACCCCAAAGAATAAAGAGTAAACAAGATAGTTTCTCACTTAACAGCCTAGGGCTAAACAGTTCAGTGTCCCCATCAAGTCTAGGCCTTTAACTTCTGTGTTGTTGTTCTGGTGGTCAAATATGGCTCACTGCTGTGTCCATGTGTCAGCTGGTAGATAGGGGAGGGACACGTCACTTCCACTCACTTTGAATTGGCAAAACTTAGTCACAAAACTTATATGGCCTAATGAGAGGTTGAGGAACAAGCTTTTATTCTTGGGTGTTCTATTATGTTGAAAAGGACCAGAATGGATACTGAGAGGAAGCTTGCAACCTCCACCACAGTATTTGTTCAAACACTCCTCTCCATTCACTGTCTGGAATATCCTCTGTGGCATTCATTTTACCTCTGCATGATATCTGATAGCCTGCCAGTTAAGAATGCATTCAGATTCTGCCATCATTCCCTAAGGCTCTTCATCATTCCTCCCTTGGAAGATAAAATAGAAGCAATCAGCTTCTGAAAGCAGCCAATCAGGGAACATTTCAAGGTTGTTAGGGAAGAGTAGGAGGTGGAAGAGATAAATTTGGACAAAGGGGACAGTTGGAGATAGAGTTGACAAAGAGGAACCCCTGTAGGGAGCCAACAAGATGGAAAGAGGGCGGACCTAGAAGAGGCAACGCTAACAGGGAGTGGCAAACAGGAAGTGAGCAGTATGTGAGCTGCCTTCCGCATGGCCTATTGACTCTGTTTTCTGTTTTCTCCTCTCTGGCTCAGTGGATTCTGCAGTCACCACATCAGACCTGTCAGGAGACCTGCATTCAATTCTCAACTCTGGGCCATGGAATACTGGAAAAGCCACATCTCTTCTAAGGTCCAGTATCTTCCCCCTTAAGAGGGGATAATGTTATCTACCCTGCTTCTCTTCCCAAAACAATTGCAAAGTATAAATGCAATACCAGAGGTGGAAGCTTTCTGTGTGGGGTATTATGGACAGAGGGTGTTACTGATGGAAGTGCTTAGAACTCCCTGCCTTCAATGTGGAACTGGCCTACGCCTAGAGCGTGGCTGGGACACTCATTTAATTAAGTGAAGCTCAAGGTCTGGACCGATGAGGGTCACCCCTGCTTTCAAGATCATTTCTTCAGTAAACAGGTCTAGAGGAGACCACATAGTTGGGTAGTCGGGCCCCTAATCGGTAGGTCCAGGTCTTGGACTTTAAGAGTAGACACTAGCCTGGGTCAGCAGGGAGAAAGGAGATGTGGCTGTGTACAGCAGTTTTATACTAACTCCTCGTATGAACAGCTTTAATTTTTTAAAAAATTGCTTTAAGAAGAATGAATGTGGCTGAGCTCGGTGGCTCAGCCTGTAATCCCAGCACTTTGGGAGGCCGAGGTGAGTGGATTGCCAGAGCCCGCGGGCTGGAGACCCGCCTGGGCATCTTGACGATACTTCATCTCTACAACAAATCAAAAATTAACCGGGAGTGGTAGTGTGCACCTGTAGTTCCAGCTACGGAAGGCTGAGGCAGAAGATTGCTTGAGCCCAGCAGGTCGAGGCTGCGGTGGCCGGGAGCGGCCACTGCACCCCAGTCTGGATGACAGAGTGAGACTCCAACTCAAAAAAAAAAAAAAGAAGAATGAATGTGATTCAGGTCTATAGACTGGGCCATTTGAGGTGCAGTAGGATCTTTTAGAGTTGCCTCTGATGATGGCAGAGTCCCTTTAAAGAAGTCCTAACCCAGTTTTTGTTGTTGTTGTTGTTGTTTTTGAGTTTATGGGGGTGGGAGGTCTCACTATGTCTCACAGGCTGGAGCACACTCACAGCTCACCAAACCTCAGGCTTCTGGGCTCAGGCGATCCTCCCACCTCAGTCCCCCAAGTAATTGGAACTATAGGCATGCATCACCACACCTGGCTAATTTTTTGTAAAGATGAGGTCTTACTATGCTGCCCAGGCTAGTCTCAAACTCCTGGCTAGTCCAGAACTTTTGAGAGAAATTGTAAGGGAGAAGAAATGTTTTTTTCTGAATCTCTGGCTAGGACCTGGTAAATTGAACTGACATAAGACACATTAACAAGAGAAAAACAGAATTTTTTTAGCATGTTATCGTGATTATATGTGGGTGTACTCAGAGATGGGCAACTCAAAGTTTAGTTTAGAATGTGGGCTTATATAGCATTTAACAAAGGACCAGTACATTTTCAGAGACATGACAGGACAAAAGAAAAGGACCTTGAGCCACTAGGGGCAGCGAATTGTGGGAAGGCAAATATATGGGAAACTAATGGCAGATAAAGTCTCATTAGTAAAGTTTATTGTATAGATTCCTCTGGTGCTGTCTCCAGGCTGGTAAGGGTCTAATGTCTCCAGTGACTAGCTTTTGTCCCTCTTGGTAGAGAGGGGAAGGGGGATATTTTTATAAATGTATATCCTGCTTTTAGGCAAAGACAGGGTAAGGGGAGCAGAGAGGTTTTCTTGTTCTGTCCTCAATTGTCTTCGACTCAAAATAATCCTTATGCCAAAGTGTCATATTTTGAGGTTGCATATTCTGCCACCTACAGGCTGGTCTTGGATTGCAAGGAGTCAAACAGCTGTCCAAAAAAACCTCTGATTGAGTTTGAACCTCTTTCTGTCTGGTTTGAGCTGGTGAACTCAAATTGTTCAGTGAATATTTAAATTCTTTGACTTTCATCTGTGAAAATCCCAAGTGGAATGAGGAGAGATTTGATCCTATTTAGTGGGTCACTTGAGCTGCTATCAACGTGAAGATATTCGGCTGTGAGCTAGGAAGGCGAGTTTGCTCACGATCTCAGGCAGGGCCTATGAGAAAAGATTTACATGTCTGTGTCCTTTGCCTTTTTGGGGGGCCTAGATTACATATTGTCTTATCTTTTCAGAGGTTAGTATAAGGGGACAGCATCTCAGGGATGCGTCTTGCTTTTATTTTGTATCATAAGCTTGAAGAAGCTGATGTTAGTTTTATGCTACATCCCCCAATATCAACAGTTTTAATAATGATAAAAATAAAACAAAAACTGTTACAAGAAGAATCAACATGACTCATGAAAGACTTTTATGCCCTTTTTTTTGAGTCAGAGTCTCACTCTGTCATCCAGGCTGGAGTGCAATGGCACAATCACAGCTACTATAGCCTCGACTTCCTGGGCTCAGGCAGTCCTTCTACTTCAGCCTCCCGAGTTGCTGGGACTGTTGCAGGAAAACGGAGAGACCATGACACTGAGGTTATCTTAGGAAGTAGCATTTTATTAGTGTCAGTGTGACCCAGCGGGCTAATGCTCCAAGGCTGAGCAACCCAGAGAAAGAAGAGAGGGGTATTATCTATTAGTTTAGGTAAGGAGGGGGGGTCAGGTTGTATGGCTATACATTTTTATTTGGAATTTGCAAGGTTGTATTTAGCAAAACCAGATTTTCAAGGAACAAATTGTCTCCAGGGTATACATGACAAGCAGGCTTTGTAAACCAATAACTTCACAAAGAGAGGATACAGGGGGTAAGGTTGTGAATCAATTACTATCTTGGATTTCCAGGAAAGTGACTTGTGGCTAGTTGGTTTTCTCATGTCCCATGTTCTAGCAGGTTTGGAGCTTGCAGGTTGATTTTTAAAAAGGAATAATTTTAACTGCTTTTAGCCCCTCTCTGCCACAGGACTACTGGTGCATGCCACCATGCCTGGCTAATTTTTTGAGATATTGTAGAGACGAGGTTTTACCATGTTGCCCAGGATGGTCTTGAACTCCTGGCTCAGGCAATCCTTTCACCTCAGCCTCCTAAGTTTCTAGGATTACAGACATGAGCCACTGTACCTGGCCTTTCTTTCCTTTTTGGAAAAAATAATTTGTTCCAACTTAAAAAGTTATGCATAATCATTGCAATGTTTCCCTGATGTTTTAATTCTAGGTTTCAGATACCAAAAGCAGAGTGAGCAAGTTATTTAAACTTCCTTAGATTAAAAAAATTAAACATTTTTAGAGAAAAAAAATCAGGAAATTTTCTACAGCTTCTAGACCAGAGAACCTGTGACAATAATTCAGTGAGTTTTTCTTCTCCTGTTTGTCCTGTGCCAAGGAGTCAGACCAGGACAAGGGCTTTGCTTGCCCCTAACTTCCCCTGCTATCCACCTCAGCAGCCCAGTAAACCACAAGTCATTCTAGTATTTTCTGTGAACACAGGTAAATTTAACGCTTCCAGGCCTCATTTCCTCTTTGTATTTTTTGACTTCTAAAACATTTTACTATGAGTTTCTCATGAACATATCCCCTTTTTTCCCCCTTGAGGGATTTCATTTTATTCTTGCTCACAGACAGCAGAGAGACATGCTGGTCAGGGCTAGTGTAATCTTTCCAGGACTCTCCACTGTGGCCTCCTAGGACTTCTAATCCTCACACAGAGCATGCTCTACCACTGAGATTTTATAACCAATGTACCTCTCTGACTAAAGAGAGGAGGTATCACATCCGCTCAGTTCTGCGTCTTTATAAATAACCTGGGCAATGTGCCATCTTCTCTGTCCTCCAATAAGATTGTGCTCTGTAAAATGCTTTCTATAAGTCTGGGAAAGCATAATTTTTCCCTCAGCGTTGCTTCAATGACTTGAAAGACTTGGGTTTTTAGTAGTTTTCAGAAACAAAGGAAGCTTTCTAACTGGACAAGCTATTCCTTCCAGCAAAGTACCCTTTAGCTAAACTTTGTTCACCATGTTCAGCAGCATAGGCTTAGCGGAGGTGTGCTTCATGGTTAAAAAGTCACTACAGAAAATTTGCTTCAGGGTTATTATTGCAGTTACAAGGTCTGCTTCTGTTTATTACATATATTTCTTTTTTCTTGTGTGTGTCACTTAACAACAGTAAGGAAGGTTACAGAAAGCTTTTTACTACCATTCCCATCATGAAGTCAAATTAACCTCTCCCTCTTTCTGTCCCCAACAGATGACACACACCCTGACTTTTTCCTGTCTGTTTTGCCCTGTGAGTCAAAGCTCTGTGAGAGCAAGACCTTGTCTAGCTTGTTCAAGTGCTTTCTCCCTTGCATCTACAGATGCCCAGCACATAGTGTGGAATCAGTTAACATTTGTTGAATAAGCAATTAGATGGATGCTTTGTAGAGGTATTGGCTTATTTTTATGTGTTTGGTAGAATTTAGTTGTGGTAGACAAATATTCCCTACTGCTCACATCATCCTCTCAATTTTTTGGTGGACACTTCACTGTCTAGAATAAAGTTAGTATGTTCCCAACTCCTGGCTGCAGGTGTAACCATGTGAAGGAAGTAGGCTGTGTTCCTGATCACTTCTGGGCACTGCCAGGCTTGCTCAGGACTGCCTGCTTCTAGGCTCTTAACCTTCTATCTTGTTTATGCTGTTAAAATATTGGTGTTTTGTTTTGACTTGCAGCCAAACCTAATCATTAACAGGTATGTTGGTTTAACATTTGCATTTATGAAGACCAGGGAGATATTCGGACTAAAAATCTAGATCTTGGCTGGGTGTGATGACTCATACCTGTAATCCCAGAATTTTGGGAGACTGAAGTAGTGATATTACTTTAGGTCAGGAGTTCAGGACCACCCTGGGCAACATAGCAAGACCTCACCTCTACAAAAATAAAATAATTAGCTGGGCATGGGAGCATGTGCCGGTTGTCACAGCTACTTGGAAGACCGAGGTAAGAGGATCAGTTGAGTCCAGGAGTTTGAGGCTATGGTAAGCTATGATCTTACCACTGCACTCCTGCCTGGGCAACAGAGCAAGACCCTTAGTTTAGGAATACTAATAACATATATCAGTACATTCAACTGTTTATATTTGGTGCATCGAACTCGACTCAAAATATCTGTGCAAGTGTGACTGTGAAACAAAGAGGAAGCTCGATATGCCCACCTTGGTATTTATTTTCACTCCCAGACATAAGGAGAAGGCAGCCAAATGTGTCTTCTTTTCTTTTTCAAAAAAAAAAAGTTTTTCTCCTATTACTTTTATGTTGCAGAGACCAATTTCTTTTTTATTGGTTTCCAAAAGGGATTAAATTTCTTTATTGCCTTACTTACCTTGACTCATAAATAAGAACTTCCTTGACAGTGGCATGCTCCTTTGTTTCTTAAACTGGTGCTTTCCTATGTATGCTGATTGTCTAAACTATACTTCATTTACCTTTGTGATCTTAAAGGAACAAGGAAATTCGGTCTTTTAAAAAGGGGTAGTGGCTGTGGGTGGCTGTGCATGACGTGCAGACAGTAGGGAAGTAGCGATCTATGAGCTACCATTTGAGATAAACAGATAAACAGTGTGAGCCATGACTCTATAGGAAAATCTTTTCCTTCATTTTTTGGCGAATAATATGCGGAGTTCCAACCTCCACTTAGCAGGGCCCACGGTGTGGGGAGGGAATGATACAGGAAAGACAAAGAACAGCGGGATTGGAAGGGCTCTCTCCCTCCTGAGAGCAAGAGGGAGCAAATTTATTTTCACCACATGCCTCTTATATAGGACAAAAATCACACAAGGGAGGGCGAAACCACACAAGCAGGATATATGTTAATATCTGAATTAAATCACACAAGCAGGGTAAGTATCGATGACTAAACTATGCATATCTTAACGTCTATGCTAAGCAAGGCAATCACTTAGGATGAGCAGCTTCTGGGCCAGAGTTGGCACCGCTTAGCTAGCCATAGAAATGCAACCGAAAGGTCAAGGGAGACAAAGGAAATGTAGGTTTGGTTCCTTGAACACAAGCCAACAAAAATAAGGACCTTGTCAGCTTATGCTCTGGTTTCCTTCAATAATACTTTTTAAAAATTTTTGAGTTGGAGTCTCACCCGGTCTCTCAGGCTGGAGTGCAGTGGCACACTCACGGCCACTGCAGCCTCGACCTGCTGGGCTCAGGTGATCCTTCTGCCTCAGCCTTCCAGATAGCTGGAACTGCAGTACGTGTTACCACGCCTGGCTAATTTTTTGATTTATTGTAGAGAGGACGTCTTGCCAAGTTGCCCAGGCTGGTCTCGAACCCCTGAGCTCAGGCAATCCTCTCGCCTCGGCCTCCCAAAGTGCTGGGATTACAGGCTTGAGCCACTGTGCCTGGCAATAATACTGTTTTAAAAAGAGGAATTCCTATTAAGCACAGACAGTCATGAAACTGGGAGCTTTATTAATCTGATTGGAGTCAAATTAATCCATTTGGACATTAAAAGAAGACTGTTTTCTTCTCAATGTCCCAGACCCTGAACTCGTGGGGACCAAAAAGTGGAGATTTCCATCAGATTGGGCCATTGTGGAACTTGGATTTGGACAAAGCCTCACCTGTCTGCAGAGTCCAAATTGTTATGCTTCCCACTTAACTGCCAGGTCAAGAGAGACTATGTTGTACCATATCAAGTTGCCAGTTTTAAAAAAGTTTAAAAATGGCCAAATATTGGCAGTTTTATTTGTTTCAACCTATAGATGAGGTTTTAGTTCTCATGCTTTTTCGAAGAAGAGTTAATTTCTTAAAATAGCAACCGTGTATATCACCAGTAACAAAATACTAGATATAAAACAATGGACAAAATGGATATTTAAAAACTAATTTGTAGATAAGGAAACTAAGGCCCAGAGAGTTTGCTTAGATTGTTTGGCCACATACACATAGCTGGGACCTGGGAGAGTTGTGATGAGAACCTGGATCTGGCTGAACCCATGATCGAGACCTACTTCCCCTGCATTTGTATTCAGTGAAGTAATCTCCTTGGTCAAGTTTTTTAATTTAAATTTAAATTTATTTTCTTCTTTTTTTTCCCCCCGTAGAGACGAGTTCTTGCTACATTGCCCAGGCCGGTCTTGAGCTACTCCTAGGCTCAAGCAAGCCTTTCATCTTGGCCTCCCAAAGTACTGAGGTTACAGGTGTGAGTCCACATGCCTGGCTAGCTTGGTCAAGTTTAGAAGGGAGTAATCACTGCAGAAATACATCTTTTGTTTTAGAGTTTAAAAACCTTGAGTTTCTTCTTTTTTTGAGTTGGAGTTTCACTCTGTCGCTCAGACTGGAGTGCAGTGGCCGCTCCCGGCCACCTCAGCCTCAACCTGCTGGGCTCCAGCGATCCTTCCGCCTCAGCCTTCCAAGTAGCCGGAATTATAGGCATGCGCTACCACACATGGCTGATTTTTTTATTTACTGTAGAGATGAGGTCTCAGGCGGGTCTTAAACCCGCGGGCTCAGGCAATCCACTCACCTCAGTCTCCCAAAGGCGTGGGATTACAGGCTGAGCCACCAAGCCTGGCTAAACCTTGAGTTTCTATACAGCTATGTGACTGCTTGAAATTAAAGAAGCATTTTAGCATGTTATTAACATTAACAATCACATTTTTAAAATGTACAAATACTGAATTTTCTTATTATGAAACAGGGCAAAAATTTAGAATGTACAGGTAGGCAGAAGAAAAAAAAATTGGCCAACACAATTTCAATAACCAGAGACAACCACTGTTAACACTTGGATGTATATTCTCATCTTATGTGTTCACTTTTTTTAACAAATATTTATGAATGGCCCCTCTGTGCCAGGCACTGTGTTAAGTGCTGGGATGCTTTGGAGAACAAGCAGGCATAGTTTTAACCCTCAGTCTAGAGAGAAGCAAAGTCAGCAAATAAGTAAATCAACAAATCAATTGGCCACACATTGAGGTATTTGAAACAAAATGCCATTAAAAATAGGGAAGGCTGTAATATAGAATTATGAGGTGAGAGAGGAATATCCTAATTTTGATGGGGAGGGCAGAAAAAACCTTGTTGAGGAGGTGACATTTCAGCTGAGATGAGAATAGAAGTAGTGATACAAAGAGCAGAGTGTCCAGGCAAGGTACCATCAGGGCAGTAAAAAGGTTCAGAACATGCCACTCCAAAATATGCCGCTTTGGCATATTGATTGTTTTAAGCTAAAGTCAATTAAGATATAGCTAAAGCAGGAAGGACTGTCTACTCTCCTTCTTTCTACGTAAAAGCAGGGCACACATTTTTCATAAGAAAAGTACCCTTTCTGTGCCAGGAAGAGTAGAACATTCTTATCATTAGAGATGGGGAGTTGATGCTGAGGTGAATCTGTACAAACAAATCTTACTAAAATGACCTTCCATTAGATTTTCCATGTTTTCTAGTCATTTCCTCATAATTTACTGCCCCTAGCCCAGATTTCTTTTTCCTGTCTTATCCCATTTCTATAATTTATTGCCCTTTGTTAAGGTGGTATATAAGCCCCCTAGTCTATTAGTTCTTTAGATTTTTTTCTATGAAGCCTCTATTCTATGTATAAAATACAGAGGATGCCAAAACTTGTATACACATTCTGTAAGTCAACATATTTATTATACATAGTTAATTTGTGTGTGTGTGATGAGAACACAAGATCTATTCTTTTGTCAAATTTCAAGAATATACTACAGTATTTTTAACTATAGTCACTATAATGTACATTAGAGCCCCAGAACTTATTCATCGTATCACAGAAAATTTGTACCCTTTTAACAACATTTCTTCATACACCCCACCAGCCAGTTCCTGATTTTTTTGTTTTTTGAGTTGGAGTCTCACTCTGTCACCCACACTAGAGTGCAGTGGCATGCTCACGGCTGCCACAACCTCCATCTACTGGGCTCAGGTTTGAGCCACCACACCCGACCCCGTTCCTGATTTTTTTGAATTCCCCATATGTCTGACTTTTTGCACTTAGTATAATGTCTTCAAAGTTTATCCTTGCTGTCCCAAATAATAGGATTTCCTTTATGTCTGAATAGTATTCTGAATGGATGTGTATATGTGTGGATTACATTTTAAAATCTATTTTTCTGTATACACATTTTAAGAAAGGCAAAACTGTGTTAAAATTATAACAAATACTCAATATATACCAATAACAAAAGATGAATACAAGTCACATTTGATTTCTGCAATTACAAGAGGTGCTCAGAGTTGTTATTATCAGCCTCCAGACACTTCTGATTATGGCATACTAAAAGTAATACATAGATAACATTTCTTAAAAACATGCATATCTTTTTTTTTCTTTTGGCACTCTCAGTATTAATATAAAATAAACTTGTATACTTTTCCTCCTGTTAATCTCTTTTGTCAGTTCAGTTTATAGGCTCCAGACGCAAAACCCAAGGGAGTAGAGGAAGTCTTAACTCTCCTACAGCAGGAAGGAGGTTGGCATATTTGAGAGTCTTTCCAGGAGGAGGAGGAAGAAAAGGCGGCAGCCAGTATGGCTGGCCTGGAATGAGGCAGGGAATGTGGGCCAGGACCCCTGTTACACACTTTTGTAGGACTTGAAATTCTGTTTTGTGGGGACATTAATTATATATGTAATTTTTAAAAAATGGAATAATTATATTATTAATATTGGTCATTAGTAACTTGTTTTTTTTAAATTACCAATTCCTGCATATTGGATACATAGTCTTTTTGATAGCTCGAGTGTCCTTACCCAGCTAACCCTGAATGTTTATTGTGAATGAGTCTCACTGCCTTTGTAAGCGAGAGAACTAGTCTTTCTATTCCCAACTACACGATATAAATTAGGAAACAGAAAAAAAATTTGCTGCTTTCTTAGATACACATCTTTAAAAGCAGTTCCCCTGGGATTGAGTAAAAAGTCCATAAATGGACATTTTTCTGGCAGGAAAAGATTCTTTTTTGTTACTTGCTTGTTTGTTGTTCTCTCTGAAGACCTGGCAGAGGATTAAATCTAATTCGCACATAATATTAATGTCATTAATTAAATGTCATTAATTAATTTAAAACTTTAAAATCACTTACTCTTACTTTCTTTAGAATTTTACATAACATAACTCAGTATTTAGCTAGAATGATACTCTGGTTTCTCCAAGTATTGACATCAATGTGCCTCTCTGCCTTGAGACTGGTAGATCGGGAGTATTTGGGAGATACTTTATTTTCTTTGTATCACTGTGCTCTTTTTGGTTACCATTTGCTGTTTTCCATTGATAATCTCTGAATGACCGCAGGGAATATAGCACACCCCAGTGTTGGAACATAAGTCACTTTTAGAGTTTTAACATTGAGAATTGGTCTTTGCCAAACCACCCTAAATACAACTGATCATGCTTGATCTTGGAAGCTAAGCAGAGTTGGGCCTGGTTAGTACGTGGATGGGAGAATCACAATATCCGGTCCTGACAAATTAAACTTGATAGGCTCAACATAAAAAGATAATTTTTTTTTTTGAGTTGAAGTCTCACTCTGTTGCCTACGTTGGAGTGTAGTGGCACATTCATGGCTACTGCAGCCTCAACCTGCCGAGCTCAGACAATCTTTCTGCCTCAGCCTCCCATGTATCTGGGACTACAGGTGCGTGCCACCACATCTGGTTAAGTTTTCTGATTTATTGTAGAGACGAGGTCTTGTCATTTACCCAGACTGATCTCGAACTCCTGGGCTCAGTTTCAAATGATATATCCTCTTGCCTCCTGCTGGGATTCCAGGTGTGAGCCACTATGCCTGGCAAAATATAATGTTTTGAGACAAGTACCGCAAACATGACTTGGCATTTTAAAAGTGGTGCTTGATGAGGCTTACCCAAGACAGAGCAAACAAAAAAGCCAGAGACCATTTCATATTTGTAATTTTACAGGGTTTGCAGAGGTCTCAGAGAAGAGAAATTCTTTTCAGGTCTGTGTACTGAAAAGCTTTGCTTGATTAAGAGTGAGAAAAGACACCTTCATATTCTCACACACCCAATCTGAGAGAAAAACCACCCTCAATCCCCGCCCAGCTTGAGTTTCCCCCTTGATGCTCTTTGCAGTCAAACCCGAGGTGTGGAATGAGACAGCTGGCTCCAACTGCAGTCCCTTGAGCCCATAAGATTTCATCATTGTAGTATGGGTACGGGTGTGTGGTGGTGGTGGTAAGGATTTTGTTCCCAAATCAGGCCAATTTAAGATTTAAAAGATTTGAGAATATTGCACTTGGCGGTTGTTTTCTTGAATTATTATGCAAAAGAGAGTCAAATGAACACAATAAGTTACTGATTTTAATATTTTCTTTCTTTTTTTTTTTGAGTTGGAGTCTCACTCCGTCGCCCAGGCTGGAGTGCAGTGGCACACTCACCGCCACCCCAGCGCCAACCTGTTAGGCTCCTGCAACCCTTCCGCCTCAGCCTTCCAAGTACCTGGAACTACAGGTGTGCACAACCACGGCTGGCTCATTTTTGATTTATTATAGAGATGAGGTCTCGCCAAATTGCCTGGGCTGGTCTTCAACCCATGGGCTCAGGCAGTCCACTCACTTCGACCTCCCAAAGTGCTGCGATTACAGGCCGAGCCACCGAGTCCAGCCTCTTTTCTTTTTCTTTTTTTTTTAGTTGTGGTTTCACTCTGTTTCCCAGGCTGGAGTGTAGTGGCATGATCATGGCTTACTGAAACCTCAAACTCCTGGACTCAGGTGACCCTTTTGCCTCAGCAAAAGTCCTGGGTAACCGGGACTCCAGGCACACACCATCACACTTGGCTAATATTTTGATTTTCTGTAGAGATGAGGTCTCACTATGTTGCCTAAGTTGGTCTCAAACTCCTGGGCTCAAGCAATCCTATCACTTTGGCTTCCCATAGTGAAATCCCAGGATTACAGGGGTGTGAGCTACCACGCCCAGCCAGATTTTCTTTAAATAAAACATAGTTATTTGTCACATGTGGGGGGAGAAAGACACAGGAAAGTATTTTGCTTAAGCAAGTCTGGGCCCAGAAAGGGAATGGAAAAACTGCCATCTGTGACTCAGGATTTGGGAAAGCTGCAAGAAGAAATGGAAATGGGTGACCTCAGATACAACATCTGAATGAGTGGATGGAAGAGAGAACTCAGATTTTTCCATGCTGAATGGCTTCCAAAAGCATGGGGGACTATTTAATGGGGATAACCTAGAAGTACAACAGCACAGAATAAAGGTGTCATTTTAAAAATCCACAGAGTTTTTACTGTCCTTAGGAATCATAAACAAGGTTTATGTGCAAGGTTCAAGTGAGAAATGATTCTGGTCCTCGATATCTTTAGTTCCAGGACAGTGGGTGCTGGCTGTACAAGTTTCATTTTGAGAATTAGATGAGGGTCTCTGTGCTCCTGAGGCTAAACTTGCCAGTGCTGACCTCAAGAGCTAGGTCCAGAAAGCAAGTGGTAGAAGGACTCGATCCATCCTCTGAAGCCCGTTGGCAGGTCCTGCGAAATCTTATGGAACTTTTATTCCCAGATGAGGACTAAACTCTGATCCTTTCCCCCTCTCTTGCCAAATTTCTAACTAAGGGATCTGGAGAGATGGGTTTTTATTCACCCTATATAATGTGGCTCACTTTCCAGCCTGACTCAGGAATAGCATCCTCTGACAGATAAAAGAAGGAAATTGAAATATTTTATGACCCTGAAAAATCATCTGTATAGAATCCCCTTTCCCAGGAGTCCATTGAGAAGCTAAATGTTTTCTGTCTATTCTCTGTCATGGTTGCCACCTATGAGGCTTCATCTATGTATTAAGAAGCTTCTTCTCAACACCCTCTTATCTCAACAATGGCATTTCCTTTACTGATTTCAAATTTCCTTAGAGCAAACTTTTGAATCCACCTGTGACCTGTAAGCCCCCACTTGCAGATGTCCTGCTTTCTCAGGCCAAACCAATGTAAACCTCACATGTATTGATTTTTTTTAAAACCTCTTTCTTCCTAAGATATATCTAACCAAGCTGCAATTTCACCACCACAGGCACGAATTATCATGACCTCTTGGGTTGGTGTCATGGGTCTAGGTCACTCACATTTGGCTCAGAATAAGCCTTCTTAAATATTTTAGAGTTTGGCATTTTTTGTCAATACAGAGGTTTCAAGTCTCTGGTTCCTTCTTTGAAAAGGATACTTTTTCTGGGAATGTTTTTCTTTAGAAAGTAAACTTACAATGTTAGGATATGTTTCTCAGGATAATAAAAATAGCCACAACCAGGATTCTTTACTGGGATTTCCATTTTGATTTTGGCCTTACTTTGTTTCAGATGGTGGAAACACATTTCAGGTGTTCTAAGATTTGAAGAGCCTAATGAAATAGAGTACACTAATATTGTTGTGCTATTAAAAAGAAATAGTAGCCAGATGTGGTGGCTCAAGCCTGTAATCCCAGCACATTGGGAGGCTGAGGCAAGAGGATTGCCTGAGCTCAGGAGTTCAAGACCAGCCTGAGCAACATGGCAAGACCTCGTCAATACCATAAATCAAAAAATTCATTGGACGTTGTGGCACTGCTTGTGGTTCCAGCTACTTGGAAGGCTGAGGTGGAAGGGTCACCTGAGCCCAGTAGGTCGAGGCTGCAGTGGCCATGAGCGTGCCACTGCATTCCAACCTGGGTAACAGAGTGAGACTCTGACTCAAAAAAGAAAGGAAGGAAGGAAGGAAGGAAGGAAGGAAGGAAGGAAGGAAGGAAGGAAGGAAGGAAGGAAGGAAGGAAGGAAGGAAGGAAGGAAGGAAGGAAGGAAGGAAGGAAGGAAGGAAGGAAGGAAGGAAGGAAGGAAGGAAGGAAGGAAGGAAAGAAAGAAAGAAAGAAAGAAGAAAGAAAGAAAGAAAGAAAGAAAGAAAGAAAGAAAAAGAAAGAAAGAAAGAATCTCAATTATCCCACATTATGAGCTCAAAGTCATCCTGGATATATAATTTTTCCAGAGTGCTCTGTAGTACCTAGGGTTGGGAACTGTATTCTTAATTTTGGTGGTTTGTAAACACATTAGCTGTGTTTTCTTAGACATCTATCCAAACTATTATAGATTTCCTTTTCCTATAGACTGTATACCAAATGTAGCACACATAATCATTTTGTTAAGGACACTGCTGTGAACCTCAGACAGTTTCTGAACGTGTGGGCTTATATAGGAGACTTCTTAACATAGGTTAGGAGCAAGACTTCTGGAAACAGAGCATTAAATGCTGGCTTTGTTAGTAACTAGTCCTAAATTTTGAAGTTACTCAATTTGTCTGTGATTCAGTTTTACTACCTATAAAATGGGGGTGTGTGGTGGTCATTAGGATGTGCTTTGCAAATAGTCAACAATGAGAGTGTAATTGACCAAGGGCCCAGCTGTTGCACTCTAAATCTATCACTGTGTAGACAGGCCACTGTGTGGACAGGCTAATTCTGGTCAGTTGAGTGTGTCATGGATACTGCAGTACACCCAATGTTGGGCCACATGGAGCTCCTTTGTTTGCTACTGTGGGGGCAAGAACCTTGGCCTCACATCACTTTGACTTGTGAACTCTTTAATGGTTTGCCTAACCAAATCTTCATCAGGTTTTTACACAACTTTCTCTTAGTCTTTTATATTATGGCCTGAGTGCTCTCCCAGCAAATCTGGTTCCCTCTCTATTTCCTTCATATAGGCATTTTCCCTAATATAGGGCTGTCAGATTTAGCAACAGATTCAACAAGCAACAGGATGTGCAGTTAAATTTGAAATTTAGATAAAGAATAAATAATTTTTATTAGTAGTATGCTTATACTTTCAGTATCCTTATATTTTATCTGGAAAATTTACAAACCCTAATCCCATTTGGGCATCTGCTTCTTGGATGACTTGATCTAACACAGGGTACTAATAATTATATGTACCCTATAGGTAGAATTAAGTGAGTAAATATGCCAAGTAATTAGAGTTGAACTTGGCACATAATAAGTGCTCAATAATTAATAATTATCAAAGACAGAGGGTGTGATTAGTACTGAATATGCTCTCCTTAGGTCTCTTGCCTTTCTCCTATATGGGAGAAAAAAGAAACACTATTTCCTATGCCCTGTTAGCTTGAGTGTCTGGGTCTTTACAAATTGAACTGACAAAGGACAGACTAGTGGAGAAAAAAAAATTATTTTATATGCATATGGGGGCCTCATGGAAATGAAATGAAAATCCCAAAGAAAGGGTCCGAAGACCCAGAGGCTTATATACCATTTTAACAAAAAGTGATAAATTTGTGGAAAAATGACAAAATAAAGGAAAAGAGTTTGGAGTCTCTGGGCACAGTGAACTGTGGGCAGGTGAATATATGAGAAAACTAATGGAAGATGAGGGTTATTACAGTAACTTTTGTTTATGCAGATACAAGTCAGTGCCTCTCCAGTGATAAGAATTGTCTCTTCTTCCTGGTATGGGAGAAGAGACAAAAGCACATTTACAAAGTGAAATTTATGCCCTGCCTTTAGGCAGATGGGGGGAGGGTAGAGAGCTCTTTCTGCAGTCTATTTCTCAGTTGCCTTCAGCCCAAAATGATCATTTGTCAAAGTGACATATTTTGGAGTGGCATATGCTGATTCTTTTCACTCTCGAAAACGACCGGTGGGCTTCATGCTACGTGCCAGATGCAGGGCATACCCTCACAGAGTGGTCTGGTGTAGATGCTTGCAGGTGTGATAGAAAGTGTGAGTAGGCTGTCTCTGAATGAACACTGCTGGGTTCCCTGGCCATCACTGTTTTCTCTCTCCACCACAGCAGCTGTTTCTAATCTCCCCTGCTCTTTTTCTCTTATGATTTTCTACTTCCTCCTTGCATTAATAGTCTTCACACAAAGAGAAAATCTTGGTTATCACAAAACCCAAATGCTGGTGTCCTTCTGGCTAACCTTTAAAAGTTGTGTTTCTACTTTGTCTTTTAGACTCTTCTTTTTATAGTTGTTTGTTTTACTTTTGCCTTACTGGTTCCTTTATCACCAATGTTTTCTTTCTTTTCCTTTGGCTATCAGGTTCTGTGAGAGTCTGGTTGCTTGAGAATTCTGGAGACCTGAAATCTGGATATCTAGGGTGATGTAAATGAATTGTATAGAAGTGGAAACTAATGGAACATACAGGAACTTCATTGTTATCTGGGTGACCTAAAACATTTTAAATAATAAAGCAAAATGCCTTGAGTGTTTGAAAAAGAATATGGAAGTTTGAATCTTATGTGTTAGGATCAGAGGTGTATGAAAATTCAGTAACAGTAATACATTAATTGAGTTACATTTTCCTAAAGTCCAGAAAATAGTAATTTCAAAATACCTTTTGGACATCAATTAATTTTTTATCAAAGATAAACTTTTCCCCCTTAGTAGCAATCTTACATGTAGATTAAACCTTATATTGATGCAAGTTATCAGTAGCATAACTGTAATCACAAATGCTGGTCTTAGAACTGAAGTTTAATTTCAACTCTCATTAAAATCATAGAATCTTGGAGCTAAAACAGATTATGAAAGGTCACTAAGCCCCATACTTTCCCTTAAGCAAAGGCAAGTCAGTACAAACAAGATTAAAAATCAGTCTTTTTTCAAAGTTTCCAGAGAAAGGTTTGTATAACCGGAGGCAAAGTATAAATTCTTGAGCTATTGATATATTTAACAAAAAAGCAAACTGAGTTATTTAAAGAAGTGTTATGCCAATCATGCTTATGCAATAGTTTCTCTGCGATGTTTGCTGGTTAGTGAAATATGATATAACATGCAACCTACAACCATTTTAATTCTGGGGATCTTTTGGAATTAATATTTTTTTCCCTGCTAGTTATAAGGGTCTTCAAAGCATCACACTGTATTTAGGACATACTCATGAAGCATATAGTGTGGTAGAGAGAGGCTGGGATTTTGAATCAGAACACCTGGATTCAAATGCTTTTCCCTGCAATTTAGTCCCTTGGACTAATTTGAGCTTCATGGAGCCTAACTTCCTCTTCTGTAAAATGTTAATTCTAATTTGTGCCTGAAGTTTTTTTTTTGACCAGATTTTTCTGTGACTTAAAGATGAGATTGTATAGAAAAAGCTTTGTAACAGGGTCTTGTTGCTATTTGTATGAAGAAGACAATGTTTATATAATTTATCATTCACAAGAATACAGGTTTGTTGTTAATTCCATTCAATCATGAGGTGTGCTCATTTCCAAAACAAGTGATCCTTAACCAAGTAAGAAGTCCCCATAAAGATAGAATATGTGTACAACATTCCTTGTGGGAAGTTAGGTTCTCTTCCCATCACCCTAGCAGCAGCCGCAGTCCTGAGTTCCTGTTGACACTTGGTTATTGCATCACTGTACTCGTTATCTCATTCCCAACAACCTGCAGAATTGTGAGTCATTATCTTCATTGCAGGTTATGTGGCAAATGCTTAAAAAGACAGGAAACTTCACCAAACCTCACCATTAGTAAGTCACAGAAAAAAAAAATCAATCCAGAGGTTTGGGTTCCAGGATCCATGCTTTTGAACTTGAAAAATGTGCCTTCCTGCTCACAGTCATTGGGTTTGGGAATATTGTCTTCATTGGTGTATTTCTTAAGACTTCTGGGAATATCAAGATTATCATTTTGGGTGCGGTAGTTCATGCTGTATTCCCACCACTTTGGGAGGCTGAGGCAGGAGGATTGCTTGAGCCTGGGAGTTCGTGACCAACCTAAGCTGCATGGTGAGAACTCGACTCTATAAAAAATAAAATTATTAGCTGGGTGCAAAGGCGCACACCGTAGTCCCAGTTGCTCGGGAGTCTGAGAGTAAAAGGATTGCCTGAGACCTGGAGGTCAAGGATGTGGTGAGCCATGATTGTGCCACTCTCTGCATTCCAGCCAGGGCAACAGAGTGAGACCCCGAATCAAAAAAAAAAAAAAGATTATCATTTTGGGTGCGGTAGTTCATGCTGTATTCCCATCACTTTGGGAGGCTGAGGCAGGAGGATTCAAAATTCTTTTTCTTATTGTTTTAATGGGTGAATAGCATAAATTCCCTTGAACTCTACTAGGTATTGTAAAGGAGGAAAAACTGTTCTTCTACCCTCTTATGTTTAGTGGCTGGGGCCTGTGAATTAAACTGACAAAAGATATTCGCAGGAGAAAATGTATAAAGATTTTCTTTATTTATGTTTGATTTTTAATTTTTTGAGACAGAGTCTTACTCTGTCACCCAGTGCTGGGATTACAGGCGTGAGTCATTGCACTTGACTTCAAAACAAACCATAGTATCATACCATTCAGATTATGTCCTCTAACCATAAGTGTCAATAAAATCAGAAACCAATAACAGAAGACAGCCATTATGGATAACAATATAGAGGTTCCCCCCAAAATTAAAAATAGAACTACCATATGATCCAGCACTCCACTTCTGGGTATATTTCCAAAGGAAAATAAATTAGTATGTTGAAGAGATATCTACACTCCCATGTTTATTGCAGCCCTGTTTCCAATAGCCAAGATATAGAATCAATACAGAAAATGTGCTGTATATACACAATGGAATATTATTCAGTCTTATAAAAGCAATAAATTCTGCCATTTGTCACAACATGGATGAGTCGTTTGTAGGACATTATGCTAAGTGAAATAAACCAGACATAGACAAGTACTGCATGATCTCATTTATATATGGAATCTAAGAAAGTTGAACTCATAGAAACAGATACTAGAATAGTGATGACCAGAGGCTGGGGAGGTTGAGGGATGGACAGATATTGGTCAAAGGACACAAAATTTTGATTAGGTAAGAGGAATAAGTTCAAGAAATCTATTGTACATCATGGCAACCACAACTAATAATATACTGCATACTTGAAAATCACTAAAGAAATAGATGCAAAGAGTTCTCAGCACAAAATAAAAAATAAGTATGTGAAGCAAATACATGTATTAATTAGCTTGATTTAGCCATTCCACAATTATACACATTTCAAAACATCATAAATATAATAGTACACCATAAATATAATCGTTTTTATTTATCTATTAAAAAAGAAATTAATAACAGAAGCATGGCTTAAACGTCCTATATGTTGTAAACCAAATAAGATTACTAAAGAAATCTTGGCATTGAAAAGAACTCATAAAATAAATTAAGAAACATTTGAAAACTGAATTCAGTCTCAGATGTGTACCTTCATGGACTAAAGTCAGGTTGACCTAAATCTCTGAGGTGCATAAAGGTCACAGCTGTCAGGAGTGTCTGTGCACTAGAATTAGCAAGTTGCTCGATAATAAATACTGAGGCCTTCCTTTCAGTATTTTACCACCAGTAATGCTGCGGAATCCTCATTAAGCAAGTGCACATCTATTAATAGATGCTTAAATTGACTATTTTTTTTTTTTTTTGAGTTGGAGTCTCACTCGGTCACCCAGACGGGAGTGCAGTGGCACACTCCCGGCCACCGCAGCCTCGACCTGCTGGTCTCCGGCGATCCTTCCGCCTCAGCCTTCTGAGTAGCCGGAATTACAGGCATGCACTACCACGCCCGGCTGATTTTTTGATTTATTGTAGAGATGAGGTCTCGCTGCCCAGGCGGTTCTTGAACCCGCGGGCTCAGGCAATCCACTCACCTCAGCCTCCCAAAGGCGAGATTACAGGCTGAGCCACCGAGCCCGGCTAAATTGACTATTTTTGAAGGAGTTGTTTGTGAATCATCACTTGGGTGACCATATGTCCTGGTCATGGAAACAGTTCCGATTTACACCTGCTGTCCTGGCAAAATATATTAATGGCACCACCTTTTACTCTCAGAAGTGTCATGTTATGAGCGAAAAATTATGTCAGCACCCAATTATAACTGAAGTTGGTCATGATCTTGAAGTGTATTTGATGCATTTGCATCAAATAATGTATTTTAAAAATTATTATTTTTGAATTGGCATTTCACTCTGTCACCCAGGCTGGAGTGCAGTGGCACTATCAAGGCTCATCATAGTCTGACCTTTTGCAATCAAATCATCCTTCCACCTCAGCCTCCCAAGTGGCTCGGACTACAGGCCCATACCACCACACCTGGCTAACTTTGATTTTATTTAAAGATGAGGTCTTCCTATGTTGCCTAGGTTAGTCTCGAACTCTTGAGCTCAAGCTATTTTCCCCCCTCAGCTTCCCAAAGTGTTGAGATCCCAGGTGTGAGTCACCATAACTGACCATATTTATAAAATTATCACAGTTTTCTTTTGGTCGCTGTTTATGTGTAATTACTGCGTGATTACTATTTTGGTTGATGTTCTTTTCCTCTAACTCTTTGTTATTAAGCTTCTTTTTCCTATGAAAAAGTTGCAGTGGGTGAGGTGGGCAAGTTTTGGGGGATTTTTGTCTCTCCAAAAGCAGTAGTACATCCAGCAATCTTTGTGAGTCTTATTTCCTTGAAGTCCACTCCCTGTTGAGAAGCTGACTTCCTATTTAACTACGTTTTCATTCCTGATCCAGAAAAAACCATCTTGGGACATTTAACATTTACATTCTATCAAGAAATGTATTTTCTTTGATGTGGATGCATTCAATTTAAATTTTATTGCAGGTGCAGAAAAACAGCAAGGAATATAAAGTAGAGCAAATTGCCCACTTTATCATCTAGCTCATGAGAGCTGATTTCGGGTCGCCAGGGTACCTCCCCATTTTGAGAACCAACAATGTGGTGGTTTCAAGGATCTCTGCCTCTGGTTTGGGAACACAAATATTTCCTTATATCCAGAAATGCTCTCAGTTCCTGGATCTGCTTTAGATATGCAGGACTAAGTTAACATGAAAGGACACTTCTGGTTTGAAATGTGCTCCGGCATCCCTCAATGGACATTTTTCTTCATGCTCTGTAGTGATAATGGTTTAGATCCGTTCTTGCCATTACAAAAATCTGGCCGGGCTCAGTGGCTCAGCCTGTAATCCTGCACCTTTGGGAGGCTGAGGTGAGTAGAGTGCCTGAGCCCGTGGGTTCGAGACCCGCCTGGGCAACTTGGCAAGACCTCATCTCTACAATAAAATCAAAAAATCAGCCGGGCGTGGTAGTGCGCGCCTGTAGTTCCGGCTACTTGTAAGGCTGAGGCGGAAGGATCGCCGGAGTCCAGCGGATCGAGGGTGCGGTGGCCAGGAGTGGCCACTGCGCTCTAGTCTGGGCAACAGAGTGAGACTCCAACTCAAAAAAAAAAAAAAAAAAATCTGGAATGGGCATAACAAGCATATTGTGTGACCATAAAGATTGTGTGACCCATAGGTCAGGGCTTAAAAAAGAAATCTGAGATGGCCTAAACGAGTTCAAGACATGAACAGAATATAATGCTGGTTGCTTCTTTCTATTTCTTTTTCTGCTGGATTCTCGCAAAATTCACCACGTGTCTGCTGTATAGCTGTTTTTTTTTTTTTTTTTTTTTTTTGAGTTGGAGTCTCACTCTGTCGCCCAGACTGGAGTGCAGTGGCCGCTCCTGGCCACTGCAGCCTCGACCTGCTGGGCTCCGGAGATCTTTCCGCCTCAGCCTTCTGAGTAGCCGGAATTACAGGCATGGGCTACCACACCCGGCTAATTTTTTTATTTATTGTAGAGATGAGGTCTCGCCAAGTTGCCCAGGCAGGACTCGAACCCGCGGGCTCAGGCAATCCACTCACCTCAGCCTCCCAAAGGCGCGGAATTACAGGCTGAGCCACCGAGCCCGGCTGGCTGTTTGTTTTTTAAGGTTCCTGAGGGAAGAAACAAGACGCATGGAGTATGTATAATGTTTTAGGGTGCATATGAGGTTGCGCATTACTTTTCTTTTCTTTTTTCTTTTTGAACTGGAGTCTCACTGTGTTGCCCAGGCTAGATTGCAGTGGCACGCTCATGGCCACCACAGCCTCCCCTGCAGGGTTCGGGCGATCCTCCTGCTTCAGCCTTCCAAGTAGCTGGAGCTACAGGCATGCACCACCACTTCCAACTAGTTTTTTGGTTTATTGTAGAGGCGATGTCTCGCCGTATTGCCCAGGCTGGTGTCGAACCCGTGGGTTCAGGCAATCCTCTCCCCTTGGCCCCTCAAAGTGCTGGGATTACAGGCGTGAGTCACGGCGCCTGGCTGCACCTTACTTCTAGAGGGTAGACTTTCAGCAGTTTGGAAGATTCAGAAACATGGTTAGAAAATGGAAGTTACTAAAAAAAAGTCTTTGAACTCTGGAAATTAGTACCATGAAGCTCAGTACTAAAAATCCTCCAACTCTCCTCTTAGGAGGTACTCTCAGGTTATTTTTTTATAGCACCAGACTTGGATTTTGCTCACAATACTATCCCCCCTTGCACTTTCAAAGGGCCTCACCGTTTATACAATCAGGAGCTAGTGAACCAATTTGAATTTAACCATTTTACTTTCTTCAGATGTATATTCTCCTTAGTGAGTAGCATTAGATTCCCATACCTACCACTAGACTTTTTAATTCAGGAAATCTGACAGGGTCTAAGAATCTGTTTCAGCTAACATCCATCTCCCTTGGGTTCTGTGATGGGCATTCCTTGGACCACACTACCTTGGTGAGAGGACAAGTCCTTTGAGACATCTGGGAAAGCACAGAGGCACTGACTGGAAGAGCCCAACCAAGGAATTCCTCTGTAGACTGAGACTAGAGTCATGGATTCATCAGATTCAGAACAAGGGGCAGGTGGTAGCAAATTTGTTGTGGCAGGCTGTGTTCTCTCCAGGGCCAGAGCAAGTCAGGGATAGCTTGAAGAGCAGGTGAAACTTAAATACTGAGGAAAATGTGCAACTCCGCTTCAAGTATTTCAACCTTGGAGATTTTATATCCTGGCTGATTAAATTAAGATCTCCTCAGGGAATTACAGTGTCTAGTTATTGTTGAGTGCTATATTCATTATTGGATTATTTGCTGAGTAACAAAAAATAAATTATATGTGTGTGTGTGTTTGTATGTGTAATATATATATTTTTAGTCAGAGTCTCACTCTGTCGCCCAAGCTGTAGTGCAGGGACATACTCACGACCATGGCACCTCAACCTGCTGGACTCAGGCATCCTTCTGTTTCAGCTTTCCTAGTAGCTGGAACTACAGGTGTGCGCCACCACATCCAGCTAATTTTTTGATTTATTGTAAAGATGAGGTATTACCATGTTGCCCAGGCTGGTCTCAAACCTGTGGGCTCAGGCAATCCTCTCGCCTCTGCCTCCCAAAGTGTGGGAAACTACAGGTGTGCGCCTCCACACTTAGCTGTGTTTTTGAAATTAATGATTATTCCTGACATTGAATTACATCAGTGGCTTTGAGGGGACTCAAGTACCTCAAACAGTTCATATATAGTCATTTTCTTATAAAAGTTAATTCAACAATCTATTTGGCCAGTAACTGATCATCAATACAGTGACCAGCTTGCAAGACAGACCTGCCTTAAGTTGAATTTCTTGATGCAAAGTTAAAAGAAAACAGTGTTAGGGAAAGCATCATATAAAACGCTAAAACAAACAACAAACAATTTTAAAAAAAGCCAATGACAACAAAAGGATGTGTATGCTGACCCCAAATGCTTATTTACTTCTTTTTTTTTTTTTTTGAGTTGGGGTCTCACTCTTATCGTTCAGGCTGAAGTACAGTGGCACACTCACGGTCACCGCAGTTTCGACCTGCTGGGTTTAGGCGATCCTTCCGCCTCAGCCTTCCAAGTAGCTGGAACTACAGATGCATACCACCGTGCCCGGCTAATTTACTTCTTTTACCAAGATTGACAGTAGGATTCTGATCCTGGGGAGTCATTTGAGCTTGGATGGAGACTGATGGACTAGGCTTAACACACTAGGTCATAGTTGGATGGGGAGAGGCAGGTAGGAAGATGGGAATCACCATGTGTTTCATTACTGAGTTAATTCTTCTTCCTCCCTGTTACTATTTTTTTTCTTTAGAGTTACTTCAGGATTTATACAGCATTTTATTCATTTCAGCAGCCACCTGGCTTTGTGCATTCAGTACCCTGCCTTCAATTTTCTTCTGTCAGGAAACCACCTCCCTGAAACAACTGCCTGGCAAACAAATTGGGTCACAATATGCTTGTCTGTGAAGCTGATAGTACATCACACCCTCCACACAATGTTACCCAGATCAGCTATGTCAGAGCCCCAGCATTAGCATGTAACTGCTATTCTTATTTCTCAGGTTAGCAAGAAATGACTTAATTTCCTATGAATGTGTTTAACTCTTTGGTGGAAATTGGCCACAGTGTTAAAAACGAAGGAAAAAGCAGTGGCGGAAATGCAGATTACTCATTTATTCACCACTGTGCTGTCCTGTAGTAGTCAACATAACTATTGAACACCAAGCAATCTAGGAAATATTCACACCCCAGACTGCTGACTGGTTCTGAGTAACTTCCTAACTGAGCATTCACTAAATAAGTAGCTTTTTAACAAGTCCAATGCCAGTGGCAAGACAGACTAGAAAACTATGACTATGTAACTTTTTTTTTTGGAAGTGTGACGGTAAGGGGTAGAGTCCTTGCTTTGTGTTTGATCTAAAATAACCCATTCGAATGTCAATATTTAATTAGAGAATGAATGTGGATTATTACAAAGTTTTGTTCTGGAGTCACCCATGCAGACTTCCCCTAAGTAAGGCAGATCCGGCTGAGTTTAACATGGCAGCAGCAGACAGTCACTGAACCGCTATATAGTGCTACTTCTTTGCAAACCAACAAACCACTTGATGGCGAAATGATCACATTAGACCTCTTCCGCAAGGAGAGGAGATTGTCTTCTTTGGGACAGACACGTGTTCTTGATATTGATCTGCCTTTCTTGCTCTTGCCCATAATGTTTCTGCCTTATTCACCATCATGGTAACTTCACTCCATTTTCTACACCATACTGCTTCTAATCAAGAAAGTCACATAAGAAGTGAGCAGTGGGCTTGTGTCCACTTGAGTCCACTGGCCTTACCACATTTGCGCCATCCAGAAGCTGCTGGCTTATTAGGTCAGTGGCATGACCTCCTGCAGATTGTGTTGGACTGTCAGTTAGGAGAGATGTCCCCAAAGCATGGGTTTCTATCTTAGAGAATGTAGTAATTGCTATGAAGCAGAAACCAATATCTGTGTACCTCTCATCTAACTAGAATACGAGGGTCTGGGAGTCAAGGTTGGAGGTAGTAGTGGCTCCTCTTACCACAGTTATATTACAGCTCATAACCCGTTTGCAGAATTCTTGCAGAATCCCAGCAATTTTGAGCTTTGTTGGTTTGGAGGTTTTGGTTTCCAAGAGAAGAATGCTTCCATGAGGGGACACAAAAATGTTTCTGTTAAATTGGAAGCTAAGACCGCCAAATATCCATTTTGGTCTACTGATGCCATTGAACCAACAGGCAACCAAGCACTACAACAACAAATAACAACAAAGTAGAAGAAGAAGAAGGAAGGAGAAAGAGAAAGAGAGAGAAAGGAAAGATTTTTTTAAAAAAAGGACTACTGAGAATTCAGACCATTAAAAAATAAAGATTGGGTCACCTGTATCAGGTAAAGAATTGGGACAAGCTGAGGTCCTGTCTGAGGGCAAATCAAATATGAAATGGGTAATGGAAGAAGGAACTTAAATTTTTGTGACTAGTTACAGTAATGAGAACTATAGTAGCTATGCATCCTTTCTTGCTTCATGTGTGTGTGTGTGCGTGTGTGCGCACGCGTGTGTGTGCATGTGTACATATGGGCGTGTGTATGGTATGTGTATTCTCAATGTATGTATATTAACTATCTCTTCGTTTCTCTTTCCCTTCTCTTTAAGATTTTATGCAAGTTTTGCTGGAGCCTAACTTACAATTTAGTCATTAGGGAACCAGAATATTCAGATGGAACTGTATCAAATTTGAGAAATAATACAGTTGTAGATGGGTAGCGTGCTTTCCAGAGATGAACACAATGAATGTTGAGACTTTTCATCTCATTTTAAGAAAAAGGTGAGAATATCTTCCTTTGTGTGAGGGATAGTGGCATCTTGTTAGAACCCTAGAATTTTCTTGTTGCATGAGAGTTCAAATATGTGTAGAAGTGTGTGTGTGGATGCTAAGTAGTTAAAGGAGTGGATAATAGCCAGCTGTTAAGCCAAGCTATTATCTCTTAGCTTGAAGCCCACCCACCCTTTTCTACTCCGTTTTGGGATGCAAACGCTGAGACTCTTCAAATCTTATTTCCATTTTGCCACCGTTTCATTAGATTCTAGGGGCACTAGAGATAAAGAGTGGGAGGCTGGAGGGAAAAAAAGGATTGCTCTTTCTTGTTTGTTTCTAAAGAACTTTAAAAATATGTTTAAAACAATTTTTATATTTTTCTTTTTGTTGAGTCGGAGTCTCACTCTGTTGCCCAGGCTGTGGTGCAGTGACACACTCGCAGCTACCGCAGCCTCGAACTTCTTGCCTCAGGTGATCCTTCTGCCTCTGTCTTCCAAGTAGCTGAAACTACAGACCAGCGCCACTACACCTGGCACACTTTTTGATTTATTGTAGAGATGTGGTCTTGCCAAGTTGCCCGGGCTGGTCTCGAACCACTGGGCTCAGGCAATCCTTTCACCTCCACCTCCCAAAGTGCTGGGATTACAGGTGTGAACCACGACATCTGGCTTATATTTTTCTTTCTATATCCACTGGGATCGAACTCTTTCCTGTTCCAGTGAGTGTTCTTCACCCTCACAATGACAGTTGATTTTTGTAAGCTGAATTCAGTCTGCAGTCTCCCCAACATTTGCAGAATCAGCCTTGTTTCCCCAAAGACATGCAGACAGCGGTTAAACACATGAAGAGATGCTCAACATTAGCAGTCATTAGGGAAATGCAAGTTAAAACTACAAGATACTACAATGTGCCTATATTGTAATGTCTACGGTTTAAAAGACTGATCATCTCGTGTGATGGGGGGGATGTGGAGGTATTGCACTCTCTCACACTGCAAGTTGGGAATGGAAAATGGTATACTTTGGAAAAACAGCTTGGCAGCTTCTTATAAAGTTAAACATATACGTACCATATGACCCAGCAATTCCACTCCTAGATGTTTGCCCAAGGGAAATAAAAGTGTATATCCATACAAAGACTTGTACCAGAATGTTCATAGCAGCTTTATTTGTAATGAACAAAAACTAGATATCCATCCACAGGCAAATGGATAAACAATGTATGGTATATACAGTGGATTACTACGGAACAACGAAAAGGCGTAAACTATTAAAACATGCAAAAAAGGATAAATCTTAAAATAATTATGCTGAGCAAAAGAATCCAGGAAAAAAAGAGTATATATTGTATGGCTCCATTTATATAAAATGATGGTGTCACTGTCCTGCTGCCTGGACAACAGAATGAGACTTTGTCTCAAAAGAAAAAAAAAAAGAAAGGAAACAAACAAGCAGCATTCTCAATGCATAACTGCAGTTTCCCAGAGAGAGAAATTACGGTCATTTTCAGAAAGAACAGTCAAAGTGAGACTTTCTGGTGAAATTCTTAAAGACCTAAAAATAATGGGTCGCATGGTGGTATTGTCTGTAAGAAGCAAGGACCATCTTCCCCTTCCACTTTTTATCACAATCTACAGAGCCTGAAAACATATCAACAGCTACTTGAAAGGTAGGCAGTGGCACAAGAGAGGGACCGCAAAAGGACTACTTTGAAGGGTGAAGGATATGTTTATGATCTTGATTTTGGTGATGGTTTCATGAGTATACATCCATGTCAAAATATAAAATCGTACACTTTAAATGTGTAGTTTATTGTATGAAAATAAAATAAATCAGAATGCTGTTAAGATGATGCTGGTTAAACAAAACTGCACAAATATTCGTTTTAGCAGTCAACAAAACTACTTCTTTCCCACATCTATGGCCTTGAACTGAACTTTCATAGAGAGCTTTGGGGCAAGAAATCCTTAGATCTAGGTGTAGGGGAAGATTTTTGTTACTTCCTACTGTGGCCCATGCATGCATAGATGGGAAGGAATGAGTTCGCAGCCATAATCCTCAAATGAAACAGCAGCAAAGGAATAAGGGGGAGGCCATTGCCTGGCCAAGGCCCAAAAATAAGGGAGGGCAAGAACTTACATTTGCTTGTGCTCAGAGATGGTTGACTATAACCCCATTATCATATGGATTGGAAGATAAAAACAAAAATATATATGTAGCAAAATTATTTGTGCATATATAGCTGAGGGACAACCAGAAACCAAACAAACAGGCCAGGCATAACGGCTCACACCTGTAATCCCAGCACTTCGGGAGGCCAAGATGGGAGGATCACTGGAAACCAAGGGTTGGAGACAAGCTTGGGCAATATAACAAGACTGTCTCTAAAACTGTTGTGGGAAAACAGAGAGACCGTGACACTGAAGCTATCTTAGGAAGTAGTGGTTTATTAGTGCTGGTGTGACTCAGTGGGCTGATGCTCCAAGGCTGAGCAACCTGGAGAAAGAGGAGGGGGGTTTTATCTGTTAGTTTAGGTAAGGGAGGGGGTCAGGTTGTATGGCTATACATTTTTCTTTGGAATTTGCAAGGTTGTATTTAGCAAAATCAGAGTTTCAAGGAACAAATTGTCTCCAGGGTATACATGACAAGCAGGGGTTGTAAACCAATAACTTCACCAAGAGAGGATGTTGGGGTAATGTTGTGAATAGATTACTATCTTACATTTCCAGGAAAGTGGCCTGTGGCTATTTGGATTTCTCATGTCCCATGTCTAGCAGGTTTGGAGCTTGTGGGTTGATTTTTTAAAAAGGAATAATTTTAACTGTTTTTAGCCCCTCTCTGCCACAAAACAAACAAACATAATTAGCCAGGTGTAGTGGCGCACGTCTGTAGTCTTAGTTACTCAGGAGGCTGAGACAGGAGGGTTGCTTGAGCCTAAGAGTTTGAGACTGCAGTGAACTATGATGGTGTCACTGCCCTGCTGCCCGGACAACAGAATGAGTCTTTGTCTCAAAGGAAAAAAAAAAAAAAGAAAACAAACAGGCAGCATTCTCAATGCATAATTGGAGTTTTCCAGAGAGAGAAAGAGGCATTTTCCTGCCTATATACTTAAAACTGGGTGCACGGGAGACAAGACGGAGGGAGGCATGCTTCTCTGTGTGATGTACTCTCTCACTTCTGGGTGTCAGAAGGCTTTTTATAATTATGGTCATTTTCAGAAAGAACAGTCAAAGTGAGACTTTCGGTGGAATTCTCAAAGACCTATAAATAACAGGTCACATGATTCATCAGGACCCATTGAGATGGTGGCTTTGTCTGTGAGAAGCAAGGGGCATCTTCCCCTTCCACTTTATATTACCATATACTGTGACTATTGGTATGGTGGATGGTGTGTGTGTGGGTGTGTGTAGTAAGTGTGTGTAGAGAGAGAGAGAGAGAGAGCAAACAGACTACATAGGGTAATTAGAAACAAAGATAAGAGAAACTATAAAAGGTAAACAGACCAGGTTCCATTTTTTTTTTCATATGAGCTAAAAGTGGTCAAAGATGTTTCATTTAATGACTGATTGTTTGAGGCAAGAATCATGCTAATTAGCATGGACAGGTGTAAAAGAAGCATATAAGATGAATGTTATGTCACTGGGCTCTTTTGTCAGTGCGTCAGGTTATGACCTCAAATTATTGATGTGTAGAATTTTGACTTTAAAAAATGTTGTAGAATTTTGACTTTAAAAAATGTTTGAGAGTAAAATCACCCAGGCTATCTATAATACACTAGTGTCCATATTTTTTAGATCACCAGAAACAAACATCACCTGAATTTTAGTATTGTTAGAATACATAAATCAAAACAGCATATATTTTACATTTTAAATATGTAACAGCATACATTAAACATCTTAAATTCACACTTAAGCTCGAACTTTTTCTTTCGGTCTGACTCCATGATTTTATGAAATTGTGTAAGACAAGAAAAGGTATTTAAAAATGTGTCTGGGGTGGTTTCAAGGAATTGCTTAAATACTTGAGAAATGCCTCATAGTAATGTGGAGTATATATAGGAAGGCATCTTAGATATTTACAAAGCTTGAGAGGTCAACAATAATAATATAATTTCCCGTTTATGGAAGATTGGTAATTTCTATTTACCAAAATAGTATATATTTAAGTATAGATTAAAGTATCAGAATGCATAGAAATAGCATTATAACTGATCTTTTTAATGGTTTTTATGACTCCAGAAAGGTAATACACAAGTGTTTAAGGGCAAGGTATATGGTGGACATTTGCCATTATTTTGAACTTAGCATCTGAAACCCCTTTATATGTTAGGAGAATTCCCTACATGTATGCCTGGGGCCAGAAGCTGAAAAATCCTGGATGCTTGCTTTCCCGTGCTCTGTAGTTACTATGCAGGAGTATGACCTGAGCGTCATCAGTCAGACCCACCTGCACCAGACTTTGGACTAATCATGTGACTTGGGAGCTAATCATGAAAACCAAAACAAACAATAGTATCCCCAAAGCAAAACCAATAACTAAACCTAGAAATGATGAAGCTTGCTCTCACTGTAGGACGCGTCAACTGGGAGTGGTTGTTGGAAAGTAAAGTTCCAGGTGCAGAAGTAGCAGCCATGCTGTTAGGGTGGCAGTTGTGGGATCTGATTCCCTGCTGAGAGCCACCCAATCTTTTAAATTATCTGATTAAAAAAGAAAATCTGTGTAATACAGAAAAGGTCACCTATGTGTGCTTCTGTGTGCATGTATATGTATACACACATCATATATAGGGTTTTCTTCTGAAAATTGGGATACCATGGAGTTTTTATTTTTTATTAATTCATTTATTTACATTTTGTAGAGATGGAGTCTCACTATGTTAACTAGGCTGGTCTCAAACTCCTGGCTTCACAAGTAATCCTCCCGTCTTGGTCTCCCAAAGTGCTGGGTTTACAGGTGTGAGCCACCATGCTTGGCTATAACATATAGTTTTATGCCTGCCTTTTTTTTTTCCTGAATAGGAGTCTTGCTCTGTTGCTCAAACTGGAGAGCAGTGGCATGATCACAGCTACTGCAGCCTCGATCTGCTGGGCTCAGGCAATCATTCTGCCTCAGTCTTCCTAGTAGCTGGGACTACAGGTATGCACCACCACACCTGGCTAATTTTTTGATTTATTGTGGAGATGAGGTCTTGCCATGTTGCCCAGGTTGGTCTCGAACCCCTTGGCGCAGGCAAGCCCCTCACCTCAGCCTCCCTAAGTGCTGGGATTACAAGCATGAACCTCCTAGCCTGACCTGCCTACCCTTTTGAATTGGTGTTCTATTATGCTTTCTATGTCTTTCTTTGATGATATAATTCTAAATAATTACATCATTTAACTCTGCTACTGGATATTTAGACTCTAGTACTTTGCTCTCAGAGGCTTCAAGGAGTATTCTCACATATAAAACTTTATTATATCTCTCTTTCGGACAAATTTCTAGATGGCACATTACTTTTTTTTTTCCAGACAGGATCTAGCCCTGTCATCCATGCTGGAATGCAGTGATGTTATAGATCACTGAAACCTCTAACTCATGGACTCAAGCGACTCCTGGGCTCATGTGATCCTCCCACCTCAAGTCTCCTGAGTAGCTGGGACTACAGGCACATGACATTATACCTGGGTAATTTTTATTATACCTTTTTTTGTAAAGATGAAGGCTTGCTATGTTGCCCAAGATGGTCTTGAACTCCTGGTCCAGCATCCTTCTGTCCCAGCCTCCAAAAGTGCTGGGATTATAGGCGTGAGACACAATGCCTGGTAGATTGCCAACTCTTGAACCTTTTTAAGTCTCGCCATATAGTTCTAAATTGTTCTCTAAAGGTGGCTGATTCACTCTTGAATCTCTAATAAGTTTTAAATACAAAGCATTGACATTTAACTTTTTTTTTGGTTTTTGAGTTGGAGTCTCACTCTGTCGCCCAGATTGGAGTGTGGTGGCCGCTCCCAGCCACCGCAGCCTCGACCTGCTGGGCTCCGGCGATCCTTCCGCCTCAGCCTTCCGAGTTGCTGGAATTACAGGCATGCGCTACCACGCCCGGCTGATTTTTTGATTTATTGTAGAGATGAGGTCTCGCTGCCCAGGCGAGTCTCGAACCTGCGGGCTCAGGCAATCCACTCACCTCAGCCTCCCAAGGGCACGGGATTACAGGCTGAGCCACCGAGCCCAGCTGACATTTAACTTTTTATAAAACTGTTATTTTCAGACATGAAAATATTTTTGACAATAACAAATATAGTACCTGTCAGGAGGGTATGCTATTAGCCTGACAAGACTATGTGCTTTAGAGACATTATCACATTTAATCCTTAAAATATTTTTTACCAGCATTTTCAGCCTCATCAGTAATATGGGGGAAATAGCCAAATAACTATAAAATGTGGACGCAGGAATCAAGCAGTGACTTTTCTCCTCCAAAGTTCATTTTCTTTCCCCTATACCATTGTAACCCAAGAACTTAAATTCTTTTTGAATTTTGAAATGAATACTTGGGAGGAAAGAAGAATGAAATGAGTTGGAAGTAGTAGAGTGGAGGTGGAGAAAGAGTTAAAAAGTAAGACCTGGTTAAAATCATTTACAAACTGACAAAACGCAATGTTAGCAGGGCATTTTAATCCATGAGTATTTATTAAAAGCCAGAGGTGCACCAGGCACAGTTGTCCAGTAGGCTAACAGATAAAAATGATGTAACCAATTCATTTATTAGCTTATCTGATTAAACAAAATACATTTCATAGAAATGATTGTCAAATGCATTGCAGATAGAAACAGAATATCTTTTATACTTACAAATCTTATGGTACCCTAAATAATTGTTAATAAACCCATATGGTAAATAAAGTTAGCAAACCACCGCTATTGCTTTATTTTAGTCAGCAAAGGAGAAAAACATACTACTGTCATGCTCCAATGGGTTTCGGCATTAATGAATGCTGAATATAAATATCTTGTTTCAAAATGGCTAACACAGTCCACCTGCAATCTTAAAAATTCAGTGTTTTTCATCTTGTATTAAATCTCTATTACACCGTTTGGCTTCAAGATTAGTTTTGGTTTCAAAATAAGTTTAATTTAGTACTTAGTAATTTAGTACTTTAGTCCAATGCCTTACAGATTCTTGACCTGGGCTGGGTGACAATCACTCCAATTAACTAGTAGTTACAGCAACAAAATAAAACAAAACAAAACATAAACAAGATAGTTTAATCCACTTTGCTTCCTACTCTTGCCAAAACTGAATTGAAAAACTAAGATACACAGGTGATTTAAAACAGAACATAACAGCAGAAGAAAAAAAAGACAAACAAAACGTAGGTGTTATTTGTTGGAAGCAAGTCTGTTCACTTAGAGCCACTTATGGTCTTTTTGATGCTCATGTCTAATTCTTTTTTTTTTTTTTTTTTTGAGTTGGAGTCTCACTCTGTCGCCCAGACTGGCGTGCAGTGGCCGCTCCCGGCCACCGCAGCCTCGACCTGCTGGGCTCCGGCGATCCTTCCGCCTCAGCCTTCCGAGTAGCCGGAATTACAGGCATGCGCTACCACGCCCAGCTGATTTTTTGATTTATTGTAGAGATGAGGTCTCGGCTGCCCAGGCGGGTCTCGAACCCGCGGGCTCAGGCAATCCACTCACCTCAGCCTCCCAAAGGCGCAGGATTACAGGCTGAGCCACCGAGCCCGGCATGTCTAATTCTTTAGGGGACCACATTGAGTTCACTGGTAAGTGATACTGCCCTAGCTTGAAGGTTGGTTAAGAGTAGCGTAAGGGAGAGAAAAGGAGGGTAAAAGAACTAAAAAGGCATGGAGTGGAGTGTTTGCTGACACTATCGTGATAATGGCTGAACCTCAATCATCCAAGAGTGTCCACCAGGCCCTTCCTGAGACCTCCAAAGATGAGTCTGTTTTCTTCAGGCAGCAGCAGCAAAAACTTTCTCAGAGAATCAAGGTCAACTTTTATTGCACAAGAACCAAAATTATTTCCCCTCCCCCATTCCTGAGCTGGAGACCTCCACGTGCAAACATGTCTGGGTTCTCATCCGCTTGTGCCTCTGACCAGCAGGGAGCACTCAATCAGAACGCCTTGGGGAGCACCTTCTTCAAAGGGAACATGAGGTATTATGTTGGCCCAAGCAATCTGGTCAGTCAGTCACCATTCTCAAGCAGCTTTTGTAAGTTATTTTGTATCTTGAAATAATAAAAGAGAAGCTCTTATTATTAAATAGAATAAAGTATATTAAGGGCATATTTGCTATGGCCTAAATAATTCTTGAGATTACTCTACCTTGAATACAAAGCCACACACAGGTTAAATTTAGATGAGGCAAAAATATGCTTTTTCATGGGCTAGAACTCTGTTGGACAATCCAGTTTAGAATGAAAGAAGATAGCACTAAAAAAAAATAGCACAATAAAATAAAAATGTCAGTAAAGACAGATAAATGAGATGGAAGAGGAAGAACAAAGAACTGGCAGCACCAGGTGTGACCCAAATGTATTCAGAGACAGACAATGGGAAATTGTCCTTACCGAACTCATTTGATGGTTTTAATCAGACAAATGCCCTGTAATAATGTTTAATGCTCCTATTAGATACTATTCAACATTTCCAAGAAGACTGTGGATTTCATAGGGACAAGGACCAACCATGTCTGATGCTTGGATCTGGAGATGAAAGTCCGGGGTTAGCATTAAAAATGTTCTCAGTCTGCTGAATAAATGAACTTTAAAAGAGTCTAGAGCAAGGAATTCTCAAAAGCCAATGATGTTATGGGATCAGGAATCCCGAAGGTCAAAGGAAAGAGAATACATTCTTCTTTTGGAGGAACAGTCTGTGATGTTCTATAGGCATACGTAAGGTAAGTGAAGGTAAGTTTGGAGGAATTGAGTCTGATCTATAAGTACCAGGCACTGCATGTTCCCCTTAGCTAAACAACACCACACAGAGACAGGTATTTTTTTTTTTTTTTTTGAGTTGGAGTCTTACTCCTTCGCCCAGGCTGGGGCGCAGTGGCACGCACTCTGATGGTCACCCCAGGGTTGACCTTCTGGGCTCTGGGGATCCTTCCGCCTCAGCAGAGGCAGGTTTTATACATGCAATTGAAGGCTAGGAGGCTAAGTAATGGGATCAGTGGCACAAGTAGTAAGTGGCAGAGTAGGGATAAGAACAAAGGTCTCGCTCTGAAATATATGCTCTTTCTACTATACTGCTATACATGCCACTTCCAGTTCTAAGAAAATACTTATTCTTTTCCCATCAAAGGTATTGTCTTCTTTCCCCACATTCCTGCTCATGTCTGCCCCACTTATCCCCCAGGTCCAAAGATAAATGGAAAAACAGGAGCTGAAAGGTTTAGAAAAAATAAAACAAAGAACTGAAATTCAACATTCATAAAACACGCCTACAAAGACAAAAAAATCCCCAAAAATAAAACAAAGGAGGTAAATAGGCAATTTATAGAAGAAAGCCCAAATGGCCAATAGATGTATGAAATGTTCAACCTCAGCAGTGATCAGGAAAACACAAATAAAAACTATAAGAAGATCCAATTTCCCACTATCAGACTGGTAGTGGGAAGGTTGAGTGGACAGAGACTTTGAGGAGACATTGAGGAGAGACTTCACAGGACTTGCCAACTCATTAGTCAATCAATAGCAAGTGAAAAGAGGAAGGAATTAAAATTTATTGTTAGACTTCCAAGGCATGACCGAAAAAACAGTGATGCCATGAACAGAAACAGAAGTTATACGCAAGGAAAGATTGAGGCTTAGACACACCAGTCTCTAAAGCAAAACTCAAGGGATTGCTGGTATGGAGTCAAAAGAGTTGAGCCACGTCTTAGACTTTCACTAGCAGGCTGTGCCAGGCTAGTGTCCGATTGCCTCTGAGGAGGGGGGCGGACCAATCAGAAAGAACGTGGGTGTGGCTTGGTACCTCTTTTTTTTTTTTTAATACTTGGATTCTTTTGAACAATGTATGCAACTTTTAACTTTTTACAATATCACTGTGAGTATGTTGACTCAAAATCTACTTTTTACTGATTCTGCTTTGGGCAAAGGTGGTCTTCACTGGTACTCTTGCAGGCCTCCCTGATCTCCTTGCTGGGATTTGTCTGCAAGCCCTGCACAAGTCCTGCTCGCTTTCAGCCTGCTGTGAACAAGGCTTCTGCTTTCTGTTCCCTGATCACAGAATGTGGTGTCCTAGACAGGCCTGACAGGAGATGGGAAGAAATGCAAAAGAAGGCAACAGGATTCCATGTGTTTCTGATTCACAAAATATCACTTGTATGTCAGAGTGAACAAAACTGAAAATTAATACACCACTTTCTAGGTCAACACAAATGCCAAATTGTTTGTAAGCATTTCATTTAACAGAAACATCATTTATCTTCAATTTCTAGAACCTAATGTTTTACAAAGGAAAAAAAGGATTTTGGAAGTTAACCCGTATCTTCTCTAGATAGATTTTGGGTGTAAAAAAGTTTCCACATTTGTCCATAGATACAGTGATTTCATATTAATTATCTGTCCTGACGTGGTTTAGAACAGAAGTTTGGAAACTTCTTTGCTCTCAGTACTTTAGCTGTTAAATGCTAGTAACTTTTAGTGTAGGAAAACAAAGAATGCCACAAGCTAAGGAGAACTGTCCAGTAGAAGATATTTTAGAGGTAAGGGTACATAAGCGGCCTCATCAACAAGTCCAAAAGCTGGATTTGAAGAAGCAGTAAAGCAGAAGCCTCCTAAGCACAACTTTGCAGTCAGACCTGGTTCAGATTCCAGGTCTGCTGACTTTCTAGGTGTGCTACCTTGAGCAAGCTACCTTGAAACTTTGATGGAGCCAGGCACAGTGCCTCACGCCTGCAATCCCAGCACTTTGGGAGGTGGAGGCGAGAGGAATGCCTGAGTCCAGGGATTCGAGACCAGCCTGGGCAACTTGGCAAGACCTCGTCTCCACAATATATAAAAAAATAAGCTGGGTGTGGTGGCACATGCCTGTGGTTTCAGCTACTTGGAAGGCTGAGGCAGAAGGATCGCCTGAGTCCAGCAGACTGGGCCTGCAGTGGCTGTGAGCGTGCCACTGCACTCCAGCCTGGGTAACAGAGTAAGATTCTGACTCAACAAAACAAAACAAAACAAAAAAACCCAGCTCTCATGGTTCCAACAGGGATTGAGCGCAATATTTTATGTGTGGCAGCAATCAGCCTGGGTGGAGTTGGGACTATGCTCTCTGGTCACTCCTGTGGTCTCCAGTTCACTCCTTACTATGTCCCTATACTGAACCCTGGTATTAGCAGGCACTTAACAGTGGGCTCTATGGTACAAAGAAATATTGTGTCTACCCTAACAAGAAGAAAAGATAGGCCAATAAAGCCATGTATTTTAAGGAAAATGAGATTAAATCTGATCTGTTTGAGGAAATAAATATTCTTCCACATTAACTATGCAACCCCCTGGACAGGTTTGATCATTTAGGTTGTTTGCACCACACTAAAGGCATTTGGATGTGTAGCCCCTGACCTGACCTACGACAGCTGGCAGGCACTACCCGTGATTGCCCCCATGCCCAGAAAACAGGTCACCTTTTCTAATTTCATGATGTTAGCTGTAAGCTCTTGGCAGAGAACCTCCACATTGAATTGTACTTGTGATCCCAGGCTGGATGGTGCCATCTGTCTGTAAGAACAAAGAGAAAAATTATTATGGGAGGGACGGCAAAGAAAGAAGTGAAATGAACATGTTTAAAATTTACTTCAGCGGGGCACAGTGGCTCACACCTATAATCCCAGCACTTTGGGAGTCCGAGACGGGAGGATTGCTTGAGCCCAGGAGACCAGCCTAGGCAACATAGTGAGACCTCATCTCTAAAAAAAAAAAAAAAAAAAATTAGTCAAGCATGGTGGTGTATGCTTGTAGTCCCAGCTATCTGGGAGGCTGAGGAGGAAGGCTTGCCTGAACCCAGGAGGTCAAGGCTGTGGTGAGCCATAATCATGCCACTGCACTCCAACCTGGGCGACAGAGTAAGACCTCCAGCTCAAAAACAAATACCAAAAAAAAATGAAATTTATTCGTATAGGAAACCAGTTAATACTAGAAAAGAGTGATTCACTTGTTCATATCAGACATGTCCTGCAATAATTCATAATCTCAGTCTAGATGTTTAGGGGAATAATTCTTAAAAGCACAGCTGGAAATCCTTAAGTTATTTTTGTTGAAGTAGATGTGGTGTGCCTAGGCTTCCAAACAAAAATCAGACAATTATTCTCAAGTGCATGGTAGTTAGAACCCTCTTCTTAACCCTTGACATCCTCTCTCCACCACAGCATAAAAATTTGCAAGACTTACTGCTCTTTATAGTCATATATATACTTTTAAATAGGAAAACAAGTCATTTATACTAGAACCTTCAAAAATTTTAGAAATGTCTTTATCTAATAAATGAAATTTCCATTGAAATATGAGATTTTTGTAGTTCCTTCTTGGAGACTTGCCATACAAATATCATTGCCACGTCTTATAATCTAACAGATGCATTTAATATTTACTACCCTGAGGTCTACTGAGGTCCTTTACCAACTTATACTGTAGAAAATATGGAGACGTGTGTACTTTTTCCTGGAGACACAGGTCTTAAGTTGTTTATCAGATTTTCTTTCTTTTTTGTTTTTTTTGAGTTGGAGTCTCATTCTGATGCCCAGGCTGGCCTCAAACCTGGGAGCTCAGGCAATCTACTCGTCTCAGCCTCCCAAAGTGCTGGGATTATAGGCTGAGCCACAGAGCCTGGCCTGTTTATCAGATTTTCATGTTAAGTTTGAGAGCCATGGTGTGTATCATCTCTATTTCTTAGTGGTGATTTAATTTAGCTGTTAAGTGTTTGGATATCAGTGACTGGTCTAATTTTATTTATTTATTTATTTATTTGAGTTGGAATCTCACTCTGTTGTCCATACCGGAGTGCAGTGGCATCCTCTCGGCCACCGCAGCCTCGCCCTGCTGGGCTCTGGCAATCCGTCCACCTCAGCCTTCCAAGTAGCCAGAACTACAGGCGCATGCTACCACACCTGGCTAATTTTTGATTTATTTAGAGACGAGGTCTTGCCAAGTTGCCCAGGTGGGTCTCAAACCCGTGGGCTCAGGCAATCCACTCGCCTCAGCCTCCCAAAGTGCTGGGATTACAGGCTGAGCCACTGAGCCTGGCCTAATTATTTTATATAGGGTTCACTTTTGAGATATAAGCACTTGGTAAATTACTAATGATTGTCTAAATCTTGCTGGCTGGGTGTAGTGGCTCATGCCTGTAACCCCAGCACTTTGGGAGGCTGAGTCTAGAGGATTGCTTGAGCCCAGGAGTTTGAGAGCAGCCTGGGCAATATAGCAAGACCTTGTCTCTACAAAAAAATTTTTAAAAAATTGTGGTGGTGTACGCCTGTAGTCTCAGCTACTGGTGAGGCTGAGGCTTAAGGATCATCTGAGCCCAGGAGGTCGAGGCTGCATTGACTCTAGCCTGGGTGACAGTGAGACACCACTCAAAAAAAAAAAGAAAAAAAAAAAGAAAGTAATTAGTGCTTTTTCTGTTTCCTAGTGTATCCTTTTTGCTAAAGAATACACAAATAGTATCTTCTTTATGCTTACCCATGGAAATTGAATCTAAATCCCTGATTCACTAGATGAGCAACCCAACGCCCAAAGAACTGAACTGACTTATCCACATGAGATTCTGAGTAACAGCTATGTTTTCACCACTGGGCTAGGAATCTGGGGGACAGAAGTTCCCCTGAGGAGTCTACAATCTACAGGCTGTTAATATGTTACAAAGCTGATAATATATATATGGATTCAAGGCCATGGCTCTTTAGTAACTGATGACTCAGATTACATGTATGGATTTAGGCAGCTGGGTGGTAGTATAGATGACCCTGAAGGAAGTAAGGTACTAGAAAGCCTAGGTCCTAGAACAGTGCTTCAGTAATAGACCTTCCATCATGGGTGTTCCCTGAGCTCAAGTCATATGTGATCTTTGTGATTTCTCCTTTAAATGGTTATTTTTCAGATTTAATTCTTCCTGGGCTGATTGTTTCAACAGCAGAATGAATATTCCATTTGCTTTCTGTTAATGGAATTTCCTCTCATCATCATCAAGCAAATGATAACAGGATATGTGCTCTATTTTCCTAATTAAACCCATTCCTCATTTGATTGTGAGCTAATAGTTTGCAATAATCTAGTTCACATCTTACCTCTAAGTGTATTAACAATCTGAATGAGATGGGAGAGAGTAAGGGCAGGGTATAAGTCTTTTCCAAACTGTTTATTAGGCTTCTCTATTTTATTGGTTCAAATGTATATTTGTGGTTCATAAATGACTTGTATACAAGCCTACATATAAGCCACAGAACAAGCCTTTACCGGTTATTCTTAGAGAGGAAAGAAAGGTTCCCGGTATTATAGCACAGCATTTCTCAAAGTAGAGAGTCAATAACAACACCATCAGCATCACCTGGAAACCTGCTAAAAGTGAAAGTTCTCAGGCTCCATCCCAGATCTACTACATCAGAAACTCTGGGAATAAACACTGTAATTTGTTATAAAAAGCCCTCTAGAGTATTCTCATGCATATTAAAGTTTAAGAGCCACTGATGGACTGGGAAGCACATGGTCTTTGTAGATATATAGACTTGCATGTGATTCCCAATTCCATTACAAACGGTAAGACATTATGCTAATTATTTTTCCTGGTCTCAGTTTTCTCATAATGTGAAATGGGAATAACAACTCTCTGAAAAGGTTATGGAAAAAATGTAATGAAGAAAATTGTTTATCCTGTATGTATCCATCCTTTTTTTTTAAGTAGAGACAGGGTCTCACTATGTCGCCCACGCTGGTCTCAAACTCTTGGCCTCAAGCGATCCTCCTGCCTTGGTTACAGGGGTAAGCCACTGTGCCAGTCCTTATATGTGTATGTATCCATTCTAATAGTCTTTAGCATATGGTAGATACTCTGCAAAGGAATAGCTCTAATTTTAAAACTTGGGCTAAATATACTCTTTCTTTTCTTTTTTTTGGGGGGGAGCTGGGGGTTGGGGGTCTCACTCTATTGCCTAGGCTGGAAGTACAGTGGCCCAGTTGTGACTAACTGCAGCCTCAACCTCCTGGGCTCAGGCAATCCTTCTACCTCAGCCTTTTGAGTAGCTGGAACTACAGATGCATGCCACCACATCTGGCTAATTTTTTGAACTTTTTGTAGAAATGAGGTCTTGCTATGTTGCCTAGGCTGATCTCAAACTCTTGGGCTCAAACAATCCTCCCACCTTGGCCTCTCAAAGTACTGGGATTACAGGTCTGAGTCACCATACCTTATGTACACTTTCTAACATGGAATAATTGATTTCACCTTTTAGGCAATATGTCAAAATCTTCATGTAAAAGGGCTTAAAGAAAAGAGCTCTACGTCTGAAAAAATTTAGTTAGGTCAGGCATGTTAAAAAAACGACTGATGACAACTCTTCACAGATACATCCAACTAATTACTAGTCACATGGATCTTTATAATGGCCAAGAGTTTTGTAAATAACTGAGTTAATGTAAAAAGTTATATATAATAAAATGTGATGACTTATTTGACTTGTTTCTTTTCTATGAATATCTTGACTGACTGCCATTTTACTAAGATAAACTTGGATAGTTTAATAAACGGGGCAAGATTGCAACGGCATCTTAGAATAATAGAACAAGGTAATGTCAAACTAGGCTTGTTTCTTGCCATATTGCTGGCAATATGACAGCAACTCCAAAATAGTGCAGGTTAGGTCATTCATTTCTAGGACATTCCTACCTCTTTACTTTCCACATACATGCTTAACAAAGTGTGTCATACAGAATGTTTCCCCAATTAATGTTTGCTAAGAAGTATACTAAGCTCAAATCATTTATTCTACTAATTTGAAAAGTAAGCAGATGATAGCACTGGAGGGAACTGTCTTACTCAGTATTATGGGTGTCCACAACGGAGGTTAGTGACCCCAGCCGTTCCTCCAGAGTATTAATTCTGTATCTCATGTAGAAGGTCGAGATGATTAGTGCACAGACACTGGAGAGGGATAAAAGAGAAAATTCAAATAGGTTAACGGTCAGGACCTAATGTACACTTGAGGCAAGGCACTTTCCAAAGTAACTTGGCAAAAGAGACATTAAAAAGGTCCTTTTTAAACAGGCTTGTCATAAAACTTTACAGCCTAGAAGGAGACTTAAAATCCCTCCAAGGCTCTCAATTTGCAAATAACGGTCATTCTAATAGGCAGAATAAGTCAAGGCCAGACCCAAGTTGGAGTACCAAGCCAGTCCTCCTCCTTCTTTACCATACTGTAGTTCTCTGCTAGGAGATCTGGACAGAGAGTGCCCGTTTTGTTCTCTGATGACTCACAAAAATCCCTATTTTATCTGGGAACCAGACGGGGCATAACCTCCTTGGTCATGAAGAACAGTCTGGAACTGGGTCAGGCTATTTTCAGAAGAACAACTCGTTACAGACTGAAAGCTGATGGGGAAGTTAAAAAAGTTATTGCTTACGTTTTCAGTAAAGAGGATACGACTGATATTTTAAGGTAGGTTTGGCCACTGTCCAGAGGACATGGACAGATGGGAAAACAAAGTTAAAGCTAGAATAAGTTCTAGTTTTTTGTATCACTGTAGGATAACTAGAGTTAGTAATATATTATGGCTTCAAGTAGATATAAGATATTATGAGAAAACTAGTTGGGAGACTGAGGTGAGTGGATTGCCTGAGCCCGTGGGTTCGAGACCCGCCTGGGCAACCTGGCACGACCTCATCTCTACAATAATAGATAGAATAGGATATAGAATGTTCCCAATACAAAGAAATGATGCAGATGATGGATATGCACTACCCTTATCAGATCACTATACAGTATATGTATTGAAATATCACTATGTACCCCATAAAGATGTACAGTTATATGTCAATTAAAAAATAAAAAATAATAGAAAAATAAATAAAAATAACGATGCTTTATAATTCATGGAGCAATTTCCCAACTAACAGTATCTCTTAGAACTTGTCCTCTGCTGGGCATGGCACAATCACGAAAATTGATGTGATCTAAGAAAAATATTGTTGAAGTAGGAGACAGAAATTGTCAAAGAAAAGATTTGGGTCACATTAGAGAATCATTCTCTTCAGTCACTCATAGTACTTTCATTTACTTACACAACGGCATAGACTATAAGAATATGGTGGAGCGTTGGACATTTCTGAGACTTGACTTTATGTAAGATTCCAACAGTTTCTGACTGACCTGGTGGGTAGAAAACAAAAAGCAACTGTTTAGAACCACAGCATGTTTCCTTCATCCGGCAATATCCCTCCCTGCGAGGAAGAGGTACTTGAGAGAGGTTATTATTCTCAGGTGAAAGAAATCAGAGAAAATACTAACTGAAGCCTTCCAGTTGTCATTTTAAACAATAGCTACAATTCTTTCCAACACGTTTCATTAAATATTTATCAAGAGCCTTCTCTGTGTCAAATATTGTGCTGAAGTCAGTGGTAAACAATATAACATTATCCTTGCTCTCTTACCAGCATAACCAGTAACTAGCTATTGAATAGTAAGAAATCAATAATTTGAGTTTTACCAGCAATTTTTGAAACATAATGTCACATATTCCAAATAATGAAGTGACCTCCACGAATGTTATTCATCTTTGTATCCCCCACTGCAAAGCACAGAACTGGGTACTGTTTGTGGAATGAATAAGTGTATTAATATGCAAAGACCTATAACAGGAGGGGAATATGAAAGATAGTCATAAAGTGAAACACAGGGACCCTTTAAAAGTTACAAAGCCAGCCGGGCTCAGTGGCTCAGCCTATAATCCCAGCGCTTTGGGAGACTGAGGTGAGTGGATTGCCTGAGCCCGTGGGTTCGAGACCCGCCTGGGCAACCTGGCACGACCTCATCTCTACAATAAATCAAAAATCAGCTGGGCGTGGTAGCAAACGCCTGTAGTTTCAGCTACTTGGAAGGCTGAGGCAGAAGGATCGCCTGAACCCAGCAGGTCGAGGCTACGGTGGCCGGGAGTGGTCACTGCACTCCAGTCTGGGTGACAGAGTGAGATCCAACTCAAAAAAAATAAAATCAAATAAAAGTTACAAAGCCTGGGTGCAGTGGCTCATGGCTGTAATCCCAGCACTTTGGAAGGCAAAAGCAAGAGATTGCCTGAGTCCACGGGTTCAAGACCAGCCTGGGCAACATGATGAGAACTCGTCTTTACAATAAACAAAAAAGTAGCTGGACCTGGTGGTATGTGCCTGTCGTTCCAGCTATTTGGAAGGCTGAGGCAGAAGGATTGCCTGAACCCAGCAGGTCAAGGCTGTGAATGTGTCACTGCACTCCAGCCTGAGCAATAGAGGGAGACTCTGACTCAAAAAATAAATTAAATAAAATAAAACTTACAAGCAGAAATCTTCAGCTCCTCTCAAAAAAAAAAAAAAAAAAAAGTCAATTCCTTACCATTTGCAGGGAGACTCTTGCCTTTTCCTTCAGGCACTCTGTTCACATGGGCATCTGCTCGAGCTGGTTTTGCTTCTCCCTTGGAGACATTCAGAACTGTCTGTGACTCTGTCACATGGAAATCTACCAAGCCAAAATGGACCTGGGTAAGTTTTCTCTCCAATATGTTTAAAGACTAGGATTAAACACAAAGCAAACAAATCCCTTAAAAATGCCTAATGGTCAAGAACATAAATGGCAGGCATGGTGGCTAATGCCTGTAATCCCAATACTTTGGGAGGCGAGGAGGGAGGATTGCTTGAGCCAGGAGATCAAGGCTGCAGTAAGCTGTGATTGTGTCACTGTATTCCAGCCTGGATGACAGAGTGAGACCCCCACATCAACAACACCACCAACAAAAGAATATAAACGGATCTTCTCACGAGTTGGTTGTGGTGGTGGAGGATTGAAATGGAATATTTAAGTAAAAAAGCAATACGATTATATAAGGACAGTCTTTCGTCTCCTAGCCAACTCACAAGGATGATTTTGCTAGAACAAGTAATAATATTACTGAAATAAGAGGTAAGAAAATATATGTTTATCTCTCTCAACCACACCAATATTATGTCTACGTAAGAGACTTCTGTTAAATATGTATAAAAGGAAATCCATATTTATCCCCCAGCAATTCCTTTCCCTTGAACTTTCAAGTTACCCCTTCTCTGGGTTCCTTCCCAATTGTTAACTATGAAGACAAAGGTTTTTTGATTTTTGTTTTCTTGTTTTCAAGGGGGTGATATGAGGATATTTTGTGGGGAATTAAATTTTAGTCAAAACACAACCATTTCCCAGACCTCGAGAGTTCTCAGATTCTGGAGTTTGAGATCCAGAGCTACTGTAGCCTTCCATGTCTTGCCTTCTTTGTTGAACCACGCCATCCAGGTCTGAGAATTCATCATTGAAATCCTGAAAGGAAACAATGAAATGAAGAGAAGACAATTTTCCCTTATTAAACAGGCAGGCCTTTGTACCTCCCAGCCCTTTCACCTACGCCTCACCTATAAAATACAGCAAAGAAAGGAGGAGTACCCCACACTACTGGGATTTTCCAACCAGCTCATGGAGTATCTGGTTACCGAAACTGAGATTGTTCTGGAGTTCGAATTCTGCCAACAAAGGGGCCAACTTGTTTGAAACAACACATCTAGGAAAAAAATCCCAGGATGCTGATGATTGAAAGACTTCCGTTGTGAGGCTGGAGAGGTCTCATTAGCACTGTGTAATGAGAAAAACTGAATGTAACAGACACAGGGAAAGACAAAAGTGAACAGAAAGCTCTAAATCCAAGTTTGAATATGTAGACAGAGAAAAAGTTATTCCTGAATTATAGTTTTAAGAGAGTATTAGAAACAGAAAAGAAAAAAATGGCTCCAGCAAAGTAGACCCTGGAAAGAAAGTTTTAGCTTTTTTGTCTGCCCTCAACTAGCTCCAAATAGGGTCAGTGGTGTTACCTCTCATTTTCAGAAAGACGACAGAGTACGAGCAAGGGAAGAAGCAGAGATGCTTTACTTTTTGTTCTATTGGTTCCCCCAAAGTGGTTAAGAACTGAGGATACAAATAGTGTCATTAAAAATGTCCTGGCAAAGGTACAATTAGGCTGAGCTTTAAACAATTGAGTTAGCTGCCAAGTGAAGAAGCAGCTCATTTTGTAAGCAAATTATCAGCCTTTCACTTTGAACTAGCTGTCTTTTGTTCATCTCAACAGTCATTTCAATCTTATGCAATAACTTATAGGGGAAAGAAATGGCAAAATTCAAATATCTTCAATCTAATGATGTATTGAGTGCCTGTCATGTATCAGGCAGTATGCATTTAATCTTCATCTTGAGTTTGGCATTTCAGTGGGTGAAGAAACTGAATCAAAGTAGTCGACTGCTTGCTTGATGATGTAACACAGCTGGGTGGAGCCCAGATTTAAAACCAGGTTTGTTGGATTCCAAATCATACATATTTAGTTCTATTTTGTACTGCTTTCCACTACTTTTAAAGTAGATTTAAAAAAAAAATTGAGATGAAAATTCATATAAAATTCATTTTAAAGTGTATACTTCAGTGATTTTAGAATATTTACAATGTTGTGCAACCATTACCACTATCTTAGTCCAGAATATTTCCATCACCCCCCCAAAAATCCCCATATCCATTAGTAGCCACTCTCAATTTCTCCCTCACTCCATTCTCTGGCAACCACTAATTTACTTTCTGTCCCTATGGATTGCCTGTTCAGGACATTTGATATAAGGGAATCATATAATATGTGGCCTTTTGAGTCTGGCTTATTTTACTTAGCAAAATGTTTTCAAAGTCCAGTCATGTCATAGCATATATCAATTCTTCATTTCCTTTTTATGACCAAATAATATTTCATTGCATGGATATACCACATTTTAAAAATCCTCTCCTCAATTGATGAACATTAGAGTTTTTCCCGCCTTTTGGCTATTCCCACTATTTCTTTCTTTTTTTTAGATTAGAAAATATAGTTATTTAGAAAGTAAATTAGAGAGAGAGAAAAGAGGAGATTCACCTCCCCAAGGTAGGGGAATGGGCCAAAGCTTAAGAAAACATGGCCTGGCCATAGCTCAATGAGCACATGACCACACCATAGCTCAGCAAGGCAATGGCCTCAATCCCACTATTTCCTAACAGCTCTCAAAAAATGTTTGTAGGAGAGGTTGAAATTATGGGCTCATACTGCTTCACTAAAGGTGAATACTTAGTAATAATCAAGTTGGGAATAATCATGTGAATGATATGGTTAGAACTCTCTTGGGAAAACATTATACCATTGTAGGTACAAATCTTATACAAGAGGGGAGTTACTTCCCACTCGAGGCTGACTCTATAGTGTACTAGTCTAAGGGAATCAAACAGTCTCTACCTGTTGCTTGGGCACTGTAGTTTTCTTTTTTCACAGTTAGTTCTGAGTATGCCTTGTCTTCACTTTTTAGTTGTAAAGTCTCTGAAGGCAAGAGTCAGTCTTGATTTTTCTTGGAATCTGACTGTGTTCACTAGCGTGGTGCCCTGAATGTAGAAGACTTTTGATGATTTGTGGGATGATTCAGTCCTACCTCAAATCAATTTGTGAATTCCTCTAAAACAATGTTGACAAGCAAACAGAGCAAGAATTTATAAATGCCTTCAGTGACCAGGTCATTCACCAACACAGTCTGCCATTGTGCTTCTTTTCTTTTGCAGGACAAATCTTCAGGACAGATATACCCTGTTTCTTCAACTGTGCCTCAAATATTCTGGTTCTAAGTTTTTCCCACACTCTGGTCATAGCGTAAGCACAAGTGTAATTTTACGACATGTTCTCTTTCTTTCGCATTTAGATAGTCATGTAGGCAACTTACCAGAGGCAGAGATGAAGGGCGATCTGCCCGGAAACTGTTTTCAGCAGAAGATGGGTTGGGGCTGTTACCAACACTCATATTCTGAAATTATTGGGACAAAATGATAAACAAGATCAACTACGAAACCATAAGATACAAGAGATTAGCTGGGTGTGGTGGCACACGCCTATAGTTCCAGCTACTTAGGAGGTTGAGGCAGAAGGATTGCCTGAGCCCAGGAGGTCAAGGCTGTGGTAATTGTGCTACTGGACTGGGTGAAGAGTGAGGCATCGACTCAAAAAGGAAAATAAATACAGGAGAGAGGTAATGAACAATGCTCAGGGATGTCATACTCACTTCTAAGTGTCCACAAATAGATTTTAGTAGTTTGTAAGTTGAATCTCTGGAGAGTAAGGAGACAAATATGTACTGAAAAACAAGACAGAATAATTATTAACAGACACTGCCTGATGAGAAGTGAGAGTCCAGAGTTCAAAAAAGTATCTGTTCATAGCTTTTTCATTTTCAAACAATGTGGGCCATTCTCTGGTCTATAATCTCATTCCTCTTACCCAAAGATTCATTTTTTATTCTGCTTTTGGAATAAAGCAAACACATTCCCCCACCATAGCAACAAAGTCCCCAAGCCCAACTGAAGAGTATTGAAGAAATGTAGGGCAGAATGAAGGCTCCAAAGCCCTAACACTGGTGCCACAAACAAGCAGAGAGAAAAAAAGACCTGGACATTAAAACAAAGGCTAGTGGCATTTGCTAGATGTGCTTTAAAGTCTCTCTCCCTGTTTTTGTTTTTAAAGGTAGTTAACGATTCCTGAGGGTCTGCTTTCTCTACTTTGACCTAGATTCTCACTGAAAACTTCCCAGTGGCTCTAACAAGCTAATTTTTTTTCATGCCACTTCTACATTCTTTTTTGTACAAATATGGAGATTTTCTAGTGGTACTTATAAGTGAGCTATGGGATAGGACTAAAATCAAAGCTAGGCAAATACATTGAAGACAAATGACATATGGAAAAACAATATTCCCATAAACAATACATTCAGAAAATAGAAAAACCCACTCTTTCTCTATCTACTTAAGCCATAGAACCTTTCAGACTCCCTTTTCATGAGTTTGTGATTATCCTTCTCATTCACCAATCAGAGAACTTAAATAATTACCAAGTAAGTACTACATTCCAAAATAATTAACATTGTGGGTTCTGGCATTAGACAGAATCAGTTGCAAATTTTGGCTCTGACACTAAGTTGGTAACACTGGGAAAATTGCTTAACCCCTCTTACCTTCAGTTTTCTTAACAATATTTATTCCTTACAGGGAGGTGGTATAGAATAAATAATATAAGAAAAACATTTAGTGTATGCCTGCCAGGGAGTAAGTACCTGATGCCTGTTGACTATCAAGTATATATATCAAGTATAAATATATACTGACATATTTATATATATACATATATAAAATTCCACTATAGAAATAAACATATTTTCTAGTTTATCAGAATAGCCTTTTTTATCTTCCCTTCTCTCTTCTTCTTCCCTCACGTTTTCTAGTATGGTTAGAAATGTAAATGTAGAGGACAGGAGTGGTGGCTCACACCTGTAATCCCAGCACTTTGGGAGGTTGAGGCGAGGGGATTGCTTGAGTGCAAGAGTTTGAGATCAGTCTAGGCAACATAGTGAGACCTTGTCTCTTCAAAAAATAAAAAAACAGCTGGGCATGGTGGCACACACCTGTAGTCCCAGATACTCAGCAGGCTGAGATTGAAGGATCGTCTGAACCCAGGAAGTCCAATACTATGATGAGCTGTGATTGTGCCGTGGCATTCCAGCCTGGGTAACAGTGAGACCCGACACACACACACACACACACACACACACACACACACACACACACACACACACACACGAAATGTAGTTTTTATGCTATCATGGAAATTAGAAGGTAAAAGGTTAAAAAATAATTTCAAGTGAAAAAGGAGTAACAGACAATTCCAGTTCCTCTTTTCTGCCAAGCTTAAATAAATACCACTTTCAATGCAAATATATTTGATTGTATATGTCTGGTATAGCCCAAAAGTCAATGAGAGTTCTAGAATTTTTGTATAGAAGAAAGGTAGCAAAGAGGGTTCAGGGACTGATCCTACAGTTGCAATTGCAGGGCTAGCACACATTTTATGTGTCTGGAATGGCTCTAGATGTGAGGTTATGGGGAGGCCGGCCAGCCCCACCCCAGGCACTATCATGTTGTCTCACCCTATCAGTGATGTCGTACTTTTTTTCTTTCTTTCTTTTTTTTCCCATTGAGTTGGGGTCTCACTCTGTCATCCAGGCTGCTATGCAGTAGCATGATCATAGCTCGCGGCAGCCTCCTGGACTCAGGTGATCCTTCCACCTCAGCCTCCCAAGTAGCTGAAACTAAGGTGTGTGCCACCATGCTCAGCTAATATTTTTGATTTTTTTTGAAGAGACATGGTCTCACTGTATTGCCCAGGCTGGTCTCACGCAATTCTCCCACCTTGGCCTCCCAAAGTGCTGTGATTATAGGCATGAGTCACCTCTCCTGACCTGTTCTTGTTTTTTTTCTTCTCCTTAAATATTATCAAAGGAACTGAATATATTAGATTAGCCTGACCTAACAGATATTAGAGAAAGAAAAGTTGGGAAAGAATTCTGTTTTTTTGATCTTGGTCAGGCAAATATAGTTAAGTCAGCAGGAGATACAAAATTGGCAACAATTATATTAGAATAAATAAATCACCTCGTGAGGAGAAACAATATTATATAAATGTCTACAGGTTATAATTTTAAAAATTAGTCTTATACGTTATCTTCTGTTTCACCATAGGAGATGATGATATTTTTGGTTCAGAGTCTTAGTCCTCGGCAAGAGACCCCTAAGGCAACAGAGCCCAGACCAGGAGGACAAAGCAAAGGTGCCCTTGCTTTGCTGCGTACTCACCCTGTCTGTGACTGTCGCAATAATCAGGGCATTTGGCACCAGCAGCGCAGTTTTGGTTTTCTTTATTAGGGTTACCGAGAAAGCTGGGATAGAGATCTGAAACAGAATCACCAAGTTATCGCTGGATCAAACTTCATAGAATAGCACTTCAAATCTTCATGTTAAAAAACAAAACAAAAACAACAACAATGGTAAACAGAAATGAAAACCAGCAGCAAGCTCTTCAGCCTCTATGAAGAGAAGTGAATTTTTTTTTTTAGATTGGAAAATATACTTTATTTAGAAAGTAGATTAGAGAGAGACAGAGAGAGAGAGAGAGAGAGAGAGAGAGAGAGAGCAAAGGGGGATTCACTTCCCCAGATTGGGGAGGGGGCCGGCCAGAGCGTACAGAGAAACATGACTGAAAAGTGTTACAGAGTGGCAGGGGTAAGTCGCTGAGCATCTCAAATGAATGTTTACAAAGCCAGAGGACAGATCTGGATCATCAATTCAGCTGAAGGTCTTGGTGGGAAATCTTTCTCTTCAGACAAGGGAATAGAATGCAAAGTTTATATTCATTTTAAAGCTAACTCCAAGACTCTAAAGAAGTTCTAAGCTGTGGCCATACACGTTGGGCTAACCTCCACATGTCCCACTCTCCTCTGTGTTTAGGTGCACGTGGATGGGGAAATTGTTAAAAAGCACTAATGCAGGGCCAGGCACGGTGACTCACTTCTGTACTCCCAGCAGTTTGGGAGGGACAAGACAGGAGGATTGCTTGAGCCTGGGAGTTTGAGACCAGCCTAGGCAACGTAGTGAGATCTCATCTCTACAAAAAAAAAGTTAAAACTTAACTAGGTGTTGTGGTGCATGCCTGAAGTCCCAGCTACTTGAGAGGCTGAAGTGGAAGGAAGGATCACCTGAGCCCAGGAGGTTGAGGTTGTGGTGAGCTATGATCATGCTATTGCACTTCAGCTGGGGAGACAGAGTGAGATTCCGACACACACACACAAAAAGCATATGTTTATTGGAGCATTACAGATTACAGATTTTTAAGATTAGATGGGTGGAATTAGAATCTATAATACTCAGTGATTTATCACAGAAAGCAAGATCTGAGTACCACATGTACTCAACTCATAAGCGGACCCTGAATATTTATCATAATACGATAAGAAAGGGATTGGCAGTAGTGGGACAGTGCTGGAGGGTGTGTGTATGGTGGTACACATAACAGCAGTAAGGGTACCCACACTTTACCTGTACAATGATGACATATATACCTAACCCTGAATTATACCCCACGTTTTTAAAATAAAAAAGATTAGAGATGCTCAACCGGTTATATATCTGCAAATATTCCAAAACACACACACACAAAAACCCCCAAATCCAAAACGTTTCTGGTCGCAAGCATTTTGTATAAAGGATATTCAATCTGTATCTACATGACCTTATAAACTATCCATTTTAGGTCTTAGTTTCCTGATTTATAAATAGAAGATAGTCTTATCTACTTCTCAAAACTTTCTGTGGATTAAATAACATACAGAAAATGTCCAATGCTGAATAAGAATTTCATACATTTCTTCACCTGTGTCATGAAATCAGGATGGGTGAAATAAAAAAACTCTAAGTTTTTTTCTGGTTTAATAAGGAACAACAACAACGATGTTGAAAATGATAATGGAGGAGCTACTATTAATACTTACCAGATGAGAATGTCATTTAATTATGATGATCCTATAAAGTTGATATTATCAGAGATAAGGAAATTTGTTTAGGGAAGCACATGAGGTTTGGTGTCAAGGGAAAATTGATCATACCCCTCGATTTCTGAAGACAGAGTCCCACACAGCCGTGGTAAAAAAGTAAAAAAATAAAGAATTGATCTGACTCCCTCCAAAGTTACATACACTTATTTGAACATCTACTTCGTAAAAATGCTTCACATATTCTGAAAGAGCTCAACAGGTCAGTGGGGAAGAGCAGGGCCTTATGTAAGTACCACCAACTTGGAGGGAGAAGAACGAGCTTTGAATTTTGAATATCACATCTGCATCTGGTCTTATAAGATGGGGTCATTGACTGCCCTGCAATGTTCTAGACAGGAAAACTATAGAATAATGAGGGGCTAACCCAAATGAGACATTTTCCTAAAAACTATGTTGCGGCAGGGTGTGGCTTATGCCTGTAATCCCAGCACTTTCGGACACCAAGGCGGGAGGATCACTTGAGCCCAGCATTTCTAGACCAGCTTAGGCAACACAGTGAGACTTCATCTCTACAAAAAAAATTTTAAAAAATGAAAATACAGTTAGCCAGGCGTGGTGGCACATGCACGTGGTCCCAGCTACTTGGGAGCTGAGGCAGAAGGATTGCCCAAGCCCAGGAGGTCGAGGCTGTGGTGAGCTGTAATTGTGCCACTGCACTCCAGCCTGGGCAGGAGAGTGAGACTCCAACTCAAAAACAAACAAAAAAATAAACAAAAAACTATTCTGCCCAAGAACTCTGTCCACTAACATTTTCAAGGATGGGAGGTAATTCAGAAGTTATTAAGCTGGGATCACTTTGAAAAAAAATTGAAGACTTAGATGATGATATCAAAATAAGTCTAATTTTACTTTTAAGCAGTAACAGCCAACATACACTGGCAAAAGACTATAACAAAGGACTATACATTTAGATTTTTTGTAATCTAGACATGGAACACCCTTAAGAAGGAATTTTCCATCAATTGCTTCCTGAGCATAAAATTACAACTAGATATCATTTGTGAAATAAAGTTTAAATCACTTATCACTTTGAGCCTTGATGAAACATGATCCATGCATGTTAATTTTATTGACATCTGAAACTACCGAAAGGCTGACTAAAAGATCCTGATTAAATCAAAGCTTACTTCATTATATTAACATTTTTCGAGGGCAGCTTTCCCCTTCCTAGAGCAGACTGGGTGCCTTCAGTTCATGCTGGAGCATGCTGAATGGAGGTCTGCTGGCAGTGAGGAAACTACAACATCTCTGAAACTCAAATCTCCTTTGACACCATCCTTAGAGGAGATGAAACATCTCAGTCACTCTTCTGGTCTTATCCCCACTCCCTGCTCATTTTCATTCTCCTGCCTCTATAGGTTAGACACAGCACATGCAAAAGAAACCTTAGTGTGTCCATGGCTTCAGAAAACCAGGGTCATTCTTTTTAGCTTTTCTGGCCCACTTCTCTTTTCGATAGAAGTAGAATTTTAAAACCATTGCTAGAATCATATTAGCTTGAAACTACACTTACTGCCTTTGTGAATTCTCCTATCCCTTAACAAAGACAAATTCTTTGTTCACGAATGTCTTCAACCCCTGCTGCTTTGCTCAGAGATGTTGGCTCTCTCCGAATTCCTGAGAACTATATCACATTGATCAATACTACACAATCTCCTTTCCTACTCCATGAACAAGTTTTTATAGTCCAGAAATCTAGAAATATGGTGGATTATGACTTAATATTTATTAGCATTATACTAATTCAGATAATACTGTGAATCAAAATATGTTTATCCAAACATAACTTGATTGCCCAGCGTGGTGCTCATGCCTGTAAATGCCAACACTTCGGGAGCATTGGTTAAGCCCAGGAGTTTGAGACAAGCCTGGGCAACATACTGAGACCTTATCTCTATTTAAAAAAAAAAAAAGGGCATGGGCATGATGGTGCTCATCTATAGTCCCAGCCAGGTACTTGGGAGGCTGAGTCAGAAGGATCACCTGAGTCCAGGTGATCAAGGCTGTGGTGAGTCATAATTGTGCCACTGTACTCCAGGCCTCCACAACAGAGAGACCCTGACTCAAACCAAACCAAAAAACATAATTCTATATAACAAAGAGACAATATAAAAACAACATATTTTACTTAAAGAATAGTATGCTAGTCTGGATCCACCACCAATAAAATAAAGATTTCCCATTAGATTTGTTAAGTGGTCTTTATAAAATTGTCAGTGGACTTTAGGGAGAATATTTAAATAAAACAAAACAGTTTTTAATCAGCAACTTCATGAGTATTAAAACTACTTCTTCATAATCATGAATCAGAACGATTGAAAACACATTGAGGTCATGTAAACCCAAGATGGTGTTTTTCTGATTTCTCATTCTGGAGGCCTGAATGAACTGTGATGTGACATCATAGTTCCAAAGTAAAATACGTCAGTGGGACATAGTTATCTTTTTCCTTCACAGGCCACATTTCCAAGTTCCTCAATTTAAGAGGCTGTGCCTTGAGCAAACTGTTAATCCCCTCAGGCCATTCTCCTTAATGGCTCAGGGTGTGAGTTGCTTCTCCCCCCACCCCTAATCTGTGTTTGGTAAGAATGAAGAGATGTGATATTAGAGTACTCTTGAAATTGTGTGTATGTGACTAGGTCTTAACGAAATACTCTAATTCCTGCTCATTTTGTGCAGGGGAGGGACAAAGTAAGCTCTAATAAGTAGCTTATTTATGGGACTGTTGTTCTAGATGTCTCTGATGGTAACTGGTATGAATATGGTACAAAAATGGATGTTTCTTTTAAAAATAACTTTGGTTTTAATGAACGTCTTTAAAACAACTCATGGCACACCTTCAATGTGAACAACTTTGAGTATTCTCTGGCAACTTCTGGGTAAAAAGCATGATTGTGGGAGAGGTATCTGTGTATAAGGAAGTGAGTAAGAAAGGGGTGTTTAGGGAAAACAAGGAAAGTTAGTGTCATCTGGAGGCATTCAGAACCTGTAGTATTTGGAATTACAACAAAGGAAACTTGGTATATAGGCATAATCATGATACAAAACTGATAAATAAAGCTAAATTTAAAACAATTAACATTCACAATACATAATAAGCACAGGTTTAGGTTTCTTTTTAAAAAAATTATACCAACCTTTGTGTCTTTTCCAAAGACCTTGGAATGAAAACAAATCCAGTTTTCTGATACAAAAAGCTTTCCTTGGTATAGTATTTCCTTCTGTAGAGCACAGGTAAAGCCTGAAAGATACATATACAGATATAATGACATTTAGAAATTCCATTTAAAATAATAAAACTTGTGTATATATTTTGGTGACTTAAGGATGGGTAGAGATAATACACTCAAAATTAAAAGATCTATTGACTCTTTTTTCAGTCATGTTTACTGGGAAGAAAACTGTGGAGACTAGTTTTTTTGTTTGCTTTTGTTTTTAGATTAGAAAATATAGTTTATTTAAAAGTAAATTAGAGAGAGAGAGAGAGAAGATTTACCTCCCCAAGGTGGGGGAGGGAGCCAAAGCCAGGAAGCATGGCGACAGCCATAGCTCAAAGAGCCCATGGCCATAACAGAGTCCAGCAAGGCAATGGCGAATGGCTGCCCTAGTTTTTTTTAAATTCAGTCTTACAGACGTTAGTGAAAAAATCAAAATGGAAAGGCAAATCTACCATAGCACATGAGAGATCGAGAATGGTGTTTCGCAAGACCCCTCTATTTGGGCTAGTGTGTCATATGAGCACGTCTGTCCTCCACTTCCTGAGGATTCTCATTAATGACTCCTTTAGAAATGAATGGTCTTACTGGGGGAGGAGCACATGACCCACGCGTTCTGTCTGGAGGTCATGGCAGAATCTAGCATCTTGCCATGACATTTGCACACCCAGAGGTAAAGCTGGGTTCTCCCTCCAAAGAATTGAGTGAGTGCCTCAAAGGGTGCTTCTGAAGAAAAAGTCTCATAAGGAGAACAAAAAGATAAGCCCAGGTAAGCCCTAGATATTTTATCAACCAAACCAGAGTGGTCTCAATGGCAAAACTGGCCCTATTATTGCCATAAAGAAAAGCTATGGATCAGATCATCAAGACCACAGATGGTCCCTGCTGGTCATCTATAATGCAACTTTAGGCCCCTGGATGAACCACTGCAGAGCAGAGTAGGTGCTTAACTAGCACGCTGGGCAAGATGTTTAGATGTGACCATCGCACCTTTTAGAGTGGTATCAGCACATGTTCATCCAGGTCCATGGATCTGAGTTTCCTTTTAGCTTACTTCTAGTGACCTCTCTTGCCCCAGGCTTGATTCTGGCACCATCTTGGATGACTCCATATCATGTGGAGAGATTCTGTTTCTCATTCTACTCTCTTACATTTCAAGGTGCTTGGTGAAAGCTGACTGAAGCCGGCATTATTGTTGTCACTACTTTTAGAAACCTGTTCTCTCTGGTGACCCATTCTCTAAATTGTGCCCTCTTTCTCCCCAAAAACTAATTATTACATTTTCAAATATGCAGCTTAAAAAAGTCAGGACAGAACTTACTTTGCCTCAGTGGTTCTTCAGTTGGGACTTCAAGAAACAACTTGTGAAAGTGCATATTTGCCTTGTACTGCAATGAGAACAAAATACAGACATCACAGCTCTTTCTTGTGAAATATCACAAATTTTAACCTCAACTGAAATTAAGTAACACATTTTCCTCCCTTAATAGAATCTTTAGAAATTCGTTCTCTCTGATTTTATAGTCTCCAACCCAAGCCTTCAGTGAAAAACAGTATAAGTCAGGGCACAAATGTTTCATTTTCCAATAAGGTTAATACCGTGCTGATAGGACAGAACGATGCAGCTAATGGTCAGCCTTCAGCCAAGGTAACAGGGCTGGATAAGGATGGTCCCGATAAGAAGTGGGATGAAATTCAAAGGAATCTCACTGGGGAAGGCACTGGATCCCAGGAAACTAAAGATACAAGCAAACCCTCTCAGAAGAATACAGTGGTTAAAAGCTGTGTAGTCAGATAAACCTGAATTTAAGTTTTGGCTCTGTTGGCTCTATCTCTTTCTTCTTGTGTGATCATGGCTTAGTCATTTCATCTCCCTGGGCCTCAGTTTCTCTTCTGTGCCAGAAGGCAAAAACAGTACCTACTTCAGAGGAATGTTATAAGGTTTAAATGGGATAATACATCTAAAGCACATAAACGACCTACTCTCGCAGAGGTCCTCAAACTTTTAAAACAGGGGGCCAGTTCACTGTCCCTCAGACCGTTGGAGGGGTGGACTATAGTTCAAAAAAAAAAAACTATGAACAAATTCCTTTTTTTTTTTTTAAAACCATAGTCCGCCCCTCCAACGGTCTGAGGGACAGTGAACTGGCCCCCTGTTTTAAAAGTTTGAGGACCCTTGATCTAGGGCAACGGATGGCCACTATTTCTTCTGTAATATTGTTGTGAAGGCATTTTCTTAGCCAGTGACAGTGGTGGGACGGGGTTGGCTACTGTCAAGACAAGTAGGATTCCACACAGACTTCACTATCCAGGGCAGTCAAGGCCCAAGACTAGGAAATGTTGCAAATCACTTCATTTTCTAGGCACCTGTTTTCACAACTGTGACAACAATGTATAGCTAGCAATTCACAGCTTACAAAGTGCTTTCACAATCATCATCCTCACAATGACTCTGGGAACTTGGTGTCCCATTCCACAGGTTAGGACATTGTGCTTCAGAAATACTGAGTGGTGTAACCCATACCACACAGCTATTAAGGGGTGAAGCTGGGTCCTATCTCTACAGGATCACTTTACCTCATAGGATGCTTCTGAAGAAAAAGTGTCATAAGGATAACAGAGAGATAAGCCTACATAGGCTCTGGATGGTTTATTAACCAAACCAGTTTGGTCTCAATGGCAAAACTGGTCCTATTATTACCATAAAGAAGAGCTGCAGATCAGGTCATCGAGACCACAGATGGTCCCTGCAAGCCAGCTATTTTAGAGATAAACACCTTATATAAAGTAAATTATCTCTTGCTACTTTCTAGGAGTACATTTTGCATCCACAAAGATATCTTAATTAAAGCTAGGTGTTCTATGAGGGCTTCACTGAGATTCTGTTTTCCATGAATACAGTGAGCATCTGTTGCTCACTTGGTTTAAAATATCCTAGTCCCTGAAAATGTCAATATAAAAAAAGGCAAAAAAAAAAAAAGGTCAAGGGATTGATCTAAATTAAAAGTGATATAGCAGTTAAATGTAGTATATGACTTTTGATTAGATCTTGAATGGAAAAAAAAAAACAACATTTATAAAGGACATTCATTACTAGGACAACTATGAAAATTCAAAAATGGATTTTATGTTAATAACACTTTTGCCTATTTCATATTTAGTCAGATTTCTTGAGTGTGTCAAAGGTTTTTTTTTGTTTCAGCTCTTAGGAGACACATATTTAAGTATTTAGGGGTGAAGTGTCTAAAAGCACCCCAAACTCCTGGCCTCAGTAACTACATCACACTCCTCCATGATGACACAGAACTGGACTTTACTACTATCTGGGTGTATTTATTTTTTGAGTTGCAGTCTCACTCTGTTGTCCTAGCTGGAGAGCACTGGCACAATCACAGCTTATTATAGGCTCAAACTCCTGGGCTAAAGCGATCTTCTTGCCTCCTGACTAGTTGGGACTACAGGTGTACACCACCATGTCCAGCTAATTTTTTGATTTTTTGTAGAGATGAGGTATTGCTATGTTGCCTAGGCTGGTTTTGAACTCCTGGGCTCAAGGAGTCCTCCCACCTTGACCTCCCAAAGTGCTGGGATTACAGGCGTGAGCTACCACACCCGGCCTTCTGGGTGTATTTTAGAGCAGAACCAAAGTTCCTTCTGGAGGAGAATCATGACCCTGTTCATAGGTTTTCCTCCTTTGTATGCAGTTGGCTGGTCTTCTATTCAGACAGGTGCCTTTTCAGATTCCTCAATTTTAATACAACGATGTCATGACTCCTTGTGTCCTGCTAAGTATTATACAGGTACAAGGACACTGTTGGGCCCTAATTTCTGGATACATGTCAGAGTTAGGGGCCACAGCATGGAACTCAATACTACTGAGTATGTGTTGAAAGGTCAGTTGAGAAAATATAATATTTGATGAAAAAACAAATGAGAGGAGCTGCAGTCAGGTCTAAATTATCTAAACTCTGGGCCTACATTAGTCCTGACTAGCAGGAAGTGGTACATTTCCGAGTTCCTTCTTTTCACTGGCATCATTATTCCTGTCACCCTCTGAGACAATACCAAATTACCATTCCCAAATTACCTGGCTGGAAGATGAAGACTTTTTTCTTTCAGTCTTGGGGTCATTTTTGCTTTCTGCTTTACAATCGTTCTTATCACCTGCTAAAGAGGTACCATCAAAACTAGATTTTGACCTGGGGACAGAAAATCCAAGGAGTCTATAAGATGAAATTTTATGCCACTCATTAACCGGTTGTAATACATCTTGATTATTATACTGTCTTATGAGAAAATCTGACGTTTGTTTTTCTCTTCTAAATCTCATAATCAATCACTCATGGTACTCTGAGGACATTTACATAGCACGTGTTTTGGGAGATTTAGGTGATTTTAGCAGGCTGTAATCACAAACTGTAGAAATGGTAACTTACACAGGAAGAAACAATAATCAAGTTGTTGACGTAATTATGTCATCTTAAAAGTATTTTAATCAGTATAGAGAGGAGTACTTGAGGCAAATTACTGAACAAAATTGCAGCAATGCTTCAATCAAAGAACATTTTTGTTTCAGAATTCCATTAATATTTAACAAGTATTAATTGAGTGGGACATTGTATTAAATGCCTGGGAGCCCACAAGACAGTCTTTATCCTTAAGGAGCCTGGGTACGTAGGCATCAAACATTTAAAAAATGCAGTTTATGATTTAGCACCAAAATAATACATATCATGAGAGCTAGGCGGTGTAGAGACAATGAGTCTAACAGCAGGTAAGGGAGGAAAGAGGACAGCAATTGGGCAATGTGGGTTTAATATGCTGGGCTAATTGGATGAACAGGAACTGGGTATAAGGAAAAGAAAGATAAAACATTCAGAGATTGAGAAAATAGTAAAAGTGAAATCAGAAAAAAAAAAGCAAGTGTTTGAATCAAGTCTTCTCTGATTCAAGGAAGTGTTTGAATCAAGTCTTCCATGTATATATATATGAGGTCTGACAGTTAAGTTCACGAACTTGCCACCATGTGCTTATGTTGGCAGCACTGTACAAATGATTCGGTAAGGTTTCACAACCTTGGGATATCAGTGCCTCACAGCTGTGTTCACGTTGTTGTGTGGCGGTGTCTTACTGAGTGGCGTTCATTTATTGTTGTTGCATGTTTTTGTATGCCGTCGTGAGAATGTTGGAGCTTGAATTAGAGCAATGAACAAAATTAAATTTCTTGTTAAACTTGGCAAGAGTGGAAGTGAAATCAGGGACATGTTAGTCCAAGTTTATGGGGATAATGCCATAAAGAAAATGGCAGTTTACAAATGGATTAAACGTTTTTCTGAGGGGAGAGAAAACATCACTGACGCAGAGAGGTCAGGGTGGCCAGTAACGAGCAGAACTGATGAAAATTTGCAAAAATTCATCGCATAGTGCATCAAAATTGTTAGCTGACTGTGAGAAGCATAGCAGACCAAATAAACATTAATAGAGAAACAGTTAGGAAAATCTTAACTGAAAATTTTGGCATAAGAAAGGTGTGTGCAAAAAGGTCCTGAAGGAGCTGCTGCATCACGACAAAGCTTGTGAAGGAGTTTTTAGCCAGTAGACAAATAACTTTATTGGAACACCATCCCTACTCACTTGATCTGGCCCTCCTTTACCCAAAGGTAAAGGAAATATTGAAGGGAAGACATCTTGATGACATTCAGGACATCAAGGATAATACTCTGATGGCCATTCCAGAACAAGAGTTCCAAGACTGCTATGGGTAGACTAGGCACTGGCGTTGATACATAGCTTCACAAGGGGAGTACTTCAAAGGTGACTGTACTGATATTTGGCAATGAGGTATGTAGCACTTTTTCTAGGATGAGTTAGAAAACTTAATTGTCAGACCTTGTGTGTGCATGCCACGCATGTGCGCATGTGTGTATGTTTTATAATTATGTAGTTGTTTTATCGTTTATGGAGGAGAAATGGCACATGAAATCCATGATTTCACCATATTATTCCTTAATATGAGGTTCAATTAGAAAAATATTTGGTTCAAAGTAAATTTAAGAAGACTCTGAAGTAATTCAGGTGGCATATGGGTGTCACAGAGAGACAGAAATGACTGAAGTTAGAGAGACATTAGTTCTGGTTTTCTCAGCTGTGAAAAGATGGACCAAATGATATCCCAGGCCCCCTTTAGCCATAACAGTTATCATTCCACCATGCTCATATTGCTGAGAGGTAAAATATCTTTCGGCAATTCAAGAGAAATAGATTTTATCTCAGCTACATACCATTGAAACTATTCACAGATATACATTGCCTGGGAATTCTAGGTATTACTGTTTTTGGAAGCTATGAGAAAAAATTTGTACTCTACTTGAAAATAAAATTATTCTTTTACAAATATCAATTTGTCTTTTATTCATACTATTCACTAATTTGAAGTTATCACCTTTACTGATGCAAGTTAATAAATGTTAATGGAATTGCCAGTCAGACCTTTTGAAGAACTATGGACTAAAGGCAAATGTAGTAAGTAGGGAGGCTCTATCCTTGACAGTTTCAAAAGGCACAAGCAGTTAAGGGGCTCCTCTGCATGGCACTGACCTCTGTGGATGAGGTGTTTATGTAAATGATATTGATTTCCTTAAGTTTTCTCAACCATGTTACTCTCACTTCCCACAAGTGACTATGAGCAGGACTAGCAGCTTGGTGCAAAATGACAATGCTGGGGCCCCTTAATAAAAAATTATTAAGAATTTCCAAGCTGGGCTCGGTGGCTCAGCCTGTAATCCCGTGCTTTGGGAGGCTGAGGTGAGTGGATTGCCTGAGCCCACGGGTTTGAGACCCGCCTGGACAGCGAGACCTCATCTCTACAATAAACCAAAAAATCAGCCGGGCGTGGTAGCGCGTGCCTGTAATTCCGGCTACTCGGAAGGCTGAGGCGGAAGGATCGCCGGAGCCCAGCAGGTCGAGGCTGCGGTGGCCGGGAGTGGCCACTGCACTCCAGTCTGGGAGACAGAGTGAGACTCCAACTCACACACACAAAAAAAAGAATTTCCAGACAGTGAGAATAGAGCATCAAACCAGGTTTGGGGCCCTTTGCAAAGCACTGACCACTTGCCCATAAAGTTGAATACGCATACCCTGCTGATGAGTGTGTTAATTTCATTGAAGTCTGGGGACAGTGGAGTAAAACTAACATTGTTTTTAAGGTCCCTGCTGTAGCTAGTCAACAGAGATGAAAGAGACAGAAAGAACATGCTTCCTATCTTTGTGAAGAGACTCCTTTTGGTGAGTGAAGCAGGATGTTCGACGGGAAACAACTACAGAAAAAATGGCTAAATGTGAGATGTCACAAAAACAGGCATGCAGAAAAGATAAAGACATTGGGAGTTAGATCAGAAAAGGAAAATTGGGGGCAAGAGTTAAGACTTACGCTTGGTCCTGAGTGAAGCATATATTTGGAGAGAAGAGATGGGCTGGGTAGCCAGGAAGAAGCGAAAAGCAAGAGTTAATCAACCTTTGGTAGAGGCCAAGAGAAGTAGAAGATAGCAGTTCTGACAGTTCTAATAATGGGAAAGGGCAGCCACAGCCACACATCTCAAAACCACCTCTTCCCTCCAGCTCCATGACAAAATCAACCCTTCCATATGGCCCATCACAGGAAACCAGTGGTCCAGGGGGTCCCTGGGATGGGGATTCTCCTCTGCTTTCTCCCATGGCTCCCGGGAAAATGAGACTCCAGCCGGGCTCGATGGCTCAGCCTGTAATCCCGCGCCTTTGGGAGGCTGAGGTAAGTGGACTGCCTGAGCCCGTGGGTTCGAGACCCGCCTGGGCAGGCAAGATCTCATCTCTACAATCAATCAAAAAATTAGCCTGTAGTTCCAGCTACTCAGAAGGCTGAGGTGGAAGGATCGCTGGAGCCCAGCAGGTCAAGGCTGCGGTGGCCGGGAGCGGCCACTGCACTCCAGTCTGGGCAACAGAGTGAGATTCCAACTCAAAAAAAAAAAAGAAAATGAGACACCAGTTGCGCACATCCAGACGTTGAGGAGACACTCCAACCTGACCTGTCTTCCAAGGTGTTTTACACATCTACGCCTGGCTTTGGCAGTTAGCAAAATAGTTCTTTCAGAAAGGCACAGATGGGGCGGGAGGGAGAAAAAGATGCTGCTAGAAGAGATGAGAGAGGAAGCCAAGCACCAGTCTCTGGGGATACGGGAAAAACAGCTCATTCTTTCTCAGGGGTATTGTCTACCTGTAGTAGAGTCTCACTTTTAACAGTGACCCCGACAGTTCTCCCATGGTCCCTCCTCCCCAAAAGGCAAGCGAGAACAAAGAGTCGACTGAGGACTTACCATAGGCAAATGGTTCTCTTCTGGTCTGGGGACTCAGCCTCCATGGATGGGGTAGGGGACTGGGCTGCTGGCGACCTGCAGACTTTCTTTTTCTCCTCCACACCATTCTCAGCCTCTGAGCTGCAGAAGAGAGAAAACCGCTTCAATTTCAACATCCAGAGAGAGGTGGAAGGAAAAATGACGAAGTAACTTCGCTCTCTGGAGAGCAGAATGATTTTCAGTTCCCACTGATAGGCTAGTTAACTATGACAGCTAGGCCCTTTCCCAATCTCCATTCTAACCCCTTGCCTGGTGCCTCAAGGGCAGTAGCTGCAAGTCACACCTGCTTTCCTAGTAAATAAGTGTCAGACTGTGCAGGACTTGCTGGCTCCCAGGTCTGGGCCTGTGGGCTACCCAGCTTGGCTCTGCCCAGGCTGTGCTGGGGCAGCAGGTCACCTGGGGGCTGGGAGGGCACACACATGCTCACTGTGGCCTGCTGCAGGTGTAAGCATTCTTGTTGGGAAGCCCCACTCCCTTTGTTTACATTTCTCTTATGTCACTTAACACCATTTACGGATGTTGTTGCTTTATCCAGGTACTTGCCTAAGCAATTTATCGTCTCTAATCATTACAACCACCAGACTAGGTAGGAATTTATTTTACAGATGAGGAGCCAGAGGGTTCTCACTGAATATCTCGCCCAAGTTCACAGACCTAGCATCTATCTCAGCTGGGACACAAACAGTTCTGTCCATCTGTAAGTCCTTGGTATGTTTTCTTTCTCTCCTCATCCATCCATCCATCCATCCATCCATCCATCCATCCATCCATCCATCCATGCCTCCAAACATCTACACATCAGTTTATCTCTGTTATTAAGTGTGAGATCTCCAGGGTGAGGTGGGAATCTTATTCATCTTTATCCTAACCACTAGGTCTAGGATCATGCTGGCACATAGTCATGACCAACAGGCTTTGGAAAAACTAGGTCCAAGGGAGTACAGGGGAGCAGAGAGGAAGGTGAGCCAAGGTTTGTGCATTGAACTACTAACAAACGGAGGACAAACAGCATGGTGGGCCTGGAAGTGGGGTCCCTCAGTAGGCGGTTGAAGACTTCTTGGGAATCAGGGAAAACCATTTCCAACATGGAAGGCGAGAGAGGAAGGAATGTTGAAGGCAGAATACAAAATGTTATACATGGAGCAGACCTTCTTTGGTGTCAGCCTCTGCAGCAAAGAACTCTCACAAAACATGTTTCTGAGGAAATGAGAACTCCATAGTGGCTGAGCATAAAGTAAGACATATTAAGATGGCACTACTATGACACATTAGTGAATTTTAATTCTAATTCACCACCTATTTGGTATTTTCACCTGCATATGACTGCACAGGCAGGAGGGTTACCAGTCAGTTTAAGCTTTGTGGTTGCTTAATTACCACTTTTTGCAGCATATAAAACACACTAGGAGTCCCATTGTAGTGGCAAAATCAAGACCATGTATATCTGACAAGGATATCTAACTAGTAATCCTTTCGAATGTTTGGAATTCTCATTTCGTAGTAGGTATTTCTCTTTTCCTGAGTAGACACATATCTGAGGACAGAGGTCCAACCTTCTATTCCTCCAGTTCTTCTCAAAGTACTTAAAACAGTTGAGCTTATTAAAGGGTTCAGTCCATAAGTGAATCACATTATGTGACAAAAGGCATAAGGAAGGACTTGAAATGTTATTAGGAAAACACTGCTTTGTTTTGTTTAAAATAAAATCACTGGGCTTCATTAAACTTAGCACCAAGTTCAATTTATGGTCTTAAAGAATTTTAGAATGGTTAAGAGGCCTTATAGCAGATCTACCTTTTTCCCCCTACCCCCAAGACACACACATTACCTCTATTCTTCAAAAGTATCAGGCAGGAAGCTACTTGAGAAGCTATCTTTAAGTAGGGAGACTAATTGTGTGTGGAACTTCAATAATCCAGCTCAACATTCATTCAAATAATTACTAAATTTTACATAGGGTCAGATTAAGACTTGGAGGCAGAGGTATATCTGTCCTGCACAGCACCACTGTGTACACAAAGCTGCTTGTGGGAAGAATAACTCAGAAAAAGGTGCCCCTGACAGAGATAAGTGGCCTTTGCTCTGGGCAGAAATGGCCCAGTACCAAGGTGCAAAGGCAGCAAAGCTCAGGCTGGATTTCAGTCCTTCCTTGACCTTGACTTTGCTTGGTCAGGCACTTCTGTGCAGTGCAGGTTACTAAATGCTTAACCACACGTGGCAGGTCGTGTTTCAGGGTCCCTAGCTTAGCACTGAGAAGACTGTAGGGCATGCCTCTATACTGTTCCACCCTATCAATGGCTTTCAGTAGCAGATCATACTGTTGTGCTCAAGTTAAAATATTCTTTTTCGAGATATTCCCCACTCCACTTTTCTTTAAACTTGTGCTTGGTCTTTAGCATTGGTTCTCACCTTGAAGGCCCTACCCAGAGCATCCTTCACAAAGCTTTCCACCCATCTAATCCCCTCTATGCTGTTGCTGGTTTAGTAACTCACTAGGCACCTATCAGTTTTGTTTTTTTTTTTGAGTTGGAGTCTCACTCTGTCACCCAGACTGGAGTGCAGTGGCCGCTCCCGGCCACTGCAGCCTCGACCTGCTGGGCTCCGGAGATCCTTCCGCCTCAGCCTTCTGAGTAGCCGGAATTACAGGCGCGTGCTACCACGCCCGGCTAATTTTTTTATTTATTGTAGAGATGAGGTCTCGCCAAGTTGCCCAGGCGGGTCTCGAACCCGCGGGCTCAGGCAATTCATTCACCTCAGTCTCCCAAAGTGCAGGATTACAGGCTGAGCCATCGATCCCGGCTGATACCTATCAGTTAAAGCCTTGTACTGTTAACTTTTCTCCCAAATTTCTTAGTTATCCAGCCATTAGACTAAGTTTCTTTCCTTTTCTTTTTTTTTTTTTTTGAGTTGGAGTCTCACTCAGTCGCCCAGACTGGAGTGCAGTGGCATGCTCCCGGCCACCACAATCTCGACCTTTTGGGCTCTGGCGATCCTTCTACCTCAGCCTTCCAAGTAGCTGGAACTACAGGCACGCACTACCACACCCAGCTAATTTTTTTTTTGATTTATTGTAGAGATGAGGTCTCACCAAGTTGCCCAGGCAGGTCTCGAACCCGCGGGCTCAGGCAATTCACTCACCTCGGCCTCCCAAAGCACGGGATTACAGGCTGAGCCACGGAGCCCGGCCTAGACTAAGTTTCTTAATGGCAGGGAAGACTGAGCATGGTGGCCCACACTTGTAATCCCAGCACTTTGGGAGGCCAAGGTGGGAGGATTGCGTAAGCCCAGGAGTTTGAGACCAGCCTGGGCAACACAATGACAACGCATCTCTACAAAAAATATTTAAGAAATTATCTGGGGGTGGTCGCATGCACCTAGTCCCAGCTAGATAGGAGGCTGAGGTGGGAGGGCTGTTTGAGCCTGAGAGATTGAGTTTGCAGTGAGCTATCATTGTGCTGGTATGCTTTAGCCTGGGCAACAGAGCAAGACTGTGTCTCTAAAACAATAACAACAACAACAAAAGGCAGGAGACATCTGTTTTTTCCTCTACAGCACTCAGCTCAGATTTTGCTCTGTAGTGGTAATTTATAAGTTGACTGATTTGGATTAATCATGTAGTGTCTCAAAGAGGAAGTGAAATTCATTCCTATGAGCCAATTCGATTTTAGGTTTTTGTTTACTTAAAGATGCTGTAGGCTTAAGCAAGTTAATTCCTAACACACGCGAGATTATTCCTGCAAGTGCCTATTACCTTGGAGATCTTGTCAGCAGGAAACTGACACTGTGTAGAATCCAATCTGCAGAGAGGGGAAACAGAATGCTTCCTCAAGGCCTCTTGGTAATTTTAAAGCTTCTGTTAATGAAGCTGAACAGGTTCCATTTAAATCATGAAAACTAGGAAATCAGTTTTTATTTTTTAACAAGAAGATAAAGTCCTTTTAGGGACATTGAGTGAAAGATTCCACTGAAAAAAAAAACAATACAATCTTCCTCTGTCAACAAATATTTATTGGAATGGTCCCTTCTGGCAGGATGCTCAGAGCTTTGTAGAGACCAATAAGTGAGCTGACAGTTTTAAGTATTCATGGAAGCAGCAGAAGATGCTGGAAACACAGGATCAACCTTCAGTTGTCCCTGACAGATTATTTCTTCTTCCAGCTCCAACCCAGTTTAGGCATCAGTTATGAGCCCTGAAAGCTTTATTTTTATTTTTTTGAGAGCATGAAGACATTGGACATGGTGCACTTTTTCCTTCTTTGTATAATGGTAGAGAACTTAAACGATTTAGGCAAAGTCAGACAAAGTGGCAGAAAGTTCTTAACTTTCAGGAACATACTGTTTTGGACCACAGAAACATTTAAAGTTGGTTACATTTTTTTGACTATTGAAATGAAAGGCCTTACAGTTGTGTGAAGGGATCTCTTTTAGCATGTTAAAGTGATACCATCCATCTGAAAGCTTTGGAACAGGAATTTCAGAGTAGTGAAACAGTCATGTTCATACCAACTAAGCATGACTTCACCTATTAGGGGGCAGCATTTTTATTACCTGTTAGGAAAGGTTGGTTTCAAAAAAAACACTGCCACACACTTACACAATTTATAAATTAAAAAACAGGTTGGACAATCTCTATCAACAGTCCAGTATCTGTCACTTCCCAGACCTCATTAGTCTGAAAATGACTTAAATTCGGATTTCGCAATTTTTCAGAATTAGAATTTTTACATGAAGTTAAACTATCATTCCTCCTGGAGACAGTCTCTGAGTTTCAGGTAAAAGTCAACACCCCTTTTTCTTGACACATCATTGGCCCAGGCCCTTTGCCCCTCCTGCTGAGAATACATTGTATTCAGGTATCATCACATGCAAGTCTAGTAAATAAGGAATAATGGGCAGAAGCTATGATTAAGCTGCATCTCAGGTGAATGAAAACAAGTGCCTCCCTGTGGTTCAATCCAAGAAGGCGTGTTCCTTTCTAATTACAGTGACTAGTCACTGTGTTTGGGTCTAACGTCATGTTTAATTAATCTAACCAAGGTATAAAATTATGTCACTAGACTTCTTTATGATAGTACAGGTATGAATAGGTTTTTTCTCCCTTTTCTGAGTCAGGGTCTCACTCTATCGCCAGTCTGGAATGCAGTGGCACACTCAAGGCCACCGCAACCTCGGCCTGCTGGGCTCAGGTGATCCTTCTGCCTCAGCCTTGCAAATAGCTGAAACTACAGGCCCATGCCATCATGCTTGGGTAAGTTTTTTGATTTGTTGTAGAGATGAGTTCTCATCATGCTGCTCAGGCTGGTCTCAAACCTCTGGGCTAAGGCAGTCCTCTCATCTCCACCTCCCAAAGTATTGGGATTACAGACGTGAACTACTGTGCCTGGCTGGTATAAGTAGTTTTACATCCAGTATTATTAAAAAAAAAAAAGTCCCGGATAACCATTTTTTAAAACCACAGTCTTGACCAACAAACACTCAGAAGTGACTTGAAGATAAGATCTGTTTCATCAGAGGATTTCCATAGGATAACTTCCTGAAGATGGGATTTGTAAAATTTTTTTTTTTTTGAGTTGGAGTCTCACTGTCGCCCAGACTGTAGTGCAGTGGCCGCTCCCGGCCACCGCAGCCTCGACCTGCTGGGCTCTGGCGATCCTTCCGCCTCAGTTTTCCGAGTAGCCGGAATTACAGGCATGCGCTACCACGCCCGGCTGATTTTTTTTTTTTTTTTTTTTGATTTATTGTAGAGATGAGGTCTCGCCTGCCCAGGCAGGTCTCGAACCCGGGGGCTCAGGCAATCCACTCACCTCAACCTCCCAAAGGCGCAGGATTACAGGCTGAGCCACCGAGCCCGGCTGAAGATGGGATTGCTGGGGTCAAGCCTGGATCTGTGAAAGCAGAGTGTTGCTGCAAGCCTATACTGAAAACTAGGCTGGCACCCGAACTCGCCAGGACCTGGGGTCTCACAGACCCTCGTTTTTGGTATGCTGCCTGCTTAGTAGCTCCGTGGCTGGCAGGCAAGGGTCACAGTACTTGGGAAGCAAAGAGTTGGGCTATAAAGATGAGAGCGGACTCTGGGGATGGCCGGGCAGCAGCCACAGTACAAATAAAGACACACCACAGTGACCAAAAGAAGGAAGGAGATGTAATCCCGCGCCTTTGGGAGGCTGAGGTGAGTGGATTGCCTGAGCCCGTGGGTTCGAGACCCGCCTGGGCAGCGAGACCTCATCTCTACAATAAATCAAAAAATCAGCCGGGCGTGGTAGCTCAGGCCTGTAATTCCGGCTACTCAGAAGGCTGAGGCGGAAGGATCGCCGGGGCCCAGCGGGTCGAGGCTGCGGTGGCCGGGAGCGGCCACTGCACTCCAGTCTGGGCGACAGAGTGAGACTCCAACTCAAAAAAAAAAAAAAAAGGAGAATGTGGTGAAGTGGATGAGGGAGAAGACTAGGAAGGTCTGGAGATCCTTTAGTTTCTCCAATTTCATAAACTTGCAATACCCCAAATTAGATTTTTGTAAGTTGAGAAGAACAGGCTTCCATTTACAATTCTGATATAGCATATTTTTGTCTGACACTTTTACTTTATTTATCTAGCTACATCTTATCTCTAAATAGGAACTATAAGCACAAGTATAAATTTCTGTTTCACTTTTCTTTTTTATGTTTTTGAAAATAGAGATAAGCTCTTGCTATGTTGCCCAGTCTAGTCTTGAACTACTGGTCTCAAGCAATCCTCTTGCCTTGGCCTTCCAAAGTGCCACGATAACAGGTGTGAACCACCATGCCTGTCCACAAGTATAAAATTTAAAAGCTACAAACGGGCCAGGCAAGGCGGCTCATGCCTGTAATCCCGGCACTTTGGGAGGCTGAGGTGGGAATTTGAGACCGGGAATTTGAGATCAGCCTAAGCAATACAGTACTCTGCCTCTATAAAAATAATGATAAATAAATTTTTTTAAGAATCTAAAAAAAATAACATAGAAGTTACAATGAAAAACCAAATTTTCCTTCTACCTCATTTCATTATCTCAGCAGAGGCACCTACTATTCCCAGCAACTTCTGTGCCTTTCCAGAGAGTCTGTGCACATAAGAGAATACATTTTTTTTGTTTGTTTGTTTGTTTGTTTTTTTGAGTTGGAGTCTCATTCTGTTGCCCAGACTGGAGTGCAGTGGCCACTCTCGGCCACCACAGCCTCGACCCGCTGGGCTCCGGCGATCCTTCCACCTCAGCCTTCCAAGTAGCTGGAACTACAGGCGCACGCTACCACACCAGGCTAATTTTTGATTTATTGTAGAGATGAGGTCTCGTCAAGTTGCCTAGGTGGGTCTCAAACCCGTGGGCTCAGACATTCCACTCACCTCAGCCTCCCAAAGGCGCGGGATTTACAGGCTGAGCCACCGAGCCCGGCTGAGAATGCATATTTTTTAAGCAAAAGCGATTACATGCTATCTTACATCTTGCTTTTTTTTTTTACTTATTGTATCTCGGTGCTCTTTCTCTATCAGTACAGATAGGTCTTCCTCATTCTTTTCAATGACTACATAGGGTTCTATTGTAATGGATGAACTATAATTTAACCAGTTCCTTATTGATGGGCATGTAGGTGGATTTGAAAATACAAACAACATTGCAACAAATGTCCTTATATGTTTATTATGTGTGTGAATATATCCATAGGATAGTTTCCTGGAAATGAAACTGCTGTGTCAAAAGGTACACAATTTGAAACATTTTATAGTTATTGCCAAATTGCCCTCAATAGAGGTTTTGTGAGCCATGCCCACAATATCTAGCTGTGTTTATCTATTCTCACCAATAAAATGTTAAGCTTAAAAAATATATATATTTCAAAGTACCTAGCAGAATATCTGGCAATATGGAGTGACAATAATAATTTTAATAATGACTAGTAAAACTTTATGATCTTTGCAAATGTAAGAGGTAAAAAAAATCCTATTACAGTTTTAATTTGCATCTCTCATCAGTAAGGTTGAGTATACTTTTACATATTTAAGAGCTTTTAAAAAACATCCTGTTTTATGAATTAGCTGTTTGTATGTATATTTTGCCAGTTTTTCTAATGGGTTGTTGATTGAAACATTTAGAAAAAAAATTATTATTATTACTGAATCACAGTTTCTTGGCAACATCCTAGGATTGACTTTTTAAATAAATAATCTTAAACATTTAGAAAAGTTAAGTGACTATCAGGGATCAGCATGACAGTAAAACTTTAATGACAGACTTTTTGCTGTTGCTGCTAGACTTACTGGTGGATAGATAAAACGAACACAGTATTCCTTGATTTCAGCAAAACCTTCAATAAAATTTGACAAGCTTCCAGTTCAAGATGGAGAATGGGAGTATAAATGATTGCCTTTCCTTTTTTTTTTTTTTTTTTTAAGTTGGAGTCTCACTCTGTTGCCCAGGCTGGAGTACAGTGGCATACACGCTAACAGTCACCGCAGCCTCCACCTGCTGAGGTCAGGTGATCCTTCCGCCTCAGCCTTCCAAGTAGTTGGAACCACAGGCATGCATCACCATGCCTGGCTAATTTTTCTTGATTTATTGTAGAGATGAGGTCTCGATCATGTTGCCCAGGGCTTTAAAATGAGTATTTATAAAAGAAGCAATAATCTTGCTATAACATTGAAGGGAAACCATCATAGAAGAATGATTTTCCCATATTTCTTAAAAATTAAAAGCAGAAAGTAAAGTACAACGTTTACTTAAGCAGGAAAGGAAGCCATAGTCCTGAAAATGGGCAATAGAGGATAAGAGAACAGAGATCTGTTTGCCAGAGTTCCATGAGGTGCTATAGGAGGAGTAGGTGAGAAGTTGCTGGAAACAAATTTAATTCTAGGCGTGCCTGTGAGGAATCTTTAACACCTTCTCCCTACCCCTGAGCTCAGATCCAAATGGCAGGCAGTCAAGGGCTTAGCCTAAGAGAGAAAAACATCCTAAGGGTCATCACTAAAAAACTGAACAACTTAGGTGTAGAAAACCAGGGCACCCAGTTTGGGGGTTGAAGCCCCAAAGTAAATCTTCATCCTTCCATTTTGAATAAGGTGATCCTCAGACAAACTAGCAACTTCCTATCTTCATCAACTTACCAAGATCAGAGGCAGCTACTCTAGTCCCTTCTTCTTTTTTTTCCTAGTCCCTCATTTATTTTTTTTTTTATTTTTGCCATGGCTTATCACGGCCTCGAACCTGGGCTCAAGTGATCCTCCGCCTTCTGAGCAGCTGAGTATACAGATGTGTGCCACCATGCCTAGCAAATTCTTGTAGAAACGAGGTCTTGCTTTGTTGCCCAGGCTGGTTTTGAACTCCTGGCCTCAGGTGATCTTCCTGCCTCAGCCTCCCAATGTGAGATTACAGGCATGAGCCACCGTACCTGGTCCTCATTTTTAAATATGAAATAACCACCAAGGATTGCCAGATCTTTGAAGAAAACCTAAAGTCTGAAAGAAAAGACCAAAATAAACCAAAAAAAAACAAAGTAAAATTCTGGGGAAACTGGCTTTGGTGAACAGAAGAAAACTCTAGACAAACAAGCAAATAAGAAAAACAAAATCTAAAATCTTCGAATCAATATCTTCCTAGGTATATTAGAGAGAAGACAGTGCCCATAAAACAGATATACAATATTATGGAGAAGAAGGCCAGACACAGTGGTTCATGCCTGTAATCCCAGCAATTTGGGAGGCAGAGATGGCAGTATTGCTTGAGCCCAAGAGTTCGAGACCAGCCTGGGCAATATAGTGAGATCTCACCTCTACAAAAAAATTTAAAAATTAGCTGGGTGTAGTGGTGTGTGCCTGTGGTCCCAGCTACTTGGGAGGCTGAGGTGGGAGGATTGCCTGAGCCCAGAAGGGTTAGCCTGTGGTGAGCTATGATTGTGCGGTTGCACTCCAGCCTGGGAAACAGAGTGGGACCTGGACTCAAAAAAAAAAAAAAAAAAACAACAAAAAAAACACCTCGTTCAATAATACGGAGAAGAAAACCCTCCTTGTCCCCAATTCTTCTAGAGTCCACATCCTTATAAGAGACTACAAGGACCTTTAGGACTTGCCCTGCACACCTGTCCTGATCCTCTCACCACCTTCACTCACCCCATTCCAGCCACATTCCGAGCTCCCATAAGAAAACCTGGGCACTGGCTGTTGCCTCTGCCTGGGATGCTCTACCCCAGACAGCCACACGATTCTCTCTTACTTCCTTCAAGTCCCAACGCTGACATCACCAGATAAAGCATCCAGGAAGCAAAGGAAGATAGCATCAAGATACAGAAGAAAAAAAAAGAATAGGTAAGAGGAAAAACAAGACAGTCAGGTACTTCTATATCAAATAAACAGGCATTCTAAATAGAAAAAAAAAGATATTATTAAAGAAAAAGATGTGCGGCAAAAAAAGAACAGGTTACTCATTTCTTATCCTAAAAAGTGGGGGTCAAAGTGATTTAGTGAAGTCATTTGGGTTGTTGTATTATTTAAACAGACAAATCATGAAAACAGGAACTAGAAAGAGTGATATGCCTACTTAAAACTAGAAAGAGCCAGGCACTGAAGCTTATACCTATAATCCCAGCACTTTGGGAGGTTGAGGTGGGAGGATTGCTTGAGCCCAGGAATTCAAGACCCGCCTGGGCAACATAGCAAGACCTCATCTAAGCAAAAAATCAGAAAAATTAGCCGGGTATGGTGGTGCACACCTGTAGTCCTAGATACTTGGGAGGCTTCCACCTGAGCCTAGGAAGTTGAGGCTGCCATGAGCTGTGACTGTGCCACTGTACTACAACCTGGGTGACAGAGTGATACCCCAACTCAACACATACACACACACACACATACACACACACAAAGAAGAGAGGAAGGTAGGAGTTAGTATAAATGACCTGATTATTTTCCGTCCAAACAGGAAGTTGAGAGATAAGGTTTAAAACTGATAAAGCAAAAAAGAGCAGGGTACACAAATTTTTTTTTTTTTTGAGTTGGAGTCTCACTCAAAGACAGCCACCCCAGCGTCGATCAGCATGCTGGGCTTCTGCAATCCTTCAGCCTCAGCCTTCCAAGTAGCCAGAACAAGAGGCGTGTGCTACCATGCCTGGTTAATTTTTGATTTATTGTAGAGACGAGCTTGCTAAGTTGCCCGAGCTGGTCTCAAACACACGGGCTCAGGCAATCCACTTGCCTTGGCCTCCCAAAATGCTGGGATTAAAGGCTGAGCCACCAAGCCCGGCCCACATTTTTACAGATAATGAAGTAGCCACTCCAACTAAAATCAGGTACAGTTAAAATGGAAGCTACTGAGGAAGCAAATTGAGGATGGGAGGGGTGGGATGGAGTTCATTTAAACATTTTAATGCATTGTATTATTTTGGTAAGCATTTAAAACTTTAGAAAACCTTTATTAATATCCTTGTAGAGAATATATAAAATAGAATGAATAATAAAAATAGGTGGATTTACTGTCTTTAAACATTTGAGCTCTTATTATGTGTGAAATTTAATGTCTGAATCCATGTTCTCAAGAGAATCAACCTTTATTTTAGTTTAGCACATAAAGAAGAACAGTACACGTCGTAAGGGATATCTGTGATAACGATAGTGTCTAAGGAATTCAGAAATCTCTTCTAAACATAAAGAGGAGACTCAGGACAGATTCATGGAAGAAATAAGCATGGTACTGTGTGTGTGTGTGTGTGTGTGTGTGTATGTCCTTTTTAATTTAGCAAAAAAATATTCAAACAGCCAGAAATATATTTCAGCACAAGAAACCAGAAATGTAGCCGGGCTTGGTGGCTCAGCCTGTAATCCCGCGCCTTGGGAGGCTGAGGTGAGTGGATTGCCTGAGCCCGCGGGTTCGAGACCCGCCTGGGCAGGCGAGATCTCATCTCTACAATCAATCAAAAAATTAGCTGGGCATGGTAGTGCACCTGTAGTTTCAGCTACTTGGAAGGCTGAGGTGGAAGGATCGCTGGAGCCCAGCAGAGGCTGCAGTGGCTGGGAGCGGCCACTGCACTCCAGTCTGGGCGACAGAGTGAGACTCCAACTCAAAAAAAAAAAAAAAAAAAAAGGAAACCAGAAACGTAAATTATATCTCATTTGTTCAATGAAATAGCAAAACTAAAACAGCTCCATGGATTGGAAAAATCAAGGCTTTCATTACAGCATCATGGCCATTGGTGCCACCTCTCTGCCCAAAGAAACACTGTAATTGCACAATGCTTATTGTGAAAGGATTGAGATTTGAGCTGGGTACATACAAATTGGACTCGTAGAGAGAAATACTGTAAGGGCATGAGAAATACAAGGAAAGGCAGAAGTCAAAATATGCGAACAAGGAAGAGTCACACTCTTGCAAGGAAATCTAGCTGTCTGTTTCTTTTCTGGGGTACAGGCAGCAGGAAGCAGAAACTAAGTTGTTATGAATTTGATTCCTAATGCGAGATGGCGGTCTTTTTACTTCATTTGCTTGGCAGGCAGCAGGAATTTATTGAAGATGCTTGAACAGAAGGAATGAAATGATGAGATATTAGGCGCCCGCCTTTTCCCACATATGCATCATAGAGGGTCTGATGAGCCATGGGTGCTTTCGGAGGATCACACTTATATGAGTGTACAAGAACTGGAAGGGTGGGGACCAGAAACAGAAGAAAATGAAAAGGCAGGTGGGTGAGGGGTGTGAATTTGAAGGCAAGAAGCAGAGACTGCATTGGAGAGATAATCTGGAGATAACATCAGAATGAGTGGGCAGAGCAAGCAATGGAAAGAGGCCAACATCCAGGTAACTCCAAGTTTATCTGGGGGGTGGAAACAATGGCATAGCCACTAACAGTCGCAGGGAATACAAGTTGAATTGTAGCTTGGTGGAAAGGATTGTATGAATCTAGCTTTAGATTCAGCAGACATATATTGATAGTAGGTAGAAAACTTTTAGCTAAAAAAACAAAAGAACCCAAGCAAATCAACAATAAAAAGAGTATCTGACTTTGCAGAGGAGGGGTTCTGCCAGTTTGGAAACTAATTCTGTTGAGTCCCAGGCACATTGAGGTAGCAAAGAGAACTACCCAAATGTCAGCAGCAACAGCAACGCTGGATGAATAGTTTAGCAGAGGCCACTACCTGGCCCCCGATCACCTCTTTAACCCGGTCTCATGGTGAGCTTCTCTGTTTTCATTAAAATGGACAAGTCATTGTTCCATAAACAATCATGTGACTCATTCCCACCTTTATACCTACTCCTAATTCTGTTTTCCTGAAATACTACTTTTCTTTCAAATCCTGAGGCAACTCACATAACTCCAAAAAGCATAATTGTCAGGATTCTAATTCTGAAAGGACAGAAATCCAACTCAAACCAGCTTATGTTTTTTCAGGCACTTTTGACACGGTTTTAAGATGAAGTCCACAGCAGAAATAGCTGCAGCTGCAGGGGTCTCCCTTCCACCCCTGGAACACACAGCAGTGATCTCCAGGGTCTCCCTCTAAGTCTTCTGGGACATCAATGTGCAATTCATCCTCATGACACCTTATGTCATGCCACTGCTCCAGAGCCAACAATGGCTTTCTACTGAGCACCAGACTGAGGCATCTGCACATGAACCAAGATTCTCCAGAGTGTTGCAATCTCCCTCTACTTTTCAAAAGGAATTCTCCATTCCAGTCATGTTGGTCTTCTCACCATGGCCTCCCTTATATTATGCTCCATCCTTCCTCTATGCGCTGGCTCTCAGTTCTTCTCGCATGGAATATCCTCTCTGCTTCCTCCTAACCACAGCTACCCGCTTTTCCAGACTCAGGACAAGTCCACTAACATTCCCTTTGATACTGGTCTCCATTTCTTTATTTTTAATGTCTGGATATAAAACATTATGCAATTAATACCTGTTGGCTGGAGACGAGTATATTTATAATACAGGACAGCAATCAGCATTTTAAAAAGGGCTGGGACTTGAATTTTTATCTCAAAGTTTACCTGGTAAACTCCTTCCCAAGCGTGGCTGACAAGTCATATTGGAAGACAGCCATGTTGGAGGGGAGGGGTGGGAGAAAAAGACCAGTCTTTTCACTTTGCCCGTTACTGAATCAGCTTATTTTCAAACTTGATTATTAGTTAGGTGAGAGCAATGATAAGACTGTCTTCATTATTAGAAGAAACAGTAGCAAGCAAAATCATAACCAAATGGAATAGCTCCATAGCGGTGACATTTTGAGGCCAATCACAGTTGGAAAACAACAAAAGAAAGGAAGAAAATGCATCAAGAAGGCAGCAATTGACTTTTCCAATTTCCAGTCAAGGTAGATTGATGTAGCTGATGTTGACCTCTCTTTTGTCGTTTATACTCTCAGTCCAGAAACACTATTTTGCATTGCTCAGTTGTCTTTTTTTAAAATCCAGGTCTCACTCTGTTACCCAGACTAGAGGGCAGTGGCTTAATCATGGCTCACTGCAGCTTCTACCTCCTAGGCTCAGGCAATCCTTCTGCCTCAGCCTCTCTAGTAGCTGGGACTACAGATGTGCACCACCATGCCTAGCTTATTATTTTTATTTTTTGTAGAGACAAGGGCTTACTATATTGCCCAGCTGGTCTCAAACTTCTGGGCTCAAGCATTCCTTCTACTTAGGCCTCCCAAAGTGCTGGGATTATAGGCATGAGCCACTGTGCTTGGCCAAGTCTGAATGTGTGTCTCCCCCAAATTCAGAAATTGAAATCCTAACCCCTAAGGAAGAAACTATTAGGAGGTGGGGCCTTTAGGAGGTGATTAAGTTATGAGGACTGGGCCCTCAGGAATGGGATTAGTGAATTTATAAGGAATTCATTCGCCCCTTCCACCAAATGAGGACGAAGCAGAAAGACAGCTATCCAGGAATCAGCAAGTGGGCCCTCACCAGTTACTGAATTTGTTGGTGCCTTGATCTTGGACTTTCAGCATCCAAAACAGTGAGAAATAAATTTCTGCTGTTTAAAACGTATCCAGTTTGTGGTATTTTGTTATAGCAGCCTGAATTGACTAAGACCCCAGGTACTTTTTCAGGAAGGAGAAGGCATAAAGACCTGATGGTAGGTGAGAAAGGGAATGGGAACAAGGCAGAGACACCCCCAGAATGAGGCATTGCTAATAAACTTCCTGAGCAGAACATTTTGTTTTATTAATACAAATTCCCCTTGAATTAAACTTCAATTCTCTTGTCTCACCTTTGTAAACTGATACCTATGATAACAAAATTTTATTGAGAGAGAAAAAGAATGTACCATGCCTGCAATACATGCATTTGACCAGAAGGAAATTTTTTTAACCTATTAATACCACCATATCATTCTAGGTTAAAATAGACAAACAAAAACCGGGGCCATTAGAAACAGACCTGGAAGACAGAAATGTTTGCCTATGTTTTGAATCCCCACCCCCACCCCGGTAGAGACAGATGGGCTACTTTGTCCCTCAGCTAAGCGGAGACAAGAGCTACCTTTTGCCACCCTGGCATCTGTGATGATTACAGCCCGTTCTTTCCTTTTGTACTCTTTATTCCCTGTAATTCTTCTGTTCCATGTAGGAGGACAAAAAAAGAGATCAAAAGTCAGAGAGAGCTAAAATACCAAGGTACATGGACACTGAAGAATTAAAAAAAGTTACACAGTTACAAGAGTTCAAAGTAGGCTGGGTGCAGTGGCTCAAGCCTGTAATCCCAGCAGTTTGGGAGGCCAAGGTGAGGGGACTGCCTGAGCCCATGGGCTCAAGAACAGCCGGGGCAACTTGGCGAGACCTTACAATAAATCAAAAAATTAGCCAGGTGTGGGAGCACGTGTCTGCAGTTCCAGTTACTTGGAAGGTTGAGGTGGAAGGATTATCTGAGCCCAGCAGGTTGACGCTAGGGTGGCCATGAGCATGCCACTGCACTCCAGCCTGGGTGACAAGAGTAAGACTCCAACTCAAAAAAAAAAAAGAGTTACAAGTAGCACCAGAGAGCGCTCCAAAAACCCGTCTTTTTTTGTTTCTCTCACTGAAACTTGGCATTACTACTTCCTCAACCTCCTGTATTCCCTTCTCATCGTTCACAGCTGCACATGAAGGAGACCAGCATAGGTTGTTCAGGATGTGCCATACAAAAATTTCCCAGAAGCCAGGTTTAGGTCTCATGCCACATCACACCAAGTGGTTAACAAGGTTGTGGATGTTAACAAATGTCATCAGCACATGTGAAAATTCTCTTTGCTTAGATACCATGCATTATGAAAACTCAGGGTCCCTTTTCTAATAAAAAAAAATGAATGGGACTCAGCCTCTAGAAAAGACTGTCACTTTAAAAAAATGAGGTACCTATAACTTGGGTGACATAGCAAGACCTTGTCTCTATAAAAAATAAAAAAATTAGCCAGGCATGGTGGCATGTGCCTGTAGTCCTAGCTACTGGGGAGGATGAGGCAGGAGGACAGTGAGCCATGATGGTGTCACTGTACTCCAGCCTGGACAACAGACTGAGACTCAGACTCAAGGAAAAAAAAAGGGCTATCTATACATTAGAGCACCAGAGAAAACAATTTCTGTAAAAGGTTTTTTTTGTTTTTTTTTTTTGAGTTGGAGTCTCACTCTGTCGCCCAGACTGGAGTGCAGTGGCCGCTCCCGGCCACCGCAGCCTCGACCTGCTGGGCTCCGGCGATCCTTCCGCCTCAGCCTTCCGAGTAGCCGGAATTACAGGCATGTGCTATCACGCCCGGCTGATTTTTTGATTTATTGTAGAGATGAGGTCTCGCTGCCCAGACGGGTCTCGAACCCACGGGCTCAGGCAATCCAGTCACCTCAGCCTCCCAAAGGCGCGGGATTACAGGCTGAGTCACCGAGCCCGGCTTACTTTTTTTAATTTGAAAGATGTGGGGTACAATTCAGTATTAGGTTCATTGCACAGGTGAGGCAATGGTTTAACCAAAATATTCCCAAACTAGACACACTTTCTTGAGGCAAGAGCAGTTCATGTTATGGCAAAAAAAAAAAAATGAAATAAAAATTAGAACAGGGTAGTATAGCTTTACTTTTCTCAAATGGTAAGTAAGATTTCAAAAGTGTCAATGTAATCTACCTAAGAAAGAAAATGTCTCTTATCTGTATTTGGTTTTTTCCAGAATTTATCTCTGTGTTTTGTATATATTAGTGTCAAGAATATGGAATTATTCCATATTGTTATTATTTAAATAATATAAAAATAAAATTATATATTATCTTTATTATTATGTGTATTGAAATATGGAATAATTGTGGAACGAATGATAACTTCTCACTGCTGTTGAAATGTTTATCCCAAAGCTGGGTACAGTGGCTCATGCTTGTAATCCCAGAAGTTGGGAGGCCAAGGTGGGAGGATCACTTGAGCCCAGGAGTTTGAGACCAACCTGGGCAACACAGCAAGACCCCATCTCAATAATTAAAGAAAAAAAATAAAGTTTATCACAATATTTTAAATACAACTAACTTGTACAGGATGGAAGAATTAGATTTATATGTGACAATTAGTGCCTGTTTCAAGGACATAAGCAGTTGAGTCTAAACAGATTTTATTCTTATCTGTGACATCCTTATTTACTGTCCTTAATTTCTCCCACCACCAATATGCATTTTCTCTATCTGCATGGAAAATATGTTGGTTTGGAAAACACATCTCTGCCTCTTTTGCCACTCCTTTTTACAGGATTTTCCAGATGATTCTATACTTGCACTGTGCTTTGCTGTTCCCAAACAGCATTCATAGCTATGACACCACGATGCCACACTAACTCTCATGCCAAAATTTTGAGGCAGGCATGTGAGACAAGTGTTATTCATATTTCACAAATAAGGAAACAAAGATGATCTCATAAGGGCCCCCACAACCCCAATCTCAGTGACTACAGCCTCCACACTCTCATACTTTTATTTTGAGACAGGATCTTGCTCTGTCATCCAGGCTGGAGTGCGGTGGTACCATCATGGCTCACTGTAGTCTTGACCTCCGGGACTCAAGCAGTCCTGTCTCGGCCTCCCGAGTAGCTAGGACTAAAGGTACACACCACCATGCCTAGCTAAATTTTTAAAAATTTTTAGTAGAGACGTGGTCTCATTATATTGCCAGGCTGGTCTCGAACTCCTGGCTCAAGAAATCCTCCTGCCTTGGCCTTCCTAAGGATTATAGGTATGATCCACCGTGATTTGTCCTCAAACTGTGATTAGCCTTCTCTCGCCAAGCCCAATCAGACACCAAGGCCTGTGGATTTTACCTCCTTTATATTCTACATGGTCGGGTTCAGTGGCTCATACTGCTAATCCCAGCACTTTGGCCGGGGTGGGAGGTTTGCCTGAGCCCAGGAATTTGAGACTAGCGTGGGTAACATAGCAAGACCTCGCCTCTACAAAAAAATAAAAATAAAAAAATAAATCAAAGAAAAAAAAGCAAACATGTCAAAAAAATTCTCTAGTTAAGTACCCTCTTTTTCTTTCCCTGGTTTGGTTGGCTTAGCTAGGGTTCTCAAAGCCTCCTGCCTGGACCAGTATTACTTATGTGATTTGAGTTACATGTGTTGACTCCTCTTCCTTCTAACTATATAGAAGATCACTTTACACTGTGATCTTTGAAAAGTCCAAATACATTCCTTCCCTCTCTTCAAAATTCCTTTGGTTCTCCATTGGCTTCAGGATAAAGTTGAAGATTAAGACAGCAAACAGGCTCCCTATGACGTGATGCCTGTCTTTCTGGCTTTTAACTTCCTGTCATGCCTCCTCCAAGCACTTTCCACTTGGGCTGCCATCCCTCTCGGTGGCCCCCTGCAAGCACTGTTCATCTTTCAAGATTTAGCCCTGCCTGAGGTCACTTCTTATACAAACCCTCTTTGGGTCCTAAGGACAGACCCCTCTCTTGTTTTGCGCTTCTTCCCACTATCCTGTAAGTCATGACTATCATGGCAACTATATCACCCTAGTATATGGTTTGTTTAAAAATTATGAATGGGCTATTGTTTACTTTTCTTTGCCCTGCTTAGACTGTAAGTCCCCAGAAGGCAGGGTCCTGGTCTTATCATATCTCTGTATGGGGATATATTACCTAAACTCATTTTGATGTAATAAAATACTTATTACCTTGAGTATTTAATGTTCTAAACCAGCCCTAAAGGCCATGCTTTCTGATTTCTAGCCCAGAGTCCTTTTTGGCTACAGCAGACAATATAAATAGCAACAGGAAGGAGTGTAATTCACTTGGAATTCTTGGACTTGGGAAGACTAGCATGGAAAGGCCGGAAAAGTTTTCTTTTGGGGGTTGTATCCTGCTCTGGTAACTTTAGACCAATAGAGTGAGGATGGTTTTGGTGAGGCAACAGCCAGTTCTTCCGATACCTCCAAAGATCAGACAATGGATCCTGTAAAGTTTGTGGTAAAGAAGGAACATTTCCATTAAGAAAGCTTTACCACTTCTTCCCACGAAACTGGGTCAAAGGTAGTGGAGTCTGCCCAGGTAGTAAGGTTAAATGATCTCATCAGTACTGCTGGGAGGGGCCATCATGCCTTCGTTTGTTTTACTTTGTTAGAGTTTAAAGGGCAATGCTTGGAGATTGCAGATTCCAAGACAAAAAGAACACAGGATTGCTTTTCTTCACTTTATACCTTCTTGGAAATGGAGAAGGTTCCAGGAGAAGACTAAGGCCATATCTGTGGCTTCCCAAGAGTAGCTCAGTGCCCAGTTTCTGGGAGTGGCATCTTCATACAGGATGCTTATCATATTTCAGTGTCTTAGTAAAGGCCCAGCTTTCCTTGCCTCCACACCAGATCCTCCCACCCACAGACTGTGTGGCACAGAGCTGCTCTGTCATATCTTACTCTAATTTTAAAAACAGGCTTTTTTTTTTCATTTTTAAAAGCTTTGGGGAAAGGAACTTGGGAAAGTGTATGCATTTTCTGACCAATAAAGCCAGGCATTGTTGGTAAGAGGAACAGTAAACATTTGAAAATCAGTCATGGCTACTGCGGGATTTCATTAGAAACACTCAGACTGCTCTACTTTTTGGGATTAATACTACATTTACAGCATAGCTGAATACTTAAGGGTAATCACTTATTTTCACAAATGATTTTTAAAATGTTAAGCCACTTACTAGGAATATTTAATAATATATGTGAAAGTAGACAGAATGTTATAAAAACATAAATAGGCCAATCTTGTTCATCTATATCCCCACCCACTTCTCCCACCTCCTATTTATTTTGAGGCAAATCCCAGACAACATTATTTTTTCATCTGTAACTCTGCAGTATGTAGCTCTAGGATTCTTTAAAGGATTCTTTAAAAAAGAAACACGCACATCTACCCCCAAAAAGATTAAAAATTGTAATTGATTTAAAAAGTGAGTGAAATGTAGCTGTTCTTCGAGGAAAGTATTAGCACTATGGAGTAACATTTAGCATTAGAGTAGACTAAAGCATCCCTAGGCTCATTGTTGGATATTTGAGTACCCAGCATGGGACTCAGAGGAGTTCATGCTCCCTGCATTCAGTCCACATCGCTAGTACAGCAATAGGAGAGTCCCTTTGCTCTTGGGGCCCTATCTGCTCTGGTTTATTCAGAAGAGAGGAAAAAACAGAAATGACATTCCCTAATCTCAACACTAGGGTCAGACTGGGCTTTCTGGAAGATAAAGGAAGAGAAAGTACCAATTATAGGGGCATTGAAGCAAGTGACAGTTGTGAACAGAATGTATCAAAGTAGATGAGCTACCAGATTCTAGGTGGGACGGTGGAGTCTCACCTGTATCCTATCTACGCTCACTTCTCAGCTGCTCCTTTCAATATCTCTTCCCACATACTCGAGGGACAGTTGTGAGAGAAACATGAGCTGTAGCAGACAGAGGTGGGGATGTGATCATCTGAATGCCCACTTCCTCTGGCCCATCAAAACTATGTGTCAATCTTGGGCTGTACTGGGCCTCAAGACTGTCTGGGCTTTCAAACGGACATGCTCCTTTGTCTTGGAGAATTTGCAAAGTTAGGTCAGACTTCCTGAACACAGAAATGTAACAGTTTTGTTCCCATCAAATAAATGAGCAGTATGTGAGTTTTGAAACAAAATATGGAGTTCTAGTTGCCAAGAACAGCTCTCTCAAATGTATTAGAGTCTCAGATTTTATCAATCATTTAATAAAATCATTCTCAGATTTTGTACTCAAAGGGTACCTCCCCTCTTAATTTTGAAAGAGGTTCTTGACCAGGCTCGGTGGCTCAGTCTGTAATCCTAGCACTTTGGGAGGCCAAAGCGAGTGAATTTCCTGAGCCCATGGGTTTGAGACCAGCCTAGGCAACTTGGCGAGACCTCGTCTCTACAATAAATTAAAAAAAAATTAGCAGGGCGTGGTAGTGTGCACCTGTAGTTCCGACTACTTGGAAGGCTGAGGCAGAAAGATCACCTGAGCTCAGCAGGTTGACGCTGGGGTGGCCGTGAGTGTGCCACTGCACTCCAGCCTGGGCAACAGAGTGAGGCTCCAACTCAAAAAAAAAAAAAAGAAAGAAAGAAAAAGAAGTTATTGCCAATTCTTAGACCAAACCTGATGATTTTTGTTCATGAAAAATAGCTCTTACATAATAACAACAATTTCCAACTTCTTGAATGGCTTCAGACACCAAACACGCAGGTTACCTTAGAAAGGTCACTGAAGAAATGTCTTTTCTAGGCCGCAGGGCCAGTTTGTTTTTAAGGCAGACATCTGCATAGCATGGGTTGCTCAGTATACAGTGGGAGATAATGGGGACGGCTCCTCTCTGTAGCGTCCATAAATTCCCTTCCCACTACCCTTGCATACTCCCCTGCCCTGGCCCTCCGCACCCAATATACTCCACCTATATTTCTCTGGAATAATCTTTGGAAAATGTAGGCCAGGATTGGTGGTGGCAGAGTGTTGGAAGGCATCTGCGTCTTTTACAGCCCATGGTTTTCTGTTAGGATTATAACAACATAAATGCATGAAGTCACTGATGGAGTCTTTCCATCATAGCTTCAAGAAAGTTGGTTTCACAGAGGGGAGGTAGAAAAGGTATTGTGCAGGAAAGTTATCAATTACGTCAACATCTCCACTGGGAGGACAGTAGGTGACTAAGTAAAAGGTGTCTTTGAAGACTCATGGGAAGGGAGGTATGAAAGAGGATGTGTGAGGACTGTGAGACCTCAAGGTTTTGCCCGCAGGGGCCCTGTTTTCTTTTAGCTAATTAATAGGACCCTGGCTCCACATAGAAATACACAGACTAAAACAACACGTACCAAGACCAGGACTGAGAATATACATAAGGCTTAAGAACTTTTCTCTCCTCCATTAAGGGTCATTTCACATGTGCCTGAGCCATTCGGTTTCTGAAAAATCGGTCTGTGAACTCCACTGACTAGTAGTTCTCATGTGGTCTAAGAAACATCTGTGTCAGAACCGCCTGGGTCTGGGGGAGTGGGGCTTACAAAAATGTACTTCTTAGTCCTACTTCAGACCTTTTTAAGAGTTAAGTCTTATATCTACCCAAACCTTGGAACTTCTGAGCTGAATGTCAACCAAGTCAAGATGATTGGGTCAAGTGGGAAGTGGATCAATGCCTTTTGATTCTTTCATCTGGTAGTCTTATAAGAGGGGCTGGGAGACAGAAATAAATTTATCAGCACAAACCAGAACTATTGAAAAAATACTCCTCATTTACAGTCAATCTGTAATGCTGCTTTCAGAAAAGAAGTTTTTAATTAGTTAGTGCTAATTTTAGATTTTGGTTAGAGGCATAAACCAAAATCAAAATATGGGCCATGTTTCTGTTTCCTGTGGGAGATACAATTACTGTTGCCTTTTTAAAAAATGTTTTGCTATGATTTGTAGTTGTCAATATTTCTACAATGAGCTACTTAGCATCAAAGATGTTAATTTTTAAAAAAATTCTTTAAAGAAGAGAAGGAATAGGGACCACATTTGATTTTGAGACACCAGTTATGCAGGATACCTTAAACTAGAGCAGATTTCAAGTAAATGTTTAGGAAAGGATTTAAAGCAGGATGCTCATAGAAACATCTAGAAGTTTTATAATAAATGTGAATGTGCCTTGAAAAATGCATTTGAAGTAGAGTTTGGAATGAGTTTGTTTCAAAATTATAACTGATGTAAATATTCAGATGAAGAAGATGGTAAATAAGATTAGGAGTTAGTGGGCTAATGTGCTAAACTCAAATCCTATCTCTGTTTTTGCTTTAGTTTTACCTGGTTTTCAGTGAAGCAGTTAACCTTCTTATTGACATATCTTCATAGACACATTAGGAATAAAAATTCCTTTTTCTTGGGATGTTGTGAGACATTAGTAAAAGTCATAGATGTTTTACATAAAGACAGAAATACACTAAAACAAGGTCTAAAAGGTTGTTTTAGACAGAAAAATAAGTGTTCTAATTTGATTTGAAAATTTTCAATACTAGGGAACAGAGATTTGAGCAGATATAATCCTGTGACCATCTAAGGTTACCATAGTTATCAGGAGGATTCTCTCTTCTGTTTAGCATTGAAATGCCTGAAATTCAGAAGCATATCTAATTATTAAAAGCCTCTAACAAGCTGGTTCATATATTCCTAAAAAAACCTCACAGGGGGTGCTCTTCTCATTAGAATTAAAACTGTGTTATCTGTTTTACCAAAAAAGTGTTATATAAGGACTATCTATCCATTAGAATGGTAATCATGAAATGTTGCTGTGTGCCTTCATTATTATTTATGGTCCTCCCTCATGTGGCAAGATCAAAGGGCCTGAATAAACGGAAGCAGCATGGGAAGAAGAGGAGAAAGACTTGGAGATGCCCACTGATTGTCCTTTGAGGACCTGCATATAGTTTTTGGTTATAAAAGACAGGAAGATAATCAATGAATCAGTAATAGAGTAATGTGGTAGAGGAGGAGGGGTCCCAAACAACCTGATTTCCTCCTTGGCACCCATGGGTGCTGAGTCTGCAATTCTGAGCAAATCACAGCCCACATTCCATCTGCATACCTAATTTCACAGTATGAACTTCAAACCTAATTTCAGGGTTAATGATTGCAACATTAGGAAGTTGTCTTCATGCTGTTACATTTCAAGTAAGCCCAGCTAATAGTATTTTAATGTCTAAAAGGCATCCATCTCCTCTATAAAGCAGGGGATCTAAGTTTAAGGAAAAAAGTAGATAAAATTATATATTTTTACAAAGTATTTTTTTCTCCGACATGAAAATACATGCTCATTCTAGAAAATCCAAACAATACCAACAGTATAAAAAAATAAGAAAACACAATTTAGAGAATATAATATTTTAAAACATTTTGGTGAACATCATTCCAGGACTATTTCAATGAACAGAAATATCAATATAGGATTTTTAAAAAATAAGATCATATTCTAACACAGAAACAAGGAACTGAGTATCAAATGTTCTCACTCATAAGCAGACCTTGAACAATTATTATAATACTGTAAGAAAAAGATTGGTAGTAGTGGGAAGCTGTTGTGGGGGGGCAGTTAGTGAGAGGGAGAGACAGGATTGGCAGTAGTGGGAATCTGCCAGAGGAGGGAGGGGCATACCTCATCAACAAGGGTACCTGCATAATGAACATTTGTATACCTAACCCTGAATTGTACCCCACATCTTTAAAATAAAAAATTTTTAAAAATAAATAAATAAGGCCGGATGTGGTGGCTCAGCCTGCAACCCAGCACTTTGGGAGGCCAAGGTGAGAGGATTGCCTGAGCCGGGGGGTTTGAGACCAGCCTGGGCAACTTGGTGAGACCTTGTCTCTACAATAAATCACAAAAACTAGCTGGCCGTGGTGTTGTACATCCATAGTTCCAGCTACTTGGAAGGCTGAGGCGGAAGGATTGTCTAAGTCCAGCAGTTTGAGGCTGTGGTGGCCATGAGCATGCCACTGCACTCCAGCCTGGGCGACAAGAGTGAGACTCCAACTAAAAAAAAAAAAAAAAATCATGTCATACATGATTTTTGCAATTTAAAAAAAAGGCAAAGAAATCCCTGAAACTATTCTACTCCAGAGACTAGAGATAAATGCCACTTTTCTTAAATGCTACAAAATATCCCATTGTATTAATATGTAGTTCATTGATCTAATCCAGTAATGATGGTCCCTCTATGGTGCCATATTTTATTATCACACACATTTTAAACATTTTGATCAGTTCTATCAGTCTTTTCCTTTATAATTTCTGAACTTAATTCTATGCATAGTAAGACTTTTCCTACTTCAAGATATATGGTAGTGCTTGTTTTCTTCTAGTATTTCTATGGTTTCTTTGTCTGTGTTTAAATAGTTACTCAGTCAGGAACTTACTTTAATTATGGAGTAGAATAAATTTCCAATGCTAATTTTTCCCAAATGGCTAACTAGTTATCTCATCTTTTCCCCATAGATTTGGAAATACCTCCAGATATATTTGGATTTTCTTCTGAACCTTCATTAGGATAGCTCAACAAGATAACTTAAGGGTCCATCTTTCTATGGAAATACCTCCAGATATATTTGGATTTTCTTTTGAACCTTCATTACGGTAGCGAAATCAAGATAATGTAAGGGTCTACCTTTCTATCATTCAGATTTAATCTGGACATTTCTGACTACTTCATTCTTTCAGAAGAATATTAGAATCATTCTGTGATGATTTCTTGAGTGAGTCATTGAGTTTTCACTTGAAGTTACAGTGAACTTATAAATTTAAGACACACTAAATCTTTTCCTTTTGAAGATAGTAAACTTAATTTAACTAAGTCTCCTTTAGTAGGTATATTGCTTTACTTTATTTATTTAAGTCCTATTAGATTTCTGGGTATTTTATATTTTTGGCTACATGTCTCTTCCTCCAATTTTTAAAAACCTTGTTGTTGGTGAAGGTAACTGATCTTTATAATTTGTTCTCTCAATCAGGCAACTTACTAAATACTCTTATTTCTAATTGCTTTTGTGTTTATTCACTTGAGTTTAAAAAATGCAGTCAGTTTTTACCTATAGTCAACATACTGAAAGTCCAGCCTCTTGCAAGTTACTCTTGACCTAGCTGTCTTTGATTCCTGTTGCCTTCATCCTCTGGCATACTTCTCATTTCTTCAGGACTTTGACACCTGGATTCTTCAATGTCCATATGAATGGCATCCAACAAACTGGCTTTAATGCCAGCGACCTTTATTGCCATTTCACATAAATCCCTCATGATCAACACCTGGCTTGCATCATGGCTCAGAGTGCTCCAAAACAGGGATCTTCTTTGTCAATATGGCAACTCTAACATCTCCTTTGTCTGCCTGTAATCTCCTATCCTTCCAATTCTCATCCCTTGTCATTCTCATGACCTGTGCTTTTCAGCCTGAGAGGCATCAGACTTGATATTTCCATGTTCTCCTAGTCTATCAACTCCTTCTGGACTTTACTTATTTCCTGAGACAGCTCAGACCATATAAGTGATTGATCACCCTCAATTTCCAATCATGCCAGTAGTTCTGCCATACCCATACTCAGTCAGAAAACCCCAAATCTGCCTTTTAAAGTTCTAAGTTCTAGATTCTAAGTACATCGAAGGAGGAAAAAAAAAATCAGTCCTTATTGTGGCTCAGTCTCTTCGCTGCCAACTGGGCCCTAAACAGTCCTCGGACATCCCACTCTCCTATTCTCCCAGCTCCTATTCCAAACATTCATGCTTCTTAAGCTCCTGATGAAATACAACCCATCCTTCTAGGTAAAGGGGTCAAATCATGACTTCACTAAGAAAAAAATATGAAGTCATCCAATAAAGGCAACCACATGTCTTCCACTGACCTACAATTACTTACATCTGCATTTACTGCATCTATTCATTCCTCCAGTTCCAAGAGGCAAGGTCTCTCTCTTATTCATGTTCAAACCTTTTTTCTGACATCTCTGGACTTGTTCTATGACTTATCAGATGGGCCACATCATCTTCCCTCTCTCTGCTGGCTTTTTCTCCTAGTATGTATAGGCTCACAAAGCTCTCTCTTCTAAAAACAAAACAAAACCTTTCATTGACCTCACTCCTCTAGTTACCTTTCTTTCTCTCCAATTCTCGACTAAGCTTCTTGAAGCCGTAGTTAACATATGCTGTATCTGCTTCCTTATTTCTCATTTACTTAGTCCATTATAGTCTGGCCTCCATGCCCATCACTCCACTAAAATTTTTCTGACAAAGTTCACCGATGATTTCTATATTACTAAATGTCAAGGGTGATTTAGTAGTTCTATTAAGGCTGCTCTTGGTTTTATTTGCCATTGGTGACTATCTTTTGGGATTCTCTTTTCCTTGTCTGTTATTTCATAATTCTATTCTTCTATTTTGTTTGGTTTTGTCGGTTGCTTTTGTTTTGTTTTGTTCTGTACTGTGCTGTTTATTACTCATCATTTTTGTGCTCTCTTCTCTTTTTGACCTTCACCCTAACATAGGATGGTTCCCAGGCTCTCTTTGGCTTCCTACTCTTCTCTTCACTGGAAAATTCCATCCACTTTAATAATTCTATCACCTATAGGCTGGTAATTCTAAATCTATCTTCCACTGACCTTTATCCTAACTATAACTTTTATAAAAGGGAATTAATCTTCTAGTACTCCAAATATCCTTTACCTCCTATGCTCCATGGCTTAATATAATAGCATCACAATCCACACAGTCTTTCTGAAGAAAGAGTCATCCTGGCTTCCTCTGTCTATCAATCCATTCCTTTACCTGGTCCTTCCAATTTTACTTATATCCCCTCAACATTTCTCAAACTTATTCTCCCCCTTTCCTCTACCAGAATATCTCACCTCAGTAGTTTTACAACCAGCTAATCCCTACTTCCTGCTTGGTTCTCCAACAAATCTATCTTCAATGCTGCCAGTGGGGTTACCTCTAAAAAACTTAAACCTGACTGTGTCCTACCCCTCAGTAAATATCTTCAGTGGATCCCTATGCTTTATGGATAAATCTAAGCTCCTTCTCATGGCATAAAAATGGTCCTCCAACCTACTGCCCCTGCCACAAATGTTGTCATTCACTTTTATACATTTTATGTTCTAGTAACATTAATTCACTGTAGTCACTAGGTTGTTCCACATCTCTGTGTTTTGGTTTAGGCTATTTTTTTCTGGTTAGAATAATTTCTGTGTGTGTGTGTGTGTGTGTGTGTGTGTGTGTGTGTGTGTGTGTGTGTGTTTTCAGGAGGAGGGAAACTACTTCTATTCCTATTCAAAACTTCTTTCAGTGGGGCATACCTCATCGACAAGGGTACCTGCATAATGAACATTTGTACATCTACCCCTGAGTCGTACATCATATCTTTAAAATAAAAAAATTAAATATAAATAAACAAACAAAAAAAATTAAATATAAATAAACAAACTTCTTTGAGATAGCATAATTTCCTCTAAGAGGACTTCACTCAGTCCCCATGCTGATCTAGTATCTTCCCTACTATTCTCTTAAAAATGTCTGTACAATAGCCATACACACACACACACACACATACACACACACACACACACACACACGCAAATTTAAATACCTTGGCGTCTTCCTAACCAGAAAAGTGAAAGACCTTTACAATGAAAACTACAAAACACTGATCAAAGAAATCCAAGAAGACACAAACACATGGAAAAATATTCCATGCTCATGGATAGGAAGAATCAACATTATTAAGATATTCATCCTACCAAAGGCAATCTACAAATTCAATGTACTACTCATTAAATTATCAACATCATTCTTCTCAGACTTGGAAATGACAATACAGAAATTCATATGGAAACATAAATGACCACGAATAGTAAAAACAATCTTTAGCAAAAGAAACAAAGCAAGAGGTATCACACTTCCAGACTTTAAACTTTACTAAAAGGCTACAATAATCAAAACAGCCTGGTATTGGTACAAGAACAGGCATATGGACCAATGGAACAGAATAGAGATTCCAGAAGGAAAAGCCTCAATTTCTCTTCGAACTCGACTTCAACAAAGCCTCCAACAACAACTACCGGGAAGAGGAGAACCTATTTAGTAAACGGTGTTGGGAAAACTGGCTGACTACATGCAAAAGATTGAAATAGGACCCCCACCTACCACTATACACAAAAACCAACTCTAAATGGATCAAAGACCTAAATGTACAATCTCAAACTATAAGAATCTTAGAAAACGCAGACTGAACGCAGTGGCTCAAGCCTGTAATCCCAGCACTTTGGGAGGCCAAGGTGAGAGGACTGCTAGAGCTCTGGGGTTCAAGACCAGCCTGGGCAACTTAGTGAAACTTTGTCTCTATAATAAATAAAAAAATAAGCTGGGTGTGGTAGCACATGCCTGTAGTTCCAGCTACGGAAGGCTGAGGCAGAAGATTGCCTGAGCCCAGCAGGTCGAGGCTCTGTTGGCCGCGAGCTTGCCACTGCTCTCCAGCCTGGGCAACAAAGTGAGACTCTGACTCAAAAAGAAAAAGAAAAAGAGAAAGAGAAAGAAAAAGGAAAAGGAAAAGGAAAGGAAGAAAGAAAGAAAGAAAGAAAGAAAGAAAGGAAAGAAAGAAAGAAAGAAAACGCAGGAGACACCCTTACAGAAATTGGAACAGGCAACCAAGTCCTGATCAAAACCCCAAATGTCCATGCCATAAGAGATAAGATAGACAAGTAGGACCTCATTCAACTGAAAAGCTACTGCAAAGCAAAAGAAACCATTAAGAAAGTGGAGAGACAGCCCACAGAATGGGAACAAATTTTTGCCAACTATATATCTGACAAAGGCCTAATATCCAGGATCCACAAGGAACTCAAACACGTTGAAAGGAAAAAAACAAACAGCCCCATTAAAAAGTGGGCAAAAGACAAGAATAGACACTTCTCAAAAGAAGAGATACGGGCAGCCAAAAGACACATGAAAAAGTGCTCAGTCTCACTAATCATCAGAGAAATGCACATCAAAACCGCATTGAGATACCACCTAACCCCAGTAAGAATGGCCACCATTAATCAGACAAACAACAACAGATGCTGGTGAGAATGCAGAGAAAAAGGAACGCTTCTACACTGCTGGTGAGAATGCAAGCTGGTTCAACCTCTATGGAAAACAATATGGCAATTTCTAAAAGAATTAGAAATGACCTTCCATATGACCCAGCAATCTCCCTACTGGGAATATACCTGGAGGAACTCAAATCATTCTACAAAAAAGATGACTGCACACGCATGTTTACTACAGCACTATTCACAATAGCAAAAACAGGGAATCAATTATGCTGCTCATCGAAACTGGACTGGATAAGAAAATGTGGTACATATACACGATGGACTACTATGCAGTCATAAAGAAGGACAAACATACAGACTTTGCAGCAACTTGGATGGATTTAGAGTCTATAATACTCAGTGATCTATCACAGAAACAAAGAACTGAGTACCACATGCTCTCACTCATAAGTGGACTCTGAACATTTACCATAATACTATTAGAAAGGGATTGGCAGTAGCAGGATACTGCTTGGGGTGGGGTGGGGTGGGGGACACAACATCAATAAGAGTGCCTGATCTCAAACCAGGCAAAGTGGGAACCAAAGGAAGGCCAAAACTTTTCCTGTACAATGTCCACTTGAATACCTAATCCTGAATTGTACCCCACGTCTTTAAAAAAATGCCTCATGGCAGCCTTAAATATTCTTATTTATCATAATAGATTGAAATTTACTTTTAATGTTATATTAAGATATTGCTCAAATTATACTAAACCTAATGCTCTTAAGGGTATGGTCCATGCCTAACACACCCTAATATCCTATAACACAGCATAGTACCTAAAAATAGTAGGCCCTCAAAAATGTGCATTAATTCAATTGTTGATGTAACTGCAAGTACTTAAATGAATGTAAAGTACATTAAAATGCTAGTACAATTACTAAGTTGAAGTAGGAAACTAGTATCCCTTAGGTATTCCCTGATCTTATTTCTAAGGAAAAGGGCTTTTAAACCTAGGATTGTATTCTGTTTTCAAGTGCAATCTATTGACTATGCTCAGCCCTTAAGTGTGCCAGAGAGCTTGTAACTCTCCTTACAGTGAATCTGGCCATTTCTGTTATAGGTTTAAATTAAGTTATTTGATTAGGCATTTCTACTATGACCAGTCCACAAAGTAGGGTTGTGTGAATGCAGATAGGTACCTATAACTGTGCAAGAGGATAGTTTAGGTATATTCCAGCGGCGGTCCTGCCTTAAACAGATATGTTTACCTTGGGAAAGAAATACAAGAAAAAAATGAAAAGGCCAAACCAAGTAAGAAAGCAAGGATTCTATTCTATTCATTAAAAGCTTTCCTCAGTTTGTTCAGTCTGATAGAATTCTTTACACAAAGGCTACAGAAGCACGCAGAGAAGTAGGGCAGTTTCTTCAAAGACTCTTGAGGTTGGAAAGGATCTAACAAATCAGGTCATTCAACCCTCTGTCTTTACAGAGGAGGAAACTGAAGACCAAAGAGGAGAACAACTTCCCTAAAGTTTCAAAGAGTCGGTAGTAGAGCCAGAGATGGAAATGAAGCCAAGAGAGCAAAGCAAGAGGGGCAGTCTAAATGGGGAAAGGGAGGCTCTGAGTCCTTCCCCCTTCAGCTCTTCCTGCTAGTCCTCCCAGCTCCAGCCAGTCAAGCCACAGGAGACACCTAAGTGCTCGTCAAAAACACAAATCTGAACTTTCAAGAATCCTATCCTTATTCTGCCCTCTGTCTGGAATGATTTTTCTCCCCTCAGTTGAAGACACATTCTTTCTTTTCCATCAGCCTCACTTAAAACATCACCTCCTCTCCACTCACCCCAAGAAAAATCGCCTACATCTCTGTTCATGCAGCATTTGACAGCTACTGTGGAATTCTTATGGAATTCTTTTATGAATTCTTATTAGTCACATGTGTGTCCTGTTCCCCTCTCCCCAGACAGGGGCTCAGATAGGGCAACACACATACCTCATTAAGCTCTGCATACCCAGCATAGAGTAAAAGCTAGGAAATGCCTGATGAACTATTATTATTATTATTATTATTATTTTGAGTCAGGATCTCACTCTGTCTCCCAGGTTGGGGTGCAGTGGCATGAACACAACAATCATGCCTCACGGCAGCCTTGACCTCCTGGGCTCAGGCAATCCTTCCGCCACAGCTTCCCAAGTAGCTGGGACAACAGGTGTTTTTGGTTTTTTGTAGAGATGGGGGTCTCACTATCTCGGTTAGGTTGGTCTCGAACTCCTGGGCTCAAGCAATCCTCTCGTCTTGGCCCCCCAAAGTGCTGAGATCACAGGTGTGAACCACTGAGCCTGGTCATGTTAAATTACTTTGGATTAGAGAAGAGTGGAGACATATCACACAAGAGTTACTGAATAATACAGTGTTAAAATCAGAGCTCAGATAAAATGTCTAACACTGCTGTGCTAATGAATCCAACCTGACCAAAAGTCAAGAGCAGGAAAATATGCTTATCTTTAAATATGCTCAGGGACTTACCAGATAAGTAGACCGATCAGTTAACAGATGTCAACTATCAACGGAAACTTAGACAAAAATGGAAAGCTTCATGCTGATAATTGATATCATGTGGGAAAGTCAAGAGTAGTGGCTTACATACAGTGAAAAAAGCCCATTTGGTATAAAATCATAACATGGGGAGAGGATCTGAAAAAATGTAATTTCCATGCAAATTCCTAAAAATGTGTAATGAAGTAGAAGATTGGACAAGAAGATTATGATAGCTGAACTTTTCCAAAAATTATGTTTTCCATTGAGTACAGGGGCTCACACCAGTAGTCTCAGCACTTTGGGAGGCCAAGGCAGGAGGATTCATTAATCCTTGGAGTTTTAGACCAGCTTAAGCAATATAGTGAGATCTTGTCTTCATAAAAAAAAAAATGAGCCAGGCATGGTGGCACATGCCAGTAGTCCCACTACTTGGGAGGCTGAGGTGGAAGAATCGCTTGAGGCCAGGAAGTTGAGGCTGTGGTGAGCTGTGATCGCGCCACTGAACTCCTGCCTAGATGACAGAGTGAGACTCTGACTCAAAAAAAAAAATTGTTTTCCATAATACATAGGATATACCCTTCAAGAAAAAGATGTACCATATGCATTCCTGAAGTATTTTTAAATGCTTACGGTATGCCAACATCTGAGTATATTATATAAACGCTGAAGAACGATTTTAGGACATCATAGTAACTATAAAATTTTACTGTTCTTATAATGAAATGACAAAGTTATAAACCTAGATTTGGAAGTAGAGAAATTGGTTTGTAAGTATTGCCAGAAACTCAGTCTTATTATTTTATAGCCACATCTTGTTTTGGGGCAAAAATGATTTTATCCACAGAGCAGTTTAAAGGTATTTAAAGTATTCTTATCCATCTTATTCACCAAATTTGGCTCCAAGTAATTCAGGCTGTTTCTAAAACCTGAATTCACTCTCAAAGGAACAGGATTTGCCAGCCTATTCAAAGAACTGGCTCCAGGCTTTGAAATTAACTCTACCAGAGGAATTTCAAAAGGATTTTACGCAATGGCAGCATTGTTGGAAAAGTTCTTGGGTTCCTTTGGTAACTACTTTTAAAGAGACAACATTCACATGCTTTTTAAATAAGCCAGTCTCATTGCTTTGTAAAAAACACTTTGTACTTCTGCAAAGAAGAATCCAACTACAGTTTTTAAAAATTGGAATCTATGCATGACTGCTGTTCAAATCACAATGTAATGCCACAGTGATAACATTAACTTCTCTACTGTCAGGTTTAAACACAGAAGAGTAAATACACAAGTCTCTAGAGGTACCTGTGTTTGACAATACAGAGAAAGCACCAGTGCTTACTTGACAGCTAATCTTGTCTTCTACAGAGCATTAGAAATCCTTTCAATGTTAGAACTGTAGAAAGGAAATGAGCCCTAGTTTTATAGTTGAGAAAATAGACCTTTAAAAGTTAAGAGATCTACTCAGGGATGCATAGATTTTGATGGGAGGTATTTTGCCTCTGCTCCTTTGCCCTTCCTAAATCTAGAGTGGTTGCATAATTAATGATTTTAGAAGGGTGGTTTGGATTATAGACTGCATGCCTTTGAATTTTGGCTTCAATACTTTAACAGCTGTTATGTATGACCTTGGGCAAGTCAATGTGTCTCTGTTATATGTAAACTGTGATGAAAATAGTACCTACCTTATTATACGTCTATCTATAAAAGCACTCTGAATGCGTAGCAACAATGTTACCTCAACTTGTCTAAGCTTTGATATATTTCTAGAGCTATCTAGTCTCTTCTTTTAAAAGAAGATCAAATCTCAGAAGAAAATATTCCTTTTCTTTATTCCATTTTCCTTATGGGTAAAGGCTTTATCTTTTTCATCCTTGTGATCACCATGACACTTAGTATGGTACCAAATGCACAAAATCTTAATAAATGTTAGCTGAGTGCACAATCAAATCTCTGTTGTTATTACCAACTGTCAAATACTATCTTTCTTTTTAGCTCATATGACATTTACTATTCTCTCATCTCACAGGTTTTAATGAAAGGTCTGATATTTGTGATTTTAGAATTTGAGAAAAGGTGCTATGATTCTTTGTAAAATTTTCAGAAAGGATTCTGGTCAAATCAAGAACAAACCTAGAAAACCTGTCAACTTCATGTCAAAATGAGTCCAACTTTATCTACTTTGGAACTTTGTTATTAAGGAAGGAAAAGTGAGCAGGAGGGAAAGAAATATATTCTTGACAATTCATATGGGCTCTTGGCGGACCACACTACATACAGCATTCTGCACAATATTTAAGGATTAAATAGATCAGATGAAGTGTTATTTGCTAATAAATTATAAAAACAATATGGTGATAACAGCTGTCATAGCGAATTAGTTGTTCTTATCACTATCAACATATAGCAATTCAATTCACAATACACCTTTTATAGTACTACACACTAGGGGTTTCAGAATAATTTGTAGGAATACAAAGTAACTATTTTCAGATAATAATTTTTTTTTTTTTGAGTCAGAATCTCACTCTGTCACCCAGGCTGGAGTGCAGTGGCTTGATCCTGGCTACTCCAGCCTCGACCTGCTGGGCTCAGGTGATCCTTTCGCCTCAGTCTTCTAAGTAGCTGGAACTACAGGTCTGCATCACCACGACTGGCTAATTTTTTTGTAGAGATGAGATCTCACTATGTTGCTCAGGCTGGTTTCAGGCAATGCTCTTGCCTCGGCCTCCCAAAGTGCGGAGATTACAGGCAGGAGCCACTCTGCCCAGCTATTTTCAGATAATAATTCTTAGTTATTATAAAAGACACAAAAATTAGCATGCTGTATTTTTGAGGTTCTTCCTAGTTTTTAACTCATAAGAAAGGAGAAGGACCTTTCAGGACAAAAGAGGAAAAATGTATAAATTAATGGTAAATAAGCATTTTTCTTCTCTTTTCAACATAACTCAGTATTATCTCTTCCTCTCTTTTTCAACATTTTTCTATTACCTCCCCATTTCTTTAATCATTTTCTCCACCTTCCTGTTTCCATTTCTCCACCTTGGTCTCCTTTTTTGAAACAGGTGTCATCACCATTGTGACCTCTCTTCAGTTGCTCAGCGGGTGGTCAAGATATTGCTATCTTACCTAATTAAGGTCCTGTGTAGGATCATCCGGACTAGAAGAAAGGAATAAAAGAAATAAGAAAATGAACTGACAGCTCAGTCAGATATCAATTCCTTGCTAAGCTCATCGCAAGAAAGTTGCATTCTGATGGATTTACTTATTACTATTAGAACTGTGCAGTCATTTTATGAGCAGAAAACTATTCTGCAAAGAAACTTGGAAATAACAGTGTATGAGAATAATGCTTGCCATTCATTGAGCTTTGCTATGGTGTGCAGTCAGATACTGTGTGTTCATTCTTAATCACAACAACCTCGCAAGGTGCTTCATGTTGCCAAGTCCAACAAATTTATGTGTATATTGGAAGGTGGACATTCTAAGGAAACAAAAACATATCAGCAAAAAACTTGATTCTGGCCTTAAATGACAATAGCATAAAGAAAAAAGACCAAAATTTTGGGAACTGTTGCCTTTGAGACAAGGAACTATAAGGTGGGAGACAGGAAGAAAGCCTTCCCTTTCCATTTTGTATGAATCTATACTGTTGTAATTTTCTAACCTTATACATGGATTACTTTTAAAAAGTCAACACAGATAAGAAGATTATGTCCTAATTCTATCACTTAAAAAACCCGTTAATAAATATTATATGCAAATTTTAAGAGGTTGTTAAAAAAAAAAGTACCCAAGTAACAGAACCTTAGTTGTCTTTGACGTTGTGGTTTGGAGAGTTTTCAAAATCTTAAGTATGAATGTCACTTAGTCAACAGTCAACAGATATTTATTGTTATAAAATGCAAAGCATTGACCTGCCTTTTAGGCGCTTACAATCTTGTTTCCCTTGCTACGTGAAGGTCCCTTTTCTTAAATCCACAACATGGACCCTCAAACATTGCTGGTAGAAATGTAAAATGGTGTAACTAGTTTGGCAACCAGTTTGCCAGTTCCTCAAAAAGTTAAATACAGAATTACCATGTGACCCAGCAATTCCACTTTTAGGTATATACTCAAGAGCAATGAAAGCATATGTTTACACAAAGACTTGCTTGCAAACATTCGCCGCAGCATTATTCATCCATAACAGCCAAAAAGTGGAAACAACCTAAATATTCAACAGTTGAATAGATAGGCAAAATGCAACAGAATATTATTCAGTCATAAGAAGAAATGAACCACTGGCATATGCTATTTCATGGGTGAACCTCAAAACATGACGTGAAATAAAAGAAGGATCACACAAGAGACCACATATTGCATTATTCCATTTACATGAAATGCACAGAAAAGGTGGATTTATAGAGACAGATAGTAGACAGTGATTGCCTGGGGCTGGACTTGGAAGTAGAATAGGAATTAAGTATAAATGTTCCTGAGGGATTTCATTGGAGAGATGAAAATGTCCTAAAACTGGGTTATGAAGATGGTGCATCACTTGATAAAGTTACTAAAAGTCAGGGAATTATCCACTGGAAATGGGTAAATTTTACGATATGTAAAATAAACTTCAATAAAACTGTTAAAATAATATATATCTTGGGACATCATGTCCCCTTATAAATATGGAAATCTGACACATATGGAGTGACCAATGACAGCATATATGAGCCCACCTCAGGCAATTTAAGGAACGTAGTTTCAGTTGGTTCTACTTTTTTTCTAAAGGTAAATAATCATACTTACATTTGGATAAGAATACTCCAGGACCTTTGCTTTATTCCATTTTGAAAATGTGTGAAGTGCTAAAGCTGAGCACTTAAACAATTAGAAAGGTGACCTGAGACCCAATCCCTACCACGACACAATACGCTCATGTAACAAACATGCATGTGTACCATCTGAATCTTAAAGATGGGGGAGGGAGGAGGGGAGAGGGAAGAGAGGAAGAGAGAAAGGAGTTAAGGACCCTTTTGTTGGAGATTAGCAAATGGAAAAATCTCTCCAGTTTAAAGCTGCAGACTCATGAGAGAAAAGCTCAGTGCCACGAAGCAGGTTGTGGAAATCAACGGATCATGGATAAAAGTATTGGACAACAGAGGTGCTAACACCAAATCAGTAAGTAATATTCAAATCACTGGGAGGTCACAAAATAGTTATGTCATGAGATCCTTTTAGTCTAAAGTAAAAACCAACATGCTACGTCAGACTCATGGAAATGCTCAGGCGTTGTCACAACAGTTCTCAAAGTCACTTAAAAGAACATTGGGGCATGTTACTGTGCTTACCCTTTGATCTTTGACTGTTTAATTACATTTTATGTCATTCTCCTACCCCCACCCTACAGCACACCCAAACCTCAGCAGTGAGTGAGGACTACACAGCTACAGCTTATGGAGAGCAAACAACAACATGCAGGTACCAGGCAAAGTGCATTTCTTACAATTTGCCATTTAAACTTCAAAGCAAGCCTCCATCAGACAGCTGACTAAAGTATTTCCCATTACAGACAATGAAACAGTGACTTAGCAGTGCTTAGTACGCTCAGTAATCTTCCAGGATCACACCTCTAGGAGTTAGGAAAGCCGGAATTCAAATACTAGTTTCCTAGAGCCTGCATTCTTTTTTTTTACTTTTTGAGTTGGAGTCTCATTCTGTTGCCCAGGCTGGAGTGCAGGGGCACGCTCATGGCCACACCAGCGTCAACCTGCTGGGCTCCAGTGATCATTTCGCCTCAGCCTTCCAAGTAGCAGGAACTATAGGCTTGCGCCATCACACCTGGTTAATTTTTGATTTGTTGTAGAGACAGGTCTCGCCAAGTTGACTGGCTGGTCTCGAACCTGCAGGCTCAGGCAATCCACTTGGACTCCCAAAGTGCTGGGATTACAGGCTGAGACACCGAGCCCAGCCGAGCCTGTATTCTTAACACTTTATGTACTCCCTAGATAAATCAGTAATTTTCTGTGATATTAACCTCCAGCCATAGAGCTGATTTGGTTCATTACAATTCTTTTCCAAACCTTTCAAATCAGAACACACCACTTATTTTTCTCCATTTTCTCACACTCCTCCATTGATTGCTTTACTTTAATATAAATTTTATATTTTCTAATATATTATACATAAGTCTTTCCCACCCCTAAGACTATACTGAAAAAGTGAACTGGGTCTGTCAGATTTAATGACCTGGAAATTAAAATAAAAATTTATACATAGAGATAATATTCTCTTGCCAAATGGGAAACTTCAAAGTTTGGAGTTAAGCAAGCATTAAGAAATTCAGCTAGATTCAACAATTATTTGCCTTTATTTTTCTTGCTTCTAAATCAAGTCCAGTTCCCAGCTCCAATCTTTACTGTTTGTCATGTACTTCCAACATACTATGCACAAAAATTGCAGAGCTTAGATGATATATGTTTCTACTGCAGGTAATTAATTTATTTTTACTTGTATCATCACATAAAAGATAAGAGAAAAATAATTTTTACTTGAATTGACTATTTAAAGTAAATATGTGTACCTAAAATAATGAGCATTTATGGATAATACCAGAGAGTTTCCTCTTAAGGTAAATGGTTATGTTGTTCATATCCATCCTAACATACATACACAGTTGAACAAATTTTTAAGAATTCTTATGCCCCAAGTTGTAAGAGTTCAAATGTTAAAAATTCAAATTGCATTATGAATGTATACTACATGTAATGAATCAAGACTTTTTTTTTCTCACACCACATCAGTGTAAGTTTTGGATATTTGTTGAAATTTATGAAAAGTAACCTAGATATTATTAAATCAGATCCAGAAGTAACTTTAAGGAAAAAAAGTGAGTTTCATAAAATGTGTTTCAAAAAAAGCTATGATATGCTACAAATGTCTATGTATTAGGAACGTAAAATTCAGAATGAAAAAGGTAATAAAAGTGGAGAAAACTGGAATCTCAAAAGGAAATGTATGGCTAGACTACTTATTCTTGGTCAGAAAAGGGGTACATTGTATTTTTTTAATCAAATATGCATTTTGCTGATGAGCTAATCACCAGCTTCACCTTCTAGCACGAAGATGAATAAATTAGCTATAGCTCTTGGGCAAGTAAATGTTCCTAAAAATTCTAACTGCTACTGATAGAAAATGTGATTAAGAAAATTTAAAAAAGTATAATTTGCTCTGACAGTCAAGCTGAATCTCAGTTAACGCTATAAGCATATATCTTAATTAGGGTATCTGGGTATCAGTATCTCCAGCTCACCAACAGAGGGTTATTGAAAGTGATTATTTGTTGAGCCCTCCGAGAAATTCAATAAAGAAAAATATAATCAGAGTGTGCCATCTATTTAGGAGAAAGATAACTAATATACACTGGATTGGTGTGTGAATTAATATATGTTAACAACTTACACCAGTACTTTGTAAAAACTAAACTGTCAATAAACATCAATTGTTAATTAATAGTCATAACAACAGAATCTAAATTCTGTGAGGCTGACCACATAAATAAAAGATGAACACTGATAAGGAAGAGATGAGTAAGGCCAGTGATAAGGGAAGCCTTTATTTATATTCTTAATTTTAATTTTTTTTTGAGTCAGGTTTCACTCTGTTGCCTAGGCTGGATGGAGTGCAGTGGCACGATCATGGTTCACTGTACCCTTGACCTCCTTGGCTCAGGCAATCCTTCTGCCTCAGTCTCCTGAGTGGCTGGAACTACAGGCGTGCACCACCACATTCGTGCACCATTACATCTGGTTAATTCTTCTTTTAGATATTTTGTAGAGACAAGGTCTCACTAAGTTGCCCTGGCTGATCACGAACTCCTGGGCTCAAGCAATCCTCCTGCCTTGGTCTCCCAAAGTGCTGGGATTACAGGAGTGAGCCATGGAGGCTGGCCCAGGAAAGGCTTTAAATGACAGAAAATTTTAGTTGATTTCTAGTTATATTAAGAGAAAGGAGAGAAGGAACTGCTTGAGAAAAGAATAGAGGTGAGGAGGGAAGACAGAAGGGGACTCATTCAGTCCTACATTTTGCACAAGAGATTCCTTCTGCATATCATCTCTTTGAGTTTTACAAAAAATATATATTTAAATTCTTTTAAAATTAATATTTTAATCCACAAATCATAATTGCTTATGAGACAAGGTGATGTTTTGGTACATGTATTCAATGTGGCATGATTAAATCAAGTTAATTTACATTACCTACCTTTTTTTGTGGTGAGACATATGAAAGTTACTCTCTTAGCTATTTTGAAATATACAATATATTATTGTTGACTAGTCGCCCTACTGTGCAATAAACCTCAAAACTTATTTCTTCTATCTGAAAGTTTGTATCCTTTGATCAACAACTCCCCATTCCCTTCATTCCCCCCTTTTCTACCCTCTAGGCACTGGCAACCACCTTTCTACTCTTTGCTGTTTAGATTCCACATATGAGATCACGCAGAATCTGTCTTCCTGTGCCTGGCTTATTTTACTTAACATAATGTCCTCTAGGTTCATCCATGTCACAAACGAAAGTATCTCTTTTTTTAAGGTTGAATAGTATTTCATTGTGCATATATACCACATTTTCTTTATCCATTCATCTGTTGGTGGAGACTTAGGCTTGAGTCTATTGTGAATAATGCTACAATGCTATTAATGCTAATAATAATGCTAATGCTATTGTGAATAATGCTACAATAAACATGGGAGTGCTGCATATTACCCCTTTAAGTATAGGTCTGCTAGTGTGACTGACTACAAAGATATGTATGCTGACTAGTATTAGGAAGTGAGGTTGCAATGGTCATGTGTGTCAAATCATTAAGGATCTTAAAATCTCATTAGAGAAGCCTGTTTTGCAGAGTAGGCCATGGAGGGCCATCACAGATTTTAAAGCAGAGGAATAGGAATAGGAATAAAGAATAGTGAGGTGTGTCTCCATATTACATATTACAGAGCTTCAGTGTTCTTATCTGTAATATGGAGACAACAATGGTACCTCAATGTCAAATATACGTATAAATAAAAGCCATAAAACTCAAAAACCAAAAACACAATAGTGCCTACCTCATGCTATGTGCAAATGCATGTAAACGGTTGAGCAGGCTCCCTGTCACACAGTAAGCATTTTCAGTAAATGCTATTATTATCTAGGAAGCTAGGTTCTAGGTGATGAGACCCAGTGAGTGTAGTTACAGATGCAGGGAAATGGGAAGCGTGAGTCATTTCTAATCCTCTTAGAAGAAATGTCTGTTGGGACATCTGCACTTCACCAAGACTTTGAGCTTTGATAATCTAAGTTATGAACTTCAAAACACAGAGTTAGACTGAGATTATAAGCATAAACATTTGCCAACCTAAAATGATTTCAATATGTATTATCACATCAGCATATCATTGTGATAAAATATCTCCCTCCTTCCCTTTTAAAGTACTCTTATTCTGATACTAAAGCAAAAGTTTAAGAGCTCAGAAGAATGTCTAAAATTTTAGACTGAATCAGAGTGACTGCAGTAATACCACCTTGTAAGAACAACAAACAGAAAAGCCAATTTTACCAAAGACTGCTAAATAGGTTACATCTTAATTGTAGAGAAGATTTGGTTATAGGCTAAACTTTTTCCAGTATCTTGTCTGTCAATGGTATGATGACTAGCATTAGTAGGCGAGTTTGCAATGGTCTATGTTTGTCCAGATCATTAAGAATCTTAAAACCTCATCAGAGAAGCCTGTTTTTCAGAGTAGGCCATGGAGGGCCATCACAGATTTTAAAGCAGAGGAACAGGAGTAAAGTATAACACAATGGTTAAAGTTCAGGCGGTGGTTAAAGTTTAATGTGGCAATGGCTGCCAATGTCCCTTAAGTACAGTAAGATACTGTACTTAATATACATTTGTGTCTCTCCCACACTGTTCTTGGAGTTCTAGAAGGGCAGCTCCCGAATTACATTTACTCTTGTATTGCCCACCATTGTTGAACAGGTATTCCGTTATTAGCTGAACTGAAATGAATTTGTGAAACTGTTCATTCCAAGTGAAGGGCTGTATGGGGGCTTTGAGCTTCAATGTGGTTAGGCTTATTTTCTACAAAATTTCCCAACAAAAAAAGAGTTCTGAATTAACAGAATTTGTCTAAATGCTACAGTAGACATTTCAGTCAAAAATTGTCTCGCGCCTTAGGGAGGCAGAGGTGAGTGGATTGCCTGAGCCCGCGGGTTCGAGACCCGCCTGGGCAGCGAGACCTCATCTCTACAATAAAACAAAAAATGAGGCGGGTGTGGTAGCGTGCGCCTGGAATTCCGGATACTCGGAAGGCTGAGGCGGAATGATCGCCGCCGCCCAGCAGGTCCGGGCTGCGGTGGCCGGGAGCGGCCACTGCACTCCAGTCTGGGCGACGGAGTGAGACTTCAACTCAAAAACAAACAAACAAAAAAAACCCAAACAGCTGGGAACATAAAGACTTCAAAACTTGGTAGCTGTTGGGTAGATTTAAATCATTCTGCTTCGTATAACTGGAACTAAATACTAAATTTTAAAGATGTTGGAGTTTATCCAATGCCTTTAGAATGGTGAAAAGACAATCCAATTTCTTCTACAGAGAAATAAGGCCTATTAAAGAATGATTAAGTGCAAAGAAAATAGGTGTACATCTTTTATATTTTAATTATTATTATAAAGTTAGGATTTTATTTTGGGGTGAGAAAGTCAAAACATTTTTGGAAGGTTTTAGCTACAGCATTTTCCCCTCATTCATCTTTTATCTATCATTAAGAACATCTGCTTCAGCTGACAATCTTGGGAGGGCAAAGGAAAGTGTGTCCAAAGAAAGCAGAGACACTGGAAGAAAATATTATCAAAACCTTTGAAACAACAAGCTAAAGGAGCTAATAAAGCTATTCTTCCATAACTTCAGCCCAAGCGTCAACAGACACACAGAAGGAACGCTTTTCTACACACAAGTCTTTATGTGGAACAAGGGTGGAACATTTTAAAAAAATGACAATGTTGAAATAATGAGGGAGACTGAATCTTCACTATTAAAAGAATTATATCATCTTCTCATGTGGGTAGCAATAAATCAACTTGACATCATAAAGTAAAATTGGGCTTCTTTAAATATTTATCCTAATATCTTCTTTAGACATTCATCTTAGTATCGCTTAATGGTATGGTGATGTATTATGGTGATAAAGCAAATAAGCAAATACTGTTTCCTTTTTAAAATAGGAAGTTTGGGAATGACAAGCATTAAGTAATCATATTTCCGTATTAAAAAAGAATTCAAAATAGTACAAAGGAGGATAAATACATGTCGTAATAGTTCATCTCTGTGATGAAAATATTTGAGTTTTCAGTTTTTTAAACCAGGAAAGTTTGTAGGTCAAACAAAGTGCTAATCCTCCTATGAAGCACACAATTTTTTTTTAAAATTTAGTTGTGTTTTTTTTCTTAGTTGGAGTCTCACTCTGTCACTCAGACTGGAGTGCAGTGGCTGGTCCCGGCCACTGCAGCCTCGACCTGCTGGCTCTGGAGATCCTTCCGCCTCAGCCTTCCAAGTAGCTGGAACTACAGGCGTGCGCTACCACGCCCAGCTAATTTTTGATTTATTGTAGAGAAGTTGCCCAGGCGGGTCTCGAACCCGCGGGCTCAGGCAATCCACTCACCTCGGCCTCCCAAAGCGCTGGGATTACAGGCTGAGCCAGAGCCTGGCCAGCACACAAATATTTTAAAAGGATAGTCACAGCCCAATATGTGAAGTGTTTTGTTTTCTTATATATTCCTTGTGCTCCCTCATCTCATCCCTACACCCTCTCTCCAAAATAAGCGTTGAACAAGTTTGTGTTAAGTAACTGACCAAAGACAGGCAGTCTTTGAGGGGAAAGGTAAAGCATCTTTCATGTTTTCCATTATTTTTCTTCTCTCTTGAGATACAGTGAAGAGGATGGGGGAAAGGCACCCACAAGCTCTGAATCAAATAACCAAATACTCATTTGTGAAGCTAATAACCACACGACTCCTAACATCTAGAGACAACTGAATCTCCCCAGCTGTCGTTAAGAAGTAGAACTACTGAAATAAATGTTAGCGCCGTTCTTGACTCGACTCGAGAATTTGAATAGTTTTCCCAGACCTCCCTTGGGAATGATCAAACACCAATCATGCTTTCGGATCAAATAATTGCCATCCCCACAGGACTGCAAGCTCCAATGCATTCCAGAAATGCTACTGTGCCTCTACTATAGAATTTAAGGGGGGGGGGGAGAGCGAGAGATCGGGGGTCACAGAAAGAGTTCAAGCCACGAGATTGTCCCTGTAAAAGTTCCAGGAGACCACTTCCACCCGAAACGCGTCTCCGGGCAGAGAGGTTTGGGCTGCGCGCTCTCCACCCACCACCCTGGATGGGTCCCAGCTGGGAATACTCACTGGGCTGAGCCAGCTTTGCTCTCTCTCTTCCCGAGCCCTTTCGCAGGCTTTGTGTCTTCCACATCTTGCTGGAGCTCAGTCATCAGGGCCGCGTCTGGAGGGCGCCTTCAGACCTTCGCGCCCCGGTGTCCCGCTGCGGGTGTCGGCCTGCAGGCCCCCCAGCAGCCACGCCGCGCCGCGCCCTCCCCTGCGCCCTGTGCCCTGCGCCCTTCCAGTCCCGCGCATCCAAGCCCGGCCAGGCCGAGCTCTCGGGCCGCCGACCTGGACACGATCGAGCGGGCGCGATTGGTTCGACCCAGTGTGGAGGAGCCCAGAGGGAGGGAAGGGGAGGGTCGAAGCGAAGTGACAGCCTCTTTCCCCAACCCGGGAGGCAGAGGAAGAGAAGAAGGAAACCTGTTGAACGAGTCTTTCGGGAGAGGAAGCTAATTGGCCATGCAAGTGAAACATTCGCTTAACAAGGCACAATATTCAGCCACCCGGTAAACTGGGCTTGTTTTCTACCCCGATTGTAACAGGGGGATTTTTTTTTTTTTTTTTTAAAGGGCGGCCGGCTTTAGATACAGAAAATAGTTCCGGCTGAGTGGGACTCCTCTCACACAAATACGCTGCGTGGGCTAGCCTATGCCCCATCCTAAATTATTCAAACAGGATATTGCCTCATTGAGGTCTCTTTTGCCCTCAAACAATAAGTCTCTCAATTTTTTATGTGGGTATAATAAAGACAATAAGAAGTAGTTGCCTTTAGTGGCTGCCTGCTTAACCCGTCCTAGTGCTGTGAGGGGCAGGGAGAAAGAGAAGCAATCACCCAAATCTCAGTAGGACCTTATTTGCCATGCACACAACCAATGCCATGAATGCCTGTTCTCACCTTTTGGTGAGATTTTGCCTTGCTGGTTCTGTCTAAAGTTTTGCATATGAAGCATCCATTCATTCATTCAACGATTTTTTTTGAGAACGACCATGGTCTAGGCATTGTTCTAAACACCGACTTACAGCAAATAACATTTGTGGTAGTGGCTTTCTAATTTGTTATAGAGTAATTGAGAATAACTCTAATATAAAACCTTTTTAAAGTTCGGAATCCTAACTTTAAAATAAGTACAAGTGGCAGTAGTAAAGCATGACCTGTCCGGGAAAAATTACTAAAACTCTGCTCTGGGACTGTACTTTATTTTTTAAAATTAAGTTTAGATTTTAAGTATATTACAAAGAATATGCAACCATAATGTGTATATGCATGTATATATATGTGGTATGTGTGTATGTGTGCAAAACACCTAGCTTTCTAAATAGCTTGAAACATTTTAGAGGTACAAATTCTTTCTGAAGTTTTCTTATTCCCTCTGCATTTATATGTTTATCATTAGGCCGAGAGAACAAAAACATCTTTTTGTAGCCTGCTTGCTCCAAAATGGATTCTCATGACACTTGAAAAATAAGTAAAAAAAAAAAGTTTACATAAATTCCATAGGAGTTGGCCTGGTCAGGTATCTTTATTTCTCCTTAACTACTGACCACCTTACAATGGGAGCCATGCTGAGTAGGGTGGGAGAAGACTCTGGGTGACCTGGAAGCTTGGAGGCTGTCTTGGTGCTTGGTGCTCATAGCTAGCTTTTCCTAGTGACCTTCCTGACTTACCTCTAGGTCTGTTCTCTAGATCCCTACCCTACTTAGGATGGGAGTATACATGGAATATAGATGATGTTGTCAACTACCCAAACTCTGGGTAGTGACTCCTCAAATCTCAGGTGCCCTCCACTTCCCTACCACAGAGCTCAGAACAAACTGATATTTTTTCCCCTAAGTAATTTTTTTATTATGGTAAAATATATGTAACATAACATAATATTTATTATTTTAACCATTGGCAAGTGCATATTTTAGTGGCATTAAATACATTCATAATGTTGTTTAACCATCACCACTATCTATACCCAAAACTTTTTCATCATCTGCATCATCTATTAAACACACAATAACTCTCTTTTCGGTGACCACTATTCTACTTTTTGTCTCTATGAATTTATCTATTCTAGGTATCTCATGTATGAGGAATCATATAATATTTGTCCTTTTGTGTCTCGATTATTTCACTTAGCATGATGTTTTCAAGGTTCTTCCAAGTTGTAACATGGATCAGAATGTCATTCCTTTTTATGGTTGAATGCCATTCCATTGTATGTATATACTACATTTTGTTCATTCATTCCTTGACAGCCACTTGGTTTGTTTCTACTTTTTGTGTATTATGAATGATGCTGCTGAGACAGGAGATAGCTAGAAAAAGGTTAGGCAGACAGACAGGTAAGTCCTCTGGTAACAATGTAGAGAATTCCTGGCAGGCCTTTCAGGCTCATCGTTGGTAAACAAGTTGCCTGCAAGCCTCTCAAGCTAAAGTCCTCACTGCTAGGATTGAAAAGCAACCAATCAGAACAGCAACAGCTCACAGCTAATGGTAGCCAATCGGCTTGGACTTAAGGCTATATAAGCACCAGGTTTTCAGCCCCAGATGGGCAACCCCTTCAGGTCCTCTCCCACCGTGGGAGCTTTTATGTCCTCAATAAATCCTGCTTTCCCACTTTCTGGTTGTCCACAACCTCAACCCTGAAGAGGTGCAACCTGAAGAACTGCAGAACATCGTCGGAGTCGAAAAGTCATGCGCCCCAGAGGCTGGCTTGCTAGCCAACAGAGCCAACTGAATCAGGAAAGCTGCTGGAGGAAGGCAAGACTCTGAAGCTGAGGCACCCAGGGGGCTAGGCTTGCCAGCCCGCCAAACCAGCAACACTCTCAGGGCTTGGCTTGCCAGCTCTTAGGGCCAACACTATGGGGGCTAGAATTGCCAGCCCTTTCCCCCCCCCCAACCTCGCAACACTCAGGGCTTGGCTTGCCAGCCCATTAGAGCTAACACTTGTGGGGCTAGGTTTACCAGTCCCTCCATGACCCTCTCTGGGCTTGGCTGGCTGACCCATTGAGCTGATACTCTTGAAACCCAGACTGACCTGAAAAATTCACATCACAGCTATGAACATGGGTGTACAAATACCTGCTGAACCAGGTCCCTACTTTCAATTATTTTGAATAGTATACCCAGGAGTAGATTTGCTGAGTCACATGGTATTCTATGTTTAACCTTTTGGGAAACCATGATCAGGCTTATTTTCATGCATGAGTAAGGGCAAGTGTTCAAAGTAGTCCTGGCATGGGCTTACAGATCAATTAAAGCACTAAGATACTTTGAAATAGTTTGAAGTTCTTCAGTGTATGGATTGAAGACTTCCAATAGTGTGGTTTTAAATGAAAAAGAGCAGGCCAGGTTCGGTGGCTCAGCCTGTAATCCCAGCACTTTGGGAGGCTGAGGCGAGTGGATTGCCTGAGCCCACGGGTTCGAGATCAGCCCGGGCAATTTGGTGAGCCCTCGTCTCTACAATAAATAAAAAATTAGCTGGGCATGGTAGTGCGCCTGTAGTTTAGGCTACTTGGAAGGCTGAGGCAGAAGGATGGCTGGAGCCCAGCAGGTCGATGCTGGGGTGGCCGTGAGCATGCCACGGCACTCCAGCCTGGGGGACAAGAGTGAGACTCTATCTCAACAATAAAATAAAATGAGAAAGGGCGGATTAAATTATGGGGGAATGTGGGGCAGGTGGAGAAAATAGATGTCTCTTCCTAGAGTGAGAGGAATTAGTAAAGAGTAAGTAAGCTACATTATTTTACCTACTGACATTTGCTTACTTTTACAAGACATTGTCAAACAGCCAGCTAATTTGTTTATCCTTGGGGCTATTATGTAATAAAATAGAATACAGTTTTTTAAAAGGCAGCAGCAAACAAAAGGGGAAATTTCATTGCTGTGTGACAAAATAGAGATCTAAGATGATGCCTAAAATATAATTTTAGGGGACCGTTTGATATTGTACCAATAAGAGACATTACTTTTCTTTCTCCAAGCCTCTGGGAATATAAAGTCCTGTATATCTAGGTGATACTATTTCCAGTTATTGAAACAGCTTTAGTAAAAAATACCTCAGCTTCTATTCCAACAGTTTAGAATATTGGTCAGATGATGACTCTTTAACAAGGGTCACATACAATGTGCATCTGTCCATAATATTGGGGGCAGAGTTCAAACAATGACTTTGAAGATTTGAATGGTGATTTGGTTGCAATGAATAGTCAAATAGTTACCTAATTTATAACACGTGGCACGATGAGTATTTATTAGCCACTATAAGCATAGGCAACATATCTTCATGTGCCTGTAATTTTATGCACACTCTCTGAGGACATCTTTTAGAAGATGATGATGACCTTATCGAGATGAAACCTGGAAGCTCTGTAATACCTTAACTATGCATGATATTTTATAAGTCAGACAATTCCAGGAACCCTTATCAAACCAATCCTATTTTTAATTAAGGTCAATATCCAAAGAGAAAAAAATGGAGGAGAACACACACACACACACACACACACACACACACACACTGAGAGTTCAGATGAGAACTATACAGTGAGAATGAAGAATTCTAAGACATAAAAAAAATTGTAAAAATGAAAGTTGAAAAGCATTATCTGACTGGGCACCTTTGCTGAATGATTTATGTCAAATATGAAGGGAAGATTCCCAATGAATACAACTATTTTTTTTTTTTTTTTTTTTGAGTTGGAGTCTCACTCTGTTGCCCAGACTGGAGTGCAGTGGCCGCTTCCGGCCACCGCAGCCTCGACCTGCTGGGCTCCGGCGATCCTTCCGCCTCAGCCTTCCAAGTAGCCGGAATTACAGGCATGCACTACCATGCCCGGCTGATTTTTTTTTTGATTTATTGTAGAGATGAGGTCTCGCTGCCCAGGCGGGTCTCGAACCCGCGGGCTCAGGCAATCCACTCACCTCAGCCTCCCAAAGGCGCGGGATTACAGGCTGAGCCACCGAGCCCGGCTCTGAATACAACTATTAAACATTAGGTTGGGGATCTACAGTAGACTATAGTCGACTACAGTAGACTTCTTGCCTTGGAGGTCTTTGAAAGTAAGATTAAAAAAAAAAATCAGTAAAGTTGGGCATGATGGCTCTTGCCTGTAATTCCAGAATTTTGGGAGGCCAGGTTGAGAGGATTGCCTGAGCCCAGGAGTTCAAGACCAGCCTTGGCAACATAACAAGACCTCATCTCTACAAAAATAAAATTTTAAAAATGAGCCAGGTATGGTGGTGTGTGCCTATAGTCCCATCTACTCAGGAGACTGAGATGGAAGGATAGTTCCATCTACTCAGGAGGCTGAGATGAAAGCAGGATTGGCCTGCTTCACCCTAAACAGAAAGTTCAGCCTGTGGTGAGCCATGATCATGTCACTATGCCACTGCACTCCAGCCTGGATGATAGAGTGAAAAAAAATAATATCAATAGAGTGGGTTTAAACCAGTACTTCCCAAGTCAAGTGACACTGCAGGTTGGGACATTTGAAATATTCTATCTACTTTCCCTAGATATGAAGCAAACACTAACCTTAGCACCCATGTTGAGAGGAATAGGCAAGATGGTAAGGGCTTCCAGGGTAGGGACCAAAGGGCAGTTGGGAAAAGCCACAATAAATCTGGTTCAGTGAGAAAGTAGAAACAATAAAGAACTCTTCCAGTTCAATACTCTTCTTTAGAATGAAAATAAATGAGGCCACATAAACAATAAAATCTATCCAAGTTTTAAAATGCATGTCTATTTTTTATACGGTAAATGTTATGAACCTCAAGGTGTGAATTGGGAAGGTTTCTGAGATTGTCCAGAGCAGTGGTTTTCACAATGGATTCTAAGGGAGTCCAGGGCTCTTTGGCCTAGTGAGAGGAGGTTTTGGCATTTGAACTTAAGTCTTCTGAGTTCAGTACCTATTTCTTGCTACTGCTTTAATGCCGTCTCTTGTGATTCAGTGAGGACTTTTCTACTTATTCTGTTTCATATATTTGTGTTGTCTTAATGTCTATTTGGCCTGCTTCACACTAAACACAAAATTTAAAAATTAAATCTCACCATCACTTTTCAGAGATGAGCCTGAGCATCAGGAAGTTTAGTGACTTGGCCAAAAGTACAGTGGCCCCATGAGGATGAAGACCCAGTTTCCCCAATTTCCAGTGGGTCGTTTGAGAGGTTGTAAGAGAGCAAAACAAATTTTGTTAATGGCAATGAAACACGCCTTATAGGAGACTGTGTTGAGGAGATAAGCTCAAGGACCTTCAAGTCCTATGAATACAATGTTTGTGGGAAAGAAATGTTTAAATCTGGTACTATCTTTGGTGGCTGCATTTTGCTATTATTTATTGCTGCACAACTAATTACTTCAAAGTTTTCTGGCTTAAATCAATACTTTATTATTACCTCTCATGGTTCTCTGGGTTGACTGGACTCAGAAGGATGGTCGTCACTTGTGGTCTCTCATGCATTTGCAGTTAGAGCCCACAGTTGGAGTTATGTGAAGATTTAACTGAGCTGGATTTGCAAGAAGGGTCTTTCATTCCCAGGTTTGGTGTTTCAACTGGGATGACTGGAAGAACTGAGGGCTAGCTGAGTATTTCAGTCTCTGTGTGGTACTCCATATGACTAGTTTTGGCTTTCATATAGCATGGCAGTCTCAACATTGTTGGATTTTTTTTTTTTTTTACTTGTTGCCTGGTTTCCTCCAGACCATGTGTCCTGTAACACTAAGGTAGAATCTGCACGACTTCCTATCATATGCAGTCATGCAACTTCACCTATGCTACATCCTATTGGTTAAAGGTGAGCCACAGGGCCAGCCCAGATTCAAGGCAAGAGAATTATTCAGGAAGTGAAAACCAGGAGCTGTGGTTCACTGAGGGCCATTTTGGATAATAAATACTACAGTGCAGATAATAGATTAGGCCTTCTGACTATAGATACTTTGTCACTGGGCATGTGGACAAATGAACATTTCTTATCCATTAAAAAAAATTTTTTTTTTTGAGTTGGAGTCTCACTCTGTTGCCCACACTGGAGTGCAGTGGCACGGTCCTGGCCATGCAGCCTCGACCTGCTGGGCTGCAGCTCAATCCTTCCGCCTCAGCCTTCCAAGTAGCTGGAACTACAGGTGCGTGCTACCACGCCTGGCTAATTTTTTGATTTTTATCGTAGAGATGAGGTCTTGAGATGAGGTCTTGTAAGTTGCCCAGACGGGTCTCGAACCCGTGGGCTCAGGCAATCCACTCACCTCAGCCTCCCAAAGCGCGGGATTACAGGCTGAGCCACCGAGCCCGGCTTAAAAATTTTGAGTTGGCATCTCACTCGGTCATCCAGGCTAGACTGAAGTGGCACAATCATGGCTCACCAAAGCCTTGACTTCTTGGGTTCAGGTGATCCTTTCACCTCAGCCACCAGAGTAGCTGGGACTACAGGCACACACCACCACACCCAGCTAATTTTTTGATTTTTGTTTTTTTGTAGAGATGAAGTCTCACTATGTTGTACAGGCTAGTCTTGAACTTCTAGGCTCAAGTAATCCTCCTGTCTCGGCCTCCCAAAATGCCAGGATTACAGGCATGAGTCACTACACCCGGCCATAAATGAATATTTCTTACAGTGCTGTTCTAAGTGTATGAGATATAGAAGTGAACAAAACAGGCAAAACTCATGTTGTTGTGGCTCTTACATTCTAGTGGGAGAGACTGTACATTTAAAAAGTAAGCATGTAAATAACATAGTTTCAATAGGTAAGAGATATAAAGAAAACAAAATAGAAAAGGGTAGACAGTGAGGGAGGCCTATTTTACATGAATGATCAGGGAAACTTCTTTGAAAGGTGGCATCTCAGCTGAGCCTTGAATGAGAAGACAGGGGAAGCTGTGTGAAGCTCTGGTTTGCAAAGCTTACCAGCTAGAGGAAAGAGAGAAGGTAAGGACCCCAAGGCAGTACTAAGCTTGTCACATTCTAGGAACAGCAAGAAGGCCACCATTCTCCACTGTGCCTGGAGTATAAGGAAGGAAGAGAAGGTTGGTGTCTCACAGAGAGAATATCTTTGCTGTCCATTTGTTTATCATCTGTCTTCTCCCACAAGAATGGAATCTTTTCAAAAGCAAGAACCTTGTTCATCATGTTTACCCCATAGCCACAGTGCCTATTCATATTAAATGCTCAGTAAATATTTGTTGAATGAATGAATTGTTGAGTGGTTGTTTCTAACCACTGGTTTCAACCATATTCATGTGGGACTCTAACTTGAGATTTTCTAATGTTGAATAATACTGACCCTTTTTTTTTTTCTTTGTAGTGAAAAAAATAAGGAAACGAGCTGGGCTCGTGGCTCAGCCTGTAATCCCGTGCCTTTGGGAGGCTGAGATGAGTGGATTGCCTGAGCCCGCGGGTTTGAGACCCGCCTGGGCAGGCGAGACCTCATCTCTACAATAAAAAAAAAAAAAAAAAAAATTAGCTGGGTGTGGTAGTGCACGCCTGTAGTTCCAGCTACTTGGAAGGCTGAGGCGGAAGGATCGCCGGAGCCCAGCAGGTGAGGCTGCGGTGGCCGGGAGTGGCCACTGCACTCAAGTCTGGGCGACAGAGTGAGACTCCGACTCAAAAAAAATAAAATAAAATGATAAGGAAACGAAAAAGAAATATAACAACCACCCTCCCAACTAAAAATAAAACCTTTAGTTCAAGTTATTTAACACATGTCTGCTAGTTGAATGCAAGTGCCCCTAACAGATCAGAGAGTTTCCATGACTCCCAGATGGTCTAGCCCTGGAGTGAGTCCAAGAATCACTGTTTATAGTCCACAGGCAACAATTTTAGAGTTAAGGAATTGCTCACATTTTCTTAGAGAAACATTCATACAGCTACTTCCTTTCCTTGTTTTGGGAACTAACGATTGCACCATCAATATTAGGACTGGCCTTTCTCTTTCCTCCCACCATGACTTGGCATGTTCTGTTTTCCTTCCCATGAAATGTTTTGACAGCGAGGTCCCATGTATTGCAATTGACACATCATTTTGAAGCAGGCAATATTTAATTGTTGATAAAGTAGTTTCTGCATATTACATGTTTTCTTTCTATCACTTATATTGCATATTTTTATTGCTTTTTTGGACTTCTCTTTTTTATATATATATATATCTTCATTTTCTTTTTTGATAATTCCTATTAGTGTTTAGTTATATTTTTTCCAATCTTTTCTCTATGTGGCTCTATTTCTTTCTTTCTCTGTCTTTTTTTTTTTTTAAATCTGGGTCACAATGTCACCCAGACTGTAGTGCAGTAGTATGATCATGGCTCACTACTGGGCTCAAGCAATCCTCCTGCTTCAGCCTCTCAGTAGCTGAAACTACAGACATGGCATGCCCAGCTAATTTTTTGATTTTTTTTTTTTTTTGTAGAGGCAACGTCTCAACTATATTGCCCAGCCAGGTCTGGAACTCCTGGGCTCAAGCAATCCTTCCTCCTTGGCCTCTTAAAGTGCTGGGATTACAGTCATGAGCCACTATACCCAGCCACACTATTCATTTTAAAAAGTCATTTCTTTTAAGCTAAAACAAGAAAATAAGTTGAAACAAGGAAAAAAAGATGGAACAAGAGATAAAGGAACACAGAAGACTCCTCAGACAAGTGAGAAAGTTTTTTTCTCCTCTCAAGTAGCCAAGATTTACTTTACTTTCACTTTCTGGCTGAATCTCACAAAGAAACCCTTCATTTGAGATAAATTGTGCAGCCCTGCAGCCCTCCCTTCTTTCCTTCCTTTCTTCCTTCCTGTCTTCCTTTCTTCCAACAAAAATATTTTGGATGCCTTTTGTATGCCAGGCTTTATTCTGGGTGATGGAGGTATAAAAATAAATAAGCATCATGCTTGTTATAAGTAAGTTTGCAGGCCATAGGAGAAACATATCGATAAACTGGTATTTACAAAACATATATACAGAGAACTTTAGTCAAAAACTATCATCTTCTTATATCACAACCAGACGCTCAGTGCCAAATAACAACATCATGATGCCAAATGGTGAAAGGGGTGATCATTTGATGCTTTGTATTATTCTGTTTCAGGTCCCATATAACCACCTCGCCTGCCCTCCACCCCACTCTCACATTCTCACATTTAAAAAAGGTCCCAGGCTGAAAGTCAGGAGAACTGGGCTCTAGTCCAAGCTCTGTGCTTTGTGCTGGAATGTGGTTCTATTAATGGAATATAGCACTGAAATAACAGAACTGCTGGCCCTAAGGAAAGGACCCTCGACCATATAATTATAGCAATATCATTTCTTTCTGCCTTTATCTAGACAAACTATAGGAATGAGTGGGAACCTTTTGCATAGAAATGTTGTATAAGCCAATTGCAAACAACTTAAATAATTTTCATGAGGAGAGAGTAATTATTGAGATCTATTCACTTGAGAGGATAAGTGCATTTATCCCCTTCCTATAGGGCTTTGTACTTTGCATTAGTTTCTAGTTTAAAAGGCTTACCAGATGAAAACAGAATGTTTCCCTGTGTGTTAAGATAACAGACTAATGAACAGAATTTAGTTTTATTTTTAGTCGTAGTTGAAGAAATCAAATTAAAAATTTATCTTTACTCCATATCAATAAATATGCAATGAGCTCACTAGTAAGACACATATCAAAGGGTGATTCAAACATTGGAAATATTTGGTCTTAAAGAATCTGAAGCCCCCAGGTTTTGAAAAAATAGTGTATAAATTTGTAGTAGACATTACAAAGAAGCAGGTGATGGTGGGAATAGTCTTGGTTCTTGACTTCTCAGTTTTATTCCCCAGGTATCCTACGATATTTACTTTTCTGTCCCTGGATGTTCAAGGGATTGTTTGTGGGTTTTTTTTTTTTTCTAGTAAATAATTCCTCTTGTTTGAGTTAGTTGAGTGAGTTGTCCTGGCAATAAGAGAGCCCTGACTGGGAAGTAGAATAAAGGAAGGGTTAAAAGTCAGGCTGATCTGAGAATCTCCAAGCTTCAATTTTCTTATCTGTGGGGAAAAATGGGAATAGCAATAGCATCTATTTTACAGAATCATTAGGAGATATAAAGAGACAATGTAAATAAAGGACTTAGCACAGTATACCAGGCACATATCACTCAATTCATATAAACTATTGATTATCATCATCTTCATCATCATCATCATCATCGTCATCATCACATTATTATTAACCAGAGCAATATTTTAACAAATTGAGGATATTGTCCCCCCTTAGTTCGTCAGCCCTCAGTATTTAATGGCAACCTACAGTGTGCAAAGTATTATGTCACATGCTGAAGATACATGAGATGTGACCTCTGTTTCCATCTGAATCTTCAACCCTATTTAAGCTAATTCCTCCCTGACAGAAATTAAAGTTGTATTCTTAGACCTGAAACATTGATACATTTAAATTGCTAGATTTTAGCCATAATCTCTCATATTTCCTTGTTGTTTTTTCTCTCAGATATCTTTGTCACCACAAAAGCTTTAGTTTAACTTGTAAGAATACAGTGAGTCCCCTATATGTAAATGAGTTCATTCCAAGAGTATGTACATAAGTCCAACAAAGTTAGCCTAGGTACCCAACTAACACAATCAGCTAAATAGTACTATACTGTAATAGGTTTATAATACTTTTCACACGGATAATACATTTTGAAAACACAAAAAATAAAGACAACTTTTTTTTTTTTTGGAGTTGGAGTCTCATTCTGTTGCCCAGGCTGGAGTGCAGTAGGATGCTCATGGCCACTGCAGCCTCGACCTGCTGGGCTCAGGCGCTCCTTCCGCCTCAGTCTTCCAAGTAGCTGTAACTACAGGGGTGCACCACCATGCACAGTTAATTTTTTGATTTATTGTATAGACAAAGTCTGTAAGTTGCCCAGGCTGGTCTCAATCCCCTGGACTCAGGCAATCCTCTCCCGTTGGCCTTCCAAAGTGCTAGGATTATAGGCTTGAGTCATTGTGCCTGGCCAACACAACTTTTTAATCTTACAGTTCAGTACCTTGAAAAGTACAGTAGTATGGTATAGTACAACAGCTGGCATCAAGTGAACAGGCAAGAAGGAGGGAAAGGAGTTGGGAGATGGTAGAGCTAAGGGACTGTCACTTATGCCTGATGTAATGGCACAGATTCTGGTTCCTTGCTGGATTCAATTTTATCTACTCTCTTGAAAAAATGATTCAGTGATATCTGGGTAGTAGCTCTTTTTTTCTTGTCATAAATGACATGGTAGCACTGGATTGCATTCTGAACAGCTGCTGCAAACTTCGTGTATCCTTCTACGTTCACGTCCTGTGCCTCCAAAACTAACAGTACCTCGTCAAATAAAGAAAATCTCCTTGCCATTTCCACTGTCATGAATCTCTTTGGTTCTTCAGTTACTTCTTCTTCCTGCTATCTCTCTTTGTGATTTCTCTGGGCCTCCAATTCCACCGGGTCTTCATGAGTAAGCTCCTCATGTTCACAACAAAAAGTTCAGTGAAGCTGTCCTCTTGCAGATCTAGCTCCAGCTTCTTGCTGAGGGTCACTAAGATGCTGAAGACCTTTTTGAACTCCTCATTCACCTTCTCAAATCCACAAAAATCATGAACAAACTGTGGACAAAGCTTCTTCCAAACCACATTCATGGTCACAGCCACAGTGTCATGTCAAGTAAAGTCAATGTTTTTTATGGCCTTGTGGGTGTTATAGTCCTTCCAAAATTGTCGCAAGGTTGTTCCTGATTCATTGCTCACATTTACTGCCTGACACAAAGTGTGATGTCAATAATATTTCTTGAAAGTTGCCATAACTCCTTGGTCCATAGGTTGGATGAACGATGTGGTATTTGGTGGCAGATGCAGTACTTTGACGTTGAGATGAAAGTTGTGCATGAATGGGGTGGCCCAGGGCATTATTGAGCAGCAAAAGAATGTTGATGGCAACATCCTTCTCCAAGCAATATTTCTCTACCTCCAGGATAAAGTGGATGGAAAAACCAGTTCTTGAAAATGGCCTGTGTAACCTAGGCTTTGGTGTTACTCTTTCCCATAAGAGGAAGAGAGACCCTGGCTATGTTTTTAAGGGCTCTTGGGTTCTCTGAGAAACAAGAGAAGCTTTAGCTCCATATGGCCAGAAGTATTTCCACCAAACAACAGAGTTAGCCTATCCTTTGCTGTTTTATAGCTTGGCATCAACTTTTCCTCCTTACTGATGTACCTTCAATCTGGCATCCTCTTCTAGTACAGTCCTGTCTCATTCACATTAAAAACCTCCTGAGTAAATAGGCGCTTCCCTCAAAATTTCTCGAAGCATTTCAGGACATTCCCAAGCAGCTACCGTGTCTGCACTGGCTGCGCTTGTTACTTACTTTTACATTGGAAGGTGGGCTCTAGCCTTGAACCATTGAAACCTGACATGGCTGGCATCACAAGATGTGCCCTCTTCACCTTGTGTCTCCTTCAAGTTTTCACAAAGGCTTTTAGTTTTCTCCTGAATCAGCATTAAACTGAGCAGGACTTGATGCTGATGCTGATCCTGCATCCACACACTGAGAAATTTCTCCACCTCCAGCACTTTCCTCGCTTCTTCAATGTTATTGTCAACATCCTTGGCACAGCAGACTTCACACATTCCCTTTCTTGTTCTTTAGAATTGTGCCAATGGTCGAATGATTCATGTTATAAGAATGAGCGATGTCTACCATCTTGTTGCCTTGCTCCACTCTCTCAATTATTTTCACTTTTGTTTTTGTTGTTATCGCTAGGTGCTTCTTAGCAGTGCCATCTACATCACTGCTGCATTTATGCTTGCTTCTGGACATCCTGGGCTTGAGATAAAGATACTGTACTACTGTACTCTGTACAGTACCATACAGTAAAGTACACAAAAGCACAACCACTTGTAGAGGATGCATGCACATGACAATGTATGCCAGACGTGTGTACTAACTTACATGACTGAACATGCAAATGCATGTTCGCATTTTTGAAAGTTCACAACTTGAAGGCTCATATGTAGGGGACTTACTGAGATGGGAATGAAGAGTCAATGGATATGAACTCTAAAGGAGTGGAGGCCTATGATAACTAGGGCTAATATATGGCCTGGCTTGTTTTCTTTTATTTTATGCCAGTCCTGATTTAGTCCTGCCATTGTGGCATAATTATAATAGAGTTCCCGTTCATTCTCAAAAGATGTTCCTTTCTGTAACATTTCTTGATAGCCAATCTACAGTACTGACCAAACCAAAATATCATGCTTGCTTAGTGGTTTAGACTAGGTATCTAACGAATCAAAATCTTGGATCTGATTGCTTTTTTGCCCAGTAAACTACTCCCTGTCACTCATTGTACTCCTATTAAGTGACTTGAAATTTGTCAGATGGGTGGAGGAAAATAATGTAGCAAGATTGTCAAATTATCACAATTACTTCAAAAATAACTCAAGCTCATGCTCTGTTGATGTCACATGAGAGGTATCTCTTGATGCACAGAACTGATAGCTTCGTGGCCCAGTCAGGAGTTTGGATCTGATTGATTTATTGTTATTATTTATCTGTATTAGCCAAAAGGCAGAATTTTTCTTCAGACCGCGTTGAATCACACATGTTGACACTGAAGTTGCAAACAACCAGGCTTAGTTCTCCAGAGGCTTTCTTTACCTATTTTGCTCTAGAGGAAATACATTGTTGATAATCTCACTCTTCTACAGTAAAAATTGGAAGGTCGCTTCTTAAGCCCCCAGCTATGGTTTTCAGTTTATTACCCAGTGAGCTAATTCCTTAGAGTTTTGGGTATCTAATAGTCATTAAATTTCCAATGAGTAAGCTCTGTAATGAAAAAACTAGCATACAACAGAAAGCATAACAAATCAGGTTTAGGATTTCTTGAATTTCTCGTTTTCTATTTTTGTTATCTACTCTATTTAAAAGTGTGGATTGTGGTTGCCTTGGGGTTATGGATGGAGAAGGGGGTAGAAAACTTTTAGGGGTGCTGGAAATGTTCTATGTATTTATCTGGATGGTGGTAAGTTACCTGGGTGTATACATATGTAAAAACTGAGTGTATACTTAAGATTTGTGCATTTTAATATATGTAAGTTAAATCTCAATTTTAAAAAGTAAAAAGAAAAGAAAACCCTCAAATCCTTTTAGCCAGAGCTGGTAAAAAATGTATTTTGTGTCTTCTTTCTGTTACTTTACTAAAGAAGACACAAAACACCAACATCTTTTTGACTGATCTGATGGTAGCGGGTTATCAGAACTTATTAGCATTAGTGTTGACCAGGCATGGTGGCTCATGCCTGTAATTCCAGCACTTTGGGAGGCCAAAGTTAGATAATTGCCTGAGTCCAGGAGTTGGATACCAGCCTGGGCAACACAGTGAGATGCTATCTCTGCAATTAAAAAAAAAAAATTAGTCAGATATGGTGGTGCTCACCTGTAGTCCCAGCTACTTACGAGGCTGAGGTGGAACGATTGTCTGAGCCCAGGAGGTCAAGACTGTAGTTGCCATGATTATGCCACTGCACTCTAGCCTGGGTGACAGAGTTAGACTCCAACTCAAAATAAACAAAACAAAAATAATAACAATAACAACAAAACTAGTGTCACTGAAGTTGGTATACAACCCCCCACTGCTAAATTTGACTAGTTTAAATAATTTTATCTATCTCTCTCTCTATCTATCTCCCTATCTATCTATCTATCTATCTTTTGGATACCAATATGATCTTTGTCTAGTTACTCTTTTCTATGGATAAAATCCTCCTTATCTCTGCCTTTACTTAATCTTTGACAATAAAACTTCAAATTATGACAAAAGGCTTTTGGAAAGAACTTTTTTTTTTTTTTTTGAGTTGGAGTCTCACTCTGTCGCCCAGACTGGAGTGCAGTGGCCACTCCCAGCCACCGTAGCCTCAGCCTGCTGGGCTCCAGCGAATCTTTCCACCTCAGCCTTCCGAGTAGCCGGAATTACAGGCATGCGCCACCACGCCCGGCTGATTTTTTGACTTATTGTAGAGATGAGGTCTCGCCAAGTTGCCCAGGCGGGTCTCAAACCTGCGGTCTCAGGCAATCCACTCACCTCAGCCTCCCAAAGGCGCGGGATTACAGGCTGAGCCACCGAGCCCGGCTGGAAAGAACTTTTTATGAACAACATGTATCTTTGCTACTTGGTTCCCAGTTTATCATGTGGCCGTTTACCAAGCAAGTTAAGTTGTATTATCAAAAGAATCAAGAGAAGCAAAGAACATTTTAATATTGAATAACTGTATAGCAATTTAGACCTTTCCAGATTAAAAAAAAACTTGATACCCTTCAAGATCCTATATTTTGCTTTCTGTTTACCTCCAAAGAGTAGTTTAATAATATATAGCCAACCATATAATAATCTTGTTCACTAGACTTAGGTGAGTTCAAGAACTGAGATTATATACAATTAAAGAGAAAGGATGTGGGTAAAGTAAAATTAATTGTTTCCTATCTGTGAGGTACCTTGCCTAGCACAGATTATTTAATCTTCACAACAACCCTCGGAGGATTGTCTCACTGCATCAATGAAGAAACTTAGGTTCAGAAAAGGCAAACAATTCACCCAAGATCATATGACTGATTATTAAGTTGTATTGTTCTCCAAAACTTGCTGTTTTCCACAATGTACTATCTCTGGTGATGTCACAAGAGGTGAGTTAAGAAGTAATGAAAAGATTCAAAGGGATTTTAGAGATAATATCAACAATTCCATTAGTCTGGAATAGAGAAACAGGGTTAAGGAGGTTATATTTGTCCACGTGGGCAACTTACAACTCAACTACCAGTTCCTCCTAGAAGTTTCCTTGGCATCTCTCCCTACCTCCTCAACTCATCCTACCCTCATCATAGGAGGTCAGAATTAAAATCTTTTGCATGCTTCATTAAGGCTGTCAAGATTGAGTGACTCTAGAACCTGGGTTTAAAACCCTGATCGATCGCTTATGAGTTGTATGACTTTGGGTAAGTTACTTAACCTCTTTGAGCCTTAGTTTTCCTCAGTGTAAAAAGGGAAAGGGTGGTTGTAATAATTAAATGAATTAAAACATGAAGAGCCTTTAGAATAGAGTTTAACACATAAAAAGTGTCTTATGAGTATTTGCAATTACTTTTTGTTATTATGCTGTATAATACTCCTTCCTTGATTTGTGGTTACATGTGTACAGACTTGTTTCTCCATCGACAGGGAGATGGTATTTCACACAACTTTGTAATGCACACCTCTTTCTCTCCTGTCAGTGCCAAGACCAATGCCTAACAATTCTTGACACTGAGCAATGATGTGTTGGGTTGATTTATTTTTTTCCGGTTAATGACTTTACACATTTTCTGAACTTCTCCAGTTAAAGACTCCATCTAGTACAGAACCCAAGACCCTCAGATCTTAGTATGCTACTCTTGAGGAGCCTGATTGTTAATTTTCAGGCTGGCATTTCCCTTCTAGATCCCTCATATCTTTTATAAATCTGAAAGTATAGGGGTAGTCATATATGCTCATGATTCCATTTAGAAATTAAATCTTTCTTTGTTGTTCCTTTAGGAGGTTAACACCAAAATAGACTGAGTTTTAATTCTTGGCATTATGTAATTGATGCAAACTGTTCTAATGTAGCAAGAAATCCAAATACGTGCCTTTTACCCACAGTTTCCTGTTTCCACTGACTGTGTTACCTTTATCACCCCCTACTAGCTACCAGGAGAAAACATAAAGGCTCTAACTTTTTTTTTTTTGCTTTCCTTGACATTTCTCCTGTGTATAAAATATTTCTATCACAAAAAGGGGCTAGTTCAACGTCATGGCTTCGTTTCCTTGGGTTTTGTTTAGATGATTGTGCAATCTTGGGATTTCCTGATTTCAGGGAAGGTAGCTATTGTTTTTTAATTTCCACTTATAGAATTTAACCTCGGCATTTCAATAGCAACAGACTATCATTTTTGAAAGTATGGTATGTACAACTTTGTGACAAACTTTCTAAAAATGTGAACTATAGCTATGATATGTGATCTCAGCATTTCATTCTTTTTTTGCAAAGTTGTAGATTTTTTTGTTTTGTTTTGAGTTGGCATCTCACTGTCACCCAGGCTGGAGTGCCGTAGCATGCTCATGGCCACTGCAGCACTTGGGTAATCCTTCTGCTTCACCCTTCCAAGTAGCTGGAACTACAGGTATGCACCAGGATTGTTTCTTTTTTTTTTTTTTTTTTTTTGAGTCAGAGTCTCACTCTGTCGCCCAGGCAAGAGTGCAGCGGCACGCTCATGGCCACTCCAGCGTTGACCTGCTGGGCTCAGGTGATCCTTCCACCTCAGCCTTCCAAGTAGCCAAACTACAGGTGCGCGCTACCATGCCTGGCTAATTTTTTGATATATTGTAGAGATGAGGTTTCACCAAGTTGCCCAGGCTGGTCTTGAACCCCTGGGCTCTGGCAATCCTCTCGCCTCAGCCTCCAAAAATGCTGGCATTACAGGCTTGAGCCACCGCACCCGACAGGATTTTTTTTTTAAACAACAGATTTCATCTCTATTATTTTAAGATTTAAGTATTGTTCAATAACTAATGTTTGGGAAAATGATGCCATTATTCCACTTTGAACCTTGTAAATTGTTATTTTCCAGAGAGCCTCTTCCTTATTAGTAGAATTTAGGGGATAAGTACATGTATTTAGAAAATCTCTCTGGAGTTTTAGACACGTTTACATCTTTTAGTGTGTCAAACTCTATTTTGAGAGATATAAGTTGCCTTTAAATCAGATTAAATTCAGCATAAGAAAATATTTGATGTATAAAATTATAACAAAAAATAACTTTATTGAATACTTATTTTACATTAAGATGAGTTTACTTTAAACTGTACTAAAATTTTTTTCCTGACATCTCTTCCTCTGGAGTCTAAACTTTGTAAAGGGTGTTCATTGTCTCTTTTTTTTTTTTTTTTTTCAGTTGGAGTCTCACTCTGTCGCCCAGACTGGAGTGCAGTGGCCGCTCCCGGCCACCGCAGCCTCGACCTGCTGGGCTCCGGCGATCCTTCCGCCTCAGCCTTCCGAGTAGCCGGAATTACAGGCATGCGCTACCACGCCCGGCTGATTTTTTGATTTATTATAGAGATGAGGTCTCGCTGCCCAGACGGGTCTCGAACCCGTGGCCTCAGGCAATCCACTCACCTCAGCCTCCCAAAGGTGCGGGATTACAGGCTGAGCCACCGAGCCTGGCTATTGTCTCTTTTAAACTCTTTATTTCTCCTACCGATTCTAAGTACTCAATAAATATTTATTGAGTAATAAATGATGACTTGATTAATTAGAGAAACACTCTGCATATTACATAGAAAATCTAACTTAGAAATACATTGTGTTCACATGGAATTTTGTAATTCATTATTGGGGCTGCTGAATATATTTTCCCACATAAACAGTAATGTGAAAATAATTGAGGTTTCTCGGTTTGCTCATAAAATAAGTTTATCCATATTGAAAATTCTACTGTTTTAGTTATTCCAGGAGCAAACTTTTCTGAGTTAGCTTGGGAACTAAATAATTATTTTAAAGCTTGAATGTATGGAGATGGCACTTCTTATTCCAAGGTGACCGTTCCACTGAATTAAAAAATAGATTTCCTTGTATATAGTATCCCTATTGGGTTAATATTAACCAAATAGTATCCAGAAATGAGGAACTGGCTTCTACAGGGGAAATACTGTCTTCTCTAGAGTTTTAGGAAGGTCTATCCTAACTTCGGACTCTACGAACATTCTCTCTTCCTATTAAATTCCCCATTAAGTTATGAGAACTTCTAATTTCCTATGTGACCTTCTCCATTTAGCCACACATCCTGCCTAATTATCTCAGTCCCCTGAGAAAAATAAAAGGACACCTTAGGACTAATTTTGAAGTTAGTACATATTCCTTAGGCCTTTATCCAAAACTCTTGGAGCCAAATGTGTTTTGGAATTTAGAGGTATTTATGAATTTTAGAAAGATAATTTGACAAATATTTTATAATATCCCTGGCCTGTAATTCAACACAAGAATATTTCTTTGGCTAAATGTATGGCTAGTTCCACTAAAGTGAGATACACAGATACTATTTATAGCCTGCCAGCAGGTTTGGTTCAGATTCTGCTAACAAAATCATAAAAGTTGTTTTGTGTTCATTGCCCTTTCTATCTCAGAATTATGGGTAGGGAATTATGGAACTTTATTATTATTATTGGAAGATATAGCTTATTTAGAAAGTAAATTAGAGAGAGAGAGGAGATTCACCTCTCCAAGGTAGGGGAGGGGCCAAAGCTTAGGGAATCATGGTGGCCATAGCTCAAAGAGTTATGTGGCCAGTCCAGAGTTTAGCAAAGTAATGGCCAGGATGGTGGACTTTTAATACAAAAATGATAATATCTCAAAGAAGAAAATTATGAAGGTTATCTCAGTTCCCAGATTGGGTTCTTGAGCTGCAGGGGCCCTACTCAAAGATAAAGGGAAATTATCTCCTTTGAAGAGGCTGCTGCTGTACCTGGAACAAAGGCCAAACACATTATTCAAGGTGGTATTTACCAAGGTGGTATTTGCCTCCTAGGGCAGCCAATCCTTGGGCTCATTAACCATAAGTGTCATTATTAGTGGGTTTATTGCTTAGGAAGCCAGTTGAGTTGGCAAAAAGAATGTCACACTTGGAATGAAAACTCTCCTACTTTCCCTCTTACCACTTGGGGTGGGGTGATACAAATGTGCAGTAATGGCCTAAAGTTCTAGTGCAGATGCTGGCAGAAGTCCTGCAGATACATAAAATGAAGGGATGCTATTGAAGACACTGAAGCAGAGGGGCTGATACCAGAACAGGGTGGAAAGTGGAACCCAATTCAGCTGAGACTCTACCTAGGCTTTGACTTTCTCTGTGGCTAGTTCAGCAGTTGCAAAATAGTGACTCAGCTAAATATGACTAAAAAGTGTGTTTTGTTAGAATTTGAAAGTCTAAAAGTGAACCAAGCACTTTCCAGTTTGCTGTAGACCTAATAGTCCCTATGATCTTCTATGATTTACATATTTGTGTCACTTTCTGGAGTTAGAGTGTCTCACCTTTGCATATGACCTTGGCCATTGGGTTGCCTCAATATTTAATTGTCTGAGCCTAATCGGTAACAATGCTGAATAGATGTGATCTACTTAAGACATAGTGATTAGTGTCACTCAAGACATGGCATTATAGTATAAACTATCATTGATCTAATGACAGTAATCTTTTTAAAGTACTAAGTAAAACAGACCTGTATCCAGAAGTTTCCATAAAGTACTTCCTATTGAAACAAGAGAAGGGGAGCAGGTGCATACATAGGAAAGGGCTGAGAGACCCTCAAAATCCCTACTGGGATAACTAGTAGAGGTCTTTACCTCCTGAAACCAGTCAGTAAAACTGCTTTTTTGAATGTGAAGACAGAGAAAGATTTCAAAGAACATGGGGGGAAAAAAAGGACACATGACATTATAAAAAAAAAAACACAATAATTTTCCAGTAATCAACAACCAACCCAAAGATATGGTGGTCTATTAAATGCCTGACAAAGAATGAAAATGAATTGTTTTAAGAAAATTCAGTGAGTACAAGACAACACTGGCAGACAATACAATGAACAGAAAAAAAATACATCAAAAAAATCAGAAGATTAACAAAGAGATACAAATCATTCTGGAGCTGAAGAACACAATAATGAAACTAAAATGTTCTATAGAGCACTTCAACAGCAGACTTGGCCAAGCAGAAGAAAGGATCTGTGAGTTCAAAGACAGATAATTTGATATTACCTAGTCACAGGACAAAGGAAGAACAATGAAACATACTAAAAAAAGAATGAAGAAAGATTAAGGGATTTATGGTACATTGTCAACCAAACCAATATATACATTATGAGAGTTTCAGGAAGAGAAGAGAGAGAAATGGGAAGAAAGCTTATTTAAAGAAATATTGACTGAAAACTTTCTAAATCTTGGGAGGTCTATGGTCATTTAGGTTCATGAAACTTAGAGGTTTCCAAGAAAGATCACACCAAATAAGATTATATGGTGACATATTACAATTAAAAGTCAATGACAGGCTGAGTATGATGGCTCATGCCTGTAATCCTAACACTTTGGGAGATCAAGATGGAAGGATCACTTGAACTCATGAATTTGAGATCAGCCTGGTCAACATATTGAGATCTCATCTCTAAAAACAACAACAACAAACAAACAAACAAACAAAAAACTCTACTTGGGTGTGGGGGCACATAACTCTAGTCCCAGAACTTTGGGAGGTCAAGGTGGGAGGATCACTTGAGCCCATGACTTTGAGACCAGCCTGGATAACAGAGTGAGACTCTGTCTTAAAAAAAAAAAGTCACTTGTCATATACAAGGGAATCTACATAAAACAATCAGAAGATTTCTCAGCAGAAACCTTGTAGGACAGGAAAGAGTGTCATGATATATTCAAAGTGCTGAAAGAAAAAAGCAAAAACTTGCCAACCAAGAATACTACACCCAGTAAAGTCATTCTTTATAAATGAAGGAGAGACAAAGACTACCAGACAAACAAAAGTGGGAATTCATCATCACTAGATCTTCCTTATAAGAAAGACAAAAGGGAATTCTTTAAGATGAATGGTTGCTAATTGTAACATAGAAACATATAAAAATATATAACTTGCTGGTAAAGATAAGTATATAGTCAAATTCATAGTACTATAATCTTGTAATGTTGTGTCTAAATCACTTTTAACTCTTTAAAGTGAAAAGAGGTCAGACTTGGTGGCTTATGCCTGTAATCCCAGCACTTTGGGAGGCTGAGGCAGGTGGATTGCTTGAGCCCAGGAGGTCAAAACCAGCCTAAGCAACACAATGAAACCTTGCTCTAAAAATAAAAAAATTACTCAGGTGTGGTGGCATGCACCTGTAGTCCCAGTTACTTGGGTTGCTGAGTTATAAGGATCACCTGAGCCCAGGAGGTTGAGGCTGCCATGAACCATGATCATTGTGCACTCCAGCCTGAGCAAGAGTGAGACCCTGACTCAATTAAAAAAAAAAAAAAGTTAAAAGACAAGAGTATTACAAATGGCCATAGCTACAACAATGTGTTAATAGGTATACAATATTAAAAGATGTAAATTGTGACATCAATAGCATGAACTGTATATGGTGAGAAATAAAAATGTAGATGTTTAAAAAATGCAGTTGAAATTATTATCAGCTTAACATAGACTGTTATAACTATAAGATGTTTTATGTACACCTCATAGTAATCAGTAAAGAAAAACTTCTAGTAGATACTTACAGGATGACAAGAAAGGAATCAAAGCGTACCACTGCGAAAAAAAAAAAATCAAATCACAAAAGAGGACAATAAAAAAGAAAGAAACACACAAAGGAATCAAAAAACAATGAACAGAATAATAATAAATCCTCACTTCCCAATAATTCCCATACATGTGAATGGATTAAACTCGTGAACCAAAAGACTTGAATCACTAAGGTTCAAGTATTAGGGATGAATCAGTATTCAAAATCCCCCAACAAAGAAAAGCCTAGGACCAGATGATTCTACTGAGAGCACTCAAAGAAGTATTAATAAGTCCTTCTTAAATTATTCTGAAAAAATAGAGGAATAAGCACTTCCAAATTTATTCTATGAGGCCAATATCACCCTGATACCAAACCTAGACTATGGCACTACAAGAAAAAACCCTACAGGCCAATATCCCTGACTAACAAAGATTTTTAATAATCATCAAAATATTAGCAAACCAAATTCAACTGTACATTAAAAGGATCATATATCATGACCAAGTGGGATTTATCCTTGGGATACAAGGGTGGTTCAACATATGCAAATCAATAATTGTGACACAACACATTAAAAAAATGAAAGAAAACCACATGAACATCTCAGCATTTGACAAATTCTAACATCCATTTATGATTAAAACTGTCAATAAATTAAGCATAGAAGGAACTTAACAAACTAAAGGTTAGTATGAAATGCCACAGCTAACATCAATGAAGAAAAACTGAAGGCTTTCCCTCTAAGATGTGGTACAAAGCAAGGATGCTCACTCTCATCACTTCTTTTCAACATAGTACTAGAAACTTTAGCCAGAAAAATTAAACAAGAAAAAAGAAATAAAAGTCACCTGAACTGGAAAGGAAGAAGTAAAATAATCTCTATTTGCAGGTGACATGATCATATATGTAAAAAACCCTAAGGACACTACCATAAACTGTTAGAACTAATAAATTCAGTGAAAGTTGAGAATATAAAATCAGTATACAAAAATCAATTGCATTTCTATACACAAGCAATAAGCTATCTGAAAAGCAAATTAAGAAAACAATCCCATTCACAAAAGCAACAAAAAGAATAAAATACTTAGGAATAAACTTAACCAAAGAGGTAAAAGCCTTGTTATATGACATTGAAGAAGGAAACTGAAAAAGACAAGATGCATAGAAAGACATTCTATGTTCATGGATCAAGTAATATTGTTACAAAGTCCACACCATCAAAAGTGATCTACAGATTCAGTGTGATCTTTTTCAAAATCCCAATGGCATCCTTTACAGAAAAAAAAATCCTAAAATTCATATGGAACCACAAAAATAACCTTAATAGCCAAAGCAATCTTGAGCAAGAAGAACAAAGCTAGAGGCATCACACTCCCTGGTTTCAAAATATATTACAAAGCTATAGTAACCAAAACAGTGTGATATAAAAACAGATAAATTGACCAAAACCAGATATATTAACAGAATAGAAAGCCCAGTGATAAATCCATGCATCTGTTGTCAATTGATCTTTTACAAAGGTGCCAAGAAAACATAATTGGGGGCCAGGCATAGTGGCTCCCACCTGTAATCCCAGCACTTTGGGAGGCCAAGGCAGGTGGATTACTTGAGCCCAGGAGTTCAAGATAAGTTGCAACATAGTGAAACCTCATCTCTACAAAAAATAGAAAAATTAGCCAGTGGTGGCACATGCTTATACTCCTAGCTACTTGGGATGCTGAGGTGGAAGGATTGCCTGAGCCAAGGAGGTCGAGGCTGCCATGAGCCATGATTGTTGTGATCATGCCAATGTACTCTGTCCTGAACGACAGTGAAATCCCGACTCAAAACTAAACAAAACAACAACGACAACAACAAAATACACACACACACACACACACACACACACACCACACACACACACGAGAAAGCATAGTATCTTCAATAATTATTGTAGGGAAAACTTTATATCCACAAGCAGAAGAATGAAATTGTACCCTTATCTCACACCATATACAAACAGACATCAACTCAAAATGGATTAAAGACTCAATTGTAAAACTGCAAACTGTAAAACTACTAGAAGAAAACAGAGAAAAAGCTTCTTGACATTGGTCTGGACAATGATTTTTGCATGATATAAAAGCAAAACTAGATAATGGGGATTGCATCAAATTAAAAATCTTCTGCACTGTAAAGGAAACAATCAACAGAGTAAAAGAAAACCTAAAAGGAGGATATATATGTAAACCATATTTCTTATAAGAGATTAATATTCAAAATATATAAGGAACTTATGCAATTAAATAGCAAAAAATACCAACCTGATTCATAAATGTGCAAAAGAATTTAATAGATATTTTTCAAAAGAAAATGACCACAAACTATAAGAAAAGTTGTTCAGCATCACTAATCATCAGAGAAATGCAAATCAAAACCATGATGAGTTATTACCTCACACCTATTAGTATGGCTATTATAAAAAAAGACAAAAAAATCACAAGTGTTGGTGAGGGTGTGGAGAAAAGGGGACCCTGTGCACTGCTAGTGTATCATGTGCTTCAAAGTTGCTAAGAGAGTGGACTTTAGCATTCTCGTCATACACAAAAAATTAATGGGAACTGTGTGAGGTGATGGATATGTTACTTAGCTTGATTGTGGTAATCATTTCACAATATGTGTGTGTGTGTATATATATATATATATATATATATAAAAACATAACGTTGTATAATTTGAATGCCTATACAATTTTATTTGTCAATTATCCCCAATAAAATGGGAAAAAAACACTCCTTGTTCTGGAAAATAAATCTCAAGATCTTTCCTGATGCTTTTGACTTTTCTATCCCTGACATTTGCTCTTTTTCTTTCTCTCTTTTAAACTTTTAACAATCTAGCATTAGTTAATACTTAGTTTACTAATGGATTTTTTCTTTCTGGTGAGTTTTAAAATTTTTTTAAAAAGCTCAAATAATGTAAGTTAATTTTCCATGAAGACTTGTTTGTGAATACTGTGTTACCTGGAGTCATGCTGGGAGGCTGAGTGAGAACAACCTCTGGAATTTCCCCATTGTTTCTCTTCCCAGGCTTGTGTCAAGAGGCCTTTTAGCTACAAGAGGCCATTATTCCAAACCAGGCTGGGAATTCAGTATGTGATCATAGTTGCTAAATTCAGATTAAGGTAAAGTAATCATATCTTGAAATATGCTGATTAGAAAAGTGATTAAAAAATGAGCTTTACTGATTATAATTAATAGGCAAGACTAGATTGTGCTTAATTAGTTTTGTGCATTAAATAAGTTAATTCTGAGACTAAATGTTAACTATATTTTAGAATCTCTTTAGTATTTTTCTTAACTAGTCTTATGTTTCTTTCCTAATTACAATACATTGCTATTCCTTTTATTTTTTTAAGGAAAAGTATCTTCTCGTCATACAACATATGTAACTTAGTCTAAGTTATAAAAACTGCAACCAAAAGCAAAAAGATGATTCTAAATCTAACTTGCTAACTTTAGGAAAATGGTTTTTAGTCTTTTTTATTAATGTACTTTAGAGATCCATAGTTATAAATAACTTTGCTGTCTTGATCCTAATAGTATTCCAAATAGTCTCTGTGCTAGCCTTAGGCTGTTTCATAGCTAAGGCTCATTCATAGTTTTAAAAAAACATGTTTGGGGTACTCCAAATATAGAAAAACCCACAACATATTTCATGGAATTATGGTTTCTTGGGATTAGGAAACACTTCACAGATCCTGTCTGTGTGTTTGAATCTCCCTTAAACATCTGAAATCATCCCATTAGAATCTGTTAGGTAAGAGTGACAGCTTTATTCACTCTTTTTTTTTTGAGTTGGAGTCTCACTTGTTGCCCAGACTGGAGTGCAGTGGCACGTTCCTGGCCACTGCAGCCTTGACCTGCTGGGCTCTGGCAATCCTTCTGCCTCAGCCTTCCAAATAGCTGGAACTACAGGCGCACACTACCATGTTCAGCTAATTTTTGATTTATTGTAGAGATGAGGTCTCGCCAAATTGCCCGGGTGGGTCTCAAACCCGCAGGCTAAGGCAATCCTCTCGCCTCGGCCTCCCAAAGTGCTGGGATTACAGACTGAGCCACCAAGCCCGGCCTTTATTCACTCTTGATTCACCTTTATTCACTACTTTATTCACCTATATAGCCAATATCAAGCTTCCAGAGGAAACATTCAGTAGCAAAATGCAGAGTATTGAATGAATGAATCAAATACTTGAACAACATTATGGTTGTTTAAGGCATCTCATTATGGTTCAAAGCAGTCCCGTCTATTTGAGGCAGTTGTGGTTGCTCCGAGTTCTTTTATATCATGATTGGCCTGTCATCTCATCCTACTTGTTTATTCCAGTTTTAGCCCTTCAGGCCATGTTGACTTGCTCTATCACATGACAAACCTTTAAATATCTTATTCGACCCTCATGTCCTACTCTTCCCACATGATCTCTGAGGTTTGCCTCTGCAGAATAATATCTGTCTTTTTTTTAAACAGCTGACATAGGTATGAGTGTCTCCTGATGCCTCTCTGATGGTGCTGAGTATGTACCAGATTGTCACCTTACGTGATACCCAGGAGGGTACAGGGAAGGTCTGGTCTGCATGGGATTATGACCTTGTGCATTCTAAAGTCTGCTTATGCTCTCTGCTATCAAATTAAATGTTTTGAGACCGGCCTGAGCAACTTGGTGAGACCTCATCTCTACAATAAAACAAAAATTTAGCCGGCTGTGGTAGCGCGTGCCTATAGTTCTCGCTACTTGGAAGGCTGAGGTGGAAGGATCGCCGGAGCCCAGCAGGTTGAGGCTGCGGTGGCCCGGAGCGGCCACTGCACTCCAGTCTGGGCAACAGAGTGAGACTCCAACTCAAAAAAAAAAAAAAAAAAAAATTAAATGTTTTCATTTTTTTGAGAAAATCTTTTTTTTCCAGCTTTTTAGGGAGAACTTCTATTTTATTTAAACCACGTCTCAATAGAAGGTAATTCAAGTAGGAGATTAATTATTATCTATTATCTTGGAGGCCGGTGTAGCCTGCTAAGAGTTCATCTGTTGTGTCTAATTTCCAAGTAGACTTGAAAGTTTCAAGATAATTATTTCCAAGATAATAGACTCTTCATGAAGGTTAAACCTGGAGAGTTAGATGGAGTGACCCTTCCTGGACCATCTCCATTAGGAGTGTTTCCTTCATGGTAGCCTACCATGAAGGAGGTACCATTGGAACTACCAAGTCTGATTCCAGAGAAGTAGAGTTTCCCTGTGTGACTGCCTGATAATTAATGCCAAACTTTGAAGATTCTGAAATGTAGTGTCTTGGTGCTGCTGCTAAATAAGAATTTACTATGTATTTTTCAAAGTAATTTAGTCACACACAAAAAATGATTTCCATGAGTTTTGATATTTTCTGAAGGTGATTTTAAAATCAAGTGATCAATTTGGAAATGCAAGTACGTGTATATGCAAACATGTAGATTTTTTTTTCAATGAGAAATCATCTATTAGTGAGGGAATATCTAACATCTGAGAAACCAGTGGAATGACATTGTAAATGAAAACACTTTTTTGTAGTTATTTGAGTCCTTTAAAATTATAGCTTATAGTTGTTTGGGGAGATAGTTGTGATGGAAAGGGGAAAACAAGGGGGAGGAAGCTGATGGGTGAAAGTAAGAAAGGAAAAAAGAGGAAAGAAAGAAAAAAGAGAAAAAGCAGTGAAGGTAGAACGTCTAAGAAATACCAAGTAGCCACTGAGTCTCTAACTATTTTCTTGCATGCACTTTGAGTCCTGCACTATCATTATATATTTTTAACTAACTGGTTAAACATTCAATAATTCTTATGCAACAGAAATTTATTGTTCTGGGAAGAAAGACGAATTTCCACTTTATTTTTCAAATATATTCTAGTTGATTTGCTATGGTTACTGGTCCCCAAAACAGCTGGAACAGCAAACAGATCCTCCCACCCTTCCATAGGCTAGATGATGCAAATGCTGTGATTTCTGCTAACTCCTGCTTTCCTTCTGGGATTTTGAATCTGAGGTATGTGCTAGGCAGAGAGTGCCTGTGTGACCAGCCTCCTATAAAACTCTTGGATCCTGAGTCTTTTATGGGCTTCTCTGGGCAGAGACATGGTACATGTTGCTACATTTCATTGCTGAGGAAGAGTGTGCTTTCTGTGACCCTTCCTGGGATGGGGAGAGCCCAAGGAAGTCTGTACATATACTCCTGTGGACTCCATCTGTGTCTTCTCCCTTATGATCCGCCTTACTACGTCACTGTAATAGACCTTAGCTGTGAGTACAAGGATATGCCGAGTTCCATGAGTCTTAGTGAATCTGTGCGTGTGGGTGGGGTGGGGAATCCTGACACAATCCCTTTTCTTGCAGTGCTCATCCTGATCCATACCTTCCATAATGCTACACAATTTCAGTGCAAATATAAAGGGGAAGTGTTACTAAATAGTTAAACATCAAGTAAGTAAAATATTGATCTAGAAATCTAGTTTTCTAAAAGTATGTCAATCTTTTTGAAAATCAGGAGGCCAGTTTAGTCATGGAAAAATTATTTATATATTTTGTACTTACAGAATAGGAACTTTCAAAAAAGAGAAGGCTTTTAAGGCTCTCTCAATAACTTTTAAAAAATAACAGTTTTATTGAGATGGACTCATTTACAAACTTTATTCTTTTAAAGGGTACAATTCAGTGATTTTAGTAGCACTAAACAGAATTGTGTAACGATCATCACTTATTCTAGGACAATTTCATCACTCTCCCCCAAAAATCCTGTACCCAATAATAGTCAATTCCTGTCATTCCTTCCTCCTATCCCTTGGAAACTACTCCACTTTTTTTTTTTTAATTGTAGAGTCGAGGTCTCACCAAGTTGCCCAGGCTGATCTCGACTCCCTAGACTCAGGCAATCCTCTCACCTTGGCCTACCAAAGTGCTGGTATTATAGGCTTAAACTACCAGGCCCAGCCCTAATCTATTTTTGTCTCTGTAGATTTGCTTATTCTTCATATAAATGAAATTATGTGGCCTTTTGTGACTAACTTCTTTCACTTACGCTGTAGCATATAACTACTTCATTTCCTTTTATGGCCTAATAAGTTTCCATTTTATGGATATACCACATTTTATGTACCCACTTTCATGTTTTTGCCTATTATGAATAATACTGCTATGAATATCCATGTACAAGCGTTCTTGTTTGGGTGAGTTTTTCTTTTCAACTTATAATTAAAATAATTTTTTTTGTAGAGGTGAGATCTTGCTACATTACTCAGGCTAGTCACAACCTCTTGGCTTCAGGCAATCCTCCCACTTTTACTTCCCAAAATGCTGGGATTACAGGCATGAGCCACCATGCCTGGTCCAGGTTTTATTTTAGCTTTATCGAAGCATAATTGATGAATAACCATGTACAAGCTTTTGTGTGGACATATGTTTTCAGTTCTCTTGGGTACATAGTTAGGAGTGAAATTTATTCATTTTTTCATCATATGGAAACTCTATGCTTGACTTTTTGAGTGACTGCCAAATTGTTTTCCAAAGGGCTTACACCATCTTACATTCCACCAACAATGTATGAGGGTTTCAATTTCTCCACATGCTCACAAACACTTGCTGTTTCCTGTCTTCTCCTATAGTCATTCTAGAAGGTGTGAAGTGATACTTCTTTTCTTGAGTTGGAGTCTTACTCTGTTGCCCAGGCTGGAGTGTAGATACGTTGACGGCCACCCCAGCGTCGACCTGCTGGGCTCAGGTGATCCTTTTGCCTCAGCCTTCCAAGTAGCTGGAACTACAGGTGCATGCTACCATGCCTGGTTAATTTTTTATTTGTTGTAGAGACGAGGTCTAGCCAAGTTGCCCGGGTTGGTCTTGAACCTGTTGGCTCAGGCAATCCACTTTCCTTGGCTTCCCAAAGTGCTGAGATTACAGGCTGAACCACTGAGACTGGCCTGAAGTGATATTTCATTGTGACTTCAATTTTTATATTCTTTTTTTTTCTTTTATCTTTTCTTTTAAAGATGTGGGGGCACAATTCAGAGTTAGGTATACAAATGTTCATTATGCAGATAGCCTTGTTGATGAGGTGTGCCCCTCTCTCCTCTGGCAGTTTCCCTCAACTGCCAATCCCACCCTCCTCCCCTGGCAGCTTCCCACTACTGCCAATCCCTTTCTTATAGTATTATGATAATTGTTCAAGGTCCAATTTTCATATTCCTAATGACTGATGATGTCGAGTACCATATAGCATCTTATTGCCCACATATAGATCTTCTTTGTGAGAAACTTATTAAAATATTTTGCCTATTATTAAATGTATTGTCTTTTTATTATCGAGGTATAAGAATTCTTTATAGTTCCTGGATACTAGACCTTCATCAAATATATGATTTACAAATAATTTCTTCTACTCTACGTATTGTCTTTCACTTTCCTTATGGTGGCAGTATTTTATTTTGATGAAGTCCACTTTATTCATGTTTTTGGTCATGAATGCCTTTGCACCACATCTAAGTCTCCTATCAGATTTTTTCTTTTTTTTTTTAGTAGGAATCTCACTCTGTCTCCCAGGCTGGAGGGCAGTGGCACTCTCACGGCCACCGCAGCCTCCACCCGCTAGGTTCAGGTGATCCTTCCGCCTCAGCCTTCCAAGGAGCTGGAACTACAGGCATGTACCACCACACCTGGCTAATTTTTCTTGATTTATTGTAGAGATGAGGTCTTGCCAAGTTGCCCAGGCTGGTCTTGAAACCGTGGGCTCAGGCAACCCTCTCACCTCGGCCTCCCAAAATGCTGGGATTATAGGCATGAGCCACCGCACCCTGCATCCTACCAGATCTTATTCAACCACTTATGTTAGGCAGTCTACAACTTTTGTCTCAATTCTGTTACTCTATGATGGAAGGAAGTTAAAGATGGGAGGAGTTGGAATACAGTAAAGTGGATAAAGTATGGGATTTAGAGTCTTAATATTGATCCAACTCTTTTATTATGGAAATTAAGTACTTAATCTTTCCAAGTCTCACTTTTCTATCTGGAAAATGTGATAATAATAGTTCTTATTTCATAAGATGATTGTGAAGTTTAAATTAGCTAATTTGTGAAAATGACTTGGGAGGAGACATCTGGCACACAGGAAACATCTAAGAAATGTGGTTGTTTTTATTAAGAGTTTGTGGAATTAAGGCTGAACCTAATCAAGAATTGCCTAGCAGAGTTAATGTTTTTATAAAAATTTTTTTATTATTATAAAGATGTGAGGTACAATTCAGGGTTAGGTATACAAACATTAATGATGCAGGTTCCCTTGTTGATGAGGTGTGCCCCTCCCTCCCCTAACATTTTCCCTCAACTGCCAATCCCACCCCCCTCCCCTGACAGTTTCCCATTACTGCCAATCCCTTTCTTATAGTATTATAATAACAACACAATTGAGTTAATGTTATCACGCTGCTCCTAACCATGCATTTATGAAATGCTGCTGAATTTACTTTACTTATGGTTATATAGCTTTCTGGCATCATTAAAAAAATAGGCACTTGGCAGAAGGATTTCACTTCTTTTGATTTCAGCAATAAGCAGTGATACTGCTCTTTGGGATTTAAAGATGAGTCCTAAACCAAAAAACGGTGGTGTCAGCATAACTGAACATTTCATCAATGTGTGCTTATTATTATTTATCATTAATTAATGGATATCTATATAAGTACATGGAAAATAACAAAATTCCTCCCCTGTCAGTTGGATATAAGATTTTAAGAAAGTTCACTTGATATTTCAGTTAAATATTTACCATGATTTATAGCATTACCTTAGACCTTTCATATACATGTCTCAATCATTTGGTGTTCACAGGTATAAGAACAGGTTAGGGCCACAATAAAACATACTCTGCTTTATTATTATAAACCCAGATACTGATGAAAGTTCAAAGTCACATCATCTCAGCTGCATCTGTTTCTGCATGACAGGTAGACTGATAAATGGAAAGGCACCTTCCAACAGAGATATGCTTATTACTATGTAGTAGAAAGAGATCTTTTTGCAATTTTTGTTCAAACAAGTCAACCTAAATTTTTGCTACTTTATTCATCATTAAAAGTAAAGCCCTTGGTCAGCAACTGGCATAATTATATTCCCTCTGAGGAGGAAGGAATGCCTGAGCCCAGCAGGTTGAGGCTGTGGTGGCCATGAGTGTGCCACTGCCCTCCAGCCAGGGCGACAGAGTGAGATTCCTACTCAAAACAAAAACAAAAACAGAAAAAATTAAAAACAAACAAAAAATAGACACTTCTCAAAAGAAGATATACAGGCAGCCAACAGACACATGAAAAAGTGCTCAGCCTCACTCATCATTAGAGAAATGCATATCACACTTTGAGATACCACCTAACCCCTGTAAGAATGACCATCATTAATAAAACAAACAACAACAGATGCTGGCGAGGTTGCGGAGAAAAAGGAACACCTCTGCCCTGGTGGTGGGAATGCAGACTAGTACAACCTCTTTGGAAGACAGTGTGGTGATTTATGAAGGAACTAGAAATTGACCTTCCATATGACCCAGTGATTCCGCTATTGGGGATATACCCAGAGGAACTCAAATCATTCTACAGAAAAGATACCTACACACATATGTTTGTAGCAGCTCTATTCACAATAGCAAAAACATGGAACCAACCATGTTGCCCATCGAAGCTGGACTGGATAAAAAAAATGTGGTACATATACACAATGGAATATTATGCAGCCATAAAGAAGGACAAATATATGGACTTTACAGCAAATTGGATAGATTTGGAGTCAATCATACTCAGTGATTTATCACAGAAACAAAGAACTGAGTTCCATATGTTCTCACTCATAAGGTGACCTTGAACAATTTTAATGCTATAAGACAGCAATTGGCAGTAGTGGAAAACTGTCAGGGGAAGCAGGGGTGGGACTGGCAGTTGGTGGAAACTGCTAGGGGAGGGAGGGGCATACCTCGTCAACAAGGGTATCTACATGATCAATGTTTGTATACATAACCCTGAATTGTACCCCACATCTTTATAATCAATAAATTAATTAATAATAAAAAAAGAAGATGCTACTATGGAGTGATGCAGAAAAAAAAAAGAAAAATCTAACAGGCAACTAATCAGTAATGGTGACATAAAATAGCTGGGTTGTTAAACACAAAAATTTTAGAGCAGTACTACCTGGGTCCATATCTTGATTTTTTTCTATTTTCTCCATTTTTGAAGCAGAAATAATCATCTTATTCCCCTCATAAAGTTTTTGTGAAGATTGAATAATAAAATGTTAAACACTGAAACAAACAAACAAACAAACAAAAAACAGAAAAAACAAACAAACAAACAAACTGATAGGAGACTTAGATGTCGTGACCAAAAAATGAATAAATTGGACAGTTTTGTAAGTATTAAACATCTTTTGAAAAAAACCATAATCTTATTCTATGAAACATTTACTTTAAGTTAAGCCACAGTTTTCTATTTTAGTTATTCCCATATTAACTTGTAATTTAATAAAACAACCATTTAAGGACACTTACAATTTAGTAGGTGATCTAGGAGCAAGACAGCATCACTAATTGGAGAATGACAACGGGATGGAAGTTTCCAGTCATCACTCGGTTGATAAAGCAATATGTGAAATGATAGCCCAAGTAAGAAATAAGCCAAAGGTGTTTTAAGTAACACTTATATATGCTAGGTAGTTTTCCAAGCACTTCACAAATGTGGTAACTCGTTTAATCCCCATAACAACCCTGTGAGGGTAAACTTTCACCCCTCCTTTAATAGGAGAGGGAACTAAAAAGTGCAGACATGCTAGTATCTTAGATGACACTGGTACACAGGCAGTGTGACTGAGCAAATGTTGCTCTTAATACTACTCTTTGCTACTTACTTCTCAGTTCAAATGGGAATTATTGTTAGTAGAGAAACTTTTGGATTTCTGGACACTCTAGTTCTTCAACTCCCCAAATGTGGGATACAATAATATAGATAAATCAAAGATTCAATTTTTTTTCTCTTAAAGAAGGAAAATATACTACCACTTTTATTTGTGATTTACTCTCAAATGAAATTCTAAGTAAAAATACATGATGTAATCTAGTGTGCTGAACTATAAGGCTTATGGAATGTGGTTGTCTTACATAAAAATAATATGAATGCTCCAAAAGAAGTTATGTCTGTGTTGGAGATACATTTCATTTTTATGTTTTCCAGGAATCAATCATTTTGAAAACACCTTTTCATAGTATAGTAATAGCTGCTTGCATAAGTTTGTCAAATGACCTGTTAGTAAACAATATTCCATTTTCTGATGTAAAATCCTGATTATAATATTTAGAAAATTGATCTTGGTTGAAAAACACACCTTTAAGTTCATAACAGCAAGTAGAACAGATTCAGTTTTGTATGTCCTGAAGCTTATATAGTATGGAGGACTTCTTCAAGAAAAAATTACAAAATTAGTTGCAAACAGTTCAGCTTCATTAGCTTCAAATCTACCACTTCAGATGGTGACTAAATACTTTTTTTAAAAACTTCCATAAGAATAAAATCAGGCAACCCCCTTGCGTCTCCTTCCACTGTCTTCTCAATAAATCCTGCTTTCTAAAAAAAAAGAATAAAATCTCTCCTGAAAAATATTCTTTACTTTTTTCTCAGAAGGAACTTAACTTAAATATATATGCTTTTATTTAAATTATATGTTACATTATACACACACACACACACACACACACACACACAGCCTCAACTGATTTTTTTTCCTTTCTTTTCTGTTCCTCCATTGTCTGAAAAAAATTCTGTATTCATAATTTGTTCTTCAATTGTGAGATAAAGAAAAGGAGTCAGAGATTTACTCCAGGAAACAGAAGCTTGCCAGTGAGGCCTGGGATTTTTCCACTTATACTTGTAGCATGTGAATTTGGAGAAATATTTTGAGTATGTAGATGAAGAACCCTCCTCTCCTAGTGTCTTTATTCTTATTTTACCAGCAAAGAAACTAAGGTCAAAGATATTTAAGACCAAACCAAAAAATAAACTCTCAAATTCCTAAGTATAGAACATTGTTTAGCCTTGTAAACCAGTAGCAATGTTGGAAAAAAAATGTTTTCTTTTGACATGAAACAGAACTTGACCATTTGAACTTGTCTTTTTTTTTTTTTTAAGAGATAATTCATTTTTTTCCAGAAGAGCTATAATTTTGAGAATCCCACTTAGCTCAGTATTGGTCGGTTTTTTTTACTCCTATCTTATTTCCATGGTTATTTAAGGCCAACACAATATGGACTTCAGCCATACAGGAGAACTGAATTAGTTTGATAGTTATTTGACTCTTCAAGTTTGGCTCTTAAAGCCCTTATGGCTTCTGCATATATTCAAATATATAAAAGTAATTTTTTTTTAGCTTTATGCACCTTTTCTTCTCCACGTGTTTGGCCCTATGTGATTTTTAAAGAATGTATGGTGATAGTAAAGCAGGATGAAAAAAATAACCTTAGAATTTGACATAGGGTTGTATGGATAGTGACGTCCAACAGCGTTTCTATAGCAGTTATTCGCCTGGTTGTAGCTATAACATTAGCGATTCTTCAGTGCCTTCTGCTTGCTAGCCACCATAATTATTTATACCTAATCCTCAAAATAGTCCAACAAAGTAGGTTGGACTATTATGAGAAAACTGGGTTTAGAAAGATTGGGTAACTGAGCCAAGGTGGTACAGTAAGTGGCGGAGGTGTGATTCAAATACAGATCCGAGTCCAAAGCTGATGTCCTTTCATCAGGTATTGCCTTTCAGATTAAAAAAAAAAAAAAAAAAATCTGGGCCGGGCTCAGTGCCTCAGCCTCTCATCCTAGCACTCTGGGAGGCCGAGGGAGTGGATTGCCTGAGCAGTGGTTCGAGACCAGCCTGGGCAACTTGACGAGACCTCGTCTCTACAACAAATCAAAAATTAGTTGACTTGTCTTTTTTTTTTTTTTTCTTCTGAGTTGGAGTCTCACTCTGTCGCCCAGACTGGAGTGCAGTGGCCACTCCCGGCCACCGCAGCCTCGACCTGCTGGGCTCCGGCGATCCTTCTGCCTCAGCCTTCCAAGTAGCCAGAATTACAGGCGCGCGCTACCACACCCGGTTAGTTTTTTTTTTTTTTGATTTATTGTAGAGATGAGGTCTCGCCTGCCCAGGCGGGTCTCGAACCCGCGGGCTCAGGCGACTTGTCTTTTCCTGTGTAAGAAACTCAAAACGTGTTAACTCTATACTTTAATAAAATTTAAAGTGGAAAACCCCCCAAAATAAAAAATAATAAAAAATTAGCCAGACGTGGTAGTGCAGGCCTGTAGTTCCGGCTTCTGGAAGGCCGAGGCGGAAGGATTGCCAGAGCCCAGCAAGTCAACACTGGTGTGGCCTGAGTGTGCCACTGCACTCCAGCGTAGGCGACAGAGTGAGACTCCAACTCAAAAAAAAAAAATTAACAGTTTTTGTGCTGGCCAGCCTCCAAGATTGTCCCCAATGATCCTCGCTCTTGCTATTCTCAGCCTTGGATTGTCCCTTTCCACACTGAATACACGGAGTTGACCTATGTGACGATAAGACATTACAGAAATGATGATGTGTGACTTCTGAGACTGGGTCATAAAAGACACTGTGACTTTCACTTTACTGTCCCATGAATCACTTGCTCTGGGGGAAACCAGCTGCCATGTTGTAAAGACATTGAAGCAGCCCTCTATCCATAGGAGAAGGCACTAAGGTCTCCTGTCTATGACCAACAACTAACCTGCCAGGCCTGTGAGTGAGTCACCCTAGAAATGCATCCTCCAGCCCCAGCCGAACCTTTGGAGGACCACAGCCTTGGCGTATGTCTGACTGCAACCTCATGAGAGTCCCTGAGCCAGAATGAGGTAGCTAATTTACTCATAGATATACAATCCACGGATACTGTGTGAGATAATCAATGCTCATTGTTTAAGAGGCTGAGATGTGGCATAATGTGCTGCAAAGCAATTGACAACTCACACAGCCTTTGCCAGCTGTTTTTACTCAGTTTGGAACGTGCTTCCTTGGCAATTTCATGTTCCTGTTAATGACTGATTTGGCATATGCGTTTGCCTTTGACTGTTGGGTAGCATGGAATCATGCAAGGGTCAGTGGGCAGAGCTTGGGTGGTGATGGTGATACACGGTTACATATGAGAAATGAGTATCTTTTGTTCCAGAAGGCGGCGTATTTCGAGAGTCACTGCTAATGTAGTTTCTGCATCAACTGAATACAGTTTCTGAAATAAAAACAAATAGGTTGATATTACTCCTGAAGAGTGTTTTATTTTATTACTTGGGACATAATTTAGAGTTTCATGTTTACTCTTTGAGGAAAGTGTGTCTGGACTCTATATCATTTTCTCCAATCCTCCCTTCTCTCTCTATCTGCTCCAGAGACTCAGTATTCTTTCAGCAACTTGAAATGCTTTTTCTCTTCCACAGAGAAGAGCAAATGCTATTTCTTTATTGTGGGTTTCTACCCCTCCCCTTCCTCTCTTCCGGACACCCCCTTTTCCTAACTCTCAGATCTCATCTTCCACTTCGTTTCTTCAGGGACGGGGTTGACTCTCCTTGCTCCATCTTGTCTCTGCTCTGCCCTCCCAAAATGCAAGACACTCAGAATCCCTCTTTAATGCCTGTCTTCCTCTCGCAACAAGCAGCATAAGAACCTGGACTGCGCTTGCTCTATTCTCAAGTCTAGTGCCTTATTACACAGTAAATACTAGAAAGTGTGTGGCATGTGGGAGGAATATTTATTAAATTAAAAATGGATGTTTTCTTAAAGTAAATGCTCATCTCTTTCATATATAGTTTAATTCCATTTTACAGTAATTAAGTTTATTTTTAAATGTAAATTAATTCAATGTGAAATTAAGCTAAAATCAATTTACATTTAAATTTATGGAAAGAGAAATTTCAGCCCATATTGCTCCTTGTAGTCTTTTTGTCATGTAATTTTTTTCTTCTTATCTCCCAGTTGCAGTTGTAAAATATTTGGGACCATGAAGAGTCTAATCCCAACTCAGATCTAATAACAAATCCCTGTGGAACAGTGAAAAGGTCCTGGAATATGAGTCAGAAGGTGTGAGATGTCATTTGACTTTGTCAGTCGCTGTTCTCCCCGCATTAATGACTTATGTGCCCCGAATGTTCTGCCGAGCTTCAGCCTTCCTGGGGTGAAGTCACAGCACCCCCAGCAAGGGTCAGCCTTGTTTGTCAGCTCAGGGTAACTCTTTGCTCATTCTTTACCTACCCAACATTTATTCATCCATTTAACATTTATTGCTGTTTTTTTGCCCAGAACTGTGCTGCACTGACTGGTTAGAAAGGGCAGCACTGCGAGGAAGAAAGAAATATATAAAAAGTCTAATTTTTTTTTTTTTTTTGAGTTGTGGTCTCACTTTGTCACCCAGGTGGAATTAAGTGGCGCAATCATGGCTCACCACATCCTCGACCTCCTGGGCTCAGGCAATCCTTCCGCCTTAACCTCCCTAATAGCTTGAAATACAGGCACATGCCATCACACCCGGCTAATTTATTTTTTATTTTTTATTTTTTTGTAGAGAGGAGGTCTCTAGGCTGGTCTCAAACTTTTGGGCTCAAGCAATCTTCCCACCTTGGCCTTCCAGAATGCTGGGATTACGGGCATGAGCTACTGTGCCTGACCAACAAGTCTAATTTAATGTGTGATGAATGCAATGTTAGAAGTAAACAAAAGACATAATGTGAACATAGAGAAAGGGAGATTGCTGCCAGGATCAGCTTTCTGAAGGTAGTGATTCCTGGTTCAGTTTTGAAAGACAGCTTAGAATTTACTCTGCCAGAGTGTTGCAGGCAAAGAAGAAGGTGCAAAGGCCCTGAACTGTGTGCATACATGGAGTGTGGACTTCCTGGGGCACAGGGAAGAGTGAGAGATGCGACTGGAGAAGGTTACCTGGGTCACAAGGTGTGCTCCTTAGAGGCCCAGGGACAATTCTGTGAGATCAATGAACACACTTGTCCTGCTTCACCTCTATTTCTGCTTCCAGGTTTCTTTCTTCTCCACACCGGAGCATGGTTGGAGTGAGACCAGCTCATGGAACATTACTCTGCCCATGTGGTGCAATTGGAAGGAATCAAATAAAAACTCTCCTTTTCTCCAGGATCATCCTGGCAGCTATTAGTTTTTGTTTGCTTGTTTTTACATTAGGTAAGTGTTATTTTATTTATTTATTTTTTTTGAGTTGGAGTCTCACTCTGTCGCCCAGACTGGAGTACAGTGGCCGCTCCCGGCCACCGCAGCCTCGACCTGCTGGGCTCCGGCAAACCTTCCGTCTCAGCCTTCCGAGTAGCTGGAATTACAGGCATGCGCTATTACGCACGGTTGATTTTTTGATTTATTGTAGAGATGAGGTCTTGCTGCCCAGGCGGGTCTTGAACCCGCGGGTTCAGGCAATCCGCTCACCTCAGCCTCCCAAAGGCGCGGGATTACAGGCTGAGCCACCGAGCCCGGCTTGGGTAAGTGTTATTTTATTCCACTAAGCATTTGGAATGTGCAGCTCTTCTCTAGATCTAAGTGTTGCAACATGAGGATGACAAGAAACATGCTGTAAGAAATTATACTTTGGAAAGATAGGCTAATAATTTAATTCTCAAAGTACTTGTGCTCTGTGTCTATCACCAGCAGAGGTTTTAGCCCCTGGAAGCAGGAGCTGGGTCTTCAGTCATTTATTTACTTCAACAAGAGCTCTGCTCAAAGTAGAGTTTCTTCTATGTGCTAGGTACCAGGGATAGAGAGGAAAGAATGTATTCTTAGCTTCTAGGAGCTCTGGGCGATAAGTAAATACACTGTTATAGCTCTGTGGCTCTCCCTCATTGTCTTATTACAACCTCAGCTAGCACTAGAATATTTGCTGTTTACCAAGCACTTTATATATTATCTCACTGAATACTCTCTACAATCCTATGATTATCTCCATTTTATAGTTAAAGTAAGACACAGAGAGAATACACAGTTAATAAGTGACAAAACTAGCTGTCCACCAGGCTGTGTACACTACAGACCACCCCTGTACAAAGATTATAGAAAGCATTCCATACCTTTCAATAACATTACCCATTACACTGGTTCTTTCACTACTCCTCAAAGGCACATAGAACAAATGCCATTGCCTTTTACTGATAAGTTTAACTGAAATCCACAAAAATCACATAATGAGTCAGTGTAGAATTGGGAATCCCGGATAGGTCTCCTTAACTTTCTCTTTCAAACAGTATTGCACCTACATCTGAAAACACTGTCCCCTCTGGGCCTCTAAAAGTCACCCTGGGTGAGATGAAGAAACTGAATCAAATGACCCTTGAAAATGGGTTTGACTTCTGGAATAGCCCAAATAATTTGAAACCAAGTCAGGCGAATAAATTGGTCCATGAAGTTAGATGGTGCCACTTTAGTCGTGTATCTCACTATGCACTTACCACCTGAACTAATTTTGTTGGCTTCATTGTGTTGAAAACACAAAATCTCCTCCTCTTTCTGTTACTTGCTTTCTTTAAGCAATGTAGAGAAAAACTGTAATCCATCTACCATAGCAAAAGGTCACCAAGGTTTATAAGGTCATGCCTGTAAAAAGTTGCCAGGAGTAAGCTACTGTGCAAATACAATAGATGATTAATATTACTGCTGGACTATTTACAAGTGTTCATTCATCACTTAAGTGCTTCTTGGCTGGGCTTCCCAATTTTCCCCCCCATGAAGCTCCATGCCAGGTTTTCCACGTAATGGCATAAGGAGGCAGCTCCTAGAGCCTTCGACTCAATTACACTGGCCTGGTTTTGTTTTTATTAAACATGAAGGCCGAACACATAACAAACAAATAAAGGTGAAGGCATACAAATGAACATGATTAATGTATCTGTTAAATAATTAAAAGCTTGTATTGAAAGTGGGCACTGTAAATTAAATTCATTCAAAATAGATTTCCATGAGGTCTTAAAATTTCATTTAAAAAGTGAGTCAGGGTCAGATGCTGTGGCTTATGCCTGTAATCCCAGCACTTTGGGAGGCCAAGGTGGGAGGATCATTTGAGCTCAGGGGTTTGAGACCAACCTTGACACCAAAGCAAGACCTCTTCTCTACAAAAATTACAATAAAATTAGCCAGATGTGGTGGGGTGTACCTGTAGTCCCAGCTACTTGTGAGGCTGAGGCAGGAGGATATCTTGAGCCCAAGAGTTTGAGGTTTCAGTGAGCTATGATAGTGCTACTATACTCTAGCCTGAGTGACAGCAAGACCCTGTCTCTAATTTAAAAAAAAAAGTGAGTCAAAGATCAGCACATCGGTTATTTATTTATTTATTTTAGTCAGAGTCTCACTCTGTCATCCAGACTGGAGTGCAATGGCACACTCATGGCTACCACAGCCTCAACCTGCTAGGCTCATGTGGTTCTACTGCCTTAGCCTCCCAAATAGCTGGAACTACAGGTATGCGCCACCATGCCTGGCTAATTTTTTGACTAACTGTAGAGATGAAGTCTCACCAAGTTGCCCTGGCTGGAACCCCTAGGCTCGGGCAATCCTCTCGCCTTGACCTCTCAAAGTGCTAGGACTACAGGTGTGAGCCTCTGCACCTGTGAGCATAGGTTATTAAATTGTATTTTTTTCAAACAATTTTAGGTAGTCTGAAAAATTTAGTGAAGTGAAAACTGCTCAAAAACGTGTTTGTAAAATTAGTTTTCCCACAAATATTTTCAAAATTGCTAAAAATGAGGGACTGATAACAGGGAGTCACAAGCCAAAATGCATCGCACTCAGGAATTCATCCCCCCAGCACGGAGAAGCACATTCATTTCTTTACTAGTCTACTATGCGACACACATACAGATACAATGGCTGTCTTTAGTACTGCTTTGGGTTTGTACCTCATCCACACAAGAATTCTACTAAATTCTATTATGTGCAATTACCATTAGTCCTCCTAGGAGAGAACTGTCTCGACTAGGCAGTAAAGGGAATGGAATCCATCACTTACAATCGGCACACCAGATGATTGAAAGAATTTGCCAGAGACTAGCTTCTGGCTCCATACATTTCAAACCTTTTTTCTTTTCCACTATTCACCTACTTCTGACGCACAGCACTTGCAGCACATGCTCATCACATGATGCCATCTCTGGTCCTGCACCGTGCCATGGAGCAGGGTGTATTGGCTTAGTGGGTGGTGGGAGTGCTCCCAGAAGCAATTCCCATACCAGATGATCAGTAGTAACTTATAGACACACAGAAGTGAAGGCAAATATTCCACTAATCCCAAACTAAACATGTCCTCAAACAACTTTCCCCATGCCAAAAGTGCCCTTGGCTACCTACCTGACTGGAGGATAAGTTTGACAGAGGGAAAACTGGAGGGAAGAGAGATCGCAATCCTAATTGCAGTCAAAATATTACCTGTGAATTTTTCAAAAGTGTACAACTATGTGAGCACTTTACTAGGAACCTTCGGAGGGCCTTGGAAGAACCTGTATAAGTGAGGGTAGAAACTGTAACGGCATTGGCTTAATAAGAAGTACATTCTGGGCCAGGCATGGTGGCTCAAGCTTGTAATCCCAGCAGTTTGGGAGGCCGAGGTGAGGGGATTACCTGAGCCCACTGGTTTGAGAAGAGCCTGGGCAGCTTGGAGAGACCTCATCTCTACCGAAAAATTAAATAAATACATAACTGGTCATGGTAGTGTGTGCCTGGGCCATGAGCATCTATGAGCATGCCACTGTACTACAGTCTGGACCACAGAGTGAGACTCCAACTTAAAAAAAAAAAAAAAAAAAAAAGGACATTGATAGCAGTACATTCTTATAATGTAAGATCTGGTGCCAACAAATAAGAAAATACTGCTAGTTCTGGGGCCAAGAGTGGGGGGTGGGGGTGGGAAAGGGTGGGGCAGTGCACAGACAAATTTCCCAGAGGTTATACTAGACCTGTCGGGTCTTGAAAGATGACAGTCTTTGAGGCAGTCAAGAGAGAGATTTCAGCATGTTCAGCATCCTGGCAACAGGATATAGCATGTGAATTGAGAAAACATTGAGTGCTTTGTTTAAGTGGACTGTGGGGAAGTATCTGGTGAAGATTGGGAAAGAGACTGCAGGTTCTTTCTCTTCTGCCAGTGACAGCTGCTGAGTTCTGTTCTTTCCTGCTTGGAAAGATGTCTAGTTCTCTGCACTTAACCTCCTCATTCTAACTTCCACTGTCACATTTCACTACAACCCAATGCAATTTGTTCTCTCTCTGCCTTCTGACTTAGCCTGCCCCTCACTTTTCTCTCTGAAGCTCTACAGAGTTTATAGGTCCTGCTAGCCTGACCTTACCTATTTACTGAAATACCTGTCCTATACTTAGGAAACGAATGCTATTATATGTTCTCTTAATGCAGTGCTGCTTTATTTGAGCGCTTCCGCCTCATCCCTGCTCCTAGAGAAGAAACCCCATATCCAAGGACTCAGCACCACTCCAGCCTCTAAATATCACTCTCGTGAACAGGAGCTGAGTTCATGGGCTTAACTGGTGAAAATGGGTCATGGCACAACGTCTATTATGTTTCTGTTCATAAGATGCCACAGAGTGCTCCTATCCTTCCTAATAGCAGGAGAAGTGGGTTTGGCTAAGAAAAGGCAAGGCTCTTGAGAGGGGAGGGCAGAAGGAAAGAAGGGCACAGATTTCCTCTTCTACTCACTGGTGGAGGGTGGAAGGGTAGAGGAGGAGAAGGAGATGCATTGGAGCCACCAAGTGGAGACATAATGAGTATGAGTGCAGGGCTGCCTTGGACTCCAGTTAGTTGTTGACTGCAGCCTGCAGTGGTCCCCAGCTCAGAGCACAGAAGGAGTCTGAGCTGGCCTGGGCTAGTCCCAACCTCCTACATTCCAACTTAGCACGGCTTCATCTTTGCCCTCTTTGGTTGCCATCTTAGGCCTTATTTGTTCTCCCAAAGCCCATGGTGCCCCAGTCTATGTATATTAGCTCCAATGGGAAATTTCACCTGTGCTTACTGGCTAATTCGCATACTAAATCTCTGAAAGCTACATAATCCAACAGAAATTTTTGATTTTTAAATTTCTTGAGTGACTAATTTATAGAACACTAATTTACCAAAGCTCTTCCAGCCAACCACCTTATAAAGGTTACAACAATTAATACTTTTCCAAGGCTGCCCAATGTTCTGTATTATTGGGAAATGATGATTTATTGTGCATTTTGAGGCATTGTGTACATTATGAATGTCAATTTTTTAAAAATTGTAGAGATGAGGTCTTACCAATTTCCCAGGCTGGTCTTGAACCCTGAGCTCAAGCACTCCTCTTGCCTCGGCCTCCCAAAGTGCTGGGATTACAAGCTTGAGCCACTGTGCGTGACCTAAAACTTTTTAAATGAAGATCATCTCAACGGAGGCTGGAAAAGCACTCAATACCTTCAACAAACTCTTAGAAAACCTCAATTAGAATGAAATTTTTTTTTAGCCTGAAAAAAACTGATAAATCCTGAAATGTTAAAAGCATTTTCTTTAAAACCAGGAACAAAATAAGAATGTCTGGACTTACTGCTTATATTCAACATTATGCTAGAATTCCTTGTTTGTGTAATAAAGCAAAAAAGATTTGAAAAGAGTAAATATTAGAAGTGTAAAAACAAAATTTTTATTATTTTGAATGATATTGTCAACAAAGAAAATCTCTTAAAGTCTGTAGCTTATTAGAATTAATAAGATTTCGCAAGGATGCTGAATATAACATCAATTTAGAAATCCAATATTTCTGTATGACAACAAGAGAAAATACTATAAAAATATAATTACAATAACAAAGGTGTAAAGTACCTAGGAATAAATCTAACAATTGACATTTAAGACCTTTGTGGAGAATATTCTAAAACTTTACCAAAGGACCTTAAAGAAGACCTAAATAAATGAAGGACATATCATATTTATGAACAGGCATATTTATATTTAACACTGCAAATATATAAAATGTCCTCAAATTGAGCAACAGATTCAATGCTATTTCTGTTTAAAAAAAAAAAAAAGTTTTTACTGAGCCAGCTGGTTCTAAAATTTAAGTGGAAGAGCAAAGGGTCAAGAGTAGCCAAACACTTCTGAACTGGGTAAGAAGTGGGTAAGAAGTCTTGTTGTACCAGAGTTTTAGTTATAAATCGATAGTAATTAATACAGTGATATATGATAGAGTTGGCATTATAGGTTAGTGAGGAAAGGATAAACTATTCATAAATAATGTGGGACAGTTTGTTATATTAAAACATTATAATGATGCCCTAATTCACATAGAAGAAGAAACAAATTCCAAACACATAAAGAAGCCTAGTTTGAAAGGAAAACATGCTTTTAAGAAAAAAAAAATACATAAAAACATTCATATGGCCTCAGGATAGGAAAAGATTTCTTAAATAAATCATCATACATAAAGAAGATACTTAATACACTGATAAATTATAATAAGAACTCAAATATAATAAACAGAGTAAACAGAAAAGTCACGCAGGAATAAAATATTTGCAACACATATAACTAACAAAGGGTTAGTGTCTAAAGTATTTTTTAAAACTATCTTATAAGAAGAAAAATATGATGACCTCCCTTCCCCAAAAGGGTAATAAATTCATAAGCAGACATTTTACTAAAGAAGAAACAAAAATGACCAGTATACCTGCTGAAAAGGTGCTCCTCCCATTAGTTTAATGCATTTCAAAACCACATTGAGATACCATTTCACACCTTCCAGATTGAAAAATATTTAAAAGTTCAGACCATTCCAATGTTGTTGAGACAGCAGAATAACTGCTGGGGGTAGCGTAAATGACATGGCACTTTAGGCCATAACTTGACATTAACAAGGAAAGTTAATCATGTTCATAATCTGTGACGAGTTATTCCTCTCCTAGGTATGTACCCTAGAGACACTCTTGCACAAGGACATCAGGGGGACATGGGGAAAACGTAGCACTGCTTGCATGTCAAAAACTGGAAATTACCCACAGATTGTTCTAAAGTGAACATCACATCATGGCACTTTCTTATTCTAAATCCTCAGTGGTATCCTGTCACAATTAGAATTCTAAAACCCACCATCATCTGCTTTGCTCTCTGATTTTATGGGTGTCACTCTCCCCAGTTCCTCAAGATTCAGGATCTTTCTCACTTCAGAGCAACATGCTCTTTCTCAGTCTTTTCATGGTTGGCTCTTTTTCATCGTCTAAGTCAGCCTACAAATAACTTCCTGGGAGAGTCTTTTACTTGCCATTCTGTCTAGATTACTTTTCCCCATCTTATCCTCTATCTTGGTTTTGATTTATTTCCTATAACATATATTATTTTTTTAAATTATGGATTTATGTATGTATGCATGAATTCATTTTTTGGGAGGGCCCATCTTTGACATTAAACAGAAAATCTCCATGGGGGCAGGGGCCAAGTCTATCTTGCTCATGCTTGCATCTCCTGTGCCTTCCACGTAGCCTGGCACACAATAGTTACTCAATAAATCTTTACTGAATTGAATGATCGAATAAAAACACTTGCATAAAGCTGGGCTTGGTGGCTCAGCCTGTAATCCCGCGCCTTTGGGAGGCTGAGGTGAGTGGATTGCCTGAACCTGCGGGTTCGAGACCCGCCTGGGCAACTTGGTGAGACCTCATCTCTACAATAAATCAAAAAAAATTAGCCGGGTGTGGTAGGGTGCGCCTGTAGTTCCAGCTACTTGGAAGGCTGAGGCGGAAGGATTGCCAGAGCCCAGCAAGTGGAGGCTGCAGTGGCCAGAAGCGGCCACTGCACTCCAGTCTGGGCGACAGAGTGAGACTCCAACTCAAAAAAAAAAAACAACAACAAAAAACACTTGCATAAATTGTATCTGTGCTTGTTTGAAGTAGTTTGTTGATCTGAGAGTGCATTTTGTTTGCTATATATAATTCATGGAAAAGATAATGAGATACAAAAACAATCATATACATTCTTAACACTGATTTAGATGATCAAGTGAAGTCTTTACCTGGTCTTATTTTTACCTCAAAAATTTGACCAATGTGCCTGAATGCATTTATAAATCATTTTTAATGATACATTAATTAACAGTACATAAATAGGTCTTTTGACTAGACTAAAAGTCTTCCATTACCTGAACTATTTAGAGATATGCCAAGTGTTTGTAGTTTGTTTCCAATACACATTTTGAAAAACCACTTATCGATGCTAATATAGAGATTTGATGTTGAATACTCAAACATGCAGGTGACATAGGCCTGGACTCTTTCCAAGAGGTTTGAAATTAGGTTAACACAAGTTTTAAATTTATTTGTATTCTATTATTATAAAAAGTCCTATTTATATTTAAATTATACTTTGAGTATTTTTATTTGTTTTAATATTTATTTGTTGATGTATTTTAATTTAATTAAAATTTTCCTGGGAAGAGTTTGAACTCTAAAGAAAAGTTTGCATTACAGTCTACTTAAGAGATGGATTATGCAGACAAAGCAATTCAAGAGACACTTGAAACTCAGCAAGATATAGAAATAACGCAGGAGTTTTACATTTTAAATCTCAGAATTGTACTCTTGCTCAAACAACCACAAATACAAGTAAGATAATTCATTTTAATGATGTCTAGAACAAATCAAGTAACTTGAAAATAGATATGTTAAAAAACAATTTGCATAAATTTAGTCTCTTGGTGTCTAAAATTTTCCTTTTAAAATTATTTTTTTCATAACCTGACATTTTGATATGTGAATGCCATTAAACAAAATGGAATTTCTTTGTTTTCTATTTAATTTTTTAAAGCTACAATTTAAAGCACTTTTTGTGTAAATGAACTAAAATGATTTAAGAAAAAACAAACAAACAAAGGATCACAGCTAACCCTTGACTTTCTGAATATGGTGCTATCAAAAAGTCAAGTCCTAGGATGGAGGGTATTCCTTTGCCTTGACTTGAAAAGCTGACATGAAAGTTACATTCAATTTGCATGAGAAGTTTCTTTTTGTATTTGATTGCTACCTATACTTAATTCCCACATCTTGTAAGTTGCTAGATAATTATTGAGACAAAGTGAATAAGGAGTTGATAAATTAATTTTCATTTAAAACATGTGATGATCAGAGTGGTATTGGTGTGTATATTAATATTTACAGCTAAAAAGGATATGTTCTGAATCTGGCCAAAGCTGCTGTAAATTAAGTGTAGTAAATACTTGAACCAGAGACAGTTTGCACTGTCTTCATATTTAATTTAGTAAGGCAAAAAGGTCATTATCTTAATAATTACCTTTTAAATAATAATCCAGGTAATTTTGATACCAAAGTAGATTCTTGGTTCAACTACTTGGCTTGGCTTTATTTCCTATGAACCTGAGAGTAAGTCAAGAACTGAGGAACTGCACAGAGGCCAGATATCCAGTACTAAAAAAGTATTAAAGAGGAAAGGAAGCACTAAAAATTGTTTTCCCTGAATAGTGGTAATAGTTCTATTTGTTCTGAAGATCATACCCCTAATTATGTGCCCCCTCCAGTCCACTGGCCAGGATGGCTAGGATGGCTCTGCCTCCTCTTTTCCCAGGCAGATTACTACCTCAGGGGATGAGAAAGGAGCTCTTCGAGGGTAACCATGGGTAGCTGAGCAGGCAGGGGGACAGACAGGATGGCCAGGCTGTACCCACCTGAGGAACACCGACCTGGGGCTGTCCGTGGAGCTGTGTTGGGCCTCCGCACTGGCCTTCCTTGGGCTGCCCGGGATCTCAAACCGGAACACCGAGTCACTGGAAGACAGCCTTTTCTTCACCATTGTCCCTTGTTAATCGCCAAGTCAAGAAATTAGCTCAAAGGTTCATTTCCAAATCTTCTGAATAATATGAATATCTCTGTGTTTCAGCTTTGCCCAGTCCTCGCATTGCAGGAAGCTCTTTCTTCACATGCCTCCTAATCTAGCTGAGACTTTTTTAAAAAAGTAGTTAATGAGTAACTTATCAGTCTGACACAGGATGGTTTTCATCCTACCTATATTTGCTCTAAAGGAGAAATAAATGTGGTTGGGAAATTCAGCTTTTGGTTTACTAACATGAACACCACTAAGTCTGTGAATTTAGTCAGAAAAGTCTATGGAAAAGCAAACATTGAAAGAAAACAAAGCAATGGGGTGTGGAAATTGGCAACATCTAAACATCAAAAGCAGAATGTTTTTTCTAGCCACCTGAGCCTGACCGGCAGGGAGAGGAATGTGGATGTGCTTTATGCCTTTACATTTACACATACAGGAAATAACCAGCCCCCTTTGTGCATGGCAGCCAATGTTTGGCAAGATGCGCAGGAGGTGTAGGGACTAGAAAAGTTTTGCAGTTCTTACGGAAGTGATCTGTACAAAGTCAAGGGCGGCTCAACGTTTAGGTTGCGCATTTTGCTGGGTTACAGGAGGCTGTGACCTGTACCAGAACCACAAGAAATACAAACAAACAAACATGAGGAGGTGAGCATTGGAGCTGCATCTCTGTTCCTTGCTGGCTGGGCAGCCACAGGTGATCCCAGCCCTGCTCTGCTTGTTATCTACCATGCTTATTTCAAAAGCTTAGCATGAAATTACATAGGGGAATAAGTTATGGAGATTCGTAATTATGCTATGGATTATTATTATCTGAGTATACATTTTGCTAACAAAAAAAAGTTCAGAAAATGAGTTTCTTGATGTGACCAATGTTCATGCACAAGAAAACATGTCATTCCACCAGTGTTACTAGCAGTGGTGAAGGATTTATTCACTGCAGCTGTGAAACTCTCCTTGTAGCTGTGGAACTCCCTGTGATTAACCAATGACATTGCAGAATGGCTGGCTTAAGAGAAGTACACAGATTCTGACTGTGGAAGAGAGCAAAGTTTCTTGGGAAATCAAACCAAACCTTCAGCCTTGGCCTATTGTTCTAACGACCTGATGACTAGGCAGGGACAGGTCTGTGCTCCTCTATGTGCAGCACTAACTCTGAGCACACTTTTGAAATTAGACAGCATGTCTTTCAGTGGGATTTTCCTGGTGCCTAATAGGGTGACCAATTTATCCTGGTTTGTCTGGGATTTTCCTGGTTTTAGCACTGAATACTCTAAATTCTAGGAACCCTTTAATGTGGAAAAATTGTAACAGGAGATCACTCTAATGCTGAGTACCCCTGTGCTACAATTGTGATGGTGCACGACCCCCAGCCTCCCTCCTTATCCTTTCTTGGTAGAGTAAGATCTGTATTTCTCTTTCCCTCCTTATCACTATGCTGCAATTATGTTGGAAATCATGTTGGAGACATTAAATAAGCTAAGTTACACTAAAGTGTTTAATTAAACCAATTACCATGCCTCATATGATCGCAACAACCTGCATGGTAGTTTCTTCTCTTTATAAACAAAAAAGTGTAATTGGTACAGATGTTAATAACCAATGAAATGTCATATGTTACACTTTCTCTCATGCAGGTTTGGGCTAAATGGAAATAATGTTTCACTTCTAACAAAGTGTCTCTAAGGAGGAAATTCCTGTGTCAGAGGCCAGTATTTGGGCATATTTTTAAATAGGTAAGCTCTCCTATTACTCATTCAATCAACTAATGTGCATTTATAAGCAAAGCTTTATGCTAGCTACAGCGAGTGATACAAAAAGTTTTAAGAAATGGGTCTTTGGCTGGGTTCGGTGGCTCAGCCTATAATCCCAGCACTTTGGGAGGCTGAGGAGAGTGAACTGGCTGAGTCCGCAGGTTCAAGACCAGCCCGGCAACTTGGCAAGGCCTTGTCTCTACAATAAATAATTAGCTGGGCATGGTAGTGTGTGCCTGTAGTTACAGCTACCTGAAAGATGAGGCAGAAGGAGCACCAGAGCCCACCAGATCGATACTGGGGTGGCCGTGAATGTGCCACTGCATTCTAGCCTGGGTGACAGAATGAGACTCCAACTCAAAAAAAAAAAAAAAGAAATGGGTCCTTGCTCCAATAATGTAGCTAGGAAGAGACAATGAGCGTCATTAAAGATTTAACTAAAAACAAAAGAGGTATAATGGAAGTGAATCAAGCTAATATTTCTTGAGTCTTGTAGAAGCTAATATCATTTGTGTCTATGTAGCATCTCTGCTAGTTAATTTCATATATTACATCTAATTTAATACTTGCCCAAGTTACATTTTTATAGATTAAGGAACTATGTCTTCAAAAGGTTAAGCAACTTGGCCATAATTAAATAGTAAGAATGTGGTCATGCTGGAATTCATTAATTCATTCAACAAATATTGATTGAGTATTTACATTTAAAAGAAGGCAAGATCATGTGAGACTGGGAAACCTTATGAAAGACTAATGAAGAAGGTGAGATTTGAGCCGAGTTTCCAAAAGGGGTCACTGGAAAGACAGGAAGGGAAGGGAATAGTGCTCATGAGCAAATAAATGGGCTTGGACCACATGTATGTGCAGGAGTAGAGAGTTTGTGCTGGCAAAGTAGAGGACTAGGTCTGAGCATTTACATGCAGGCTGAATTATGAAGGATCCCAAATGCCAGTACGGCTAGTTCAAACTTTATCCTGTCAGATAAAAATGATGAAAAATTAGCATGACAGCCCTGTGCACAATGCTTTGAAAGCAGAAAGAGATTATTGCAATCACCTGGCTGATACGTTATTTCAGTTAGGCAGAAACTTAACAGCCTATGGGAAGTGCTCTGAAGCAGTTAAAACAGTATTGACCGAACTCTTATGTAAGATGTTGAGTTAATTTCTTATCATAAGAAATTATGTCAAAGATGAGATTTGCTGAAAGTCTAGAGCAGGGGTTACAAACTCAAATACCTTCAGGTGAGACTGGCAGGAAGGGAAGCGAAATTCTGAGGTGGGGATAGAAACTTTCAGAGAGTGGTAGAAAATAGGCATGCTTAAGCACTCCGTAGGAACATTCAAGTTTCCAACCCCACAAATGCTGGTGGGAGGAGGCAGCCTAACCCCTTCTGAGGGCTGGAGTCAGCTGGGGCTTGCCCTCTGAATTTCACTTCTTCATATGAGCTGCCTATGATAAATCTGATAAAGTTTGTAAGTGGTTATGTTTGGACTTTTGTGTTCAAACAGATATAAGGTTTTGATGATTCATGACCACTGAAAGAAGATGTGAATTCTGGCTGCTTGATTTCCAAAATTAATGGCAGTGAGTATGTGTAGCGCCATCCACAGCAGTAGTGCAATGCTGTTACTGCTTAACCCATTTGGCCATTTAGACAGGGCCTCTGCCCAAGGCTCTTCTAGTCTGTGCCACAGCTTTCATTTGTGTGTGTGAAAAATAAAACAAAGACAAAGTGATCAAAGATAAGTAATGAGAAAAGGACGTTTATGTAAATATAACTATAAAAGGAGCATGCACACTGGCCAAAATTAATAATCTATAATAATAACTAGAATATAACTAAAAAAAGGTAGCAGAGACCCTTTTATATCCTTCTTTGGAAGTTGAGATTAACAAACAAAACAAAAAAGGACAAAAACTGACAGCTAGCAGGCAGTTTTAAGTAAGGCCACCGATGATTCTAATCTCTCACTTTTCTAATGTGCTCTAATAGATCACAATGTTGTACCTTTGTGACATTTTTGTGTAAAGGAGTTTGTAAAGGAAAGTCTGGTATAGAAAAAAGATAAATTAATTTGGGTACTCTCACTTGGTAAGTCAGTTAACATTGCTTTTTTCTTTTACCAAATCAAGAAATTTTAGGCTGAATTTGGCCTGCTGACATCTTCTGTTTGGTCTTTGCCATGTCTTATAAGTAGAAATTTCATATATGTTTTATACAAGACATGGTTATCTGGTCTTGCTTGAAAAAAATCAGAAAATCTGGCAAGAGTGTAGCCATAACTAGCTGGTACTAAGTGGTAGTGCTACTGTGTGGCATGTCTAAACCCTGCAGTTTGCCTCAGTCTCCAGCCCTCTTTATTGTCTCTCTCTGTCTGCTTTGCTTCATTCAGTCTCATCACTGACAACTGATAACTTCTGCATTGGCATTTAAAATCCCTGGCCTCGATGATGTTCTCAAGTTCTTGTTTTCTTTACTTAAACTCTACAAATTAAAATTTGACCATAAGAATTTTTTCTTTCTTCAATGAAACATGGTCTATCGTTCAAATAATTCAGTCTTATGCAAGTATGGTCATCTTTGGTTATTACATCCAAGCTTTCTGAATTCCATAAGTAAGAAACTAACATGCCTACTGATGCTAGGCTAGACAGGAGGCAGAGAATTCATGCTTGTATATTCTCTTTTTTTTCCCCTTTCTTGTCTTACTCTTCTTCCTCCTAGAAGTGTGGGATGTGGCTATTGAGACACCAAACCAAACCAAAAACACCAGATAAACAGTGCTTCAAAATGGAATTTTCCATAGGCATGACATATAAATTTCCATGTTTTTTTTTTAGTTGAAGTTTCACTGTCGCCCAGACAGGAGTGCAGTGGCACGCTCCCAGCCACTGCAGCCTCGACCTGCTGGGCTCCGGCGGTCCTTCCGTCTCAGCCTTCCAAGTAGCTGGAACTACAGGTGTATGCTACCACGCCTGGCTAATTTTTCATTTATTGTAGAGATGAGGTCTCCCCAAGTTGCCCAGGCAGGTCTCAAACCCGTGGGCTCAGGCAATCCACTCACCTGGGCCTCCCAAAGCGTGGGATTACAGGCTGAACCACCGAGCCTGGCTTAAATTTCCATTTTTAAATAAACTAGATTTCCTCTACAAATAAGCAAAGTTAGAAATATTTGTGTTAAAAATTCACATTGCAAAGATATGGAATCAACCACATATATACTGTGGAATATTATTCAGTCATAAAAAGGAACAAAATAATGTCTTTTGTGGCAACTTGGTTGGGATTGAAGGCTATTTTCCTAAGTGAACTAACTCAGGAATAGAAAACGAAATACCGCATGTTTTCATGTTTTGGGTGGAAGCTAAGCTATGGGTCCACAAAGACATATAGAATGGTACAGTGGACATTGGATACTCAGCGGGGGAAGGGAGGAGGGGGGAAGGGGATGAAAAATCACCTATCAGGTACAGTATGCACTAGCGGGGGTGACAAGTACACTTAAAACTCAGACTTTGTTATCACTATACAATTCATCCATGTAACCAGAAATCACTTGTGCCCCTAAAGCTACTGAAAGAAAAAAAAGAAATATTTGTACTTTAAGATTCATTTGGTGGATTATGCTGCATTCAGGATAGTACTAGTAATAATTAGCTTTTCTACTCTAAGCACATACTATTGTATTAGGGTAAAAGAGCCTTGGTCTGATAAAGTCACCTTGAGTTTCAGACTTCACAATGGAATGACCACTTATGGAAAACTGGTATGTGGGTGTAAAGTGAGTATATCTACATTCCTGGGGTGGGAATTTTGTGGTTTAGGGTGTGGACTTGAGGGTCAAGTTGCCTGGGTTGAAAGGGTGACTTCATTATTTCCTTGCTGTGTTACTTTAGAAAGGTACTCACCCTAGCCAAGCCTCTGTGAAACTGGGAATAACAATAGTATCTACCTCAGAAAATTATGAGGACTTGATATAATACATGTGAAATTTAGGCATAAAGCCTGTATGTAATAAGCATTGAGAAAATACTATTGATGATGATAATGATAAAAATTATGATTTTTAAGCTGGTCATATTTTCACTAATGTTGAGTGGAATCTTCTATAATATAATCAAAAGATAAACTTTGTTTTGCTCAATGAGACATCAGCTGTGTGTCTGCATGTGGTTGGTGGAAGACCTAATCCCAGACGGAGAATGAGGGTTAACAATCTGAGCCCATGGAGTGTTGACATGGGTGATAAATGGCCCAGCCAAGCAGCATAGACTATTTTAGTGTAACTAAATTAGTCCTTTCCTCTCTCCTCAAACTTCTTTATTCAGTGGTTTTCATGATTAGGAGGAGAGGAGGTTAATTCCTCCCCCAAAGTCGTGAACTCCTCTCAGAGGATGCAGAGAGAAGATGTATGTTGCCCTTCACAGAAAACTATTACTATCTGCTGCAGGTCATGACTTTAGAGGAAGTTTTACCCCCAGAAAGATTAGGAAATTGATCTTGTAGCTCTAGTAAACATAGCAAGATCAGACTTAAGGTAACCTTTCTTTTTGTGCATTTGGGCTTTGTGATCCAAGAGTTAGAAATTTGAACACCCAAGTTCCTTTTCTAGTTCGGTTACCAACTTGCATAAGTCTTTTTGTTGCTTTTAATTATATTTGCTTAAATTTATAAAATAAGTTGAGAGTTGATTTAAAATACTTCATAGGCCAGGCTCAGTGGCTCAGCCTGTAATCCCAGCACTTTGGGAGGCCGAGGTAAATGGATTGCCTGAGCCAGAGGGTTTTAGACCAGTCCAGGCAACTTGGCGAGACCTCATCTCTACAATAAAATAAAAAAAATTAGCCAGGCATGGTAGCATGCACCTGGATTTCTGGCTACTTGAAAGGTTGAGGTGGAAGAATCGCTGGCACCTAACAAATTGACACGGGGGTGGCTGTGAGTGTGCCACTGCACTCCAGCCTGGGCGACGGAGTGAGACTCTATCTCAAAAAAAAAAATACTCTGTAGAAATTTCTGTTGATTAATATATTTATTATTTAAAAAGTGATGGTAAAACTGGTAAAACTAGTTTTTTAGGAAAAAAAGTGCTCTAATTTGTGACATAGGCCTATTTCCATAGTGTAAATATTCCCACCATTGTTAATTTCAAGCTACCAAGACGGTGTCACTGAATGAAGAGATGCTGACAACTGAGCCAGTATGCAACAATTTCTCCACACCACTGAAAACATTCAAATTTGGGTGTTTGATAAAGCATATGAATTTGCTTCCAGAGTTACCAGATTTTTAAAAAAACGATGGTGGCTGGGCATGGTGGCTCATGCCTGTAGTCCCTGCACTTTGGGAGACTGAAGTGGGAGGACTGCTTGAGGGAGACCTTATCTCTGTAAGAAATAAAATTAGGTGGGCATAGTGGCATGCACCTGTAGTCCCAGCTGCACTGCAGGCTGAGGTAGAAGGGTCGCCTGAGCCCAGGATGTCGAGGCTGACATGAGCCACGATTGTCATTATCATGCCACTGCATTTCAGCCTGAGTGACAGAGTGAGACCCTGACTAAAAAAATAAATAAATAAAATAAATAAAAAATAAAAAACCGATGTTCATTAACTTCAGTAGCATTATCATCTGATAAATTGCAGAGTGGTTATTGTATATGCTGCCTTTGTTTCACTTTACACAAACTGGTGATTATTTCCAGAGAAATATTTCTGAGAATGTTTTACAGTCCCCCCATAAAGATTTTTTTTTTACCAGCATAAAATATACATAACATAATTTTACCATTTTAATCATTTTAAAGGGCACAGTTCAGTAGTATTAACTACATTCACAACTTTGTGCCCATAAGTTTGTCAAATACACTATTTTTGGGGTTTATAAAACAAATATATATTCATTGCAAACAGTCTGAAAATTAAAAAAAAAGAAAAAAAATTCTGTAATCCTTAGCCCCCACAGATAATTACAAGTAACATTGATCATCATCAAAATTATGTTTTACTCTAAAGGATTGTCAAAATTGTTTGGTAATTCTGAAAGCATATCCAATATTTACTAAATATATTTTTACTATTTTCTTTTTGAGACAGGTTCTTTCTCTGTTACCCAGGTTGTAGTAGTATGGTGCAATCATAGCTCACTGCAGCCTCATACTCCTGGGCTCAAGCAATTCTCCTGCCTTAGCCTTCTAAGTAGCTAGGACAATAGGCACGCACCACCATACCTAGCTAATTGGAAGAAAAAAACAATTGTAATGGTCTCTGTGTTACTCGGGCTGGTCTTGAACTCATGGTCTTGGGTAAGCCTCTTGCCTTGGCCCCCTCAAAGCACTGGGATTACAGGTATGAGCTACCACACCCAGCCCTATTATTTTCAAGAGGACTTGCCCTTCAAAATGAGGAACAAATGGAACACATCTCTGTTCCCTTCCCACAGTTGGAGCACTGGGGGGGACCAAATAATTGAAATAGGATCAAAGTCATGTTTGAAGAATTCCACAAAATGGATCAGAGGAAGATTTATTAGAGAGAAAACATACCACTGGTCAAGATGTTTTTGAGATTAGTCTAGAAACTAGATGATAGATGATGAGACTTTAGAGCCAATAGGGACCTTAGACTGCATCTACTTAAAATATTTCATGTTATAGAGCTATCATTTATGTCCAGAGGGGATAGATGACCTCTCCAAGGCCACGAGAATGCTTAGTGCAGAGCTAGGTCTGCCTCCTGACTCACCCTTCACTTCTGACCTGGTAATCTGGATGCTTTTCACACTATGCTCCTTGTTGTGATTTATGAGACAATGAAAACATTCTGGGGACTCCCCCTAGCAATAGCCCATCTGAGTTTAATATTTATTCAGGACAAAAAAGAGAAATAATCATACAACCTACTGTCTGCCATTTTCCACTGCTACTGTGTGAAGTAGTGAGAAATATATAAATCAGGCATGGCTTTATTAGGCTCTGTCATTAATTATAATATTTTAATTCTCTAATTTTCTGAATTTCAGGAATTCCTCTCCCCAGATCTAGGCCTAGTACACACTTTGTTTAAAAAATGCAGGCTCTTTTTGCTTGAATTCTTACTGTGCCACTTATCATCTGGGAGACTTGAAAATCTTTATGCTTTAGTTTCCTAATCTGTAAAATGGGAATAATAGTACCTACTGAATAGATTTGTTAAGAAAGTGAATTAGCTAATATTTGTAAAGACTGAATATTTCTTGGAACATAATAAACATTTTGCAAATTTTTATATTTATTTTGGTCAACATTTATAATAAAATCATAGGATCTTATTTAAAGTAACTAATTATCTATTTTTGGAGGTTTTTAAAAAATAGTATCATTTAGGCATAATTTATATAACTTAAAGTTCACCTGTTTAAAGTATCTAATTAAGGGGCTTTTAGTACTTTTATAGAATTGTGTAACCATCACCATTATCTAATTTTAGAATGTTTTCATTACGCCCAAGAGCAGTTGCTCCTATCACCCCCTTTTTCCCCTCTTCTGCTCTGCCCTAGGCAACCACTCATCTACTACTTTGCAATGAGACATTTCATATATCACCTGTATAGATAGAAAGTACCTATTCTGAATACTTCATATATAAATGGGATCACACTGTATGTGATCTTTTGTGATCACTTAGAATAATGCTTTCAAAGTTCATCTCATTTTATGACCAAATAATAGTCCATTGTGTACACTGTACACTTTATGTATACATTATTTATTTGATAGATATTTAGATTCTTTCCACTTTTTTGGCTATTATAAATAATACTGCAATGGACATTTATGTACAATTTTTTTTTTTTTTTGAGTTGGCATCTCACTCTGTTGCCCAGGCTAGAGTGCAGTGGCGCACTCACGGCCACCCCCGCATCGATCTTCTGGTCTCTGGCAATACTTCTGCCTCAGCCTTCCAAGTAGCCAGAACTACAGGCACGCACAACCACAGCCAGCTAATTTTTTATTCATTGTAGACATGAGGTCTCACTAAGTTGCCTGGGCTGGTCTTGAACCTGTGGGCTCAGGCAATCCACTCACCTTGGTCTCCCAAAGTGCTGGAATTACAGGCTGAGCCACCGAGTCCAGCCTATGTACACATTTTTGTGTGAACATATATGTTTAGTTCTCTTGATTATATACCTAGGAGTGAAATTGCTGTGTTTAACTTTTGCCAAGCTATTTTCCAAGAAGGCTATATAACATTTTGTATTCTAATCAGCAATGGATGAAGGTTCCAGTTTCTCCACATGCTTGCTAATACTTGTTTTTGTTTTCCTTTTTGATTATAGCCATCAGAGTGGGTGAGAAATGGTGTTTCATTATGGTTTTGATTTGCATTTTCCTAATGACCAACAATGTTGAACATATCTTCATGTCCTTCCTGGCCATTTGTATAACCTCTTTGGAGAAAAATATGCTCAAATCCTTTGCCCATTTTAAAATTAGATTATCTTTTTCTTATTGAGCTGTGTTCTTTATGTATTTTTGGATACAAGCTTCTTAAGATATATGATTTGCAAATATTTCCTACCTCTTCAGAGGTTGTTTCTTCACTTTCTTGATGGTGTCCTTTGAAGAACCAATTCTTTTCATTTTGATAAAGTCCAGCTTATCAATCTTCTCTTTTATCACTTGTAATTTTGGTGTTGTACCTAAGAAATCATTGTCTAACCTAATGATTATTTACTCACATGGTTTCTTCTAAAAGTTTCGTAGTGTTAGTTTTACATAAGAATAAGGTCTGTGATCCACTTTGAGTTAATTTTTGTGCTTGTTGTGAGGTAGGGGGTCCAACTTTGTTATTTTGTTGAAAAGAATGCTGTCCTGGCACTATTGTTGAAAAGACTATTCATTTCCCATTGGATTGTCTTGGCCCTTTTCTGGAAAATTAACAAACTATACTTTTTTTTTTTGAGTTGAAGTCTCAATCTGTCGCCCAGACTGGAGTGCAGTGACCACTCCTAGCCACCGCAGCCTCCACCTGCTGGGCTCCGGCGATCCTTCCGCCTCAGGCTTCCAAGTAGCTGGAATTACAGGCATGCGCTACCACGCCCGGCTGATTTTTTGATTTATTGTAGAGATGACATCTCGCTGCCCAGGCGGGTCTCGAACCCACGGGCTCAGGCAATTCACTCACCTCAGCCTCCCAAAGGCGCGGGATTACAGGCTGAGCCACCGAACCCGGCTCAAACTATACATTTTTAATTTATTTATTTCTGGATAACTAAGGGTTTTTTTTTTGTATTAGGATTTCAATGTAGAAGATAACTATTTTTAATAATATGAGACACATTCAAAATTGGTGTACTTATTTTGTTTTTTTTTAATTTATTTTATTTTATTCTTAATTTTTCATTTTATTACAATAGCCTTAGAAGGTACAAGTAGTTTTTGGTTACATAGTGGCAGCGTATAGTGGTGAAGAAGTCTGGGCTTTAGTGTACCCACCATCTCCACCTGTGCACATTGTACCCAATAGGTCCCTCCAGCCCTACTCCCCCTCAGAACTGGTGAATTTGATCATCTCTGTTCCTTTTGAAGATATTGTATTTGTATACTTTTTAATGTATGCCTACATAAGTCCAAGCCCAGGATTTTTGGTATTTTCTCTTAATTCTTCTTGATAATCCCGAAATTTTTTCTAGGTAGTTGTTTATTTCATCTCTTTGTAACAATGGTAATAACAAAAAAACGCTAATAATGATAATTCTTTTAAAAATCTTCAGGCTTTTAGAAAGCTTGGACTTAAATAAAGGCAGGTAAAGTGAAAGATTCTCGCCTGCTAATATGCATCTGTATCACCAGGCTGGAGTACAGTGACACAATCACGCTGACTGCAGCCTCGACATCCTGGACTCAGATGATCCTCCTACCTCAGCCTGCCAAGTAGCTGGGGCTACAGGTGTGTGCCACCATGCTTGGCTAATTAAGAAAATATATATTTTTTTCATAGAGTCAGGCTCTCACTGGGTTGCCTATGTTGCCTAGGCTGATCTCAAACTTCTGGGGTCAAGTGATCCTCCTGTCTTTGCCTCCCAAGGTGTTGGGATCATAGGCGTGAGCCAGCGTGCCTGGCCTTGCCAATTTTTTTTTTTTTTTTAAACAGTGAAGTGCAGTGAAACCAGGCCAAATTCAGAACAAGTGACTGAGATGGTGCTGCCTATGAGGGTTTGATCTTGAGAACTGAGCTCATAGGATCTTTCAAAATATTTGGTCCTAAACCTGCAGTTTATAGCAGAAGCAATGCATGTGACTAATAAACAAATGAAAACTATTCTCTACTAGTAATAAAAAAAGTGAAGGAGAAGATCCAGTGAGGAAACAGTTTGGCCAAGAGTTTCTTAAAGGTCCCCACATTTGTTGTGATGGTGTTGCCATCTTAGCATGCTGGGAATGATTCTGTAAGGAAGTTATTACATTCACTCTGCAGAGGAGGAAGCTGAGGCTCAAGGAATCCAATGAACTGATGTCATATCTCATTGCTTGTGAGGGACGGTACTGAGACTCAAACCCAGATATGGATGCTTACCAACTCCTCCATAACCATGGCGAGCGTTTAACCCAGACAGAGAAGATGTCATTTTGAGATTTTTGGTAAACCAGAGTTTGAATTCGGTATCTGTCCTATGCATCTGTGAAAACTGTATGGTGAGGCAGTGTTTGGTGATCGGAGCCATGGGCAGTTTCTCTGACATACAATGTTTTAGTGTTTTCTGTTAGGTTTTCACAGAGGCAGGATGAGGAGCAGAAGGTATCCACTTGTGTAATTTCCATATGACTGTTACTTTACATATAGAAACTTATTGAATCCTTCTAATAATGCTAGGAAATAGTTATGTTTGTCACCATTTTGGAGATGAGAAAACTGAAACAAGAGAAACTGTCTTTTATCCTAGTCTAAGCATTCAGTTAAATGGCAGCAGGGTTGAGATTCAAATGCACGTCTATAGAATCCAAAGCCTTGTCTCTTTCAACTGTTACAGAAAATCTCCCCCAGGGAAAATACCCAATCCCCTCACCTATTTACATTTTATGTTAAGTTTTCTGTTCCCATTATGCCTTTTAGACAATGTTTATCTTCACAGTGTTTGTGTGTACCCATGATGATTTTTTTTCTGGAGACAATCTCTTTATTGCCCCAGGTCTAAACTGAGCCTAATAATTCTCTCTCTCTCTCTCTCTCTCTCTCTATATATATATATATATATATATATGTATATATATATATATGAGCACACACACACACATATATACATATACATACACATATATATATATATATATATAATTTTTTTTTTTGTAGAAGCAGGGTCTCACTATGTTGCCCAGACTAGTTTCAAACTCCTGACCTCAAGCAATCCTCCTGCCTCAGGATCCCAAAGTCCCGGGATTACTGGCTTGAGCCACTGTACTCGGCCCCCAATTTTTTATCCTTTGAAGATAAGATTCTTTGAGGGATTTTAAAGGAATTATAGTGGAATGATAGAGGAATTTTTAAACAAGTAAATATCTCTACCTATGCTTGGCACTCTGCTAGCAGTTTTACAAAATTTAAACTACAAAACAAAGCAAAAGCCAAAATACCAAAAGCCTAACCCATAGTGCCTGCTTAACAGGAACTCAAAGAAACCTAACCTAAACCCAAACCTATACTTCTAGATTAACTGGAATTTAAAACCAAAAGTTACAGAGTTGACACGGCAAGTGTGACTTAGTGCAAGTGAGTTACAATCCCATTTTCTCTTAACTAAAATGGAAAATACTGAGTTCTCTTGAACAAATTGAGTCTTAGATTGCAACTATGCCTTCCAAATCTCTCCTAGCATTTCTCATTATCCCTTTCTGCTTTAATTCTTTCCTTTAGCTTGAGTGACTCGAAAGAAACTTCAAACTCTGCCAGTTTTTCTTTGCCATAAATCTATAAGCAAAATGTACTTGTGTCAGAGGCTCCCGACCACATTATGTATATGAGATTCTTCTTGCTTTTGCCTAAGCTCCTGATGTCAAACAAGGAAAATACTTCCAATGAACAACCAAAGATAGTCTCTGTGTGGAGACACTCTGGCCTTGGGATACCAACAAAGATCTTTTACATAGCAAAGAAACCACACTCCACTCCCAACTGTTTTTTTTTTTTTCCAGGTCTGAAACCTGTCACTTACAGTTCCATGCCTGGATCCACTCGCTTGTCTTCCCTCCCCGAGAAAACCCTCTTCCACGGCATGGGTAGTGCTCGGAATGTCTGGAGCATGTGCCTCCTTGCTGATAGAGACTGCTGTCTTCCCCTCATCTTCTAGAGGCCAGCTGATCTTCAAGAAACTGGAGAGTACCAGGAAGGAACTTTGCATTTACTCTATGCCAGGCCAGTGACAGTCCTTTCAGCCACAAGACCTGCCCTTCCTTTATGAGTGCTCTATCAGAAGTTTCTCTTTCAGAGTCTACTCAGTGGGACAGGACCAGCCACATCTTAAATCCACAATGTGACCCAGCAAAGACTACAGAAACACTCTATGTGACTTTTAAGATAATGCTACCTCCTTGCCTCAAGGGCTTCATCTTATCTTGATATTGACTTGGGGGTCTCACTTCACTGCCTCATGGCAGGAGAATGAACTTGTGCCTTCCATGAACCAAAATGGTCCACCAAGAATGAGACTGCATAAAATGTCATGCTCATTTTATAAACTATTGTATGTAGTAGTCTGTAAAACTGGCATGTTTACGCAGCATCATTCTTGTGTGGTTATTTGCACTGATTTAATGGCTAATTACATGCACATAGCTTAAAACTCAGAATGTTCACCACCAAGTGAAATAACTGCAAATATTGTGGCATGTAGAAAGTACAACAACCTGGGTCGAGTGCGGTGGTTCATACCTATGATCCCAGCACTTTGGGAGGCCAATGTGGGAGGATTGCTTGAGCCCAGGGGTTTGAGACCGGCATGGATAATATAGCAAGAACTTGTTTCTACAAAAAGTTAAAAAAAAAAGTTAGCCAGGTCTGGTGGTGTGGCCTGTAGTTCCAGCTGCTTGGGAGGCTGAGGCAGAAGGATTGCTTGAGCCCAGGAGGTTGAGGCTGCAGTGAGCTGTGATAGGTCACTACACTCTAGCCTGTGCCACAGAGTGAGACCCAGATTCAAAAAGAAAATCATATCTGGTAGCCCCACAAACTGTTGCCACCATGTCCCCACATCCCACCTCCCATCTCTTCTTTTATACGTTCACTCCCCCACTCCCCTTCATGCCTTCCCGGCAAAGCTCACAACAGTAATCGCCACTCATCCTTCTCAGGTGTGTTACTAGAAGCCTTTTTCTCAATCTTCTATCGACTGCACTCCAGGTTTTCTCACTGAGGCGGTAATACACCTTTAGTATGAGACAAACTTGGCTTCTGATTCTGCTTTGTGCCGTATAGGTAAAGGGCCCTTGGACACGCTGAGGGTTTAGTGTCTGTGTCGTCCAGTTCCTTCTCTGCAAAATAGTGATGAGAAAAGACGTGGAAAAGCTCCGTTCTTTGTCTTCACTGCTTAACCCTACAAAGATACTTTCTGTTCATTTAGAAACTTGAGCTCTAGGTCAGAGGCTTAGCAAATATTAACCGTCATTTTACAGCCGTTATTAATAACAGCCAGAGAAATGAAAGTTCAGAGATTTTACGTGAGATAGATGGATCCAAAGTCACGCATCTGATTAGAGGTGAGGCCATAAATACAGGAGGTTTGATTACCCAATTCGTGTTTTTTTTTTTTAAGAAAAAAAAAATCTACCTTCTATTTCATATTATGGATATGTAACAAAGTCAGTCTTACTGAGGCAATTCTTCATAAACCATAGGAGTTCTTTTTCAGACAAATAAAGGAAATTGACAGCCTTCTCTCGGCATCTCATCAACCTGAAAGCCTACTACAGATCACCTCATAAACTCAGCTTTTAGGGAAGAGCTGGAGTAGGCTTTCAGAGGGGAAGGCTTGTGGGAAAGTTGGGGTAACTTTAGTATAGTAATGATGGTGTACTCTAGAATAAAGAACTCCAAGCTTTGTGTCAGGACACTTTACTAGTCGTGAGACTTTGCTCAAGTTACTTTATCTCCTTTGGTCTCAGTTTTCTCAAATGTAAAATGAAAGTTGGAGTAAATCAGTGCTTTCCTAAACTGTGGTCTGTGGACAGTTTTTTAAGCCTATATGAAAGTTGAAGAGTGCTGCACACAATTCCTGTGCCTTAGAGACCTTTGTGAAGGTCTGCCTTCAAGAAATCTATTCAACTTCACTAACGCAGTCTTATCCAAATATGGGGTGCCAAAAAAAAATGTATACACATTTTAAGCTATGTCATCTATATATTACTTCTCAAAGTTGAATTGAATTATGGTAGCAATGTGTAGTATGATGTTTGTTCAAAGGATGGCGTTAATTAAATAAATACTGGCATCACCATGTGACAGGCAGGACAGTCAAAGAAAATGATGGAAGCATGGTTGTCGATCAAGGGGCCCAAGACTATTTTGAAGTGGGATTTGAAATTCAAGAAAAACAGCGACAATGAAGGCATGAATATGCAACAGGGCTGCCAACATGCGTAACAATTGCATGCATTCATGATAAGTTTGACACACATGGTACAGTGTGTGATGTGCACAAGGGAAGATCTGGCAAGCCTCACACAGCAACAAGTCCTGCAGTAGTTCGCCATCATCAGAAGTGTTTGGACGCTGATTGTAACCACTTTGAGCACCTCTAGTCATTGCAGAAGTCAAGCGAGACTTGTATTTATCTTTTGTTATCGGTATATATGGAGTATTACAATTTTAATACAGTTTTTTCCTTTCTTAAAATGTGTATACATTTTTTTGGCACCCTCTGTAGAGATCATAAAAATGTTAATACCTTATAGGAAGAATCTCATTTTGGAAATGCAGAGACAGATGATTCTTAAGGCTTCCTTTGGCTGTACAGACTTCCAAGCCAATAGAGAGTCTCTAGTTCCATTGCAATTTACTGCAGAGTCCACTTTTGCCAAAGAAGTAGGAGAAAAATCATATTTTATTGATTGCCTACTCTGGCAGGCACTGTCTTAGTTATTTTATATACCCCTCATTTACTCCTTGCAGTAAACACATAGAGTGTTATTATTCTTACCTTACCAATATTTATTTTAACCACATCAGGTTTTTTGATAACTACTGAGCCTTACTGAGAGAGTAACAATACGTTGTAATCAATGTATTCAATGGGGTCAATCTCAGATACACTTCTCTAATTACACACATTATCTAAGTGATATTATGAAGTGCTATACCTTTAAATATTATCTGTATGCTAGTGACACCAAATCTTAAAATCCCCTCTGACTTCTTCTTATAAAGAAACATCTCAAACTTAGTGTGAGCAAACCAGAATTTTTATTCACAACTCTCCTCCAGACTTTCTTGTTCCACTTTATCCTTCTCAGCAAGGATGGGCTTTCCCATCCACCGGGTTGGTCAGAGTCATTTAGGTGTTGCTGATTTCTCTCATTCCCGGTGTTCCCCACATACAGTCCATCAACAAATCCTATCAGCTGTGCCTTCAGAGCACGTCCAGAATTTGACCACTTCTCTCCATTGGTACTCCTATCGCTGGTCTAAGCTCCCAGCGTTGCTTATCTAGATGACGGCAGCTGTATTACAACTGATTTTTCTCCTTCCACTTGTGTCTTGTCTACAATCAGGAGACAGGATGATCTTTAAAAAAATTTTTTTAAAGTTAGACCATGTTACTCTTCTTTTTTTTTTTTTTTTGAGTTGGAGTCTCACTCTGTCGCCCAGACTGGAGTGCAGTGGCCGCTCCCAGCCACCGCAACCTCGACCTGCTGGGCTCCAGCAATCCTTCCGCCTCAGCCTTCCGAGTAGACGGAATTACAGGTATGTGCTACCATGCCCGGCTGATTTTTTGATTTATTGTAGAGATGAGGTCTCGCTGCCCAGGCGGGTCTCGAACCCACGGGCTCAGGCAATCCACTCACCTCAGCCTCCCAAAGGCGAGGGGTTACAGACTGAGCCACGGAGCCCAGCTTACTCTTCTTCTTAAAACCTGATGATTTCCATTTCACTAAAGAGAAAGTCTAAATTACAATCTACGGCCCTGATCAGGTCTTGCCCACATCTCCAGCCTCATTTAGTTCACGCTTCCTCACACTGACTTTCTTCCTGATCTGCAACATAACAGACTTTTTCCTACCCCTAGATCTTTGCACTTGCTCCGCCCTCTGCCTAGATAGCTTGATCTCCAGTTCTTGTCATCATTCAATCTAGGCCCACCTTCTCAGGAATGGCTTCCCTGACCACTATGTTAAAAATAATCCCACTGTGCAGAAACTATAACATTTCTCTGCTTTATTGTTTAAAAGAGTTATAACTCCCTATATTTATCTTAATTTATTTTTCCTTTTTTCTCCATACTTTTCTACCAACTAGAATACAAATCCATGAGAGCTACTACTTGTTTGTTTTGTTCAATCCTGTATTTATAACTGTTGTGTATCACAGTGCCTGGTACCTATAGTTTTTCAATACTTTTTTTTTTTTTTTTTGAGTCAGGATCCTACTCTGTTACCCAGGCTGGAGTGCAGTGGCATGACCACCATTCAATGCAGCTTTGACCTCCTGGGCTCAGGTGATTCTCCCGCCTCAGCCTCCTGAGTAGCTGGGACTACAGGTACATACCGCCATGTTGGGCTAATTTTTTGAGTATCTTAAAGAGATGAGGTCTTAATATGTTGCCTAGGCTGGTCCCGAACTCCTGGGCTCAAGCAATCCTCCTGCCTTGGCCTCCCAGAGTGCTGGGATTACCTGTATGAGCCACTGTACCCGGCTGGCCCTCAATAGATATTTGTAGGATTGCTATGGTTTGAATGTACCTACTCCAAAAATTCAGATGTTGCCAATGTGTAATTATAATAGTAGGGTCTTTAAGAGTTGATTAGGCCATGTAGGTTTCCCCCTCATTAGTGAGATGAAGGCCCTAAAAGAGACTTCATGTGGCATTTGGTTAGTTTGTCCTTTCTTCATTCTTCTGTGTAAAGACACAATAAGGGTTTCACCAGATGCTGACACCTTGATCTCGGACTTTCCAGCCTCCAGAACAATGAGAAAATAAGTTTCTTTTCTTTATTAATTACCCAGTCTCAGGTATTTTGTTATAGCAGCACAAACGTACTAAGACAAAGATTAATACAATAAATATGTTGTCTTGCTTAACCTTCTAGCCATTTCTGTTTAATGCACATCTAAAAATAATTAAACACTTGTAAGAATAAATACAATGTCCTTGAGTAGATTTCAAATAAATGGACTCTTCAGAAGCATTTTGAAATGAAATTATCATCCACTGCTGGGCTTGGTGGCTCAGCCTGTAATCTCAGAACTTTGGGAGGATGAGGCAAGTGGATTGCCTGTGCCCGCGGGTTCGAGACCAGTCAGGGAAATTTGGCAAGACCTCGTCTCTACATTAAATCAAAAATTAGCCAGGCATGGTAGCACAGACCTGTAGTTCCAGCTACTTGGAAGGCTGAGGCAGAAGGATTGCTGGAACCCAGCAGGTTGACGCTGGGGTGGCTGTGAGCGTGCCACTGCACTCCAGTCTGGGCTACAAAGTGAGACTCCAACTCAAAAAAAAATGTTTTCATCCACATGGGATTTTTTTTTTTTTTTTAGTTGGAGTCTTACTCTTATTGCCCAGGCTGGAGCGCAGTGGCATGCTCATGGCCACCGCAGCCTCGACCTGCTCGGCTTAGGTGATCCTAGTTTTTGTGATTTATTGTAGAGACAAGGCCTCACCGAGTTGCCCAGGCTGGTGTTGAACCTCCGGGCTCAAGCAGTCCTCTTGCTTCAGCCTCCCAAAGTGTGGGGGGATTTTTTAAAAGTGCACAAAATCTGAGGATGAAGAAAGGATAAAATGGTTAAAGTAGTTGTCAAATATATTTGCACTGAGGCAGTGGGAGTTAGGAAAGAATAAACTCACAGTTCTGGTCCACTTTGGAAGTCATGTTTTTTGGAAAGGATAGAGATCAAAACTAAAAATGGTAAAATGTGGCTTTTAGGAACTTGTCACATAACCCTTTCTTATGAAATCACTCATTGCTGATGAGGTCACCACTCACAGTGGGTTTTCCTCTTTTAAATATTTGCACTCAGAAAGTAAGAAGCTAGGGAAAAGGAGAATGCTGAAACAACCTCTTCTCAAGATCCTCTCAAAACAAGCCTGTCTGTTATAACCAAAATAAATTCAAGGAGGAACTGCTAAACTGATTCTGAGGAAAATATTTATTTTGGTATGATATAACTTCTCTAAAAGTGGGGAGATGTGAAGGAGAGGGCAGAAAGGAAGGAAAATGACACTCCTGTATACTCAAAGGGAAATACAGGGGATGCCCAAAAAATATATACACATTTTATATTACTTTTCAAAGTGAAATTAAATTATGGTAGCTATGTGTAGTATGGCATTCGCTCAACCATCTTCTTTCTGCCTGTCACGTGGTGATGCTAGCACTCATTTGATTAATGCCATCTTTTGAGTGAATGTCATACTTAAAATGTGTATACATTTTTTTGGTACCCCTGTATATACTCTACCAGGACGTTCTATCTTTGAATTCCTAGCACCATCTAGTGGATACTAAATTCTGATTTGGAGAAGAGTCATTTTCTTAAATGGTGGTTCTCAAACTTTCTTACCATGTCCCAGAATCACAGAGTGAGCTTATACAAATATCCTATTCCTACAGGTTCTGATTTTAGTCTTGGAGATCAGTTTAAAAGCAAGCAAGCAAACAAACAAACAAAAAACAAGTTTCCCAGGTGATTCTGCTTTAGCCGATGACTTTTTTTTATTTTTTGGCGTTGGAGTCTCACTCTGTCGCCCAGAGTGGAGTGCAGTGCATGCTCCGGGCCACCGCTGCCTCGCCCTGCTGAGCTCCAGCGATCCTTCCGCCACAGCCTTCCAAGTAGGTGGAACTACAGGTGCATGCTACCACACCCGGCTAGTTTTTGATTTATTGTAGAGACGAGGGCTCGCCAAGTTACCCAGGCGGGTCTCGAACCTGCGGACTCAGACAATCCCCTTGCCTTGCCTCCCAAAGTTCTGGGATTACAGGCTGAGCTGATGACTTACAATGAGAGAGAGAAAGAGAGAGAGAGAGAGAGAGAGAGAGAGAGAGAGAGAGAGAGAGAGAGACAGACAGGGAGGGAGGGATGGGGAGGGGAAAGGGGAGAGGAGGGAAGGGAGAGGGGGAGGGGGAGAGAATGAATTGAAACCAGCCAGGCGAGAGGATTGCTTGAGTCCAGGCGTTCGAGGCCAGCCTGGGCAACTTGGTGAGACCTCATCTCTACAATAAATAAAAAAATTAGTTGGGCATGATGGCATGCACCTGAAGTTCCAGCTACTTGGAAGGCTGATGTGGAAGGATCACCTGAGCCCAGCAGGTCGACACTGGGGTGGCTGTCAGCATGCCATTGCACTCCAGCCTGGGTGACAAAACAAAACAAACCTCAAAACTTTTTGGAAGTTAACCACTTGTTTGCATATTTCCACCTTTCCTTTTTTTCTTGTAAAAAGTATTTATTTAGGATATTTTCCATTAAAAAGCAAAGTGAATTGTGAGCAATACTATTTTGAAATTTTCAGAGAATTTTGTGACATTTTCAAATCAAAACATGAGAGAGAATGAATACTGGGGGTGGAGTGCTCTAATCAGCTAATATACAACTAAATATGACAACACTGTAATCGAATTTCAAGCATCCTTTTCCAGTTGTTCATCATCTTCCATCTTATTAACTTTAACAATTTAAAAACCTTGAACTTTCCATTTTGAAAACTTACAAGTCATTTCATACCTGCGAAAAAAGTTACAATCATACAAATAATTCTCGTTTATCTTTCATCCAGATTCTCTTAATGATAACTTACGTAACTACAGTACAATTAACAAAATCAGAAAACCAACATTTATACAATACCATTACTTAATATGTAGACCTTATTAAAATTATTCAGCTGTCCAACTAATGATGTCTTTCTGGTCCACAATTCAATCTAGGGTCCATGTTGTATTTTATAAGCACATCTCCAGCCTGTAACAGTTCTTCAGTCTTTTTTATCTTTTTGTCTGTCAATAAACTTGATTTTCTTGATGAGTACTGGACAGTCATTTTTTAGAATGTCCTTCAATTTGGGCTTTCTAATGTTTCTTCTCAATTAAATTCAGGTTATGTATTTTTGGTAAGAATACCACAGAAGTGATGTTTGTGTTCTTCTTAGTACTTCAGATCAAGAGGCATGTGATGCCAATTTGTCCCATTATTGATTTTTTTCTTTTGGGCCATCACTATTTTGTTTTAAATTTTAGATTCAGGGGATACATGTGCATGTTCACTGCATGGACATTTTTGTGTAGTGATGAGAATTGGGTCTCAGGTGACTCATTCCCCAGATAGTGAACATTGCGCCCTGTAGGTAGTTTCTGAACTTTAACACCCTTACCCCTGTCCCCCATATTGGTCACCTCAATGTATATTATTTCCATCTTTGTGACCTATTAGCTCCCACATATGTGTGAGAACATGTGGTGTTTAGTTTTCTGTTTCTGAGTCAGTTTACTTAGGATGATGAACTTCAGGTCCATCCATGTAGAATCTGTAGATTACTTTGGGTAATATGGTCATTTTAATAATGCTGATTCTTCCAATCCATGAACATGAGGGTTTTCTCCATTTGTTTCTGCCCTCTGCAATTTCTTTCATCAGAGTTTTATAGTTCTTCCTGTAGAGATCTTGCATCTCCCTGATTAAATATTTCTTAGAGGCTGGGCGCGGAGGCTCGTGCCTATGATCCCAGCACTTTGGGAGGCTGATGTGAGAGGATTGCCTGAGCCCATGGGTTTGAGACCAGCCTGGGCAACTTGGCAAGACCTCACCTCTACAATAAATCAAAAAATTAGCCAAGCATGGTGGCACATGTCTGTAGTTCCAGCTACTTGGAAGGCTGAGATGGAAGGATCGCCTGAGCCCAGCAGGTAGAGGTGGTGGTGACCACTGCGCCGCAGCCTGGGCGACAGGGTGAGACTTCGACTCAAAAAAATAAAAAAATTTCTAGGAATTTTAGCTTTTTGGCTAGTATTGTAAATGGAATCGAGTTCTTGGTTTGATTCTCAGCTTGCTCGCTATTGGGGTATAGCAGTGCTACTGATTTGTGTGTTTTGTATCCAGAAGATTTACCAAGTTCATTTATCAAGTCCAGGAGACTTTTGGAGGAATCTTTAGGGTTCTCTGGGTATAAGATCATATTGTCGGCATGTAGAGATAGTTTGATTTCTTTGCTTTCAATTTGGGTACCTTTATTTCTTTTTCTTGCTAGACTGCTCTGGCTAAGACTTCCAGTACTTTGTTAGACGGGAGTGGTGAAAGTGGGCATCCTTGTCTTGTTCCAGTTCTGAGAAGAGGGGATGCATTCAGCTTTTCTTCATTCAGGATGGCATTGACTGTGGGTTTGTTATATACAGATTTTGTTATTTTCAGAAACGTTCCCTCTTTGCCTATTTTGCTGAGGGTTTTTATCATGAAGAGATACTGAATTTTATCGAATGTTTTTTCTGCATCTATTCACATGATCATATGATTAAAAAAATTCTGTTTATGTAGTGAATTATGTTTATTGACATGTGTACGTTGAACCATTCTTGTGTACCTGAAATAAAACCCACTTGGTTATGGTGTACGTTTTTTTTAATGTGCTGTTGTCTTTGGTTTACTAATATATTGTTGAGAATTTTTGCATCCATGTTCATAAGGATATTGGTATGTAGTTTTTTTGTGTGTGTCTTTTTCTAGCTTTGGTATCAGAATGATACTGGCCTCATGCATTAGTTAGGGAGGTTTCCCTCCTCTTCAATCTTGTGGAATAGCTTCAGTAAAATTGGCACCAGTTCTTCTCTGAAGGTCTGGTAGAATTCAGCTGCGAGTCCTGGGGTTTTTGTTGTTGTTGTTGTTATTGAGAGACTTTTAAATACTGTTTCAATCTCACTACTCATTATTGGTCTGTTTAGGATTCCTTTTTCTTCCTGAATCAAGGTTGGGGGATTATATGTTTCCAATAATTTATTCATTTCCTCTAGAGTGACTAGCTTGTTTGCATAGAGGTGTTCATAATAGTCTTTTGAGTTTCTGTCATTTCAGTTGAATATCTCCTTTTTTCATTTATGATTGAGCTGATTTGAGTTGTCTCCTTGTTTCTTAATTAATCTAGCTAGTGGTCTATCGATTTTGTTTATCTTTTCAAAGAACCAACTTTTTGTTTCATTAATCCTTCGTACTTTTTATAATTTCAATTTCATTTAGTTGTGCTCTGATCTTCATTATTTCTTTTATTTTGCTAGCTTTGGGTTTGATTTGTTCATGTTTTTCTAGTTCCTTGAGGTGTAATGTTAGGTTGTCAATATGTGATCTGTCAGTCTTATTAATGTAGGCTTTAGGCACTATACATTTTCCTCTGAGCACATAATTTTGGCTATGTTTCAGAGGTTTTGATACCTTATTTCATTGTTGTCATTCATTTCAAGGAATTTTTAAATTTCCATCTTGATTTCATTGTTGACCCAAGGATCATTAAGAAGCAAATTGTTTAAGTTCTGTGTTTTTGTTTTGTTTTTCAAGTTCTTCTTGGAATTAATTTCTGGTTTTATTCCATTGTGGTCTGAAAAAGTGCTTGATATGATTTTGATTTTTTTGAATGTATTGACTTGTGGCCTATCATATAATCTATCTTGGAGAATGTTCCAATGTGCTGATAAGAAAAATGTATATTCTATGGTTTTGGGATGGAATGTTCTGAAGATGTCTGTTAGTTTCTCTAGAGACAAATTTAACTCCAGTGTTTCTTTGTTGAATTTCTACTCTTGATGATCTGTCTGTTGCTGTCAGTCTCCCAGTATTATTGTACTGTAGTCTCTTTTTAAGTCTAGTAGAATTTGTTTTATAAAGTTGGAGGCTCTGGTGTTAGGTGCATATATATCTAAAATTGTTATGTCTTCTCATTTGATTGATCCCTTTATCATTATATAATAGCTATCTTTTCCTTAAAAAAAACTATTGTTAATTTAACATCTGTTTCATCTGATATGAGAATGGCTACTCCTACTTGGTTTTGGTTTCCATTTGTGTAGAATCTTTTTCCCCACGCCTTTATCTTGAGTCTATAGGAGTCTTTGTGAGTTAAGTGGGTCTTTTGAAGGCAGCAGATATCTGAGTTGTGTTTTTTTAAATCCATTCTGCCAGTCTATATACTTTTAGTGGGGGCATTGAGACCATATTCATTCAGAGTTAATAATGAGATAAAATATACTATTCTATTCATCATACTGGCTGTTATCTGGTTTTCCATAAGCATTGTGAACTGTATGATTTCCAGCATTTTTCTTTTTTTTCTTTCTTTTTTTTGAGTTGGAGTCTCACTCTATCGCCCAGGCTGGAGTGCAATGGCGTGCTCATGGCCACTCAGACTTGACTTGCAGGGCTTAGTCAATCCTTCCATCTCAGCCTTCCAAGTAGCTGGAACTACAGGCACATGCTACTATGCCTGGCTTATTTTTTGATTTTTATTATAGAGATGAGGTCTCATCAAGTTGTCCAGGCTGGTCTCGAACCCCTGGTCTCGGGCAATCCTCTCACCTCAGCCTCCCAAAGTACTGGGATTATAGGCTAAACCACTGTGCCTGGCTTCCAGCGTTTTTCTACTATTGTATTTCGACCTTTTGTTTCAGTATTTAGAACTCCTTTGAGTATTTTTTGCAGAGCTAGTCTATTGGTGGCAGTTTCCCTCAGCATTTGCTTGTCTATGAATGTCTCCATTTCTCCTTATTTATGAAACTTAGTTTTGTAGGATACAAAATATTTGACTGACAGTTAATCTGTTTGAGGAGATTGAAGATGGGGCCCTAATCCCCTTTGTCTTGTAGGGCTTCTTCTGAGAAGTCTGCTGTTAATCTGGTAGGTTTTCCTTTGTAAGTTATTTGACGCTTTGTGTCACTGCTATTAAAATTCTTTCATTCATGTTAACTTTGCATAGCCAGATGATTATATGCCTGGGGGATGACCTTTACATGAATCTTCTGGGAGTTCCTTGGGCTTCTTGTATCTTAGATCTCTGGCAAGGTCAAGGAAATTTTCTTCCATTATTCCTTCAAATACGTTTTCCAAATTTGTTGCTTTCTCTTCTTCCTCAGGAACACCTATGATCAGATTTGGATGTTTTACATAATCCTACATTTCTTGGAGACATTGTTTCATTCTTTTGATTCTTTTTTCTTTATTGTTGCCTGATTGGGCTGACAGGGTTACTTAAAAAGCTTTATCTTTGACTAGGCCTGGTGACTCAGCCTGCAATCCCAGCACTTTGGGAGACTGAATTGAGTGGATTGCCTGAGGCTGTGTGTTTGAGACCAGCCCAGGCAACTTGGCGAGAACTTGACTCTACAATAAATCAAAAATTAGCTGGGTGCAGTAGCACTTGTATGTAGTTCCACTTACTTGGAAGGCTGAGGCAGAAGGATCGCTGGAGTCTAGCAGGACAATACTGGGGTGGTCGTGAACATGCCACTGCACTCTAGCCTGGGCAACGGAGTGACATGTCAACTCAGAAAAAAAAGAGATTTAACTTCAATTTCTGAGATCCTTTCTTCTGCTTGTTATAGTCTACTGTTACAACTTTCTACTACATCTTATACTTCCCTAAATTCTTCTTTCATTTCCAGAATTTCACCTTTTTTTGTTGTTGTTTGGGGGGTGTGTGTATGTGTGTGTGTGTGTGTGTGTGTGTGTCTTTCGATAATTTTTTATTCATGTCCTGAATAGTTTTTAAAATTTCTTTATGTTGTTTTTCAATTTTGTCCTGAAGTTCACTGACTAAATCAACCTTTTGAATTCTATGTCTGGAATTTCAAAAATTTTATTTTGTTTATGGTTCGTTGCTGAAAAGTTGGTGTAGTCTTTTGGGGATGTTGGAGAACTCTGTTTTTTCATATTGGCAGAATTATTTTTCTGGTTTCTTCTTGTTTGGGCAGATGACTTTTTCTTATTTGAGGTTGGCAGGGGACTGGCTTAGGCACTGTACGGGTCCCTTGGTTATATATAGTCTTGGTGTGGTGAGTTTCTCAATTGCTAGCTGTGGCAGCACTGTACTGTGTATCAGCTCATGGTGTTCTGAGTGGCTAGAGTGGTTGTTATTTGTGTTTGGAATCAGGCTTTCCCTAAAGCTGAGGTGTTATATCCAATTTGGTGGACTGTACTGTTGACCTCTGGCTGGGTGGTGGCCTTTGTGGAGGAAAGCCAGCTGCAATAGTGGCTTAGGGTTTCCCTTTGGTGACTGTTGCTCCAAGGAAGTGGCCAGCCAGCCTAGACCAAGGGTGGGGATCTGAGAATTTCCCAAGTTTTCTGTCTTATTTGAGCCTTTGGGGGGAGTGTAGGAGAAAATAGTCCCATAAGTATGCACTCTTAGCTACCCCAGTTGGGATTAGGAAGAAGTCCAAGGCTAGAAGAATTCACAAGAGGAGTGAGAGGTTGCTATGGCAATACATCCCATCTGCCTCTCTCCTTGGCCTCAGGCACTCTGTGATCTGATTGTCAAGGTACAGCCAATCTCAAGGCCTCAGGTGTTCTCAGTCAGGAATGATCTGCAGTTTGACTTGAGGCGTATTCTCTCCCAAGCTGGCTGGAAAGCAACTGTTCTACCCTGCAAGAGTTAGTACCTGGGAAATGGTGGCTGGTTCTGCTCAAAGCTTTTTTTCCTGCCCCACTCAATGTCAGAGCACAGCTGTGGGGAGAGCAGTTTCTTGTGAGGGGCTGGGGCCCCCATAAGGCCCAGGGAGCCCTGCAAATTCATAGCAGGAGCACAGAACTCCTGAATTTTCATCACTCACCTTCCTGCTGTGTCTAGAGGCTGTGGTGGATTGTGGCAGTGCAGGAAAGCATCTGGTAAGTTCTGGCCCAGTATGATGGGTTTTTTTTTTTCTTCTTCTTTGCTCTAAGAGGTTATTATCACTCCTTGGAGACTTGTGAGGCATGCTGCTGGATCTGTTCCTTTCTGGGTGCTGAGGAATCTCTAATCTTTATTTATTTTGTAGGATACATTCACTCTAGCTGCCTCATGTCAGCCATCTTGATCCCTTCTCCTGATTTTTAATTTTTTTTGACTCAGGGTCTCACTCTCTCACCCAGTCTGCAGTGCAGTGCCACAATCACCATAGCTTCGATCCCCTGGGCTCAAGTAATTCTTCTGTCCCAGTCTTTCAAATAGCTGGCACTACAGACACACACTACCAAGCCCATCTAATTACAATTTTTTTTGGTAGAGTCAAGGTTTTTTCATGTTGCTTAGCCTGGTCTCAAGCTCCTGAGCTCAAACAATCCTTCCACTTCAGCCTCCCAAAGTGCTGGGATTACAGGCATGAACCACCTCACCCCGCCTTGATTTTTATTTTTTAAATTTTTTATTTTTTGAGTTGGAGTCTCACTCCTTCACCCAGGCTGGAGTGCAGTGGCATGCATACTTATGGCCACCCCAGCGTCAACCTTCTGGGCTCCAGCGATCCTTCTGCCTCATTCTTCCTAGTAGCTTGAACTACAGACATGTGCTACCATGCCCAGCTTTTTACTTTACTTTATTTTATTTTATTGTGGAGATGAGGTCTTGCCAAGTTGCCCAGGCTGGTCTTGAACCTGTGGGCTCAGGCAATTCACTTGCCTCAACCTCCCAAAGTGCTGCGATTACAGGCTAAGCCACTGAGCCCGGCCTAGCCTTGATTTTTAATGTTGATTATTTAGGGTTATAAAGGGTTTTTTTGGTTGGTTGTTATTTCACAAAATAATCATACATAGGGTGGCTCCAGAGGAGGTGTTCTGGTTGTTTTGTGGTGTTTATTTTGGGAAGACACAGGTCACAGATAAATTAAACTGAGATAACATTGTCTGAAGAGTGTCTAGTGATTCATGGATATCCAGGGTTTGTATAACTACCTCAAAAGTTCTAGGATATCAGGGCACTTCCCAGGATACTTTTTACACAAGGTTTCCTGAAGCTTTCTAAGGTCTGACTTCAGACATGGAGCAGCAGGTACAGCCAGCACATTGATTCACAAATGCTTGACCGCCTTTTGATTTCAGCTGTGACTGTACAGGACAATTCTACGTAGGTTTCTACTCCTTTCCAGTGGATACAGTCTTCCTTCAAGTGCTTTACCTAATATCTCAAGAATTCCTTTGGTACTGTAAGAAACTTCCTAGGCCAGGGCATATGTCCAGAGGTATGAATCTCTGGGAGCAACCCTTGATCAGTGGGGCATAGTAGCCAATGGGCAAATACTCTTATGCTTCTCCTAAGTCAGGCAGAACCTCATTATCAAAGGTTTTGAATACTAGCCTCAAGATTTTATCCCAAAGATGGAAGTGTGTTTGAGAGGAAGAGTAGTGGTGGGGAGAATTTCAGTTAGGATCCTCTCTACTTTGATGATAATTTGGAAGTTAGATTTGTGTGAGCAGGAAAGGGAGACAGGGACATATACCAGGAGTTAACTCCAGTTGTTCTGATAGAAATAAATTGGGCCTAAACCAGGCAGAGCAGTGCTACAGAAATTTAAAGATGGAAACTGGATAGTAAAACCCCAACTATACTCGCCCATTTCCTTTGCTGAGTTGGCTTGTTTGGTGGCTAACAAAATGGGTGCTTTCATTATTTCCTGCTGTGTAGCAAATTTACTCCAAATTTAGTGACTTAAATAAAAAATTTATTTGCTTATAACATTGGGCAGGGCTCAGTTAGGCAATTATGCTGTTGTGCTTACCTGGGGTGTACTAAAATAATTACCATTATCAAGAGGTTGTGCATGGTCTGAATGTGTCTCCCAAAACTCATGTTTTGGAAACTTAACTCCCAATGCAACAGGTGTTGGGAGGTGGGGCCTTTTGGGAGGTGTTTAGGTCATGAAGGCAGATTACTGAATTCATGGATTAATTCAGTTATAAAAAGGACTTGTGGAAATGTGTCTGGTCTCTTCGGTTCTCCTGCTATATCAGGACATAGTGTTTCTCCCCTCTGGCGGAGACAGCTTTCAAGGAGTCATCTTGGAAGCAGTGAGCAACCCTTACCAGATGCCAGCACCTTGATTTTGGACTTTCCAACCTCTAGAACTATGAGAAACAAATTTTTATTTTTTATAAATTACTCAGTTTGTCGTATTCTGTTATAGCTGCACAATGGACTAGGACAGGCTGGTCGGGGTCTTAGTAGCAGAGTTTATTCCACATGGTGTCCTGCAGTGGCCTAGTTCAAGATGTCTTATATGGAGGCCACAGGTTTAGAAGGGTGAGAACAAAGGTGCAAAACATCTTGAAGCCCAAGCTTAGTAGTCACACATCACTTCTGCCTAATTCTATTGGTCAAAGCAGTCATGAGGCCAACTGAGAGTCACATGATGGAAAAATAGGCTCCATCTCTTGATGGGAGGAGCTAACACAACTTTGTTGTTTTCATTCTATTGTTGATTGCCACTGATGTGCTGGATGTTTGACCTTTTAAATGGCTTATATGGAGACTGAAACCTACCACTTTAAATTTACTACAGTGTATTTTGGTAGCTGATGAACTTTTGGTGTCCTCTTATATCCGGATTTAGTTTTATTAGAATTCAAACTACTCATATACTGACAACCTGCTCCTTCCTCTTACTAATATACTGGTGAATAGTCCAAAAACTCCTATTCTTATTCTTGCTAAATATTTTAAGCTAGGACACTTGAAATCTGTCTTAGGGTTAATGAGTCTCCTATAAGTAGAAGAATGTAGGGGAAAGACTGAATTCTTGGAATACATATTTTCCAGAGTCACTGAAATTTATACCTGTAAAAAACTATATTAAGGTGCTTTTTCCCTTCATGTTGTTAAAAAGACAAAAGAAAAAAGCTATAGTACATGTATTTCAAATGAGTTGTTTTATGAAAATTAGAGGTTTTTGTGAATTTTCTTTTTTAAAGAGGAAGAAAGGGATAATTTCACCTATATTTTCAGCATATGGCATCAATATTTGTGGGTCCATTTCAATAATTGCACTGATAAATATCTTCATTACAGAAAAAAAAAAGCTTATGTTTTAAATTCTGGAAGTCTTGTGAAGCACTAGTAAAACTTTTAGTAGCTTAAATATCAAAATTAGTTTAATAACTTAGAAAGTTTCATGATGTGGCAGCTCCCAGTAATAGAAACATCAACAACTTACAAAGAGGGCTTTTGATAACAAAAGAAATAGTGTTGAAACAGAATGCTAATGCCTTTTTATGTGAGTAATTGTTTGGTCAAGTATCATACAATGTGCGAGAAGCTGTGGTGAACCTGATCCCTGGGGTACGGCCTTCAGAACAATTAGGTACTCCAAAGGTAGAACTGGAGAGATGGAGAAAGATAGGTTTTGCTACAGAGATGAGAGCAAAGTAGAGCAAAATCAGCCTAAATCAAAATCAAAACCTTTTCACAAAGCTAAGTTTTATTTTCCTTTGAGCCAGGATCCTTGACTCAGTTCTGGGCATTTCTTTCTAAGACAACTTTTCTGATTTATCTCACAGAACTCCCTCTCTCTTTTTAAGCTTTACTTTACTTTAGGTTGACAAATAATAGTTGTACATATTTATGGGGTACAATGTGATGTTTTGATACATGTATACATTGTAGAATGATCAGATCAGACAAATTAACATATTCACAGTGCTCTTTTTACCAGTCCACTTCTCTCCTGAAACAGCTTGTTTTTGACCATTGACTTCAGTTTTTTGAAAGGTATTTTGAAAGGCGGTCTTATTTACTGTTTGCTCTTTTGATTAAAGCTTTTATATGCTAACATTGGGATCCATTTTTCTCAGAACACTTATTTGCTTAGATGCTCCTGAAACAAATAAAAAGAATTCTATATAGCCATGGCAATGAACGAATTGTTGCCATGTGCAAAAACAAAGATGGATTCACAAATACAATGTGGAACAAAAGAAACCAGACACAAAACAATACTTGCTGAATGAGTGCTGGATGAGGGGAGAGCACAAAAGGCACAATGAATCTTTACTTAAATCAGGATATGGGTTACTTGGGAGTGAGGTAAGCTGGAACGTGAGTACAGAGGAGTTGTGGGGAGCTGATTATGGTCTAAGTACTGGTTCCATTGGCAGGCTTGCTTTGTGAAAATTTATTGAGCCGGACACATAATCTGTGCATGTTTCTATTTCTTTTTTACAGCTCATTAAAGAGTAGGACAATAAAGGACAAATGGTTCTTCTCATTGACTCTCAAGGGAAATCTGAGATTGTGCATCTCTGATGGTTTGTTAAGGAAAGAATTCTTAGGCTGGCAACACTTATTTTTTCACACCCACTTTATTGCAGTGTTGATTTTGATTTTACTGGGTTTCAGTCTCCATATAAACCATTTAAAAGGTCAAACATCCAACACATTAGTGGCAATCGGCAATAGAATGGAAACAACAAAGCAAAACAAAGCAAAGCACAGCAAAGCCAAACACTATCAGTATTGCAGTGCTATAGGAACTTTTTTTTATTGGAAAAAGGTTCGTCATGCTCCACTATTGCAGAAAAAGCTACCAATATAAGGCACTGTTCCCAAGAAAACTTAAGAGGAAACTGAATGCTGATATCACTGAAATCAGTGATATGCTGATATCACTGAAATCAGACAGCCTCTCCCCCTCCCCCGGAAATACCATCTAGGATTATACCATTTGGTAATTCTTAGAGACAAGCTTTGTTGACAAAAAGATGCCAACTCTGTAAAATATTTTAAGATGGTTTATTCTGAATCAAACTTGAGGACCTAAACCTGGAAGCACTCATCCTCAGAGGTCCTGAGAACATGTGCCCACAGTGGTTGAATGGTGGCTTGGTTGTATGCATATATTTTAGGAAGGCAGACATTACAAGAAACTATAAATCAATACATATGAGATTTTTATTGGTTTGGCCAAAGGAGAGACATTTCCAAGCAGGGGCTTGCAGGTAATAGGTGGATTCAAATATTGCTTAACTGGTAATTTCTAGTTCCTGTCTAAGGAATTGGAAAAACCAGTAGATGGGATGTTTTGTTGAGATAAAGGGGGATATTTGTTGATATGTAGATGAAGTCCTATATATGGCAGACTTCAGATAGGACAGATAAGTGTCTTACAAGGTTTCTGGAGTCTGGGAGTCCCCGAAAGATGGATTTACAGGGCCATAAAGCAATTTGATATCCTTCTTTATTTGTTATGTAGTGTTATGCCAGATTCAGGTTGGAAACCAGATTTTATAATATAGGGTAATAGGGTAATAAACCTCCATGTGGTGAGTCCTTGCCAGGTGTGACTCTCTAAGCCTCTTAGGAATTTGGATAAGAGAAAAAAAGGTCAGGTTTAGTACTCAGTTTTCAGCAGAAAAGGTGTGTATAATTTCTTAGGAGGAGGGAAAAGATGAAAGTCATATGGACTGGTAAAATTAATGAATATTTTACACTTGCCACAATTTACATTTTAATGGTAGTCATAATAGTGATGACTTTGAAACAGTCAATAGATTTATCTTTGCCCTGTAGGCTGCATTTGGCAGACTTATATTATTTTCCACAATAGCACTGATGACTGTCATAGTTGGTGTGTCTGCCGGGTGGTTTGTAGACTGTAAGAGAATGTTGGACATGATTCCTGAAATCAATATTCCATTCTACCAGTAGAAAGAGTTGAAATAGTGTTAATGATACTAACCTTATGCCTATCTCCTGCACATCTGGGATGTTACCGTCAACCTAGAAATTGGATGAGGAAAGATTAGCATTTTCAGTCTCTATTGATTTGTCAGATGAAATTGTGATTGGTGGAAATGGAGCTTATTCTTGCACAGTTTAAGTTGACCTAATGGCCTTAGCTCATCTTGTTATAATCCTGGTCCACAGGTTGAGATATTGAATCCATCTCAACATTAATGAGTGACATTTACCAAGCAAAACACTAGGGATGAAAAGATGAATAAGCTAAGGGCCTCCCAAAATTGTGGAAGAGATAAATATGCACATCAAAATTATAATATGATATAAATGTTGTTGTTCAGAAACATAGAAATGGCTGTGCACACAGAGAAAGAGAGCAACTAAATATACTGGTAGCAGGGAAGTTTACCAGGAAAAGGAGTATCTTAAAAGCTGAGTGAGAATTTCCAGGCAGACAAGGTGGGAAAGGACATATGGGAAGTATGAAAAGCAACAGTAGGAGCCCAGAGCTTGGATTTGCATGGAGTGAACAGAGAATGGTGAGGAGTCTGGGGTGCTAGGGGCTGTAGGAGATGGGGGGGCTGGGAATGGGGCAGGACATCTAGGGTACAGCCAGGTTTTGTAGGATCTTGGAGGCCCTGGGAAGAAGTCTGGACTCTAACCAAAGAGCTGTTGAGGAATGGTAAAAAGGGGAGTAGCGTGATCATGTCTGTGTGGTAGGAATGTAAGTTCAACAACTATGTGGATAGTGGGTTATAGAGAGGGAAGCAGACAAAGGCATCTGTTGGGGAATTATTAAAATAATCAGAACACTCTGAACTAGGTTAAGGGTGAGCAGCTTTTTGGAAGGTAGACTCCATCCTGGATTAAATGCTATTGCACGCAGATAAGGGATACTATAAAAGCGTGAAAACATTGCTGATTTATTTTAATGATGCAGAATGATGGCCAAAAATATTGTTGGGTGGAAAGGTTTACAAAAACACGAACAGTCATATTCTAAATCCATCTATATTTACATAGAAAAAAGCAGTAAATATATGTGGCGTACAAATGTTAACAGTAATATTAACTTGCTAGTAAGCTTTTGGGTACATTTGAGGAAAGGTAACTCAGATACTCAATTAAAAATGTAGTATGTGAAAACTTAGAAAAGTATTCGTTTTAGTATTCAGACTCTGGGCCAGGCGCAGTGGCTCAAGTCTGTAATCCTAGCACTTTGGGAGACTGAGGCGAGAGGATTACCTGAGCTCAGGGTTTTGAGACCAGCCTGGGCAATATGATGAGACCTTGTCTCTACAATAAATCAAAAGATTAGCCAGGCATGGTGGTGTGTGCCTGTAATTCCAGCTACCTGGAAGGCTGAGGTGTAAGGACCGCCAGAGCCCAGCAGGTCGAGGCTGGAGTGGCTGTGAGCATGCCACTGTACTCCAGCCTGGGCAACAGAGTGAGACTCCAACTCAGAAAGAAAAAAAAAAAAGAAAAAGAAAAAAAAAAAATATATATATACATATATGTATATATATATATTTTATATATATATACATATATATATGCATATATATATGTATATATATATTTGTAGCAGGAAAGAGAGGCAGGACACCCAGGTATCTTGTCAGGAAGCAGCGTTTGTTCGTACTGGCACTGGCTCAGTGGATTCATATCCAAAATCCAAAGGCTGAGCCCTGAATGCAAGGAGTCATTGCCTTATATCCCTATATACTATTTCTTTACATTGTAACCTCTTTGTCTCCCTTATAAGGTTACAGTTTGGCATTCTTCATTTGATATTTTGTATCTTGAGGCTGCAGTTAGCATTACATGTTACACACTGATTGGTTTTACATATTTATTTCATTTGCATGTCCTATTTGCTGATTGGCTGACAAGATCACTATCCTGATTGGATTCTGCCAAAAGTTTGAACATGTAGCCCACCAAAGTGAAAAGCCCCTGAAAAGAGTAGCACAATGAAGCAACAAGTAACTTATTTTCCTTTTTCTTACTCCTGCATTTTCAGAAGGGTCCTTGCCTCATATTCAGATCCTTTCTGAAACTTAGTGGGTAGCCTAGCATTTCAAGGTAAGAAAGATGTGTAGAATCAAGAGGAGTATGGAGAAGGGTCAAAGATAGCAAATAGAAATAGAAAATAAAAATATAAGAAGAGAGTCTAGAAATGAAATATTGAGCAGAAACATCAGGGGAACAATTTTAAGTGTATGTTAAACTTATCTCTGTATGTTTTCTAAATTGATCCCTATTATCACAGTCTAAGAATGCTGCTCCATTATAATTGCAAAGGGTCTTTGTCAAGGTGGAGGTAGAAGTTTGATCTATTAAGGACCCTTCCAGCTATATGAATCCTTGTATCATCTGGTTTCATTGACCCAGTATATGAAGGGAACTAACAGTCTTAATATTGCCTCTTGTATTTTAAAAAACATTTTATTTTTCTTATTCTTTTTTTTTTTTTTGTAGAGACGAGGTCTCGTCATGTTGCCCAAGCTCGTCTCGAAACCCTGAGCTCAGGTAACCCTCTCGCCTCAGCCTCCCAAAGTGCTGGGATTACAGGCTTGAGCCACTGCGCCCGGGTCTAGGGCCTGAATATTAAAAAGTATACTTTTCTAGGCTTTCACATACTATATTTTTAATTGGGTATCTGAGTTACCTTTCTTCAAATGTACCCAATACAAAACATTTTATTTGGGAATGTATGCTAAACAGAATTGCAATTTGGAGCATACATACAGAGGGGTAGTTTTTGGTATGTTGGAAAAACAAATAAAAATTTGGGAGTTTTTAAGAAAGAAAAAGTTAAGTATTGTTTGGACACAAAGCTGATTGGCAGCAGCAAAATTTGGGGGAGCTGTACAATTCTTTTATTTTATTTATTTATTTTTGAGTTGGAGTCTCACTCTGTCGCCCAGACTGGAGTGCAGTGGCACACTCCTGGCCACTGCAGCCTCGACCTGCTGGGCTCCAGTGATCCTTCTGCCTCAGCCTTCCAAGTAGCTGGAACTACAGGCGCGCGCTACCACACCCGGCTAATTTTTGATTTATTGTAGAGATAAGGTCTCGCCAAGTTGCCCAGGCAGGTCTCGAACCCGCGGGCTCAGGCAATTCACTCACAGCCTCCCAAAGTGCGGGATTACAGGCTGAGCCACTGAGCCTGGCTAAATTCTTTTATTTTTAATATATTTTTTATTTTAAAATTGTGGAGTACAGTTAAGGGTTAGGTATACAAATATTCACTGTGCAGGTACCCTTGTTGATGAGGTGTGTCCCCTTTCCCCAGGCAGATATTGACTACTGTTAATCCCACCTCCCTTCCCCTCCCTGTTCCCCCCCATAGTTTCCCACCACTGTCAATCCTTTTCTTATAGTATTATGGTAGTTGTTCAAGGTCCACTTATGAGTGAGAACATGTGATACTCAGATCTTTGATTCTGTGAGAGATCACTCAGTATTATAAACTCTAATTCCATCCAGGTTGCTGCGAAATTCATGATTTTGTTCTTTTTTACGACTGCATAATATTCTGTTGCATATATGTACCACATTTAAAAAATCCAGTCCTCTTTTGATGGACAGCATGGTTAGTTCCATGATCTTACCATTGTGAACAACGCTGCGATAAACATACATGTGCAGATATCTTTTTTATAGAGTGATTTGAGTTCTTCAGGGTATATTCCCAGTAGGGGGATTGGGGGTCATATGGAAGGTCAATTTTTAGAGCTCTTAGGAATCGCCACACTGATTTTCACAAAGGTTGTACTAGTTTACACTCCCACCAATAGTGTAGAAGTGTTCCCTTTTCACCACATCCTCTCCAGCATCTGTTATTTTTTGAGTTATTGATGATGGCCATTCTGACTGGAGTTAGGCGGTATCTCAGTGTAGTTTTAATCTGCATCTCCTTGATGATTAGTGAGGTTGAATATTTCTTCATGCATCTGTTGGCCATTTGGATGTCTTCTTTTGAGAAGTGTCTGTTCATATCTTTTGCCCACTTTGTGATGGGATTGTTTCTTGATGCTTTCTTTGGCTTTGCAGAAGCTGGTCAGTTTAATGAGGTCCCACTTGTCTATCTTATCTCTTGTGGCTTGTGCATTTCGGGTTTTACTTAGGAATTGGATGCCAGTTCCAACTTCCATAAGGGTGTATCCTGCATTTTCTAAAGTTCTTATTGTTTGAGGTTTTACGTTTAGGTCTCTGATCCATTTAGAGTTAATTTTTGTGTATAGGGATAGATAGGGGTCCTGTTTGAATCTTCTGCATGTGGTCAACCAGTTTTCCCAGCACCATTTACCGAATAGGTTCTCTTCTCCCCAGTGGTGGGTGGTGGAGGCTTTGTTGAAGATGAGTTGGTTGAGAAATTGAGGTTTTGCTTCTGGAATCTCAATTCTATTCCACTGGTCTATATGTATGTTCTTGTACCAATACCAGGCTGTTTTGATTATTGTAGCTTTATAGTAAAGTTTAAAGTCTGGTAGTGTGGTACCTCCTGCTTTTTTTTTTTTTTTGCTGAGGATTTCTGGCTATTCTTGGTCATTTGTGTTATATATGAATTCCTGTATTTTTTTTTCTAGATCTGGGTTGGATGTTGCTGGTAATTTGATGGGTATTGCGTTAAATCTGTAGATTGCCTTAGGTAAGATGGACATCTTAACAATGTTGATTCTTCCTATCCATGAACATGGGATATTTTTCCACTTGTTTGTGTCATCTTTGATTTCTTTGAGCAGTGTTTTGTAGTTTTCATTGTAAAGGTCTTTCACATCTCTGGTTAGGAAGATGCCAAGGTATTTAATTTTTTTGTGTGGCTATTGTGAATGGAATTGTGCTTTTTATTTGGGTTTCTGTTCATTTATTATTGGTGTAAAGAAATGTGATTGTCTTTTGCACATTTATTTATACCCTGAGACTTTGCCAAAGTCCTTTATCAGTGTAAGGAGGTTTTTTCCAGATTATCTTGGGTTTTGAAAGCATACAATCATGTCATCTGCAAAGAGAGATAACTTGACTTTCTCTTTTTCTATTTGGATACCCCTGATCACCTTCTCTTTTCTGATTGCTCTAGCCAGGAATTCCAATACTATACTGAACAGAAGAGGTGAGAGTGGGCATCCTTGTCTTGTTCCAGTTTTCAGGGGAAACGGTTCCAATTTTCATCTGTTTAGGAGTATGCTGGCTGTGGGTTTCTCGTAGATGGCTTTTACTATTTTGAGGTATGTTCCATGTATGCCTAGATGTTCGATGGTTTTTATCAAGAAGGGGTGCTGGATTTTATCAAAAGTTTTTTCTGCATCTAATGATATAATCATGTGGTTTTTGTTTTGGTGTCTGTTGATGTATGTAATTACATTTATGGTCTTATGAATGTTGAACTAGACTTGCATCCTGGGGATGAAAGCTACTTGGTCATGATGGATGATTTTTGAGATGTGTTGTTGAAGCCGGTTTGCTAGGATCTTGTTGAGAATTTTAGCTTCTATGTTCATCAAAGATATTGGCCTGTAGGTCTCTTTCTTTGTTGGGTCTTTACCTGGCTTGGGTATCAATGTGATGTTAGCTTCATAAATGATTTGGGGAGAGTTACATCCTTCTCAATCACCTGGAATACTTTCAGTAGGATTGGTATCAGTTCCTCCTTAAATGTCTTGTAGAATTCTGCTGGAAAGCCATCTGGTCCAGAACTCTTTTTTGAAGGTAGTTTTCTTATGACATTCAATTTCCTTGATTGTTATTGGTTATTTAGGGTCTTGATTTCTTCTTGTTTCAACCTAGGCAGGTTGTGTGATGTCAGAAAGTCCTCTATTTCCTTAAGGTTTTCCAGTTTGTTTCCATACAAGTGTACATAGTAGCCTCTAATGATCTTTTATATTTTTTCAGGGTCAGATATGACTTCATCTTTTGTGTTTCTGATTGTGTTTATTTGGGGTTTTTCTCTCTTTTTCTTGGTCAGTCTAGCTAGGGGACCATAGATCTTATTTATCCTTTCAAAGAACCAGCTTTTTGTTTCATTGATTTTTTTGTATTATCTTTCTGTCTTCTATGTCCCAGATTTGGGCTTTTATTTTGGTGATCTGGATTCTTCTGCTGAAGTTAGGGTTTTGGTGGTCTTGCTTTTCCAGCTTCCTTAGGTGACTTGTTAGGCTGTTAATTTGTGATCCTTCCATTTTCTTCATGTGTGTTTGTAGAGATATGAATTCCCGTCTTACTATAACTTTCATGACATCCCTGAGATTTTGGTAAGATGTTTCTTCATTTTCATTTATTTCCAGGTGTCTTTTAATCTCTGTTTTGATGTCATCATTGACCCAGGAGTTGTTTAGCATCATGCTGTTTAGTGTCCATGTCTTTGTGGGTTTTGGGGGAAGCTTGTTGGTGTTGATGTTTATTTTTATTCCACTGTGGTCCAAAAAGGTTCATGGCAAAATTTCAATCTTTTGAAATTTGTTTATGCTTGATTTGTGGCCAAGGATGTGGTCGGTCTTAGAGTACATTCCATGTGGTGATGAGTAGAATGTATATTCTGTGGTCATTGGGTGCAGTGTTCTGTAGGTATCAATTAAGTCCATTTGGTCAAAAGTCACATTGAGGTTCCGGATCTTGTTGCTGATTTTTTGCCTGATAATCTGTCTAGTGTTGTGAGTGGGGTACTAAAGTCCCTAGCTATGATAGTGTTAGAGTCAATATCTTTTCTAAGTTTACTTAGAAGCTGCTTTATGAAAGTTGGCGCTCCTATGTTGGGTGCATATATGTTTAGGATGGATATTTCTTGTTGATGGATTGAACTTTTTATCATTATGTAGTGGCCCTCTGTATCTTTTAAATTTTTTCTTAGCTTAAAGGGTATTTTGTCTGAAATTAAGATCATGACTCCTCCTTTCTTTTGTGTTTCATTCGCCTGAAATTTTGCTTCCCATTCTCTTGCTTTGAATCTGTGGGTGACCTTTCTAGTGAGATGAGTCTCTTGGAGTTAATATATTGTTGCCTGTTGATATTTTATCCTTTTTGCCATTCTATGTCTTTTCAGTGGTGCATTTAGTCCATTCACATTCAGGCTAATTATTGAAATGTGAGAGTTGATCCCTATCATGAGGTTCTTATAGAGTTGTTGTTCTTGTTTGTCTGTTGTCTTTCTTTTGGTTTTTGGGGAGGTTCATGTGTGTTTTTAATCTTTTTCCTGTACTCTTGTGAAGAACATTGTTGTTCTTTTTTCCTTTTCTTCTGTGTTTAATACTTTCTTAAGTGTTTAATACTTTCTTAAGTGTTTCTTATAGAGGTGGTCTGGTGGCAGCGTAAGTTTTTAGAGATTGGATATCTGGGAAAGATTTTAATTCTCCCTCACTGATGAAGCTTAGCTTGACTGGGTAGGTTATTCTTGGTTGAAATTGTTTATCTTTTAGAACTTTGAAAATAGGACTCCAAGCTCTCCAAGCCTGAAGGGTTTCTGTAGATAAATCTGCTGCTATTCGAATTGGTCTTCCATGGTAGGTAATCTGACCTTTTTCTCTTGCTGCCTTTTGGAATTTTTTCTTTTATACCTACTTTGTTTAGACGAATTATTATGTATCTGGGAGTTGGTCTTCTCATTCGTTGTCTTGCAGGAGTTCTCTGAATCTCTTGTGTTTGAATTTTTGCATCACTGATGAGATGAGGAAAGTTTTCTTGAATAATTTCATGGAATGTTTGTTCCAGGGTGGTCTCTGTCTCTCTTTCTGCCTCAGGAAGTCCAATTACTCTTAGGTTTGGTCTCTTGAAGTAATCACTCATCTCTTAAAGATTTTGTTCTGTCTTTTTAAGCTTCTTTTCTATGTTTTTTACAGTTTGCATTAATTCTATATTTTGGTCCTCAAGCTCTGAGATTCTTTCTTCTGCTTGGCTAATTCTGCTTTCCATGCTTATCAGTTTGTTATTTATTTCATTCACAGTATTCTTTACTACTGTCATCTCAGTTATCAACTCCTTCCTATTTTCCTCTTGTCTCTCCTCAATTATTTTAAATCTCTCTATTAATGTCTTGATAGCTGGGTTTGTAGTTTGAGACCAATCATGCTGGGGGTTGTTTATTGTTTGCATTCTGAAGTCTGTTTTCTCAGTGTCTGACCTCCCAGGGATCTGTGAGAGACCCATATTCTTCTTTTGGTTTTTCTTCATTTGTGTAGATTTTTCTATTCCCCTTTCCCTCCTCTTCTTTAATTCTGTTTTTCAGGGAAGGTGGAGTTGCTTTTACTTATTTTTGTTCAATCTCCTGTTCTTCCTTATGAGGATCCTCTGGCTTTGTTCACTTTTGAGGCTGGACTGTGTGTTGGGGGCTGTACCTTTTGCAGTTTTGAGATTTAATTGAGGGGAAGCTGTGATTCAGAATCTATCTGCAGATCCCAGTATCCACCAACAAGTGTATGGGCACCCTGGAACCCACTTCCCACTGCCTTACAATCCTGTCCATGCAGTGGGGTTTAGGTTTGCTCTCTGGAACAAAAGGAGGGTAAGAAAAAGGAAAATAATGGAAGAAGGGGGAATCAAGAGGAAGTTGGAGAGAGAGAAGAGTAAGAGGGAAAACAGACATACATACCAACTAATGAATGATAAGAGACACAAAACCAGAAAAGAGTAAAAAACAGACAGAAAATTCCTTAAAGCATATTGGTAATCACACAAAGACAGTCCAATAAAATAAAACCTTTTGATGTGCTTTTCCCCAACACAAAGGGAGTCTAAATAAAAAACCAGACAAAAGAGAACAAAACCAACAGTCAAAACAATACAATAAAAAATCAAAGTAAGAAGCCAGACTAGCTCCGGGCCTTTTCTGAGTGTCTGAAGTCTCTTCAGCTCTGATCTCTAGCCCCTCCCCTCTGCTTTCATTGCAGGCAGATAGGGTTACTCATATCTTGGGTCAGTTCCCTTGGCTTGCTGCCTGACAGGTCTGCCACACAGAACTGAGTTGTCAGTGTCTGGTTCAGCATAGGGCAGGGGCTTCTGTCTCCTGTTTGGGTGAGACAGAAAACAAGGTGGAGTCTGTGCGGAGATGGGCGGAGCAATGCGAATCTGCCTGGAAAATGGCTGCAGTGGGCAGCTCCTCTTTTACAGATCCTTTTTCTCCACTTGTCGGGGCCCCAGTTGATCAGCTATGATGGGCGACAATGGTGTGTGTCCAGCATCAGGCACTGGGAATCAGCAGCTGCAGCTTGGTGTGCTGTGGGCAGCTTGGGGTGGAGGAGGGAGCTGGGAATTCCCTGGGGCAGAGCCAAGAGCTTCAACAACAGCAACTGTTCAGCACCCAGTAACCATCACAGCAGCAATCCACTGTGGAGGCCATAGTGCGGTGAAGGCAGTTTGCTGCATGGGACTGGCTATAGCAGCCACCCCCCCACTCCTGTGTAGGCGGCAGCCACAGGGGCATGTGGAACTGCCCTCAGGAGCCAACCTTTGTGGAGATCTTCACAGTTGTCCTGTCACCATCTTCTTGCTAAGCATCAATATATAAAGTTCTAAACAAGTTCGGAGGTCGGATGGCCTCCCAGAAAAAGGACAGCAGAGTCCCTGAAGAGAAGCCCGGTGGCCACTGGGAAGACTGTCAAGAAACATTTTCTTAAAAGAATATATAGTTATATAAAGTATTTCTTTCAAGTTTCACAAAATATAATTGGCCAAGGATGTGAGATTGAATTGATATTCTTGGATAATAATACAATTTACATGTAATTGTGTGGGACCAAATCAGTTTTACTAATTCAGAATAAAGCCCCAGGTGAGTTGGAGTTTGAGGAAATAGCCAAAGAAAGGAAGATTTTAGAACTGAAAAAGAGAAAAAGGAAAAGAATGACTTAATTTGTAGGCAGGTACATGTATTTATGATGAAAGAGATCAATAGTCATGCTGTTATCTATTATTTCATCATTATGAGAAAGCGAGGCTCCAAGGAGGGACCAAATTTAACTTAATCAACAAAATCTATCTTGGGTTTGTACCACGTGCTTTTGAGTAATCACCTTTTGTAAATGCCATCCTTCTGGGTCCTAGGACAATCCAAGTTTACGTCCTTCTCTTTAAACCCTAAGCACTGGCTGTTTGCTTTATATCTTGATTTCCACTGCTCATTCTTTTACCTGTTCTTTTCTCTGGTTACTTAACTTCTCTTTGCTTCTGTCTGTTCATTTTTAAAGGGTTTAGAATTAGTCTAGATTGTAATATATATATACACACACACACACACATATATATAATTAATCATGGGACCCTTTGAGCATACACATTTAGGACTTTTCTAGGTGAAATCATGATGGGAAGGAAGTGACCCCTCTACCTCTCCTCATTCCTTTAATGCACCCTAAAGAGGTTCCACAGAGCTATGTTTAAAAATCATGGAACCTGAATCTTTGCTTCCTGGAGTTGGTAGAGATTAGTGTGTGGCCTGGATTATGCTGAGGACAATAAAGACCCCAGTGAAAATATTTTGCGTTTTTACATTACATTGTTAGCTGGTTTTCTTGAAAAGAATTTTTTGTGTCACTGTGGTTATCTAGTCGTTGGGCACCCAGGATTAATTCTTGTGTTGGAGAAAATGAAATGTAATTATCACAATCAGGAAAACTGTTTTCTTATCTGCCACTGGCTTGCTGAGCAATCTTTTGAAAATTTCTCAGGAGCACCGTACCTCCTTTCCCTCTCACTTTTCCATAAAGATGTTGTGAAGACCTCTGACTGAGATGTACACCACTCTGTGGCTCTGGTAGAAAAGAGGGAGCTAGTGTGTCCTTCAAAGCCATGTCTTCACTTGTACTTGATCTAGTAGAGGTTCAAGCTCTTCTGGACCTTGATGTCTCTTTCTGTCTCGCTGAGTATCTCCTTGTCTAGTAGAATACTTTTAGCCACTTGCCTTCCAAGGGCTTGTGTAAAGAAGAACTGTTATTACATCTTTTATCGAAAGCATTTCCTGCTGACATTTTGGTCTTTTTGTCTAAACACATTGTGTGAAAGGAGTGAAGAATTGTCTTCCTTGAAGGAAAAAAAAATCATCTGACTGTTCTGTTGCTGTGTCAGAGATGCAAGTTATTTCCAATAGATGACCCTTCCTTGACCTGGCAAGGCTGCTGGTTAGCACAGACTGTAGAGAGCTTGGAGAAACACTCTAAGGGTTTGATTCAAGGCAACAGAAAGTGCTTATGCTGCAACCTTACTGACCTTTCTTGGGATGCACTCACAAACTGTATCTGGGACCTTTGTTCAGTGGCTTTTGAAGTAATATATCTTCATTAGGACTTAGAAGTAAACAATTTTTTTAAAGCTCTAAGAAGGAAGCAGTTTGTTTTGAATGCAGTGGATTTGATCTTTAGAGAGAGGTGAGTAGCTAACATTTTTTTCAGCAAATGCTAAAGATGATGAATGAAATGCCCAGGGCTAAGAAAGCCTCTTCACAGCAGGGAGGGTTATCTTTGGAAGGACTTTAAATCAACTCACAAATAGTTTCCTGGCTAGGAGCACTTGCTTAGCTCTGATTGGTGACTTTTTCATAGACGTTTTCATCATAAAATCCGATAAAACCCCCAAATTTCACCCTATGTTGTATTTTGAAAACCTGAAAGAGTCAGTATACAGAATATCGAAGGACTACATATTGCAGATTATAACTGCATAGGATCTTTGTCAAAAGGGCAAACTCTCCTGATATGCCTGGTTAACTCTTCATAAATACTGGTGGTGCCAAAAAATGTATTCACATTTTAAGAGAGAATATCTGTGTATTACTTTTAGTTTGCTGTGATCAGAAGTGTCTGGACACTGATGGTAACCACTTTGAGTACCTCTTGTAATTGCAGAAGTCAAACGTGACTTGTATTCATCTTTTGTTATCCGTATATATTGAGTATTATAATTTTTTTTTTTTTTTTTAATTGGAGTCTCACTCTGTTGCCCAGACTGGAGTGCAGTGGCCGCTCCCGGCCACCGCAGCCTCAACCTGCTGGGCTCCGGCGATCCTTCCACCTCAGCCTTCCGAGTAGCCGGAATTACAGGCATGCGCTACCACACCCAGTTGATTTTTTGATTTATTGTAGAGATGAGGTCTTGCTGCCCAGGTGGGTCTCAAACCCGCGGGCTCAGGCAATCCACTCACCTCAGCCTCCCAAAGGCGTGGGATTACAGGCTTAGCCACCGAGCCCGGCGAGTATTATAATTTTAATGCAGTTTTTTATTTCTTAAATTGTGTATACATTTTTTGGCACCCTTTGTATGTTAGGCTTGCCCTTTGGAAGTATGCTATCAAGTGAAGCCATGCACAATTATTTGACTTTTCCTCTTTATGGGTCTTTTTAGATGTAGACACTCTTGGGAGAAAGCATGCAAGTCTTTGGGCATTGCCATCTAGTGAGGATGTGTATTGATAGTAAGCTTTCTTAAACAAAGTCTTACCTATTGAAATAGGTTCATCTGGTGTAGTAACACAGAATTTGAGGTATACTACTATTTTGATTAATTACAGAAGTTTACATTTGACCTACTTTTGTTTCTATAGCATTTTGCTATTTTAGCCATAAGTAATTTGATGCCACTCTTTGGTCAAGCAAACAACAATGACAAAATTACATAGGAGTGTAGTATTCCTGTAGGGTAGTGTGAGGAAACACAATTTGAAAGATGGTGGCACACAGTGAGACTCAACAGCCATTAAGGCCAAGAAATTTAATGAGTAGGAGCGAGGGTGGCTACAGGGCCTGAGGGTCAGGCTGTAGTGCCGAGGCAAGGGTGCGGCGGCTTTTATAGGGGCTTAGGGTGACCTGTCAGTCATTTATAGGTCAGCTGGCAGAGTTTCATTTAGGTTGGTGGATTTTTCGTGGGCACGGGAAAGGGTGAGCTGGACTGTGGAAGAAGAACCTGCAAGGTGCCGTTTCAGATGCCCCCTTTGTTTGCCGGGTTGCCATTTTAGGTGGGGGCTGGGTTTGGGCGCCTTTCCAGGAAAAGGGAGGGGATGCGGTTTGCTAGCGCCTGGCTGTGGCCCTTCCTTCCCATCTCTTTGGTTATATGGGAGAGGGGCTGCGTTTGTCTGTCTAGCTGCTTCCTGCTGACAATGGGCATCGGTGGGTGAGGTGGGTGAAACGCCAAGCCACATGAGACCCCACAAGTAGGCGCCAAAAGAAAAAATTTCATTTGAGTGGAAGTCCTGGAAAGTGCCTTGTAAGTGGAAAACGGCAAACTGGTCCAGCCAGTCGTCGAGTGGACACGGGAAAGGGAGGAGCCAACTGTCATGAAGATGGTGGTTAAGAGATGCTGAGAATCTGAGTGGTAGGTAGTAGGAATAAACTTTAAGGTGAGCATGTCTGAAATGAGAAGACAAGGTTAGAGGTCTGTAGCCTTTTGGTCATAGGGGCGCCAGCTCGTTCTAGCTATTTTCTGCTGGGGAGGGGTGGCTTGAGGGGGTTTTTAAAGCTGATATGGGGCCGGAGGTGGTTTGGACGGAAGGGGCGAGTATGAATGTAACAGTAGTTGGTTGACCGTTATTCGAGAGAGCTCTGCCAGACGCTGTTGGAAAAACCTAAAAACACACGGGGCCATCGACAAGAGGATAAATACAACAATTAGTGGAGTTAGAACAGGGAGAAGCCACATTAGGAGTTGGGGTTGCCACCATCCTGAGAATGGGCCTCCGGTCAGGTCTTCTCTCTGTTTTTGGAGGTTTTCATGTAATTGTTTAATTCTGTCCTTGACTATCCCTGATTTATTGGCATAGAAGCAGCATTCTCTCTAAGAAATAAGCATATTCCTCCTTCTTTTGCTGTAAGGTGCGGGCTACAGCTGAGGGAGACGTGAGGGGGTTGGTGGGAGTTTCCTTAGCTGCAGCATATAGCAGTTTAGCAAGTATAGCGAAATGGGGGACCCAATGCCTAAAGAAGCCCACCAGCCCAAGGAACGACAAGATTTTAGCACTTGAGATGGGGGGTAGGAGCTTCCTGATGGAGGTGGTGTGGTCCGCCGTGAGGGCCTTGGAGGTGGGGGTCAGGGCCACCCCTAGGTAGGTGGGGTAGAGAGTTGTGGGGTAGAGAGTTGAGCTTTGGAAGGGGAGACCCTGTATCTCCACTGTGTTAGAAGGTTAAGGTGGGAGGCCGTATCCCGGAGAGAGACCTCCCTGGAGGGGCTGCACAGGAGGAGGTCATCTACATACTAGAGGAGAGTGTTACACCCAGAGTCATAAGAGGACAGGTCCTCGGCCAACGCCTGGCCGAAAAGGTGGGGACTATTATGGAATTCCTGAGGCAGGATCATTCAGGTTAATTGTGGAGTCCTGTGGGTGTCTGGATTTTCCCAAGTAAGGGCAAAGAGTGGCTGGAAGTTTGGATATAGAGGGATGGTGAAGAAGGCATTTTTAAGGTCCAGAACTGTGAAATGAGTGGTAGTGGTGGGTATCTGAGATAGGAGAGTATATGGGTTAGGGATCACTGAATGCAGTGGTATTATGGCAGAGTTGATTATTTGCAGATCCTGGACCAGTCAATAAGTATCAGATGGCTTTTTATTGGGAGGATGGGAGTATTATAAGGGGAGTTAGTATGAACCAGAAGACCCTGGAGGAGCAGCCAGTTAACAATGGGCTGGAGGCCCTTGTGATAGGCGTGTGAGACAAGAAATTGAGGCCTAGAAGGGAAGCAAGAGGGATTTTTAAGGTGAATGAGGACTGGGGTGTGGTGATTGGTCACCACAGGAGTGGAAGTGTCCCAGACTACTGGATTAATTTTTTCGGGGGAAATGGGGAAATCGAACAAAGTTTCCAGGGGAATACAGCACAAGCGAGGGCCAGGAGCAGAGTCAGGGGAACTTGGTGTGAGGTGAGGCAGATAGGTGTCTCGAGCTTATACAGGAGGTCTTGTCCCAGCAAAGGAGCTGGGCAGGATGGGATAGCTAAGAAAGAATGGGTGAAGGGACGACTTTCAAAAGGCAGGACACCAGACCCATCTCCAGCAGCTTGGAGGGCACCCCGGAGACACCCACAACCAAGACCTGAGAAGGATGAAAAGGCCTGTGGAAGGAGAGTAAAACAAAATAGGTAGCCTCCGTGTCCACCAAAAGGGAGATGGACTTACCCACTACCCATAGTGTGGCCCTGGGCTCGGCAAGGGTGATTGGGGTGTTCGAGTCCAGGAGGCTTTAGTCGTCCAGGGGGCCCAGGAGCTTTGGTGAGGAACCCGTTGGGGGAGCTGGCCCCCCACAAAACTCTGTTGCAGGGGGATGATTTTCCCCCAGGGGGCACTCAAACTTCCAATGTCCCTTTTGTCTGCAGACAGGGCAAGGTCGAGTCGGTGGTCTGGGGTTGGGCATTGTTTTGCCCAGTGGCCTTCCTGACCACTCCTGAAGCAGGCTCCTGAAGGTGTTTGGGTCTCAGACTGTTTCCTGGGACGGGGGCTTTGAGGTCCCTGTTAAGCTGGCTGCAGGGCAACAACCAGGGCTTGGGTTTGAAGGGCCACTTTCTGTTCTAGCCTCTGGGCCCACACGGCCTCGGCTTCCTCCTCTCAGGCATTATAAACTTTAAAGCATTATAAACTCTAAAGGCCATATTTACCAGGTCTCGGAGTGGAGTTTGGGGGCCCTCTTCTGCCTTTTAAGCTTGTGCCGGATGTCCGGAGTAGATTGGGTGATAAAGTGGGTAGCTAAGATTCTGGACCCCGGTGGTGAGGAAGAGCCCAAACGAGTGTGAAGGGTAAGAGCTTTGTTAAACGATTAAGGAAAGAAGCTGGGTCTTTATTAGGTTTTTGTGTGAGCCGCCTTTTCCATCCCTGCAATAAGGCAGCAGACCAAGATAGCCGCGACGGCGGAAGAGGAGGGTACAGCTTGTGGGTGGCTGGGCGGAAACAGAGGAGTCAGGTGTGACGTTAACAGGACCGGAGGAGGGAGGCAGTGCCTCTGTGGCAGCAGGGAAGGAAGTGGATGGGGGAGGGGAGCCTGGAACAACTGGAGCTGAGGACAGAGGAATTAGAGATGGCGGACTGGGAGGAAGAGTCAGATATAGGAGAGGCGGGACAGGAGGTTAGGCAGGAGCAGATACCGGAGGGGACTGAGTGGAAGAGGTCTGGGCACAGGAGGTCGGATAAGGAGGGGTTTGAGAAAGAGCAGACCTTTGAGAAGAGGCGGATGGGAGAGGAAGCTGCAGGGGTAGATGGGGTTGCCGATAGGGAGGAGGTTTATCTGCTGGGTTGAAGTCAGAGACAGAGGAGGGAGGCGGCGGCGTAAGTGGGACGGGGGAGGGAGGGGAATCTCTGCCCACTTTTTTGAACACTCGCAGAAGTTATAGAGGTCCCGCATAATGTCGGGGTTTAGGGACCCGTAGGGCCCACTTATTTTGGTTGTCTAAGCTATAGGTGGGCCAATCTTGGGTACTGAAGTGGATTAGACGCTTGGGTTCAATGTTGGGAGTGAGAGAGAGTGAGAGCGGAGAGGTTGTCTTTGAGGGGAAAGTTAGCTGGCAGGAATGACGAGTTTCCCATTTTAACAGCTGGGCTGAGCAGGGCGTCCCCTGGAAAGCTGCTGTTAGGATATGAGGAGGTTGCAATAAAGCCTGTCGTCACAGGATGTTATTACAACCCGTGATTCTCCTGGAGAATCGAGGAGGTTGAGGGCAACCTGGTACCAGGATTTTTAGCGAAGAGGATGCCCAAAACCGGACGTGGGAGGGAGCAGCCTCGAAATACCTGACAGCCAAGGGAAGGAAAAACCAGTCGGGGTTTTCTGTGGCCTTAAAGACCTAGGTGGGAGAGGGGAAGACCAGTAGGGGTCCACTGTGGCCTTAAAGACCTAGGCAGGGTATGGCCCCCCTGGCCTGGGGTCAAAAGGGCTGCTGGATGATCAACAGTCAGTTCCCTCCGGTTATCCTGGGCAAGTTTTAGGTTTTCCACTTAGGGGGCACTTACCAATCCGAGGGTCGGTGGTGGATGCAGTGCTGGCATTCAAGAAAGTGGGCGAAGGCCTTAAGGGGTGAGTCCCCGCTGGCGCTGGAATGGGATCTCACCTTAGGGCAAGAGGAACCTGATCTGAGTCACGGCACCAATGAAAGACGGTGGCGCACAGTGAGACTCAGCACTCGTTAAGGCCAAGAGATTTAATGAGTAGGAGCGAGGGTGGCTACAGGGCCTGAGGGTCAGGCTGTAGTGCCGAGGCAAGGGCGTGGTGGCTTTTATAGGGGCTTAGGGCAACCTGTCAATTATTTATAGGTCAGCTGGCGGAGCTTCATTTAGGTTGGTGGATTTTTCGCAGGCGCGGGAAAGGGTGAGCCGGACTGTGGAAGAAGAACCCGGAAGGTGCCATTTCAGATGCCCCCTTTGTTTGTGGGGTCGCCATTTTAGGCGGGGGCTGGGCTTGGGCCCCTTTCCAGGAAAAGGGAGGGGATGCGGTTTGCTAGCGCCTAGCAGTGGCCCTGGCAGTGGCCCTTCACAATTCACTTGGAATGATTTCATGGACACCTTACAAATGGCCTATATTTGTGCTGCATAAATATGTATGCACTTAATGTACATCATGCCATTTAATACTTTAAACAACTCTGTGTGACAGGTACTATTCTTACCCCATTTTACAGATGAGAAAATGAAGGCACAGAGAATACAAGTAACTTGCTTAAAGTCACTCTGTTATTAAGTGGCAGAGCTGGAATTTGAATCCAGCACTCAGAGGACAGAGACCATACCCCTGATGGCATGGTCTACGGCCACCACAATCACAAGGAAAATATAGGTAGGCATAATTATTGTGCATCTACCACAGTGTGGTTGAAAACAGAAAAGAGACACAAAAATATTCTATAAAGAGTAGGGTGTTAGGGCCAGGTGCGGTGGCTCACAACTGTAAAACCAAAGGCTGAGGAAGGTGTATTGCTTGAGACTAGGAGTCCAGGATCAGCCTGGGCAACATAGCTAAATCTTGTCTCTACCAAAACAAACAAACAAAAAAGCTGGGTATGGTGGTGCGTGCCAATAGTCTAGCTACTTGGGATGCTGAAGAGGAAGCATCGCCTGAGCCCAGGAGGTTGAGGCTACCATGAGCCGTGATTATTGTCATCATATTACTGCACTCCAGCGTGGGCGACAGAGTGAGACTTCGACTCAAAAAAAAAAAGTATAGTGTTAACCTTGGGATACATTCATTTGGGGAAATAGCATACATACCAGTATGACTTAAAGACCAGCACATACATGCTAAGTATACATTAATTACACTCCAGAGTAATTTAGAATCACTTAAAAGTTTTAAAAAATTGGAGATTTAAGAGAGTTTAATAAAGATGAAGTATAAGTAATGTTGGTACAAAAAGATCTAAGAAAAATGATTGGGTAAGAAAAATAATAGAGATGGGTTGTAGAATCTATGAAATGATTCCCCCCCCTTTTGGGCAGAGACTATTTCACTCATTGAATTCATGAGACTTGGATCGACCACTTGATTTTGGTCCGAGGGAAATAAAATGATCGGCACAAAGTTGGTGAACTTCCAGCTTCCCCAGATTTGACTCACTTTATTAGGGATACCCTGTGGTGTGTCTCAACATGGAGAAGTATGGATCCTCTTAGCCCCTGGGGCAACTAGGTACCACCTGGCGGTACCTACATGGATGCTGACACAAGAACCGTGGGGCCCACCTCTCAAGGTCTAGGCTTTCCATAAACTCCCAAAACTTAGATATAACCAATAAAAGGAAAGCATTATAAATTAACTGAAATTGGGATCTACCACCTTAGTAAATGATTGTCAAACTACTGTACTCATATCTTTGACACTGAATTTTTGGTCACAGACATTACTGTCACAAGGGATAGACTTTTTTTTTAATAATTAATCAGTATTTTTTATTATCGTTTTGTGGGGTACAGTTAAGGGTTAGGTGTACAATTACATTTCATTCAGGCACCCTATTGATAAGAGGTGTTTTCCCAGTCCCAGATAGATATTAGCTACTGTTAATCCCATCCCCCTCCCTCCCCCATAATTTCCCAGTACTATCAGTCATTTTCTTATAGTATTATGTTGGATGTTCAAGGTCCATTATATGAGTGAGAACATGTGATATTCTGATCTTTGTTTCTGTGAGAGGTCACTCAGTATTATAGACTCTAGTTCCATCCAGGTTGCTGCGAAATTCATGATTTTGTTCTTTTTCATGGCTGCGTAGTATTCCATCGTGTATATGTACCACATTTTTTTAATCCAGTTCTCTTTTGTTGGGCAGCATGGTTGTTTCCAGGTTCTTGCTATTGTGAACAATGCTGCGATAAACATACGTGTGCAGGTATCTTTTTTATAGAGTGATTTGTGTTCTTCAGGGTATATTCCCAGTAGGGGGATTGCAGGGTCATATGGAAGGTCAATTTTTAGAGCTTTCAGGAATCGCCACACTGCTTTCCACAGAGGTTGCACTAGCTTACACTCCCACCAACAGTGTAGAAGTGTTCCCTTTTCACTACACCCTCTCCAGCAGCTGTTATTTTTTGAGTTGTTGATAATTGCCATTCTGACTGGAGTTAGGTGGTATCTCAGTGTGGTTTTGATTTGCATCTCCCTGATGATTAGTGAGGTTGAGAATTTCTTCATGTGTTTGTTGGCTGCTCGAATGTCTTCTTTTGTGAAGTGTCTGCTCATATCTTTTGCCCATTTTATAATGGGGTTGTTTGTTTTCTTCTTTTCAGTACGTTTCAGTTCCTTGTAGATCCAGGATGTTAAGCCTTTGTCAGACCTAGAGTTGGCAAATACTTTTTCCCAGTCTGTAGGCTGTCTCCCTGCTCTCTTGATGGTTTCTTTGGCTTTGCAGAAGCTTGTCAGTTTAATAAGGTCCCATTTGTCTATCTTCTCTCTTAAGTCCTGTGGGTTTCGGGTTTTGTACAGGAATTGGATGCCAGTTCCGATTTCCATGAGAGTATTTCCTTCCTTTTCTAAGGTTCTTATGGTTTGAGGTTTTACATTTAGGTCTCTGATCCATTTGGAGTTAACCTTTGTGCATGGGGATAGATAGGGGTCCTGTTTCAATCTTCTACATGTGGTCAGCCAGTTTTCCCAGCACCATTTACTGAATAGGTTCTCCTCTCCCCATTGGTAGGTGGTGGGGGCTTTGTCGAAGATGAGTTGGTTGAGGAATTGAGGTTTTGCTTCTGGAATCTCAATTCTGTTCCATCGATCTATATGCCTGTTCTTGTACCAATACCAAGCTGTTTTGATGATTGTAGCTTTATAGTAAAGTTTGAAGTCTGGTATTGTGATACCACCTGCTTTGTTTTTTTTGCTGAGGATTGTTCTGGCTATTCTTGGACGTTTGTGTTTCCATATGAATTCCTGTGTTGTTTTTTCTAGGTCTGAGAAGAATGTTATTGGTAATTTAATGGGTATTGCATTGAATTTGTAGATTGCCTTAGGTAAGATGGACATCTTCACAATGTTGATTCTTCCGATCCATGAGCATGGGATATTTTTCCACTTGTTCGTGTCAGCTTTGATTTCTTTGAGCAGTGTTTTGTAATTTTCATTGTAAAGGTTTTTCACGTCTCTGGTTAGGAAGATGCCAAGGTATTTCATTTTTTTTGTGGCTATTGTGAATGGAATTGTGTTTTAAGTCACACAAATGAGGAATTCTTGAATTAAAAAAAAAACAACAACAGAGTTTTGTTGATGCAGTTTGTGAATTATCCCCACAGAGTTCTGCTTTGGGAATGGACTCTTGATTCCCTTTAGCTTATTGCAGAAAGGCAGACAGCCTGGAAACATAGATTATAGAAGAAAAATCAGTTGAGGCCTGCAAACTCAAGAAACCTATTCTGAGATTTAACATGGGCTTGAGTGAAATGTGCTCAGACTTACAAAGGAACAGGTTCAAATATTCTTACATGAAACAAAGTCCCCTTGCAAAAAGCACAACTGACAGAAAAGCTGGCGCCTGCCATTAGTTTTTCTTATCGAGGAAAGGGCTGAGTCTTCTCTTCCACACGTGTGACTGTTCTCTCTGGGCTAGGAGGAATGTATATTGGAAAATAAAAATCTTTCACCTAGTCTAAAGACTTTCAGAGTCACTATTTATGAGGCTATAGAGACTTGGCTCTATTTCATTATCAGCTTTGTGTAAAAAAGTTTTATGTATTAAGAATCACTTTAGTAGAAGGAGAAAATGGGTGGGCTGAGTGAGTGTCAATATCAACTCATCAGCTGTCACCTCACTTATGTACCTGCAGCATTTGTGGTCCCTGACACGGCTTAGTCACTGCACTGAGGGCTCTCTGATTTCTCCTTCCTGGACCTTGGACCTCTCTTGGCTGTGCTAGGCATAGCCTTGATTTCAGTCTTGTTGGTGTTGCTCATTCTGACCTCTCTGGTTTTCCATATTTATTGCCTCTTCTGGACATTTACCTTAATGAGCAAAGGTTCTCAGAATGTACCTGTGTCTGAAACTGACATTTGCTTTTCTTTATTATATGAAATATATATTTATAGTAGAATAATACACCTGAGAATAAATAAGAATCAAAGGGAAAAAAGGGAAAACATACACATCAACTGCAATCCTATAACTCAGAGGCATCACTATTAGCCATTTGGTATATATCATTCCAAGATATGTTATCAAAATAGATATTATCAAAATGGACTTATACAGCACAGACTATTTTAGAATCTGCCTTTTCCACTTAAAATATCAAACATATTTCAAGACTATCACTAACTTTTACCAAGGCCAATATAAAAGGCTGTATGTTATTTTGTTTAGTGAATGTCCCATAGTAGATTTAACATTGTTAACATTGTCAGACAGTTTATTTCTAATACTACAGTATTCTATTTATTTATTTATTTGGGTATTTATTTATCTTTTTGAGTTGGAATCTCACTCTGTGGCCCAGGCTGGAGTGCAGTGGCATGCTCACAGTCACCGCAGCCTCGACCTGCTGGGCTCAGGCGATCCTTTCACCTCAACCTTCCAAGTAGCTGGAACTATAGGCGCATTTTTAAAAAAATTTATTTATTGTAGAGACAAGGTCTCATCAAGTTGCCCAGGCTGGTCTCAAACCCCTGGACACAGGTAATCCTCTTGATTTGGCCTCCCAGAGTGCTGGGATTACAGGTTTGAGCCATCATGCCCAGCCTAATTTTTCAATATTTCAAACACACTGTAATGAATATTCTTTTGGCTACATCATTGGCACAGTCACAGTTATTTTGTTCGGATAAATTTCTAGAAGGAAGATTGTCAGGTCAAGGCATGTGCAGAATTTTAAACTTCAAGGTAGATTACTAAATTGTCCTACAGAATGTCTGCCCCAATTTATTAATTGCCAACAACGTCTGTGAGACTGATACATCTTGCCTTGGCTTTTATGAATATAGTTTTTTGCTCGTCTTTCAGGTGCTCTTGCCTGGAGAAAACAAAACAGTATAAAATAAGATGACAAGTGAACAAACAAACCTGCTTGATAGTGGATATTCGGGTTGAGGAGAGAGCTTGCAGGTCATATTCTGCTTGACTTAATGTGTTCTCATACTGTCCTGTGTGGACAACACAGCTCTTGCATGGAACCAAAGTCAACAGTATCTAAGTTTTCTCACCTTGGAGGCTAAGTGTGGGACCCCAATTCCCAAGTCTTGTGAAAATGTATATTCTTTGTTACAGTGCAGGTGGTTTTGTTCTGTTTTGTTTGGTGGAGGAAATGTCTGTAACTTCTTTTAGGTTTTCTAAGAGTCTTGTAAGATAAGCAGGTAACCCTAAGGAGCTGAATGATCCAATATCTTAGCGTCTTGTCTCATTAAATGAAAAAAAAATTAAAAGCAAAAAGACTCTTTTTAACATTTAAAATATTACTAAATTTATTTTTATGTGTGCTGATAACTGGCTTTATTATTTCTGAATTCATGATTGTTGGATATTTTATTGCTGGAATCAAGGATAAAAATGGCTATTCTAAAATTTAAGGAATTTGCTTCTGTGCCTCCTCTAAGAATGGAGAGGGGGCAGATTTGCCCTCCATTTTGGGAAGGGCTACCGAGGGAGTGAGCCATAAGGGTCAGGCAGCCAGAGTCAAATCCCCCAGCTCATGGGCTTCAGCACTGCTCCTCCCAGTGATGGATTCCCAAGTCCAAATGCAAGGACTTCAGCCAAATGTAATTGGGTAAGTGGGGAGGGACCGGAAAGGCAAAAGGTATGGAAAGTTGTTTCGTTTTCCCAAATTGAAAAAAAAATTAAACACGTTTGCTATGGTTGGATGTGTCTGTGTCCTGCCTGCCCAGATTCATATGCTGAACCTGAATCACCAATGTGATAGTATTAAAAGCTGGAACATTTAGACGATGATTGTCACGAGGTTGGTTCCTTCATGAATGGGACTAGTACCCTTACAAAAGAGATGTGAGGGAGCTGTTTGCCCTTTTGCCATGTGAAGATGAAGCAAGAGGCGCCATCTTGGAAGCAGAGAGGTCCTCACCAGACTCCTGAGCTGCCAGCTCGTTGATCTTGGACTTCCCAGTCTCCAGAACTGTGAAAAATAAATTTCTGTTTCGTGTATATTGCCCAGTGTGACATATGGTATTATAGCAGCATGAATGGACTGAAACAACATTTATGAGACAATTGGAAATTAGAGTGCTTTCTGAATATTTGGTGATATTAAGGAATTATTGTTACTTTTTAAGTAGAAACCGGTATTATGAATTTATATATATATATATATGTGTGTGTAGATGTATATATGTGTATGTATGTGTATATGTATATACATATACTGGTAACATATGTGTTTTGTTTTGAATTGTGGGAGGACAGTTACCCGAGGCTAACTAAAGACAGAGTTCATGTATGTATGAGTGAGAGGGAGGATAAGAGAAGAGACTGATTCTCAGTTGGTTGGGGAAGAGGTTGTTACAGTTGAGATCTGAATTTAGGTTTTATTTCTAGAGTACAGAGAGGCGCACAGAGATCCTTTGCTTATTATCTAGGCTGGATCCTGAGACAACGTTCAGTACTTCTGGGATTCCCGAATACAAATCTTACCATCTTAGAGTTTCTTTTACAAAATGCAGCATCCATCACTCCAAGGAGCCTGTAACAAAAGCAGGTTAATAATCAGCAAAGGATATTAATTAGAACATTTCTCTTTATGTAATTTTATACTATTGAACACCAAAGGTATTGGTAACTTGGAACATTTTTAAAATTTAATGCTCATTTCAGAGTCAATGACATAAGTCACAATAATAATAGATTTTAAATGATAACTGATTGGAAATTATAAAGAAATCAATCAGATAAGAAGAAATCTGGGTGGCATGTAGATTGATTTGACATTGTTCCAAGACAATTTTCATACAAGTGAAAGGTCTGAGCTTCTTTAATGATATAATGCTGCCACCTGGTGTTTATGTTCTTTTACTGCAGTAAGATTTGTGGATGCGTAATGCTTCAGTGGAAGGTTAGTGTTTTCTAGGCAGCAATTATTTGCAATTTCATCAGAGACTAAACTGAATGTAATTTGTGTAAAACACAAATTTTAATGAATTTCAAAAATCCTGAATTCCCTTTTATACTAGAATTCCCTTCATAGCCTCACGAATAATGAGTGAGAGTTGGAGCAGGCATCTGTCAATTAAGTTCGGTACATTCCAATAACTTTGCTCTCTGTTCTAGATATTAGAAATAAAACCACCTTCACAATCCTGGTGACGTTATAGCTTGATCTGACAATCAATATTTTAATGTAAATCATGTTTGGAGCCCAGGAAGGGAATTTAGAAATGCTAATTTAGCCAGGCACAATGATTCAAGCCTGTAATCCCAACAATTTGGGAGGCCAAAGAAAAAGAAAAAAAAAGAAAAAAAAAAAAGGAGAAAAGTTAATTGAAGCTGAGAATAATATGAGAGTATGGAGGAAGAGGTCAGAAAATTGACTGGTTGGAGACCGAGTGGGGGGCTGGGAGGTCTCTTACTGGACAGAGTTTGAGTGCTCCAAAGTTATAATCTCTCTGAAGTTGATCTGTGTGATTTCCTGTCCAAGGATGAGTTTTGCCTAGCATGCAGAGATTTTTCTTACAAATTGTTTTTGATGACACCAATAAAAGAAGAATTTCTGAGATCTCTTTGAACCAGAATGTTGGGATGGTGAGCTGACATTCCCAGCTGTGTGCCTGCCAAGGGCATATGTTTTCCAGTTTGCTGTAGGTCCCATCTGGCGGGTTTCTCTTCTTTGCCTGTCTGGACCCTGCAGCCATTTATGTTTGCGATCCCTGTCTCACAGTTTCTAGATTTTAATGGGAGAAAAATAAAATCTGTGGCTTTTCGTGTTGGAAAGAGACTCAAGAGTATGTAGTTTAGCCCCTTTCTTTTCAAGAAATAAAAGAGGAAACTGGATTTGCCCAAGGTCATATACCCGTGAAGAGCTGGTGCTAAAGCTGAGGGCTTCCTGGATCTTTGTGTCTCTGCTTTCACATGGTTTTGATTTTAGGTGAACTGATGCAAGTCGTTTTGTCACAAGTTGCCTTCTTAGCCACATTTATGCCATTGTCCAGAGTTGCTGATAACCTTCTCAAGAAAATATTTGTTAATTTAGCCTTTAACTCCACACCGATGGAATATAGGGATGCGATACAAAGACATCATACAGGTTCCAGGTAAATAGAACAAGGAATTTTTTGGATATTTTATATCTATTCGGCACTGTCCAAGAGGGTAGCTACTGTCTGCATTTGGCTATTTTTATTTATACTTAAATTAATTGAAATGAAATACAGTTCAGTTCCTCAGTTGCCCTAGGTCCATATAGCTAGTATGGACATATTGGACAGTGTAGACAGAACATTTTTACCATTGCAAAAAGCTCTATTGAACAGCACTGATGTGGTTGAAAATGCTTTTTCATTGTTGTTGTTGAGACATTTTCTGTCGCTTTATCTTGCTTTTTCTTTGCAATAAACAGAATTAATCAAAATTACTTGGGCAAGAGTGAGATTTGTTTTAGTTCATTCAGTCTGCTGTAACAAAATACTATAAGCAGGAGCTTACTGACAACAGAAACTTGTCAGTTCTGGATGCTGGGAAGTCAAAGCATGGTTGGGTTCTGGTGAGGGTCCTCTTCCGCATTGCAGACTGCCGACCTCTTCCTGTGTCCTCACATGGTGGAAAAGGCAAAAAAGTTCCCTCAGACCTCTTTCATAAGAGCACAAATCCCTTTCGTGAGGATTCTTACCCTCATGATTTTATCAACTCCCAGAGGTTCTACCTCTTATACCAGCACCGTGGAGATCCAGTTTCAAGAAATGCATTTTGGAGGGACATGAATGATCAGACTATAGCAGGAATTAAAGCACTGTGAAGGCCAGATTCTGAAATAAGGAATTTCTGAGTTAAAAGAAAGAATAAAATGTATCAAATGCAGGTGGAGGAGAAAGGGGATGTATTTAGCCATAAAATGGACAGCAGTTGGATGGACTTGTGCTTTAGGAGCTGAGCCCAATACGTTGTTTCTCTGAGCTTTATCCCATCTCCTCAAGTACACGTTGGGTGGGGTTGTGGGGGATGTCACTGGTAATGTTTGCTTAGCATCCGGTCTACCTTCTTCCGCAATCAGCACCGGGGACCTTTCCCTCCCCGACTCCGCATGGTTTCCACAGGAATCTCAACTGGAGGGCCAGACCTACTCTGCGAAGCGTAGGCACATAACTCAACCTAGGAATTTGAATGCTGAACAGAATGACACAAGACAAAAATAGCTGGATCTGACTCAACCTTCTGGTGATTCTGAAGATACTGTTCATTACTTCCCCTGAATTACCATGGTTTTCACTTTTCCTTATGATGCCAGGTGGCGTGGTCTGTTGTTCAGTGGGTTCTTTGAATTCGCCACAGACAAGAATTTCATGAGTTCAAAATATCGTTTAAAACAGAATTTATTAGGAAGAAGGCATACTCAAGGCATGGGTCGCCTAAGAGAAGGCATGTGCTTGCTTTTGACAAGAAGCTTTATGTAATTTTACAAGCACGATTAAGCAAACTATGAGCTAAGAGGGGTGGGATGCAGGTGTCTGGTCATGAGTTTTGATTATCATCTCTCAACCTTCTAAGGTCATAAGGATTTTTTAGATAATGAAAGTTATTGCCTAACTAGATTTGAGCTTTTAAAAACGCTTTTAGAACATCATTTCTGTGTTTTGGGTAACTCCGTATTGTTTCTGTGATTTACTGTACTGGTAGGTACAAGTACACCACTCAAGGTGGTCAGGTCTGCTGTGCCTGGTATCAGGTGCACATCATGTATTGATAAGAAAGATGTCTGGACTCTTTTTTTTTTTTTTTTTGCATTGGAGTCTCACTCTGTCGCCCAGACTGGAGTGCAGTGGCCGCTCCCGGCCACCGCAGCCTCGACCTGCTGGGCTCCGGCGTTCCTTCCACGTCAGCCTTCCAAGTAGCTGGAACTACAGGCGTGCGCTACCACGCCTGGTTCATTTTTGATTTATTGTAGAGATGAGGTCTCGCCAAGTTGCCCAGGCAGGTCTCGAATCCGCGGGCTCAGGCAATCCACTCACCTCAGCCTCCCAAAGGCACGGGATTACAGGCTGACTCTTATCCTATTTTAATTTAGACTTATCTATGTCTAAGCTGCACTGAATAACTTGCCTCACTTATACCTGGTTGCTCATCTTGCCTTTTTGTTGGATTACCCACATTTTCTTCCAAAAAGTTATTATTTATTTATTGCCAAAGTTAGCCAGAGCTCATTTTGTTGCATTCAAACAAATAATTGAAACCAATATGGTGTTTTTCTTGGATGACATGAGGAATGGGGATGGATATATAGGGTGGGGGAGAAAAGAAGGAATCGTCTAAGCAAAACAAAAGAAAAGCTGAAAGTAACTATAATAACACAATAACTATGAGTAGGTTCATGCACAGTTTTTTAAATACTTGGCGAGCTATTACGAGGAAGGAAAAGTCTTCATCTCAAAATTAGCAGTGTTCTTATTTGGTCCCAGGATCAGGAAAGCAAATAACTGATCCACACTTCCCACTCTCTTTCCAATGTAGTCTTTCCACTGCTGGGATCATTCCTTCTATTTTTTTTGCCCTCATGTTAGTTCAGGAGCTTATCTCTTATGGCCGGGGAGGTTCTGTAGTGGTCTGATCGCCTCCTTTCAGTCTGGATCTTTCCTAAGCTTGCCTAAATGCATCACCAACTTAGTTATTTCCTAGCATTTGCTTATGATTTTAAACCACATTTTCTCTCATGTACTCTGGGAAACTTCTTATTTATAAGGCTATTTGGATTGTTAGGCGAACCAGGTATATTAAAGAGGATTATCCCTCTTGGGGTTGAGGTAGTTAGCTGGCGAAAGGGTGGAGTCTGAGCCTGTGGTTGTGGAGGAAAACAAACAAACAACAAAAAAACACACACCAAAGAAAATAGATACAGAAAATTAGAAGCTCTTAACACAGACTCTGGTACCACTAATAGCCAATCCCACTACTTGGCTGAGAGTGTTTTATTTATCCTGCCAAAGCCCTTCACTGTCTTTTCCTGCTTCCTGGAGCTTTCCAAGTTTTATTGTGTTTCTGTTGACTGCCAGCATATTTTCTAATGAGGACAGAGGGGGTCTGCAGCAGGTTTGCCTAGACATTTCCCGTAAACTGCTAGTGGCTGCAGCAGATGTTTCTGCGTTTACAAGTGCAGTAGTGTTTCTTACCAGGAGCCAGCACACAGGGAGGGAGACTTTCAAATTCATAGCACACCAGGGCCAGAGAAGGACACATCGAGAATTTCCTTGAAATGCTGCTCAATCAAACTGCAGAGAGTTTTAGAGGGCATTGATAGGTATGGATGCATTTATACGGAATTTTTGTGGGTTAAAAATGTTAAGTTGTGTACTGGAATCTCCTGAATAGTGGCCCTCCAATTTTATAATTTGTAGCCCTTCCTTCCCCAGCATGTCTCCCATAAATCACTACCAAAAAAAAAAAAAAAAAATAGAACAGAAACCAAACAGAACTCTCTCAAAGGAAGAGCCTCATTAATTTGAGCATTAGTTTCTAAGCCCAAGCTATACTATTAGACTTTTGCTGCTGTTTTCCTACTAAATTGTTACACTTTTTTGCTTTTCTAACTTTGAAGAACATACCAGGAAAATATGTTTTAACTTGTGCTATATGAATGAATGGTCAAATCAAGGTCTTGAATATTAGTAAATACATACATCAATAAAAATCAAAGGATTGCTTTTAAAGGGTCGCCCTACAAGGAGAAGCTACAAATTATTATTTGACATTTCCAAAATCAAAGCGTACCCCAAATCCATATCCAAATACCTCAAATATCATGTACATGGAAATAGGATATTATTTTGAAGTTTCAACATTAATACATATGATTCAGCTCTAATCACCACTTGAAATCACCACTTGAATAAAAGAGAAAAATTGAGAAACACAGTGTGAGGTAGAAACCCCAATTCCATATAGAGAACCATCCCTTAGGACACAATTGTCCATGCCATCAGATGAAGGCCATGGGCTTCTGAAGCCCAAATCTTTCCCTCTAGAGGGTGGTATTTCTTAGATGTCATATCTGTGACTAGAAGACAGCCAATCATAGACTGTAGTTATATTAATTCTTAATGCTGAGAACATCTAATAGCATTGGACAAGGACGGCTGCGATATAATGTAATGTTCCTGTCCTCTATTTCATGCTGTACCTGATTTTTTTTCTCTCCCTGAAACATTGATTGATTCAGTAACGTAGAATGTTTGCTTTCCAGCTGGCAGATCTAATTGTAAATAAACAGCTGCTAGCTGCATTTAGACAGTGGATGATGTTGGCAGGTACAAGAGCAGGGTGTGTAGGGATGATTTAAGGCCTGTGCAGTGGAGTGTGTGGGAGGCTGGGGAAAGTGACACAGGCAGAGAATATGCAAGTACAAAGTCCTTTGACTCAGTATAATCTCAAGCCTACGTTTTTAAAATCTTAGTGTAAAAATAAGGACCAGCACAAGCATTGTAAGGGCACATGATGGCCAAGCTATGGACTAAATAGGAGAAATATATAAGTTCTCTATTGTCTAGGAGTCTTTTTTGTTTTTGAAAAAGTAGAATCAGATATTGGGCTAAATCTTGAGCATGATTTTTCTGAACAAAGTAGACTTGAGAATTCTGAATAAAAGCAGTAAGAAGATGCATCTGTGGAGGGAAATTATTCCTGGTTTATGAGATGATGTAAGGACAGTAACCACAGCAGTAACAAAAATGTCAGGACCTCAGTACACATCCCTGCCCTAATTATATAAGGATTTGAGTGGTTCAACCCTGGCATCCTCAGATATGGGATATTTAGCACAAAGGAACAGACTATTTCCAGAGTATTTTAGAGTGTGGCAACAATCTCGTAAAAGTCTGGGGAATAACGCTGCAAATACCAGCCATTATCCTTGGTGTCAGCCAAAGTTGTGGCATTGCATCACCTCAGCCAAAGATCTACAGCGATTGCCCTTCTCTTGGTGCTCGGCTGAGGACCTCATGTGGGCGGCAGCCTGCCCATCAGTACTGACATCATCTGTGTCCCCACCTGATCTTCCTGGAGTGGAGGTGACCCTTTCTGTGACTCAGAGCAATAATAAGCACTCCACATTCGATTTCCCTTTATACCTGGATGGGGAGTAGGAATTTGCATGGCTGAAAGATGCTGGTGTGACAGAGAAAATCCCCAGGGCTAGCTGAGGAGGACCAAGGAGGGACTGGATGGAGCCAGGTCGAAGTGTCTCCCTAACCAAGGACAGTGGTGAAACAACCCTTTCTCCTCCAGCCCCCTCCTCCTTCAAGTCTGTTTTGTTTGTATGCTCTCTCAGTTATTTGGAAAACACACCAATGTGTTAAAAATCCATGACAACTTTCCCTGGAAGGAGCTATTTTCTTCCCTAGAACATTTTATACGGGGGAATAAAAAGGCAAGGGAGCTCATTGGTTATTTCACTTAATCATCACAAACCTCCAGTGGGGCAGTTACCTTTACCTACAGCCTGAACTGATTTCAACATGCTCCAAAGACCACATTCACTCCACTACTATAGGGAAGAAGTTCAGACACTTCCTAGAGGCATACTTTCTTACCACATCCAGTCTTCTAAGAGCAGCTGTGTGCGTAAGTATGGAGAAGGAAGACACTTTAAACCGTAAACTGTGTCATATTCTAGCTTATAAAAGACTATTGGCCCAGGCTCAATTTATACTCCTGCAGCAGCCTGGTGATACGTAATGATGAGAATTTGAATCCATAATCTGAATTTACTTAACAAGATAATGAAATATTTAAAGTCAGTTCATTTAGGGGCTAGAAGGATTACAGAGAGCACATGTGTAGATTTCTGTCTCTATATTTGTATGCACAACTGCACATTCTTAGTTTTGGTTATATCTGTTTTTCAGTTCTCATATCTCTGCTTTTGCCATGGCAATTGGAACTGGAGGGAGCTTGTGGTGTCCTTGGAACTGAGGGAGAGGAGAAATTATGACACTAAATAATACAAAATGGGCCTGGTCCTCATTGCAGTAGAAACCACTCAGAAAAGTTAATTAAACTCAGGAAATAGGCTGCAAGATAATTAAGTTTAAGCCTAATTTTACACTGCAGGCGTTCTATATTGTTTTTGCAAGGGTCCAAAGGAACATGAGATAGAAAATCTCCAGGTTGTGAGCTTGATTCATAAAGGATCATTACCTGTAGTTCAATAGCCAGATAAAATGGTAATGTGTGGGTAGCAAATTGTATTTTGTAAAGTAAAAGTAATAATTATGCTATACACATAAGACATCTATAATTTCTTTTAATTATCAGCAGACCTGAGAGTTGTCAGTATATCTGGTGCAGGAAATGATAAATGCATAAACCCAAAATCCAAGACATAAGGCATTATATTTTCTAAAATAGTAGTTGATAATTTCTTATTGTCATCAACTTGAATATAATAATATATATGATATGTAATATCATATATATAATCTATTTAAAAATTTTAAATTGAAAAATCATAATTGGGTATATTTATGGGGTACGGTGTGATGTTTTGATATCTGTATAAAGTGTGAAGTACTTAAATCAAGTGAATTAACATATCCATTACCTTGATTATCTTTTTTAACATGAGCTATTTAAAGTTTACTTTCTTAGTTATTTTCAAATATGTATTTTTCTTATTTATTTATTATTTTTACAGATTTAGGGGTATGAGTGCAATTGTGTTACATGAATATATTACATAGTATGAAGTCTGAGCTGTTAGTGTACCCATCACCCAAATAATGTACATTGTACCCAATAGGTAGTATTTCATCTGTTACCTAATTAGAGTCGCCAGTGTCTATTATTTCACTCCGTGGAAATATATATGTTTAAATGTTTCCCATGCGCTAAGACATTTATGTAATCCTCACAACAACTCTTTGCCAGAGGGTTATGATCAGCCCCATTTTATAGAGGCTTAGAGAGATTTAAATAACTCATACAAGGATGCTGACAGGAAGTGAGGAAATTGTGTCAATCAACCCAATGTCTGGCTTGAAAGTTCATGTGTGCAAGTTCTTTGCTGCCTTTTGACTATGTAGTCACCCTGCTGTGTGATAGATCTCAAATTTTACTCCTCCTGTCTGTCTGAAACTTTGTATCCTTTGAGCAACAATTACTTATCCTCCTCCCCCCATGTTTTCCCACCCCCATGCACTCCTGGGCTTGGGTATATTTTAAATCCCAAGGCAGGAGGCAGCCTTGATCACTATCTTACTGCCTTTTGTGCAGCAGAATAAAAACCTGTCCCAGGTCAAGAGCAAATCCATCATCTCTCCTTGGTCTGTCTCTATTAGAGGAGAGGGTGTTTGCATTTTGACTGACTTGCTTTTCACAAACGTTTTATGGTTGCTATTCAGTACCCCATGGCCTTTAAGAGCATGGACAGTTATATTTTTCTATTGTTTAGTGTTTAGTCTAGTTTTCTTGTGCCTCGTGTGAACTTGACATTGCTTTTGGACAAAACAAAATTTTTTGAAAATTGACCTAGGATTAGCTCTATTCTTTTCATCTTTTTTTTCTTTGCTTAAAAAAATTTTGTAGGACAGAAAGAAAATAAAGTCTATTATTTGTTGCCAAAATGAATTTAGTACATTTTATTTCTTATTTACTCTTTCTGGAAAGTTCTGAGTCCAGACAACTCATCTTTGGTTAAATTTGATCAGTAACCATCCTGAGCACTCATTGTTATACTATTTCTCCTGTTGTCTGCCAGCAGAATGATTCCTTCTTTCATTGTGTGTAGCTTTACTGACATTTTGCAGGGTGACTTGAAATTTTCAAATACATTCCAAGGTAAAGAAGTCACCAGAGCCCCAAAAGGCATAAATGTAGCAGGAATGTTAAATGGGACATTCCCTGTTGTCTCATAATTTTGGTCTAAAAACCCACAGTCAGCTCTGAGTTCTCCTGTGTTCTACGGATTCGAGAAGACCCAGATCCCACTCTCTCCACTGCATACTAAGAAGAGGTTTTGACTCAGCTGCCCAGCCAGCTTTCAGAAGGGAAGAACCAAGTTCACTGGAGGAGGAAATCTATTTGTATCATGAGGGGGGGTGGATTTCTTTCCCTATCCCTTCATCCAAACTGCTTATCTGGATTATGTAAGCAAAAAGAGAGTAAGAACCACAGTTAGAGAATGAGTGAATCTCCCCATTTTTAGGAAACCATCTGGGATGGAATTAGATAAGTTACTAAGGAGGAAATCCATGGACTGTTGTATCTTACCTAGCCTATTGGGTTGAATATTTCACTCCCCACACAGTACACCTGCTGCCTCTTTTTTTTTTGAGTTGGAATCTCACTGTTGCCCAGACTGGAGTGCAGTGACCGCTCCCGGCCACCGCAGCCTCGACTTGCTGGGCTCTGGCGATCCTTCTGCCTCAGCCTTCCATGTAGCCGGAATTACAGGCATGTGCTACCACGCCCGGCTGATTTTTTGATTTATTGTAGAGATGAGGTCTCGCTGCCCAGGCGGGTCTCGAACGTGCGGGCTCAGGCAATCCACTCCCCTCAGCCTCCCAAAGGCGTGGGATTACAGGCTGAACCACGGAGCCCGGCCCTGCTGCCTCTTTTCAGTGAGACCCACAAGCTACAGACCACACCATCTCATTCAAAAGATCTCATAACATCAGTCCCTTAGAATGTCAATGTGAGATGCTTGTCCCATGGTGTGAACACCGGATTTCTAAATAACCAAAAATAATGTAATAATAGCTAATCATACTAATATCTAAGCATTTAAATGTATGAACTCATTTAGTGCTCAAAAGAACTCATGGGTTATTAGCCTTCTTTAATTGAGAATATGGTGAGCATCAAGATTACACAACCGGTGGGCAGCTGACTGCAGCAGTCACCAGAGCTCCTAAACCTGACATTACCCTTCCTTGTGTTCTAAAAGCATCTCAGTTGCCTCAGTTATACTCTCTTCTGCTGGAGAAGCTGGCACCTGCCTTATCAATCACAGTGTCTTGAACCGCAACTGAAAAAAAGTTTGCTGGCTGCCTCCTATCCCTGCTGAAGTAATGGTTTTTTTCTTAACCCTTGGCTTGACTCCAGATGACTTTGCCCTTGCCCATCCTTGCTAAGGCACTGGACTTCAACCTATGTTTGAATTTACTGAGCATGGGACAATATAGCATGCTTTTCTTTGGACATAGGATTAGAACCATCTGGAAGCCATCAGGAAAGCTTGATGAATTCCGACAGAAAGAAATACCATGGGATACTTTTATTTGGGGGAGTGATGAGCCCAGAAAAATAGGTACTTTGAATCCCTGAAGTAGGAAAAACAGAGCCGTTCATTTCCTTGACATAAATATCCTTTCATCTCTTAAAGTCGTGGAGAATTCCAGCTTCCATACAAGAATGGTGGATGGAAATGCTAACAGGACAGTACTGTCCTGTTATTTGTTTATTTGATTATGCTCACCGTTTAAATGTAGAGTTATCTGGAGACGTAGTACAAAACAGCACAGCGTACCTGAGATAATCCCGGAGACTGCTAATTTCATTAAAAATCACATAGGCAACTATTTTGCCCTTTAACTTCTCCATGTGGTCTTTTTAGAGACAAACTGTGAATTGTCACTGATATAGCGAAATTGTTCCTGCTACTGTTAACACAGGACTTGAGATAGTTTTAATTTTGGATAAGATATCCACTATGCCCTGTTGACATTTAGTAGCCAATTTGGCCAATTTCAGATTTATTTCTGAATCTGTGCTTAGAGAAAAAAATCACCAGCAGAAATTTGCAGCTAGGAGCACAGGACAGTACTGTAATATATTTTCACCTTCTTGCCCCTGGGGAGTGTAAATTTTCTTGCTCTTTGTCACACTGTTGATAAAGGGATTTTAAATCACATGGAAACTTGAAGGCTTTGCGTTCACCTATTTCAGAGATGATGTTTCAATTAGGAAAAATAGGGAAGCTGGTTTGTCTTTTTCTCCTTTACTGAGATTATGACTTTTATCATTGGTGAACCTTTCCAGGTAGACAGCTTCTTGAACATTAAACTATTTGGAGCCTATAGAGAAATACCAACTAAGACAGAAACAAAACTAACCAGACTTAAACCTTTCTCTTATAGCTACAAGTTTTCTGAATCTTTTACAAAGGGAGTTTTATTTTTTTCTAAAAATTTTTAAGTTTAATTTTTCTTTGAGTTGGAGTCTCACTCAGGCTGGAGTGCAGTGGCACGCTTATGGCCACCCCAGGGTCAACCTGCTGGGCTCCAGCGATCCTTCTGCCTCAGTCTTCCAAGGAGCCAGACTATAGGTGTGTGCTACCACGCCCAGCTAATTTTTGATTTTATTGTAGAGACAAGGTCTAGCCAAGTTGCCCAGGCTGGTCCTGAATCTGCAGGCTCAGGCAATCCACTCATCTCGGCCTCCCAAAGGGCTGAGATTATAGGCTGAGTCACTGAGCCCAGCCTAAACTTTAGTTTTATTTTAGATTCAAGGGGCATATATGCAGACTTGTTACATAGGTCTGTTGAATGATGGTGAGGTTTGGGCTTCTAATGAGCTTGCCTCCCAAGTGATGAGCATGGTACCCAATGGGTGGGTTTTCAACCCAATCCCCTCCCTCCTTCCCTCCCTCTCTCCCTGTTTTAATAGTCCTCAGTTCCCATATTTGTGCCCACATATGTTCTGTGTTAAGCTCCCACTTGGGAGTGAAAATATGTGGTATTCAGTTTTCTGTTTCTGGGATAATTCACTTATAATGATGGCTTCCAGCTGCATCCGTGTTGCTGTAAATGCCATGATTTCTTTTTTTTCATGGCTATGTAGTATTCCACAGCGTATATGTACCATATTTTCTTTATCCAGCTCACATGGGCACCTGGTTGGTTCCTTGTTTTTTGACTTTTATTGTTAGCAGTACACTTGGAAAAAGGGGCAACAAGTAGAGTTTCTTCTCTTTTCTGATTAGACAGAGGCACCACATCCCTTAATGTAGCAAAGTGTGATTCAAATGCTGTGTAGACAGTAAGGCCTTCCCTTATTATTGACTTGAAGTCATTTCTCTCTTATTTTATATACTCTCGGCAACCTGAAAATGTTTGCTGTTGTTAATGGAGCTTTGGTAAGAGCAGTGAAGAGGGAACCAGTTCCCAAGCTCATGGCAGTGACCACCAGCAAGGAATCGAAGCTGAGAATACAGCATACACAGGTGCATGGCAGCAGTCGAGAAGTGGCCTTTTGTGTGGCCTGATTTAGGAGTGAATGAGAGACAACTTCTGTTGTTCTAAACACACTGGAAGTCTGGCCTTTGGAAAGGGGAAAATGTGAGTAGGCTATACCATGTTATAATTTGGGATAGGAACACAAACCCTTTGACTTGGCTTTAAGGAAAAAGGTGACCCCAAAATACTGGAGAACCTGTGATAATCCAGGTGACTTAAGTTACATAATGGGTTTGGATTTTAAAAGGTAACATTGGACTGGGTTAGAGTCCAGATCTCCTAATTACTGGTCTAGCGAATTTCTGGTAACTCCATTTGAATATCATCTGTAAAGTCTTTTAAGATAATGCCACCAAAAAAGCAACTTCTATTATTGGTAATTATTTTGACTGTTACGAAGAGTGAATAATCACAATTGCGTATCCTAACAAAAATGTTGCTATTCACTGTTTAGTTGCCAGCTGGAAAAGCATCTGGCCCAGACCACCTGTGGTAATATTCCAGTACTCCCTGCCCATATCCCTGACTTCTGGGAGGACGTCAGTGGGTTCTTAGCTTCCTGAGCCTTAGTGTCCTCATCTGTAAAATGTGTGAACTGAGTACAATGGTATGGAAAGAGAGCCCGGCGATTGGGACTAGCCTGGGCAACTTGGTGAGACCTTGTCTTTACAATAAATCATGAAAGATTAGCTGGGCCTGGTAGGTAGCGTGCATCTGTTGTAGTTCCAGCTACTTGGAAGGCTGAGGCAGAAGGATCGCCTGAGCCCAGCTGGTCGAGGCTGCGGTGGCCGTGAGCCGTGTGCCACTACACTCCAGCCTGGGTGACAGAGTGAGACTCCAACTGAAAGAATAAAAAAAAAAAGGAAAGCAGTAGAGTATCTAGCACCAGGCAAGTTACTATTAAATGTTAGCCAATATCATTATTCTATACAATCTAACTTAATAAGCATTACATTAACATGGGTCAAGCATCACAAGTTATAAAAGTGTACGGAGTGAAAAGTCTGCCCTCCCAGTCTATCCCCCAACCATTCAGTTTTGCTTCCCACTGGCAATTACAATCTTATGTCTCCTTCTGATAATCTTTATACATTATCAAATGTAAATATTTATCTTCCCGACTTTTAATCCAGTGGTAGCATACTATACACAGTGTTCTTCCCTTGCTTCTTTAAATTTAATAATATATCTTTGGTGGGGCTTGGTGGCTCAACCTGTAATCCCAGCACTCTGGGAAGCCGAGGCGAGTGGATTGCCTGAGCCTGCGGGTTCAAGACCAGCTCGGTCAACTTGGCGAGACCTCGTCTCTACAATAAAATAAAAATAGCCAGACGTGGTAGTGCACGTCTGTAGTTCTGGCTACTCGGAAGGCTGAGGCGGAAGGATCGCTGGAGCCCAAAAAGTCTGCACTGGAGTGGCCTTGAGTGTGCGTGCCACTACACTCCAGCCTGGGTGAAGGATTGAGATTCCAAGTCAAAAAAAAAAAATCTATCTATCAATCTATATCTATCTATCTATCTATCATCCATCTTTGAGCTTATAAACATACATGTAAAGGGTTTATAAGTTACTTTAATAGCTGCAACATACTACATGGAATGGATTTGCCATAATTTATTTTACTCGACTTCTATTAAAGGACATTGAAATTGGTGTGACACCAATTTCTGCTATTATTTACTATAGTGTAATGAATAATTCTGGCCATATTATTTGCATATGTCTGTAGGATACATTTCTAGAAGTAAAATTGCTGGGTCAAAGAGTATGTGCATTTTTAACTTGGTAGATATTGCCAAATGCCCCTCCACAGAGGTTATATCCATTTACAATCTTAACAGCAGTGAACGAAAGTGACTTTCTCCCTTTTAAGATAGTGTGTTATCAAACTTTAGGGTGTTTTCCAATTTGATAAGTTCAAAGTGGTATCTCTACCTAGTTTTAATTTATGTTTCTCTTATTCTAAGTGAGGTTGAGCACTGAAAAAGTTTATGAAGCATTTTTATTCATTTTTCTCATAACTAGTTTTCCATATTTTTTGCTCATTTTTAATTGAATTTTATTTTTATATTAAGTTGCATTCATTTTCTTTGAACATTTAAAATATGTGATTATAAGCTGGGCTCGGTGGCTCAGCCTGTAATCCCGTGCCTTTGGGAGGCTGAGGTGAGTGGATTGCCTGAGCCTGCAGGTTCAAGACCCGCCTGGGCAGCGCGACCTCATCTCTACACTAAATCAAAAAATCAGCCAGGCATGGTAGCGCCTGCCTGTAATTCCGGCTACTTGGAAGGCTGAGGCGGAAGGATCGCTGGGGCACAGCAGGTCAAGGCTGCGGTGGCCGGGAGGCCACTGTACTCCAGTCTGGGCGACTGAGTGAGACTCCAACTCAAAAAAAAAAAAATGTGATTATAAAAATGAAAACATGTGCTTATGAAATTCAAAAGTTATAGAAGGGAATACAAAGATAAGTAAAATTTGCCTTTCTCATCACCCTCATCACAAGCCTGATTCTCTTTCCCAAAAATAACTATTTCTAAGAGTTTCTTTTATAGTCTAATATACATTTTATGTATGTGAAGAAGCATATATGTGTTTGTTCTTTACAAAGATGAGATCTCCTTTACATACTGTTCAGCATTTTGCTTTTTAATGACTGTATATATTTCAGTGATGTCTTGAATGAGAACATTCACCTCAAGGGTCTTTAAGATGATTCATTAGGGTGTGGAAAGAAAATATATATCTTCCACTTATGTTTATTTTTGAATTCTCATTTAAAATTTAAAAAGTTTGTGTATGTTTTCTTTTCTTTTTTTTTTTTTGAGTTGGAGTCTCACTCTGTCACCCAGACTGGAGTGCAGTGGCCGCTCCCGGCCACCGCAGCCTCGACCTGCTGGGTTCTGGCGATCCTTCCGCCTCAGCCTTCCAAGTAGCCGGAATTACAGGCATGTGCTACCACGCCTGGCTGATTTTTTGATTTATTGTAGAGATGAGGTCTCGCTGCCCAGGCAGGTCTCGAACCCGCGGGCTCAGGCAATCCACTCACCTCAGCCTCCCAAAGGCGCGGAATTACAGGCTGAGCCCGGCTTGTGTATGTTTTAAAACATACATTATATCAATCAAGTGCTCAAACATCTTACTGAAAATAAATGTATTTGTTTTCATATTAGAAGTATGTTTAATTTTCTTAAGTTGAAGGGATATGCTATAAAAAAATGTTTGAAATGATTGCTGTACTTTATTTAACCAGTCATTTGTTAATAAGTATTTAAACTTTTTCATGTGGTGATCTAAAAATATGTTCACAAATTCTTTGACATTTGTCTTTTCAAAAGGTGGAGCCTAATTTCTTTCCTCTTGAATATGTGGACCAGATTTAGTGATTATTTTCTAAAGAATAAACCGTGGTGGAAGTGGCAGCGTGTGACTTTTAATGCAGTACAATAAAAGACATTTTATTGTGGATTCTACCTTAATCTCTTGTATCATTTCTGTGGAGAAAGGCAGCTGCCATGTTGCAGGGACACTCAATCAGCTCTGTGGACAGGAGCAGAACTTCTCACCAAAAGTCAGCACCGCGTACTTATATGAAGAGGCCATCTTGGATGTAGATCTTTCAGCTTCTGTGAAGCCTTCAGATGACCACGGCCCCAGATAATATCTTGACTGTAATATCGAAGACTGTAATTCTAAGCCAGAACCATCCTGTTAAGGTTTTTCCAAATTGCTAGCCCACAAAAATTATGCAAGATAATAAATACTATTGTTTTAAGCAGCCAAGTTTTCAGGAAATTTGTTATGCAGCAATAAATAACTAATACATCTCCTGGTTTTTATTATAAATATTGCTGTAAAGAAAAGGTGTGTGTGTGTGTGTGTGAGTGTGAGTGTGTGTGCTTTCTGACACAAGGTCTTGCTTGGTCACCAAGGCTGGAGTATGGTGATGTGATCATAGCTCACTGTAGCCTGGGCTTAAGTGAGTAGCTGGGACCACAGGCATGTGCCACTGGCCAGACTAATTTTTAAAACTTTTTTTTTTTTTTTGGTAGAGATGAGGTCTTTCTGTATTGCCCAGGTTGATCTGAACTGGCTTCAAGCAATCCTTCTACCTCAGCCTCCCAAAGTGCTCAGATTACAGGAGTGAGCCACCACACCCTGTTATTTGTTTATTTGTGTATATTTGCATTCTTATATATCTGTGGGATAAATTTCTTGATGTAGAATTACTGGGTTAAGGGGCATGTATCATAAACATTTTGATATATATTGATACATTACTTTTCAAAAAGTAAAAAAAAATTATACTTCCTTTTGCCCACAATACTGGATATTAAGTCTTTTAAAGTTTTGACAAATTGATATTTGTTTTAATTTGCATCTTTTTGATTGGCATGTTGAATATTTCTATGATTATTTGGACATTTGAACTTTTTATGCTTTGCTCATTTTTTTATTCTGCTTCTTGGCCTCTTATTGATTCATAAGTGCTCTTTGTATAGTCAGAAAATTTGTTTTTTGTTATATATCATTTTGTTATTTTCATTTTCCAACTTTTTTGTTATTTATCATTTTCCAACTTTTCTGTGTGTTTTCACTTTAAACCAAGTGTGTATTAAGCTTTTTTTTTCCTGCATAAACTTATTTTTACTAAGTAGTTAGGTGACCAAATGTATTTCTCTTTCTATTTATGGTTTCTGGAGATGTGGCATGTTTGAAAAGACATTATACACCTCAAGATTATATTAAAAACTTTATGTATGGATTTGTCTGGCACTTCTATTTTTTTAAAAAAGCATTTCAAATGTATGATCCATTTGTAATTATCGTGGAGTAAATCGTGAGATAGATGTCTAGCTTATGATTATTTTCCTTTTCAAAAAACTAACAAGTTATCCCAACGCTATTTCTGGTCTAGTATTTTGTAAAGAAAATATAGCTTTTTAAAAAATCAGATTTCAAAAGCTTTGGGATACAAAAAAGGTTTTGTTACATGGTTGCATTGTATAGTGGTGAATAATTCTGGGCTTTAAGTGTCCCTACCACTCCCACCTATGCGTATTACACCTGATAGGTGATTTTCCATTTTTTCCCTCTTTTGAGTCTCCAGTGTCCATTATATTATACTCTATGCCTTTGCAGATTTTTAGTTTAGTTCCCACTTATAGTGAGAACATGCGGTGTTTGGTTTTCTGTTCCTGTGTTAGCTCAGTTGGGATGTTGTTCTTCAGTACTATCCAAGTTGCTACAAAAGATATGATTTCATACTTTTTGATGGCTGAATTGTATTCTATTGTGTATATATACCACATTTTTGTTATCCACTAATCAGTTGATGGACATTTAGGCTGATCTACACCTTTTCAATTGTGACAACCTCTGTTCCTTTGTACCTAGTAGTGGGATTGCTGGATCAAATGGTAGATCTACTTTTGGTTCTTTTAGAACTTTCCATACTAATTAACTGTCGCCAATAGTGTGTAAGTGTTCTCTTTCCATAGTATTCATGCCAGCATCTATTGTTTTTTGATTTTTTAATAATGACCATTCTGACTGGTGAAAGGTGATATATCATTGTGGTTTTAATTTGCATTTCCCTGACGATTAGTGATGTTGAGCACTTTTTAATGTTTGTTGGCTATTTGTTTATCTTTTTCTGAGAAATATCTGTTCATGTTGTTTGCTCACTTTTTAAATAGGGGTATTTGTTTTTTTCTTGTTGATTTTTTTGAGCTATTTATAGATTCTAGGTATTAGACCATTGTTGGATGCATACTTGGCAAATATCTTCTCCCATTCTGTAGGTTACTTATTTGCTTTGTTGATTATTTCTTTTGCACACAGAAGTTTTTTTGTTTGTTTGTTTTTGTTTATTTGTTTTTAGCTTAAGTCCCACTAATTTATTTTTGTTTCAGTTGCGTTTGCTTTTGGAGTTTTAGCCTTATGTTCTTTGCCTAGGCTAATGTCCAGAGTTTTTCCTAGGTTTTCTTCTAGGATTTTTATAATTTCAGGTTTGACATTTAAATTTTAATCCATCTTGAGTTAACTTTTTTATATAGGGAGAGATAGGGATCAAGTTTTATTTTTCTGCATATAGCTATCCAATTTTCTCAGCACCATTTGTTGAAAAGGGTAGCCTTTCCCTGTCTATGTTTTTGTCCGCTTTGTCAAAGATCAGTTGGTTGTTGGTATTTGGGTTTATTTCTGGATTCTCTATTCTGTTCCATTGATCTGTGTGTCTGCTCTTGTACCAGTACCATGCTGTTTTGGTTACTACAGCCTTGTAGTACAAATTTAAGTCAGGTATTGTGATGCCTCCAGTTTTATTCTTTTCATTTAGGATTGTTCTGTCTATTGTGCTCTTTTTTGGTTCCATATAAATTTTAGGATCTTTTTTCTAATCCTGTGAAAAATGACATTGGTAGTTTGATAGGGATTACATTGAATCTGTAGTTTCTTTGGGTAATGTGATCATTTTAACAATGTTGATTCTTTCAATTCACAAGAATAGGACGTGTCTCCATTTGTTTATGTCCTCTGCAGTTTCTTTCATCAGTGTTTTGTAGTTCACCTTGTAGAGATCTTTCACCTCCTTGGTTAAATATATTCCTAGTTATTTTAGCTTTTTGGTTGCTATTGTAAATAGAATTGAGTTCTTGATTTGTTCTCAGCTTGGTTGCTATTGGTGTGTAGCACTGCTACTGATTTGTGTGTGTGTATTTTGTAACCTGAAATTTTACTGAATTCATTTATCAAATTCAGGAGTCTTATGGAGGAGTCTTTAGGATTCTTTAAGTATAATATCATTCATTGGCATACAGAGATAATTTGATTTCTTCTTTTCCAATTTGGATACTCCTTATTTCTTTCTCTTGCTTCCAGTACTATGTTGAATAGACGAAAGTGGGCATCCTTGTCTTGTTCTAGTTCTGGAGAATGCTTTCAACTGTTCTGTGTTCAGGATGATATTGGCTGTGAGTGTGTCATATATAGGTTTTATTATTTTGAGACTTGTTCCCTCTATGCCTATTTTTGCTGAGGGTTTTTATCATGAAAGGATGCTGGATTTCATCAATGCTTTTCTGCATTTATTGCAACAATCTACAACTTTTTGTTTTTAATTCTGTTTATGTGGTGAATCATGTTTATTGACTTGTGTATAGTGAATCACCCTTGCATCCCTGGAATAAAACCCACATGATTGTGGTGTTTTTTAAAAAATGTGCCGTTGAATTCAGTTTGCTAGTATTTTGTTGAAGATTCTTGCATCTATGTTCATAAGGGATATTGGTCTGTAGGTTTATTTTTTGTTGTGACTTTTTCTGGGTTTGGTATCAGGGTGATACTGGCTTTGTAGAATGATTTAGGGAGAATTCCCTCCTCTTCAATCATATGGAATAGCTTCAGTCTGGTAGACTTTGGTTGTGATTCTATCAGATCCTGGACTTTTTTTTTTTGGTTGGGATAATTTTAATTACTGTTTCAATTTCACTACTCATTACTGGTCTATTCAGAATTTCTATTTTTTCCTGATTCAAGGTTGGGGGGAAGGGATTGTGTGCTTCCAAGAATTTATCCATTTCTTTTAGAGTATCAAGTTTGTTTGTGTAGAGGTGTTCATAATAATCTCAGATGATCTTTTGAATTTCCATTGTATCAACTGTAATGTCTCCATTTTCATTTCTGAGTGAGCTAATGTGAATCTTCTGTCTTCATTTCTTAAGTAACCTAGCTAGTGACCTCTCAATTTTGTTTACCTTTTCAATGAACCAACTTTTTGTTTCATTGATCCTTTGTATTTTTTTATTATTTTAATTTCATTTAGTTCTGCTCTGATTTTCATTATTTCTTTTCTTCTGCTAGCTTTGGGTTTGATCTGTTCATGTTTCTCTAGTTCCTTGAGGTATGATGTTGGGTAGTCAATATGTGACCTTTCAGTCATATTCATGTAGGTTTTAAGCACTAAAAATTTTCCTCTTAGCATGACTTTGACTGTGTCCCAGAGGTTTTGATAATGTGCTTCTTATTGTCATTCATTTTGAGAAATTTTAAAATTTCCATCTTGATCCAAGGATCATTCAAGAGCAGATTGTTTAACTTCTATGTTTTTGTTTGGTTTTATGAGTTCTTCTTGGAGTTAATTTTAAGTTTTATTCTATTGTAGTCTGAGAAGTTGCTTGATATAATTTCAATTTTTTTGAATTTATTGGGACTTGATTTGTGGCCTATCATATGGTCAGTTTTGGAGAATATTCCAGTGTGCTGATGAGAAAAATATATATTCTGTAGTTTTGGGGTGGAATGTCCTGTAGATATCTGTTGACTCCATTTGCTCAAAGATCTAGTTTAACTCCAATGTTTATTTGTTGACTTTCTGCCTTGATGATCTGTCTATTGCTGTCAGTGAAGTGTTGAAGTCTCCCACTATTATTGTATTGTTGTCTATCTCTTTTTTAGGTCTAGTAGAATTTGATTTATAAAGCTGGGGACTCTGGTGTTAGGTGCATATATGAGCTAATGTGAATCTTCTGTCTTCATTTCTTAAGTAACCTAGCTAGTGACCTCTAGGTTACTAATATTAAAAATTGCTATGTCTTCTTGTTGGATTGATCCTTTTATTATTGTATAATAACCATCTCTGTTTTTTTTTTTTTTTTACTGTTGTTAAAGTTCTGTTTTATCTGATATGAGAATGGTGACTTCTGCTTGTTTTTTGTTTTCATTTGCATGAAATATTTTTTCCCTGCCTCTTTACCTTGAATGTGCTAAATGAGTCTCTAAAAGTCAGCAGTTATTTGGATTTTGTGTGTGTGTGTGTGTGTGTGTGTGTGTGTGTGTGTGTGTGTTTACATTCATTCTGACAGTCTATATTTTTTTGATGGGGCAATGAGACCATTTATATTCAGGGCTAATAATGATTTGTAAGATACTGCTCTATTAATCATGCTGGTTGTTATCTGGTTGCTTTATTTATTTATCTCTGTTGTGTTGGTGTTTCATAGGCCTATAAGCTTTATAATTTCCAGCATCTTTCTACTGGTGTATTTCAACTTTTTGTTTCAGCATTTAGAACTCCTTTGAGTCTTTCTTGCAGAACTGGTTCAGTGGTGACAAATTCCCTCAGTGTTTGCTTGTCTGAAAAATACTTCATTTCTCCTTGAAAATTGATTTTGCAGGTTACAAAATCCTTGGCTAACTGTTATTCTGTTTGAGGAGATTGAAGATGGGGCTCCAATCCCTTCTGGCTTGCAGAGTTTCTCCTGAGAAGTCTGCTGTTATTCTAATAAGCTTAATCTTTGTAATTTATTTGATGCTTTTGTCCTGCTTTTAAAATTCTTTTGTTCACATTAACTTTGCATAACCTGGTGATTACATGCCTTGGAAATAATCTCTTGAAATAAATCTTTTGGGAGTTTCTTGAGCTTTTTGTATATGGATGCTTAAATCTTTGGCAAGGCCAGGGGAATTTTCCTTCATTATTTCCTCAAATAGGTTTTCCAAGACTGTTGTTTTCTCTTTTTGCTCAAGAACACCTATGATTCTTAGGTTTGGATGTTTTTTATAATCCACATTTCTTGGAAACTTTATTCCATTCTCTTGATTCTTTTTTGTGTATCACTATTTGATTGGGTTAATTTGAAAGCCTTGTCTTCAAGTTCTGAGATTCTTTCTTTTGCTTGTTCTAGTCTACTGTAACTGCATTTTGCACTCCCCTGAATGATTCTTTCATTTTCAGAATTTTAGCTTGTTTTGTTTTTTTAAGATGTCTATCTCTTTGGAGAATTTTTCAACATGTCCTGAATAGTTTTTTTTTTTAATGTTGATTTTCAACTTTCTCCTGAATCACTGAGCAATTTTATAATCAATCTTTTGATATCTATCTCTGGAATTTCAAAGATTATATTTGGTTAGGGTCCATTGCTGAAGAATTAGTGTGGTCTTTTGGGGGTGTTGGAGAACTCTGGTTTTTTTTGTATTATTTTTCTAGTTCCTTCTCATTTGGGCAGATAATTTCTTCTCATTTGAGGTTGGCAGGGAACTGATGTAAACACTGTAGGGTTCCCTTGGTTATATGTAGCCTTAGTGTGGTGAGTTTCTTATTTGCAGTGGCAGCCCTGTGCTGGCTACCTGCACAGACTCAAGGCATCCTGAGTAGGTAGTGGTATTAATTGGGGGCTGGGATCAGACCTTCTCCCAAACTGACATATTATATCAGATGTGATAGGTTGTGCTATTGACCATTGGCCAGGAGATGGTGCTTGTGGGAGAAAGCCAGTTGTGATGGTGGTTGTAGGCTTTTTCATTGGTGTTTGTTGCTCCAAGGAACTGCCCAGTCAACCTTGGTGGAGTGCTGGACTCTGGGGATTACCCAAGTTCTCTGTTTTGGGCCTTTGCAGGGAGTAGAGTGAGGAGGAAGCCCCAACTGTGTACACGCTTGGCTACCCCAGTAAGGACTGGGGGCACAAAAGAGTTTATAGGGGACAAGGAGAGGTTATTATGGCAATGAGTCTCACCCAGATACCCACCACAGCCTCAGGCAGTCTGTAATTTGAATGTTAAATTGAATGTGTAGTGGGCCTCATGGCCTCAGGTGATCTCATGGCAGCCTGTCCCAGCCAGGAACTGTCTGCAGCTCTAGCCAGGAACTGTCTGTTGCCACAGAATTTGCCCTTGGAGTGCATTTCCTTCCAGGTTGGCTAGAAAGTAGCAGCCAGGAAGGACTGAGTTCCTGGGATATGGTGGCTGGAACTACTCAGAGCTTTTTTTCCCCTACACCATTCAACGTGGGCTTTAGCAGGTCACTGCTAAGGATAAGGAAGTTTCTCATGAGAGACTGGGGTCTCACAATCTCAGAGGGCCCTCCAAGTCTGTAGAAGGAGCACAGAACTCCTGAGATCCCCTCATTCACCTTCCCTGCTATGTCTGGAGGCTGCCATGGTCTGTGGTGATCCAGGCAAGATACTGGCTCAGAGCCAGCCCAGATCATTTGATTTTTCTTGTCTTTGCACTATGTGGATATTAGCACTTGTTTGATGAGTTGTGGGGCATGCTGATGGTCCTCTTTCTTTTTGGATGCTGGGGAAACTCTATTTTGGCTTATTCTGTAGGAGAAATACACTCTAGCTGCTTCTCATTGGCCATCTTAATCTCGAAATATCTTTTATTAGATGTTAAATGAACAATCGTACTGGGATCTTTTTTCTTTTTTTAAATTTTATTGTAGAGATGAGGTCTTGCCAAGTTGCCCAGACTGGTCTCGAACCTGCGGTCTCAGGCAATCCACTCACCTCGGTCTCCCAAAGTGCTGGGATTACAGGCTGAGCCTCCAAGCCCAGCCTGGGATCTTTTTTCTAGATTTTAAAATTCTGTTCTGTTGATCCACCTCTCTCTTCTTGTGCAATGCCATGTTGTTTTAATTACTGTAGTTTTATATATTTATATTTGGGAAAGTTTGTCCTTTCCTTGTCATTAGAGTTGGTTGTTAGTCTTTTTTCCTGGCCATTTTTATTTTTATTAAAAAATATTTTTTGAGTCAGAGTCTCACTCTTTTGCCCAGGATGGAGTGCAGTGGCATGCTCGTGGCCACGGCATCCTCACCCTGCTGGGTTCATGTGATCCTTCTATCTCAGCCTTCTAAGTGTCTGGAACCACAGACATGCACCACCACACCTAACTAATTTTTAAAATTTATTTATTGTAGCAATGAGATCTTGCCATGTTGCTCAGGTTGGTCTTGAAATCCTGAGCTCAGGCAATTCTCTTACCTCTGTCTCCCAAAGTGCTAGGATTAGAGTAGTGAGCCACCACGTCCAGTCTTTCCTGGACATTTTAAAACCTTTATTCATTCAAAGAAATTTTAGGATGATATTCTTCTCAAATTGATTTTAAAAAGGTAAAAAGAAAGAAAGGCAAGAAGAAAGATTCTTTATAAATTTTGGTCATATTGCATTGAATGTTAGATTAATTTTAGAAGGTTTTCTAGTTTCATAATCCCCTCCAAAATAGGTCTTTCCACTTTTTTTATGAGTATTATCCCCAGTTAAACCTCTTAAAAAAATACAGTTCCTACCCATTTATTGTTTAATTTACACCTATTTTTTTCATTCTGAAAGTTTTTTCATTGCATTTTATGTTTTTCCATACAGGAAATATGCTTTTGATTTGCAATTGATTTGTACTCAAACAGTTCGGATAATCTTGCATTTGTTTTAATATGTGACTTTTTTTTCCAAGAGAATAGCTGCATTTTTACACATACAATCATATCTTCTGCAAACAAATATTTCCTCTGTATTCCTAACATTAAAATATTCTTTTATTCTTAATAAGAAGCTTATTTGGTCATGCTATAATATTTTGTTAATAAAACTGTTTGAATCTATATGCTAATGTTTTATTTAGTGTCTGTGTTTATAAAAATTATATAAAGATTATTTTGTAGCTTATTTATTATGCTGTATTTAAGTTTCACATCATTCTTATGTTCATTTCAGATATATTTTCTTTATTGCTTGTTAAAGTGTAAATAGGATCAAAATATTTGTTTATTAAAGGTTTGAAAAAATATAACATGAAACAAACTACTGTTGGCTTTATCTTTGTAAGTGGTTTCTATTATACCTGATGTGCCCCCCAAATCATTTATTCTCACAAGTCAAGATATTCCCTTCTATTTTCTTTACTTTCTTAAAAAAATATTTATGTGGAAAACAGGGTAGTTTTTAAGTTGTTTTTGTGAATCTCATAACACCTATTCAGACAACTAGAAAAGCTAGAATCCTATTAACTTGTAAAAGACAAGAGAACAAATAAAAATGGGAAACACTGACTGGGTGCAGTGGTTCATGCCTGTAATTCCAACATTTTGGGAGGCTGAGGTAGGAGTATTGCTTAAACCCAAGTGCTCGAGACCAACATGGTCAACACAGCAAGACCTCATCTCTACAAAAAATAAAAATTAGCTGGGCATGATGGTGTGCTCCTGTAGTTCAGCTACTCAAAAGGCTGAGGTGGAAAGATTCCTGGAACCCAGGAGGTTGAGGCTGCAGTGAGCAGCGACTGTACCACTGTGGGCAACAGAGTGAGACCCCAACTCAAAAAAACAAAAAGGAAAACACTTGTTTGTACTTTGTTCTATTATTTTGTTCTTTGCTTTTGAGTAGCTATATTAACCCTAGGAAACCTTTTTGCAATATGTGATATATAATAAACCATTTATGTCTTTCTCTGTTTCAGAACCCTAAAAACTGTACTTTGAAGTTTTGAGTAGGCAATTTTTGCAATGTATTTTTTTTCTGGACTAGTTATATTGAAAACTGACTTTTCTCTTTCCTCAGAAGTATTGCTACTAAACTTTATGAATTAAATTCAATACTACAAGCCAAAATATCTGTGTTTTTCTACTTTCTGCAACCATGAAAATATTACTGGTGGAATTACTTTGTAAATCAAGCCTTAGGCTCTGAATGTCACCGTGTTTCTCCAAGTTGGAGATTTTTCATTTTCAATTAGGCTGAAGCACAGACACAATGCAGGTAGAAGTGCTTATTCAAAAATAAAAATATAACCACATCTTTTCTCTTCAAGGTGTAAAAACCTGTTTTTTCTGGGCTCTTCCATGAATGTTGCTTTACACAAGAAATTAGAAAGACTTTTCATTTTTTTTTTGATTTAGTTTAAAATATGACCTTTGTAGTCTATAAGACTTTGAAATCTCTGTGTGCTATTCTGGTGTCCAACATATCAAGACAGCTATCATGAAGATGTCTTGAGCTTTCTTTTTTTTGTTTCACTGCTACTTACTGTGCCACTCTAGGGAATTCATTTTATACTCCCTGCATTCAAATCTCTGTTTTATAGAACAAAAAAATTTATCCCAGGAAAGAATTCTACACAAAGAATTACAACATCCATGTCTTGAAAGAACTTCAAATTCTTCTTATGTAAGAAAATGCATTTGTAGGAATAGTAGTTATAATTTTCTGAAATTCATCTTCAGGTCCTCTGGTCTTGACATTAAAAACCTTAATAATTAAGAGGGCTAGGATGTGAGGGTAGTAATGAAGGCAGAATAAACAACAGTGGTTTTACATTTTAAGTAGTAGGACAGTAATGATACTGAGAGAATCTTTATATTACTAACTGAGAAAACTTGAACTTTATCAAGTAAGATTTTTTCTTTGTTTTCTTTTGGTGGCTATTATCTAATATGCAAGTTTATTATACATATTTTTTAAAGGGGCTTTAGCAAAAATTAGTCCTGACTCATGCTATTAAACAAAAAAAAATTGACAATTGTAAAAGGAGAACTGTGTTTTCCATGCATACTAGCAGAGATATTTAAGTGGATCAAAGCAATAAAAAGAAATGGATAGAAACATACTGTTAGCCAGGGATAGAACTAGTGTCTAGGGTACCCCAATATTCTTCATTATGGATATTTGCAAATTACATTTAATTAAAAATTATATACAATTTTTCTATATTTTCAAAATAAGAAATTTGGTATGTGGGATAAATATAACATTTTAATTTATTCAGAGCTGCCTTTCAATCACGACTGTGAAATTACTCATAACTGTAAGCATTATGTAGAAGACGGATTTTCCAAAATATGTGTAAAATCTGTTTTTCTCTGGATTTCATGTTAGATTATTCCTTTTTTAGTAGACATTTTTTTCTCTTTGCTTCTTATATTATTTTCTATTTTAACTTTTAGTTAGTCCATATTAGTATTTTTTTCTTAATAAACTCTAAAATTATTAAATAGTTTCAGCCCCTGCTGAACAAATAGAAGACTTTGGCCTCCCTCCATGGGTCACTAGACACCAACACTATATGACTGTTTATAAAATTTAAGTTTCAACATTTAAAACAATTACATAATATTGTTGTTGTTACTTTAAAAAACACATTTAAATATGCCAATATGTTTTATAAGTGCTTTTTGCTCACTTTACTTAATTTGCATTTTTATTTCTAAGTTTCTTCTTGTTGGTAGTAGTGCTTCCCATTGAAGAACTGTAGATAATAAATTTTTTGAGCCCTTCTGCATCTGAAATGTGTTATTTTTGTCCTCACTTTAAAATGGCAATTTGTTCATAGTTCTTATCATGTCCAGCTTTGAAAATATTACTCCATTAACTTCTGTTATTGATATTTTTTCTGACGTTGGTATGAAACATCTACTGTCAATCAGATTGTCATTCTCTGGTTTATAATGCCTTTTTTCTTTGAAAACTTTTGGCCATTTCACTTTATTTTTAATTTTTTTGTTTTACTACCAATGTGCCTTGGTAAGAACTTTTAAAATAAATTTATCCTGTCTGCATTCAGTGACTTTCAACCTAAAGTTTCATGTCTTTCTTCAGTTTTATATAATTCTCTGCAATTGTCCCCTTGAATATTGCTTTTTATATCATTCTCTTCTTTTGGCATTTTTAGGTGCATGTTGGAAATTTTTAATCTATCTTCCATAAGTCTATCCCTTTATCTCCTCATAATAATTGTTTTCTCTTTCACTTCACTTCCAGTTTTCACCCTGGCTGTGCTCAGGCCCTATGTCATCCATTTGTTGAATGTTTAAATTTCAGTGATTACAATTTTCATAAATAGGATTCTGTTCTTCATTCATGACTCTTGCTTTTGTTTTATGAACCACGGTCTCACTTTTATGTCCTTGAGGATCTAAAACACACTTATTTTAAATTCTTTAAAGTCCATCACCAACCATTATCTTTATTTTTTTTTACCTTAATAGATATATATATTTTTTTGCCTCAAATATATCTTGCTTATTTGCTGAACAATGTAACATATCAAAAAGCGAATTATTTCAGAAACTCTTTGGTCAAATTTTTGTTTAAAGAATTGAAGGCTTCCAACTCTTTTTATACATTTTCCTTGTGGAAAGCAAATGGACGTAGCAATTTGTGACAGTTGATCTTTTGCAGATGAAAACCTCACTAAGATTTATGTACACCTTTACCAGAAATAAAACAATTAAATATTGCAACAGAAGAAACATGTAATAAGTTCAGAGTTTTCATAAGAAATCTTTTCTCTTCAAAAATGGTTCCAACTTACTCTTTAATTTTGATATGGTAGGACAGAGAGAGCCATACTCATGAACATGCTTCATGTGAGGTCATGGTTGTCACTGAGCTGTCATTACCTATTATTTGTGTCCTGGGATGGATTGAAAACAAGTTAGAAGGTTGTCCCAATTCGAAATCACCTCTTGATTATGGGCCCGACCTTATCTGTCCATTTTCTGTAAGTGTGGGTTGGATAGATGGGTCCATTTCTACTTTATTATCTAAGACAAAATACATTTCACTAACAGAGAGCTAAATTAGTGGGCACTATCTGAATATTGTTCAAATGCTGCTTGATGATAGAGAATAAAGGACAACTGAATTACTTTTGGATCAATCTCCTGGTTTCCTCATGTTCTGAATCTTTTACCTCATTCTTTATCTATTCTTATTTTTAATTTTGTTTATTTTAGAAGAATCAAAATTAGTTTTAGCTCACTGAATGGAACCACCTTGGATATTAATAAGTGCCCAAGCTCATTCCATCCCAGTTGCATGGGATGGATCTTCTGTTGGTTGTTCAGTGTGACGTCTTGCTTTGTGTAGTTGGTGTGAACACAGGCTCTGTACTCTACATGAGATAGACTGGGTTCTGTGTCCTGTAGGAGATTCTGCTTCTTTCACAGCCAAAACCGTAGATGGATGGACAAATTATTTTTGGACAAGCAACTCATATCTGACTCCTAGCTTTAACTGTGGAAGCTGGTCCTGAGCTACTTGACTTGTACGGGCTAGGTTTGATAGCAATCTCATCACACTACTGAGTCTCTAGTCTTGATATCCCTTTGAGCCACAAAACTTAAATATTCATATTACTGAGTTCTCTATTTGTAATGCATAGAGATCTTTTTTTTCTGAAAATATATGTGGTTACACATGTATATCTGTATCCATTGTATTTATCATTTTAAGAGCTAGCTGCTGGAAGGGGGAGATTTTCACATATTCCCAATAAGTCACCTTGATCTGAGACTCTCTTTTAATGTTGGCAAAATGCATCTCATTTTCCTGTAGTACAGTTTACTTGTTAGGTTTTTTAAAAATTCTTTTTCTATATAATCAACTTCTTAAGAGGCATGGAATTTAAAATTTAGATAATAAGATAAAGAAATTTTTCTCTGTACCACATGGTCTTTAAATTTTACTTGGCCATAACTGCTGACTTCAGATGACTACTAGCTGGATGTTGTCAAGTTTGGTGCAAGGACTGCAGTGGCCTCAAGCCTTCTGACTGTGCATGTGCACATCACAAAATACTCCATGGAAAGAGGTGAGCACTAGGACAGGGTGTTTGTATATTTCATTAGAGGAAACCATCTAATTCATTGGGAGTGGGACCAATTTACATTTTACCCATTATGTAAAGAGTTTCATGTGAAAGCATGAGTTAATTGGCACCATACTTCTGATGTCTTCCAGCGTGTTTAAGGACTCTTTATAGATTGGATCCCTAGCAGCTGCCCTGTGACCCATTTTTAAAATCTGGCTCCACTTTCTTCTTCTGGTTTTAAGTCACTTTGCTATGAAGTCTACAGTTTAATGAAAGGAAAATATCATCAGAAACTTTTGCCAAAATGGATGTGAAGAGTCTTTGAACTGCTGGACCGTCCTTGTAGTTTTTTCTGGGTAGCAGTTGGTGTAATACAATCTTTTCATTTTATTAATAATATGTTATGCATGGTCACATCTCTGGTTAATTAGACTTACAGTTTTCAATTAACAGCATTTTTGATGATACATTATTATCCTTATTAGTGAGGTCGTAGACTATATTATAACAATGACTGAAGAATCTATTGTCAGCATAATCTTGAAAGAACCATTTAACTTTATGAAATGTATCTGGCGAAGGAACTTCATACTTTGTTTGATGTATTATTTGACCCCCATAAAGAACCAAAATGATTCTCTTTTCCCTCCCCTTCTCAGACTAAAGTGCCCAACACTTCAGAAAATGTGAATATTTCTTGGTTAAACTGAATAACATCGTCAGAAAATAAAATCTGAATTTCAAAAAATTGGGTAGATGAGCAGTCAGATATTCTTGAATTCAACAATTTATCATGTCTTTAGATGAAATTTATAGTTTTATGTGAAACTGATTAACTCCATTAGATTTTAATTATTGTTCCAAAATCAATAGTCTTATGCGCTTCAGGCAATTCTATTCACTCATCTGAATAAGAAGGTGGATTTGGGTTGGACACTTTCTTTTAGTTGACATTAAAATATTTGGTTTAGATTACTGTAGTTCATTTTTTTCCTCTTGCTGTATAAATACAAAAAAGTTAAAACCATAGAGATCAGAGATTTGTGATAGGTTTTTACCTAAACTGCCCAGCAGTTATTGAACAATTTTACCAACTTTTGTCTTCCTAAAAGAGAAAAGGAGGCTGTAGAGTGTGATCTGATGCTCTGAGACATTTACCAATGGCCTTCATGGTGTGGTGGGGAGGTGGAGTCAGGTGTGGCTACTTGGTTCTGCTTGCTTTATCTCTATTTTAAATGTCATGCCCAACTGTACAGTGAGTAATAACTCTTTCCAATTATTATGTTCCCCCAATGCAACCCCCATTCTGACTTACACCATGAATTAATTTTGCCTGTGTTTGAACTTCATATAAGTTGAATCCTAACATGCATTTTTTTGTTTGTCTGGTTTCTTTTCACCAGTATTATGTCTGTAGGGTTCATCTATTGTGTAGAGTATCAGTTGGAATATTAATAGTAGTAGTAACATTGTTTTCATTGTTGTGTAGCAGGGATTGACAAATATTTTCTGTAAAGGAACAGATAAATATTTTCAGCTATGAAGGCTGTGTGGTCTTTGTTGCACCTACTGAAATCTGCCATTACCTGGCAAGCACAGCTATAAATATTACTGAGAATGGGATTTCATCCAGACCTCTGCCGAAGAGTATTCTATTGAAACAGACTTCTGTGCTGAAGAGTATTCTATTGAAACAGTTTATTGATCCACTCTACTGGTGATGAATGTTTGGGTTGTTTAGGGTTTGGGAAAATTATTGAAAAGACTGCTGTAAACAATCTTATACTTTTGGGGGGGAAGGGCACATTTTTATGTTTTTATGTTGTGTTTATATCTAAGGGTACAACTGCTGGGCTATACAGGTGCATATGTTCAGCTTTGGCAGATATTGTCAACATGTCTTCTGAAGTGGTTATACTAGCTTATACTCCTATCAGTAGTGTTCCAGATGATTTAAATTTTTACTAACACTTACTGATGCCCTGAAAAGACACACACACAAAAAACTCCTGAACTTTTGCCAATCTAGTGAGTACTTAGTGGTATCTCATTTTCCCTATGATGACTGAGGCTGAACACCCTTTTCATATACTTATTAGACAATTTGGATGTCCTTTTTTCCCCCAAAAATACTTGTTCAGGATTTTTTGTCTAATATTTGAAAACTGGGTTGTCTATATTTTTGTTGACTTCTAAAATTTTTTTATATAGCCTGGAAATGAGTTCTTTGTTAAAAATATATATTGTGAATATCTTTTCTTACTCTTGTGGATTGCCTTTTTTACCCACATAATGGTAAATGTGGGTAAATGGTACTTATTCCTTTAGGAAAAAACTTTCCCAAATTGAGTTTTTCCCTCTGCTCTCACACAACAATCATCAACACAGAAGAAGACTTCTGTGACCAATGTGGGGGTTTCTCCGCACTATTAAGCAGCAGACATCAGCTGGGTGTCCTCCAATTCAATTACAACACTACCTACCTGGAGATAGTGTCAGATCCCACAAGACTGTCCCCCTGTCTCGCCAGATACTACTCACAAGTCCACACCTTAGGAACTTCTGACCCACCGACTTCAAGTTGGGGTTTCTAGTACCCCTCTTTGGGTTCAATTGATTTGCAGAAGTGGCTCACAGAACTCAGGAAAACACTTAAGTTTACCAGTTTATTATAAAGGATATCATGGAGGATGCAGATGAAGAGACACACAGGGTGAAGCATAGGAAAAGGATCATGATGTTCCCATACCCTCCCCGGGCACGCCACCTGCTAGGAACTGCTGCAAGTTCAGGAATCTGAAAGATATCTTGGGTTTTTATTGACGTCTCATGATATCAGCACCCTTCCCCCCAGCATATAGGGTGGAGACCTCTCTGGGGAAGGACTTAAGACCCACAGTCAGAAGGTAGGGAAAATCAGAGTCTTGACTTGAGACAAGTGAAAGGAGGACAGGAGAAGGTTGTAGAGATTCTGTTTCTGAGGTCTGCCTCTGATGCCTAATGCACCCAACATAGGGGTTATGAGCCAGGAACCATGAGTAAAAACCATTATCTATAACATAACATCACAGTATAGACTTTCCTAATTGTAGCAAAGACAACTTTATCAATGGTTTTCTTCATGGTTAGCTTTTTTTGTATCTTATGTATAAAATATTTCCTTCTACTTAGATCACAGATATATTCATCTGTGTTAACTTACAGAAGCTTTATTATTTATCTTTTATATTTAGATTTATAATTCAACTGGAATTTATTATTTCTTTGTATGTGCTATAAGATATCCATCAACAGTAACTTTTTTGCATGTGAATAGCCAATGACCTGACATTATTTATTCAAAAGACATGTCAAATTGAATTGCAACACAGTGACACTTTTGAGACCATAAACGTGTGCATCTGTTTCTGGATTGAGTTTTCTTGATTTGTTGTTTATCCTTGTACCAATAATGTACTATTTTAATAATTGCAATTTTATAGTTAGTGTTTATATCTCATAGTGTAAGCCCTACAACATTGTTCTTCTTTAAAATTGTCATTGGTATTCTTGGCCTTTGCTTTTTCATATATAGTTTAGAAAACTTTATTAAATTTTCATGAAATGCTTTCTGGGATTTTGATTGTGATTATGTTTAACTTTTAGATCAATTTGGGGACAAATGGCATCTTTACAACACTGAGTATTCAAATGAACATTCTGTTGTTTATGACGTCCTCTTAAAATTTTAAGTCCTAACAACAAAATTCTGTTAAGTAGGTGGTATTATTACCTCAGTTTAGCAGCTGAGAAAACTCAGGCTCAGATAGATTAATGGTTTTGTGTCAAGTCACATTGTCTGTAGGTGATAGGTTAAAGGCTAAAATCCCTGCCTTCTATAGTATGCTTTCCCCCTTCTATTATTATCCTAAAAATTACCAGGCAATAGACTAGACCAGAAAGGTACAGATAAAATTAAAACATTCTTCATCCTCAGGGAGTTCTAAGTTTAGTGCGTTATATCACATTGCTTTTCAGGAAATAATGTTATTTTTCAACAACACCAACTCCAAAATATCCTCAAGCTTTAGAAAAAATATGGAAAATAAAGATTATTTATTTAAAGATAAAATAAAGATATGAGGAGAACAGAAAAGAATATCAATCAAATTTGGAAAGTTTGGGGGAGGGAGAGCCAGGGTTTGCTCTGATTACATTTTTATAGAATGAAGATTCCTAGGCTGGCTCCAGGAGAAATGAGACTAGTAATGCACATTTTACATGAGAATTCTCTTCTGTACAACTTTTAGCAATTTAGGAAAACTTGTCTCATCCTGACATTTTTCAAATGCCTTAAGGCTTACGTGTCTTTTCCTGTTAATTTAGGTGTCTGGGGAACACATTTGTATTTAACTGAGAATTGGAGTCTCATTGCTTTCATTAGATAAGATGCATCTTGGAAAAATATAAACAAGGTTAGAAACAGATCTGCTCACGTGCATTGCTACTAAGTGACATGGGGCTTGCCTATGCCTCCCTGGGGACACACTGTCTCCCTAGGTGTTTCTGGAAATAGGGGGGCATGCTTTCAGTTGTCACAATGACCAGATAGGAGCTACCACTGACATTTAGTTTCCCAGAGGCATAGAAGTGGAGGGGGTGCTTACATGCCATATTAGAGTTTTTTATTTTATTCTGCCAGCAAAGATGAGTAATTGGAGACTGAAATTACTTTTGGGACAAGATTCAACTGATAGTGCTATAGGGTGAATTTTAGAGGCAAAGGCTGGAGGTTAGGCACCGGGTGAAAGGTGTTTGCAATAACTGACACAAGCAGAAATGAAGAATTGTTAAGGAATTGGGAATGGAGAAGGGTGGTGGGTTACATTTTCTTCATATCTGTCTCACAGCATTTGTGAGGGGAAAAAAGAAACATGTTCTATATTTTAGGGCATGAAAGAGAGGAGGAGTGAGATACTGAGACAAAGGAGAACTTAGCAAACAGCAGTCATAGTAAACAGATAAGAGGTGTCCTCCTACTCCACTCAGTCTACCCGCATTGGGATCTTGTTAGGACCATACAAGGAAGCATTCTGTTCTTTAATCAGTGCCCAAAGTTATCTAAATCTTACGCAAATGCCTTCTTTCCCCAGGTCAAAGTAGAGCAAATATTGATCCCCAGTGAAAAAGTGAAATGTATCAGTGACTCCTCTGTAGGCAGAAGTGTAACAGAGCTACACAGAGAAGCAAAAGGATGATTCAAATGTCTTGGGGACTATTGAGAGTTCAGATATTTCAGACTGAGAAACAAAAACACTATTTTTTTTTTTAAACATGGAACTTCTCTGTGAATTTTGGCAATTCAGGGAGCAGCATATGAGATGAAATTGTTTCCAAATTATTTCTTCTGTCAGGGATTTAGATAGATTAATGAATAATTCAGCTCAGTTTAAAAAGCAAGTCCAGTAATTTTTTCTATATGGGATGCCCTCTGGAGAGTAATTTCCTTTAGAATGGGGGACAGGTCTTAATCATTTTGTATTTCTTGGTGTTTTTCCTTGTGATTTGCATAATAGGAGCTCAATAAATATTTATTGTTTGAATTGGTAAGGTTTGGCAAATATATCCAGAAGCAATAGCCTTCATTGTGGGATACATTATATGTTATTTATGAACTGATATGTTTCTGATTCAGCCATTACAAATATCTCTTAATTATATAAAATCATCTCTTATTTGCATCTGAATATTTTGGTGTTTTAACAGGTGTGCTTCAGTAGGGTACAGCCTTTAGCAATTTAAATTACTACCATATTCAGTATTTGTGGCAAAGGAAACCTCATTATTCTGACAATGAAGCTGACAGTATTTGAGTTTAAAATTATTCTTAGAGAGGTATAATGTACACAAATGCCCTGCTTACATTCCAATAGAGTGTGGGTAGAACTGGGACCATAGCCACGTGTGACAGAAGCCCTCCATGTGCATGCTGGTCGATTTCTAAAGCTCTTCGCTAGCTCAGTGTTACTGTTAGCTCATAGGTAAGATGTGTGTGTTTAACACTGTACAGTTGCACAGGTGGTCAATATAGCTTGCTAATAATTTGGAGAATCCTTTAGTTCCATTAAAGTGGCTTACAATGTTGTCATCAATTCCTAACCATGTTTTCAGTGACCACAGCAGAAATTCTGAAGACAAACTGAGCTTTGGTGCATTACAAAAAAGCGTCACTTAGGCTTTCTGTCAATTTCCCTTCCTTGGGGTTAACATTGAGGTCTTGAACAGGTAGCGCCTGGAATGTAAACAATCGTGATGGGGGCACTCAGGTCCTATTCTGAGTTTAATATCATGAGAGGTCAATGCATTTTGATGACCCCTCTGAATGTATTCTGTCCCAAAGAGGTGGACTGACTTCTGAAGGTTTCATTTCAACAGTGTTAATAAGAGCAGAGTTCTGGTTGGGTCTGCCTAATTTTAGAGCATCGATTATTTATATTCAGGGAAATGTATTTCTATGACCACGGACTTTAGAATTTGTTGTTGAGATGGAGGGCTCACTGTGTTACTCAGACTGGTCTGGAACATCCGGACTTAAACGATCCTCTCATCTCAACCTCCCAGAGGGCTGAGATTACAGGCATGGTCATTGTGTGTGACTTAGAATTTAAGTCTTGACTCCACCAATGAGGAACCTGTGATACAAGGCAAATTAAATAACCCTGTTAATCCTTGGCTTCCTCACTTTTGAGCATGGGATTCATAACAGTAGCTTGCCTCATCAGGCTGCCTGAAGTTTAAAGGATAGATTAAGATGCTTCAGCAGCACTTAGCTTGGGATCTGGCTGTTCATAACTGCTTAATAAATGCTAGCTTTATTATTATTATTATTATTTTAAAAATTTTGTTTTAAAGATATGGGGTACAATTCAGGGTTAGGTATACAAATGTTCATTATGCAGGTACCCTTGTTGATGAGGTGTGCCCCCCCGGCAGTTTCCCACTACTGCCAATCCCTTTCTTATAGTATTAATTGTTCAGTATTATTATTTTTTATTTCTAGAAAGTCTTCTGGCTCTTTGTCATTTATCTCTAATGACAGAGATGGCAGATACTTTCACAGACAACATTTTCAAGAGATAAGTTACATAGGGTTGGCTCAACCTTAGAAATACTGCATAGGACTTGACTGATCACCCTTTTCAGTAGAGAACTGGAAGAAACAAAGCATGTGACAGAGGGACACGATAGGTGTGCTATATTATATTTCTCAATTGAGCCCATTCTAATGTGAGCAGAAAAGATAACCGATGTGCTGATGAAGTGACATTGATTCAGTAGAGATATGTGAACAGCTACTAAATGTAATCAGATCTTATGCAAATCAAATCCCTGGAGCAGCATTTTAATGACAGCTCTCCTACAAGTAACACTTATTTCAGGAGCCAACTTACTCTCATTAAATGAGCTCAAAGTTTTTTTATTTTTTTACAATCTCTAAGAAGGGAAAACTGTCAATAGAAACTCTGAGTCATGTTTCATGCATCTATACCTGTTTGTATTATTTGACTGAATACCAAAAATGTATACATACATATATAAACAAACACACACTCTCTGGTTAAGGAACCAGAGATACAAGTTTCAAGTAAACGAGTTAAGTGTTCCTCCTTAAAAATTGCATTAGAATCACAGTTTAAACTCATTTGTAGAGAGAAATTTAGATGAGGTCAAGATATTAGTGCAAACTTCTAAGCAGGATTTAGATTTTCAGCTGTCATTTGGTGAAATCTTATCTAGAGGAAAACTGTTGTGTTAGAGTTGAAATCAAAAGTAGTTTTATTTTTCTTTAGAGATATGATAATAAAATATTTTTCTGCTGTTTTTTAGGGAAATTTAAAACATTTAAGTTTTGATTTTCCAGTTTTATTTAGCTAGCAGAAATTACAGTCTATATGGCTATGTTTGCATTTTTTTTTTCAGTTGGAGTCTCATTCTTGTTGACCAGGCTGGAGTGCAGTGGCATGCTCATGGCCACCATAGCCTTGCCCGCCTGGGTTTAGGCGATCCTTCCGCCTCAGCCTTCCAAGTAGCTGGAACTATGAACATATGCCACTACGCCCAGCTGACTATGTCTACATTTTAAGCAGGAAGTATACTCGTATGGATATATTAACATTTGAAGCAGGAAGTTTAAGCAGTTATTCACACCATGTCTCTTTCATTCTCAAATAAATTGCTATTTACTAAAAAGTCAATTTATTTGAGTTGAATTTTACATCAAGAGACATCAGGTACACTCTTCTCCAGTTTGGAAAGCCTGTATTGTCTTTATCCACTTGAAATAAAACCAGTTATTTTGATCCAGAATTCTGATATCTAAAGGTTGATGCTTTAAGCACCCTTTTTGATATCCTTTTTAATAAGCTTGTAAACTATCTTGAAAAATGAAAATTTTCATTGGGAGTAGATGAGTATTCTGATTCAGATGCCATTATTCACACTACAGAAATAAAGCATTTCAGTAGGAGAAAAATGAGTGACGCGTTCCATTTCTTGTGTGAGATTAACCAAGAGTTAGTGTGAAAAATGGTTTCTGAGGAGTAGTTTCATGGGAAGCAGAACTACTTCATTTCTGAATATTCAAGATGATATGCTACAAAGAAAATTCTACCTTTTCAGAAGGAACGTGTGTGAGGTCAATCTCTTAACCTTGGTGAACTCTAGCATATCAGGGGCAATGTAATAATTAAAAACTCATTTCACAGCAGCTGATTAAGCTTTGATTCATAATTATACTGTCTTTCAAAAGTCTCCTCTATCTGAGCAGTTTGAAAATATGATGGCTTCATTATTTGTTATATTTCTAAAGTTAGAGCTTCAAAGGAGCTGCAAAAACTTTCCCAATCATGTAGAAAGTCATGAATAAAACATGCATATCCAGAATTTTAAATTAAAGTAATTAGACCACATTAGAATCTGTTTTTTAAAAAAAGATTTAACATCCATGTCAATGTGGAGAAAGATGCCTCTCATTAAATTACATCTTCTTCCTGTCCAACATTTTTAAACTGTCACTTTTAATGTAACATTAGAAAAATAATTACTGTGATCGAGATAATTTAAAAAGTAAATGTTAGAAAATTCAGACCACAACACTTTCAGAGTATCTCATTCCAGTAATGTTTTTTTCTTACAAAATATTTGGAATTAGCTAAGCAATATCCTGAAATTTACACCAATTTTCTGGGTCCAAGTTATGTACACAGAAGACTGATACTTAACTGAAGACCCAGATGACTCTGGTATAGGCAGCAGATATGTATTCACTGCTGACTAGCACTTTATCTGTGAACTATAAACATCTAAGCATAGAGTATTGAAATGCAGTGCACTTCTGTGAGAGGCAGCTTTCCAAATAAAAGTGGAAAGTGAAATTTGGGAGTGCTCATTCAAGAGATCCTGAAATTTAGGGAAAATGCTAGCAAACCAAGAAAGACCAAGGTGCGTCCAATTAAGGAAAATGGAAATAGGTAGAGAGGATTCTCGTGCCTCAAGTATCACAAAGTCATACATCTATTTTAATTAATCATGCTCTTTATACATACTCTGTCATAATTTTTCTTTTCAAAAACCTCACTTCTTAGGTAGCTTCTCATGGACATAGACACTCTATTGTTATAACAGAAGTCAAGGGAATACACAGCATTAATTTTATCTACCAGCATAATTTTGTCTGCTAACATGAAAAACGGCAGATGAAAGATCCAACAAAGAAAGGAAACTACACGTCAATATCCTTGATGAACATTGATGCTAAAATTCTCAACAAGATCCTAGCAAATCGGATTCACAACACATTTCAAAAATCATCCACCACGACCAAAAAGGTTTCAACCCCAGGATGCAGGGCTGGTTCAACATTTGTACGACTATAAACCTAATTAAATACATCAACAGATGTAAAAACAAAAAGCACATGATTATATCATTAAATGCGGAAAAAGCTTTTGATAAAATCCAGTACCCCTTCTTGATAAAAACCTTCGAACATCTAGGAATAGATGAACATACCTCAAAATAGTAAGAGCCATCTACAAGAAACCCACAGTCAGCATACTACTAAACAGACGCATTGGAACCATTTCCCCTGAACTGGAGCAGGACAGGGATGCTCACTCTCATCCCTCCTTTTCAACATAGTTTTGGAAATCCTAGCTAGAGCAATCAGACAAGAGAAGGAGATCAGGGGTATCCAAATAGGAAAAGAGGAAGTTAAGTTATACCTCTTTGCAGATGACATGATTCTATACCCAAAAACCCAAGAGAATCTGTCAAAAACCTCCTTGCACTGATAAAGGACTTTGGCAAAATTTCAGGGTATAAAATAAATGTGCAAAAGACTGTCACATTTCTATACACCAATAATAAAAAAACAGAAACCCAAATAAAAAGCACAATCCCATTCACAATATCCAGGAAAAAAATCAAATACCTTGGCAGTGTCCTAACCAGAGATATGAAAGACTTTTACAATGAAAACTACAAAACACTGCTCAAAGAAATCAAAGATAACACAAACAAATGGAAAAATATTCCATGCTCATGGATTGGAAGAATCAACATTGTTAAGATGTCCATCCTATCCAAGGCAACCTACAGATTTAACACAATACCCATTAAATTGCCAGCAGCATTCTTCTCTGACCTGGAAATGACAAATACAGGAATTCATATGGAAACATAAACAACCCTGAATCGCCAAAGCAATCCTCGCAAAACAAAACAAAAAAACCCCCAAAAACAAATCAGGTGGTATCACACTCCCAGACTTTCAACTCTATTATAAAGCTACAATAATCTAAATAACCTGGTATTGGTACAAAAGCAGGCATATAGACCAATGGAGTAGGATTGAGATTCCAGAAGCAAAACCTCAATTTCTCAACCAACTCATCTTTGACAAAGCTTCCACCACCAACGACTGGGAAGAGGAGAACCTATTCAGTAAATGGTGCTGGGAAAAATTGGCTGACCACATGCAGAAGATTAAAACAAGATCTCTACCTATCACCATACACAAAAATCAACTCTAAATGGATCAAAGACCTAAATGTAAAACCTCAAACTAAAGAACCTTAGAAAATGCAGGAGATACCCTTATGGAAATTGGAATTAGCAACCAATTCCTGATCAAAACACCACACGCTCATGCCATTAGAGATAAGATAGACAAATGGGACCTCATCAAACTGACAAACTTCTGAAAAGCCAAAGAAGCCATCAAGAGAGCAGGGAGACAGATTGGGAAAAGATATTTGCCAACTGTGTGTCTGACAAAGGCCTAACATCTAGGATCTACAAGGAACTCAAACATGCTGAAAAGAAAAAAAAAAAAAACAAACCAAATAGCCCCACTGCAAAGTGGGCAAAGATATGAATAGACAGTTCTCAAAAGAAGACATATGAGCAGCCAACAGATACATGAAAAAATGCTCAACCTCACTAGTCATCCAATAAATGCGAATTAAAACTACACTGAGATACCACCTAACTCCAGTCAGGATGGCTATCATCAGTAACTCAAAAAGCAACAGATACTGGAGAGGATGAGGTGAAAAGGGAACACTTCTACACTGTTGATGGAAGTGTAAACTAGTACAGCCTCTGTGGAAAACAGTGTGGTGATTCCTAAAAGATCTAAAAATCAACCTGCTATATGACCCCTCAATCCTCCTACTGGGAATTACCTGGAAGAACTCAAATCACTCTATAAAAAGATACCTGCACATGTATGTTTATTGCAACATTGTTCACAGAAGCAAGAACATGGAACCAACTGTGCTGCCCATCAAAAGAGGACTGGATTAAAAAAAATGTGGTACATATACACAATGGAGTATTATGCAGCCATAAAGAAGAACAAATAAGGAACTTCACAGCAACCTGGATGGACTTAGAGTCTGTAATACTGAGTGATCTTTCACAAAAACAAAGAACTGAGTATCACATGTTCTCACTACTAAGCAGACCTTGAACAATTATTGTAATACTGTAAGAAAAGTATTGGCAGTAGCGGGAAACTGCCAGGAGGGGGATGGGGAAGTGGAATCGGCAGTAATGGGAATCTGCCTGGGGAAGGGGGTGCACACTTCATCAACAAGGGTACCTGCATAATGAACATTTGTATACCTAACCCTAAATTGTACCCCACATCTTTAAAATTAAAAAATTAAAAGAAAAACAGCTGATAATGCTGGTCCTTGAGAGTCATTGGTTTAGAGTAATAGTTTTAATCATGGTTGTACATTAGATTAACTTGGGCCTTATTCTGGAAATTCTGATTGAATTGGTCTGGGGTAGGGTGAGGTTATCAGTAGGTTTAAAATCTTCCCAGGTGATTCTAATGCTCAGACTGGGCTGAGACCCACTGAGCCTGAGTAATCACATCACAATTCCACCCAGCTGAACTTGGGGAAACCTATTCATTAGACCAGAGACTCCAGGCAATTTTGCTTCTGCATCCAGAATGCTTTTGGGGGATAACCTGTTTCTCCGGGTGACCAGTTTATATTACATGACTGATGTCTGGACTTGTCTCAGTGTACAGAATTGTCAGCATTGCATCTTCCAGTGTGTTTGGAGTAGTCAGGGTTTCCAAAAAAGTCAAGCTTTCCCTTGATATGTCTGAAGGGGTGGGGTGACATTGTCAGTCAGGGGACTGGGTAAAATGTATTTTTTCCAGCATCTTCCTGCAACTCTGCCAAGACCTAGATTATGTTCTGTTTCACTGGTTGGGAGTAAGAATACAGATATCTAGCTGGTATCCACTTTCTCATCAGAGTTTTCACAGTTGACTGTGAGGCTTCTGAGAGATGCCAGCCTAAAGGGGAGAATGTTTCCCAGTCATAGTTTGGGAGTAGGGCTAGATGCAGCAGAACATCTTCTAGCTCATACCCTGGTCTGAACTTCCTATCCTTCCTCTCAGCAGCTCACTCTGACACAGCTCTGCCCAGGGCTGGGTCAGTTTGGGTTGTGAGGGTGGAGAAGTTCCTGGCTTCTGGATCACAACTCCTACCTCTGAGTCTTCGGTTGTGAAGAATGAACTGAGAGTGTTTGTGAGGGAGGATAGACTCTGCAAATAGAGTGACCAACAATCCTCATCTCTGGGATTGTGCCAGATTAGCACTGAAAGTCCTGCATCCAGAAAACCCCTCATCCGGGTCTGTTGGTTATCTCCTATGTAGGTCTAAATCTGAGTCCTCACCTTACACGTAGCATTTCTTTACTTATAAAATGGGGATATTAATATGGGTTGCTGTTATGATGAAATGACAGTATACAGAAAGCTAACAGTCCCTGGCACAGTCTCTACTTAATAACTGGAACTGAAACTATGTATAGCACACCTCATCATTTTATATAATAAAGTCAAATAAGAGCCCTAACAAACTTTGCAGAACATCAGAGAGGTTTAAGGTGCAAATGCTCATATACCTTTGGGAAGATGAAACATTTGAGAGAGTATAATGTACACAAATGTCCTGCTTATATTCCAAGAGAATGTGGGTGGAACTGGGACCATAGCCGTGTGCAACAGAAACTCTTCACAGATGAGTACAATCATGACAAGCAAAGAATGTAGGAAGATGTTCCAGGTAGGGAGAACAGCAAGATGAAATAGTGGCAGGGAAACTTGCATTGTGTCCAGGGACTGTGGAACTCAGATTATTAAACTGGAACAAATTGTAGCAGCAGATAAGGAAGTGTAAACTTGGAGGCTTTAAAGTCAAGGTGAAGGCTGGTTGATGTAGTACACGTTTGAGGACTATTGAGTGGTGGGTAGTTTTTTTTTAAATTTTTTATTCTAGCTACAAGAAAATACAATAAAGAAAAGGAAAATAAAAGAACATGAAATAAATCTGAAAAAATTTATAAGCATTTTCCTCCAAGTCAAGTACTGATTCCAAGAACAGGTGCCAAATATTTTCCAAGTGATTTTCAAAGTAGAAAGAAATGCCCTTGAGAGGCTATCTTATTAAATGTGTGCTTACAAATACTGCGAATCAAGGACACTCTATCTTTCTCTTTTTAGTAATCACTGGAAGGGCTTACTCTCCTAAAATAGCTATCAGCTTATGAGTTGTCAGTCAATCATTCGAATGATATTCATTTTATTCCAACTATGGGCTCGGAGTATATCATGCATTGAAGATGAAAAAGAATGTTTAAGAAACACTTTTCTTGCCCTCAAGTAACACACTAGTTGAGGAAGAAAAATTGATGCTCATGTTGAAATTATCGAGTGGATCCCAACAGAACTGTGTGTGGCCAAGTGATTCATTTTTTTTTTTTTTTTTTTAAAGAGACAAGATCTTGCTATGTTGCCCAGGCTGGTCTCAAACTCCTGGGTTCAAGCAATCCTCCTGCCTTGGCCTCCCAAAGTCCTAGGTTTACAGGGGTGAGCCATCATGCCTGACCTCAAACGATTCACTTTGTAGACCTTACAAAGCCAGGTAAATTCCAGTCCTAAGACCTACTATTACTTTGTTTTCTTTATTGCTCTACTGCAGCTGTATACCTAACATTCGACTAGGCCCATAAAATAGAATGCAAATTGTTCCCACAGCAAATGCATTACGTTGTCTTTATTTTGATCACAAATACATAAATCACAAGATGCCTCTTAAAGTTCATCTTGGGGAACAACATAACTCAGTGTTTGAGCAATTCAGAGTGATTTACAATCATCTTCTCATTTAAAAGCAGATCTACTCTAAAGGAAGTTAAAAAAGGTAGCTTTTTGGGGAGATTGAAATGAGTTATTTGCTTTTAAAAAAATAGCTAACTCAGGTGGTTAATTTGCACAGTTTTAAAAGCTGGCTTCTTGCCAATCAACTTTAAAAAACTTAAACAGAGGATATAAAATTCAGTTTATTTAAAACTAATTTAAAGGAGCACAATCTACTTTTCAACCTAATTTTTTGAATAACTTGAAACCAGAGACACTTTTTAGAACTTTTAAAAACATTTAAGACATAAAGCATTTAGAAACATCTCTAACAGTTTCTGATATTAGGAAAGTAAAAGCATGTGCAAAATGCTTCCAGTTAAGTGTTGATAAATTTCATAAAGGCAGCCAAAGTATATGATCCTATCTCTGTCCTCAAGGACTTTTCAGTAAAATTGTGATGACTTATTTGGATAAAAACTAAATATCAGGTAGCCTGTAGAAAATGCTTGATAAATAGAATAGAAAGTCAATGTATTAAGAATGTTTGTTAGTGTCTGTTTTTAATTTCTGGACTCAAATGACTACTATAGATCTAACATATACCAGACATAAGTTGTCAAAGTTCCAACTGAGGTAGAGCTAACAGCGACTAGCAGAGAAAGTCTCTATAGGTATAATGAAAATTATTTTGATAAAAGGAATTGGATGCATTTCAATTAGGAAAATGTTTTACTGCAAATGGAAGTAAACTCCACGATAGCCATGTAAACAGAGAAGGGCTTTGTTTCTGTTTTTGTTTGTGTCTAATCAGCGATCCAGAGAGAGGTAGGCCAAGGTTGGTGCAGCTGCTCCCTGATGTCAACCCTGCCATCTAAGGACTCAGGCATCTTTACTGATGTACTTCCTCATTCCAGTTGGAGAAGGCTACCATGTCTCCAGTCATCATATTTGAATACATAAAGACAGAAATGGGAAGAACTGAAGAGGTGTGCAAGTCTGCCTTTTTTCAAAAACTTTCTCCAAAGCCCCAGCCAGGAGCATCTGCTTACTGATCACTCACATGACCAGGATCGGTGAAGGGGGTTTGAGAAGGTAGGAAGTAAGGGGAGAAAGTAAGGGGAGAAGGGAGGTGTGACTGGCATTCGTGTAGTCAGTACTCAATATCTGCCTTAGTGACTTTCCAATTTCATTAAATTTGGGGGAACATATACTTGTCTGTCTGAGAAAAACCTGGTTTATGCTTACCATACTGGTGTTTCACCTAATTTGCCATTTATACTGTTTTTCTTTTTTCATTTAAATATTTTAGTTGTGGCTGGGCTTGGTGGCTCAGCCTGTAATCCCAGCACTTTAGGAGGCTGAGGTGAGTGGATTGCTTGAGCCCGCAGGTTTGAGACCAGCCCGGGGAACTTGGCGAGACCTTGTCTCCAAAAAAAAAAAAAAAAAAATTAGTTGCCTTAAAATAAGCTTGGAAGTGTTAAGTAGACCTCCATGTCTTGCCTTAAGATTCTCCCATGGTCACTGGTAACGAGGGACAGCCAACTCCTTCCAGTTTTGGGTAGTAGTGGGAGAAATATTTGGTGCTGTTGCCCTTCTAGGACACTCAGGGTGCTAGCCAGCTGTACAGTGCTAAATCTTCACCTGAAACACATGCAGTCACAGTCTGCTGATCAGAGGAAATTATGAGTTCAGCGTATATGAAATGAATGCTGGAAATAGAGGACGTGCATGTAGGGAATAGTCTGAATGCTCTTCCATAGTGATTTTACTGATCATTGTATGGCATAAATCTACAAATGCTAATTTGATAATGTTTTAAGAAATTTGGTAGCAAAATTTTAGTCAACAATGAGCTCAAAGAAATGGAAATATAGGCAAAATAAAAATTAAATGCTAAAAATTTTTCTTAAGAAATCTGATATTGGGTAGATAATATTTACCACCCATCACAGAGGCCACAGTGGTACCACTAACTACATGAAAACCAGAAGACACAGATCTGCTGAAGGATACGCAGAAGCTACTTCAAAAGTTAGTAGTTTTAAAAGACTGTGCCCCAAGGCAGCCATGAACATGCAAAGCTATAGAAAGTGCATTTACTCTATGAAGTATGAATTTTGTTTAGAGCAAATGAGTGCTCTAAATTAATTTTGCTTATTTTCAATTCCAAATTTTCTTGTGCACATACAAAAGTGAAGCAATTAGTTATTACAGTGCTGGCTCCATTAGCAGGAGAACTTTGCAAACAGTTACATTATGCCAATATTTTGTGAGTGTCTTCAGGTGCTGCAAATAGATATCAGTTGATTTCAATAGTAATTCAACTTTTTTCTTTCCAATTCATGAATTAAAGTGAAGTTACTGGGACTTTATTTTGTTAAATATGAAGTAACTGATTTCATTGGGAATGTTACTGCAAAATTCAATAATACAGTTCAACACTGAAGAAAAAAATACTGTGTTTTTGTTTTGATAATCTGAATGTTAGCAGTACACAGAGTTGAAGTAAAATAATCTTACCAACTTAGGAAACCTGTGAAGCTGGAATGTACTTGGCATTGGTTGTGGTACACTTGTAATTCTAGTGGTTCCAAAGAAGCTGTCTACCTTTATGCAAAAACACAACAGAAGTGTATAAGTATACACAACAATAGGCATATGCATTCTTGCTCATAGCAGCACAGTTTGTAATAGCCAAAGACTGGAAGCTACTCAAGTGCCCACTAATGGTAGAATGGATACATACATTTCAGTATATTCATCCAACGGAATACCATGCAACAATGGGAATGAACGAACAACAGCTAACTATTAATTCATGCAACAGTGTGAGGAACCTTACAGATGTGATGCTGACACACAAAAGTACACACAGTTTGATTCCATTTATAAAGATCAAAAACATTTAAATCTAACCTGAGGTGCTAGAAGTTAAGATAGTGGTTATGCTGGTTGCAGAGGGGATGGGAAGGGAGGGGAAGGGAGGAAAGAATGTAATTACTGGAAAAGGCTAAGGGGTGACTTCTAGGGTGCCAGAAATATTCTGTTTCTAGATCTGGTGCTGGTCACGTCTGTTTAGTTTGTGATAATTCATTATACTTTGCATTTATGATATGTACGCTTTGATGAATGTATGTTATATTTCAGCAAAGGGTTACTTCAAAAAAATAGTGACAAACCAAAACAAAACAAAATGGAGTCAAACAAATATCAGTAAAGAAAAGATCTTAGTGAACAGATGTATGAAGAGAGCAGCCTCCAGTTTGTAAAATGTCCCCCCTCAATATTAAAGCAACACTTCTGATAGAGCCATGTGCTTTATATTGTTTGACAATACTGTCATTTTCTTAACTGCAGGGAAATGCAATGTTGAATCCCCTGAATAACTTCTAAACAAAACAATAAGCTTAAAAAACACTGGAGTTATCACAAAAAGAATAAGAAAAGCAAAATTTTTGTGAGAAAGCTGATGTATACAAAAAAAAAACAAGTGGTCAATAAAGTACTTTCTCTTTTTATTGCCTGCGATCAATCAAATTGTGGAAATGTCTGAGCCTTTCAACAATAACTTCTAAATCAACCTAAGTGTCTTACAATGGCATTAAGCATTTTGCAAACACATACTCCAAATCTTTTTGCATATTTAAAAAAATTAGTTGAAAGTCTTTAAGGGAAATTTCAACAAAACACCAAAATTTCTGCTTTTTAGCAAAATTCTATAACTGAAAACATGTACAAACAAAAATGCATTGAAAGTTATCCCTAAAAGGCAAGAGAGTAAAACAACTTAGTCAAAGCTAAATGGTTTCAAATTTTAATTTTAAAATTTTATAATAGTGATTGACAATATCTCAATTTCTTGAAAGAGTCTTCTCATGGAACTCCATTTTCATAGCATAAATTTATATACTGGATTGGAATAAAATTGAGAAGTCCTAAAGTTTTGTTGGATTAAAACATTTCTACACTGCTGGTGGAAATGCAAATTAGTACAACCTCTTTGGGAAACAGTGTGGTGATTTCTGAAAGAACTAGAAATTGACCTTTCATATAACCCAGGGATTCCCCTGGAATATACCCAGAGGAACTCAAATCATTCTACAGAAAAGATACCTGCACACTCATGTTTATTGAAGTACAATTCACAATAGCAAGAACATGGAACTAACTGTGCTGCCCATTGAAACTGGACTGGATAAAAAAATATATATATACACAATGGAATATTATGCAGCCATAAAGAAGGATAAACATACGGACTTCACCTCACCTTGGATGGATTTAGAGTCTATCACACTCAGTGATCTATCACAGAAACAAAGAACAAAGTACTACATGTTCTCACTCATAAGTGGACCCTGAACAATTACCATAATACTATAAGAAAGTGATTGGTGGTGGCAGAATACTGCTGGGGTGGGGGTGGAGAGGGTGGCATAACATCATTAAGGGTAACTGATCACAAACCAGGCGAAATGGGACCCAAAGGGAGGCCCCAAAATTACATGTGTGATGACCACTTGTATACCTAATCCTGAATTGTATCTCACATCTTTCAAACAAACAAACAAACAAACAAACAAACAAATGCATGCCTCTGTATTCATGAAAAACGAAAAACAAAAAAACAAAACTTAGTGTAACATTTAAAAGACTCAGAAAGAGAAAAAAAAAGATAAGTTTCACTTATACTCTTCATGGAGGTAAAAAAAGAATACCTATTAATATACTTGGCATGGCTCAGCCTGTAATCCCGTGCCTTGGGAGGCTGAGGTGAGAGGATTGCCTGAGCCCGCGGGTTCGAGACCTGCCTGGGCAACTTGGCGAGACATCTCTAAAATAAATCAAAAAAATTAGGCAGGTGTGGTAGCGCACGCCTGTAGTTCCAGCTACTTGGAAGGCTGAGGCAGAAGGATCGCTGGAGCCCAGCAGGTCAAGGCTGTGGTGGCTGGGAGTGGCCACTGTACTCCAGTCTGGGCGACAGAGTGAGACTCCAACTCAAAAAAAAAAAAAAAAAAAAAAAAAAATATATATATATATATATATATATATATATATTTGGCTAAAATATTTATGCAATGAATTTCAAAAGGAAAATAATTAAAATTTAGACTATCCTCCGTTTAGAAGTGTTTTCTCTGAATTTACCAAGTACCTTAGCTTTCTTACAAAGAATATAATCTCAATTTAAAAATATGGTCTGTGTAGAAAAGTCATTTGAAAAAAAGTTTATTAGCTATAAATGCAAATTTAACAAAGATGGCAGACAATTTAATGAAAAATAAAAACAGTAAGCTCAATGAAAATAAATGCATACTTTAGAAAAAAATTGCATGATATGAACATGCATGACCAAGAAATGAAATAATCTGTATATATTCTAAGTGCTTTAATACACATAAATATATGTAATTTTAAAGTTTTCAGAAATAATTTTATCTTCAAAAGTAAATTTTTGATAACTATTCTACAGGACCATTAGTATAATAAAACCAATTTGTTGGTCAATAAAGAGATATTAAAATTATATAATTATTTTTAGTATCCTTTTGACTATAGAAAATGTCCTTGTCTTGACATTCATTGTATTGTCAGTTTTCTTAGATTTTTTCCTGAAAATGGTAAGTGTTTACAATATGATTTTCTCATCTAGTAGTGTCTTATCTACTCTATATAGTGACTATGGGTAATGCATTAAGATCATATACCATTCCATTACACTGCTACTTTAAATAAGACTGCTTTTTTTTTCTCAGATAAGCCAGAAATAAGAGGTTCTATCTTTTATTATTTTGGCAATGGTGTTCATGTCCCTGACTCATAATTCTAACATCTGTGCCCTCTCTACATCTGGTTCAATTGATTATTTTATCTTTTGATAATGGGTTCCATTTTTTAAAATTTTTTGTAGCGTATATAAGAACAGGAGAGACTGAGGTAAATAATGCTTATTTTCTGGAATGAGCACACCTTCCATCAAGCCATTAATGTGGTGGATTGGGCCAGTCCAGAGTCTAGTGAGCTGGGTTTGGTTATTGCTTTAGTAATAATCGGTGTACTAAAGGCATCAACTCCCCACAGTGGCTGAATGTTGCTGTTTTCTATTCAGTGTGGGGTGTGGAGGCCAGAAGGTCTCTTTCAATGCTTCTGCTTCTAGACTTCAACAGGCCCAGCGTACCTGTCCTCAGTGATAGATCTCTCTCACTGTTACTGCCCCTCCCCTAGTGGTAGATTGCTGTTGTCTAGTACTCCTAGAGAATCCTGAATACATTTTGTTCACCTGTTTCATCTTCAGACTTACGCAAGCCCTTTATGTCTGTGGCACAGAGGAAATCTCTTGCCCTAAACCTGTTTTAACTCTAATCTTTCTCATGGCCCCTTGGTTTAGCCTATGGAAGAGTTGATAAGTAGCTGTTGCCTGTGTGTGGGGGATCCCAGGGATCTTAAGTTAGTATACCAACCCACACTTAGCTTTGGCAACTTTGTTAGAAAAGCTGAAACTCAACTTTTTTTCTTACTTGCATCTGTGAAAATTTTCTTTTCTTGCTGTCTGCTAGAGATGAAATAGTGGGTCTTGTCTCTGTTTTTAGGAAATTGATCACTCATTGAATTTTGGTTCATTAGTTTTACCTAGTGACTACTTTCTGGTGAGCTCGAAAAATTATTATTTGTGTTTATTCAGCTTGTTCTCATTGTTGGGGTGAGAGTAGCATTCACTTGTGGCTTTCTACATTAAGTGTTGGCAAGCTTCGGTCTGTGGACCGTATCTTGCTCATCACCTGTTTTGTGAATTCAGTTTTATTGGAACACAGCCATGCCCATTTTGCAGCCATATTTTCTGTGGCTGCAAATTGAGTAGTTGTGTCAGAGACCATGTGACCTACAGAACAAAATAATTGTTATCTGGCCTTGTACAGAAAAGCTTGCCAGCCCTTGTTCCATATCTTAGGCAGAGGCAGAAGTTCCTTTGATAAGTATTAAATTTTTGTTGCATCTTGTATTAAAATTTCTTACTTCAAAATACGTTTCTTTATTAAAAGTGAAAACGACTGTCCTCTGTATTCCACACTGCTTTTTTTTTTTTTAAACCACTGCATATGTTTTATGTTCGATTAACTAGATTCTCAGGTTGGGGTATTTGTTTGGCAAACGTTGGGTCTTGTTTTCTAAAATGGCATGTTCGCTTATAAAGATGATATTGTGGACTCACTGAACTTTGAGTTGTTTTCTCAATGGCATTATTTAGTTTGCACAAACTTGTTTCTCCTTATCATCCTAGAAGTCAAGGTCTCCCTTGTAAGGCCTCTGGTAGGGGCTATTGAGATCCTGGCGTAGATAGTAATAGGGGAAAAGAATAAATATAATTTACACACAGTTCAAAATTTGCATGCATAATGACTGTCATTCCTGTGACTTCTTTAACTGGATTAATCAGGTCTATCAATGAATGTGAATTTATAACTATTTTAGGCATCATTGCCAGGAAGATGAGAAATATAGTAGTTAATATTTTCTTTAATTTTAGTTTTACTAATTATAACTCATGTAGAAATAAATCTATGGGAAAAAGTAAAAAGGTAAGTTAATCTTGACCATATTTAACACTGAGTTTAACTTTTTGTCTAGTCCTTTAAAAAATATAATTGCTTATGTAATTGACAACATTAGGTATAATTTTGTGTCTGAATTTTTTTCACATAACATTGTAACCCAAATGTCTTTACTGTTATTAAAATTCAATGGCTTCTCTATATCCCATTTTATGACTTAAATAATTTGATAATATTTTTTATTAAAATTTTATTTGAATTATTTTTTATTATTTTATTTAAAAATTTTATTTATTTATTTTTATTTTAAAGGTGTTGGGTACAATTCAGGATTAGGTATACAAGTGTTCATTGTACAGGTAAAGTTTGTGTCTCCCTTTGGTCCCCACTTCACCTGGTTTGAGATCAGTTACCCTTATTGATGTTATTTGTCCCTTCTACTTCCCCTGGCAGTTTCTGGCTACTGCCAGTCTCTTTCTTATAGCATTATGGTAAATGTTCAGGGCCCACTTATGAGTGAGAACATGTGGTACTTTGTTCTTTGTTTCTGTGATAGATCACTGAATGTGATAGACTCTAAATCCATCCAAGTTGCTGCAAAGTCCATAATTTTGTCCTTCTTAAGGCTGTGTAATATTCCATAATGTATATGTACCACATTTTTTTCATCCAGTTCAGTTTCCATTGGTAGCACAGTTGGTTCTATGTTTTTGCTATTGTAAATATGCGTGCGCAGGGATCTTTTACATATAGTGATTTAGGTTCTTCCGGGTATATTCCCAGAAGGGGGATTGCTGGGTCGTATGGAAGGTCAGTTTCTAGATCTTTTAGGAATTTAGATTTTTCCGTAGAAGTCAAACTAGTTTGCATTCCCACCAACAGTGTAGAAGCGTTCGCTTTTTTCTGCATCCTCACCAGCATTTGTTGTTTTTTGTTTTATTAATGATGGTCATTCTTACTGGCATTAGGTGGTATCTCAGTGTGGTTTTGACTTGCATTTCTCTGATGACTAGTGAGGCTGAGCACTTTTTCATGTGTCTGTTGCTGCTCATATGTCTTCTTTTGAGAAGTGTCTATTCATATCCTTTGCCCACTTTTTAATGGGCTTTTTTTTTTTTTCTTTCTGCACTTTGAGTTTCTTATAGAACCTGGATGTTAGGCCTTTGTCAGATATGCAGTTGGCAAATATTTTTTCCCATTCTGTGGACTGTCTTCTCACTCTCTTGGTGGTTTCTTTTGCTTTGTAGTTCATTAGTTTGATGCGGTCCCACCTGACTGTTTATCTCTTATGGCATCATACTCCCATTTTTGACTTTTTTCCTAATGTTAAATATAAATTATAATGCTATAGTGAACATCTTCTTGATTAAATATTTATCCATATTTTGTTTTATTTCTTTCAATAATCTCTAATAATTGTTTTGGAATTTGAAACACAGCTTAAAAGATGTGTTATTTGAACTTCTTTATGTGAATATATTTTTGCATACATGTATCGGATATACCACACTGATGCCATACAAAAATAAATAAAAATGTAAAGTTAGCACTGAGATAGACATATAACAGTAACTTCTAACACACAGTGATAAGTATACTATTAGATGTATATGAAAAAGACATGAAAACTAAAGAGAGTTGAATCTGCCTTTTGGTTGGCGCTCATATTTAAAAATATTTTGAACTTTTTCACATTTATTAAGTGAGAAATTTTCCCATAAATATCTGTATTGGTAGCTTGTCTTGAAAAATAGATAGATTTGGTAACTCTGGATCCATACCTCTGAATGGTAACCATCTGCTATAACTGAGTAGTGGCTGTCACTGACTCAACAAGGCCCTCTCTACCAAGATTGGAACTCTGTTTGGACCTTGTAGGAATTTAAGTGAGTAATTTCTGATGCATAATGAGTGTATATTCATTACATAACACAGGGAAGGCTTACTGATTCAGAGATTTGTGTCTTCACTCTAATTGATTCTTCCTAAACTTCAAGAACATTTAAGATTTTGGCTGTTGATCAGGAGGGACTATAAAAAAAGGTAGTACTGGCTGGGCTCGGTGGCTCAGCCTATAATCCTGCGCTTTGGGAGGCTGAGGTGAGTGTATTGCCTGAGCCCACGGATTCAAGACATGCCTGGGCAACTTGGCGAAACCTCATCTCTACAATAAAATAAAAAAATTAGTCAGGCGTGGTAGCGCGCGCCTGTAGTTCCAGCTACTTGAAAGACTGAGGCGGAAGGATTGCCAGAGCCCCAGCAGGTGGAGGCTGCAATGGCCGGGAGTGGCTACTGCACTCCAGTCTGGGCGACAGAGTGAGACTCCAAAAAAAAGGTAGTGGCAACTCATCTTTAAGCATTTTAGCTTGAAATAACCCCTAAATTATTGACAAACGATCTTGTGTGTAAAGGCCATTAAAGAAGAAGCTTGTTTTGGAAGGTAGAGACACCACACCATTCTTCTATTAGAGAGATGGGCAATCAGTGGTGTAACTATTTCTAAGCTATTAAAAGGAAATGAAATCCTGATAGTTTCTGAAATGTAGGTATATTTAAGGGTTAAAAGTGAATTAAAATACCTTTTCTTAATTAACTTTCTTCTTTTTCTCTAAATTCCTAAGATGCTCTAAGATGAGTTAGTACTCTAGCCTTTTAGAGTTGACCTGATTAATTCCTTTTTATTACCGAAGATTAAGTATAATGAGTCCATTATTTTTTATTTTTATTTTCATTTTTTTAAGAAACATAGTCTTGCTCTGTCTCCCAGACTGGAGTGCAGGGTGGCACAATGCATTTCACTCACTGTAGGCTCAAGCAATCCTCCTGTGTAACTGGGACTACAGGCATGTGCCACCATGCCTGGCTAATTTTATTTTTTTATTATTATTTTAGAGACGAGTCTCTCTACATTGCCCAGGCTAGCGTCAAACTCCTGGTCTCAAGTGATCCTCCCACTTCAGCTTCCTGAGTAGCTAGGACTATAGGCGAGCACCACCACACTCAGCTAATTCCTTCTAAAAATAACAACTTTATTGAGATATAATTCACATACTAAAAAATTGACCCTTTAAATTTTGAAATTCCAGCTCAGTAATTTTTAGTATATTTACGAAGTTGTGCAACCATCACTACTATCTAGTATTTGATCATTTCATTGAAAAAAGAAACCCAACAACCCACGAACATTCTCTCCTTCCCCCAACTCCAGGAAACCATAACCTACTTTTTATGTCCTCTTTGCAACTGACTTAATTCAGCATAATGTTTTCAAGGTTTGTCTATGTTGTATCATGTAACAATACTTCATTCCTTTGGTGGTCTAGTAATTTTGCATTGTATAGATATATAACTTTTTGTTTTTCCATTCATCAGTTTGTGGACATTTGGGTTGTTTTCACCTTTTTAGCAGTTATGAACAATACTACAATAAATATTTATGTCTAAGTTTTTTTTTTTTTTTTTTTTTGAGTTGGAGTCTCACTTTGTCGCCCAGACTGTAGTGCAGTGGCCGCTCCCGGCCACCGCAGTCGACCTGCTGGGCTCCGGCGATCCTTCCGCCTCGGCCTTCCAAATAGTTGGAACTACAGGTGCGCGCTACCACGCCCGGCTAATTTTTTTTTTTATTTATTGTAGAGATGAGGTCTCGCCAAGTTGCCCAGGTGGGCCTTGAACCCTCAGGCTCAGGCAATCCACTCACCTCGGCCTCCCAAAGTGCTGGGATTACAGGCTGAGCCACCGAGCCCGGCCGTAAGTTTTTTATATAGTCATATGTTTTCACCTCTCTTAGGGGTGGAATTGCTAGTTCATACATGTATGCTTAACCTACGTTTATCTTTTTTAAGGAACTGCCAAACTGTTTTCCACAGTGACTGCATATTTTGCAATCTCACCAACAATGTATGAGGATTCCAATGTCTCCACATGCTTGCCAAAACTTGTCATTATCTTTTGATTATAGCTATTTTTGTGAGTATGAAGTGATATCTCATTGTGGTTTTGATTTATACTTACCTGATAAATAAGGCTGTTGACCATATTTTCAGGCCCTTATCGGCCATTTGTATATCTTCTCTGAAGACATTCCTGTTGAAATTCTCTGCTCATTTTAAAATTGGGTTGTCTTTTATTGCTTCATTATAAGTGTCCTTATGTAATCGGATACAAGTTATTTATCAGATACATGAATATAAATTTGTTTTTCATTCTGTGGGTTTTCTTTTTTACTTTCTTAATGGTGTCTTTTGAATCACAAGAGTTTTTAATTTTTATAAATCTAATTTATCTATTTTTATTTTGTCATGTATTTTTGATGTTATAGCAAAGAAAGTGTAGTCTAATTCAAGGGCACAAAGATTCCCACCTATGTTTTCTTCTAAGAATTTTTTAGTTTTGGCTCTCACATTTGGTTTTTGAGTCATTTTGAGTTGATGTTTGTATATGCTTTAAGATAAAGATTTAACTTTATTCTTTTGCATGTACATACCTAGTTATCCTAGCACCATTGATTGAAAAGACTATCATTTTCCCACTGAGTCAAAAAATCAATTGACCATAAATGTAAAGGGTTTATTACTGAGCTCTAATTCTGTCCTATCTGTATGTCTATCCTTATGCCAGTACTGCATGATCTGGATTATTGCAGCTTTGTTTTACTATATCACAACTTTGAAGTCTGAAAGTGTGAGTCTTTTTTTATTTTTCCAGACTATTTTGGCTTTCTGCATTTCCATATGAAATTTGAGATCAGCTTGCCAATGTCTTCCAAAAGGGCAGCTAGGATTTTGATAGGTATTGTGTTCACTCTGTATGTCAATTTGGGGAATATTGATATCTAGTATTAATTTTTCTGATCCATAAACATAAGATATCTTTCCATTTACTTAGGTGTTCTTTAATTTCTTTCAATGATTTTGTTGTTTTCAGTGTACAAGACTTTCACCTCTTTTGTTAAATGTATTTCTAAGTATTTTAATCTTGTTGAACCATTATAAATGGAGTTGTTTTCTTAATTCTCTTTTTAGATTGTTCATTAACAGTGTTTATAAATATAATTAATTTTCACATTGATCTAAATTCTAGTAGTTTTTGTGGTGGATGTCTTAGGATTTGTTAAATACAGTATCATGTCATCTGTGAATATAGATTTACTCCAGTGTGGAATTTTTTTGTCAAATTTGTTGAGCATTTTTGTTATGAAATGGTTTTGGATTATATAAAATGTTTTTTGCATCTACTGAGATAATCATGCAGTCTTTATTTTGTAAATATAATTTTGCATTTTTTGATCTGTAGCTGGGACTATAGCTACAATACCTACCTTGCATTCTTGGGATAAATCTCACTTAGTCATTTTGTATAATCCTTTTTGTATGCTGTTGGAGTCTGTATGCTAAGATTTGGTTAAAGATTTTCATGTCTGTATTTGTAAACAATATTGGTCTATAGTTTTCATGTAATATCTTTGTCTGGTTTTGATTTCAGGGTAATAGCGGCCTCATAAAATGAGTTGGGAAGTATTCCCTCCTATTCAAATTCTTGAGAGTTTATGAAGGATTAGTGTTATCTTTATTGATTTTCTTAATGTCATTTCTTTCTGCTCTGATCTTTGTTTTTTCCTTCCATTTGCTTGTTTTGAGTTTAATTTGCTTTTATTTTTCTGGCTTTTTAAGGTGAAAAATGAGGTAATTGATTTTCTATTTTTAGAAATATAAGCATTTACATTTAGCTATAAATTTTCCTCTATTACTGTGTTAGCTGTATCTTTAAAAAAAAAAAAGATGTGAGGTCCAATTCGGGGTAGGTATACAAACAGTGATTATGCAGGTACCCTTGTTGATGAGGTATGTCCCTCCCTCCCCTAGCAGTTTCCCTCAACTGCCAATCCCATCACCGTCCCCTGACAGTTTCCCACTACTGCCAATCCCTTTCTTACAGTATTATAATAATTGTTCAAGGTCTACTTATGAGTGAAAACAAATGGTACTCTGTTCTTTGTTTCTGTGATAGATCTCTGAGTGTGATCAACTCTAAATCCATCCAGGTTTCTGTGAAGTTCATATATTTGTCCTTCTTTATGGCTGCATAATATTCCATTGTGCATGTGCCACATTTTTAAAATTCAGTCCAGCTTTGATAGGCAACATGGTTGATTCTATGTTTTTCTATTGTGAATAGAGCTGCAATAAACATGCATATGCCGGTATCTTTTTTGTAGAATGATTTGCGTTCCTCTGAGTATAATCTCAATAGGGGAATTGCTGGGCCATATGGAAGCTCAATTTCTAGTTCTTTCAGAAATCACTACACTGTCTTCCAGAGAGGTTGCACTACTTCTCATTCCCACTAGCTGTGTGAAAGCGGTCCTTTTTCTTTGCATCCTTGCTAGCATCTGTTGTTGTTTGTTTTATTAATGGACCATTTTTACTGGGGTTAGGTGGTATCTCAGTGTGGTTTTGATTTGCATTTCTCTGATGATGAGTGAGGCTGAGCACTTTTTCATGTGTCTGTTGGCTGCCTGTAGATCTTCTTTTGAGACGTGTCTGTTCATGTCTTTTGCCCACTTTTTAAAGGGGTTGTTTGTTTTTTTCCTTTCAGCATATATGAGTTCCTTGTACATCCTAGATATTAGGCCTTTGTGAGATATACAGTTGACAAATATTTTTTCCCATTCTGTGGGTTGTGTCCCTGCTCTCTTGATGGTTTCTTTTGCATTGCAGAAGTTCGTTAGTTTGATGAGGTCCCACTTGTCTATCTTATTTCTTAAGGTATGGACATTTAGGGTTATGAATAGGAATTAGTTGCCAGTTCCAATTTCCATAAGTGTGTCTCCTGCATTTTCTAAGATTCTTATACTTTGAGGTTCTACATTTAGGTCTTTGATCCATTTAGAGTTAATTGTTGTGTATGGTGATAGGTAGGGATCCTGTTTCAATCTTTTATATGTGATCAGTTTTTCCAGCACCATTTAGTGAATAGGTTCTCCTCTCCCCAGTGGTTGTTGTTGAAGGCTTTGTCGATGATGAATTGGTTGAGAAATTGAGGCTTTACTTCTGGAATCTCTATCCTGTTCCATTGATCTATGTGCCTGTTCTTGTGCCAATACAAGGCTGTTTTGATTACTGTAGCATTGTAGTAAAGTTTGAAGTCTAGAAGTGTGATACGTCCTGCTTTGTTTCTGTTTTTTTTTTTTTGAGTTGGAGTCTCACTCTGTAGCCCAGACTGGAGTGCAGTGGCCGCTTCCGGCCACCGCAGCCTCACCTGCTGGGCTCCGGCGATCCTTCCGCCTCTGCCTTCCGAGTAGCTGGAATTACAGGCATGCGCTACCACGCCCGGCTGATTTTTTTTTTTTTATTTATTGTAGAAATGAGGTCTCACTGCCCAGGCAGGTCTCGAACCCGCGGGCTCAGGCAATCCACTCACCTCAGCCTCCCAAAGGCGCGGGATTACAGGCTGAGCCACCGAGCCCGGCTCTGTTTTGTTTCTTTTGCTAAGAATTGTTTTGGTTATTCATGGTCGTTTATGTTTCCGTATGAATTTCTGTATTGTCATTTCCAGGACTCAGAAGAATGATAGATGTTGGTAATTTAACGGGTATTGCATTGAATCTGTAGATTGCCTTTGATAGGATGGACATCTTAGCAATGTTGATTTTTCTTATCCATGAGCATGGAATATTTTTCCATTTGTTTGTGTCTTCTTGGAGTTCTTTGAGCAGTGCTTTGTAGTTCTTATTGTAAAGGTCTTTCACTTCTTTGGTTAGGAAGATGCCAAGGTATTTCATTTATTTGGTGGCTATTGTGAATGGGATTGTACTTTTAATTTGGGTCTCTGTCTGCTTGTTGTTGGTGTATAGGAATGTAACTGTCTTTTGCACATTTATTTTGTACCTGAGACGTTGCCAAAGTTCTTTATCAGTGCAAGCAGGTTTTTGACAGATTCTCTTGCATTGTCAAGGTATAGGATCATATCATCAGCAAAGAGGGATAACTTGACTTCCTCTTTTCCTATTGGATACCCCTGATTTCCTTCCCTTGTCTAATTGCCCTAGAGGGGTGAGAATGGACAGATTTGTCTTGTTCCAGTTTTCAGGGGAAGTGCTTCCAGTTTCTGTCCATTTAGCAATATGTTAGCTGTGGGATCATCTTAAATGGCACTTAATATTTTGAGGTATGTTTCTTCTATACCTAGGTGTTTGAGGGTTTTTATCAAGAAGGGATGCTGGATTTTATAATAAGCCTTTTCTGCATCTAATGATATAATCATGTGGTTCTTGTTTTTATATCTGTTGATGTATTTAATGACATTTATGGTCTTGCGAATGTTGAACCAGTTCTGCATCCTGGGGATGAAGCCTACTTGGTCATGGTGGATGATTTTTGAGATGTGTTTTTGGATCCAGTTTGCTAGAATCTTATTGAGGATTTTTGCATCTATGTTCATAAGGGATATTGGCCTGTGGTTCTCTTTTCTTGTTAGATCTTTACTCGGTTTGGGTATCAGTGTGATGTTAGCTTTGTAAAATGATTTGAGGAGAATTCCATCTTTCTCAATTGCCTTGAATACTTTCAAAAGGATTGATATCAGCTCCTCCTTGTACGTTTTGTAGAATTCTGCTGGAAAACCATCTGGTTCAGGGCTTTTTTTTGTAGGTAGTTTTGTTTGACAGAGTCAATTTCCTGGTTGTTATTGGTTTATTTGGTGTCTCAATGTCTTCTTGTTTCAACTTGGGGAGGTTGTGTGATGTCAGAAAGTCCTCCATTTCATTTAAGTTATCAAGTTTATTTCCATATAGGTGTACATAGTAATCTCTGATAATCCTTTGTATTTCTTCGGGGTCAGTTGTAATTTGATCTTTTGTATTTCTGATTGTGTTTATTTAGGCTTTTTCTTTTTCTTGGTCATTCTGGCAAGTGGTTCATCAATCTTGTTAATTCTTTCAAAGAACCAACTTTTTGTTTTGTTGATGTTTTCTATGACATTTTTGTCTTCTATGTCCCATGTTTGGGCTTTTAATTTGGTGATTTGGATTCTTTTGCTAAAGTTGAGGTTTTGGTGGTCTTCTCTTTCCAGCCCCCAAACAAACTGGAATAACAACAAAGTGAAACAAAACAAACAACAACAACAAAGAACCAAGAAAACTAAACACACACACACATGCCTAACATAAAGTGAATAGAGAAGAAAAACAGAAAGACTGGAGGGGGAAAAATATGAAATTCAGGTTGAACCTTCACACATATATTGACACACACCTTAAACTATAAGAAAAAACAAACAAAAAAACAAACAAACAAAAAACCCCACATAATTGAAAGATGAACACTCAATCATTCATATACACACATAAACAGAAAATGACAAAAAAAAAGAAGAAAGAAACAGAAAAAGAAAAAAAAATTGGGGGGAAGATGCAGATCAAATCCTCACATACACATTCATGCACAAAGGAAAATATTTAAAAAATAGATGAACTAACAACGTCAAGTAATTTTAAAAAATTAAAAAAAAATAAAAATTAAAAAAAAAAAACCTCCTGCCTCTGTGGCAGGTTCTGTAATTGTTCCTCTAATCAGGTCTGTCTTGCAGAGCCACCTCTTTTACTCTCTCCTCAGTGTCCAGAGCAAGGAAGGAGGGACAGTAGAGGTGGGTGGGCCTACAGTCCTCCCCTCCCACTCCTGTATGATCAGGGAGCTCTCCTCTGGTGGGGAGGTGTGGGGTTGTCTCTTCCCCAGGTATGTACTCATAGGAGTGTCCCAGCCAGGCCTGTCCTGGAATGGAGTTCTCCTGTTGCGACTGACACCCAGGCTCTGCCTGGGTTTGTCCCTCTCAGTTGTGTCCCAGCTATGTGGGTTTGACAGTCAGAGGATTGCTGGGGAGGAGGGAGTTTTGGTCAGCCCGGACTCATCACTGGTCTCTTTGGAGTTCTTCCTTGTCCTTTTCTGGCCACACCCTTTGTCCCATGGCTGGATCAGGGTGTGGGTAAGGCGCCTGGAATGCAGCACAAGTTGACTGGATCAGGGTAGGGGATGGGGCACCTGGAACTCAGTACTTGTCAGGTTCCTCCGAAGTTGTGCTTTCAGGATATTCCCTCTGAGTCATGGTCAATCCCTGAGTAGTTGACTGCCCGTCACAGAGATTGAGTCTGTTGCTCCGTGGTGAGCAAGTCAGAGCACTTTCCTGCCCCATCTTCAAGATGGTGGTGGGATGCCTCTCTTGTCCTCTTCCCTGGGACTTTGCCTCTGGACTCCCTGTGCAGCCCATGCTGCCAGTGCCCTGCCAGGCGCTGAAGTGGTGAGGCAAAATTTGGAGTCTGCAGTCTCCTTCCAATGGTGAGGGACAGCCCTGGGTAATAGTCTCTCCCCACTGCTTTTCACAGGAAAACTTGTGTCCAGTTTTTAAAAAATGGCACTTGGCTTCTGTGACCGGGGAAGAGCAAGGGTCCAAGTGGAGAGGACGCAGCACCAGCTATTGCACCAGTGGCCTGGCCACTTGCTTTTAAGCCCCCAGTTAGACAGACTCTTCCAGCATTTTTTATTAGCTGGATCATATACATTTTGATATGTTGTGGTTTTGCTCTTATTCGTCTTGAAATATTTTCTAATTTCTCTTGTGATTTTTATTTTGACTTATTGGTTCCGAGTGTCTTGTTTAATTTCCACTTATTTGTGATTTTCCAAATTTCCTTCTGTTAATGAATTCTAATTTCATTTCATTGTGGTTGGGGATTGTATTTTGTGTGATTTTAGTACTTTTAAACTTATTGAGGTTTGTCTTATGACTTAACATATGGTTTATCCTAGAGAATGTTTCATGTACACTAGAGAAGAATGTGTATTCTGCTGCTGTTGGGTATATTTCTCAATTCATTTAGATCTTCCTTGATTTATTTAATCAATGCTTTAGTGTTTTCAGCATATAGCTTCTATACATATTTAATGGGGTTATACCTAACTATTTCAAATTTTTAAACTATTGTAAGTGTAATTTAAATGTTTTTGGTTTCAATTGTTTATTGCTAGTATGTGGAAATAGAATTGATTTTTGTATGTTGACCTTGCATCCTATAGCCTTGCTAAACTCACTTATTAGTACTAGAAATTTTTTTTGTAGTTTCATTGGGTATTTTCTACTTACACAATTATGTTATATGATCATAGAGATAGTCTAATTTTTTTCTTTCCAAACTGTGTGCCATTTATTAATTTATATATTTATTTATGTAAGTATTTGTTTATTTTTTCCACTTTTCCTATTCCAACAATTAAAACTTCCACTATAATGTTAAATAGCAGTGGTGAAAGGGGGTATCCTTGGCATGTTCTTGATCTTGGGAATAAAGCTTCATATATCACAAGAATGATGTTAGCTTTTTGTATGTGACCATTACCAGGTTAAACAAGTTCCCTTCTATTCGTCACTTATGAGAGATTTTATTATGAATGAATGGTGAATTTTGTCAAATGATTTTCCTGCATCTACTGATAATGATCATTTGTTTTTTCTTTTTCATTCTGTTAATATGATGAACTGTTTGATTTTCAAATGTTGATTCAGCCTTGCATTCCTAAAATAAACCTTAATTTCTCATGATATGTTATTTCTTTTGTATATAGTTGGGTTTGATTTACTAATATTTTGTGGAGGATTTTTTCATCTATATTCATGTGGTATACATATCTGTAGTTTTTTTGTACTGTCTTTGGTTTTTGATATAAGGGTAATGCAGGATTCATAGAATGAGGTAGAAAGTGGTTCTTTCTTTTTTATTTTCTGGAAGAGATTGTGTAAAACCATTACTATTTCTTCTTCACATTTGTGGTAGCATTTGTCAGTGAAACAATCTGGATCTAAAGTTTTTTTTTGTTTCAAGATTTAAAGTAAAGAATGCAATTTATTTAACAGATACAATATAATTGAGGTTATCTATTTCTTCTTTCGTGAGTTTTGGTAGTTTGTATCTTTCAAAGAATTGGACCATTTCATCTAAATTGTCAAATTTATGGGCAGAAAGTTGTTCATAGTATTTCCTTAATGTCCTTTTGATGTCTGTGGAGTCTATGGTGATATCCCTTTACATCTTGTTTGGGGGCATACCCCCAAACACCAGAATATATTTATAAGAAATTATGTATTTATTCTTTTTTTTTTTTTTGAGTTGGAGTCTCACTCTGTCGCCCAGACTGGAGTGCAAAGGTACGCTCCCGGCCACCACAGCCTTGACCTGCTGGGCTCTGGTGATCCTTCTGCCTCAGCCTTCCAAGTAAGCTGGAACTACAGGCGCGCACTACCATGCCAGGCTAATTTTTTTTGATTTATTGTAGATATGAGAGCTCGCCAAGTTGCCCAGGCGGGTCTTGAACCCGCAGGCTCAGGCAATCCACTCACGTTCGCCTTCCAAAGCGTGGGATTACAGGTGAGCCACCGAGCCTGGCCATATTTATTTTTATATGCTTAAACTTCAGTCACCTTACAAGTACTCTCCATTTGATGCATACACCTATTGAGATGTTTTTTCCACTGCTCAAAAAATATTGAGCTTGTCAATTTTGATGCCTTTTGGTCAATTTTGCTGCCTTTTAGTGCTTCTGCCGTTTTTTGTTATTATTTCTTTCACATCAGCAAAACGTTTCCTTTTGAGGACCTTATTCATCCAAGGAAACAAAAAGTCACTCGAGGTGAGACTGGATGATTAGGGAATATGGGGTATGGGCGTCATGCCATTTTTGGTAGAAAACTGCAGAACACTTAGTGTGCTGTAGGCAGGTGTGTTGTCACAGCAGAAGAACTAGTCAGCTGTTTGGCACAAGTCGGACATTTCTTCTGCAGATTGTGACACAACTTTTTCAAAACTTCCAGATAAAAACTTTTGGTTTTTATCCAGAAGAACAAAGTCTGAGTATACTACAAGAGGTCTACCCTCCAAAAAGATAATTCTGGTTTTTTTGGGGTCCCCCAGTGTATATTGATAATTTGTGTTTTTTTGGTTTTTTTTTTTTCTTGGTTATTGTGGCTAGAGGGTTGTTGTTTAGAAACACATATGTATGTGGTAAAACATTGAAGATATATGCAAGAGACAATAAACATGAAAATCCAGTACTTCATAGGTGGCATGGGAGGAGAATGAGACCTAGAAAGTTCTGCGGCTTTGAAGATATTTATAATATTCTACTTCTTAAAGAGTATGATAAGTATACAGGTGTTTAATTAATCATAAATTCACTGTATATACACACATATTTGTATATATGACATATATTCTTCCTAAAAATAATTTAAAAACATAATACATTTTGTTAGAGTCCGAGTAAATGCTTAGCTGCTATCTCTTGAAGTCAATAAATCGAGAGACAGGGAACTGGCAGAAAGGAGTTTCTTTCTGAATTTGAATTCAGGGAGCAGAAACTGGTATTTTTGGAACAGATTTGCTTGCCACTTAGGTTTTACAGTCCATTTTTATAATTTAGGGTTGCTGGTACCTATACATTGACTATGTGACCGACAGAACATTGAATAGAACTCAAGTTACAGTCACATTTTGTTAACAGTAACATTTATGATCTGCATTTCCTGGTTCTGGCTACCAAAAGGTAGTTCACAATGTTATCAGTAACACTAAATTGAAGAATTGAATAAACTTGCCACTGAGCAAGGGAGTTAACAGAGTCTACAAAGTAAAACATTATTCACTACAACATACTGTTGATTAGTAGTTATAACATGCAAAATATAGAAATTACAAAGGCTTAATGTCACATGGGTACTATATTTTCAAATCTATGACCACTGATAATAGGTAGTGAATAGGAATTCATTTCTTTCAGTTGAGTGAGCCCAGTCTGCAGGGGGTGAGGGTGGGGGGTTTAAGGATTCTTTGAAGTGACTTAACAGGGAATGTATAGGACATTAGAGAATAAGCTTTCTTTTGCTCATTCTCAGGAATGTAGGTACATGCAGGTCAGCTCTAATGCTATGCCTTTCTTTAAGGGTTGTGTTATATGGACAGACAATAGTGGCTTTCCACATCAATTTAATTTCTGAAACTATTTAAAAATAACTCGGACTCAGTTATTTTGTGGGGATGTTGAATTTGTATTGACAAGTGAACAGTGATAGCCCCAGGAGACATGATCAATAAAGACAAAAGACACATTTTCAATTTCTTCTCCCTATCTCCAGCATAACTGTAAAGTAAATATTACTCTTTTTGCTTTCCTGACAGTCATGCTGGAAGTGAGAATTCATTCTCATACTCCAGGTATCCATTCTCTCATGATTAGTCTGCAATTATTCTTAAATTCAATACATATTTTGACATAAAGGCTGAGTAAAAAGGAGGGTGTGCCTAGTAGTTTGTATGCGGAATCCTCAGGTAGAGGGTCTTCCTAGGAGCTAAGCTGTTGCTTGACTGTTTTTGTGCCATAAAGAACTTCTGTCCATGTCTCAGCATTAGCTAGAGCACCTAACATGTATTGTCAGCCCCCTCCCTGCCCAAAGCTCTTGTGGCGGGCCCTAGGGAGATCCATTATTTGCTCCATATCCTTGATGACAAAGAAACGGTGATCTTGTTCTGTGGGATGTCCCTCCCTCACTTCAAGCGTATGATCATGTTTTCAAGCAATTACTTTTACATTCAACCTGGAAACTTGCTGCCCAATTCTCAGAGAAGTTCTACTGCCAGCAGCCTGGAAGCGGCAGAATGCTGATTTAGCTCACAGGATGCATTGAACCACATTGCCATGGTAACAGGCAGACCGACCTGAGAGAAGCAAGGCTGCAGAGGAGCTGTAGCCATCACCAAACAACAAATCAAAGGGAGGTGTCTCAGGAGAGATTTCTAATCATTATCACACATTTGTCCTTGCAGCCAAACCAGGATGCAAGGGAAATGGTGCCACTGGCACTGGCATCTTTAGGTCACAAAATCAGGTAAACTCTCCTGGGCTCCTGTGGGAATTCCGTAGAGCCTCCTGCTGCCTTAAGGTATATCAAAATGGATTCTTAGATTGACCTTTTCCTTAGAGTTATCGCCAAGTCTGTAGTAGTGATAACTAAAATGCTGTATAGCTTACGGTATTTTATGGACAGGAAGGCGATTTAAAAAATTCTCACATTTGTGAGGCTGATAGTTAATAGCATCTGAGATGACTCTCTGACATCTTGAAGAGATTACCTCTATTTATTCCTTATTTACTTTTTCTTTTTTACATTCTCTGTAATACAAGCAAACTTATTTCAGTAATCTTTAATGCAAATGGAGTACACATGGATATGTTTATATGTAAATACATGCAAATCATACAGTAAGACAGGGTTCCTAGAATAACAACTGGTAACATCTATGTTTACTCATGAAGAAAGTGCCCAAGGTTACAAAGTTATCACTAAAGATTTACTAATAATTTTCTGGGGAAATAGTTGTAGAAATCCTTTTCCTACTTCTACATTTGCTGAGATCAAAGCTGTCCAATTCTTGGGACAGGGAAAAAGTGATAAATGAAGACACAACATCACATGTATAAAATTCGAGTTACCTGTGTTAAGAGAGAAGCTTCGACCTTCTCCTTGCAGTAGGACCAAGCTGCAAAGGCGTCTGCGTTAGTAGAGGTCTTTAGCGTATCTGTTCTGTATTAGTTCATATTTCTGAATGGCATATGCTAGAGGCTGGCCTGAATCACCTTTGTTTTATTAAAGGTGCATTTAAGGTCAACTACCACTAACTGCATTGTTAAATATTGATTTAGCCATTTGAATTAATGTAATTTTCAGTCCTTTCCCTACTTAATGTACACCAGCACTCCCTTGACCCAGTCAGACAGAAGATCAATACATGGGCACTCAGCTTGTACTGAAGTTGGGATTGACTGCTTTCTGTGTGCTTGCTTGTTTTCCTGTGAAAATCAAGGGTTCAAGATAACGGGCCATTGGCTTATCTACTTACATTTTGCAAAACTTCTGAATGCTTTCATCTCTTGCAGAATGTTCCTGACCTATTTAGTGGTCAGTGTTTCAGAGTTCTGAGTGATAGGTTTTTCTTGTTGAGGAAAAAATAGTATCAAAAAAGCAAAAACAAAACCTGCAACATCATAATAGCAAGGTAAGCACTACATGGATTTATAGCATTTCAGAACCTGAAACAAGTCTTAGAATTATTTCACTCAGCACTCTCCTTTTATTGGTGATGAAATTGAGGTTTTAAATGTTTTTTTTTTAAACTGCTAGGGTCAGACCTATAATCCTAGACTTCCAGATATTCTCTTTTCATTCTACTTATTGACCTCTAGTATATATCATTTGTTTTTCTTCAAACTGAGGCAAACTAAGAGGATTTTGTGACCACATTCAATAAAAATATCATTGTATCGGGCAAAAGAGAGCTTGGTAGTGAAACGAAATAGCTTATTTTGGTCGAGACCAAATTGAGACTACCACTATGAGCTGCCATGGGGATATTGCCTCCTTTGTGAATTTTTGGTTTGGCTCTCTAATCACTAGATAATATCAACTGGCTTTCCTTACTCTAGTTTAAAATAAAGATAGGAGAAAAAATATTATGATATTAAGATCATAATCTGTAGTTGTATTTTTTTTTTCCTGCCTAGTTTCTAGTTAAGCCTAGAGGGGCCATTGGCTATCTTGGCCACTGAATACAAAAGCCTGCTTAAGTATGCAGCAGTCATTTAAGGAAACAGTCAAGAGAGGGACAAAGAGAGACCAAGCAAGCCCTGGCAACATGAAGTGTCTCGATCCAGCCATAGTTGAAACTAGTAAGACTCCTGAATATTTAGGTTATATAAATCTGTAAATTCTTTTTTTTGCCTAAATTGAAGTTTTTAAAAAACTAAAACCAAGAATCTCAACTTCCTGGTTAATACACTAGCTGAGCTGAGTTATTGAGAAATACCTGGACTCTGATGGGTGTGGCATCAAGCTTCAAAGTCACAGGGTATTTTTATACAAATTTCTCATAGTATTTCCAAATGTATTATAGGCTGAGGAGGAGGATTGCTTGAGCTCAGGAGTCTGAGACTAGCCTAGGCAATATAGCAAGACTTCATCTTTACAAACAAACAAACAAAAATCAAAATATTAGCCCATGTGGTGGCTTATGCCTGTAGTCCTAGCTACTCCGGGAGCTGAGGCAAAAGAGTCTCCTGAGCCCAGGACGTTGAGGCTGCAGTGAGCCATGATTGTGCCACAGCAGTAGCCTGGGAGGCAGAATGAGATCTGACTCAAAAAGAAAAAAAAAATGCTATAGAAAGACCAGGTCATAGATCTCCAGTAAATATCTACATCCAAGCTCTCTTGTTTCATTTTGTATCTAGACAGACATGGATCAGCAGTATGAACATTGTAAATTGACATTTTATATGAGGGGTAACTCAAACAAAACCTGGAATTTATTTATAAAAATTGTGTATTTATTCTTATGTGCTTAAACTTCAGTCACCTTCAAAGTACTCTCCCTTTGATGCAATACAACTATCGAGACACTTTTTCCACTGCTCAAAATGGTTTTTGAATGTATCAGTTTTGATGCCTTTTAGTGCTTCTGCCATCTTTTATTTTGCCTCTCCCACATGGGCAAACTATTATCCTTTGAGGACTTTTTTTTCATCAGGGGAACAAACAAAAAAAGTCACTTGAGGTGAGATTAGGTGAGTAGGGAGGGTGGGGTACAGGGTCATGTTGTTTTTGGTCAAAAACTGCTGAACACTCAGCATGGTATAGACAGGTATGCTCATAAATCACCCATTATGAAATGACAAATGCATTGACGGCATCTCCAAAAACAATTTCCTGAAGCCAAACACAGCCTCTCACAACGATGCTGGTTGGTATACTGATGCCCATGAGTTCTTAGAACACTTACCTATCAGGGAAGCCTGTACTACAAGGGGTCTGCCCTCCAAAGGTAATTCCAGGTTTTTTGGGTCTCCCCCTTGTATATTCAAAGTGCTTACATAATGTCAGTGCTTTCAGTGTTTAATAACATCTTAATGATGGTAAAATATCTCTATCATATAAAAGCCATAGTTATCTAAGTTGTTTTTTGATCAAAACTTTCTCTTTAGAAAAAGCTATTCTGTTCCCAAACTGACATTGATTCTTTATTAAGAAAGGAAAGCACAGAGATTGAAATGACAGACTTTCAGTGTTAGAAGAGTAACCTTGGAGTTGGTCCTAGACTCTCAATTTAGAGGTGACACTGAGACCCTGAGGTAAACATTTAGGTGACTTGACCTCAGCAATACGGCTCCTTTAACTGCGGAGGTGATGCTGATACCAGCATCCACATCTTTAACCCGGGCACTTGCCTCTGCTCTGACTTTCTCAGCCTGATGGACTTGCTTGTCTCCCTTATCTTATTTGGTTGCATGCTGGGAGATCCTTTCTATTACTGGGCTGCCCAGGGACAAACACTTTTAATGTTTAGATGATATAGGACAGTAGCACAATTTACTGACAGTGGTAGAAGTAATTTAGTTTATGCCCACGTTTTCTAAGTGCAAGCAGAGGTGTAGTAGCACTCCAGTCCCCGTAGAGCTTACAAATGTAATTAGAAAATAGAAGTCTAAACCAGGCAAGAAGAATCAAATTAACTGGAACAAACACAATAAACAGAATCAAATCTTTTGTCTCAGCACCTGGTTACACAACGAAGCTCAGGGATCAATGACAAAAACCACACAGCTTTTTGGTAGCATCTCTACCTGCAAAAGGTGGTATCAGGAGCAGATTTGTCCATTCCATTTCTTTGGCTGGTTTTAATTCACATCACATAGACCTCGCAAACACTCCGCAGTTATGTGCAATTAAATGAACTCACTTATTGACGTAAAGGAGGTTTGATATATAAAAAAATTAAATCTTGATGATTTTGCCTCTTTTTATGTATTGGACGTAGCGTTCACAGAGCAAAAGGCTATAAGAAGTATAACTTCAAAATTATGAAATGTCTGGATGTGAAGTTCATAAAGCCGAAACTACTTTTTTCTTAAACAAAGGCAGATGCTTTGTGTAGATGGATATATCTTTTTCTGTGTTCTAGGCATTTACTTTCATTTTTGAAACCTTTTTAAGTGCTACATGAGGCACCTGGCCCTGGAGTGAAAAGAGATTAAAAACACCTTGGGGAATCTTAATTCCCTCTAAATCACTTTTTTCCCTCTTAAAAAAAAAAAAGAGTTGGTCTTGAATGAAATATGGAACCTTATCTACCTTACGAATAATTTGCTCTCTCGACTCCTCTCCTATTGTCCCAGAGTTCCAGGGCTCACTGATAGATAGGTGGTGATTAAAAATTCCCATCATGCCCATGTGCCTCGTGCCCTCTCCTTTGTCATTCTGCAGTTGGGTATCAAAGCTGTAGCATCTCTGTTCTTTGAAGACTAAGCAGGTTGGACATGCAATTTAGATGAAAAACAATTACTCTGTGTTAGCTTGCTTTTGGCAAGAGTATATTAAGGCTCATCTCACTGATGGGAAACAAAAGCTGCACTTCATCTTCATGAATTTCAAATGAGGGAGAGGGAGAGAAGAAAACAGTGAGTTTTCTGGCAAGAGCTTTTCTGCATAACCTTTCTCTGATGAGTGGGTTCCTTTCTTGATAGAATACCCTCAGTATTGGCTTGGATAATAATGTGTTTCTCTCCCATGCACAGATGGTGCAAATGATCATGTGGTTCTATTGGTGGGGAGTCCTTGAAACACAAAAAAGAGGACTAAGCAGCTGAAGTACATGCTGTGGCATTTTTTGGACTTAGGCAGGGAAGAGAATTAATAGCCATATTGCACTGATGTCTTTTGTTATAAATGTGTTTGGTTTTGAGAAAACAAACAAACAAAAGGCATATTTGTGAATTATCTATGCTTTTAGAATGGTTGAAACTTAAGGAACGCCACTTCATCTCCAAGGGCTCAGTTTTAAAAAATCTCAGTTCAGAGAGTTACCCTGGATCACCAACTTCTGAATAATGTGTTGTACATTGTTTGCGATGTCAGAATGAGTTCTTAGCCTTGACCATTGAAGGCAGAGCCTATTGATCCAAGTGGAACAGTTGCTGAGTGGGACCAAACCTATTCTTAGAAGGCACATACTTGCTAACAAGATTATCCAGTTAAAAAAATGAGAGAGACATCAAGGCAGCATTGAAAGGGAGTAAAAGTCACCCCAGACCAGCAGGCATCGCATGTACTTGTGGGAATTTATGTTAGGGAGAATAGGGCCAGCTTCATGGGTATGAGACCTGTGCAGTCACCTAGAGCCCCCTGCTTAGAAGGCCCTATACTTGGTTTAATGCTCTGCTGTCACGCTCTTAAAATCTTTACTAATTTTGCTTTTTAAGTAGGACCTTACTTTGTCACCTAGGCTGGAGTGCAGTGACATAATCAGGGTTCACTGCAGCCTCGAACTTCTGGGCTCAAGTAATTCTGTGTCAGCCTCCTGAGTAGTTGGGACTACAGACATGTGCTACCACACTCAGCTAATATTTTAATTTTTTGTAGAGACGAGGTCTTGCTATGTTGCTCAGACTGGTCTTAAACTCCTGGGCACAAGCAATCCTCCCACTTCAGCCTTCTAAAGTACTGGGATTACAGGTGTAAGCCTTTGTGCATGATAACGGTCTTAATAATTTTTGAACAAGGAGCCCTGCACTTTCATTTTGCACTGAATCCCACATATTTTATAGCTGGTTGTAAGAAGGAGAAAGATATTATCATGGGGAATGAAGGAAGGGGGATGGAGGGTGGGTTTCTGGGTGAGGTACATTAGAGTATAGTTTTCTTACTATAACCAGCAGAGCCAGTTGCTCCTTAAGGGCAGGCACGGTAAATAGTCATCTTCTGGAGACAGCTTTGGGTGAAAGGTAGCTTGCCCCATGTGAATTTTGTGTCTCTTTACATATTTACTTCAGCATGTTACATTCTTGGAGTCAAAACCTGTACTGTATCTGAGGTTATTGTTACTTGAGTGACTTCAAAATAAGATGTGTTTTGTTGACTCATGGCTATCAAGTGGATTTTTATTTTCTAGAAAGCAAGGCCAGTTTAGGGTATGACTAGACTTTTATTTCTGCAAGATGTTTATGGTTTTAAGTTAAATTGCAATTTTCTCTTAGAGCCTATAGTTAAATTCTAATTCCTGAGCTAGTTAATGCTGGAGACTTGGTAAAATTCTACTGAATTTTTCAAATTTAAGTATATCATAAACAAGTGACTATAGATTGATGAGATCTACCCTAGGACATTTTTGAGAAGCAATAGAGCATCGAGAGGGAACTGGGTCTCTGCCACTTAAGAGCTGGGTGCTGCTAGGAAAGTCATTTCATTGCCTTAAGACAGTTTCCTCAACAGTAAAAGATAAGAATATTATCTTTTAGGGGTTATGTTGGTATTAAAATAAATAACGGATATAAAGTGCTTAGAAGAGTTCATGGCACGTGGTGTAGGTATTTTTATAACTATGTGACTTTAGTTTTTTAGAGTTACCTGGCTATTATTTGCTCTTCCTAATCTTAATCCTGTTGTATGGATGAAATTTACTGTTCAAAGCCTGTGTTCAAGTGAGATTTCACCCTGTGTGCATTTAGGAAAGAAAGGAAAGTCAGGAAAGCATAAACTAACTTTACTTAATTTTTAAGGCTATTTCTTTATAAAATGTTTGTAACTCTCCTATATAAAATATGTGACAGGTTAGGTTTAGAATTGAATCTATATGGAGTATACATTAACATTGCTCTGACACTGAACATGAAAGTTTCTCTTTGTCTTATACAGCCTCCCACATGTCCACATAAATGGCGTGACCCTTGATGCAAATGACAAGAATGTTATTTTAAAAGGAAACAAGTGATCACCCTGATCTAAAGCCCACAGTAACATAATAATATAAAAATAGTTTTCATTTATTGAACATTTTGCTCACTCCTAACTGGTAAGTGTGTCAGTTGTAAGTCCACTGTCTTGTGGACCCTTGGAGGAGACTCTACTTTGTGGTTAATATCGCAGCTGTGAAATTGAAACCTGTGGTTTCCAACCTATGAGTGAGGCCCTCTGATGTGTTTGATGGAGTTTTAAAAATATAGGATGTTTATATATTCCTGATGAAATTTTAAAATTTAATAACACATATGAAAGAAGCAAATCATAAACATCTCATGCAAGTCATTTTGTACAGTTTTTAACACCATATAATTCAAATATCTAGACTTCAGTACAACCACCATCTTTAGTGATGCATTGTTCATTTTGATTTTCCAAGCCATTGGAAACATTCTTCATTTGGTGCTGAGTGATTTCATGAAATGCATCTGTGAACACAATCCTAAATGTATTTGAAGTATGTGGTTTTGGGGAGGCTGGTTTATATAAGTCCTACAAAAAAAAAAGTCTAATAGGAGTAGGTGTTATAGAAGGTAGTCAAGTAATTTATCCAGATCTGCTCATACATTTTCTTTAGACATCATGGATGAATCATTTACCATTTGAAATAAAATCATTCAGAAAGAAAACATGAAAAATAATGCAATTGTTATAATTTAGGGAAAAATTTTATAATATCTCAAAATAATATCACACAGACCGTATGTATATTTTACAAAAAGAGTATCAATTACTCATACTTTCTTGAGAGCAGTACTAAATAAAATGAACATTAATATTAAAACTTTCCATTATTAAAAGTCAAAACTGTGTACTTTTTGAAATCATTGTATGCATACATCCATATACCCTCATTGCTCTAAACATATGTACATGTTTCACATTGCTGCATAGATCTATTAAATGTATTTTCTGCCTTGCAAAGCACATGCATTTTTTAAAAAATGAATAAATCATTTAAATGAGTCAGGTGATTGGTATGCTGACTGTGTTAATAGAGAAGAACTTCTGTCACTTTTAGAAAATTTCTCATCTCTCTTTCTTTTTTTTTTTTGAGTTGGAGTCTCACTCTGTCACCCATACTGGAGTGCAGTGGCTGCTCCCGGCCACCGCGGCCTGACCTGCTGGGCTCCGGTGATCCTTCCGCCTCAGCCTTCCAAGTAGCTGGAATTACAGGCGCGCGCTACCATGCCCGGCTAATTTTTGATTTATTGTAGAGATGAGGTCTCGCCAAGTTGCCCAGGTGGGTCTCGAACCCGTGGGCTCAGGCAATCCACTCACCTTGGCCTCCCAAAGGCGCGGGATTACAGGCTGAGTCACCGAGCCCGGCTTCTCATCTCTCTTTCATAGAGTTCTCCTTTTCCTGGAAGTTCCTGATTAAACTAAGAGAACAGAATCCAAAGTAAATGAACTTAAAATAGTTCTCATTTTAATATGGTTTTCAGCTGTAGTGGTGAGGAGGAACAATTTGGAGAATACTTTGTTTTCCTTCCATAACTCTTGGAAGTTATGTTTTGTTTTACTGACCTTGTTATTTTTGCCAGGACTTTTAGATTAGCTATAACATACTTTCATCACATCATCATGTGGCTTTTAAAAATGAAGGTGTGAGCTATATGGAGTGACTTGCATTAGGGTGGCCACTGTTGATGAATACTTGAAAGTCATGTGATTCAGAAAAAGAGGTCAGCATCACAGACAGAGAAATGTAGGTTTTGGGCCTGCTAACATTCTCAAGCATCATGTGGCCCTGGAACAAGCATATGCAATTCTTTGTCTTAGTTTCTTAATCTGGAAAGGCTATTGTTAAAATTAAAAGTAATATACAAAGTACCGAGTACATGAGATAGAATGACTTAGTTGACAGTAGCTAACAAGACTAATTACAGACAGGTGTATGTTGAACCATCCAGACTTCCTATTCTGCACACAGTTTGCATAAAGCCAGAGAATTTAAAGCCTTACAAATTGCACTTTAACTTCTTTCTGCAAAGTGAATTTTGAAAATCTATAGTAACATAAATCCATATCCCACAGAACAGAGTTTTATTCAACAACAGACTTTTGACCTTTCTTTGGTTTTGTTTATAATGGAAAACAGATTTTTTTAGGCTTTGGAATATAGCATGATACTAAAATTAGTAATTATCTTTATCAGTCAATATGGATATTGAATTTTTTTTAGAAGAGCATTTTCAACTTAGATTTCTGATGTTTTTAATATGTGAAACATGACTATGCTTTTTACTTCAAATCAAGACGTTGTTTAGCTTAAATGATTGAGCACAACTACTTGCAATGCTGTTCTCTAATTCTATACTTTATTTTCTATACTTTATTTTGGGTAGACTATTCAGATAATTTCTTTGTACTTCAAAATTAGAACCCATTGTAGCATTTTTCTTTTCCCTAAAAGTAACTCAAGGTCTATTTTTATCTTATATTATCCCAAATTTCTACTTAAGAACTATGAATCTTAATAATCAGCAATCAGATCTTTCTATGCATTAGGCTGTTGGCTATAATGAAATGAAATGCCTGGAGTTTTCCAGTTGGATGGATAAGACAATGAATCAGTGATCAAAAATTGTTGCCAAATGAAACTATCAATTCAGGACATTTGCATTTGCTCAGAACCTCATCTGGTTCTGGCACGTATCTACTTTTCCATAAATCTTGAGCTTCAAAGAGACTGAAAATTCTTTTTGTAATGATTTCCCCTGGTTGATCTTGTTTAATAAAACTAATGTGCAGTTGTTGAGAATGAACATAGAAAGGGGCATTGGAAACGTGGCATTTGTTTAATTTTCAGGATAAGAGGTTAATACCTTTGAAAAGAAAATCAACTCAGAAAACGATATGAAACATATGCTAGGATAATCTCGGAGTCTGCATTCATCATGAGCATGAAATCTTAGAACCTTTGAGAGTACTCACTGGAAATCCAGAAATGCTCTCTCGTTCTCACACATTTCTTCTTCTTTCAATAAAAACCAGATCTGGGCTGATGCTCACATTAAACCCTGGGGTAACTGGAATGAAGCTGACACCAGGTGAAATTCCATGATCTATCATATGAGCTACTTGGTGAACTTAAATAATCCACTTTCAACATTTTGACACAATGCAATTATTTTGCTTTTGACAGACGGCATTTATTCGTTTGAAAAGGTTATTGCTAAAAGTACCATCTTCAGATAAATGTACTCAGATTTGTATTTTAGATGTATTTCACAGCTGCACTTTTATAAATAGGTTGGAAAATAGCTAGATACTGATTTATGTTTGACAGCTCGCTTTAGTGGTATTCAGAATTTCTGCAAGGATACTTTGGCTTGTTTGTTCCCTTGAGTCTTCACAGCTCATGAAAGCTCCAAACAGCATTAAAGACAAGAGGAAAAAAAAATTCTTCAATACAATATGTGCAAACCTCAGCGGATTATCGTGCTCCAGATTTTCCAGACTAGTGTCAGTTTGAAACAATTTTTTTCGGTTGTTTGAACAATTATTGCAGTTGTTTGAATGTGTTCAGTGAATAAAAAAAGGCTTGTTAGTGCTTAAATTTAGACATGAAAATGCCCAGGTCAGAGTGCTGTGGATTCACAGAGTATCGTATCTGTGGATAAGTGTGCTTTGTATGTGCCCATTTTTCCTGTTGGTTAACAATATGGATTCAGGAGACTGACTGCCTACCTTCCAGATAAGCTCTGCAGGGAATGTTGAACAAGTTTCTACACTTCTGTTATTTTAGTTTCCTCATCTGTACAATGTGGATGCTAATAGTACCTACTTTTTGGAGAGCTATGAGGATTAAATAAGTTCATTCACATAAAGAATTTAGAGATACTTGGATCACTGGGTATCTGTGATCAATTTTGACTGCTATTATATGTATGTGTGTGTATACGAGAGGAGACCCCCAAAAAACTGAAATTATTTTTTGGAGGGAAGACTCCTTACAGTTTGGGCTTCTCCTGCTAGGTAAATGTTCTAGGAACCCATGGGCAAGAGTGTACTAGATAGCATTATTGTGAGAAACTGTGTTTAGCTTCAGTGAATTTTTTTTGGAGAGTTTTTCAACGCATTTGCCCATTTCCTGATGTGTACTTTACGAGTGCACCTGTCCACACTGTGCTGAGTATTCAGCAGTTTTAGACCAAAAATGATATGAACTCGGTGCCCCACCCTCCCTATTGACCTGATCTCGCCTGAAATGACTTTTTTTGTTTCCCCAGATGAATAAAGTCCTCAAAGGGAAACATTTTGCTGATGTGAAAGAGGTGAAACAAAAAATGCCAGAAGTACTAAAAGGCATCAAAATTGACAAGTTAAAAACTGTTTTGAGCAGTGGAAAAAGCATCTCAATAAGTGTATTATATCACATGGAGAGTACTTTGCAGGTGACTGAAGTTTAAATATGTAAGAATAAATACACAATTTTAAAATAAATTGTTTTTTTGCGTCCCCTCTCATATATATGTGTATATGTATGTCTGTGTACAAACAATATGTAGTACAAATAGTATTGATGAACCTAAAATATATTTAATGTTCTTTCTTTTTCTTTTCTTTTTTTTTGAGTTGGAGTCTCACTCGATCGCCCAAACTGGAGTGCAGTGGCCGCTTCCGGCCACCGCGCCTCGACCTGCTGGGCTCCGGCGATCCTTCCGCCTCAGCCTTCCAAGTAGCCGGAATTACAGGCATGCGCTACCATGCCCGGCTGATTTTTTGATTTATTGTAGAGATGAGGTCTCGCTGCCCAGGCGGGTCTCGAACCCGCGGGCTCAGGCAATCCACTCACCTCAGCCTCCCAAAGGCGCGGGATTACAGGCTGAGCCACCGAGCCCGGCTCTTTCTTTTTCTTAATCCCTGTTCTCATCATTGATTATATGAAAATTGCTATACTACCTACCAAATATGTGTTGAATATTTTATGAAATATTGAACTCTACTCTTTTCAAAGATATAGAGAAAGTATAGGTAGCTGTTTTGAAAAAATTTGATCACCTTTTCCTCTCATTTTATCCTCAAATATTTTCAAGGTCTAGAGAGTATTTAAATAGTTGGAATAATTCTTTTACACTCTTCCAGATGTGATTATATAGTTGAGGGCATGTGGATAACAGTGTGAGCAAGAGACACAATCAAGGACCCGAGGCAACATCTTTGTTGTTTCTCCATATGGGAGAAGTGTTTTTGTTCTACCTGATAACTTTGGCCTCTCTACAGTTTCTTGGAGATGTCAATAAATGATTTTTCCCCCCACCATTTCTTCACATGCCAAGTGTCTTATTCTCATTTCCCCGAGGTTCTTGTTTGTCAGCGTTTGTCTTGGAGCTTAGTACAGACACGACGTAGGTGGAGTACACAGTGAAGACTGGTACAGAAAAATTCGAAGCTCTTTCCTAACAAAGTTTAAAAATCTTCTGGACTTCTCATTCACAAACTCTTAAGACTGACTCTTGTTTGAAAATGTGTGTTTTGTTTCATTTTCCTCTGTGAGTGCTCAGCATGGAGCAGTATCTGCTTTTCTTGTTTTACATTTTTCATTTTAAAGTTCCACTTACCTGAAATCCTTTTCTTGAATATTGCGGTGGGCCTGCTGACCTAATGATTCTCTCATTTCTAATTTCCACCACTACCTCTACTTGAAATGGTATTACACACATACACACACTCCTGAGCCAGAGAATGTGTGTGAAGGACAGAGACAGTTCCCCTTGCAGGAAGAAATGGCTCATTTCATCTAAGAGCTGAGGCTCAAGTGCATCGCTAATGTTCCTTCCTCATGTTCGGTGGCATTTTCGAGTATGACATTTTAGATTTAGTTATGGAATCAACAACTACAAAACATAGCTGTTCTGCTCTTCATAAACGCTGATACAGGCATGACTTGGAGGAGCCAGGAAAGTCAATTACTCAGTGAGTCCATAGGTCCAATCAATAGTTCTGAAACTTTTCTCTTCAGGTCCATTTCTTTGTCACCCTCCGTGACTGCCAAAGCCAGTCAGCAGTTTGCTATATGTTCTTTTTGATGTACTATTGTCAGATTTCTGGTAAATTTACAATTCTTTGTTCTTGATGATTCGGTGATGAGAAAATGTTTCAATTTTCCTGATGATGTTTGAAAAGATAGCTCTTTGAGCTCCATTTCTGGAAGGTGTAATACTGGTGAAATAGAGATAATATTAATGTTATAATGACAGCTACCATTGTTGAGGGTCTTCCTTGTGCCAGGCACTATAATAAGTGTTCTATGTATCATACATCTTTTGAGTTATTCAATAGCACAATAGTTCTGCAGGGTAAGTGTTATTACCCTCACTTGATTGTAGGTGAGCTTGAAGCTCAGAGTGGAGGGTTCTTGCTTAAGATGGCATACCGAGAAAGAGAGAGTGAAGCATCCTTGTGACTAATCCTCTTTTCTCCCAGCAGAGCAGCTTAGCTGCTGAGATGCTCCAGTGCATTTTGATGGTCTGGTACATTTTGTTGCCTAGAGGAATTGCCTTTGGATGGAGATGCCAAACAAAGTGCTGACATGCTGAGAGATAGTGTGAGACCTTCTGCTTCTCAGCTGCTGTAGGTCATCTGTGAGCGTGCATTCCTTAGGGGAAGATGCGAGGTGGGTTGCCAGGCAAACAGGCTTCTTGCTTTCTCCACAGTCAACTCATCAGACAGCCTGGCTGACATTCTTGCATTCATTTATTTTAAAATTTTTAGTAGTGGTGAAATATACATGGCGTAATATTTATCATTCGAGCCATTAGCAAGTATTCATTTCAGTGGCATTAGATATATTCATAATGTTGTATAACCACAGCCACTGTCTATACCCCAAATTTTTTCATTATCATTAACAAAAGCTCCATACCCATTAAATAATAACTTTCCCTTCTCCCATCCTCTAGCCCCTGATAACCTCTGTTCTACTTTCTGTCTCTATGAATTTTCCTATTCTAGGTAGCTTATATAAATGGAATAATACAATATTTTCCCTTTTGTGTCTGGTTTATTTCACCCAACCTGTTTCATTAAGTGTTTTTGAGGTTCATTCATATAATAGCATGTATCCAAATTTCATTTTTTATGACTGTAAATCTTTTATTGCATATACATATCACATTTTGTTTATCCATTAATTTGTGAGTAAATTTTTGAAAGAAGGTAATTGGATAATCTGTTTTCCCAATTTTTCAAGGAACTGTATGCCACATACCTGACGGTTTGTTTTGGGGAGTTCTAATAATTTCAGGATGAAATACATAAGGATTGGCAGTTTAAAATTAGTTTCTACCATGCATTTATTGAGTTCTGAGTAGATATCTGCTGTTGTATTTGTCCATAAGTGGTTAAGGAGTTTGCTGTCTGTCCTTAGAGAAACTTAACAAAGGCCAATGTGCATGTACACAGTTATACTTCTTCATACCAAAAACACCATCCACTACATACACATCCACCCCTCTGCCTTTTCCAGATCCCTCCCCAAATATTTATGTTACCATGGGAGTATGCATCCAAATGAGTTATAGAAAAGATGGGGAATTCAAGAAGGGTAAAATGGCTGTTAAGCAAGTCTTTGAAAAAAGATCGAATTTGAACCAGATCATAAAGGATGGATATGATTTGTGTAGATCTAAAGGCTGGGAGTGTAGAGGGTAAGAGTATATCAGAAAGAAGAAACTACTTGAGGAAACACTCAGAATCCAGAATTGGGACATGCAGTGTGTGACGCTCACCGGGAAGAATTGTGTTGGAGAAGAGAGACAGGGAGGTATAACGAGAGACAGGAACACATGGTAGAAGACTTTTAATTCCAGGCTGAAAAAGTTGACCTGTATCCTACAAGCAGTGGGGGTTTTGGGACAGATATGAAAAAATTGAACTGAAAATTCTGCAAACCTGCATTTATTGTGAGGCTCCTATGGTCAAAGGACAATATTGGGTTCAGCACTGGGAAAGATAAAAGTAACACCCAAGATGGAACCTGGCGAACACCAAAGTTTGAGGGGTAAGAGGAGCAAAGCCAGAAAAAGAGGCAGAAAATAAAGATTAAAGGGGAGGAGGAGCCAACAGTGTAATATCAAAAGCTAGTGGGAGAAAGTTTACAGAAGAACTTGGTGATCTATGTTAAAAATCTGCACTAAAATCCCCCAAAAGAAGGATGGAGTCTCTGCTATTGGTTTTGACAACAAAAGGATACAATGCCTCTGAAGAGAAGGGTGGTGGAGGTAGAAGCATTAGCTGCAATCGGTTGAAGAGTAGAAGGTGGTGGAGAAAGTGAAGACCCTGGGTAAGACTATGCTATCCAAATGAATGATGGAAAAGGGTAAGAGAGAAGTACAGTGGTAGCTGGAGGAGGCAATATGATTAAGAGGATAGACTATTACAATTGCTGTCATTACTGCATTAGACTAAAGGGAAACCAAAGCATGTTTTTGTGTTAGTGGGTAAGAACTAATAACCAGTTTGATTTAACATCCAGAAGGATAATCAATGGAACAAGTTGTTTGATAAATGGTGGTTTAGAAAGACAGACCTGGCAATGACATGCAGACTGGACTGAAGTTTGAAAGTTACCAAAGGAGGGAGTCTATTTGAGGAGTTGGGTAGACAGCAGTGGAAATGTCAGTGACCTGCAGTCTGGATAGAAATGGAGTAAAGGGGGTAGAGAGAGTTATCAATGAAGCTTCAGGAAAAGAAAGAATAGGACTTGGTATTGGAGTGAAGGCTGAGAAGTAAATACATCAAAGAAGTCCTCAAATTTGACTTGGGTATTTGGTGCATTTAATGTCCTGGGGCCATTTCTGTTGCACTCTCTAAAACACTCCAGGTTTACTATGACACTGCTTGTCCAGGGCCTCTGACAGTCACCCTGAAGAAATACCAGAATCTCAGTTTTTCTTTGAACTGTGTCCTTTTGTATTAGGGTTGGTATTATGTGATCTTCCAAAACTAATTTCTCTGATTACTATGCATGTCCTCTGTCATCGTTCTTCCCATGAGGGAGCAGCTACTGGAAACAGGCTGAGTCATTAGAGGAAGAAAGAGGCTCAAAGGCCACATCTGCAGGGGCTAAATGACTGACCTGTCAGGAAAAGGGCCTTGAACTGCTGCACAATGTACCTGTTCACATAATCATTTTGTTGTCAAAGCTGCTTTTTTTGCCTCCTTCTCTTTGCTACGCTTCAAACTTATTTTTGGAGCATTTTTGTGACCTTGAACATGAAATAAAATGGTGATGCCACTTCTCAAAGGAACTGTGTTTAAGATGTGCTGGTTCATGAAAGAGAATCATCAGTCAGAGTTCCCCAGGGGCTTAACCTTCATCTGCTTTTCAAAGACAAAAGCTGCTTCCTTCCACTCACACGGAAAGCTCTCCCCAGGTTCCCTTCCCTCTCCTCTTCCCACTGCTTTCCTGCACAACAGTAGATTTTTTTTTTAATCTTTTGAGTCTTGTGGTGTGGATGCACCATCTGTAGTTCAGTAATGTAGTAACTTTTTCTTTTTTTTTCACTTTTCTCTCTATACTTTCTAAATACCTCACCGATTTCCATCATTGTATTGCTGCAATGAAGAGCAAAATGTTGAAACTATGTATACAAAATGTTAATTCAACTGTTACTCATAATGGGGTACATGTTTGAGAAATCTGTTTCCACAGCAGAATGTGAATGAATGTTGGATATAGTTTGATGGCAATAGAACTTTTTTTCCTTTCCATTGGGTTCTTTCTGTAAGGAAGAGTCAAAGAGGCAGTTTACCTCATGAATGCATAAAATTACAACTTATCAATTAAAAATAATATTAAGTTTAAAAAAGACAAAAAACCTCAAAGAGGGACTTAGGGGAGAAGAATCACAGAGTTATGTTTTCTCAAGAAAGAGCCAAGCAAATCTCTCCTACTCCCGCAGCCCTCAATCATCCATGGATGGGGATCCACTTTATTTTGTGGCTTATGATTTGAATCTTATTTGATGGGTATTTGAAGTGCTTCCTGTGTAGTCGTTCAGGCTATTGTGAAAGGAAATGAAAGAAGACTTTTGGTGGGATTGGGTAAAGAGAATGCAGATGGGAAGCTGGTGATGCTGCAGAAGAAAGAAGGAGGCTGAATGCCTGGGACACAGCTGGATTTAGCAAAATGGTACCAAGGGTGCTGGGGTAGAGACCATAATGAGGGAGGGGCTTGGCTCCAGTGCCTAGCATGTGACCAGTGTCTAAGAAGACCAGTTTGGGCTGCAGTCAGTCTTCATGTGAGTGGGTCCTTGTTCTGCTTGTTTTAGGTATTCCCATTTGCAAAGTTCCCAGAAGTAAGTTAGGGACCTGACTTAAGTGTCTACATTTAATAACCCATTGTTTGGATACCCAGTGAAGATGCTTCCCAGAGCAACTGCTGAACCCCTCAGGTGAGCCCTGGATCCCTTGCATAGTAGTAGAAAGCTCCTTCAGCAAGAGCGTTGATTATCTTTGTAAAAAAATTTTTATTTTAAAGATGTGGGATACAGTTCAGGGTTAGGTATACAAATGTTCATTATGCAGGTACCCTTGTTGAGGAGGTGTCCCCCTTCATCCCCTGACAGTTTCCCACTAATGCCAATCCTGCCCCCACCCTCCTTTGGCAGTTTCCCACTACAGCCAATCCCTTTCTTATAGAATTATGATAGCTCAAAGTCTGCTTATGGGTTGATTATATTAATGCACGTCTGTGGAGAGTAAATACTACTGCTACATTCTGGAAGCATACACACAAAGTGTGAGTCTTTGCCATTCTGGACCTACTCTTATGATGTCTTTTTTTCTTTTGTTCCAGGTGAAATCTTACCAGTACAAGTGGCTCATCTTTGGAAGAATTAGGATTCCTTCTTCTCTGTTCCCACCTTTGCTTATTCTTACTTTATTTTAATTTTCTTCATTATACATTTTGAATAAAAGAGTGGGCCACCCTTAAAGAACACAGACTACTCATCTAATTTAAAAACACATTTGTGATGAATTGTCAGACATAAATCTCTGTCTGAAGTATGTGTTTTATTTAATTCACTATTTTCTTGCTGTGTAAGCAGCCACATAGAAAAAACTGAGACACACCAGATTAGGGCCCCTGGTTTTGTAGTTCGTGTATGTGTAAATATAGTAACTTTCAAAAATATTTGATATGAGATAAATTATTATTGTTTTACCATATTAGGAGATAAATTATTATTGTTTTCACATATTAAGACACAGAAAGGTGTTTTGTCTTAAAACTGATGTAAAATTGTTCTCTTTCTATTAATATGTCTAACACAGATCTCAAGTCTATGAGACTTGGGAGTTTGAAGAACTGTAGCAAGACAAAAGCAGCTTTATAGAAAGGATGGAGTTCGATGGTTTTGAAATATTTGAAAAAAGTTTGAAAAAAATAGTTACTTTTTCATGTGGACTTTAAGTAAAGCTTAAATTTACTTTTCTATCATGATTTTTGGAATGGAGGAAATTAGAAAAGATATAAATGTCTTTTTTAAAACAGGGTTTGCTCTTCAGAAGATTCCTCTCCCCTTTGAAAGTCTAAGGCAAATGCTTTCCAAAGCATTAAGAAGTAGTTTCTTTTAGAACAGATCCTTTTCCAACAGCTAGCTCCAAATAATCTTGCAGGAAATTTTTTTTTTCCAGGAATACAATCATAGGTAAATTATGTCCATGAAAGAATATGAGAAGTTGTGCTTGTGTGTGTACTCTCTCTCCATATATATATATATATATATAAAATCCAAGAATAATCATGATAAAAATAACACAAGTCACCAGAAGAACACAAATATAAGAACATTGGCAAATGTGTTAATTTATTTTATATAGCCAGCACCAGGGTAGTGGAGCAGCTATGATTGACAGTTATTGCTTAGTATCAGTAAATTTCATTAGCTGTGGGCTGTTTCCTATATTGCAAATAGATTTACTATGAGCTGATCCAGTACAGGCAGGCATGTGCGGGAAAATGTAGCAACGATTTAGAAAGGGAAATGGCCAGGGATGATAGCCCAGCTGGAAGTAAGACTGTTCCTGTGTTGAGGATCAGTGCAGTTAAAAGGATTTAGCAGCCAGATTATAAAGTTAATAGCTGGAGGGCTTAATCATTGGCCTCAACATTTCTTCTTCTGCTGCAGTGATTTAAATAGGAGGGATGACGTAACAATCATAGTTCCTTGAACTTGGGGAATTTGAATTCCATGACTCCACATTAGCCAGGAAATTCAAGACCTAGTGTTCAGGGAAGTGCTGTGAGGTGATAAGAGGTTGAGGAGTCTGGGACCACATGGAGAGGGCAGATCCTAATTATGGAGACTTTTGTTTCTGACAACTGCAGGTCTTAACTCTCTGGAGTCTTTCTGTGAAGTGTTAAAGTTTTATTGAAAATTTCTAATCAACTTGAATTCTAGGATCTCAGTACTAAAGATGTTATATCTGCCTGAGATCTCAAAAAGTATATTGCTAGTCACACCTATATTGCAAGTTAAAATTATTTTTGTAACCTATAGGTGGCATGGTACAAAGGAATGAGCTTTGGGTTTGGGTACAGATTTCCAGATTTACAGTAATTTCCAGACTTAGACCTCCCACTTCAAGCTTTCTGGCCTGGAGCAAAATCATCTAGCCTGTATACGCCTCAGTTATTTTATCTATAAAATGGCAGTACTGCCATGACTCCTGCCTTCTCCAGGGCAGGCTGTGAGAATCAAAGAAGATGTCCTATTTAAGTAAGTTTTATGATAATGACAGAAATAGACAAAAAGAAATTTTCCTCCCCTTATATTTCCTTACGACTTTGTTTTTATCTTTTCATATTTATTAAAAATGATTTTTATGATTTGTGTCATTTGATAAGGATGAGTCATTGATCTAAGCAATCTTAATTTTTTTGACGTATACATAACACATTTAAAATGAGCTATTATTTACCTCTTAGAAGTTCTAAAATCTGTTGTTTTATCTCCTAGAAATATTCAGAAAATGTTTTGCTAATTGATGATTTAATCACATTGTTAAATTTGAAATATATGTTAATAGCTTAAAATTCGCCTCTAAACTATGAAAGTATTTAGAGTCTACTTTATGTACATCATGTATGCTAATATAGAAAAAGGAAAAAAATGACACTCCTGTGGTTTACTTAGAAATGTGGAAAGCATACAGTTTATCATAGCCTTCCTTCTTTTCCATACTTTTGTGGTGGATAGAATACTAAGAGTTTGATCTGGAATACATTAAGGAAGATTTTCATTTCAAAGCTCTGGCTCATTCTTCCCCTGGTAAGGATGGGAATTTAAGTTAGATGGCTGAGTTACTCAGAAAAACACATCAGTGACTTCTTTGGGTTATGAAAATCAACTCCTCTGACCACTACCACCTTCCCCTAGCTGGAAGGTGCCCTTCCCTCACAGCCCCCAAGATGATTCTAAATATTGTATTTTTTAAATATAAAAAATATATTTCAAGATTTGTTTCTATTTAATGCAAACATATGTGGGGGGGATGCTCTCAAACAAAGTGGAACTATATTTTTGAGGTCAGGCCCCTTGTAGTACAGGCTTTCTTTGCTAGGCAAGTGTCCTAGGAACTCATTAGCATCAGTGTACCAGCTAATGTAATTGTGAGATGGTGCATTCAGCGTCGGTGAATTTTTTTTTGAGATTCTTTTAATGCATTTGCCCATTTCATGACTGGCAATTTACGAGCACACCTGCCTGCACTGCACTGAGTGTTCAGCAGTTTTTGACCCAAAAGGGCATGACTCCTGTGCCCTACCTTCCCGATTCACTCAATCTTGCCCCAAGTGACTTTTTTTGTTTCCTTGAATGAGAAAAGTCCTCAAAGGGAAACATTTTGCTGATGTGGAAGAGGTAAAACTAAAAATGGCAGAAGCATTAAAAGGCATCAAAATTGATGAGTTCAAAAACTGTTCTGAGCAGTGGAAAAAGTGTCTTGACAGGTGTATTGCATCAAACAGAGGGTACTTGGAAGGTGACTGAAGTTTAAACATGGAAGAATAAATAAACACTTTTTAATAAATAAATTCTAGTTTTTTGGGGGGGTCCCCCTCGTAGAACATAGTATTTTTCCTATAAACAGGTAGTTAATATTTTGGCTTTTCAAATTCCATATATCTTTAAAAATTTTTTTAAATTGATGAATAATAGTTCTGTATACTCAGGGAGTACATGTGCTATTTTGATATATGTATACAATGTATAATAATCAAATTAGGGTATTTAGGATATCTATCACTTCAAACATTTATTATTTCTTTGTTTTGGGAACATTTCAAGTCTTCTCTTCTTGCAATTTCAAAATATAAAACATTGTTGTTAGCTATACTAACCCTACTGTGCTATCATACACTGTAATTTATTCCTTCTACCTGTTTGCTTGTACCCATTAATTGACCTGTCTTTATTCTGCCACTCCTCCCCAGCCTCTGATAGCCATCATTCTACTTTCTACCTCCGAGTGAGAATATGTGATATTTGTCTGTCTGTGCCTGATTATTTCACTTAACATAATGACCTCCAGTTTCATCCATGTTGCTGCAAATGACAGAATTTCATTCTTTTTTATGGCCGAATAATATTCCATTGTGAATGTATATATATTACATTTTAAAAATTCATTCATTTAGAATGATTCCATATTTAGCTATTATAAATAGTGCTGCAATAAACATAGGCATGCAAGTATTCCTGTATGTGTATATGGGCAAAGGAAAGGAAATCTATCTATCTATCTATTATCTATCTATCTATATTTTTTTTCCTGAGGTAGTCTTGTTTTGTTGCTCAGGCTGAAGTGTAGTGGCATGATCCATAGCTCACTGACGCCTTGAACTCTTGGGCTCAAGGAATCCTCCTGTCTCAGCTAAACAGCTAGGACTACAGGCACATGCCACCACATTCAGACAATTTTTAACATATTTTTAATTTTTTTGTAGAGTATAACTATAATAAAGTTTAAAGTCTGGAAGTGTGATACCTCCTGCTTTGTTTCTTTTGCAGAGGATTGTTTAGGCTGTTTGTGGTCATTTTTATTTCTGTAAGAATTTCTGTATTGTTGTTTCCAGGTCTGAGAAGAATGATGATGGTAATTTAATAAATTTTGCACTGAATCTATAGATGGCCTTTGGTAGGATAGACATTTTTTTTTTTTTTTTGAGTTGGAGTCTCACTCTGTCGCCCAGACTGGAGTGCAGTGGCCGCTCCTGGCCATTGCAGCCTTGACCCACTGGGCTCTGGCAATCCTGCCTCAGCCTTCCAAGTAGCCAGAATTACAGGTATGCGCTACCATGCCCAGCTGATTATTTGATTTATTGTAGAGATGAGGTCTCGCCAAGTTGCCCAGGTGGGTCTCGAACCCGCGGGCTCAGGCAATCCACTCACCTCAGCCTCCCAAAGTGTGGGATTACAGACTGAGCCACCGAGCCCGGCTAGGATGGACATTTTAAGAGATGATTTTTCCAATCCATTAGCATAGACTATTTTTCCATTTATTTGCATCTACCTTGATTTCTTTGAACAGTGTTTTGTAGTTTTCATTGTTAAGGTCTTTCACGTCTCTGGTCAGGAAGATGCCAAGGCATTTCATTTTTGTGTGTGGCTATTATGAATGGGATTGAACTTTTTATTTGGTTCTCTGCCTGTTTGTTTTTTGTGTATAAAAATGTGACTGTCTTTTGCACATTGATTTTATACTCTGACACGTTGCCAAAGTCCTTTATCAGTGCAAGGAGGTTTTTGACAGATTCCCTTAGTTTTTCCAGGTATAGGATCATATTGTCCACAAAGAGGGATAACTTAACTTCCTTTTTCTTATTTAAATACCCCTGATGTCCTTCTCTTGTCTGATTGCTCTAGCTAGGATTCCAACACTATGTTGAACAGGAAGGGTTAGAGTGGGCATCCTTGTCTTGTTCTGGTTTTCAGGGGAAATGCTTCCAATTTCTGTCCATTTAGTAATATGTTGACTGGGTTTATTGTAGATGGCTTTTACTATTTTGAGATATGTTTCCTTATACCTAGATGTTCAACAGTTTTTATGAAGAGTGGATGCTGGATTTTGTTGAAAGCCTTTTCTGTGTCTAAATCACATGGTTCTTGTTTTTATATTTGTTGATGTATTTAATTACATTTATGGTCTTGCAGATGTTAAACCAGCCCTGCCTCTTGGGGATGAAGCCTACTTGGTCATGGTGGATAATTTTTGAGATGCGTGGTTGGATCTGATTTGCTAGAATCTTGTTGAGAATTTTTGCATCTATGTTCATCAGGGATATTGACCTGTAATTCTCTTTTCATTGTTGAGTCTTTGCCTGGTTTGAGTATCAGTGTGATAATAGCTTCATAAAATGAGTTGGGGAGAGTTCTATCTTTCTTGATTGCCTGGAATGCTTTCAGTTGGACTGATATCAGCTTCTTTTTGTATGTTTTGTAGAATTCTGCTGGAAAGCCGTTTCGTCCAGGGTTTTTTTGGTAGACAGTTTCATTATAATGGAGACAATTTCTCGGTTGTTATTGATCTATTTAGGGTCTCTGTTTTTTCTTGTTTCAACCCTGGGAGGTTGTGTGATATCAGAACTCAGGTTCTTGAGTTTGTTTTCATAAAGGTATGTATAGTAATCTCTGACAATCTTTTGTATTTCTTTGGGGTCAGGTGTGACTTGATCTTTGCATTTCTGGTTGTGTCTATTTGGGATTTTTGTCTCTTTTCTTGGTCAATCTGACTGGGGGTCCTTCAATCTTGTTTATCCTTTCAAAGAACCAGTTTTCTGTTTTGTTGATTCTTTAATATGATATTTTAGTATTCTATGTCCTATATTTGAGCTTTTACTTTGGTGATCTGGATTCTTCTGCTGAAGTTAAGGTTTTGGTGGTCTTGCCTTTCCAGTTCCCTTAGGTGATATTTCTATTTTCTTGATGCGTGCTGTAGAGATCTAAATTCTCCTTTTAGAACTGTTTTCATGGCATCCCAGAGGTTTTGGTAAGATAAGTCTTTGTTTTCATTTATTTTCAAGAATCTTTTAATTTCTATTTTGATTTCTTGTTGACCCAGGAGTTATTCAGCATTGGGCTGTTTAGTGTCCATGTCTTTGTGTGTTTTGGGTGGATCTTGTTGGTGGCGATATTTATTTTTTTCCCACTGTGGTCTGAGAAGGTGCATGGTAACATTTCAATCTTACAAAATTTTTTATGCTTGATTTATGACTGAGGATGTGGTTGATCTTGGAATATGTTCCATGTGGTGATGAGTAGAAAGTATATTCCTTGGTTGTTGAATGTAGTGTTCTGTAGGTATCTATTAAGTCCATTTGGTCAAGTGTCAAATTATGGTTCTAGATCGTTTTACTGATTTTTTGCCTTGATGATCTACCTAGGGTTATTAGTGGGGTATTTAAGTCCCCAGTTATAATAGTGTTAGAGTCAATATCCTTTTCTAGTTTACTTAGTAGTTGCTTTATAAATCTTAGTGCTCCTATGTTGGATGCATATATATTTAGGATGGATATTTCTTGTTGACGGATTGAACCTTTTATCATTATGTAGTGTCCTTCTGTATCTTTTAAAATTTTTGATAGCTTGAAGGTCGTTTTGTCTGATATTAAAATTGCTACTCCTGCCTTCTTTTGTTTTCCATTCATTTGAAAGTTTGTTTTCCATTCTTTAACTTTTAGTCTGTGGGTGTAGTGAGATGTATTTCCTGTAGGCAGTATATTGTTGACTTTTGCTTTTTTATCCAGTTTCCCATTCTGTGTCTTTTCAGTGGTGTATTTAGTTCATTCATATTCAGGCTGACTATTGAAATGTGACAGTTTATTCCTTTTATGAGGCTTTTGTATAGTTTTTTTGCTTTTGTCTTTTTTTGTTTTGTTTTCTTTTAACTTTTGGTTTGATGCATGTGTGTGTTTTTACATTTGCTGTCACGAAGTATTCTCTGTTGATTCTTTGTTTTTCTGTTCTCCTACAAAGTGCATGATCATTCTTTTTTACATTTCTTCTGTGCTTAATACCTTCTTAAGTTTCTCTTGTAGAGCTGGTCTAAAAGCAGCATCATCTCTTTGGGATTGGAAGTCTTGGAAGGATTTTAATTCTCCCTCATTGATGAAGCTTAGCTTAGCAGGATAGGAAATTCTGGGTTGGAATTACTTATCTTTGAGAACTTTGAAGATTGGAGAACAGTTTCTTCTAGCTTGTAGTGTTTCTGTAGATATGTCTGTTGCTATTCTAGTTGGTCTTCCCCAGTAGATAGTCTGACCTTTCTCTCTTGCTTCTTTTAGAATGTATTTATTTTATACCTACTTTGTGTAAGCATACTACTATGTGTATGGGAGTTGGTCTTCTCATCTGATGCCTTGCAAGGGTTCTCTGAATCACTTGTGTTTGTATGGTTGTGTCTCTGATGTGATGAAGAAAATTTTCTTGGATAACCTCATGTAATGTTTGTTTGAAATTGTTCTCTATCTCCCCTTTTGCCTCAGAAATGTTGATCAGGTGTAAGTTTGGCCTCTTAATATAACCATACACTTCTTAAAGGCTTTGTTCTATCTTTTAAGCTTATTTTCTATGTTTTTTTAAAACAGTTTGAGTTAGTTCCATATTTTGATCTTCAAACTGTGAGATTCTTTCTTCTGCTTTGTTAAATCTGCTTTCCATTTTTGTCAGTTTGTTATTTATTTTGTTCATTGTGCTCTTTATTACCATCATCTCTGTTATCAACTCTTTCATTCTTTTTTCTTTTCTTGATTTTTATTTATCTTCTCCAGCAATACCTTGATGTCTGGATTTGTGATCTGAGACCATCATTCTGGGGACTCTTCATTGTTTGAGTTCCAAAGTCTGTATTCTCAGGTGCTCCCTTTCCAGGGGTCTGTGGTGGTGGTGGTGGTGGTGGTGGTGGTGGTGGGGAAATGCCTGTGTTCTTCCACTGATTATTTTTCATTTGTAATTGATTCCCACCTCCCTTTTTCCTATTTAATTCCATTGCCCAGTGAAGGGGGATAGCTTTCACTTCTGTTTGCTCAACCCCCATTCTTCCTTAGGTGGAGCCTCTGGATTTGTTCAGTTTTGAAGCCGGCTGGGGGTGGAGGGCTGTGCTGTCTTTTTGCAGCTTTGAGATTTAAGGTATAATTGGAGGAAAATAAGGTTCAGAAGCTACCTGTAGATCACAGCATCTGCTGAGTGGAGTGTGGGCCTGCTGGAACTCACTTTCCCACTACCTTATACTGTCCATGAGGTGGGAGTGTATGTATAACCCCTGGAACCAAAATGAGATAAGAGAAAGGAAAAGAACAGAGAAAGAAAGAAGGGAGAAGAAAGGAAGATGAAGAGAAAGAAGAAGAAAAAGGAGAACAAGCAGTATGCAAACAAACAGATAATCAAAGAAAGAAAACAGAACAAACACAAACAAGAAACAAAACAAAACACACAAAAAATAACAAAAATGAAAGAACACTCACCCTCTATATCCATATGCAAAAAAAAAAAAAAAAAAACCAAAAAACGAAGAGGAAGAAATAGAGGGGAATCAAATCAGAACACACATACACAAAGATATGTATGGAGAGGGTGAGCAAAACAAACAACCAAACAACAACAAACCTTTTGTGTCTTGCACTTCCTTTTGCTCCCTCTTGTGGCCAATTCTAGAACTTCAGTTTCCTTTTTTTCTAGCATCCCAACCACCATAGCATTTGGTTCCCTGTGAGAGGGAATGAGCTTTGGTTTCTAGACCCTCCCCTCTGTTCTCTGTGCAGGCAATCAGGCTGCTCTTCACATGGGTTAGATGCCCATGGACTGCTGGGAGGAGTGGGCTGGATTGGATCAAGACTCACCCCTACTTGTGTGCTGCTATTTCTCACACTCCAACTGCTGCACCTGTGAATGGGCCAGAGTGGAGGATGGGGCATCTGGGTTTCCAAGCTGGCCACTGTCTCTGGGTATCCTGCACTTGGAGTATCCTCCCTGGTCAATGATGATCAATTCCAGAGGGATGTGGAGACGCTCCTCAGTCCCAGGATGCAGGCTTCTCAGTACTGGGTGCGCCAGAGGATGTCTCTGCTGAGGTTCTGGACAGAGAAAGTGGTGCCAGCTGGCATCTTCGCCTCCAGTGGGACTCAGCTCCAGACTTCCTCTCTGTGCTTTCTCCACTCTGCCAGTGTCTGACCTGTTGCTGCAATTGGTGGTGTCAGGCAGGTGCCAGGTGCTGAGAGACGGCTAATCTCTGCCACTTTTTTCTGAGAGATGCCCCGAGAATGGCAGATGTTTCTGGTGCAGGGGCTGCTGAATTCAGAGCAGTGGTAAGTTTCAGCCATTTCTGCAGGGATTCCCAGGGTGTTTGTTCCCATGTCTCCCCTCAGTTGACCATTCACTCACCCACTTACACACACAGACAGACACACACACACACAGATTTGCTCTTATGCACACTCACCCATGCAGAGACTCACACACTGCAACCTGGTTCCATGGCCATCTTACCTCTCCTCTCAAGCCAGTTTTCTGAATTTTTTCATTGACCCAATAGTCATTCAGTAGCATGACTGAATGTTTAATTTCCATGTATTTGTATAGTTTCCCAAGTTTCTCTTGTTATTGATGTCTAGTTTCATTTCATCTTCTGGGAAGATACTTGATATGATTTATATTTTTAAAAAAATTGTTGAGACTTGTTTTGAGGCCTAATATGTGATCTACATTGGAAAAATATTCCATGTGTTGATGAGAAGAATGTGTATTCTGCAGCAGTTAGATAAAATCTGTAAATTTTATCCATTTGGTGCAAAGTGTAGTTTAAATTCAAAGTTTATTTGTTTATTTCTGTTGAGTTAATCTATCCAATGCTAAGAATAGAATGCTGAAGTCTCGCGGTGCTCGGTGGCCCAAAGCCTGTAATCCCAGTGCTTTGGGTGGCCGAGGTAAGTGAATTGCCTGAGCCAGCTGGTTTGAGACCCACCTAGGGCAACTTGGCGAGACCTCATCTCTACAATAAATCAAAAATTAGCTGGGCGTAGTAGCACGTGCCTGTAATTCCAGCTGCTTGGAAGGCTGAGCAGAAGGATCGCTGGAGCCCAGCAGGTAAAGGCTGTAGTGGCCAAAGAATGCTGAAGTCTCTAGTTGTTATTGTATTGGAGTCTGTCCTCCTCTATAGCTCTAATAATATTTGTTTTACAGTTTTTGGGTTCTCAGGTATTGGGTACACATATACTTAAAATTGTTATAATCTTTTGCTGAATCAATCCTTTTATTATTACATAATAACCTTCTTTGTCTTCTTTTAGTATAGTTTTTGACTTAAAGTCTGTTTTGTCTGATATAAGTATAGCTACTCCTGCTCACTTTTGATTTCTACACTTGATCTTAACCAAAAGGCCGAGAAGCGATCACTTTTGATTTCTATTTGCTTGGATTATCTTTTTCCATACCTTCACTTTCAGTCTATATGTAGTCTTTGCAGGTAAACTGAATTTCTTGTAAGCAGTAATATAGTTGAGTCATTTAAAAAACCTATTCAGCCAGTCCATACTTTTTAAGTGGGTGATTGAATTCATTTACATTCAAGACTATTATAGCTGAAGATTTATTCCCGTCATTTTGTTAATTGTTTTCTTTTCTTTCTTTTTTTCTTTTAAAAAGGTATATTAGTTATTCCTTTCTTTCTCCCTCATTGTTTATCATTGCAGTTTGGTGGTTTTCTCTAGTGACAACATTTGACTACTTTCTATTTCTCATTTGTGTGTCTGCTCTACCAGTGAGTTTTGTACTTTTGGGTGTTTTCATAAGGTAGATATCATCCTTTCACTTCTAGATGTAGGACTCCCTTAAACATTTCTTGTAGGACCAGTCTTATGGTAATACATTTTCTGCTTTTGCCTGTCTGGGATAGACTTTATTTCTCCTTCATGTTTGAAGGATATCTTTGCTGTATATAGTATTCTTGGCTGATAGTTTTCTTCCTTTCAGCAATTTGAATGTATCATCACATTCTCTTCTGGCCCATAAGGTTAATTAGTTGATGGAAATTCCCTTATATGTGACTTGATGCTTTTCTCTGTTGTTTTTAGAATTCTCTCTTTTTCTCAAGCTTTTGACAGTTTGACTATAAGGTATCTTAGAGAAGACCTTTACAGATTAAATCTTTTTGGAAATCTTTATGCTTTCTATATTTGGATTTCTATATTTGGATGTCTATATCTGTTCATTGACTCTATCCCACTCTCTCATATCACAGAGAAAAAGGTCAATGGTCCAGGGAATTAGTCTCCCAAATCCCTGCTCTGAGATGTGCCATGCTCAGGAAAAAAGAGATTAATATAACCAAGGATTCCCACAAAACTGTAGTATCTTTGATTTTCACCCCTTCCTCGATTTTAGAAAGTTGTTGTATGCATGCAGTGTTATAAACTGAATTATGAAAAATATAAATGAATTATACTACATAATATATACTACAATTATAACTAGTATGAATTTCAATCAGTAATAAAATTAAATAGTTAAAAGAATAGAGGAAAATATAAAATTGACAGGTTGTGGAGCCATGAAGATATATTCTTGAATGTACAGTTTCCTCTTAGATAGTCTTTCCTTCCTTTCAGCTGTTTGATTTACTATTATATTATCTAGAAACAAATGAATCTGGAACATAAAATTTTCTTCCAGAGGGAGGCAAGAGGCCATATTCTATGATCATTCTTGCTTAGGAATAGTACTAGCTTTTTAAGGTGAATGAATTATAACCTTAATATGACTAACAATAATTTTTTTGCCTTTCTTTTATGGCTTGTAAAATAGTTGATTCTTATTAAAGAAGTTCATAAAATGCTCCCCAGAAAATACTGGATTCCCCAAAATTCATGTATTGAAATCCTAAACCCCAAAGTGTTGGTATTAGGAGGTGAGACCTTTTGGGAGGTGATTAGGTCCTGATGCCAGAGCCCTCATGAATGGAATTAGGATTTCTGTAAAAGCAGTTACAGAGAGCTGTCCTAATCCGTTCATCATGTGAGACCTCAGTGAAAAGGCACCATCTGTGTGCTAGTAAGTGGATCTTCACCAGATACAAAATTGGCAAGCACTTCAACCTTGATCTTTCCAGACTCTGGAACTGTGGGAAATAACTATCTGTTGTTTATAAACCACTCAGTTCATAGTATTTTGTTATAGCAGCCCAAATGAACTAAGACAATGATTATCTATTTCAAATGCAACTGCAAGACTCTTAGATAATATCAACTTTATTAATTCATATTTATTTATTTAACACTCTTTTAATTTTCATCCAGGCTTTCCTTTTTCCTTTTTTCTGTTAAATCCATCATTAAAATATTTTATGATGTTCATCTTTGATAATGTAAACTCTGGCTTGTTAATTTTATTATCAAAATAACTTTGTTCTTTTTTATTATCAAATCAATATATCAAAAATAATATGTCATTGTAAGAAAAGCAGAAATATGGTTAAAAAAGAATTAGCTCTCACCCATAACTCCATCACTTAGAAATAAGCACTACTAACTTTTCTGAGCATTTTATTTCAGATCTTTTTCTGTGAATAAATGTGAATATATTTTATGCACACATACATATTAAAAATATATAATCTTGCTATTTTCAAACTTATTTTCATCAGAAGGAATTTAATGAAGTCCATCCATGTTCATGATATATATTCTAGAGCATGTGTTCTTAACCCTGGGTTCTGGAGTTAGGGTGTCAAATCCCAGTTCTGGTTGCTTGACTTTGGGAAGTTTCTTAACCTTAATAAACTTCAGTTATTTTATCTTCAAAGTAGACTTAATATTGAGTACCTACTTTATAGATTATTTGTGATGATTAAATAGTACATGTAAAATATTCAACACATGAAAGAATTAAATAAATGTTAACTATCATAATTTTCCTGTCATCAAATATGGCTATATTTTGACAAGTTTTATACGTTGAATTGAAAGTTGAATTGGGGTCTAGGGAAAAGGGACAGTGGAAATTTACTGTTTTTCTTTCATTGTCTTTAGAGATAATGTTAAATGTGCTTGGCAATCTGATGAAATGATAAAATTCATGAGTAATTTTCTTTATGCCATTATTCTGGGTTAGTGGGTTGCAACTCACTTATCTGTAGGACTAGGTTATACTCTTTGTGTGATTTTTTTTAAAGCTGAGTGTGAGCTGCGGTTTCTTCAGTCTCTAGTGCTAACATTCAGGAGACAACTGAATTTTTGAGGTTGGCAGCTGTGGAAATTAAATTTTGGCTAAATGTAGTCATTAATGATTAACAAAAAAACTATATGCTTGAGTTCATCTTAACAGCTAAGCTCCTACTGGGTTGTTTCTGGGGATGAAAAAGTCATGGCAAATTAAATCACATCTAATTTAAAGCAATATTCATTGCAAACTGGTCATACATACAATTGATGCTAGATCCTATGACATTTCTCTATTTTAGCAAGGAGATGTTTAAGCATGGCAGACAGTGCATTTCCGGAATTTGATCAATTTTTGGTAGTAAAGCCAGTCCAGTTCTTCAATCATGATGCCAGAATGACTAAACAGCCCTTTTAAAATAAAGATTATTTTGTGCCAATGTTTTTTTTTCTCTTTTTGCCTATATTTATGATAATCTTATAGTGATTTGAAAGTGGAATTTGTTTAAGACACAGGAAGTTATATTTTCTGTCTTAATTGAATCTGCCAACTAACCGTGTTTTGATAGCAGATAGGTAACTGCCTTTTCAATACATAGTTCTTGTCTGTGCCCTTGCATACTTTCACATTTTTAACAGTTAAGATGTTTTAAAATGTTTTTAAAAGTTATTTTAAAATATTAAAAATATTCTGAACAATATAAAACATAAAAGTTGGAGAAGAAGATAGAAATTGAAAAGACAGAACTCAGAGGGCTAAATGACTAGTCAAGTTCACACATCTACCCGTGATAGGCTTCACTCTGGATCCTGGGCCGTGAATGCTCTGGTTAATGCCTTTTCTATGGTACCACATAGCTTGTTTTATAAATGTCCTAAGAAATAGACATAGAGTCATAAAAAATTTATATGCACATTACAGATAAAACACATTATTCTTTTAATTTGAAATGACTATACTTGCTATCATCAATATTAATTAAAAATACTTATTTATGGAAATTCTATATGAGCTCTGGATAGTTTGGGTGGGTCATACCTCTTGAGGGGCCTAGGAGATATGGACTAACACTCCATTTTCATTGTAATTGAGTCACCTGACATGCTGGTGTCTCCCTTTGTGACTTGCCCAGGGAAGATCTAAATAATTGAAGGATCAACCAAGAGTTTTAGCTGTAAGCGAGTGGAGCCCTGCAGTCTTGTGTTCTGTGCTATATTTTTTTGAGTTGGAGTCCCACACTGTCACCCAGACTGGAGAGCAGTGGCACACTCCCGGCCACTGCAGCCTTGATCTGCTGGGCTTCGGTGATCCTTCTGCCTCAGCTATCAAAGTAGCTGGAACTACAGGTGCACGCTACCACACCCGACTAATTTTTTATTTATTGTAGAGACGAGGTCTCGCCAAGTTGCCTGGGCAGGTCTTGAACCCATGGGCTCAGGCAATCCACTCGCCTCGGCCTCCCAAAATGCTGGAATTACAGACTGAGCCACCGAGCCCGGCCTAATTTAATTGTTGATGGCACTGTATTATTCTATGTCTTCCTAAAACACATTCTAACATACAATACAATTTTATTTGCTTAGAGAACTTATTGTCCTGAGATTTGTATTTTATATTGCATTAGTTTTATAAAAAATGACATGTGACTGTCACTATGATGTCAGAAAAGCTGGTATTCATATTCAAATTTGGCATTTTATTAGTTTTCATCACCAAACAAGTTACCTGATTTATTAAGTCTCAATTTTCCCATTGGTGAAAATGGAGTTTGTGAGAATTAATGTATCAGCACAGATGAAGGCATAGGAAAAAAAAATCTCAAAACATGCTGGTTGGTTTTCTTTCTTTTTATACCCACAAAATAGAGCCTGTTAAGGGATGAATTGTATCCCCATAGCAATATGACTTAACCCCCAGTATCTCAGAATATGATCTATTTAAAAGTAGGGTCATTGCAGATGCAACTAGTTAAAGTCAGATTACACTGGAGCAGGGTGTGCTCTATTAAAAGATAAACTTAGGCACATTAAATTTCAAAGAGTTTATTTGAGCAGACAATGATTCATGAATTGGGCAGAGCCAAACCACAGATGGTTTGGGCTCCACCAAAGGGATGCAAAGGGAACACTTTTATAAGGTGCATGTGGAAGAAAGACAAAGAAAATATTTGTTTGGTTAAAGTGAACAGTAGACTTAAAGTACCTAGTAGATGTTATCTGGCAGTTTCTGATTGGTTAAGATTAAGTTTCATTTTACTGTTTACATTGAGTTGTGTTGGTTTGCTTAGATTGGAACCCAAGATACTGGAGTCCTCTCAGCCTAATGACCTCCCAATTAATACTTTTTAACAGCCCTTAATTCAATGACTGGTATCCTTATAAGAAGAAGAAAATTTGGACATAGAGACACACAGAAAGGTGGCCATGTGAAGACAGAGGCAGAGATTAGAATTTATTTTATTTTATTTTTAAGGTAAAACAAGGAATTTCTGGGGCTACCATAATCTGGGAGAGTCAATAATGATCCTTCCCAAAAGGTTTCAGAGGATCACAGTCCTGCTGACACCTTGATTTCAGGCTTCTGGCCTCCAGAACTCTGAGGACCAAATTTCTGTTGCTTTATATCAACCAGTTTGGGGTGCTTTGTTGTGGCAGCCCCAGGAAACTAATTCAGAGAGCAAGTGAATCTAGAAGGGCAAGGCTTCTGGAATCACCTCCTGGCTTGTCCTTCATCATCAAGTACTTTGAGATTCTAGGACTCAGGTGTCACGTTGTGTGTGCAGCTTAAGGAGAGTGCGAGCACGTTTCCATACTCTGCATTGAAAACCTTACATTTTTTGGGTCATGAATCTACTTGAAAATATTATAGATACTTTTGATCTTTCTAATGAAGGGGAACGCACACACAGGCACACAACATTTTGCGTAAAATTTTATGGCCTTCACAATCCCTCTATGGGATTCATAATCCAAGGTTAAGAATCCCTGCTCTAGAATTTCACTCTTAGAGTAATGCTTGTAAAAACAAAGCACAAACATATCTAAACAGACATTGAACAAGTGGTGTAATCAAAGTCACACTTCACAAAATAATGGTTATTAAAAGTTGGTGGATAGAGAGAGCACTTTGGGACTTAGGGATGACACAGGAATCTGGACTGTGTGCTTAATTTATATATTTCTTCACAGCATTGTGGGAAGTGAGTAGAAACTAATTATAATTAGAGCCAATGTTTATTATGTTCTGAGTACTGTGATAGGTGCTTTACATTCATTATCTCCAAATGCAGGCCCAAGTTTGGGGTGGGACTGGTAGGAGAGCCATGTAGCCTTGTTCTCACTACCATTCATGAAGGACCTCACATTTAGACTGTTGATGTTGTCTCCAAATTAGTTTATACTTGAAGACACAGAAACGCACTAAGAGAATCCATGGACATATTCATCATGCAATTTTAATCCTTTGGCCTCTTAATAAACTATTAAATCTGGAGTGCATGTTGAAGAAATATTTTAAAAGAAATTTTTATTTGCCATAAGTAGCACCCTTATAGAAATGTATTCTACTTATGTATATATTCATTTCCAGAGATTAGTTCATCAGATATACATTTTAAAAATAGCTCACCACTTTTGAAACTTTTTTCCCATCTTTCCCCTTAGAACTTCAAAAACTAGCTGTGGCCTGGCCCTTTCTTGACCTTTGAGAGGCTGTCTTCAACAGAGCCCTTCAAGGTTCCCATTTCACAGACAAGGCAAAAGGGAGTTCTCCTTAGGTCACCTCAGCCCATATGCTTTAGTAGACTTGTGTGGGGCCTGGGCAGATGCATTTTTAACAGCCTCTCAGGGGCTTATCATGCACACTAAAGTTTGAGAATCACCAGACTAAGGAGAAAAAAATGAGGGCCTATGCACTTCATAGGTAAGGTTTTTGGATTTCCTAAGTCACCAATCTTCTAGAGTCACTATGCCTCTGAAAGATGGAGATGCATACAGCTGTGAATCCCCACAAAGGTTTCACACTTACAGAATATCAGAGCAGTGAAAGCCAGTTGGCTTCAATGAACCCCTAAAGTAGCTGACTGATTTTGTGGTAAGGTAGAGAGACAGCGACTAACCCTACAATGGAAAATAGTATTCATGCCCTGATTCTGTGTCTAAGCTGCTTACAATTTGGCTCACAGCTCTTTTAACACCTATGAAAAGGGGAGATCACTGTGACAGTTCTTTCATTGCTCTAAGAGAAACAAAGTATACAGATGATCAGAAGAACAGACAATAGTTGAATTCAAGCAGCAACAATGTCCACATAACAAGGCAATTGAAACTAGAAAGAGAACTGGAGGTCTGTTTCAGACAACCCAGGCCATCCTAGTAAGGCAGGTAACCTTAAATACTATGCTCCAGGCCATTGTCATCATTCAAATATTGTTATCCTGAAACAGTAGCTATGAAATCTTGAATATCTGCCTGGAAAATAAGCAGATTAGGAAATTGCTTAGGGAAATGTTTCTGTCCCTGCCTTAAAGTTAATAAGTTAAAAACCAACAGTCAGTACCATAAGAAACTAGGAATTATTAAAGCTAATGTTTATTAAGTCTGACAGCCTAAATTTCATAAGAAATAGTCTAATAATCAGAAATTTATTTTATTTCCTTTAAAAGATTTTTTGGTTTGGGTTTTTAGGAATATTCTAGTTCTGTTAGGCATGTTAGACGTATTATATCTTTTCTCACTTCCCAAGGGAGACTTCATAAAGCAGTCATGAGAAAGAGCGAGTTTTTTGCGGCAGTGTTTACTTGGAAACTGTACTCATTTATTAACTTGAATTGTTTTTTGTTCTTTCTAGAGGTAATGCCCCCTGTTTTCTCTTTTACTCTTTCATTACTATTTGAGTCTGTGCATTTGATTTCCCATTGAAATATCTCACCAAAAATTCTGGTGTGAGAGAGTTTTAAAAAGATTATTTACATAATGATAAGAATAATCTTTCCTTTGAAATATGATTCCCTCGCCAAAAACAATCCTCAGCAAAATAAAACAAAGCAGGAGGTATCACACTCCCAGACATTAAACTCTATTAAAAAGCTACAATAATCAAAACAGCCTGGTATTGGTACAAGAATAGGCATATAGACCAATGGAATGGGGTAGAGATTTCAGCAGCAAAACCTCAATTTCTCAACCAACTCATCTTTGAAAAAGCCTCCACCACCAATGATGAGGAGAAGAAAATCTATTCAGTAAATGGTGCTGGGAAAAAACTGACTGATCACATGCAAAAGATTGAAACAGGACCTCTACCTATCACCATACATAAAAATCAACTCTAAATGGATCAAAGACCTAAATGTAAAACCTCAAACTATAAGAACCTTAGAAAGACACCCTTATGGAAACTGGAACTGGTAACCAATTCCTGATCAAACCCCCAAGTGCCCATGCCATAAGAGATAAGATAGACAAATGGGACTCATCAAACTGACAAGCTTCTGCAAAGCCAAATAAACCATCAAGAAAGTGGGAAGACAGCCCACAGACTGGGAAAAAATATGTGCCCACTGTATGTCTGACAAAGGCCTAACATCTAGGATCTACAAGGAACTCAAACATGCCAAAAGGAAAAAAGCACACAGCCCCATTACAAAGTGGGCAAAAGATATGAATAGACACTTCTCAAAAGAAGACATACGAACAGTCAACAGATACATGAAAAAATGCTCAACCTCACTAGTTATCAAAGAAAAACAAATTAAAACTACACTGAGATACCACCTAACTCCAGTCAGGATGGCTGTGTGCAATAACTCAAGAAACAACAGATGCTGGAGAGGATGTGGTATAAAGGGAACGCTTCTACGCTGTTGGTGGGAGTGTAAACTAGTACAACCTCTATGGAAAACAGTGTGGCGATTCCTAAAATATCTAAAAATCGGCCTTTCATATGACCCCGAAATCCTCCTACTGGGAATATACCCAGAAGAACTCAAATCGCTCTATGCAAAAGATACCTGCACATGTATCTTTGTTCACAGTAGCAAGATCATGGAATCAACCATGCTGCCCAGCAAAAGAGAACTGTATATAAAAAAAAGTGGTACATATACACAATGGAATATCATGCAGCCATAAAGAAGAACAAAATCATTAACTTCACAGCAACATGGGTGAACTTACAGTCTATAATACTGAGTGATCTTTCACAGAAACAAAGAACTGAGTGTCATATGTTCTCACTCATAAGTGAACAATTATTGGAATACTATAAGAAAAGGATTGGCATTAGTGGGAAACTGATAGGAGAGGGTGGGGAAGTGGGATTGGCAGTAGTGGGAATCTGCCTGGGGAAGGGGGGGGCATACCTCATCAACAAAGTTACCTGCATAACGAACATTTGTATACCTAACCCTGATTTGTACCCCACATCTTTAAAATAAAAAAATTAAAATAAAAAAATATGATTCATTTTTCTACTCCACAGAAGGTCTTGCAGCTGTAATTTTAATTGGTCTTTATTTTACAAATATCTTTGTCTTTTTCTCATTTCCTGCCTTCATTTAAAGAGTACTGCTTCCATTATTTCCTTTTAATGTAGACAATATTTTTAAAATGTTCACTACAGAAAGATTAAATATATTGGCAATTTATATAAGCCAGAAAAAAGAAAGATAAAATATATAATTTATGCCATCTAGTGACAGTTACTATTATCTTTTTAGCATATTCTTACAGAATATTAATATTAATGTGTGTATATATATCCCATATAAAATACATTATGGATTACACTATACTCTTTTTTTCCTATTTTTATACAAATTTTTAGGTTAAGAAATATTCCTCCAATATAAATTTTAATGCCTGATATACATTTCATTGTATGTGGATGCTGTAGATACAATGTATACTCAATACATTAGTCAAGCCCCTACTGTTGGAGATCTAGTTCGTTTCCAGTCTTTATTTTAAATAGTGCTAAAACATTGCATGCCTTCATCTTGCCATAATTCAGTCTCATCTTTTGGATCCTCCATAAACTTTTACCACTTCTATATATTAATTTTTAATTTGTCGATGTTTCAAAAGGCTTGTAAATTTTAAGATTCAACAAACATTTGTTTTTACTATATGGGTTTTAGCTCTCCTTGCAACCAAAGATTCAAGGCATAATTCTTCTTGATTATTTAAACTCCATTATCTTGTTCCTGGATACAAGATCTGATCAGTAATTGTTTATATAATTTAAAAAAGCCTTCAAACATATATACCCCTTATTTCTTGTTCTCGTTCTGATGATGACCCTCAGTGAACTCACAGCACACATTTACCTTTTTATCTGTGCATTATGTGGAGAAAAAAATGTGAGACGCAAGGCCTGGTGAGCCATAGGCTCACCTGCTCTAGCTTGGGAGACTTAGCAGGGCCCAACACCCCAGCCCTTCCCAATCCCACCCCCACATTGCTCTTCGTAACAATCAGGGCTCAAGTGACTCTCAAGTGATAAAGAAGTAACTCTTTGTTGTAATAAAGAAGCTACTCCTATGGAAGCATTAGGCTTTGGCTAGTATTTTATTTTATTTTATTTTTTGAGTTGGAGTCTCACTCTGTCGCCCAGACTGGAGTGCAGTGGCCACTCCGGCCACCACAGCCTCGACTTGCTGGGCTCCGGTGATCCTTCTGCCTCAGCCTTCAGAGTAGCCGGAACTACAGGCATGCACCACCACGCCCAGCTGATTTTTTGATTTATTGTAGAGATGAGGTCTCACTGCCCACAGGTCTCGAACCCACGGGCTCAGGCAATCCACTCATCTCAGCCTCTCAAAGGCGCGGGATTACAGGCTGAGCCACCGAGCCCGGCTTAGTATTTTATTAATTAGAAAAATGTGCAGTTTTATAGCAAATATATTTAACCTTCAATGTATACAGTACCAAACTGTCAAGACTAATCCTTCCACCCTATTTGCACTATTAATTATTACCTTACCTCAAAAACATTACAAGCCATTGAAATAAGTACCCTTGAAAATTCAATTTATGCCAATGGACAATTTAAAAAATTTCTCCAAAATAATTGATTTATAATTGTAAGTCCTAATAAAGTAACTTCTTAAAACCAATCACTTGTAGCTTCATTTTGCTAAGAGAAAAATGATCTTCTAATGAGGATTTCCATTGAAAGAATTCCTTATAAAAGAATGCACCATAGGTTCCCTTTAAAAAGCAGACTCCCTGCTGTGCTTAAAATTTAGAGGAATATCAGGGGGACCCCCCCAAAATCCAGAATTATCTTTTGGAGAGTAGGATCCTTATAGTACATTCGAAATTTGTTCCTCCACATCAAATGGTCAACCGAAGTTTTTACCTGGAAGTTTTAAGAAGGTTGTGTCATGATGTGTGGAAGAAGTGGATGAAGCATCACAAGTTGTGGCAAACAGGTGATTGGTTCTTTCACCATGATAATGCACTTGCCTACATCATGTTGAGTGTCAGTTTTTGACCAAAAAACGCATGACCCCGTGCCCTATCCTCCCTATTCACCTTATCCCACCCCAGGCAACTATTTTTTGTGTTTCCCCAAATAAAAAAAGTCCTCAAAGGAAAGTGTTTTGCTGTTGTGGAAGAGGCGAAACAAAAAAATGGCAGAAGCATTAAATCAAAATTGACAAGTTCAGAAACTATTTTGAGCACTGGAAAAGTGTCTCGATAGGTGGATTGCATCAGACAGAGAATACTTTGAAGGTGACTGAAGTTTAAACATGTAAGGATAAATTTTTTTAATTTTTTTATTTTTTATTATTTTATTTTATTTTTTTTTGAGTTGGAGTCTCACTCTGTCACCCAGACTGGAGTGCAGTGGCCGCTCCCGGCCACCGCAGCCTCACCTGCTGGGCTCCGGCGATCCTTCCGTCACAGCCTTCCCAGTAGCTGGAATTACAGGCATGCGCTACCATGCCTGGCTGATTTTTTTGATTTCTTGTAGAGATGAGGTCTCGCTGCCCAGGCGGGTCTCAAACCTGAGGGCTCAGGCAATCCACTCACCTCAGCCTCCCAAAGGCGTGGGATTACAGGCTGAGCCACCGAGCCCGGCTAGGATAAATTTTTTAACAAACAAATTTCGTTTTGGGGGAATCCCCTTTCATATATTCTACAACACAAATAATTATGATACCAAGTAAATACAAAGATTTATGAGAGGTCAAAGTGTGAGAAATCACATTCATTTGGGAAATCAGCAAGACTTTCATAAAGAAGGAATCATTTGTAATATACTTGAAAACTTGGTTAAAACAGCTACTCCAGGGTGAAAGTGAGGTAGTAGAGGTGGGTTTGTGTATGAAGTATAGAACCAACAGATATATTTAGGAAACAATCACTCAGTTTTTCCAGGGGGCAATGTCATGGATGTCCTTGAGAGTCAAGCACTCTTTAATTTTGAAGCAATAAGTAGAAAGTTTTTTTTTGTTGTTTGTCTGCTTTAAAAAAAAAATCTAAATGAAGTAGTTGGGTTATGTTTGGAAAGGTAGTGTGTCTGTGTAGAACATACTAGTAAGAAGGCAAACTGAAATGGTACTGAAGTAAGTCTTAAGGAAAACTTAAAATGAAATTTTATAGTCAGGATCTTCCTGGAGGAAACCTATGGCATTGATAAATCAATATCTGAGAGTGACAAGTTTCAACTCTGGGGACTGGGAGAATGATAGTGTCATTAACAGAGACAGGGAGGTCAGAAGAAAGAACTGGAAAGGGAAGGAAGGTGATTATCTTGAGAAAATGCCAAGAGTATAGGGAGTGAGAGAGGGAAAGAGAGTCAAGAAAGCGAGGGGTAGGAAGAAGACAAGGGACTATGAACACGCCATCAATCTCTACTGAAAGGGCTTTAAAGGGGATGAAGCTTGAGGCAACCATTGAATTGTCCATTAGAAGATTCTTGGCAAAACTTGAGAGACTGGTTTCAGTAGAACACTAGGTATAGAAGGAGATTGAAAAGGGTTCAGAAAGGAATGGGTAAAGACATTAGAGTGTATAGTTCTTTGGAGAAGTTGTTCTTGATAATGTGTAGAGTTTTTTAAGATAAAGATTTATTGGCACAGTAAAGGATAGAAATAGTGAGGAAAATTGAGGAGATAGCAGGGCTTACTTGTTATTTCAGTAAATATTTTGTGAACCCGCTATGTGCTAACATGGCACCAGGCAATGGGATAAAATAAGGAGCAAAATAGAAATAATCTCTGTCTCATGAAGTCCAGAATGGGACAGACCGGTATTTATCAAATAATCCCAGTGTTTATGTATAAACTCTTGACAAGTGCATGGAGGAGAAGTATGGATGACAGAGAGTATGAAAGAGAACTGATCTAGTCTGAAGGATAGTGTCAGGTGTGACACTGGTGAGGAAACGAGCAGAGAGTTGAATAGGCTAAAAAGAAAAAGTGGTGGGGGCTGTGGAAAGAGCTAGAGGGAGGAACTTCACAAGATCCTGAACTGAGGATTTAGCAGGAGGCAAGTTTGGCTGGATGCATGGCCCACCACAGGAACCAAAATAAATCTAGAGTTAAAGGGAGGTTTTTTGTTTGTTTGTTTCTATTTGTTTTTGGATCCTAGGGTAGATTAAAAAGCTAGATTATGGGTGTGCATGGTAGGGAGCAGCCAGTGCACAGAGAAGGAAAACTAAAGATTTCTAGAATTATCTTGCTTTATGCCAGATTAATAAATGCAAGCCACCATTTATTAACTTTAAGGTCTGCTTATTTTACTGAAGAGCCTGAAATGTTTCTGGAAACTAATATTCAGATCTGCAATTTTTAGCAAGTATGCCTTGTTTCAGGCAGCAGATATATTTTTGGAAAATTGTGACTAATTCACATTTTGTAAACTGACTCATTTTAAGCACAGCAGAGTCTGCTTTTTAAAGGGAACCTATGGTGCATCCTTTTATAAAGAGTCATTTTTTAAAAAAAAAGCAAATATATTTTGTAAATCTCTTCTTTAGTGAAAGGGAGTGAAGGTACTGCTATGCTGAGAAACGTATATATATGTACACAAAACTTAGGATTCAATAATTAGCAAAAAAAGATCTTTTGAAAACAAAAGAAATTTCCCTTCAAAATCTTTATTCTGTAAATATTTTAGGAGGAAAGTCCAATCTGGACATTAGACTTATTTTTAGAAACCTCTTCAATGTAAACAATCTCTGGTTTCATCTTAATTGACGATCATAATGTCTTGAAAATTCTAGGGAGAGAGTTTCAGTGCATATATTTTTAAAGATATGCACTTCTCTTTCTTCATGTTCTTCTGTGAGCAGTTGCTCAGGAAAAAAAAATGATGTCTTTGTGGGAAGAGTCAGCATCCATCTCCTTGATTACTTATTCTCAGGATGCTGATGTATTATCACTTCTGCAACATGATTCTGATATTATGGAATTGTGTTGATGGGGCTTCCAGGGTGCCACTTTGCAGGTCTTATCCTGGGGAATGATTGTGATATGTTTTTTTTCTTCTTTAGTGATGATTTCTAGGTCTACTTAATATGGAATTTATCTAGAAAAGAGGAACTTTTTCCAATTGCTCATCTTTATCTGAGCATCAGATTTCTAAAAAAGTTCTTATGTCTAATCTAGGGTTTGGCATGGCAGATACTTATGTTTGATGCAGAATAAAACACAAAATACATGTATCCTTTATTCAGTATGACTTCTATATGTTTTAAGCTACTGTTAAGTATATTAATAACCTGTTACTATAAAAATATCAGGAGCATTTTATGTTTTTTGGGATAATTGTCTGTTAAGAGCATAGGGTTTATTTTAACATTCTTGACAAGAAGAAGAAAAGGTACATTTTAGTGAAATGTTTACTTTTTAAATTTGAGATTAGTCAAAAGTAGCTATCAAGATGAAAGAGGAAAAATGTCGAAATAGTATGTAGGATCTGAAATAGCCCCCTCCCGCCATTTAATTATAATTATACAGATATAACATATAGTACTTTATTATCTTTCTTTACCACTGCACTGTTGCATTGATTTCATTTTCTGCAAGCAGGTTTGTCATTTAAAAAAACAAATCAAGGTTGCAGTTCAAGATAACTGACTAGAAGCAACTTGTGGGCAACTCTCTTATGAAGAGGAATTGAAAAAGCAAGTAAATTATAGCACTTCAGGAAGATTGTTTAAGAGAGCACTCTGAAGTTCACCAGAGAAGCAGAGGAGAGTGAAGCTGGACAGCCTGATGAGCCAGAACAGGTGCAAAGCTGGAAGAAGCTTCCTAATGCAGGGATGGGTGGGTGAGTGAAAGACCCTTGGGGTTCCATACCTCTGCCATGGACCTTGCAGTCAGACTCATGGGAGAGGCTCTTCTACTGCCCTCCACCTGTTTCCAGACTGATGCAGAAAGCCTCTTGGAGACTGAGCAGAAGCACTGCTTCGGCCTATGTGGAATTCAGTGGGCTTTTGTTCTTCAAGCAGCCTGGTGCCAACTGCTGCCCTGCTAAAGAGGCAAAATGGGTACTTTTGCCTGCTCCCAGGATGGATAACGCAGCCCTGGTGGGAAGGAGCAGGCAGACAACACACTGTGTATCCCCCACTCCGGCCTCTACTGTGTCCCACCAAGTGGGGCTTGCTCACTTTGGGGACAGGCCTCCACTATACCTGTTCCACTCCTGGCTGAGCACTGCAGCCACAGCTCAACTCCTGGAGGCTGGCAGCTCCCAGAGGACAGTGATAGGTCCTCTTCAGCATCCACCACTGCTGCCTCCACTTCTGCCTTTCACAGGCCAGAGAGAAAATGGGAAGATAAGGCACTTTTATACACCCCAGGATGGATGTCACAGTTGCAGTACAAAGGAGCCAATGATCTGTGTACTGTGTGACCACCTCCTCTGTGGTGCCCTGCTGTGTAAAGCTTCCCTACTTCAGACTGGGCCTCCAGCACAGTGCAACTGCCCTGACCCTGCCTCAAAACTGCAGTTGTGGCTCAGTGGTCCTCTGAGGGCCTAACTCCCAGGGGTCACTGCTGGGGCTTTCCCAGTTGCTGCCACCATTGCCTTCACTCTGCCACTCCTGGGTTGGGGTGAAAGCAGGGAGGCAGGACACTTTTGTGCACCCTGAAGACAGATGGCACAGCTACAGTGTGGAGAGGTATGTGATCTGCACTTCATATGACCCCCACCTCTATGGCTCCCTGCCAGGCAGGGCTTCTCTGCTTCTGTGAGGGGCCCCTGGTGTGGTGCAGCTGCCCTATTCCTGTCTGAACATTGAAGCTGTGGCTTGGAACTCCTCTGAGGGCTCGACTACCAAGGTTGCTCTAAGGTCCCTCTCAGTTGCTGCCATCACTGCCTCAGTCACTGCCACTAGTGGGTCAAGGAGAGAACAGGGAGGCAGGGCACTAATTGAAGGCAATTTTGACCATATACAACATACACCACAGTCATATCCATAAAGAAAGAAGAAGAAAGGCTAAAGAAGTCCCATCCCAACAATAGCTATTTTTTAAAAAAGAAGAAGGATTAGCTACTTCCGATGCAAAGGAATCAGTGCAAGAACCCTGGTGATACCAAAAGCCAGAGTGTTCTGACATCTCCAAGGATTGTACCAGCTCTTTAGCAATGGATCCAAGACAGAATACAATGTCTGAAATTATAGATATAGAATTCAGAATAAGGTTGACAAAGAAACTCAATGAGATTCAAGAGAAATGGGAAATCTAAGAAAAAAGAAGCAAGGCAAATGTTCCAAGAATTGAAAGATGACATGGCCATACTAAGAAATAACCAAACGGCACTTCTGGAATTGAATAATTCACTTCAGGAGTTTCAAAATACAGTTATAAGCCTTAACAACAGACTAGACTAAGCAGAAGAAAATATTTCAGACCTTAAGGACTGATTTTTCTAATCAACCCACTCAGATAAGAATTTTAAAAAAAATGAACAAAGTTGAAGAGAAATATGAGATTTTATAAAGAGGCAACCCTTATGACTTATTGACATTTCTGAGACAGAAGAAGACACACTACTATGTATCTACCCTAAGGAACAGAGATCGTTATAGAAAAAACACACCTGTACCTGCATGCTCACTGCAGCACAATTCACAATTGCAAAGATGTGAAATCAACTTAAATGCTTGTCAACCTATCAGTGGATAATGAAAATGTGACATATATATAGCACGGAATACCATGCATTCATAAAAAAGAATGAAATCATGTCCTTTGAAGCAACATGGTTGAAGTTGGAGATTATCATCCTAAGTAAACTGACTCAGAAACAGAAAACCAAACACCGCATGTTCTCAGTCATATATCTATCCTAAATGGTCGCAAAGATGGAACTAATAGACATTGAGAGCACCAGTAAGGAGGGGGTTAGGGTTTGGAAACTACCTATGGGACACAATGTTCACTATTTGAGGAATTGTCCATCTGAGATCTAATCCCTACCACTGTACAATATGTTCATGTAACTAATATGTGTGTGTACCCCCGAATCTAAAATTAAAAACACACACAAAAAGCAATAACAAAACAACCCATTGTCAAGAGATTAAAAACTTAGAATGTGGCCCAGATATTGAAACTATCAGACAGGGACATTAAAATAACTGTAATTAACATGTTAAAGGGGCTAGTAGAAAAATACAATATGAAGATTTCATGTGTTCATTTCCTAGGGGTGCCATAAAATTATGACAAACTGAGTGACTTAAAACCAGAGAAAATATTATTTCATGGCTCTAGAGGTCCAATGTCTGAAATCAAGGTATCAGTAGGGCCATACCCCTTTGGAGGCTGAAGGGGAGATTCCATCCTTGCTTTTTCCAGCTTCTGGAGCAGTCAGCATTCCATGGCCCCCTTGAATTGTGTCCACTTCAGTCTCTGCCTTTACATTGACTTCCCCTCTGTTTCTGTGTCTTAACCTCTTCTGTCCATTTAAAAGACACTTATTGAATTTAGGAACCACACAGGTAACCCAGGATGACCTCATCTCAAAAACCTGAATGTAGCTGGGCATGGTAGCACATGCCTGTAATCCCAATTAATCTGGAGGCTGAGGCAGGGCACGTGAGCTCAGGAGTTTAAGACCAGCCTGGGCAACATAATAAGACCCTGCCCTAAAAACATTTATAAAGAACCTGGACTTAATTACACTTCCAAATAAGATTACATTCACCAGTTCCAGGGATTTGGACATGGATGTATCCTTTGAGGGTACCAATTTCTGCTCACTAAAGATGGAAATCATAAAAGATAAACAGATGGTGTGGTCAGCAGAATAATGTAACACCCCACAATCACCAAAGATGTCCATGTCCTAATTTGTTACAGCAGCTATAGGAAATCAATATAGATAGAAATTCTAGAAATTAAAAAAAAAGATCTTTCTTTAACTTTCTATACACCGGACACAACCAGGAAATAATTAACTTGAAGACAGATAGAAAGTACCCCAAATAAAATACATAGGGGGAAAAGAAACAGATTATTCCAAAATTAGAGAACAAAACCAATTGTCTTTGTCTGGGAATTGTATTTCCAGAATAAGAAGAGAGACAAGAAAAGAAAAAAAATTAGTTGAAGAGATAATAGTCAAGAATTGTCTGAAATTAATGAAAGGCAAAAACAAAACCAAACAAAAACAAAGAATACCAGAAAACCTCAAGTAATATAAATAAAAAATTTGAAAATATAACTATGTAAATTGTAGTCAAACTGCTGAAATTCAAGCAGAGATTGAAAAACTCTAAAGTAAAAGAAGAGAAAAACCTTGAAGTAGAAAATAAAGAAGAAACATCACATATAGAGGAAAATAACCACAGCAGACTTCTTGCCAGAAACTATGCAATCAAGGAGCTACTGTAACATCTTCAATGTAATAAAATAAGAAAAACAATCAATTGATAATATCTATCCAGCAAAAATATCTTTCAAAATAAAGACAAAATAAAGACTTTCTCCAACAAACAAAAGCTGAGAAAATTAATTTCCAGCACACCTGCACTACAAGAAGTTTTCAGGCACAATAAATATGATATTCGACAGAAAATTAAATCAATATGAAAGAATAAAGAGCATAGAAATTATAAAAATATGGTTAAATGTAAAATAAATTTTTATTTTGAATTTCTTTCAAATATAGCTGACTGTGGGGTTGATAATATATGCAACAGTAGCACAAAGTTTGGAATAGAAGAAATGGAAGTATATGTTGTAGTTTCTACTCTGTATGTAAAGTGATATATTTTTAAGTAAACTATGATAAATTAAATGTTTACTTTAAATCTCCCCCCAAAAGAAAATATATTTGAGGACATAATTCAGGAAAGCTTTTCTAATCTTGCTAGATAGATCAAAATATGAATACATGAAATTCAGAAATTCCTGAAAGATATTATACAAGATGACTATCACTAAGGACTATTAGACTATCCAAGTTCAACATGAAAGAATAAAATTTAAAGGCAGCTAGAGAGAAGGGCCATTTCATCTATAAAGGGAGACCCATCAGACTTGTAGTATATCTCTCAGCAGAAGCCTTACAAGCCAGAAGAGATTGGGGGACTCATTTTTTATCATTTATTTTTGAGTCAAGGTCTCCCAGGCTGGAGTAGAGTAGCATAATCACTGCTGACTGCAGCTTTGACCTCCTGAGCCAGGCAATCCTTCTGCCTCAGCCTCCTGAGCAGCTGGGACTACAGGCATGTGCAACCATGTCCAGCTAATTTTTTGTAGAGATGGGGTTTCACTTTGTCACCTAGGCTGGTCTCGAATTCCTAAGTTCAAACCATTCCCTTGCCTTGGCCTCCCAAAATCCTGGAATTACAGGTATGAGTCATCATGCCTGCCCTCATATTTAGCATTTTTAAAGAAAGAAAATGCCAGCTAAGGGTTTCTTATTGCTAATGGAATCCATCACAACCAGACTGGCCCTACAAGAGATGACTAAGGAAGTTCTAAACATGGAAATGAAAGAACAATACATTTTACCACAATAGCACATATAAACACATAGCACATGGCCTCATAAAGCAACCACACATTTGAGAGTACAAAACAATTAACTAAAAATACTACAACAGGAACAAAACCCCACATATCAATATCGACTTTAACTGTCAACAGTCTAACAGCCCCTGCTAAAACACATAGAGTGGCAAATTGGATAACAAAAGATAAGACTCATCCTTCTACTGTCTTTAGGAGATCCATCTCACATCTGACAACACCTACAGGTTCAAAGTAATGAAATGGAGAAAGATCTACCACACAAATGAAAAACAAAAAAGCATAAGGGTTCACTATTCTTGTATCACACAAAACAGACTTTAAACCAGAAATAGTCAAAAAGGACAATGAAGGGTAAATATAATGATAAGGGGTTTAATCTAACGAGAAAACTCAACTATTCTAAACATATATGCACCCAACACCAGAGCTCCTAGATTTATAGAACAATTACTACCCATGAGAAGACTTAGACAACCACACAATAATAGTGGGGGACTTCAACAAACTCCACTGACAGCATTAGACAGATCATTGAAGCCAGAAACTAGCAAAAAAACATTCCAGACTTAAATTTGTTGCTTGATCAATTGGACCTAACAGACATTTACAAAATAACTTCATCCAACAACCATAGAATATACATTCTTCTCATTTGCACATGGAACATGCAACGTGGAACATACTCTAAGATCAACTATATGCTTCGTCCAAAGAAAATCTATATTTCACAAAACCTGAAGTCATACCAAGCTTTTTCTTAGAGCATGGTGGAATAAAAATAGAAGTCAATTAAAAAAAATTCTCAAAACCGCTCAAAAACATGGAAATTAAACAACTTGTTTCTGAATAACTTTTGTGTAAACAATGAAGTCAAGACAAAATGAAAAAATTCTTTGAAACAAATAAAAATAGATATACAACATACCCAAACCTCTAGGATGCTGCAAAAACATGTTAAGAAGAAAGCTTATAGTGCTAAATGCTGACATCAAGAAGATAGAAATATCTCAAATAAACAATCTAACATTGTACCAAAAGGAACTAGGACAAAAGAAAAATCCAAACTCAAAACTAGCAGAAAAAAAGAAATAACAAAAATCAGTTAAGAACTAAATGAAATTGAGACAAAAACAAGCAAACAAACAAACAAAAACAGCATATAAAGGAACAACAAAACAAAAAGTTTATTCTTTGAAAGGATAAACAAGACTGATAGACTGCTGGATAAATGCTTGTTTTTTGTTTTGAGTTAGGGTCTCACTCTATTACTTAAGATGGAGTGTAGCAACATGATCACAGCTCACTGCAGCCTTGACCTCCAAGGCTCAGGTGATCCTTCCCTCTCAGTCTCCTGTGTAGCTGGGACTACAGGTGAGCTTCACCATGCTAACTAATTAAAAACATTTTTAAATTTATTTTATAGAAACAAGGTCTCGCTATGTTGCCTAGGCTGATCTTGAACTTCTGGGCTCAAATAGTCCTCCTGCCTTGGCCTCCCAAAGTGCTGGGATTACAGGTGTGAGCCACTGCAGCTGGTCTGCTGGCTAGATTAACAACAAAAAAGAGAGAAGATTTAAATAAGCACAATCGGAAATGACAAAGGTGACATTACATTCAATCCCACAGAAATACAAAAGATTCTTAGAGAGTACTATGAACATCTCTATATGTGTAAATTTAAAAACTGAGAAAAAATGAATGAGTTCTTGGATGCTTACAACATCCCATGATTGGAACACAAAGAAACCGAAACCCTGAAGTGGTCAATAACGAGTCATAAAGTTTAATGAGTAATAAAAACCTACCCAACAAACAAAAATAGTCCTGGACCAAAGGGGTTCATAGCTGAATTCTACCGGACATATATAAAAGAACTAGTACTAATTCTACTGAACAATTTTTAAAATTTTAGGAGACTAGATTTCTCTTTAACTTATTCTATGTAACGAATATCATCATGATACCAAAATCTGGCAAACACACCACAAAGAAAGAAAACCACAGGCTGCTACTCCTGAGGAATATAGAAGCAAAAGTTCTCAACAAAATACTAGCAAATAGCATCCAGCAGCACATCAAAAAGATCATTTAACATGATTAAGTGGACTTAATTCCTTAATGATTAAGTGGATGCAAGGATGGTCCAATATAGGCAAATTAATAAACCTGATCCACCACTTAAACACAATTAAAAACAAAAAATTATATGATCATCTCAATAGAGAAAAAGCATTTGATAAAATCCAGCATACTTTCATGGTGAAAATTCTCACCCATGTAGGCATCAAAGTAACATCAAACTTTAAGAACCATCTATGACAAACTCACCACCAACATCATACTGAACGGGCAGAGGTTGGAAGCATTCTCCCTAAGAACTGAAACAAGAGAAGGATGTTCATTCTCACCACTCCTATTTAACATAGCACTGGAAGCTCTATCTAAAGCAATCAGGTAAAGGAAAGAAATAAAATGTATCCAAATGGAAAAGAGTCAAATTAAAAATTTTTAAAAGGTCAAATTATCTCTCTTTGCAGACAATGTCATTTTGCATCTAGAAAATCCTACAATTTCATTAAAAGATTCCTGGACTTATAAATTATATCAGTAAAGTCTCAGGATACAAAATCAACATTCAAAAAATCAGTAGCATTTCTATACAACAACAGCATTCAAGCTGAGAACCAAATCAAGAACACAATCCCATTTACAGTAGCCACACATACACAATAAAATACCTGGGAATACATTTCACCAAGGAGCTGAAAGATCTCTATGATGAGGACTGAAAAACACAGCTAAAAGAAATAAAAGATGACACAAACAAAAAGAAAAACATTCCATGCTCATGGATTGGAAAAATCAATATTGGTAAAATGTCCATACTGCCTACAGATTCATTGTGATCCCTGTCATATTACCAGCATCATTTTTCATAGAATTACAAAGAACAATTCTAAAATTAATATGGAACCACAAAAGAACCTAACTAGCCAAAGCAATCCTAAGTAAAAAAGAACAAAGCTACAGATGATATATCACCTGACTTCAAAATTTGCTACAAGGCTACAGTAACCAAAACAGTATGGTACTAGTAAAGAAATAGACACATACACCAATGGAACAGAATAGAGAACCTAGAAATAAAACTACTTGCCTATGACAAACTGATTCTTGACAAAGTCAATCAAAATAAACATAGGAGAAAGGACACTCTATTCAATAAACTGTGCTGGGAAAACTGGCTACCCATATGCAGAAGAATAAAACTGGACTCCAAACTCTCACCATATACACAAATTAACTCAAGATGGAGTAAACATTTAAATGTAAGACTTCAAACTATAACTATCCTACAAGAAAACCTAGGAAACACTGTTCTGAATATTGGTCTAGGCAATGGCTTTATGACTAAGTCCTCAAAAGCAAATTCAGCAAAAACAAAAATTGATGAGTGGGATCTAATTAAAATAAAGAGCTTCTGCACAGCAAAGGGAATTATTATCTGAATAAATAGACACCCTTCAAAATGGGAGAATATATTTATAAGCTATGCATTTGACAAAGGTCTAACATCCAGGATCTATAAGAAACCTAACTGAGTCAATAAGGAAAAAAACCAAATAACCCCATTAAAAAGTGGGCAAGCTGGGCTCGGTGGCTCAGCCTGTAATCCCGCGCCTTTGGGAGGCTGAGGTGAGTGGATTGCCTGAGCCCGTGGGTTCGAGACCCGCCTGGGTAGCAAGACCTCATCTCTACAATAAATCAAAAAATCAGCCAGGCGTGGTAGCACATGCCTGTAATTCCGGCTACTTGGAAGGCTGAAGCGGAAGGATCGCCGGAGCCCAGCAGGTCAAGGCTGCAGTGGCCAGGAACGGCCACTGCGCTCCAGTCTGGGCAACAGAGTGAGACTCCAACTCAAAAAAAAAAAAAAAAAAAGTGGGCAAATGACATGAACAGACACTGTTCAAAAGAAGACACGAGTGGCCAATAAACATGAAAAAATGCATAACATCACTAATCACCAAAGAAATGCAAATTAAAACCACAATGAGGTACCATGTCATACCAGTCAGAATGACTAATACTAAAAAGTCAAAAAACAACATAAGTTGATGATGTTGTAGAGAAAAGGGAACACTCATACACTGTTGGTGGTACTTTGGTGATTTCCCAAAGAACTGAAAATAGAATTACCACTTGACCTAGCGATCCCATTCCTGGGTATATACCCCCCAAAACATAAATCATTCTACCAAAAAGACACCTGCACTTGTATGTTTATTGCAGCGCTATTCACAATAGCTAAGATGTGGAACTAAATGGGTGCCAATCAACGGTGGGTTGGATAAAGAAAACGTGGTACTTATACACCATGGAATACTATATAGCCATACAAATAAAGAAATAATGTCCTTTGCAGCAACATGGATGTGAGTTAATACAGAAACAGAAAACCAAATACTGCATTTCTCACTTATAAGTGAGAGCTAAATTTGAGGTGCACACTAATACAAAGATAAGGACTCCTAAAAGTGGAACCACGGAGGGGGCAAGGGCTGAAAAGCTACCTATTTTCTACCATGTTCTTTATTTGGGTGATGTGTTCAACAGAAGCACAGACCTGACCATCACACAATATACCCACATAACAAACCTGCCCATGTACTGCCTCAATTTCAAATTTAAAAAAAGGACAAATCCACACATGTATTGAAGGAAAAAAATATATTAATCTTTCTCTCCATCCATGTGCTTTTGAGAGTATGTTCATCTTGGGCACAACATTGTAAAACCCTCGTCACTAGATTAGATGGTCTGGTATATACTAATTGATTCTTGACTAGGCATGGATGCTACAAAGAATTAATGTGAAAAGTTGCATTTATTTCTTAGTTTGGCTGAGACACTCTAATAAGTTGGCAAACTTCTCAGAGCCCCTGCATGGTGATACTAGTGCTCTGTTCAAGATACGTAGTACTGGTCAGTCATCTAGTGCTCTAAGCTTACATCATCAGAATGATATTTGATTCTTTCTTCTAGATAGTCAAACATTGCGCCATTATTTATAATATTTAAAAATCACACCTGTGATCAAGGGTCAAGATCTGGATTACTGCAGCAACTCTCAAAGTCTGTTTTCTACTTTAAGCTCTCTCTCTCTCTCCCCCAAACTTTCAGGTGTATTGGTGCCAAATTCCTGTTTCTAAATAGCATGTGGTTCTTTTCTTAAAAACTCACAATTGATGGTAAAGTATACATTTCAATCTAGCTTTCAGTGCTTCCACTACTATATTTTTCCCTAATAATCCAACATGATCTTTACATATTCAAAAATGAACCCTCTTGATCAGCTGGGAAGTCTCACTAGTACACTGGGTTCCCTCTCCCCACATACCCTATGCACATTCCTCAGTTCTTATCTTTGTTCATTCTATCCTTGTACTTTTCCCATAATGCTGAATGGCTCCTTTATTCATTCAACCTCTTACCACCAGTGAAGACATACATTCCCACTGGGTATGTATGAATGACTTTCCCAATGATGAAGTCAAGGTGTTGGCTCTGTAGTTACCTTAGATTAAATAGCTGTTGGATTGTATCAGAGCTTCATTTGTATTGAAAAAACCAGAGCAATTATCTTTAAATCCAAATGAAAGAAACAATAAAGAAAAGCCAAGAATAGAAACTTAAATAAAACTGAAAAAAGACAAGTAGGAGTTTTTTGAGAATGACTGTTCTGGAAAAAGGGATAGAAGTCAGATATATACCTGAACATCAGAACCGTTCAAGGTCTATGGTTCCTTGTGACAAAGGATTCTTAGGGAAAGCTCATTTGAGAGTTGTAACAGAGAGCTATAAGACATCTATGAGTATAAATATTGACTTTTAGTTATTTACTTTCCCATGATTTTTCCCTCTATCTCTCACTATCTGGGATCCAACACTATCTCCTGCAATTAGAGACAACTGAAGTGTATAGTGAAACTACTGGCTGCATGATATAACAGAGGGAAGTGGTACATTGTGGGTCATTACATCTTAGCTTTGATTCCAGCTTTGTTGATCAAGAAATCTTTCCAACAAGATATCTAGAAGCAGATAGTCTTCCAGATATTGACTCACACTATCTAAACTCACAGGAGGCAGGCATGTACATCAGAATGTCAGCTTATTAATTGACAGTGGGGGATATCCCTTTTTGGGGACCTGGATGTATTCATTGACCACTTGGGTACCATAAAAGCCAGAGAATCTGAAGGAGGGACTGGGGGTTGCCTGGTGAGCAAGAACTCAGAACAAAGGGCAGAAGGTCATCTTGAGGAATATTTCCTTCAGTCCAAGGAAAAGTCTGGTGAGTTATTACTATTAAATGAAAGAGAAGTTGATAATGTTGATGTGAAGAGATGAACTGAAACATGTGCTCCCTCCCCCACAACACCTAGAGATGAGAGATTTGGCCTGTATAATATTTGGTGATGACACTTAGGGACAGGTTCAAGAGAGAAAACAAGCCATAAAATACTACTTTTCATAGAGTGCTTTACATCTTATGTTAATTGGAGTAATGTGAATTTTCTTTTTTTTTTTGGATATGACCTTTTATTTTTATTTTTTCACATATTTTACTCAAACCACTATATAAATGTTTGGGAAATGTTTCATACTTTACATTCAAGTCACCATTTATGTAGAACTGTAATATAATTTTCATCACTTGGACTTTGACACTTTGAGTATATAAATTGTGCTCAATATTTCCACACAATAGTACTGTTATCAGCTCAATCTAATTTTATATTTATCTCATACATTTTATGTTGATTCATAATTATGTTGGCTTGGCTGTTTTCCAAATAGGGCTAGTCAAGATTATACTGTCTTGTTATTTCCACATCTATTTTTCTCACTGTAATGTTAGCCCATGAAGAACATGGGTTTGACCTGCATAGGTCCACGCTTTTTCAACAAATACACTGGAATTCCTTTTTTGACAATTTGTGATTATTTAAAAGAAACGCACAGAACCACAGTTTAAAAACATACTTTAAAAATGTCATGAGGACATCAGATAGAAGTATATTCTTATCTATTTTGACATTTACTATCATAAAGATATACAAATCTATCATACAAAGGTAAACTTATAATTTATGCACTTACAGGGTATACATGGCACCATCAGCAGTTGGGAAATATGTAAATAACTGAAAAGATGCAGTATTAACTCATAATGGCATTAAATTAGCTATGAGACAAAGTTTATCAGTCAATAATTTTGTGACCACTTCCTGCTGCCAGGTGATTAATCCAAGTGATGTGAGATTCTGTTTCACACACCATGTGATGTTAATGTTTCCATATGAGCATTTGATTTCTCCAGAGTGAATCAAGGAAATTACAAAGAATCATTGTATTTATGACAAAACAGTGGAAAGGGAAGGGTATCAAGATATAAATGTTGAAGATATCCAGAGCCCAGAACCCATGCCACAGGAGTTAGAGGCAGATGATCTGAGGGGACAAGTGCTTCCAATACAGTGCCAGATGACTAGAAAGTAAAGAAGAGACTGGGCATGATGACTCATGCCTATAATTCCAGCACTTTGGGAGGCAAAGTACAGCAGACTGCCTTAGTCTAGGGCTTCCAGGCCAGCCTGAGCAATTTGGTGAGACCTTGTCTTAACAATGAATTCAATAATTGGTTGGGCATGATGGTAAACATTTGTGACACCAGCTACTCAGGAGGCTAAAGGAGAAAGATGGCCTGATACCATCATGTTGAGGCTGCAGTGACCATGGATTTTCCACTGTATTCCAACCCAGGCATCAGAGTCAAAATCCAACCTAATATATAAGTATTTACAATAGTCAGGATTCAGAAAGTTAGGTACTATAATTATACTCCTGTATAATCTTTATTGCAATAATCAAAATGACACATAACAAAAAAAAAAAAAAAACAAGAAAGAAAATATGACCTATACAAAAAGGATCCTTCCATAAGTTACTCAATAGTATATGGTCGGGAGACCGGGCAAGATGGCGACGGCATAGGTGAACTGGTGAGATTTTCTGAACGAATCAAGACTGCATACTGCGAAATAGACAGACTGTAAAGCAGAGGGAAAAGTGAACAAAGCCAGAAGACCCTCATAAGGAAGAACAGGTCATTGCAGAAGAGAAATAAAAGCAACCCCACCTTCCCTCAAAAACAGAATTGAAGAGGGGGAGGAAAAGGGGGAGAGGGAGAAAAATCTACAGAAATGAAGAAAAAACAAAAGAAGAGTATGGGTCTCTCCCAGACCTGGGAGAGCAGACACTGAGAAAACTGACTTTGGAATGCAAACAATGAAAAGCCCCCAGAATGAAGGGTCTCAAACTGCATATGTAGATATCAAAACAATAATGGAGAGATTAAAAAGAATTGAGTAGACACAAGAAGAAACTAGGAAGGAGCTGATATCTGAGATAACAGTAATAAAGAATACTGTGAATGAAATAAATAACAAATTGATAAGCATGGAAAGCAGAATTACCCAAGCAGAAGAAAGAATCTCAGAGCTTGAGGACCAAAATATAGAAATAATCCAAATTCTTAAAAACACAGAAAATAAGCTCAAAAATACAGAACAAAACCTTCAAGAGATGAGTGACTACCTCAAGAGGCCTAACCTAAGAATAATCGGACTCCTTGAGGCAGAAAGAGAAACAGAGACCACATTGGAACAAACTTTCCATGAGATCATTCAAGAAAATTCCCTTATCTAATCAGTGATGCAAAAATTCAAACACAAGAGATTCAGAGAACCCCTGCAAGACAACAAATGAGAAGACCAACTCCTAGACACATAATAATTTGCCTAAATAAAGTAGGCACAAAAGAAAAATCCTAAAGGTAGCAAGGGAAAAAGGCCAGATCACCTACCATGGAAGACCAATCAGAATAGCAGCAGATTTATCTGCAGAAGCCCTGCAGGCTAGGAGAGCTTGGAGCCCTATCTTCAAAGTCCTAAAAGATAAACAATTTCAACCACGAATAACCTACCCGGCCAAGCTAAGCTTCATCAGTGAGGGAGAATTAAAATCTTTCCCAGATATCCAATCCCTAAGAACTTATGCTGCCACCAAACCATCTCTACATGAAACACTTAAGAAAGTACTAAACACAGAAGAAAAGGAATAAAGAACAACGTTCTTCACAAGAGTACAGGGAAAAGAATAAAATATACATGAACCAACCCCAAAACCAAAAGAAAGAAAAAAAAAAAAAAAAAGAAAAGAAAAAAAAACAAAGTGGAAGAACAACAACTCAATAAGAACTCCATGATAGGGACGAACTCTCACATTTCAATAATTAGTCTGAATGTGAATGGACTAAACGCACCACTGAAAAGAAATAGAATGACAAAATGGATAAAATATCACCCGGTAACAATATACTGCCTTCAAGAGACCCATCTCACTAGAAAGGACATACACAGACTCAAAGTAAGAGGATGGGAAACAAATTTTCAGGTGACTGGAACACAAAAGAAAGGAGGAGTCGCAATCCTAATTTCAGACAAAATGCCATTTAAGCTATCAAAAATTAAAAAAGATACAGAGGGCCACTACATAATGTTAAAAGGTTCACTCCATCAACAAGAAATATCTATCCTAAACATATATGCACCCAACATAGGGCACCAACATTCATAAAGCAACTTCTAGGAAAACTAAAGAAAGACATTGACTCTAACACCATAATAACTGGGGACTTTAATACACCACCCACAACCCTAGACAGATCATCAGGACAAAAAATCAGCAAGGAGATTTGGAACCTCAGTGAGACTCTGGACCAAATGGACTTATTTGATACCTATAGAACACTCCATCCAAAGACCACAAATACACATTCTACTCATCACCGCATGGAACATATTCTAAGATCGACCACATAATTGGACACAAATCAAGTATAAGCAAATTTAAAAGGACTGAAATTCTACCATGCACCTTCTCGGACCACAGTGGAATAAAAATAAACATTGACACCAACAAAGTCCCCCCAAAACCCACAAAGACATGGACACTAAACAGCATGATGCTAAACAACTCCTGGGTCAATGATGACATCAAAACAGAGATCAAAAGATACCTGAAAACAAATGAAAATGAAGAAACATCTTACCAAAATCTCTGGGATGCCTTAAAAGCTGTAATAAGAGGGGAATTTATATCCCTACAAACACACATGAGGAAAATGGAAGGAACAGAAATCAACAACCTAACAAGCCACCTAAAGAAGCTGGAAAAGCAAGACCACAAAAACCCCAATTTCAGCAGAAGAATCCAGATCACAAAAATAAAAGCCCAAATCCAGGACATAGAAGACAAAAAGATAATAGAAAAAAATCAATGAAACAAAAAGCTGGTTCTTCGAAAGAATAAACAAGATCGATGGTCCCCTAGCTAGACTGACCAAGAAAAAATGAGAAAAAAACCAAATAAGCACAATCAGAAACACAAAAGATGTAGTCACATCTGACCCTGAAGAAATACAAAAGATCATTAGAGACTACTACGTACACTTGTATGGAAACAAACTTGAAAACCTTAAGGAAATGGAGGACTTTCTGACATCACACAACCTACCTAAATTGGAAACAAGAAGAAATTGAGACCCTAAATAAACCAATAACAATCAAGGAAATCAACTACGTAATAAGAAAACTTCCTACAAAAAAAAGCCCTGGACCAGATGGCTTTCCAGCAGAATTCTACAAGACATTTAAGGAGGAGCTGATACCAATCCTACTGAAGGTATTCCAGGTGATTGAAAAAGATGGAATGCTCCCCAAATCATTTTACGAAGCCAACATCACATTGATACCCAAGCCAGGTAAAGATCCAGCAAAGAAAGAGAACTACAGGCCAATATCTTTGATGAACATAGATGCTAAAATTCTCAACAAGATCCTAGCAAACCGGATTCAGCAATACATCTCAAAAATCATCCATCATGACCAAGTAGGCTTTGTTCCTGGGATGCAAGGCTGGTTCAACATTCGTAAAACCATAAATGTAATTAAATACATCAACAGATGTCAAAACGAAAACCACATGATTATATCATTAGATGCAGAAAAAGCTTTTGATAAAATCCAGCACCCCTTCTTGATAAAAACCCTTGAACATCTAGGCATATGGAGAACATACTTCAAAATAGTAAAAGCCATCTAAGAGAAACCCACAGCGAGCATATTCCTAAATGGACAAAAATTAGAACTATTTTCCCTGAAAACTGGAACAAGACAAGGATGCCCACTCTCACCCCTCCTGTTCAACATAGTATTGGAAGTCCTGGCTAGAGCAATCAGAGAAGAGAAGGCAATCAGGGGTATCCAAATAGGAAAAGAGGAAGTCAAGTTATCTCTCTTTGCAGATGACATGATTGTATACCTTGAAAACCCAAAGAGAATCTGTCAAAAACCTCCTTACACTGATAAAGGCCTTCGGCAAAGTCTCAGGATACAAAATAAATGTACAAAAGACAATTGCATTTCTCTACACCAACAATAAACAAACAGAAACCCAAATAAAAAAACAATTCCATTCACAATAGCCACAAAAAAAATGAAATACCTTGGCATCTTCCTAACCAGAGACGTGAAAGACCTTTACAAGGAAAACTACAAAACACTGCTCAAAGAAATCAAAGTTGACACAAACAAGTGGAAAAATATCCCATGCTCATGGATCAGAAGAATCAACATTGTGAAGATATCTATCTTACCTAAGGCAATCTACAAATTCAATACAATACCCATTAAGTTACCAATATCATTCTTCTCAGACCTGGAAATGACAATACAGAAATTTATATGGAAACATAAATGACCACGAATAGCCAAAACAATCCTTAGCAAAAGAAACAAAGCAGAAGGTATCATACTTCCAGACTTCAAACTTTCCTATAAGACTACAGTAATCAAAACAGCCTGGTATTGGTACAAGAACAGGTACACAGACCAATGGAACAGGATAGAGATTCCGGAAGCAAAGCTTCAATTCCTCAACCAACTCATCTTCGACAAAGCCTCCAACAACAACCACTGGGGAGAGGAAAACCTATTCAGTAAATGGTGCTGGGAAAACTGGCTGACCACATGCAGAAGATTGAAACAGGACCCCTATCTATCCCCATGCACAAAGGTTAATTCCAAATGGATCAGAGACCTAAATGTAAAACCTCAAACCATAAGAACCTTAGAAAATGAAGGAAAAACCCTCATGGAATCGGAACTGGCATCCAATTCCTGAACAAAACCCAAAACCCACAGCTCATAAGAGAGAAAATAGACAAGTGGGACCTTATTAAACTGACAAGCTTCTGCAAAGCCAAAGAAACCATCAAGAGAGCAGGAAGACAGCCTACAGACTGGGAAAAAGTATTTGCCAACTCCAGGTCCGACAAAGGCTTAACATCCTGGATCTACAAGGAACTCAAGTGTGCTGAAAAGAAAAAAACAAACAACCCCATTATAAAATGGGCAAAAGATATGAACAGACACTTCACAAAGGAAGACATCCGAGCAGCCAACAAACACATGAAGAAATGTTCAACCTCACTAATCATCAGGGAGATGCAAATCAAAACCACACTGAGATACCACCCAACCCCAGTCAGAATGTCAATTATCAACAAGTCAAAAAATAACAGCTGCTGGAGAGGGTGTGGTGAAAAGGGAACACTTCTACACTGTTTGTGGGAGTGTAAACTAGTGCAACCTCTGTGGAAAACAGTGTGGCGATTCCTAAAAGCTCTAAATACCAACCTCCCATATGACCCCGCAATCCCCCTACTGGGAATATATCCTGAAGAACACAAATCACTCTATAAAAAAGATACCTGCACACGCATGTTTATCGCAGCGTTGTTCACAATAGCAAGAACTTGGAAACAGCCATGCTGCCCATCAAAAGAGGACTGGATTAAAAAAATGTGGTACACATACACAATGGAATACTATGCAGACATAAAAAAGAACAAAATCATGAATTTCGCAGCAACCTGGATGGAACTAGAGTCTATAATACTGAGTGACCTCCCACAGAAACAAAGATCTGAGTATCACATGTTCTCATTCATATAATGGACCTTAAATATTCAATGCAATACTATACGAAAATGACTGACCGTACAGGGAAACTATGGTGGGGGGAGGGAAATGGGATTAACAGTAGCAAATATCTGTCTGGGAACGGGGAAACACCCCATATCAACAGGGTGCCTGAAAGAAACACAATTGTATACCTAACCCTTAACTGTACCCCACAACTTCATAATAAAAAAAAATAGTATATGGTCATCATATACCTTCAATCTTCGGTAAGATAGAATAGATGAACACTTATGGCAACATAACAATTTATTGTGTGGACAACAAATGTTAATACTTTATAAACAATTCTGTTCATTAAAACAAACAAATTTACATAGCTTAAATAAACCTTCAAATTTCAATATATGCAAAACCAGATTACAAATGTTCAAGCATTTCTGTTCTTCTGATAGTGTGATCCATGTACGAACAGCTTTCTTCAGTTTTAAAAACTGAATCTGATTATTTACTAAACATAAACTTATATACATTTTAAGAGAGCAATTGTCTTTGCTCTGATGTCTATGAAAATATTTCTTTATATTACATCAAATTACACTTATGACTTGTAAGTATTGATAGTATGAAGATGCATCAAGATATTAATGTTCTTGCCTCATTTTCTCATTTGCATGTAAGTAGTAAGACAAATGATTTCTAAAGCTCTCAATGATTCTTTGTCATTTATTTCCAAAGAAAAATATTATCCTGAGCACTCACCTCATTCTGAACTTACAGTAATGCTTAATGTGAGCCACAAAAAACCTCTTCACTTCGAACTTTTAAAGGACATTACATATCAGTGTCTTCATCATGAGATGAGTGCTGATGACCTACTATACAAGGTCATTTCATAGCTCTAACGTACCAACAACTGACCCCATACCTTTACATAAACACTATGAATGAAGGCATAGCATCATGTGAGTTGAGTTACATCAATATTGTTTGCTTTTTGAAATATCCTCATATTCTGTCAATGCAAAACCAAAATTATACAGAGAATATACTTATGCTTTCCTAAAAAACAAACTAAAAAACCATCTTCTAATGCCACTCAATAATCGATATTTATTTCAACTTGACCTTTCAGTAAATAAGCTTCCATATAAATTGCATCTGTAAAGTTTTCTGTCCGAATACCCTCCAATGGCATATATTTTGAACAAAGGCCAGTCCACATTCTTTAAATTTGTAGATTCTCTACAATGCATAGTCTAATGTCAAAAAAAGTTTTTGCTGGTTAATGTCTTTAGACATGTTTTACATTTCTACATTCAAAAGATCTGTGGTTTGAGTAAAGATAACAGTACTCTTTACATCTGACTTTCTCACCATGTCTCTATTGTTTATAACTAGATATATGATTTTCCAGTCATTAGAGATACTGAAAATTTAGAGTATAAATTGTCTGATGTTGAGAAAACTTGGAATAACAGTGAAAAGGCTTATCCCATTCTGCCCATCTATAGGGAATCCCTAAATATAGATGCTCATATGTCAACCAAATATTGAAGGAGAGCTGAAGGCTTTATATCTCATTCCTCTCATTTACATAGTTTCATCTCAGTATGGATTCTCATATGTCCAGCTAGTTGTATATGAGAGTAAAGGGCTTACCATGTTTTTCACTTTTGTAGAGTTTCTCTCTAGTATGGATGATTATGTGTCCAGCAAATCTGTTGTGAGAGTGAATGGCTATGTCACATTCTTCACATTTGTAGGGTTTTTCTCCAGTATCAACGGACTTATGCTCAGTAAATACTTTATGAGAGCAAAAGACTTTGCCACATTCTTCACGTTTGTAGAGTTTCTCTCCAGTATGGTGCCTCATATGTATAGAAAATCATTTGAGAGCAAAAGGCTTTGCCACATTCATCATGTTTGTAGGATTTCTCTCCACTATGGATGGTCTTGTGTCCAGCAAATCCTTTATGAGTGTGAAAAGCTTTGCCACACTTTTCACATTTGTAAGGTTTCTCAATAGTATGGATCTTGACATGTCAAGCAAGTAGTGAATGAGAGTGAAAAGCTTTTCCACATATTTCACATTTGTAGGGTTTCTCTCCAGCATGGATGGTCATGTGTCCAGCAAATCCATTGTGAGAGTGAAAGGTTTTGCCATATTCTTTACACTTGTAGGATTTCTCCCAGTATATATGGTCTTATGTCCAGCAAATCCTTAATAGAGTGAAAGGCTTTGCCACACTCTTCACATTTGTACGGTTTCTCTCCAGTATCGATGGTCTTATGTCCAGCAAATCCTCCATGAGTACAAAAAGCTGTGCCACACTTTTCACATTTGTAGGGTTTCTGAACAGTATGGATCTTGCCATGTTGAGCAAGTAGTGAATGAGAGTGAAAAGCTTTTCAATATATTTCACATTTGTAGGGTTTCTCTCCAGTATGGATCGTCTTATGTTCATCGAATCCATTGTGAGAGCAAAAGGCATTTCCACATTCTTCACACTTATGGTTTCTCCCCAGTATGCACCTTGATATCTCCAGCAAGCTTTGAATGGGAGCAAAAGACTTGGCCACATTCTTCACATTTGTAGGATTTCTCCCCAGTATACATGGTCTTATGTCTAGCAAATCCTACATGAGAGTGAAAGGCCTTGCCACATCTTCACATTTGTAGGTTTTTTCCCCCAGTATGGATGGTCTTATGTAAAGCAAATCCATAGTGAGAGTGAAAGGCTTTGCCACATTCTTCACATTTGTAGGGTTTCTCTCCACTATGCACCTTGATATATCCAGCAAGTTTTGAAAGGGAGCAAAAGACTTTACCACATTCTTCACATTTGTAGGATTTCTTCCCAGTATGCATGGTCTTATGTCGAGAAAATCCAGAGTAGAGTGAAAGGCCTTGCCACATTCCTCACATTTGTAGGGTTTCTCTCCAGTATGGATATTCTGATGTTCAATAAGTTTCGAGTACTGAGTAAAGCCTTTGCCACATTCTGCACATTTGTAGGGTTTCACTCCAGTATGGATAGTCTTATGGCCAGCAAATCCTCCTCCAGAGCAAAAGGCTTTGCCACATTCCTCACATCTCTAGGGTTTCTCTCCAGTATGGATCATCATATGTCGAGTAAGGCATGAACAAAACTGAAAGGCTTTGCCACATTCTTCACATTTGTAGGGTTTCTCCCCAGTATGCATGGTCTTATGTTGAGAAAATCCATTGTGAGAGTGAAAAGTCTTGCCACATTCCTCACATTTGTAGGGTTTCTCTCTAGTATGGATACGCTGATGCTCAATAAGATTCGAGTACCAAGTAAAGCCTTTACCACATTCTGCACATTTGTAGGGTTTCTCTCCAGTATGGATCACTGTATGTCGAATAAGATTTGAATGAGAGTTAAAGGCTTTGCCACATTCTGCACATTTGTAGGGTTTCTGTCCAGTATGGATGGTTTTATGCACAGCAAATTGTCCTTGAGAGCGAAAGGCTTTGCCACATTCTTCACCTTTGTAGGGTTTCTTTCCAGTATGAATCACTGTATGTTGAGTAAGATTTGAATGAGAGTGAAAGGCTTTGCCACATTCTTCACATTTGTAGGGTTTCTTTCCAGAATGGATCACTGTATGTTGAGTAAGATTTGAATGAGAGTGAAAGGCTTTGCCACATTCTTCACATTTGTAACGTTTCACTCCAGTATGGATCACTGTATGTCGAGTAAGATTTGAATGAAATTGAAAGGCTTTGCCACATTCTTCACATTTGTAGCGTTTCTCTCCAGTATGGATCATCGTATGTTGAGTAAGGAGTGAACAAATGTGAAAGGCTTTGCCACATTCTTCACATTTGTAGGGTTTCTCTCCAGTATGGATCACTGGAAGTTTGGCTAATGTGCCATATCTCTTCACATCCCAGGGCTCTTTCCTTTGCTCCAGACATGTGATGAGGTCTGGCTTAGAGCCAGCAAGTCCTAGAAAAACCAGGTTTCTATGGTTCTCTAACATCACAGTCCTGTACAATATTCGCTGAGGGGAGTTTAGGCATGCCCACTCCTCTGGAGAGAATTCTATGGCCATATCCTTGAATGACAACAACCCATCTCCCGGCTTCTGGGTGTCCCAGCGTCCTCCCTACAGACTCCCCAGACCTGCATTTCACAGAACGAAAAGGGAAGAAGCAGATACATGCAGCTCTCTCAGAGATGATTCAGCACTTCGCAGGCCCAGAAAACAAAAGACCCGATCAGAAGCCGGAAGCCACCATCTCACTTTAATCTCTTTTCTGATTGGGCAGCTTCTGAACTAGCATCACTGATTGGATAAGGCGACAGGACACCACCCTTCCGATCTTGAATGACAGCAGATGTGATCCAACGGGGCATCCCCGGCTTCTGGGTGTCCCAGCGTCCTACCTACTGACTCCCCAGACCTGCATTTCACAGGGGTAAAGGGGAAGAAACAAGATCGCGGCTCTCTCTGAGATGATCCAGCACTTCCCGTGAATTTTCAATAGAAATAAGTGGGTTGAGTGTGGGGAATGGTGATTTCCTAGGGAAAAGTCAGTTTGTTGGAGAATAAGGAGTGGATGTTGGGGAGGAGCAGACATCAATAACTATGGCATTACTCTCCAGAGACATGGGTGGCTGGCAGCCTCACCCTTACTGTGAAGTACTTGGCAGAAGACTCATCTAGCTGCAGAATACACGTTAAACTGAGGAGTCAGTAAAGTCTAGCTTTCTACCATTCCCTTCCCCACAGGATCATTGGGAACAAACTGCAGGGCAGGAAAAAAGCCAACAGCAAAATTTATGTGAATGATACATCTACGTTGAGCAATGATTTTGTGCCAGGTAGTATGCCAACATCTTATATTATCTAATTTAATTCTTCAAATGACATTATGTTTTATGGATTGTTATAATACTTATTTAGAGATAGGAAAACTGAAGATGAAAGAGGCTGACAAATAATACAGCTGGAAAATGACACTCTACTACAGAACACTATCATGACCTCTAATCTGTATCTATTTACTTGTGTGTTAAGTACTTCACTAGAATGTAAGCTCCATGAGAGCAAAGGCTTTGGTTACCACTAAACTTTCAGTGCCCAGAACAGTGCCTGCCAAATAGTAGGTGCTTAAATATTTGGCACACTCCTTAAATATTTGGCAAAATAAGGACTTTTATGGTAATCAAAAATCTTCTCAGAAAATAAGTAAGAACTGAATATGGTAGATATTTGTAACCTTCGTTGCTCATTTCCCCAGAGTTGAACCATTCTTGAGTCTTATATTCTCCTTGATATCCTGCCCAATTCTACCTGCCAATCTGCATTTCTGTTACTCAGCATTGCAGGCTCCCTGCTCAAGCCAAGCAAATTTGCTAGCCTGGTATCTGAGATGCACATCTGTCTTTTCTTATCCACTGCCATGACTTGACTAAACTTCTGCCCACTTATCCTCCCGTATCTGAATGTGCCTCAGTAAAAAAGCACCCACAGATGAATATTTTAATACTGAAAGAAGATGCTAATTCCCCTAAAAACTGGCACTGTCAAAGCTGGGCCCCACTTTGAAAAATCCAAGTAAACTTCTCCCTACTGTTAACCTCAAAACTCTGAAGAATTCAAAGCCTTTGTAGAGTTTTGGTGGGAAGACAATTGCTGTCAAATATCTGTAGAGCTAAAATGAAGATGAGGGATTAGATATTTGTGTGACTCCAAAGCACAAAACTAAATAAAATCAGGGATGAACACTATTGGGAGGCAGATTTTAGTTCAATATACAAAATAACTTGCAAGCAATTAAAACTTTATAAACACAACAAACTGCTTGGAGAGTGGGTTTTATCATTACCGGTGGCAGTTGGGCATGTTACAGAGGAGATTCAAACATCTGGTGAGGAACTGAACTAGATGATCACATATTCATAATCCATAAGTGTTTCAGTCTGTTTCTGCATTGCTGTGAAGGAATACCTGAGATTGAGTAAATAATCACAAAGAAAAAAGATTTATTTTGGGTCATGGTTCTGCATGGCACTGGCATCTGCTGGGCTTCTAGAGAGGCCTCAAGAAACTTACAATCATGGCAGAAGGTGGAGAGGGAGCAGTCATATTACATGGCAAGAATGGAAGCAAAAGAGAGTGAGAAGGAGGCACCAGGCTCTTTTCAACAACCAGCTCTGTGTGAACAAATAGAGCGTGAACTCATTGATTATCACCAGGGCAGCCCCAAGCCATTCTGAGAGATCTGCCCCCATGATCCATGCAGTTCCTTCTGTCTTGCTTGTTTTTCTGCTCTCACCATGTGACATGCTGGCTCTCCTTGCCTTCTGCCAGGAATAAAAGCTTCCTGAGGCCTTACCAGAAGCAGATGCCAGCACTATGCTTCTTGCACAGTCTGCAGAACCATGAGTCAAATAAATCTCTTTCTTTTATAAATTACCCAGTCTCAGATATTCCTTTATAGTAATACAGAATGAACAGATACAATAGGTTTACAGCTCTTCACTGTGATGGGTCATTCTTGGATTGTGGAGTCTTTGGACAAGGGTGGTAATGTGTTATACAATGTATAAATGGGACTTAACTTTAATATTAGAATTGAGAAGGTGGGGTTAAGAATAAGTGTGTGTGTGTGTGTGTGTGTGTGTGTGTGTGTGTGTGTGTGTGTGTGTGTGAAAGAACATAAAAAAGCAATAATGAGAGAGGAAGAAAGGGAAGAGGACTGGAGAAGGGTTGGAGAGAGAGGCAATCTGTATGTAAGAAACAGAACCACCTCAGCAATCAACATTTGTTCTTTGTTCATAAAGGATGTACACTCTTCATATCTCCTTTGGCACCATCATCACAGCTATTGTAGGGAGATATAATTCCCTGTAAATATGGGAAACAAAGCCTGATCTCTAGGCTTTTTCTCATGTAATCAATAACACCTGGAAGGTGACATGCGTGGTCTGAGCAGTATGAAGTCTGTGTCAACTGTGCAGGCCAGATTCTAGCTTGCATTGTGTCTTGTAATATTTAACACTTTGCTCCAGAGCACTTTGTAATCATTACCTGATCTTTATGGCCTCCCTGACAGGTAAGCAAGCCATTCCCGATTTCAAGATGAAACAATGGAAGTGATTTAAGACTCTGGGAGTGAGAGCTTCAGGGCTACAAACTGAAGCTTAAATGCCTTGGCTGTCAGTTTCATATTTAAGTTCCTTGATGAGCACTTTTTAACTCAGGAGTCTTGAACTGGCTTGGCCCACAGATGTGCTTTCTACCAGTGTGGGCATGCCTGGCATTGTATTGGAACTGCTGACATTGTCTTGGCAGCTGGAGTCCTTTCACATGTCTTTGAAGGTCACGAGGCTGCCATCTCTCACTTCGCCCAAATGTCGATTTGTTCACTCAAAATGTTAATCCTGTGGCCTTTGATCCACAATTTTTTTTCTTAGAATTCTGGTCTCTAAGTCTTAGTTTGTTTGCATGTGTGTGTTATGTATTATACTACCCTTGCTTTACCTCTGCTTGTGCTTCCTTGCTTATTACTTTCAGAGAAAGATTTTTCATTGTATCATTTTGCTAGCAACCTTCTGAATATGAATAAGAGAGAATTCTTTTTCCTGGGAAAAATATTGCTGTGCATCCTGACGTTTTTGGCAAGGGGTTTTCTATTCATAATGGGAAGTTTTGATAAAGTGAATTATCTTTTGTGCAGAGTTGTTTTCCTTTGTGTTTCTCTGTGCCCACCATTCTCTCAATTTTCTATTAAATTATTATTTTCTCCATATTACTTTACAAGCTGTAATTGCTTTGTTATCAGAAAGAGAGAGGTAGGTTCATTTTATCCTTTTATCATTGAGCGTTTTGGTGACTAAATTGTAGCACTCCTCATTACCATAGCTTTGTTCTGTTCAGTTTTTAATGATAATTGCCCTTGTCATTCCTTGTAATATAAGCTATAGAAATCTTCTGTTAAAGAAGAGAGAGATTAAGAAGTCAGAATATATTTTCAAAATGAATTGATAAGGAAACCTCATGTTTCATTTCAATGCATTAATTAAATGGGAAAGGGGCTCATGCAGTGAAATAAACAAAGGATGGACAAATGACATTGACATAGCAAGTTCAGGAAAGAAGCACAAGAGCTTGTGTTTAATTGAGACAACATTGTCTGTGAGGACTGGTTGCTCATTCTACTGCCCCAAATCTTTTAATTCTTTTTCATGTGAGTTTGGTTCTCCATCTTTCTCTTCTTATAATACCAACCTTCTTTCCGTTTTTTACTTCTGATGAGAGAACACATATTTGTATGTTTACATTCAGAATTGTTACATTGACCATTAACAGGCCTATTGTCTGTGTGAGCCAGAAGCTCCACACTGCCCTTTTTGGTCAAGTAGCAGCACTTGCTGCCTGTCAAACCAGTCTCATCAAATAAGGTGCCACCTGTACTCTGGGAAATGGATCAGGAGATGGAGGAACAGAGAAAGTGAGTTTCTTGCCCGAGATAATTAATTATAGGGTGAGTTTCTAAGGAAATTGTATTTTGTGGAAGCAGAGTCCCATTTCATCTTTATGACCTGCATTTTCCTTTTTGTTTTTTGTTTTTTTGAGTTAGAGTCTCACTCTGTCGCCCAGACTGGAGTGCAGTGGCCGCTCCCGGCCACCGCAGCCTCGACCTGCTGGGCTCCGGCGATCCTTCCGCCTCAGCCTTCCGAGTAGCTGGAATTACAGGCATGCGCTATCACGCTCGGCTGATTTTTTGATTTATTTTAGAGATGAGGTCTCACTGCCCAGGTGGGTCTCGAACCCGCGGGCTCAGGCAATCCACTCACTTCAGCCTCCCAAAGGTGCAGGATACAGGCTGAGCCACCGAGCCCGGCTATGACCTGCATTTTTCATCTACGTAAGCTCTGCCACTTTTGCAGATTTTGAGCTAGTCCAATTCCAGGTTTTACTTTGGAGCAGAGGTAGGGACCCTCATCTTCTATTGCATTTGTTATTTTGATCAAGGTGAGAATAATTCATTCTTCCAGTTTGGCCAAAATAAAGTTTTATTTATTCATTTATTAAACATATTTTCCCAATGAGCAAAGAAAAGCATTCTAAAATTTACAGGAGTGAAGAATTCAACATATTTGTATTTTTCCAATCCATACTTCACCCTGTCTAGTTGCAGATAAGATCTGGCAAACCTACTTCTGACTAGAAATAGATTTGTGTTTTAACTATGTCCACAGCCTAAATCCTAACCGGGGTCTCTTGCTGGGACCAGTGGAAGTTGATTTCTACTTAAAATGGAAAGTTTGATAAAGTGAATTATCTTTTTGTGCAGAGTTGTTTTCCTTTGTGTTTCTCTCAGTTTTCTGTTGCATTATATTTTCATTTATTACTTTACAAGTCATAATCTTGTTGTCTGTAATTGCGTTCTACTAAAAACTGCTTCCTGGTTTTCTTCCAATGTGTGGGTAAATAGATCATCTGCTCTTGAGTCAGAAAGACATTTTCATGTTGTCTCATAAAGGTTCTTTTCCTGAATTCTAGGTGGTCCTCCTCACCTGAAAATAATGGATCTTCCATTCAAAACTGTTTTTACCTATAGTGTTTTGAGTCGTATTAATATAGCATGGAGTCTAACACATACTAGAGTCTCAATAAATATTTGTTGAATAAATGCACTGAAGATGTACTTTTTATTCTCAATGTATTTGGAGTCAGATGGAAGAGCTTACAGCGTAGAGTTGTGGACCCCAGGAATTCCTGGCCTTACTTTGACGTTTTCCCTTAAACTTGCCTCAAGCTTATTCATAGGCTGTTTTAGACTTGTTGAACTTTTTGATGATGCTCAGCAGTTCTAGCTAACATCTGGAGATAGCTCAAAATAGGAGACATATGGACCAAGTCAATGCCAACTTTTCTTGTTGCTCCACTATAATAAATTACTTCCTTGCAATAACTGGAGGCAGATTCACACTCCAGTCTGCACCTGGTTACAAGTTTCTGTTTCTGTTTTGAAGGATCCCTTCAACTCTCTGCTCGTTTACAAAGCAGAGATGATTGACATGTCCATGCCCAGTGATTAAACAAGGCATTGCACTGCATTCTCTCAGCTCCCCTTTGTCACACAGATGCTCCCCGATTTTTTAGGTATCGTGGGGGAAGGATGATCCAAAGTCATATTTCTTAGCTTTGCATCTCTGAAGCTACTTTTTTCCCTTACCAAAGGGATAAAATGGTTATATTCTAATTTCAGACACAGGTATTATTTGCCAATTAGAATTTGGATGTTCTGTTTCCTAAACTGGTGTCATTTTATGACATTATAATACTTTTGAAGACATAGTGACTTTATTGACTTAGTGATACTATGGTACTTATACTTAATTATTAATCATTATGATATTTAATTGCATTCTTAATCAAGTTTCTCTCCTTTCCCTGACGGTCAAAACCTTGTAAGAATATCTATCATCTCTCTCTCTCTTTATCATCATCGTCATTATCATCTTACCATTTCATCCTTGATTGCTGCCTGGCTTTTGTATCCATTACTTTTACTCAAATTTGAATTATTCTTAAAATTGATAGGCTCAATATTTTAAAAAAAAATTTTTAATTTTAAAGATGTGGGGTACAATTCAGGGTAAGGTATACAAATGTTCATTATGCAGGTACCCTTGTTGATGAGGTGTGCTCCCCCTCCCCTGGCAGTTTCCTTTAAGTGCCAATCCCACCCCCTCTACCCTGGAAGTTTTGCTCTACTGCCAATCCCTTTCTTATAGTCTGATAATTGTTCAAGGTCTGCTTACGAATGAGAACATATGGTACTCTGTTTTTTGTTTCTGTGATAGATCACTGAGTATGATAGACTCTAAATCCATCCAAGTTGCTGTGAAGTCTGTATGTTTGTCCTTCTTTATGGCTGCTTAATATTCCATTGTGTATATGTACCACATTTTAAAAATCCAGTCCAGCTTCGATGGGTAGCATGGTTGGTTTTGTGTTTTTACTATTGTTAATAGTGCTGCAAAAACATGTGTGTTCAGGTATCTTTTTTGTAGAATGATTTGAGTTCCTTTGGGTATATTCCCAATAGGGGGATTGCAGGGTCATATAGAAGGTCAATTCCTAGTTCTTACAGAAATCACCACACTTTTACAAAGAGGTTGCACTAGTTTCGATTCCCACCAGCAGTGCAGAAGCGTTCCCTTTCCTCCAAATCCTCTCCAGCATCTGTTGTTGTTTGTTTTTTATTAATGATGGTCATTCTTACTGGGGTTAGGCTGGTATCTCAGTGTGGTTTTAATTTGCATTTCTGTGATGATTAGTGAGGCTGAACACTTTTTCATGTGTCTGTTGGCTGCCCATGTATCTTCTTTTGAGAAGTGTCTATTCATGTCTTTTGCCCACTTTATAATGGGGCTATTTTTTTTTTTCCTTTTGGCAGTTTTGAGTTCTTTGTAGATCCTAGATGTTAGGCCTTTGTCAGATACACAGTTGTTAAATATTTTTTCCCATTCTGTTGGCTGTCTCCCCATTCTCTTGATGGTTTCTTTTGCTTTTCAGAAGCTTTTCAGGTTGATGAGGTTCTGTTTGCCTATCTTATCTCTTATGGCATGGGTACTTAGGATTTTAATCAGGAAGTGGTTGCCAGTTCCAATTTCTATAAGGGTGTCTCCTGCATTTTCTATGACTTTTATAGTTTGAGGTTTTACTTTTAGGTTTTTGATCCATTTGGATATAATTTTTGTGTATGGTGATAGGGAGGGGGTCCTGTTTCAATCTTCTGCATGTGGTCAGCCAGTTTCCCCAGCACCATTTACGGAATAGGTTCTCCTCTCCCCAGTGGTTGTTGTTGGAGGCTTTGTCAAAGATGAAGTGGTTGAGAAATTGAGGCTTTGCTTCCAGAATCTCTGTTCTGTTCCATTGGTCTGTACACCTGTTCTTGTACCAATACCAGACTGTTTTGGTTATTATAGCCTTAATAGTAAAGTTTGAAGTCTGGAAGTGTGATATCTCCTGCTTTGTTTATTTTGCTAAGGATTGTTTTGGCTATTTGTGGTCATTTATGGTTTCATATGAATTTCTCTATTGTCATTTCCAGTCTGAGAAAAATGATGTTGGTAATTTAATGGGTATTGCATTGAATCTGGAGATTGCCTTTGGTAGGATGGACATCTTAACAATGTTGATTCTTTCTGTTCATGAGCATGGAATATTTTTCCATTTGTTTGTGTCTTCTTGGATTTCTTTGAGCAGTGTTTTGTAGCTCTCATTATAAAGGTCTTTCACTTTTCTGGTTAGGAAGATGCTGGGGTATTTCATTTATTTTGTTGCGGTTGTAAATGAGTTTGCGTGTGTGTGTGTGTGTGTGTGTGTGTTTTTTGGTTCTCCACCTGCTTTTTATTGGTGTATAAGAATGAAACTGTCTTTTGCACATCTATTTTGTATACCAAGACATTGCCAAAGGTCTTCATCAGAGCAAGCAGGTTTTTGGCAGATTCTCTTGGATTTTCTAGGTATAGGATCATATTGTCAGCAAAGAGGGGTAACTTAACTTCATCTTTTCCTATTTGGATACCCCTGATTTTCTTCTCTTGTCTAATTGCTCTAACTAGGACTTCCAACACAATGTTGCCAAGAGGGGCAGGCAGCCTTGTCTTGTTCCGGTTTTCAGGGTAAATGTTTCTAGCTTCTGTCCATTTAACAATATGCTAGCTGTGAGTGTATCGTAGATGGCATATTGAGGTATGTTTCCTTCTATACTTAGGTGTTTGAGGGTTTTTATCAAGAAAGGATGCTGATTTTATCAAAAGCTTTTTCTGCATCTAATGATATAATCATGCGGTTCTTGTTTTTAATGTCTGTTGATGTATTTAATTACATTTATGGTCTTGCAGGTGTTGAACAAGCCCTGCATCCTGGGAATGAAGCATACTTGGTCATAGTGGATGATTTTTGAGATGTGGTCTTGGATCAATATGTTAGAATCTTGTTGAGGATTTTTGCATCTGTGTTCATAAGGAGATTGACCTGTACTTCTCTTTTTTTGTTGGATCTTTACCTGGTTTGGATATCAGTGTGATGTTAGCTTTGCAAAATGATTTTGGGAAAATTTCATCTTTCTCAATTGCCTCTAGTACTTTCAATAGGAATGGTATCAGCACCTGCTTGTATGTTTTGTGGAATTCTGCTGGAGAGTCCTCTGGTCCAGGGCTTTTTTTTTGGAGGTAGTTTTCTTATGACAGAGTCAATATCCTGGCTTGTTATCGGTCTATTTATTGTTTCAACTTCTACCAGTTTCAACCTTGCGAGGTGGTGTGATGTCAGAAAGTCCTCCATTTCATTTAGGTTATTTCCATACTGGTGTGAATAGTAATCTCTGATAATCTATATTTCTTCGGGGTCAATTGTGATTTGACCTTTTGTATTTCTGATTGTCTTTATTTTGGCTTTTTCTCTGTTTTTCTTGGTCATTGTAAGTAGGGGTCCATCAATCTTGTTAATTCTTTTAAAGAACCAGCTTTTGTTTTGTTTATGTTTTCTATGATATTTTTGTCTTTTATGTCCCATATTTGGGCTCTTACTTTGGTAATCTGAATTCTTCTGCTAAAGTTTGGGTTGGTGGTCTTCTATTTCCAGCTCCCTTAGGTGATTTGTTAGGCTGTTAAGTTGTAAACTTTCCATTTCCTTTATGTGTGTTTGTAGAGATATAAATTCCCCTCTTGAAACTATTTTCATGGCATTCTAGAGGTTTTGATAAGATGTTTCTTTATTTTCATTTGTTTCCAGGAATCTTTTAATTTCTGCTTTGATTTCAGTATTGACCCAGTAGTTTTTCAGCATCATGCTATTTAGTGTCCATGTCTTTGGGGATGTCATTGGGGTTGGTCTTGATATTAATTTTTATTCCATTGTGATCTGAGAAGGTGCATAGCAATATTTCAACCTTATGGAATTTGTTTATGCTTGATTTATGGCCGAGGATGTGACTAATCTTGGAGTAATTTCCATGTGGTGGTGAGTAGAATGTATATTCTGTGGTTGTTGGGTGGAATAATCTGTAGGTATTTGTTAAGTCCATTTAGTCAAGCATCAAGTTGAGTTTCTAGGTCTTCTTGGTTTTTTGCCTTGATGATCGATCTAGGACTGTTAGTGGGGTGTTCAAGTCCCCTGCTATAATAGTGTTAAATTCAATATCGTTTTTTAGTTTACTTAGTAGTTGTCTTATAATTGCTGGTGTTCCCGTGTTGGATTCATGTATGTTTAGATGGATATTTCTTGTTGATGGATTGAAACTTTTTTCATTATGTAGTGTCCTTTCTTACCTTTTTAAATTTTTGCTAACTCAAAGGTTGTTTTGTCTGATATTTAGATCATGATTCCTGCCTTGTTTTGTAATCCATTTGCCTGGAAACTCATTTTCCATCGTCTAAGTTCTTGTCTGTGTGCATCCCTTGTGGTGAGATGAGTTTCCTGGATGCAGCAAATAATTGAGTCATGGGTTCTTATCCAGTTTGTCATTCTGTGTCTTTTCAGGGATGCATTTAGTCCATTCACATTCAGGCTGATTATTGAAATTTAACCCCCATCATGAGGTTCTTACAAAATTTTTTCTTTGTTTGTTTATTTTCTTTTAGCTTTGGGGTTGATGTATGTGTATGTTTTCAAGTTTGCTGTTGTGTTGTATTCTCTGTTGATTCTGTGCTTTCCTGTTCTCTTGGGAAGTGCATGGTCATTCTTGTTTTCTTCCTTCTGTGCCTAATACCTTTTTAAGTATCTCCTGTAGAGCTGGTCTGGAAGTTGCATAATGTCTTAGGGATTGGATGTCTGGGAAGGATTTTGATTCTCTATCACTGATGAAGCTGAGCTTGGGTGAGTAGGAAATTCTTTGTTGAAATTGTTTATCTCTGACTTGAATATTGGACTCTAGTTGCTTCTTGCTTTTAGTGTTTCTGCTGATAGGTCTGCTGCTATTCTGATTGGTTTTTCCTGGTAGGTAGTCTGCCTTTGTCTTTTGCTGCCTTTAGGATTTTTTCTTTTGTGCCTACTTTGTGTAGGTGAATTACTCTGTGTCTATGGGTTCGTCTTCTCATTTGATGTCTTTTGGGAGTTCTCTTCATTTCTTGTTTTTGGATGGTCACTTTTCTGATGAGAAGAGAAAAGTTTTCTTCAATAACCTCCTAGAATACTTGTTCCAAGGTGTTCACTGTTTCTCTTTCTTCTTCTGGGATACCAGTCAGCTTCTTTATATAATTGCACATTTCTTATAGACTTTGTTCTTTCTTTCTGAGTTTTCTTTGTTTTTCTTTCTGTTTTTGAGTTGGAGTCTCACTCTGTCACCCAGACTGGAGTGCAGTGGCTGCTCCTGGCCACTGCAGCTCGACCTGCTAGGCTTTGGCGATCTTTCTGCCTCAGCCTTCTAAGTAGCTGGAACTACAGGCATGCACTACCATGCCTGGCTAATTTTTTATTTATTGTAGAGATGAGGTCTTGCCAAGTTGCCCAGGTGGGTCTCGAACCTGTGGGCTCATGCAATCCACTCACCTCAGCCTCCCAAAGCACGGGATTAGAGGCTGAGCCACCAAGCCCGATTTCTTTCTGAGTTTTCATTCTATGTTTTTTACAGATCAGGTTAATTCCATGTTCTGGTCTTCTTTCTTCTGCTTGATTAATTCTTTCCATGCTTGTTATCTTGTTATTTATTTCCTGGATGAAATTTTTTATGGCCAAAATCTCTGTTACAAGTTCTTTCAGTGTTGCATCTTGTCTTTCTTGAGTCTTATGTACTCTTTCTATCCATTTCCCAATTCCTGTCATATTCTTGGGCCAGTCATTGGTTACTTCCATTATTTGCACTCTGAGGTCTGATTTTTCAGATGCTTTCTCTTTGTTACACTGAAGATTTCCTATGGTCTTCCATGTTTTTTTCTCATTTGTGACCCAGACCTCTTTCTTTTCTCTTTAGTTCCATTATTCAGTGGCAGTGGGAGAGACTTTCACTTCTGATGTTTGCTCAGTCCTCTGCTCTTCTGTGTTCCAGGGTTTGGATTTGTTCTATTTTGAAACAGAAATGTGAGTGGGAAGCTTTGCTGTCTCTTATAGTTTTGAGAGTTGAATAAGTTAGATGATAGGGAACTTGTATTCAAAAACTACTTGCAAATCACAATGTTCACTGATTGTAGTATGGGCTCCCTGAAACCCACTCCCCACCACCACTCTATATGATGATGCAATGGATACATGTGTGTACCCCCTGTGTCCAAGGTACAGTAACAGTAATGAGGAGAACAGAGAAAAGTAGAATGAAATAAGATGGACAAAAATTAAAAAAAAGAAAAGAAAAAAAACCCCAGAACAATGAAAGCAGAAACCAAAGCAAAAACACACACACACACACACACACACACACACACCACACTCCAAAACAAACTGGAATAACAACAAAGCAAAACAAAGCAAACAACAGCAGCAACAAAAAACTAGGAAAACTAAATGCATACACTTGACAAGCACAAAATGAATGGAGAAAAAAAAGAGAAAGGATGGGGAAAAAAATCCAAGAAAAAATAAGAATTCAGATTAAACCCTCACACATATATTCACACACATTAAACTAAAAAAAGAGAAAAACAAAAGAGTCAAACAAACCAACAAAGAAAAGAACTGAAAGATGAACACTCAATCATTCATATACACACATAAACAGAAAACAAATACAAAAGAAGAAAGAGAAAGCAAGGAGGGGATGCAGATCAAACTCTCACATACACATTCATGCACAAAGGAAAATATTTTTATTTTATTTTATTTTTTTATCAATATTTTTTATTTTGATATTGTGAGGTACAGTTAAGTGTTAGGTATACAAATATGCTTCATTCAGGCCCCCTTGTTGATAACAGGTGTCTCCCCATCCCCAGACAGATCTTTACTACCATTAGTCCCAGCCCTCCCCCCATAGTTTCCCACCACTGTCAGTCATTTTCTTATGGTAGTGCGTTGGATGATCAAGGTCCACTATATGAGTGAGAATATGTGATACTCAGATCTTTGTTTCTGTAGGAGGTCACTCAGTATTATAGACTCTAGCTCCATCCAGGTTGCTGCGAAATTCATGATTTTGTTCTTTTTTATGGCTGCATAGTATTCCATCGTATATATGTACCACATTTTTTAAATCCAGTCCTCTTTTGATGGACAGTGTGGTTGGTTCCAGGTTCTTGCTATTGTGAACAATGGTGCGATAAACATTTGTGTGCCGGTATCTTTTTTATAGAGTGATTTGAGTTCCTCAGGGTATATTCCCAGTAGGGTGATTGCAGGGTCATATGGGAGGTTGATGTTTAGAGCTTTTAGGAATCGCCACACTGTTTTCCACAGAGGTTGCACTAGTTTACACTTCCACAAACAGTGTAGAAGTGTTCCCTTTTTGCCACACCCTCTCCAACAACTATTATTTTCTGTGTTATTGATAATTGCCATTCTGATGGAGTTAGGTGGTATCTCAGTGTGGTTTTGATTTGCATCTCCCTGATGATTAGTGAGGTTGAGCATTTCTTCACATGTCTGTTGGCTGCTCAGATGTCTTCCTTTGTGAAGTGTCTGTTCATATCTTTTGCCCATTTTATAATGGGGTTGTTTGTTTTTTTCTTTTCAGCACATTTGAGTTCCTTGTAGAGCCAAGATCTTAAGCCTTTGTCAGATCTGGAGTTGGCAAATACTTTTTCCTAGTCTGTAGGCTGTCTCACTGCTCTCTTGATGGTTTCTTTGGCTTTGCAGAAGCTTGTAAGTTTAATAAGGTCCCACTTCTCTATCTTATCCCTCATGGCCTGTGGGTTTCAGGTTTTGTTCAGGAATTGGATGCCAATTCCAATTTCCATGAGGGTATGTCCTTCATTTTCTAAGGTTCTTATGGTTTGAGGTTTTACATTTAGGTCTCTGATCCATTTGTAGTTAATTTTTGTGTATGGGGATAGATAGGGGTCCTGTTTCAATCTTCTGCATGTGGTCAGCCAGTTTTCCCAGCACCATTTACTGAATAGGTTCTCCTCTCCCCAGTGATAGGTCGTGGAGGCTTTGTCGAAGATGAGTTGGTTGAGAAATTGAGGTTTTGCTTCTGGGATTTCAATTGTATTCCATTGATCTCTATGCCTGTTCCTGTACCAATACCAAGCTGTTTTAATGATTGTAGCTTTATAGTAAAGTTTGAAGTCTGGTAATGTGACACCACCTGCTTTATTTTTTTTGCTGAGGATTGTTCTGGCTATTCTTGGACATTTGTGTTTCCATATGAATTCCTGTGTTGTTTTTTCTAGGTCTGAGAATGTTGCTGGTAATTTGATAGGTATTGCATTGAATCTGTAGATTGCCTTAGGTAAAATGGACATCTTCACAATGTTGATTCTTCCAATCCATGAGCATGGGATATTTTTCCACTTGTTTGTGTCATCTTTGATTTCTTTGAACCAAGTTTTGTAGTTTTCATTGTAGCAGTGTGGTGAAGCCTGGAGCTGGAAGTCTCTCTCACTACAGTTGTGAAGCAGAGACTGGAGCCATTAGTCTTTCCCTACATCTTCTTCCCAGGAATAGTTTTGTCAGTTTTAAAAAAATGGCACTTGGCTTCTGCAACCCAGGAAGCACTAGAGACCATGCAGTGCAGCAGCAGTACCAGCTGCTTCATCAGGAGAGCCCTGGCTACTTGCTCATAAATCCCCACTTAGTCAGTCTCTCTCAGCATCTTCTTCCCAGGAAGGGCTTCATTTATTTAAAAAAAATGGCACTCGGCTTCTGCATCCCAGGGATCACTAGAGTCCAAGGTTAGGCCACTTGCTCCCAAGCCCTCACTCAGTCAGCCTCTCATGTGCCCATTCACTCACTAACATGTACACAAAATTTTCCATACACTCACTCAATTACACTGGAACTCACATAGCCTGACTAGCTTGGCCACCATCTTCCTCTGTCTCCAAACTAATGGTTTTATTCAGTGTTCTCTTCCTGAATTTTTCGAAGTATTATCCCTTTTCCTGGATCTTTCTGTAGTATTAGAGGATGACTGATGCTCGACTTTCTCCTGACAATGATCCCTACTTTTTTTTTTAAGCATTGGAGACACAACATTCTCCAGATGACACTTTTATATCTTAGGTAATTTATTTTTCAAAACATTTATGATTATAAAATATTTTATACATATGAAGAAGTAGAAAAATAGTATAATGAATCTCTATTTACCCATCATACGGTTTCCATAATGGTCAACAGTTTGTTATTCTGATTTAATTTAACTCCCCCACTTTTTTTCCCCCCAGGGATTTAAACCAAATCTCTGACTGACTGCATATCATTTGACCTACAAATAATTCAGTATTTATTTCCTTTAAAAAATTTTTTATTTTAAAGATGTGGGGTACAATTCAGGGTTAGGCATACAAATGTTCATTATGCAGGTACCCTTGTTGATGAAGTGTGCCCCCTCTCCCCTGGCAGATTCCCACTACTGCCAATTCCCCTCCCAATCAGCAGTTTCCCACCACTGTCAATCCTTTTCTTATAGTATTATGATAATTGTTCAAGGTCCAATTATGAGTGAGAACATGTGACATTCAGTTCTTTGTTTCTGTGACACATCACTCAGTATTATAGACTATAAGTCCATCCAGGTTGCTGTGAAGTTCATGATTTTGTCCTTCTTTATGACTGTGCAATATTTCATCATGTATATGTACCACATTTTTTTTACTGAGTCCTCTTTTGATGGGCAGCACGGTTGGCACCATGCTCTTGCTATTGAGAACAATGCTGCAATAAACATACATGTACAGGTATCTTTTGCACAGAGTGATTTGAGTTCTTCTGGATTATTCCCAGTAGGAGGATTGTAGGGTCATATGGAAGGCCAATTTTTAGATCTTTAGGAATCGCCACACTGTTTTCCATAGAGGCTGTACTAGTTTACATTCCCACTAACAGTGCAGAAGTGTTCCCTTTTTGCCACATCCTCTCCAGCATCTGTTGCTTTTTGAGTTATTGATGATAACCATCCTGACTGGAGTTAGGTGGTATCTCAGTGTAGTTTTAATTTGCATTTCTTTGATGAGTAGTGTGGCTGAGCATTTTTTTCATGTTTTTGTTGACTGCTCATGTGTCTTCTTTTGAGAAGTGTCTATTCATATCTTTTGCCTAACTTGTATTGGGGCTTTTGTTGTTGTTGTTGACCCATTTGAGTTCCATGTAGATCCTAGATGTTAGGCCTCTGTAAGACATACAGTTGGCAAATATTTTTTCCCAGTCTGTGGGCTGTCTCCCTGCTCTCTTGATGGTTTATTTGATTTTGCAGAAGCTTGTCAGTTTGATGAGGTCCAACTTGTCTATCTTATCACTTATGGCATGGGCACTTGAGGTTTTGATCAGGAATTGGTTGTCGGTTCCGATTTCCATAAGTGTGTCTCCTGCATTTTCTAAGGTTCTTATACTTAGAGGTTTAATTTTTGTGTATGGGGATAGGTAGGGATCTTGTTTTAATCTTTGGCATGTGGTCAGCCAGTTTTCCCAGCACCATTTGCTGAATAGGTTCTCCTCTCCCCAGTGGTTGTTTGTAGAGGCTTTGTTGAAGATGAGTTGACTGAGAAATTGAGGTTTTGCTTCTGGAATCTCAGTCCTGTTCCATTGGTCTATATGCCTGTTCTTGTACCAATACCAGGTTGTTTTGATTATTGTAGGTTTATAATAAAGTTTAAAGTCTGGGAGTGTGATACCTCCCACTTTGTTTTTTTGTTTTTTTGCTGAGGATTATTTTGACTGTTCATGGTCATTTATGTTCTCATATGAATTCCTGTGTTGTTTCCATGTCTGAGAAGAATGCTGCTGGTAATTTAATGGGTATTACATTAAATCTGTAGATTGCCTTGGATAGGATGGACATCTTAACAATGTTGATTCTTCCAATCCATGAACATGGAATATTTTTCCATATGTTTGTGTCATCTTTGTTTTTTTTTTTTGAGCAGTGTTTACCATGTAGTTTCATAGTAAAGTTCTTTCATGTCTCTGATTAGGAAGATGCCAAAGTATTTCATTATTTTGTGGCTATTGTGAATGGGATTATGCTTTTATTTGGGTTTCTCTTTTTTTATTATTGGTGGATAGAAATGGGACTGTCTTTTCCACATTTATTTTATACCCTGAGACTTTGCCAAAGTCCTTTATCAGTGCAAAGAAGTTTTTGACAGATTCTCTTGGGTTTTCAAGGTATAGAATCAGGTTGTTTTCAAAGAGGGATAACTTGACTTCTTCTTTTCCTATTTGGATACACCTGATCTCCTTCACTTGTCTGATTGCTCTAGCTAGGACTTCCAAAACTATGTCGAACAGGAGGAATGGGAGTGGGTTTCCTTGTCTTGTTCCCATTTTCAGGGGAAATGGTTCCAATTTCTGTCTGTTTACTGGTATGCTGGCTATGGGTTTCTCATAGATGGCTTTTACTATTTTGAGGAATGTTCCAGCTATGCCTAGATGTTCAAGAGTTTTTATCAAGAAGGGATGCTGGATTTTATCAAAAGCTTTTTCTGCATCTAATGATATAATCATGTAGTTTTTGTTTTAACGTCTGTTGATGCATTCAATTACGTTTATGGTCTTATGAATGGTCCCAGGGATGAAGTCTACTTGGTTGTGATGGATGATTTTTGAGATATGTTGTTGAATCTGGTTTGCTAGGATCTTGTTGAGAATTTTAGGATCTATGTTCATCAAGGATATTGGCCTGTAGTTCTCTTTCTTTGTTGGATCTTTATCTGGTTTGGATATCAATGTGATGTTAGCATCATAAGATGATTTGGGAAGAGTTCCATCTTTCTCAATTGCCTGAAATACTTTCAGTAGGATTGATATCAGTTCCTCCTTGTATGTTTTGTAGAATTCTGCTGGAAAACCATCTGGTCCATGGCTTTTTTTTTTTTTTTTTTTGTAGTTAATTTTCTTATGACAGAATCAATTTCCTGAATTGTTATTGGTCTATTTAGGGTCTCAATTTCTTCTTGTTTCAACCTTGGGGGGTTGTGTTATGTCAGAAAGTCCTCCATTTGCTTTAGGTTTTCAAGTTTGTTTCCATACAAATATACATAGTAGTCTGATAATCTTTTGTGTTTCTTCAGGTCAGTAGTGACTTCTTCTTTTATGTTTCTGATTATGTTTATTTGGACTTTTTCTCTTTTTCTTGGTCAGTGTAGATAGGGGACCATCAATCTGGCTTATCCTTTCAAAGAACTATTATTTTGCTTCATTAATTTTTGTATTATCTTTTTGTGTTCTATGTCCTGGATTTAGCCTTTTGTTTTGTTTTGCCATCTCATTCATTCTTCTGCTGAAGTTCAGGTTTTGGTGGTCTTGCATTTTCAGCTTCCATAGGTGATTTGTTAGGCTGCTAATGTGTGATCTTTCCACTTTCTTCATGTGTTTGTAGCTATATGAATTCCCCTCTTATTACTGTTTTAATGGCATCTCAGAGATTTTGGTAAGATGTTTCTTCATTTTCATTTGTTTCCAGGTATCTTTTTTTTTATAGTGTTTTGTTTTATTTTATTTTTATTATAAAGATGTGGGGTACAATTCAGGGTTAGGTATACAAACGCTAACTATGCAGGTATCCTTGTTGATGAGGTGTGCCTCTCCCTCCCCTAGCAGTTTCCCTCAACTGCCAATCCCACCATTCCTCCCCTGACAGTTTCCCACTATTGCCAATCCCTTTCTTATAGTATTGTGATAATTGTTCAAGGGTTGCTTATGTGTGAGAACATATGGTACTCTGTTCTTTGTTTCTGTGATAGATCACTGAGTATGATCGATTCTAAATCCATCCAGTTGCTGCAAAGTCCATATGTATGTCCTTCTTTATGGCTGCATAATAGTCTATTGTGTATATGTACCACATTTTTAAAACCCAGTCCAGCTTTGATGGACAGCATGGTTGGTTTCATGGTTTTACTATTGGGAATAGAACTGCAACAAACATATATATGCAGGTATCTTTTTTGTAAAATGATTTGCGTTCCTCTGGGTATATTCCCAATATGGGAATTGCTGGGTCACATGGAAGGTCAATTTCTAGTTCTTTCAGAAATTGCTACACTGTCTTTCAAAGAGATTACACTAGTTTGCATTCCCATCAACAGTGTAAAACATTCCTTTTACTTTGCATCCTTGCCAACATCTGTTGTTAGTTTTTTTTTAATGATGGCCATTCTTACTGGAGTTAGGTGGTATCTCAGTGTGGTTTTGATTTGCATTTCTCTGAGGATTAGTGAGGCTGAGCACTTTTTCATGTGTCTGTTGGTTGTCCAAATATCTTCTTTTGAGAAATGTCTATTCATGTCTTTTGTTCACTTTTTAATGGGGCTGTTTGTTTTTTTCCTTTCAACACATTTGTATTCCTTATAGAACCTAGACATTAGGCCCTTGTCATATATACAGTTGGCAAATATTTTTTCCCATTCTGTGGGCTGTCTCCCTGCTCTCTTGATGGTTTCTTTTGCTTTGCAGAGGTGCATTAGTTTGATGAGGTCCCACTTATCTATCTTATTTCCTTAGATATGGGCACTTAGGGTTCTGATCAGGAATTGGTTGCCAGTTCCAATTTCCATAAGGGTGTCTCCTGCATTTTCTAAGTTTCTTATAGTTTGAGGTTTTACGTCTAGGTCTTTGATGCATTTAGAGTTAATTATTGTGTATGGTGATAGGTAGGGGTCCTGTTTCAATCTTCTGCATGTGTTCAGTCAGTTTTCCCAGCACCATTTACTGAACAGGTTCTTCTCTCCTCAGTGATTGTTGTTGGAGGCTTTGTCAAAGATGAGTTGGCTGAGACCATAAATGCATGACCATGAATGTAATTAATAAATCAACAGATGTAAAAACAAGAACCACATGATTATCTCATTAGATGCAGAAAAAGCTTTTGATAAAGTCCAGCATCCCTTCTTGTTAAAAACCCTAAAACACCTAGGTATAGAAGGAACATACCTCAAAATAGTTAGTACCATCTACAATAAACCCACAGCTAACATATTGCTAAATGGATAGAAACTGGAAACATTTTTCCTGAAAACTGGAATAAGACAAACCTGCCCACTCTCACCCCTCTTGTTCAACATTGTGTTGGAAGTCCTAACTAGGAAAATTAGACAAGAGAAGGAAATCAGGGGTATTCAAACAGGAAAAGAGGAAATCAATTTATCCCTCTTTGCTGATGATATGATCCTATACCTTGAAAATGCAAGAGAATCTGTCAAAAACATGCTTGCACTGATAAAGGACTTTGGCAAAGTCTCAGGGCACAAAATAAATGTGCAAAAGACAGTTGCATTCCTATACACCAATAATAAGCCATCAGAGACCAAATTAAAAGCACAATCCCATTCATAATAGCCACAAAAAAAAAGAAAAAAAGAAAGAAAAAGAAATCCTTGGCATCTTTCTAACCAGAGAAGTGAAAGATATTTACAATGGGAACTGAAAAACACTGCTCAAAGATATCCAAGAATACACAAACAAATGGAAAAATATTCCATGCTCATGAATTGGAAGAATCAACATTGTTAATATATCCATCCTACCCAAGGCAATCTATAGATTCAACGCGATACCCATTAAGTTACCTATCATTCTTCTCAGACCTGGAAATGATAATACAGAAATTCATATGGAAATATAAATGACCACGAATAGCAAAAACAATCCTTGGCAAAAGAAACAAAGTAGGAGGTATCACACTTCCAGACTTCAAACTTTACTATAAGTCTACAATAATCAAAACAGCCTGTATTGGTACAAGAACAGGCATATGGACCAATGGAACAGGACGGAGATTCTGGAAGCAAAGCCTCAATTTCTCAGGTATCTTTTAATCCCTGTTTTGATTTCCATGTTGACCCAGGAGTTTCTTAGCATCATGCTATTTAGTGTCCATGTCTTTGTGGGTTTTGGAGGAACTTTGTTTGTGTTGATAATTATTTTTACTCCACTTAGTCTGAGAAAGTGCATGGCAGAATTTCCAATCTTGTGAAATTTGTTTATGCCTTATTTATAGCTGATGATGTGGTTGATCTTAGAGCATGTTTCATGTGGTGGTGAGTAGAATGTATATTCCATGGTTGTTGGGTGGAGTATTCTGTAGGTATCAATTAAGTCCATTTGGTCAAGTGTTACATTGAGGTTCTGGATTGCCTTGTTGATTTTTTGTCTTTATGATATGTCTAGGGTTCTGAGTGAGGTATTTAAGTCCCCAGTTATGGTAGTGTTAGAGTCAATATCTTTTTAAAGTTTGCCTAGAAGCTGCATTATGAAAGTTGGTGCTTCTATGTTGGGTGCATATATGTTCAGGATGGCTATTTCTTGTTGATGGATTGAACCTTTTATCATTATGTAGTGATCTTCTGTATCTTTTAAAATTTTTGATAGCTAAAGGGTATTTTGTCTGATGTTAAGATTGGGACTCCTGCTTTCTTTTGTGTTCCATCTGCCTGAATTTTTTCCCCATCCTCTTACTTTGAGTCTGTGAGTGTCCTTTCTGGTGAGATGAGTCTTTTGGAGACAATATATTGTTGCCTCATGATATTTTATCCATTTTGTCATTCTATGTCTTTTCAGTGGTGCATTTAGTCCATTCACATTCAGCCTAATTATTGAAATATGAGAGTTTATGCCGGCCATGAAGTTTGTATAGAGTTTGTTGTTGTTGTTGCTGTTTATTTGTTTTCTTTCTTTTGATTTTTGAGTTGATTCATGTGTGTTTTCAATCATTTTTCCTGCATTCTTATGAAGGGCATTGTTGTTGTTGTTGTTGTTTTTTCCTACTATATTTAATGCTTTCTTAAGTGTTTCTTGTAATACTGGTCTGGAGGCAGCGTAAGTTCTTAGGGATTGAATGTCTGGGAAAGATTTTATTTCTCCATCACTGATGAAACTTAGCTTAGCTGGGTAGGTAATTCTTGGTTAAAACTGTTTATCTTTGAGAACTTTGAAGTTTGGGCTTCAAGTTCTCCTTGTGTGAAGTGTTCCTGTAGATAAATCTGCTGCTATTCTAATTGGTCCTCCCTGGTAGGTAGTCTGAATTTTTTCTTTTAAAGCTTTTAGAAATTTTTTTATTTTATATCTACTTTGTGTAGGTGAATTACTATGTACCTAGGAGTTGGTCTTTTCATTTGTTATCTCACAGGGGGTTCTCTGAATGTCTTGTGTTTGAATGGTTGCATCACTGATGAGATGAGGGAAGTTTTCTTGGACAATTTCATGAAATGTTTGTTCCAGGGTGTTCTCTGTCTCTCTTTCTGCCTCAAGAAGTCCAATTACTCTTAGGTTTGGCCTCTTGAAATAATCATTCATCTCTTGAAGGTTTTTTTCTGTATTTTTAAGTTTCTTTTCTATGTTTTTGAAGTTTGGGTTAGTTCCATATTTTGGTCCTCAAGCTCTGAGAGTCTTTCTTCTGCTTGGCTAATTCTGCTTTCCATGCTTATCAGTTTGTTTATTATTTCAGTCACTGAGTTCTTTACTGCTGTTATTTCAGTTAGCAACTCCTTCATTCTTTCCCCTTGTGTCTCCTCAATTCTATTTATTCTCTTTATTAATGTCTTGATATCTGGGTTTGTGATTTGAGACCAGTCATTCTGGGGGATGGTCATTGTTTGCTTTCTGAAGTCTGTATTCTCAGTCTGACCTCCCAGGGGTCTGTGTGAGAACCACATTCTTCTTTTGTTTTTTCTTCATTTGTGTGGATTTTCCTTCCTTCATCCCCTCCCCTTTTTTACTTCTTTAATTCTGTTGTTCAGGGATGGGGGTGTTGCTTTTACTTCTGTTTGCTCAATCTCCTATTCTTCCTTATGTGGATCCTCTGGCTTTGATCAATTCTGAATCTGGACTGTGAGTTTTTGCAGTTTTGAGATTTAATTGAGGGGGGAGTTGTGGTTCAGAGTCTTTCTGCAGATCCCAGTATCCACTGACAGGTGTGTGGGCCCCTGGAACCCACTTCCCACTGCCTTACACTCCGTTCATGTAGTGGGAGTATAGATTTACTCCCTGAAAGCAAAATGAGGTAAGAAAAAGGAAAAGAATGGAAAAAAAGGAAGGAGGTGGGGCAAGAGGAAGGTGGAGAGAGAGAGAAGAGTTAAGTGGGAAAACAGACAGGTGTACCAACTAACAAATGAAAGAGACACAAACAAAGACAGAATGGAGTAAAAAAACTAAAACATACAGATAATCATACAAACACACAAACTGACAAAAACTCCCCTATTGATGTTCTCTCTCTCAAAAATACCCATACATAAACAGGAAGTCTAAAACAAGCAATAAAGTAACAGAAACAAAGCAAGTATGAAAACATTATTGAAAATAGAAAGAAAGAGAAAATAACTAAAAAACAAACAAACAAAAATTAGCAAAACAAATAGACAAAAAAAAACCCCACAAAAAACCAAAACACACAAAAACCTCTCTCTGAGGTTGTTCCTCTAAGTCCAACTTCCTTTCAGCTCTGATCTCTAGCCCTATCCCTCCACTCTCAGTGCAGGCTGATAGGGGTGCTCTCAGTGTGGGTCAGATGCCCCAGGCCTACTGTGGGAGGAGGCTGGATCAGATCTGGACTTAGACAGCTTGCTGCCTGTCAAGTCTCCCACTCAGATCTGACATGTCTGTGTCTGATCCAGCATGGGGGAGGGGTTTCTGTCTCTCCAACTTTGATGAGATTACCTTAGGTCCCAAGTTGGAGGCTGGGTGGAGCTCGTCGGGCAATGCAGGTCTCTGCCTGGTTCTGGGACAAAGAAAATGGCTGTGGTTGGTATTTCCTCACAGGGGATGGGGCTCCTCTCCAGCTCTCCCTGATCTTCTCTCTTCACAGATTGGATCCAGGTTTCCAGCAACTTTATTGTCACAGGTGATTGTCTGGGCCAGGTGCCAGACAATGAGAATCAGCTGTACTTGGCAGGCTGTTCTCAGGAGATTCCTGAGAACAGCAGACAATCCTGTGTGCTTGCTGGCAGCTCCAATCTTAGGGGGTGGGGGGTTGCAGTTACCTCCAGAGGAGAGCCCTGGTGCATGAACCTGTGTCTCCCCTCAGATGGACTTTCACTCACCCACCTGCACATGCCCACTCACACAGAGTCTTTATGGACACTCACTTTTGCAGAGATTCTCACAGTCCAACCTGTCCTGTAGCCATCTTGCCGAAAGTTACAGTATGTATTTCTAACACATAAATATTTTATTAAAAAATCCCAGTTAGTATTAGCATATCTAAAAGTTAATGATACTTCATTGGAATCACCCATGAATTAGTCTGTGTTCAATTTTTTTGCTCACACCATGTAATTTGTAATATGAATCATTGTGTGTTAGAATTTTTCTCATACTGGATCTGGCTGATTGAATCCTTGGGTGTCTTTAGCATATCTTCTCCCCCCACATTTTCTGTAAGCTGATAATTAGATCTAGCACAACACTGCTCAATGGAAATACAATGCAAACCACATATGTCATTAAAGCAGTCTAGATATTGCTTAATTCCCTTCTTTAGGGTTGTATTGTTGTGCATTCCCTCCAGCAATATATGATAGTTGACATTGCCTTAGAGCCTTGCAAACAGTATGCTGGATTGTCAAGCTTAAGTCTTTTTGTCAGTCTGATTTATGAGAAATAGTATCTCAGTGTAGTTTTAACTTATGCTTCTCTTATCAAGAGCCAGGTTAAGCATCTTTTCAGTTTAAGGGCTATTTCCATTTCTTCTGTCAACTGTCCATATCTTTGGCCCATTTTCTATTGAATTGTTGATTTTTTTATTCTCGAGTTTTATAAGTTCTTTATTTATAAAGAGTATTAGTTCTTTGATTTTGTTATTAATATGAATTGTGAATATCTTTTCACAGGCCCCCTTTCACTTTTCCATCTGGTTTTTCCTTCTTCTTCTCCATCTCATTTGCAGTTCTGCTCTGTGGTTCTGCTGCTGCACCTCCCATCATTGCTCTTTCCTCCCTCTTTCTTATGAGTTTATCCATGTTAGGAGCCCAACACACTTATATCCAACTATGAGCTCTTCAAGGTAAGACTCAGGTTATATTAATTTTTGTTTCTCCAGCTCTTGGTGTAGTGGCTAACTCATGTGAGACATTGAATATGTTGATTCTTTGTACGTCTATGTTGTGATACTCAAGAATTACACCTCTAATCTTTACTTGTAAAGCTTTGTTCATGACGTTCTAATCACCTGGAATTCTCTTCTGCTCTGTTTTTCAAGATCTGAACCTACTGAAGTCTGATCTACATTTCAAGGTTAAGGTCTAGAAAAAAAGAGCAGAAGTACCCTTTCCACTATGAAAGATTTCCTGACTTCCCCAACTGGATGTGATCCTTCCTTTTTAAAAATATTTTTTGCATTAGTATCTCTCTGTTGGTACCTCCCATGTGACTCCTTTCCCTTTGCAGAGCTTAGCACACAGGCTGCAGTTCAAAGAACATTTGTTGAATGAAAACTAAATTGGAATGATGTTGTCTTTACCCATTTTATATATTTGTCTTATCTCTCCCATCTAAATACTCATCATAAGTTTCTTGAAGACACACCAAATTAAACTCAAAGACTGGAAATATTTCAAGCTCTCAATTAACACTCAATTAAATCAAAATTAACTTGGTCTAAAAATAGACTAATAATTTTAGTGTAAGTCGCAGTACTAATAGGCATTATTTTAGAGATGAGAATCTATATGATACAGCTGGAAAATAAATAAAACTGCCTTCCCAAGTTGAGCCATAATAAATAGATAAGTAACTTCACCTAGAGAAACTTATTACCTGGGTAGGTTACTTCAATAGTCTGAAGATGTTTTATTTCCTTTTTCTTTTTTTTTTAAGAATTGGGTACAGAATTCTTTTTAAAATATTGAGTTACTCGTTCTACTCAGTTTATAAAATATTATTTTCATTAGGCTGTGAAAGACTCCTTTCTTATCTTAGTTACTTATTTGATTACTCTGTATCCAGAACTCCACCCCCATTCTTGCCTACCCTGTCAACACTTACTTGAGTGTGTTTGGTACATGTCTTCAGATATGCATGCATCTTTATAAAATATGTGGTGTTGTTTTGTGTGACTTTGAGTTTGGTTGTATGACTGTTTTGACTAGTAGAATGATGGAGAAATGACAGTATAACAGATTTGAGTCTAGTTCTTAAGAGACCTTGCTTATTTTCATTTGCTATCTTGTGCTGTTGCTGTCACCAAGAGAAGTGCATGCCAGTGCTATCCTGCTGGTCCCAGGAGGAGGATGACCACTGCTTTTAGAGGGTTAATTATAAAACTCCTGTATTATTTCTGAAGATATTTTGTTTTCTGCCATGATCTTGTACATCAATAAATAAAGCATGACCTATAAGCAATATAACATGGGATTTTGTGGAAATTCCATCATTAAAATTGATTAGGAATCTATGAAAAGTGTAAATTTTTTGGTCCTATTCAGAAATTCCAAATAAAAAATTTTATGATGGGGTCAGGAATATGCATTAAAAAAATATAGCCAGTAATTCAGATGAAAATGGTTTTAGGACCGCAGTGAGAAAAGCTGAATCTGTTCTCTATAAAATAATGTGATAAATATGTAAGTATAGAAAATCTATCTTCTATCTATCACCAATCTATTTATGTCATTCATACATCTCAAATGTATTAACTTTTAAATATTCATTTAATATGTGTTATATTCATATTGCCTCATGGAAACTTATAAATGAACTTCAAACTGACACTTTATAAGGGATGGTTTTCTTGAAGATGGAAGTTCACCAATGATCTCAACCACTATCTTTACAGATTGTGTTTATCTGCTTCAAATTCTTCTCTGTCACAGATTAATCTGTTCTTCTGACCTCTTACTTATCAACTTGTAAGTCACTAAACAAAGTCTACATGTTTTAATTAGACCATTCTAATAAACACTGCTAGTCTATGTGTAGATAAAATAGAAAACTGACTAGATAATGTGACTCCACAGTTGCTTAAATCCTCTTTGCTCCGGACTTGGTACTTGTCTCACCTACGTGGTCATTTGACCCACGACCCCACAGCACTGAAGATTCCCGGTATAATAAATGCATTTGTTATTTGGAAAGGAGTAACACATTTTTCTTTAATGTTATTGGTAACTTTTGTTGAAATAGTTTCTCTGGTTTTTTAGCCCGTAACCTAAGACTTAGAGAATGGGCAGTTTTCACCACCTGATAGGGAGTAAGAAATGTCAGGAATATGGATTATTTTACAGAACAGTCCTAGCAGTATGTTTATCTGGACAAACTGGGCATGGTGGACTTTATAGGAAAGGGAACTGATGGTCCTTTGAGCATACTTTTACTTTGCATTATTTTCCTAGAAAAATAATGATTCATTTATGATGGTGGTCCTTCCTATTTCTTCTAATGGATGTTTTCGTTCAGCTAAATAAGCTCTACATACAGTTTTTAAAAGTTGAATGCCTTAAGTCTAAGAAATAGTTTTTGGTGCCAATTATTATTTTAATGCTAAAATTAATAATCTTGCAGGGAAACTTGCCTCATTTGCATATTGGTTGAAAAGTATCTGTGAAGATTGAGGCAAGAGTTTGTTGAAAAAATAAGCTTTGCATATGAATTATATTTCTTTTCTTGGTTAGAGTTTGGAAATATTCTTTGCCTAGGAAGGATTTAGAGTTACTGGAGGGAGAATTGATGCTTTATAAAGATCTCTCTAGTGAATTTCAAATAGCCTTCTTAGCTGTATTGTGTGCATACTAGTGTATACCCAGGTGTGTATATAGTAGATGGATGTTTGCACTTATATTTTTCTATATAGCTAAAAGCAAAAAAAAAAAAAAAAAGACTAAAAGAACAACAACAAAATGTTTTCCCAAATCTGCTTTTTTAATGTTGAATGACATTGATTTGTTAGAATTAAATTCTTTGTACAGGTCTTGGGGTTATTATTGTCAGTCTCCATACTGTGATCTGTAAGGTTTGATTGTATTTTCTAGTTTGCTTTTCCCTTTGTATCTGGACACTGGAATTATAGCCATATAGTCTGATAAGAACTGCCCAGGCCAATCTGAAGGATTCCTTTGTGAGATTGGAGGGTTTCCTTTGTTGTTATTATTTTTGTTGGTCACATATCAAATGTTTTTCCTTGTCACTTGTGATTTTTTATCCTTTTGGTCATATCACTAATGCTATCTAAAATTTTATTTAAGACCATATTTAGCTCACAGATGTCAGAATATAATGAGGATTTTGAAGCGGAAGCTGATTTGATTTTTGAATCTTGCTTTTTATATACACTGCCAATTCATTAAAAAAAAATCTCAGTAGAGTATCTGGTTAGGTCCCAGGAGGACCAAGTTGCTTAATAAATATAATTTGATAGTGATTAAGGTGACACTTTTCAGCAAGCCATCATTGTCCCTGCCAAGTGCTAATCTTTATGTTTATACAATATCACTTATTTGAAGCACTAAACAATTTTTATGAACCATCTCTTAAAGTTAGGTGTCAGTGTCAATTGCTTTTTAGAGATAGCCACAAATTTGTCCTTTGACATTATTTTCAAAATGTAGCAATAGAATATATAGTTGAAACTACTTAGAGGATCTCATTTTGATGGAGTAATAAGAGATGGAATATATTAGCTGTCAAAAGGGATCCTTACTGGAGATAGCTGGCTTTAATCATTGTTTTTATTTCATTGTTATTTATATGATAGGTGTAAAAGAGGAATGAATGGATATGCTTTTGCTCTTATTTGACTGGATCTTATTCAAAAGGCATTTGAACATTAAGCATTACATACAGCAATCATTGAGAGTATATTATTTGATATTATTAATGCACATACTTTAAGTTATTAATATATATTTTAGAAAATTCATTGTGAATGTCTTAATGTCCTTAATCCTTTAGTTCAGGGGTAGACAAACTACAGTTCATTGGCAGAATACTGCCCACAGCCTGTTTTGTAACTAAAAGTTTTTTGTGTTGTACATGGTGATTTTGTGTTATAATAGCAGAGTTGAGTATGACCCACGAAACCTAAAATAGTCACTATCTGGACAATTGCAGAAAAAGTGTGCCAACACACTGGGTTGAATCAAGTATCCTAGTGGTATAGCCTTTTTGGGATTATTTGCTCTTTTTGATAATTATATTTGGGAACATTGATACAAAATGCTTACCTTTTATTCTACATTTTGAGACCTTGAACACACATTTTATTTTTGGAATGAATGAATTTTCATCCCAGGATTTATTGTCTATGAAGAAGTAGTCACTGCTCTGTTTACATTGTGTGTCAGCATCTGATGATCCTACACAGACAGCAGAGGGACAATCACATGTGTAAATTTCATGGTGTGTATATTTGTGAGAGAGAGACAAAGAGGGAGAAGATATAGTTGTTCATTTTGTTCGAGCTTCTATATACTTCTTTTTAGCTGTTTGCACTGGCTGTTTTACCTTTCAGTGAATTTCTTGCCAGATTAAAATCTGCTTTCCATAAATGGTTGTAGTCTTGACCTCAGTCAACCTTTGGAAAATGGAGACAGTTGACTTTTACTAAATACTTAACTTTTGGTGTGTTTGCTTTTATTTATTTGCTTTTTATTCAAGTAATACATGTCTGAGGTACAAATCAGGACTGCAGAAGAGCTTATGATGAGAAGGGAAACTTTCACACTCCAGCCTTTCCTGTCCAGGCTCATTTCCACTGGCACCTTTTCTAACTATTTACATTTTTTTCCTCATAGTTATCTAAATAAAATCTGTCAACCACTATTTCTTGATTTAATGGCCTTGTACAATTTCTACTTAGTCCCTAGTGTGAAAGATGATAATTTGTCTCAACCATCTCCACGTTCAACTCCTGCTCCTAAGCTTTGGTAGTTACAGTATTATTTTTAGCTTTATTATTGGTTCTCTTCATAACTTTAGAAAATATATCAATAATTCTATTTCACTTTCTCATTACTTTAGTTAACTTTAATTTTCTCTAAGATGAAAAATTGGTATCCCTGCCTTCTGTCTCTTCTTTATGTTTTTCTCTTCCCACCTACTTTGAATTCAATTTTTGTTTTTGTATCAGCAAAGTTGATAACATTTGCTTTTGTGTTGTCAAAGTTGATAACATTCTGCTCTGCAATTACAGCCATACTTTCTGTGTTTTCTGCCTATGTTTCTTGCCTTTGAGGCAACAACAAAGTCAATCTTTATGTTGCTATGAATTTATAATTATTTTTTACTACCAAGACATGCACCATGCTGATTCTATTTCTTTTCTTCTAAATTCCATTACATGCCCCAGGCCACTCATCAGAAAAAAATGGAATCCTTTCTTTGTATCTTTCTATTTTCCTTCTGTAGAATTTCTGTTAATTAGATGCTAGCCAACCTGGTTTGATTTTATATGACTGTTTTCTTTTTTGCTCAATTTTCAATTTCTTTGTTTTTCTGTTCTATATGCCGAAAGATTCCTCAAACTTATTTTCAATCAATTTTATTGCATTTAAAAACTTTGGCAATTGACATTCCTGCGTTTTAAACTTGCTTTTTCTGGAGAATTTAATGATTAACAGCACTTCCTGCTTTGGTCCTCTCTCCTAGTCATGGCTTGAGTGACAGCTTTCTCTGCTTTCAGTTATACGTCATACTATCCTATTCCCTAACTCTGTCATCCAGAAATCTTCAACAATATCTGGCCCATTGATGTCCCATAAATGCTCTCAGCACTTTTATGAATTTACTTCCTCATATCCTTTTTAACTGCCATTTTAACGAGTTTCAAAGGAGAAGAGGCAAAGGCATATGCTGGATCTACCATCTTGTAGTTTATTACTTTGACTTCATCTCTAATTGTGACTTTTTCTTCCCATAAGAAGTCCAGACTATATCACAGTTTAAAATAAATACCAACATGTTTGCCAAGTAAATTTAGATTATCTCTTATTCTTTCAAGAAAGTCAACAATTATTTCTCAAATATTTGGTCATAACTCGGGTTTTTATAAATGCAGTAAATGCACATTTTCATTCTACTTTCTATGATTTTTTAAGCTAGTTTTATTTCAACTTTTCTATATACTTTTATATTAGTTGAATTCAGAATTTTAAAGCTTAAAATCTTAAATTATTTTAACATTTATTCTTAAATTTATTACCCATCATTAATCAACCATAGATTTCAAATGCATTCAACTAGTTATATAGTGTCTTATAAAAAATAGATTGTAGTTCACTTTTCCCTCATTTTCTTCGTTGTGATTTTTGATAATTTATTTATTTTTATATTTTATTTTAAAGATGTAGGGTACAATTCAGATTTAGGTATACAAGTGGTCATCATACAGGCAAAGTTTGGGCCTCCCTTTGGTCCCCACTTTGCCTGGTTTGAGCTCAGGTACCCTTATTGATGCTGTGTCCCCCTCACCCTGGCAGTATCCTGCTACTACCAGTTCCTTTCTTATAGTATTATGGTGAATGTTCAAGATCTGCTTATGAGTGAGAACATGTGGTGCTCTGTTCTTTGTTTCTGTGATAGTTCACTGGGTATTATAGACTCTAAATCCATCAAAGTTGCTGTTAAATCCATATGTTTGTCCTTGTTTATGGCTGCATAATATTTCATCTTGTATATGTACCACTTTTTAAAAATCCAATTGATTTCATGTTTTTGCTATTGTGAATAGTGCTGCGATAAACACGCGGGTGCAGGTATCTTTTTTGTAGAATGATTTGATTTCCTCTGGGTATATTCCTAGTAATGGGATTGCAGGTCAGATGGAAGGTCAATTTCTAGTTTTTATAGAAATCACCACACTTTTTTCCATACAGGGTGAACTAGTTGGCATTCCCACCAACAGTGTAGAAGTGTTCCCTTTTCTCCACAACCTTGCCAGCATTTGTTGGTGTTTTATTAATGATGACCATTCTTACTGGGGTTAGGTGGTATCTCAATGTGGTTTTGATCTGCATTTCTCTGATGATTACTGAGGCTGAACACTTTTTCAAATGTCTGCTGGCGACCTGTATATCTTCCTTTGAGAAGAGTCTATTAATGTATTTTGCCCACTTTTTAGTGGGGCTGTCTGTTTTTTTCATTTTGATACATTTGAGTTCCTTGTAGATCCTGGATGTTGGGCTTTTGTTAGATATACAGTTGGCAAATATTTTTCCCCATTCTGTGGGCTGTCTCCCCACTCTCTTGATGGTTCTGTTTGCTTTTCAGAAACTTTTCAGTTTGATGAGGTCCCACTTGTCTACCTTATTTCTTATGGCATGGACATCTGGGGTTTTGATCAGGAATTGGTTGCCAGTTTCAATTTCTGTAAGGGTGTCTCCTGTGTTTTCTAAGGTTCTTATAGTTTGAGATTTTTAGTTTAGGTCTTGATCCTTTTAGAGTTGATTTTTGTGTATGGTGATAGGTAGGGGTCCTGTTTCATTCTTCGGCATGTGGTCAGTTTTCCCAGCATCACTTACTGAGGTTCTCCTCTCCCCAGTGGTTGTTGGTGGAGGTTTTGTCAAAGGTGAGTTGGTTGAGAAATTGAGGTTTTGCTTCTGGAGACTCTATCTTGTTCCGTTGGTTCGTATGCCCGTTCTTGTACCAATACCAGTCTGTTTTGATAATTGTAGCTTTATAGTAAAGTTTAATGTCTGGAAGTATGATTCTTCCCACTTTGTTTCTTTTGCAAAGGATTGTTTGGCTATTCATGGTGGTTTATGTTTCCATATGAATTTCTGTATTGTCGTTTCCAGGTCTGAGAAGAATGATATTGATAATTTAATGGGTATTGCGTTGAATCTGTAGATTGCCTTAGGTAGGACGGACATCTTAACACTGGTGATTATTCCTATCCATGAGCATGCAATATTTTTCCATTTGTTTGTGTCTTCTTGGATTTCTTTGAGCAATGTTTTGTATTTTTCATTGCTTTCACTTCTTTGGCTGGGAAGATGCTGTGGTATTTCTTTTTGTGTGTGGCTATTATGAATGGATTGTGCTTTTTATTTGCTTCTCTGCCTGCTTGCTGTGTGTGTATAAGAATTCAACTGTCTTTTACATGTTTGTTTTGTACCCTGAGACTTTTGTACCCTTGTTTTGTACCCTGAGACTTTTCCAAAGCCCTTTATCAGTGCAGAGGTTGACAGGATTCTCGTGGATTTTTGAGGTATAGGATCATACTGGTAGCAAAGAGAGATAGCTTAACTTCCTCTTTTCCTATTTGGATACCCCTGCTTTCCTTCTCTTGTCTAAGTGCTTTAGGTATGACTTCCAACACTATGTTGAACAGGAGGGGTGAGAATGGGCAGCCTTGTCTTGTTTGATTTTCAGGGGAAATGCTCACAGTTTCTGTCCATTTAGCAATATGCTGCCTATTGGTTTTATCATAGATGGCACTTTCTATTTTGAGGTATGTTTCTTCTATGTAGGTGTCCCTTTTATGAAGAAGGGATGCTAAATTTTATCAAAAGCCTTTTCTGCATCTAATGGTATGATCATGTGGTTTCGGGCTTTACATCTGTTGATGTATTTAATAACATTTATAGTCTTGTGAATGTTGAACTAGCCCTGCATCCTGGGGATGAAGCCTACTTGGTCCTGCTGTATGAGTTTTGAGATGTGTTGTTGGATTTGATCTGCTAGAATCTTGTTGAGATTTTTTGCATCTATGTTATATTGGCCTATAGTTCTTTTTTTGTTGGATCTTTGCCCGGTTTGGATATCAGTGTGATGTTAGCTTGTTAAAATGATTGGGGAAGAATTCTGTGTTTTTCAATTGCCTGGAGTACTTTCAATAGGATAGGTATCAGCTCCTCCTTGTATGTTTTGTTGAATTCTGCTGGAAAGTCATCTGGTCCAGGACTTTTTTTGTTAGGTAGTTTTCTTATGATGGAATCAATTTCCTTGGTTGTTGTTGGTCTATTTAGTGTCTCAATGTCTTCTTGTTTCAACCTTGGGAGGTTGTGTGATGTCAGAAAGTCTTCCATTTCATTTAGGTTCTCGAGTTTGTTTTCATACAGGTGTGCATAGTAATCTCTGATAATTTTTTTTATTTCTTCAGGGTCAGTTGTGATTTGATCTTTTGCATTTATGATTATATTTATTGGGGCTTTTTCTCTTTTTTGTCATTATTTTACATATGTGTGTATATATATATATATATATATATATTTTTTTTTTTTTTTTTTTTTTTTTTACTAGGGTCTCACTTTGTCACCCAGGCTGGGGTGCAGTGGCACAATTTTGGCTCACAGCATCCTTCGACCTCCTGGTAGGCTCAGCAAATCCTTCAGCCTCAGCATCCCGAGTAGCCACCATGGCATGAGCCACCATGCTTTGCTAATTTTTTTATTTTTTGTAGGGATGTGGTTTTGCTATTTTTCGTAGGCAGGTCTCAAACTCCTGGGCTCTAGCAATTTTCCTGCCTCAACCTCTCAAAGTCCTGGACTTACAGGCAGGCACCTGGCCATGAATTGCTTTTTAAGTGAATTTCTCTTCTGACACATTTTGTATTTACATATAATTTAGTGGTTCTCTTTCACTGAGAAGCTTTAAGCACAAAATCATACACTTTTTTCACAATCTTATTTTTTGGGTGGAGGTAGAGATTGCGGGCTTTTTTTTCTTAATAGATGTCTTCTCAAGTTTTTTTTGTTTCATTTTGTTTTTCAATTAATACTACTGTGGACTGATTTGTGTCTTCCCCAGCCCCACCCTTCTTATGTTGAAGGCCTAATCCCCCAATGTGACTGTATTTAGAGATTGGGCCTTTAATGGAAGTAATTAAGGTTAAATGAAGTCATAAATGTAGGCCTTTGATATAACAGGATTAGTATCCTTATGAGAAAAGATGCCAGAGACTTCTCTTTGTCTCTCTGCCATGTGAAGACACAGAAAGAAAGTGTCCATCTGCAAGTCAGGAAGAGACCCTTCACCAGGAGCTGAATTTGCTGGTGCTCTGACCTTGGATTTCTCAGTCTCTAGAACTGTGAGAAAATAAATTTATGTTGTGAAAACCACTGATTCTGTAGTATTTTGTTATTGCAACCCAAGCTGGCTAATATGGATACCTATTAAATTACTGAGTTGTTTTCCACCTCTTCTTCATACCCTTCTACAGCATATGTTTTGATGTGACTAGAGTAATTAGTTTGTTTAATGGACTGAACTGGCTCAATCCAGAATAGCTTCTCTCTCTCTCTCTCTCTTTCTCTCTCTCTCTCTCTCTCTCCTTAATTGCACTGTCTTGGAGAAAGAGATCTTTTGGATCTCTTTTTCCTCACTACCTGGGAAGAGTTGATAGCTTTCTGGTCTGTTTCAGCTATAAAAGTAGTCTAACTTAAAAGTGGTTTTAAAAGCCAGTCTAGGTCAATTTCAAACCTCAATTTTCCATCTAACTCAGAGATTCTGGCCACTTCTCTTACTATAGGAACAGAAGGGGAAGAAGGCATGCTCTCTTTCTTTGAATTCTGTGCTCTCCAATCCTTCCCTATTTGCTCTGTTCCTGGTTCCCCCAGGGTCAGTGGTGTGCAGAGCATGGATTTAGAGGAAAGAGGAAAATAGAGATGTGACTGATGATGCTGCAATCTGGCTCTTGATGCCACTGTAATGACAAGTGTTCAAACAATGGCTCCTTTTCTGCTCTTCTACTTTCTACTCATACCTCATATGGGTTCATGTACATGCCCCAGCTTATTTCTAATGACTCTTCCTTATATATTCCTGCCTTCAAAAGGATAATTATGGTTCTTCCTACTGGGAGCACTTTCCCAGCTGTCAGATTTCTTAGGTAAGGTCTTTAAATGCTTTTCATGTTTGCTACCCTTCTAGTTGTCCCTTTGCCACAGGAAACTTCAAACATATTGTACTGGAATTTGAATTTCCTTTTTTGCCTTGTAATTGTCATTTCATCATTGTCATTTGCCTTAAATGGCCTCCTATTTGATGCTTCCACAGGCATAATGCTGTCACTAGTCTTTGCTTATTGACTTTCTCTCAAATTTAGAGATTTGTGGTAATTTCTCACAAGAATATTTTTGAACTCCACCTGAGTAGTGGCATAGGTCTAGCTTCTCATATACTCTGCAATAAACCATCTTCTAGGGTGAAGTCATTTCCTTTCCTACAGAAACTCCCAGTATCTCTCTTGTCTTAGCTTGGAGGTTGAGAATCTATTGGAGGTGGAGGGGGAGTACTATGCCCCACTTTCTCTTCTTATTTTTTAAAAAATTATTCATTTACTTATTTTGAAATATCAGTAACTTTGGGGGCACAAATGCTTTTTGGGTTACATGGATGAATTGTATAGTGGTGAAGATGTCTGGGTTTTAAATGTATTTGTTACCGCACTAATGTACATTGTACCTAATGGATAATTTTTCATCCCTCTCTCCCTTCCCACCCTTTCCCTTCTGAGTCTCCAGTGTTCATTATACCGTTCTATATGCTTTTGCAGGCCTGCAGCTTAGCTCCCTTGTGAAAGTGCTATTTGATTTTCCGTTCCTACATTACTTCACTTAGGATAATGGTCTTCACGTCCTTCCAAGTTCTTGCAAAGAACATTATTTCATTCTTTTTTATGCCTAAATAGTATTCCATGGTGTGTGTGTGTGTATCACATTTTTATTATCCAGTTGATGGGCATTTGGGTTGATTCTGCATCTTTGTAATTGTGATGAGGTGAACATCCGAGCGAAAGTGTCTTTTGTTTTTAACAACTTCTGTTCCTTTGGGTAGATACAAAGTAATGGGACTACTGGATTGAATGGCAAATCTACTTTTAGTTCTTTCAGAAATCTCCATACCAGTTTATATAGAGATTGTACTGATTTATACTCCCACCAACAATGTATAAGCTCTATTTCTATAATAGAAGGGTACTTCCTGTCAAACAAACTTAATGAATTTCCAACTTTCTCTTATGTGGGTTAGATGTAGGAGATGGATACTGAAAACTAATTTTGTCTTTAATAAGTCTTATGAGAATACCCTAACATCCCTCTTTATAAGGCAGATTTCTCATCATCCATCTTCAGTTTGGCTGAAGTTCCACAATTGTAGGAAAAATCCCATTTAACATCTTGTTACACCACTTTGGTGATTAAATTTTTTTTTTCCAGATCCTGAGGGAAGATGACAGCAGAGTCAGTTGGACTAAGTAAGTCCTATTGTGAGGAAGTGAGCGTATGGAAAATTTTGCGTACGTGTCAGTGAGTAAGTGGGCATGTGAGTGTCTGACTGAGTAGGGACTTGGGAACAAGTGGCCAGGGCTCTCCTGGTTAAGCGGCTAGTGCCACAGCTGCTCTTGTTGGTCCCTAGCACTTCCTAGGATGCAGAAGCCAAACACCATTTTTAAAAAAATGAGCAAAGACCTTCTCGGGAAGAAGCTGCCAGGAGAGACTACCAGCTCTAGGCTCTGCCTCACCACTGAAGCACCTGGCAGGTCTCTGGCAGCAAGGGCTGCAGAAGGAGCATAGCGAGGGAGTCCAGAGGCAGTGCCACACTGGAGAAGATGAAAGAGGCACCCTGACACCATCTTGAAAATGGTGCAGGAAAGTGCTCCAGCTTGCTCACCATGGAGCAATAGACCTGAACCGATCTCTGTGACTGGCAGATTAACTACTCAGGGGTTGATCATGACCCAGAGGGAATAACCCAAAAGCAGAAATTCTGGAGAGATAGGAAGAGTGCTGAGTCTCAGGTGCTGCACCCCTACCTTGATTCAGTCACAGGACAAAGGGTGTGGCCAGAAAAGGATGAGAAAGACCTCCACAGAGATCAGAGGGGAGTCTGACCCAAACCCCTCCTCCTTTGCAATCCTCTGGACATCAGGCCCACATGGTTGGAGCATGACTAAGAGGGACAAATCCAGGTAGAGCCTGGACATCAGCCACAATAGGAGGACTCCATTCCAGGAAAGCCTATCTGGGGTGCCCCCGCCAGTACATGGGTAAGAGGCAATTCCACACCTCCTCACCATAGGAGATCCCTTGCCCATACTAGAGTGGGAAGGAAGAATTGAAGTCCCACCTTCACCCACAGCCTCCTCTTTCATGGGCTGGATATGGGGGAGATTGTGAATGAGGCTGAAGCCCTGCAGGAGATAGCAGAGGGGCACCTGAGAGGAAAAATTACAGAACCTACCACAGAGACATTTTTTTTTGTTTGTGTGTTAATTTTAAAATATTTTTCCTTTGTGCATGAATGTGTATGTGAGGGTTCAATCTGCATCCCTCCATTCCTTTTTTTCCCTCTTTCTTCTTTTATTTTTATTTTTATTTTTTGCTATTTATGTGTATTCATGAAGGATTGAATATACATCTTTCCATTTTTTGTTTATTTTTGCTTTTTTATTCTTCTCTTTTTTCAGACCAATGTGTGTATGAATACATGTGTGAGGGTTTCATTTGAATTCCTTTTTTAAATTTTTTTTATTTTTTCTTCTCTTTTTTTTCTCTTTATCTTCTTCATTCATTTTGGAGTGTGTGTGTGTGTGTGTGTGTGTGTGTGTGTGTGTGTGTTTGCTTTCCTTTTTATGGCATTGTTGCTTTTTGTTTTGTTTTGCTTTGTTGTTATTCCAGTTTGTTTTGGTGTGTGTGTGTGTGTGTGTGTGTGTGTGTGTGTGTGTGTTTAATTGTTTTTTACTTTGATTTCTGCTCTAATTGTTTTGTGTTTTTTAAGTTTTTGTCTATCTCATTTCATTCTACTTTTCTCTGTTATCATCATTGCTGTTACTGTATCTTGGATTCAGGGGGTACACACATGTACCAAATGCATCATCATATAGAGTGGTGATGGGGAGTGGGTCACAGGGATCCCATACCACAATCATGAACATTATGATTGCAAACAGTTTCTGAATTCTAGCTCCCCACTCTCCACCTGAATTTGACTCTCAAAACTACAAGAGACAGCAAAGTTTCCCACCCACAACCATGTTTCAAAATAGATCAAATTCAGAGCCCTGATCAGGGAAGAATAGAGAACTGAGCAAACATTAGAAGTGAAAGTCTTTCCCACTGCCACTGAATAACAGAGCTAAAGACAACAGAAAGAGATCTTTCACAAATGAGAAAAAAGTCAATGGAGGAACACAGGTAACTCTGAGAGTCACAAAGAAAAAATGCCTGAAAAATCAAACCTCAGAGCTCAAACAATGGAAGCTCCAGCAATTGGGTCCAGAGCAAAAGGGATTAGGGAATGGATAGAAAGAGTGAATAAGACTCAAGAAAGACAAGATGCAACACTGAAAGAACTTGTAACAGAGATTTTGACCATAAAAATTTCAGCCAGGAAATAACAAGATAACAAGCATGGAAAACAGAATTAATCAAGCAGAAGAAAGAATCTCAGAACTTGAAGACCAAAACATTGAGTTAACCTTATCTCATAAACATAGAAAGTTAACCTTATCTCACAAACATAGAAAGAAAACTCAGAAAGAAAAAACAAAGTCTCCAAGAGATATACAATTATATCAAGAGGCTGAACCAATGACTGGTTGGTATTCCAGAAGAAGAAAGAGAAATGGAGAACAACTTGGGGCAAGTATTCCACAATGTTACCCAAGAACTTTTCCCATCTCACCAGAGATGTGATCATCCAAACACAGGAGATACAGAGAGCCCCCAGAAGACATCAAATGAAAAGACCAACCCCTAGACACATAGTAATTTACCTACACAAAGTAGTCACAAAAGAAAAAATTCCAAAGGCAAGAGAGAAAGGTCAGACTACCTACTAGGGAAAACCAGTCAGAATAGCAGCTGACCTATCAGCAGAAACACTATAAGCAAGATGGGACTGGAGTCCAATATTCAAAGTCCTCAAAGATAAACAATTTCAACCAAGAATTTCCTATCCAGCTGAGCGCAGCTTCTTCAGTGATAGAGAATTAAAATGTTTCCCAGACAACCATCCCTAAGAGATTATGCAACTTCCATTGCAGCTCTACAGGAGACACTTAAAAAGGTATTAAGCACAAAGGAGAGAAAGGCAAGAATGACCATGCACTTTCCAAGAGAACAGCAGATCACAGAATCAACAGAGAATACATCATGACTGCAAACTTGAAAACACACACATACATCAAACCAAAAGTTAAAAGAAAACAAAGAAAAAAACTTTATAAGAACCCCATGACAGGGATAAACAATTACATTTCCATAGTCAGCCTGAATGTGAATGGATTAAATGCACCACTGAAAAGACATAAAATGGCAAACTGGATAAAAAACCATGACCCAATAATTTGCTGCATCCAGGAAACTCATCTAACCACAAGGGATGCACACAGACTCAAAGTTACAGGGTAGAAAACAAGTTTCCAGATGAATGGATCACAAAAGAAGGCAGGAGTTGCAATCTTAATATCAGACAAAAAACAACCTTCAAGTTATCAAAAATGAAAAAAGATATGGAAGGACACTACATAATCATAATGATAAAATGTTCAATCCATCAACAAGAAAATTTATTCCTAAACATATATGCACCCAACACAGGAGCAACAGGTTTATAAAGCAACTATGAAGTAAACTAAAGAAAGATATTGACTTCAACATTTATATAACGGAGCTTAAATACCCCACTAACAACACTAGGTAGATCATCAAGGCAAAAAATCAACAAAGAGATCTGGAGCCTTAGCTTGACGCTCAAACAAATGGACTCATTAGATACCTACAGTATACTCCACCCAATAATCACAGAATATACATTATATTCATCATCACATGGAATGTACTCCAACATCAATCACATCCTTGGCCATAAATCAAATTCCATAAGATCAAAATACTGCCATGTACCTTCTCAGACCACAGTGGAAAAAAAAAATCAATACCAACAAAATTCTCTCAAAACCCACAAAACATGGACACTAAACACACTAAACACTAAACACATATAGTGATACAGAATGACTACTAGGTCAACACATAAATCAAAATGAAAATTAAAAGATTCCTAGAAACAAATGAAGAAACATCCTACCAAAACCTCTGGGATGCCATGCAAGCAGTTATAAGAGGGGAATTTATATCTCTACAAAAACATATCAAGAAAATGGAAGATCACAAGTTAACAGCCTAAAAAAAAAGTCACCCAAGGGAGCCAAAATGGCAGGACCACCAAAACCCTAATTTTAGTAGAAGAATCCATATCACCAAAGTAAAAGTCCAAATATGAGACATAGAGGACAAAAATATCATAGAAAAAAATCAAAAAAACAAAATGCTGGTTCTTTGAAAAAATAAGAAAGATTGGTGGACCTGGCCAGAATGACCCAGAAAAAGAAAGAAAAAGCCCAAATAATCACAATCAGAAATGCAACAGATCTAATTACAACTGATCCCAAAGAAATACAATAGATTATCAGAGAATACTATGCACACCTGTATGGAAACAAGCTTGATAACCTAAATGGAATGGAAGATATTCTGACATCACACAACCTCCCAAGTTTGAAACAGGAACACATCGAGACATTAAATAGACCAATAAAAAAACCAGTAAATTGACTCCATTATAAGAAAACTACCTACAAAAAAAAAAAAAAAAAAAAAAAAAAAAAGCCCTGGACCACATGGTTTTCTAGCAGAATTCTACAAAACATACAAGGACAAGCTGATACCAATCCTATTGAAAGTATTCCAGGAAATTAAGAAAGAATTCTCCCCAAATCATTTTATGAAGCAAACATGACAAAGATACCCAAACCGGGCCAAGATTCAACAAAAAAAGAGAACTACAGGCCAATATCCCTAATGAACATAGATGTAAGAATTTTCAACAAGATTCTAGCAAATCGGATTCAACACATCTCAAAAATCATTCACCATGGCCAAGTAAGCTTCATCTCTGGGATGCAAGGCTGGTTCAGTATCCACAAGACCATAAATGTAATTAAATCCACCAACAGATATAGAAACAAAAAGCACATGATTATATCATTAGATGCAGAAAAAGCTTTTGATAAAATCCAGCATCCTTCTTGATAAAAACCTCAAACACCTAGACATAGAAGGAACATACCTCAAAATAGCACCATCTACGATAAACTCACAACCATTTTACTTCTAAACAGACAGAAACTTCTAAACAGACAGAAACATTTCCCCTGAAAACTGGAACAAGACAAGGCTTCCCACCCTCACCTCTCTTGTTCAACATTGTGTTGGAATTCCTAACTAGAGCAATTAGACAAGAGAAGGAAAGCAGAGGTATTCAAACAGGAAAAGAGGAATTTAAGTTAATCCTCTTTGCTGACAATGATCCTATACCTAAAAAACCCAAGAGATTCTGTCCAAAACCTGTTTTTACTGATAAAGGACTTTGGAAAAATCGTGGGGTACAAAATAAATGTGCAAAAGACAGTCGCATTCTTATACGCTAGCAATAAGCAGGTAGAAAACCAAATAAAAAGCACAATCCCATTCACAATGACCACAAAAAAATGCAATGAAATACCTTGGCATCTTCCTAACCAGAGATGTGAAACACCTTTACAATAAAAACTACAAAATGCTGATCAGAGACATCTAAGAAGACACAAACAAATGGAAAAATACTCCATGCTCATGGATAGAAAGAATCAACAGTGTTAATATGTTCATCCTACCTAAGGCGATCTACAGATTCAACACACTACCCATTAAATTATCAACATCATTCTTCTTAGACCTGGAAATGACAATACAGAAATTCATATGGAAACACAAATGACTATGAATAGCCAAAACAATCCTTTGCAAAAGAAACAAAGTGGGAGGTATCTTACTTCCAGACATTAAACTTTTCTATAAGGCTACAGTCATCAAAACAGACTGGTATTGGTACAAGAACGGGCATACGAACCAATGGAACCAATGGATAGAGATTCCAGAAGCAAAACCTCAATTTCTCAACCAACTCATCTTTGACAAAACCTCCACCAACAACCACTGTGGAGAGGACAACCTATTCAGTAAATGGTGCTGGGAAATCTGGCTGACCACATGTGGAAGAATGAAACAGTCCCCCTACCTATTGCCATACACAAAAAACAACTCTAAAAGGATAAAAGGCCTAAACTAAAAATATCAAACTATAAGAACCTTAGAAAACAGGAGACATCCTTACAGAAATTGGAACTGGCAACCAATTCCTGATTAAAACCCCAGATGTCCATGCCATAAGGGATAAGATAGACAAGTGTGACCTCAATAAACTGAAAAGCTTCTGCAAAGCAAAAGAAATCAAGAGAACCAGGAGACAGCCCACAGAATGGGAAAAAATATTCGCCAACTGTATATCTGACAAAGGCCTAACACCCAAGATCTACAAGGAACTCAAATGTGTCAAAACAAAACAAAAAAAACAGCCCCATTAAAAAGTGAGCAATAAACATGAACAGACATTTCTCAAAAGAAGATATAAGGGGATCCAACAGACACATGAAAAAGTGTTCAGACTCACTAATCATCAGAGAAATTCAAATCAAAACCACATTGAGATACTACCTAACCCCAGGAAGAATGACCATCATTAATAAAACAAACAACAACAGATGTTGGTGAGGATGCAAAAAAAAAAAAAAAAAGGAATGCTTCTACACTGCTGGTGGGAATGCAACTAGTACAATCTCTTTGGAAGATAGTGTGGCGATTTCTGAAATAACTAGAAATTGACCTTCCATATGAACCAGCAATTCCCCTATTGGGAATATACCCGGAGGAACTCAAATCATTCTACTAAAAAGATACCTGCACACGTATGTTTGTTGCTGTTATATTCACAATAGCAAAAACATGGAACCAAACATGCTGCCCATTGAAGCTGGACTGGATTAAAAAAATGCACAAATGCACAATGGAATATTATGCAGTCATAAAGAAGTACAAACATATGGACTTTGCAGCAACTTGGATGGATTTAGAGTTGATCATATTCAGTGATCTATCACAGAAACAAACAATAGAGTACCTTATGTTCTCACTCATAAGCGGACCTTGAACAATTATCATAATAATATAAGAAAGTGATTGACAGTAGTGGGAAACTGTCAGGGGAGGGGGTGTGGGAGTGGAAGTTGGGGGACACTGCTAGGGAAGGGAGGGGCAACAAGGGTACCTGCATAATCAACGTTTGTATACCTAACCCTGAATTGTACCCTACATCTTTATAATAAAAAAAGAAAATTGCAATAAGTGTACCCACACTTTACCTGTATGATGACCACATATGTACCTAATCCTCATTTGTACCACATCTTTAAAATAAGACGAAATAATTTAAAAAATTTTTAAAAACACACACAATGGAATATTACACAGCCATAAAAAAGGACAAACATATGTACTTCACTGCAACTTGGATAGATTTAGAGTCTCTAATACTCAGTGATCTATCACAGAAACAAAGAACAGAGTGCCACGTGTTTTCACTCATAAGTGGACCCTGAACATTTTACCATAATACTATAAGAAAGTGATTAACAGTAGTATGATACTTCCGGGGCTGGTGGAAGGGGAATGGGTGGGACACAACATCAATATGTACCTGATCTCAGACCAGGCAAATTGAGGACCAAAGGGAGGCCCAAACTTTACCGGTACAATGACCACTTGTATACCTAATCCTGAATTGTACCCCACATCTTTTTAAAAAAAATTAAAAAAAAAATTTTTTTCCACCCATGTTGGTCCTTCTTTCTCAGTCAGATAGATGGAGTATTGGATGAATAAAATAACGAGAGCTTCTTTTCTATTGCAATTCAAAGAGAATTTATTCATTTGTGTCCAGAGAAATTTAATATTTCTCTAGTTTCCTTGGTACACTTTTCTGACCAAACCTCTTTTGGTGGAATTATCTGTTTATATTTTCTTCTCTACTAGAAAGTGGTCATGTTTTACTCACATTGCTGTCCCTAGCACATATCAGAGTACATAGATTTTAACCTGTACTGTATAAATGTTGATTGAATGATTAGCTGTCAGCTTATCGGTTCATTGTAAAACAGAGACATATATGAAATAGCCATTTGAAAAAAACAATTCCCAAAGATATGAATTAATGGTGAAGTTGTGAAAAGTACAAAGTTACGCTGAATGTGAGTACTAAGAAGAGAAAGGTCATGTTTATATGGGCAGAGAAGAATTGAAAAGAATAATCTCTTTCTACCTTTAGTTAGCATCTCCAAATATTCTAAATTTAGGATAATTCTACAGTCACTTTAGTGGTTGTGCTAATCCTGAAAGAAGCAGTTTATATATTGGCAGGGAGTAAGGGTTACAAAATTACCTTTACTTACTAAAATACTTTGGAGAATCACTTGACATTCCATTAAAGGTGTAAATTTGTATTACATGCTTAGAAGACCTCAAATCAATTTCCTACCTAAAGAACTTAGGTAGGAAAAGTTTTCAGTTTAGGGCTGTGTGCACTTTATGATTCTATGATGCAAAATGACAAGATTGGTAACTTCTTTTGATAAATGTATGGCAGAATATTATTTTCCATGGTAACAGACTTTTATAGCATCAGTATGGGGTTGACTTTGCAGTAGGTTCAAGCAGAAGTACATGTTGACTCTCAGAAAATAAGCTGTTATCTAAATTCAACTATTTGGAGCAGGCACAAACCCAACAGAGAAAATTGCATTCTATATAGGACTTTGATGTATTCAATTTGGTTTAGCTGAGAAAGTCTTGGTGTGGAAAAACCAGGTTTAAACAATCTGGCAGAAGAAGGATGAGAGAAAGAGAGTGATGCAGGAAGGACGACTGAGAGGGCCTCTGTGGCGGTGCTCTGAGGGCAGGGGAATAGACAACATTCCTCTGATTAAGAATATCCAGGAAAGCCTGGACACAGTGGCTCATGCCTGTAACCCTAGTACTTTGGGAGCCCAAGGTAGGAGAATTGCTTGAGCCCAGGAGTTCAAGACCAGCCTGGACAACGTAGTGAGACCTCATCTCTACAAAAAATTAGCCGTGAGTGGTAGTATAAGCCTGTAGTCCCAGCTACTCGGGAGGCTGATGCGGAAGGATTGCTTGAGCTCAGAAGGTTGAGGCTGTGGTGAGCCAGGACTGTGCCACTGCACTTCAGCTTGGGCAAACAGAGTGAGACATTGCCAAAAAAAGAAAAAAAGGAAAGAAGCAAAGAGAGAGAGAGGAAGAAAGAGAGAGAAAGAAAGAAAGAAAAGAACAGAAAAAAAGAAAGCAAGAAAGCAAGCAAGCAAGCAAGAAAGAAAGAAAGAAAGAAAGAAAAAAGAGAAAGAAAGAAAGAAAAAGGAAAAAAGAATGTCCAAGAAAACTGACATAGATTGGTGATTCCGACTCCTGCCTGGCAGTATGAAAAGGACAGCAGAATAGCAATTTGCTGTTTATGTAAACAGGAAAGTGTCAGTTGAGGAAAGACATGTACTCAGCATGCTCTTAAAACATCTGCTCTCATAAACCACTTGAAAATAATCATGCACTAACAGGAGAAAAACAGCTGTGCATGAATCAATAGACTCCACCATACGTGCGCCTGGAATATATGAACGATAAAATCATCAGAAATGGGCCCCTGGAGTATTTGGATCAGTGGACAGACTATTGATTATGTGTAATTCTACTGTGAGCTGTTGTTATTTAGCTGTATGGAATATACTGTGCCTCGAGTCCAAGGGAAAGCTTCTACTCATGGACCTGTTACTTAAAGCCTTTTACACTAACTCGTTCAAAGCACTATATAAGCAAAAATTACCCTCAAGGGAAGTTTGTGAAGCATGAAGAGGTGATGTGTCTGCAGCCAAATATAGACATGGAGGCGAGGTTGCAACCAAGAGCTTCCCTCCTCTCTTCCTTATACTAAATTGTATCCCAAGGTTAGATCTTGTTCTTTATCCCTTTCTTTTGTTCACTCTCTCCAATATGATCAGATTTTCTTATTTGTAGAGGTGTAATGGTTTCTTAAGCTCCAAAGGCATAGCCTGTAAGGATCTGAACACTACTCTCTTTTCTCCTCCTATCCTGGTAAAATTGTTGGGTTAATACAAGGGAAACTGTTCTTTGCCTAGGCAGTAGAAAATGCGACAAAAAGAAAGAGTAGATTCCAGCTATTCTTTTCTCATTATGCCTTTTAAAAATGTGTTTCTGGAAATGCTCACTCTTAAATTTTTTTTCTAATTTAATAACCTATTGTTTATATATTATAAGTGCAGTTAGCACTCCAAAAAGTGTGAGTCATCTCTCATTCTTCAGATATTGGTATTTACTGAGAGATCCTGGGGAATACCTTTGGCTTTTCCCTCTTCGTATCCAATGGTGAAGTATACTGATTTCTGGGGTTCTCTTGTAAGGTGCAAAGCACTCTAGTAGAGTGTTCCATCTAGATGCTATTTTTCTTGTGTTGAAAGAGCATTCCAAAATTTATCAGCCTTTACCAGATTCAATCAGGCAACCACTCAGACCTGCTCAAGGGAGAGTTGTGCTTTTCACCACTGACATGTGGAAAAGCAATCAGACACTGAATTATATGGCTGGCTTTCTTTGTCTTCATCTGTTTAAAGTACTCACTGAGCCCCAATGAAATAACAGTGCTGTGTGTGAAAGCTCTTGGAAAACCTCACTCATCATGAAGTTAGTAGGAAAACCTGTACAAATAGCTGAAGGGCTGCCTCACAAAAAGCAAGAACAGACAATGTTTTGATATTTTCAGGAATCAGGCTGTGAACATGATTTTGCCTCCTCCTGCCCCCACTCCCACCTTCCAGACTTTAAACATTTGGACCCTTAGACTTCAGTCAAAAGCAGACAGAAAGTGGAACTACTCATGGAGGGTAAGTATGGCAGCTGTTAAAATAATAGCATTTCCAGGCCTTGATTATCTATTTTGAGAACCTTAAATATGTCATTAAATGTAGTTTATGTACTTTTGTGTATGAAGGACTACGCCAGCAGTAAGACTAGCTAAGATTATCTAAGTGAGGTAGAAGGAGCCAGACACACTGGCCCATCTAGAGGTTGAAACAAATGCTGATTTAGGGATGACTGCCTCTATGGGGATTAACTGCTCTGTAGGCTATTGTTAGTGGCTTAAACTTTAAATTTGGCTTTCTTCTGGGGCTCAGCATGATTCTGGCTTACAGTCAAGTCTCCTCATTTGGTATCTGGGCTTAGGGGATGTAAATAAATGTTAATATTTGCTGAAGCCAAATATAATTAATACTGTAATTTGATTTCAGAAAGGTAATGCATTATGAAATCAAGGCTGCATCATTTTTAGATTATTTGCAGTTTGGATAACCCATAGTGTATCCTCTAACATGTAGATGATTTAAAATAATTTTAAAATGTACTAGAAGTGAACTGCCAGTTCAACTTCATTTTGGGAGAGAAGACGTTATTAAAATTGAATTTCTTAAGGAGATATGACTAAATCTCTTCTGATTAAAGAAGATTGAGTTTCAAGAGAATCTGGGGATAAAGTATGGGGCAATACAGTAGGCTTCTTGTTTTGGCCTTGCAAGCCACTTGATGCCGGATGTGAGCTGGTGTGTGTGTGTGTGTGTGTGTGTGTGTGTGTGTGTGTGTGTACTTGTGTATGTGCATACATGTGCACACTGTGGTGGGGGGGAGCACTTACATGGAGTCCACAGTGGTTGAGTTAGATTCAGTATGGATGCTAACAAGAAAGGTAGACTATTTGTCAAAGAATGATTTGTATAAGAGACTTTTTATTATGATATCATGCCAGAATATGAAGAATCAAACATTTAAAATACGAATTAATTAGAGCACAAAATTCTCAGGTTAGTGAGGCCATTCTCGAGAAGATGGATAGTGTATTAATGCCAAGCATTTTGCAGAGTGTATTGGAGAGAAGCAAATCTCCTGAGGAATTCTTTTGGAATACCAGCATTTTAAAAAGAATTTCAAGCCGAGCTCAGTGGCTCAGCCTGTAATCCCGCTCCTTTGGGAGGCTGAGGTGAGTGGATTGCCTGAGTCCGCGGGTTCGAGACCCGCCTGGGCAGCGAGACCTCATCTCTACAATAAATCAAAATATCAGCCGGGCGTGGAAGCGCGTGCCTGTAATTCCGGCTACTCGGAAGGCTGAGGCGGAAGGATTGCCGGAGCCCAGCCGGTCGAGGCTGCGGTGGCCGGGAGTGGCCACTGCACTCCAGTCTGGGCGACAGAGTGAGACTCCAACTCAAAAAAAAAAAAAAAAAAAAAAAAGAATTTCAGCAAGTATAAAAGGAATGGATTATTTTACAAAAAGAAAGTTATGATTCTGATATATTTGGGCAGCATGAAGCCATGGTAGGGACAAAAATGTATTTACACACAGACACATATCAACAACACACAGACAATTCAAAATGATAAGGATTTCAAACTGATCCGAAATAGAGGTTAAACTATAAGCATTTGCAAAGCACGAAAGAATCAATTGATAATTGAACATGATGAAAAAAACTTTGATGTTTGCTGTATATCATTCTTTTTAAATTAATTGTGCAATATGTTTTTAGTTCTCATTCCATGCTGTGAATTCTATTCTTTTTTGTTTGTTTGTTTGTTTTTTTTTGAGTTGGATTCTCACTCTGTAGCCCAGACTGGAGTGCAGTGGCTGCTCCTGGCCACCGCAGCCTCGACCTGCTGGGCTCCGGCGATCCTTCCGCCTCAGCCTTCCAAGTAGCCGGAACTAGAGGCACGTGCTACCACGCCGGCTAATTTTTTGATTTTATTGTAGAGATGAGGTCTCGCCAAGTCGCCCAGGTGGGTTTCGAACCTGCAGGCTCAGGCAATCCACTCACCTCAGCTTCCCAAAGCGCAGGATTACAGGCTGAGCCACCAAGCCCAGCGAATTCTATTCTTTTCAGCAAATCTTTTTAATTTCTTCATAGAGTGCAGGGTTAAAGAAATATTTTAATTATTATAGATACAAATCTGTAAACTGAGTCTTAATCATTCTGGGGTCCAGAATGGCAAAATCAATCTGGCAAGCTCCACTGAAAACAATGTTGCTTTAATTAATTGTGCTTTCCCAAGGGATTGTTATAGCATAAACTCACCACATCCTCACTTGCTAAGTCTTGAATTCTTTCTCTTACTTAAATCCACCTTTTCTTGAATTCTTCATTATGGTCTGTTTATCTCAATACTAATAGATTATTAGGGTTTCAGATACCCCAAAACAATCATAGAATAATCTTTCTTAAAACAAAACCTGTACGATAACCACTTGTCTACCTAATCCTGAATTGTACCCTGCATCTTTAAAATAAAATAAAACAAAACAAAACAAAAAGCAATCTGTAACAAGAGTAATACCCCAAATCATCAAGAAACCAACAGCATGGTGTGATAGAAAGGATGTTGAACTGAAAGTCATTCTAGTCCTTGCTCTGCTTTGATAAATAGTTAACCCTTGGTGAGCCCCTTCATCCTCCTGAGTATGCATTTTATCATATGTAAAAGGATGTGGATTGAAGAAGATTACACCGCTGTTCTATCTGATTGTAATAGTATAGGAATTTGCCAGAAATCTGTTATACTAGTGTAAACAATTTTGTATATGTGTGTATATACAAGGGGAGACCTCCCAAAACAGAGTTTATTTATAAAAAATTGTCTATTTATTCTCACATGTTTAAATGTCAGTCACCTTCAAAGTTCTCTTTGTTTGATGCAACACACCTACTGAGATGTTTTTTCCATTGCTCAAAACAGTTTTTGAATTTGTCAATTTTGACAAATTGCCATTTTAATGCTTCTGCCATTTTCTGTTTCACCTCTTCCACATTGGCAAAATGTTTCTCTTTGAGGCCTTTTTTCATTTGGGGAGACAAAAAAAAAAACCAGTTTCTCTGGGTGAGATTGGGTGAATAGGGAGGGTGGGGCATAAGGGGTCATGTGGTTTTTGTTCAAAGACAGCTGAAAACTTAGTGTGGTGTGGGCAGGTGTGTTCGTAAATCACCCTTCATGAAATGGGCAAACACATTGAAAGTATTTCCAAAAAGTTTTAACTGAAGCTTAACACAGACTCTCACAACAATGCTAGCCGATGCACTGATCCCCACATGTTCCTAGAACATGTATCCAGTAGGGAAAGCCTGTACAAGGGGTCAGTCCTCCAAAAAATAATTCCTGTTTTTTTGTGTGTGGGATATATATATGCATATAACACACCAAAACCTTAAGATTTAACGTGTGTGTGTGTGTGTGTGTGTGTGTGTGTGTGTGTGTATCAGTCTGTTGGCTGATTTAGGCAGAAATGGAATTTAATAAAAGAATTAAAAGAATATTGGGTAGACACAGAATCAACAAGAGAAATGGAAATTTTGAAAACCAGATTAAGGCCATCTAGTCAGAAAAATAAATGGCTATGCTGGTGCCACAGAATGAGCCTGGTGAGGAAATTGCTGAAGAAAACTTCTGTTTCCACCTCTGACTAGGCATGCAGTTTGCATATGGACATTGTGGCCTGAGGAGTGTGCTCTCCTCACTCCACCTTTCCATCTGTGGAGTTGCCCCAGTTCCTGCATCTTTGCACACTGACTTTTTTGTTTTATTCTATTCTTTTTTTTTTTCATTTTAAAGATGCGGGGTACAATTCAGGGTCAGGTATATAAACATTGATTACGCAGGCACCCTTGTTGAGGAGGTGTGCTCCTCCCTCCCCTAGCAGTTTCCCTCAACTGCCAATCCCCTACACCCCCGGCAGTTTCCCACTACTGCCAGCGCGCTGTCTTCTAATTTGCAGTCTGGGGCTGGAGCATATGGTAGCCAGGGCTTAGGGCATGAGCCTGTATTCCACTAATAGGAGAAACCCCAGCAGTGAGTTTCTGGCATTTTCTGCCACTCTCTGAAATTTGGTCCTCTGTCCCACTGGGACTGTTAATATGGGGAATTCCTCCATTGAGACAGGCCTTCTGAAAATGACAAATGTTCCCTATATCATCTTTATCCAGTTTAGTAGACAAATATTTTCTTCTGTTGGAGAATTTCTCTGTTGAAGCACTTGAATTCAGCCTGTCCTAGGTTAAAGCTCTCACAGAGATCTCTCTTCTCCTCTCCTTGTCTTCCAAGGTATTTAGGGCTATTTCTCCTCACTCACCTCCAGTTTCTACCAAAACAATCTCTCTTTTCCTTTCCTCTGTCCTCCCTCTCTGCACCCCTCACCTCTTTCCTTCCCTGCCCTCTTTCTTTCCTTCCTTCTTTCTTTCTCATTATTCTCTGGAAAAAATAAGTCAGAAGTTAGTTTTCTTTTGCCAACTACTAATTGACTTGTAACATTTAAGACAATTTAAAAAAATGTTCTTTATAAATTCTTTGAATAAGAATGTACTCAGGCATCTACTGTGATTTTGAAAGGTTTTCTTGCTTATTTTATTACAGGGACAACTTGGAGAACATTGGAGAAGGGAAGAGAGTGCTTAAAGAAGGGAATATTGGGGGGAAAAAGTACACTGGACGGGGTTGAACACTGGAGCAACATGGGGACCAGGAGGTAGGTTTGAGTAGTCCCTTAGGGGTTTGATAAAGAGGATGAAGATTCAATTTTCTTCCATAAGACTGAGAATGTTGTTGTGTTGTCCAGTAATTGGTTAGGAAGACAACGCTCCAATGTGATGATGATCCCTAAGTGCACTGAATCCACGAGAAGTTAGTGTAATACTTTGTGTGAGAAATTACAGTGCTTATATAAAAAATGCAGCTCTCCAGCTCAAACTGTAAAATTCTACAAGAATGCAATAAAACAAAACATAAGCCACCTCACTCTAAGCCTGAAGAACAATCATAAGTGAAAATGACTGCTAATAGCATATTGTCAGTGATACAATATTGCTGCCCTTTCGATGTCAGAACTGTAACTTTTCTGAATTTATTATAATACTCACAGGGGAAAAATGCATGTTCATTACTAGTGCTTAGAGCATTTGGTAAGGTAACCTCTAACTCTGCTTAAGTGGAAATCGACAAAGCAGGTACATGTTATCCTGGTTCTTGTGAATTAGTTCCCAGGGATGACTCTTCTGATTCAGCATTCTTGAATTATGTGTCATCCTCAGAATGAGGCTTAAACATCAAATGATACTCAATGGTTCAATCTCTGTAAATAAATCTAAGCCATATGAATCTGACACAAATGGCTTCATTCAATGAAGTGAGTGATTGCAAGGGACTGCCATGGTCTGAACGCTGCTTTATATATTGACTTCATAGCTCTAAATCCCCTGCCTACAGAAGGAGGTAAAAGTTAGTGGTCGTCAGAGGTCCAGATTGCATTTTGAATAGATAAGTCTATCTGATTGGATACAGACCTTGGAGATAATATGATGGCGAAAGCAAGAAAGAATTTCTTCCTTTAGGCCAATAGTTGTTACACAGGTGTAGTAAGATCTTGTGTTTACCATCCTAGAGAAAAGGGGTTATTTTTGTAGAGAATAGTTCAGATGTAAAACAGGGATGCTTGTTATGAGAATTGTTTTCTTTTTCCATGAGTCAAGATATTAAGAGATGATATAAAAATAGACTAAATTATTTTATTTCCTTGTATTATGTTTCCTTGTCTATGGTATTTTCTGTATGTTTCTGAAGGAGTAACTTTGAGTTGGATCCTGTGTTGTTAAAGTGTATTCAGATTGCTGACAGCAATCCAGCTGTGTTCAGGAACTGAATTTTAATATCATTTAGACGGAAGAACAGACTTCTCAGCTTTTCTTGAGTCCCAAGTTCTTGTGAAACTCTCAATTTGTCATTGCATAAGCTCTGAAGAAATGTCCCAGTTGTCACTGACAGAAGTTGTCAGGTGGATTGGGAGGAGATGAAGTGGAAACAAAGAAGGAATGAGAATTGTTTTATGCAAGTAACATGATAATGAGCAAAAGGACAAGTAAGGAAAAGGCAAATGGCAGTGGCTAAGTGGAGTTACTGAGGGTTCAGGTGCAACTTCACCAGCAATCTCACATACAAAAAGCAAAGACAAGTGCTGCTATTAGCATTTGTTTAGAAAAGGAAGTTGAGGTGGGTTGTGGCATGGTTGATCAGCACATTCCTGGTGGTGGCTTTTGGCCACTGGCTTCATCTACTTCTGCTGCCATTTTTGACACCACCACTAATTCTTTGTGGAGCATGAAGTCTTTCTAGGTGTCATACTGAAGCACTGCTGCATATTATCTCTCTTGGCAGTTCCAAAGAATCTTCAGAATGTGTGGAATGTTAAAAGTTGTATGGCCTGGGGGCCAGGAGACCAACCTTTGACTTTGGTATTGCATTCAATAAGCCACCAATGGTAACTTACAGAACTATCTAACTGAGATGGCAATAACAAGACTTAATTGATGGTTGTTAGAAATCAATAAAATAACTCCAGTACAGTGACTAGCACTTTGGCAGACATAGAGCACACTGTGATGCCAAGTTTCTTTCTTCTCCTTTCTAGTTAAGCTAGTTTATCTATGAAAATTAAATCTAAAATATTCTTTTAGTTGGAATGACACGGAAAGCCACTATTGTCTGTCCATATGCCACAACCCTTAAAGAAAGGCATAACATTCCAGCAGGCTGCACATACCTACATTCCTGAGAATTAGCACTTCAAAGAACTCTTAAGCCCTTGCAGACTGCACTCACTCACCTGAGAGAAATGAATTCCAGTTCACTCCCTTTTATCAGTGGTCAGAGATTTGAAAATATAGCACCCGTGTAACCATAAACCTTGTTATTTATATAACTTTTTGTGTGGTATAGCTACTAATCAACAATATGTTGCAGTGAATAATATTTTACTTTGTAATAGGCTTTGTTAGTTTCCTTGCTCTATCGCAAGTTTATCCAACTCTTCAGCTTGGTGTTACTGGTAACACCATGAACTACCTTTTGGTAGCCAGTGCAAGGAAATGCAGACCATAAACGTTACTGTTACAAAACGTGGCTGTAACTTGAGTTCTACGTGATGTTCTCTCAGTCACATAGTCAATGTAACAGCACCTCTAAACTTTTAAAAATGAACTGTGAAACCTAAGTGGTGAGCAGATTGGTTCCAGAAATGCCAGGAGCCAGGTTCTGCTCCCTGAATTCAAATTAAGATATAAACTTATTTCTGCCAGTTCCCTCCCTCTTGATTTATTGGTGTCAAGAGATAACAGCTGAGTGTTTACTCAGAACCTAACAGGAATACTTTGTTAATCTACTATTTAACTTAATCTAATTATTTAATTAATCTGGTAATTAATTTAATATTTAATTCTAATTTTTGCCCTTATCCTGCATGACAATTTTGGAATTCTCAACACAGAAGTTGTGTTTGATTTATTGTGATATACTTGTTATTTATTATTTATAGTGCCTAATGTATGGTGGATACTTAAAATATTTACTGAATTATGATGGGAATACTAAGATACAATCTCTCTGGAAATAAATCTTTTCAGACTGGAGAACTTTTAATGAAGTAAAATATTATAGGCAATCAAAGCATTATGAATGAATGGAACATTTTGCAGCCATAGTTTCGCAAGGGAAATTCTGAGTCAAAGAAATATAGGAAAAGGTCATATTGCCTGGTGTTTTCTCAAGTCTGATAAAAAATTTTTTTTTCTGGAGTACAGAGGACCAATTTAGTTTTTGGCTCAGAACATCAAGAAGATCTCCAATGAAGGTCTGTGCATGATACTTACTCTGAAAAAATTCAACCTGTCCGGAACAAATAAATGCTCAACTTGTGTGTCATCTTTCTAAGTTGGATCAAAACACAGACGGACTGAGAGATCAAGCTCTTTTTTTCCTCTCTAAATTAACACTTTCTTAGAAATAATATCTTCAAATAATTCACAGGTGAATTTTTGTGTAATCACCTTTTATATCTGAGTTCGGTAGATTTTTCAAAGACGATATCTAATCTACTGTGTGGACAAAGAATTAATAGAGACAGATTTTTGTATCTTCTTGCCTTTAATACCTTTTCTACTTTTGGGAGGAAGTCTTAATTCTCTCACTATTCCATTTAGGTGGGTAATACTGGTAATTGAAAGCTAATTGGAGGTGGACAAAGTTTAGAACATCACAGAACACTTCATCAAACTTGTTAGTTATTATAAAAATGGACTGCAACCACTAGACCTAGATTATATTGGTTCTATTGACTGAAAAAGGTAGAAAATTATAGAAACAACAAAAACCCTGGAGCTAGACTCCTTAAGTTTGGATCTGGTTTCTATATGTACTACATACATAGTTTTGGGAAAATTACTTCATCTCTTTGTGTTTCTGTTTCCTGCTCAATAAAGTAGGGAAAATAATAGTAACTATCTTATTGGATTTTGTGAGGATTAAATGAATTAATACATGCAAAACAACTGGAAGAGTATCAGGACTATAGTTACCATAATATTCACGGTATTATTTCTGTGTTTTGATAGTAAGCTTAGCTTTTATATTTCTTATCTTCTAACTTTTTTCCTCCTCATAATAATATCAAGACATGGGTCCAAAAATAGAAGAATTTGCTAGTCTATGTGCATGAGCATGCAGGTATGATTTTTTTCTTTAAAGTAAAGGGGTTTTATTTCAGAGAGTTAAAGTCATTAACTTTGAAACACCCTTCAACTAATCCAATTTGAAGAGAGCCAAGCCATAAAGAATCATATTCTTCATTGAATGGGAAAATGTGCAGTGAGTATGTGTAATAAATGAACATATTATGGAGTGAGGATATAAAATTAAATGTGTGTAGGTGGATAAGAAAGTTCATCCAAAAAGATAATGACTTGAGAGTTCCAAAACTTCATTGAAGACGTTTTATATATCATTAAATTAAGTGTTGTAACAGTTTTTCCTGATGAGATCTTATTAGAGCCACATATAATCCTGCTCAGAATCTAAATATTCCAAGTGTCGTTTCATAGCCACGATGGTACACTACACAGAATGGTGAGGAAAGCAACAAACACGTTCCTCATCCCCAGTTTTAACAATGGGCAAAAAACCCCCAAAAATCTAATTGTTTGGTAGAACTTAGATGCAATTGGGGCCTAAATATATTCCTCAAAGAAGTGTGGTTATTTAAAAGTTTACGTCACTTAGGTAAATCAAGTGTATTTCTACATTATGATTGACATGTGTAAGAATGCTTCGATTCAATATTCTTTATTTTTTTCTCACTTATTCAAGAGCATGTGCTTTTCTCACAAAGACTTGGCTTTGGTTCATAACTCTGTCACCTACTGATAGTAGGGCTGTGAGCAAATAGCCTGATCTTGCTGAATTCCCAACTTTAGCATCTGTTAAAAATGCCAACTGAGCCGGGCTCGGTGGCTCAGCCTGTAATGCCGTGCTTTGGGAGGCAGAGATGAGTGGATTGCCTGAGACCGCGGGTTCGAGACCCACTTGGGCAACTTGGTGAGACCTCATCTCTACAATAAATCAAAAAATCAGCTTGGCGTGGTAGCGCGTGCCTATAATTCCGGCTACTCGGAAGGCTGAGGTGGAAGGATCGCCGGAGCTCAGCAGGTCGAGGCTGCGGTGGCCAGGAGCAGCCACTGCACTCTAGTCTGGGCTACAGAGTGAGACTCCAACTCAAAAAAAAAAAAAAAAAAATGCCAACTGATTGAATTTGAGGAGGTATATTCAGTGGGCATCATTGCCTGAGGAATAGTGATGTCATTGTTATCGCTGCTCTGACCGCACCTCCCAGTCTTTCAGTTCTTTTATCATTCCTACCTGTTTTATATCTGAAAGCCTATAAAAATAAATTCAGCTCAACAAAAAATGGAAAGTTATGAGTTCCAACAAATATATTTTAATTTCTGATTATCTATATCACTGTAAGAGTGATGAGAGTATAGAAAATAGAAAGAATACATTTCTTTTTGAGATTTTTTTCATAGCCCCTATCCCTTTATATATGCTTGAATGTTTTTGACAATAGTAATTACCTAAAAGGTAAAGAAATAGAAAGGTCAGGTGAGTACTCCCTGGTACTTAGAAGATGGATGGTTAGCAACAGATTCTTAGTTATCCTTATATATATTCATATTTTACATCAGTTTCTTGATAACTCTGAAATTTTTTGAAAGGAACATTTTAATTTGCTACAGATGTTTCATGAAAACCATTATTAGTGTGAAGAGAAAATGCTTTTGGAAGTAATTGTTCAAAGGTTTAATTTTTATTTCTAACGGAAAATGTGCACATGCAGTAAAAGTAATAAAAGAAAGCTGTATTTCCCTTGAGGTATTTGAGGTTGAATAAAATCTGCTACATTATCCTTCAATTAGTCACTTAAAAATTTTGATTGAGTAGACTCTTAATCGCAAGCAAAGTAACCTTTGGATGAGCTTTCCTTTGTTGAGGGGAGTGAGGCAGGGCCATCATTCTTTTTTCAGCTCCTTAGGAAATGTCTTTTCCTATTTCAGCATTTTTAGGCAGCTCCTGTGCTCCTCCAGGCTCCAAGCATTGACTCTCGGGTTAGTTAAGCTGTACTGCATAGGAAGAAAGTAGACTAGTAATGAGCAGGCTTTAAACACACGTACTTTGTTATTGTAAAATGTCTCCAAATGAAACATGCTCCTAATCCCTGTAGTGTGTACAGGCAGGACCCAGAACACTTGCTACTCAACAGTCGGTGACTCAGCAAACCTAAAGCTGTGCAAACCCCTCTGTGGCTCATTTCTCTACTCTTTCTTGTAGGTGTCAGCGTGACGCAGCATGCCATTTTGGAAACACATTGCAAATTGGCACGCGATGTAGATCTCTTGATTTTCTTTTTACACATTCAGTGGCAATCAAGGGAGCTATATAGAGTGATAACATTAGAAGATGATGATTTTATGAGTCTTAAATTTTAACTTTCCATATATCTTGCGAAGGAATCTTCATTAAGATTCATGTGGTTTCCTGGGTTTGGGATGAATTGGGAGCCCAGAGGATGATGAGAATCAATGAAGCCACATTTCTATAACCCAAAGGAAGCAGGAGGCAAAGCACGTTACCCAGACAATCCCAGCAAAGCATCTGTGAACAATTTCAGATTAGCATCAGTACCGTTGCTCCATGCCACTAGTCTCTTTGCACATCTTTGCAGGATGAAATTTGATACTGAGTTGCTGTACCTTCAGCGTTTCTGACTATATCCCTTGGAAAATTACTAGGTACCACCCCCATTAGAATGGGAGTATGTCTTTTGTCTTGAGTTCCCCCAAACCAAAGGGAAGTGGAAAGAACACAGAACAGAAGACGTTTTGGGGTAGAGTTTTCTTATTTTTTAAAAAACAGTTTTACTGACAGTGTAAAACAACATAATTGGCACACAAATACATGGCACATATTTTAAGTGCACAATTTGATATGTTTTCATATGTGAGAGGGACCCAAAACATTTATTTGTAAAAATTGTGTATTTATTCATCCATGTTTAAATGTTAGCTACCTTCAAAGTATTATCTGTTTGGTGCAATACACCTATTGAGATGCTTTTTCCACTGCTCAACTTCATATCATGCAATATGTTTTTTTAACTTGTTAATTTTGATGCCTTTTAGTGCTTCTGTCATTTTCTGTTTCACCTCTTCCACATCAGCTAAACTTTTCCCTTGGAGTATTTTTTTCATTCGGAAAACAAACAAACAAAAATTCACTTGGGGTGAGATCCCCGTGTATAGGGAGGGTGGAGCATCGGGGTCAGGCCATTTTTGGTCAAAAGCTGCTGGATACTCAGTGTGGTAGGCAGGTATGCTAAAAAATCACTCATCATAAAATGGGCTAATCCATTTGAAAGACTCTCCATAAAAAAAATTCACTGAAGCTGAACACAGCCTCTTACAACAATGCTAGCTGGTACACTGATGCTGATGGGTTCCTAGAACACTTACCTGCAGGGGAAGCCTGTACTACAAGGAATCTGCCCTCCAAAAAATAATTCCCTTTTTTTGGTCCCTCTCATATGATTATGCCTATAAAACCACTTACAATTAAGATAAATAACATATTTGTCACTTTCCGAAATTTCTTCATGCCCTTTGAAATCCTCTCATTCACAGGTCACCCTTGAGCTACTTTCTGTCTGTCACTACACATGAGATGGCATTTCCTAGAATTGTGTACAAGTAGAATCATGCAATATGTACTCTTTTTTGTCTGGCTCCTTTCATGATGCATATTTATTTTGAGATTTATCCAGAAGGCTCATGACACCAGTCATTTATAATGTCATATTGGTGAGTAGTATTCTACTGTATGTACATATCACAATATGATGATTTTTTTTCTCTAGTTGATGGACATTTGGATTATTTTCAGTTTTTTACAATTGCAAAGTCATGTACATAAGGTAAAGCGTTTGTGTACATGACTTTGTGTAAACTTATGTCATCATTTCTTTTGGGTAAATATCTGGGAATGGAATGACTGAACTAAATGGTGTGTGATTAATTCTTTTTATTAAGATACAATTCATATGCCATAAGATTCTTTCTCAAAAGTTTATCATTCAGTACTTTTTAGTATGTTCACAAGATTGTGCAACCATTGCCACTAATTCCAGAATATTTTTATCACACTCCTCTCCCCCCAAAACCCCTGTACCTATTAGCAGTCACTTCTCAGTTTCCCCCTCCCACTAGCTGCTGTACACAATAATCTACTTTCTGTCTCTATGAACAGAATGTTGCCTATTTTGGACAGATAACATAAATAAAATCATGTAATAAGTGACTTTTGTGTCTGACTTCTTTCACTTAGCATAATATTTTTAAGGTTTATTCATATTGTAGTATGTATTTATATCTCATTCCTTTTATGACTGAATAAAATACTTCATTGTAAGAATACACCATATTTTGTTTATCTATTCATCACTTGATGGAAATTTGGGTTGTATTCACTTTATAGTTATCAGAGATAATGTTACTATGAATATTCATGCACAAGTTTTTGTGTGAATATGTGTTTTCAATTCTCATGGGTGGATACACAGGAGTAGAATTGTGGGATCATATGGTACTATGGTTTGGATATGGTTTGTTTGTCCCCATCAAGACTCATGTTGAAATTGGATCCCTAATGTAGTGGTGCTGGCAGGTGGGGCCTAGTGAGAGATGGTTGTCATGGAGGAAGATCTCTTATGAATGGCTTATAGTGAGAGTTCTCACTCTCATGGGAATAGATTAGCTTTCAAGAGAGCAGGTTGTTAAAAGAATCTATCTTTCTTGGTTTTGCTCTCTTGCTTCCTCTCTTGCCATGTGATCTCTTGCACATGCTGGCTTCCCTTCCACTTTCTGCCATAGGTGGAAGCAGCCTGAGGCCTTCACTAGATGCAGCTACCTGATCCTGGATTTTCCTGGATCCTGGATTTTTTTTTACCTGATCCTGGATTTTCCTGGATCCTGGATCCTGGATTGTAAGCCAAATAAACTTTTTTTCTTTACAAGTTACTCAGTCTCAGGTATTCTGGTATATCTGCACAGAATAACTAAAACATGTGGTAATTTTTTGTTCATATATTTTCATCTTTTGAGAGCTGCTAGACTATTTTACAAAAGTGGCTACATCATTTTACATTATGACCAGCAGTGTGTGTTTGGGCATTTCAGTTTCTCCACATTCTCACCAAGACTTATTATCTGTTTTTTATTACAGCTGTCCAAGTTGGTTTGAAATAGCAACATTGTGGTTTTGATTTGCATTTCCCTAATGACTAATGATATTGAGCATCTTTTTATGTGTTTATTGGCCATTTGTGTATCTTCTTTGAAGAAATGGCTGTTCAAATTCTTTGTCCTTTTTTTGAGTTGGGGTTTCAATCTGTTGCCCAGAATGCACTGGTGTAATCACAGCTCATTACAGTTTCAAATTCCTGGACTAAGCAATCATCCCTCCACAGCCTCCCAAGTGGCTGTGACTATAGGCACGTGCTACCACACTTGGCTAATTTTTTAGATTTTATTTTGTTTTCGTAGAGATGAGATTTCACTGTGTTATCCAGGCTGATCTCAAACTCCTGGCCTGAAGTGATCCTCTCACTGTGGCCTCCCAAAGTGCTGGGATGCCACCCAAAGAGCTGGGAAAACACCCAAAGTGCTGGAATGCCTCCAAAGTGCTGGGATGCCACCATGCCTAGGCTCTTTGTCCATTTTTAAATTGGGCTATTTGTCTTTTTATTGATGAATTGGCAGATTTCTTTGTATATCCTGAATACTATGTCCTTATCAGATATGTGATTTTCAAATATTTTCTTCCATTCTGTGGATGGTCTTTTCACTTTCTTGATTGTGTCTTTTGAAACACAATACTTTTTAATTTTGATGAAATCTGATTTATCTATTTTTCTTTGGTTGCTTGTGCTTTGGGTGTCATATCTAATGTTTAACTTTTTAAGAAAATGGCAAATTGTTTTCAAAAGTGTTTGTACAATTTTCCATTCCCATCATCAATATATGAGAGTTTTAATTTCTCCATATCCTCACCAACACTTGGCATGGTCGATCTTTAATTTTAGACATTCTGGTAGATTTATTATAGTAGCTCGTTGTGCTTTTCTTTCCATGTATTAAAAATGTTGGACATATTTTCATGTAATTTTTGCCATCCATTTGTTATTTTTAGTAAGGTATCTTCAAATATCTTGCCACTTAAAAAATGAATTGAGCCAGGCTCGGTGGCTCAGTCTGTAATCCCGCGCCTTTGGGAGGCTGAGGTGAGTGAATTACCTGAGCCCACGGGTTCGAGACCCGCCTGGGCAACTTGGCGAGACCTCATCTCTACAATAAATCAAAAATCAGCTGGGCGTGGTAGCGCATGCCTGTAGTTCCAGCTACTTGGAAGGCCGAGGCGGAAGGATCACCGGAGCCCAGCAGGTCGAGGCTGCGGTGGCCAGAAGCAGCCACTTCACTCCAGTCTGGGCGACAGAGTGAGAATCCAACTCAAAAAAAAAAAAAAAATGAATTGATTGTTTTCTTATTAATGAAATTTGAGTGTTGTTTACATACTCTAGGTATAAATTTTTAAAAAATATATGATTTGCAAATATCTTCTCTTAGTTTGGGGCTTGTTTTCAGTTTCGTTAACAGTGTCTCTTGAAGAACAAATGATTTTAATTTTGGTAAAGCACAGTTTATCAGTGTATTCATTCACAGATTTTGCTACTACTATTGCATCTAAGAAATTTTAACAAAAGGCCACAAATGTTTTTCATTATGCTTTCTTATAGAAGTTTGCTAGTCTTAGGTTTTAAATTTAGATTGTGGATCCATTTTGAAGTTTTTTTTTTTTTTGTATTGGTGCAAGATGTTTGGCTTTTTTTTTTCTTTCTTTTTTTTTTTTTTTTTTTTGCATTTGGAGATCCTATTGTTTCAGCACTATTTATTGAAAGAACCAGCTTTTTTCCATTCAACTGATTTTGCACTTTTGTTAAAAATCAATTGTGCATTTAAGTGTTGGTTTATTTCACAGCTCTATTTCATTCCATTGATCTGTTTATTTCTTCATAATAATGCTTGAAATCTGATAGTAAACTGACATACTAAAAATACTGACTCATTTATATATATATATATATATATATATATATATATATAATATACATGTGTCTTCATTTTTTTTGGTCTTTAATTTCTCTCAGTGATGTTTTATAGTTTTATGGGTACAGGTCTTTTATATCTTTTATCCTACATATCCCTAATATGTTTGATGTATTTTAAGTAGCATTATTTTTAAAGTTCTGATTATTCATTGCTAATAAATAAGAATATAATTATTTTTGCATATTGAGCTTTTATCTTGCAACCTTGCTAAACTTACTAATTCATTCTAGTAGCTCTTTTGGGCTTATGCTGAATTGTGAACCTGAACTTGTACTCATACCCACAGCAAAGCAACATGGTGGCTGAAGTGGTTCCCAGACAGTATACTTCTTGTATACCAGCAGAAAGAAATGAGAAGCAGAAGCAAATCTTCTTTCAAGGAACATTGCATGTATTCAAGATCACAGGACTTCTAAGTATGATGATCAGGTAATAATCTCACAATCAAAGATCACCAAGTGCAGTAAAAGACAAGCTACTTTGATTATGTGTAATTAGAAACAATAAAAAGAAGATTTAGATTCTGGAATCTACAGATGTTTAAACTGAGAGATAAAGAGTTTAGAAATAAAGTATGTGGGTTGAAACCAAGCTGCCTAGTTTGTATCCTTTCTCCTCCTTTAACTATATGCTGTTTAAAGAGAAACATTTAAAATATAAGGTATATATATGTTGAAAGTTTAAAAAGAAAGAAATGCAGAAGTAATCATAAGAAAATCATTGTGGCTAGACTTATATCAGACAAAGTAGATATAAAGATGAAGTATTTACTAGAGAAAGGACAATTCATAGTCAGTTCATCAAGAAGACAATCTTAATTAAATATGTATGCACCTGATAACTTAAGTTCAAGAAAAAAAGGAGCAAAAATTAGCAGAAATAAAGGTAAATCCACAACTGATGAAACAGCCAGAGGGTACAGATTTCAATAAAGTCACCTGGCAATTGCACCTAAAATGTCATTTATGAAAGCCCATGCCTTATAGCTATAAAATGTACATTATGCCTAATGCAAATGCAAGATCCACCAAAATAGGCTATGCAGAAAGTATGACATTTCAGAAATCCAAAATAAGATATTTCTTTCATCAAATTAAACTAAACAGGAAAACAACAGCAAAAAGATTTTTAAAAATCCCAAAACAATAGGAATTTAGGTATAATACTCCAAATAATGTATAAAATTAAGAAAACCCCAAGGAAAATTAAAAAGTATTTTGAATTGAATGATAATAAAAACATAACATCAAAATTTATGGAATGTAGCAAACACAGAATTAGTAAAAATTTTATAGCATAAATGTATTTAATAGTGACAAATATTAAAATTATATTTCAAACTTTCTTCTTCAGAAGCTAGAAGAAGTGGAGTTATTTAAACCCAAAACAAGTAGAAGGAAGGAAATAATATAACATCAAAATTTATAGAATGTAGCAAACACATAATTAGTAAAAACTTTATAACATATATGTATTTAATAGTGACAAAGATTTAAAATTATATTACAAACTTTCTTCTTCAGAAGCTAGAAATAGTGGAGTTATTTAAACCCACAATAAGTAGAAGGAAGGAAATCATAAAAATAAAAGCATAAATCAATGAAATTAAAACGAACAATAGGTCATTGCTTTACTTGACTCTGCTGCAGCCATGTACTCTGAGTGATGACCAGGCCATATTTCTTGGTTTTGGCCCTCCACTACCTTGGGGAGGTGAATCTCCTCTTTCTCTCTCTCTCTAATTTACTCTCTAAATAAACTATATTTTCTAAACTAAAAATGAAAAGAACCAAACAATAAAGAAAATACACAAGGACAAAATTTGGTCTTGGAAAGATTGATAAAATAAGCAATATTCTTGCTAGACTAATATAGGAAAAAAAAGATTTTAATCAGGAGAAAAAATAATATTTAAATATATTAAAATTACTAGGAACAGAGGAGAGTTTATTACAGATCCTAAGGACATTAAAATAATAATAAGAAAATGTTATCCACAATTATGCCATGAATTTGATACTCTGAAGGAGATGGACAGATTGATTAAAAAACACAACTTATTGAAATCGACACAAGAAGAACTAGAAAATCTGGATAGCACAGTATCTATTATAGAATTAAGTTCAAAATTAAAATTTTCCCAAAAGAAAAGTATAGTCTCAAGTGACTTGACTTGTGAATTCTAATGACCATTTAAGGAAAAATTAATACTAATTTTACACAAACTTTTTCAGGGTATAAAGTAAGGGGGACATGTCTTATTCTTATTCATTTTTTGAGGCCAAGACAACCTTGATACCAAAACCTGATCTCTCTAAAATATTACAGACCAATATCCTTCATAAATATTAGTAACTCAAACAAATATTGGCAACTTAAATCCAGCAATATATTAAAAAGACAGTATAAGACATTTCTGTTTCCATCCAAGATGGTGTAACAATGACTGAATTTACTCTACTGCCTTAAAACAACTAAAAAAAACCAAAAAAAAAAAAAACCGAACAAACAAAATATATGAAACAACAGTGTTGAGACTTAGGACAATAGGCAGCACATGTATAAGACAGTGATTTCTAAGCAAGAGGAAACAAACAAGGGGAGACCTGCAATTGCTGCAGCTTATTGCATGGAGGGAGTTTTCAGGCCATCGCATCGGGAGGGAAAATCCAAGCTGAATCCAGCAGTCATCCTGAGTTAAAGAGATAAATTTGGAAATTTAGGGGAGCTAAGGCAGCTGGAGTTCACAGGAAAGAGTACCAGAGAGAATTAGACTGCACAAGAGAAAGTGTCAGAGGTCTGCAAAGAATTCCTCCCAGGTTTTCACACAGCTTAATCAAGGCATATGTGCAAGGAAACTATACAAGCCAGAGAAAAAAAACGACTTCTGGAGCTCACACAAGACTGTGAATATTTTATGTTCCCCACAGCCAGAGTGATGAGACCTTGTAATATTCAGGGCATTGAGAAGCACACTCAGAAAGATAGTACCTTAGTGCTGCACAGCCAAATTAGACCTAGACTACTGCTCTCACCCTGCTTAACAAAGCTTAAAAGCAAGGCTAGACAGTATCACACTGCATCCCAGAATAAAGCTCAAAAGCATTTAAATACAAAAAGAAAAAAGACTCAACAAGATAAAATTTAGTGTTTGGTATCTAATAAAAATTATCTAGCATGCAAAGAACCAGGAAAATATCATAGTCAGGAGAAAAATGAATGAAAAGAAACCAACTCAGAACTGACACAGATTTTACAAATAGCAGACAAGACATTAAAACAATATTAAATAGACTCCACATATCCAAGTAGGTAGAGGAATGCATGAGCGTGGTAAGGGAGAGTTGGAAGATGTTAAGAAGTTCTAAATACATTTCTATAGATGAAAATTGCATGTCTAAGATGCAAAGTATGCTGAAAGGATAAACAGAAAATTAGATATTGCAAAAGAAAAGACTAGAAAGCTTGAAGACTTGGTGATTGGAACTTTCAAACTGAAACACAGAGAAAAGACAAAAGAGACTGAAAAAAGGAACAGAACATTGGTGGATTGTGAGGCAGCTACAAGTAGCATAATAAATGTTTAATTGCAGTTTCAGTATGAGAGGGGAATGAGAATATAATAAAAAGTGTTTTGAAGAAATAATGAGCAAAATTTTCTATATTTAATGAAAGCTATTAGCCCATAGATCCAAGAAGGTTAACTAATATCAAGTACTAAAAAGATGAAGAAAATGATACCAGCACACCATAATAAATTACTTAACACAGGGATAAAAAGAAATTCTTAAAAGCAGATGGAGAGAAGAGACACATCACATATAAAGTGACAAATTTAAGAATGATAGCAGACTTCTTAGAAACAATGCATATTGGAAGAAAGCAAATTAATATTTTTAAATATTAAAAATACTAAAAACAAAAATATGTAAAATTTTATTCACGAGGAAAATATCTTTCAAAAACAAGACTCTTTCAGACATGTACTATCTGGTATAATTCATAATAAACAGACCAGCATTGCAGAAAATGTTTAAGACAATCCTTCAGACAGAAGGAAAATGATGCCAGATGAAAATCTGAATCTACATAAAGAAAATGATAATCATATGGCTAAATATAAAATGCATTTTATTATTTCTCAGATCTTTTAAAAAAATAGTTGACTATCTCAAGCAAAAATAATAAAAATTGATTTTGGAGTTTATACATATATATAGAAATAAAAGAGCAAAAAAGGCAGTAGACGAAGAAATGAAAATGTATTATTAAGCCCTTATATGTGAAGTGGTATTTATTATTTTAAAATAGATGGTGCTAAAATAAAGATGTTTACTCTAAATTCTAATATGTACGTGCAGTAATTCTGAGACAAGGAAGAAAGAAAGAAAACATGATTTCAATTTATAAAATACTGTTGGTTATAGTGTCTTCAAAGATTAGAAACTGATTTTAATGCTATATTTAAAAAAGATTATTTGCCTGTTACAGAAAAATCAAATGAAATGGAAAAATATAATGAGTCTAGATTATGTAGATTTACTTAATTTCTCCACTAACGTAAAGATTATACTTATACATGTATTTATATTTAAGGTTCTTAAGGAACAGAAGCTTTAAAAATGTGTATGTGTGTGTGTATATTTTTCCTTATGATTTATTTGTGGAAGTAGGCTAGTAGACTAAGATTCTTAAGGATAAAGAACATCTTCTACTTGTATCCACAGCCTAGCACGTGTACACCATAAGTAAACTTCTGTAGATAGTAGAATGAATTGAAATTAAGTAGTGATAAGTTGAAAGTGTATTTTAAGCTTTTTAGAAGGAAAAATAAAGACAAAATAATTTTATTGAACACAGTCGCCCTCATTCCAGTATAACAGTAAAATGTTACACAGGGTCATTTTTCCTGATTTTAGTAAAAATATTTGCACAGCTACAGTGAAGCGTCTCTATCTCCTAGTGAATGCAGATGACAGGGACTTAAAGCAGGCTCCATATTTGATGGAGACTTTAGACTTATGGGATGAAATGAAATTATATATACCTAAGATTTTTGTTTTAAAAAAATTGAATATAAAAATAGGCCGGACATGGTGGTTCAGCCTGTAATCCCGGCACTTTGGGAAGCTGAAGCGAGAGGCTTGCCTGAGCCCGGGGGCTCGAGACCAGCCTCGGAAAATTGGTGAGACCTCATCTCTACAATAAATTACACAAAAAAACTAACTGGACGCAGTGTGTGTGTCTGTTGTTCCAGCTGCTTGGAAGGCTGAGGCAGAAGGATTGCCTAAGCCCAGCAGGTTGAGACTGTGGTGGCCGTGAGCTTGCCACTGCACTCCAGCCTGGGTTATAAGAGTGAGACTCCAACTCAAAAATAAATAAATAAAATAAAATAAAAATAAAAATGATGGTTCAGGTTTTCATGTTTTTCATCAATCTGGAATTGTCTGATGTAGCTGAATTAGAATGATTTTAATGAAGAAAGGCACCTAAATGCATTTGTGTTTGCATTCTTAAAATTATTATTCCATGTTTCAGTTCTTAGAATAAATAAATCCTTAAAGAGGATTGTGACACTTGGATACTTGATAATTTTAATAGTTTATATTTTTGGAGAAACCATAGTTGATTAAGAAACATATATTCTATTCCTTGTTTCACTTATTCTAATCTGGAAAGATCGTAATAGATGTTCAGTTACATGACATATGCTTCTAAGCACTTGGAAGACATTAATAATTAAACTTGTTAAAGGATCTTTTCTATACTAAGGCCTGATGCAGTGTATAAAACTCTCCTCAATACAGTAGTATAGGCAGTCACTTTCCCTTGGTGCTGGTTTATGAGAAAAAATGTATTTGCCATTCTGCCCCAATTATAGGGTCTGTAGTCTTGTTAAATATACACCCACTTTTATTTGTGGGAGCTAATGAAATTGTGAGTTTGTTCATGCAACAATCGTCCAGCAATGGCTTTCTGTGTGTCAGGTTCAGATAAAGTATTGGGGATAGAAAAAAATGGATAGGATGTATTCTCAGCTTCCCAAAGTCCCATAGATCCAGTGGGAATATGTACAGTTTCTGTGGGGATTGGCTTGTCAGTGGATTCCTGACTAGGTTCTGAGAAGCATTGCAGTGATGATGAAATAATCTACCCTTAAAGATGTTGATGTGAAGTAACAGAAGTGCTGGTGACTAGGCACAGCAAATCACTTTTCATGATTTCTTAAAGAAAATGACTATTCTTTTACTTAATGGTCAATTTGATCCCTATACTGGCAAAATTTACTTAATAAGACCAAAGTGATTAATCTGTTATTTGCTACCCTGATCATTTTCTTCCCCAAATCCCTACTTTGTTTTCCTGGCTCCTCCAAAACAATAGATACATGCTTCAGATATCTGTGTCTCCTCCTTGCCTATTCCCTATTTTTGTATTCCCTATTTTGTAATAGGTACAATTATTTTCAGAATTGTACCTATTTCACAAGACGGCTGTAAGGACCCAATAAAATAATGCATAATGTGATTAGAAAGGTACCTAGTTTAGTCAATATCAGTTTAAAAAATATTATCATAGTTATTGTTACTGTTTACTTATAACATTTGCTGAGATTCTCCTCCATGTACATTTGGCTTCCACCCACTGTGCTACTATAGAGCCTCTTAAAGCATGTAACACACTGAAGCTGAAATGCATGACTCAAAGACATCATCAGAGCTTGTAAACATATAGTCACATGGAAAATAGGTAGTATTGGTCGGGCTCAGTAGCTCAGCCTGTAATCCCAGCAATTTGGGAGGCCAAGACGAGAGGATTGCCTGACCCTGGGGGTTCAAGACCAACCTGGACAACTTGGTGAGACCTCATCTCTACAATAAATCACAAAAACTAGCCAGGCATGGTGGCGTGCATCTGCAGTTCCAGCTGCTTGGAAGGCTGAGACAGAAGAATCGCCTAAGCTCAGCAGGTCATAAGCATGCCACTGCACTCCAGCCTGGGCGACAAGAGTGAGATTCCAACTCAAAAAAAAAAAAAAAAAAAAAACCCAGCAAAAAAAGAAAAAGGTAGTATCATAAATCTGAGCAAGAAATTATTGGCAAAATAACCCCCATAGTCTGAATTCAGCAGATAATTTCATCAGTTATGAAAAATGTTAGAATTATTTGGTACTCGATATCAACAAAAATGAAGCTATTGCTAACAAATGAAGAGAGAACATCAACCACTCTGCCAAGGCAGGCCCAGCTGTGTGTGCACAGGCAACCTTGGCAAGGAACTTGTGGGATGGTTTGAAATGGCATGCCATTTGTCCTTAGTGTTTCCACAGCTGGCAGCCAGCTTGGCTGACAGGTAGTAATCTAATCTGGCATTCCATTTATTCCATTTTTCTCTTTTCAAAACAACTCCAGCTTACTTTTCATCCAGCATTTTGGCATTTAAAATTGGTACATCATATTTCACCTTGTTGGTTTTTTGGCCTTGGCATAATCAAGATTGTGAATCTTCATAGTTTGACTATTGTATATTTGTCTGACCATTATCTCAGTCAACAAACGTTTAGCACCCAGTGATCAATGGACAATGGTAGCCTCTTGTATAGATGTCAGGATAACTGACACTACAGTTCATGGCCCACGATGCATGACAGCAGTCAAAAGCTCCAAGCCTCATTTGGAAGAGACAATATGTGCCAAACTTCCTAGTGTTTTGTTGGCATTCAGACTTTTTCTAAGTCCTGAGAAAGAGAAAAGAGTCTGATAAAATGTCCAGAGGGCTCTTTTCATTAAAAAAGCTTTTCTTTCTGACATGCTATTTATTTGTTTAATCTCTGTCTTCTTTCCTAGAGGGTAAGCTCCATAAAATCAGTGACTGACTCTTTTATTCACTGTTGTAGCCCTAGTACCTGGAACAGTTCCTTGCAAGAACTTAATAAATATTTGTTAAATGAATGAATAAATAAATGTGCTCAGTAAATTTTTTGAGCTTTGATTAAGTGCTGACATTGTCCTAGGACCTAGACAAATCAACTTACTCAAAAGATTAATTACTTGTCCTAGTGGAGCACATATTGTATTTAGGGAATAAGACAACAATGAATGAGACATAATTACAGATTGGGATTATAGATTGTGATTAACCGCTGTGAAGGACTATATAACTAAATGATGAAAAATTGACAGGAAAGGATGGGAAAAGCCAATCAGAGGATATCTAAATGATAAGAATAAACCAACCATATGAAAAAGGTAGAGGTAGACATTCAGATAATACAAAGGGCTTGCTATGTTGGACAAATAAAAAGAAAACTGGTGTGGCTGAAATGCAGTGAGCAAGGAAGAGATGAGATGAGGTTGGAGAGATATAGAGAAACCACTTTATAAAATTATGTAACCCATGGTAGAATAAAATACAATGATAAACCATTGAAAGATGTTGATCAGGAAAGTGTCATCTGATTGAAAGCTTTATAAGATTACCCTAAAAAAATCTTGTAATCATAGTGAAATGTAGTGGAGTCAGAAGACATTTCTGGAATCTATATGAGACAATGGTGATAGCTAAGGTGGTGGTATTGGATATGGAGAGAAATTTATTGATTTGAAATATCCTAGAAGGAAACACTGACTCAATGTAATAAATTCAATGCATGGAAAGGGGTGAATAAAAGTTGAATGAAGAATAATCACTAGGTTTTTGCAGGTACACTTGGGTAAATGGTACCCAATGGCTGAGTGGTTGTATTAATTACTAAGATGGGGATGGCTTGGGGAGGGTATATTAGTGAGAATTCTCCAGAAAGAACCAATAGATTCTCCAGAGAAATGAAACACACAACCCCCAGGACATTTGTTCAAACTATTGTCTGTTTCTTAGGACTCAGACAAAGTCTGGGTATCAAGAAAACACAAGAAAGTTTGGCATATACTGTCCCTTCCAAATGAGCCCCTGGAACTTTTGAATGCTGTTATGCATTGTAGATGTGGACTGAAGTTATCCTGACAGCTACACACACACACACACACACACACACACACACCCCAGTCAACAATGTGTGTGTGTGTGTGTGTGTGTGTATATTGTATATAAGGAGAGACCACCAAAACTCATAATTTATTTGTTAGAGATTGTGTATTTCTTCTCATATGTTTAAACTTCAGTTACCTACTAAATATTTTCCATTTGATGTAATATACATATCAAGATGCTTTTTCCACAGCTCAAAACAGTTTTTGAACGTGAGAATTTTGATGCTGTTTTTTGTTTCACCTCTTCCACATCAGCAAAACGTTTCCCTTTGAGGACTTTTTTTTAATCTGAGGAAACAAAAAAAAAAGTTGCTCAGGGTGAGATCAGGTGAGTAGGGAGGGTGAGGCACTGGGGTTATGCATTTTTGGTCAAAAGCTGCTGAACACTCAGCATGCTGTGAGCAGGTGTGCTTATAAATCACCCATCATGAAATGGGCAAATGCACTAAAAGAATCTCCCAAAACAATTCACTGAAACTTACGTGGCCTCTCGCAACAATACTAGTTGGTACACTGATGTCAATGGGTTCCTAGAACACTTACCTAGCAAGGGAAGCCTGTACTAGAAGGGACCTGTCCTCCAAAATATATAAAGAAGGTACTAAAAAAGGTATACACATTTTAAGAAAGGAAAAAACTGTATTAAAATTGTAATACTCGATATATACTGATAACAAAAGATGAATACAAGTCATCATGTTAGACTTCTGCAATTACAAGAGGTGTTCAGAGGGGTTACCATCAGCATCCAGACACTTCTGATTATGGCAAACTACAGGACTTAGGGGAGGTTTACCAGATCTTCCCTCATGCACATCACACACAGGACCAAGCGTCTCAAACTTAACAAGAATGTGTACAATTGTTAGGCATGTTGGAGGTTCTGTCGCATACTCACGCCTCCATTGTCGTTGTACTTTTACAGCATTCTTGAATTTCAAATACCATTTCGAAATGGTCTCATGCTCCTTGAACAACTGTGCTTCTGTAATTTTCTTTGATTGCCCTGCCTATTGCATGGTGGTGCTAGCATTCATTGAATTAACGCCATCTTTCAAGCAAACGTCATACTATACATTGCTACTGTAATTCAATTCAACTTTGAAAAGTAATACATAGATAACATCACTTAAAATGTATACACATTTTTGGTACTCTGTGTGTGTGTGTGTGTGTGTGTGTGTGTGTGTGTGTGTGTGTGTGTATACTTACATGAAGGAATTCCCTCTTACTCAACCTAAAATGTTATTTCAAGTCTTTAGTTGATGGGTGAGGCTAACTCACATAAGGGAGGGCAATTTGCTTTACCTAGTCTACAGATTCAAAAGTTAATCTCGTTACCAGACACACCCAGAATAATGTTGGAGCAAATGTCTGAATATTCTGTGACCCAGTCAAGTTGACAAATAATTGAGACAGATTGCAGATGGAGATCACTAGCCTTATTTTACACATAGATTTTGAGGTGTTTATAATTCACACATGGAGAATTTAAATTGTATGTTTGATATATGTCAAGAGATCAAACACAAATGTGGGGAAGTGGCAGAGATAGCTAGTTTGCCTACCTAATATTCTTTCATTCTAAGTGTTTTGGTAGTATAAATAGGCACAGCTATGCAATCTGTATTTCCCTTGCACATTGGATAGTCACATAATACAATTCTGTTCCATAAAATTTATGTAGTCATTGCTGCAAGATATTTCTGAGACAACTAAAACTTAAAAAAGAGAAGATCCACTGAACTTTTGCTATTTGGTTTTTTTCTTTTTTTGATTAAAATATTGATGCAGCTAATTTCTGATAATAAGGAAAAACATCACATGCTAAAGAAAGATGAACAAAATGATAGAGGAACCCGGGAATACAGTCAATGTATCAACTCTGGACTATCTACTTCCAAATACTATATTTCTGGAGAAAAGCCAAATCCCTCATGTGTTTAAGCCACCGTTATTTCAGATTTCAGTTTCTTGCAGCTGACTGCAATTTCTGACTGATACAGGGTGTCATTAGCATATAAAGAGCTTATCAGTCAGGGTGTTTTTGGCTGCAAGTAAGAGAAAACCTGACTTTAAAAATAGCATTTTAAAATGTGTGTCTAGGCTGGGCAACATAGTGAGACCATCTCTACAAGAAATTAAATAATAAAATAACATTTTAAATCTTACGTAACTGATAGTCCCGAGGAAGCACAGACTCCCAAGATTAGTTGTTCCAGGGACTCATCTAAGTTATTAGGGACTAATGTGCTTTCCTAATTTCTGCTCAGTCATATTCTGTGTTGACTTCTTCCCATTGACTTGTTGTATGATACAGAAGGTATTTTCCCACCAAACATTAAATATAAATACTTATCTTCATTCTGATGTGGACAATTTAGGGTGTACTCTCGTCCCTAAATAAATCACTGGTATAGGAAGAATATGCTCATTGGCTTGTTCCTGGGTTTTGAACTAATCACCATCAAGGAAGAAGAAACTATCCTTACTGATTAGGGCAATTCAGTAACTGTTTCCAAAGTGGAAGTCAATACTTATTCTTTAATGTTACTATATGACAGGAAAATCTTGGGTTGGATGTTGAGGATTTAACAAAATAGTAAATAGAGTTTATTCCTTTAACTACTCAGTGTCCAAACTTAGCTCCTTCCCAAATAAATAGACACTTTTCAAATGCTCACAGTAGCAAAAAAAAAACATTCACTCCTCTCCAAAATGAGACAGCTCGAAGTCTTCACTGTTATTTTTCCAGGTCTATGGTTGAGTTGTTGTTCCTCTTATCTAGATGTAACTTCTCTTTGTATTAAGGCTAAAGCACTGTTATCTCTCTTCAACATATTTAATATAAAATAGTGGAAAAAGAACAGAATAGATATAGTGAGCATTCTATTTGGAAAAGGGGAGTAGCACACATGGGTCACTGGTACATGGTATACACCTATATATACCATATAGCCTACTGGCTGTAAATAATGAGGACTTTCTGACCTGGCAGAGAAGTGACTTCTTGTGTTACGTATGGCAGAATCCAATTCTGTTCTCTGGAGTAAACTCACTTGTCAATCCTCTTCTATCACTCCATGCATGTCCTGTTCCATGGGGATATTAATCCTAGTCATTGTTTTTCATATGAGATAGACTGAGATGGAATGCCCTTTCTGGGGCTACACAGATTTAGTAGATCACTCTCTGTAAGTATGTGTCTAAGAAGATATAGGGCTTACATTATAGCTATTAATGATCAAGCTTAGAATTTCTTTAATTTCTCATTTCCTCAAGTTTTAGTAGACTTTTTGTCTACAAATAATTGTAATTTTCATTGCATAGTAAACACACCAGGAGATATTAGTGTGGTCATGATCTCTGAATTTAGGACTTTGACTTTGGTCTCCTAAGCAATAAGACTCTGTTTACTAGAATTTTAGTTTAATGGTGTCTATCTATACTGACTTGTCCCTGGAAGATATTTGAAGCCATAACCTTGAGTTGGTGGACATCAATATATTATATCTTTACTCAGGTAGAGAATATTTAATAGGTGTTGTTTGTGTCTCATGTTTTTCTTGTGCCTCAATCTTATATTCTTCCAAACCACCTATCTTCCAACTTGTACCAGCATTAGTATCTATTAAGGTAGATAATTCATTTTTTAGCTTATAAAATGACATAATTGTGTATTACAAAAGGGGCCTCTCTTAATGAAGTTATGTTTTCTTCCTTCTGTGCTTACAGTGGGCCACATTCAGCCTGTTTGTCTCTTTCTTATAAGACTTCATTAATAGCCTCAAGAAATATTAAAAATACTCTGAACGTGCTTCTTACCAAGTTTCTCATTGCTATAGCCTTGGTAGATATATTGATGAAGCTTCAACATAAAAAAGACCACAGTTTAACTGAAAAAATCAATATGGAATAAAAAGATTGCCAATTTACCAGAAAAGAATAGTAATGGAAATAATAGGGTCTTCTCTGTTTTGTATGGTTCGTCTTCTAATTAAACCAGTCTGTTTTCTGTGGTGCCTTATTTCCTGGTGTCAAAATCTATATTAGTTAAAATGCACTCAGCTGAAAATAGCAGAAAGTTTACTATGGGGGTGAAAGCCACAATTCACTCAGTCCTGGCCAATCAGGTTAGAGTCTATCTCCTTGGCCACAGTGATTCAGGGTTATGTGTGGCAGCCAAGATAGTCCAGTTGGAGATAATCATGGGAGATTATGATCCTGGAGCTGTCAGGGGCCATGATGTGAAGCCAGAGAAAGAAGCCAACTCAGTGGAAAACAGAGCCAAGAGCTGGAGAGAAATCAAGCTCTGATGACATCATTGGGCCTCTGAATTCAATCCTGTATGGAGCCAGTATCACTTCTGGTCTTCTCTGTTAAGTGAATCAATACTTTTTTTTTCTTCTTAAGCTTGTTTGAACTAGTGTTTCTGTCCAATTCAACAGTTTAGCCTTCTGGGTTGATTTTAGTAATTGGATTATGAAAAAATCACCCAAACTTATATGAATAATTTCAGAAATGAAAGGGCTGTTTAAGATTATGTAATCCAATTCCTTCATTTTTATGATGTGAACTCACATAGCTATTTAGCTCCAAAGTCAAATTAGATATTTTCTCTTCTAGTTATTTCCAGTTACCTGCACTATTTGATGCTGTTTAGAAAATGCACAAATATGGTACTGTGCACTAAATATTAATCTTCCTAGAAATGTTTAATTTCTCATAAAAAATTAACCCCATGTCAATTGTGATATATTTTCCATAAATTTCTGAGCTGGTAGGATTTACTTTTGGGGGAGTGAATACAATATCAATAAGGGTACCTGATCTCAAACCAGGCAAAGTGGAGATCAAAGGGAGGCCAAAACTTTACCTGCACGATGACCACTTGTATACCTAATCCTGAATTGTACCCCACATCTTTAAAATAAAAATAACAATATTAATATAAGATTTATTTTTGTCCAGCAGTATACCTCACTTTGGCTATATGCATTGACCATTTTTCACACCAAATATATACAAAAGTGTATGCTTATTAGAGAGATATTTTTTCCTAACTTTTTGTTTTGAAAAAAATTTAAACTTACAGAAGAGTTGTAAAGATAGTACATATACCCTTTACCCAGCATGCCCTAGTGTTAACATCTTGCATTCTTATAATAGAATGATTAAAACTAAGAAATTAACATTTGTACAACATATTAAACCATGAAATGTATTCAAATTGTATCAGTCTGTTGTGTAATCTCTTTTCTTCTGAGCTATTAAAAATGGAAATGGTCCTTTTTAAAGTTGTTGGTTTCTTTATTAAGAATTTCCAGTCAATGTAGCTTATTGTACTTAGTCCTTTTTTTTTTTTTTTTTTTTTTGAGTTGGAGTCTCACTTGGTCGCCCAGACTGGAGTGCAGCGGCCGCTCCCGGCCACCGCAGCCTCTACCTGCTGGGCTCCGGCGATCCTTCTGCCTCAGCCTTCCGAGTAGCTGGAACTACAGGCGCACGCTACCGTGCCCGGCTGATTTTTTGATTTATTGTAGAGATGAGGTCTCGCTGCCCAGGTGGGTCTCGAACCTGCGGGCTCAGGCAATCCACTCACCTCAGCCTCCCAAAGGCGCGGGATTACAGGCTGAGCCACTAAGCCTGGCCATACGTAGTACTTTTAAACTATGAATGAAGTGTGGGGGCCATTGTTTATAACTCACTATGCTACTTGGAGCATGGTACTCAAACATGAGTATTGTGAGTACATCTTATTTTGTTATGTAACAGAGAAGTTGATCAAAAGCTATGAAGCTACTTTGTATAAATTACAAAGACATTTCCATTTTATATAGGTGCAAGATTTATTTATAACTTCTTGCTTAGAAGACTTAAAATACTGTTAAACTTCAGCAAAGAAGAAAAAACTCACTTACTTTCCCAAAGTGTCCTGAGTGTGTTCCCTTGGAAATTTAGTGCTTCTCTTCAAATCTGCTTAAATTAACATCACTTTATTTGAGAGTAATGGAAAGCAATTTTGTAGAGTTATGAGATTCAGGGGGTGTAACATCTCAGCAAGAAAGGTGAATTATGTAAGAGTATTTAAATACTGAAGTTGAACATTAAATGAACCCCCCATTGCGCTTTCATAGAAAGTCCACATATTAGAGCAGAAGCATGATAACAAATACTATAAGCTAGAGTGTAATATTTTGTTATTAAGAGATGCAACAGAATATACTCTTTGTATTAAATTGCAGTTTATTAAAATAAGTAAATTTATAGCTAAGATGTTGTCTGGTTATCTTAAAGGAGGGCAGAAGTTAAGGTATTTTGGTATATTTCATTTGGGTATATTTTATACATATATGCACACTATGCTTAAAGAAAGCATTTTTGATATATTATCTAAAGGACTTACCAAACATAACACAGCAACTTCTAAAGGGTAGTAGAGAAATCTGAACATCTCTGAAAAGATCAGTTCATCACCATAGCTAAGCAAAGTTTCCAGAGACCTAAGACATGGCTAGTAGTATTAGAGATGCTTTTCCTGATTTTGTTCTTTTTACATCTGACATTTTACTGAGAATGTTATTGGTGCCAAGAACTAACTAGATTTTGGGAAATTTTAGCTAAGTTTTTGATGGTGTTCCTTTTGTAGTAACACAGACCCGGCTCTGTGTCTTGGTGTCTGTGTGATTGTGGAAAAGTTACCGAACCTCTTTAAGACTCAGTATTTCTGTTTCTTTTCTTTTCTTTGTTTTTGAATCACTGTCTCACTCTGTTGCCCAGGCTCACCAAGACTCAGCCTCCTGGAGTCAGTTGATTGTTGTGCCTCAATTTTTCAAGTAGCTGGACTACAGGCACACACTGCCACACCCGGTTAATTTTTAAAATTTTTCTGTGGAGACAAGGTCTTGCTATGTTCTCCAGGTGGTCTCGAAGTGTTGGACTCAAGCAATCCTCCCACTCCTGCTTTGACTTCCCTGAGTGCTGGGATTACAGGCATGAGCCACTGCGCCTGGATTTACTGCTGCTGCTGTTTCTTTTTTTCTTGAGTTGGAGTCCCACTCTGTCGCCCAGGCTGGAGTGCAGTGGCATGCTACTCACAGCCACCGCAGCCTCGACCTGATGGGCTACAGCAATCCTTCCCAGCCTTGCGAGTAGCTAGAACTACAGGCGCGGGCTACCACGCCCCGCTCATTTTTGGTTTTTTGTAGAGATGAGGTCTCGCCAAGTTGCCCGGGTGGGTCTCGAACCTGCCGGCTCAGAGCAATCCACTCGCCTCGGCCTCCTGGTATTACAGATTAAGTCACCGAGCCCAGCCGATTTACTGCTTCTTAAATGATGACATAACGACTAATTTGCAGTGCTTATGTGAATATTACTAATAATATTTGTAAAGTGCCTCTCTTGGAAATATTCTACTTCTCTATTTTTCTATATTTAATGTGAGATCTTACAGATTGCTTAAATTTTTTTCTCGAGTTAATTTTCTGAAATATGTTGAATCCTTACATTTAGAGAGAATATGAGAGGGAAAAATGGGAGTTTTATTAGCCATCATTTTCTTAAAATTCAGGCTTGAAGAGTAAAAAGGAGTATGTTTGTATCTGCTTTTAAGCCTTGCTTAATTTCATAACTCTGGTACAAATTAAAAATTTATTAAGTAAAGTGTGATATAATAATAATAATAATGATATAATAATAATGATATATCTGGCACAGCTGCCCTTGAAGCATTATTTTGTAACATATTGGCAATATCCACTCTAGGGACAGTTCACATTGACATGGCAGTTATTTAAGTCTACATTTAGTATGTGTTATTTGTGACTTAGCAAACTCCATTATTTTACCAGAAACACAAAGTTACCAAAATTGTGATGAAATGGTCCATTGAATTCAAATAAAACATTTTTATTAAGAATATCCAAAATACAGATTTATTAAACATTTATGTAGGTTTTCTTTCTTTTTTCTCTCTCTAGGCTTCCTTCCTTACTATTCTTTTGATCATCCCTAATTCTTCCTCAATAAAATATTTAAAAACATTGTGGATGGTAAAAGAGACAATTAGCAGACAAATTTCTGATTATCCCTTTTTTCTAACACAATTTTATTTTCTTGGTTAAAGGTTACATGCAAAGTGTTTTGTTTTTTTTTAAAGACTAATAAACTAATAGTCCTAATAAAACTAATAGTCCTAAGGTGTTCCAACATGAGTAGCAGTACTTTGTCCTTATTATATCCCCAAAACCCCTTCATGCCCCCTATTCTCTTTATCATTTTATTAGAAACATAAACTCTTTTAGCCATTTTTTTCTGACTTTGCCTCTGTATTTTTAAATATAATACATATAATTTCATGTATTGATTCATTTTCAATTGACTTGCTTCTATTGTAGATGGGGATTTTGGCCCAATAGTTGTCTGTCTTTGTTAACCATTATAATTTCATCTCAATTTAAAAACTGAATCCATAGTTGCCTAATATTTTTCTTTTTCTTGATCATTTGATAACAGGACTGTTCTCATACCAGTAACAACTCTGGAAAAATGACTCTTTTTAGTACAATTTTCTACAGAGTTAAGCTTGTCAGATTATTTATCAGTCTTATACTTTTTTTTTTGAGTCAGGATCTTACTTTGCCACCCAGACTGAAGTGCAGAGGCACAATTTTGGTTCACTACAACCTGAACCTCCTGGGCTCAGGCAATGCTTCCACCTCAGTCTCCTGAGTAGCTGGGACTACAGGTGCATGCCACCATACCTGGCTAATTTTTAAAATTAAAAACAAAAAACAAAAACCAAAAAACTATATATATATATTTCATTATGTTGCCCAGGCTGGTCTCAAACTCCTAGGCTCAAGCAATTCTTTCACTTTGGTTTCCCAAAGTGCTACGATTACAGACATGAGCCACTGTGTCCAGCCTGGAAATATCTTTACTGACTGCTTGAATTGGTCTCTTGGTATATTCTGAACTGTTCATTCTTAAATCACTGTCATAGCTGTTGCTCTGGAAAATTCTTTGAGCTTTCTTCATTTTTGTATCCCCTGATTTCCCGAACCCCTTTTTCTCCATCCTACACTTGCTTTCTCATTTTGGGAGATCATATTTTCCAGTGATGTTCTGAGAGTAGTGTATAAGAGATACATTCTGGTGACACATCACATGCTTTAATTGGTTGATTAGCTGGTTATAAAGTTCTAGGTTGAAAATTATATTTAATCAAAATTTTGAATATATTGGTTCATTGTCTTGTTTCCAATGTTGCTGTTGAAAAATGTTCCTCTTAATACTGATCTTCTGTATGCAGAGACTTTCATTTTCTGGAAGCTTTTGAGATTATAACATTTTTTCTTCATTGTAGCATTCTTATATTTTATAATAAGGTGCTTTTTTTTGAAATTCATTTTGTTGAACACTAGGTGAGCCTTTTAAATGGAAACTTACATTATGCAGCTCTAAGAAATTTTCTTATATATTTGCATATTTACTTGCATATATGCATTTAGTTTTCTTCTCTTCATGATCTCGTTTCTTCCTTTGTGAAATTCCTGTTAGGTATTCAACATTTTGCATTGATTCTCTAACTGTCTTACCCTTTTTATCTTCTATTGTTATTTCTTTGCATTTTAAATTCTGTTTTCTAGATTTCCTCAGCTTCATCTTCCAATACTTCCTTTGAATTTTTAACTTTAGTCATCATATTTTAATTTTCAAGGGCTCATTCTTGTTTACTTATTAATTAAAATACATTTAATTTTTGCATCATAATATAATATCTTTTATTTTTCAAAAAGTTATGAATATATATTTATTTCTTTTATTTTGGCATAATTTTCATACATTACAATGGACTCTTTTTGGTGTATGTAAATTCTGACAAACACATATATTCATGTAATTATCACTGTCATTAAGATATAGAACAATTCCATCACTTCCCCAGATTTTCTTGTGCTTCTTTCTTGGCCTGTTCTCAGCTCCTAGCATGCACTAATCTGTTTGCTATTCTATAGTTTTGCCATTTAGAATGTCATACAAATTAAATCATATAGCAGGAGATTTTGGCTACTTTAACATAGTGTGACACCTATGAGATCCATCCATGTTGCTGCGTATGTCAGTAGTTATTTTCTTTTCTTTGCTGAGTGGTATTTTATTTTATAAATGTACCCTATTCCTTGGATATTTAAGCTTTCTTTTACTCTCTACCTTGTCCATTTTCCTCTTAGTTTATTTTAGTATTTTTTGTCATTTGCTTACTTTAATGAAGGGTTTCTTCATATGTTTAATGATCTTTTGTTTTCCATGAAGTCTTAACCTTGATAGACTGAAAAACACCTTAAAAGTGTGGTTGGTTGTGTTTCATGTAGGATAATGGAGTGGCCAGCTATTTTCCTTAAAGACACTAAGGTCTTTTTTTCTTTTCTTTTCTTTTCTTTTCTTTTTTAGATCTTTGCTCTAGTAGGATTAACTTTCTCTAGAAAAAACTTCTTCAATATCTAATCTCATTAGGGTCATCATTTTCTTCTGTAGAATGATATTTTAAAAAAAGAGATATTGCAGTGTGCCAGCTAGTGTTGTTGTGAGAGGCTGCGTTCCACCTCAGTCATTTTTTGGGGGGGAGGAGGGGGCTTCTTTCAATGCTTAGCCTATTTCATGATGGGTGATTTACGAGCACACCTACTCACACTGCACTGAGTGTTCAGCAGTTTTTGACCCAAAATGGCATGGACCCCCTGCCCCACCCTCCCTGTTCACCCAATCTCACTCTGAGTGACTTCTTTTTGTTTCCCTGAACAAAATATGTCCTAAAAGGGAAACATTTGGCCAATGTGTAAGAGAGGAAAGAAAAAACGGCAGAAGCACTAAAAGCCATCAAAATTGATGAGTGTAAAAACTGTTTTGAGCAATGGAAAAAGTGACTTGATAGGTGTATTGCATCAAACAGACAGTACTTTTAAGATGACTGAAGTTTAAACATGTAAGAATAAATACACAAATTGTAATAAATAAATTCCTATATTGGGTCCCCCATTGTACATGAATTTAAAAAAAAAATTATCTTGAACATGTTTCATAAAATAAATTTTTTAATAAAGATTCTGATTTATCTTTTAATAAAGATTCTGAATTAGGGTCTTTAGAGATATGAAAAGACAAATACCCTTTCTGATAGGATAAAACCCTCACACAATGGAGAAAACAGTAAATTCATCAAGTAAGTCATGAGGAAATTAGGAACATACAGCTCATGTCATATATTAATGTCAAAAATCTTACTATTTTTTTCTTAGCTTTTATTTAGATAGAAGAGAAGTACAGGGCAAACAGTGTGCACAAGTTGCCACAGTCTTCATAGTGACTGGGTGGAAGCCACTTCTGCTTATATCAGGAATGGTTTGTTGGATGGAAGATTGGGGAAGGGCTCAGCCCATGGTGAAGTTATTACAGGGAAGGGCGGGTTGGCAGGATTTCATTCCATAGTATCCACAGCACCCAAAGTAGAAGGAGGTTGAAAAGCACTGCAGCCTTTGTGTGGTGAGTTCAGTTTAGGTTATTTGACAGGGCTCTGCTCCATAATCTTTGCAATCTTGGTTAGAAAAGAGAAGGGCTCAGTTTTTTGTGGTGTTTGCTTAGGGTAGGGGGATGTTAGTCAAAAGCATCCTGTCCTGTCCTGCAGGGCTTCCTTCCTCTCTGTTGGCTAACAAGAATAGTCTTGGGGGGCTTTTTTTGTTTTGCATATCTCTGTTTCTGGGTTTCAGGTTGCTTAACTGCCAAGGCCAAGATATACAGGAGACAAAACCAAATCAAACCAGGAAACTACCTATCACATTGTTCCTTCAGTCTACAGGCCCAGTCAGTCTGCCTTTTTTCTTTATCTTTCACAGTCTTCTGATATATATTTACATATTTACCTATGTATTTTTTCTAAGGTATTTAGCTGTAATTTGTGAGATGAGGACGATGGAATGTGCTTACTCTATTTTGTCTAGAAAACTTGACTCTTTTCTGGTGAAACTGTTGTATCAAACTTCTTAAAAGAGTGAGTGGGATGTGAGGTTCTAACCTAATCATCTTCATATTCATAATGGATTTTAAATTACTTGCTGTAAGTGAAAAGTTGTGACCTATAATCACAAAGATAAATAAAATGTAAATATGTTAAAAGTTCTCTTATTTTAGGATTATAATTTAAATATATCTTACTCTACCAATTTATACTTTTTAGGTTTTTAGTGCAAAACACAGAAATATATTGAAGGTAGCAACTTTTTGGAGGAGTGAATTCAAATTCCAAAATGTTTTTTGAAGAATTACCTCTTTTCCCTTTGAAGAACTGTTTATCAAATGGTCTTTTCCTTTCCTATGTAAGATGTGGACCCAAGCTGGGCGAATTGTGTGTTCTCTCCCAGGATTCGAATCATGAGCTGAGTAACAAAAATGACAAAATTGATTTGGAATTAATTTGTTCTGGCAGCTACAGAGCCCTGTAAATGACTTTTGCTTCAGCGTGGATTTTCCAAAAGTGTAGAACTTGGCACAGGGGCTTAGGGGCAGAAAGTGTGCTTTGGGAAGTGGTTTCAAGCAACAGGAGTACAGAACCAGAAAGAATGAAACAGAGAAAGAAAGAAAGCCTATCTAGAACTGCATTATCAAGGCGATTCCCTACTTGGAGAAATTGGGATTGAATCTTGCTGAGATCATATGAGGAACCGTGTCAAAAGCAGCTCAAAATTACCCATCTAGGGAATGGAAAAGTGTAACATTTTCCCAGCAGTTCATTTCCCTTTAGTTGCCTCATGCAATGCAACCAGCTTTATGTATCTTCAGATTTTTATGCATGTGCCCAAATGACTGAGTGGATGCCCACAGGCATTCTTCGTGGCAGGGAAGCACCTGTGCAGAAGGTGCTGTCACATTACACTCATGTACTTGCTTTCTGAAGCAATGGCTGAAATAAAAAGTTGATCCAAAAAGATGTGAAGTGAGGCCAAGTGTTCTACAATACACACTTCCATCAGTTCCCCTTTTGAAAGCATCGATTCCTTGGTGTCCTTCCTCACCTTATGCCAGTGAGTGATCCCCAAATCAACTTATAATAACATTTTTTTTGCTTATGTTAGTTAAAATGAGTTTCCGTAGATTTCAACCAAAAAATCCAAACTGACACATCCATTAATCTATTTTATTTCCCTGGGAGATAGTTATCTGTATAAAGTCTATATTCTTAGTTGAATCTTGGCATGTCTATCAATATACCTAAGATATCCTTCAAGGACCATATAGGTGTTGTTCAAATAGAATCTTCTAGCCCCAGATGCTGAAGATTCCCAGTTAGCTTCTGATTCTTCACAGTCAGGCATAACTTATTTACATAGTATTTAATGACATGCAATGCTTCAGGTTTGAATAGATGTAAACAGGCAGCAAATGGAAAAATACAAGTTAAAGAGATACAGGTGGATGTTATCACATAAAGAGTATTTGGTTTTCTGAAATTACAATTATGACACTCCTGAATGATCTCCGCTCCCACTGTATTATAATGTGACAGATGTATATTGCTGTGATTTCTCTAGTGATGCTCGCTGTTGCTTCCATGTCATCTTTAATAACAAAGCAACTGGACAGATTAAATGGAAATGATTTATTCTTTGTGAATGCCATAGTCAAAGCTCACTGTCATAGTAACAGGTTAAAGCTTTTCCACTAGGAGGTTATTATGCACAATAGGCTGGTGCAGCTGGCAACTCCTTTTTATCCCATTGTGCCAATGACACAGTATATGCATTTCTATCTAGGAATTGATGGAGGGTTTTTTTTTGTGATTGCTTGTATTAAAATTTAGAATGTTAATTATACTGAAATGCAATCTATAAAAAAGTGTCCATAAATGTGCCTGAAAGTACACAAAGCAGATACACCAACAAAGCTAGCACCCAGATCAAGACACAGGACATCATCAGCACGGCAGAAGTTGCCTCATAACTCTGTCACCTTGGATAACCACTGTCCAAACTTTTACCACCACAGATTAGCTTTGCCTGATTTATTATTTAATGCTTTTTTTGTCTTCTGTTTATTTTTATTGTGGTATAATTTACATTTAGTGAAATATATCTTAAATGGTATAACTTGATGAGTTTTGAGAAATGCGCACACTCATGTAACCAATAACCTTATCAAAACATAAAACATTTCCATTGTCCCAGATTTTTCTGTGCTCTTCTAGACTCAACTACCTTTTTCCTGAAAACAGCCACTTTTCTGATATTGTACTTATCAGATGAACGTGGACTAGATTTGCTTGTTCTGGAAATTCACATAAATGGCTTCAAAGAATATATACTCTTGTATCTGGCTTCTCTTTGCTCAGCATAAAGTTATTCAGATTTTTTTCATGCTATGCTATGCAGCCTTAATTTGGATTTTTCTACTGATGAATAGTATTTCATAATATAAGTATACTACAATTTGTATATCATATCTTCTGTTGACTGATATTGGTGTAGTTTCCGGTAAGTAAATATGTATTGATGAACATTCTTGACAAATCTTTTTGTACAAATAGTTTTTAAAAATTTTCTGTTGGGTGAAATTTTTCTATTGTGTCATCGGTAGGTATATTTTTAACTGTGCAAAACATTTCCAAACCATTTTCTAAAGTGGTTAAACCATTTTACACTCACACCATTAATTTATAATGGTTTACATTGCTTCAAATCTTTGTCAATATTTGGTGGTGTTAGTCTTTCAAATTTGTGCCATTCCTGTTAGTATGCTGTGGTAACTCAATGCAGTTTTAATTTGTAAGTCCATAATTATTTCTTATTGTTGATGAACTTTAATTTATCAGTGTTTTCTTTCAAGGTTTGTGCTGTGTTCTCTCTAAGAAATCTTGCTCTTGCTAGAGTAACAAAGATATTCTCTCATGTTGTATTTTAGATAATTTGTACTTTTGACTTTTATGATTAGGTCTTTAACCCATATTAAGTTAATTTTTGTGTATGATTTAGAGAGATATTATATTTAAAGATATATTAGACTATATGTTAGAAGATATATTAGCTATTCCGTTGTCCCAACACCATATTTTGAAAAGACTGTCTTATCCATTGATCTATTTGTTTACTGTTGAGTCAATACTACTATTTCCTGATTACTGTAGGTTTATAATAAATTTTGAAATCAAAAAGAATGACTTGCATATTGTCAATAAAGCATCTGAAAATTAGGTTAAAAACTAATGTTATTTATAATAGTATTTAAAAACATCAAATAATAAGTAGATTGAATAAAAGATATTTAAAACCTCTACATGGAAAATTGTATAACCCAGCTGAGAGAAATTATATAAGCACTAAAGAAAAAATATATATACCACATTCATATTAGAAGTCATGTTGTTAAATTGTGTGTGTGTGTGTGTGTGTGTGTGTGTGTGTGTGTGTGTGTGTGTTTCTGTCAGTCACAAGGGAGGGCATCAAAATTATCAAAATTCATTCAATGAAATAACTAAATTCTGAACATTTTTTGAGACTGTAATAATTGAAAACACCCCCACCTTATGTTTTGGATTTGACTTTCTTTTTGTCTGTCTCTTTTATTCTTTCCATTTTCTCTTTTTGTATTTTTGAGCTTTGTTGGTGGGTGTATATATGTTTAGGATTTTTCTTCCTTAGATTACACTGTCTTCCTTTAAAGGCTGTTATTTTTTTCTTCTTTTGATAGGTAGTTTTTATCAGTGAATCCTGTTGATGCTGTGTTGGACTTGCTTTGAGGCTTATTTCAATTTTTTTCTCAAATCCTTAGTGATGGCCTTTAATGTAGAGCATAGTCCTAAACTGTAAAGTGTGACCTCCTGGGGTCTCAACTGAAAGGCAAATGTGCACCATCACATTTCTGCACCTTGGATGGCCAGAGTTCTAACATCTCTTTGCACCGCCCAAATCCCTATTATGTCCTGTGCTCCCCGCAGTTGCTTTCTCTTAGGCATGGTGGTGGTGCACTTTTCCCACACATAGCCCTACTCTCAGTTAACATGACATGAACCCATGCATAAACTTCTGGGTCACTGGAGTTGTGCTTTTTTCTCTTTTTTGCTCACCACCCTGTCTTCTGACTGTCTCTGCAGACCCACACTCCAATTTATTTCTCCTCAGTACAGCTTGTCCACCCTCTGTGCTTGGGCTCTACCTTCCTGTGAATAGTCAAGAAAGCACTGTTAGGCAGAAAGCTAGGACAAAGTCAGAGTCAATTTTGTGTATTTTTCTCTTCTCTCAGCAGTTTGTCTGTTGTTCATTTCCTAAAAATAGTTGCCTCATATATTTTGCCCAGTTGTAGAACTGTTTTCTCAAGAGGGTGAATTGGTAACAGTTACTCCATTATGGTTGGAAACAGGATTCACTGTCATTTAAATCAAATTTCTCAAGTTTCTTGACAAGTATGATATCAGTCTTGGTGTTATGGAAATAGAAGATGTTTATGTACAACTTGTTTCATTATTTAGCAAAATAAACTGTTTCCTTAGGAATTAAAAAGCGAGTGACTCTTGTTAGCAGATAGATTTACTTTATCTCTGATACTGAAGAATAGCAATGTGTTATAAAGTACTAATCATCTTTATATCTAAAATAAAACTGGAAATCACAAATTCCAAAAGTAAAATCAAAACAAAATAAAAAGTGTAATTATAGATATGACAAACAAAGGTTAATTTTAAAAAAGATGTAGCAATTGCTATTCAAATTTGTAAAATGCAATTTAAATCAATTTTTGTTTTAGAAAACTCCTCTGGCATATTGACCCTCTGATTTTGGATAAAGGGGATAGAACAATGTATGTCTTTTAAAAATGTAATTGACAATTTCAGTTCTTTTTATTCAATTACTTCATGTTGTCACTGGAATTAGAATTGACATGTGACCTAATGTACAAAGTAAAGGACATGTGAGCTCAAGAAACAAAATCCTTGACTTTTAGTTCAGGGCTAAGTCTTGATTTAAAAAATCACTGAGAAATAGACAATAAATGATCTTGTTTCTCATATGTTGCTCAGCAATTTTATTCTAGTAAACTATTTGAATGCCTCAAAGATACACATTTTGCAAAGGGAAACTTTAATATACTTTGATCTTTCTCCATTGTTTTCTTGAAGTTTTCTAAAATTGAAGCATTTTCAAACAACGACCAAGAAAAAGTTTTATAATAATTTTAGTATGTTTCCTTATGAAGTTTAGTTTACCTATAAAGATGCCATAGATTAAAGTAGAATTGTGTTTGGTTTAATTGCCATATAAATGTATAACTCCTTTCTACAATTTTAGTAAATACTAGATGGGTTAAGTCTGAATGCTTGACTCATAATTTTCCTTTCATAGAGGAGGCAAATAGAGAATAGAGAAGTTGGGCATTGAATTCCAGTGGTTTTCAATGGCCATTGTAGAGGTGGGAGGGTGGTATTTTGAGGTAGATCAGGGGAAAGGTTGAAGAATGGGAGTGGGAGGTATTTTGCCCCTAACGGGAAATTTGACAATGTCTGGATAAATTTTTGGTTATCACAACTAGGAGGAGGGTGCTACTGACATTTAGTGGGTAAAGGCATATGACAGCCTTCTGTGACAAAGAATTATTTGTCCCCAAATGTCAAGAGGGCCGAGGTTAAGAAATCTTGCTATATTCTTATAAATTTAGATTCAATATCAGGTGTGTCTCCTTGTTCCTTATGTGATCTTGATATCATTATTAAATTGGGAATTACATTTATTTTTAATGTTGTGAGGATTAGCTATAAGGGATAGGAAGTTGTAACAGTGCTAGGAACATAATAATAGATTTTCATCATTGTTAGATCTTATTGCTACTATTGTTTTGTATTGTATGAATTTTACATTTATATAAGAGAGTCCTTCATATTCAGCTTGTTAATTGTCTCACCTTTGAGAGGAGAAAGAAAAGTATGTGAAAAAGTTACCACCTTGTGTCTGGGGATTTTTTTAATGGTGTTTTCCTTTGGGGCATAAAAAGAGAACCAAAGGTTACACTGACAAAGTGTGGGATGTTAACTAATTAATTGATCTACCCAAACAGAAGGAATTCCTTCCTTTATTAGTACTCAGGAGTGCTGACTAGGGGCCAGGTCTTGTGTTAGGAGTAGGGAGTATTATTGTAAGTAAGATGGGTTAGTGAGGGAGGCAGCCATCAATCAGATAATTACATAAGCATGTAATTTCAAATCGTAAGAAGCACTATGAATAGCCCATTGCCTTGCTAGACTCTGGTGTGGCCATGTGCTATTTGAGCTATGGCTGTCACCATGCTTCCTGGCTTTGGCCCCCTCCCCCACCTTGGGGAGGTGAATCTTCTCTCTCTCTCTCTCTCTCTCTCTCTCTCTCTAATTTACTTTTAAATAAACTATATTTTTTAATCTAAAAAAAGAAATACTATGAGTAAAAATTAAAGAACTTAGCAGATGTAAAGAAACTCTGAACAACTTTACTATTTCCTAAGGACAATTTTGCACTATTCCTTTTATTTGTTCATGATTCATTCATTCATTTTCTTTCATTTGTTCACTTGAGAAACCCTTATTAAGTGTATTCCAATTATGTCCCAAGCACTGTGCTAGTTGCTGGGGGAAAATTGTAAACAAGATACTCCTCGCGTCTTCATGGCATTTTGGTTTAGCTATTCGAGTGTCCAGGTTTTTATTTTTTTATTTTAAAGATGTGGGATACAATTCAGGGTTAGGTATACAAATGTTCATTATGCTGGTACCCTTGTTGATGAGGTATGCTCCCATCTCCCATGGCAGTTTCCCACGGGATGTTTTAAAGAAACAGATGAAATTGCCACTTCCCTTGCGAAATCACAAATAAGGTGAAAAAAGAAAACCAGATGAATTACCTGCAAATCAAATTAAATCACCCGGATATTTATTAGTGCTGCCAATTACACACTGACCTCCATGACAATATGTGAATAAACCTGCTGTTTGCCATCAGCGTTTGCAGGGAGAAGGGAGAGACTCCATTGACATCATTAAATAATGATCTCGATGATTGAAAAAGAGGGAGAAGACACAGAGAAGAATGTCAGCAGGATCTCATGATTGCATTAGTTTCCTAGCAGGCTGGAGACTGTCTCCAACTAGAAGACTTATCTTTTGTCATTCATTTCTAAAATGAATTCTGTTTGTTTAAATGTTCATAAAATATACAATTTTTTACCTTGTCTCTAGTAAATAGAAATTATAGGTTGATTTTTAAATGGCAGGACTCAAATTTAATAATATATTTTGTAAGTGATCATCTAAAATTTCATTTATTTAATTACTGAAATAAATTTCATTTATTTAATATAGTACGAGTCCATTACCCATCTTGTAAACGTTTCAAATAATCACATAAAATTTTAATGAATACACAATAATGGTCTTATTAATTTTAAATTAAGTGTACTTGTTCACTTTTGAAAATGAATTTAAAGTGCCACTATAATTAACTCAGGAAAGTGAATTCATTTTTACATGAAAGAGGCTATTACTTTGTATGTTTGTAATTGTAAATACTCTTTTTCTCCCCAAAGAATAAAATTAGCTGATAGAGTTTAAAGGTTTCTTGTGTGCCATGCCCATAGAATGACTATTGGACGCACTTTAAATAAATTATTTAGTCTTTATGCGATAGTAATAAGCAGGCTTGGCATTACATTTAATTTAAAGATGTGGAAAAAAGACGTTAAACAATGAGCTCAAACCCATATGTCTGTCTTCTCAAAGCTCAGAATAGGATTTAAATCTGAGTGTCTGGAATCCCACGGTCTTACCTCCTGTTTTAGCTTCCTTGTTTGATTTCCTGACTGATATATACTTAATTTACAGTTTATTAGGTGACTCATCAAAGCTGGAAACCTTCTTGAAGGGTACATTGTTGAAAAAACTTTGACTTTGTCAGTAACAATACGCAAATGATAGCAACAAAAGCTGAATATCTTAGTTGTAATGAAAGGAAACTGGTATACTGGGTGGGCTTCTACTGGCCTGCAAGAGGCAGTTGTTCAAAATTAACCAACACAGCACTCAGTATAACTATAATTAGCAAAGTAAAAAATCCAAAATGCATGTTAGAGAAGTTGGTCCCTGACTTTGTCTATGTTTTAAGTAATCATGACACTTATTTATTATTCCCATATTGATGAAAATTTAACCCTTGGGAGACATTTTAAAACCTGTTTTCACTTTTATAGTTAGTCTAATGGCAAGCTATAAGTAAATGTTCTGTCAAAAACAAAACAAAATCCTTAACTTCGGCAGAATTATTTCTCTTTCATATATTCATTTTCATATATTTAATTTTCATTTATACTTTATGGTAAATGTCTAGAAAAATATAATCTAAGACATTTAATACTGGAACACACCAACGTATTATATACATTTTAACAAAGTTTCTGAAAAAGACTTCTCTCTTTGTCTTTCTCTCTCTCTCTCACTAATTAAATGAATTTTAAAACAGGTTTTCCTCAATACCCAGCAGCAATATGGATAACTTGTTGGGATATTATTATTATTTTTCTTCTTCTCCTTCTCCTTATTCATTTTTTCTATTCCTCCTCCTACCTATTCCTCTTCCTCTCCATCTTTTCTTCCTTTTTCTTCATAAAACAATCTAGCACAGTAAACTCTTCGAGGGGGCTAGAACAAAATTCTGCTTTGTGTGGTCAACTGTCTTAAGTTATAGGCATATCTTGTAGATATTATGGATTTGGTTCTAGACAAGCACAAAAAAATGAATATTACAATAGAGCGAGTCAAACAAATTTTTGGTTTCCTAATATAAATATGTTATATTTACATTATACTGTATTCTATTAAGTGTACAGTAGCATTATAACTTAAAAGTGATGTACATACCTTAATTTAAAAAGGCTTTATTTCTAAAATATGCTGGCAATCATCTGAGCCTTCAGCAAGTCATAATCTTTTTTCTGGTGTAAAGTCTTGCCTTGATGTTGATGACTGCTGACTGACGGGGGTGGTTGCTGAAGACTGAGATGACTGTGGCAAGTTCTTAAAATAAGATAACAATGAAATTTGATTGCTCTTTCTACAAAAGATTTCTTTGCAGCATGTGATTCTGTTTGAAAACATTTTACACACAGTAGAATTTCTTTCAAAATTGGAGTCAATCCTCTTAAAACCTGCTGCTTCTTTATCAACTAAATCTATGTAATATTTTATATTCTTTGTTGTCTTTCAACAATGTTCACAGCATCTTCACTAGGAGTAGATTCCATCTTAAGAAACCACACAAGTTTTCTCATGAGATTGTAGCAATTTAGTCACATCTTTAGATTTCACTTCCAATTCCAATTCTTTTGATAGTTCCACCACGTCTGTAGTGACTTCCTCCACTGAAGTCTTGAACCTCTCAAAGTCACCTATGAGGGTTGGATCAAACTTTTTCTAAACTTCTATTAAAGTTGATATTTTGACTTCTTCCTATGAATCACGAATATTCTTAATGGCATCCAGAATGGTGAATTCTTTCAGAAGATTTTCAGTTTACTTTTCCCAGATCCATCAGAAGAATTATTGTTTATAGCAGCTATAGTCTTCCAAAATATGTTTCCTGAAAAATAAGACTTGAAAGTCAAAATTACTCTGTGATCTATGATCTATTGAATGTTAGCAGAATTTTGTTAGTAGGCCTGGAAACAGCATTAATCTTCTTGTATATATCCATCAGAGCTCTTGGATGATCAAGTGTCTTGTCAAGGAGAAGTCATATTTTGAAAGAAATTTTGTCTGAGCCATAGGTCTCAACAGTTGGCTAAAATTATTCAGTAAACCATGCTATAAACAGATGTGCTGTTATCCAGGCTTTCTTCCCTTTAGAGAGCACAGGCAGCGTAGATTTAGCATAATTCCTAAGGGACCTAACATTTTCAGAATGATAAATGAACACTGACTTCACCTTAAAGTCACCAACTGCACTAGTTCCTTGGAAGAGAGTCTTCTCTTTCTTTGAACAGACTGTCCTTTGAAACTTTGAAGCAGGACATTGACTTCTCTTTAGCCATGAAGATCCTAGATGGCATTTTCTTTCAATAAAAGACTGTTTCATTTACAATGAAAATCTGTTGTTTAGTGTAGTCACTTTCATTAATGTTCTTAACTAGATCTTCTGGCTAACTTGCTGCAGCTTCTACATCATTACTTGTGGTGTCACCTCGCATTTTTATGTTCTGGAGATGGCCTCTTTCCTCAAAAAACATATACCAACCTTTGCTAGCTTTCTTATGCAGTTTCCTCAGCTCTCTCAGTCTTCCTAGGATTGAAGAGTTAGATTAGCTTTGGATTAGGCTTTGCTTTAATTGTGGCTAGTTTGACCTTGTATCCAGACCACTCAAACTGTCTCCATATCAGCAATAAGACTGCTTTGCTTTCTCATCATGCATGTGTTCACTGAAGTAACACTTTTAATTTCCATCAATAACTTTTATTTTGCATTCAGAACCTGGCTAACTAGTGCAAGAAGCCTACCTTTTGGCCTGTCTTAACTTTTAACATGCCTTCCTCATCAAGCGCAATAATTTCTAGCTTTTGCTCTAAAGTGAGAGATTTGCGACTCTTCCTTTTACCTGAACACTGCTTAGAGGCCATTTTGGAGTTATTAATAGACCTATTTCAGTTTTGCTGTGTCTTATGAATTGGGAAGCACTGGGAGAGGGAAGAGAAAGGGGAAAGGCTGGTGAGTGTAGCAGTTAGAACATACACAACACATATTGATTAAATTCAGTCTTTTGTGGGTATGGTTTGCGGCACCCCAAAACAATTGCAATAGGAATATCAAAGATCACTGATCACAGTTTATCTTAACAGGATAATAATGATAATAATAATAATAACTTTTGAAATATTGCAAGAATAATAAAAATGTCAACACAAAGACACAAAGTAAGCACATACTGTTGGAGAAATGGCACCAATAGACTTGCTTGATGCAGTTGCCACAAACTTTCATTTTGCAAAAAACACAATATCTGCAAAGTGCAGTATGGTGAAATGCAATAAAAGGAGGTTTGTCTGTACTGCCTCAATGTCTCTAAGTACAGTAACTAATTTTCAAGTGAACGATTGGCACTGTTGCTACAAACTTATTTAGAAAGTGGGGCAGTTAAGAGGACAGTTATAATACATGCCTTTGATAGAAAACTACTCTTTTTTTGGTCATGTGCTCAAGTTGTTTTCGTTAAAATTGTGGAGATCAGGCTTTATTTTGTGAAACTATATTTTTTCAGTGATCTGTTCTTTGCTTGATTAAAGCCATATCTAGGAGTTATGATTTGGAAAGACTCTTTCCTGAAATCTGCCTGATAAAAAAAAATGCAGAGATTTTATGGCTGTGTTAGTGTCGCTATTATGTGAAACACTAGCCAGAACTGAGCATCTAAAATACGTTGTTGGAATGATGACCATTTTATAAACAGACTGTTTCTCAATGAATGAATACAATTCTGAACCTCAACTTAGAAAAGTCAACTATCATGACAGCTCATCTGTTAAATAAAATGTGAAGCCCTGGGGGTCTAGAATCAGACTCTGTGAAGCCTTGGTACTTAATTCTTAGAAAAAATGGCCTTTTCCTTTGTAAATTATCATTTTGTCTCTATAGCATCTTAAAACATCATCGGTATATTTCTTTTGGGAGCCAAAAAAAGAATCTCAGCATTAAGAGTTTCTTTATTAGTAATGATGTTGCTTAAATTTTGTAATAATGATTGATAACTAATTCTATTTAAAACAATTTCCATTGAGGTGATCTGTCTGCCCTCTTGAAAATCTGTTCTACTTGAAGTGAAATATTTATGTCCATCAAAAAACAAAACAAAACAAAACAGAGAAAACACAAAAAACACCTTTCTAAATAGTATCCTGCTATTTTCTACCATCTTTTTTTCAATGAAGATGAGAAACAGCTGGCCACTGGTTTACTTGTAATGGGCCTTCCATAGTACACATATAGTTAAGTTGCATATTAGCTCCTTCTAAGATTTATATGATTTAATTTCAGAGCAATAATTGTTCTAATTGGTTTATAAAATAGCATGTTTTCCCTTCCTGTGTGACTGGTGGTACCTAACACTGAGATAGAATTTTCAAAATGTTTGCTATGTCCTGTGTTTCATCTTACAGAAGACAAATAAGTCACTGGAGAAACTCCTAATAGTTCTCGTTTACTGGTATGGAAATGAAATCCCCATTCCAAAATTTATACAGGAAGGGGGGCTCAAACTAGACCTGAAGTATGCTCTCTTCTATCTAAGTGTTACTTTAATTCTTCTCTCAGATTTTCTTGTATTGTATATATGTTGAGTAGCAAACTGTTCTTTCATATTCAATATGCAGAATTTAAACATTCAGTCAATTTCAAATATATTTGTTAAATGTTGAGTAAGCAGTGGGTTTTGACCAGGTACTCTAAGTTAAAAAAACAAAAAAACAAAAAAAACAACATATATATAAATTTATATATATATATAAAACCCAAATGCGTATGGTAATAAGAAAATAGATCCAGAACTACAAAGAATATACAACTGCCTAATGGGTGCCTTGGGAAAGGTATTGATTGTGAAGGTTATTTAGTTATGATTTGACCATCTCAGTGATTAGCAAGATTTGTTTGGTCAATTTGGCTAGATAAGTATGTATCTTTTTTTCTTTTTATCTCTCTGCTCCTGTGTCTGTAGAATCTTATCATAGAGGACAAACTGTCTAGGTGGGAAAGGACTATTTATTAGCAAGGGCATAATGTAATTGTAAGTAAATTATTATGAGAAGCCACAGGATGAGGTGTTATTTGAAGTCCTTGAAGAATGAGTACTATTTTGACTGTGGGATGAAAGTAGGTTAAGAAAGCCTTTTCATGGTCAAGGAATAGCACAAGACTTATGGTAGACTTCAAAGGGTGTTAAAAAAGTAAAACTATTCGAGGATGACAGGAGATAATTGTGGCAATGAATGTAGGATCACTCTTTTCTTAATAAGTGAACTCAGAATATGTTCATTTTAATTGAATTTTGGAATAATGCATGGCCAAGAACTTAAAAAGAAACTTATTTTAAAGATGTGTGGTATAATTCAGGGTTAGGTGTAAAAATGGCCATTGTACAGGCGTGACCAAGAATTTAACTTGAGAAATTATCAATCATAGAATGCTGTGAGGAGCATGAGGAATGGTGAAAATTTAAGAAAACATAAAAAAAGAAAAAGAAAAAACATTCTGGAAGACAAAGGTGAGAAAGATGTTGAAGACAAAAGATGCTTAGAAAGATGCTTAGAAAGATGTTGAAGACGAAAGATGCTTAGAAAAATAAGTAGAAAACATCTAGATGAAATTCATGGCTTAGGTTATTTGTGTCTGTCTCAGAGAGTTGGTTTAATTCTATGACAAAGCAGTGCTTTAATCAATCCTTCAAGAATTTAGACTATACTATCACTATACTATACTTAAGATGTTTCTAATATATGGTAAATTTTAGAGGCTGAATAGCACTTTTATTTTTCAGAGTGAAGAACATCACTTCTGTGGTGGGACAAGCTCATTCTTTCTGTTTTAGTACCTTCAGCTGAGTTCACAAAGAAAAACAATTTCATTTCTGATAGCAGTGTACTATCACAGTATGGTTAAATTCATTATAAAATGGTTCGAATTAAAATTCAGACTCAGAAAATTGTCCCCTTTTAGATAAATGCTTGTGAAAATGAGTGGGCATTAGACTTTATGTGGTCTATGAACAGCATGTGCTCTTAAAACTATGTGCCTCAAGAAATTATTTCAATTAGGCAAAAAAATCTGTTTATATTTGAATTGACTAACAACCGCTGTATTAAAAACACAGTTACACAATCTTGCCTTTTATTTCTCTGGGGCTTAAGTTTTACTTGTGGTTAGTCATGTGCAAAACAGAATGAAAACCTCTACTGTCAATTTAAGTTGATTCCCATCTGCCATGAACGGTAACCCATGATCTCTTCTCCGTTGGGTATTTTTGTGTGTTCTTGTTGCTATTTTAGAAAGAATCTGCAATCACTTATGCTGTGCATCTCCCCCAGTTCTTGAAGAGAGACAGCACTTGAAAACATAATGGCCAGATGATCTCAGGATGCAAGAATCCTTCAGATGTTTGCTGAGAACTATTGAAAGATGCTTCAGTTTGACAAAAGCAGGAAATGTTAATTTTCAGCTCTTTTATAAATAGAGGGATGATCCCGTAAAGGGAAAACTGTTGTCACAGCAAATGTACACTTGAGTGATTCAAACCTAATTAGTGGTTATATGATTCACTTTGAATATATTTACTGCAACAACTGGTAAACTGCTTTGCAAATTCAGCTGTCGAATAGACTCTGTTTTTTTTTTTTTCTAAATAAAACAGCTTTGAAAATTTATTTTCCTTTTTTTCTTTCAAAAACCAACCTTTATACCCTTTGTCCTTGGTATATGTGCATTTGTAACCAGTAATTAGGTCCCTCTGTTCTTTCTGTCTTCAATCTCTGAACCTCTTGCAAAATTCTTAACACACTTGTGTGAGGAAAACTTTCACTTGTTTTAAGCAGCAGAAGGATGTGAGTATTGTATGGTATAAGTATATATTAACTAAAGAGTTATTTAATTATGACAAATAAAGTCACATTCCTTAAAAAACTCTGTTAAGCAAGATGTTCAAGGCAATTGATATATGGTAATTTTTTGCCACACCTTCTTGCTGTGTTAAATACTTTGCCAGGTATGACTGCAAAAGGAGAAATTTAAGTAGAGTGATGACTTAGTGACTCTAACCGTAAATAATGTGCAACATGGTTAATTAAAATAAATTCTTATATGAAGGAGAAATAATTGATCTGTTAGGTATACCACAAACATTTTCGGGGGGTCATTCTGAAAATAAAATATTTTAAAATTCATATAAAGTATACTTTAAATCAACATGCCCTTTTATATGCTTTCAAAAAATCTGATTATAAAAATGCCAGGTTATATACCTAACTCTGAATTGTACTCCACATCTTTAAAATAAAATATTTAACAAATGGCAAGTTTCTGGTGATATTTTAGAAACTATAAGGGCAAAACTCACATAATTATATTACTCATAATGTTTCAAGGTATTTTGTCTTCCAAATGATGTCCAGGCTCTGCGTGTGGAGTTAAAAAAAAATGGTGTCATGTATACACAATTTTGTAGACTGCTTTAAGAACTTTTCTTTTCCAAATGTCTGGATTTTTACATGCCTTACTGGGGTCCTTGAAAATCTGATTTCTCATTCCAGAGATAGTCTTGGATTATAAGGAATGCTGCTGTGTCATAGATATGCCAACATACATTTTCCTAGAAACGTGAGATGCTTCTTGAGCAGAGTAACTTTGCCTACTAATAGGTGAATGTTTTGGTATTAAGCAACTGTTAAAAGTAAATTTAATGCATATTTCAGGAGGGATAGTTGAGGGAAGGAAATCTCCTAGAAGGCCCACTAGATAGTGAGGATGGAGCACTTGAGAAGTGGCTCAAAGTCAGAATTATCAAGGTAGTGAAGAACAAGAGGCTAGCTGTGGTGGAAGACTTCACTTCTATGTAAAGAGAAACAGAGTTGTTACTGAACCAAGTGCTCATACAATGAGCCACAGGGTTAGTTGGCTTTCTCAGTTGGGTTTAAGTACAATGTGAATAAGGGTAAACTCTTACTTTGGACATCCATAAGGCCACTTAGATTTAAACAGGAAAGTAAAGGAAAGCAAATAAATTCCACCCTTTGGTTGCAAATAGTTCTGCCCTGATGAGGTCAGTCGTATCACTTTGAATTCTTTCTTTACATTGTAGCTAAAGAAATGAAAAAAGGATCTTACTGACAGCAAGAGAAAATTACTTTGCATAGTGGGTGGATAATGTGCTGTGAGGTCAGATTCTTAAATACTGTGGTTGGAATCTTTTTTTTTTTAATTTGTATAAGGCTGAATGGTTTTATTACCACTAATAACCCTTGTGGCTTAGAAAGCTTAAATATTCTGGGTAATCAAAATTTATGCTTTAGGATGGAAGATGATTATCTGAAAATGAGAGGAAGGAAATTCCTCTTTTCCCAATCCTTTCTGCTAACTATACTGTGGGCGAATAACTGCATGGAACATTTGGCTAATGATCCCGTGGTGGAGCTGGGAGTCCCTCCTTTGGAAGATCACATTTTGGTGGTTGTAGGCAATGAACTGGGCAAGTGACTGAGTCATCCAAAACTCTACTCAGAGAAAAAAGACCCTATGCGGACACTGCAAAGGAGTGGTACAAGATGTTTGTCCCTCTCTTTGAGGAGTTTATGTCTCAGACTGTTGAGTTTTATTTTTTTCCTAAGATTTTCTTAAAGTAAAACAGCTGTTTATGAGAAAGATTGTTCTTGCTCTGCTGTACAAGGGTCCTACCACTTTTGAGAGTTTCCCATCCCCAAGTTCATTAAGATGGCTAGTTTGGGTATTTTAAATGAGGAATTGGAAATAGTAGAATTAAACATTTGTTGGGCTTGATTTGGATTTACAGAAGACAGACTTTTTGTTGCCATGTAAATGTGAAAAAATTCTGTCTGTGTATTTCTGTCCAAATAGTTAAAGGAAAATGATTCAGAGCAGAGGTAACAAATTAAAGACTAAATTTTCTCTATAAGTTTTGGAAAAAGAAGCATGTGTTATTTAATATTTTTCTAAGTCTGATTAAATCTGACCAAGAGCTCCTACACAGGAGAGTGGCAAGAAATCTGAACTAATTTAATTCCTACTCATTCTTCCAAAAGTGAACTTATGTCCCCATGGCCTTACAGAGTTTAGAAAATTTATCTCTAAAAAAAGTCTGGACATGAGGTGTTCTACTAATATACTTATTATAAAATGTACACAAGCAGAAATATAACAATATATAATCAATGCTCTTTTATCAAGTATTTTAACATTAGCAAAATAAACTTTTGCCAGTATTTTTGTTTATAAACTTAGTAGCAAACAAAACTTGATTGACTATGCTTTATTAGTTTTGAAAATCTTGATTTTGTCATATCAATGATTCAAATGGTGAGTCCTGAGTCGTTTATTTTGACATTAGATTTTAACATATCAAAATTGAAGAAGATATCCATCTATTTGGCTCCATTTGTGAAATTATAAGATTTTTAAAATAACCAATAAGAGAAAGATTTTGTTGAAATATACCTACACATTTCCATGTTCCATAATGTCAGTGAGTTAGTAGTTCTAATACATTAACACTAAGGTGTTCCTTTGCTACCTTTTTCACTAAAGGGTTCAAAACCCAGTAACACTTGGTGAAGATCGGGGTCCCCAACCCTTAGGCCATGGACTGGTACTGGTCAGTGGTCTGTTGGGAACCAGGCTGCACAGTAGGCAAGCAGAGCTCGGTCTTCTGTCAGATCAGTGGTGGCATTAGATTACCATAGAAGTGTAAACTCTATTGTGAACTGTGCATGCGAGGGATCTAGGTTGAGTACTTTTTACGAGAATCTAATGCCTGATGATCTCTTCCCCACTCCCCAACAGCTGTTTGTGAAAACAGTGTCTTCCATGAAACCAATCCTTGATGCCAAAAACGTTGGGAACTGTTGGTGTAGATCATTTTTTAAGCTAGAAATTGTTATTTCTAAATTTTAAAGTGTATGGATATGAATTTTAAAATAAGTAACATGCTCTCTTAATTTAAGAGGTAAAGTCATATTTTTATCTCTAAACATTTAATTTCTTTCCTTTTTAACAATGTTATTTTAGAGTTGTAAGACACATGTGAGGATTTACTATGTTAGTAAACTGTGTAGTGAGGTTTGGACTTCCAGGTGAACCCTTTCTCCTCTTAATAGTGGATCTGGTAACCAGTGTGTTGCTGTGTGCCCCTTGTCCCTACTCCCTCATTCACTCCCTCCTTTAGCAGTGCCCAGCATCTGTTGTTCCCATGTTTGTGCTCATGTGACCCATAATCAGGGCCTGCTTATGAATGAGAGCATTCAGTATACAGTTCTTTGTTTTACTGATAGTTTACTTAGAATGATGGCTTTCAGCTGCATCCATGTGGCTGCAAAGGACATGATTTTGTTCTTCTTCATGGCGGCGTAATACTTATTATGTCCATATATACACCATACTTTCTTTATCCAGTCCACTTTTGATGGACAGCTTGGTTTGTTCCATGTTTTTGCTATTGTGAAAAGTGCTGCAATGAACATACACGTGCAGGTGTCTTTTTGGGAGAGCAGTTTATGTTCCTCTAGGTGTATTTTCGAGCGAGATTGCTGGATTGCATGGAAGCTCCATTTTTAGTTCTTTAAGAAGATACCACACTGCTTTCCACAAAGACTGAGCTAGCTTGCATTCCCACCAACAGTGTAGAAGTGTTGCCTTTTCTCCGCAGTCACACCAACACCTCTTGTTGGAAATCTGCTTCAAAATGCTCTTTCCATAGCTCAAAATTCTTTCAGACTCTAGTCGTTTTTTTCACTTATTTTTAAATTGTCACTTTTACCCCGAGGGAGCAAATTATAGTGCTTACTGTTTTAACTTAAGCATATTTTTTGAATATATGAGTGTCAGCTTACTACTGACACTAGTTATTATAGGGAAAGCAAACAAATTTGAAACACATATCTTTTTTGTAGCTACATATATGTAACTTATCTTAATCCTTTTAGGCTGCTGAAATAAAATGTTGTAGACTGAATGGCTTATAAATAATAGCAATTTATTGCTCAGAGTTCTAAAGGCTGGAAGGTCCAAGATCAAGGTGCTGGCAGATTCGGTGTCTGGTGAGGATCCATTCCTCACAAATAGTCTAACCTTGCATGGCAGCTGACCTCTTTCATAAGGTCACCAATCCCATCTTCATAACCTAATCACCTCCCAAAGGCCTTGTATCTACGTACCATCAGCTTGGGGTGAGTGCATGAAAATTTCAACATGAATTTGGAGAGGGTGGCATAAACATTCAGATCACAGCATATCTTTAAATTTGATAGTTCTTTTAAGTACTTTGCCATTAGACAATAAAGAATAAAAAATGGACCTATCACATCTCATTTTACTATTATAAAAGATTCTTTATTTGAGATCACATAAACATACAAACAGACACATGGAAGCTGCAATCCATAGCATTCCATGGAAAGTAGGTAAAGCACGAGCAAACTGTGTAATCTCTCCTCAATATAGAGCTACCACTTTCCTCTCAGGTCAGTTGAATACTGGGACCAATGCAGGAGAATCTAACAAATGGATTATAGTTAAAAATTTTTTAGATGTAATTATAAAGCATATGTTTATACCTAGAAAATGACTGGAGTCACCTTTCTGTGTTTGCCCCTGACCTTTGACCCACACTGACACTAGGACACCATGTTCAGACCCTTACAGTTCTGCTACTTCGTGCCTGGGAATGTTTGGTGAGGCTGTGCTTGGCTGGCCAGGTCCAGTCTTCTTATATATAGTATCGTGTCTGAGGTCTTGTCACTTTTCTACAGTCCTACATGCAAATGGTATAATCGTTCTCTGGACCTACCAAACATTCTACTAGGGAATTGACTGTATCTGCCACACACATGAAATTTTGTATGCAAGTTCACGCCATTCACCATGAAGTTCTAGGCTCTTGACTTTCTACTGACTGTGACCTTTAAATATCTTGAGAATGTTCAAGTCTGGGTTAATTGGGAGAGAAGTGAGAGGGAAAAGCCATGTGGTAGATTTGAGGCATTTGAGGAAGGCTTACCTATCTTATAGTTATCTCTAGCAGAAAGTCCAGGATTTAAAGTCAGGCAGATTTTCTAATATGAATATCTCTCCATTGCTTATTAGATGAGTGACCTTAATGAACTAATCAACTTGCCTGAAACTAGTTTCTTCTTCCTCTAAATAGGTATAAAAGTTAACTTTCAGAGTTGATATGAGGATCAAGGATAACGTATTGTAAAGTGCTTAATGTACTACCAGGGTATTCAATAACAAGTTTCCTTCCACTCCTTTTCTGGGTGGACCTGGCATTTCTTTGTATTAGGAAAGGACAAGCAGAACCAATCAAGTGGAATAGGTGGCCAGGTATGTCACTGGCTCAAGCCATAGGCCAACTCACATAGGTTACCACAAGGAAGACAACTATAATTTAAAGAAGTTTCTTATAGGCTATTATACTAGCAGATAGAAGGTATGACACAATGTGGGTAAATTGTTCTCTGCATTTGTTTTAACTAGTCAATAAAGCACACAACAAATGTGCACCATCACCAGAAGGTCTCAATCGTATATGCTCAAATCAGTACCTTTACACATTTTTTTAACATTTATTTTTATTTTAAAATTGTAAGAAACAAATCAGGATTGTGTACATAAGTAATTTAGGTGCAGGTGACGTTTTGAGCCTCCCATTGGATCCCATTTCACCTTGGTTAGTATCAGGCACCCTCACTGATGTTATGAGTCCCCTACCCCCCATGGCAGTGTCCCACTATTGCCAATCTTTTTTTGTAGTACTGCGATAGTTGTTCAGGGTCCACTTATGAGTGAGAACATGTGGTACTCAGTTCTTTGTTTCTATGATAGATAACTGCAAATTCATCCAACTTGCTGCGAAGTCCATAATCCTGTCCTTCTTTGTGGCTGCATAATATTCCATCATGTATATGTGAGCTATTTTTAAAAATGTTTACTTATTTTTTGTTTTTCTTTCTTTTTTTTATTTTAAAGATGTGGAGTACAATTCAGAATTAAGTACATAAGTGATCATCGCACAGGTAAAGTTTGGGCCTCAGTTTGGCTCCCACTGCACCTGGTTTGAAATCAGGTATGCTTACTGATTTTGTGTCCTTCCCTATCTCCTCTGGCAGTATCCATTACTGCAATCACTTTCTTAAAACATTAAGGTAAATATTCGGAGTCTGCTTATGAGTGAGAACATGTGGTACTCAGTTCTTGGCTTCTGTGATAGATCACTGAGTATTATAGACTCTAAATCCATCCAAGGTGCTGCAAAGTACATACTCTGTCCTTTTTTATGGCTGCATAATTTTCCATCATGTATATGTATCACATTTTTTTAATCCAGTCTAGTTTTGACTGCATAGTTGGTTCCATGTTTTTGCTGTTGTGACTAGTGCTACAATAAACATGCATGTGCAGGTATCCTTTTGGCAGAATAATTTGAGTTACTCCAGGTATATTTCCAGTAGAAGGATTGCTGGGTTGTATGGTAGGTCAGTGTCTAGTTCTTTCAGAAATTGCCACATTGTTTTCCATAGATGTTGAACTAGTTTGCATTCCCACCAACAATGCAGAAGCGTGCCCTTTTCTTCATATCTTTGCCAGCATCTGTTGTTTTTTTGTTTTATTAATGATGGCCATTCTTATTGGGATTAGGTGGCATCTCAATGTGGTTTTGATTTGCATTTCTCTGATGATTAGTGAGGATGAGCACTTTTTCATGTGTCTGTTGGCTGCACGTATATCTTCTTTTTAGAAATGTTAATTTATGTCTTTTGCCCACTTTTTAATGGGGCAGGTTTTTTCCAGCCCTTTCAGCACATTTGAGTTTCTTGTAGATCTTGGATATTTTGGCCTTTGTTAGATATGCAGTTGGCAAACATTTTTTCCCATTCTGTGGGCTGTCTCCTCTCTCTCGATGGTTTCTTTTGCTTTCTAGTTTGATGAGGTCCCGCTTGTCAGTCTTATCTCTTATGGCATAGACTTTTGGGGTTTTGATCAGGAATTGGTTGCCTATTCCAATTTCCATAAGGATGTCTCCTGCATTTTCTAAGATTCTTATAGTTTGAGGTTTTACTTTTAAGTCTTTGATTCACTTAGAGTTTATTTTTGTGTTTGGTGATAAGTAGGGATCCTGTTTCATTCTTCTGCCTGTGGTCAGCCAGTTTTCCCAGCACCATTTACTGAATAGGCTCTCCTCTTCCCAGTGGCTGTTGGTGGAGGCTTTCTCAAAGATGAGTTGGGTAAGAAATTGAGGTTTTGCTTTCAGAATTTCTATCATATTCCATTGGTCTATATGCTTGTTCTCATACTAATGCCAGGCTGTTTTGATTATTGTGGCCTTATAATAAAGTTTAAAGTCTAGAAATGTGACACCTCCCACTTTGCCTCTTTTGCTAAGGATTGTTTTGGCTATTAGTGGTTGTTTATGTTTCCATATGAATTTCTGTATTGCCATTTCCAGGTCTCAGAAGAATGAGGTTGGTAATTTAGGTATTGTGTTGAATCTGCCTTTGGCATGATAGATATCTTAACAATGTTGTTTTTTCTTATCCATGAGCATGGAATATTTTTCCATTTGCTTCACTGACAGGTGTATGAGCCTCCTGAGACCCACTCCTATCACCACTCTATGTAATGATGCAATGGGTACGTGTGTGTACTCCCGATGATCTCTTTGGGGATCTTTCTTGTCCTTTTCTCGTTGCACCTTTTGTGCCATGGCTGAATCAGGGTAGCGGGTGGGACGCCTGAGACTCTGCACTCATTCTGTCTCTCCAAAGTTTGTGCTTTCGAGATATTCTCCCTGGGTCAGGATCAACCCCTGAGTAGTTAACCCGCTGGTCACAGAGAGTGGGTCTGTTGTTCCATGGGGAGCAAGCTGGAGTTTTCAAGATAGTGGCAGGGTGCGTGTTTTGTCTTCTCCAGTGGGACTGTGCCTCTGGCTCCCTCACTGCACTTCCTCCACAACTTTTGCTGCCGGTGTCCAGTCTGGCAAGGGCCATCACTCCCAACAGTTTCTCCCTGGGAAAAGGTTTGTTGATTTTAGAAAATTCGCTGGGCTTCTGTGTCCCAGGAAGTGTTAGTGTGGCAGGATGCGGCAAATGCTCAAATATATTTCTTGTATAGTTGAGTAAACACATGTAGCTGATTCGGGATCAGCAGTTGGTTTCACCTGGGCTGACTGAATATCTCCCACTAGCCCAGCGGCAGTTAAAGGTATTTCCTTTTGAAAGGCAAGTTGCAACTTTAAAGACCCGCCAGGGGCCTGGGCAGGTTTTGTTTAAGAAAGGCCAAATGGCCCAGAGACTGGCCATTTCATGGAAATGGAAGAGTCTTATCTAAAACCCCCCTTCTGAAGTTGACGGTTAACAATCCTGCAGTTTCTGAAAATCATTTGTTCTTTGAAAAAATCTAATTTTGCTGAGTACAACCTTGTAAAATTCCAAAGGAAGTATGTAACCACTCAACACGACCCCTCTCTTACCTAAACAAGGGTATAAGATCCCGCTTCTCCTGTTCTGGGGCGCTCGATTTGGACGCCTTAGTCCCTTGGGCCTGCTGGGATGGCCAGTGTTATAAAGTGCCACTTCCTATAATAGTCTCGGTGTCACGATCTCTTATTTTTCCTGCTACATTAGAGTCTGAGCAGAGCAGCTGCCAGCACCAGCTGATTCACCAGGAGAGCCTTGGCCACTTGCTCTTGAGTTTCCCCAGTCAGCCACTCACACGCCCACTCTCAAACAAACACACGTGAAAATTTGTCCATACACTCACTCACGCAGGGACTCGCATGATCTGACTGCCTCCACTACCATCTTTTTTCCTCCCCCTTTTTATACATTTTAACTTCTTTTCCTCGGACATTCTCTACTTATTTAAAAACCAAACCAAACCAAAACAACAGCAACAAAATAGTTCTAATGTCTTTTATAGCATTTCCAAGATAGTAGTTATCCTAGGTAGATCACTTATGGCTTTGCCTCTAATGACCATTGATTCAACTTGCACCTTGTTTTTTCATAAGGATGTATTAACATGTGGAGATGATGTCGTTGCCAGGGCAACTGGATGTCATCTACACATTGTGTAGACTTCATTTAACTGTTCTTGATTAATTTACCATGTTCATAACTTACTTCACTTTTGAATTTAAAAGAATGTTTGATAATCCACAATTCTGGCCCCTTTCTTCCCCATAGTCTTAGTGCCTTATACATTTGTGCTCTAATTCATTGACTTCACATATCCAGTTTTACTAAGTCTGACAAATTTTCTTCCTCTCTCCATTTTGCATTTCATATTCTCACTTTTAGCAAAAACAGCCACTCAATCATGGCTAGCATTATTATTGGCTGATATATTACCATTCCATCTAGCTAGCTTCTTTCCTCCCTCCCTCCCTCCCTCTCCCTCTCTCTCTTTCTTTCTTTTATTCCAGTTTTCTTTCTTGTAGTTAAACCATTAACTGTGAGTCAGCAGATTGGAGCTTGGGAGTCTTCTTGGGGAGAAAGAGGCAGGAATAAGTTTATAATTTGTGCTATTTCCTAGAGAAAACTGGCCTGAATGAGGTGTGCATTAGCAGTATAAGAGCTGAGGGGGAGGCTTTGGGCAATCGAAGGTACTTGAAGGAACTGTATTCCAGGTGGAGGAAGTTGAGGAACAAAGGGGCTCAGAAAAAATCTTGAGGGAGGAAAAAGAAGTTTTTTAATCTAGTTAAAATTTTTGCTTAGGTCTGGCCTTAGGTAAAGTTTTTAACCCTGGAAATAATTCCACATCTGATACTTTATACCAAGACTCACAGCTTTATCCTTTCATTAGAGACAAAATTCACCCCTCCTCTACTTTTTTCTTAACAGCGGGAGTTTGGTAGCTCTTATCAAGAGACTTTCTGCAGGGGTCTTATGTAATTCTAGTTAGATCTTCTTTGCTGGTTTTTACCAATGTTATGCGATCATGTAGTTGGGAGTCAAAAAGTTCTACAATGTTTGTTGTGAAGTTATCTCAACAGTCTCTTCTGCCATCTTCTGTTCTGCTATTTGCTTCTCTACAGACAGAAATAATCACTGCCAACCACTGGTATAGGACTAAGTAACATGCATAAACTGCATGTTATAGATTATATATTCAATCTCTAACATAGAATATGAGAACATCACTTCCTTTTGCATTACCCCATAATTCTGGCCCCTGCATCTCTCTATTATGTTTTTTATTATAATTTTGTTTGACTCAATATTAAGGTTTGACATTATTACACTGCTGTAAATTGCTGCTCATCACTGATCCATAGAGTACATTGTGGTTATGCTTACTTTTTCACATGACAGTTTTTCCCCTGAAATTAATAATATCTTTTTATGGATATTTGCCTAGATTTCTGTAAATACATCACCAAATAAACCTCAAACAAGTTTTCTCTCAATTTGTTCAAATAATTAGTGTCTTTTCAATTTATTTCTTTTGAAGAAACTTCTCCAAGAGGTCTCAGTCTTGCTTTAGTCTGATCTGGTTGCTCTCTAGCTCTGGTGTGTGGTGCTCTTGGGTTGGTATCATTGGCATTCTTGGGAGTTATTTTTACATCTCTTGTGTTGGAACTCTTGGCTCCTGGATCCATATCCTTGTCTTTCTTGGTTTTTTCCCTCACTCTGATGATGCTTCACATTCTCCTGTAGCTTCCAGAAGATAAATGTGCAGGAAGTAAACTTTTAAGAACTTAGAGTTCTGCATATTGTTGTTCTGTCCTATTTTTCTACCATAATTTTGTAGGATATTACATTTTAGGTTGAAGATAATTTTCACTTAGAATGTTGAAGGCTTTGCTCTGTTTTAGGAGTTGATAAATTGTTTCTGTGAGATCAGGATGGTAAATATTTAAGTCTTTGTGTACCATGCTATCTCTGTTGCAATTACTCAGCTGAGCCTTGTAGCATGAAAACGGCTATAGACAATATGTAAAGAAATTTATGTGTCTCTATTCTAATAAAACTTTCTTTTTTAAAACAAAAGGTGACATAACTGTTGTAGTTTGTCAACCCTGTAGTATTCTAGCTTGCACTGTGGCTGTGAGATTACCAGTTATTATTCTTTTATTTGAAAAAAAATTATTTCAGTAAACTAGTAGGATCTGTTTTATGCAGTGCTCTGAAACTGCACAATAAAATTGCTGGTGCAGGTATATTTTAAGTCATTTACTTGAGCAAATAATGGCCCATTTCAATCTGAAAATTCATGCTCTTTAATTTGGGGACTTTATTTTAAAATTTTTTTAAATATTTAATTTTTATTTTAGAGTTATGGTGTACAAGTGAGGATTTACTACATAAGTAGGTTGCATGCAGATAAGGTTTGGGCTTCTAATTGACCCTCTCTCTTCCTGATGGTGGACCAAGTACCCAGCATGTGCCATATGCCCCTCCTTCCTCCCTTCCTTGCTCCTCTAGCAGTGTCCGGCATCTGCTGACCATACCCTTGTGCTAGAGTGACCAGTGATCAGGACCCACTGATGAGTAAGAACATGTAGTATTAAGTTCTTTGTTGCTGTGATACTTCACTTAGTATGATGGTCTCCAGCTGCATCCATGTTGATGTGAAGGCCATGGTTTTGTACTTTTTTATGCTGTTCATGCTGTAACATCCCATCATGTCTATGTACCATATTTTCTTTATCCAGTCCACTTTCAATGGGCATCAGGGTTGGTTGATGTTTTTGCTGTTGTGAAGGGTGCTGCACAGTGAACATATGTATGCAGGTGTCTTTTTGGTAGAGTAATTTATGTTCCTCTGGATATATTCCCAGAAGAAGGATTTCTGGATCATATGGAAACTCAATTTTTATTTCTTTGAGAAAACACCACAATGCTTTTCACAAAAGTTGAACTAGCTTACATTCCCACCAACAGTGTAGAAGTGTTCCCTTTTCTCTGCAGCTGCATCAGTACTTGTTTTTTTGACATTTTAATGGTAGCCATCCCTACTGGCATTAGGTGGTATCTCATTGTAGCTTTGATTTGCATTTCTCTGATCATTGGTGAGACTGAGCATTTTTCCATGTTTTTTGGCTGCTGTAATGTCTTCCTTTGAGAAATGTCTGTTCATTTCTTTTGCCCACTTTTTAATGTGTTTTTTTCTCCTGCCAATTTGCTTGAGTTCTTTGTAGGTCTTGAATGTTACGCCTTTGTCAGATGCATAGCTTGCAAATATATTTTCCCATTCTGGGTTGTCTCCACTCTTTTGATGGCTTCTTTTGCTATGCAACAACTTTTCTGTTTGATAAGTTTCCACCTGCCAATCTTAGTTTTTGTTGCGTTTACTTTTGAGGATTTGGCCATGGATGCATTGCCTACTCTGATGTCCAGGAGGGTGCTCTAATTTGGGGACATACAAAAAATTATTTCTTTGAAGGTTCCTGGAATTATTTTTTTCTTTCTTGGATTGGTATTACTTGGATATTGGGCTTCTTAGACTGATTCTGCTATATTGTCTTTCTCTCCATTTTTTTCTTTTTCTTCACTGTCTGGGCTATTTCTTCAGCTTTGTCCTCTATCTTTTCAATTAATTTTTATATTTTTGTGTTCATATATTTTAAATATCTGAAACTCTTTACTGTTCTCTCTGATAGAACCTCTAGAATAACATCCTGTTCTTGTTTCAGAGATGCAAAATCTTTTTGTATCATTGAAAATATAAATTTTTTTTTTTTTTTTTTTTGAGTTGGAGTCTCACTCAGTCGCCCAGACTGGAGTGTAGTGGCTGCTCCCGGCCACCGCAGCCTCACCTGCTGGGCTCCGACGATCCTTCCACTTCAGCCTTCCAAGTAGCCGGAATTACAGGCATGCGCTACCACGCCCAGCTGATTTTTTTTTTTATTTATTGTAGAGATGAGGTCTCACTGCCCAGGCGGGTCTCGAACCCGCGGGCTCAGGCAATCCACTCACCTCAGCCTCCCAAAGGTGCAGGATTACAGGCTGAGCCACCGAGCCCGGCTGAAAATATTAATAATTTTTAAAATGAATGTTCTTTATGTTGCAGACTGTATTGTCTTAAAGTTGTTTTTAGTTTCTCATTTTGACATCTGCTTTTCCTAATACATACTTTCATCAAATGTTTGGTGTTCCTTGGCTATTAACTTACTTTTAAGAGAGAGGTATCCTAAGATGTTCTTGATGGAACTTGTTGACTATGGTACATTCCTTTAGGAAATTCTCTATGCAAATATCTTTAGGTCTTTATTGGTGAGATTTCCCAGAGGGACTCTTTCAATTTCCTTGCATAAGTGTATTCTTGGAACCAAATGGGGAAGAAATCGTTTAATATTTTGTAATCTGAGAGAAGGATTAAAACTGAGGGTCTCAACATTCAAAACGTTACCTTTTTTTCTGACTTTCAGAGCAACTAGTTCTCTATCCTTTAATGTTTCACAAATGTTTATAGAATACGAGTTTGTGAGGACATATGCCTTCTGCTTTAACTACTAATGTTCAAAACCTGGCACATAGTAAGTGCCCACTGAATATTTAGCAAAAAATGAGAGTTTTGTATCCTGTATATAAAAATATATTGGATATATTACTTGTATTGACTGTTAATTTTTATGTTGTTATTAGCAAAGAGGTCAGCCTCAGACCTAAATATACTGTTTATTAAAGTAATACTTTGTTTCCATATTTATTTGCATGAAGTGTTGAGAACCATCCATTAAATTTGCTGTATGTAAAGGGTACTTTAAGTCATACACCTTCCCCCAGATGCAAATAGACCATCATGAACTTTGAAGCTAACAAATAAATTCAAATCTACAACTTTGTGAATAGATACATTGGTAATTTAGACATGAGGTGTTTTTGGTTGCATAGGTCTTTTCAGTGCATTCACACCTGCCTGTGTGTGCACACACGTGACCCAGGAGCTTAGCCAGTGAACATGAAAACTATCTTGAATGTTAAAGTGAAAGTGCTTTGCTCATTTTCTGGAGTTCTTTTTCCTAAGAATCAAGCAGCAAGATTAAACCAATGTACCAAGAAATTTGAATTAAGCAGAGGTTTTCATCCAAATTGGGAATTTGACATTTGCTGTACAATTGAAGCACAGTCTACTATAAATTGAATGTCAAATCAAAATAAAAGTAGTACTATGAACTCTCCTCATCATGGAGATGATGCCAATTCCTAGAACGTATCATCAAAGTTTGAAAAATGTCAGAAACTAACAACCCAGGAGCCATATATGTAGTATGAGTGCTTAATTAAAAAAAAAAAATGTAAATTTTTATCTCGGATGATTTTTGTCAAAAGGCAAGAAACCACATTTTGGACATTGATTTGTTTCTTCAGGGAAGAAGTAGAAAAAGGGGTTGAAATAAAAGAAAAAAAAATGCCAAAGTTTTACTGAGAAGAGATTGCGTTAGCAGCAGGGTACAATTATGGGTGTAAAAATTCATCTGTTTCACTTTTTAAAGCTACTGTTTTTATTAGATTTTTGGCCACAGTTATTCACAGAAAATAAAATGTAACTTCTGCCAGCAAACTTGACTTCTTACGAATCTACAAATAAGCCATTAGACATTAATGATTAGAGTTAAACTTGTCGTATGTGGCTGCTGCTGTACACTTTTCTACTCAGAATAAAACAAAGTGAAGAGGTGAAACAACTTGTCTCAGAAAACAACGTTATGGGTTCTCTAGTGAATTTGTTTCCACCTTTATCTTCTCCAGCAAAGAGCTTAGTGAAGAGTGATACAGGTCTTGGGGAAGAGCCATACAGGTCATGACTGGAGTCTTTTTTGCCAGCAATTGGTGCTATTCTTCACACTTTTCCTGACCCTGCATTGTTAGTTTTCAGGCTGTGCTCTTTTTGTATTTTCACTTTATACTGTTTGTTGTTTTTAAAGGAGGTGTGTGTGTATGTGTGTGTGTGTGTGTCAGATTTAGGAAAGACTTGGTCTAGAAGAGCTATCTTGAGTCAGAATAGATTCCAGTCAGTTGCTTAAAGTATAGCGAACACAGTCTTAAGTAACTTCCCTTATTCATGTAACAGAGACGTAGTGGAGGCCAGATGTATGCCCAAGAGATCCCCTTTTAGTGCTCATAGGGCCTAAATTAGCTTATCTCTCTCACCTCTTGCCAACCATTTAGACACATACTCATCTCTTGAAAGATTTGAGGTTAAAGCTTTGTGTTCTTATAGGTGATCATCCTGAGCTCTGTGAGCATGCAAGCTATCCTTCTTACTGTGGCCCTTTGTTTCTCGACTCTTCTTTCTCTTAGCCCTCTAAGAATTCTTGCTATTTATAACTTATGCTCTACTTTGTGAAGAAAGGAAAGCTTTATGAACAGATTACCTGGCAGTGGTACCCCAGAGGCATACCAGCTAAGACATTTCTTTAGATACTCTTCTTTTTCTTTTTTCATCCCAATTATTACAATTTAACTTTAAATATGGAATGAATCTTTCAAATCTCTATGGTGGAGACCACTTATTGTCCCATAAGTTCCACTTTTCCTGCTTTCTTTAGAAATATAACCCAGATTTTAGTTGTACACATGCCTGCACAGGTAACAATAACATTTATGAGCCTCATTTGTATGTGCAACATAACTAATTTATATGGTGACATAACTAACTTTGGGTAAAAAAATTGCCAGCAGAAGTGAGTACAACTTTTGGATCATTGCCTAAAAGATGAAGGACTTACTTTTGTTTTTTTTTCTTCCTTCCAACTAACTGGGAAATAGTAACTTACAGCATTTTTTCCCCTTCTAACTAACTAAAAATGCCAGTCGGAGCAATGGTGGAAGCCACTAGTGGAGATGGCAAGGGCCCACACCCACCCAGTGCTGCTTACCTCTGGACTATTAGGTAGGAGGGAGAAAGCTTTCATCTTATTTAAACCGCAGAATTTTGGGAGCTCTTTACTTAGCAGCTTAGGCTGTAACTGAAATAATAAAGGCTTTATCATTATTGGGATTTTTAGTTTCAGAAGTTCTCTATTAAAACACATTTGCTGTTGGAAAGGGATATTATAAAACTTATTAATAAGATTTTTGTTGGTGGGAAGATGGGAGCTCCTGGAATGAGACATAGGTTTGAACTGGAATTGGGGTGGTAGGGATTAAAAATAGACACTAAAGGAGGAGAGGAGTAGAAAAAAACACTGGTGATAACATTTGTTAGCAGAATGTTTTTTTCTTTTTCTTTCTAGAATTAATTTAGGACTGACATAAAATATTCCTAGGGGACTCCTATATAGACCCATATTCCTAATTCAAATTTTATAATTTCAAATGGAGAATTACCTTAAAAAAGTACTTTTTCTTGTTGCAGTTTGAGTAACTTTCCTAATCAAAGTATCACATTTTGTGTATTGTAGTGACCATAGCAATATTTAAAAAATACTTGTCAATAAATCAACTAACAATTTATTGAACATCCATATGAAACTCAGCAAAAGTACCAAGCCACCATATACCAACTGTGGAGAATCAGGAATATAAATAAGAACTCTTACTTTTAAGGCATTCACACAAGTTAGAAAAAACACATTGTGTCATATGATATAGTAACCGAGAGAGTCACGACAGGACTTATTAGATGCGAAGTGACATGAGCTGTGGAAATTCAGAGGCTAGAGGCTCATGAGGACAAAACACTAACAGGCCTCATGGGGAATGCAGGTCCTTTTGGTGACTTGCAAAAATAAAGTTTCTAAACAATGTAAAAAGTTTCTTACTTATTTTCTAAAGTGTAACAATGATGAACAAAATACAATCATTTCAAACAAGTGAGGCTTTGGACTCAGAATGTCTTGATTTCCTTTTTTTAAATTTAAAGATGTGGGATACAAGTGGTCATCATCAGGTAAAGTTTGGGCCTCCATTTGGTCCCGACTTTGCCTGGTTTGAGATCATGTACCCTTATTGATGTTATGTACGCCCCTCCTACCTCGCCTGGCAGTTTCTGGCTACTGCCAATCCCTTTCTAGTAGTATTATGGTAAAGGTTCAGGGTCTGCTTATGAGTGAGAACATGTGGTGCTCAGTTCTTTGTTTCTGTGATAAATCACTGAGAATTATAGACTCTAAATCCATCCATGTTGCTGCAAAGTTCATAATTTTGTTCTTTATGGCTTCATGATATTTCACCATGTATATATAACACATTTTTAAATTCAGTCCAGTTTTGATGGGCAGCATGGTTGGTTGCATGTTTTTGATATTGCAAAAAGTGCTGGAAAAGATATGCATGTGCAGATATCTTTTTTATAGAGTGATTTAAATTCCTCCGGGTATATTCCCAGAAGGGGGATTGCTGGATCATATGGAAGGTCAATTTTTAGTTCTTTTAGGAATCACCACACTGATTTCCATAGAGGATGAACTAGTTTGCATTCCCACCAACAGTGTGGAAGTGTTCCCTTTTCTCCGAATACTCACATCTGTTGTTTTTTGTTTTATTAATGATGGCCATTCTTACTGAGATCAGGTGGTATCTCAATGTGGTTTCGATTTGCATTTCTCTGATGATTAGTGAGTTTGTGCATTCTTTCATGTCTATTGGCTGTTCATATGTCTTCTTCTGAGAAGTGTTCATTCATGTCCGTTGCCCACTTTTTAAACAGGGCTGTTTATTTTTTTCCTTTCAGCATGTTTGAGTTCCTTGTAGATCCTGGATGTTTGTCCTTTGTCAGATATGCAGTAGGCAAATATTTTTTCCCATTCTGTGGGCTGTCTCCTTGCTCTCTTGATGATTTCTTTTGCTTTGCAGAAGCCTTTTAGTTTGATGAGGTCCCAATTGTTGATCTTATTTCTTATGGCATGGGCTTTTGCAGTTTTGATCAGGAATTGGTTGCCTATTCCGATTTCCATAAGGGCGTCTCCTGAGTATTCTAAAATTCTTAACATTTGAGGTTTTATGTTTAGGTTTGTTTTGCTAAGGATTGTTTTGACTATTCGTGGTTGTTTTGACTGTTTGTTTTTCCATATGAATTTCTGTATTGTTGCTTCCAGGTCTAATGATGTTGGTAATTTAATGGCCATAGCGTTGAATCTGTAGATTGCCTTCAGTAAGATGGACATCTTAACAGTGTTGATTCTTCCAATCCATGAACATGGGATATTTTTCCATTTGTTTGTGTCATCTTTGAATTCTTTGAGCAGTATTTTGTAGTTTTAGTTGTAAAGGTCTTTCACTTCTGTGATTAGGAAGATGCTGAGATATTTCTTTCTTTTTTTTTTTTTTGGTGGCTATTGTGAATGGGATTGTGCTTTTTATTTGGTTCTCTGCCTGTTTGTTGTTTGTGTATCAGAATGCAACTCTCTTTTGCACATTTATTTTGTACCCTGAGACTTTGCCAAAGTCCTTTATCAGTGCAAATAGGTTTTTTGGCAGGTTTTCTTGGATTTTTGAGGTATAGGATCACATCGTCAGCAAAGAGGAATACTTGACTTCTTTTTTCTTATTTGGATAACCCTGATTTCCCTGTCTTTTCTGATTGTTCTAGCTATTACTACCACCATTATGTTGAACAGGAGGGATGAGAGTGGGGCAGCCTTGTCTTGTTCCAGGTTTCAGGGGAAATGCTCCCAATTTCTGTTCATTTAGCAATATGGTAGCTGTGGGTTTATCGTAGATGGCTCTTACTGTTTTTGAAATATGTTCCCTTTGTGCCTAGATGTTCAAGGGTTTTTATCAAGAAGGGATGCTGGATTTTATTGAAAGCTTTTCCCACATCTAATGATATAATCGTGTGATTCTTGTTTTTATATCTGTTGATGTATTTAAGTACATTTATGGTCTTGCAGATGTTGAACCAGCCCTGCATCCTGGGTATAAAGCCTAATTGGTCATGGTGGATGATTTTTGAGAAGTGTTGTTGGATCTGATTAGAATTTTTGCATCTTTTTTTCATCAGGGATATTGGCCTGTAGTTCTCCTTCTTTTGTTGTCTTTTTACCTGGTTTGGGTAAAGAAAAGAAGCTACCGGTTGATTGTAGCTTCATAGAATAATCTGGGGAGAGTTCCAACTTTTCTGATTGCCTGGAATTCTTTCTTTCTTTCTTTCTTTCTTTCTTTCTTTCTTTCTTTCTTTCTTTCTTTCTTTCTTTCTTTCTTTCTTTCTTTCTTTCTTTCTTTCTTTCTTTCTTCTTCTTCTTTCTTCTTTCTTTCTTTCTTTCTTTCTTTCTTTCTTTCTTTCTTTCTTTCTTTCTTTCTTTCTTTCTTTCTTTCTTTCTTTCTTTCTTTCTTTCTTTCTTTCTTTCTTTCTTTCTTTCTTTCTTTCTTTCTTTCTTTCTTTCTTTCTTTCTTTCTTTCTTTTCTTTCTTTCTTTCTTTCTTTCTTTCTTTCTTTCTTTCTTTCTTTCTTTCTTTCTTTCTTTCTTTCTTTCTTTCTTTCTTTCTTTCTTTCGCACAGTATGGAATTTGCCAAGCTAGAACCTCTGAATACTTTCTTTCTTTCTTTTAGAAACTGTAGTTTATTTTCTGCCAACATTATTTCTGTGTTGCTTAAGAGCTTAAGGCCACTGAGTGGTTGTCTCTACCCATTCAGTGGCCTGAGCAGTGGGAACTGCAGACCAGTCTTCTGTGGCAGGCTGAGCGCTCCATTCTTCAGTAGGAAACTGCTGAATTGGCACAGAGGGCACCTGCACACCTTCAGACCAGTCTGTAATCTCAGGCTGAGTAGCACTGAACTCAGGATCTGGAGCAGTCTATTCACCCTGAAATTCTTCTTTGGTCACAGCTTTTTCAGCAGCAGCCTGCTCTTCCTTTTCAATCTCTTTGGGATCTCTGTAGAAGTAAAGATCATGCATAACTTCCCACAAGTGTTCATGGGAGATGGTGCCACACATGTGCAGAACTTCCTGAACCAGTAACCACCACATCAGACCCACTGAGTGAGCTCCCTTATTGTTGCCTGGGATGGCAATGTTCACACAGTACAGAGGAGAGTCTGTGTTACACAGAGCAATGGTGGGCACGTGAACATAAGATGCCTCTGTCAGAGTCCGGTGGTCAGACCTGGGATCAGTAACCATTGGCAGACAGGGCTCCCGGAAGGCTTCCTGGATCTGGTTGGTGAAGGTTTCAGGAGTGAAGTGGCCAGAAATAGAAGTGGCTCTAGTAGCAGCAGCAAACTTCAACACAGCCCACTGGCCAGTATTCCTGGAAGATATGACACTGACATCAATAGGGTTTTCAATGGCAACAATGGCACAAGCTGTAAGCAGAAGCTTCTCCCAGGTCCTCTTCAGATTTATAATGTAGATGCCATCACTCTTCCTTTTATAGATGTACTGTTCCATTTGGAAGTCAAGGTGGTGCCACCTAAGTGGGTGCCTTCTGCAAGGAATTTGAGGACATCTTCTTCCTTCATTTGCAGGACGTCAAGGGCTCCGGACATTGTGAAAATTTCCCTTTAAGTTACAAAGGGAATTGAGAACAGTGCCATATGGACCCCTCTGCAGGCAGTGTGGAAAGGCTCTGAATGTTTTCAATAGAATTGGTATTAGCTCCTCCTTGTATGTTTTGCAGAATTCTGCTGGATATTCATCTTGTCCAGGGCTTTATTTTTGTAGGTCATTTCTGATGACAGAGTCAATTTCCTGAGTTGTTATTGGTCTATTTTGGATCTCAATTTCTTCTTGTTTCAACATTGGGAGGTTGTGTGATGTCAGAAAGTCCTCCATTTCATTTAGGTTATCAAGTTTGTCTCCTTGAGGTCTGTATAGTAATCTTTGATAATCTTTTTATTTCTTTGAAGTCATTTGTGACTTGAACTTTTGCATTTCTGATTGTGTTTATTTGGACATTTTTATCTCTTTTTCTTGGTCATTCTGGCTAGGGGATCCATCAGTCTTACTTATTCTTCAAAGAAACAGCTTTTTGTTTTGTTGACTTTCTTCTATAGTATTTTTGTCTTCTATGTCCTATATTTGGGCTTTTATTTTGATGATCTTGATTCTTCTGTTAAAGTCAGGGTTTTGGTGGCCTTGCCTTTCCAGTTTCCTTAGGTGATTTGTTAGGCTGTTAACTTGTGATCTTTCTATTTACTTGATGTGTTTGGTAGAGATATAAATTTCCTTCTTAGTACTGATTCCATGGCATTTCAGAGGTTTAGGTAAGATGTTTCTTCATTTTCATTTGTTTCCAGGAATCTTTTGTGTTTTGATTTATGTTGAACTGGTAGTCATTCAGCATCATGCTGTTTAGTGTCCATGTCTTGGGTTTTGGGGGAATTTTGTTGGTGGTGATATTTATTTTTATTCCACTCTGGTCTGAGAAGATGCATGGCAGTATTTTAATCTTGTGAAATTTGTTTATCCTTGATTTGTGGCCATGGATGTAGTCAATCTCAGAGTACATTCCATGTGGTCATGAGTAGAATCTATCTTCTGTGGTTGTTGGGTGGAGTGTTCTGTGCCTATCTACTAAGTCCATTTGATCAAACATCAAGTTGAGGTTCTGGATCTCTTCATTGATTTTTTTTGCCTTGAGGATCTATCTAGGGTTGTTAGTGAAGTATTTAAGACTCCAGCTATGACAATGTTAGAGTCAATAGCTTTTTTTGTTTACTTAGTAGCCACTTTATAAAAGCTGGTGTTCCTGTATGGGTGCATATACATTTAGGATGAATATTTCTTGTTGATGGATAGATATTTTTGTCCTTCCATATCTTTTTAAATTTTTGATAGCTTAAAAATTTTGATAGATGACTCTTGCTTTGTTTTGTGATCTGTTCACCTGAAAATTTCTTTTTTATCCTCTAACTTTGAGTGTGTGGGTATCCTTTGTGGTGAGATGAGTTTTCTGGAGACAGTAAATTACTGGGTGTTTATTTTATTTTCTTTCCTCTAGTTTTCCATTTTATCTTTTTCAGTGGTGCATTTAGTCCATTCACTTTCAGGCTGATTATTGAAATGTGAGAGTTTGTCTCTATCATAATGCTTTTATAAGGCTGTTTTGTTTTTTGTTTAGCTTTTGTGTTCATATATGTATGCACTTTCATTTTTGAGGGTATGCTGTATGTTCTGCTGCTTCTGTGTTTGTTTGTGATCTTGTGAAGTATATGTTTTTTCTTTTTTTCTTCTTTTTGAGCATCTCTCATTGAGCTGGTCTCAAAGCAGCATATTCTCTTAGGGATTGGATGTCTGGGGAGGATTTTAATTCTCCATTGCTAATGAAGGTTAGCTTGGTTGGGTAGGATATTCTTGATTGAAATTGTCTAACTTTCAGAACATTTAAGATTGAGGTTCAGTTCCTTCTGGTCTGTAGTTTTTCTGTAGATAAGTCTGCAGCAATTCTGATGGTATCCCCTGGTAGGTAGTCTGACCTTTTCCCTTGCTGCCTTTAGGATTTTTCTTTTATACCTACTTTGTGTACGTGAATTACTGTGTGTCTAGGGGTAATCTTTGCATAAGATGTCTTGCAGGGCTTCTCTGAATTTTTTGTGCTTGTGTAGTCATCTCTCTGGTCAGATGAGGGAAGTTTTCTTGAATGACCTCATGGAACGTTTGTTTCAGGGTGTTTTCTGTTTCTATATTAGGCATTCTGATCAGACATAGGTTTGGTTTCTTGATAAAATCGCACATTTCTTGAAGAATTAAGTTTTTCTTTCTTTATTTTTAAAAGATTTGGTTAATTTCACATTTTGGTCTCCCAGCTCTGGGATTCTTTCTTCTGCTTGGTCAGTTCTGCTTCCCATGCTTGTCAGTTTGTTATTTTTTTCTTGAATGGAGTTCTTTTTTTCCTGTAATTTCTAAGTGTGCTTTCTTGTTTGTCCAGCTCTGTTGTAATTTCATTCGGTTTTAGCCCTTGAATTTCTTGATTTTTATTCATTCTATCCAACAATTGTCTGATCTCCTTAAGTATCTTCTGGTTATAGTCACTCTCAGAGAGAGCCATTGTTTGTGTCCCAGTAGCTGTTCTTTTTAGCACTGACTCTTTGCTGGGGCTCTGTTACCAGCAATTCTCCATTGGTTTTTCTTCATTTGTGGCAATTTTCTTATTTTTCTCTTTAATTCTGTTGCTCAGTGGAAAATGGAGAAGCAGTCACTTCTGATATTTTCTGTACCTTTTGTCTTTCCTTGAACTAGGTCTCCAGGTTTGTTCAATTATGAAGTAGGGCTGGGTGGGGCATTGTGCTGTCTTTTTACAATTTTGAGCACAATTTTGAGATGTGGAGGAGGGGTGGTTTGTAAGGATTCAAAACCTATTGGCAAGTCATAATATTTGCTGTCTGATGAATGGGCCTGCTGGGACTCGCTCTCCATCTCAGCACGATATGACCTTATTGTGGGTATGCTTGCATAGCCCCTAAGTCCAAGAAAGGGTATAAGAGGGCAAATAGAGTGGAAACAGAGAGGAAAAAAAGGAAAGGTGGAGAAAGGATTAGAAGAGAGAAAATAGAAAAATAAAACAAGAAGGAAAAAAAAACCCCTCAAAACAGAGAAAGAACAAAGACAGAGAAAAGAATGAAAGAAAAGAGAAAACCAACCAACAAACAAAGTAAAAAAACAAGATAATCAAACAAACCAACCAATACCATCACCAGCCTCCTTCTCTCAGATCCCCTAACTGTGTCAGTTTTCCTAACTGACTCAGGGTAGAGGGTGGATTATCTGGGGTTTTTTATCTGTCGGTACCCACCAGGGCTTGTACACTGGAGGCAATGTTCTCTGAATTTGCAAAGAGCAGCCCCAGCCCCAGTGCAGTTCAGAGATTAGCACCTGGTCTCAAGATGCAATCCTGCTGTTCCACAGGGGCCACCCTGGAGCACTTCTCTGCCCAGGCATTAGAGAATCTGCTCAGTTTCTCTGAAAGCTGCTGTTCCTCCCACTGTTGGGGTCAATAGCTCCCTCCCTAGATCTCCAAATCTCAGGAGTTGGTGTCAAGGTTCTGGAGCCCAGTCCAGGCTCGGGTGACCTCTCCCTGCTGCTTCCTCAGGAGTCTGCCTCAGGCTCCCTCCCTATGTTCCCTCCATGGCCCTCGCTGCCAGCTTTCAGTTAGCTCCAGCAGTTCTTCCCGAGAAAAGCTCCCAATTTGTCTGCTGCTGTGTCTACCGCTCCGATTGCATGTGTCTGTTTTTGGTCCTGTACGGGGGTGAGTCATCTGTCTCTCTGGTATCATGTACTGATGTATCCTCTCTGGGCAAATGTTGGTCAATTTTAGAGGTGTGTGGAGATCACCCCTTGGTCCTCGGATGCAGGCTACACAGATTTCAGTAAGATTAAGCAGGTCTCTGACCGGTCCTGGGGTCGAGAAGATGGCGGCAGTCAGTGTTTTCTCCTCCAGTGGAACTGATCTCCTGATTTCCTCCCTGCGCTTTCTCCACAGTCCCTGCTGCCAGTACCTGGCCTGTTGCTGCCGGTGGTGGTGTGGTCCAGGTGCCAGGTGTCAAGAGGCAGTTTATCTCTTCTGCCTTGTCCCAAGAGTTGCCCCGGGGATGGTGGATCCTTTAGTGTGCATCAGGTGCGGAATTCAGAGCAGTGGCAAATTGCAGCGATATCTGCAGGGGGACCCTGGGAGCGCTTGATCCTATGTTTCCCCTCAGTTGGACATTCGTTCACCCACTTGCACACACAAATGGATGCAGATTAGTTCTTTTGTACACTCACCCATGCAGAGAATCTCATACTCCAACCAGAACTGTTGCCACCTTGCCCTGTACCTCCTAGAATGTCTTGATTTCCATTTCAACCGTGACACTTACGGGTCACATGTGATCTTGAACAAATTACTTAACCTTTCAGAGTATTGCCCCATCTGTAAAATGGGATTAAATAATACCTTATAGAGTTATTGTGAAAGTTTAATGAGATAACTTACCTAAAGTAAGTTATTAACAACAACAACAATAATAATATCAGAAGTTGATGTTATTATTTAAGCAATTTTACTTGATGTGGAAAAGACATTGTTCCTGCTCTCAAGAATTTTATGACCTGAAAGAGCTACTTCTTAGTTGGAGGAGTGATGCTAAAAGAATGAGTGCTGTACTGGGGGCTACGTTGTCTATACATGATAGCAAAGAACTTGGATGTTTCTAAGTTTTTGTTGTTGTTGCTTGTTGTTTTTTCTAATTACCTACTCCTGTGCTAGTTGTCTTTTTATAATTTATGTGCATCCAACATACATTTTCTCAAATGAAATCTTCTTTTTATATTGTTTCTTTAATTTGACAATCTTAAATTTTCTATATAGTAACATCAAATAATTTGGAAGTAAAATGTTATTCTTGGGATTATATACCCTACTCATTTCATTAAATAAAAATGAGTAATTCAAATACTAAGACAAATAATTATTTTAGGGTTTGTATGAATCAAATTCCAAGAGTATCAAATGAAAAATAGAGAAAGAGAAAAAGAAAAATTCACTGACTTTTTTCTTACTTAAAATTCTAGATCTTGGTTACAGAATATATTATCTGTATTACTGGCAGGATGTTGTAATGTTTTCTGCTAATGATGTCAAAATAATTCAGTGCTGAATTTATAATTCAAATATTTTAATATACTCTTCGCATATACATTTTCTTAGAATGTGAATGTTTATTCTTCTTGTTCTATTTGAGAGTATTTTAATACTTTATAAATATATAGAGACCCTCCCCCAACCCCAACCCAAGAACAGACTCTGAATCCAGTAGCATTAACTCAAATTTAGATCCATGAAATAGTTATGTTAGCAATTATGAGGTATGTTCCTTTTAGGTTCATAGATCTTAATCACACAAGCATAAGGCACGTAATTTGAAATGATCTTCTCCTTTTTTTCCTTCCCCTTTCTTTTTAAAAATCATAAAAAGTCTAGAATTTTATTGAGAATGACAAAGAAAAACAACTGGATTATTCTGCACGTTTCAAACCTATTGATTCTGTTTTGGTTAGCCTATATTTACTCCTAAAATAAGATGTAAAAAAAGCTTTAACATTGTATTTTTTTCCTCAGCATTAAAGAGAAGGAATGAGAATAGTCATAGAGAAAGAATATGCTTTTTGAGATTCTGAGAAAATTCCTAAACCCAAGGAATGTATTCATTGAGAAGATGACATTGTGCTATTACCAAAGGGATTTCGCATGAATGGAAAAGACATTGTTTCTGTTCTCAGGCCTTTCATGACCTACCTAACGGTAAATTAAGAAAAGATGTGGCTATCACTAAAACTGTAAGCTACATTTTCCTGCAGCCTTTCCCCTTTGCACTTTTCTGGACTGAGGAGTATTAAATGTGAGTAATAATGATTTTGAAAGCTTCCCTTCGAGGGAGAATTAGCATTAAGGAAAATATAAAAATATTGCTTCAGAGATGAGCAGTGCAAAAGGGAAGAAATAAGAGTACTAACTATACCTATTTTTTGGCTGCAAGGAGAGCAAGTTAGTTAAAACAAGTGAGAGGGCAAGTTCACTTTATAAGTCTTGGAAAGTTAATATTTGTTTTAATGTCAAGTCTCTCTGCCCACTTCCCTTGAGTCAGAAATATTATCTTCACCCCAGGATTGAGTCTTCATTACCCATTGTCAATATTCCTTTCCAAGTTATTCTTTCCTCCATCTCCATGGATGCTATTTAAGATTGCTTAAGCTCCTTTCAGGATTAGCATACTGTAAATATTCAAGGGATAATACAATTTTATGTGTTTGTTAGTAAGGTTATTTAGTTGTGGCCTCCTTCATAGATAAACTAAAATTGCATCCAAGAGCTGAGAAGTAAAATAGAACCTGTCATTCTGATCTTTTTCTTATTTTGAAAGGATACCTGAGTTAATTTTGAAAAATTGAATGGATAAAAGTAAAAGTTTTGAAAACACGTTTAGAAGAGTTAAAAAGTTGAATGACAGGTCAGGTGCAGTGACTTATGCCTGTAATCCCAGCATTTTGGGAGGCCAAGGAGGGAGAATCTCTTGAGTTCAGGAGTTCAAGACCAGCCAGGGCAATATAGCAACATCTTCTCTCTACAAAAATATAAAAAAGTTATCTGTGCATGGTGGCATGTGCCTGTAGTCCCAGCTACTCTGGATGTTGAGGCAGAAAGATTGCCTGAGCCCAGGAGGTTGAGGCTGTGGTGAAACATGATCAAGTCACTGTACTCCAGCCTGAGTGACAGAGTGAGATTCTGACTAAAAAAAGTTAAATGATATAATAGAAGAAAATAATGGAAAACTGAAAATAAACTTTTTTCTCTTTTGCAACAACCATTCTTCAATACGTCACTGTTATGTGAAACTCTCCAGGAAGTATTTTAGAATCATTTTTTCCTGTGTGACTATATTTGGTTATTAGTGTAAATACATTTACATGAATACATCAGTGTAAACACATTGATCCTTTAAATGCTTTCTTCCTCAAGGTGTATAATTTTGCATTTCACTTAAGATCTCTGTAACATTTACGTGAAAATAAATTTAATTAAGTTGACTTGGTATAAAGAGGCAGTGTTTTGAAAATCCTAAAATCATGAAATGCTAGGTTTTATTATGCTTCTGCCTTCATTTTAACACTGGTTTCTAGAAGAAATGGAATAGAGCTTTTTCATCAGACAAACTCTTTCCAGTCTTAGATAGATTGTCTGCCAGGAATTTGTCTCACTTTCTGCCCTTCGTGGGACAATTACAATGAAAACCTTACCTCTCCTTGGCTTCTACTTATAAAAATCTCAAACCTAGAACATCTCTTTGCAATCAGCTCTCCCCTTTTGCTCCTGGATTGTTCCCTCTACTTCTCCACTGTCAAAGTTACCATTTAGGGGTGTATGTGTGTGCATATGTGTCTGTGTATGTCTATGAAGTAGTGGCTTTGAGGAGAGAGTGGATGACATGCTAGTGAGTAGACAGCAAGAGTATCAACGGAAATGTAAAAAAAATGTGAATTTGTAGAGCTTAATGGCCAGCTTGACTGTATCCAGATCATCCCTATACCTCACCATGTGGTTTTCTACTGTCTGAAAAACTGTCCAAGTATTTAGTGGAATGTCCCAATACAATGTGAACGTGATGCCTGGACTGAGACTACATCTTGACTGGTTACTGTTATTGGGCTGTTGCAGTTTTAATGCTATGATATGCAGTATTATCATCTTCTATTTACCTGTCTTCTTATTTCCACTTAATATAATGATGCCAGGATAATAATAATTACTATGAACCTCACAGGGAATATTTTAATAATTAAAATGATAACATCCTAAGAAGCAATATAGATAGAAAGCAAAGTGAGTAAAGTAAGATGTATTTAATGAATAATTTAAAGCAGCAATTTTCATTGTCCTTGCAAACCAAAGTCGATGCAGTGAACTTCAATTTATTATTTTTAAATGTTTTCTCTTGAAAGTCACTAGAGTATTATTTTTTTTAAAAAAAATAAAAACTAGGTGGAACTATCTGTCCTCAGAGCTATGATGATTCCTTTTGCCTTTGAAGTCACAAAAATTATATTTCAATGTAGAATTGAAAAGATAGCTTACATTAAAAAAATAATTTTACTAAGTGAGGAAGTTGTAATGACATTTTGTGGGTAGAGTTTGGTATTTTTGTTGTTGTTTGTTTGGTTTTGTTTTTTTTCTGGAACTATTCTCCCATTGAAAATTAGTTGATGGGCTTTAGAGTAAACATGGTCTCTAACCATGTTTTAAGAACCCCTAACAATCCTCTTCTCCTCTCCTCCTTAGCTTTACGTTCTTTCTTCTAATCTCCAAAGTTTTGTTTGTCATATATTAGGGAGGACATTTATTTATTTATGTCCTATGCTAAAACAACAGCTTTAAAATCAACTTTGACAGGCCAAATTGATAATCTAAATGAGTAAGGTGGGTCAACTGTAAGGTGGGGATGGTTTGTGGGGCTTGTCTATTTATGGGGAAAAGAACCTATTCAACTCTTGAAATGGTGACCATTCCAGTCCACAGGTCAGGTGCCCACATCTCCTAACTTTTACAGGGGATCTAAAAGTTTGGTTCTTCAGATCCACTTTCTTGATCTTTAAGAAAGTTGCTAAATGTACTCTTGCTGACTGCCCCTGGGTATTTCTTTAACACATTTGACCTTAGAACAGCCAGGCATTGCTCATTGGGACTCAGCTTCAAAACTGTCCAATTTGGTTTTCTCCTAATGGAGGCATTCTTCTCTCTCAGTGACTGCTACTATACACTTCCCGCAGATATAATAAAACCTTGATTTTTAAGATGTATATAATCATTCCCTAAGAAATTTGACATATATTGGCTTATGAACATTTAAGAACAACTTCTGAGATTTGGAGGGCTAATATGATCATTACCTTATGAGGAAACTGAGGCGTGGAAAATTTACTTTCCTTGCTTAAATATTATAACAAAAATAAGAGAAGTGGATCAAAGATTCATATCTTCTGACTCCCCTCCCAGGATAATTTCTATTCACTTCAGTCTTTTCAGATCTAAGAATAGTTTAAATATATAATATATTGTCAAATCTCACACTAAAGCTCTCAAGAAGTACTTGAAGATCATTAAAAACTCATTTCAGTTCCCTGAGAAGTAAACATTATTGTGCTATTTTATAAAAAGAAGAAAGAGGATTCAGACTCAATCATTGTGAAAATGTTGTCAGTTTTAAATTGTATTTCTTGTCTTTGTATTTCTCAGTTTGATACTCCACTGACTAGAATTTTATATGTTCATGGTTCTTCTCTGTTGTAATTCTAAATGTAACATCTTGACATGAGAAATCTTTCAAAGCATACATTGAGTGCCTAGTGCATAGAGTTACAATCGTCGATGAACCAGAGAAGAGAAATTAAGACTTGTCTTTGCATGTAATAGTCATGAAAGACATGCAAGATTTATAAAAATAAATAATGTGAATATTCATAAGACTTTAAAAATAAATTCGGCGTATGCATATGTCAATAAACAAAAACCAAAGGATGCAGACAAGATATTTTATAAGGTATGACATTATGTTCATGAACTCATCCTAGAAAAAGGTCTACACTTCTCATTGCTGAATCACTACAGTTACCTTTGAAGTATTCCCTTTGTAAATTCATGCGTTAATGCCAGTGCCTAGTTCACCCATCAAAGCAATTTTGGAATTCTTTTTCTGGAATGGTCATTAGAGTTGCTGTCGTGTTACCCTTGATGCACTGAATGTCATCAAAATGTCTTCCTTTCGATATTTCCTTTATCTTTAGGTAAATAATATAGTCATTGGGTGCCAGATCAGGTAAATAGGGAGGGTGTTCTTTTACAGTTATTTGTTTACTGGCTAAACACATACTGGCTAAACACAGACAGTGCTGTGTGAGCTGTTATACTGTCATGATTGATGCAAGATCTCCTTTGGGACCATTTTTGCACACACTTTTCTCATGCCAAGATTTTCAGTTAAGATTTTCCTGTTTCTCTATTGATGTTTATTTGGTCTGCTATGCTTCTTACAGTCAGTCAATGATTTCAATGCACAAATCAATGAATTTTTGCAATGTTTTCATCAGTTCTGCTTGTTACTGGTTGTCCTGACCTCTCTTTATCAGTAACGTTTTCTCCCCCATCAGAAAAACATTTAATTCATTTGTACATTGCCATTTTGTTCATAGCATTATCCCCATAAACTTGGACTAACGTGTCCATGATTTCACTTTCACTCTTGCCAAGTTTAACAAGAAAATTAATGTTTGTTCATCGCTCTAATTAAAACTCCAACATTCTAACAGCACACAAAAATATGCAACAACAATAAGCAAGACACCGCCACACATTGACATGAACACAGCTGTGAGACACTGATATACCAAGGTTATGAAACCTTACTGAGTTGTTTGTACAATGCTGTCAATGTAAGTGCACTGTGGCAAGTTTGTGAACTTAATTGTCAGACTTCCTAGTCTAGGTTTCCCTCATAAGGAGATTCTGAGATGAGGATTTGTGGGTAGGTAGTTTATTAGTTTATTTGAAGGTGTTTATACAGAGAAAGGAAAGACCAAGAAGAATGTAAAAGTAAAGAAGAAAATTATTATAAAGAGCCATTTTTGAGTTCATCACACTTTGTGCAACTGCAGCTCAATTACACGAAGATCTTATGAGGAATATATAGAATGCCTCTCAGAATGATCTGTTCAAAGTTTGACATAGAGAAGCATTTGATTATTGACTTCCATACACCTCAGACTGCACATAGTTGCCTGGGAGCAATTCCAGTTGGTATTGAGTACTGCAGCAGCATGAATGAAGCCCTGGGAAAGGAAGAGAAAGCCTTAGAGCTCACTTGCACATGGGGTAAGGGGCCATCAGTGTGAAATAAGTTGTAGCCTCACAAAATGACTACTATCAGCAAAGTTGGTGATAAAAGTAAGGCCAAGAGGCTGATAGGTTGTGCCCAAGCGATGTCTGAGGCAGCGACTCATAAACAAGAACAACAGACCTCCATTTGACTATTTTTGTCTTTAGTCTTATAGTGGTATATCATATATTCTAAGTAATTAACTTTTTTTTTTTTTTTTGAGCCAGCGTCTCACTCTGCCACCCAGACTGGAGTGCAGTGGCACAATCACGGCCTCCACATCCTTGACCTGCTGGGCTCAGGCAATCCTCCTGCCTCAGCCTTCCAAGTAGCTGGAAGCACAGGTATGCGCTACTGTGCCCAGGTAATTATTTATTTATTTACTGTAGAGATGAGGTATTGCCAAGTTGCCTAGGCTGGTCTCGAATCCCTGGACCCATGCAATGCTCTTGCCTCGGTTTTCCAAAGTGCCAGGATTACAGATGTGAGCCACCATGCCCAAACTTTAACTTTTTCTTTATTTACCAATTTCATGTTATTTCCACTCTTTCTTTTGATTGTAATAATTTGCAGCCATTTTATTAGTCACTTGGCAGTTTTTAAATAACATACTCAAAAGCACTATTTCTCATCTTATTAAATTTTGATAGCTGCTTTTGATTTCTTAGTAAGTTAAGATGTTTGCCCCTACCTTTGCATTCACTTACTTCATTCCATATCTGCCTCTAGTAGTTGACAGCTAACCCTTCATTTTTTAGTGTTAAAATTGATAGCTTTTACATTATGTTTTATGTCCCTGATGAAGTTATCTGTGCTTTCCCCGTAGTTGATTCTACAAGTTAATAACAAATAGCATTTAACTATTTTGCCTATATAAATATTGCCTATATTATTCTGGGCAAAACTGAGTGATATGGTAGGATATCTCTCCCAATGGATTCCAAGTCATTACCCTTGTACAGCTTGATAAAGAAAATTTCTACCATTAAGGTCCAAATGAGTTATCTTTCATGCCATCAGAATCTGAAAATCATGTCATATGGACTTCACTCTGTGTATGTGTGTGCACATGTGTATTTCCCTGGAGTTTCTTATTGCCTTTCATTTCTTCTTGTTGAAGGAAAATGAATGCCTTATTTACCACATCACTTTAAGTCTCAATTATTCTGTCTCCAGAATGGCATTTGTCTCATAAGTTTCTTTTTGAAGACCTTTCAGAGCTAACTGGTGTCTTGACATGATTTTGACCACTTGCTTCTTGTATTTATTCCACTTTGATTAAACTGAGGTAGTATTCATAACACTTCTATGTTAGTTCGAGCAGTTCTTGGATCTCACATTTTTCTTTTTTTTGATTTTGACAGATTTATCTCATTTCAATATGTTCTCAAGTAATTCAGAAACAGTCTTGACAAGAGGTAATGAGTCTTTACATGTCTGAAAATTCCTTTATTTGCACTCATATTTGATTGATAGTATAGCTTGCCTAATAATCTAGTTTAAAATAATTTTTCTCCATTCTTTGAAACTGTTGTCCATTGTCTTCTTTCTTAAAGTTTTTTAAATGTCACCCTAATTTTTACCTTTTTATATGCAATCTATTTCCACAAACCTTACCCTGGAAACTTTTAGGATCTTCTATTTCTTTACATTCAAATTTTTGACATTTAAAACAAAATGTCTAATTCATTGCCTAAGAGCTTTTTGTAATAGTATACTTATTCATGAAACTAATTTTAAATCTTTGCTTGAAAACTTCCTTTTATACCAAACAGAACCCACCATAGCCTGGACCTTATGTGCTCTTGATCTAAGTACCATCTTACAAATAATATAGTACCTATGAAATTTCTGGACTTGGCACTGTGAATTCATCATAGTCCTCCTGTCAGGATATTCAGTGCTTACTGTTGGAATGACTCACCAATTGAAGACTGGATAACTTTCATCACTGAATTAGTTCTTCTTTGGGTATTTTTATTCAACATGTAGATATTATAGTGCAATATTGGAGAATACCAAAGGCAAGTACAACATTATGGCATCAACCTACAGAATAAATCTCCAACTTATCCTGGGATTCAAGAGCCAGAACCAGTCCACATTTATATGTTTAACCAGACCTCCGATGTATCTTAATTTTATTTATTCTAAAACCTTAAATAAATTTTAATGTTTACACTAAAACCAAAAGCATAAGTCTGTCTTCAATATGTCTGTGTGGCGCTGAGTAGATGCCTTTAGTCAAAAGATTTATGACTTTCAATGGGCCTGGGATTTTTTTTTTCCCACAAAAATATGGTGCAGAGTCAATACATATACCAACAGCCTTAGCTTTTTTCCCAGTAGTTTACTCAACCTGTTTAGAGAAGATTTATTTGGTATATTTACTTGATCTACAAATTACTACCATGGGTTGCTGTTTGCTTTGCTTTTGTGGGGGTATGAGAAGGAAAATGGTTTAGGTTTTTCTTCTTTAGCCTCCCTGTTTAATTCCTCCTTCTCGTTCCTGCTTCTGAGCCTGAGGTCTCTAGAGATAAGCCAACAAGACAGAGTCCTTTATTTCAGCCCACACCTGAGCATATTTCTAATTTTCTTTTCAACAGTCAACATGGTTTCCCCCAATTTCTATCTTTCAGAAATTCATTGAACTCCCTTGCATGCTTATGGTCTCCCCTCAAACTAATTCTCTCTACTTGCTTGGTTTAATTCCTTCTTTTTTTTCCTTCAAGGTTATTTTTATCGTATCTCCTGAAGAAGCTTAAGCAATATACAATTATATTTTTGTTTAAATTTCTTAATACAAACCTAAACCCTTTCTTCCTCATTACTTAATTTTATTTTGGAAAACTCTTATTTCATGTGAGTTTTCATGACAGGCTTGATAATAGAGATATTGGTATTTACTCCTGAGATATAAATAGACGTGATGCTTATAAAAATAACTAGTACCTTTTCTAATTGTTTCTTTCTTTTTCATACAAATAGATCATAAAGTACCTTTCGCATCTCCTTCAAAAGATTTGATATCCCCTTAGTACATGGAAAGACTTTTGATTTATGAACTCAGTGTAAAAGGAGAGAAAAATGTAAAATTAAATGGTAATATTTCACAAAAGTTATTGTTATGTGGTGAGCCTGCTTTTCTGTCATCTGGGAGTCTTGTGTAGATAATAAATCCCCATCAGTGATTTAGCGTGTATAAAACACATCAATCCTTTTTATTATATTTTGTGAGCCTTGACATTTATGATAATTTCCCCATATCTCCTTAAAACTCTTTCTCTTAAGATTGCATTATTAAAGTGGATTTTTTTGCCCTCGTTGGCTTATCTCATTAGCATGTGTTTGTCATATATTTTCAGGGTAATTACCATTTTGGAATAATGCACACAACATTAGATGGATTCCCTAGTTTTAAAAGGTGTCAGGATAAAGGCAGCAGCTTCTACCCCTCCCATTTCTAATGCCCATTTCTTGAAAGACTACAAAAGACATTTTGATTTCTTGTCACTTAGGTCAATTGGACAATGGCAAGGATAATACAACCCCCTACTGTGTGTCCGCAGTTGGTCTTGGATTGGAAAAGAAATGATAAGAACACATTTCTACAGTATCCTCATTTTCTATGCCTCTGCTTGTTGTCCATCAATCAGTGTTCTGATTTCTGAACTTAAGAAAGGATAGTATCTACTAATTGATATTTGTATGGAAAGAAAAAAACTCATGTATTTTTATCATCTCTTAGAGTGAGAGTTTGATATGAAAGTCCAATTCAGAGATGGGATTATTTCTATTTTCTAATTATTCAGTAAAAAGATAAGATACACTCCTATTTGGTCAGTCTCCAAATAATCAAAATGGCTCCATGCATAAACATATATGTGAAATAGGAGCTAATACTGTCTGCTATCATTAAAGATGAATGTGAGACACTGGAATATGTTGACATACATTCTGAATTGTCAAAAAACTGCTAAATAACACTCTCTGTAATTTTACCAATGTATGTGTACTGCAAAGCACTAAATTATTTGAAGCTGCTTATCAATTTGTAGTGTTCTTGGCATTTATTTGTTTACCAGACTGTAATGAATCAGAACTGAGTTTTTGAAACATTTTCTTTGTTTCTTCTTTGCAGCTTTTATTTTTGTTGTGCTATTAGAAATATTGGATTAGTTTATTGAGTAAAATAAATTATAGGGAATAAATTTAGTATTCACAATAGACTTGAACTATATTTTGTTACAGGCACAGTATTTGAAGACTAGAATTTGAAAATAATGCTCTACCCATTACATAAGGATGGGAATACCTACAATTTAAAATATTAGTTTTGCTGGTTTGATAATATTTAAAAGTTTTATTTATCATGCTGTTTTTAATTCCAGCAATATGTCACAGCATATAAAAAATGTTCTAATTTAGTGGTCTCAAAAGCTAGATAAAAAGGGTGAAAGTGACAGACTAAGTATTCATTCAACAAATTTCTATTGAAATCTAGATGCTAGATTGGATAGTGAAAATATAAATGTGCATCCGGTCTCCAAAAATCTGCAGTCCAGTGGAGTAGATGAAACAGAGTAGAAACACAAATAAAAATAATCAAAAACTTGTGAACAAGAAGAAGAAAACAAACAAGGATTAATATTCACTAAAGTAGCAATGGCAAAACTGACTTTAAGTGTGGTGATCTGGGAAAGGAAAATATTATAAAGAAATAATATTTAAACAGAGATATAAAGATGGAAAAGAGGTTAATCAAGCCAGAAGCATATGCAGATTCTGGGAGGCAGGACTGGGCTCAGAATTTTAGTGGACTTGTGAGAAGCTGTTTGGCTGGCCCCTGTGAACACCGGGGAAGAGGGACAGGGGTAAGTACATAGCAGAAGGCAGGGGGTTCATGAGACAGGATGTTAAGAGAATGAAATACAGATGGACGATGATCAGCCATACGTAAAAATAGTGCTTTGATCCACAACCTGCAGCAACCAGCCCAGAAAACCAATCCCTTATCTACAATAGAAACCCAGGAAGGTAACATGCTGTATGTCTGATCTGTAGGAAGCCAGAGTGCTATCTCTAATGACAATCCAGGGAGCTAAACAAAAACTTCTGTAACAATTGGCCCCAAGTGACTAGGCCTTGATTAAAACTACCAGCTTCCTGTCAGGCTTTTTTTTTTTTTTTTTGTCCCTACTTTCAACTGAGGACCACCAGAGAAAGTCAAATATGTACTCTGAGCCAATCACGTAGAATGCCCTGCTTCTAGTTGGCTACCAACATGCCAAAAGCTTCCAATTAGGGAACACCTGAAGCCTTTCTTTTTTTCCCCTCTATAAAGTTTTCTTTCCTCTGTCTGCCTTTGAGTCTCTGTCAAAATGCAAGCAACTGTGGCTGACTCCCTTGCTGTAGTAAGCGCTGAATAAATAGACTTTCCCTTTCTCATTTTGTTGATCTTTATTTCATGCTTAAGAGGTGACAGTAAGGAATTTGAAGTTTGTTCTAAGTACCTTGGGAAACCCTGGAAGGACATCAAGCAGGAGAGTGACATAATCTGAATGACATTTTAAGACCAATTGTGCAAATTTGTTCAGAAAATTTGGATCAGGGCAATAGAAGAAATGGAGAGACCAGTTGGGAGATTATTTTGGTGGTTATGGTGAGAAGGTGTGTAGTGAAGACTGATGGGAAAAGTATAAATGCAGGAAATTGGATATACCTTATATCTATGTATATATTTATGTGTCTACATATCTAATAATACAGTGTATATATCTGAGGAAAACTCATCTTGTTTTAGGAATAGGAAGTAAATAATGTCTTCATTAATCTCTCTTGAGGTTTTTTAATATGTTCAAAAGTGTTTATTTAAGCTAGCTACAATTAGAAAGTACAGGGGAGCCAGCATTTGAAATAATGCTACATCAATGCATAAGTGGAATTTTAGGAATTTCAGATGTAATTTCCAGATGTAATCAGATATTTACTTCTTGTTTGTGCTAACTGTTCTGGTTCTATGTTTGACTCGGCCACTATTTCTGGTCTTCTCTGTAGTCCTATTGCTCTCTAAGCCTCAAATAGTCCAGAATATAGAATTCCCATGGAAAGGGTCTTGCTTTAATGTATCAGTAGAGAAATAGGTTTACAAGTCCCTTTTCTGTGGAATTAGTAATACAAGCCTGTGTTTCAAAGTAGCCTTGATACATATCAATAAGAAAGTACTACTAGCCGGACTCGGTGGCTCAGTCTGTAATCCCGCCCCTTGGGAGGCTGAGGTGAGTGGATTGCCAGAGCCCGCGGGTTCGAGACCCGCCTGGGCAACTTGGCGAGACCTCATCTCTACAATAAATCAAAAAATCAGCCGGGTGTGGTAGCGCACGCCTGTAGTTCCGGCTACTTGGAAGGCTGAGGCGGAAGGATCGGCAGAGCCCAGCAGATCGAGACTGCTGGAGCGGCCACTGCACTCCAGTCTGGGTGGCAGAGTGAGATTCCAACGCAAAAAAAAAAAAAATACTACTGAAGATACACGTTCTCAAACCCACTGTTTCTGCCAAGAGTGAAAAATGAATCTACCTTGAAACTGAAAGTCAGAAGGACTCTCTTTTGTATTTCTGCTATATCGTTCATCTCTGAGGAACTAAATCTAGGTGATTATTTGCCCAAATTGCTGTAGAAGGGAAGATTCAAAATGGGAAGAAATGTGTGAAGAGATGACAGGGAATGGCATAGGAAATATCAAATAATATTTCATTGAAGATAATACAGATCTCTGGAACTAGGTAGTGGGGAGAAATTAGGAAGGGTAGGCAGGAAAGATCTAGCTGAGAAGTTGAATCCATATTCACACCATAGAATAAACTCAGCTCTTGAAAGAATATTCACAGAACATTGACAGAGGCTCAACATTATTACTCATCAGTGAAATACAAATCAAAACTGCAATGTGGATACTATATCATGCCAAAAGAAAGGATAAAATAAAGAATATTAAGAATATTCAGTGTTGGTGAGGATCTGAAATAACTAGATCTGCCACTTTGTTGGTGAGATGTACAATGAGTTAACCACTTTGAAAAACTCTTTGGCAGATCTTTGTTTTTAACTTTTAACTTTTTTATTTAAAGATGTGGGGTACAATTCAGGATTAGGTTGGCAGATTTTAATAAAGTGAAATATACATCTATGAAAACATTTGCTCACAAAATGACTTGTACAAGAATGATCATAGCACCCTTAAAAACTAGAAATAGCTCAAATATCTATCCATAGAAGAGAGTGTAGATTAACTGCAGTATATTAATGCAGCAAAATACTACTCATTAATAAAAAGGAAAAAAACTACCGATGTTCAACAACATGAATGAAACTTAAAAATATTAGGTTGAACTAAAGAAGGCAGACTCAAAAAAATACATGATGTATAATTCCATTTATATGGCATCCAGGTGTAGGCAAAAGTATTCTATGGTAAGAAAAACCAGAAAGTTGATGCCTGTGTGTCAGTAGTGGTGGTAACTAACTGAAAAAGGACTTGAGAGGAATTTCTTCAGGGGATAGTTATGTTGCATATTTTGACTTAACTTTTTTGTATATGAGTGTAAAAATGGGAAAAGCCATTGAGCTATGTATTCTTACTATATATGTAATATTCTATTATAATAATAGGACACTATACAACTAAAGGTAAGTAGATTTGAAAAAGAAAATATGATTTATATATGGGGAAATGCTTCTTAGATAGTGTCATCAAATAAGAGAGCTACAAATTTGTGTGTATAGTATACTCTAATACTAAGCCATGTAAAATGGATGGAAAGAAAAGGCCTAGAGAAGATATGCTGGAATGTCAACAATCAGGATTAACATTGATGCTGGTGGGATTATGGATGATCGTTATTAAGCATGATTATGTTAAGTAGTTGATCAGTTAATTTATATGCTGTCACAGCAAAGAATAAAAAAAAAAATCCTAAATATTTTATTTAAACTTTCCACCAATAAATATTTATTTATTTCATTTATTTTCTTGAAGAATATAGGTCCTCCTCCCCCCTTTTTTCCTCTCTTGAGTAAAGTCCTGCAAATTGGAATTCCACACCTTTTTTTCTTTTATCAACTTCCTCCATTCTGGCTTCTTTAGCAAGGATTTAAAGAGGTTTGGAAATAATCTGAGTGCAGATTATGATAATTTTTCAAAAAAATTATTGTACTCACATCTAATTCAACAGCAAGTTTCAATTACTTGTTTTTTGATCAAGTTTTTCCAAAGAATTCAGATCATTTTTATAGACTCAATAGCAGTCTTTTTTTTAATACTCATATTCTCTTGGTTTATGTGATGTCTAATTACATTTTATGAACACGTTAATATGTATAACTGGCATAAACGAGTCTGTGAATAAATAACTCTACTCTGGTAAACATTCTGGCATACAAATCAACCCATGAGAGGATATGTTGCAAATATGCCAGAGGTGGGCTTGCCAGCTACAAGCAAATCAGTATCCCCTGGGCATTAGTTAGTATGTTTGACAGAAAAAATGAAGAGTGTTGATTAACCTAGCAAGTTGGTTAAATGGATATCAGCTAAGAGAACTTCTACTAAACTCTTCCAAATTCCTTACATCAATCAGATATTTTTCTAATCCAAAGAAGCAAGCATTATATTATTCAAAGTTAATATTATGAGCAATAAGAAAGTTAATAATATAAGTAAACTCATTTAAAAATAATTATTTGAAGGAACTCTAAATTTTGAAACATTTTATGAGATCACTGCACGTTTCTAGCACTTATTTGAAAAATTTTTTGTCACTTTTGAATTTTGAGAAAGGGAGACATATAAAGAATCTCAGCAAATTCTCTAGAACCTAAATTCAGACTCCTCAAGGAGAGGATTTTGGATTCTACCATGAAGTCAACTTGGGATAACCTTTAGATATATGAAAACATATTCTTATCCCAAGGGCAATTTGTGAACTTTTCCCTGACTCAGGTCATAACGTAAGGTCGCACTAGGAAGTTAGAAACATATGGTAGAAAATAGATGGGCTTTAGGATCAGACAATTGAGGCCAAATGGATTTACTTCTTTTAAACTTATTAACCCCACTCACCTTAGTTTGCCATTTCAGGTGTCCACTTCATCCCAATGTGTCTCAGGTATATATTCTCATTAGCCTAAACCAATCATTTTCTTCATTTCAAACACTGTATCTTTGCTTTGTAGTCTCTTGTTTGAGTAAGAATGTCTAAGGGATCTAATTTTCCTAGCCCCTTTTCCTGAGACAGGATTGTCTTGAACACCTGGGCTCAAGTGATCTTCCCACCTTAGCATCCCAAATAGCTGGGATTACAGGTGGGTAATACTGTGCCCAGCTTAGACCTTTCTGTTGATTATGTTTCTCAGAGTAAACTGGTTGACTTTACTTTCTGCAGTGGAATTAACAAGATTCAAAATTTTAGGAACTAAATATTGCTATTTGTGACACTTACATTGTGATTTGTCTCTGTGATAGCCTACTGGGATTTTTACTGAAGTAGTCCTCTAAATCTATCCTGTGTCCATTTCAAATTGGTACTTGTTTGTTGTGTAGTTAAATCTAAGAATTGTTTGAATTGCTAAACTCAGCAATGTTCTTATTGATCTGCTCTCAATAAAAAGAGTTTCTAGCTGTGATGGAAAATGTTTGTAAATTCCTGTAGAGTTACAATATGATGAGTGTCATTTCATGTACACCAGTTGCTTTGGTGCTCAGCACCTACTTGACCCAATTCATACCTTATTTGACTGAAACAAAAATTAGTTTGCAAAACAGTCATGTAAAAGACTATGAATGTATATGAGGATTTCTGCTTTAGAATAAAGAGCTTGGCAAACAGCTCCAATTCAAGCTTACTAAAGGTTTTGTAGACTTGAATGGTGTGACCAAAGATTGAATCAGTGTCAGGAAAATAAACAATTGAAATCACAGTCTATGTTGCAGACAAAAAATGGAAAGATTTTTCTTTATTTTAATTGTTTTTGACATGGGAATCAAATACTATCTGTATCTTGAATTGCTAACCATTGAAAATATAAAGAAAGCTCTAGAAAAATAAGCAAGATTATTTCACTTTTTTCCTGAAAACTTTCTTTTCATGTCACTCATTTGCATTTTATATACAAATGGTAGTGATTTGAAGATTGTGGTTAACCAATATTAAAAAGAAAATATTCCAATAAAGAATGCCACGTCTAATTTTCTACTCTAAAGAAAATGTCAGGCTTAGCTGTTAAAAACAAAAAAGCTTAATTATCTTCAAGTGTCAGACTGGCACTTCAGTATATTTGTGGTGGTGCTTTTTTTTTTTTTTTTTTTTTGAGTTGGAGTCTCACTCCGTCGCCCAGACTGGAGTGCAGTGGCCACTCCCGGCCACCACAGCCTGGACCTGCTGGGCTCCAGCGATCCTTCTGCCTCAGCCTTCCGAGTAGCTGGAACTACAGGCACACACTACCACACCCGGCTAATTTTTTGATTTATTGTAGAGATGAGATCTCGCCTGCCCAAGCGGGTCTCGAACCTATGGACTCTGGCAATCCAGTCACCTCAGCCTCCCAAAGGCGTGAGATTACAGGCTGAGCCACCAAGCCCGGCTGGTGGTGCTGTTTTTACCCTGCAGATAAACTATCCTGAGTCCATACACTTTAGTATGCTAATTATAAGGCAAATCTCACCTATATTACATGCTCGATTATTTAAAAGGGATGATATTTATCATCATTATACTTTTCTTTTTTTATTATACATTTCTGACATTCATTTGGCCAGTTTTACATTAAGTCAACAAAATATTTATTGAACAATTGCTCTGTGCTCACCACTATGGCAGATATTGGAAACAGATTGTTAAAATTTACTCAGACATGATCTCTGACATTATGGAGCTTATCATACCATGCAGGGAGGTACAAATTAAACAAATGAAAAAATAAGTACAGAATTCCAGATTCTATGAAGGAAACAACAACAACAACAACAAAAGAATGTGAGAAGAAAAAAAACCCCCAAAATCAGAGAGAGTAGCTTTTGAATTGGCTTGCTCAAGAAAGCAGATGATTAGACAGTGAAAAAGAGTCCCTAAGGGCAGAAAGGAATGTAGTAATTCAGGGAAGACAGGAGTGACTGGAGCAGAGTGAGTGAGAAGTCAGAGGTGAAGGTGAATCAGATCCATTTAGCCTCTTGAAAATGTATATATTTTACTTTAATTATTTTTCAGTCTACTTATTCTCTTTTACCAATTATTATTATACATTTCTATGGTGACTGTCAATGAAACTAGATCTAGGCCAGTTCAATTAAAGTCTAATTTCTCAAACTGCTAAAGGGATAACGATGGCCAACTTACGCAAAAAACGTAGTAATGTAGCTTTTCTTAACCAAGTTATAGACAGGAAAAACGATATAACATTTAAGAGGGTGTGAATAAATGGATGTTGTTATATATTCTAGGTGGAAATATACAACATTACAATATTTTTGAAGACAGGCAAAAAGTCTTCAAAATATTTAACTGAGAAACCCCACCTCTAGAATTTAGCCCAAGGAAACAAACATGTAAAAAAAAATGTGTTACAACATAAAGTAACATTATTTACAATTTTGCTTATCTATTTATTTGAATGACAGAGTATTGCTCTGTTGCCCAGGCTAGAGTGCAGTAGTATGATCATAGCTCACTGCAACCTCAAAGTCCTGGGCTCAAGTGATCTTCTCACCTCAGCCTCCCAAGTAGCTAGGACTACAAATTGGTGCCACTATGTCTGGCTAATTTTTTATTTTTATTTTTTTTGTAGAGATGTGGTCTCACTCTGTTGCCTGGACTGATCTCGAACTCCTGACCTCAAGGAGTCCTCCTACCTTGGCCTCCCAAAGCCCTGGGATTACACACATGATCCACCCTGCCCAGCCTATTTATGATTTTGAAAATTGGAAATCAGGTAAAATTTGAATCATAGAGAGTTAATCAGTTATGAAATATCCACAAAATTTAATAATATTATATATGGGATAATATGATATAGTAGAAAAAAGCATAAGTGTTTTTAATTTCTAACTTTTCCTAGTGGCATAATTGGTTTTTGAGATTGGATAAAGGATCATTGAACCTATATTTTTTGTATTTTATAACTGGTTTTGGGTGGGTTAAAAATCTGTGTATCTTTGCAGAGTTTCCTCTATTTGCTTTATTAACAATGATCTCCTCAGTTAAACAGGTCAGCATTTCTTAAATGTGTTTCTATGAATGCTATTGTAATAAGGGACATAAAATATGACTTAGTGACCAACTGATGAACAGAAAAATAAATGTATCTTAATGTTGAATCTATTAAAAACCTTAGGTTATTGATGATAGCCAACCTGACTGGAGTTAGGTGGTATCTCAGTATAGTTTTAATTTGCATTGCTTTGATGATTAGTGAGGCTGAGAATTTTTTATGTATCGTTGGCTGCTCATAGTCTTCTTTAGAGGACTGTCTATTTATAACTTTTGCCCACTTTGTAATGGGCTGTTTGCTTTTCTATTTTCAGCACATTTGAGTTCCTTGTAGATCCTAGCTGCTAGTCCTTTGTCAGACATATAGTTGGCAAATATTTTTTCCGAGTCTGTGGACTGTCTGCCTGCTCTCTTGATGGTTTCTTTGACTTTGCAGAAGCTTGTCAGTGTGATGAGGTCCAACTTGTTTATCTTATCTCTTATGGCATGGGCACTTGAGGTTTTGATCAGGAATTGGTTGCCAGTTCCAATTTTCATAAGGGTGTCTCCTGCATTTTCTAAGAGTCTTATAGTTTGAGGTTATACATCTAGAGGACGCGGCGAAAAGTGAACACTTCTACATTGTTGGTGGGAGCTTAAAGTAGCACTGCCTCTGTGGAAAACAATGTGGCAATTCCTAAAAGATCTAAAAATTGACCTTCCAAATGACCCTGCAATCTCCCTGCTGATAATATACCCGGAAGAACTCAAATCACTCTATAAAAAAAGATACCCGCACACGTATGTTTATCGCAGCATTGTTCACAGTAGCAAGAACATGGAACCAACCGTGCTGCCCATCAAAAGAGGACTGGATAAAAAAAAAAAGTGGCACATATACATGAAGGAATATCACACAGCCATAAAGAAGAACAAAATCATGAACTTCACAGTAACCTGGATGGACTTAGAGCCTATTGAGTGATCTTTCACAGAAGCACAGATCTGAGTATCACATGTTCTCACTTATAAATGGACCTCGAAAAATTATTGTAATACTGTAAGAAAAGGATTGGCAGTAGCGGGAAACTGCTGGGAGGGGGCAGGAAAATGGGATTGGCAGTAGTGGGAATCTGCCTGGGGAAGGGGGTCACACCTCATCAACAAGGGTACCTGCATAATGAATATTTGTATACCTAATGCTGAATTATACCCCACATCTTTAAAATAAAAAAATTAAACGTTAAAAAAACCCCTTAGATTGAATTAAACAATACCTTTGATATTTTCATATCTTTAAAAAATATGTCCAGTTTCTCAGATTTCTCAGTCTTTTGTCTTCCTTCCAACGACTTAAGAGAGGGATAATTTATGTCATATTGTGGAAGAACTGGAGTCTGAGATTATTGAATTCCAGGTTCTTAGTACCCCTTGGGTACTAAGCCTCATAAGCCAGCACAGCCAAGAGTCATTGAGGCAGAAGCAAAAATTTTGTGAATCATTAAATGCAATAGTGAGACGTGATTTGTATTATTTGAGTCATTGTATTAATTTTCTAGGGCTGATATAACTAAGCATCACAGATTAGGTTGTTCAAATAATAGAAATGTATTTTCTCACAGTTCTCAAGGTTAGAAGTCTGAAATCAGATGTTGGCAAGGTTACTTTCCTTTGAGGGATCATTCCCTGGCTTGTAAATAGCCTCTTCTGGTGACTTCACAGGGTCCTCTTTCTGTGTGCATCTGTGTCCTAATCACTTCTGCTATTAAGGACCCCAATCATATTAGATTAGGGCCTTAGTTTCTCCAGACTACTATAACAAAATACAATAGACTAGGCAGCTTTTAAACAACAGATATTTATTTCTCACATTTTTGGAGACTGGGAAGTACAAGATTGAGGCACTGGCAAGTTTGAAGTCTAGTGAAGGCCAACTTTCTGGTTAATGAATGGTGCCTTATTGCTGTGTTTTCACATGATAAAAAGAGCAAGACAGCTTTCTGAGACCTCTTTTTATAAGGGCACTTATCTCATTGATGAAAATCACTTGCCCTCATGACCATATTACCTCTCATAAGCCCCACTTTTTAATACCATCGCTTTGGGATTTAAGATTTCGACATGTAAATTTTGGGAGGGCATAAACATTCAGATCATAGCAGAGTCTATCCTTATGACATTAAAAAAAATTTTTAATTACTTTTTTAAAAACCCTGTTTCCAAATACAGTCACGCTCTGAAGTACTGCATGTTAGGACATTAACGTACATTTTACGTGGAAGTGAGATAAAATTCAGCCCCAAAGAAATTATGATTCTATCTATTCTGGATATGGGATGCAGAGCATACATTGGTCATTGGTTTAGAGCATATTTAGCATAGTGTAAGTCTATACCCCAAATTTGCAAGATATTGTCTTCCAGCTTCTGAGTGATTTGTGCATACAAAAATCAATAAACATCCTGAGTACCACCTGCTTGCCTTATTTATTCTAGTATACATGACTAATGAGTTCCTTGTTAAAAATAAAATGGTATGGTATTTAATTGGCAAGTTCATGAATGCTGTTGCTAATCACAATTCAGAATAAGTATCACCTCCAGTGAGAAAAATTACTACTTTTCTATAATGGAAAGGTCCAGTAATTGAGTACCTGGGTCACCTGACAGTCTTCTGAGGCTCAGGATTTTTTATTTTCATTTTGCATTAGCCAGATGAAGTTTACTGAGGAAAATTTTAAGGGCTTACTTTATGCATAACCTCTGACTTGCAAACTTTGACTACTTTGTTTTGAACTCATGTATCAGGCACTAGATTAGTTGTATAAAGAGGTCACCTTCCATCCATCTGCTTACTGAAAGTGTCCTCTTTAGTGAGGGCCTGGTGGAGAGTAATCAACAAGGGGCAGTCAATATTCTCACACTTCAGGCTATTTCACATACTTCTTTCCCAAATATCCTCTAATCAACTTCTCATCTTGTTTGTCACAAGTCCCTCACTACTTATCGGCAAGGTATTAGTTGCCTCTACAGATAGCCATAGATCCCTACATCAGGTCACGATTTCAGGCAAAGTAGAGCACAACTTCTACTGCTCAAGTTCAGCCCACTTGCTTCTCGCCACATTAAACATACACTTACAAAAAGGCCCAACAATTCACTCTTAAGTATTTATCCAAAAGATATACAAAGCACATACTGATAAATAATTTATACATGTGCATTCTGAGATTTATTCATTTACTGTAATGCTGTGGCAGCCTTCATTTTTAATTAATTTTACTTATTTTTAAAAATTTTTTATTTTAAAGATGTGGAGTACAGTTCAGGGATAGGTATACAAATTCTGATTATACAGGTACCCTTGTTGATGAGGTGTACCCCCCTCCCCTGGCAGTTTCCCACTGCCAATACCTTTCTTATAGTATTATTATTATTTTATTATTATTTTATTTTTTTTGAGTTGGAGTCTCACTCTGTCGCCCAGACTGGAGTGCAGTGGCCGCTCCTGGCCACCGCAGCCGCGACCCACTGGGCTCCGGCGATCCTTCCGCCTCAGCTGTCCAAGTAGCTGGAATTACAGGCATGCGCTACCACGCCCGGCTGATTTTTTGATTTACTGTAGAGATGAGGTCTTGCTGCCCAGGCGGGTCTCAAACCCACGGGCTCAGGCAATCCACTCACCTCAGCCTCCCAAAGGCGCGGGATTACAGGCTGAGCCACCGAGCCCGGCTATAGTATTATTATAATTGTTCAAGGTCCATTTATGAGTGAAACATAGGGTACTCTGTCCTTTGTTTCTGTGATAGATCCCTAAATATGATAGACTCCAAATCCATTCAAGTTGCAGCAAAGTCTGTATGTTTGTCCTTCTTTATGGCTGCATAATAATCCATTGTGTATATGTACCACATTTTTAAAATTCAGTCCAGTTTTGATGGGCAGCACAGTTAGTTCCATGTTTTGCAATTATGAATAGTGGTGCAATAAACATGCGTGTGCAGTTTATTGTAGAATGATTTGGTTTCCTCCATGTATAATCCTACTAGGGGGATTGCTGGGTCATATGGAAGGTCAATTTCTAGTTCTTTCAGAAATCACCACACTATTTTCCAAAGAGGTTTCACTAGTTTGCTTTCCCACCAGCAGATTAGAACCACTCCTTTTTCTCTGCAACCTTGCCAGCATCTGTTGTTATTTTTGATGATTTATTAATGATGACCATTCTTACTGGGGTTAGGTGGTAGCTCAATGTGATTTTGATTTGCATTTCTCTGATGATTAGTGAGTCTGAACACTTTTTCATGTGTCTGTTGGCTGGTTGTATCTCTTCTTTTGAGAAGTGTCTATTTGCGTCTTTTGCCCACTTTTTAATGGGGCTGTTTGGTTTTTTTCCTTTCAGCACATTTGAGTTCCTTGTTGATCATGGATGTTAGGCCTTTGTCAGATATACTGTTGGCAAATATTTTTACCCATTCTGTGGGCTGTCTCACTGTTCTCTTGATGGTTACCTTTGCTTTGCTTTTCAGTTTGATGAGGTCCCACTTGACTATCTTATCTCTAATGGCGAGGGCATTTGGTGTTTTCATCAGGAACTGATTGCCAGTTTCAATTTCCATAAGGGTGTCTCTGCATTTCTAAGGTTCTTATAGTTTGAGGTTTTAAGTTTAGGTCTTTGATCCATTTAGAGTTGATTTTTGTGTTTGGTGATAGGTAGGGGTACTGTTTCAACCTTCTGCATGTGGTCAGCCAGTTTTCTCAGCACCATTTACTGAATAGGTTCTCCTCTCACCAGTGGTGGTTGTTGGAGGATTTGTTAAAGATGAGCTGGTTGAGAAATTGAGGTTTTGCTTCCAAAATCTCTATCCTGTCCCATTGGTTCATATGCCTCTTACACCAATCTTGGGCTGCTTTGATTATTGTAGCCTTATAGTAAAGTTTGAAATCTGAAAGTGTGATACCTCCTATTTTGTTTCTTTTAAGGATTATTTTGGTTATTCTTGGTTGTTTTGTGGTGTATTCCATATGAATTTCTGTCTTATTGTTTCTAGGTCTGAAAGGAATGATGTTGGTAATTTAATGGATATTGTGTTGAATCTGTAGGGTGGTAGGAGGAACATCTTAACAATGTTGATTCTTCCAATCCATGAGTATGGAATATTTTTTGCATTTGTTTGTGTCTTTTTGGATTTCTCTGAGCAGTGTTTTGTAGATTTCATTGTAAAGGTCTTTCACTTCTGTAGTTAGGAATATACTGAGGTATTTAATTTTTTTGTGGTTATTGTAAATGGGATTGTGCTTTTTATTTGGTTCTCTGCTTTCTTGTTGTTGGTATATGAGAATGTGACTTTCTTTTGCACATTTATTTTATACCCTGAGAATTTGCCAAAGTCCTTTATCAGTGCAAGGATGTTTTTGACAGATTCTCTCAGATTTTCAAGGTACTGGATCATATCATCAACCAAGAGGGATAACTTTACTTTCTCTTTTCCTATTTGGATACCCCTGATTTCCTTCTTTTGTCAAATTTCTCTGGCTAGGACTTCCAACACAATGTTGAACAAAAGGGGTTAGACTGGGCATTCTTGTCTTTTTCCTTTTTTCAGGGGAAATGTTTCCAATTTCTGTCTATTTAGCAATATGCTGACGATGGTTTTATCATAGATGGTGCTTACTATTTTGAAGTATATTCCTTCAGTATCTAGGTGTTTGAGGGTTTTTATCAAGAAAGGATGCTGGATTTTATCAAAAGCTTTCCCCATCTAATGATATAATCCTGTGGTTCTTGTTTTCACATCTGTTGATATATTTAATTACATTTATGGTCTTGTGGATATTTAACCAGCCCTGCTTCCTGGGGATGAAGCCTACTTGGTCATTGTGGATGATGTTTAAGATGTGTCGTTGGTTCCAATTTACTAGAATCTTGCTGAGAATTTTTGCATCTATGTTCATTAGGGATATTGGCCTGTAGTTCTCTGTTTTTGTTGGATCTTTACTGGTTTGGGTATCAGTGTGATGTTAGCTTTGTAAAATGATTTGGGCAGGATTCCATCTTTCTCAATTGCCTGGAATACTTTCAATAGGATTGGTATCAGCTCCTCCTTGTACATTTTGTAGAATTCTGCTGGAAAGCTGTCCGGTCTGGGGCTTTTTTTTTTGTAGGTAGATTTCTTATGACAGAGTCAATTTTCTGGGTTGTTATTGGTCAATTTAGTGTCTCAGTCCAATTGTTTCAATTATTCTGGTTTCAACCTCGGGAGGTTGTGAGATGTTAGAAAGTCCTCCATTTCATTTAGATTCTCAAGTTTGTTTCCATACAGGTGTGCATAGTAAACTCTGATAATCTATTGTATTTCTTCAGGGTCAGTTGTGATTTGATCTTTTGTATTTCTGATTGTGTTTATTTGGGCTTTTTCTCTCTTTTTCTTGATCATTCTGGCTAGGTTCCATCAATCTGATTCATTCTTTTAAAGAACCAGCTTTTTGTTTTGTTGATTTTTTAAATGATTTTTTTTTAATCTTCTGTGTCCCATATTTGGGCTTTTACTTTGGTGATCTGGATTCTTCTGCTAAAGTTAGGGTTTTGGTGGTTTTGCCTTTCTGGTGTCCCTAGGTAATCTTGTTAGGGTGTTAACTTGCAATCTCTCCATTTAATTGATGTGTTTAGAGATGTAAATTCCCCTCTCAGAACTGTTTTCATTGCATTCCAGAGGTTTTGGTAAGATGTGTCTTTGTTTTCATTTGTTTCCAGGAATGTTTTAATATTTTTTTTGATTTTGTTGTTGACCCAGTAGTTGCTCAGCATTGTGCTGTTTAGTGTCCATGTGTTTGTGGGTTTGGGGAAAATTTTGTTGGTGTTGATATTTATTTCTATCCCACTATGGTCTGAGAAGATGCATAGCAATATTTCAACCTTATGGAATTTGTTTATGCTTGATTTATGGCCGAGGATATCATTGATCTTGGAGTATGTTTCATGTAGTGGTGAGTAGAATGTATATTCTGTTGTTGTTGGGTGGAATATTAAATCCATTTGGTCGAGCATCAAGTTGAGGTTCCAAATCTCTTTGTTACTTTTTTGTTTTGATGATCTAGCTAGGGTTGTTAGTGGGATTTTTAATTCCCCAGTATAATAGTGTTAGAGTCAATATCTTTTTTTAGTTTGTTTAGTAGTTGCTTTATAAATGCTGGTGCTCCTATGTTGAGTGCATATATGTTGAGGATGGATGTTTCTTGTTGATGGATTGAAACTTTTATCATTATGTAGTGTCCTTTTTTATCTTTTTAAATTTTGGATATCTTAAATGTTGTTTTGTCTTATATTAAGATCATGCCTCTCTGCCATCTTTTATGATCCATTTGCCTGGAAACTTGTTTTCCATCCTCTAACTTTGAGTCTCTCTGCATCCTTGTGTTGAGATGAGTTTCCTGGGTGCAGGAAATAATTGGGTCATTTAAAAAAATCCTGTTTGTCATTCTGTGTCATTTCAGTGGTGCATTTAGTCTATTCACATTCACATCTTTTGTGCCTGCTTTGTGTAGGTGAATTACCACGTGTTTAGGGATTGGTCTTCTCATTTGATGTCTTGTGGGGGTTCTTTGTATCTCTTGTGTTTGGATGGTCACATTTCTGGTGAGATGGGGAAAGTTTTCTTGGATAACCTCCTGGAATACTTGCTTCAAGGTGTTCTCCATTTTTTCTTTCTTCTTCTGGGATACCAGTCTTGTATAGGGTTGGCCTCTTGATATAATTTGCACATCTCTTGTAGACTTTGTTCTTTGTTTCTGAGTTTTCTTTCTATGTTTTTTACGGATTGGGTGAATTCCATATTCTGGTCTTCAAGTTCTGAGAATCTTTCTTCGGCTTGATTAATTATACTTTCCATGCTTGTCATCTTGTTATTTATTTCCTGGATGAAATTTTTGATTGCCAAAATCTCTGTTTCAAGTTCTTTCAGTGTTGCATCTTGTCTTTCTTGAGTCTTATTTACTCTTTCCATCCATTCCCTAATTCTGGTTGTATTCTGGGGCTAGTTGTTGGTGACTTCTATTGTTTGGGTTCTGAGGTCTGATTTTTCAGGTGTTTTTTTCTTTGGTACACTGGAACTGGCCTGTGGTCTTCCATTGGTTTTTCCTCATTTGTGACAGATCTCTTTCTTTTCTCTTTAGATCCATTATTCAGTGGCAGTGGGAGAGATTTTCACTTCTGATGTTTGTTCAGCCCTTTATTCTTCCCTGATTAGGGCTCTGGACTTATTCTGCTTTGAAACAGGACTGTAGGTGGTAAGCTTTGCTATCTCTTCTAGTTTTAAGAGTCAAATAAAGTGGAGGATGGATAGCTAGGATTCAGAAACACTGATCTCCTTGGAGGTTTTTTTCTCATCCTTCTCTGGTCACATCCTTTGTCTAATGGCTGAATCAGGGTAGGGGGTGGAGGACCTGAGACTCAGCACTTGTCCTGTCTCTTCAGAGTTAGTGCTTTCAGGTTATTCTTCTGGGTCACAATCAACCCCTGAGCAGTTGCACTGCTGGTCACAGAGATCGCGTCTGTTGCTTTATGGTGAGCAAGCTAGAGCACTTTCCAGCCCTGTTTTTAAGATGGTGGGAGGGTACCTCTTTATCTTCTCCAGTGGGGCTCAGCCTCTGGGCTTCCTCCACAGTCCTTGCTGCCATTGTCAAGCCAGGCATTGCAGTGGTGAGGCAGAGCCTGGTGGTGTCAGTCTCTCCCACTGCAGTGGTGAAGAGAGCCTGGAACCAGTAGTCTCTCCCCACTTCTTCCTAGGAAGGGCTTTGTCCAGGAGTTTGACTTATAACAGCCCCAAATTGGGATCTATTAATTGTTATATATATGTTATATATATATATATATGTTATAATATATATGTTATATATATGTTATAATATATATGTTATATATATGTTATAATATATATAACATTGTTATATATATATATATAATTGTTATATATATATATACCATGAAATACCACTTAACAACACAAATGAATAAACTGATTCATGTAACAATATGGTTGAGTTACACAGATATTACATTGAACAAAATAAATCAATCAAAAAGAATGATTTCATTTATATGAAGTACTAGAACAGGCAAACCTAATCTGAAGTGATAGATATCACATCAGTGGCTCTATACAGTGGGGGTTAGGTGTGGGGAAATGGACCGCAAAGAAGTACAAGCAAATTTTGGGAGGGATGCAGATGTTTTGCATCTTAATTTACATGGACATATACATTAGCTATAACTCATCAAATTGGACACTTATTATTGTGGAACTTATTCTATGTAAATTATACTTTAATAAACTTAACTTAAAAATAAATTCTACCCACTGAGATTTCTCCCTTTTTAAATATCATTCTAGACTACTCACAAATAATTACTACTGTAGTTTACTTTCCACTGATACCAACATTTAATAAAGTGCCATCTGCAGACAAGGTTTGAACAATTTTCTTCCCAGTCATAGACAATTTTCTCCAGGGCCTCATGTGTGGATTTAGGGAAAAATGATTAGGTGGCAGGTGGCATCTGTTCATACAAAATCCTTGTGTTTTGTGACCTTCTCAAGCCCAATATTGCATATATTGCTTATACTTAGTAATGAGAAACTGTTGGGCATTCAAGGTTTTGTGGGTTGATGCATCAGATAACACCAAGATCATGATGAGCAGTACAGATCATTGGCTACTGCTTTCTCACATCCTGCCATCATGTATCTGATCTCTGGTAGGACCATTAGCCAGTCAGCAAATATATTTTTTTAAAGGTTTGCTGAAAAGAGAGTAACTTTGTTTTGAAACTCAGGTGTCACTGTTGTGATTCTTCTATACAGTTTTGTAACAGGTTCTATAGTAATTCAATCTGCCTCAGGGACTTTAAGCACAATTGAAATTTCATGGTCATAAGGAACAGCTAACAAAGCACTTATACTACACAGTTTTCTCTTGCTCTTGGGTATTCTATTCATGTTTACAATCTTTTGGGTCACTCAGAAACATGGTTTTAAACAGCATATTTGAATATGGCTTATGTTGTTTCTAAAACCCAGTCTAATACATTTCTATACTACTTAGAGTAGACAATAAAATGTGTGGTAAAATGTGTCACTACTGGGTGCATAGAAACTATGGTAGGATGGTGAGCTTTGACTTTTCCTTGAAATTATATTCTGAATTCTGGCACATAAGTGTCAACTGTAATATCTAAGTGTCTGCTGCCTACTGCTCTTTAAGTCCTATTAATGTGATGCCATCAGTATACTGAAGAACTATGCTATTCCTTGAAACAATGAAATGATTGAAGTTTTGCAAATTGAATTATAATATAAAGGCAGAGAATTGATAAATATTGATACAAAATCATAATCATATACATTGTCCCTTCGGATATTTTTACCCTCTAGATCAATAGCTGTATAGCATGTTCTAGGAAATATACTTATTTGCTTCAGTAGAGAGTTCTCATCTTGATTTTCAGCAAATTGTTTGCACAATAATCTATTGTAATTTTTCAGACTTCTTTTTTCACGGTAACACTGGGTTTAACATTTGGGCTTTCCTTCATTTAGCATGACCTGGTGATGCGGATTTTTTAGGTCAACCTGGGCTTCAAGAATGTCAACTCAATTGGCCAGCCAAGCTCCAGAGAGTGGTTGAGGGGCTGGTAAGCCTAGTCCCGGAAGTGTCAGCTCTAATTGGCTGGCAAGGCAAGCCCTGAGAGTGTTGCAATTCAGGGGGGCTGGCAAGCCTAGCCCCCTGGGTGTCTCTGCTTTGGAGTCTCGCCTTCTTCTGGCAGCTCTCCTGGTTCAGCCAGCTCCATTGGCTGGCAAGCCAGCCTCTGGGGTGCACAGCTTTTTGATTCTGATGATCTTCTGTAGCTCTTCAGGCTCAAGGTTCTTGTCACATGCCCAGGAAGAATGAGGGACATGGCCAGCTGGAAAGTGAGTAAGCAGGATTTATTGAGAGGACAGAGGAGCTCCCATAGTGGGAGGGGATCCAAAGGGGTTGTCCATCTGGGACTGAAAACTTGGTGCTTATATAGCCCTAGGTCTAAACTGATTGGCTAGCACTACTGTGAGTTGTTGCTGTTTGGATTGGCCAGTATTAAGGACCAATTGGCAGGAGGTAGGGGCCTAATGTGAGCTGATCAGTTGCTTTTCAATTCCAGCAGTGAGGATTTAAGTTGTAACTTGAGATGCTCCCAGGGAGCTTGTTTACCAATGCTGAGCCTGAGACGCCTGCCAAGAGTTTACTACATTGTTACCAGAGGACCTGCCTGTCTGTTTTCCCAGTCTTTTTCTAGCTATCTCCTGTCTGACTGGCTACTATAGGTCTCCATGTCAGTCAGATAGGCTAACTGGTGCCTCAAGGAGGCAGGCAGTTGACCTGTGTAGCCAATTCATTGCATTGTACCATTGATTAATGTGTGTCCTATTTTTTCATATCAAAAATACACAAAAACATGATTATGTGATACAAGCATAATTGGTATATCTCAATATTATATCTAATGATTCACAAAATTTTTGCTTCTATCTCTATACTCTTGGCTATTTAGTTTATAAGTCTTAATATTGAAGGAATATGAAGGAATTCAGCAATTTCAGTTTCCCAGCTCTTGCATTCCACAACCTTCTCTTTAGGAAATATTCTAATTTTATCCTATCCAATTCAAATTCTATTCTATTCTAATGCTGTTCAAAGTTGAGGAGAAGTAAGTTCACACCTTAAACTTGGTCTTTTTATTTATAGTACATTTTAGTTCTCTCTTAGACCTACTCAATTTGCATCTTTACATAATTTATAAAAATACAGAATGTTTCTTCATAGACTTTCTATGTGTTATAAATGCTCTGCAATAGATATTACCTTTACAATAATAAAAAAGTATTATAGAATATTTTGAAATCAGGTAGTATGATGTCTCCAGTTTCATTCTGTTTGTTTAAGATTGCTTTGGCTAGTTAGAGTCTCATGGTTCCACATGAGTTTTAGGAATTTTTTTCTGTCTGTTAAAAATGTCATTAGAATTTTAAAATGTAAAATGAATCTGCAATTCATTGGGGGTAGTATGGACATTTTAATACTTATTATTTCAATCCATGGACATAAGGTATCTTTTCATTTATCTGTGTCTTCTGCAATTTCTTTCTTCAGTGTTTTATAATTTTTAGTGTCCTGATCTTTCACCTCCTTGGGTAAATTTATTTGTAAGTATTTTATTTTATTTTTGATGCTATTGTAACTGGAACTTTTAAAAAAATTTCTTTTTCAGATAGTTAATTGTTAATATATAGAAACACTATTGATTTTTTAAGTTGACATTGTATTCTTTAGCTTCACTGAATTTGTTTATTAGTTCTAACAGTTATTTTGGTAGCATTTTTAGATTTCTATATATAGGGTCATGCCATCTTCAAATACAGACATTTTTACTTCTTTCTTCTCAATTTGAATGATTTTTATTTTTTTCTTCCTTAACTACTCTGACTGGACTTTCTATACTATAATGAATAAAAATGGTTAGAATAGACACATTTTTTTTCCTGATCTTTGAGGAAAAGCTTTTAGTGTTTGACCATTGAGTATGGTTATCTGTGGATTTATCATATGTGGCCTTTATTATGTTGAAATACAGTCCTTCTATATCTGTTAAGGTTTTTATCATGAACGAATGTTGTATTTTGTGAAATGCTTTTTCTGCATTGAGATGATTATATGATCTTATCCTTCATTTTGCCAATGTGATGTATCACATTTATTGATTTGTGCATGTTGAACCATCCTTGCATCCTAGGAATAAATCCTACTTGACATAGTATATGATCCTTTTAACGTATAGTTGAATTTGGTTTGCTAGTATTTTGTTTCGATTTTTGCATTTATGTTCATCAGAAATATTGGCTTGTCATTTTCTTTTTTTTACTATGGACAAAGTTATAGTAACTAAAACTTGCCTGGCACTGGCATTAAAAAAAGACATGTAGGTCAATGGAAGATAATAAAGAGTACAGAAATAAGCTTATGCATTTATAGTCAACTGATCTTCAACAAAGAGGTCAAGAACACACAATAAGTGGTACTGCAAAACTGAATATTCACATGTAGAGAATAAAACTGGGTCCTTATTTCACAGCATATATAGCAATCAACTAGTCAAAGTGAATTAAAGACTTAGATGTAAGGCCTAAAACTATAAAACTACTAGAAGAAAGCATAGGGAAAAATCTTCTTGACATTAGTCTGGAATGATTTTTGGATATAACTTCAAAAGCACAGGTGAAAAAAGCAAAAATAAAAAAAATCTCATAGAAGTCAAAAGTTATCTTCGTAAAATAATCAATGTAGTAAAGAGACAACCTACCGAATGGACAAAGTATCTCCAAAACATGCATGTAATAAGTGGTCAATATTCAAAGCATAAAAGGAGCCCAAACAACTCAATAGCAAGAAAAAAAATCTATATATGAAAAATAGTATATGAAAAAATGCTTAACGTTACTAATTATCAGGGAAATGCAAATTAAACCCACAATGAGATATAACCTCACACCTGTCAGAATGGGTATTATTTTAAAAAGACAATTATTGGTAGGAAAAGAGGAACCTTTGTATACTGGTGCAAATATAAATTAGTAAAGCTATTATGAAAACTGTATGGAAGTTCTTCAAGAAATTAAAAATAGAACTACCATATTATTCAACAACTGCACCACTCAACATAGTTACAATAGTTAATAATAATGTATTGTCTATTTGAATATTATTAAGACAATAGATCTTAAATGTTCTCACAACAAAAAACATGTGAGATGATAAACATGTTAAGTAGTTTCATTGTAGTAATTATTTTACAACATATATGTATATATACATACATATATATACACACCAAAAAAATCAGGTTGTTCACTATAAATACACAGAATTTTAATTTTTTCAGCTGTATTTTTAAAAAGCTGGGGGAAAAGATATTATAAAAATCTTCCCACAAAAAACTTCTCAATTACCTCACATCTGGGAGCACATCCTTTAGTTGTTATTGAGGTAAAGTAGAGAATGATACAAAATGAGCATTGATACTTACAATCTTGAGTCATAAAGCTTGAATCAAATTACACTTTCTTTCTGTGTAGTATGTCAATGAAGTATAAAACACATTTTTTGATATTTTTCAGGAAAAGTTATTTTAAATATTTTTGACGTTTAAGGGATATTTTTCTTTCATTTGTAGACATCTTTATGTAAAACAGTTTATTCTTCAAGATAATAGAGAGTTAATATATTTATTAAATACTTAGTGCACTTTGCTGGAGCTGGGTGTGTATGAGAGTGACTGTTTTGCACATAGCTATATAGAAAAGTTATGGTCCCTGATCATATTAGGTGAAGAAAATGTGTATAAAAAAACTAACAATTATAAAATGTCTGTGGGAACAAGCAGTTGAATGATACAGATGACAAATGGTGTAGATTTAGTTAGGATATAGGTTTGGCTGCTGTAATAGAAGTCTAAAATAGAAGTGGCTTAAACAACATGAATTTATTTCTCTTGTTTTAAATTTCTATGGCAACTCCATTCTGCAAAATTATCAAATGACTAGATGTCTGTTGTCTTGCATTGCCATTCTAATGGTAGAACATTAGCATGGTGCTCTAATAATTTCATTTTCATTCATATGGTCCAAAATAGTATGTTCCTTCCCTAAAGTGTGTAACCCAGAAGGTAAATAAATCATTTTCATTTATATCTTGCTGGTCACATCTACCTGCAAGAGAAATATTACCTTTCATCTGGATGTTTATGTGTCCAGTTAAAAACTGGAAGTTATTCTGGGTTAAAAAAAGACAAAAATACTTTTAGACAAATTAAATTTAACAGAGTTTATTTGAGCAAAGAACAATTCATGATTTGGGCAGCACTCAAAACCACAAGAGATGCAGAGAGCTATACCCAGCAGCATGAGAAATGAGCTTTTAGAAGCTCAACCTAAAAGCAAGTTAGATAAATCATTTGATTGGCTACATCTAGGTGTTTGCCTTGTTTGGGCATGGTCTCATTAATTGGTTACCTGTGAATGGCTGAAGTTTGGCTACTTGTGTTTTGCTGAAACTTGACTGTTAATTACAAAATATACTCCTAAGTTAGGTGTCAGTTTGTTTGCACACTATATTAGGTTGTGGTTTGTTACATAGGAACTCAAAATATGAAGACAATATCAGGTCAATGGCTTTCTACTTATTTAACAGTTTTTATGGGACAAAAAAGAGAGAATATATATTGGAGGATGACCGGCAGTCTATTCCACAATTATAATGTGCCCAGGTGAGGGAAATAAAAAAAAAAAGTCTTCATGGCCAAATAAAACTTGAAATGAACTTAGAAGAATAAATGGATTCAGGTATAAATGAGGTGAACAGTTTGAAAATGTGCAAGAAATGGTGGAGGTGCTGAGAAGTTAATGCAATGTGCTGAGAACAATAGATAGACCTGGGAATGAAAGAATGTATTTTTAAAAGAGTTGTAGTAGAGGACTGAAAGATAAAAATGGAAAAACAAACTGGGTTTGTACTATAGAGGGTTCTAGGAGTACATTGAAGTGTACATTTTTTTCTAATTCTTGCTAAAACTGTAATTTTTCAAGCAGATCAAGGATATGATAAAGAAAAAAAGTCCTTCACTAAGATTCATTTGACTCTGGTGTATTGTTTGCCCTGATGCAGACAGGATAAGGTGTTCTCTTACAAGAGTACCACAGATCAGGCATGGACTAAGAAGTCTCCACGTTTCAGAAATAGGCTGGAAAAGAAAGATGTATTTCAAATGGAGAATTGGCAGGCATTACTCACTGCCCCTATTTGGAGGGCAAAGTAGGTACTGGAGTCATAGATGCCTCTAGGGAGTGTTGGCTCTAGTAGACTGTGGGAGAGAGACAACCGATTTTAAGAATAATATTATGAGCTGAGCCTTAGGGTGAAATGAGGGTGCATTACCCAAGGAGAAGCAACAAGAAGAAAATTAAGGATGTAGGGCTGGAAATGTGTAGAATCCTTCAACCAGTAACACCATCATTAGGGAAAATGTGAGTAGTTATTCTGAACAAGAGCTTCAACTAGCAGGAGCGTGGGCAACTCTCTTAATTCTCTTTGTAAATGTTTGTGCCCGGGGGCAGGAACTTAAAAGATAACAATGTCTGTGCACAGCCGAAAAGAACAAAATTACATCTAAGAGTAAAAGGGGCAGGATCCTGAAGGCAATTAGTATAGAAGCAGAAGACAATCTGTAACGTCCTCACTCAACCACACTTGAGTGATGATGGAATCTTAACTTAGGGGCAGTGCTGCTTTCTGCCTGAGACACTGATCAGAGAAGAGCTGCAGAAGAAAAGCTGTCTTCCCATCCTGATTTACCTTGACTTTGGTCAGTACTTGACCAGAAGACTGAATGAGGTCCGTATTAATTTGCACATCATCCATTCACATCACTTTCTCCTGTTACATACTTTTGCCACACATTGTTGTGCCAGAGAACAATGCTATAGAAGCAATTATTGATCATCCCAGTACAAAACTGATGAGCAAACATGTATGATAAAATCTATAATCCCTTATTCTTAATTATTAAACCAAGAAGACCTGAAAAGCTTTTTCTTTTTTTTCTTTTCTGTAGGATTGTGGAAGACTTATTTGGTGAAAAAAAATCTGACCTGAACTCTTGTGAGGCTATTTATAATCTGTTTTTCATTTGTAAAACAAATTTTTGTAAAACATACATACATTTCTCTGTAAAAATTATACTGTTTGATAAAAAGTAGTGATGTGGTCTATATCTGACATCTGTGCTATATTATGTTTTGAAAATTCCCAACAATTTTGAATGCTGAAATACTTCTGTCTTTGAAAATTTTGGAAGAAGATTTGTAGGCTTGCATTTTGTAGGGTTCACCTGTATTGCCCATAATTCATTGATGTTACTGGGTAGAAATTGACATATACTTTGTCATTTCAGAAGACCGGTGAATATGTATATCCTGTTTTGAGCATTAGCTTTAGGTTTGGTCTTACTGAAAAAGGAGACAATCTAGCTAACCTATTCCTGAAGTCAGTTCTTTGAGGTTCACGTAAAGCCTGCCAGAATCTCTAGGGATGCTCCTGGCACAAGCATTCTACCAGAGAACAAAGATATTGAGTCTGCAAAAGGGAATTGGTATCATAGAGGAAACTGCATTAGGAATTCATAAAATGCACATTTCTCTACATTTCCTTCTTCTACTAATGTGATATAAGTACTATATACTTAAATTTCACTCTCTTCCTCTAAGACAGTGTACTCCATATGGTGTGTTATATATAGCCTTTCTGTGTTCTGCTTTTTTACCTGCTCTCAAGGATAGATTTTTATTAACTTGCTTATATTAAGTTGAAAATGCTTAATTATTACTCATTTTGAAATTCACATATTAGCAGAGAATAAACATTAAACAAAGCAATTAACTACTAAATTGTGTATTTTACAAATCAGCTGGTTGGAGAAATTTTGGAAGGTGAAGGGAGCACTTTCTTTAGATCCTAGAAGCCACAACATTATTTGTTCATAAGACCAGACCAGTGGAAAATGAACACTTCTGTGAATAAAAAATAATACAGAGGAAAACTTAGTAGATGATGGAAGTTAGACATAGTTCAGAGTTCTGATTCTAAGGCAATTTTCTTCATGAAATGATTGCTACAAATATTATTTGAGAGTAATTGCAGTGTTTCTATAGCTGCACATACACACACATAACACACACGTGTCTTTTTTTGTTTTATCATCTTCTCTGAAAAGCATCTCAAAAAAGCATGTCCGATGTCTAGATACTTGCCAACACCATAAATTGTCAGTGAGTATAAAGGAGAAGGTTTATATTCCAAATTCTCATATCCTATAACTCTCTATTATACTGAAACTGCACGAATAGTAGGTTTGTCAGAGAAGAGGCAATCCATACATCTCTTCTTCTAGTAGCATGGGAAGAGAATCCTGCAAACCCTGGCATTACATTGGAATAGTCAACATGCAGACACCCCTACCTTCTGCAGCAGGAACAGTTTGGAGTAATGAGTTAAATATCTGAGGAAAAACTGCCCAGAATTGAACAAAAAGTTTTAAGTTCACTACACATACAGGCACACAGGAATAACAAACATATACACTAGTTCAATAACAGTTCAGCAAACCCATGAGCAGCACTGTACACCGTATTTCCTAGACCACTCCAGCAAGGGCAACATTATAGACCATATTTTATCAAACTAATTTAATGACTGTGTTAGGACCGTGCCTTTAACACCACTGTAGAAAGGAGGACAGTGTGCTAGGCAACTTGTAGCTGCATGCTAGGCATTGTGTGTTACATCATCTGTCACTATTCTGCTTTATATTACAGTGCATTTTATAGGCACCATAGCACTTACATTTCAGACCTGCGTGATGACTTTTTATAGTCCTTATTATGTGAAGTCTAAGTTCACGTCTCTACAGCCGTATAATACACATTGTTTGCTTCATCCCTATCACCTGCCACCCCTCACATTCAAGGCAATATATTATCACCAATCACTGTGAGTCCTAAATTATCTGACATCCTGACAGAGAAAGTTTTTATCCACCGGTTTTGCTGAGCCAGCAGAGTATGTAGAAAGGCTGGGGGAGGGAAAAAGAGAAGAATTCTGATTAAATGATGCCTTAACACAGTGGCTTTTGTTGGTCAGAAATGTTTTCCCTTTTATTGTCTAGTTTTACAAGTTATCGTATTGTGTAATGAGGAATAAATAAAACTCTTATGGTTTTTTAATTTGACCATAAAATGAAAAAAATGGAAAGAAAATGTCAGACTTAAATGATGCTGTATTTGAAATATTAATATAGGTTTCTTTCAAAGAAACTTCTTATTGTTTTCTACCTTCTCTTTGTTTGCTATAAAAAAACAGGCTAGTTATATAAAACAGAATCACATTTTAAATGAAAGCTAATGTTAAATTTAGTTTCAGGTATTTCAAATAGCTTCTAAAGTTTTGGGGAGCATATCATTAAAATTTAATGCAAAGAGCACCCTAAAATTTTTTTTGTAACAAATATTGGAGTCTTTTAGGTCTGAGAACTGCATGCTGCTATGAATCCTTTAAAAAGTTGATGAATGACTGTGGCTTTATAATTGGTAAGTTTCTCATTCAAATTACAGGCAGCTTAATTGTTTAGTATTTTTATATGGAGAAAATATAAAAGTAATTGTATCACTTTGTTCAATAGCTTCTTGAGGAATTGTTTATACCTAAGTCTTCCATATAATCAGAATCTTTAGGAGAGTGAGAAGCACCAGAAACTGAGGAAACACTCATCAGGTACCTGTGATTTGGCCTTTCTTCTTAGCATCTCACTGTTTTTTAAGAAAATACATTTTTTTTTTTGAGTTGGAGTCTCACTCTGTCGCCCAGACTGCCATGCAGTGGCTGCTCCCGGCCACTGCAGCCTTGACCTGCTGGGCTCCTGCCATACTTCCACCTCAGCCTTCCAAGTAGCTGGAACTACAGGCACACACTACCATGCCCAGCTAATTTTTTGATTTATTGTAGAGATGAGGTCTCACCAAGTTGCCCAGGTGGGTCTCGAACCCATGGGCTCAAGCAATTCACTCACCTCAGCCTCCCAAAGCACGGAATTACAGGCTGAGCCACCGAGCCCGGCTAGAAAATACATTTTAATGATTAATGTATTCAGAATCTTCTGACTGATGGGCATAAGATTCTGGGTTTACCCTGTTTTATGTTGGTCCTACGAGATACCGAACAACCAATTTAATTAAGAAAACTGACAGATTGGTCTAATTTAATTGGCTTACAAATTAACTGATTTAATTGGCAAAGCAGAGATCTTTTAGAGGTGAAGGGTAACTGGACACCGGGGCTAGGGGTGGGCATTTTTCCAGGATTTGAGGAACTGTGAACTTTATAAGGTATTTGAAAGAAGATCTGCATCAAAACATGAGATGACACACTAGAGACTGTCCTTCTTTGGCAAACAGCATGCCTGAGTTGAATTTAAGCCAACTACCTGTCCCTTACAGATTCCTGAGAGAAACAAGTATCACCATAATTCAAAGTGAGAAAGTCAGAGCTTATTGAAAGGATGGAGGCTGGTTGGAAGTTGGGGTGTGTAATTCATACTTTCTTAAATTTACGTTGAGTATTGAGCCTTTCTTCCAATGAAAGAGAAGGCAAGATTTGTGTGTGTGTTTATGTGATTTTGATAGGAGAATCTGAGCACAATTTAATGGCATTAATCCAGAGGAATAAAGTAGGTGAATCATATCTGCGGAGAAAGCATTGAATTTTTAGACCAATAGTATGCCATTTAGTTTATTAAGAGACACTCCTTTCCCTTTGGTGGGATTCTATTTTGTATTACAATGATTTCAATGAGGCTAGAACATTGAATCATAAGATTCCTATCACAGAAGCTAGAATTCCCACAAGCTAGTGTAGACCTTCTTTGTCTCTTTTTCTCTTAACCGTTGGTTTTTGTTTTATGCCATTGGGCTGTTTCTTTTGGGTAATTTTAGCTGGTAGTTTAGTTGGTCTGAATTGCTCTGTTTTAAAATTTTTATTTTATTATTATTTTTTTTTATTTATTATTTTTTTTTGAGTTGGAGTCTCACTCTGTCGCCCAGACTGGAGTGCAGTGGCCACTCCCCGCCACCGCAGCCTCGACCTGCTGGGCTCCGGCGATCCTTCCGCCTCAGCCTTCCGAGTAGCCGGAATTACAGGCATGCGCTACCACGCCCGGCTGATTTTTTGATTTACTATAGAGATGAGGTCTCGTTGCCCAGGCGGGTCTTGAACCCGCGGGCTCAGGCAATCCACTCACCTCGGCCTCCCAAAGGCGCGGGATTGCAGGCTGAGCCACCGAGCCCGGCTAAAATTTTTATTTTAAAGATGCGGGTTCCAGTTCATGGTTAGTTATATAAATGGTCATTGTACAGGTGAAGCGTGGGCCTCATTTTGGTCCCCACTTCACCTGGTTTGAGATTGGGTACTCTTATTGATGAAGTGTGCCTTCTACCTCCTCTGCAGTTTCCCACTACTGCCAATCTCTCTCTTACAGTATTAGGATAAATGTTCAAGGTCTATTAGTCTGAATTGCTCTCAACTGTTATTTAGATGCAGTCTATATCCTAACTTCGAAGCATCTTTCTCTGTACTACGTCTTCAATGGTATTGCCATTTGCATGTTTAACTACATGTTTCTCTTGAACATAACATACTGACTTGGTTTGATGCTGAAGACAGCAGCTCCAGAAAACTTGGGTTCTTGACCTGATTCTACAGCTCACTGACTCTGTAACTTTTAGTAAATTGTCCATCTATTACAGGAGTTGCTCCACCATCAAAAAATGGAGATACCAAATCTCTGTTTTACCCATTACTCACAGAAGTTGTGAGGTTAGAAAACAAGCAAACGCATGTAAAATGACACATAGGAAAGGAGAAGTTTGTTGTGTTTTTAATCTCATAGTTGAGGAGTTGTGGGCTCAGGGAATTTAAGAGGCTTACCCAAAGTCACATAGCCAGTCGGTGACTGAGTGGATGACTGATGTTTTTATCAGTATTTTTTATTTATAATTTTATTTTAACTAATTCATTTATTTTGGAGTCATAGCCATGTTTGAACATTTCCTCAACATATAGTATGCATACAGAAAAATGCACAAACTATAATTGCACAGCTTGATGAAATTTCACAAAGTTAAACAGATCTCAGAAACAGAACATCACTAGCACCACAGAAGCCACCCCTGCCTCTTTCCAGGTATAATCTCCTCCACCCCCAATCCAAAGATAACCATTATTTTGATCCCTCATGCCATAGATTAGGTTTGACTTTTTTGACATTTTATGCTATAGAGGGAGAATAAAGCTGCAATGCAGACTTGTCAGTGCTCAGGTCATCCCAAGGGTGCCACGAAACTAATGTTTAGTCAGAATTATCCCACATTGAGCCCTAATGACTAGGCCTTTAACCCTACCTCCATCAATCATTAGATATGGGTGAGGCAGCTCTCTGCAGCTGAGGTGCTTCCCTAAGGGTTTGATTGCTGAAGGCTGTCTGCTCACAGCATTCCCAGAAGTGAGGACAGCATATTCATCCCTAGGAGAATCTGGTTAATGAATCTCTGTGTCTATCCTGTTTTTAAAAGAACCTGCCTGGGGAAGGAGGGGCATACTTCGCCAACAGGGGTACCCATAATAAACATTTATATACCTAACCCTGAATTGTACCCCACATCTTTAAAATTGAAAAAAATAGAAACATACAAATTTTGCTCCTTTGTTGTTTAATCATTTTGTTCAACATTATGTTTGTGAGATTTATCCATGTTGTTCATTCATTCTTATTGTTGTATAGTATTCTATCATTTGAATATATTACCAGTTATGTATCCATTATATTGCTGATGGATAATAGGATATTTTTCAGTTTGTGGCTATTACAAATGGTGCTTTTATGAACATGTTATAGTATCTTTGGCAGTGAACATTTTTATGTGTTTATTTTGATAACTGAATGTTGGCTATTGGTTGTTAGGCATATATGGAAGTAATGACTAATACTGCATTCACATGATCAACTTAAGTGGATGCTATCAAGCAGTTTTCCAAAGTGCATGAGAGTTCCAGTTGTCGCACATTCTTCCTGGTCCACGATTGGCATTGTTTATTTTTCTGTTTTAATTTTTATGGTGTGTATAAATTGCATTAAGATTTTAATTTGCATTTCCTAAATGGTTAATGAAGCTGAAACTTTTTTAAGAAAAAAATTTATTAACCACTAGTATATTTTCTTTTGTGTAATGTCTTAAGTTCGCTTAGACACTGAAAGGAAAATTCATTTAAAAGTAATTTATTAGGAAGTATTCCAGGAAAAGTGTTCCTATTCCAGTAAGGTAGCAGGGGAGTGGGAAGAAAAATAAGCTAAACAAGAATGGGCTATCAAAGCAATGTTCTATAGAGAATCTACAGAGAAGTTCAGTTAAGAACTTCTACAGGGAGTAGAGTGTATATTCACAGATCTAGATGACATGACCTGTTACACGCTTAGACTATATGGTATCATCTTTCTATTTCCTCCTTAACCCCCTGTAACCACTATTTTGTTTTCTATTTCTGTATATTTAGCATTTTTAAAGATTCCACATTGAGATCCTACAATATTTTTGTGTGTCTGATTTATTTCACTTAGTATGATGTCCTTCAGGCTCATCGACATTGTCATAAATGGCAAGATCTTAGTTTTTTAGGGCTAAATAATATTACATCACACACACAGAAACACATAGACACCCAACAGTGTCTTTATCCATTTGTCCATCTACGAACATTTACGTCTTTTCTAGACCTTGGCTATTGTAAAAAATGCTGCAGTGAATGCTGGAATGCAGTTACATTTATAAGGTGATGATTCCCTTTGCGTATATGCCCAGAAAAGATAATGCTGGGTCATATGGTAGTCATGTATTTAATTTGTTTTAGAAACCTCCATACTGTCTTCCACAATGGCTGTAGTGATCTACATTGCCACCAATGGTGTGCAAGAGTTCTCTTTTATCCACTCTATCATCATTTGTTATCTTTTGTTTTTTTGATCATAGCCATCTTAATGAGTATGAGGTAGTATCTCATAGTGGTTTTTATTTGTATTTTTCTGTTGATTAATGATACTGAACCACTTTTTCATATACCTGTTGGCAATTTTTATGTCTTCTTTGGAGAAATATATATTTAGATATTTTGCCTATTTTTTGAATCAGGTTGTTTTTCTATTAGTGAATGGTATGCGTTCTTTATAAATTTTGGATATCAACCTTTTATTGGGTATAGGTTCTGCAAATAATTTTTCCCAATCTATAGGCTGCAGTTTAACTTTGATTGTTTCCTTTGCTGGGAAGATGGTTTTTAGTTATTTATTTATTTATTTTTGCTTTTGTGGCCTGAGCTTTTGGTGTGACATACAAAAAAATCATTGCTGACGGCAATGTCCAGGAGATATTTTCCCTACAGTCTGTTCTAGGAGTTTTGTCATTTCTGATCTTATACTTAGATCTGTTCATTTTGAGTTGATTTTTGAGTGGTATAAGATAAGGGTACAATTTCATTCTCTTGCATGTGGAAATCCAGTTTTCCCAGTACTGTTTATTGAAGAGATCATTTTCTCTATTGTGTCTTTGTCATGTTCTTGTAAAAAATTAGTTGGCCATATGTGCTTGGATTTATTTCTGGCCTTTGTATTCTATTCCACTGGCCTCTGTTTTTATGCCAGTATTATATTATTTTGATCACTATAGCTTTGTAATATAATTTAAAATCAGAAAGTATGATGCCTACAACTTTTTTTTTGTTTCTTAGAATTATTTTGGCTATTTGGAATCTTGTATGGTTCCATGTGAATTTTAGGAATTTTTTGATTTCTGTGAAGAATATCATTGACATTTTGATAAGGGTTACTTTGAATCTGTATATTGCTTTTGGTAGTATGAATATTTTAACAATATTAATTTTCAAAGTCATGAACATGGTATATTTTTCTGTTTATATGTGTCACCTTCAATTTTTAAAAAATCAATGTTTGGTGGTTATCAGTACAGCTCTTTCACCTTTTTGGTTAAATTTATTTCTCAGTATTTTTTTTTTTTTTGGTTGTATTGCAGATGGCATTTTTTCTTGATGTCTTTATTCAGTTAGTTCATTATTCATGTATAAAAATGCTACTGATTTTTGCATTTTGATTTTGTATTCTGCAACTTTATTGAACTCACTTATTAGTTCTAATAGTTTTTTTGTTGTTAAACCTTTGGGGTTTTTCACATATAGGATTTTATCATCTGCAAATAGAGATAATTTTGCTTCCTTCTTTCTGATTTGAATGTCTTTTATTTCTTTTTCTTGTCTGATTGTTCTTGCTAGTACCTCTTTAGGTTGTATTTGTTTGGGGACTTTTGAGCTTAGTGGATTTGGTTGTTATATCTCTATCAAAACTTGGAAGGTTTTCAGCAATTGTTTCATTAAATAAGTTTTTTGTCCTTTTTTCATTCGAAACTTCCATAATGAAAACATTTGCTCATTTAATGGTGCCCCATAAGTCCCAGAGGCTGTCTTCACTCATTTTCATTTTTTCTTTTGTTTTTCTCTCTGATTGGGTGACTACAAAATACTATCTGCAAGTTCACAGATTCCTTCTATTGTTTGATCTAGACTGCCTTTGAAACTCTCTTTTGTAGTTTTTATTTCATTGATTGAATTTTTTTGGTTTCAAAATTTCTGTTTGGTTATTTTTTGAGATATCTATCTGTTTTTGAAAATCTCATTTAAATAATAAATTGTTTTACTGATTTTATTGAACTATCTATTTGTTTCTCTTTTATCTCACTGAGTTTTCTTGATTATTATTTGGAACTTTGTTTTAGGCAATTTTTAAATTTTCATTTCATTAGGGTTAATGACTGGAGAATTATTGTGTTCTTTTTTTGGTTTTGTTTTATATTTTCTGAGTTGGAGTCTCACTCTGTCACCCAGGCTGGAGTACAGTGGCACACTGACATCTACCCCAGCATCAACCTGCTGGGCTCAGGCAATCCTTCTGCCTCAGCCTTCCAAGTAGCTGGAACTACAGGCGCATACTACTATGCCCAGCTAATTTTTGATTTACTGTAGAGATGAGGTCTTGCCAAGTTGCCCGGGCTGGTCTCGATCCTGGTCTCGATCCTGTAGACAATCCACTCACCTCAGCCTCCCAAAGTGCTGGGATTACAGGTTGAGCCACCAAGCCCAGCCAATGGTATTCTTTTGATGGTGTCTTTGTGTTTTCCTTTTCATGTTTGTTGTATGTGTGGTGTTTTGTGTGATGTCTTGTGCGGCTTCCCAGGAGATATTTTCCCTAAGTTTTCAGGAGTTTTGTATTTCTGATCTTTACTTGCTGCATTTGAGGGGGGATTTGTGAGGGAAAAGATGGGCTTCTTCTCTTGCACAGTGCTAAATCCAGTTTTCAGTACTGTTTAAATTAAAGTGATGACTGTGGTCTTTCATGTTTTTGAAAAAATTTTTGGCCCAATGTGCTTGGTTTATTTCTTGGGCTTTTTTTCTTTAGGCCTTTTTTTTATGCCAGTATTAAATTTTTGGGACCCTTAGCTTGGGTAATATTTTAAAATCAGAATTGTTTACAATTCTTTGTAGTCAGTTAGCATTGGAATCTTGTATGTTTCCATGTGAATTTTGGGAAGATTCTGTGGAATACTTGTTTTGATCGGGGATTTAACTGTATATTTTTTGGAGTTGAATTTTTCAATATTAATTTTCAAAAGCATGGTATATTTTTCTGTTTAAGGCCCCAATTTGTTCTTTTTGGGGCATACACCCACCAAATTTTTTGTATTTTTTTTGGGGCAGATGGCATTTTTTTTTGATGTTTTATTCAGCATAGTTCAATTCTGTAAAAAATTTGCTCGGGATTTTTCCATTGCTTTGGGTATTCTGCAACTTTTTAAACCCAAAACTTTTTAGTTCAATAGTTTTTTCTGTTGTAATTTGGGGTTTTTCACATATGGTTTTCTCTGAAATAGAGATAATTTTGCACTCCTTGTTTTCTTTTTAAAGTCTTTTATTTTTTTTGCAGCTTGCAGTACCCAGGGATGTTGGGGTTTTTGAGCTTAGTGGAGGTGTTTACCAAAAATTGGAATCTACTTGTTTCAAAGATGTTTTTTGTCCTCATCGAAACTCCTTTGAAAACTTTGGGCCATTAAGGTTTGCATGCCCAGGGGTTTCAGATCAATTTCATCTTTTTTTTCTTTTGGGGGATGCAAATACTATCTCCCAAGTTCTCAGATTCCCTATGGTTTGATCTGCTGCCTTTGAAACTCCCCTTTTGAGTTATTCTGTTCAGAGCATATTTTTGGCACTAACTGTTTGGTTACTTTTTGAGGTTCTGGGGTCTGGGGGGAGCACTTCAGCTTGCTCCTAAGTGGAGGATGCACCAGCAACTGGGATGGGGGAATAAAGTTGTTTTGCAGTAGCTTGGCCACAGGGAGTAGAGCATAATAGTAGCTCACCTGGTGGGGGTATTGTAGCTACCAGGTGGGGGTATTACAGTGCAGCAAAGCCTCAGGAATGGAGGGATACAATGGCTACTTGCTTCAGGAGAAGGCTGCCCTCAGGTCTGGTTCCAAGAGGGTGTAGCACAGTAACAGCATTGAAGTGGGGTATAACGTGTGCGTCTCATCTGGGGGTAGCTCAGGGTATGGATTCTGGGAATCTTGTAGCTGGGCTTAGAGCCTGTGAAGACAGCAGGGATCTCCAGTAATAAAGACTGCATGTGTCTGCAGTGATGATGGGAGTTGCTGGGGTCCTCTTGCTTACCTTTTCCCTGCACATAGGAACCTCTCCTGGTTCTGAGTTAATCCTGACTGGGGCGATGGAGTAGTCAAGGCAAGGTATTCCCTTCCCTTTCCTATGCATCTATACTGGGTTTCTGTGCTCTACAAGATTTCTACTGCTTTTTTTTGTTGTTGTTGTTGTTGTCATTTTCTGGTGTTTTCCTTTAGTTATATTGGTTGAATTGTAGTTTATTTTGTTTTATTTTATCTGTTGTAGGTAAAAGAGCTCTAGGATCTTCTATCAGCCGTCTTGCTTATGTCATTCTTCTTTATTATTTCTTATATGTTTTACAAACAGTGTGCAATTTACTGGGGTTTTTTTTTTTCTAGTTTCTTGAGACAAAAGCTTAGATAATTGAATTTTAGATTTATTTCTCTTCTAGTATATGCAATAAGGTCATATACTTCCCTTAAGCACTGATTTGGCTACATCCCACTAATTCCATATTGAATACTTCCATTATTTTGTTTACATTATTTTGATATTTCTGTTGTGGTTTATTCTTTGACCTATGAATTAGTTAAAAGTTTATGATTTCATTTACAAGAGGTGCATTATTTCACTTCTAATTTATTTATAAGCTTATAGTTTTAGTTCAGAATGGATTTTATAGATTTTAAAGTTGTATTGTTTTTACTAAAATCTAAATTAGTTTAATTCTGTTTGTATAACAAAATAAGAATAATTTCGATATTTAAAAATTTGATAAAGGTTGCTTTGTAATGGAGTGTAGTGCTGAATTTGGCTAATGTTTCTTCACAACATAATTATGAAAATAATGTAAATTATGTTTTTGTTGGATGCTATTCTATATATGTCAAATAGATCAGTTTTGTTCATTATAATTCATACTAACTCATGTGTCCTTATGAGACATTTTTTGTTTGCCTGTTCTATCAGTTATTGCAAAAACTGTGCTAAAGTATTCTGTGAATGTGTCTATTTCTCCTTTTTAATGTTCTACCAGTTTTTACTTTGTATATTTTTGATGACTTTTTTTAACAAACATAAGAATTTAAAATTGTTATATCTTCCTGTTGTGTTGACCACTTTATCATGATGAAATATGGCTCTTTCCCTTTTTATTCAAGTCTACTTTTTGTGATATTATTATGACTAATCCAGTTTTCTTTTGATTAATATATGCATGGTATGTTTTTCCATTTTAGGTTTACTATTTTGTTGTTCTCATATTTAAGGCATGTTTTTTATAGGCAGCATACATTTTCTTTGTTATTTTTATCCACTCTGATAAACTTGGTTTTTTACTTAGAGTATCTAGTGTAATTCTTCACTTTAGCTTCATTGAGATCACCATTTTTGCTGGCTTTCTGGCTTTGGAGACTTAGAATTCTATTCTGTGTTCAGAATTGGGAAGATCCTCCAGGGAAAATGCAACTACTGTTAGTCACTAGTCCCACCAAGAGTTTTCAGTGGTGTGTTCATGAGCTTTGTCACTTTGGTGGGCTTCTATCTTCTGTATACCAGGAGACTGCAGAAAACTATCTTCTGTTTTTTAGAAATTTGTAACATAACTCTCAAGCATCCAACCCCATATACTTCAACATTTGACAAACAGCTTGAAAGAAAAACCAACAGTGTGTTGAGGTGGTTCAAAGTTCCAGTTTTATCACTTCGTTCCCATAGAATTGCCAAAAGCTCTGCTGCTTTTGCTGTCCCCAAGCAGGGACCTTCTCCCTGGACCAACCCCAGATTTACAGCCTCTAGCACATGCCAAACGTAACAAATGTCCTCACAAGAGCAGATGGGAGCAGACCATTAGCTAACATCTAGAGCTTTCCACTTGTACAAAATTTTAGTCCTTGAATTCTCATTGCTTCTCTATTTATCTGCGGGGCCACTTAATAGATTTACATTTATAGATATATCCAACGTTATGGTTTGGTTTTATTGAGTGCTTTCCTACCAGAAACTAATCCATCTTTTCTCAGGCTTTTCACTGAAACCAAAATAATTTCTCTAGTTTATAAGTTACTTGTATACTAAAGAGTTACATAATTACTGTAGAAAAATTAGAAAATGCAGTTAGGAAAATAAGAAAGGCAAATTCACTTTTAAATACAATGTTTTTGTTATCTCTATAACTGTATACCAAACTAACTCAAGTCTCAGAAGCTTAAAAATCATTTTATTTTTACTCACAATTTTGCGAGTGGTATAATGTTTGGTTTGATAGTTAGACTCTGATTCACTTGGGTCATTTCCAAAGAGAATCCATTTTTAAGAAGGTATCCTCACTCACATATTTGTTGCTGTAATGAGACTTGTTTTCTTTTCTCATTACATGTTGCTTCATCCTCCAGAGCTTGTTCAGATGGCCTGAGCTCCTCACAGCATGGCAGCCTAAAGGTAACTGACTTTATTATATAGTGACTTAGGGCTCCATGAGACTAAGAAAGAGGTTGGCAATTGTCCTAAAGTCTGGCCTCAGAACCAGGATGGCATCTCTTCCATCTTACTTTATTTATCAAACCAGCCACAGGTCAGCCCAGATTTAACAAGAGGAAAATAGACTCCATCTCTCAATAGGAAGGGTGTCAATTTTTAAACATCTTTAACATGCCTTGTGTTATTCAGATAATTATTCTCAGTATTTTGGAAAAATAGCGCAATAATAGCAGCTAACTTGCATTTAGTACTCCTTAGATTACATATTATTTCATTTAGCCATTATTATGATACTATGAGATAGTACTTACAAATACATCACATATTTTCTTTAAAACATAATTTGCTTGTATACAGATATTTAATTATATAAGTAAGACATGCATGCTTGCTTGTTGGAGAAGATACTAAAATGATATAGAAGTCTACAGAGTAAAAATGAATCTTCTCTAAAGTTCATCCTTCAATTTCTCTTTTCTGAGGTAACTATGGTTAACATCTACTGTGTATCCTTCTAGAACTTTCATATGAGTTTTCATGCCTGTATATTTGTCACAAGTCACACTTGGCGCTGACATATTTGGTACTAGATGTGATTTATTCATGCAGAAAATACAGTTCAAAGATATGGTCCCAAACAAATGAAAATAAGAAAGCCTGCTCACAATTATTCAAGGTTCTTGTCTTTTCTCTTGTCAGTAAAATATTGTTAGCTATTTTCCAGTACTTTGATGACTTTTAAATGCTTCAAGCAAAGACACAGTTTCTATTCCCTAGAAACTATTTTGTTTCATTGCCAATCATAGGCCTATAATGCATTTCAGAAATGCAGGTTGACCAATGTATTTCAAACAGGGTCAATATCAATGCGCTTGTCTTCAGACATAAGTTCAGTTTATTATTACTTAATTTTTATACAACTCTTAGTGCTAAATATCTCCTTTAGAAGAAACTGATTCTTAGCTTTATAAGACCTTAATAAATAATCTATTTATTTATTTATTTATTTATTTTTGAGTTGGAGTCTCACTCTGTCGCCCAGACTGGAGTGCAGTGGCCGCTCCCGGCCACCGCAGCCTCGACCTGCTGGGCTCCGGCGATCCTTCCTCCTCAGCCTTCCAAGTAGCCGGAATTACAGGCATGCGCTACCACGCCCGGCTGATTTTTTTTTTTGATTTATTGTAGAGATGAGGTCTCGCTGCCCAGGCAGGTCTCGAACCCGCGGGCTCAGGCAATCCACTCACCTCAGCCTCCCAAAGATGCGGGATTACAGGCTGAGCCACCGAGCCCGGCTCTATTTATTTTTTAATGTGATTTCCAGATAATAAAGGTTTCACTTTAAAAATTTCATGTTTATAAATATTTAAACATTTCAGACTAATAAAGAATGCAAAAGAAAACAAAGTTATTCATAACATTTAGTTTTAGGGTTATGAATCAGCAGAAGTTCAACAAGAATCCTAATGTCATGACCAACAGAGAATTACCTTACCAGACTTCTGAATAAGAATTGTGTGTCTTTAGGTAAAGCATAATTTTAACAGCCAGTTTTAGTTTTGATTTATTAAATTTATGCTTATATAGTTTTGTAAAATGCATTGTTAATCAATTGTACCCTTTGCAATCTTTCATGCTATAATGCTTTTCACAACTCATCTACTTATGTTTCTGATTTGGCCATTTTTAGTGCTATGTTTATGTGAACTTGAAATGTACTTTGTGTCTAAGAGGCGCTTTTTTTCTGTCTCATATTCTCTTCCTATAAGACTCTATCTTTAAGGTAAATTAAGGATTTTTCCATCCTAAAACAAGTTTCATCCCTTTGCTTCATTTCTGCTTACTCTGTTGAGGTGGCATTTTCTTTTTGTTAAATTTCTGGAAAGAGTTCACTTGAGGTTTCTATATTCTTTTTTTAAATTTTAATGATGTGAGGTACAATTCAAGATTAGATATGCAAATGGTCATTGTACAGGTAAAATTTGGGCCTCACTTTGGTCCCCACTTCACCTAGTTTGAGATCAGCTATCCTTTTTGATAAAGTCTGCTCCTACTTCCCTCCCTGGGCAGTTTTCCACTACTGTCAATCCCTTTTTTATAATATTATGATAATTGTTCAGGGTCTGCTTATGAATGAGAACATGTGGTACTCAGTTCTTTGTTTCTGTGATAGATCACTTTGTATTATAGGTTCTGAATCCATCCAAGTTGCTGTGAAATTCATAAGTTTGTCCTTTTTTATGGCTGTGTAATATTCCATTGTGTATATGTACCACATTTTAAAAAATCCGGTCCTCTTTCGATGGGCAGCACAGTTGGTTCCATGTTTTTGCTATTGTGAATAATGCTGTAGTAAACATGCATGTGCTTGTTTTTATCTTCTTCATAGAGTGATTTGAGTTCCTCCAGGTATATTTCCATTCTTTTGTTTCTCTGCTCCTAATTCAGTGTTCATTTTCAGCACCAGGTTGCTTTACCTCCCCTTTCAACAATTGGTACTGTTCATCACCGCTGCTTTTCTGGGTGAAAATCTATTTTCCTTTGACTTTTATGCCATGACTCACACTTGCCTGGTTCTCTGATGGGACTTGTCCCTCTGTGACATTTTTGCTTGCTCTATGCATTGACTGTCAGTGTTCTATACTCAGAACTCTTCTCAGTAAATGCCACTCTCCTGGACAAGGCTTGTACACTCTTAGGACTACCATTTCTAGCTAGATAATACATTTTTTTAAAAAGCAACTTTTATATTTTGAAATCATTATAGACACTCAAGAAGCTATAAAAATCGAGTGGCCGCATGTACCCATCAGGCAACTTTACCAGTGGTGACATCTTACATAATTATAATGCATGATCAAAAACTGAAATTTGACTGGCACAACATAATTAATTAGACTACAGAGCTTACTAGGCCCAACTAGACTACAGACTCCACCACTTTTTGCATCACTCATTTTTTTGCACATTTTTATGTATAATTCTGTGATATTTTATTGTATGTATGGGGTTGGAAAAATACCATCAGATCCAAGATGCAGAACTATTCTTTTACCACAAAGGAACATTACAGCACTGACTCCTTATAGTCTCACCCTCCCCCCCCACACCCTTCCCTAACTTTTGGCAACTTTATATCTACCCTCCATTGCTTTAATTTTATGATTTTATAAATTCTATGGGAATGAAATCATATGATATGCAACTATTTTAGGTTGGCTTTTCTTACTCAACATAATATCGTTAAGATCCACCCAAGTTACTACATGTATCGATAGCTTTTTCTCCTTTTTTATTGCTGAGTAATAGTCCATCTTATGGATGTGTCACCAATGGTTGTATCATTTACCTGTTGGAGAACATTTGTGTTGGTTCTAATTTGTAGTTCTGCAAATAAAGAATTGCTGTGAACATTCATGTACAGATTTCTGTGCAAACATGTTTTCATTTCTGTAGGATAAGTGCCCAGAAGTGCCATTTCTAGGTCCCTCCAGCAATGTGTGAGTGCTTTCTCCATATCTTCACTAGCATTTGGTATTATCAGTTTTTTATTTCCATTTTAATCGGTGTGCAGAGATACCTTGAACTTTTAACTTGTCTTTTGCTAATGGCTAGCAAGGTTGAATGTGTTTTCATATATCTAGTTGCTATCCATATATATTTTTTGCTGAGGTATCTGTTCAAGTCATTTGCCTGTTCTCTAATTGAATTGCTTATTTTACTACTGTAACTTTTAGACAATTCTTTATTGGTCTGGGCATGAGGATTTTGTCAGAATTATTTGTCAGATAGTATTTGTGTTTTTCAGATCTTTCATTTAGTTTATGGCTTACTTTTCAACGTTTTCAAATGGACTTTTACAGAGTAAAAGTTTAAAATTTTGATGTTCAATTTATCATTATTTTCTTTTATAGATAGTACTTTTGGTATCATGTCTAAAAAGAATTTTTTCTCATCCCAGGAATGTTGAAGATTTCTTCCAATTTTCTCTTCCAAAAGTTTTATAGTTTTATGTTTTACATTTAGAATCTGCAATGCGTTTTGAGTAAAATTTTGTGTAAGGTGTGAGGTAAGGTATAGGTTTACTTTTTCTGCATTGATACCTAGTTAATAATGCTAGCATCTTTTGTTGAAAAGACTGTTCTTTATCTACTGAATTGCTTTTTCACTCTTGTCAAACATCAGTTGAGCATGTTTGTTTGGGTTTATTTCTCAGTTCTCTTTTCTGTTCCATTGACCTATATGTATCTATTTCTCTACCAATATCACACTGTCTTCATTACTATAGCTATATTATGTCTTAAAATTGAGTAATGTGATTCCTTCCACTTTATTCTTTTTTAATAGTGTTTTGCTATTCTAGTTCTTTTGTCTTTCAATATAAATTTTATTTTATTTTTATTTTTTATTATAAAGATGCAGGGTACAATTCAGAGTTAGGTATACAGATGCTGATTATGTAGGTACCCTTGTTGATGAGGTATGCCCCTCCCTCCCCTAGCAGTTTCCCTCAACCCCCCTCCTCCCCTGACAGTTTCCCACTACTGCCAATCCCTTTCTTATAGTTTTATAATTGTTCAAGGTCACTTATGAGTGAAAATTTATGGTACTCTGTTCTTTGTTTCTAATTGAATTGCTTATTTTACTACTGTAACTTTTAGACAGTTCTTTATATGGTCTGGACATGAGACCATATAAAGAACTGTCTAAATCCATCCAAGTTGCTGCAAAGTCCATATGTTTGTCCTTCTTTATGGCTGCATATATTCCATTGTGTATATGTAGCACATTTTTAAAAATCCAAACATGGTTGGTTCCATGTTTTTGCTATTGTGAATAGAACTGCAACAAACATGCATGTGCTGGTATCTTTTTGGTAGAATGATTTGAGTTCCTCCAAGTATATTCCCAATAGTGGGACTCCTGCATCATATGGAAGGTAAATTTCTAGTTCTTGCAGAAGTCACCACACTGTCTTCCAAAGAGGTTGCACTAGTTTGCATTCCCACCAGCAGTGTAGAAGCATTCCTTTTTCTTCACATTTTTGCCAGCATCGATTATTTATTTATGATGACCATTCTTACTGGGGATTTATTAATGATGACCATTCTTACTGGGGATAAGTGGTATCTCAGTGTGGTTTTGATTTGCATTTCTCTGATGATGAGTGAGGCTGAGCACTTATTTATGAGTCTCTTGGCTGCCTGTATATCTTCTTTTGAGAAATGTCTGTCTATTCATGCCTTTTGCCCCTTTTTAATGGGGTTTTTTTTTTTCCTTTCCGTACATTTGAGTTCCTTGTAGATCCTAGAGTTCCTGCTCTCTTGGTGGTTTCTTTTGCTTTACAGAAGCTCGTTAGTTTGATCAGGTCCCACTTGTCTATCTTATTTCTTAAGGTATGGGCATTTAGTGTTCTGAATAGGAATTGGTTACCAGTTCCAATTTCCATAAGGGTGTCTCCTGCATTTTCTAAGATTCTTATAGTTTGAGGTATTAAGTTTAGGTCTTTGATCCATTTAGAGTTAATTTTTGTGTATGGTGATAGGTAGGGGTCCTGTTTCAATCATCTGCATGTGATCAGCCAGTTTCCCCCGCACAATTTACTGAATAGATTCTCCTCTCCCCATTGGTTATTATTGGAGGCTTTGTAAAAGATGAGTTGGCTGAGAAATTGAGACTTTTCTTCCAAAATCTCTGTCCTGTTCCATTAGTCTATATGCCTGTTCTTGTACTGATACCAGGTTGTTTTGATTACTGTAGCTTTATAGTAAAATTTGAAGTCTGGAACTGTGATACCTCTTGATTTGTTTCTTTTTCTAAGGATTGTTTTGACTGCTTATGGTCATTTATGTTTCCATATGAATTTCTGTATTGTCATTCCCAGGTCTGAGAAGAATGATGTTGGTAACTTAATGGGTATTGCATTGAATCTATAGATTGCTTTTGGTAGGATGAACATTTTAACAATGTTGATCCTTCCTATCCATGAACATGGAATATTTTTCCATTTGCTTGTGTCTTCTTGGATTTCTTTGAGCAGTGTTTTGTAGTTCTCATTGTAAAGATCTTTCACTTCTCTGGTTAGGAAGATGCCAAGGTATTTCATTTTTGGGGGGGCTATTGTGAATGGGATTGTGCTTTTAATTTGGATCTCTGCCTGCTTGTTGTTGGTGTATAGGAATGCAACTGTCTTTTGCACATTTATTTTATACCCTGAGACTTTGCCAAAGTCCTTTATCAGTGAAATCAGGTTTTGTTTTTTTTTTATAGATTCTCTTGGATTTTCAAGGTATAGCATCAAATCATCAACAGAGAGGATAAATTGACTTCCTCTTTTCCTATTTGGATACAACTGATTTCCTTTTCTTGTCTAATTGCCAGAGCTAGGACTTCCAGCATAATGTTGAACAAAAAGGGTGAGAGTGGGCAGCCTTGTCTTGTTCCAGTTTTCAGGGAAAATGTTTCCAGTTTCTGAGCATTTAGCAATATGTTACCTGTGGGTTTTTCATAGATGGCACTTACTATTTTGAGGTTTATTCCTTCTATACTTAGGTGTTTGAGGGTTTTTATCAAGAAGGGATGCCTGATTTTATCAAAAGCTTTTTCTGCATCTAATGAAATAATCATGTGGTTCTTGTTTTTATATCTGTTGTTGTATTTAATTACATTTATGGTCTTGCGAATGTTGAACCAGCCCTGCATCCTGGGGATGAAGCCTACTTGGTCATGGTGAATGATTCTTGAGATATGTTGTTGAATCTGATATGCTAGGATCTTGTTGAGAATTTTAGCATCAATATTCATCAAGGATATTGGCCTGTAGTTCTCTTTTTTTGTTGTTGAATCTTTACCCAGTTTGTGTATCACTATGATATTAGCTCCATAAAAAAATTTGGGGAGAGCTCCATCTTTCTCAATTGCCTGGAATACTTTCAATAGGATTGGTGTCAGCTAATTCTTGTAAGTTTTGTAGAATTCTGCTAGAAAGCCATCTGGTCCAGGGCTTTTTTTAAAGGTAGTTTTTGTATGACAGAGTCAATTTCCTGGGTTGTCTCAATGTCTTCTTTTTTCAGCCTGGGGAGGCTGTGTGATGTCAGAAAGTCCTTCATTTCATTTAGATTATCAAGTTTGTTTCCATATAGGTATAGTAACCCCTGATAATCTTTTGTATTTCTTCAGGGTCAGTTGTGATATGATCTTTGTATTTCTGATTGAGTTTATTTGGGCTTTTTCTCTCTTTTTCTTGGTCATTTTGGCTAGGAATCCATCAATCTTGTTAATTCTTTTGAAGAACGAGCTTTTTGTTTTGTTGATGTTTTCTGTGATATTTTTGTCTTCTGTGTCCCATATTTGGGCTCTTATTTTGGTGATTTGGATTCTTCTGCTAAAGTTGGGGTTTTGGTGGTCTTCTCTTTCCAGTTCCCTTAGGTGATTTGTTAGGCTTTCCACTTGTGATCTTTCTGTTTTCTTGATGTGTGCTCATAGAGATATAAATTACCCTCTTACAACTGTTTTCATGGCATACCAGAGGTTTTGAAGAATGTTTCTTCATTTTCATTTGTTTCCAGGAATCTTAATTTCTGCTTTAATTTCAATGTTGAGCCAGTAGTTGTTCAGCATTATGCTGTTTAATTTCCATTTCTTTGTGGTCTTTGGGGAAATGTTGTTGGTGTTGATATTTATTTTTATTCCACTATGGTCTGAGAATGTGCATGGCAAGATTTCAACCTTATGGAATTTGCTTATGCTTGATTTATGGCCAAGGATGTGATCTATCTTGGAGTACGTTCCATGTGGTGTTGAGTAGACTGTATATTCTGTGGTTGTTGGCTGGGATAATCTGTAGGTACCTATTAAGCTCATTTGGCCGAGTATCAAGTTTAGGTTCTGGATCTCCTTGTTGATTTTTTTGCCTTGATGATCTATCTAGGGTTGTCAATGGGTTATTCAAGTCCCCTGCTATAATTGTGTTAGAGTCAGTATCTTTTTTTAGTTTACTTAGTAGTTGCTTTAGAAATGTTGGCGCTTCTTTGTTGGGTGCATATATATTTAGGATGGACATTTCTTGTTGTTTGGATTGATTCTTTTATCATGATGTGGTGTCCTTTTTCATCTTTTAAAATTGTTGATAGCTTAAAGGTTGTTTTGTCTGATGTTAAGATTGCAACTCCAGCCTTCTTTTATGATCCCTTTGCCTGGAAACTTGCTTTCCATTCTTTAACTTTGAGTCTGTGTGCAACCCTTATAGTGAGATGAGTCTCCTGGATCCAGCAAATAATTGGGTCATGGTTTCTTATCCAGTTTGCCATTCTGTGTCTTTTCAGTGGTGCATTTAGTCCATTCACATTCAGAAGGACATTGAAATGCGATTGTTTATCGCTGTCATGAGGTTCTTATACAGTTTTTCCTTTGCTTGTTTTCTTTTGACTTTGGGATTAATGTATGTGTATGTTTTCAGATTTCTTATTGTGCTGTATTCCCTGTTGATTCTGTGCTCTGCTAGTCTCTTGGGAAGTGTGTGGTCCTTCTTTTTTCTTCCCTTTGTTCTGTGCTTGATACCTTTTTAAGTGTCTCCTATAGAGCTGGTCTGGAAGCTGCATAATATTTTAGGGATTGGGTGTCTCAGAAGGATTTTAATTCTCCATCAGTGATGAAACTGAGCTTGGCTCAATATGAAATTCTTGGTTGAAACTGTGTATCTTTGAGGAATTTGAATAGAGGGCTCTAGTCCCTTCTTGCTTGTAGTGTTTCTGCTGATAGGTCTGCTACTATTCTGATTGGTTTTCCCTGGTAGGTAGTCTGACCTTTCTCTCTTGCTGCCTTTAGGATTTTTTTCTTTAGTGCCTAGTTTGTATAGGTGAATTACAATGTGTCTAGGGGTTGTTTTCTCTCCCTTTTTTTTATCAATATTTTTTAAAATGATATTGTGGGGTACAGTTAACTGTTAGGTATACAAATATGCTTCATTCAGGCACCCTTGTTGATAAGAGGTGTCTCCCCATCCCCAGACAGATATTTACTACCATTAATCCCATCTCCCTTCCCCCCCATAGTTTCCCACTACTGTCAGTCATTTTCTTTATTTTTTTGAGTTGGAGTCTCACTCTGTCACCCAGACTGGAGTGCAGTGGTCACTCCCAGCCACCACAGCCTTGACCTGCTGGGCTCCAGCGATCCTTCCACCTCAGCCTTCCAAGTAGCCAGTATTATAGTCATGTGCTACCAGCCCAGCTGATTTTTTGATTTATTGTAGAGATGAGGTCTCACCTGCCCAGGCGGGTCTTTAACCCGTGGGCTCAGGCAATCCACTCACCTCAGCCTCCCAAAGGTGCGGGATTACAGGCTGAGCCACCGAGCCCAGCTCAGTCATTTTCTTATAGAATTAAATTGGATGTTCAAGGTCCACTATATGAGTGAGAACATGTGATACTCAGATATTTGTTTCTGTGAGAGGTCACTCAGTATTATAGACTCTAGTTCCATCCAGGTTGCTGCAAAATTCATGATTTTGTTCTTTGTTATGGCTGTGTAGTATTCCATCGTGTCTATGTACCACATTTTTAAAATCCAGTCTTCTTTTGATGGACAGCATGGTTGCTTCCAGGTTCTTGCTATTGTGAACAATGCTGGAATAAACATACGTGTGCAGGTATCTTTTTTATGGAGTGATTTGAGTTCTTCAGGGTATATTCGCAGTAGGGGGATTGCAGGGTCATATGGGAGGTTGATATTTAGAGTTTTTAGGAATCGCCACTCGGCTTTCCACAGAGGTTGCACTAGTTTACACTCCCACCAATAGTGTAGAAGTGTTCCCTTTTTGTCACACCCTCTCCAGCAACTGTTATTTTTTGAGTTATGGATAATTGCCATTCTGACTGGAGTCAGGTGGTATCTCAGTGTGGTTTTGATTTGCACCTCTCTGATGATTAGTGAGGTTGAACATTTCTTCAGGTGTCTGTTGGCTACTCGGATGTCTTCCTTTGTGAAGTGTCTGTTCATATCTTTTGCCCATTTTATAATGGGGTTGTTTGTTTTTTTCTTTTCAGCACGCTTGAGTTCCTTGTAGATCCAAGATGTTAAGCCTTTGTCAGACCTGGGGTTGGCAAATACTTTTTCCCAGTCTGTAGGCTGTCTCTCTGCTCTCTTGATGGTTTCTTTGGCTTTGCAGAAGCTTGTCAGTTTAATGAGATCCCACTTGTCTATCTTCTCTCTGATGGTCTGTGGGTTTCAGGTTTTGTTCAGGAACTGGATGCCAGTTCCAATTTCCATGAGGGTAAGTCCTTCATTTTCTAAGGTTCTTATGGTTTGAGGTTTTACATTTAGGTCTCTGATCCATTTGTAGTTAATTTTTGTGTATGGGGATAGATAGGGGTCCTGTTTCAATCTTCTGCATGTGGTCAGCCAGTTTTCCCAGCACCATTTACTGAATAGGTTCTCCTCTCCCCAGTGGTAGGTGGTGGAGGCTTTGTCGAAGATGAGTTGGTTGAGAAATTGAGGTTTTGCTTCTGGAATCTCAATTCTATTCCATTGATCTATATGCCTGTATCTATACCAATACCAAGCTGTTTTGATGATTGTAGCTTTAAGTAAAGTTTGAAGTCTGATAATGTGATACAACCTGCTTGGTTATTATTATTATTTTTTTTTGCTGAGGATTGTTCTGGCTATGCTTGGACTTTTGTGTTTCCATATGAATTCCTGTGTTGTTTTTTGTAGGTCTGAGAAGAATGTTGCTGGTAATTTGATGGGCATTGCATTGAATCTGTAGATTGCCTTAGGTAAGATGGACAACTTCAAAATGTTGATTCGTCCAATCCATGAGCATGGGATATTTTTCCACTTGTTTGTGTCATCTTTGATTTCTTTGAGCAGAGTTTTGTAGTTTTCATTGTAAAGGTCTTTCACGTTTCTGGTTAGGAAGATGCCAAGGTATTTCATTTTTTTTGTGGCTATTGTGAATGGAATTGTGGGTTTTATTTGGTTTGTTTATTATTGGTGTAAAGAAATGCGATTGTCTTTTGCACATTTATTTTATATGCTGAGACTTTGCCAAAGGCCTTTATCAGTGTAAGGAGGTTTTTGACAGATTCTCTTGGGTTTTCAAGGTACACAATCATGTCATCTGCAAAGAGAGATAACTTGACTTCCTCTTTTCCTATTTGGATACCCCTGATTGCCTTCTCTTCTCTGATTGCTCTAGCCAGGACTTCCAATACTATATTGAACAGGAGGGGTGAGAGTGGGCATCCTTGTCTTGTTCCAGTTTTCAGGGAAACTAGTTCCAATTTTTGTCCATTTAGGAGTATGCTGGTTGTGGGTTTCTCATAGATGGCTTTTACTATTTTGAGGTATGTTCCCCGTATGTCTAGATGTTCGATGATTTTTATCAAGAAAGGGTGCTGGATTAAATCAAAAGCTTTTTCTGCATCTAATGATATAATCATGTGGTTTTGTTTTGACATCTGTGATGTATTTAATTACATTTATGGTTTTATGAATGTTCAACCAAACTTGCATCTCAGGTATGAAGCCTACTTGGTCATGATGGATGATTTTTGAGATGTGTTGTTGAATCTGGTTTGCTAGGATCTTGTTGAGAATTTTAGCGTCTATGTTCATCAAAGTTATTGGCTTGTAGTTCTCTTTCTTTGTTGGGTCTTTACCTGGCTTGGGTATCAATGTAATGTTAGCTTCATAAAATGATTTGGGGAGAGTTCCATCCTTTTCAATCGCCTGGAATACCTTCAATAGGATTGGTATCAGCTCCTCCTTACATGTCCTGTAGAATTCTGCTGGAAAGCCATCTGGACCAGGGCTTTTTTTTGTAGGCAGTTTTCTTATTACGTAGTCAATTTCCTTGATTGTTATTGGTCTATTTAGGGTCTCAATTTCTTCTTGTTTCAACCTACACAGGTTGTGTGATGTCAGAAAGTCCTCCACCTCCTTAAAGTTTTCAAGTTTGTTTCTATACAATTGTACATTGTAGTCTCGAATGATCTTTTGTATTTCTTCAGGGTCAGATGTGACTTCATCTTTTGTGTTTCCGATTGTGCTTATTTGGGTTTTTTCTCTCTTTTTCTTGGTCAGTCTAGCGAGCGGACCATCAATCTTGTTTATCCTTTCAAAGAGTCAGCTTTTTGTTTCACTGATTTTTTTGTATTATCTTTTTGTCTTCTATGCCCTGGATTTGCACTTTTATTTTGGTGATCTGGATTCTTCTGCTGTAATTAGGGTTTTTGTGGTCTTGCTTTTCCAGCTTCCTTAGGTGGCTTCTTAGGCTGTTAATTTGTGATCCTTCCATTTCCTTCATGTGCGTTTGTAGGGATATAAATTCCCCTCTTATTACAGCTTTCATGGCATCCCAGAGATTTTGGTAAAATGTTTCTTCATTTTCATTTGTTTCCAGGTATCTTTTGATCTCTGTTTTGATTTCATCATTGAACCAGAAGTTGTTTAGCATCATGCTGTCTAGTGTCCATGTCTTTGTGGGATTTGGGGGGACCTTTTTGGTGTTAATGTTTATTTTTTTTCCACTGTGGTCCGAGAAGGTACATGGTAAAATTTCAGTCCTTTTAAATTTGCTTATGCTTGATTTATGACCAAGTATGTGGTCGATCTTAGAATACGTTCCATGTGGTGATGAGTAGAATATGTATTCTGTGGTCTTTGGATGGAGTGTTCTGTAGGTATCAATTAAGTCCGTTTGGTCAAAAGTCACATTGGGATTCCAGATGTCATTGCTGATTTTTTGTCCTAATGATCTGTTTAGGGTTGTAAGTGGGGCATTAAAGTCCCCAGTTATGATGGTGTTAGAGTCAATATCTTTCTTTAGTTTTCCTAGAAGTTGCTTTATGAAAGTTGGCGAACAGCCGGGCTCGGTGGCTCAGTCTGCAATCCTGCACCTTGGGAGGTTGAGGTTAGTGGATTGCCTGAGCCTGCGGTTTCAAGACACACCTGGACCACTTGGCGAGACCTCATCTATACAATAAATTAAAAAAATTAGCCAGGTGTGGTAGCGTGCACCTGTAGTTCTGGCTACTTGGAAGGCTGAGGTGGAGGGATCGCCAGAGCCCAGCAGGTCGAGTCATGGTGGCCGGGAGCGGCCACTGCACTCCAGTCTGGGCGACAAAGTGAGACTCCAACTCAAAAAAAATAAAGCAAGTTGGCGCACCTATGTTGGGTGTATGTATGTTTAGGATAGATATTTCTTGTTGGTGCAGTGAACCTTTTATCATTATGTAGTGGCCCTCTGTATCCTTTTTAATTTTTGAGAGCCTAAATGGTATTTTGTCTGAAATTAGGATAATGACTCCTCCTTTTTTGTGTGTTTCATTCACCTGAAAATTTTTTTTCCATCCTCTTACTTTGAGTCTGTGGATGTCCTTTCTAGTGAGATGGGTCTCTTGAAGGCAGTATATTGTTGCCTGGTGATATTTTATCCATTTTGCCATTCTGTGTCTTTTCAGTGGTGCATTTAGTCCATTCACATTCAGGCTAATTATTGAAATGTGAGAGTTCATCCCATCATAGAGTTCTTATAAGAGTTGTTGTTCTTCCACTTGGTTTTTTGTCTTTCTTTTGGTTTTGGGATTAGTTCATGTGTATTTTATTCTTTTTCCTGTACTCTCTTGGCAAGAACAGTGTTCTTTTTTCCTTTTCTTCTGTGTTTAGTACTTTCTTAAGTGTTTCATGTAGAGGTGGTTTGGTGGCAGCGTAAGTTCTTAGGGATTGGATATCTGGGAAAAATTCCAATTCTCCCTCGCTGATGAAGCTTAACTTGGCTGGGTAGGTTATTCTTGGTTGAAATTGTTTTTCTTTTAGAACTTTGAAGATAGGGCTCCAAGCTCTCCTAGCCTGCAGGGTTTCTGTAGATAAATCTGCTGCTGTTCTAATTGGTCTTCCATGGTAGGTGATCTGGCCTTTTTCTCTTGCTGCCTTTAGGATTTTTTTTCTTTTATGCCTACTTTGTTTAGGTGAATTATTATGTGACTAGGAATTGGTCTTCTCATTTGTTGTCTTGCAGCAGTTCTCTGAATCTCTTGTGTTTGAATTTTTGAATCACTGATTAGATAATGGAAGTTTTCTTGAATGATCTCATGGAAAGTTTGCTACAGTGTGGTCTCTGTCTTCCTTCTGCTTCAGGAAGGCCGATTACTCTGAGGTTTGGTCTTGAAGTAATCGCTTATCTCTTGAAGGTTTTGTTCTGTCTTTTTGAGCTTATTTTCTTTGTTTTTAAGAGTTTAAGTTAGTTTTATATTTTGGTCCTCAAGCTCTGAGATTCTTTCTTCTGCTTGGGTAATTCTGCTTTCCATGCTTATCAGTTCATTATTTATTTCATTCGCAGTATTCTTTATTACTGTTATCTCAGATATCAGCTCCTTCCTAGTTTCTTCTCATCTCTCCTTAATTCTTTTTAATCTCTCCATTAATGTCTTGATAGCTAGGTTTGTAGTTTGAGACTAGTCATTCTGGGGCCTCTTCATTGTTTGCATTCCGAAGTCAGTTTTCTCGTGTCTGCCCTCCCATGGATTTGGGAGAGACCGATATTCTTCTTTTGTTTTTTCTTCATTTGTGTAGGGTTTTCTCTCTCTTCCCCCTTTCCCTCCCCTTCTTTAATTCTGTTTTTCAGGGAAGGTGGGGTTGCTTTTGTTTTGCTTGTACAATCTCCTGTTCTTCCTTATGAGGGTCCTCTGGCTTTGTTCACTTTTGAGGTTGTATTGTGGGCTGTGGGCTGTACTGTTTGCGGTTTTGAGGTTTAATTGAGGGGGAAGCTGTGATTCAGAATCTATAAGCTGATTCCAGCATCCACCAACAGGTGTATGGGCACACTGGAACCTATTTCCCACTGCCCTACAATCTCTCTGTGCAGCAGGATATAGGTTTGGTCCCTGGAGCAAAAGGAGGTACAAAAGAGGAAAATAATGGAGGAAAGGGTGGTCAATAGGAAGTTAGAAAGAGAGAAGAGTGAGAGGGAAAACAGACATACATACCAACTATCAGGTGAAAAAGAGACACAAGGCCGGAGAGAAGTGAAAAAAACATGCAAAAAAATTCCCTAAAGAATACTGGTAGCTACACAGAGACAGATCAATAAGATCATGAAACAGATAGTGTAAGTCAGAAAGCAAACAAATGCGAGCAAAACAAACAGTAAAAATGATAATATCAAAAGTCAAAATAAGAGATCAGACTAGCTCTGGAATCTTTCCTGAGGGTCTAAAGTCTCTTCAGCTCTGATCTTCAGCCTCTCCCCTTTTTTTCCATTGGAAGCAGCTAGGTTTACTTGCAGTTTTGGTTTCTTTTTTTAGCCAGCTGCCTGGGAGGTCTACGTTGCTTGGTTGTCTTTGTCTGATTCAGTGTAGGGGAGGGGTTTGTCTCCTGTTTAGCAACGTTACCTTAGGAACTGAGGTGGAGGCTGCTGATAGGTGGGCGGGGCAATGCAAATCTCTTTCTGGAGAATGGCCATGGTGGCAGCTTCACTTTCGCGGATCTTTACTCTCCACTCATCTGGGTCCCTGTTTGATCCACTATGGTGGTCTGGGAGGCACTGGGGATCAGCTGCACAACGGGGTGCTGGATCCGCAGTGCTACCAGCAGGCTGGGGTAGAAGAGGAGGTCGGAAGTTCCCTCCTCTGGAGCTGAGAACCTCCGATCAGCACCTCCTTAAGATATGCTGCTCCCTTACACAAGCATAGGGTTGTGCGCTGAGTGCCTCAGCCAGGTTCAGCCTAGAGCTCCAGAGCTCCAAAGCTCCAAAGGGCAGGCAGTGAGCTGCGAGAGTGGCCCTGGGCCCCTCACAGGGTACTTTAGCCAGAAATGGGACCAGTATCTCTGAGGGGTGGGTGCCCAGAGCCTCCCTGGGTGACCGGCAGCTTGGTGCTAGGTGCTGGTGTGATGATGTAGCCAGGGCAGGAGCCAGGACTGAGACTTCTGTGCGGGTGGGAGTCACGTATAGTGGAGCAGCAGCAGCTGGGGGCTGTAATATTCAGCCCTACGTGGGACTGAAGGTCCCCGGGCCTCGGACCAGTGCGGCTGGTGGTGGGGATGGGGGTGGGGAAAGAAAAGTAAGAGTCTTTTTGGGAACTCACGTTTGGAGAATCTCACAAGTTCACCTATGCCGTTGCCATCTTACCGGAACTCTGGTTTTGCCTTTTGGTGTCTTGTGGGGTTCTCTGTATCTCTTGTGCTTGGCTGGTCACATCTCTGGTGAGATAGAGAAAGTTTTCTTGGATTACCTCCTGTAATACTTGCTCCATGTCGTTCTCCTCTTCCCTTTCTTCTTCTGGGATATCAATCAGGATCTTGATATAATCGCACATCTCTTGTAGGCTTTGTTCTTTCTTTCTGAGTCTTCTTTCTATGTTTTTTACAGATTGAATTAACTCCAAGTTCTGGTCTTCAAGTTCTGAGATTCTTTCTTCAGCTAGATTAATTCTGCTTTCCATGCTTATCATCTTGTTATTTATTCCTGGATAAAGTTTATTATTGCCAAAATCTCTGTTACAAGTTCTTTCAGTGCTGCATCTTGCCTTTCTTGAATCTTATTCACCCTTTCCATTCATTCTCTAATCCCTGTTATATTCTGGGGCCAGTCATGGTTACTTCCATCGTTTGGGCACAAAGTTTGATTTTTTAAGAGTTTTGTCTTTGGTACACTTGAAATTGCCTGAGGTCTTCATTTGATTTCTCCTCATTTGTGAAAGAGCTCTTATTTTTCTCTTTAGTTCTGTTATTCAATGTCAGTGGGAGAGGCTTTCCCTTCTGATGTTTGCTCAGACCTTTATTTTTCCCTGATCGGGGTCTGGATTTGTTCTATTTTGAAATAGGACAGTGGATAGGAACCTTTGCTGTATCTTGTGGTTTTTGAAATTCAAATAAAGTAGGAGATGGGGCACTAGAAATCAGAAACTATTTGCAAATTACAATGTTCACTTATTGTGGTATGTGTTCCCTGAGACCCACTCCCTACCACCACTCTATATGGCAATGCAAAGTAGAAGCCAATACAAAAAACAACTTTACACACACACACACACACACACACACACACACACACACACACATACACACACATACCCCAAATTGGGAATAACAAGAAAGTGAAACAAAACAAACAACAGCAACAAAAAAAATCCAAGAAAAATAGCATATACACACATGCCCAGCACAAAGTGAACAGAGAAGAAAAACAGAAGGACCAAAGGAAAAAAAGAGGAATTCAGATTGAACCCCACACATATATTGACGCACACCTTAAACTATAAAAAATTAAAATAAAAAAACCCAGAACAAAAGAACTTAAACAAACCACCACCGACAACAAAATTGAAAGATGAACAGTCAATCATTCACATACACACATACACAGAAAATGACAAGTAAAGGAAGAAAGAGAAAAAGAACGAAAAATATTGGGGGAGGAGAATGCAGATCAAACCCTCGCATACACATTCATGCACAAAGGAAAAATATTTTAAAAATAAATGAACTAACAAACAGTCAAAAAATTTTAAAACATTAAAAAAATTGAAAATTAAAAAACTACCCCCTGCCCTCTTGTGGCAGACTCTGTAATTGTTCCTCTAATTAGATCTCTCCTGCTGAACCACCTCTTTCACTCTTTCCTCAGTTCCTGGATCAGGGAAGGAGGAGGGGCAGTGGAGGTGGGTCGTGCTGCAGTCCACCCCTCCCACTCTGGCATCGTCAGGGAGATCTCCTCTGGTGGGGAGGTGTGGGATTGTCTCTTCCTCAGGTATGTACTCATGGGGGGTGCCACAGCCAGGCCTGTCCTCAAATGGAGTTCTCCTATTGTGACTGACGTTCTGGCTCTGCCTGGGTTTGACCCTCTCAGTCATGGTCCAGCTGTGTGGGTCTGACATTCAGAGGATTGCTGGGGATGGGGGCTAGGTCAGCCGTGGACTCACTACTGATCTCTTTGGAGTCTTTCTTCATCCTTTTCTGGCCACACCCTTTGTCCCACAGCTGGATCAGGTTAGCGGGTGGGGTGCCTGGAGCACCGCACTCATCAGGTCACTCTGAAATTTGTGCTTTCACGATATTCCCTCTGGGTCAAGATCAATCCCAGAGTAGTTGATCTGCCTGTCACAGAGATTGGGTCTGTTGCTCCGTGGTGAGCAAGTCGGAGCACTTTCCTGCCCTGCCTTCAAGATGGTGGCGGGGTGTCTTTCTTGTCTTCTTCTTTGGGACTTTGCCTCTGGACTCCTTCCACAGCCCCTGCTGCCAGCACCCTGCCAGGCACTGAAGTGGTGAGGCAAAGCCAGGAGGTGGCAGTCTGTCTTCTGCTGCACTGGTGAGGGAGAGCCTGGGGCTATCGTTTCTCCCTGCCACTTTTTCACAGAAAAACTTTTGTCTGTTTGAAAAAAAATAATGGCACTCGGCTTTTGTGACCTGGGATGAGCCAGGGACAAATCAGAGAAGCTGGGGCACCAGCTATTGCACCAGGGACCTGGCCACTTGCTCACGAGCCCCTACTTAGACAGTCTCTCCCAGCATTTTCTTCCCAAGGAGGGTTTGTTGATTTAAAAAAAAAAAGAAATAGAAAATGGCGCTCAGCTTCTGCATCCCAGGAGTCTCTAGAGTCCAAGCCCAGCAGCTGTGGCACCAGCAGCTGCCTGTAAATTTTAAAATATGCCTGACTAATACATTTTTTATCCTACTCACTCTCCTGTGTAGAATGGCATGATTTAATGAATAAAAACACAGAGTGCTCTGTTAAGTTTAAATTTCAGTTAAATGCTGAATTAGTTAAATGCTGAATGATTGTCCTAAGTATTAAATGGAGGCAAGCTTATCCTAAACAGTTATCTTTTGTTTATCTGAAGTTAAATTTTAGTTGGATCTTTTATATTTTATTTGTCATTTCTACTTCTATGTCCCAGGAGAAAGACAATCTTTTTACCTGGATATCACACAGATATCTTAAATGAGTGCATTGAGTTCATTATCTCCACCTTCACACATAGATCTCTTTCTGAATTCTCATCTCAGTTGTGTCCTTACCACCCACCTTATAACCTAAGCTTAAAACTAAGAATTATCCTCAGCCTTGCCCTCTCTTTCACATTACTTCTCAACAGTCAACAAGTAATTTGTGCTCTGGAAGCACTTCTTAGACACCTCCTTTCCCCATTATTTCCATTGTTATTCATTTTCTGATTCTTCTAATCTCTCTTAGAGATAATGTTCCATTTTCCAAAGTCTCTCTTTTCTAGACTTTGTCTGTATTGCCACCAGAGCTATAATACGTAATGGAGTTTCTTATCCTCAGGATTTTAGTGTACATTTCTCACTGTTTCTAATTATCTAACCTCATTTTTACTTGCTGAACTCCTATGCCTTCTTCAAGAGTTACTCTCTTTGGACATGTCACAAGGGCAGACATGTCTGGGTTTGTGATTTGAGATTAATGCCAAGGTCTGCATTATCAAGAAAGGAAGGCTGTCTCTGTCATAGCATTTAGTAGGAGATGGGTTTTCCTTCAGTTCATAAGCCTTAGTATGGTGAAACAACAACAACAACAAAAGAACATGTAAGTGTGAATAGCTATAAAGTGAGGGGTCTCTAGGCAAGGAGCTCCACATCAATGTCAACAAGAATGTTGCCATAGCTCAGACCAGTATGTCTTTCAATTCATGAGCCCATCTTCAACAACAACACTATGTAGCAGTAAGAACAGCAAAAGGCAACTGAGCAATGGGGCTCACGTTATATTGTACTTATTCTCTTTCCTCTGTACACATTTCTTTGTGTAGCATGTGTTTGCTTTAGCAGGCCACTGCTTTATTAACCAATTCACATGTTTACTGTTTCTTTATAGGACTGCTTCCACGTTGATCACACTGCTCAATGGATTCACTAACCAACTTCTATAAACACATGGCCATGTAGTCTACACCTTCAAGAGTCACATTTTATGTGCTAATCCAGCTGAACGCTCCTAGCTGCTTTGGCTGTTGCCTCAGTTGAGCAGTCTTACGATGTACATAGATTGTTTTGCATTAATAGTTACATCCTTCCTGTGTAAGTACCGCCCATGATCTTCTGTCAATGTTTTGCCTATTTGCTTGAAGGGAGTATTTGTCTTTATGCCTGTTTGTCACAGGTAGGTACCATTTCTGGTCAGAGAGCCACTAAGAAGATGGTCTCTCTTAAACAAACAAAACCTTCTTTGCTGTATTCTTCCCCCTTTGAAATTGTCATATCTGACTGACATGAACTAAGGCCAGTACCTGCACACATAAAAATTCCATTGCAAGCAGAGAAAAACCTCACAGCAATTTTGAATGTTTCCTATCTTTTTAGCTTTCTTCTTTGCAGCAGGTTTCATAGCTGGAAACTTAACTACTTTCTATTTGTGTCTGGGGGTTCAGGCATATCTGGCCTTGTTTGGATACTGTTGTGACAACCCAAGAGATTTCTTTTTTCTGGGAATGATAACATGCTCTGCTTAGTGCTGGGGTTCAGAACCATCTGGGTAAATTTAATGAGTGATTGGGTGACTTGACAAAAGTCTATTTGAAGAGGAGCTAAAGAGACTCCCAGGTGAGAAAACATCCTGAGGAAAGTAGAATTTGGCCACAGTGAGCTGACCTAGTAACTTATCCTTTTATTACTAGAGGCAAGTGCAGACCATGAGCACAGCACCGTTGCTGTGACATTAATCTGTCTTCTGGCCAACTCTGTGGAAGTGTATTCAGGTCCTTGGGCAAGAAAAAGGCTAGAAGTAAAAAGTAAAGAGTGTTTTACTCTAAAATATTACCCAAGCTCTGCTCTGGGTACCTACTGATATGGTAAAATGTCAAAAGCATTATCTCAAACCTTCCCATAGTTCTGGAATTCTGAGGGCTTAAGCCAGTCACTAAAGAGGAACACTGTGACCAGAGGAACCATAAGGGAAACAGCAATTGGTGTGACAGGAGTGTGTAGGATTTTTCAACTCCACTGGAACAATAAAGAATAAAGGCGAGAACCTGGAACATAACAATGGAACTGGAAAACTGCCTTCTACACCCAAGGAGCTGGCTGTGGCCACTGGCAAGGCCCCTTCTGTGCCTATCAGAGTAGCATGGATGCATAGGGGAGGGGCATTGATGAGCACACATGAAACATATTTGACAGTTCCAGGACTGACATTAGTAGCCTTTTAGGTTAGTGCTTAAATTTAGTTAAATTTAATCAGTTTGCTCATTAGGGTTACTTATAGACGATATGAGTTACATTTGAAAAGATAATAGTATGATGACCACAGAAAAGTAATACTTTGGCGGAATTACATTATGTAATAGCCTTGGGACAATAGGTGGTAAATGTTTTAATACAATACAAAGCAGAAGGTTTAGTCTATGTTAAATCAAATTTGGCCTAGTAGGCAATGATTCCTATATATTTTTGTGCTGGTCTTCAAATGCTTCCAATATATTTATATTTAAAAAAAAATGATGGGCTTGGTGGCTCAGCCTGTAATCCCAGCACTTTGAGAGGCCGAGGCGAGTAGATTGCCTGAGCCTGCGGGTTCGAGACCAGTCCAGGCAATTTGGTGAGACCTCATCTCTACAATTAAAAAAAAAAAAAATTAACCGGGCATGGTAGTACATGCCAGTAGTTCCAGCTACTTGGAAGACTGAAGCAGAAGGATCACCAGATCCCAGTAGCTGGGGTGGCCATGAGTGTGTCACTGCACTCCAGCCTGGGTGATGGAGTGAGACTCCAACTCAAAAAAAAAAAAATCAGAAGGTAAGTTTCCAAATCCCAGATGTGAGCAAACTTTATTCTTTGCACACATACTGTAGGAAGGAAGCAGATACTTGTTGGGAAAAATATCTGCTTTCTTAGATAGGGTAGAAGACTTTACTCAGTGTCCAGATCAGATGTGTATACACCAGCAGTAGGTTTACTTTTCATCTACTTCTGCCTCCAACAATGCCTTCCACCTGCCATCAATTTACAAATCTCTCTGTCTAGGCAAACAGGTGAATTCTTTAAGTGATCTTGAAAAAATCAACCCATTCATAGGGAGGCAGAGGGAAATAGGTTTTCTTTCTTTGCAACACAGAATAAAGGTGGGAACTTTTGTTGTTTTCTCATCATCTTTTTTTCTTCACATGCATTGTTTAGGTTGGCTTAAGAAGACGAGAGGGTATTCTTTCAGAGTGAAAATTTATAGATTTGATATGCTGGTTGCCCAGTTTTTAGTGAGAAGTCCCAGAGGAAATATAATCCGTTAACATAGGGGAGAAAGACTATTTGCAGTCATATTCATTACTCACCCATATATATGAGTCTAACTTTCCTATTCTAATAATCTAGAGGCAAAAATATCTTAAATGTGTCTGCTTCCCGCTGGATATTAACACTATGTTATAATATTTTAAACAATGTAATGCTGGTCTAATCACAGTCAAAGAGTCCTATGGGAAAAAAATAGAAAACTCAGAAATATGCCCAAGTAATAAACCGATCAGTTAGAATTTCAAATCAGTGGAGAACAATCTGGATCTTAGCATAATGGGGTAGCCATCCAAAATAAAAAATAAAACCGAACTCCTAAGCCAAGATAAATTCCAGATGACTCAAAGGTTAACAAGAAAAAGAAAATCACAAGTGAATAGAAGAAAATATGATGTAATTTTAAAATATAACTCTAAGTTTAATATAAAATCCGGAAGTCATAAAATAATTAATATGAGTTTAATTACAAAAGAATTCTGCAGGACCATCCTCCACAAAAAGAAACAAGCAAACAAAAACATTGTCAAAGAAGAAAAGGATTTACAACTTGCATTACAAACAAAGGGACACTTTCATTAATATTGACAGGTCTTTTAAAAAAAAGGCTACTAGAAAAATTGGCAAAAATGGGAAGAGAATTATAAATGTCTAAAATTTATATAGATACAACTTTCATAATGAGAGAATTAAAACTATGAATTTTCTGCACAGCAGATTTGCAAAGAGTTTGTCAGGATAGACTACTCACATGGGTGTAGAGGCTATACGAGGAGGACCCCCCAAAATATGGAATTTATTTATTAAAAATTGGGTATTTATTCTTACATGTTTAAACTTCAGTCACCTTCAAAGTACTCTCCATTTGATGCAATACACCTATGGCAATGCTTTTTTCACTGTTCGAAACCGTTTTTGAACTCATCAACTTTGATGCCTTTTAGTGCTTCTGCCATTTTTTAATTTCGCCTCTTCCACATTGGCAAAACATTTCTCTTTGAGGACTTTATTCATCCAAGAAAACAAAAAAAGTTGCGTGGAATGAGATCAGGTGAATAGGTGGAATGAGATCAGGTGGGGCATAAGGGTCATGCCATTTTTGGTCAATAACTGCTGAACACTCAGTGCAATGTGGGCAGGTGCACTTGTAAATCACCTATCATAAAATGGGCAAATGTGTTGAAAGACTCTCCATAAAAAATTCACTGAGGCTAAATGCAGCCTCTCACAACAATGCTAGCTGGTATACTGATGCTGATGGGTTCCTAGAATACTTACCCAAGTGGGGGAATCCTGTACTAGAAGATGTTCACACTCCAAAAAATAATTCCAGTTTTTAAGTCCCCCCATATATGTAGGCTCATATATATCTAGTCAGAAATTTGATAGTATATGTCAACATATAAAATACACCTGTCCTTTTAACCAGCATTGCCATTTCTATACAGAAATATCATGAAAATCATAAAGACAAGATGACTTATGTACAAGGATAATCATTATTAACAGAACATTGAAAACAACTTAAATACATTCAACAAGGAATTTGTTAAAAATAGCTATTTTCTTTTTGTGGAATACTATGTAGCAATTTAAAATAATGAGTCAGCTGTAATATACTGTGTCTTCAAGCTGTATTATTAGATAGAAGAATCAAGATTCAGGAGAGTGTGCATAATATGTTACCATTTATATACACAGATATACATTGCCTATATGCAAAGAGTTATTCCTCTGGAAGTAATCCACCCTTCCCCTTCCTTACCCCCCAATCACAGAAGATCTAAAGGAGATGTCTCAGAAACTTGTTTCTGGAGACATAAAATGGATGGTTATGAGATAGTGGGAGAGAGAATTCCTTTTTACCAGACTCTGACTTATACTTTTATGTGTAAACTAGTCTAAACATGATTATAGCCTCAAATTTAAATATATAGGTCATGGCTCAGAATTTTTGTCATTGAATCTTTGCCAGCTTACCCACCGTCTCCCTCCAGCAACTGCAGCACTAGTGTGTATTGGATAGCTTCCCTTTCTTCTATTATACTTCCATGAAGGGGCATCTGCTCAAGATGTGAGTGTAAGTATTCTTGTTTTACTGTTCTGTGTTTTGTTTTGGTTTTTCTAAATGAAACAGAATGTTAAGGAATGTAATTTCAAATGTTGCAAGAATTAATTAAAATGTAAAGTTATAAGTTTAGTTATTACTATGTCACATGCTATTAGAGATGGGTGTCTCAATTGGCACTGTTGACATTTGGAGCTGGGTAGTTCATTATTAAGAGGTGATGGGTCCTATCCTTTGCTCATAAGATGTCTAGCAAAATTCCCAGACTACCCACTAGATGCTAGTAGAAACCTACCAACCCTAAGTTATAACAACCAAAATTTCCTCCAGACCTTTGAAAATGTTCCTGGGTTGTGAAATCCCTCCCCTGTCCCTCTTCTTCTCCTCCCAGTTGAGAACTACTGAAATAGAGTCAATAAACATTTATCTAGTCACTATATATGCAAGATTCTAAGCTATTATATGTAAGGTCTTTCTTTTTTGTTTGTTTTCTGCATATAGTACTTTTTTAAAAAGATGCCTGAATAAACACTGTAAGGTGGCTTCATTCTTAGTAGTATTTTTCTCATCCTTTAATAGAAATAGCTACTCTCCTAGATACTTGGTCTTCAAATAAATAGCTATTTGATTCCTTAAGTGAAAAAGAATAAAACTTTCTAAGGAAAAATTTACCACCACATTGTTGAAGTCATTAAAAATAGTGATTTTAATTGACAATGTATATCAGACAAATGTGCCAGGTTTTTGAAAAGGATAAACCTAGTTGTCATCTCTTTGTATAACTGAAAATATGGCTCTTATAATGTGAACCCTAAAACACTCTTCTAAACATTATAAAAATAATTTATTTTCACATTTTCACACAAAGTACAATTCATGTATTCTTGCTTTACTTTGGAAACATGTACCTTCCAAGACCCTGATAGGGTTTTTCCTCTGAATTAAGTCTGAGAATGTATACATTTCAGATCATCAAGTTTAGTTATTGATTTGTAAGGTTGAATTTTGGGAGTTTAATTTTGGAAGAAATTAATTATTTCTTTGTTTATAGTTCATTGCTATACCTCTGGTATATGATATTGTATAATAGTATCTTCTATTTCTAAAGCATGATGTGCACTTCTAAGTTGCTTTATGTAGGCTGACTCATTTGAGATGACTTTAGAAATACATAGAACATGAGAGTTACTCAGTAAGTATTAATTACCTAGGCTACCTTATTTAAACCATTAAGGAAAACATCCTAAATTTATTCACTTAATGAAAATAAAGTATCAGTTGTAATCTTATTTATCTTTATGTTTTTGTCAGTGGTTGTTATTTTCAATTTTGTGACATGGTCATCACACATTTCAGCATTTCTCTTTCAATTTCATTGAAAATGTTCACTGTCAGCTACTCTCTCCTCCCCACCTCATCCTCAAGGAAAAAACCTGGAGCAGGCACTACCCTACATATTGAGTTTAAGTTGATTAATGACCAGTTAATAAGAGGAAGCAGGAATCCATTCGGTCATCTGCACCATAGGATTTTATTCTTCAAAACAACTTAATTCTGTTTTCATTTGTTTTGATAAAAGTCCAAGAATACAGATTCATACCATCTGTCTTAGTTTTGATAGTCTTTGTTATGTTTGCCTTTTAGCCTTCTTGAAAAAATGGAAATGACAATGTATAAACAATATGAAATAAGTCCAACCCTGAGTTTTCAAGAAGGCATATTGTTATCAATTGTTATGAGCCAAATGAAACTAGAGTGTCTTGTTTCCCTTTGGTTTATACAGGATAGTTTGCATAGTGTGAGTTTTGTGCTTTTTTCTACACTGCCATAATTCCAGGTAATTGAATGCACACACTCAAACATATGTAAGTGCAGTAACAACAGGAAACAGCATAGTAAATAGGCATAGTGCTAGATATTCTTGCATTTGGGATAATTTGTGTACTAGGGACATTATTTTTCCACTGACTACTTTTATTTTTCTTAGATTTTTAAATATATATGATGAATTTTTTTTTAAAGAACCATTAGTCGGTTGCAATGATTAACCCAAGAAATTAAATTAAAATAATGATAACCCAAGAAATTAAATTAAATTAAATTAACCCAAGAAATTAAATCAAATTCATACATCAGAATCTTTTTAAAAAATGAAATAAGCAAACAATAAAATCTAACCTGGTACATATTAGCCATTCATTATGGCATCTAAAGATTTCTAAAGTTTGAACTTGAATTGATAGTAACCTAGAGGAAATATTTTTCCCCAAATGCAACATGCCCCTTAAAGCTATTGTATACATACTTTTCAAAATAAATGTCAACCAGTTCCAGTCTTTAGCGACGCATTTCACATGAAAATTGTTTGATATAGAACACTGGTTTTACGTTTCAAATAAAAAATATAATGCACCACCAAAGGTGATGATTTGTTTCATCTATTGTAAACCAGAAGTCTTATTAACCAAGAAGACTTCTTTGATAACATGCTTCATTAAACTGCATTTTCAGGTGTGTGGTTAATTCTCATAACTGTTAGATAACGGTGTCATACATAATTAAAAAAAAATACTTAAACCATCTGAAAATGTCTTCTGAAGTAATTGGCGGGCAGTGTCTGTGTAAGCAAATAGACCTGCCTGTATGTTCTTAGCAATACCCAGAGGCAGCCTCATCCATTAGAGTTAGTTTTATTGAAGGGAGATGTATTGGCTAAGACATCATTCTGTTTTCTAACTCTTTTGAAAAGACATTATAGAATCTTTATCATCCACCTTGACCATTTAGAGAACAGACCATTGGTTTTTCAAATAACGTCTGCAAAAACTGGACTTGTTAAATTTCCATGAGATTAGATGTCCTTTTTCATCAGAGTTGCTGCTTTTTTTTGGCTTCTGTTAATGGAGAGTCTCCTTGCATTGAATATGCTCATTACATACAAATTAGTGTTAAAACAGTGGCTTCCCAACCCCAGGAATGCAAGTGCTAATGAACAGAAAAACGGGTGCCAATGAAAAATAACGTAGGCGGCTATAGCTCTGCACCACTGTTTGCAGCACTTGGGAAAGGGTTCTAATATTAATGCCTCTTGTCAGAAAACCCTTACAACCTCTATTAAATCATCTTCTCTATCGACGGTGCTGTAGTTATAAATAGGCTCACAATGAATTCTGAATTCTCTACATGTAAATCATGCCACATACCATTATCTGATATCCTTGAATTAGGTATGCGTGGCCTTGGGGGCAGTAAAGGATAGGTCGATGCAGCCAGCTGTCTCCTTTAGTAATAACTGCTGTACGTTAAAGACTAACAGCCAGGACAATAAATAACATTTTTCAAATCTGCATCTAGACTTTGAGTAGGAGAGAAATGAATAATGATATCCTTGTGTTAGATTGGACTTAAGCAAAAGGTCAAATCTTTCAGCAAAGGGAACAACAGCTGTACAATCCAGTTAATCACAGACAAAAGTGTGTGTGTAAACCTGTAAGCAGGATAATTAACGGGTCTGTTTGCTTTTAGTGTATACCATTGTGCCATTTTATTCTTGCAAACTTCATTTTTTTTACATATGTTGCTCACTTCTACTCTCTTCAAAGGAAGGTGAGAGGTTAACAGATTAAATCCTGTTTAGAACAAGAATCTGGAAGTAATTGATATTACATTTGAGCATTATATTTAAATAAATCAAGTGCATCTATTTAAGGTAGATAAGATCTTTGGGTATAGATTATTTTTGAGTTAGAATTATTTATTTTTACAAGTATAGAAAAATATCTGAGTCTATTTGCATATCTTCTATGAGAACATAAAGATATCTGATATTGACTGAGTTTAATAGAAAAGGGATATGCAATGTTCTCAAATTAAGGGGAAAAAAAGAAAGAAACAGGGATAAATTGGTTCCATGAAGAACCTGCTGTGAGATTTTAATTTTCTTCCTCCTTATAGGTCTGGAAAGATCACCTACATCAAAAGATTAAAGTCATGTTAATGTTTCTTTTATGAGAGGAAAATAACTGATGAACTATAGTTTATTTGGAAATAATTTTTAGTTTATTATTTTATTTGTGTGTGTGTGTGTGTGTGTGTGTGTGTGTGTCCAAATTGTGCTTTAATTAGCTGTGGCACAGGACTTCAGCTGCTAAAACGTATTCTGCTCAACTGCAATAAACTGCGATAAATAACAGCAGACTTAACTGTTTACTGTCTCTACCTCCTTTATCTCTACATTTCTGTGTGAACAATACAAGTAAACCTCCACCCTCACCCCCCTTCTGGGACAGAATTTTTCAGTAGTGATACAAACATTGTTGTTTTTTGCTGGCAAGTAATTCACCAGTGGCTCATTTCCATCAGCTTTTATTTCACAGCAATTGTAAAATAAACCACTCGTAGCACATGCTGTTAATGTCTGGTCCCTGGGGTGTAACTGATGTTCCATGGTATGGGTCATGTGCTAGCTAAAGTGTGCATTAAAAAGGGAGAAATTAATAGTACTACTACTGATTCACTAAAAGATATTCAATGGGCAATGCCATTCCTTTAATAGTATCATAGCATATTATTTTGTTGGTTTCTTATAGAGTTTGATTTTAAAGCAAATTTAAGGGAAAAAATTATTACCATAACAAACACTCAGAGTCAGAACTAGTCTGATGCTGAGGTTTCATTTTTGCATTATATTCTTTTCACTTCATTTTGACCTTCATTTTATATTTGACAAGACATTAAAAATGATTAGTAGATTCTGTGCTCTTTCAGAATTTACTATAAATTATGATACTATTATGTTTGACTGTTTGTGTATTCTAACTACTTGATTTTTTTTGAACCATCTGTTTTAAAATTAAAAAGATAAACCTTTTTTCTTAATTATAGATTACTTTTAGGAATATAAATCACATTGATCTCAAGAGTAGAAGTTCTATAATGTGCTATATACTAACTTTAATTGCATATTTTATTGTATTCTATTTCACAATAATTAAGAAGACCCTCATAATACAATTCTTTTAAAAAATATTCTTAACATTTTTTAGACACTGTCACTTTTATGCTGCCAACATTCCCTCAAGATTGATAGATGGAACATCGTTCATCTTCCAGATGAAGATGTTATACTAAAGGCGTTATTTGAGCACACACAAGCATGTTTAAACTGCTTGTCAGTATCAGCTTCTGGGCTAGGAACTTTTATGTTCATACAGAACTGATGTTATTCAGTATTACAACACTACCAATGAGTAATCCCTGACTACACAGCATAATTTAGATACACTGTTCCGTCTCTTTTTCTGTTTTATACCTTTGCCTCCATTCAAAGGTGTATAAAGTTCCCCAGAAAAGACCTTTGCAGCAAACTTTATTAAATATAGTTGATTCTTATTATTTGATATAGTTGTGCTTTATAAAGTCACTGTGAGCAGTGAATTAGCAAATGAGTATTGCTTCTAAGGAACATATAGGGTTAGATTCCTGCAAGCCTCTAGTCCCATTTTTGCCAACTGATCAATACATAACGTTGTTTTATGTGTGTTTTTATTTAAAGACACCATGTTGAATATATAGTGTTAACTCATTAACATTGAATTCATGGCTAACAGGACTGTAACTCCTGCCTGAACGAAGTTTATCTAACACATGTATTTTCTCTGTAAGATGCATCATAGTCAGCCTTCTTGGGCTTAGGAACACTAGACAGCACTTCAGCACTATATGCTTGGAGGCTATTTAAAACAGAATCACCAGCAAAAAGCACAAGGATAAAAATGTGGCACTAAATAGACTGCAGAAAAGATACTTGTTTACAGTATGAAAACTGGAACAAAAAGGCAGAGCATTGCCTCAGCTAGGAATGGGCACTTCAGGTGACTCCAAATTTTTCACTGCTCTCTGCACATGTTTGCGAATGACTGAAAATACCTCCAGTATTGATTTTGGTGTTACAAATATATTTGTAAGTACATGAATTCACAACTATGAAATACACAAATAACAATCAGTTGTATTCAGAAATATGGAAAATAGCATAATCAAAGCAGTGGAAACCACTCAGAATTAGATATATGCATTCCCATTTTTTAAAGTCTGTTTGCTACTGCACTCCTTTCTTAATCATCTCTATTCATCTTTCAAATTTTCCTGCTTCAACTTTTCTTTCTAGAGTTTAGCTCCCTTCTCCAAGTCAACTCCACATCCTCTTTGTCCTTTTTATCTTTTGTTGGACAAACTGAAATTCTTTAATAATTCTTTCTAGATCCTGTTGGTTATAACATTGGATTCCTGTCTTCTAGTTTTGATGTTAATATTTACAGAGGCGGTTATTACCATTCTTCCTACTGAAACATTACTGTTGTAGAATGCTAAATGTTTTTTCCTGTGTCATTCAATCTGCCTTTCCTTGAAACATGAGGTTCAGTCAATAAAGGTACCTGATCCCAAACCAGGTGAAATCAGGACCAATAGAAGGCCCAAACTTCACCTGTATGATGACCACTTATGTACCTAATCCTAAATTGTACCCCATATCTTTAAATAAAAAAATAAGAACATGAGTTTCTAGCCTGGAGTCCAAGCAGCCAGAAGATGTTATTCATACTGTCCTTGGTATTTTAGAAATACAGAGAAAAATGAATCAATCAAACTTCAACTTTGAATTACAACAGACTTTTGATGCTAGTGGTAGGAACAAAAGTTTTGTGATAAAAGGTTTGCTTTTTTATATAAATATACAAGAAAAATTTTTGAGAAGCTTTCATATTTTGAGATTGATAACAGCATTATTTATATTAATTCTCAGTCTAGAATCAACCCAACTGCTCTTTAGTAGTGTTATTTTTCATCTAGGATCTAAAAGGAACTCAGACATGCTGAAAGGAAAAAAACAAACAGCCCCATTAAAAAGTGGGCAAAAGACATGCATAGACACTTCTCAAAAGAAGATATATGGGCAGCCAACAGACACATGAAAAAGTATTCAGCCTCACTAATCATCAGGGAAATGCAAATCAAAATCACATTGAGATACCACCTAACCCCAGTAAGATGGCCATGATTAATAAAACAAACAATAACAGATACTGGCGAGGATGCAGAGAAAAAGGAACACTTCTACACTGCTGGTGGGAATGCAAACTAGTGTAACCTCTTTGGAAGACAGTGTGGCATTTCTGAAAGAACTAGAAATTGACCTTCCACATGACCCAGCAATTCCCCTATTGGGAATATACCCAGAGGAACTCAAATCATTCTACAAAAAAGATACCTGCACACATATGTTTGTTGCAGCTCTATTCACAATAGCAAAAACATGGAACCAATCATCCTGCCAATTGAAGCTGGACTGGATAAAGAATATGTGGTGAATATACATAATGGAATATTATGCAGCCCTAAAGAAGGACAGACATATGGACTTTGCAGCAACTTGGATGGATTTAGAGTTGATCATACTCAGTGATCTATCACAGAAACAAAGAACAGACTACCATATCTTCTTACTCATAAGTGAACCTTGAACAATTATAATACTATAAGAAAGGAATTGGCAGAAGTGGGACACTTCCAAGGGAGGTGGGTGGGATTGACAGTTGAGGGAAACTGCTAGGGGAGAGAGGAGCACAACTCATCTACAAAGGTACCTGCATAATCAATGTTTGTATACCTGACCCTGAGTTGTATCCCACATCTTTTTTAAAAAAAGTATTGTTATTTTTGTATACTAGACTATTATACATCAAAGAAAATGAACAAAATGACTGCAAAAATATGGGTGAAACTCATAATCACCTTTTGAATGAAAGAAGTCAGATGTAGTGACATACATACTGATGATTTCATTTATATAAATATTTAAAAAGGCAAAACTAACCTTGATGTTGAAGTAGGATAGTAAAAATTGATCATGGGAGTGGTGACTGTGAATGAGAAGGGAGCTTATGGAATTTTTCTTGTATTCTATATTTTTTCATCTGGATAGAGGTTAAATAGACATGTTGACTGTGATAAAATACACTAAGCTACAAGTATGTACATTTATGCTGTTTGCCCTTTTCTGAATATGTATTTAATAAATTGGTTCTAAATTCATCATGAATGGCGTGAACCAATTCATTTAAAATGCACTACACTGTGCGTATGTAGATTAAAAAATAGAATTAAGTTTATGTCTGCTGATTTTTAAGGATATACAAATTATATTGTTAAGTGAAGAAAGTAAGATGCATGGGAGATATATTTATTATCCTATTGTGGTAGAACAAAGAAATATGTTCCCTACATATGTGTATGTATTTATATGGCAGCAAGGGCAAAGGGCAAATAATAGGCATCAGATGTTAATGTTGGTTACCACAGTGGAGGTAGAATTAGAGGTTTGGAGTTTGTGCAGGAATGAGATGATTAGCATTGACTTAAATTTTTGTTATATTGTTCAACTTATTATAATAAGTTGTACTAATTTCATAATTTCTTTTTTTTTTGTTTGTTTGTTTTTTTTTTGAGTTGGAGTCTCACTCTGTCACCCAGACTGGAGTGCAGTGGCCGCTCCCGGCCACCGCAGCCTCAACCTGCTGGGCTCCGGTGATCCTTCCACCTCAGCCTTCAAAGTAGCCGGAATTACAGGCATGTGCTACCACACCCACCTGATTTTTTGATTTTATTGTAGAGATGAGGTCTTGCTGCCCAGGTGGGTCTCAAACCCGCGGGCTCAGGCAATCCACTCACCTCAGCCTCCCAAAGGTGCGGGATTACAGGCTGAGACACCGAGCCCAGTTTTTCATAATTTCTAAAGCATCAAGACATGAAAATTTATAAAGAAAAAAATGAGTTGAGGTCTGAAAAGAAATGCATATAAGAATATGTAGATCCACCAGAGTAAAACATTCCCACCTGCCAAAGGAAAAAAAAATAAAGGTTTCAAGAGCTGTGAAAAAGGAAATAAGAGAAGAGGCAAGATAATCAGATTCTAGGGGAGAAAGTAGAATGACAGCAGATAAAGTGTAGCTCACTATGATTGGTGATATCACAATGTATCAAATGCCCCCAGTTCTCAGCAGCTTTGGTGTAACTCTGATGCTTCATTGACATCAATGGCTTTTATTTTTGTCACTTAGTGTTAATAAAACATTCATAATCCTTGAAAATACCCTCAACTATTTTCTGGAGACACTGTAGTTGCCTTACAGGAACTCAGAAACCCACTGATTAGCCTTGTAGCACTCTCCTTCCCACCTCATGTCCTCTCTGTTGTCTCCAGTCATGTCTAGTGCCTTAAAAACAGAACAAAATAAATACAGAATATATTTTTTAAAGTACCAATATATGGCAATGCACATAAATAAATGCCATTAAAGGATCATCAGCCACAGTTTATGAAGTTAATCTAAACTCTGCTTTCAAGTCAGGGCTCAGGCAAGACATGCTTCTACAGAGATATGAGTGGGGTGCTGTCTGTGGGGAACCCCAAAATTACTGGATGAAATAGCTTGATTTTCATGTTTACTACTTAGCCTGTTTCCAGTTAAGAGCTATCATTAGACTTTTTTTTAACCTTCATATTTTACTAGCGATCTTGCTTGTCAACCATAGTAGGGGGCCATTTTACAGTTTTTCTGTCTGTCATATCACTCTGTCATGAAGTCTGTGCATCTTTCTAGTCTTTCTTCTTAGGTCTTTTAGAGAGTGTGTCTTCAGTCTCATCATTAGGGAATGTGACTTCCCAATTTTTCTTGTTCCCAGGATTTGACACTTTTATTTGTCTCAGTTAATTAATTAACTTTTTAGGTGGAGCTGTTCAAATGTTCCATTTATTCTTATAATCCTGCTTAACCCCTTTGAGCTGGCACCATCAAAACATGGAGTCAGTGAAAGGCTCTTTTCTGACCCAACTAGGTTTTTGCATCATCCACTAATAATGAACCCATGGAGAGTTTAAGGAATAGAAGATGTCCTGAATGCTCCTTGTTGCTTGTACATCCATTACAGCACATGTGAACATTAGTAGTGGATGAGCACAGTATCTTGTTCTTGTAATTGTCCATTAGCCTAGACATGCCCCTTCTAGATTGTGAGCTCAATAAAAGCAGGACTTGGGTCTCATCAATTCTGAATCTCTAGTACTCAGTGCAATGTTTGAAACAATGGGCAAAATAGATATAGGATTAACTCATCAAGTATCAGGATGTCTTAAGTATTGTGTGGCATTTGGGAAAAATAAAGATGAATACAGCAATAAGTAACCTCAAAATGTTCACAGTCTCTTTAGAGAAAAAGACAAGTTAACAGTAAAGTTAAGTGAGAATGCGTTCTAACAGAGACATATAAAATTTCCAGGCAAATAAATGATAGGAAATGATTAATTCTGCCTAAGGGGGCCAGGAACAACCTTAAGTATTTATAATATTTATTTAATGCCTAATATTTAACATAGAATCTTGGCCTCTTGTCTACAGGATAAACCCTTTGCAAAGCTCTCAATCCCTCTTTGAAGGAGGGCAGTATTTTATCACAAACCTGTATAACTGCTTACTAATTGGCACAAACTTCACTGCTAAATAAATCAGTGTCTGTGTGTGCTTCATATGTAGTGTCTGGTTTGGCATTGAGACCTTGAATTATTCACTTGGTTCATGATTCACCTTGATTCATCTCATTCTGCATATGTTTTCCAGAGAAAAACAAGTTAAATTGGGCTCCATATGCACTTAAGAATGGTCCTGCTTACACATCTGACTTTGCTTAAGTCCACTCTTTCTGCCATTTGTTTTTACTAAAATTATCTGTAAGAACATGTCTTGAAAATGTTGCCATCCCAACTATTTAGGTGAAAACAAAAGCCAGAAAATGGTGCTTTAACTTCACAACTTGTTCTATCAGTGGATTACAGAGCTTTGTTAGAATTTAACTATCTCTTAACATGTGAAAGATAATAATCACTAAGTATACACACACACACACATACACACACACACGCACACACACACACACACACACACACACACACATTACCATCATTATCATCATTTGATCATTTGGAGGGATGGCAAATGTTCATAATCCTTTTACTTTCTGAGGTAGGAAGAGATATCTCTTTTATTCTCAGCTATGTTGGGTCCTGACATGTAAGAAAAAAATCTCAATAAATTGCAATCTTAGGAATTAATTATTGGGACAGATTAATGCTGCATCATATAAGGTTGTAATAAAAAACAAAACAGATATGTCATATGTGAGTCACATTTTTATTATATGCACATAATATTTGGCTTTGAGCAGAATTATATGAGTTGGATTAATTTTTTATATGGCCTTCCAACAACTCTGCGTGGAACCATATGGGAGACATTTGGTTTTCAGCAACTTCCTTTACCCTTACTTCCACCCCATTGCTTTAAAAGAACTTTCATTCTCTTTAACTATCTGCAGGTTTTATTCTGTTCAGAGAGAAGAGCCACTAAAATATTATGACCTCTAAGTGATGGGCTGTGAGACAGGGTCTCTCTCAAAAGGTAGCCCGCAGCTGCGCATTGATCCCACATGTTGGTGGCCTGGTGCAAGACTGTATGCTGGGCTGGTTACAGTCTGTTCTCTTTCATCTTGTTGGGAGGATACTTTTAGCATGGTTTTCTTCTCTCTTGTGGACTATAAGGAAGAAGTGGAAGGATTCGGTTTTCAGCCCTATTATTATGATGATTTTTACTAAGCCTGAAATTCACTTTTCAAAGAGAGTGGATGTTTTATAAGGGAAATGGTTGTTAGGAGACTTTCTGAGATTTAACTTCAACAGGTAACCCTTAAAAATAATATCAGGACTACCCTGTAAAGATTTCAGACACATCAGCACGATTATTTGCTAACCACTCTGCATGGAAGGTAAGTGGCAAATTTCAATGACTTTCCATAATGGAGCCCAAGACTGGGAAGGTGGGAGAAGGCCACTCTGCATTGGAACTTAGATATTCTTACGACTCAGAATCTTTCTCCCTTCATTGTCTGGCCCATCTGGTTTCCTTCATTTTTCTGGGCAGGGAAAATACTGAAAGAAATAAGACAGTACAAACGTTATCCTTCTCTTTGCATCAGTGCTTGTAAACATGTACATCCTACTAGAAGCCTGAGCATCAGTCATAACCATGAGGTTAATTATCGATTGCCACAGAATTTGGAATTTCCTGGCACTAGAGGCATTTACACTAGATAAAGGTGCAATCTGTGTCAAGTGAATGGAATTTTAATTTCAATCAACATTAGGTTGTTTAAAAATGGTATTATGAGCAAATGCATACTTAAAAGACAGCTGGCGTTTAAAATACCTTATGTAATGTAGGTGAGTTCCGACAAATGACAGCTTCCCTCATAATGAAGTAAAGTACTATATAAGGTTAACTGTCACTTAGTATTTTTATTTCATATTCCTGCTCAGCATAATAAGAGGCAGACACTTTCATACAATACACTTATTCCCTTGATGGAATTTGAGGGCAAGCTAGAAAGTTCTTTTTAATTTTTTTGATAAGTTCGTATCTTGCACAGGTTTAACATTTATTCATGATGGCACCTCAGCCCTTGCCTTCCTATTTAAATGCCAGAGGTTAAAATTTCTTATGGAAATTCTACTTAACAAAAAGCTTTATTTTGCATAATTACAATCTGGCTCAACCTCAATTTATCCAACATTTTTTATAACATTTAAAGGTCTTAGAAATACCTCTAAGATTTTTTTTTCATCTTTTTTTAACAAATGAAAAATGGTAATAAGTAGTATGTCCAAGCTTTCCCTCTCTCTCTAGCTCTTTCTCTCACTCTCACTCTTGTTCTTACTCTCTGGTCCTAGAAGCACTGGGCAACTCTCCTCTGATTAGCTAGGTTCTCATTCATCTTTTTACTTCAGCCCTGACCTGACCTAAGCCTCTTTCAAACTTACTGCTATCAGTCCATCACTTCACTCAGAACCCTTGGCCAGAAGCCTGCATATATTTCACAATCTACAATGTAGCAATTTATTTTTAGGGATTCTACATCTTGTGTCCATACATCAAACAGCATGATGTCTACTCACATAATTTATTTAAATGAAAACTTGAACATTTAAATAATTACAGTTTAAAGCAAAGATAATGCAACTGACATGTTTTGAATTACAGTTCTGGACAATTGTGTGTTTTTGTAATGTAATTATCAACTGATCAGAGTAATCTTGGAGTCTGGAAATATGAGACTGTCAATTAAAACTGGAAATATCAAAGGACCACGCTATTCTCTTTTCTTTTTGTTCATATCTAGGTATTCAGAATAAATAATTTGATTAAATATTGATAATGTTAAGTTGTTTGAACTGGATTTATCTTGAAAGTTGCTCATCACTAACATATGTTTGACACAAATAATTAAGTGTTGTTAGTATAGTGACTTCTTTTATTAAAACATTTTCTTCTCATTTCAATTTTTCTAGGAAAAAAATGCTGCTCCCACAGTTTTAAAAGAATAATCATTGCTATCCCATCAGTAGCACAATTGGTGCCTTAAGACATCAAATAGCAAATCCAAGCATATTAATTACATCATTAAAGTCGCATTTGGTGCACTGCTGAGATACATTACAATAACAATAACCTTTCTGTTTAATAGGAAGCACTACCAGCGTGTAATGCCGAAGTTGCATACAATGAAGATATCTCATTCCATCACCTCATGGCATAAATCAGTATAGTCAGAGCAACAAAGAGTGACTATTTCCATAAAAATGACATTAAACTATTTGTGTGTTTGTATACGTGTGCGTGTGTGTCTATGTGGAATGCCACAATTTGAAAGCCAGATAAACTGCTCCAGAGAAAGCAGAGTTGCTTGGTTACATCTGCTGAAAACAATCTGTGCTGTGTATGAGAGCTCATGTCAGCCCAGTAATTACCACAACTGAGATAAAGCCTGTGCTAAATGTCACCTGCCGCTGACAAGCACAGGAAGCCAAGCACCGCTAAATGAGTCAGTTACTCTGAGAGTGCTTAGCTCTACTTGCAGGCTAAAAGAATTTGTCTTGCATGTAAAAGGAAAGAATATACATGGCAAAAGGAAAAAAATCAGAAACACATTTATAGTGAAAACCTGACCAAAAAATCTCCACTGTTACTTAGAAATACATTAGGTAAGAAGCTAACAAATGCAATCAGGATGAAGAAGTATTAAAGCATTGATGAACACTTCTGTGAGTCTGGCAGAGTCTCCTACCTTCTACCACAAATTGCTCATTAGTCGGTGCAATGCAATTTCCCACAGCCTAGAATGATCCCCAAAAGACAGCTGAGGTTCATACTGACAACAGCTAACCAATAACATGCTGGCACACTTCGCCTGTGTCTGTATAGAAAGCCCGTACACACAATGCGTATTTTAAAAGATCTTAAATAGCAGGAGTTTTACTGGTGTTTTAATAAATATTTCTGACAAAAGCAGAATGAATAATGTTGATGTGATGAAAATACCCTCTTTCTTCTAGTTATTTTCTTCTCTTTACCAACGCTTTAAAAAATTATTCTCTCCAGTTTCTAAAATTTTATTTTAGCTGCTTTATGTGATCTGATTACTAAAAAGCTCTCTTCACCTAATTGCCAAATCTTTCTCTGAATTCTGAAGCACCAAAGCAGAGGACCTGGAGTATTCTTTTTTTTTTTTGAGTCAGAGTTTCACTCTGTTGCCCAGGCAGGAGTGCAGTGGCATGCTGCTCATGGCCATTGCAGCCTCGACCTGCTGGGTTCAGGTGATCCTTCCACCTCAGGCTTCCAAGCAGGCTGGAACTACAGGCATGCGCCACCACACCTGGCTACATTTTTGATTTATTGTAGAGACGAGGTCTCACCATGTTGCCCAGGCTGGTCTTGAACCTGAGGGCTCAGGCAATCCTCTCACCCCCGCTTCCGAAAGTTCTGGGATTATAGGCATAAGCCACCGCACTCGGCCGACCTGGAGTATATTTAAGTCTCAAGAACCCTCAGAGTGAAATTGTTCAACTAGAATGGCTTGCTTAGCACCTACGTGGGGTTGACGATATCAAGATGATTACGTGGTGCTTGCTGCAGGTGCTCTTCGAGATGGCCCTCATGAGCACCTCTCAATACCTTGGTGAACTGACCAAGTTTCAAGGTCTGATCTTCAGCCTTTGACCTCAGAAACCTTATTTTTAGAAAACCTCGAGTTCACAGTTAGTTACAAAAATGAATATTGACAAAAGTGCATTAAGACTACAGAGCCCGAGATTGTCTGAAAATAGACTACACGAGCAGCCAAATTGTTGTTAGAAGATGTTTCTTGATGAGACTAGAAGAAGAATCAGAGGAGTTAAGAGAATCGAATGCTAATTTGCATCCTTACCACCATTAGGATGTTCTAGCCAATGAGATGGGAATAGTAAAAATTTGCTGGCTGTAGGTATTAGTATCTGTTTTCACATTAAAGACATTCTTGCCAATTCGACCAGAGACTTGTGGACTGTTAATAACCTATCATTTATTGAGCTCTTTATTATGTCCCTTGCACCTATTCTAAAAGTTTTCCATGCTTTCTCTTATTTATTCATCATGAAAATCTGTGGAGGAAAATATTGTAATTGTTACAGTTTTGCAAATAAATTTACCCAAGGCCACACAATCCAAGTAGCGTCTGTTTTCATTTTTCACCAGCCACTTGTGAGTAGACCCACACAAAGACCACTACTTTTAGACCAAGAAACATTTATTATTACAATGTCATAAATGGAAGTGAATTATATTTTAAACATTAGCAGTTAAAAAAAATACTTTTTACCAAAGGTTGGGAAACTATGGCCCACAGACCAAATTTGATCCATCACCTGTTTTTGTAGTACCTGTGAGATAAGAATGATTTTTACATGTTAAATTGTTGCAAGACAAAAAAGAAGGGCAACCCTCTTTCGGGTCCCCTCCCACTGCTGGAGCTTCTCTGTCTTCTTAATAAACTCCTGCTTTCTCAAAAAAAAAAAAAAAAAAAGAAAAGAAGAGAAAAAGAAAAAGAAAAAAAAAGAAAGACAAAAGAATAATACCTTATGATATATGAAAATGATAGGAAATTCACATTTTAGTATGCATAAGGTTTTTTTTAGAAAAACATAGCCATATTCATTTATTTAGGTATTGTTTGCAGTTATTTTTGTGCTACAATGGCAGAATTGACATAGACTACATGATCTGCAAAGCGTAACATGTTTACTATCTGGTCTTTAATAGAAAATACTTTTCAATCCCTGATTTAGAAGATTGATGTTTCCCAAGTTTTTAACAGTCTGTTGATTGGGCTTGATAATGGTGCACTTAAGCTTTAGGTCACAGTCCACATTTAGTTTGTGTATTTTTATTTATTTTTTTTCTTTTTTTTATCTTAAAGATGTAGGATACAATTCAGGGTTAAGTATAAAAATGTTCATTACACAGGTACCCTTGTTGATGAGGTGTGCCCCCCCAGTCCCCAGCAGAATTCCACTATTGCCAATCTCACCCCGCACTCTCGCAATTTCCCATTACTGACAATCCTTTTCTTATAGTATTATGATAACTGTTCAAGGTCCACTTATGGATGAGAACATGTATACTCAATTCCTTGTTTCTGTGATAGATTACTCCGTGTTATAGACTCTACGTCCATCCAAGTTGCTATGAAGTTCGTAATTTTATCCTTCTTAATGGCTGTGTAATATTCCATCGTGTATATGTATCACATTTTTTTTTTTGAGTTGGAGTCTCACTCTGTCACCCAGACTGGAGTGCAGTGGCTGCTCCTGGCCACCGCAGCCTCGACCTGCTGGGCTCTGGCGATCCTTCTGCCTCAGCCTTCCAAGTAGCCAGAATTACAGGTATGCGCTACCATGCCTGGCTGATTTTTTGATTTATTGTAGAGATGAGGTCTCGCTCCCCAGGCGGGTCTCGAACCCGCGGGCTCAGGCAATCCACTCACCTCAGCCTCCCAAAGGTGAGGGATTACAGGCTGAGCCACCGAGCTCGGCTTGTACCACATTTTTTTAATCCAGTCCCTTTCGATGGGCAGCACGGTTGGTTCCATGTTTTTGCTATTGTCAACAATGCTGCAATAAACATGTATGTGCAGGTATCCTTTTCATAGAGTGATTTGAGTTCCTCCAGGTATATTCCCAGTAGGGGGGTTGGAGTGTCATATGTAAGGCTGATTTTTAGACCTTTTCGGAATTGCCAAATTGTTTGCCACAGAGGTTTACTAGTTTACACTCTGTCCAGCAGTGTAGAAGTGTTCCCTGCATCCTTTCCAGCGTCTGCTGCTTTTGAGTTATTTTGATGGCCATCTTGACTGGAGTTAGGTGGTATCTCAGTGTGGTTTTAATTTGCATTTCTTTGATGACTAGTGAGGCTGAACATTTTTTCATGTATCTGTTGGCTGCTTATTTGTCTTCTTCTCTGAAGTACCTATTCATATCTTTGGTCCACTTTGTAATGGGGCTGTTTGTTTTTTTCTTTTTGGCACATTTGAGTTCCTTGTAGATCCTAACTGTTAGGCCTTTGTCAGATATACAGTTGGCAAATATTTTTCCCAGCCTGTGGTCTGTCTTCCTGCTCTCTTGATGGTTTCTTTGGCTTTGCAGAAGCTTGTCAGTTTGATGACGTTCCACTTGTCTATCTTATCACTTATGGCATGATTGGTTGCCAGTTCCAATTTCCATAAGGTTGGGTCCTGCATTTTCTAAGGTTCTTATAGGTTGAAGTTTTACATTTAGGTATTTGATCTATTTAGAGTTGACTTTCATGTATGGTGATAGGTAGGGGTCATGTTTTAATCTTCTGCATGTGATCAGCCAGTTTTCCCAGCACCATTTACTGAATGTGTTCTTCTCTCCCCAGTTGTTGGTGGTGGAGGCTTTGTCAAAGATGAGTTGGTTGAGAAATTGAGGTTTTACTTCTGGATTTGCTTCCATTGGACTATATGCCTATTTTTGTACCAATACCAGGCTGTTTTGATTATTGTAACTTTATAATACAGTTTAATGTCTTGGAGTGTGATACCTCATGCCTTGTTTTTATGCTGAGGATTGTTTTGGCTATTTGTGGTCGTTATGTTTCCAAATGAATTCTTGTATTGTCATTTCCAGCTCTGAGAAGCTCTGCTGATAATTTAATAGTTATTGAGTTAAATCTGTAGATTGCCTTGGGTGTAATGGAAATCTTAGAGATGTTGATTCATCCAATTAATGAGCACGGGATATTTTTCCATTTGTTTGTCCATATTTTCTTTCTTTTTTTTTTTTTTAAGACTAGGTCACTATTCTGTTTTTATTTTTTGAGTTGGAGTCTCACTCCATCACCCAGGCTGGAGTGCAGTGTCATGCTCAAAGCCACTCCAGGGTCAACATGCTTGACTACAGTGATCCTTCCACCTCAGCCTTCTGAGTAACTGGAACTTTAGGCATGCACTACTATGCTTGACTAATGTTTTTGATTTATCATAAAGACGAGGTCTCACCAAGTTGCCTGGGTTGGTCTTGAACCCATGGGTGCAGGCAATCCACTCGCCTTGGTCTCCCAACATGCTGGGATTACAGGCTGAGCCACTGAGCCTGGCCCAAGGTCACTATTTTATTTATCTATTTATTATTATTATTTTTTAAAGATATGGGGTACAATTCAGGGTTAGGTATACAAATGTTCATTATGCAGGTACCCTTATTGATGAGGTGTGCCCCCCTTCCCCAGGAAGATTCTCACTATGGCCAATTCCGCTTCCCCACTTCCCTCCTGGCAGTTTCCTGCTACTGCCAATACTTTTCCTATAATATTATGATAATTGTTCAAGGTCTGCTTATGAGTGAAAACATGTGATACTCAGTTCTTTGTTTCTGTGAAAGATCACTCAGTATTATAGACTCTAGTCCATACAGGTTGCTGTGAAGTTCATGATTTTTGTTCTTCTTTATGGCTGCATAATATTCCATAGTGAATATGTATCACATTTTTTTAATCCAGTACTCTTTTGATGGGCAGCATGGTTGGTTCCATATTCTGGCTACTGTGAACAATGCTGCAATAAACATATGTGTGCAGGTATCTTTTTTATAGAGTGATTTGAGTTCTTCCGGGTATATTCCCAGTAGGGAGATTGCAGAGTTGTATGGAAGGTTGATTTTTAGATCTTTTAGGAATTGCCACACTGTTTTCCACAAAGGCTGTACTAGTTTACACTCCTACCAGCAGTGTAAAAGTGTTGCTTTTTTGCAGCATCCTCTCCAGGCTCTGTTATTTTTTGAGTTATTGATGATAGCCATCCTGATTGGAGTTAGGTAGTATCTCAGTGTAGTTCTAATTTGCATTTCTTTGATGACTAGTAAGGCTGAGCATTTTTTCATGTATCTGTTGGCTGCTCATTTGTCTTCTTTTGAGAACTGTCTATTCATATATTTGCCCACTTTATAAAGTGGCTGTTTGTTTTTTTCTTTTCAGCACATTTGAGTTCCTTGTAGATCCTAGATGTTAGGCCTTTGCCAGACATACAGTTGGCAATATTTTTTCCCAGTCTGTGGACTATCTTCCCACTTGATGGTTTCTTTGGCTTTGCAGAAGCTTGTCAGTTTGATTTCGTTCTACTTATCTATCTTATCTCTAATGGCATGGGCACTTGGGGTTTTGATCAGGAATTGGTTGCCAGTTCCAATTTCCATAATGGCGTCTCCTGCATTTTCTAAGGTTCTTATAGTTTGAGGGTCTTTGATCCATTTAGAGTTGATTTTTTTTATATGATGATAGGTAAGTGTCATGTGTTAATCTTCTGCAGATAGTCAGCCAATTTTCCCAGCACCATTTACTGAATAGATTCTCCTCTCCCCAGTGGTTGTTGGTGGAGGCTTTGTTGAAGATGAGTTGGTTGAGAAATTGAGGTTTGCTTCTAGAATCTCTATCCTGTTCCATTGGTCTATATGCCTGCTCTTGTACCAATACCAGGCTGTTTTGCTTATTGTAACTTTATAATATAACTTTCCTGTATTCAAAGTCTGGGAGTGTGATAACTCCTGCTCTGCTTTTTTTGGTGAGGATTGTTTTGGTGATTCATGGTCGTTTATGTTTCCATATGAATTCCTGTATTGTCATTTCCAGGTCTGTGAAGAATGCTGCTGGAAATTCAATGGGTATTGCATTAAATTTGTAGATTGCCTTGGTAAGATGGATATCTTAACAATGTTGATTCTTCCAATTCATGAGCATGGGATATTTTTCCATTTGTTTGTGTCATTGATTTCTTTGAGCAGTGTTTTGTAGTTTTCATTGTAAAGGTCTTACATGTCTCTGGTTAGGAAGATGCAAAGGCATTTGATTTTTTTCCTGGCTATTGTGAATGGGATTGGTGCTTTTTATTTGAGTTTCTGTTTGTTTGTTGTTGGTGTATAGAAATGTGACTGTCTTTTGCACATTGATTTTATACCCTGAGACTTTATCAAAGTCCTTTATCAGTGCAAGGAGGTTTTTGACAGATTCTCTTGGGTTTTCAAGTATAGATTCATATCATCTGCAAAGAGGAATAACTTGACTTCCTCTTTTCCTATTTGGATACCACTGATCTCTTTCTCTTGTCTGATTGCTCTAGCTAGGACTTCCAAAACTATGTTGAAAAGGAGTGATGAGGGTGGGCATCCTTGTCTTGTTCTGGTTTTCAGGGGAAATGGTTCCAATTTCTGTCTGTTTGGCAGATTGCTGTCTGTGGGTTTCTCATAGATGGCTCTTACTATTTTGAGGTATATTCCATATATGCCTAGATGTTCAAGTGTTTTTATCAAGAAGGGGTACTGGATTTTATCAAAACTTTTTCCACATCTAATGATATAATCATGTGGTTTTTGTTTTTACATCTGTTGATGTATTTAATTATGTTTATGATCTTACAAATGTTGAACAAGTCCTGCATCTTGCAGCTGAAACCTACTTGGTCATGGTGAATGATTTTTGAGATATGTTTTGAATTTGATTTGCTAGGATCTTGTTGAGAATTTTAGCATCTATGTTCATCAAGGATATTGTCCTGTAGTTCTCTTTCTTTGTTGAATCTATACTTGGATTGAGTATCAATGTGATGTTAGCTTTGTGAAATAATTTGGGAAGAGTTCCATCTTTCTCGGTTGCCTGGGCTACTTTTAGTAGGATTGGTATCAATTCCTCCTTGTATGTTTTGTAGAATTCTGCTGGAAAGTCACCTGGTCCAGGACTTTTTTGGTAGTAGGTAATTTTCTTATGACCTAGTCAATTTCCTGGATTGTTATTGGTCTGTTTAGGGTCTCAAATTCTTCTTTTTTCAACTTGAGGAGTTTGTGTGATGTCAGAAAGTCCTCCATTTCCCTTTGGTTTTCAAGTTTGTTTCCATATAAGTGTACATAGTAGTCTCTAATAATCTTTGGTATTTCTTTAGGGTCAGTTGTGACTTGACCTTTTGCATTTCTGATTGTGTTTATTTGGACTTTTTCTCTCTACTTCCTGGTCAGTCTAGTGAGGTGACTATAAATCTTGTTTATCCTTTCAAAGGATCAGCTTTTTGTTTCATTAATTTTTTGTATTTCTTTTTGTCTTCTAGGTTCCTTATTTGGGCTTTTATCTTAGTGATCTGGATTCTTCTACTGATGCTATGGTTTTTGTGGTCTTGCTTTTCCAGCTCCCTTAGGTGATTTGTTAGGATGTTACCTTGTGATCTTTCCATTTTCTTCATAGGTGTTTGTAGAGATATGAATTCTCCTCTTGGTACTGATTTCATGGCATCCAGAGGCTTTGGTTAGATATTTCTGTTTTTTCCTTGGTTTCCAGGTATCTTTTAATCTCTGTTTTAATTTCCATGTCACCCAGGAATTGTTTAGCATCATGCCATTTAGTGTCCTTCTCTTTGTGGGTTTTGGGGAAGCTTTGTTGGTGTAGATATTTATTTTTATTCCACAGTGGTCTGAGAAGGTGTACGACAGGATTTCAACCTTATGAAATGTGTTTATACTTGATTTATGGCCAAGGATGTGGCTGATCTTAGAATACCTTCCATGTGGTGATGAGTGGAATGTATATTCCATGGTTGTTGGGTAGAGTATTTTGTAGAAATCAGTTAAGTCCATTTGGTCAAGTCTGGATCTCCTTGAGGTCTGGATCTCCTTGTTGACTTTTTGTATTTAAGTTCCCAGCTATGATAGTGTTAGAGTCAATATCTTTTTTTAAGTTTACCTAGAAGTTGCTTTATGAAAGTTGGTGCTCCTATGTTGGGTGCATATATGTTTAGAATGGATATTTCTTGTTGATGGATTGAACCTTTTATCATTATGTAGTGACCTTCTGTATCTTTTTAAATTTTTGATAGTTTAAAGGATATTTTGTCTGATATTAAGATTGTGACTTCTGCTTTCTTTTGTGTTCTGTTCTCCAGAAATTTGCTTCCCATCCTCTTACTTTGAGTCTGTGAGTGTACTTTCTGGTGAAATGAGTTTCTTGGAGACAATATATTTTATCCATTTTGCCATTCTATGTCTTTACAGGGGTGCATTTAGTCCATTCATATTCAGGCTACTTATTGAAATATGAGAGTTTATGCCTGCCATGAGGTTTGTATAGAGTTTGTTGTTGTTGCTGTTTATTTATTTTCTTTCTTTTGATTTTTGGGTTGACTCATGTGTGTTTTCAGTCTTTTTCCTGTATTCTTATGAGGAGTGTTGTTCTTTTTTGACTTTCGTCTGTGTTTAATACTTTCTTAAGTGTTTCTTGTAGAGCTGGTCTGGAGGCAGCATGAGTTCTTAGGGATTGAATATCTGGGAAAGCTTTAATTCTCCATCAAAGATGAAGCTTAGCTTAGCGGGGTAGGTAATTCTTAGTTGAAACTTTGACAACTTTGAAGATTGGGTCCAAGCTCTCCTTGCTTGAAGTGTTTCTGTGGATAAGTCTGCTGCTATTCTAATTGGTCTTCCCCTGTAGGTAGTCTTACCTTTTTCTCTTGCTGCTTTTAGGGTTTTTTCTTTTATTCCTACTTTTTGTAGGTGAATTACTGTGTGTCTAGGAGTTGGTCTACTCATTTGTCATCTTGCAAGGGTTTTCTGAATATCTTGTGTTTGAATGGTCACATCACTGATGAGATAAGGGAAGTTTTCTTGGATAATTTCATGGAATCTTTGTTCCAGAGTGGTCTCTGTTTCTCTTTATGCCTCAGAAAGTCCAATTAATCTTAGGTTCAGTCTCTTGAAATAATCGTTAATCTCTTGAAGTTTTGCTCTGTCTTTAAAAAGCTTTAAAAGCTTCTTTTCTGTGTTTTTAATGGTTTGGGTTAGTTCCATATTTTGGTCCACAAGCTCTGAGATTCTTTCTTCCTCCCTCCTTCCTCCCCCCCTTCTTTAATTATATTTTCAGGAATGAGGGGGGGAGCTTTTACTTCTGTCTGCTCAATCTCCTATTTTTCCTTATGTGGATCTTCTGGCTTTGTTCAATTCTGAAGCTGGACTTTGATGGGAGGATGTACTTTTTGCAGTTATGTGAATTAATTGAGGGGAAGTTGTGATTCAGAATCTATCTGCAGATCCCAGTATCCACTTGCAGGTGTGTGGGTCCCCTGGAACCCACTCTCCACTGCCTTACAATCTGACCATGCAGTGGGAGTATAGGTTTGCTCCTGAAGCTAAAATGAGGTAAGAAAAAGGAAAAGAATGGAAAAAGGATGGAGGGATGAGAGGAAGGTAGACAGAGAGGATTAAGAGGGAAAACAGACAGGCATACTAACAAATGAAAAAAGACACAAACAAGGACAGAGAAGAGTAAAAAAAAAACCCTAAAACATACAGACAATCATATAGACACACAAACTGATAAACCCCCCCATTGATGTACTCTCCCTCAAAAATACTCATACACAGATAGGAAGACCAAAAAAAAAAAAAAAAACCCAATAAAATAACAGTAACAAAGCAAGTACAAAAACGTTATCAAAAACTGAGAGAGAGAAAAAAAAAAACAATTAAAACAACAAACAAACAAAAATGAGCAAAAAAACCCCAAACAAAACATCAAACAACCAACTTGCTCTGAGGTGGTTCCTATAAGTCCAACTTCCTTTCAGCTTTGATCTCCAGCCCCTTCCTTCTGCTCTCAATGCTGGCTGATAGGGTTGCTCTCAGCTTGGGTCAGATACCCCAGGTCTACTGTGGGAGGAGGTTGGATCAGATCTGGACTCGCCCAGCTTGCTGCCTGTCAAGTCTCCCACTCAGTTCTGATGTGTCTGTGTCTGATCCAGCATGGGGGAGGGGCGTCTGTCTCTCTGAGTTTGATGAGATTACCTTAGGTGCCAACTGGGAAGCTGGGTCTCTGCCTGGTCCCAGGATAGAGAAAATGGCTGCAGTTGGTGTTCTCTCACTGGGGGTGGGTCATCTCTTCAGCTCTCCCCAATCTTCTCTACTCATAGATTGGATTGGGGCTCAAGCTGCTTGCTATCACAGGTGATGGTGTGGGCCAGGCACCAGGAGATGAATCAGCTGTATTAGGCAGACTTTTCTCAGGAGAGTCCCCAGAATGGCAGACGATTCTGTGTGCCAGCAGCTGTAATCTCAGGGTGGTGGGGGGTTTCAGTCACCTTCAGAGGCGAGCCTCAGGTGCATGAATTTGAGTCTCCCCTCAGACTGATGTTCACTCACTCACCAGCATATGCCTACTCACACAGAGAGTCTTTATGGATGCTGGCTTTTGCAGAGATTCTCACAGTCCAACCTGTTCCATCGTCATCTTGCTGGAAGTCCATATTTGATTTCTTTGAGCAGTGTTTTGTAGTTTTTGTTGTAAAGGTCTTTCATGCCTCTGGTTAGGAAGATGCCAAGGTATTTCATTTTTTTGTATGGCTATCGTGAATGGGATTGTGCTTTTTATTTGAGTTTCTATTTGTTTATTGTTGTTGTATAGAAATGTGACTATCCTTTGCACATTGATTTTATACCCTGAGACTTTGCCAAAGTCCTTTATCAGAGTAAGAAGGTTTTTGACAGATTCTCTTGGATTTTGAGGCATAGAATCATGTCGTCTGTAAAGAGGGATAACTTAACTTCCTCCTATTTGGATACTCCTGGTTTCCTTCTCTTGTCTGATTGCTCTAGCTAGGACTTCCAAAACTATGTTGGACAAGAGTTATGAGAGGGACCTCCTTATCTTGTTCCATTTTCAGGGAAAATGTTTCTAATTTCTGTCTGTTTTGCATTATGTAGGCTGTGTATTTCTCATAGATGGCTCTTATTATTTTGAGGTATGTTCCATCTATGCCTAGATGTATGAGAGTTTTTTTTTTTTTAAATCAAGAATGGGTCCTGGATTTTATCAAAAGTTTTTTCCACATCTAATGATATAATCATGCAGTTTTTGTCTTTACATCTGTTGACATATTTGATTATGATTATGATCTTGCAGATGTTGAACCAGCCTTGCATCCTGGGGATGAAATCTACTTGGTCATTATAGATGATTTTTGAGATGTGTTGTTGGATCGAGTTTGCTAGAATCTTGTTAAGAATTTTAGCATTTATGTTCATCAAGGATATTGGCCTGTAGCTCTCTTTGTTGGATCTTTACCTGGTTCAGGTATCAATGTGATGTTGCTTCATAAAATGATTAAGGGAGAGTTCCATCTTTCTCAATCGCCTGGAATACTTTCAGTAGGATTGGCATCAGTTCCTCCTTGTATGTTTTGTAGAATTCTGCTGGAAAGTCATCTGGTCAAGGGCTTTTTTGTCCTAGGTAATTTTCTTATGACATAGTCAATCTCCTGGATTGTTATTGGTCTGTTTAGGGACTCAAATTCTTCTTGTTTCAACTTGGGGAATTTGTGTGATATCAGAAAGTCCTCCATTTCCTTTTGGTTTTCAAGTTCGTTTTCATATAAGTGTACATAGTAGTCTCTAATAATCTTTGGTATTTCTTTAGGGTCAGTTGTGACTTGATCTTTTGCATTTGTGATTGTGTTTATTTGGACTTCTTCTCTCTTTATCTTGGTGAGTCTAGCTAGGGGTCCGTCAATCTTGTTTATCCTTTCAAAAATCCAGCTTTTTGTTTCATTGATTTTTTAAATTATCTTTTTGCTTTCTATGTCCCAAATTTGGGCTTTTATTTTGGTGATCTGGATTCTTCTGCTAAGTTATGTTTTTTGGTGGTCTTGCTTTTCCAGCTTCCTTAGGTGATTTGTTAGATTGTTAACTTTTGATCTTTCCATTTTCATCAAGTGTGTTCATAGAGATATTAATTCTCCTCTTATTATTGCTTTCAAGGCATCCCAGAGCTCTTGGTAAGATTTTTTTGTTTTCATTTGTTTTCTGGTATCTTTTAATCTCTGCTTTGATTTTCTTGTGGACCCAGGAGTTGTTTAGCATCAAAGTGTTTAGTGGTCACATCTTTGTGGGTTTGGGAGGAAATTTGTTGGTGTTGATGTTTATTTTTATTCCATTGTCATCTGATAAGGTGAGTAGAATGAGTAGGGTGAGTCTGAATCTGATCTATCCTCCTCCCACAGCAGACTATGGGGCATCTGACCCACACTGAGAGCAACCCTATCAGCTTGTGCTAAGCATGGGGGGTAGGGGCTGGAGACCAGAACTGCTCCCTAAGGGTAGAGGTCTGAAAGGAACCTGGACTCACATAAATTTCCAGAGAGCAAGTTTTTTGTTTGTTAGTTTTTTGTTTTTTCCTTGTTTGTTTTTTGTTTCAGTTTTAGCTTTTTTTCTTTTCTCTATTTTTTTTTTTTTTTGAGTTGGAGTCTCACTCTGTCGCCCAGACTGGAATGCAGTGGTCGCTCCTGGCCACCGCAGCCTCGACCTGCTGGGCTTCGGCAATCCTTCCGCCTCAGGCTTCCAAGTAACCAGAATTACAGGCATGTGTTACCATGCCCAGCTGATCTTTTCTCTATTTTTGTTTATGTTTTTGTACTTGTTTTGTTTCTGTTATTTTAATTGTTTTTTTTTTAGATTTTCTGTTTATGTATGGGTGTTTTTGAAGAAGAGTACACTAACAGTGGGGTTTCTGTTTGTATTACTGTCTGTATGATTTTGTCTTTTTTGGTTTTGGTGTCTTTGTCTCTTGGTTTATTCATTACTTGGTATGCCAGTCTATTTTTCCTCTTTTTCTGTCTCTCAACTTCCCTTTCTTCTTCCTATTTTCTTTTTCCATTCTATTCCCTTTTCTTATCTCATTTTGCTTTCATTGGGTAATCAGAGCCCCAACTGTATGGACAGATTGTAAGGCAAGCAGTGGAGAGTGGCTTCAGGGGGCCCACATACCTGTCAGCAGATACTGAGATCTGCAGATAGCTTCTGAATCACAGCTTCCCCCTCAATTAAATCTCAAAACTGCAAAAAGCACAGGCCTGCACACCTAGTCCAGCTTCAGAACTGAACAAAACCAGAGGATCTACATAAGGAAGAATAGGAGATTGAACAAATAGGAAAAAAGGTATCTGTCCATCACTGAACAACAGAATTAAAGAGCTTTTTTTAAAAAAAAAGAAGGAGGAGGAGGAGGAAAACCTTCACAATTGAAGAAAAACCAAAGGAAGAATATGATTTTCAAATAGTCCCCTCAGAGTTCAGTCACTGAGAACAGACTCTGGAACTCAAAAAATGAAGGACTCCCAGAATGACTGGTCTCAAACCACAAATCCAGATATCAATATATTAATAGAGAGAATAAATAGAAGCAAGGAGAGACAAAAAGAAAGAATGAAGGAGTTGACAACTGAGATAATAACAACAAAGGATATGGTGAATCAAACAAACAACAAACTGATAAGCATGGATAGCTGAATTAACCAAGCAGAAGAAAGTATCCCAGAGCTTGAGGACCAAAAAATGGAACTAACCTAAACCATTAAAAACATAGAAAATAAACTTAAAAAAACAGAACAAAATCTCCAAAAGATGAGTGATTATTTCAAGAGACTGAACCTAAGATTAATTGGAATCCCGGAGGAAGATAGAGAGATAGAGTTACCCTGGAACAAATATTCCATGAAATTATCCAAGAAAACATCCCTCATCTCATCAGTGATATGACCATTCAAACAAGAGATTCAGAGAATCCCTGAAAGACAACAAATGAGAAGATCAACTCCCAGACTCATAATAAATTGCCTACACAAAGTAGGTATAAAAGAAAAAGTTCTAAAGGCAGCTAGAGAGAAAGGTCAGACTACCTACTGGGAAGACCAACTAGAATAGCAGCAGACTTACCTACAGAAATGCTTCAGGCTAGGAGAGCTTGGAACCCAATCTTCAAAGTTCTCAAAGATAAACAATTTCAACCAAGAATTACCTACCCAGCTAAGCTAAGTTTCTTCAGTGATGGAGGTTTAAAATCCTTCCCATACAATCGATCCCTAAGATTTTACACTGCCTCCAGATCAGCTCTACAAGAAACACTTAAGAAAGTATTAAACACAGAAGAAAGGAAACAAAGAACAATACTCTTCACAGGAATGCAGGATAAAGATTAAAAATACACATGAATCAACCCCCACATCAAAAGAAAGACAACAAACAAATAAACAGCAACAAAAACAACAAACACTGTGAGAACCTCATGACAGGGATAAACTCTCACCTCTCAATAATTAGCCTGAATATGAATGGACTAAACACACCACTGAAAATATATAGAATGGCAAATTGGATAAAATATCATGAGACTATAATATATTTCTCCAAGAAACTAATCTCACCAGAAAGGACACTCACAGACTCAAATTAAGGGGATGGGAAACAAAATTTAAGGTGAATGGAACATAAAAGAAAGCAGGAGTCATGGTCTTAATATCAGACAAAATACCCTTTAAGCTATCGAAAATTTAAAAAGATACGAAAAGTCACTACATAATGGTAAAAGGTTCAATCCATCAGCAAGAAATATCCATTCTAAACATATATACACCCAACATAGGAGCACCAACTTTCATAAAACAGCTTCTAGGTAAACTTAAAAAAGATATTGACTCTAACACTATCATAGCTGGAGACCTAAACACCTCATTAACAACCCTAGACAGTTCATTAAGATAAAAAGTCAACAAAAGATCTGGAGCCTCAACGTGATGCTTGACCTTATGATTTAATTGAAACCTACAGAACACTCCACCTAACAACCACAGAATCATTCTACTCGTCACCTCATGAAACATACTCTAAGATTGACCACATCTTCGGCCATAAATCAGGCATAAACAAATTCCATAAGATTGAAATCCTGTATTTTTTATTTTACTAAATCAGGAGACCCTAATTTACAAGAGGCCATTGAAATGGTAGCAAGTATTTGGTAAATATGGCAGGTTGACATGAATATTTGGGTCAAACATGGACTCAGGAATGATGGGAGTAAGCTCTTCTTGAAACTACTGCTAGAGTTCTCTTAGATATTCTCACAAGGAGTATTGGCAAGACTTGGAAGGTTGAATAACTCTGGAGAGTAAGTGGTTAGACACCTATTCTCAGCTTTCATTGCATTCAACTCTGAAAAGTATTTCATTATAATCTGTGTCATTATTTAAATGTGATTTTAAAATGTGGCCCAAATTTTATCATACATTTATTTCTTCAGTGAGTGAACAAGTAACCAAATGGGAAAGGTCAGGCTCTTGAAGATAAAGCCATTTTCAACTATGTTTGACCTTGATTAAAAAAAATTTCTAATATCCTGAGTCTTAAAAATTATGACTTGGGCCAGACATGGTGGCTCACACCTCTAATCCCAGCACTTTGGGAAGCTGAGGCGGGAGGATTTCTTGATCCCAGGAGGTTGAAGATGTGGTGACCTGAGATTGTGCCACTGCACTCCAGCCTGGGCAAAAGGATGAGACCTCAACTCAAAAAACAAAACAAAACAAAACAATATATATATAGTGCCTTTATTAGTTTTTGAATGTAGATTCAGCCAATGCAGGATACTTATAGATCATTGGAATGTGCTACTTAGCTGCTATAATAAAAATGGTCTTTTTGATATGATACATGATATAATCAAAATGGTCAATATAACTGATATATAATATTATCAGTTATACAAAGAATTTTATACACCCTTTATTTCAAAAATTTATGTGAGAACCTTTTCCTCAATTGTCAGGGAAAAATTCACCAACTTCCTTGGGAAAAAGTCTTATATACACAGTCCATTTTTTTACATGTCTAAAATCATATATACTCAGGGACTATAGTGTGACTATATGCATAGATTTTGCTATTTTCTTTAACAGTAAATCAACAGGCAAATTATTTTTAAATTTAATTTTAGCTACATAGGTAATAGATAAATTAATTATCATTTCAAAAATATCAAAACATTAGAGAAATTTAAAATACCCCTTATAACCATACTTGATTCCATCTCTCTCTAGCAGCAAATTATCAGCTTAATATAGATTTTTTTAACTTTTTATATAAATTAATAAATAGAAATATGTTTTTCTATGTTTTTTTAAACAAAAATACTGCAATACTATATGCATACTTTTATAGTCTGCTTTATTCAGTACTACTGTACATCTCCAAATATGGATAATATATTTAATAATTCTTCCATTGAAAAACATTGAAATTGCTTTCAATTATTTGCTATTACAAGTAATTCTATAATTAATATCTTGTTTATATCTCCTTGTGCATACAAATCAGTGTTTCACTGGCACTGATACCAAGAAGCAAATTGCAGGAAATTCACCTATTTTTTATTTTAGTATATTCTATTTATATTAATGTAAGGATCCCAACTCCCCACACCCTGAAATTTTAATTTTTGCAAAGTATTAGGTGAAAATTGTATACTGCAGCTATTTTATTTTGTTTTTAAGGAGATTAAGTATCTTTTATAATATACTTTTTAATAATTTTAGTTTTTTCTCTTTTTTGAATTGCCTACTTATAATTTTTTTAAAAAATCTTTCTATTGGTATCATTGTTCTTTATTATGTAATCTATATATTTTCACTATTTTAGATGAAAATGTTTTCCCCAACTAGTACTTTTTTTTAACTGGAATGGTGGTGTTTTATGTCAAGCAAAAATTGTAATTTCACCATCAGCTGTATCAACCTTTTTATGTTGGTTTTTTTCCTATATGCTTCTTATTTAAGAAAAATTTTCTAAGACATGCAAAAATATATTTTATTTTCCTATATGATTTTTTAATGTATAATCTAAGTAGAATTTAATTTTTGTTAATGGTGTAAAATGGAGGTCTAAGATTATTCTAAATTCCTAAATGGTTGCCTCAACATAATTTATCTAGCATTTATTCTTTTATACTGACGTGAAGTGATACTCTTTGTTATAGCCTAAAGTTTCATATGTATATAAGCATTTCAGAAACTGTAGTCTTTTCCATTTATCTGCTTGCCATTGGTTTGATATTTTAAAATTAATATCACATTATTTTAATTTCTATATGTTTGTAATTATTTTTAGTATCTGGTAGTTGTAAGTTCTGTGCTACTATTTTATTTTTCAAGATTGTTCTGGCTGTTATTGTACATTTTCTTGTATGACTGTAGAATCAGTTAACTAAATTTAGTGGAAAAACTCTTAAACATTTTGGGAGTTTATTTGAATTTGAAGATAAAATTTGTAAGAGTTTCAGTATTTTTGTACCATCGACTTTTCCCTTCCAAGAGCATAGTATAAACATAATCTATTCAACACTTATTTTATGTCATTCAGTAAAATTTTGTGGTTTTCTTAATTTAAAAATCGATATATTTTGTATTATTTCAACAAATTTTAGTTTTTTTATTCAGAATAAAATAGTTCCTACTATTTTCAAATTTATGCTTATTGCTAGTGTTAGCACAATTTTGACTTTTTCATGGCAAGTCAATTTTCATATATATATACCTTTACACTTAAAGGATAATCACTTTGAGTTTTAGGCTGACATCTGGGTATGGTCTTGCCTAATTGGATGCTACCATCTAGGACTTTTACTTTTAAAGAATTCAAGTATTCAAGAAAAATTGAGAAGTCATTAAAGGAGGCACAAAGTTCAAGCAACTGTGGTGGTGTGTGTCAGGTGGTGGCTCTGCAAGTGTTGAGAGCCAGCCATGGAGGCCTGCCTGCTGACAAAGTCCAGGGGCCTGAAGACCCTGGGTCGCAAAGCGAACCTGGGCAGCTGAAACCCTTGCTTCCTCTATTTTTGTTGTTGATGCAGTTGGAAAGTTCTGTACAGTCTGAAGATGGAAAACAAAATCCCACTCACGTCATTCCTCGTCCCATGCACAGAAACAAAGGGGAATTTGAGAGAAAATTACCTTCACTTTATATGAGTTCCCCACTAATTTCCATGTCCCCAACCTCCTAGTATTTGACCAAGTAATCGCACAATTAAGTATTGTTGTTGGGAAAGTTACCGTAGGTCAGGAGGTGCTCACTTTAATGCACATAAGGGGATTCATTGGCCTTGCCAGGGAACTAGATTAACACTTTAATTATCATGTGTGGTTGACAATCGCTTGGTAGATTTTGTTCCTTCTGATTGATGATTATTATCATTTGTGAGGTGAATGTCAATGCACTAATTATGCTTATTTGAGCTTTAAATGTGGAATTTTATGTACACCTGAATGACCATTTTTTAATGTTATGTTATTTCCTGCTATTAGGATTAAGCGCATATAAGATTAAAAATATAAGATTGGATTACTATAGCAGTTTAGTACTTGATGACTTTTTGAAACTTGGTAGAGTAGATTTAGGCAATAGGTGTGTTCCTTTAAGCTTAAAAGGATAACAGTTGGATTAAATGCTTTAAATAATAAAGAAGGACTGCCTGCTTTAGTGATCACGAGACAGTGAGGCTTTCAAGAAGGAATTGATATGTAAAATTACTTCCCTGTAAAAGGGTATATAAGCTCATTGTTAACCATCAATAAATGGCATCTGTCCTAACACCAGAGTCAGGTGTCCGAAGTCTTCTTGCAATGCCACTGGAGCTGGACTCGGGCAGGTTAAAAGGATATCTGGTCCTTTCCATTGACCTGTAAGGGCTGTTTAAATTCTTAGAAGGTAGACTAAATGCAAATCTTTTACAATTCTCAGAATTTTTAAAAAAACCTTGCTCTTTTGTAACAAAGACAGTGGGGGAGGACTAGTTGAATTTTGTCTCTTTCTTCCCCCCTGTGTTGTTTAAAGGAGAAAATTCTTTGGGAGATGTTAATTAAGAAACTCATGTTCTGGTCTTTGAATAGCTTGCAGGCCTAGCATTAGTGTGCTTGATATTAATGGTAAATTTATAGAACCTTTTTGTAGCCTCGAGTGTTTATAGAATTCCTTTCACTTCTTTTCACAAACTTTCATCTACCATGTTCGACATCCTTATACCATTTTTTGACATGCTTGAACCTTCTATTTTTGTTCTATACTTTCCTTAACAGGCCATTCTATTATAGAACAAAAATGTGCCATACGAGATTCTTTCCTATACAATTATTCCTCTTTCCTTTATCCTGTCTTACTAAAAACATACCTTATACCAACAACTTTCTTTACACTTTTCCTAATCCAAAGCTAAACAAAAGGCACCCAAAAAGCACAATGGTGAGGGCAAAGAATAATATGAGTTTTAATTTTGTTTATAATGTCCCTTTCCAATAATGGAGATGAACACGTTGGCATAACAAGGAAGGAGTGTTGAAATATTTTATCTCCCAAAACACATGGAAGTAATGGCCTTAAATCTTGTAAAAGTCACCATTTACCTGATTTTTTTCTTTATGACAAATATAGGAGTATTACATGGGCTGTTTGAAGGTTCTATATGTCCAGCCTCTAGTTGCTGTTGCACCAAATCTTTTGCTGCCTTAAGTTTTTCTGATGGCATAGGCCATTGTTCTCCCCAAAACTGGCTTATTGTTTTTTTAGGTAATAGGGTTGGCAGTTTTAAGAACAATGACCTTTAGGGTAAATTGAGTACCCAATTCCAGACCTATCCTTCTTCTCTATAATTTTCCTCATTCCCAGGGGATAAATGATCATCATCAACAGAGGCAGTGGCTAACATTGCCTGGGAAGGACCAGGGGTTAATAGGGGAGTTTTTTCACCTGGTTCCTCTTTTAATTTAATGGGCATTTTATTAACCTCTTGTTGTAGATCTAAAACATCTCTAACTATATTCCATAATGCAAAAGTATCTACCAGCACTTGTTCTGGACCATGAAGAGTGTAATACAGCTTTAATTCCTCCCCAACCTTTGTTCATGCTTCTAAACTAGCGGTGCCATTTTCAGGGAACCAGGAGCACTGTTCTTGCACAAAATGTAAAAAACGAGCCAATTGCTTAGAAGACACTTTAATTCCTCTCTTAGATAACATATGCATCAGAATACTGATAAACATTTTCCTCTCTTTAGACTCACTCTGGTCCATGATTTTATCATGGCTCTTAACACTTCTTACCCTTCCTAGCTCTGCCTGTCTCTACAGAGAGGTCCACAGTACCCTGGGTAAGGTCCTATCCATCCCAAAAAAGAAAGAAAAAGCTTACCTTCAGGCCCCTGTTCAGGCTCCACCTGCAGGAGTCCAGCTCCAGCGGGTTCAGGGTATCCCAAAGGAGAAACAGAGTAGATGTTGCAAGAAGACTTTGGACACCTGACTCTGATGTTAACAGGACAGATGCCATTTATTGATAGTTAACAATTAGCTTATATACTCTTTTATGGGGAAGTAATTTTACATATCAATGCCTTCTTGAAAGCCAATAGCTGCAGAGCCACCACTGACACATACCACCACAGTTGCTTGAATTTTGTGCCTCCTTTAATGACTTCTCAATTTTTCTTGAATACTTGAATTCTTTAAAAGTAAAAGTCCTAGATGGTAGCATCCAATTAGGCAAGACCATAACCAGATGTCAGCCTAAAACTCAAAGTGATTATCCTTTAAATGTAAAGGTATATATGAAAATTTACTTGCCATGAAAAAGTCAAAATTGTGCTAACACTAGCAATAAGCATAAATTTGAAAATAGTAGGAACTATTTTATTCTGAATAAAAAAACTAAAATTTGTTGAAATAAATAATACAAAATATATTGATTTTTAAATTAAGAAAATCACAAAATTTTACTGAATGACATAAAATAAGTGTTGAATAGATTATGTTTATACTATGTACTTGGAAGGGAAAAGTTGATACTGCAGAAGAAAGAATTGCTGGTGTAAATTTATCATGTACCACCTGCACACTGCTGAGTGGATCTTGAAACATTTCCTTCATCAAAACCTTGATAAGTAACTATATAGATAAGGAGTTCGCTGGTATCTTTGAAAAGAGCTGTGTTAGCTTTCGCTCTATTATGGGAATGCTGGTGGGAAACAACATCTTTTAAATGGCCTTCATGATTTTGATGGAAAGGGAATACCCAGGGGATGGCAAAGGCCAAGAAACAGTTTAGTTAACAGTTAATTTAATAGTGGTAACTATTAATTGCAAAGAGGGCCAGTTACCATAATGACAGCAAAATCAATCTGATAAACTAAATAATCTAAACCACATGACTCTTTAGTATACTTAATTGATCACAGGAGTCCTAGATGAAAACAAACAAACAAAAACAAACAAACAAATAAGGAAACAATATAATGGCCACTATTGTCTCCTATTTTGACTGTCAGATTATGCGAGGCTTATTTTTGACCTGAGTCTACCTCCACGAAGTTCAGCTGGACCCCAAACTGTGGGTATTTATTGTGTCTAGTGTCTTAATATAGACTTGAAATTACTTTTGCAACAAATGCTTTTGATGCCTTGTATTACAGTCTCTTGATCTACCCCCTATTTCTTAAATCATTGTTTCTTCCTCCCTCTTTCTCCTCTCTTCCTAAGAGACTGGGTGCAATCTAGTGTTACTCATCAATTAATGGGTCTAGTAGAAAAACAATGGAGTTGGCCTTTTGTAGGAGCTTATAGAGCTAAAAATAGAAGTCAGTGTCCAAATGCGGGAGCTAGATAGATTGTGATGGGAGGAATCTTGTGGAAGCTCACTTCTAATTGCTTCTCTTCTCTCAGTAAGATAGTAAGATAGGAAGTAAGTTCATCACCTGAGAGAGAAGCCAAGAGAGAAGAATTTCAAAAATTGAGAATTTGGGAGAATGCGTGGAATTATCTAGGTGAGTAGAAGAGGGAATAGTTTGGGGAAATATAGCAAAATGTCCATGCAGCATTATGGGCCCATTTGAATTGATCACAAATTTAAATTACATTCAGCACAGTTATAATAGTGAGGTGTGAGTGAGTGAGTGTGTGTGTGTATTTGTATATATTTTTCAGCCTGTTTCTATTCTAATTCAGTTATTTGGGTGTAAGTATGACCTAGTCAGAAATCAAACTCAGCTAAGGTTTTGGTTTAGCCAAGGGAATAAGATGAAGGGCGAGAGAAACTAGACAGTGAAGAGATTTTAATGTCTGTCAGGAAAACTAAGTGGCATTGAGAAAATAAGAATGTGAAGGAAAAGGAAAAGGCAAGAGAAGCAATGAGTTGTAAGTAACAAGGGAGAAAAGATTGCTGTGGTTGGGGAAACGATGGGTGTGACTTGAAAAGAGTGGGCAATTGAAATTAAGATTTGAAAGGAAGGGATTTAGTGTTTAGTAATGACAAAAATCTAGAGTAGGGTCAAGGGAATAAGTAATCAAGGTAGGTTTAGGGCAATATCTGGATGAAGAGAATTAAGAGATTAGAATGTCAGAAATTAGTAGGATCTTCTATTTGCCTTTTGCAAAGATGAGTAATTATAGCCAAGGTAATCATTATATAGTTTATTGACCAAACTGGAACACATTTGAGAGTGAAATGTGGACCTATTCAAAATTAATACAGGACAAGTGAAAGTCACACCATAGTTATAAAAGTAGTAATGGAGAGAGATCTAGTGAGCAGTAGATAAAATCTTCAGGTAAGGAGAGGAGTGACCTTGGAGTTATCAGAAGAAGGCTCCTAGAGAAGCTGATGGAGTTTGTTTTTAATCTGGTGCTTTTTAGGAATAAAAGAGGAAGAAAATGATCTGATATCAGAAGCAGAAACAAGGAGGATATTACCCTACTTCTAAGTGCAGTGACATAAAACTGGGGGAAGAAGAAACCATCATTATTTTGCATCATTTGAAAGAGTGAAGGATAGGCAGAGTTCTTAGAGAAGAGTTAGTTTTTGTGAGAAGTTATAGTGAACTTTCACACATGTCTGACAGTTATTTCCAGAAATTTCAGTAAAGATTCTTGCTGTTGGGGAGAGAGGAGATGAGAAGAGAGTATTCTTACTTGGGTTTGGGTACTAGAGAAGGAAAAATTTGAGCATTTGTTTGTTTGTTTGGTGAGGAGTGTAAAGAGTGATAAAGTATTTGATAAATATAATGGTAGAAAGAATTTGATATTGAGATATGAAAATAGCTGGCAGAAGCCTGTTGAACTCTGAGGCTCCTACCTGATTTTGATCACAAAAGTGTGGAATCTGGGAAGATGCGGCTCACACTCTGTATCCTCTTGCCTTGCTGAGGGTTGCCTGCATCCATTAACCATTATCATCTTTTCCTGGATTACATGCTTTGAAGACTCATGGTAGATACGAAATATAAGAGGAAAGAGGCAAAAAGAGTAGTGATCTAACATATAGAACTTGTAGAAAACAAATGAAAATAATCCATCTTGAGTCAAGAACTTGCCTTAATATTTTAACCTGCTGTAGCTTAAGGTCTTTTATTTCATCATAATATAGCTATATTTTTTAAAAGGTTAAAAAGTATTCATTTAATTGTCTGTGTGAATGTTTAGAGAGGAATTTGTGAGAATATTGGAAAATGGAATGAAAATGTAGTTTGTTAATAGTTCATCTTTAAGACTAAAATGAAGATATGAAAAGAAAATGACAATGAGCAAAAAGAATGGGCAAAAGATGTAACTCACTAAGCTAGTTTCATATAACTTGTTATAATAAGTTTTAAGGAATAGAAGATTGTGCATAACTGTCTCTTTTGTCCCTTCTGTCATTAACCCTGCCAAAGTACTGGGACAGGTAAAATTTTCAGTTGCATTGTGGGAAATGCCTTGTTATCTTGAACAACAGCATGGCTGATGTTATTGTTTGACTCAGAAGGAGACATCATTCTCTTGAGAGAAAAAAATAATCTTCGTGTTGATAATGTACTAGGTATCCTGAAGCAAAACATTTTTCAATACATAAATAAGTGAAAATTATTTTTTCTTTGTCATTCTGTTTCTCCCTTTCATATAAACCCATGAAGTTTCAGACATACATTTAGCTACTGAAACAACTTGAGCTACAAATAAATATCTTTTTTAAAAAAACCTCCACATCTGTGAAAAACAGTTCCACATAGAATACTTACCTAAATTTAGGCCTTATTTTAGGTTTTGAAAAGCCTCAAGTTTGGTTACTCTTTGCTATGTGACAGCGTCCTTATGTATTGTATGAGTCAAATGAAGGAATTGTTCTCTTTGGTTCCTTTATTTTGAAGAGGAAAGCAGGTAAAAGACTGAGATTTGAGGAACAATGTGTGAGACAATTTTTTACAGCATATTTAACTACTTTAATAGGTGTCATTATATACATCAAAGTCAGTTTGTTTTATCCATCATCTATTTATTTATTTATTTCAATAGCTTTAGGGGTACAAATGGTTTTGGTTACATGGCTGCTTTGTATAGTGGTGAGCAAGTCTGGGCTTTAAGTATACTGTCACCCCCATTACTGTGCATTATACCTGATAGATGATTTTTTATCTCACTCTAACTTCCTATCTCCCCGTCTGAGTCTCCAATGTCCATTATACCATGCTATATGCCTTTATACATTCATAGCTTAGCTCCATTTATAAATGAGAACATGAGGCATTTGGTTTTTCCTTGCTGCCTTACTTCATACAGGATAATGACCTCCAATACCATCCAAGTTGCTGCAAAAGACATTATGACATTATTTCACTTTTTTAAATGACTGAATAGTATTTCATGGAATATATACATATACCACATTTTGATTCCACATCTTTGCAATTATGGATTGTGCTGCTATAAACAAGTAAGTGCAGGTGACTTTTTTTGCATAATGACCTTTTTTTTTCTTTGGGTAGGTAATGGAATTGCTGGATCAAATGGCAGATCTACTTTTAGTTCTTTGAGAAATTCCCATAATGATTTTCATAGAGGCTTTACTATTTACATTCCTACCAACAGTGTATTAGTGTTCTCTTTTCACTGCATCTGAGCCAACGTCTATTGTTTTTTGAGTTTTTAATAATGGCCATTCTGATTGGTGTAAGGTGGTATTTCATTGTGGTTTTAATTTGCATTTCTCCGATGATTAGTGATGTTGATCATTTTTTTCATATGTTTGTTGGCCATGTGTATATATGAATATGTGTATATATATGAGAGATGCTTGTTCATGTCATTTACCTACATTTAAAAAAAATATTTCAATGGCTTTGGGGTACAAATGATTTCTGGTTATACAGGTGCATTATATAGAGGCAATCTGCCCGCTTTTTAATGGGGTTATTTGTTTTTCTCTTACTGATTTGTTTGAGTTCTTTGTAGATTCTAGATACCAGTCCTTTGTTGGATGTATTGTTTTTTCTCATTCTGTAGGTTGCCTATTTACTCTTGACTATTTCTTTTGCTGCGCAGATGCTTTTCAGTTTAGTTAAGGCCCACTTATTTTTGTTTTTGTTTCATTTGCTTTTGGGGTCTTAGGCATAAATTCTTTGCCTAGCTAATGCCCAGAAAAGTTTTTCCTAGGTTTTCTTCTAGAATTTTTATGAGTTCTGTGATCTGACATTTAGATCTTCAATTAAAGGTTATTTTGAAACACACTTTTCCCTTCTTTGCCTAGCTAATCTTAATGACCTCTAAACCTCAGACAGTTGCTATTTTTTTCCAGCAGTCCTTTTGAGGCCCCAGGAATAGAGGCTTTTCCTGTCAGAGTTCCTCATGTTTTCCTCTTCCAGAGCACTCATCATCACATTATGTTGAAATTAGGTCCTAATTCATCTTTATATAATCAATGCCATCCATTTTATGTGGTCTCTAAGGAATGCCCAATAAATGTTGGATTAATTAAGATGTGGGGAAAGAGCTCTTTACTATTTCTCCTATTATTTGTCAATAAGTCCTCTTCGTCTCACAGAAGCATTTTTGGATCTGAAAATTCTTATAAGTCTTCCAGAAATGTTTTGCTTACAATCAAAAGGCAAGTTAAGTGTTGAAACAGTAAAAGCTCACAATATGCATGTGCTCACTTCCAAATTTATCCCAGGCCAATCAATGAGGAGGCAGAAAGTTTAAAAAGCCTTTTTTCCTTGCAGCATTAGAACTCTCTCCAGTGGTGCTTTCTTCTCTTTACTTATGGCCTATTATATCCACATGGCTCCCTCAAAATAACCTATTCCTCGTCCATCAAAATTTGTCTTTATTGACAGAACAGTTGGAAAGGATGGGATAAAACAAATCTCTCTGAAGCATCACTGATAATAGGTGTGAGATATAGCCCTATTTGTTTTTTTCATAAATGCTTTTGACAAAACCCTAATTCTAAATGAAGCTAAGAAGTCTCTTTTGCCGTATTTATACTTGAACAAGAAGGTGCAACTTAGGAATCTTTGCAATAAAGCAGACAGTTCCCCACTCTAAATGTATTATCTGCAGCCTCAAATGAGTCTTCAAATTGCCTGGTGGTTTTTTATAGCACAGAGACAAGGATGAATACGTTCTTAATGGAGATGAGCAAGTCCAAATGGAGAGGATGTGGAAAATGGGAGTAGAGGCAAGAACAAAAGTGAAACAATCCAACATAATGAGTTACCATGCTGCCTACCTGCTTCATGATGGGCTGTGAAGTGACAAGTAGGTCACTCAGCAGGCATATTCACAGTTGAGCGCTAAAGACCTTTATCTCAGTGCAGTCTGTGGAAAGAAAAAAAGAATACGGATGCAACATCAAGTTCCTTCTTGTTTACTACTTCCCGTGTATTTTGGGAGTACGCTTTTTCTGCTTCTGGTAAATACTTAGAAAGCCCTAGGGTGTGGCCTTTAACTTAAGGCCAGAAACATAAAGGCTAAGCATGGATAGGCTCAGTGTATGGGATGGGAACTGCTGAGGGATGGTACTCCAACTCAGTATGCACCCTGGGAAGCTTGCAAAAGGCGACAGTGGCTATGGCATGGTCTGAGAAGGAGGCATTTCTTCCTAAAAGAAGTAGTAATCAGAGGAACTTAAGGAGGGATAAATGACATTATATTATGTCCATTTGGCTAGGCTGAATTACATTTCCCAGAATTCCTCTTCTTTTAGGTTTTCTTTCAGGTGGGCCACAAATAACATTTTTACATGAGATATAAAGACAGATGTGAGACATTTTTCTTTTGGCATTCAGAAGGTTAGGAGAAGAAGCTTTTATAGCTCATATATATTTTTGCTTATCTGCTGGTTCAACTTGTTGCATGCAACTATTCGGCCTTCCCAAGGATTTTCCCCCATGTTCACTCCTGGGCCTGGTGTGTGTTTAGTGCTATGACGAAAGGTACGAGTTTCTCCTCAAAAATACCCACTTCATCAAGGTTGGTTTTTCTTTTATCCTACTGGGTTTCTGTTCTCTTGCTCTCGCCATTTTGCCTCCATCTTTCTTTATATCTGACTGCCCTCAAATTCTAACATCAGTTGTGAAGACAATACTTCACAGAGACTGTTAATGCAATGGCTACAATTGTGTAAAATTAAATACCACCTAGTGGTTATATCATTGATGAAATTCTGATACAAGGTTTTGTTGTTGTTGTTATTGTTGTTGTTCAAGGATACTACAGTATTATTGGGGCTTTCAAGATTGTTGGATATTCCCATTCCAGGTCTGAGTGTCTCATTCTTTCTTTCCTACTCCTTGACTATAACATAAATGACTAAAAGCTGCCTATTTAATCTCCATTGCAGTTCTGTCATCCAAATAACCTGATTTTAGGCTTGATTTTTAGTACAATCTACTATAGAAACACCACATAAGAGTCTTCTTTAAAGCTACCACTTTATTTGGCTATTAAAACATACCCCATCAATAAGGGTACCTGACCTCAAACCAGGCAAAGTGGGGACCAAAGGGAGGACCAAACTTTACCTATATGATGTCCACTTGTATACCTAATTCTGAATTGTACCCTACATCTTTAAAATAAAATTTAAAAAGGAATCAAAATCAAATCATACTAGGTGTTATATCAATAATATATTGTTTTACCAAAAATAAAACTGTTTTCATTAATTTTTAAAAAATGCCCTTTCTTAGGGGAAAGGAGGCAGTGATTGCACTGTAACTGCCATTTTCTTCTTGCAATGTGTTTAAGGCTGTTTTAAGAAGTCATCATAATGGACATTTTCACATTAACATATTTTTCATACTGATTAAGTGAAACAACTGATTTCCCATGCCTTTGTTTCTACATACGCTTTGTTCATGTTAATCACAGGAGAAAGCTTAAGAACCACCCCAATAACCACCAACAGGGTCTCTGTTGGTTTCAGTTCAACACCCCAATTCCCATCCTGAGTGTCTGCTTTCTTGAACCACTTACTATACCAATTGTTTTAGTTCTTGTCTTATAAAAAGCTGAACCTAAGGAAAGGTAAGAATTCAGAAATTTTATTACTCAAACCCAGGTTAAAATAGTGATGAAAAACAGAAACAAAGCAAGGAAAATACATTCGGAGAAATAAAATGTGATATACCATTGCATTGGCTACTACTTCATGACATCAGGTTTTAAGAGACACATGAAGACCCTTAGCAAGCATGTTTGCTTTACATGTGCAACAAATAAGAAATAAAGAGAGGAAGAAAGGGATTCTTCTGCCTCACTCCATACCACTTCTTATTTTCCATTGGCCAAATTTCACTCCACAGGTAATAATTATTCTGAACTTTTTGTCTGTCTCCTGGCTCCTTGTTTGATGCCCAGGAAGCCATATCCTACCACTGCAATATATAATGACATCCAAATCCAGAAAAAGAGGTGGAAACAGCATCAGTTAGGTCAGTAAGTGAGATATACCAACCATAGAGTTGAACTAAGGTTTCAGCTTGGACTATAGCCAGCTCACAGAGGTAATAGTGACAGTAAAATTGTGGCTTAGATGCAAGTAGTAAGTTCTGAAAGGAGAAAACAGTTGATGAAATCTGAAAAGGTGAATTTATATCTAATATTGGCAACACTAATATGTTTCTCTGGTCAACTCATTTTACCATCCTCTGCGACCATTATTTCAGACTTTAATCTAGTCAACTTAAAAGCCATTTTACTTCCTCATACTCAACAGAAAACCTTGACTCCTCTTTTACAGAGAAAATAAGAGTAACAAGAAAGATGCTTTCTCAGGTTCTAGACATCAAAGATGCAAGCTCACTTTTATCTGTATTTTTTATACTTGTTTCCTCTTATTTGCAATAGAATAGCCATCCTTTCTTTTATTAAGACCAGTTCTTCAGTTTGTACATCATGTCTCATTCCTTATTTTCATCTCAGGAACCTGAAACCAATGACGGACATTTCCTTTTCTTTCTGCACTTCAAACGCCTACATTCCCTCTCAGTCAGTGTTATAGCAGTCTTTGTTTGTAGATGTGTATGTGTGCATGGGGTAAAGGTGATTGTGTATACAAATATCCCTGACTTTAACATAATTTTATTTCATTTACAAAAGTGGTACATTCCCATTCTTACAAATCAAACATGATGTAGAGAAAAGTTCATGATCTTTTATCAACCACCTTTTTATTCTCTCTCCTCAAAAGTAACAACATTAACAATTTATCAGTTAACAAAATAAACAATATTAATGTTAATAATTGATCAATTAACAGCATCAACAATATTAACTGTGTGCTCACACTAAGCTATACAACTATATACTGTGAAAGAGATAGTCATTGCTTACTAAGCATCCTCTACATTTGCAGTCTTATATCCTTACAGAGAGATTGATTTCATGTGATGAGGACCAATCACTGAAATAAGAGAGTGGAAATGATAATAATCACATTATAAAGTGTTCCATAAAAGGGCTGTAGATACAAAGTGACTGCAAAATGCTGAAAGAACTGAAAAACCAAAGAAGGAGGCAGACAAATCTAGTTTGTTGGTTTTAAATTATTTATTGAGGGAACTTACAGACAGATGCATGGTCTTAGATGGCCACAAAACAGGCATCTCTCAGCTTTCTTTCTTTCTTTGTGTGTGTGTGTGTGTGTGTGTGTGTGTGTGTGTGTGTGTGTGTGTGTGTGTTGGAGTCTCACTCTGTTGCTCAGGCTGGAGAGCAGTGGCATGCTCACGGCCACCGCAGTTTTGACTTGTTGGGCTCAGGTGATCCTTCTGCCTCAGCCTTCCAAGTAGCTGGAACTACAGGTGCGTAACACCATGCCCAGCTAAAATGATTTATTGTAGAGATGAGGTCTTGCCAAGTTGTCCAGGCTGGTCTCAAATCCCTGGGCTTAGGCAACACTCTCACCTCAACCTCCCAAAGTGCTGGGATTACAGACTTGAGCCACTGCGCCCAGCCAGATCTCTGCATTGTTACTCCCCACACCCAAAGCTTATACACCATAGGGAAATTGTCTCTGTTCAAGACAATTAAAGACAATCCCCCACAACAGGCAAGAATGCTATGCATGTCACAGCCTATAATTTGTGTAATAACATCAAGTTTTCTCTGATCTAAAGGCAGGAGAACATGTTATATTAGGGACAGTAAATAAAATAGAAATCAGGAAGCATTCAGGGACTGGGGCTAATCAGAAGTCAACATGGAGGTTTAGCATCCAAGATGGAATCACTTTTGTCTCCACAGGTTCCAGGGTCTAGGTGGCAGTGGGAAGGAGGAAACTTGACTGGCATGGGCTTTGTTTAAGATATAAACCTTTACTGTGTGAATCTACTGAGCTTTGGAGATTTTTCTGTTGATGTAGCTTGTGTTATAGACATATATTTCATTTAAAAGATGAAAACACGCTAGACATATGATGCTGCAAATCTTTCACTAGTATTAATAGGATTTATCCATCCTTTTTGAAATCGGAATCATATGCTATAGTATAACTATACTATAACTTATTTCACCATTTCCCTACTGCTGGATTTTCAGAGTGCTCACAATTTTTGCCTCTACAAGCAAAATTGCCATAAATACACTTACACAGATAACTTTGCATACTGACACTTCCATTTTTGTACAGCAGTTTTTTTTCAAATTGAAATACAGGAGTCAAAGTTATGTGTGTTTATTTATGTAGAGATTTCCAGTCTACTTTACAAAAATATTTCAAACCTTTCACAGTATATCAGAAATATATGACTGCCTGTTTTTTTAATGACATTAGATGATATAAATAACTCGTTACTAATTTCTTATAAACAGTCATATGAGGAGGATATGTTCTAGTGATTTTGCTGTTGTGTGGCCATAATAGATTATACTTACACAAACCTGGGTGGTATAGCCTATTACACAACTAGGCTATATGATACAGCCTATTGCTACTAGGCTACAAACCTCAGGCATTCATCTATTCATGAGAGATTCATTAACACTTTCTACTAGGCTTCCCCTCCAACAATGGAGATCCGATTTCAACATGATGAAGTTTGAAGGAGTCAAACATCAAACTATAGCAGCTGAAGAGGGTGTTTTTTCAGACTGGTTGAAAATCAGCATGTGGTAATACCCTGAAAACCAACCATGAGGCCGTTGGCTATGCACATTACATTTTATATACAATACGCAACAGAGGTTATCCAACCCAGGTGTGACCTTTTGGTATGGTGTTATTATTACGAGAGACACTCAAGTAAGAAAATAACTTCTTACAATTGTCAGGGCGAAGAACATGATACCCCAATATATGGAACCTTGGCATATTGAATATTTTTGAAACAGGAGGAAGAAGAAGAAGGAAGTAGGGAGGATCTCAGAAGCAAGAAGGTCTCTTTGACCTTCCTCTACCCTTCTGTTTCCCATACCTCTTTCTTTCTGGAAGCAGGTGATAGGAACTGAAATTTCTCTCCCCAGAAATAAGTCATAAAACATAGCAAGGTCACTCTTTGAGCTTCTCGCTTGTCCAATGAAAGATTCTCATAAGACAGACATCCTGCTCCATATCTGTCTGGAAGAAATGTTATACACAGATCTAGAAAAGAATCTGAGCAAACAAGGCTTGCTGAGTTCCTTCCAGTTTAATACCATTAGATCATACTGATACAGAGACCCGCTAATATCTGTCCATATTGTCACAGTCCCTAGGGAAGGGCATGGCAAGGGTTCAAGCACTCCTGTATGTTCCTGAACAATATTCCTGAGAGCTAATAGAAGGTGTGCTTCTCCTTATCTCCTATGCACTCCCAGTAAGAAACTACAAAGGATCTTCAGCTTCCCTGCAGACTATGCCCAATAAACTGAGAGATATATTCCTGAGCACATTCCTGAGAGTTCTCTTATCTCCTTTGCATTCCCAGTAAGTAGCTTCAGAAAACCCTAAACTTCCCTGTAGATTATCTCCAGCAAACTGAAAGATGCAAATCCCTATCTACTCCCTTTTTCTGAGGAGTCAGAAAAAGGCCTTTGTAAACACCCTTTCCTCTATGGCAAGCTTGATTAACACGTCTGCTGTGCTCTACTGATAAAAGCTATGAGATATCTCTGATACCTGGCACAAGGAAATGTAGACCGAAAAATGTCACTATTTATAAATGCGGCTGAAACTTAAGTTCTGTACAATGTTCTGCTGGTCACGTGGCTAATGTATAGGTGGTACTAACAACTCCGGAGATATAAAAGTGAACTGTAAAAACCTGGAAGGTGAGCAGAACCATTTTAGAAAGACCTCAAGTCTGGCTCTGCTCCCTGGATTTGGACTCAGAGATAAACTTCTTCAGGTTTCCTGCCCCTTGATTTATCAGTATCAAGCGTAAGCAGCTGAGCACTACTCAGACCATAACAATACTCGTTATGTCCTCCCTATTTCTCCACAACTATCAACCTCTTTGGTCAGACTTAGTATAAAAATATTGTTTTCCTTGGTCTTTGGGTCTTCCTTTCTGAATGCCCCTGTATCCCATAAGACTTTGGTAAAACAAAATTGGTATGTTTTCCCTTGTTAATCTGTCTTTTGTTATAGGCATATCAGCATGACCTTCGTGATGGGTGAGGAAAAGTTTACTTTTTCTCCCCTACCCAATATAGACAAAGTGGTCAGAACACAAAAAATTAGTTTTTGCCTCTCTTGTTCAACATTTTAAAATAGTATTATTTAATATGCAATCTAGATCAATGGTTTCTAAACTTTAGCTTGTTCACCTGGAAGTCTTGTTAAAACACAAACTACAGGGCCCCATAGGAATATGAATTTATAACAAGTCCCAATGCGATGCTGATGACTATTCCCAGGACTCAGTTGGAGAATTGGCCTAGACAAGAAAAAGAGTAATATAAGTGAGGCAAAGCAATGATAATAGGTTTAGGAAACTTAATTTTGAATTTTTCTCCCTGTATAGGGCATTCATGAGTTCTTTTCTTCTTTCCTAGGTGCCATTTTCTGGTAAGTAATAATTTTTCATATTCTTTAAGGAGACTTAAGAAACTATTAAAAAAGCCTTGAGAGTATTAGGGTTTGAATATTATTTTTTAAGAAAAGAAGCCATGACTTTTAAAGAAATATTTTGAAATACAAAATTGACAGAATATGTTAATAGAAAATTTTGGTGAATATGGATGAAATGCAGAGACATTTAAAATAATTTAAGATGTGTCTTTGTTATTTTATCTCTATAAACCTAACTTAGTAGGTAAGCATTTTCAATTAACTTTTAATCACATTGTATATACTATATAAATATTTTATTAGGTCTGCTTATTGATTCATTTCTCCTATAAAACAATTAATGTCATAAGTTTTCTTTTTGGAAAAAGTTTTTACCTGTTTTCCTGTCACAAAACATTGAATACATGCAGTAACATAAGTGAAATATTAATTATGCTTTCCAAGATTCTTATGAAAAAGGTTTTGGGAACAGGCTTAGGTACTCCAAAAGAAATAAAGTGACATTATTAAAGAAGTAACTTTGATTCTGCTCTAAAATATATTTTTTGAAAGCAAATCAGTTTCAAGTTAAACAAATGTATAACATAGAATTATTATTAAATTAATTAATACTGTTATATCATAAAACTATTTTAATAATTATTATTTATAATTATTTGACTATGATTATCACTTTCATCAAATTACTGTTGTGAAAAAACTTGTGATGTTTCTTATATCTTTACCCTATACCAATGTTTTCACCCAAAAAATGAGAATTATTCTTTAGGAGATGTCTTGTGTATGAATAGTGAATAGCTCAATCTACAGTTATTCCCAGGTCTGAGTCTATTTTTTCATCCACACAAAGATGGTGTTAGTAAGTCCATCCAGGCTTGTAGTGGACCTAGAAGTTTGTTCTGGCAATTAGACATCAAGAACTTCAAGGTCTGATCCAATTTGAGACTAAAGATTTTATACAGTAAAAGTCAGTTTAGTACTGGAAAGACCATGGTCCACTCCCCTCATAACAAAAGGACAGACCGTAGAGGTTAAGAGAATTGCCCAGGATCAGAGTTGTTTAGGGGCGCAGGCAATAGTATAATAAAAATAGATAAAATATATCCAATGCTTTCTTTGTGGCAGGAACACAAAGTTTTTTAGCTGTATTATTTCATTTAAGTCTTACATTTTGATCACTTAATAATATTCCCCACTCTAAAGATGAAAAAACTTAGAAGCAGAGAAGGTAAGAATCATTCCTTATATCACACAGGTGGTTAGAACTGGTAGTTTGTCTGGTGCCCAAGGCTGAGTTTGCCCTCACATGTCCTCTCTCTTTACTCCCAGTCTCACCATCCTGTCCTGAAACTGTCACTCATGGGCTGTTTGAAAGAGACATTACAATATGTGAAATGATATTATATGGTGTATAAAATGCTAAATATTTTGTTAGTTTTTAAAATGAGACTTATGACATTCAAAATATACCCTTAAGAAACCAGCCAAATAGAAATAAAAGTTTTGCTGATAATCCCATGTTCCTCCCCACGACATACACAGACATAATTTAAAATATATGGCAGGTGTTTGGCATTCTTTTCTTATATTTCTTTCATCTTTCCTTCATATTAGATTCAAGTTTATTTTTTCACCTTTTAGCCCATCTGAAATGTAAGATGTTCAATAGAAAATAAATCAATAGCTTTTCCTATTAGGCCTTTGTACAGTGATCAGATTGTAGTTTATACATTGTACATTTCACCTTCTCTCACTATTTTTACAGGCAGATTATTTTTATGGCCTAAAAGTTCTTTAATAGGCCATAAATACCTTATACATTTTCAAGTTCTTGATAACAAAGCAAAAAGTGCATGTCACTTCCAAATGTCTGAGAATCAGGCCTCTAAATAAAGTTTTTAATATTTAAAAAATTCATCATTAAAAAAGAAGAGTTAAAGTTTGATCCTGTCATTTTGAAATGTTATGTTTGGCTAGTGTTACATGCACATATAATGAGTTTCTTCAATAATAACTTTGTAAAAACAAGACTTCCTGGAAATTTTGCCTAAAGAGACCAATGGTACTTTGCACACATTTTTTGGGAAAAGTCTTGCATAGAGTTCTCTTTTCTTTACTCTGGCTGACTCCTGACTTTGTCTTAAGAAAAACCATTCTTATGGGACAAATTATTATAACAATAATTTTACTTGTAGTTACCATACCACCTTCTTTCTACTTTCAAAGGGACCCCTGATTTTATTTCTTCATTTTTGATAGTAAAATATGAACCAGATGCAAAGAATGCTGAGGTAGAATTTCTCATAGTCCATTTAGAAGCTTCATTAATTAATTCCCTATTGTGTGGCAGTATTAATAGTAGATGTCTTAGAGATTAAATAGGTAAAATGGGAGATACTGTTTGAAGCATCTTACTGTTTCCTAGTTTGGAATCATTCCTTTAGGAATGATTTTATGTTATGTTTTGTGTGTGTGTGTGTGTGTGTGTGTGTGTGTTTTGTTTAAAAAACAAAAAACAAAACACCCAAATCTGTAAACCTCTGGTGGGGAGGGGATGTAGAAGAGAGGTTGGCACTTTAAATATTTTTGTAAAATTAATGTCTTGCTTTTCTTTCTCTCAAAGTGAAAGTTGTAGAAATGGATGTGTTGAATTGCAGCAAAATTTTTGGAAAAACTGGATTTACATTAATCTTACTTTATTTGCAAAGCATTTATAGAGGACTAGTAGTAAGGCCCAGGAACCTGAATCTCTACTGGAGGAATCAGAGCACAAGCTTAGCCTGTAGGCAGATTCCATATTGCAGGGGATGCTGCTTTCCTGGGCAGCCAGCAGTCTGTTACTATGGCTGTCTGCTGGCACTCTTGCCAGCTGGAGCAAGAAAGCACGATCTACTTGTTCTTCTGGCCAATAGACCCAAAGCACTCCTTCATTCCTTTTTAAAACATCATTATCTAAAATGAAATAATACTCGCTCAGTCCTCTCTCTTTCCTCCTAAAAAGCAATAATGTTTCAAAATAATGTTGTTTCACTCATGCTCTAGAAAAATACGTTCATGAATTAGAACTAAATTGAAATTTTAATTTTGTCTCTTCCTGATGTTTAGAATTCAGTCAGCTTCAAGGACCTTGCACAACACACATATGGAACATTCGCATGTACTACTTGATTCTACATGCCACCCTCTCATTTTGAGATTTGTCTGTGCAAGTCAGCTTGAATTTGATGCTATCCTGTCAACTAAACTAAGCCTTGTTTTCAAAGCCAAATAGCACAAGTGCCTCGGGCACCTGCAAAAAAAGCCAGGCACACAGGCTCAAGTGGATAGTTAGGTGTGCAATTACTTGATTTATACACATGTGTGTTTCTGAAATTACAGCTGCAGGGTTTTGTGGTCTCTGTGGGGGTGTGAACAGTTTTGTTGGCAAGCCTGTTATGCCTTACTTTGGAAATTTGGCTTCCAACCTAAATTCCCCTCCCATCGTTGATGGAAAACAAAGTCTATTTGTCACTTTTCCATTTGCCTGCCATAATGATTCAGAAAGAAAACAGTCTTACTTTGCTGCTCTAATTGCTGATTCATCTCACAAGTCCAGTCATCTTCATTTTTCATTATATAAACACTAGCTGTGGATGTGGTACAAGTTGGCAACAGAAGGGCAGGTTTTCCACCCCAGTGACTGACCTGACTACTTGTAAATTTGCTTGAGGGAACACACTTCTTTCCACAAAACTCCTTCTTCAATGGAAGGTTTTGAAACTGAGGCATTCATTCAGAAGATTCTGTTGTTCTTTTGGCTTTGCAGCTATTTAAAAACAATGTTTGCCTTGAAGTTCTATGTATACTTTTAACCTTTCAGCTTAACTGTAGAAAAGCTTATTACTTCAAGCAGACTCAATCACTCACAATAGTACAACACTCTGGAGACCTTATCATTGCACCGTCTAGTTGAGTAATTAAATGCAGGGTGTATTTTCAGTTCAGTGGATTCGCTTATGGTGGGGTGGCAGCCATCTCCTCTCTCCCTTTTGAATCCTTCAGCTATACACGGCAGCTTGGCATCCGGGTGACTGGAAAATGTGAAATCAAATATTAAAGAGCAAATATAGACTATAAAGAGGGTGGTACATTGGGAAAAGAAAGACAAGGACATTGAAGGATTTTGCTGTCCAAGTAAAAGAAAATTATTCTGACTTGTGTAACTTTGCAGCTTTGTTAATATCAGAAGATGTAACTATTATTAGATTGCCTTTTTATGAGGAAATTAAACAAGGTCATTTCAGTAACACTTAGAGAACTCACACTTTCTGTGAAACCACTATTTCCTCAAGGGGCTAATAGGAGCTCAACATGGATAGAAAAGCTACTCCTTTCATATATTCTCAGAATAGTTTCCTAGAATCATAATGGCTGAAGATTGAAAAGGCCCATTCAGCTCTCAGCTGTAGCCTCCAGGGATCAGGGCAGCATTTTTCTTCATTCTGTAGTACATTTTCCACTGTTTTGTATGGTTTTATTTTAATGGCCTCAAAGCTTTCTTCACTTCCATGAAAAACTTGTTCCAGACTCTAGCCAGACTACTACTCATCATGAAAATTGCATTCTTATCAAAAATTTAAAGATGTCTTTTTCTGGTAAAAAAGAATACAGGTTTATTTGACATCTTCACTCGAAATCAAGAATCATCTTGGTTTCTATGAATTCAAATATACCAAAACATTGCATTGCCCACTGGCATTTTTTAAACTACATAAAGGTAAAGCAAATTGCTAGTCAGCTATTGTTTAAAGAAAGACTTTTTATTCTCTGCCCACTCCCCTTTTTTTGAAGGATTGCTGTTTTATGAAAAAAATTAGCATTTATTTTCTTCATTAGAGAGTGAGAATATTCTGCACTCAGGTTATAAATAGCAATACTATATACATGTCAGCTGCCTCAAATCATTTTTGGGAGCAGGTAAGTTATAAATACTATAAATGAATAAATACATGTATGAAATATTCATATCATAGCTTGTTAGCATGTTTGATTTGTCATTGCTAATTAAACAACTATTTTTCTCTTCTGAGGAATTTGCTAAATTTGAGCATCGATTTCATTTATTTATTTATTTGCTCATTCACACAAATTTGTTGACTCCCTACTATATATTGAACACTATTGTAGGTGCCAAGGATTTAGTCGTGAATAAAACAAAATCTCCTTTGTGGAACTTACATTTTAATGGTGGAGACAGAATATTAAAAAAAGTGAATAGTTTGTCAAATTGTGATGCATACTATAAAAAAAATCAAGTAGGAATAAAGGAGATAGGATCCTCCTTATGAATCTGTGTATGCATACTTGTGTGCTATGTTGAAGAGAAGTTGTTTGGTATAGGAGTTCAGTATGACAAGGTAACCTTAGGAGAAGAGAACCCAAACAAGAACTGAGCCTAAGTTTTCTAGGTTGTCAAAAATTGCTAAAAATAAAAATATTAAGTGCTGCTGATGTGATTAAGTGATATGAGAATTGGTTATTTGATTTAGTAAAATAGAGATCATGGTGAACTAGATAAGCACGTTTAAGTTGAAGTAGTAGGGGGAAAATGTCTAAGGATTCTGAGGAAAGAAGGAAGAGAGAAATTGGAGATGTTATATTAAATACTATTCCTAGAAGTTTACTTCCAAAGGAAGGAATGACATGAAGCAGTAGCTGAAAGTGTTGTGGAATTATAGGAGTTTTTTTTTTTTTTAACAGTGGAAGAAATAATAGGATGTTTGCAAATTGATGGGAAAAATTGATTTGTGGGGTGGGGGGGAGAGAGGAGAAAGAGGCAAATTCCTAGAACAATGTCTTCATGTAGGGGAGTGGAGAAATGAGAGAATTTGGAGGATAATGTGCAGTTGAAAGACTTTAGAATGACTATGTGGACAGTAATGATCTTGTAGAGTGTGAAAAAACTCTGATGGGAACAGAAAGATAGGACAATAAGGAAGCAGCATGCAATGTCTTAGAGTAAGAGAGACTGGGATTCAGTGCACAAATGGAGAGATTGGCTTTAATTTGGGCAGAGTGTTCATCCACAATGACAAAATTGAAGGCAGAATTTTCCTAAGATATTTATTTACCCTTAGTTCCCATGTGTTTGCAGCATCCTCTTGGGTGTATACTTTTACTTGTTGGAGAACACATCAAAGGGGTTTTTGTGTGAAACACTTTTTGAAGCCTTCTGTGTGGAAAATATTTTTATTTCACACTCAAGGTTAAATAAAATATTTAGTTGGATATAGAATTTTAGTTTAATGTGCTTTTCTTTCAACACTTTGAAAATGTAACTCCATTGCTTTTTGAATATAATGCTATCCTTGATTATTTCAATGTCAATCAAGTTATAACTCTTTTATAAATAATTGGGTTTTCCTCTGTGGAACCTTAAATAACTTTTAATTTTTACATGATGTTCTTAATTTACACTCTAATATGTCTCAGGGTAGGTTTGTCCCAATTTATTGTTTGCCATTATGCATTCTTTCAATCCGAGCTCTCATATTTCTCTTTAGTTCTGAACATTTTGTCATCATTTCTTCTAAAATGTTTTGCTTCTATTTATTTATTCTTTCTCTATAAAATTCATATATTAACTTATGTTTCTATTTCTAGTCTCAATATTTATATAACTTCTCTTTCATGCTTCCCATCTTTTTATCTTTTCTTGATATTTTTGGAAACCTCTTTGCAACCTTGTTGTAGATACTGTTAGTGAGCTTCCCAGCATCTATTTCCTCTTTTTTCTTTTCCCCACTTTGTTTGTATGACAGTCCCCAGACCCAGAGAATAATCCAATATTGATTAAATGCAATCAAGAAAGTCCAACAATATTGAACCTCTAGAATAATGACTAATTACATAACTCTAGGAGCATGCACATTCATTAAGGCTGGGAGAACTTTGCCATTTCCCTGGAACCCGAGGAAACAAGGGAGAAAGGAGCCAATGTGACTGATAGTGTCCTTTAGCCAACACTGGAAAATGAAGTCTTGGAGTCAAGATTAGATTTGTTTTAGGAAAAAAACATGTTTTGCATCTTTTATGTCACTGTTTTCATGCTTATTAGCAGCATATTTATTTTCTTTAGCTAGTTGTGGTTAAATAGCATATGAAGAAAAGTATGCCAGGGCCTTTGGGAATATTTTTCTTTACTGTTACTGCTACTATTGATAACAGTAATAATCACTCTTACAAACTATTGCTACTATTACTGATGATGATTGCTATAAAGGAGATTAAAGGAAAAACTCTTTAGGCCCTAAAACTGAGCTCTTTTCTTAACTCTCTCCTCCTCTGATCTCTAGTTTACCTGGCTGGGACAATAACTCCCTTGATTTCTCATCTTGCAGTGCTCCTGCACTGTTACCTCATAGGCTGGGATCTAGATTCAACCCATAAAAATTTCTCGTGTCTATAAACTATCATTAGCCTGACGCTAAGTTTCACCACTGCCCAGTAATTCCTGCCGAGAGGACTCCTCCCACGGAATTGGATTGCTGGAATGATTAGTCAGTGTTCTTGGAAACTGGCCCACTTTGATCTCGGCCCAACTGTAGTGATCTTAGCCCATCTATAGTCTTGATCTTGGCTGTTTTTTTGCTTTAACATCCCCTCTGTTCGATGCTGATGTTGTCATTACAGACATTCCAAAGTTGAGACTGAATGCTGCCAGGGACACAATTATGAAACGAAAATAGTGCCTGTCCTCAAAGAGATAATACTCTAAGGAAGAGACAGACAAACTGATGACATAACTTCGGAATATACCATAATAGAGATATTAAAATGCCATAGAAGTAAAGGACAGTAAGAAGTTTCTTTGCTTGGAGAGCTTGGAAATTAATTTATAGAAATGGTGACATGTGAACTGAGCCTTGAAAATCCAGTGTTTTCATTTCAGGAGAGAAAATGTCTTGTACAAACATGAAAATGGAATTGTGAAAAAGCATGGTATAGGTGAGGGACTTAGATAGCAATTCATCTGCACCCTTTTTGAGCACTTGTGTTATAGGTATAACAGGGTGAAATATTGAGAATTTTAAAGAGCAGGAGGTATCAGATCAACCACGTTATTTATTTTCTGCTGCCTGTAAAAGAATAAGCTTTGACCTTGGGGGAAGGGAACACTGGTACTGCATTTCTTTGGATTTACTTTTTTTTTAATAGTTAAGGGCCTGAAGCCTGACTCCATGAGTCATTCAATGCTTCTATATACCATTACACACAACTGTTAAAGGAAGTGACCTAGAGAGAAATATTGCATTTTTAAGTAGAAAGAAAGAGCAGTTAGTGCCAATGATAGAATAATTCTCATCACAAAAGAAAGGATGGCACAAGAAAATAGTGTTGTAGATTTTTGGGGGATGTAGAGAATGAAGACACTGACCACTAAATGCTTGGTTGGCACATGGAAGCCTTGTTTGCTGTTAGAGGAGGAGAATAAACATTGGGAACCCAGCTCTGAGTGGTAATACTTGATCAGCACTAGATTAGATTTGGTTTTAGAAAATTAAGAAATGCATATGTATATCTACGTATGTATGTAGATATATTTATTTGCATCTTTTTTTTTTAAAAAGTTATTTATTTTTTCTTTTTGTAGAGATGGGGTCTCGCAATATTTCCCAGACTGGTCTTGAATTTCTGGGCTTAAGCAATCCTCCTGCCTTGCCTTCCCAAAGTGATGAGATTTTAGGCATGAGCCACTGTGTTTGGTTTATATTTGCATCTTGTATGTTGGTGAGCACTTAATCCTATTATCAACACACTTGAGTACATTATTTTATTTTGCTTTACTTTTTACAAAAGTGTAGACACTTTGAGGATAGGCGCTGACTCTTAATTGCTTTTCTAGCTTTAGCAGCTCATATTTGCTGCTTGCAGAACAGGTTATCAACAGAGATATGCTGATTGAACAGGTGAAATAAATGTAAGGGAATCAGAGAGGTTGATATCACTGTCTTATTAGTGTAATTAGAGAAATGGGTAACTTTCAGAGTCACTTTCACAGGCCTGAAGATCTTTGTGCTTAGATTTGTTATGATTTAGTTCTTCCCAAGGGATGAAATAATGCATACTTAGTTGTAATGACAATTTTCGTTAGCTTCTCTAACTTCAAGGTTACTGTCAACACAGAAAATGACATGGCCTTATTGAGAATATTATCACCATAAACAATATATAGTGGAGACTGTGTTTCTTTGCTGAAGCTCCATCCTCATACACATGAAGGATGCTTATTAGGCGCCCACACTATTCTCTGTGTAAGTTTCAAACGTATGATTCCTGAGCCATTAAAAAAGGTGTTTTATTTCCCTTTTGATTTAAATATACTTTCATCTCCTAATATCCCTAAACATGGCAGGGTATTCTTAGTTTATATTTTTCACTTGTGTGGATCATCAATATGTTATTACTGAATGCCATAGGAAAGGTGCACATCATTCATTAATTAATTACAGATTTAAAGCAGTATCTTTGGTAAGTAAAAACAAAACAAAGCAATAACAACTGGGCTATCTTTAGAGGTATGGTGTTCAAAGTCAACTGACCAGGAGTCAAGAACTGGCAGTACCTCTTCCTTACTTGTTGACTATGGACAAGTTAATGATTTCTTCATTTTTGACATGGACATGAAAGCTGTGCTTACTTTACTGGGTTATTATGAAGTTTAAATAAAAAAACACAAAAGCACTTATTATTATTAATATTTAAAAAATCTATTTGCCCATTTTTCTCTATTACTGGAAATGTGTTGATCTAAGTAATTCAATGTATACGTTGTTGTTGCCTTGCCTTTTATAGTTAAAAGGAGGTGGGGTAAGTAAAGGTATTCTTATGATTTCCAGAGATTGGTTAGGGGTAACATAGATAGTAACGTAGCAGTGTTATGTTAGTATCTATGTTACCCCTAACCAATGTTTTTAAGGTGTAGAGCAACAATATTACATTTATGTTTACATACTGCCTGAAGGACTTTCTACTAGTACTGAACAATTAAGTTCCTTTCAATGAGGAATATCAGTTCAGTATTCAATGTTTACCAATGCTTATTTATGTATGGGTTAGGTGTTGATGTGCTTTCAAAATAGGTATTAGAAATAAGTACCTTGATTTTACATCAGATTCAGCCCTCTAAAATGCAAGCCTAATAAAAATATTCTGCCTGTTATATGACAGCATTCTAGATGATTTTCTTAGTTAATTTTCTATTACTCATAATGTATGGATATTCCTAATGATTCTATTAGAGTTTAAATAACAGAATTCAGCACAAATGTATTTTTACTGAGCAGAAGAAACATAATTTCTCTGGAATTGCAGCTGCTGTAGTTGAAGATGGGCTCTTAGTATCCCTTGGGGAGATTACTGTCTCTGCCAGCTGACTTAGTTTTTATACAGCCAGCGATTTATTAGATTGCTTTGCTCTTAAGTGTGATAATAGGCCTTATGCTTAGCAAGGTTTAGAGACTTCCAGTGCATTAATATTTTATGGCAATGACAGGCAAGACACATTTTGTTTACCTAACAAGACAAGCCAAGCCAGGGCTGATGTGTATTGGAGATTAGCACCTTTAACTTGGAGAAACCCTGCCAATTATGTATTGAGGGCTTTGCAAGGGCTCTCATAATTGTAATCCAGTCAGTTCCTTATTTGGTACCTAGTCACTATACTCAAAGAAATCATCATGGTCTTACATTTTGGCCTAAATAGGAGGTAATCTCACTATTAATTCACTAATGTTGACCAGGTGAATTTTCCAGTGACTCCTTTTGTTCTACTAAAGATTTTATTTCCCTTGGAAATTGCTCAGTCATGAACCAAAGCTTAGGTAGATGCAGGTACAATTCCATTCAGAAGATCCACTGAATTAATTTCACAGTCACCTCATAGGGAAAGTTGTGTTATGGTGTTCTTGATTTCTGGAACTTTATTGTTGTTGTTGCCTTGCCTTTTATGTTATTTAAAACAATGTGATTCCTGGGCCTCCTACAGAATAGAAATACAAATAAAACATCACTATTGAAATAGACCAAATAAGTTTCTTTTTTCCATTAAGCAAAATTGACAGTTGCATCAGTTTTCTTATTGAACAAAAATCATACATCTTAGTGATTAGTAAATGTCCCAATATTGACGCTCTCTAATTTCAAATTCTCTTAGTATACTTAGTTCATATATATATATTTGAACATAAAATTATATATGCAACATTTCTTCAGTGTTCTTAAGGATTATGAGTGGTCCAACCAAATTATTATATAATTATTAAGTTGTATTTTATATGGTAATTAATAAACCTGTAGAATGGATCATATTGTAATTATAATTTAAATATGCAATGGAATTTGAAATTTCTCAAGTTTTCTACATTACCTCAGGTTGTAACCCAAGGCACTGTCTGCTTTGAGAATACAGGGATCTCATTAAGAAAGGGGAGGGGGTGACTGGAAAGCTTCTATCAAATTGCTTACAGTACAGATATATATATATATATATATATATATTTTTTTTTTTTGGCAAGGAGAGAGCGGGATGGCAAACACAGGTTTACAGCATGGGGATTGGACAATTGAAAAGGAAAGAGACTCAAATATATTGAGAAGTGAGTCAGTACATGTACAAAAAGAGAGAACACTATGCACTTGTAGATTTAGAAGACTCGCTAATACCCCCACAGTGTTCCAATGAGGCATAAACACAAACCACGTCATGCCCTGCAGGGTCTCTCTGTGTTCATTACTTTTAAAACCATTCTGTGCAAGCCTCAGAGGAACACAGCTAACTCCCAAATCTTGGGGTTAGCATAATCTTGCTGTGGCTGGCACTCAGCCTTTCCTTGACTAAGTCTGCTGATATTTCTGAGAGGAATAAAAAATGGAAAACATTTGGTTTGAGTTTATAGATTGCTTTCTTTTTTAAAGTGGGGGTGGTATGGATGAAGTGGGTGGGAGTATATGTTTTCAGTCAGGCTAAAGTCCTGAAAACTGCAAAGTCATAATGAAATGAAATTAAGTATTTGTGTTAATCAACAGGGTTTGTTGTTATTTTAGGGAACGGAGACTTAATGAGGAACCATTGACAATGCAACAGAATGGCAATAAAGTTATGATGCTTCCCACATCTTTCAGAGACTTTCTTCTCTCCCTGAAATTGCCTGGAAAGTGTTTATTTAAATGCTAGTTAATTATATTTTGATAAGGACCAATGCAATCAGATTTATCTACATCTCTTCATCTTCTGTTCTTAATTTAGCTTTTAAGGAACACTTTCTGATTGCAAGACCCATAGAAGAAAAATCAGAGAATGATGAGAGAAAGGAATAGAGATTGTGTTAAGCTTCATCAACCAGGAAATAAAGTGAGAATGAATTTTCAAAGTGCTGGAAAGGGGTAGAGACACACAGGCATATCCCCAGTGCTCGAGCATGACAGCATCCCTGTGTTCCCCCACTTTATTCATGTATTTAAGGAGTATTTTTGCTCTGTCTCCCTCCCCTTCTTAGAGCTCCAAGCCTCTCAGACCCGAGAGAAGCTCAAAATACCACATTGTTGGGAAAGAGCTGACTCTGGCTTTCTTCAGGGAATTTAGAGGCCCAGTGATTTGGAGCAAATCACATGGCTGGTGATTGGCTTTGTCTCTGTTTTTATAAGTGATTAAAAAGAAAACCACTTCAATAATCCTCAGACCTCTGCTCTCGACTGGGATCTTTTCCAACCAGGCCCGCTCAGCAGAACCCCTGGGAGGAGAAAAGCACACGAGCTCTCTGCCAAAAAATTAGAAAAAGCAACAAAGACACTGGAACCAAAAACTTCAATGTGGGCCAGAATTCAAGGGCAATATCTCCCCCTCCTCCCCGGGTTAGATCCTCATACTCAAAACTCCAATTTAATCTCTAGATGCCCTCTCTCAGCTTTCAGGGTTTTTGGAAAACCTTGGAGCTTTATTTTATAGACATTTGCCTTGAACACAGAGACTATTTGACTCCGAGTTGCCACTGGAAAATGTAGAAATAATAACAAGATGATTTTAAATAACATACAATTTTAAAGAGCAGTGATGTATTATTGGGAGCAGAGGATACTGCTCTTTCCTGGGAGAGCACTCTGAAATGAAGGACTTTCAGAACAAATTTTCTAAGTGAATGAGTGTCTTAGTTCTCAAAAAAACAATAAACAAAACCTAAATTCACTTGGTGTTCTTTAGATTGACTTGTAATATTTTTCATTCAAATGCCCACGTGTGGATTTTTAAACTCTAAATCCATTGCCTGGCCAGTGAAGAAGATCGTGTGTTTCAGGCCTTGAAGTCCAAATGCCGGGGTTGGAATCAGAGTGCCACTATTTTCTCAGTGGTCTTAGGTGAAAAAAAATGACCTTTCTGGTTCCTCCTTCCTCATCTATAAAATGGAGAAAACAATAAGGAACCAATCCTCTGGGGTTACTTGAGACAGAAAAAGAAATAAAGTATGTAAAGTGTTTTACACAGTACATGCCACATGGGGAGTATTTAATATAAATTACTATGTTCTCTTTAGGACAGGAAAGTTGCTTTATGCTTTTTTATATTCCCATATTATGTAGCTTTCTGAAAAGGGAAGAATGAGTAAAGAATAGTTGTGGAAGATAGTGATTTAGCTATTTTCTCTAACTCCTTTTCACCTTATGGGTGAATGATAAAATTACTGAGTCCTTTTCTTACAAAGTGGTATTGTGAGAATATTTCTTTTAGAAAATTGTAGTGTTCTCCTTTCTTTAAATTACTAAAATGCCAGGCAATGTTCATTCTGGAATCATAGTGGAATTAGTGTGCTTGAGAAGTTGAGTATTTTCTGGTGTTTATGGTCATATAAATGCAAACACACAGGAAACAAAGGTATATAAAGTAACATCTGTACATAGAATCACACTTATTTAATAATAATGTTTTATATTGCTTTAAAAATATGCTGTATTGCCGTTTTCACCCAGAAATATCTTGATGAAAAAAATCTGGGAGTAATTATGATTTCTGCACATAAGACTTGCTATTTTAGTTTATGCTATTAGCTATTTAATACTACAAGTATTTGTACAATGGTCAAAACATTAGAAATAATTAGTCTAAATGTGTTTAAACCTCAACAGAAAACACTTGTGCTCTAAAAGATCTAAATATTTAATGAGATTTTTGAAAACCACAATTACAGCTTTTTATAGAGAAGGAACTTTACCTCTGAGGCCTAAAAAAAGAGACTGTTTATTATATAAAGAAAGAAACTTTTTATATTTTTAATACATAATTTAATAAGAATTGTACCATTCCAACCTTACAATCTACAGTTTGAGAAGAAAAACAGAAAAGTCATGTCAGAAAAATATTTTAGAAGGGTAGCACCTATTTATTTTTTAGGAAAATGTCCAAAGAATACAGAAGGCAGGAATCTTATGCAGACTGTTTTAGTTTATTGAATTTTCTGTGCCTTGAAAATCATAGCGCAATTCTCTGGAGACACCTATAAGGATGTATTACATCATAAAGTACACCAAGGATAGTAACCCATGTTATTAAACTGTCAACATACATTATACTACAATTTGTCCTCAATCCAATGCAACTAAAAGCCACATTGTTGGCAGGAAGTTTAAAACATAAGACTATTCTCTAATCATCTAAAGCCTAAGGTACTTTAGGGAAAAATGCTGTAATAATCGCTCCACTACTCCATAGCGGCATGTGTGAATTTCATTGGTTTTGTACAGCAAATGTTCAGCTATTACAAGAAAGGATTCAGAAGGATTACCACTTAAAGACTTTTACTAGCGATGCTGTAGATGTCTCATTTCACAGCATATTAATAGTGGTTTTGTATAATACTAGCAGGGAGAAATAAGTATTAGAAACTAGGATTTAAACCATGTTTAATTTTCATACAAATATTTAACACAAGACATGACATTGTAATATTGTCAATATGATTAATCTCACAATTATAGAAAGTTTCTGCATCTTATTAAAATCTAAAATTTAGCCAAATTCATAGAGATATGGACAGGCTAAGTGTTGACAAATATTTCCCATAACACAAAATTTTGGAAATAGATAAGGTATTTATGAAATGGAGAATTTGCCAGTGGAGATTAAAAAGTTTCTGTTCAAAGATTGTTAACAAAATCTACTGTCACATGTGTGATAGTGTCATGTCATGACTTCCTAGGAAGCTTTCTTTCTTTTTTTAAAGATGTGGGTAACGATTCAGGATTAGATATGCAAATGGTCATTGTAGAGGTAAAGTTTGGGCTTAATTTTGGTCCCCACTTCGCCTAGTTTGAGATCAGGTATGCTTATTGATGAAGTGTGCCACCCTCCTCCCCTGGCAGTTCCAACTACTGCCAATTCCTTTCCTATAGTATTATGATAATTGCTCAAGGTCCACTTATGGATGAGAACATGTGGTACTCAGTTCTTTGTTTCTGTGATAGATCACTAAGTATTATAGATTCTAAACCCATGAAGTTTTCAAAGTTGGGGGGAAGCATATACTAATGATACAAAATAATTATATTAAAATTTCATCTTGGTAGAACAAAGAGGCAGTGAGCAGTGAAAAAGAAGACTTTTTTTTTTTTAACTTAAATTATACCCACCCAAGATATTGTAGTGCATGTGATATTTCATGTACCTGGAAATATCAACAGCATTCTTTTTTTTTTTTAAGTGGAAGCCACATCCGTATGAGAGGTTGCTTAATAACCTCAGGAAAATGTGTGTCATGTGAAATCTGATTGTTTTAGATAAATAAGTTCTTTGGTTTTTTTTTGCTGTATAATTAAATTGTGTTGACTTGAAAACTAAGGAAACCTGTAGGGGTGAAGGCAATAGTTTCCACGCAGTGTCCCCATATCCATTCAAGAGTTGCCCTCTTTTAACATGGGTGCACTCCAGGGCCAGACTGACCTTGGTAAAATACAAATCGAATGAAGTAAGTCTCCTCCCATTGCTTTTAGTGCAAAGACGGAAATTCCTGAAGTATCTTGTATGGCTTTGTGTGATCAGCCTTCTGCTAAATATTCTAATTTCATTTAATTTTGAATCATTTTTTGCCTTATTTTCTATACTCCAGCCATAGAATTTTGCTTCCAACTCTGACATATAAATTCATTCTCACATTGAAACCATCACCTTAGTAAAATTTTCCCTAACTCCCAAAGTATTTTGTATTCTCATAATACCAGGAATTTTCATTACTAGTACTTACAGCGGTTTGCTTTCTACCTTTATGAGAATATTTGTTGATGTTTCCTCACCAAGAATATGAATTCCAAGAGGTATTAGCTTTTGGGGAATTTTTCTTTGTTTTTAGACATCATCTTTCTAGAATCAAGAACTCTGTCTCAGGCTATGGTCTGGCTATGTGCTCTTTGAGCTATGGTCAGGCCATGTTTTCTTAAGCTTTGACCCTCTCTTCTACCTTGGGGAGCTGAATCTCCTCTCTCTTCTCTCTTTCTCTAATTTATTTTCTAGTCATTGCTTTGCTAAACTCTGGTGTGTCCACGTGGATCTTTGAGCTATGATGGCCATGTTTCTTGGCTTTGGCCCCCTCTTCTACCTTGGGGAGATGAATCTCCTCTCCTCTCTTTCTCTAATTTACTTTCTAGTCATTACTTTGCTAAACTCTGGTGTGTCCATGTGGCTCTTTGAGTTATGATGGCCATGTTTCTTGGCTTTGGCTCCCTCCCTCAGCTTGGGGAGGTGAATATCCTCTATCTTCTCTCTCCTTATTTTACTTTCTAAATAAAATATATTTTCTAATCTAAGAAAAAAAGAACTGTCAGGCTCATAATTGGCACCAGATACACAGTTATTAATTAAATGGAGAACAATTACAATAAATTAAATTAAATATAATAATCTGGATGAGAGTCAATTTTACCAGTGGTGACTAGAAAAGGAATTGTCACTTGAATAAGTGTTAGCATTCCTTAGTACAATCTGAGATAACCTGGGGTCCTGGCATGATATTATGACAAGGATTGGTCTGATTGGAGAATTTGAAGATATTTTGATATTTGCTGTATTATGGGAATTTTGTTCTGGATGAATGTCTTCATTCTCAAAGGAGTACCGTTTGAATGCTATTTCAGAATTATTTCCTAGTTTCAGTATTCATCTGTCACCATGACACTATTGGGGGAAATAGCCTATGGCTCTGACTTTTGTTCCTAATTTAAAGATGTTTACCTTCAGAGATCTCTAGTCTTTTATGAAAAAAAAAAATCCCCTGCTCTATCAAAATTAAAATATCATGATTTAACTCCACATTTTTTGCACTGCTGGTATCAGTCGGGTGTCATATGTGTTCCCCATCAATATATCAGTCATTTATCTGAGTAATTTAGATTTTATAAAACAATCAAGGTCATAATGAAATGTTGTATGACAAAAAGTATACAAATAATGACTAACAGTCCATAATATATTTAAGGAATATAGGATAGCAAACTTAAACTAGATAGAATATTGTTGAATCCTTGGGAACAAGCAGGGAAAAATAATGATGACAGCAGATTGATTTTTATAGAGTTTTGCTGCAACTTCTGTAGAAAATCTGGAAAATCTTCTTTGGTCTTATTAAAGTGATCTTCTAAAGTCATGGTTGAACTTTTTACTGTCATGTTAAAATAAAACCTCAGCAAAATAAATGTAAATTATCCTTTAGAGTTGTTGTAGAATAATTTTCAGGTACAGACCTACCTTGGAGATGGTGTGGATTTTTGTTCCAGAGTGTAGCAATGAAGCAAATGTCACAAGAACATGAGGGATGTGAATTTTTTAGTTTCCCAGTGCATATAAATGTTATGTTTACACTATACTGAAGTCTATTAAGTGTGTGATGGCATTGTGTCTATAAAAATAATATACATAATTTAAACAGACTTTATGTTTAAAAAATGCTAGCAATCATTGGGGCATTCAGCAAGTTGAAATCTTTTTGCTTGTGAAAGTTCTCGACTTGATGTTGATGACTGCTGACTGATTGGATGATGGTTGTTGAAGATTAGGATGGTTATGGCAATTTCTTAGAGTAAGACAATAAAATGTACTGCATTGATCGACTCTTTCCTTCACAGATGATTTCTCTGTAAGAGGCAATGCTATTTGATAGTATTTTATCAACAGTAAAACTTTCGAAATTAAAGGCAATTCTCTCAAATCCTGCTGCTGCCTTATCAGTTAAGTTTATGTAATAGTCTAAATTATTTGTTATCCTTTCAACATTGTTCACAGCATCTTCAGCAGGAGTAGATTCCATCTCAATAAACCATTTTCTTTGCTCATTGATAAAAAACAACTCCCTATCCATTGAAGTTTTATCATTACAACAATTCATTCAGATCTTCTGGCGTCACTTCTAATTCTAGTTCTCTTGCTATTTCTACTACATCTGCAGTTACTTCCTTCACTGAAGTCTTGAACTCTTCAAAGTCATTCATGAGGGTTGGAATTCACTTCTTTTAACTTTCAATTAATGCTGGTACTTTGACCTCTTATGAAATATGAATGTTCTTAATGGCATCTAGAATCGTGAATACTTTCCTGAAGATTTTCAAATCACTTTGCCCAGAATCATTAGAGGAATCACTGTCTATGGAAGCTATAGCCTTACAGAATGTATTTCTTAAATAATGAGATTTAAAGTCAAAATTACTCCTTTATCCATGGACTGCAGAATGAATATTGTGTGAGCAGGCATGAAAACATTAATCTCCTTATATATCAATCTCTAGGTACATTTTCAACGAGAAGTAATATTTGAAAGGAATATATTTTACTGAGAAGGAGGTCTCAATAGTGGGCTTAAAATATTCAGTAAACTATGCTATAAACAGATGTGCACCAACCAGGCTTTGTCATTTCCTTTAGAGAGCACAGGTGGAGTAGATTTAGCATAATTATTAAGGGCCCTAAGATTTTTTAAAATGGTAAATAAGCACTGGTCTCATCTTAGAATCACCAATTTTATTGACCTCTAACAGGAAAGTCAGGCTATCCTTTGAAGTTTTGAAGTCAGGCATTGACTTCTCTTCCTAGCTATAAAAGTCCTATATAATATCTTCTTTGCTGTTTTGTCTGCATCAAAATTTGTTGGTTAGTGTAGTCACCTTCATCAATGATCTTAGCTGGATCTTCTGATAACTTGCTGCAACTTCTCCATCAACACTTGTTGCTTTCACATTGCACTTTTACGTTCTGCCAGTGACTGCTTTTCTTAAACCTCATGAACCAACCTCTACTAGCTTCCAACTTTTTTTCTGCAGCTCCCTTACCTCTCTCAGCCTTCACAGAATTTAAGAGCATCAGATCTTTGCTCTGGATTAGACATTGGCTTAAGGGAATGCTCGTGGCTGGTTTGATATTCTAACCAGATCACTAAAACATTTTCTGTGTGCTCAATAAGGTTGCTTCACTTTATTACCATTCATGTCTTTACAGATGTAGCACTTTTAGTTCCTTCAAGAACATTTCCTTTGTCAAAAGAACATGAGTCATGTGAATTTTTTAGTTTCCCAGTGCATATAAATGTTACGTTTACACTACACTGTAGTCTATTAAGTATACAATGGTATCACGTCTATAAAAATAATATACATAACTTAAACAGACTTTATTGTTTAAAAAATACTAACAATCATTGGAGCATTCAGCAAGTTGACTGGTGCAAAAGGCCTAGCTTTTGACCTATCTTGGGTTTCAACATACTTTCTTCACTAAGCTTAATAATTTCTAGCTTTTGATTTATGGTGAAAGATTTATGACTCTTACTTGAACACTTAGAGGCCATCGTAGGATTATGAATTTAACTAATTTCAATTTTGTTGTGTCTCATGTATGTGGAAGCACTGGGAAAGGGAGAGAGAAAAGGAACGGCCAGTCATTGGAGCAGTCAGAACACACAATACATGTATTGATGATATTCGCTGTCTTATGTGTGTAGTTTGTGGCACCTCAAAACAATTGCAATAGTAACATGAAAGATCACTGATCACAGATAACTATGATAGTTATAAGAATAATTAGAACATTTGAAATATTGCACTACTGACCAAATGTGACCCAAAGACACAAAGTGAGGACATGCTGTTGAAAAAATGGCATCAATAGACTTACTTGACACAGGATTGCCACAAACCTTCAATCTGGAAAAAAAAAAGCAATATCTGTGAAGTACAATAAAGGGAAGTGCAATAAAATAAGGCATCCCTATATGTTGATACATTTATAGCATAATTTACCCAAAACCTATTATTTAATTTATAAGAATTGCTATTGATCTATTAATATTGTGTTTAATATTTGTTCTGTATTTAATGTTTCCATATTTTCCTGAAATATTTCATTGACTATAGAATTGTGATGTCCTGAATTCTTCTGTAATTTATTGTGCATGGAAATTCTCACAGTATATTTTTCTAGTGATTCCATTTCCTGACTATTTCAGGACCTAAGAGTCTTTGGAAGTCAGGTGTATAAGTGCTCATGACTCGAGTTTGCCTGGAGTAAAAATTTTCTGAAAACACAAGTTCTGTGGAAGAGACAGCTAGCTGTCTGCCAGAGATTCATGGACTCCTTTTACGTTGTAGATTAGTGAGTCCCTGAATCACTTCTGATGGAGAGACACTACTGGAAAAGAAAATGGAATTTTCAGGAGCAAAATATAAACTTGTATTAAGCCACTGAGATTTGTGTTCAGACACTGAGATTACTGGGGGCTTATCTGTTAAAGTAGCTGTTGTAACTTTATCAGTATGATTCCTTACCATAAAAGTAATTGTGCTTAGATGGAATATAAAAATTTATAAAATAGAATGATTTCCTTAGCTGCAAGGTCATAACTGGACAGTCCCTGACCATTCTAGCTAACAATCCCTTGAGCCAAGGAAAACACTGACTTTCTCTTATTTCCTCCTTGTATCTGTTTCAACTTCCTATAATATATTTTCATGATCAAAACTCTTTTTGTTTAACATACAGTCTGTATGCTTTTTTCTTCCTATGAGCAATTTTACCAAAAACATGGAAAGTTCACAGTAAGCAAATGTATATTTTACTGATTCTCCCAGTGCCTGGTCACATTTTATGATATTTTTATGATTCTGTAATTAAGGATATAAGACAGAGTAATTAAAAAGATTATGACAATTCATGAGTCAATCACATCTTAATATATTCACAGTGACTAGCATTTCATGACCTACAATCAGCTAAAGTCTGTAGTTCTTTGCAAATTTTTTTTTCCCCATCTGGTGGCTACAAATATCAGATAATCAAATTAGTGTAGGATTGTGGACTCTTGGTCTAAAAGAAATTAGGTTACTCCCTAAATTTTAGCTGCAGTAATTGTTTTTGTTTCAATTCAAATGAATGTGTATGTGTGGGGGTATATATTAACATATTTGTTATTCTCTTCAGATATTTTCCAGTTTAGGTAAAAGAAGAAAATTTATAAAGTTAGATTTTTAAAACTTACATTACCAACCTTTTTTTTTTTTTTTAGATTAGAGAATATAGTTTATTTAGAAAGTAAATTAGAGAGAGAGAAAAAGAGGTGATTCACATCCCCAAGGTAGGGGAGGGGGCCAAAGATATTCCCAACTCTTATATGTAATCCACTGTTTCATTATTAAACACAATATTAGATGGTATATTTTTGTTCTGCCTTTGTACTTATATAATATGTTGATACATTTGGGCTCCTGCTTGGTTTTACAGAACTTTTAATGTGCATGCTCTTTATTGCAGTAAATATTTTCTCTTGCCTGTGTGTAGGCATATGCATTTATTAACCTTTTCATATCTATGCACAGATTCATGAGTTTTCAAATTTCAAGTGAGCTGCTATGTAGACAGCACGACCAACAGGTAACTGTGGGCTTTTCCTTTGGGTAGTGTGAAGCTTATTTGACTGAGTTAAGCAAGTCACAGCAGTCACCAGTAAGTTACAAAATATTTCATTTTTTCTGTTCCAAATAAAAGATTTGTATTTGGTATACATCCTGGTGTTTGTGGTAAACTGATATAAGTAATTCACTTAAAATTATATTGTCCTTGTTAAGGCTTGATTTTTTAAAGGAAATAGGCGAAGTTTTGGCATGGACTCATTTTCATACTTTCTCCAAGGGCATTGACTAAAAATTAGTGAGCCATTAAATTCATTATCTTGTCCATATGACTGCCTTCTGTATATGATGCCAAAATACTTTTTTTGAAAATGCTTCTAGAATCTTGGTTGACTGGATTAAGTGTATTTTAGGATAGTGCAGCATAGCCACTGGGGTGTTCCTGTTGACTTACTTTATAACATTTTAAAATAATATTAAAAAAAATTTTAAAACAGCACACACGTGAAAGTTCGTAAAATATAAATACATAGCAAGGTGAATAAATGTAAAATGCAAACCTTTGTAACCAATACCCACATCAAGAACTTAAATATTGTTGATGGCCCTTATTTTGCAGTGTTTATGTATTTTTTCATAGATTTGGTTTTAGTCATCTTATATTAAGGTCTAATATTGATGCATGCCCTTTTGAAATAAATAATAAAGGTTTTACTAATTGTAAAGTAATATTATGTCTCACTTTCTCAGGTAAAATACTTAAGAAAAATTTTCATTTCACTTTTATCTTTGAAAATATAAATCTTTGAATTTATGTTTGATTTTTGCATACTTCTAAATTTATGACCTAGTATAAGCATCTCATCTCCAATATTCTAAAGTTAGAGCATATATGTCAGAAAAATAACATGAAATTCTACCCCACTGTGGTTCAGAGGCCAAACCACTGCAGGAGATTGATTGTGTCTGTTTTTCTTCTATTTCTTTAGTGTTCACAGCTGGCTTAGAAGACTGCTATCTACTTGTTTTTGCTGCTTGTTCGAAACACGTTGCTGCTTTTCTCAGGAAACTATACTTATTTCCTGTTAGCCTGAGAATTAGATTTAAGATGCTCATTTTTATATTCAAGATAAATCAACCGGTCATCTCATTATATACTATAAAATTAATCTCTTGTTTCTCTTAGAAGGGAATAAAAATGGTCTTATCTGTTAATTATGTCACACGTATTGTGGCATTTCATAACCACTGTCTCCTTGTGGTGCTGTTTGGACTTTGCAAATGTGGAACACAACTTTCTCTCAGTGGGGGATGAAGTAGATTTGACTTCAGTCAAGCATGTTACATCAGCAATTAGAAAGTAGTTTTCATTTTAATTTCTCTTTTTCAAATACAAGGTTATCTTGGGTGTGTGATTTGTAGTGAAGTGGCATTAGTATATTAATTTATATTGCCCTTGTCAAGGCTTGATTTTCAGGAGAGAGACCAAGTTTTAGCTTGAGTTCATTTTCATATCTGCATCAGGTCATTTATTAAGAATTAATTAGAGCAATGTTAACATTATTTCATTTTACCTTAAACTTTATATATTCTTCTGTAGGAAACTTACATAAAGGATTTAAGAAGTAGGCATAAAAATAGGCAAAAATTCCAACCAAGGTGTTTAAGTAAAAATGGATTTATCTTATTTTCCACATACGGGTTTGAGGTGCTATAAGCACACAGGAAAAAAGAAAATTAGTCTGGAGCTGTAGATAAAGAGTGGGCTGGCGATCCATGTTTGAGACTGATTTATACAATAATAATCAAAGCCAAGATTTGGACTGTGTATTTCATGTGTACAAGTGTAGGGCCTACTTTTGTCTCTACTCCTGACACATTCTGGGTATTACAAATGAAAAGTTCTAACAAAATAATATATGTAATGAGATATGCCTGTTAATATAGATCCTTGCTTTAACAAACATAACAGAGTGAGTTTGAATTATTTGGAACTTATTGCAGTCAGGTGAGCCATGTTGTTTATTCTTGCTTTAGCTCATGATAGGTAGTTGGGACTTTAGTTTACAGTGTTCCACTCAGATTCATATTATTTTTATTATTTAGAAAAACACAGTGGATTCAGAATTCCAGAAAATAGAAAACACATCATGGTCTTTGAGATATATTTGTTCATACTATTCATCATCTTGTAACTGTGATTTGAAAATCATCTGTACCTTCTTATTCAATGCTCACAAAAACCATGTGAATAAGGCAGAATATGTATTATTAATTTCTGATGTATGTAGAAATAGACATTGAGAACATAAAATAGCATGGCCAATGTGACCCAGTTTATAAGTGGCAGAGTCACGACTTGAATTCTGGGGTTGTGAACTCAGGACTTACAATTTTTTACAACATATTGAGAGATGTAGACAGTTGGATTTGTTGACAATTGAGGCTTTTCATTTATATGTACTTTTAAAAACACATATTTCAAGATAATATCCATCTGTTTTAAAGCTGGGTAAGTGAGAGCAGAAAAAATGTCTGACTAGTATGATATCAAGTGTATTCAGTGAAAGTAATTGTTGATATTCTAAAGTTTTAACTTTTGGACTGTTGAGAATGATGGAGATGTTTTCATACCTACAAAAATACTATGTATTGTTCATTGTAAAATGGACATCAGCACAAGTTGAAAGAGAAATTTTTGTGTGGAAGTATTGTTTTTATTTTTAGAAATGCTTATTGGTCTTTTACTAAAACACAGTAACTAAAGTTATATAGTCTAATTAGTTGTATTTTTGTGTTTTAAATATTACAAAGAGAAAAATATCAAGTGAGTTAGGTAATCAAACATAACCTTTTTAAAAGATGTAATGTAATCTAAAGTCCCAAAGCAGCTGTAATCTTGGGATTGTTGTGTGTCATTTGGTTATGGAGAAATTAAACAAAGAAATCAATTGCCATTATTAGTGCAGAGCTTACCCTAAATTAATGGTGTATGTTGTTAATGAACCATTACTGCAAAACTAATAGAGCCACAGAAGTAAATGCTATTCCCCTAACATCATCAAGTAAGTCAGTACCCAACCATGAAAGTTGTATTGATTTGGACAGTTTTTTAAACAGTAAGTTAAGAAAGGCAGTAACTTCCAGAGAAGAAAAAAGTGACATGATTACAAAAAATCATTTTATTTTCAATTTTCAAAAAATGTATCTCTGACTGCAGAGTGCATGAAAAATATATCTTAACATAATTGTATGGCTCAGGAAAGCAGCCAAGAAAAACTGTGTGTACAGGTAACAAAATGAACATCATAATTATTTGTTGTATGTAGCACATTGATCAAAACGTCATTTGACTTTAAAACTTCCAATTACTTTTATCTAATTTTGGTATGTGGCACACATTAGCCATTGAAACTAACTTTTTGACACTTACTTATAAATAAAGATAATCCATAATTGAAAAATATGCTACTTTTTGAACCGAAGGCACACTTTGCAAGGAAGAATATTCAGGAGAATGTTCAGGTATAAGCAGTAACTGTGGCTTCCCTCATTAAATCTATAATGTTTTGAGCTACATCTTTTCTTGATATGTTGGTAGATAAAGCAGAGAGAACTCTGTATGTGTACATGGTGGTGGTACTGGTACAGGGTGGAAGCGGTGGTAAGTATTTGATCATGGAAGAACTTGAATCTGCATAAATTGGGTAACCAATTGATATAGTTTGGATATTTGACCTTTCCAAATCTCATGCTGAAATTTGATCCCCAATGTTAGAAGCGGGGCTTAGTAGGAGATGTTTGGCATGTGGTCAATTCCTTATGAAGGGCTTTGTGCCCTCCCTGTAATGAGTATGTTCTTCCTCTACCACTTCCTGCAAGATCTATTTGTTAAAAAGAGCCTAACATCACTTCCTCTCTCTCTTGCTCCCTCTTTTCACCATGTTCACACTGGCTCCCCTTCACCTTCTGCCATGATTGGAAGCTTCCTGAGGTCCTCACCAGAAGCAGATGCTGACATCATGCTTTGTGTACAGCCTGCAAAACCATAAGCCAAATAAACCTCTTTTCTTTGTAAATTACCCAGCCTCAGATATTCCTTTATAGCAAAATGAACTAAGAAACCAATGTAGCTTCTATGGCTTCTTTGGTATCAATCCAAGATATCATCAACCCTTCTTCAAAAAACCCCAGCATCTCAAAACCTGAAGTCAGATATATGGTAAAGGAAGAAGCATGAATACTTTTCCAGAAAGGATTGAAATGTGAGAAATGTATCTTAATGCTGACTGTAAAACTAAACTTTTGAGGAAAGAATAAATTGATTTCTGAGAGATATTAAGCCAATGATTCTTCATCTTACCAGTTACAACACTCTACTTAAACTATACATATTTGGGAATGCCCCTGTTCTATTCTGCAATAAATAGCAAAGATAACTTACACACACACACACACACACACACACACACACACACACACACACACACACACACTAGAATAAAACCTAATTATAAAGGAGGAATGATAAAAAGTGATTTAGAATCAAATATTTCAAGATGGATATAAATTCTTATATATCTCTACACCAGAAGATTTATTGAAGTAATTGGATACTCACACCAATGTGTGGAATTACTATAACTATTACAGCTATGAATATGGACTGATAATGACAACATTATGGCAAACCATACCACAACATGATTTTCTGACTCAGCAGGACATCCTTGGTCAAATTCCAGACAAATGAAATATAATCATTCTTTACTTTACACTGTAGCTGCACTTTTGGAAAAATCAATCTATGTTAAAACTCTGAAAAAAATATATCATGTTATATGTTAAACACAGCTAGTACCTAGGTTCAAAAAACTGTAAACAAGATTTTTACTGTGGCTGTCTAGTAAGATATTTAAAACTTGTGTGGGGACATGGGACAATGCTTTACTGAGCAGTGTTCTCCATAATATTATAGTATGTAGAGCATAGCTAGCCCTGCCTTTCAAAAAGTTTATCTACTATAATTGAACAAACCCAAATTGCCTTCACATATTTGACCATTTTGTGGGGACTGTTTTGTTAAAATTGTAGATTCTGATATGCCTTGTTTTATTAGTTATTGCTGGAGGCTTTATGATACTTTGATCCAGACTTTACATATTAGAAAAATTAATGCCAGAAGAAGTGATTATGCATTTTCACAATATTAAAACAGACCATTCAGCAAAATAATACCAAAGCATCGATCACATACTTAAACAACTATTTGGCAGAGAGAATTATAAATAAACAAATCAGCTAACACAACACCCTAGCAATAGTTTTCACTTTTCAACCATGTGTCTTGGCATGGTGTGTTGGTCTAGCGATATGCCCAAAGGAGCATTGGGCCGGATCCAGTTCCAGTTCTGTCATGGATTAGTTATGGAACTTGGATAAGTCACCTAACCGTCTCTGTGCACTTTTCTCATCTTTAAAATAGAATAATGCTCACTCCAACTGCCTCATTATTAGGACACAATAGTACCACATGTGCAAATATAATATTTAATATTGAAAGTCTGGAATGCATCTTCCTAGGTCTCTATGTAGTATGTGATCTGTTAATCCTTGTTACCATTCTGGTTTGCAGCTGTGTAACTGTGAACTGTGCAGACTTCATACAGTTGAAAGAAATGAACAGAATAGAATGTTTGAACTTACGCTATGAAATGAGCTACCAACAGATTAGTAAGTAGTTAGCCTAAGTCATCTATGTCTATATGCAATACGGCAACATATGTAAGTATATGCAAATATATGCAAATATATTAGACACATAATGCCTTTAGCTCATTGGTTCTCAAAGTACAGTCCAGGAAATCCTCTGGGTCCGTGACACTCTTTCAGAATGCCTGTAGGCCCAGCTCTTTCATATCCTTTTCACTCTCTCTCTGATCATTCAGAGGCATTTTCCTAAGGGCACATAACATGTAGCGTTGCAGGGGATTGAATGCAAAAGCAGGTATGAGGATGAACCTGTCTACTCCTACTTTATATGGGTTGCACAATGTTGAAACCACATCACTCTTCTCGCAAACTTTGTGTATATATCTGAAAAATGCCTTACTTTTAATTGCTAATATAGTAAGTATCAATAAATATAGATTACACTAACAAAAATGTTCTGGAGTCCTTAGTTATTTTTAAAAAGTGAAGCGTTCCTGAGATTAAAAAGTTTGAGAACCACTGATTTATACTGTATTCTAATTCTGTCCTCATTAAAGAACTAGCAGAATTGGCTTTTCTAGAGGAAGTATTTATTTTCTGGTCCTGTTTGGAACTTCATTTTGTAGTCCTCATTCTGTACTCTTTTTAGGCTCTTTATATAAATCATTTTGATTTGTGTTGATATGTTTACTTCTTCACAACAGAATTGTTATCACAAACGCAGAACTATTTCAGTTCCTCAATCTGTAAATGCTGTCTTCCCCAGCTGCATTTCTAAGGTGGTGATCTGCATTCCCCTATGTAATCTTTAAAATACCCAAAACCTGCCTCCTTTTCACCTACACTGTGATGTAACTCACACAACTTAAGCCCTCTTCTAAGGAATAGCACTGAGGAAATGGATGGATTTTATGATCATTGGCCTTTTTGGCAGAAAGGAAATCACTTCCTGGGATATTTGAACTGTAATAATGGCATAGCTCTGCAGCAAATATTGACTCCATAGGTTCTTTACATGTGAGTCCCTAACACATTCCTGGCTATCGCAATCCTGCACCTGGGTATTTCACTCTGTGACCACAGTGCATAGTCCATATAATGTCCAGTATGAGTTGTGTAAGCACCTAACAAATGCAAAGATATACTATTATAACTAGGTTTGTTTTGTTTCTTTTTCATTTAAATATTTTTCTTTAAACAATGTTGACATTAAAAGTTTGATTGCCTTGATATGTTTCAGTCAAATCTCTAGGTAGCTGCTATATATTTTGAATAGTATTCATATCTATTTTCTGCACAGTTGATCGTGTTCTCAGCAATGGATCGAGTCCTACTTTTAACCCAACACAGCTATATCAGCCAGATTGTGTAAAAGTTATTTCCCTTATAAACACTTTTTGGGGGGCATTATCACATACATCTTTATATTAGGAGATGCTGATATGCTTTTATGAATTATTTTGCACAATAAAAGAGAATCTAATCAGACCCCAATTTATGAATGGTTTATGTATACAAACAGATAGCAGAGACCCTAACTACGGGGCAGCAACTCCACTCTCCATGCAGTGAACTCCTCTTAGTTTTCCAGTTAAGGATTCTTACAGGGAGTAACCACAACACTTCCTATTTGCTGTTTCAGGGAGACCTAGGGTTCTGTAAAGCCCAGTCAGAGGCTCTAAAACTCGTAAAGTGACATCAGTGTTGCAAAAGACAGCTCCCGCATGGAAGTTTCACAAAGAACATCCCACATTAAATGGTCCTAAAATCCGAGAGAACAGAAGCCTGCTTAATTTTGTTTAATCTAACATTTCTCAACTCCATTAGTCACAGAACCTTTTCATGAAAGGATATATTCAAATATACATTCTAGGACACTTCTGTTGTGTCATGGCATCATCTGAGAAACATGGACTTGGAGAAAATCCATCTCTTAAAGAGTTATAGAGAAATATCACATTCTGATGCCCATAAGTGCTCACCTTGTCTTCTTCCCAAATCACTCGTTCCAGATATTACCAAGCATAGGTCTTGTGTCCTTAGCTGGAGGATGGAGTAGATTTTGTGAGGTGTTTTATCTACATGAGTATGCCTGGCTGAATTAGTATTATTAGAACTATCCTGCAATTGTGTGATGCATTTTGTGAATTGCTATGGGAGAGCATGTTCTGAATTGCAAATCTATCTACTTTATACTAAACGCTTAAAAGGCAATCAGTGAGCAAATTCAGAACTGGCAGTACTAATTTTTTACCTTAAGGTTTAGAGATTCAATATAATTTTGAAATATATTTAAACACAAAGTAAATATTTTAGCAAAAGGAAGGGACAATTTAGAATGAAAGAAAAGATGAAAGGCTGAGGACCTTTTTAGTACAATGCACTACTGATTTGCATCATAAATGGTAAGCTTCCTTATATATGTCCTGCAGAGGAATCATCATCATCAACAAATACTTTCTGTAAAATATCTGACTGCATAACACAGAATTTGTTTTGCTGAGGCAAGTCTGTATGATGGAATATATCCACTTGAACACACACAGCCTCTAGGACTCAGGAAAGCAAACATTCATTCATTACTAACTCTCTGTTCCAAATCTCCCACGACCAAAACTGGAACTTTGGAGCAATAAAATGCAAAGAGAATAGATGTGTGAAAATGCTGACTTAATACAGAACTGATATTATGTCTTAAATATAGCTGAGCTGCCAAGTCTCCCCAGGCATGCAGCAAGCCAAATATGTTAACGAAAGAAATGGTACTGTAAAATCAACTTCACATAGTAGACTGAAAAAACAGACAAAAAAAGAACAAAACTTTTTAAGGATTTTCTATTCAAGTGGCTCCAGGTAATGAACTTATCCCAAATAGTTCAGTTACCTTAGTGATGACCCTTTTTTTGACCAGCTGTATCAATTATTTTAATCAATTATTACGTTTTTTTTTTTATAGAACCAAACTTAGAATTCCTTAAAACTTTGCCATCTTTACAGGAAAATTCTGTTTCCAAGGACACAGAGAAAAATTGAAAAAGAAGATTAATTATAGTCTTTTAAAAATATGGACCAACTAATCCTCATATGAGGCAAGAATTAAACAGTTTGGAGCTGCTGACCCTGGTTACTTCTCGTTCTGGATAGGCATGGTGCTCTCTTCAAGGACTCTCTGTTCAAACTAATTTATCTCTGTGTACTCAATTTTAAATGGGATATTCCACTTTTATTTTAGTCATTTGAAAAAATTTTTTAAAATCACTTAGTAAAATACATAGAAGCGTAGTGCTTTATACTTTAAGTCTTTTCTCTCTCTCTCTTTTTTTTTTACAATTTTTCTTTCTTTTTCCATAGTGATAGGTTTGAAGATATCTGCTCTGGGAATTCTAATGGCATTACTATTCCACACCATATAGCCAAGTGGTTTACAATAAATATCTGTTCATAGTAATGTTTTTTTGTTTGTTTGTTTTTTTGAATTGGAGTCTCACTCTGTCGCCCAGACTGGAGTGCAGTGGCCGCTCCCGGCCACCGCAGCCTCGACCTGCTGGGCTCCGGCGATCCTTCCGCCTCAGCCTTCCGAGTAACCGGGATTACAGGCACGCGCTACCACGCCCGGCTGATGTTTTGATTTATTGTAGAGACGAGGTCTCGCCTGCCCAGGCGGGTCTCGAACCGCGGGCTCAGGCAATCCGCTCACCTCAGCCTCCCAAAGGCGCGGGATTACAGGCTGAGCCACCAAGCCTGGTTCATAGTAATGTTTTAAAGTACATTCTTTAGTGATAGTACTAAGGAAATGCTTTCTGTGTGCATTTCCACAATGATTCACTTATTTATATTTCTTTGACCACTTGCAGTTCCCTAGATATTGAATATACACACTTGATGGACATATAACCATAATACCTGGACCAAATTCTTATAATCCCCTGTTATCCAGGAAACTTCATAGAAATGCTATACCTGAGCAAGAATCTGCAGTGCTTCCATCCATAAATAATCTTCTACTCCAACTCTTGATATAGGATGTCATGCAGTGAGCATGTCTTAATGCTTATTTTACTTATGTTTTCCCTTTCAGAAGCACTAGGAGACTTGAATTCATTTATAATGACTTCATAATTTTCTTTGCAGGGAAATGTCTTCTTTTAGATATACTTGATGCTCTCAAAATGAAGTACCTGCATGGGCTCTAATGTTCTTTGATAGCAGTTCATTAGATATTTGTTGGCAAAAATCACTAGAAGAAAACAAACATCTTTGTTTCATAGAAACATCTTGAACTACTTCACTATGCTTTGGGGTCATGAAAATGGCAAACATATTTTGTCAAATACTCTTTCTCCAACTTTGAAACCCACGTGGATAGCCAGGAAAAAGCAATCTGTATGTTTCTAATTAATTTACACTTAACTCATCAGATTGTTGTTTTCTAAGAGCTATTTGATGTGTAAGACCCCTCATGAGCCTTTCAAATATGGCTTCTAAGCATTTTTCCTTTGAACCAGAAAGTCACTTTTTTTTCCCTGCAGCAAATGGAATTTAATTCTCAAAAGGCTTAACTTGGTTCAAAAAATTGTCAGATTCATACAATCTGACAAAACATATTCTCTCACTTAAATGGATTAACTCATGCAGCAGGCACTAGGAATTAAAAGGCAGTTCATATCATTAGGCAAGGATTTACTTAAAATGGTCGCAGTGTTAATGAAATTTTTGTTTATTTAGCAATGCTCTTAGAAAAAATAATGTTAAATGCCCTTGTGTGAGTGAGAATAGGTACTGCTGTAGAAAAATGCAAAGGACTTAAAAACATTTTATCTGAAAAGTGCACATTGGTCTTTATAGTGTATGTGCAAAGGGTTTATTAGCTCCCTGGTTTCAGTACTGAAGTCAATGTTGTTCACAGGAGACTCATAGATTGGCATTATCCAATATCACTTCTCTCACCCTTTATATAGGGATCCTGAAAGTGGCAATTACTCTGGTAAAATACAATGATAGACCCAGAGCACAACCATTGCCAAATGTTTCAGGCCTGTCATGTTTCATTATGCTTTCATAGTCCAACTGTGTATGAGTATTATATTTTCATCTAAATTCATTTTTTTGAAATTGGTCTTACAAGTACATTTTTTACTTTCTGTCTAATAGCCACTTAGTTTGAAATATTCATGTTGATTTTCAAATCCATTGTATAATAATTGCCTGGGTTTTTTCCTGTTCACTGTAGCAAAAATTTTGTCAAGAGTCTTCCTGTCAACCCACATAGTACAGAAAAAAATTCTTGAAGATTTCCTTAACTATCTTTTCTGTCTCCAATATACAAGAATCCTTACATATGTCCGTGTGACTTCTATATTTATACCCGCATTTCTCCTTTAATTCAGGTCCACACTAAATCACCACCCCGTCTATGTTCTGGTAAATGATTACTTATTCAGATTTTTAGTGTCTTGACAGAAAATTTTACTGGCCAGATGTGAATATATAAAGGGTTTTGCATTGTTACCACTGAATTTTTGGGGTAGTTCTATACTCTTTTGATGGTATAGCCAAATGAATAATCCAATTTAGTGCATACAAACAATCTAAATATTATAAATTTCTACTTCCAGGACATTTTCCTTATAGTCTGTCTTCTGGTACAATTTTTGCTGCAAACAGCAAGAAATTCAAGGAAATTTGAGCATAATGTAAAGACAATTGTAAATTTCACAGGATTCAAATGTTTTGTGTAAAAGAAGGTACTGTGTAACTTCTGAAAGTGCTTGAGATACTGGTTAGAACAGAACTCAAATCTTCATTTCTTAGGTTAAGTTCAGAAACATTTTCATAAAGGCAATATCCCTGATTTCAGTACAGACTAGGATATTTTGAAATAAAAAATCCACTGAGTTCATTCTTGTCACTGTCACTGAAACATCGAGCACCTGTAGAATTTATGCATTTCTCTGTGGGAAGATTCAGAGAGTTTGGGCAATATATACACTCCACCTTCAGTGAGTTTATAATCCAAACTCCCAAATCTCATTTTCTTCCTGTAAAGGGCTATAGAGTCATATTTTCCAATTTCGTCTTCAGTGTTCAGTGCCTGGCTTTTGAAATGAAGTTTAAAATGTCATTGCAACAGCCCTCAAAATAACTCTACTTCTTTGAATTCTGATGTCCTTGCATACCTCTCAATGAGAGAGCTTGTCCTGAGAAAATGCTTTAAAAGACTTAACTCTCCCTGCCCGCCCACCCAGAAAACTTTAATTTTCAGGCAGCATCAGCAGTGAAAGATGAAGTGGCTCCAGCAGTTTCCTCACAAGCCAGAAGGATATTTAAATAGAGCAGTGCATGTGTTCTTTGTGGCTTTGTTCCCCGATGAGAGCCACAACAAACAGCTGAAGCATACTTTCCACTGATGGCAAATAGCTAATGGGAACCACTTCATTCACTTGTGGATTATAAACACATTAGTTAGGATCAATTCTCTTCAACCATAAAATTCAAAGTATTATCAAAAAACAAAAAGGTACTAAGTGATTACTTTCCAGCAGATCCAGTTTTTTTTTAAATAAATTTGTGTTTCTTTTTATTTATTTGTTATTTTTTGAGTTGATGCCTCACCCCGTTACCCAGGCTGGAGTGCAGTGGCACGCTCACGGCCACCCCAGCGTCGACCTGCTGGACTCTGGCGATCATTTTGCCTCAGCCTTCCAGAAGCCAGAACTACAGATGCGCGCTACCACTCCCGGCTTACTTACTTACTTATTTATTTGCTTATTTATTTATTTATTGTAGAGGTGAGGTCTTGCCAAGTTGCCCGGGCTGGTCTTGAACCCGCAGGCTCAGGCAATCCACTCACCTCGGCTTCCTAAAGTGCTGGGATTACAGGTTGAGCCACCGAGCCTGGCCAGATCCAGCTTGACTGTACAGTAGTTAGAATTCAGATTAATAGAATTTTTAGTGAAAGAGACAGGTCAGGAGTTAGGGGTGGGGAAGTAACTGACCGACCCTTGATAGTAAAGACAGAATAATTTTTATTAGCTTTTAAATGTTTTCATTTATCTTTATTTGTTTATTTGAGTTATCATTATGTTTACATGGGATGAAAATATTACCAAAACAAGTTTTTAAATTATCGAATTGCAAATATCAACTCAGTAACCACATTTAAACATACCAGAAATCAAATTATTTTATTATAAGGTAATTAGAATCCCTTTCAGCAGGTTAATAATCTTGTTTATTAGTAGGGATAATTAATTAAGACCATAATTTTGCTCTCTAATTTTGCTATAGAACGTATAAGGTTTTACAGATGCACAAACTGATTTGAATTATCTGACAGCTACATTTGCCAAATGTACATTTAATGAGTAGGTGTGTGATTTTATCATGTTGTCCTTTCCCTGAACTCAAGGTAGGGAAGGAGCAAGTTATGGAAACTACAGGCTTTCATTCAGGTCAGTCATGTTCTTCAGAAGGTATAGTAGTGTCTCTCTGATTTTTCTCAGATAGCAAGAAAGCTGCCCTGTTTTGATGAGTCACCCGAATGTTTTAGTGGGATAAAATGTTATACGTGTATAAGATAATTAACTATTTGTTTAAGTTTTAAAACCCTCTTGAGATATTAGTTTGTTATTATTTTAGGTATAAACGTGTTATATGCCCAAACATGGTACACTAAATTTTGCTTTAAGATGGGAATATTTTCAAATACAACTAGGTTGCTGAAGTTTCATAGCATAATATTTTTCATTTTTTAATAGAAAAGGACAAATATTTTTAATATTTTTGTGTTTATTTTTACCAAGGGAAAACTCTAAAAGCGAGAGGGCAGTTTGATGTCTAAAATTGAAAGGGTGAATTGCTGCTTTAACACATAGGTGTCTTTTGTAGGTTAGAAGTGAAAAATATTTTTAATTTAAAAGTGAATTTGAAGATCTGGGCATGCTCACTGTACATCACTTTAAAATTATTAAAGTAGTTTGATTTAATAGAGTGAATCATCTCAGGCTGAGAAGTACTTCACTTTGCACTGCATAAGCTCAGATGTTAGAACCTGATCACTTCCCTGCTGAAGAGCTTATAAAAAATGTGAAGTACTCTAATAATTTTAAATTACTCTATATTGCACATTTTCAGGTCTCTGATCACCTCCAAATTCAAGTGCTTATAAAACTGCTCCCATAATTTTAAATTGCTATGTGCACAGTGATTTAAAATTGCGAGAGTGCTTCAAAGTTTTTTAATAAGTGCTTTAATTTGGAAGCGAGTTGAGCAATACTCCAGTATAACTTCAAGAAATTATCAAACTGATATAAAAATTTATCCTTTGGAAAGAAAATTTCATTATGGATAAAAGGGTGTGGACTCCAAATGAATGTATGTGGCAACGAAGGTACCCAGTTCTCAGGAGCAATCAGCAAATAAAATGTAATCATAGGGTCCTGGAAGTGGTTGTTTTGTTAACTTTACTCATAACTTGCATGAGGCTATAGTTTTTGAAACTCGAACAGGAATTGCAATTCCTTTAAGGTGAAAAATTGCATTCAGAGGGCTTCATTCTGAATTCTCAGTATCTTCAAAGATGTTGGAACATTTCTCTTAAAATTATGGGAGTTAGGAACATGCCATTGTTAGATGAGAGGAATATCTTAAAAGGTGGGGGAGGGTACAGAGGAGAGAGGGGGGGAAGAGAAGAAAAGAGAAAGGGGAGGTGAGAGGGAGGGACACTGGAAGGACAGGAGAGAGAGTTTATTGTTGAGGTTTTTCCCCACTTATCCTCTCAGAGTGGATAAAGTGGCTTCTGAACATTTCTGACTAATTTATCATTTTTCACAAGTAAATATGGGCATGTTTTAAAGTGTGCCCATGGCTGAATGAAATTGTTCATTAAGAACAGAATTATTCTGATAAAACAATGGTTCTGCTTGCTCTAGGGCAGCTCCTAAGTTTTGTTTCCTATCTTAACATCACTGTTGTTGCAATGCACCACTCGATTTGATTTAAAGCATGCTACCTTCCTGCACAGATCTAGCATTGTTCCACATATTTGAGAATCAAAATATCTTGTGATGTGTCAGCTGCCAACTCCCTGTTGTCCCTGTCTTTTCTAACTTGTTTCTGAAGCTGCTCAGGTCTACATGGCAGTATGCTTTGACCGAGTCACTGGGTTTGTCTGACTACACTACCCAAGGTTCCTGAAATAGGAGACTGACGGCCACACACCTCTGATGGATTTAATTAGAATTCCACATGTCTTTGATTAATAACACTAAATTAAAATACATAAAAAATCTGGTGCTCTTTTATCAAGCTGTTGAAGGCTTAGGATTTATGATATGTTGTGATTCTTTGTACATTTTCAAATCTTGTTAACCACGCATAGCATTTTACTGAGGTGCAAATGAAATAAAAGGAAATTGATTGCTTGTTTCAGCAGTTCATGTTTCAATATGGGAAATTATATACATCATTGGATCCTAAGGCATAAGGAATGAGTGACTATAAGTTGTTATTAAACACATTGCTATAAATAGTACCCATATACCAAAACATTTGAAATAGTTCTTATCTCCACTTTTAAATTTTATAAATATTCCCTGAAAATAACTCTATTTTCCTGTATTTTGTAAATACAGAAGATTAATCTTTTTAACTACAGGGAAATAAAACTTTCTATAATGTAACAGCATGTACATATACAAAGTAAAGAACAAAAAAAGACGTATGTGAGATCTTAAAAAGAAAGTGATTTTTCCAAGGACAGTGTACCATTTATTCTGCATCACCATGTTCTAGAACTTTTCTAGCATTTTTAAAACAAATTGAATTTTGTGTTCCCATTAGAACATCCCCTAGTTTCCTGGAATTATGGGCTACTCTGATTATGAAGCCTCAAAGAAAGCCAGAAATTCCCTAGTTCTATTAAAGTGGTTGGTTAGCTTTCCCTGGCATACTCTGGTTATAATTTCAGAATATAATTATCTCAGTATTTTTCTGCCTGATGTGATTTATTTCTATGTCTCCAATCTTCACAGACACTCATTTAAAAAGCCCTTCTTGATGATTTTGTTCGTGCTGGGGAAATGGAGGCAGTGGAGGGGGGAGGGCAGAAGGAGTCTCTTTTTCCTGAGTCAATTTGGGTCAGTGAATGAGATGTCTTTTTCTTACCACTGTCAATGAAAGAGCATCCCTTTAACTACCCAGCTTATTAGTCATATACATTGCCTTAAGATATTGCCCTGAAGATCAATACCCCGATTTCCTTCCCATCTGCCTAGACCAAGATAATTAGGCTCTTTACTTTGTTTTGTATATAATGAAGGAGGCAACGAAGTGCTAGTAGGGAAAAAAGGCTATCTCCCTGTGGTAAATATATTGACATTTACAGACACCGACAGAGCACAACATGGAGAGAGTAATGAGAAATTTGACTGCTTTCCCCTCTTTTTCTGTTTCCTACTTTAGAGCTGCTGCATCCCACAGTGAATTACTAGCTACAAAGAGAAGGTACTGCTCTGGGACTGACAATTGAGAGCATTTACAATTAGCTGAATTGATTAACCTTTGCAAATGCTGTTACTTTATGAGGTGTTTTTCTCAGCCCTGGTTGAACAGTACGCCTTATTGATTCAACATCCTCCTTTACGGAAGCCCTGATTTGTCTGTGACTCTACCAGTCATAATGCCTGCCTTGGTAATCGCTTCTGCATGTTCTTGGGAAAACTTGACACGGAAGACTGATTGGCATTATGTAAATGAAGCCCACGTTTCTCACTGAAGCCAGGCTGCAGACTTGCCTCCTTGCATCTCTCTCCTGTGGCAGCAGACACAAAGGATGCCAGCTTCTGTGCCAGCATCTCACTGACACTCAGTTCACTCTTCACTGTCTTGCCCCAAAGTCCTGAGGTTTCTTTAAATAATTTGGTGTGTGTGCGTGCGTGCGTGTGTGTGTGGCGTGCGTGTGTGTGTGTGTGTGTGTAAGGGCAGAAGGTGGTGGGAAATTGTTAAAAAGTAGAATTGCATTTAGCTTTGTTTTTTTTTTTTTTGAGTTGGAGTCTCACTCTGTCGCCCAGACTGGAGTGCAGTGGCCGCTTCCGGCCACCGCAGCCTCGACCTGCTGGGCTCCGGCGATCCTTCCGCCTCAGCCTTCCAAGTGGCCGGAATTACAGGCATGCACTACCATGCCCGGCTGATTTTTTGATTTATTGTAGAGATGAGGTCTCGCTGCCCAGGCGGGTCTCGAACCCGCGGGCTCAGGCAATCCACTCACCTCAGCCTCCCAAAGGCGCGGGATTACAGGCTGAGCCACCGAGCCCGGCTTAGCTTTGTTTTTTTTAAAGATTATAGACTGAATTTGAGTGTTGCTTTGGCTTGTGACCCAAAATCTATGACAAAAGGCTTAGTCCTTATAATCAGTTTCATTCAAAGTAGCTCTGTGTTCAGAAATAATAAAAATCACTTAGAAATGGCTACCTTCCATCCCTCATTCTCCATCAAACTATATGCACAAAAAAGAATCATTTGACTTTTTCGCTTTTCTTTTTCCCTCTTTCCTCACTTTTTTCCTTCTGTCCTTCCTTCTTAATTTCATAGGATAAATTTTTGTGAGTTTTAAAGATAAAATGACTGACATCTTGAAATACTATGGAGCAAATTCATCAGCTATCTGTCCATCTAGTGTCTCTTAGACACTTCTTGCACCTAAAACCCGCTACATGATTTGTAGCTTGCCAGTGCAAATGGAAATGTAGAGCCTTGTTTGATCATATGTTCAATAATGTAGAAATTATTATATTAAAAACTTCTACATGTTAACAGTAGAACATTAGATCTAAATGAGCTTTCTCCTAAGCATGAGGCACAGTGTTACTGCCCAGGTCACACGCCAGGAAGCAAGCCTTGCCTTGGCCTTGGCTTTTTGAGAAAAGATTGGGTGAGGTGTGTATGAGGTGGTGGTATTTGTTTTTCTTTCCCAGTGCAAATGCAGTCTTCTGTAATGTTGAGACTTGTTTACTCAATCATGCTGAATCTCATATTCTTGTTTCTCACTTGAACTGCTGCTTAGTTGGGTTTGAGCTAGAAGCACCAAACTTGCTTGCATCTTCTGCGTAGCAAGGTAACCAAAACCAGACCCCGGTGACTTTATCCATGCCAGAACTATAAGATTGATGTATTTGTCACTTTGTGCATTCAGGTGTAGCTGAAGAAAGTTTGTTTTGCTTTATGTTATTAAACTGAATGTTTGACTTAAAGCGCACGCAAATACATGTACATTTGTCCTACTATAGTATATATGCATATTTAAATGCATAGGATTTTTCATACATATGTGTACATAACAGAACTGAGTTTATGGCATTCCAAGACACAGATAAATGCTGGAAGACAGCCATTAAAAAAAATGAAGTATTGATGAATTTTTAAAGAAAAATATCAGGGAGCTGCTCTAACAAAGTCTGCAGCATTCACAGCATGACAAACAAATTAGAAAACAGCAGATGCAGCACAAATTAAGATGTATTTAGCACAGCAGCCCATCAGATGTGTGAATGTCTTTTGTAACTCAGCTTCGCAAGGTTGATGTATTGCACTTTAGACAGTTGATAATGAACCCTCCTTGAGATTAGATAGAAATACTGAGGAGTCAAAACTGTGCTGTTCCCAGTAGGTCAAAAAGAAAAACAAAAAACAAAACCAAAAATCGGTGTGAAACTTCTTTATGTGCTTGCAAAACAAAGAATGTTTCAATTTATATACTGGTCTGTTTGAATTTCTCTTGCCTTTTAAAAATTCCTACTTCATTTTAATTACCATGCGATTCTAAAGTGTCATTAAATAAGTATGAATTCTGTTGCAGTTACACACGTTTTATGGCCAATACAATGTCTTTCTTTTATGGGATGCATTATTTAGTAATCTTACATTAAGACAATAACTCTAATCATTACGCCTTCAAATGGCAATAAGCATGGTAATAGCTTTGCTGAGCTGCTTCCTGACTCCATCATTTTGTTTTTCCTTTAATATTAGAGCATTGTTTTTATTTCTTTGCAGAAAGTGTGTTCACATCCCTCTCCTCCCCCTTTTCTGTTTTCTGAGAGTGAAGCACCTTTGCAGTAGAGAACAAAACATCGAAGGCCATCTAATAGGCAAAATTATATTCCAACTTAGTGCCAAGGCTAATGATGCATGTTAATGTTTGCTTTTTTAAAATCAATATTTGATTTGAACAAGCCCATCGTATCCTTCCAAGAGGAAGAGGTGCTGGTAGTTACTTGGTAGAAGTAGCAATTGCCCAGCATTCTGTCAAGTACGGGTTTTGACAGTCTTAGAGAGCTTGAACTAACTCACTGGAGAATAAGTCAAACAACATAAAGGTGGAAACACAATAAACAAGAAAAGGAAACTAATTGGAATATTCTGCCTAGGAAAGAGAGATCTAATGAGTGATTTAAAGTCTGCCCTCTTACATAGAAGATCTCAGATAATTCTGATATTCATGGTCTTGAAGAAGTCAGCTTCACAGGTACCATTCGTCTTGAGTCTGTTTCCTGCTAATCTATTATTGCAATCTGTATTTTTAATCCCTGTCTTCCAAAGAGCAACCTTCTAGCATCAAATTCTATGTGAAATTGAGAGGATCCTGAGGATGAATTGAAATATCACATTCACATTTCTGTAAGACAAATAAAAATGATGAAATGCATGTGCTGATCAATCACATCATGAACACAAAGAACAAAATTTATTTTATAAGGTGGTAACTTTTCTTCGCCACCCACAGAAGGGTGCACATAGTGTTGTCCTGGATTTCAACAATAGCTTAAAGGAAAACTTGATAATGTCCAAAGGCCTCAATATCTTGCAGATGAAAGAGGAGGATGCCCTCAAATTCCTTGCAGCAGGAGCCCACTGTGGTGGCACCAAACTTGGATTCCGAATGGAACAGCGAATCTACAAAAGGAAAGATAATATATATAATATTTCATAAATCTGAAAAGTACCTGGGAGAAGCTTTTGCTATGGCTCCTGCCATTTTGCCATTGAAAACCCAGCCGATGTCAGTGTCATGTCTTCCAGGAATACTGGCCAGTGGACTATGCTGAATTTGCAACTGCCACTGCCATGCCTATGAGGGCTCTTTATTTTAAGAACCTTCACTAACAAGATCCAGGCAACCTTGTGGGATCGATCTGCGTCTTTTGATGGTTACTGATCCCAGGGATGATCACCAGCCTCCCGCAGAGGTGTTTGTGCTAATCTGCCCACCATTGCTCTGTGTAACACAGACTTTCCTCTGTGCTATGTGGACATCGCCATCCTCTGTAACAAGAAAACACACTCAATGAGTTAAATATGGTGGATGCTGGCCAGGAAATTCTGTGCGTGTGTGGCACTACCTCCTATGTATACTCGTAGGAAGTCATGCCTGATCCCTACTTCTGCGGAGATCCTAAAAAGACGGGAAATGAAGAGCAGGCCATTACTAAAAACGTTGTGATCAAGGAGGACTGTCAGGGTGAACAGACTGCTCCAGCTCCTGAGTTCGCTGCTGATCATCCTGAGGTAGCAGTCCAGTTTTCAGACATGCAGATGCCCTCTGTGACTCTTCAACAGTTCCCTGCTGAAGACTGGCGCGTTCAGCCTGTCACCAAAACCTGGTCTGCAGCTTTTTCTGCTCAGAACACTGAATGGGTAGGACCAACCACTGAGTGGCCTTAGCTGTTCTTCCACGGGCTCTTAAATAGGAAATGAAGCAGAGAGGATTAGAAACCATGTGGCTCAGTTGAGAGGTCATGAACCAGCAGGGTGTACATTGGAACAGGCCTTCAGATAATTCTATGTATTTAATTTTCTTTTCAGTGTTTAAAAACTAATGTGACTCTTTTAAATTGAAGAGATGACAGCCAAGGTTTGAATTTCAGTTTTGTGACAAATCAGCTAGCAGTGGGGTTGCATTCCCACATGATCACAATGGGAGACCTGCTGCCTTTAGGTGGGACGTTGCTCTCTAAGCTTCCACAGTCCCACCTCCCCCATTGCCTTCCTCCCACCGAGTCAGTCCAGTAGCTACTATTTTTCATGCTGCTTATACTTTTTCTCAGACCCAAGACACTGCTCTTACTCAAATGATTTGATATGACCTGCCTACCCCTTATAGGCATGTGTGTTTATGGCCCCAGCTGTTCTTAGCACCCTCACTTATGAAATCAAAGGGATAAGTTAAGAGATCTTTCTCAAATCAGACATTCAATGGTTTTTTGTTTATATCTATTGGATAAGCAGACAGAAGGGAAAATGAAGTAACTACGATAAGGAGAGATTTGTGATGGACATAGAAAGAACTGCTAGAAGGAAATGTGAAACATCATCCTCTGCTTCCTGATGGAGATTTTGAGCTCTCCTTATCCTTGATGTAAAGACTGATACTACCTTACATCTGTAAAATGTCAGTATTTTTAAAAGTGCCATCACATAAAAGAACTTTTTTGAGCCCATTTTATGAAGTTCTTCTTTTAGAAAAAAACATGGTTGGTAAGCGATAAATCATCCCACTTGAAATAAACGCCACTGTAGGTGTGTGTGTGTGGAGGGGGAGGGAGTAGAGTAAGGGTTCTTCTGGCTGTATAATTCCATTTTTTCATCAAGTCGATGGCCTTCTTTAAAAAGAGTATTAAATACATTGTCAAGGAACGAGGGTATTGGAACGACTCCATACTGCAGTGGCTTAACCCAGGCTCTCCTTTATTGTACCTACTTATGAGGCTAGTGACATCAGGAACCACCCAGCTTATTACAACTATTTTCATTTCAGCATTGTCAATCTAAAATGCATCATGATGTTTACAAACAGCTGAAGATATTTGGATAAATTCTACTGGGCCAGGTCTCAGATAAGCACCGTGCTTATAGAAATTATTTGGCAGGTTTTCTTTTTTTTCCTTTCCATCTTTGTTTGGATTTGTATGGAGAATGATGTAAGGATAAGTACACAACTTGTAAGGGAAGTGTGGAGCCCGCCAAAGAGGACTGGCTCAGATTTCAAAAGTCTGTGTCCTAGGCTTGCCACTTATGCCTTGTGTGACCTTTGCTCAGCTATAAAAGAAGAGGATTATGTCAGCAAAACCTAGCCTTTCTTGTGTGCCAGGACACATGGACACCCGAGTGGCCATATGGAATGACTTTTATTCCCTTTCTCCTTGTGTTCTTTCTCACAACTGTTCAAGGCAATACATATTTTATGGTTCCCCTAAGGTAGAAGTATTTGGTTACAATTACTAAAATCCCTTTCAGAGTCAATATTCAATGATTATTTGAGCTTCTAGGAAGTCGGTTGTATCAGACACAGGTGGTGGGTTCAGCTAGAATCAGGGATAATGTGGTCTACAGCTAAGAGGTGGTGAATTTTCTGGCTCCCTTTTTTCCCTTGTTTTCCTTTGCAGTGGTGCTTATAGTTCTATTTGTCTAAAGTCCTTTGGTCACCCAGGTCTCATAGCTTTGTCCCCTTGAGATAGTCTTCACCTCCAGATCCCAGCCTACCGAAACTGGGATGCTTCATTCTCCAGGTCCTATGCTTAATAATCTTATACAATTGCTTATATGTAGGTATTAATTGTTAATGTTAAACAAGCTGCATTCTAATCATGGGCATCCAGAGCAACAATACACAAACACATCATTATTATCACTTATTATAGCATTACAAATACCCAATGATTGATGGGAAAAGTATTTGTGGGTAGGGTCAACAGTCATTACAATAATCAGCATAAGGTCACTGAAGAAGGTGAAACTGTAGGATAACCCAGAATGCGGCAGTATTAATGTTATTCAAAAAAGGCCCTCTGAGCCCTCACAGGTGCAATCTTCTGGAGTGGGAACTTTTAATAGGAAAACTCTAGGTGTCTTCTTTGTGCATGCACAATACCGGTGTTAAACAATTTTATCATTAGCAAAAGTCTTGACCTGTTTTAGAAAATTCATTGCTAGAGTTTTGGGGATGAAGAAGGCAATCATTGTAAGATTAACTTAATAATGATGAAAAATCTGGTACTAAGCCCACAGCATTAAAAATTAGGAGAAAAGAACCAGCAGGATGATCATTTCAGTGAACCTGGAAAAGAAAATGTAACCTGTTGTGTGTTTTGGGAGCACATTTTGAGAGTAAATGATTTTTAAAATAAGTAAAATCTACCTTGTTAAAAGCTAGTTTTACTCTTTACCTTATTTAACATTCAAACTATTGTGTTTGACCTTCATTTTCATGCTGTGTAATATTGGTAGTTATTAACAGCTATCATTTGATATGATAGTTTTAAAATTAGACAAGATTGCCAGGCAATGGGCTCTGATTGCCTTTAATCAGGAAGTGAGGAAGATTCTCTCTGGGCAAATGAGGTACTCTTTTATTAAAGAGGGAAAATGAATTGAGTTGTTTTGTTGTTGTCTTATTTTGTTTTAGTTTTAGGTTTTTCTTCCATCATTTATTTGGCTTATCTTTTTATAAGTAGTACATAATGTCCAATAAAAGGAAACATAAAGTACAGCTGCATTTTATTTCAGGAAAAGACCCTCTGGACATAAAATCATTTCCAGATAAAGGTCAAATATTATTGTTTCTTTGTTCAAATAGGTTACTCTCTGCTCATGCTCAGTGCATTCTGTGCTTTTATCTTTCTGTTGAATGTGTTCTCTATTACCTCATAGCTAACACAGGCTTTTGTATGTATTTTATGATTATAAAAGTGTGATACTCAGTTGAATAGGCAAACTTATAACCAAACAATGGCATTTAGAGCAGACTTTCTGCTAACAATGCTGGAGTCTGCCTTCCTTCTTAAAAATTCTGGGTTAATTAAACATGAAAAATTGTGAACTTTATTCTTTTTGCATTATGACAATCTTTAAAGTAATGATTATTTTTCTACACGTCTAAAGATGGATCTTCTGTAATAATTTTTAATATTTATGTAAGTTGTTAAAAAGTTTATAACATTTTTGCAAAATTATTTATTTTAACATTGCCATAGCTCTGTAAATTGAATATTTTTAACCCCATTTTGTAGACGAAAAACCTGATGTTCAGGAATATTATGCCATTTAGTTAACACCAAATATCTAGTAACTGATGAATTTTGTACTTGAACATACACTTCTTATTGATTTATGTAATTAATTAATTTTTTAGTTTTAAGGTTGTGGGGTACAATTGAGGATTCGTTATATAGGTGGACATCATACAGGTACAGTTTAGGCCACCCTTTGGTCCCCACTTCACCTGATTTGTAATCAGGCACCCTTATTGATGTTATGGGCCCTGCTCCCTCCTCTGGCAGTTTTTAGCTACTGCCAATCCTTTTCTTATATTATTATGGTAAATGTTCAGGGTCTGCTTATGAGCGAGAACATGTGGTAGTCAGTTCTTTGTTTTCTGTGATAGATCACTGAGTATTATAAACTCTAACTCCATCCTAGTTGCTGCAAAGTTCATAATTTTCTCCTTCTGTATGGTTGTGTAATGTTCCATTATGTATATGTACCACTTTAAAAAAATTATTTATTTATTTTAAAGATGTGGGGTTGAGATCAGGTACCCTTACTGATGAAGTGTGCCCCTCATCAGTGTTCCGCTACTGCCAATCTGTTTCTTATAGTATTATGATAATTGTTCTGGGTGCACTTATGGGTGAAACATGTGGTACTCAGTTCTTTGTTTCTGTGATATATCACTGAGTATTATAGATTCTGAATCAATCCAAGTTGCTGGGAAGTTCACAATTTTGTCCTTATTTATGGCCGTGTAATATTCTGTCATGTATATGTACCACATTTTAAAAATCCAGTCTACTTTTTATGGGCAACGCGGTTGGTTTCTTGTTTTTGCTGTTGTGAATGGTGCTGTAATACCCATACATACACAGATATCTTTTTTTGTAGAATTATTTAAGTTACTCTGGGTATATTCCCAGAAGGCTGATTACTGGGTCTTATGGAAAGTAAATTTTTAGATTTTTAGGAATCGACACACTGTTTTCCACAGAGGCTGTACTAGTTTACATTTCTACCAACAGTGTAGAAATATTTCTTTTTCTCTGCATCATCACCGGCATCTGATGTTTTTGAGTTATCGATGATAGCCAACCTGACTGGAATTAGATGGTATCTCAGTGTGGTTTTAATTTGCATCTCTTCAATGATTAGTGAGTCTGAGTATTTTTTCATTTGTCTATTTATATATTGTGTCCATTTTTTAATGTGCTGTTAGTTTTTTTCTTTTTGACATGTTTGAGTTCCTAATAGATCCTGGGTGTTAGGCTTTTGTGAGATATACAGTTGACAAATATTTTTGTCATTCTGTGGGCTGTCTCCCCACTCTGTTGATGATTTCTTTTGCTTTGCAGAAGCCTGTCAGTTTGATGAGTTTCCACTTGGCTGTTTTATCTCTTATGGCATGGGCACTTGGGGTTTTCATCAGAAATTGGTTGTCAGTTTCACTTTCCATAAGGGCGTCACCTGCATTTTCTGAGGTTCTTATAGTTTGAGGTTTTGCATTTAGGTCTTTGATCCAATTAGAGTTGATTTTTGTGTATGATGATAGTTAGGGGTCCTGTTTCAATCTTATGCTTGTGATCAGTCAGTTTTCCCAGCACCATTTACTGAATAGGTACTCCTCTCCCCAGTGGTTATTGATGGAGGCTTTGTCAAAGATGATTTGGTTGAGAAATTGAGATTTTATTTTTAGAGTCTCTATTCTGTTCCCTGGGTCTATATGCCTGTTCTTATACCAATACCAGGCTGTCTTGATTATTGTAGCTTTATAGTAGAGATTGAAGTCTGGAAGTGTGATACCTCCTGCTTTGTTTCCTTTGCTAAGGATTGTTTTGGCAATTTGTGATCATTTATGTTTCCACATGAATTTCTGTATTGTCATTTCCAGGTCTAAAGAATAATGTTCGTAATTTCATGGGTATTGCATTAAATCTGTAGATGGCCTTGGGTAGGATGGACATCTTAACAATGTTGATTCTTTCAATCCATGAGCATGGAATATTTTTCCATTTGTTTGTGTCATCTTTGATTTATTTGAGCAGTGTTTCGTAGTTTTCATTGTAAAAGTCTTTCACTTCTCTGGCAAGGAATATGCTGAGATATTTCTTTTTCATGTGCTTATTGTTAATGGGATTGTGTTTTTTATTTGTTTCTCTGCCTGTTTGTTGTTGGTGTATAATAATGAGACTGCCTTTTCCATATTTATTTTGTAACCTGAAACTTTGTCAAAGTCCTTTATCAATGCAAGAAGGTTTTTGGCAATTTCTCTTAGATTTTCAAGGTATAGAATCATATAATCAGCCAAGAGGGATAACTTAACTTCCTCTTTTCCTGTTTGGATCCCCCTGATTTCCTTCTCTTGTCTGATTGCTCTAGCTATGAATTTCAACACTATGTTGAACAGGAGGGGTGAAAGTGGGCAGCCTTTTCTTGTTCCAGTTTTTGGGCGAAATGCTTTCAATTTTGATTTGTTTAGCAATATGAGGCTGTGGGTTTATCATAGATATCTCTTACTATTTTGAGGTATGTTCCTTCTATGTTTAGATGTTCAAGGCTTTTAATCAAGAAGGCATGCTGGATTTTATCAAAAGCTTTTTCTGCATCTAATTACATAATCATGTGATCCCTATTTTTACATCTGTTGATGTATTTAATTTCATTTATGGTCTTTCTGATGTTGAACCAATCCTGCATCCCAGGAAGGAAACCTCCTTGTTCATGGTAAATGATTTTTGAGATGTGTTGTTGGATCCAATTTGCCAGAATCAGATTGAGTATTTTTGTATCTATATTCATCAGGGATATTGGCTTGTAGTTCTCTTTCTTTGTTGGATTTTTTTCACCCCATTTGGGTATCAGTGCAATGTTAGCTTCATAAGATGATTTGGAGAGAGTTCCGTCTTTCTCAATTGCCTGGAATGCTTTCAATGGGATTGGTATCAGCCCCTCCTTGTATGTTAGTAGAACTCTTCTGAAAAATTATCTGATCCAGGATTTTTTTTTTGTAGGTAGTTTTGTTATGACAAAGTCGATATCCTGGGTTGTAATTGGCCTACTGGGGTCTCAGTTTCTTCTTGTTTCAACCTTGGGAGGTTGTGTGATGTCAGAAAGTCCTTCATTTCATTTACTTTTTCAAATTTGTTTCCATTAGAGGTGTGCATAGTAATCTCTAATGATTTTTTTTGTATTTCTTCAGGGTCCATTGTGATTTGATCTTTTGCACTTCTGATTGTGTTTATTTAACCTTTTCTCTCTTTTTCTGTAATTGGTCCAACAATTTTGCTTGTCTTTACAAAGAATCAGCTTTTTGTTTCATTGATTTTTTTCTATGATATTTTTGTCTTCTAAGTTCTATATTTGGGCTTTTACTTTAGGGATCTGGATTCTTCTGCTGAAGTTAGAGTTTTGGTGGTCTTGTCTTTCCAGCTGGCTTAGGTGATTTGTTAGGCTGTTAACCTGTGATCTTTTCATTTTCTTGATGTGTGTTATCTTATCAAAACCCAGAAATTTTGATAAGATGTGTCTATATTTTCATGTGTTTTCAGAAATCTTTTGACTTCTGCTTTGATTTCCGTATTGACCCAGGAGTTGTTCAGCATCCTGGGTCAATGTTTAGTGTCCATGTCTTTGTGAGATTTGGGGGAGCTTTGTTGGTGTTGATGTTTATTTTTATTCCACTGTGGTCTGAGAAGGTGCATGGCAGTATTTTAATCTTATGAAATTCGCTTATGCTTAATTTATGGTTAAGGTTGTGTTTTATCTTATAGCATGTGCCATGTGGTGGTGAGTAGAAGGTGTATTTCACGGTTGTTGTGTGGAATGTTCTGTGGGTGTCTATTAAGTCCATTTGGTCATGCTTCAAGTTGGGGTTCCAGAATGCCTTTATTTTTTACCTCAATGATCTAGCTAGGGTTGTTAGTGGGGTATTTAAGTTCCCGGTTATGATAGTGTTAGAGTCAATATCTTTTTTGAGTTTACCTTGAAATTGCTTTATAAAAGTGGGTACACCTGTGTTGAGTGCATATATGTTTAGGATGGATATTTCTTATTGATGGATTGAACCTTTTTCATTATGTAGTGACCTTCCATATCTTTTTAAATTTTTGATAGCTTAAAGAGTATTTTGTCTGATATTAAGATTGCAACTCCTGCTTTTTTTTGTTCTTTTCACCCGAAAATTTATTTTCCAACCTCTTACTCTGAGTCTGTGAGTGTCCATTCTGGTGAAATGAGTCTTCTGGAGATGGCATTTTATTGCATCATGTTTTTTTAAAATCCAGTTTGTCATTCTATCTTCTCAGTGGTGCATTTACTCCATTCACATTCAGGTTAATTATTGAGATGTGAGAGTTTGTGTCTGTAATGAGGTTCTTATAGAGTTTGTTGTTGTTTTATTTTGATTTGTGGGCTGATATATGTATGTATTTTCAATCTATTTTATGCGTCCTTGGGAAGACCATGGTCATTTTCTTTATTCTTTCTTCTTTGTTTAATACTTTCTTAAGCATTTCTTGCAGAGCTGATCTGGAAGTGGCATAAACTTTTAGAGATTGAATGTCTGGGAAGGATATTAATTCTCCATTGTTGATGAAGCTTAGCTTAGCTGAGTAGGAGATTCTTGGTTAGAATTATTGATCTCTGAGAACTTTGAAAATTGGATTCCAGTCTCTTCTAGTCTGTAGTGTTTCTGTAGCTAAGTCTGCAGCTATTCAATTGTTCTTCCCTGGTAGGTAGTCTGTCTGACCTTTCTTTCTTGCTGTCTCTAGGATTTTTTTCTTTTATACCTACTTTGTGTAATTGAATTACTATATGTCTAGGAGTTGGTTTTGTCATTTGATGTCCTCCAGGGGTTTTCTAAATTGTTTGTGCTTGGTTACATCTCTGATTAGATGAGAGAAATTTTCTTGGATAATTTCATGGAATATTTGATCCAGGGTAGTCTCTGTTTCTCTGTCTGCCTAAGGAATGCCAATTAATCTTAGGTTTGGTCTTTTGATATAATCGCACATCTCTTGGAGACTTCATACCTTCTTTTGAAGCTTCTTTTCTATGTTTTTTTTTTGAGTTGGAGTCTCACTCTCTCACTGGAGTACAGTGGCATGCTCCCATTTACCACAGCCTTGACCTGATGGGCTCTGGCGATCCTTCCACCTCAGCCTTCCAAATAGCCAGAACTATAGGCACGTGCTACTATGCCTGGCTAATTTTTGATTTATTGTAGCAGCGAGGTCTCACCAAATTGCCCAGGTGGGTCTCAAACCTGTGGACTCAGGCAATTCGCTCACCTCAGCCTCCCAAAGTGCTGGGATTACAGGCTGAGCCACCAAATCTGGTCTTTTCTATGCTTTTAACAGTTTGGATTAGTTCCATATTTTCATCCTCAAGTTCTGAGATTCTTTCTTCTGCTTTGTTAATTCTGCCTTCCATACTTGTCAGTTTGTTATGTATTTCATTTACTGTATTCTTTATTGCCATCGTCTCAGTTACCAACTCCTTTATCCTTTCCTCTTGTCTTTTCTCATTTCTATTCATTCTTTCTATTAATTTCTTGATCTCTGTGTTTGTAGTTTGAGACCAGTTGTTCTGGGGTTCTTCATTGTTTGAGTTCCAAAGTCTGTATTCTCAGATGCTATCTTCTCAGGGGTCTGTTTTCCTCCTTTGAGTCTTCTTCATTTGTGATGATTTCCCCACCTTCTTTAATTCCATTGCTCAGTGATTAGGGTGATAGCGCTCCCTTCTGTTTACTCAATCTCCTATTCTTCTTTATATAGATTTTCTAGATTTGTTCAGTTTTGAAGCTGGACTAGGAATGGGTGCTGTGCTTTTTGCAGTTTTGAGATTTTATTAAGGTGTGATGGTGGAGCTGTGACTCAGAAGCTATCTGAAGATCACAGTATTCACTTTTAGGTGTGTGGGCCCTCTAGCAGGCACTTCTCACCACCTTACTATATGCCACGTGGTGGAGGTATATGTATGCCCCTGAAAGCAAAATGAGATAAGAAAAATGAAAAGAATGGAAAAAAGGAAAAAGGAAGATGAAACGAAGATGAAAGGAAAGAAGAAGGAGGAAAACAGGCACACTAACTAATGAATAACAAAGAAACAACCCCCCAAAAAAACAACATACAAACAAACAAAAAAAACCCTGATGTGCACTCACCCTCAAAAATATCCATATGTAAACAAAAAATAAAAAAAAAAAACCATAAAACAGCAACGAAAAACCCAAAATAAGTACAAAAACATAAATCAAAAACAGAAAAAAAAGAGTTCCCTCTGTGGCTTTCTCTGGAACTTCAGGTTCCTTTCCCAAGCACCATTGGAGCTTTTGGTACGTCGCAGAGGGTGCAGAGATTGCCTCTGGGTCTCAGGTTGGAGGCTGAACTGAACTGCGTGGACCAATGCAGGTCTCTGCCCAGTCCCAGGACAGAGAAAATGGCAGCAGTCTGTGTCTCCTTGTGGCGGGGCTTAGCTCCAGATCTCCTCCCTGTGCCTTCTCCCCAGTTCCCGCTGCCAGTGCCCAGCCCGCAGCCACAGGTGGTAGCATGGGTCAGGTGCTGAGGAGCAGCTGATCTCTGCTGCTTTCTCCGAGAGACTCCTGAGAATGGCAGATGATTCAGCATGCCTGGGGCTCCAATCTCAGGGCAGTGGTGGTTCACAGCCACCTCCAGAGGGGAACCCCGGGTGCTCAATCCCAAGTATTCCCTCAGAGGGACTTTACTCACCCACCTACACACACCCACTCACACAGATTGTCTTTATGAACACTCACCTTTGCAGGCACTCTCACATTCCCACTGGTTCCATTGCCAACTTGCCAACTCCCCTTGTACCACATTTTAAAATCCAGCCCAGTTTCAATGGGTAGCACAGTTGGTTCCATGTGTTTGCTATTATGAATAGTGTTGCAATAAACATGCGTGTGCAGATAACTTTTTTTGTAGAATGATTTGAATTCCCCTGGGTATATTCCAGAAAGGGGATGCTGGGTCATATGGAAGGTGAATTTCTAGCTCTTTTAGAAATCACCACACTGTTTTCCACAGAGATTGAACTAGTTTGCATTCCTACCAATAGTGTAGAAGCACACCCTTTTCTCCACTTCCTCACCAGCATCTGCTGTTTTTGTTTTATTAGTTATGGCTATATTTACTGGATTAGGTGGTTTCTAAATGTGGTTTTGATTTGCATTTCTCTGATGATTATTGAGGCTGTGTACTTTTTCATGTGTCTGTTGGCTGTCGGCATATCTTCTTTTGAGAAGTGTCAATTCATGTCTTTTGTCAACTTTTAAATGGTGCTGTTTTTTTTTTCCTTTCGGCACATTTGAGTTCCTTGTAGAACCTGGATGTTAGGTCTTTGTCAGACATACAGTTGGCAAATGTTTTCCAAGTCTGTGGGCTGTCTCCTGGATTTATTGATGATTTTATTAGCTTTGCAGAAGCTCGTCAGTTTGATGAGGTCCCACTTGGCTATCTTATCTCCTATGGCATGAGCACTTGGGGTTTTGATCAGGAATTGGTTGCAAGTTCCAATTTCCATAAGGGTGTCTCCTGCATTTTCTAAGGTTCTTATAATTTGAGGTTTTATGTTTAGGTCATGGATCCATTTAGAGGTTTTTTTTGTGTATGGTGATAGGTAGGGGTCCTGTTTTAATCTTCTGCATGTGGTCAGCCAGTTTTCTCAGCATCATTTACTGAAAATGTTCTCCTCCCCCCAGTGGTTGTTGTAGGAAGCTTTGTCGAAAATGAGTTGGTTGACAAATTGAGGTTTTGTTTCCAGAATTTCTATACTGTTTCATTGGTCTATTTGCCTGTTCTCGTACCAATACCAGACTGTTTTGATTATTGAAGTCTTATAATAAAGTTTAAAGTCTGGGAGTAGAATACCTCCCACTTTTTTTCTTTTGTTGAGAATTATTTTGACTATTTGTGGTCATTTATATTTTCATATGAATTTCTGTATTGTCATTTCCAGGTTGGGGAAGAATGATGTCAGTAATTTAATAGCTATTGCACTGAATCTGTAGATAGCTTTGGATAGGATAGACATCTTAACAATGTTGATTCTTCCATCCATGAGCATGGGATATTTTCCCATTTGTTTGTGTCATCTTTGATTTCTTTGAGCAGTGTTTTGTAGTTTCATTATAAAGGTCTTTCACTTCTCTGGTTAAGAGGATGCCAAGGTATTTCATTTTTTGTTGTTGCTGTTGTTGCTATTGTGAATGAGATTGTGCTTTTTATTTTGTTCTCTGCCTGTTTGTTGTTTGTGTGTAAGAATTCAACTGTCTTTTTCATGTTTGTTTTGTACCCTGAGACTTTGCCAAAGTCCTTTATCATTGCTAGAAAGTTTTTGATAGATTCTCTTGGATTTTTTTTTTTTGTAATCAATATTTTTTATTATGATATTATGGGGTACAGTTAAGGATTAGGTATACAGATGTGCTTCATTCAGGCACCCTTGTTGATAGGAGGTGTCTCCCCATACCCAGACAGATGTTTACTACCATTAATTCCATCTCCCTTCCCCTCCCTCCCTCCCTCCCTCATAGTTTCCCACCACTGTCAGTCATTTTCTTATGGTAATACATTGGTGATTAAGGTCCACTATATGAGTGAGAACATGTGATACTCAGAACTTTGTTTCTGTGAGAGATCACTCAGTATTATAGACTCTAGTTCAATCCAGGTTGCTGTGAAATTCATGATTTTGTTTTTTTTTTCATGGCTATGTAGTATTCCATCATGTATATATACCACATTTTTTAAAAATCCAGTCCTCTTTTGATGCACAGCATGGTTGCTTCCAGGTTCTTGTTATTGTGAACAATGCTGCGATAAACATACATGTGCAGGTATCTTTTTTATAGAGTGATTTGAGTTCTTCAGGATATATTCCCAGTAGGGGGATTGCAAGGTCATATGGGAGGTTGATATTTAGAGGTTTTAGGAATCGCCACACTGCTTTCCACAGAGGTTGCACTAGTTTACACTCCCACCAACAGTGTAGAAATGTTCCCTTTTCGCCACACCCTCTCCAGCAAATGTTATTTTTTGAGTTATTGATAATTGCCATTCTAACTGGAGTTAGGTGGTATCTCAGTGTAGTTTTGATTTGCATCTCCCTGATGATTAGTGAGGTTGAGCATTTCTTCATGTGTCTGTTGGCTGCTTGGATGTCTTCCTTTGTGAAGTGTCTGTTCATATCTTTTGTCCATTTTATAATGGGGTTGTTTGTTTTTTTCTTTTTAGCATGTTTGAGTTCCTTGTAGCTCTAAGATGTTAAGCCTTTGTCAGACCTGGAGTTGGCAAATACTTTTTCCCAGTCTGTAGGCTGTCTCCCTGCTCTCTTGATGGTTTTGTTGGCTTTGCAGAAGCTTGTCAGTTTAATAAGGTCCCACTTGTCTACCTTATCTCTTAGGCCTGTGGATTTCAGGTTTTGTTCAGGAATTGGATGCCAGTTCCGATTTCCATGAGGGTAAGTCCTTCATTTTCTAAGGTTCTTATGGTTTGAGGTTTTACATTTAGGTCTCTGATCCATTTGGAGTTATTTTTTGTGTATGGGGATAGATAAGGGTCTTTTTTCAATTTTCTGCATGTGGTCAGTCAGTTTCCCCAGCACCATTTACTGAATAGGTTCTCCTCTCCACAGTGGTAGGTGGTGGAGGCTTTGTCGAAGATGAATTAGTTGAGAAATTGAGGTTTTGCTTCTGGAATCTCAATTCTATTCCATTGATCTATATGCCTGTTCCTATACCAATACCAAGCTGTTTTGATTATTGTTGGTTTATAGTAAAGTTTGAAGTCTGGTAATGTGATACTACCTGCTTTGTTTTTTTTTTGCTGAGGATTGTTCTGGCTATTCTTGGTCATTTGTGTTTCCATATGAATTCCTGTGTTGTTTTTTGTAGGTCTGAGAAGAATGTTGCTGGTAATTTGATGGGTATTGCATTGAATCTGTAGATTGCCTTAGGTAAGATGGACATCTTCACAATGTTGATTCTTCCAATCCATGAACATGGGATATTTTTTCGACTTGTTTGTGTCATCTTTGATTTCTTTGAGCAGTGTTTTGTAGTTTTCATTGTAAAGGTCTTTCATGTCTCTGGTTAGGAAGATGCCAAGGTATTCCACTTTTTTTGTGGCTATTGTGAATGGAATTGTGATTTTTATTTGGGTTTCTGTTTGTTTATTGTTGGTGTAAAGAAATGCGATTGTCTTTTGCACATTTATTTTATATCCTGAGACTTTGCCAAAAGCCTTAATCAGTGTAAGGAGGTTTTTGACAGATTCTCTTGGGTTTTCAAGATACATAATCATGTCATCTGCAAAGAGAGATAACTTGACTTCCTCTTTTCCTATTTGGATACCCCCAATTGCCTTCTCTTCTCTGATTGCTCTAGCCAGGACTTCCAATACTATATTGAACAGGAGGGGTGAGAGTGGGCATCCTTGTCTTGTTTCATTTTTCAGGGAAAATGGTTCCAATTTTTGTCCATTTAGGAGTATGCTGGCTGTGGGTTTCTTGTAGATGGCTTTTATTGTTTTGAGATATGTTCCCCGTATGCCTAGATGTTTCAGGGTTTTTATCAAGAAGGGGTGCTGTATTTTACCAAAAGCTTTTTCTGCATCTAATGATATAATCATGTGGTTTTTGTTCTGACATCTGTTGATGTATTTAATTACATTTATGGTTTTACGAATGTTGAACTAGCCTTATATCCCAGGGATGAAGCCTACTTGGTCATGATGGATGATTTTTGAAATGTGTTGTTGAGTCTGGTTTGCTAGAATCTTGTTGAGAATTTTAGCATTTATGTTCATCAAAGATATTGGCCTGTAGTTCTCTTTCTTTGTTGGGTCTTTACCTGGCTTGGGTATCAACGTGATGTTACCTTTGCAAAATTATTTGGAGAGAGTTCCATCTTTCTCAGTTGCCTGGAATACCTTCAGTAGGATTGGAATCAGCTCCTCCTTAAATGTCTTGTAGAATTCTGCTGGAAAGTCATCTGGTTCAGGGCTTTTTTTTGTAGGTAGTTTTCCTATTATGTAGTCAATTTCCTTGATTTTTATTGGTCTATTTAGGGTCTCAATTTCTTCTTGTTTCAACCTCAGCAGGTTGTGTGATGACAGAAAGTCCTCCATTTCCTTAAGGTTTTCAAGTTTGTTTCCATACAAGTGTACATAGTAGTCTCTAATGATCTTTTGCATTGCTTCAGGCTCAGATGTGACTTCATCTTTTGTGTTTCTGATTGTGCTTATTTGGGTTTTTTTCTCTCTTTTTCTTGGTCAGTCTAGCTAGGGTACCATCGATCTTGTTTATCCTTTCGAAGAACCAGCTTTTTGTTTCACTGATATTTTGTATTATTTTTTGGCTTCTATGTCCTGGATTTGGGCTTTTATTTTGTGATCTGGATTCTTCTGCTGAAATTAGGGTTTTTGTGGTCTTGCTTTTCCAGCTTCCTAAGGTGACTTGTTAGGCTGTTAATATGTGATCCTTCCATTTTCTTCATGTGCATTTGTAGGGATATAAATTCCCCTCTTACTACAGCTTTCATGACATCTCAGAGATTTTGGTAAGATGTTTCTTCATTTTCATTTTTTCCAGGTATTTTTTGATCTCTGTTTTGATTTCATCATTGACCCAGGAGTTGTTTAGCATCATGCTGTTTAGTGTCCATATCTTTGTGGGTTTTGGGGGGAACTTGTTGGTGTTAATGTTTATTTTTATTCCACTGTGGTCCAAGAAGGTGCATGGTAAAATTTTAGTCCTTTTAAATTTGCTTATGCTTGATTTATGGCCAAGTATGTGGCCAATCTTAGAATATGTTCTGTGCGGTGATGAGTGGAATGTGTATTCTGTGGTCTTTGGATGGAGTGTTCTGTAGGTATCAATTAAGTCCATTTGGTCTAGAGTCACATTGAGGTTCCAGATCTCATTGGCGATTTTTTGTCCTGATGATCTGTCTAGGGTTGTGATGGGGTATTAGTGTCCCCAGTTATGATAGTGTTAGAGTCAATATCTTTCATTTGTTTTCCTAGAAGTTGCTTTATGAAAGTTGGCTACCTATGTTGGTGCATATATGTTTAGGATAGATATTTCTTGTTGATGGAGTGAACATTTTATCATTATGTAGTGGCCCTCTGTATCTTTTTAAATTTTTGATATCTTAAATGATATTTTGTCTGAAATTAGGATCACAACTCCTCCTTTCTTTTGTGTTCCATTCACCTGAAAGTTTGTTTCCCATCCTCTTACTTTGAGTCTGTGCATGTCCTTTCTAGTGAGATGGGTCTCTTGAAGGCAATATATTGTTGCCTGGTGATATTTTATCCATTTTCCCATTCTGTCTTTTCAGTGGTACATTTAGTCTATTCACATTCAGGCTAATTATTGAAATGTGAGAGTTCATCCCTATCACAGAGTTCTTATAGAGTTGTTGTTCTTCCATTGGTTTCTTGTCTTTTTTTTTGGTTTGGGGATTGGTTCATGTGTATTTTATTCTCTTTCCTGTTCTCTTGTGAAGAACATTGTTCTTTTTTCCTTTTCTTCCGTGTTTAGTACTTTCTTAACTGTTTCATGTAGAGGTGGTTTGGTGGCAGCATAAGTTCTTAGGGATGGATATCTGGGAAAAATTTCAATTCTCCCTCGCTGATGAAGCTTAACTTGGCTGTGTAGGTTATTCTTGGCTGAAATTGTTTGTCTTTTAGGACTTTGAAGATAGGGCTCCAAGCTCTCCTAGCCTGCAGGGTTTCTGTAGATAAGTCTGCTGCTGTTCTAATTGGTCTTCCATGGTAGGTGATCTGGCCTTTTTCTCTTGCTGCCTTTAGGATTTTTTTCTTTTATGCCTACTTTTTTAGGCAAATTATTATGTGTCTAGGAGTTGGTCTTCTCATTTGTTGTCTTGCAGGGGTTCTCTGAATCTCTTGTGTTTGAATTTTTGCATTACTGATTAGATAAGGGAAGTTTTCTTGAATATCTCATGGAAAGTTTGTTCCAGTGTGTCTCTGTCTCTCTTTCTGCCTCAGGAAGGCCAATTACACTTAGGTTCGGACTCTTGAAGTAATTACTCATCTCTTGAAGGTTTTGTTCTTTTTTTTGAACTTGTTTTCTGTGTTTTTTAAGAGTTTGGGTTAGTTCCATATTTTGGTCCTCCAAGCTCTGAGATTCTTTCTTCTGCTTGGGTAATTCTGCTTTCCATGCTTATCAGTTTGTTATTTATTTCATTCTCAGTATTCTTTATTACTGTTATCTCAGATATCAGCTCCTTCCTAGTTTCTTCTTGTCTCTACTCAATTCTTTTTAATCTCTCCATTAATGTCTTGATATCTAGGTTTATAGTTTGGGACCAGTCATTCTGGGGGCTTTTCACTGTTTGCATTTTGAAGTCAGTTTTCTCAGTGTCTGCCTTCCCAGGGGTCTGGGAGAGACCCATATTCTTCTTTTGGTTTTTCTTCATTTGTGTAGATTTTTTTCTCTCTTCCCTCTTTCTCTACCCTTCTTTAATTCTGTTTCTCAGGGAAAGTGGGGTTGCTTTTGTTTTGTTTGTGCAATCTCCGGTTCTTCCTTATGAGGTTCCTCTGGCTTTGTTCACTTTTGAGGTTGGAGTGTGGGCTGTGGGCTGTACTTTTTGCAGTTTTGAGGTTTAATTGAGGGGGAAGTTGTGATTCAGAATCTATATGCTGATTCCAGCATTCACCCACAGGTGTATGAGCATGCTGAAACCTGTTTCCCACTGCCTTACTATCTGTCTGTGCAGCAGTATGTAGATTTGGTCCCTGGATCAAAAGGAGGTACAAAAGAGGAAAATAATGGAGGAAGGGGGGGTCAATAGGAAGTTAGAAAGAGAGAATAGTGAGAGGGAAAACAGACATACATACCAACTAACAAGTGAAAAAGAGACACAAGGCCGGAGGGAAGTGAAAAAACCATGTGAGTAAAAGTCCCTAATGAATACCGGTGGCTACACAGAGACAGACCAATAAAATCATGAAACATAATGTAAGTCAGAAAGCAAACAAAAGTGAGCAAAACAAACAGTCAAAATGATAAAATCAAAAGTCAAAATAAGAGATCAGACTAGCTGTGGAATCTTTCCTGAGTGTCTAAAGTCTCTTCAGCTCTGATCTCCAGCTTCTCGCCTTTGTTTTCAATGCCAGCAGCTAGATTTACTCACAACTTGGGCTTGTTTCTTTTAACCTGCATCCTGGGAGATCTGTGCTGCTTAGTTGCCTTTGTCTGATTCAGCGTAGGGGAGGGGCTTTGTCTCCTGTTTAGCGACATTACCTTAGGAACCGAGGTGGAGGCTGCTGACAGGTGGGCAGGGCAATGCAAATCTCTGTCTGGAGAATGGCTGAGGTGGCAGCTTCACTTTTGCGGATCTTTTCTCTCTGCTTGTCTGGGTCCCTGTTTGATCCACTATGATGGACTGTGGTGGCGGGAGGCACCAGGTATCAGCTGCACTGCTGAGCGCTGGATCCAGGGTGCCACCAGCAGGCTGGGGTGGAGGAGGGGGTCGGGAGTTCCCTCCTCTGGAGCTGAGAGCCTCCAATCAGCACCTCCTTAAGATATACTGTTCCCTTACATGAGCATGGGGTTGTGTCTGCGTGCCTCAGCTGGGGTGAGCCCAGAGTTCCAGAGCTCCAAAGCTCCAAAGGGCAAGCAGTGGGCAGCTAGAGTGGACTTGGACCCCTCACAGGGTACTTCAGTCAGAAATGGGACTGGTATCTCTGAGGGGCAGGCATCCAGAGCCTCCCTGGTTGACTGGCGGCTTGGTGCTGGGTGCTAGGTGAGACGATGTAGCCAGGGAGGGAGCTGAGACCTGGGACTCCTGTGTGGGTGGGAGTCACGTACATTGGAGCAGCAGCAGCCAGGGGCCACAATATCCAGCCTGCATGGGACCAAAGGTCCTTGGACTTCGGACCAGTGTGGCTGGTGGTGGGCAGGGGTGTGGGGGAAGAAAAGTAAGTCTTTTGGGCAACTCATGTTTGGAGAATCTCGCAAATCCACCTACGCCCTCACCATCTTAGGACTCGTGATCAGATTCTCTTTGATTTTTGAGGTATAGTATCATATTGTCAATAAAAAAGGATAAGTTAACTTCCTCTTTCCCTATTTAAGTACCCCTGGATTCCTTCTCTTTTCTGATTGCTCTAGCTAGGACTTCCTACACCATTTTGAACAGGAGGGTGAGAGTGGGCAGCATTTTCTTATTCTAGTTTTCAGGGGAAATGCTTTCAATTTCTATCCATTGAGCAATATGTTGGCTGAGGGTTTATCATAGAAGCCTCTTACTATTTTGAGGTATGTTCCATCTATGCCTAGTTGTCCAAGAACTTTTATCAAGAAGGATGCTGGATTTTATCAAAAGCTTTTCCTGCATCTAATGATATAATCATGTGGTTCTTGTTTTTACATCTTTGATGTGTTTAATTACATTTATGGTCTTCCAGATGTTGAACCAGCCCTGTAACCTAGGGTTGAAGCCTACTTGCTCGTGATGGATAATTTTTGAGATGTGTTGTTGTGTCCGATTTGTTAGACTCTTGTTGAGAATTTGTACATCTATGTTCATCAGGGATTTCTTTCCTTGTTGGATCTTTACCCAGTTTGCATTCACTGTGATGTTAGCATCATACAATGATATAGGAGAGTTCTGTCTTCCTCAACTACCTAGAATACTTCCAGTAGAATTGGTACCAGCTCCTCCTTGTATGTTTTGTAGAATTTCACTGGAAAGCAATCTAGTCTTGGGATTTTTTTTTTTTTTTTGTAGATTGTTTTCTTATAATGGAGTCAATTTTCTTGGTTGTTTTTGTTCTATCTAGGGCCTCAATTTCTTCTTGTTTCAAACTTGGAAGGTTATGTGCTATCAGAAAGTCTTCCATTTCATTTAAGTTGTTGAATTTATTTCCATACAGGTGTAAGTAGCATTCTCCTATAATCTTTTGTATTTCTTTGGGGTCAGTTGTGACTTGATCTTTTGCGTTTATTTGAGATTTTTTTTTTTTCTTGGTCAGTCTGGCTATTGGTCCATCAATCTTGTTTATTCTTTCAAAGAATCAGCTTTCAGTTTCATTGATTTTTTTCTGTGATATTTTTTGTCTTCTAAGTCCTATATTTGGGCTTTTACTTTGGTGATCTGGATTCTTCTGCTGAAGTTAGGGTTTTGGTGGTTTTGTCTTTCTAGCCACATTAGATGATTTTTTAGGCTGTTCACTTGTGATCTTTCCATTTTCTTGATGTGTGTTAGTAAAGAAATGAATTCCTCTCTCAGTACTGTTTTCATGGCATCCCAGAGATTTTGATATGATGTGTCTTTATTTTCATTTGTTTCCAGAAATCTTTTAATTTCTGCTTTGATTTCCATATTGACTCAGGAGTTGTTTAGCATCATGTTGTTTAGTGTCCATGTCTTTGTGGGATTTGGGGGAACTTTGTTGATTTTCATATTTATTTTTATTCACTGTGGTCTACGAAGGTGCATAGCAGTATTTTGATCTTATGGAATTTGTTTATGCTTGATTTATGGCTGAGGATGTTGTTGATCTTGGAGTACATTCCATGTGGTGATGAGTAGAATATGTATTCTGTGATTGTTGGGTGGAGTGTTGAACATGAACTACTAACACTAAGCTGAAATACTGGGAGACTAATTTCTTGTGAGTCTTTATAGTTATATTAACAAGTCTGTTAATGCTGTTCTTCTTGTATTGAAATTTTGACTTTTAAGTGTTCTCTCTGTCACTTAAAAAGAATACTGAAATGTTGAGTATTCTTTTTTTTTTTTTATCTCCTCTTCCAAAACTTCTCATACCCTGCTTTACGAAAGAGGAGCATACCCCTCATCCATCCTGAATATCTCTTTCTATTGCCCTGGAGTAAAACACCTACCTCCCAACCATAGCAAGAAGACAGTTCTTAAATGCATTCTTCTGCAGAAAATATGTATAATAGCAAAACAAAGACAGACCTAAAGAACTATTGAAGGATTTGGGGTCTTATTTCAATCAGATAATAAACTGGAACCAAAAAACTATTGCTGACTAATGTAGGAGACCAGAATTTGCCTTCCCAAAATATGAAAGAGTGTTGAACTAAAGAAAATTAAGAAGAAGCAGATGAGAAGAGTTCTCTGCCCTTTGTCTATTTGCCTAAAAGCAGGACATGGATTTACAAAGACAAAAAGTACCCTATCACCCACCCCTACTATTACCAAAAAGAACAAAGCTTAATCACTGAAGACATCTCACCAGTCTTGAGATGATACCAGGGGAATATATATTAACAAGTTATATTAACTACCCTTTATCTACCATTGGTTCTCCTTCTCCCAGTTTGCTGCCTGTAGAGACTCAAAGTCCTTTTCCTTTGTCTTATCATTTCTGTAAAAATGTACTGTTCTTTGTTGAAGATGCTGTATAAGCTGGAATTCAAAACCACCTCTTAAAGAATTATTAATCTCTGAGTATTTCCCATGTATATATGATATATATATATATATATATATATATATATATATATACATATATACACACACACACACATATATATGTTATACATATATATGTTAATACACTTCTGCTTATTTGTTTGTTTTTGGTCTATATTTTGTAACACAGGTCCATCTTAATTTCAAACCTGTAGGGGTTATTATTTTCCCCCTATGCTACCTATCTGTCCTTATGTCTTTTCTTCTCTCCCACATTCTCTCTCTCTTTCTCTCTTGCTTGCTCACTATTTCCCATCTATGTGTTTGCATCTATCTATCTATCTACCTATCTATCTATCACTTCTCTATCCATTCATTCACTCAGCTATCTCTCTAAGAATTATAATAGTTAGAAGAGAGATATTTATCAATATGAGGCAAAATATTGTCAGACTTTTTAAAACAGTATGGTACTTTACCATGTGAACTGAATTTTCCTGTTAGCTTATATGGTCAATATTTTTAAAAACTGCTAAATCAACAGTTTCAAAGTTTTGTGAAACTATGCTAAAATCATATAAACACAATTTTAAAATGTGCCGGAAATGACATCTTTTGCAAATAATTAAACATATTTGTTTATAATTATAACAACAACATATATAAAAACAATAATCTATAAATTATAATAATCTCATGATTCAGGAGAAGCTCACAGAAAAACATTTTGTTGTCAACAATAATCAAGAGCCCAGTTTTTCAAAGGTGTATGCATGCAAAAAGTATAAAAACCCTTGTTCAACAGAGATCACTTCTGTGGCAACTGAAAGCCTCTGAAAAATAAAGAATCACATAAAAACTTACCAAATTTTGGTAAGCTGAAGGATTTATCCACTAACTTCCATCCTTCTTCCATGTGTTGAGGGCTGCCACTGAGGGTGTTGTATCCTCAGCAATTTTGAGTTGTCATGTGTTTGGACTGAAGAATCTCCCATGGCACTAGAGAAAACCTCCAGGTAGAGAAAAGTGTCAGACATGAAACCTACCAACCTGTAGGTAACTGTCCATTGTAGCTAAAAGTGAACTCAGAGGTGAACTGAAGAGACATAGGACATGGTATCAACAGTATCTTGCACCACTCATTGACTCTTCTCTACTATTGACACTTGATGGTGGTATTAATAGCTGACCTTAGCTCATAGATGACTTCAAACAGGAAGTTCAGTGAAACAAGCAGTACCAGATGCTGCAGATGATTCCAGGGCCACAATTGATATACATCATTGCCTTCCTCTTCCACCCAGTCTAGATTCCCCCCACCCTCAGCCAGCACTTTAGCTGGTCTTGATTGCTTATTTGGCAGATAAGCAACTTCACTCTTGAGGTATCAGGACTCATGTTTACCATGCCTTTGTGAGACTGTGGTTAGTATAATTTCATTTTTTTGTTGTTGTTGCTGTTATTGCTTGGGAGTGTGCTAGATTTTCTTTTAATTTATTTTTTCCCTTTTTAATTTTAAAGATGTGGGGTACAATTCAGGGTTAGATATACAAAGATTCATTATGCAGGTACCCTTGTTGATGAGATGTCCCCACCTTCCCCAGGCAAATTTCCACTATTGCCAATCCACTTCCCCCCACTCCCGGCAATTTCCTGCTACTGCCAATCCTTTTCTTATAGTATTATGATAATTGTTCAAGGATTGCTTATTAGTGAGAACATATGATACTCAGTTCTTTGTTTCTGTGAAACACCACTCAGTAGACTCTAAGTTCATCAAGGTTGCCATGAAGTTCATGATTTTGTTTTTCTGTATGGCTGCATAATAGTCCATCTTGTGTATGTACCACATTTTAAAAAATCCTGTCCTCTTTTGATGGGCAGAGTGCTTGGTTTCAAGTCTTACTAATGTGAACAATGCTGTAATAAACATATGTGTGCAGGTATCATTTTAATAGAGTGATTTGGTTCTTCTGGGTATATTCCCAGTAAGAGGATGTAGGGTCATATGGAAGGTCAATTTTTAGGTCTTTTAGGAATCACCATACTGTTTTCCACAGAGGCTATACTAGTTTACACTCCCACCAACAGTGTAGAAGTCTTCCTTTTTCACCATATCCTCTCCAGCATCTGTTGTTTTTTGAGTTATTGATGATAGCCATCTTGATTGGAGTTAGTGGTATCGCAGTATAGTTTTATTTTACATTTCTTTCATATCTAGTAAGGCTGAGCATTTTTCATGTATCTGTTGGCTGCTTGAATGTCTTCTTTTGAGAAGTGTCTGTTCATATCTTTTAACTCACTTCATAATTGGGCTGTTTGTTTTTTTCATTTCAACCCATTTGAGTTCCTTGTAGATCCTAGATGTTAGGCCTTTGTCAGACATACAATTGGCAAATATTTTTTCCTAGTCTGTGGACTGTCTCCCTGCTCTCTTGATGGTTTCCTTGGCTTTGCAGAAACCTGTCAGTTTGATGAGGTCCCACTTGGTTATCTTATCTCTTATGGCATGAACACTTGGGGTTTTGATCAGGAATTGATTGCCAGTTTCAATTTCCGTAAGGGTGTCTCCTGCATTTTCTAAGTTTCTTATAGTTTGAGATTTTACATTCAAATCTTTGATTCATTCAGAGTTGATTTTTGTGTATGAATATAGGTAAGGATCTTGTTTTAATCTTCAGCTTGTGGTCAGCCAGTTTTCCCAGCACCGTTTACTGAATAGGTTCTCCTCTCCCCAGTCGTTGATGGTGTAGGCGTTATCAAAGATGAATTAGTTGAGAAATTGAGGTCTTGCTTATGGAATCTTTATCCTGTTCCATTGGTCTACATGCCTGTTCTTGTACCAATACCAGCCTGTTTTGATTATTGTAGCTTTATAATAGAGTTTAAAGTCTGGGAATGTGGTATCTCCCACTCTGTTTTTTTGGGTTTTTTTTTTTTTGCTGAGGATTATTTTGGCAGTTTGTTGTCATTTGTTCCCATATGAATTCCTATATTGTTATTTCCAGGTCTGAGAAGACGGCTGCTGGCAATTTAATGGGTATTATATTAAATCTGTAGATTGCCTTGGGTAGGATGGACATCTTAACAATGTTCATTCTTCCTATCCATGACCATGGAATAGTTTTTCATTTGTTTGTGTCATCTTTGATTTATTTGAACAGTGTTTTGTAGTTTTCATTGTAAAGGTCTTTCACATTTCTGGTTAGAAAGATGCCAAGGTATTTGATTTTTTTATGAGGCTGTTGTGAATAGGATTGTGCTTTTTATTTGGATTTCTGTTTGTTAATTGTTGGTGTATCAAAATGCGACTGACTTTTGCACATTGATTTTATACTTCAAGACTTTGCCAAAGTCCTTTATCAGTGCAAGGAGGTTTTTGACAGATTCTCTTGGGTTTTTGAAGTATAGAATCATGTTGTCTGCACTGAGGGATAACTTGACTTCCTCTTTTCCTATTTGGATCCCCCTGATCTCTTTCTCTTGTCTGATTGCTCTAGCTAGGACTTCCAAAACTATGTTGAAAAGGAGGGATGAAAGTGGGCATCCTGTCTTTTTCTGGTTTTCAGGAGAAAAGGTTCCAATCTCTGTCTATTTAGCAGTTTGCTGACTGGGTTTCTTGTAGATGGCTGTTACTATTTTGAGGTATGTTCCATATAAGCCTAGAAGTTTGAGGGTTTTTTTAATCAAGAAGGGATGCTAGATCTTATCAAAAGCTTTTTCTGCATCTAATGATATAATCATGTGGTTTTTGTTTTTACATCTGTTGATGTCTTAAATTATGCTTATGGTCTTATGAGTGTTGAGCCAACCCTGCATCCCGGGGATAAAGCCTACTTAGTCATGGTGGATGGTTTTTGAGATGTGCTGTTGAATTGATTTGCTAGGATCTTGTTGAGAATTTTAGCATCTATGTTCATCAAGGATATTGGTCTGTAGTTCCCTTTCTTTACCTGGTTTGGGTATCAATGTGATGTTAACTTTGTAAAATGATTTGGGGAGAGTTTCATCTTGATTGCCTGGAATACTTTCAGTAGGATTGGTATCAATTCCTCCTTGTATGTTTTGTAGAATTCTGTTGAAACGCCATCTGGTCCAGGACTCTTTTTTGTAGGTAGTTTTTTTATGACATAGTCAATTTCCTTGATTGTTATTGGTCTATTTAGGGCCTTGATTTCATCTTGTTTCAACTTGGAGGGTTGTGCAATGTCAGAAAGTCTTCCATTTTCTTTAGGCTTTCAAGTTTGTTTCCATATAAGTATACATAATAGTCTCTGATAATATTTGGTACTTCTTCAGGGTCACTTGTGACTTGATCTTTCAATTTCTGACTGTGCTTATGTGGGCTTTTTCTCTCTTTATCTTGGTCAGTCTAGCTAGGAGACCATTGATCTTCATCCTTTCAAAGAACCAGCTTTTGTTTCTTTTTTCTTTTTGTATTATCTTTTTGTCTTCTATGACCCTAATTTGGGCTTTTATTTTGGTGATCTGGATTCTTCTGCTGAAGTTAGGGTTTTTGTGGTCTTGCTTTTCCAGCTCCTTAGGTGATTTGTTAGGCTATTAACTTGTGATCTTTCCATGTTCTTCATGTGTGTTTGTAGAGATATGAATTCCCCTCTTAGTACTGATTTCATTGCATCCCAGGGGTTTTGGTAAGATGTTTCTTCATTTTCATTTGTTTCCAGGTATATTTTAATCTCTGCTTTGATTTCCATGTTGACCCAGGAGTTGCTTATCATCATGCTGTTTAGTGTTCATGTCTTTTTGGGTTTGTGGGGAACTTTGTTGGTGTTGATATTTATTTTTATTCCACTGTGGTCTTAGAAGGTGAATGGCAGGATTTCAATCTCGTGAAATTTGTTTATGCTAGATTTAAGACTGAGTATTGGTTGATCTTAGAGTATGTTCCATGTGGTAAAGAGTAGAAGGAATATTCCATGGTTGTTGGGTGGACTGTTCTATAGGCATCAATTAAGTCCATTTGGTGAAGTATCACCCTGATGTTCTGGATCTCCTTGTTGATTTTTTGTCTTGATGATCCATGTAGGGTCATGAGTGGGATATTTAAGTCCCCAGGTATGATAGTGTTAGAGTCAATATCTTTTTTAAGTTTACCTAGAATCTGCTTTATGAAAGTTGGTGCTCCTATGTTGGGTGCATATATGTTTAGGATGGATATTTCTTGTTGATGGGTTGAACCTTTATCAATATGTAGTGACCTTCTGTATCAATTTTAATTTTTGATAGCTTAAAGAGTATTTTGTCTGATATTAAGATTGTTACTCCTGTTTCTTTTATATTCCATTCTCCTGAAATTTTGTTTCCCATCCTCTTATTTTAAGTCTGTGAGTGTTCTTTCTGGTGAGATGAGTTTCTTGGAGACAATATATTGTTGCCTCATGATATTTTATCCATTTTGCCATTCTATGTCTTCACATTCAGGCTAATTATTGAAATGTGAGCGTTTATCCCTGTCATGAGGTTCTTATAGAGTTTGTTGCTGTTTGTTTTCTTTATTTTGATTTTTGGGTTGATTTATGTGTGTTTTAAATCTTTTTTGCTGCATTCTTGTGAAGGGTGTTATTGTTCTTTTTTTCCTTTCTTCTGTGTTTAATACTTTTTTAAGTGTTTCTTGTAGAGCTGGTTTGGAGGCAATGCAAGTTCTTAGGGATTGAATGTCTGGGAAAGATTTTAATTCTCCCTCGCTGATGAAGCTTAGCTTAGCTGGGTAGGTATTCTTGGTTGAAATTGTTTGTCTTTGAGAACTTTGAAGATTGGACTCCAAGCTCTCCTCACCTGAAATGTTTCTGTTGATAAGTCTGTTGCTATTCTAATTGGTCTTCTCCTGTAGGTAGTCTGATTTTTTTTCTTGCTCCCTTTAGGTTTTTTTCTTTCATACCTACTTTGTGTAGGTGAATTACTATGTGTCTAGGAGTTGGTCTACTCATTTGTCATCTTGCAGGGGTTCTCTGACTCTCTTGTGTTTGAATGGTTTTGTCACTGATGAGATGAGGGAAGTTTTCTTGGATAATTTCATGGAATGTTTGTTACAGGATGGTCTCTGTCTTTCTTTCTGCTTCAGGAAGTCCAATTAATCTTAAGTTCAGCCTCTTGAAGTAATCACTCATCTCTTAAAGGTTTTGCTCTGTCTTTTTAAGCTTCTTTTCTATGTTTTTGACAGTTTGGATTAGTTTCATATTTTGGTTCTCAAGCTCTGACATTCTTTCTTCTGCCTGGCTAATTCTGCTTTCCATGCTTATCAGTTTACTATTTATTTCATGCATGGTATTCTTTATTGCTGTTATCTCAATTATCAACTCCTTTTTTCTTTTTGTCTCTCCTTGATTCTACTTATTCTCTCTTTTAATGTCTTGATATTGGGTTTGTGGTGTGAGACCAGTCATTCTGGGGGCTCTTCATTGTTTGTGTTCCAAAGTCTATATTCACAGAGGGTCACTTCTCAGGGTTCTGCATGGGACCCATATTCTTCTTTGGTTTTTCTTCATTTGTGTAGCTTTTCCTCCCTCCCCCCCCAAATCTTTAATTCTGTAGTTCAGGGATGGGGGATAGCTTTTACGTCTGTTTGTTCAATCTCCTATTCTTCCTTATGTGGATCCTCTAGTTTTGTTCAATTCTGAAGCTAGACTGTGGCAGGATTCTGTACTTTTGCAGATTTTGAGATTTAATTGAGGGGGGAGCTGTGATTCAGAAACTATCTGCAGATTTCAGTATCTGCTGACAGGTGTGTGGGCTCTCTGGAACCCACTTCCCATTGACTTACAATCTACCCATGCAGTGGGGTTATGGTTTTGCCCCCTGAAAGCAAAATGTGGTAAGAAAAAGGCAAAGAATGGAAAAAAGAAGGAGGAGGACAAGAGGAAGTTTTAGAGAAGAATAAGAGGGAAAACAAACAGGTGTATCAACTAACAAATGAAAAGAGACACAAAGACTCAAAAGATAAAAAAACTAAAACATACACACAATTATATAAGTACAGAAACTGACAAAAAACCCTACTGATGTACTCTCCCTCAACAATACCGGTACACAAACAGAAGTCTAAAAAAACCAGTAAAATAACAGAAACAAAGTAAGCATGAAAACATAATCAAAAACAGAAAGAGAGAGAAAAAAGAAAAACTAAAGCAAACAGAAAATGAGCAAACAAACAAAGAAACCCAAAACTTGGTCTGAGGTCATTCCTGTAAGTCCAAATTCCTTTCAGCTCTGATCTCCAGCCCTTTCCTCTGCTCTCGGTGTAGGCAGATAGGGTTGCTGTCACCATAGGTCAGATGTCTCAGGCCTACTGTGGGAGGAGGGTGTATCAGATCTGGACTCACCTGGCTTACTGCCTGTCAAGTTTCCCACTCAGATCTAATATGTCTGTGTCTGACCCAGTGTGGGGGATGTGCTTCTGTTTCTCTGAGTTTGATGAGACTACCTTAGGTCCCAAGTTGGGGGCTGGGTGGAGCTTGTTGGAGCAATGGTCCCAGGACAGAGAAAGTGACTGTGGTTGGTGTTTCTTCACTGGGAGTAGGGCTTCTCTCTAGTTTTCCCCAATATTCTCTCTCCATGGATCTGGGGTTCCAGCCACTTTGCTATCACAGGTGATGGTATGGACTGAGTGCCAGTTGATGAGAATCAGCTGTATTGGGCAGACTTTTCTCAGGAGAATCCTGAGAGCAGCAGATGATCCTGAGCACAGGCGGCTTTAATCTCAAGGTTGTGGTGGCTTGCAGTCACCTCTGGAGGAGAGCTCTGGGTGCACGAACCCAAGTCTCCTCTCAGACAGACTTTCACTCACTCATTGGCATGCATGCACTCATGCAGGGAGTCTTTATGGCCACTTGCTTTTGCAGAGACTCTCACCGCCCGACCTGTCCCATCACCATCTTGCCAGAAATCTTTCACTCTTTTTTTTTAATGGATACATTTTCTAGGTGAAGTTAAAGAACAATACTGTTCGAAGCTCTCTACTGGAAGCTTTTCTCTCACTGCTGTCCTTTAATGTGACCTCTGAAGTAGAGCTGCAATATGGCCAGTTTCTTCTTGGCTTATGCCAAAAATTGAGTCAACCTATCTATGAAAAGTGCCCCCAAGTTTATATGCATGAACTGAGGGAGACGCATCAGTACAAAAGAGGTAGGTGACATAACACTCTGGCCCCTTTTTATAAATTACTTGTTCCTTTGTATCTGCCTGGATATAGTTCTAAATGTACGATTTCCAGTGGGTTGCTACTGGAATGTATAACCGAACTTGCTTGACCTTCCAATATGGATTCTGACAATATCAAGATCACTGTGACATCAGCAGTCTTATAGCAACTTAATATCTATGGTTAGATAGTCTTTTCAGGAGTCAGTAGTGAGACAGCAGCTGCTATTTAAATAGTAAGCATTTCTCTATAGCAAAGGGCATGGACTTGCTCTAGCACCCTGAAGGTCTGTGCCTTAACTGTCTTTGGGGGTTTACCAGTGACAGTACACAGTCCTAATCTACCACAGTTATCTCTAGCACCACTAGATCTCCTGGATCACATGGTCCACATGAACTGTCAAGTTGTATCAGAGTCTGGACCAACTATCAAGTACTCTCTTGTTGTGGGCATTACACAAAACTTATAGATCAATAAATCGACTGGACTGTTTTATGTTGAACTGAGTATGGCTGGCTGAATGTGTTATCTTTTTATGGGAGTATAGCAAACTATCATAAACTCAGAAGGTTAAAAATAGTCACTTATTTATTATTATCTTATAGTTTTTGTGAGTCAGGAATCCAGGTACAGGTGAAAAAGGTCCTCTGCTCAGGTTCTTACCAGGCTTAAACCAGTTGTTGGCTAGTGCTGACTCATATATGGATAAATGAGGGCTCATGATTCTCTATTGCTAAAATAGATGCCAGTCTTCTATTTACTAGCTCTTTACTTTCATCAGTTGTATAAGTCAACAATGCTTTCCATCTTGCCTTAGTGATATGATTGTATGTTATCTACTACCATAAATCTTAGCCACAGTTCTCTGGTTGTTATTCTCTCTCTTCCTTATTTTTTTTTTAAATACATTTACCTGATGTTTAACTTTCAACATTTCATCTGGCTTTTGCTTTTCCCAACTACTATCATCTCCATGATACTAAGAATTTTACTTTCTTGACAGCATCTTTTTCCACCAACCCTAGACTAGAGAAGACAGCTACCTTTGAGATACTGGTGTCATCTTACTTTCTTTAGTGAAGAAATTGATCTTTGGTTTCTTTCAATACTCACAGTAGGTATTTTTCCTTGTGTCATGTAAAAAATATAATTGTGACACCCATTAAATAATGATATTTATAGTGAGAAATTTTCTCATGTGGTTGCTAGAACTGGCAAGTCAATGTAGGGTGTCAGGAAAGGCAGGCTGGATCTTTTAGGATCAAGTTAGTGCCACTTTCAGCAGGTGAAGCATCAGCTCTATCCTAAAGGTTTTACAACTGATGAAATCAGGTCCACAGAGATGATCTAGGATAATCTTCCTTACTTAAAATCAACTGATCATGCACTTTGATCAAATACCTTCACAGCAACACCTAGTTTAGTGGTTGATTGAATCACTGAGAACTATAGCCAAGTTGACACAAGACTTATCATCATATAGAAAAAGTGAGGAAAAAGGAATGGGAAAAGATGGTGAGACTCTTGCTGATGAGGCAAGACTGGGTTTATTTTCTCTTATGTCCTGAGAATAAAGTGCTTGTTTAAGCCATATACTTAAACTTGACTTTTATATGTATTCTGAGCCTATCCATTTGCAATGTAATTTTATGAATCACGTGGAATTTAGCTAATCAGACTGGCATCACCTCCTCTATGGAAGAATTCAATTAGGAAGATTAGAAGGGTTTTTCCACTTGTCTGTTCCAAGGTTTCTATATATATATAATTTTTTAAAGCAATCAGCAAATTTATTATAAACTTGAGGTGTGACTGTTCCTTCTTTCTAGAGAATCAGTAGAGCACACCAAGGCCCTTTACTTTCCTATATGTGATTGCTTTACAACTCCTACATAACAGTCTGGAATCAGTGATGAGCTCGGCAATTCTGGTTTTTGCAAGAAATACTTATGTGCTGTTGTCCAATAACATCTCAGAAATGTTACATAGTAAGACATCCATTAAGTTAACTGGAAAACTGTATTATATTTTGATTGAAAATTTTTCATTCTGTCCCATTATGCTATGTATAATCCAGCACATTCAACGGATTATATGATTAGCAATCTACAATTTTACATTCGTTACTCGTCATTTCAACAACTCAAAAAGTTCCCACACTCAAGCATATTCTTTTATTAATTTTTCATAAAGATATTAAAGTCCACAAATGGAATCACTTACCTCATAGAATTAAAGGTTTATTAAGTTAAAGTCTGCAAACGCTTACTACCTATATTTTTTTCTGTTAGTTCTAAATGGAGGACATTTAGGTGCCTAATTCATGACTAAATTTCTTCTTTAGCTGCTGGAGGCTGATCTGTCCTTCTTCCAATGGATCTAGTTTAGTTTCTTCATGCCCTCAAAAGTGAACTTATCCATTATTGAGTCATCAATATGTCCAGTATTTTAAAGTTTCTAAAGTTTAGGGAGGATATATAATATTTCATAAGTAGCCTCACATTAAAAACACACAAATAATCATTACAGCAGTTATGCCAAATAAAAAATGATATTCTTAAAATCTAAAGTGTTTTATAGACCCTAATTATAATTCTCAACCAAAAGGCATGTTTTGGTCTAAGGAATATCATAAAATATACACTGCATGGAACTTTTTTCTTAGGTGCACATTGAGAAGCTATGATTCTATTTTCCCTGGTGAAGGGCACTTACCCACAAATACTATCTTCTCTTTTCTCAGAAAGTGGTAAACTTCTCTACTTGCTTTCGTTTTATTAAGAAAAATTAATAATGCATGTAAAGCTGAGCTTTTGGATCTTCCCTGAGGATCTCTCTTCTCTTTGATTGTCAACTTTTAAGAAAGTTTTGTTTTGTTTTGTTTGGTGTTTTGGCCCGAGTTCTTAGAGCTCCAAGCAAGTGAAATCAAGTGATATAAAGAGAAACCAGAGAAAAGTGACTCAGTGTCAGGAAGTGGCAGAACAATAAAAAGAAAGTATAAATCATTTACGAACTGACACAAACAACAATTAGTAATAGGAAAAAAAGTCATGTATTTTGCAATTAAAAGCAAGTGAATAAATAATCCATAGGAGAAGTAAGAAGTTATAATGGAAATTAAAAATACATAAACCTGAATGAAAATTAATATTACCTATAAAACTCATGGGATAGCTAAAGTGGAATTTAAGAACAATTTACATGTGTAAATGTTTATACTAGAAAAGAAGAAAAGTTAAAAATTTTCTTGATATTGTCTACATTACAGAACAGAAGGGTTTCTTTATCTTTTTGGCAACAGGCCTCAACTCCTTCTAAGGGTGGTTGAGGCCAGTGGGTCCAGGGGAGTACCTCAGGACCGGAGTTTTTCCACTTTCCCGAGCTGGACACACCAGTCATCTCCTTTATGGTCAATTTACCTAAATCTAAAGAATATCAAACATTCTTTTTCTGACTTCTGGGGTGTGCCAGTATTCTCCCTAAGAATCTACCAATATTTGCAGGTCCCAGGGCAACAGAGGCTGTGGCAGAGCTCCTTGAGCCTCCTGGAGCAGAGGACACAGAGCAGTGAAGACTAGGCACAAACTCTAAGCATTTATTATAGCAGTTGCTTCATCTCTACCATTGTACATCACAAAAGGTTACATTAAGAAGGGACAGTGACCTATATTGGTGAAATTAAGAGATAAAATATCATTTTGTCCAGCATCCACTCAAAAAATGTTAATGTACAAACACTATGGCCCAGCAATTTTACTTGATATAAACCCTAGAAAAAACTTCACATGTATACAATGAGGCATGTTATAAGAATGTTCTGCTCAGCACTACTTGTAACAGTAAATTATTAGACATGTCAACATTACCAGAATTTGAGAAATAGATCAAATAAACTTAATTAGAAATTCTCCACATTATTTGAGCTGTACTTTTCCAGAAAGTTTTCACAATATATGCTATTTCATAGTATTTTAATAGCCTGTCTTTCTGCTTATTTATTTCACTAATTTCTGAACCCATTGTTGGCAAAAAATATAAATTATTCATATTTACATAAGTAAATTCCTACACCATGGTAGATGCTCATTAAAGTGTTTGTGGAATTCATGCATAAGTGCTGGATAAAATTTGAGACCTTCAAATATGACTGTTCTTAAGATTTCTGGACTATGTAAATCCCACATTCAGACTTGTATCATACAAGTTCAACAAGTTCATGTGGGATTTTCATTTTAATAGTTACTGGAATGAGCAAATATTTACCCCCTGTAGAATAATAACTTTGTCCAATTAATGTAATTAATAAATTTTGCACTGAAATGGTAATAAATGCAGAACCAAAGGCCTAATGAGAATATGGGTATTGAAAATAAAGGAAAGAAGAATTGGGCAAAAGTCAGAAAGAAAGAAATCATAAAACTCTTAGGATGAAACATTATAAGGTACTACGTATGAATTATTCACCTAGAAAACAATAATAAAGTGGTATGTATGTTATAAAGTGATTAGCATGCCACTAGCAAGCACAGTAATTCATAAAGAGTGTGTTATAAAGTGATTAGCATACTGTTAGCTATGCCATTAGCAAGATGCTTAGCATTGTGCCAATTATTCTACCTCTTTGGACCTTGGGCTCCACTTTTGAGCATTAAACATGTTGGCTCTGCACCAGCTTAGGTTTCGTCCTGTTGCTATATGCCATGGTTACACATTTCTCTTCCTTGTACATTCTTTCCTCAGATGTTGGACATACATATTTCACTCAATTCCAGTGACTCAGCAACCCAGGAACACATCAGTTTTATATATATTAAATGTGACATCTACAAATTGATTGTACCCCCAATAATTCAGGTCTAATATTTATGGAGATTAGATGTCTTTCAGCAAAACGATATATAACCATAATTCCAGACAGTTTTGTGACAAGGAAATTGAAACTCAAATAATGTGAATGCAGTACTTCCGGCAGGAATTGGTTGTTTCCTGCATATGCATTCTGGTGTGTGAAGAGATGAGGCAGGGAGGCACACTGGAATTCAAAGAATTTTAATTGTAGGGTTCAGGAAGATTATCTGAAGCTATCTATAAATCAAAAATGTTAACCCTAGTGGCAGTGTGTTGCAGTATACAGGTCCAGATGGAAATGAGATTAAAGTTCAACTCTGTCATTAGCAGTTAAATTTTAAGGAATATTTTTTAATATCCTTGTATTTTCGCCCACGGGTTCGAGACCCGCCTGGGCAGCGAGACCTCATCTCTACAATAAATAAAAAAAAATCAGCCGGGCGTGGTAGCGCATGCCTGTAATTCCGGCTACTTGGAAGGCTGAGGCGGAAGGATCGCGGAGCCCAGCAGGTCGAGGCTGCGGTGGCCGGGAGCGGCCACTGCACTCCAGTCTGGGCGACAGAGTGAGACTCCAACTCAAAAAAAAAAAAAAAATCCTTGTATTTTCATTTTCTCATCTATAAATGGGCATTATAATACCTGCATTGCATGTTTTTATAAGGAATAAATAAAATACCTTATGTAAATTGTTTGGCACACAGTAGGTCCTTTAAAAAGGGTCTTAGCTTCATTTTTTTTTAATTGACCTTAAAATCTACTTTGAAATTCACAGCACTGACACATGAAAATTATTACTTAACAATGTGAGAAATCTTTACTAAGGATCCTGTTTGCATTATATAATATTAAATGATAGAAATACAATACAATGGCATCTCCAGACAGACACAATTTCTGCTTTCATGGAATTTATAATCTAGTGTGGGAGAAGAGGAAAAATAGAACAAATTTGTATCCAAATATTACATAGATCTCATAAATATGTTCAATTAACATGTATCAAGAAAAAGAACAAAAGTATCATATAAAGTATAATAGTTGCTATCAAGGAAACATAGGAACTATGGGGAAAATGATGGTGAAATATTGGGTAGAATTGATCAGAAGAGAAATCTATTGCATCAAAAGAGAAAAATGTATCAATTTAAGAGAAAAAATAACATTTTACAGTAAATCCAGTAGAATGTATGCAAGTTAGCACAATATTACAGAGGAACAGAATAATTCAAGCAAAGGAAGTAAATAGGTATCAGGTCGAACTGCTGTGGTCTAGATAGTTTCAATTTAGAAGTCTGGGACTGGGTTTGGAAAAGAAAGAGAGAATGAGATAGTCATGGATTATAGTCTGATTATAGGCTAAAAGGTCTGTAGAAACAAAATAATGCTAAAAATAATAGCACACATAATTATCTTCAAACCGTTATGTTTTCTACTCCTTTCTGAACTCAGATCTCATTTAGAAATACTAGGTTACATAATAATTTATCTGCGATTTGGTTACAAATTCTTTCTCCAAATATGTTATATATTTTGATGAATATGTAAGTGAATAAACATGAAAGGAATTGTTAGAAAGGTATAGAAAGATACAGTTAAAATGCATGGAATGTATTTCTTTGGTGGGTATAGTCATGAGGCTGAGGATAATATATAAAAGAAATGCACACCAAAAAACTCTGGGGTTATCTCTCTTTTGTTAATGATATTATGTCATCAATTGAAGGCTGCTTTTGATTGAAATGTGACTGCTTGGGACTTAAGACTACTCATAGAAATAAAAATATGCTTTCCAATTCAATATTCTATTTTACTTAAAAATCATATGAAAATGAAAAGGAGAGCATTCAAAGAAAAGGATGTAATCCACTACATCAAATAGGTCTTTCAGGGAAAATAAATGAATGAAATGTAAATAGGCGAGAGAAGTCTCAGGCCTCTATGTGATCTTCAGTTCTGTACAAGTTTTTTTTTTTTTTTTTTTTTTGAGTTGGAGTCTCACTCTGTCACCCAGACTGGAGTGCAGTGACCGCTTCCGGCCACCGCAACCTCGACCTGCTGGGCTCCGGCGATCCTTCCGCCTCAGCCTTCCAAGTAGCTGGAATTACAGGCATGCACTACCACACCCGGCTGATTTTTTGATTTATTGTAGAGATGAGGTCTCGCTGCCCAGGCGGGTCTCGAACCCGCGGGCTCAGGCAATCCACTCCCCTCAGCCTCCCAAAGGCGCGGGATTACAGGCTGAGCCACCAAGCCCGGCTCTGTACAAGTTTTTAACCCAGTAATTTCAACCATTGGTCACCTGTTAATAAACAAAATATTTATTAAAATGCTTGTGTGGTTAATTTATCACTAATCAGTATAACTTTTAAACTCTGAGAATTATGCTATGGTATATTCCTTAAGCAATGATTTAATCTTAGCTGACCGCCATTGATGGCTACATCATGTACTCTCATATTTAGTCAGTTGTTATTGTAATAGACAAGCTATCGCAGGCAGTGGGTAGATTGAAACTTTTATCATGAGACTAGCGTTTTCATTCAGTGTGGTTATTTATCACCAGTTGTTTGCCCCATAGTACATTTGTGTACTTTCACATTGACCACAGCTTATATTTGTTGCCCTACTCCATCATGATGTCATATAGTTGGAATCATATAGCATATAAATTTCAAATTTCAGATTTGCTCCTTTTAATTAGTGGTATGCATTTAAGTTTCTTTCATGTCTTATCATGACTTTATAGCTAATTTCTTTTTTTCCCTTTTCTTTCTTCTTTTTTGAGTTAGGGTCTCATTCTTTTGCCCAGGTTGGAGTGCAGTGACATGATCATGACTCACTGCAGCCTCAAGTCCCTGGGCTCAAGCAATCCCTTTCTCAGACTCCTGAATAGTTGGGACTACAGGTGTGTGCCATTATGCCTGGCTATTTTTAAAAAAATTTTTTTGTATTGATGAGGTCTCTTTATGTTGTCTAGGTTAGTCTTGAGCTCAAATAGTCCTTCCACGTAGACCTCCCAAGGTTCTGGGATTACAGGCATAAACCACCATACCTGGCCAGCTCATTTCTTTTCAGTGCTGAATAATATTTCATTGTCTGGATGAACCACAATTTACCAATCTATTTGCCTACCAAAGGACATCTTGATTTCTTCCCAGTTTTGGCAATTAATGAGTAAAGTTGCTATAAACATCCATGTGCAGGTTAAATAATATTAAAATAATAGGTATAAACTTTCAGCTTCTTTGGGAAATTACCAAGGGTGCAACTGATGGAACATGTAGTAAGAGTATGTTCAGATTTGTAAGAAACCGTCAAACTGTCTTTGAAAGTGGCTGTATCACTTTGCGTTCCCACCAACAATGTGTGAAAATTCCTGTTGCTCCAAATACTCGTCAGCATTTGGTTTTGCCAGTGTTCTGAATATTGACCATTCTAATAGGTGTAAAATAGTACTCATTGTTGTTTCATTTTCATTTCCCTCATGACATATGGTGTGTAGCATCTTTTAATTCTTATTTATCCTCTGTTTGTCTTCTCTGATGCCTGTTAAGATTTTTGGCATATTTTTAGTCAAGTAAAAATAGATTCTTAAAACTCAAATTCATAAATATACTTTAGTTAATTGTTTTCTGTAAAATGTTTTCTTAAGTCAAGTTATTAAACCTTAGAATTATGTGACAATTTCAAAGTTTATTGAAGATCTATTTTCTAATGGACTTAAGGAGTTATTATTATTGGAAAAAGAAGCATTTACAATTTAGAAATTAGTGTCTCAGTGTGTGAATTGAGGATGTGCTATATGTGCCACCAAATGCATGTAGTGTAACTTTTATATGTTTACTGATGAAGAAGAATCAATATATTTTCTGCCAACTCATTTTTAAAAATGTCATACTACAAAGGAAATAGATCTCTCTAAAGATAATGATATTTATCTTGTTTCTTAAACTTAAATAAACATTATTCTCACTCTCAGTTTGCTTCTTTATTTTTCAAAGAGTAGCGATTACATATATACAATGTCCAAATAACTGGATAAAAAGTGGCAAATTCAATCCACGATATAGTCATTCTGTTATATGCTATTGAACATCTATTGCAATAACTAAAATTTCACTTTATGAACTTTCTCGTTTTTTGTGTGGTTGTATTTATGAATAGAAATAAGAATCAGTTTGGGAGTTTAAAAAAAAGGTGGGGTAGCAAAGTATAACAAAAAATTTTCATGAACAGAAGTCCATGCCAATGAACTAGAAAGAATTAGAAAGGGTTCTATACAGTGTTGTAAAAGAGATAATGATGTTAGTTGTCATGTCTGTATAACAGTACTAAATAGTGAGCATCAGGTGGTCAGCTTTTTTCCTGAATTAAAGTCCAAATCAATATTATCGAAAGTCCCTACACTTCTATTTTCAATAAAAAAAATTTTTTTAAAGCAAACCATGGCCACACTGAAGGCAGTAGCTAAAATGATGAGATTCTGCCATGGTTTGTAATTAAATGCATGTACTATAGAGTGAGGCTCCTCAGGGATGAATGGTTGGAGTGGTTCAAGAATGGCCTAAAGTAAAATCTGGAGAGACCTTGGAAAGAAAGGGAGGGTAAAAGCCCCACAGAGGAGAAATAAATAGAAGACAGTATAATTATGACCATTTGAACAGATGAATCTCTTGTCCCTCTGATGAAATCTGTGTATCTAGCAAGCTGGGTTTCATGGGGTAAACAAAGACTGGCTGATAGCAACACTCACAGATCAAAGATTATTTCAAATTGGCAGAGACTGCAGTTATACTGAGATGGTTTGGGGGGCAATTTTTTACCTTTCTCTTATATGTGATGTCTATGAGGGCTGACTCTAAGGAAAACAAAAGTAAGTTTCCCATTTTAGGTGATTTTAGCATGAGGTTTTGATAAATCTCAGGTTTCCACCTTCAGTAGAGTCCTCCAGGTGTATGGAAAGCTATGAGGTTAAAATTATTATATTGCACATACTATATGTTTTTCATGAGATTCTACAGAGAAGAAAGACAAATTCTCCAAAAAGGTGAATTAAATTATATTGTCCAAGAACTTCAGTGTGTGTGTATGTATAGAGAGAAATATAGACATAATAATATAATCACTTATATACTATATATATAACTTTATTAACAATATTCTAAATGCACATTTGTTTTATAGTTTAACCTTTGAAATTGCAAATTATCTTATTATTAATGTGAATATTTAATGTAGTGGTGTTTTGTTTTCCTCAGAAAAACTTATCTTGGAATCACAAAAATGCACATGAAATAATAATAAAGTGCATCCCACCTCCATTCCTCTATTCAGTATAGTTGGAATAAGAGATAGAGGGCTGCTGTTCTTTATAATGATGTCCAGTGTGTGGATTTTGCTGAACTCAGACTATGAATGATTGTTCTTCTTATATTGTCTCTCAGAAAAAAAAATACACTTCCTTAGGATTATAGGGAAAGATAGAGAGTATAAGAAAGGAGTGAGTGGGTCTTTGATTCAGTAGTTTCTCATTAGGAGGACAGTTCAACTACTGACTGAGAGACCTACAGCCCAGTTAGGAATAGAACTGTCCTATCAAAGGGCCTCATGCTTCCCTTAATAATGTTACTGAGACTGACTTCCTCTGATTTGGAGGCAAACTATTTGGGATCACTGTATAAACTATTGTGGATTACTGGGAGGGAGAGTTGTTGCAAGAACTTCCATTGATAGGGGGTTGTTATGAAAGAGTGGTGTTTTCTAGAGTATGGCTGTGGTTTCTGTGATGGCTATTTAAAGAGGGTGTTGAAATGAGAACAAGAAAAAGGAAACAAATCTAGGACTGTGTGTTTCTTAGGTTTACCTACTCATCCCCTTCCCTGTGAAAGATATAATATTTTAGTGATTTTTTCCCTTTACTTAAAGAGATAAATTTAAAATTGCCTCATTTATAGTTCTCTTTAGTTTTATCTATCCCACAAAGTTTTATTTACATCTGTTCAAATGTGCACTGTGATGTTGGAAATAACTTAGAAAAGGTAGAGAATAGGCAGGCGTGTCCTGTTCCACATTTACTAAAACTTTCAATGTTGAGTCTGAAATTCCAATAGCAATGCCCTAATTAGTTTACTTTAAGATTTCAAGTTAGCAACAATGAAGTCCAAACATCTACAGAGCACTCCACCCCAAAACTACAATCCTACACATTTTTTCTCATTAGCATGTGAAACATTCTCCAAGATAGACCAAAAGATATGCCATAAATCAAGTCTAAATAAATTCAAAAATTTGAAATCATGTCAAGTATCTTCTTAATAAAATCACATCAAGCACCTTCAGACCACAGTGAAACAAAACTAGAAATTAACTTCGAGAAGTACTCTAAAAACCAAACAAATAAATGGAAAATAAACAATGTACTCTTGAATGATCTTTGAGTCAATAATGAGATCAAGATGAAAATTTAAAAATTACTTGAAATGAATGACGAAAACATCTGGTACTCAGCCAAAGCTGTGCTCAGAGGAAAATATATAGCATTTAAGGACTACATAAAAAGACTGAAAGATCACATCTTGACAACCTAACATCACACCTTCAGAAACAAACAAACAAACAAAAAATACAAACTAACCAAATTGAAAACTAGCAGAAGAAAAGAAATAATGATCAGGATAAAACTAAATGAAATTGAAACTAAAAAATAATACAAAGGGGCAATGAAACAAAAAAATTGGTTTTGAGAAAATAAACAAAATTAATAGATAACTAGTGAGATTAATTAAGAAAAGATGAAGATTCAAATTATCTCAATCAGAAATGAAAATGGAGGCTGGGCTTGGTGGCTCAGCCTGCAATCCCATGCCTTGGGAGGCCAAGGTGAGTGAATTGCCTGAGTCTGCAGGTTCAAGACCCGCCTGGGCAACTGGAGAAACCTCATCTCTACAATAAATCAAAAAATCAGCCGGGTGTGGTAGCGCTTGCCTGTAATTCCAGCTACTCGGAAGGCTGAAGTGGAAGGATCACTGGAGCCCAGCAGGTCGAGGCTGCGGTGGTCAGGAGCGACCACCGCACCTCAGTCTGGGTGACAGAGTGAGACTCCAACTCAAAAAAAAAAAAAAAAGAAATGAAAATGGAGACATTGCAACCACAGAAATACAAAAGATCATCTGAGATGATTACAAATACCTTTATACAAACAACTAGACAATCTAGAGGAAAGGAGTAAATTCATCAAAACATGCAATTCCCCAATCTTGACTCAGTAAAAAATAGAAATGCTGAACAGGCAAATAATAAGTAGTGAGATTGAATCAGTAAGTAAAAGTCTCCCAACAAAACAATGTCCAGTGCCGAAGTCCTGCTCCTGCTGGGTCTAGGGTATCCCAAAGGTGTGAACGGCATAGGCGAAATAATGCACTTTGGACACCTGACTCTGTTGCAGGACAGATGCCATTTATTGTTAATTAACAGAGAGCTTTTATACTATTGGTATAAGGGAAAGACAAAGAAAATTCCTTCATGCACATCATCCTTTAGAAGTTATGCCATCTAGTGGTCTTAGAAGCAACAAACAGGCCAAAAACACTAACTACTTTCAGTTAATGAGTCTTAAGATAAGTTTAAAAGGAGTTTTACTTAAACTAAACATAATGTATCACTTAATCTACAAGGCTTACTTCGATTTTTGTTATACATCACTTGTCTATTTAAAAGGCCTTAAAACCTCCCAGGCAAAACTATAGATTGTACCTAGTGATAGTAGGAATATGAAGCCTATTAACTTGACCAAAAAACAGTGGCTAACATTTAAAGAATAACTATGAAAGTGACTTACTGTGAAAATACATATAATAATCTTTACTCTGAATAAACATATAAAGTGAACTAAGCATAATGAAATAAAACTAACCCTACTAAAATTATTATGGTTGCATAATTGCTAATGAGCTTTTAAGTTTAGGTTAACGGTGGTTTGGGGGGTGGGTTGATGTGTTTTCCTTTATGCTTGGCAACCTCCTGGAAAATATCTTTGTCTTAAGATAGCCACTTAAGCAATTGTTATTATCTTTAAGGCACCGACTTTATCATTATGTGGACTTAAACTCATGAACCTAAAACAATCTTCAAAGCAATTATAAAACATCAAACTACAGCATTAAAACTTAATTTATGATTCAAAGTAAAAACCTTGTTAAACATAACCAAAGCCTAATAATTTTTGTCAACCCTCATATATATGTGTATTGATTATATAAACTTGCATGATTTTACATTTACCAATTGCATTTAATACATGGATAAAACAATTATCATGTCTAGAATAGCACTACCAGCAACTCCTTTCAAAACAGTCCCAAATTACAGTCCTTGAAGTGCTTCAAGAAAATTTTCAGGTGCACATTTCTCCACATATCAGGAGTTTTCTCTGGGATTTCTATGATTTTCAAAGCTTCGTAATCACCTTTCCTGTCCAGGTGTCTTCATTGCTTTTCCCTTATAGTGCAGTGTATATTCCTAAAGAAAACTCAAAAGAAACTTTTAATGATGTTTCCCAGGCCCCCAAGGTTGCTTTCTGTATCCAGTTAATTTATCATAAAAGTATCCAATTTAATATATCATGGATTCAGTGAAAACCTATTCTATATATGTTAACTCAAAATCTTAACTATTGAATTAAGTAAAAAACCTTAACGAATAATGTTTACCTTAAATCCATAAAGATAATGTTATAAATCACCTATACAACTCCTAGGTATGTGTCTGAATTTATAATGAATTTATAATGAAGTTACTATGAACTTGTGCTTCTAAAAAACCTTATGTCTAAACACTAAACTACATTATTTTAAAACAAATAAGAAGTGAATATACTTATATCATTTTTTACTCAAGCAATATCTAGTAACTCACAACCAAGTGAAAGAAAGCCTCTTTGACGTGCTTCAAAGTTTGTCCATTATGTGGGTTAGAAAAGGTCAAGCTGCATAGTGGGAAAAGAAAAATTTAACAATAATGTTTCAAGGTTAGCTGTGAATGCTGCGCATAAACATGCCATTTTCTTCTTCCACAACTGCACAGAATTCTTTGGCCCTATCAATAGTAAAGGTGGAAGACAGAAGGGCCTTAGCTTCTTGGGCTTGCCCTGTGGCCTGGGGTCTTCGGCTCACCAGGACCCTGTCAATCAGGTGGGCCTCCAAGGCTGGCTCCCAATAGTCCAGCACCTGACAGACTCACAGCTGAATTCTACCAAATTTTCAAGGAACTGGTACCAATTTTATTGAAATTATTCCATAAGATTGAAAAGAAGGAAGTCATCCTTAACTCATTCTAGGAAGTTAGTATCACCCAAACACCAAAGTCAGAAAAAGACAACAGAAAAACAAAAACAAACACACAAACAAAACAGACAAAAACAAAAAAACAAAAAAACTACAGACCAATAACACCATTAAACATAGATATAAAAATCCTCAGGAGAATACTAGGAAATCAAATTCAACTGTCTCCCCCCCCCAAAAAAAAACTATCATGATCAAGTAGGTTTCATTGCAAGAATGCAAGGCTGGTTTAACATATGCAACTAAATAAATGTGATCCACCACATAAACAGAATTAAAAATAAAAATCATATGATTTCAATAAATGCAGAAAAGGCACTTTATAAAACTCAGCATCCTGTTGCTATAAAAACCCTCAGCAAAATAGGCATAGAAGAAACATTCCTCAAAATAATAAAAGTTATATATGACAAAGCACAGCCAAAGTCATCTTGAATGGAGAACAGTTGGATGCATTCCTCCTCAGAATTGGAATAGGGCAAGTATGCCCACTTTTAATACTCTTATTCAATATAGTGTTTGTACCCCTAGCCAGAACAATCAGGCAAGAGAGGGAAATAAAGCAAATTCAAACTGTAAAAGAATAAATCAAACTATATCTCTATGCTGAGATATGATCTTATATCTACAGTATTCTAAAGACTCCTCAAAAAGACTCCTGGTCTTGAGAACTGAATTAGGTAAAGTCTCAGGACACAAAATCAATACACATAAATCGATAGCACTGCTATAAGCCAATAGTGACCAGGCTGAGAATCAAATCAATAGCTAAATTCTATTTTCAATAACAGCCAAAAAGTTAAAATACATAGAAATATATTTAACCAAAAAGTTGAAAAACCTTTACGAGGAGAATTATAAAACACTGATGAAAGAAACTTTAGATGACACAAACAAATGGAAAAGCATCTCATGCTCATGAATTCTAAGAATCAACATTGTTAAAATGATTATATTACTTGATGTAATCTAGAGATTCAATGCAATTCCTAACAAATTACCCATGTTATTTTTCACAGAATTAGAAAAAACAATCCTAAAAATTATATGAAAACAAAAAAGACCCAGAATAGCCGAAACAATTCTAAGCAAAGAGAACAAAGCTGGAGGCATCACAGTACCTACTTATATTATAAGGCTATAGTGCCCAAAACAGCATGATACTGGTGTACAAGAGCAGACACATAGACAATCCAGAAGTAAAGCCAAATAAATACCTACAACCAACTGATTTTTGGAAAGTAGACAAAAAGCATACACTGGGAAAGTACACCCTGTTCAACAGTTGGGAAAATTGTGGGGAAATGGATCACTGCATGCAAAAAAAAAAAAAAAAAAAAGTAACTTGATCCCTAGCTCCCACTTTATACAAAAATGAACTCAAGATGGATTAAAGACAAAATGTCAAACATGAAACCATAAAAATCCTAGAAAAAAACCTAGGAAAAACTTTTTTGAACATTGACCTAGGCAAATAATTTATGAATAAAACCCCAAAAGCAAATGCAACACATACAAAAACAAGTGGGACTTATTTAACTAAAAAGCTTCTGCACAGCAAAAGAAATAATCAACAGAATAAATAGGCAAACTACAGAGTAGAAAAAGATATTTGCAAACTATGCATCTGAAAAAAGACTAATATCCAGAGTCTACAAAGAATTTATACAAATAAGCAAGAACAAAGCATATGACTCCATTAAAAAGTTGACAAGCAGCATGAACAGATTACCCTCAAAAGAAAATATACAAATGGCCAACAATCATATGAAATATACTCAACATTACTAATCATCAGGGAAATGCAAATTCAAGCTACACTGAGATACAATCTTCACTGGTCAGGATGGCTATTATTAAAAAAGAAAAAGTTGTTAGCATGGATGTGGTGAAAAAGGAATGCACAAACACTGTTGGTGAGAGTGCAAATTAATAAATTAATACTACTTCTATAGAAATTGGTATGAAGATTTCTCAAAGAGCTAAAAGTAGATCTACCATTCAATCCAGAATCCCACTACTTGGTGTCTACCCAGAGAAACAGAGGTCATCATACAAAAAAGAGATCTGCACACGAATGTTTATTGTAGCACAATTCACAATTGTGAAATCAACCTAAATGTCCATCAACTGATCATTGGATAGTGAATATATACATATGTACTATGGAGCACTATTTCTCCATAAAAAATAAAACAATGGGTTTTTTTGCAGCCACTTTGATGGAATTGGAAAACATCATTCTAAGTGAACTAATGCAGGAATGGGAAAAATCAAACACTGCATGTTTTCACTTATACGTGAGAGCTAAACTAAGGATCTGCAAAGGCATAGAGAATGGTATAACCGACATTAGAAATACATCGGAAGGGTGGAGGTGGGAAGCAGGGAAGGAATGAAAAACCACCTATCACTGTTGGTTCCAACAGTACTGTCCATCAAAAGTGAACTGGATTAAAAAATGTGGTACATATACATGATGGAATACTACACAGCCATAGGAAGGAAAAAATTATGAACTTTGCAGCAACTTGGATGGATTTAGAATCTATCATATTCAGTGATCTATCACAGAAACAAAGAGCTGAGTTCCACATATTCTCATCATACATGTACCCTGAACATTTATTATAGTACTGTAAGAAAGAAAGGGTTTGCAGGAGCAGAATGCTGTGGGGGGTTAGAGGGCACATAACATCAATAAGGGTATCTGATCTCAAACCAGATGAAGTGAGATCCAAAGGGAGTCCCAAACTTTACCAGTATGATGATCTCTTATCCACCTAACCCTGAATGGTACCCACATCTTCAAAGAAAAAAGAAAAACCACCTGTTGAGTACAATGTGCACACATGCAGGTGTTGGGTACACCTAAAGCCCAGACTTCTTTGCTATAATACAATACATCAGTGTAACCAAAAACTATTTATATTCCCTTAAAGGTATTGAAGTAAATTTTAAAAATATATATTTATGTTTATACATATATATATATTTACCAAATATATATATATTTACCAAAACTCCATAGCTTAGAACCACATTTTGGAGTATTTTTTCACAATTTCATCATCAATCTTCAAGAATGCTTTAAAATATGAAGCCCTAATTTTGAAATGTATGCTTCCACTTATGAAGGATTAAGTATTACATTAATTGTCATTTCACAATAAGCAACTGGAAAATTTGAAAGAATATTAAATTATTGTTTCTAGACATTGGTTGTCTTAGCTTGAACTGCTATAGCAAAATATCTTACATGGAGTAATTTATAAATAATAGAAATTTGTTAATTACAGTTCTTTAGGTTGAGAAGTTCAAGGTTGAGAAATTCAAGATCAAGCTGCCAATAGCTTTGGTGTCTGATGAAGTCTGTCTGCTTCATAGATGGCACCTCTTGTTTCTTCTTACATGGCAGAAGGGACAAGTACTCTTCCTGTGGCCTCTTTTATAAGGGCACTAATCTCATTTATGAGGGTTCAGCCCTCATGACTTAATTGGCCCCCATGACTTAATTACTTCCCCCCAAAGGACCCACCTTTGATACTTAAAGGGCCCACTTTAAGTATCAACATGTGAATTTTGAGAGGGCAGAAAGATTCAGATCATAGCAACTTTTACATTTTTTTTAACTTTTAATTTTTTTAATTTTAAAGATGTGGGGTGCATTCAGGGTTAGGTATACAAATGTTCATTATGCAAGTACCCTTGTTGATGAGGTGTGGCCCCCCCTTCCCCAGTCAGATTCCCCCTACTGCCAATCCTGCTTCCCCAACCTCCTCCCTGCAGTTTTCCGCTACTGACAATTCTATTTTTATAGTATTACAATAATTGTTCAAGGTTTGCTTATGAATGAGAATAGGTGATACTCAGTTCTTTGTTTCTGTGAAAGATCACTCAGTATCATAGACTCTAAGTCCATTCAGGTTGCTGTGAAGTTCATGATTTTGTTCTTCATTATGACTGTGTAATATTCCATCATGTATATGTACCACTTTTTTTATCCTGTCCTCTTTTGATGGGCAGCACAGTTGGCTCTTGCTACTGTGAACAATACTGCAATAAACATATGTGTGCAGGTATCTTTTTTTTCTTTTAATTTTTTTTATTTTGAAGATGTAGGGTACAATTCAGGATTAAGTATACAAATGTTCATTATACAGGTACACTTGTTAATGCAGTATGCCCCCCCTTCCCCAGGCAGATTCCCACTACTGCCAATCTGGCTTCCCCGCTCCCCTCATGGCAGTTTCCCACCATTGCCAGTCTTTCTTTTATAGTATTAAGGTAATTGTTCAAGGTCCACTTAGGAGTGAGAACATGTGATATTCAGTTCTTTGTTTCTGTGAAAGAACACTCAGTACTACAGACTCTAAGCTCATCCAGATTGCTGTGAAGTTCATGATTTTGTTCTTCTTTATGGCTGCATAACATTTCATCGTGTATATGTACCGCGTTTTTTTTAATATTCAGTCCTCTTTTGATAGGCAGCACGGTTGGTTCCATGTTCTTGCTACTGTGAACAATGCTGCAGTAAACATACATGTGCAGATATCTTTTTTGCAGAGTGATTTGAATTCTTCTGGGTATATTCCCAGTAGGGGGATTGCAGGGTTGTAATGAAGGTCAATTTTTAGATCTTTTAGGAATTGCTACAGTTTTCCACAGAGGGTGTACTAATTTACAGTCCCACCAATAGTGTAAAATTGTGTCCTATTTGTCCCATCCTCTCCAGCATCTGTTGTTTTTTGAGTTATTGATGTTAGCAAGCTTGACTGGAGTTAGGTGGTATTTCAGTGTAGTTTTAATTTGCATTGCTTTAAAGACTAGTGAGGCTGAGCATTTTTTCATGTATCTGTTGACTGCTCATATGTCTTCTTTTGAGAACTGTCTATTTATATATTTTGCCCACTTTGTAATGACACTGTTTTTTGTTTGTTTGTTTGTTTGTTTTTTCCTTTTCAGTTTGAATTCCTTGGAGATGCTAGATGTTAGGTCTTTGGCAGATATACAATTGGCAAATATTTTTTCCCAGTCTGTGGGCTATCTCGCAACTCTCTTGATGGTTTCTTTGGCTTTGCAGAAGTTTTTCAGTTTGTTGAGGTCCCACTTGTCTATCTTATCTCTTATGGCATGGGCACTTGAAGTTTTGATCAAGAATCGGTTGCCAGTTTCAATTTCCATAGGGTATCCCCTGCATTTTCTAAGGTTCTTATAGTTTGAGGTTTTGTGTTTAGGTCTTTGATCCATTCAGAGTTTATCTTTGTGTATAGTGATAGGTAGGAATATTGTTTTAATCTTTTGCATGTGGTCAGTTTTCCCAGCACTATTTACTGAATAGGTTCTCCTCTCCCCAGTCAGTGCTGGAGGCTTTCTCAAAGATGAGTTTGTTGAGAAATTGAGATTATGCTTCTGGAGTTTCTATCCTGTTCCATTGGTCTATATGACTGTTTTTGTACCAATACCAGGCTGTTTTGATTATTGTAGCTTTGGAGTTCAAAGTCTGGGAATGTGATACCTCCTGCTTTGTTTTTTCTTGCTAAGGAGTGTATTGGCTATTCGTGGTCATTTATGTTTCTATATGAATTCCTGGTTTGAGAAGACTGCTGCTGGCAATTTAATGAGTATTGCATTACATCTATAGATTGCCTTGGGTAGGATGGACATCTTAACAATGTTGATTCTTCCAATCCATGAGCATGGAACATTTTTCCATTTGTTTGTGTAATCTCTGATTTCTTTGAGAAATGTTTAGTAGTTTCCATTGTAAAGGTCTTTCATGTCTCTGGTTAGAAAGATGCCAGATGCCAAGGTATTTGACTTTTTTCTGGCTATTGTGAATGGGATTGTGCTTTTCATTTGGGTTTCTGTTTATTTATTGTTGGTGTATAGAAAAGTGACTGTCTTTTGCACATAGATTTTACACACTGAGACTTTGTCAAAGCCCTTTATCAGTGCAAGGAGGTTTTTTTGACAGATTCTTTTGGGTTTTCAAGGTATAGGATCAATCATGTCGTCTGCAAAGAGGGATAATTTGACTTCCTCTTTTCCTCTTTGGATACCGCTGATCTCCTTCTCTTCTCTGATTGTTCTAGCTAAGACATCGAAAACCACGTGGAAAAGGATGGTTGAGAGTGGACATCCTTGTCTTGTTCCAGTTTTCAGGGGAAATGATTCCATTTCCTGTCTGTTTAGCAGTATGCTGGCTGTGAGTTTCTCTTAGATGGCTCTTACTATTTTGAGGTATGTTTCATTTATGCCTAGATGTTCGAAGGTTTTTATCAAGAAGAGGTGCTGGATTTTATCAAAAGCTTTTCCATGTCTAATGATATAATCATGTTGTTTTTGTTTTTACATCTGTTGATGTATTTAATTACATTTATGGTCTTACAAATGTGAGCCAGTCCTGCATCCTGGGGATAAAGCCTACTTGGTCATGGTGGATGATTCTTGAGATATGTTGTTGAATACGGTATACTAGGATATTGTTAAGAATTTTAGCATCAATATTCATCAAGGATATTGGGCTTTAGTTCTTTCTTTGTTGGATCATTACCTCAATTGGTTATCAAAGTGATGTTAGCTTAATAAAATGATTTGGGAAGAGTTCCATCTTTCTCGATTGCCTGGAATACTTTCAGTAGGATTGGTATCAGTCCCTCCTTGTATGTCTTGTAGAATTCTGCTGGAAAGCCATCTGATCCAGAACTTTTTTTGTAGGTAATTTTCTTATGACATTTTAGGGTTTTTCAATTTCTTCTTAATTCACTTGGGGAGAATGTGTGATGTCAGAAAGTCTTTCATTTCCTTTAGGTTTTCAAGTTTGTTTCCATATAAGTGTACATAGTAATCTCTGATAATCTTTTGTATTTCTTCAGGGTCAGTTGTGATGAATTTTTGCATTTCTGATTGTATTTATTGCTTTTCTTCTTTCTTGGTCAGTCTGTAGGGACCATCAATCTTGTTTTTCTTCAAAGAACCGCTTTTTGTTTCATTGATTTTTTGTATCTTTTTTGTTTGCTAGTGGGTCCACTCAATGTTGGGGTTTATTCTCATTCAAGTAATACAGCATGGTACTATTATTTTCTGCTGATTTTTTTGTTAAGTTCTTTTTTGTTTTCTATGTCCCTAATTTGGGCTTTTATTCTAGTGGTCTGGATTCTTCTGCTGAGGCTAGGGTTTTTGTGGTCTTGCTTTTCCAGTTCCCTTAGGTGATTTGTTAGACTGATATTAACTTGTGATCTTTTCATTTTCTTCATGTGTGCTTGTAGAGATATGAATTCTCCTCTTAGTACTGCTTCCATGGCATCCCAGAGGTTTTGGTAATATGTTTCCTAATTTTCATTTGTTTCCATGTATCTTTTCATCTCTGTTTTGATTTCCATGTTGAACCAGGAGTTGCTTAGCCTCATGCTCTTGATGGTTTCTTTGGCTTTACAGAAGCTTTTCAGTTTGATGAGGTCCCACCTATCTATCTTATCTCTTATGGCATGGACACTTGTGGTTTTGTTTTGATCAGGAATTGGTTGCCAGTTCCAATTTCCATAAGGGTGCTTCCTGCATTTTTTAAGGTTCTTAGAGTTTGAGATTTTACATTTAGGTCTTTATTTTTGTGTATGGTGATAGGTAGGGGTCCTGTTTTAAACTTCTGCACATGATCAGCCAGTTTTCCTATTTACTGATTAGGTTCTCCTCTCTCCAGTGGTTGTTGTTGGAGGTTTTGTCAAAGATGAGTTGGTTGAGAATTCGAGGTTTTGATTCTGGAATCTCTAGCCTATTCTATTGGTCTATATGCCTGTTCATGTACTAATACCAGGCTGTTTTGGTTACTGTTGCCTTATAGTAAAGTTTGAAGTCTGGAAGTGTGATACCTTCTGCTTTGTTTCTTTTGTTAAGAATTGTTTTGGCTATTCATGGCTGTTTATGTTTCCATGTTTCCATATTGTCATTTCCAGGTCTGAGAAGAATGATGTTGATAATTTAATGAGTATTGCATTGAATCTGTAGATTACCTTTGATAGGATGGACATCTTAACAATGTTGATTCTTCCTATGCATGAGCATAGAATATTTTTTCATTTGTTTGTGTCTTCTTGGATTTCTTTGAGCAGTGTTTTGTAGTTCTCATTGAGAAGGTCTTTCACTACTCTGGTTAGGAAGATGCTGAGGTATTTCATTTTCTTGTGTCTATTGTGACTGGGATTGTGCTTTTTATTTGGTTCTCTGCCTATTTGTTGTTGGTATACAAGAATGCAACTGTCTTTTGCACATTTTGTACCCTGAATCTTTGCCAAAATCCTTTTTCAGTGCAAGCAGTTTTTGACAGATCTTTTGGATTGTCGAGGTATAGGATCTTATCATGAGCAAAGGGGGATAATTTGACTTCCTCTTTTCCTATTTGGATGCCCCTGATTTTCTTCTCTTGTCTAATCGCCCAGGCTAGGACCTCCACACAATGTTGCACAAGGGGGGTGAGAGTGGATAGCTTTGTCTTGTTCCAGTTTTCAGGGGGAATGTTTCTAGTTTCTGTCCATTTAGCAATATGTTAGCTGTGGGCATATAGTAGATGGCACTTACTATTTTGTGGTATGTTCCTTCTTTACCTGGGTGTTTGAGGGTTTTTATCAAGAAGGGATGCTGGATTTTATCAAAAGCTTTTTCTACATCTAATGGTATAATCATGTGATTCTCATTTTTACATGTGTTGATGTAGTTAATTACATTTATGGTCTTGTGAATGTTGAACCAGCCCTGCATCCCAGGGATGAAGCCTACTTGGTCATGGTGGATAATTCTTGAGATATGTTGTTGAATTTGATATGCTAGGATCTTGTTGAGAATTTTAGCATCAATATTCATCAGGATATTGGGCTGTAGTTCTCTTTCTTTTTTGGATCTTTACCCGATTTGAGTATTATTGTGATGTTAGCTCCATAAAATGATTTGGGGAAAATTTCATCTTTTTCAATTGGCTGGAATACTTTCAATAGGATTGTTATTAGCTCCTCCTTGTATGTTTTGTAGAATTCTGCTGGAAAGCCATCCAAACTAGGGCTTTTTTTTTTTTTTTTTGTAGTTTTCTTATGACAGAGTCAATTTCTTGGATTTGTTTGGGTCTATTTAGTGTCACAATATCTTCTTGTTTCAACCTAGGGAGGCTGTGTGATGTCATAAAGTCCTCCATTTCATTTAGGTTATCAAGTTTGTTTCCATATAGGTGTACATAATAATCTCTGATAATTTTGTATTTCTTTGGGATCAGTTGTGATCTGACCGTTTGTATTTCTGATTGCATTTATTTGGTTTTTTCTCTCTTTATATTGGTCATTCTGGCTAGGAGTCCATCAATCTTGTTAATTCTTTCAAAGAACCAGTTTTTTGTTGTTGTTGTTGTTGTGTTGATTTTTCTATGACATTCTTGTCTTCTATGTCCCATATTTGTTCTCTTATTTTGGTGATTTGGATTCTTCTGCTAAAATTAGGGTTTTGGTGGTCTTCTCTTTCTAGCTTCCTTAGGTGATTTGTTAGGCTCTTACTTTGTGATCTTTCAATTTTCTTGATGTGTGCTCATAGAGATATAAATTCCCTTCTTAGTACTGATTTCATGACACCCCAGAGGTTTTGGTAAGATGTTTCTTCATTTTCATTTGTTTCCAGAAATCTTTTAATTTCTGCTTTGATTTCAATGTTGACCCAGTAGTTGTTCAACATCATGCTGTTAAGTGTCAATGTCTTTGTGGGATTTGGAGGAATTTTGTTGGTGTTGATATTTATTTTTATTCCATTGTGGTCTGAGAAGGTACATGGCAACATTTTAACCTTATAGAATTTGCTTATGCTTGATTTGTGGCTAAGGATGTGATTGATCTTGGAGTATATTCCATGTGGTGATGAGCAGAATGTGTATTCTGTGGTTGTTGGGTGGAATAATCTGTAGGCATCTATTAAGTCCATATGGTTGAGTGTCAAGTTTAGGTTCCAGATCTCCTTGTTGATTTTTTGTCTCAGTGATCTATCTAGGGCTGTTAATAAGGTATTCAAGTCCCCTGCTATAATAGTGTTAGAGTCAATATCTTTTTTTAGTTTATTTAGTAGCTGCTTTATGAAAGTTGGTGCTCCTATGTTTGGTGCATATATGTTTAGGATGGATATTTCTTGTTGATGGAGTGAACCTTTTATCATTATGTAGTGTCCTTTTGTATTTTTTAAAATATTTGATAGCTTAAAGATTGTTTTGTCTGATATTAAGATTGCAATCCCTGCCTTCTTTTGTGACCCATTTGCCTGGAAACTCGTTTTACATTCTGTAAATTTGAGTCTGTGTGTGTCCCTTATGTTGAGATGAGTTTTCTGGTTGCAGAAAATAATTGAGTCATGGTTTCTTATCCAGTTTGCCACTGTGTGTGTTTTCAGTGATGCATTTAGTTCATTCACATTCAGACTGATTATTGAAATGTGATTGTTTATCCCTGTCATGAAGCTCTTATAAAGTTTTTTTCTTTGCTTGTTTTCTTTCAACTTTGGGGTTTATGTATGTGTTTTTTCAAGTTTGTTATTGCACTGTATTCTCTGTTGATACCATGCTCTGCAGTTCTCTTGGAAAGTGTGTGGTCATTCTTTTCTTCTTTCTTCTGTGCTTAATACCTTTTTAAGTGTCTCCTATAGAGCTGGTCTGGAAGATGCATGATTTCTTAGGGATTGGATGTCTGGGAAGGTTTCTAATTCTCCATTGCTGATGAAGCTGAGCTTGGCTGGGTAGGAAATTCTTGACTGAAATTGTTTTATCTTTGAGGACTTTGAATATTGGACTCCAGTCCCTTCTTGCTTGTGGTGTTTCTGCCAATAGGTCTGCTGCTATTCTGACTGTTTTTCCCTGGTAGGTAGGCTGACTTTTCTCTCTTGCTGCCTTTAGGATTTTTTACTTTTGTACCCACTTTATGTAGGTGATTTACTATGTGTCTAGGGGTTGGTCTTTTCATTTGATGTCTTGTGGGGGTTCTCTGTATCTCTTTTACTTTGCTGGTCACATCTCTGGTGAGATGGGGAAAATTTTCTTGGATTACCTCTTGGAATACATGCTCCAAGGTGTTCTCCATTTTCCTTTTTTTTCCCTGGATACCAATCAGGCATAGGTTCAGCCTCTTGATATAATCACACATCTCTTGTAGGCTCTATTCTTTCTTTCTATGTTTTTTTTTTTCAGATCGGATTCTTGTCTTCAAGTTCTGAGATTCTCTCTTTGTATATATTATTTCTGCTTTCCATGCTTGTCATCTTGTTATTTATTTCCTAGATGAAATTTTTTATTGCTAAAATCTCTGTTACATATTCTTTCAGTGTTGTATCTTGTCTTTCTTAAATCTTATTCACTCTTTCCATCCATTCCCTAATCCCTGTAGTATTCTGGGACCAGTCATTGGTGACTTCCATTGTTTGGGCCCAGAAGTGTGATTTTTTTTCAGTTTTCTCTCTGTTACACTTGAAATTACCTGTGGTTTCCTTTGGATTTTCCTCATTTGTGACAGATCTCTTGCTTTCCTCTTTAGTTCCATTATTCAGTTTCAGTGGGAGAGTTTTTCCCTTCTGATGTTTGCTCTCCCCTCTATTCTTCCCTGATCCAGGCTCTGGATTTGTTCTATTTTGAAACAGGACTTTGGGTGAGAAATTGTGCTGTCTCTAGTAGTTTTGAAAGTCGAGTAAGGTAGGGTTGGGAAGCTAGGATTCAGAAACTACTTGCAAATTCCAATGTTCACTGATTGTGGTACGTTCCCTGTGACCCATTCCCCACCACCACTCTATATGATGATGCAATGAGTACGTGTGTGTACTCCTGAGTCCAAGATACAGTGACAGCAATAAGGAGCACAGAGAAAAATATAATGAAATAAGATGGACAAGAACTAAAACAAAACAAAACAAAACCCTAAGAACCAGAAAGCAGAAACCAAAGCAAAAACAACACACACAACACACACACACACACACAACACACACACACACAGACATACACACACACCCCAAAACAAACTTGAATGACAACAAAGTGCAATAAAACAAACAACAGCAAAAAAAAAAAAAGGGAAAAACCAAACACACACACACACACACACACACAACACACACACACACACACACGCCAAGCATAAAATGAATAGAGAAGAGAAAGAGAAAAACTGGAAAAACAGAAACAAAAAACAAAGGAATTCACATTGAACCTTCACACATATATTGACACATACCTTAAACTAAAAATAAAAAAAAAGAGAACAAAAGAGCAAAAACAACAAAACAAAAACCAAAAAGACTAACACTCAGTCATTCACAAACTCACATAAACAGAAAATAAATCACGAAAGAAGAAAGGAAAAGAAAAGAAAAGAGAAAAAAAGGAGGGGTATGCAGTTCAAACCCTCATATTCACATTCATGCATAAAGAAAAAATATTTTAAAAATAGATGAACTGGCCGGGCTCGGTGGCTCAGCCTGTAATCCCGCGCTTTGGGAGGTCGAACTGAGTGGATTGCCTGAGCCTATGGGTTTGAGACCCGCCTGGGCAACTTGATGAGACCTCATCTTTACAATAAAAATCAAAAAATTAGCTACTTGGAAGGCTGAGGCGGAAGGATCACTGGAGCCCAGCAGATAGAGGCTGCGGTGGCCGGGAGCGGCCACTACACTCCAGTCTGGGCAACAGAGTGAGACTCCAACTAAAAATAAATAAATAAAAATAGATGAACTAACAAACGGAAACAATTTTTAAAAAAATTTTTAATCTAAAAGCTAAAAAAAAAAAAAAAAAAACGCTACCCTCTCATGACAGGTTCTGTAATTGTTCCTCTCATCTGCTCTCTCCTGCAGAGTTTCCATGTTTTTTACTCTCTCCCTAGTGCCCATAACAGGAAAGAAGGAGGGTCAGTGGAGGTGGGTTGGGCTGCAGTCCTCCCCACCCACTCTCATGTGGTCAGGGAAATCCCTGTGGTGAGGAGGGTAGGATTGCCTCTTGCCCAGGTATGAACTCTCTGGGGGTGCCTCAGCCAGGCCTGTCTTGGAATGAAGTTCTCTTATTGCGACTGACATCAAGGCTCTGCCTGGGTTTGTCCCTCTCAGCTATAGCCCAGTTGTATGGGTCTGACGTTCAGAGGATTGAACCTATGATCAATCCTATGATCTCCTAGGAGTTCTTCCTTGTCTTTTTCTGGCCACACCCTTTGTCCCGCAACTGGATCAGGGTAAGAGGTGGAGCTGCTGGGAGTCAGCACTCATCAGACCCCTCTGAAGTTTGTGCTTTCAGTATATTCCCTCTGGGTCATGATCAACCTCTGAGTAGCTGATCCATCAGTCACAGAGATCAGGTTTGTTGCTCTGTGGTGAGCAAGTCGGAGCACTTTCCTGCCCTGCCTTCAAGATGTCGGCAGGGTGCCCCTCTCATCCTCTCCTTGGGACTCTGCTGCTGGGCTCCCTCCACAGGCCTTGCTACCAGTGACCAGTCAGGTGCTGAAGTGATAAGACAAAGCTTGGAGCCAGCAGTCTCTCCTGCTGCAGTGGTGAGGCAGATCCTACAGTCAGTAGTCTCTCCCCACCGCTTCTTTGCAGGAAAACTTTTTTCCACTTAAAAAAAAAATGGTGCTCAGGTTCTGCAACCTGGGAAGCACCAGGGAACAAACAGAGAAGCTGCAGTACCAGCTGCTACCCCAAGAGGACCCTGGCCACTTGCTCATGACCCCCCCCTTAGTCAGTCTCTCCCAGCATTTTCTTCCCAGTAAGGTTTTTGTTGATTTAAAAAAACAAAAAATGGCGCTCAGTAAGTCCCAGTAATCACTAGGGTCCAAGTTGAGCAGCTGCAGTACCAGCCGCTGCACCAGGAGAGCCTCACTCATTCAGCCTCTTACATGCTCACTCACTCACCAGCACGCGCACAACAGTTTTCCATGCACTCATTCACTCATACTGGGACTTGCGTAGTTTGGCTGGCCACCATCTTCTCAACCCTCTGCTGCTGACTTTTACATTTCATTTATTAATTATGGTTAATTTTCATTTTAAAACTTTCTTCTTGTATTATTTTTGATACTTGCCTTGTTCTCTAACCTCTACCACAACAAAATTCAATGTGCTTTCACATGCTTCTATGGAGATTTTTATGTTACTACTCTTTCATTGTTTTTAATTTATTTAATATTAATTTATTTCAATTTAAAAAGTCCATCAAGTAGAATGCTGTATAGAAAGCAATTTTTTAATTAAATAAAAAAATTAAGAGACTCTTAAAACTGAACAAAAATTAAGAGACAAATAAAAAATCGAGAGACACTCATTTTCCGATTTGTTGAAAACTGTCTATTCCAATTGCATTACCTTGGCACATTTGTTAAAAAACAAATGATCATATAAATGTGGGTCTCTTTTTAAGGTTTCGTTTTATTCCATTGATCTATTTGATGATCCTTATGTCAATATCATATGTCCTGAGTTTTACAACTTTAAAAGCCTTGAAGTCAGTCATAAACTCTTCAAATTTGTTCTTAAGGATTTATGTGTGGGAACAAGATTCTTTGTATTTAAACTTAAAATGTAAATTGACTTGTAATTACTACAAATTTTTTTTTTTTTTAGTAATTGATTGTAATTGCTGCAAAAAAGTTTTGTTTTCTGAGTTTCTGTGTTTGCATTGAATTTGTAGATCAATTTTGGGTGAATTGGCATCTTAACAATATTAAGTTTTCCAGCCATAAAGCACAGTATATCTTTTTACTGGGGAGGGAAAATTTTATTTTCTCAGCAAAGTTAGGTAGTTTCCATTATAAAGGTCTTGCAAATCACTTCTTATATTAATTTCTAAGCATATTTTTAAACTATAGTGAAGGTATTATTTTAAAAATTTATTTTGTAATTTATGCTGAATTGAATTTAAATAAAACATTTCAAAATATTGATGTTTTCCTTTATAGTCTTGCTAAATTATTTACTACTTTTGGTAGCTTGGTAAATCTTTTAGATTTCCTAAGCAAACAGTCATGTTAGCAAAAATTAAAAAGTGTTACCTTTTTCTTATCAATATACACCCTTTTTTTTTTTTTTTTTTGAGTTGGAGTCTCACTCTGTCGCCCAGACTGGAGTGGAGTGGCCCCTCCCAGTGTATACACCCTATTTTTAATTATCTTATTGCTATGGCTATAACTTTTATTACAATGTCAAATAAAAGGGTTAAGAGTTGGAATCTTTAACTTTTTCCAAAAGTAGGTGGAAATATTTAATATTTTCCATTAAGTATAATATTTCCTGTTTTTCCAGCTGCTGTTTGTCAAAGTGAGACATTTTTCTTCTATTTCTAGTTTACAGATAGTTTCTATCATAAAATGATGTTGAATTTTTTCAAATGACTTTGGTATCTATCATATCTATCAGTAATTTTTGTTTGGTCAAAATGTAAATTACCCTGATGGAGTTTAGAATGTTAATCCAATCCATCATTCTTGTAAATAATCACAATTGGTTAAAATTGCCTATTCTTGTCTTATGTTTACAGTTTCAGTTTGCTAATATAGTGTAAGAATTTTTATCTCTCAATTCAGGCAAAACATTTTTTCAATTTTTTTGGTAATGTTTTTGTCAACTTTAGTAACAGGGCAAGGGCTTGGAAGTGTTCCCTCTTCCTGTATTATCTAAAAAGAATTTGTGTTGGATTGGGCATTCTTTCTTTCTTAAATATTTGATAGAATTCACCAGTGAAATATTCTGGTTCGAGAGTTTTCATTATGAGATGATTTTTGATAAGCTCAATTTGTTAAGTGGATACAGTCCTACTCAGATTTTCTGTTCTGTCATGTGTACATTTTGTTGTTCTATTTTTTCAGAGAATTTTTAAATTGCATATGGACTCCTGTCAAACAATTGTTCTCTATATTATCTTCTTAGTTTTTTCATGACTGTAGACTCTTGTGATTTCTGGTTTTGTTTATTTGTTTGTATGGCTATTTTGTATTCTCCTGATATTTTCTCGATCCATCATTTCTGTTCCTAAATAAGAAATTTATTCATTTTATTGATTATCTAAAAGTGAGTTTTTTGGCTTTGCTAATTTTCTCCATTAAAATAAATCTCTCATATCTTGCTGATTTCTCTTCTTTTCTTGGTTATTTATTTTTGCTTCACTTACTTTGGATTCTTTTTTGGTGTACTTTTTTCCTAGCTTCTTAATGAACTAACATGGGTCACTGATTTTTAGATCTTTATTCCTTTTAAATATAAACATTTGGGCTATACATCCTTATAAAAATATACTTGGCTGTCCTCCACAATTTTGTTATTTGTATTTTATTTTTATTCAATTCAAATATTTCTTAATTTCCCTTGTTATCTTTTTTTTTTGACATGCTGATGTTTTTTTGAAGCTTGTTTAATTCCCAAACATCTCTGCTTTTACTAGGTATTTTATTGTTGTTGATTTCTAATTTAATTTCATTTTGACTAGATAGCATGCTCAATTTTATTTAAAATTTATTGAGGCTTGCTCTTGAGACCAGAATCTGGTCTTTCCTAGTGAATGCACTATGTATTCTAAAAATTCACGGGCATTCTGCCTTATTGGGTAAAGTGTTTTCTAAAAGTCAATTAGGACAAAGTGTTTGACAATATTTTTAAAAGATAATGTAATCTTTATTGATCTTTTGATCTAATAACAGAACATTAGAATATAATTGTGATTGTATCTATTTTTCCTTTTGGTTCTCTCTTCCAACCTGAAGCTCTGTTTTAAGATATATTTACATTTATGATTGTTATATATTTCTGCTATGCTGATCATTTCATCATTGTTAAATGTCCCTTATTATCTCTTAAAGTCTATGTTATCTGATATTAAAATAGCTACTTCAGCCTTTGTGTGCTATCTTTCTACATAAAACTTTTTTTCATCTATTTATTTTCAGCCTATTTATGTCTTCATATTTAAAGGCCAAACTTTTTTGAAGGCATGTAGTTTAATTTTGATCTTATTTTTACTATGACAAACTTTGCCCTGTAATTGGAGAATTTAATACATTAAATTAATAAAATTACTGATATGATTGAAGATAGGTTTACTATCTTATTGCTTGTTTTTCATTTGTCATCCCTATTTTTTTATTCCTTTGTTCTTCCTTGTCTTTATTTACATTATTTGAATATGTCATGCTGTAGCTATTGGACTTTTAGCTTTACCTTAGATGAGTGTTTTAGTGGTTGCTTTAGCAATTCCAGTAGAGATTCTTAACTTTTTCTTTTACTTAGAATTATTGTTCTACCACTTCACATAAAATGTAGAAAATTTGCACCCATATAGCTTTTTAAAATCCCCGTCCCTTATTCTACATAGTGTTCATACATTACAGCTACATACATATAGAACCCAAAAGGTAACGTTTGCATACATTTGCATGTATATTAATTAAGAAAGATCCAGTTTTATATTTATTTGAATATTTACAATTTCTGATGCTCTTTATCTTCCTTATTATTTAAGTTTTCCTGTAGTATAGTTTTACATTCACTTGAAGAACTAGTATTTTATACAGTACAGATCTTCTGACAAACAAACTTTGTTTACTTTGTTCTGAAAATGACTTTGTCTTTCTTTTCATTTTCCTGCCCCATATGAGCCTCAAAAATGTTTCATTCTTAAATAATACTTTCACTTGAAATAAAATTCTGGATTGGTAGTTCTATTTTTTAGCACTTTGCAGGTTATTTTTCCACAGTCATCTGGCTTCAGTTGCTTCTGATGAGAAGCCATGGTTTTGGAATAAGTGTTCCCTGTATATAACATGATATATTTCTTTGACTGCTTATAAGACTTTACATTTAATTTTTTAATTAAGAAGTTTAGTCATAATGTACCTAGACATTGTGTGTGTGTATGTTTATTTAGCTTGGAGTTTGCTATAAATTTTGCATTGTAAGTATATGTCTTTCTCCACATTGGAAAAAAATTTAGCCAATTGTTTTTCAGCTTTTTTTTTTCTTTTTATCTTCTGTCTTTCTAAGCCTCCAATTACATGTGTAATGGATAGACTTCTCATATTATCCTACAGGTCCTTGAGATTCTTTTCATTTTTTCAATCTTTTTTTCCCTTTCTGTTATTCAGATTGTATCACTTCTACTGATTTATATTCAAGTTGAGTGACTCATTCCTATGATATTGTATTTTTCAGTTACAAAATTTTCATTTATATTTTATTATAATTTCTATTTCTCTGATGCAGTTTTCTATCTTGCCAACATATTTTCTTTTATACCATTAAATACAGTTATAAATAGCTGGTTTCGAATTTTTGTCTGTTTCTTCTAATATCTTGGTCATAGTTGGATGGATTTCAATTGGGTTGTTCTTCTACTAAGACTTGGTCATATGCTCTTATTTCTTTTTATGTTTAGTCTTTTGAATTTTGTCCTGGACATTTTAAAATTGTATGTTGCAGAGATTCTGCATTATTTTATGTCCCTTTGAAGAGTGTTGATTGTTTATTCTTTTTTTTTTTTTTTAGCAAATAATAATCTTGGTTAGATAAAACAAAACAAAACAAAAAATTGGAGTCTCACTCTATGGCCCAGGCTGGGGTGCGGTGGCACACTCACGGCCACCCCGTTGACTTGCTGGGTTGCTGGTGATACTTCCGCTCAGCCTCCCAGTAACTGGAACAACAGACCTGGTACCACGCCCAGCTAATTCTTGATTTATTGTAGAGCTGAGGTCTTGCCAAATTGCCCAGTCTGGTCTTGAACCCGTGGGCTCTGGCAATCTGCTCACATCCACCATCCAAAGTGCTGGGATTACAGGCTGAGCCACCCAGCCCGGCCTGGATAGAATTTATACAAAAAAAAAAGAAGGACTTCCTTCTCTGGCTGTCATTTTATTTACACCTTCTAATTTCAGAGGCTTCTGCTGCTTTGCACTCTGTTCTCTGATTACTCACTTCAGAAAGACTTTGTTTTCTATTGGCATTTTATTCACCATTCCAGGCATCAACTCTATGTTGTTCTCAGTGTAACGGTCTTAAAAACAGGAAACTCACAGCATACTTTACCACCTTCCAAGTTTTGACTCCCCTTCTAGACTTTGATTTTTTTTTAATCTTTCTCTAATGCCTTCAAGTAATCATTTGTTGATGTTTTCTAGACTTTGCAGTGATTATCTCTATGAGAGTGTTTGATACAAGCTTGTTTAACCATACTAAAAGCAATACTTGAGATTTTGCACCTTAGTCTTTTGGATAGTTTCTTCAACCCCAGGAAAATATCTCTTGAAAACTAAAATTTTTTTGTTATTTTTAAGTTCTAAAGCATAAAGCTATAAATGCTTTAGATATATTTGTTATTACTGAATGAAGGCAAACATATTCAAGCTTATAAATATAAAATTAATGATATAGTCAAGAAAAATTGGGGAAAAAAACAGAGGAGTAACGAAATGGAAGTTCTGTTGAAACAAAATGATACTAATGATATAAAAATAAACACATACAAAGTGACATTCAATCAGTCTAAACAAGAAATCAGTTGATTTCAAATAGATTACCTTTTATTTGAATGGAATAAATCTTATAAAATCATACAAAAGTTTAGTGATAAAATAAGAAAAGGATTTGTTCTTCTCTCAATAAAAAGGCAATAATAAAGTCCAGGAAAATAAACTTATATAATCATATTTTAATGTTAAACAACTTAAATTATGGTTTTATTTTGAGAAATTTACAAAATGTAAGAAATGCTAAATATACTTGAGATATATATTAGGAACATTTTCATTTGAATAGAATTATTGTTATGACATTTGTCCTGTAGACAAATTAATTCCTTGCCTATTATCTATTTTTTGTGTGCAATATAAACTATATTTATATAGTCCTAGTAATATAAACACTAAGTGCTAATTTTCAACTTTTAGAACCAAAACATAGCTTTTAATAATAGAATTATTGTTTATGGCTATAAACAGAGTGTGCTCAACTTTTTCTTCTTTTCTTTTTTTTTTTTTTTTTTTTGAGTTGGAGTCTCACTCTGTCGCCCAGACTGGAGTGCAGTGGCCGCTCCCGGCCACCGCAGCCTCGACCTGCTGGGCTCCAGCGATCCTTCCGCCTCAGCCTTCCAAGTAGCTGGAATTACAGGCATGTGCTACCATGCCCGGCTGATTTTTTGATTTATTGTAGAGATGAGGTCTTGCTGCCCAGGCGGGTCTCAAACCCGCGGGCTCAGGCAATCCACTCACCTCAGCCTCCCAATGGCGTGGGATTACAGGCTGAACCACTGAGCCCGGCTAACTTTTTCAATGTACTAATATAAGTGTGACTGAAAGAAGACACAAGGAGAAAGAAACAAAAGTGAAAATCAAGGTAAAAATGACTGTAGCTTCCTGTAATATCATGAAGATTAAAAGACACTTTCAAAAATGGATGCAATGATAAACTGAGATTAAAATTTTAATAACCAAAATAATCATTAGAAAAACAACATAATAGCTTACTAAAATTGAGAAGAAGAAACATGGGATATTGGTAAAATTTATCTTTCAAAGTAGACATTTAGTAGGTAATTTCTCAAATTTATGCTACCAAATTTGTATGTCAATATATTTGGAGTCATACATGTATTCATAAGAGCAGCTGAAAGTATAAAAGTTAAACATGGTAGTTTTTAGAAAATTGGAGTATTAAAATTAATGCATGGCATTGCTACTTCTCATTGTGAACACATATTTTATTTTTAGTTTTAATCTATATATGTAAAAAATATGGAAATAATAATGTAATTGCAAATACAACTGTGAGTTCAAAATAATTAAACAGTATATGCTACAGAGTTTCCTATGAAATTATCATATCTGAATGTTTTTTCCCAGAAAACACCCAACCTAACTTTGGTGTGGACATTGTTTTGGGGAGAAATAGAGCTCAAGACACAGCTAGATGTAATTTAAATAACATAAACTATATTTGATTTTTCTTTTTCCATTGTATTTAGTGTCCATTAGTTACATTTTCATTCCTTGTAAAAATTAGTGGGGTTTTGAAATCAGACAAATCTATTTTAAAATCTTATTTTGACCAATTATTCATTGCGCTTTTAAGAAAATTTTTGATTCCCAAATTTCCTTTATACTAAAAGGGGTATCAATGATCAACTTCATAAGAATTTCATAAGTAATAACTAAAATAGTATATTCCACAAGTTTGGCATAATATAAATACATATATATTCCTTCTTTTCTCTTATAGCTAATTCTTTTCTTCTAAATATTTCTTCTCCTAAGAAATACAGAATATTTTCATTTAACACAGTATACTACCCATAGAGTATATTTTAATATTTCTGGAATTTCTATGCTTAGTTGAAATCAACCTATATCACTGGTTTAAAATATATGATTCAGAGAAATAAATTAAAGCAAACTATTATGCCAAGTTACGTTGTACCTTCATCCAGCATCAATTACCAGTTTGTACTTTAATGAAACTACCTAGTGTTTATGTTTTAGTCATCCTCACTAATCAAAGTTCAGCTTTATAATAAAAATAACTTTGTATTTGGAAGCAAATGCTATTGTAAAATAGTTTTTTCCTTATGTATAAATAGAAAAATTACAAGAAATAGATTTTGGATTTGCCACCATTGTATTTGATGGTCTATATTTTGTCTGCTTTCATTTTATTTTATTTATTTATATATGTTTATTTTTTCTTTTGTTTATTTATTTATATTTGTGGGGTATAATTCAGGCTTAAATATACAAATGGTGATTGTACAGGTAAAGTTTAGGCCTCATCTTCTCTTGAAAGGACCCTGAACAATTATCATAATACTATAAGAAAGGGATTGGCAGAGGTGGTAAACCACTGGGGAGGGGAGGGCACACTTCATCAATAAGCTTTGGTGAGTTTTTAAAGGATTTTTCTAAATATTTTGTGTAACTACTTTAGAAATATCACGGTTGGAATAACACAAATATTTTGTGTTGGGGCTCATAAAATAATACCTTAAATTTGGCAGTTTGGCACACTGAGTATTTTGAACTAAAGAAGATTGGAAGCAGACTTAGAAGCAACCTCTCTGATCTTCTCTTGCCCTCATTTTTCCAACCTCATTTTCTTTCCCACAGAAAGCCATAGAAACTAGAAGTTCTCTTTCCCAAGGTGGTGCATAGAAACTGGAACTCCTCTCTCTCAAAGCCATCCATAAAATCTAGAAATATTATTCTAACTTTCACTCACCGTTCTGTGTGAGAGCTGGCCATAAAGAAATTCTCGGACTCATTTTGTCTTATGGTAAGTGATTTTACCCTCATTACGGAAGGGTCCTGCCCTATAGGAAGGAGCACCACCCAAAACGGCCAAGAAAAGTCTGAACAGACAGACCTTGCTTATCTTCCACCCTCAGATTACTACCATTAGATCATACACTTTTTGTCCAATCACAGTTCTACACAGCTGTGCATTCTTCAAACCTAAGCATAAAAATAGACAGTTTTCCCTGGGTCTTTGTGTCTTCATTTCTGAAGGTTCTCATATTGTGTAAAACTTTGATTAAATATGCTTTTCTTTTGTTAATCTGTCTTGTTATAAGTGTGTTAGCTCTGCCTCTTATGATCAGTGAGGAGAAGTATCATACCTCCTTCACCCCTACATTTGCTAAAAGTGAAGATCTTAAAGTAATTGGTCCTCTTAATTCAGTTTCTTTTTATCCTATTTTCATGTGTCTTATAAATTATATTAAAGTAAACATGACATCCATGTTAGGTGCTTTGATCTCAAATTTGGCTAGACAGGTCGAAGAAGAGTATTTTCCATTAAGCTCTCCTAAGAAGCTTTAAAATTCTTGCCAAAATTAGAAGGCATGCAAAGAATCATTGACTTTCAAAACCAAGGCAGGCTGGGTGTGGTAGCTCACTCCTATAATCACAGCACTTTGGGAGGCCGAGGTGAGAGGATTGCCAGAACCCACGGGTTTGAGACCAGCCTGGGCAACTTGGTGAGATCTCATCTCTACAAGAAATCAAAAAATCAGCTAGGCGTGGTGGTGCACGCCTGTAGTTTCAGTTGCTTGGAAGGCTGAGGCAGAAGGATCACCTGAGTCCAGCAAGTAGAGGCTACAGCGGCCATGAATGTGCCACTGTACTCCAGCTTGGGGGGCAGAGTGAGACTCCAAACTCAAGAAAAATAAAAAATAAAACCAAGGCAGAAATGTGTCATTTACAGTTAACCACATATAATGAGAAGATCATTGAGGGCCAAATATATTAGCAATCAAAACATTGCCTAGTAGCTGAAGTTTTATCTTGCATTATATCAAAAAGGATAAAAGAAAAAGAAACACAAATGTCCTAGTGTTCACTGTGCTTCATAAAAATTAAAAGATATATATAAACACACAATCAAAAGTATATTTGTTGTTTCCCTCTATTGAAGCTTGATAACCTTTTGATTAAAGGTCAACTTGTTTAGTCAGGCTACAATAAACTCTAGTCATGAAAATGGATTATGGTGAAACAGAGGCAGCTAGCACACTCAAAGTTTAAAATTACATTGATCCCTCCCTCTCCCCTTTACCCATTTTACTATGATATTGGAAGTGGTTGACTCTTAACTATGAGCATTGGCATCCACTTTTTTTTCCCTCTAAGAAATAAGGAGTCATATAAATCTTATATTTCCAGATCAAGAAACTACTTCACTGTGGTATCACTAGTAGCAATAATATAACACTTCAGCAGAATTGAAGGTCATTTGGGAAAACTCAATTTTCACTAGATTAATCTGAATTTTCATTTATGACAAAAATTATCTTTGGAAAGAAAATATACAAACAGTCAAATTTTGACCGATTTTTGTGATACAATGTGCCTTTGTTGCCCAATTAGACCATGTCCATAAAACAAATGATGTGATAACCCCCCCAGTTCCCCTCCCACTGTGGGAGATTTTCTGTCCTCTCAATAAATCTAGCTTTAAAAAAAAAAGCTAATGATGACCATAAATATGCACATATTGAAACATTGCATATTTCAAAATAATAAGGGAGCGATTTTGCTGAACAGCTAAATAATCAAAAATAATATAACTTTGAGTTGAATTCACTCATTTCCTATTTCCATAGAAGGTTACTACTAGCCACTTGTTGATTTAACACAAAGGAATGAAGACTATCGTTGGAAGATATAGAGCTTTCCTCTCTGGAGAATTCGAAAAGAGCCTTGGAGCTCAGGAATTGCAAGCAATATGGGTCAGGCACAGGAGTGAAAAAGGGGGGTTAATTGCAAATTCATATGGACAACCATTAGACCCCAACCTCCTCATCTCTGCCCAGGGCATGGATAGCACCAGCAACATTTCTACCTGCTAAGAAAGATATCAGACAATTTTTTATCTATTAAGAAAGAGAGCAAACATTTTTCCTCTAAAGCAAATAAAAAGTCAGGAAGAAAACATCTGTGTTGACATTCTGGGACCCAGAAATAAAAATATCTCACTCTACTCTTCTCAAAGTGAAGCCCACTACTCAGCAAACCAACTCCATGTACAAAAACTTTAATATTAACTTTATATTTGCTCAAACTTAAATATGAATGAACAGCCAAGGATTATAAAGCACTTGAAAACATGTTTACCATGAAGAAAGAATTATTTAGAAAACAGATAAAATGATTTTCATGAAAAGAAATAATATAGAGTAAGAATATTAAAAATTCTCTAGTATTCTTGTAAACATATATAGACATTGAATCTAAATTCAGTTGAAAAATTAGACTGTGACAACCACAATAAAAAAAGTAACAGAGAAAGAATAGGAATTTTAGAGACGTTAGAAACAATTCCATTGTGTCACATTCTTTAAAGCTAGAAGCAGTGGAAGGCGTCTATAGACAATTGAGACAAAAGGACTGAAATCTAAGAATCTTAGATGTAAACAACACATTATGAATTTATCAGGATGAAAGAAAATCCTCTGTGGAAATGCAAGATTCCAAGGCATGTCACCTTCTCATCTCATCTGAAGAAAGCAAAAAATAAAATAACCAAAAGACAAAATAGAAATGAGAACAAATGCTAAGAGGAAAAGAAGAAGAAAACAGTGATAAGCAATTAAAATGGATAAAAAACATGAGCTGTTCAAATTGAGTGATGTATGAGTAAAGATAATAGTTTTGAAAGAGAAGGAACATTCTATAGGAAAACGTCTATTGATCTCTAAATTGTCCCATATAACCTGAACTGGAGGTTGAATGGAAGTGAATGTGTTCCTAAAGTTACATGCAGGAAGGTAAAGGAGGAGGAAAATATAGGGGAGGAATGATGGAACTATTAGAATACTTTTATATTATTTGGGTAGAAAAGGATCAAGGAAGAAGCAAAGCATCTTGTGAAATCAGCAAGTTATATCTTAGTTATGGTACTAATTGAGTCATATGATCTGAATATGGGAGCAGAAAAATAAAACATGTGCAATGAGCAATTGAACTTACTTACTGGTTAGAAAGCACTTCCCCACCCAAGTAAGATCTCCCCCTCTCATTTAGTTAAACAAATAATTTTTTCCCCTCTTTTACATAGATGTACAGTGTAGTCCAGGGCCCCAGTGTCATAAGTACCCATGCCTCTTTCATCATTCTGTTCTGCCATCCTTAGCATGTGAACATTTATCAGGTCACGTCATGGTCCGGAATAGTTTCCTGAAATCAGCCATCTCATCTGCATTTTAAGGTATGGGGAAGTGGGGGGGGGAGAGAGAGAAAGAGAGAGAGAGAGAGAGAGAGAGAGAATTCTGAGTCAGCTCTGTTTGAAAAGTACTCCCAGAATCCCTCAACAACCCAACTTCTCCTTGCATATCCTTGCATCTCATTCTCCATCCCTAGCTGCATCTCATTCTCCATCCCTAGCTGCAAGGGAGGCTAGACACTTTGAAATAAAATTAGGTTTCTCAGTTAAGAAAGAAAAGTGGAATGAATATGGAGTAGGCAACTATAGCACTCTGCTGTATAAGGTAGCAATTCAGATAATTAAAAAAATTAAATTTATAAAATACATTTTATTAGGAGAGCAAGGAAAGAGAAAACATCTGTGAACTGAATGAAAAAGCACAGTTGAACTTTTGAGTTAATAAAAGTAAAACATAAGCCAGGCTCGGTGGCTCAGCCTGTAATCCCGCGCCTTTGGGAGGCTGAGGTGAGTGGATTGACTGAGTCCGCGGGTTCGAGACCCGCCTGGGCAGCGAGACCTCATCTCTACCATAAATCAAAAAATCAGCCGGGCGTGGTAGTGCATGCCTGTAATTCCGGCTACTCGGAAGGCTGAGGCGGAAGGATCGCCGAGCCCAGCAGGTCGAGGTTGCGGTGGCCGGGAGCGGCCACTGCACTCCAGTCTGGGTGACAGAGTGAGACTCCAACTCAAAAAAAAAAAAAAAGTAAAACATAATAAATGGCAATATGACAACACCAGCAAAATTTAAAAAAGAAAAAATGGAAAAAATAATAAAAATATAATAAGACAGGAACAATAAATTAATGCATTGCAGTCCTTGCAGTAAATGTAATCACACTGTATTCTTTCATTAAAAGACCAGATAGCACCAGAGTTAAGATATAAAACCAGTTTATTCTGTTTATATAAAAATCATTTGAATCAGTGACTACAAATGTTAAAAATACAGGAATTGAGTAAAAAGACACTAACAAAATGTAAATAAAAAGGAGAATGATTAATATTAATGTCATGTAAGGTGTACCTTAAAATTAAAAGCATTAAATAAGATAAAGAAAACAGTGAAAAAGATAATATTCATAAATTTGTACACAACAACCAATAAAGCAATTAAATACTTAATATTTCAACTCCCCTGAAGCATTGCCAGTAGCACTGCTTCTAGTGAACAATCTATTTTCCAGCTTTCCTTGAAGGTGTTGGTTAAGATATAAGCAGAAATATTTAGATGAGATTTCAGTGAAAATTCTTTGTAGTGGTCAAGTGCAGATGGCACGTACTTTCTGAATCTCCTTCCTTAATCCTTCTTAACTGAAATGTGGGTGTGATGGCTAAACTAAAGCAGCTATCTTGGGAAAATGAGGTGACCCTGAAGTGACCCTGTGAATGGTTGTGACAATGTGATTCTGAAAATGAGAGTCATATGCTAAGGATTGTAGCATGGAATTATAAAGGGTACCAGGTTTCCTGATGGCATATAGAATTGCTGTACTTAGATCACAGGTTTATGAGAAAAAAAAAATAAATCCCTATGTTGTTCAAGACACTTTTCTTTTAGCTCTCTGTTATTAGAAACTCAGTATAATGTTAACTGATATTCAAGGAAAACTTTTTAAAGACACAAGTATAACAGGATTTTTAAAAGATCTTCCAGATGTGAAGAGATGTACTTCAGACACATAAAATTAATTATATAGAAATTCTGAATAAAATTAATCAGAATTGAGATAGATATATACACACATACACACATTTCACTCTGCAGCAATAAGTGTGTAAGTATTGTCAATAAATAAAGCTTGAGCAGCAGGGCTTTTATTTTTAGTTGTATTCCAATTATGAAATTTATTTGATATTGCATAAGTTAAAAATATTTGCATATGAAATATACAGAAAATTCATAGAGACGTTTTATTTTAATTCAAACTTACAGGACACTGGGTGTTGTTAGTTTGCTAGAAATGAGTTATTAAATTCTTGAGCTGTATCTGGTACTGACTTTTCAGTTGCAGGTCATGGTTTGTTTCAAGTAGCATTATAACACCCATTTTCAATAAAATACATACCCCCCAAATTAACTCTCAAACTCTTATAGTTTATGGTAAAGTAAATTCTCTTGGGTTTCAGTAATGGTGACAAAGATAGAAAGACTTTTGTGCGACATACTTAAAGACCATTATGTTATAGAATGTTAGGCAAAAGACACATGAAAAAATGGTGGTAACTGAGTTTTAGCAATCATGATCTTAGGTGAACTGCATAGAAAATACATTTTTTTGTCTTGACCTTTCAGTTGTTCTTTTAAATCTGATTTTTATATAGATTTGTGTCCCATTGTGTTCTAAACTTAATGTAATTCAAAAGATACCTAGCGGTTGGCAACCAGGCATACATTTAAAGACAGGCAGCATAAAGTAGTATGAACGTACATATTCATAACAGCTGTCCAACTAATGTTTTTTTCCCTTCAGTAGACTAAGTCATACTGTATATTTCCATCTAACTGAAGTATTATAAATCATTTTTTAATATCTTTTTATCTGAACAAGAAAAAAATCATTTGTATTGCAGACATGTAAATTTAACTTAAAACTACAAAACCTAGTTCGAGGCTTGATACTGTGGCTATAAATCATATACAATAACATTGTAAATGAGATAACTGTAACATTATATTTTCTGGGCAAGGTTAATAGATTCAGTTCAAGTCTAGCAAGAAATTGTAGCTGACATTTTCCCATTTCTTTCCGAAAAGCCTTTATAAATCCTCAACTTCTAAATTGGACTGGATTAAGTCCCAGTGGAAAAAATCCTAGATTTAGTGTTTTTAATTTCCTAAGTTACTGAGTGAGAACCAACTTTATAACTGTAGTCAAATATGGCTTGGGGACTTTAATAAGTTATTTTTGTTATTCCCATTCAATTCCAATAATAAAACTAATTGCATTAATAATAACAAAGGAAAGATGATGAGAAAAAGTAATAGTAGCCCGGAGTTTTAAAAAGTCTGTCAATTTGGTTATCCTGGGTGAACAGTGGAAAGAAATATAAATAGGCCTTTCTTGGGTGACTGAACAAAACACAGAAGATCTACTTCTTTAATTCCAAAACACAGCTCTTCAGTCTTGTAACAGAAAATTTACATTTGACTGTGCCCTGTTTCTTGCTGCTGTCAAATTCTCCAATGACCTGACACAAGGGATGACCTTAGTGTCTTTCACCTGTGAAAAAAAGAGTGTCTGCAACATGATACCCTAAGGCCAGAAAGCTCAGCTCCCTAATTGAGCTGGTGCAGGGATAATTTTCCAAACGCCATGTTTTCATTGTTCATTGGTTACAAGATGTTGAAGACATTGTTTCCTGTAGGTAGAAATGGAATGATGTGTAAGTGGGGAGATGGTCGTGCAGCAGAAGTCCCCACAATGTGACCTTTCTCTCCTTTCTGTTTGCCAGAACCCTGATCTGCTTTCTTATCCCTAGAGACCAAAATTATTGAAATGGCCTCATGCTTGCCAAAAGTCTCTATGCATTTCATTTTACCATGTACACTCTTTTTGGATTATTTTGCTTTGAATTCTGTTTCATCACGTCATTGTTGCTGCCCCAGTCCTACCAGACCTCTTTGTCCTTCAAGGACCAGATACATGATTTTTCAACTGTCTTTTCAGGCTTTCTCACATGTATCTGAATTTTTGTCTTCTTTTTGCTTTCTATTTATAGAGAACCTCATTCTCTATCTTTGCTTTCACTTTTCTCCTTGGTTTAGATGCCCACAAAATACATGTAAAATTACACACTGTATCATGTGGAGTTCATGTGGTTAACATATGGCTCAAAACACAGATGAAAATTCACCTGATCCCCGAGGCTTGCCTTAGCTAATTCATTCTGTGTTGACTTTCTCTTATTTTGAGTTTCCTATAGGTTTATAACAATACTAGGAATCATATTTATTTATTTTTATTTTTATTTTTTTTGAGTTGGAGTCTCACTCTGTCGCCCAGACTGGAGTGCAGTGGCCGCTCCCAGCCACCGCAGCCTCGACCTGCTGGGCTCCGGCGATCCTTCCGCCTCAGCCTTCTGAGTAGCCAGAATTACAGGCATGCGCTACCACGCCCGGCTGATTTTTTGATTTATTGTAGAGATGAGGTCTTGCTGCCCAGGCGGGTCTCAAACCCGCGGGCTCAGGCAATCCACTCACCTCAGCCTCCCAAAGGCGCGGGATTACAGGCTGAGCCACCGAACCCAGCTAGGAATCATATTTAATTACCTTTAAGTTGTACTGTGGCTATTCCTTGAGTATTATTTGCACTTCCTCAACTAAACCCCAAGTTCCTTCAGGTCATAACACCCTTTCTTACTTTTGTCTTCTCTACAGATTCAGTGAGATTCAAGATGTACGGTAAATGACAGTTGAGTTTAAGCTAATTTTTTAGCAGGCTGTTAGCCTTCTTCTTAAAGACTTAGTGTTTCTGGACATATTTCAACTTCGAATGTCATCTTTCATTGTTTGCTTATAACCAGGTTGTGTGTTAATATAGTAATTATTTCACTCATTTTTTAAGTTTTACTGTTAAAAGCAGAAGTTTTTATTTAACTATTTTAACTGTTAAAACGGCATAAAAATGATTATGTTGTTCTTTTAGGGTGATTTGAGTACCAGAGTGGTGCTGTTTGTGAACATCTTTACCATCTTAACAAGCAATAATCATATTTCTGAGATGCACCTCCAGCTCTGTGCTTAAAGAATGATGCAATTTCTCATTCTTTTGTACTGTTCATAGCATTGCATGTTCTCTTATATTTGACAGCCCAAATATTGCCTGGTTTAAATTCACAGCTCCTAAAGGGTAGAGATTATTTAGTCATAACTTGTTTATTTTAGCAATACAACCAACACATACAATAAACGTGGGTATTTAATGTTCAGATCTGTGGTGCAGATATTCTTATATTGTAATTAGAAGCAACATGGTGCCCTGAGGCTCATGGCACTTATTTTTAAGATTGGCCAGGAATGAAGAATGATCTTAACATCTGCCTTATGGAATAAAATATTGCCATCCATCTTTTAAATATCAGGCTCATAGAGTAAGAAGAATAATGTTCCGATAACTCAAATTATGCCACACTATTGAGAATTATAACTGCTTTTGGCTTATAATTTTCTAATCTTTATCATAGATACAATAATGTGTTAAAATAATAAAACAGGTTTCATATGATTGGCAGAAGCATCTACCAGGTTCTATTTCTAAATTTTATTATTTGTTAAAATGAATTCACTAAAACAATAGCTTTATATAAGTTCTTTGGTTACTGTGTCTACTTAGCATCAAGTAACTGATTGGCAATTTTAACTCAATTAGTAACTCGCACTATGGTTTTACTTAAGTCGTTAATAGATTACTCTAGTGAATAGTTCATTTTCAGCAATTTGTTGCCATTAATATTAAATTAATCCTGGCATCTGTTGCTGCTCACCTTTGATTCTAGGTAGAAAGCTACTCTGGAGACTTTGTGGGGTATAAAGTAGTGCAACCTACAGTTCTATCCATGTGTTGAAAACCTGGATATACATGCACCCATGCCCGCACATACAGGTGAAAGACTAAATAAAGTATGAGTAACATACACATCCAAGAGACAATACGACTAAATGTATAAGTATTATAAGTGAATGAACAGTATGAGCAAACATTATGAAGTGAGAGGAGATTTTTACTGGGCAGAGATTTTCAGAAGAACTAAATTTCAGATGAGAGCTCTGCTATATAGTATACCCTTGAAATTCAGTGTTTTAACATTTTCAGTTTCTACTCTTTTCAGAAGACTCCCAAAAAGGTCCACTTTAAATGGCTTTATACTTTTGCAGAGGAAAGATTCTGTATTGTATAGCATATGAAGTTGATATAGGGAGTGAGATAATTTAACAGCATTATCACACTTAATTCTTGCAATAATAGTAAGATTTAGGTATTGTTAGTAATCGCACAGAGAATTAAAAATTACTAGGCACACAGAGAAGCATGTAAACGTAACACATAATGGAAAAACATCAATCAATAGAAACAGACCAAAAAATGACAGACATAACAGAATTAGTAGCAAAATATTTTAAGCAACTATTATAAACATATTTTCTGTTTACAAGGTAGAGAAAAATATGTGAATGTCAAGACAAGACCTGGAAGACAAATTAACAAATACCTGAAGGTCACTGAGTGGGATTAACAATAGATTAGTCATTACAAAAGAAAATACTAGTGATCTTAAAGATATGGTGATATAAATCATCCAAAATAAAACACAGAGAAAGAAAAATGAAAAACAATAATGAACAGAGTATAACAAGCATTGAGATAACATCAAAGGATATGATAAACGTGTAACTGGAAAATGATGACTGAAAAATTTCCAAACTTGGTGAAAATAATAAACTCACCAATGAACACCAAACACAGCAACGTAATGAAGAAAAAAAAAAAACTATACCAAAGTATATTATAATCAAATTGCTTACAGCCAGGTGAAGAAGAGCATATCTTGAATGCATTTATGGGAAAGGAGAGAAGAAAGAGGTAGACAGATGAAACTATAAAAGAACAAAGATAAGAATTACATCACACTTCTAGATAGAAACAATGCAAGCCAGAAGACAGTGAATTTTCCAAAATTGTTTAGCAGGAAAATATGATCAACCTGAACTATAACTAATGAGAATCTTTTTTCAAAACTAGGGCAAAATAAAGAATACTTCAGGAATTCAAAATGAAGACTTTTTAAAATAGCATGCCTATAAATAAGGAATGTTAACAAAAGTCTTTATGGTGGAAAGAAAATGAAACCAGGTGGGAATCTGAATCTGCACAAAATTATGAAAAGCACCAGAAATGTAATTATGTGGGTAATTAAACAAATGTTTTTTTCTTATTGTGTAAAACTCTTTAAAATGTTTGACTACTTAGTGCAAAAACAATAACAATGCATTATATTGTTGAATTTATAGCACAAGTGGAAGTAAAATGTATTATACGAATAGCATGCAGGACAGGAGAAATGGAATCTAAGCATACTATTGTTAGGTTTCTATGTTATCTGAAATGGTATACATTATATTATCATAACATATTATAAATATTATATTATAGATTACATTATAATTAGCTAAGAATATATTATGTAAATGCTAAAGCATTTACAGATAAAAGTATATAACTAATAACCCAATAGAAAGACAAAATGAAATTCTAACAAAAATAATTAGTTTACAGAAGAAAAAAATAAAACAGAAAAAATGAGCAAAGAACAGATGGGTCAAAAAGAAAACAAATAGCAAGATAGTAGATTTAAACCCAACTATATCAATAATCATGCTAAATGTAAATAGCCTAAACACCTCAGTTAAGAAGTAGAGGTGATCAGTTTATGTAAAAATAAAGATCCATTTTTATTTTTATGTTGCCTATAGAAAACCCACTTTATTTTTTATTTTTTATTTTTTTGAGTCAGAGTCTCACTCTGTCACCCAGACTGGAGTGTAGTGGCCGCTCCTGGCCACTGCAGCCTCGACCTGCTGGGCTCCAGTGATACATCTGCCTCAGCCTGAAAACCCACTTTAAATATAAAGATACAAATAGGTAAAAAGTCAAAAAAAAAAAAAAAAAGGAAAGAAAAAGTAAATAAATAACATGAAAAATAATGAATATCAGCCAGAATTTGTTGGATCTCAAATTCAATATATCATCCTAAAGAACTAAGTAGCTAAGAATATGGAAGATGAGACTTCTAGAGCAGACCTAGAAAGCACTAAGTCTAAATTTATTATTATTATTATTTTGAGTTGAGATCTCACTCTGTCACCTAGACTGGAGTGCAGTGGCATGATTATGGCTTAATTGCAGGCTAGACATCCTAGGTTCAGGTGATCCTTCCACCTCAACCTCCTGAGTAGCTGGGACTACAGGCATGTACCACCACACCCAGCTAACTTTTTAATTTTTTTGTAGAGACGAGGTCTCACTGTATTGTGTAGACTGGTCTTGAACTCCTGGGGTCAAGTGATCCTCCTGCCTCAGCCTCCCAAAGTGTTGGAATTACAGGAGTGAGCCATCACACCCAGCTGAAAACTCTAAATTAGAGGAGGAGATCATGGATCTCTGAAGAAACTTCTCATTCTCTTGTAGAACCAGAAAATATGCTAGAAGCTATAGCATTGGTCATCTGAGGATAAAACATATATCATTTCTCTCAGTAAAAGAAAATAAAAACCATCATTAGAAACTACAAGGTTCCGACAAATAATTTTGCGAATTCATCCTAGAAAAAGCGCTATATATTTCATTGCTAAATATCATTCTGGTCTCCTTTTAAGTACGCCCCTTGTGAAACTATGCACTGACACCAGCACCTAGTCCACCCTGAAATCAAATCTGGAACTCTTTTTCTGGAATGACCGTCAGAGCTGCCGTTGTATTACCCTTGATATACTGAATGCCATCAAAATGTCTTTCTTTCAATATTTTCTTTATCTTTGGGTAAAGAAAAAAGTCACTGGGGGCCAGATCAGGTGAGTAGAGGGAGAGGGAGGTGTTCCAATACAGTTATTTGTTTACTGGCTAAAAATTCTCACAGACAGTGCTCTGTGAGCTGGTGCATTGTCATGACTGTCAAGAGTTCCTTCAGGTCATTTTTGCACACACCTTTCTCATGCCAAGATTTGATTTTCAGTTAATATTTTCCCAGTTGTTTCTCTATCAATGTTTACTTGGTCAGCTACACTTCTCATAGTCAGCCAATGATTTTGACAAACAATTCTGTGAATTATGATAAATTTTTTGCAATGTTTTCATCAGTTCTTCTTGTTATTGGCCATTCTGACCTCTCTTCATCAGTGACACTTTCTCTTCCCTCAGAAAATATCTAATCCATTTGTACACTGCTGATTTCTTCATAGAATTATCTTTATAAACTTGGACTAACATGTCCTTGATTTTCACTGCCACCCTTGCCAAGTTTAACAAGAAATTTAATGTTTGTTCGTTCCTCTCATTCAGTCTGACATTCCCGTGACAGCACACAAAATCATGCAGCAGCAATGATGAACACCACTCAGCAAGACACTGCCACATATTGGCACGAACACAGCTGCGAGACACTGATACATCAAAGTTATGAAACCTTACTGAGTTGCTTGTACAGTGCTGCTAATGATAAGCACACGGTGGCAAGTTCGTGGACTTAATTGTCAGGACTCATAGTTTATACTTATAAAAATACGTTCTAAAAATTATATTATCTCCTGACTATCCACTACAGTGACTCAGGTCTTTGTGTGTTTTATAGCTTTTAGAGGATTCTATTCCTTAATTAGGAATGTTTTCATTGTAAATCTCATGTGTACTGAAGTATGGAGATATCTTTAGATGGTAGATTTGCCTTTTTTCTGGGAATTTATGAGCTTCTGAGAAGCAAGGTCTATTTTCATGCTAATTTCTCTTTTGGGTTTCAAAAATTATATGACAGTTTGTATGTGGAGCTCTCATTTATATACATTTCAGATTTGGGATTATAATTATTTATGAGTCACTTTTAAAAATTACTGTCCAGTATGGTCTTACTTGTTCTGGCTTTTGTGATGGATGGTACTGGATTCATACAGAAAGCTCTGTTCATAATAATAAATTCATTATGCATGAGCCTTATCTCACATTCTCCAGCAGGCATTAAAGCACCAGTCTCTACTTTACATCTTGATTTCCAGTACCCCTGAGGGCCACTTGCATTTAGTTTGTCCTCTTCTGTCTGGTTTTGAGTCTCTGCTTCAATCTTGGCCTATGAAGATTTTCCTTCCTGAAAGTTTGGCTCTACATTTAAATTTGCTACTCCATTATTCTATATCATATTGTTATTTATTTCTAAAGGGAAGGGGAAATTCCTGCACAAATTTTTGTGGAATACTGAATTCTCAATTCCTTGCAGTATGGTGGTAGCCTGAACCTCATTATGCATTCCATTTTTATTAAAGTAACAAATACGTCTACATACAAAAGTCACACACCTTGTTTTCCCAGAATGATGACTATTTCTTTTTTGGTTTCTGGGATATTAACTCTTGCTGCCTTTCTACAGTTAGTGGCATTTTTCCATTCTATCATTTCACGGGGCGCTTTTACTAAGACTGCCAATTAATTTCCCAGGGCCTATTCTTGACTCTCTTATCTGCCATTCATGGATAAGTCCATAGCTTCAGGTTATAATTTAATGATTGAAAAAGAAAAATATTTCTCTCCTAAGATTCAGACTAAATTCATATGATTACTAGATATCTACTAGGTGGCTCCAATTCATCAAACATGTTAAAAACCAAACTTATCATCTTGCCTCTATAGGTCCACCCCGACAACTCTTGCCCCCCCGCTGCCTTCTCAGTGACTACACATGATTCTTCTTATTGATTTTTTCATTCCAGCAAACGGAACTCAATTTTTCTGCTTACTGAAGTCACTTCTCTGGGAATCATCCTCTTCCCTTTCCTCTCCTTCTGCCTGAACATTCAAGAAATGAGAGTGTTATGTCAGTTGCTGTCCCTGAAAACTCTGTAGTCTATTCATTACTCTCAATGTTTATTCACACTATTTAAGAGCAGGCCATCCTCCTTCTCACCCTGATTTAATGGTAAGACTTTTATTACCTGTCTCTAGACCTCCAGTTTTGCCACTCCACAATAAAGCAAATGGATCTTTGTAGAGATTATATTCAATCACAATCTTCTGCTTAAAATCTTTCACACATACTGGTACCTAAGTCTGGGATGTCTTTGTTGTCTCCTTCTCTTCATCCAAAGGCTCTTATTTGCTGTTTGGTACCCAGATTGCTTGTTATCCAGGAGACCTGCGCAAACCTCCAAGGCTGACTGTTCCTTTTTGTGCATGTTTCCATCATGACACTTACCACATTGTGTTTTACCTGCAGCCAAACTGGACAAAAAACTGAATGCACCAATATACAGGGTCTTGCACATAGTAGGCACTTAGTAAATATTTGCTACATTTTTAAAGAAGAATATTTTCTTTGTGTATGTCATTGTATCCAAAGCCAATGTAATGTTATTTTGACAAAAATAATTCACATTCCAAATATTATCAAAAACAATATATATATAAATTTAAATATAAATTATAAAATCTATATTGACCTCATCACAGATATATTTTGAAAGTAGCACTTACAATTTTATTAAATGTTTTATTCTAAATTTACTATAGGGTTTATCATATTTTCTCTTCAAGGACTTGACCACTTGGTCAACTGTATAAAAACAAAATCTGCAGAATAGCCTTTGCTCCACGCATTTAAAATGTTCACCAAAATAATTATGTGCTGAGTGTATAGATTTCACCAAAGAATAATACTTAAAGTTCTATGCTTTATTACATAACTCTCCTACACAATTGAATTATTATTCATTTCACTGACAAAGAGCTTTCAGCTTTTATTTCTGACCACTGTTAATATTTCGTGTAACTTTATTTTCCTAAACACTATTACTGATTTCAGAAAGTAATGCTATATCATAGGGAAATATTTAAAATAATCTTCAAGCCGGGCTCGGTGGCTCAGCCTGTAATCCCGCACCTTTGGGAGGCTGAGGTGAGTGGATTGCCAGAGCCCACGGGTTCGAGACTCACCTGGGCAGCGAGACCTCATCTCTACAATAAATCAAAAAATCAGCCGGGCGTGGTAGCGCATGCCTGTAATTCCGGCTACTTGGAAGGCTGAGGCAGAAGGATCGCCGGAGCCCAGCAGATCGAGGCTGTGGTGGCCGGGAGCAGCCACTGCACTCCAGTCTGGATGACAGAGTGAGACTCCAACTCAAAAAAAAAAAAAAAAAATCTTGAGATAATTTACATGAAAAGATTAATTATTTACATATATTACTATGGCAACCACATATCAAAGTATGATAAGTATAGATTGAACAATTCTTTTCCTCAGATCCCCAAATAAATGCAGTGATCATGTTTAATGACTGCTTCATATAAAGAACACCAGAACAATATATTTTATATAAACTCTGTTTGAATACTTTACTTAAAAATTCATTCTGTATGATACTGTAATGGCAGAAACATGTCTTCATACATTTATCAAAACCCATGGACTATACTAGTGTAGCACATTCGTTTAAGTTGGAATGTAGTTAATAATAATGTATCAATGCTGGGTTGTCACTTTTAACAAATGTATCGCTCTAATTCAAGACCCTGTATACTGGTGCATTCAGTTTTTTGTCCAGTTTGGCTGCAGGTAAAACACAATGTGGTAAGTGTCATGATGGAAACATGCACAAAAAGGAACAGTCAGCCTTGGAGGTTTGCGCAGGCCTCCTGGATAACAAGCAATCTGGGTACCAAACAGCAAATAAGAGCCTTTGGATGAAGAGAAGGAGACAACAAAGACATCCCAGACTTAGGTACCAGTATGTGTGAAAGATTTTAAGCAGAAGATTGTGATTGAATATAATCTCTACAAAGATCCATTTGCTTTATTGTGGAGTGGCAAAACTGGAGGTCTAGAGACAGGTAATAAACTTGTGAAACTGGGGGTGGCAGAAAGGGATTCTATAGGAACTCTGCAGTTTCTGTTCAGTTTTTCTGTGAACCTAGAACTGCTCAAAAAGATAAAGTCTATTAATTTTTTAAAAACAAAAATATATGTCAAATTTACAATAAGAGATATAAAAATGCTATTGTTCATGAGAAAGAAGTATAAATTATTAAATATTATTTGTAAAATTACTAGTTCCTTGAAATAATAAGATTTTGATCACCTGTAAGATGAATTGCCTAGGAAGTTACGACACAGACATGCTGAGAGAAACCCATGTGAAGACACAGGGAAAAGATAGCCATCTACAAGGCAAGCAGAGAGACCCTCAGGAGAAATCAGCTCCGCTGACATCTTGTTCTTGGATTAGTATCCTTCAGAACTGTTAGGAAATAAATTTCTGTTGTTTAATACTCAGTTTGTGGTACTTTGTTATGACAGTCCTTGCCAACTAATACACGACTCTTGGATTCTGGTCAATAATGGAATCTCCCTATTATAACACAGGTCTTTTGAGGAGAAAACCCATGATTTATTAATTTTTGCATTATAAAATCTTATACTTCAAAAGCTCATAATGAATATTTGTTGAATAGATGAATCCCAGTTTTTTGCCACCTATATCTTTCAATTTTTAGTGTCATTGTAAGTTTCAAGAACCATTTCAAGCTAGCTTAATTAAGCAAGCAAGACGAAAAGAGAGAAGGAGGGAGGGATAAAGGGAAGAAAAAAGGGAGCAAAGAAAAAAGAGAAGAAAAAGATTTACAAGAAGAGCACTGAAAAACATGTTGACTAAAACTTGAATATTTGACTAGAACCAGCAATTATAAAGCTAGCAGTTTTTCAGAGTATTTTGTGTTTCATGTTCAGTTCTTCCTTTTCTCATTCTCCTAGTCCTTTTCTTCTTCCTCCCTCCTTTTCCCCTTCTTTCTCCTTCTTCTCCCGCTCCTCCCCTTCTTTCTTCTCCTTCTCTCAATGGATAGTCTATCAAACTTCTGATGCTTCAATGTGTACATTACTTTCCTATAGCCCCTGAAACTCCATTTAAATGATCATCCAGGGGGACTTCCGGCAAGATGGCGACGGGGCACCTGGTCTGTGAAACCCTCTGCAAAGGAGACCTGCAGTGGTCTCTGGCTCTCACCCCGGGGCTGTGGACCCCCAAATCGCAGCCTGCTCTTCATACAGAGCTCAGCCATTGCCACCGCTGGGGCATCACAGTGGTCTGGACAGTCACTGCAGTGCAGACGCCACCGCCGCCACCGCCTGTAGCACATCACACCACCTGGGCTGGAGGCAATCCATGACTTCAATCCTTGAAGCCCCTTCAGGAAGATCCGCTGGGATCGCTGCCACCTCTCCTGCGAACAAGACGTCCTGTCCGCCGTGAGTCTCCTGCCTGTGCCCTGAGGCAGGCATCCATCTCCAGTCTCTGCCGGTTCCTGTGCAGACCCACCCCTCTGGGGCAAGCAGCTGAGATAGCACCACCTGCTGGCGATTCAAGGTAACAACACCGAAACGGGAGAAACAAGCTTGAAAAAGACAGGCCAGAGTGGTGAACAGAGGATGATCTGAACTGTACTTCACAGCAGACCAGGGGCAACTGACCCTAACTGCAAACTAATTTACCTGCTTGAAAAGAAAGCTAGAAATCCGAACTGAAAGGACATTGGACTTAAACGAAAAGTCTCAGAGTGTGCTTCATTGATTCTGTTACTTTAATGACTTAATTCTATTCCTGCTGTATTGTTCCTTTTTTTCCTCTTCCTTTTCTTCTCTTTACCATATCTTTGTATAGAGGAACAGCACACCAATAAGGTGGTTGGTTAGCTTGTATGTTAGCATCTCTTTTTTTTGTATGGGAGTTGGTTCATCAGTAGCTGTGGCCTATTGTTTTTATCTGTTTCAGTATAGGTCTCTCTCTCCATTTGTTGGCACACGTTTGTTTCCCCCCTTACTCCTCTATCTCTCCATCCCCCTCTTCAACCCACTGTCTGTTCCATTTTCTTCCCTCTGCTAACCGCATTTTATTTCAGGGAGTAAACCTACAGCCCCACTGCATGGACAGATTCCAAGGCAGTGGGAAGTGGGTTCCAGATTATCCACACACCTGTCAGTGAATACCAGGACCTGCAGATAGATTTTGAATCACAGCTCCCCCCTTAAGTTAATCTCAAAACTGCAAAAAGGACCACCCCGAACCTACAGTGCAACTCCAGAATTGAACAAAGTAAGAGGGCATACATAAAGAATAGGAGATTGAACAAACAGAAGTACAACCAATCCCTTTACCCCTGAATAACAGAATTAAAGAAGATGGTGACGTGGAGGGAAGGAAAAAGTAGGGAGGGGAAAGCCACACAAATGAAGAAAAACCAAAAGAAGAATATAGGTCTCACACAGACCCCTGGGAGATCAGACACTGAGAAAACAGACTCTGGAACACAAACAATGAAGAGCCCCCAGAATGACTGGTTACATGCAACAAACCCAGACATCAAGATATTAATGGAGAGAATTTAAAAAATTGAGGAGAGACAAGAGGAAAATAGGAAGGAGCCGATGTCAGAAATGACAGCAGTAAAGAATACTGTGATGGAAATGAATAACAGACTAATAAGCATGGAAAGCAGAATCAGCCAAGCAGAAGAAAGAATCTCAGAGCTCAAAGACCAAAACACAGAACTAACCCAAACTGTCAAAAGTATAGAAAAGAAGTTCAAAAAGACAGAACAAAACCTGCAAGAGATGAATGATCACTTCAAGAGACCAAACCTAAGAGTAATTGGCTTCCTGAGGCAGAGAGAGAAACAGAAGCCACGCTGGAACAAACATTTCATGAAGTCATTCATGAAAACTTCCCTCATCTCATCAAGGATGAAAAAATTCAAACACAAGAGATTCAGAGAACCCCTGCAAGACAACAAATGAGAAGACTAACTCCCAGACACATAATAATTCACCTAAACAAAGTAGCTATAAAAGAAAAAATCCTAAAGGCAGCAAGAGAAAAAGGCCAGACTACCTACCAGGGAAGACCAATTAGAATAGCAGCAGATTTATTCACAGAAACCCTTCAGGCTAGGAGAGCCTGGAGCCCTATCTTCAAAGTTCTAAAAGATAAACAATTTCAACCAAGAATAACCTATCCAGCCAAACTAAGCTTCATTAGTGAGGGAGAATTGAAATCGTTTCCAGATATCCAATCTCTAAAAACCTACGCTGCCACCAGACCACCTCTACAAGAAACATTTAAGAAAGTACTGAACACAGAAGAAAAAGAATAAAGAACAACATTCTTCACAAGAGTACAGGCAAAAGATTAAAAACACACACAAGCCAACTCCAGAACCCGATAAAAGACAACAAACAAACAGGAACAACTCTGTAAGAACTTTATGACAGGGATCAACTCTTGCATTTCAATTAGTAGCCTAAATGTGAATGGACTAAATGCACCACTGAAAAGACATAGAATGGCAAAATTGATAAAATATCATCAGGCAACAATCTATTGCCTTCAAGAGACTCACCTCACTAGAAAGGACACCCACAGACTCAAAGTAAGAGGATGGGAAACAAACTTTCAGGCGAATGGAATACAAAAGAAAGAAGGAGTAGTGATCTTAATTTCAGACAAAATACCCTTCAAGCTATTAAAAATCAAAAAAGATACGGAAGGCCACTACATAATGATAAAAGGCTCAATCCATCAGCAAGAAATATCTATCCTAAACATATATGCACCCAACATAGGTGCACCAACTTTCATAAAGCAACTTCTAGGAAAACTAAAGAAAGATATTGACTCTAACACCATCATAACTGGGGACTTCAATACCCCATTCACAACCCTAGACAGATCATCAGGACAAAAAAATCAGCAAGGAGATCTGGAAACTCAATGTGACTTTGGACCAAATGGATTTAATTGATACCTACAGAACACTCCATCCAAAGACCACAGAATATACATTCTACTCATCACTGCATGGAACGTATTCTAAGATTGACCACGTAATTGGCCATAAATCAAGCATAAGCAAATTTAAAAGGACTGAAATTCCACCATGCACCTTCTTGGACCACAGTGGAATAAAAATAAACACTGACACCAACAAAGTCCCCCCCAAACCCACAAAGACATGTACACTAAACAGCATGATGCTAAACAACTCCTGGGTCAATGATGAAATCAAAACAGAGATCCAAAGATACCTGGAAACAAATGAAAATGAAGAAACATCTTACCAAAATCTCTGGGATGTCTTGAAAGCTGTAGTAAGAGGGGAATTTATCTCCCTACAAACACACATGAAGAAAATGGAAGGAACACAAATTAACAACCTAACAAGCCACCTAAAGAAGCTGGAAAAGCAAGACCACAAAAACCCTAATTTCAGCAGAAGAATCCAGATCACCAAAATAAAAGCCCAAATCCAGGACATAGAAGACAAAAAGATAATACAAAAAAATCAATGAAACAAAAAGTTGGTTCTTTGAAAGGATAATCAAGATCGATGGTCCCCAGGCTAGACTGACCAAGAAAAAATGAGAAAAAAACCAAATAAGCACAATCAGAAACACAAAAGATGAAGTCACATCTGACCCTGAAGAAATACAAAAGATTATTAGAGACTACTACGTACACTTGTATGGAAACAAACTTGAAAACCTTAAGGAAATGGAGGACTTTCTGACATCACACAACCTACCTAGATTGGAACAAGAAGAAATTGAGACCCTAAATAGACCAATAGCAAACAAGGAAATCAACTACGTAATAAGAAAACTTCCTACAAAAAAAAGCCCTGGTCCAGATGGCTTTCCAGCAGAATTCTACAAGACATTCAAGGAGGAGCTGATACCAATCCTACTGAAGGTATTCCAGGCAATTGAGAAAGATGGAATTCTTCCCAAATCATTTTACGAAGCCAACATCACATTGATACCCAAGCCAGGTGAAGATCCAACAAAGAAAGAGAAGTACTGGCCAATATCTTTGATGAACATAGATGCTAAAATTCTCAACAAGATCCTAGCAAACCGAATTCAGCAATACATCTCAAAAATCATCCATCATGACCAAGTAGGCCTCATTCCTGGGATGCAAGACTGGTTCATCATTCGTAAAACCATAAATGTAATTAAATACATCAACAGATGTCAAAACAAAAACCACATGATTATATCATTAGATGCAAAGAAAACTTTTGATAAAATCCAGCACCACTTCTTGATAAAAATCCTTGAACATCTAGGCATACGGGGAACAGACCTCAAAACAGTAAAAGCCATCTATGAGAAACCCACAGCCAGCATACTCCTAAATGGACAAAAATTGGAAACGTTTCCCCTGAAAACTGGAACAAGACAAGGATGCCCACTCTCACCCCTCCTGTTCAACATAGTATTGGAAGTCCTGGCTCGAGCAATCAGAGAAGAGGAGGCCATCAGGGGTATCCAAATAGGAAAAGAGGAAGTCAAGTTATCTCTCTTTGCAGATGATATGATTGTGTACCTTGAAAACCCAAGAGAATCTGTCAAAAACCTCCTTACACTGATAAAGGCCTTTGGCAAAGTCTCAGGATACAAAATAAATGTACAAAAGACAATCACATTTTTCTACACCAATAATAAACAAACAGAAGCCCAAATAAAAAACACAATTCCATTCACAATAGCCACAAAAAAATGAAATACCTTGGCGTCTTCCTAACCAGAGACGTGAAAGACCTTTACAATGAAAATTACAAAACACCGCTCAAAGAAATCAAAGATGACACAAACAAGTGGAAGAATGTCCCATGCTCATGGATTGGAAGAATCAACATTGTGAAGATGTCCATCTTACCTAAGGCAATCTACAAATTCAATGCAATACCCATCAAATTACCATCAACATTCTTCTCAGACCTAGAAAAGACAACAGAGGAATTCATATGGAAACACAAACGTTCAAGAATAGCCAGAACAATATTCAGCAAAAAAACCAAAGCAGGTGGTATCACATTACCAGACTTCAAACTTTACTATAAAGCTACAATCATCAAAACAGCTTGGTATTGGTATAGGGACAGGCATGTAGATCAATGGAATAGTATTGAGATTCCAGAAGCAAAACCTCAATTTCTCAACGAACTCATCTTTGACAAGGCCTCCACCACTTACCACTGGGGAGAGGAGAACCTATTCAGTAAATGGTGCTGGGAAAACTGGCTGACCACATGCAGAAGATTGAAACAGGACCCCTATCTATCCCCATGCACAAAGGTTAACTCCAAATGGATCAGAGACCTAAATGTAAAACCTCAACCCATAAGAACCTTAGAAAATGAAGGAAATACCCTCATGGAAATTGGAACTGGCATCCAATTCCTGAACAAAACTGGAAACCCACAGATCATAAGAGAGAAGGTAGACAAGTGGGACCTTATTAAACTGACAAGCTTCTGCAAGGCTAAAGAAACCATCAAGAGAGCAGGGAGACAGACTGGGAAAAAGTATTTGCCAACACCAGGTCTGACAAAGGCTGGATCTACTAGGAACTAAAATGTGCTGAAAAAAAAAAGAAAAAAACAAACAACCCCATTATAAAATGGGCAAAAGATATGAACAGACACTTCACAAAAGAGGACATCTGAACAGCCAACAAACACATGAAGAAATGCTCAACCTCACTAATCATCAGGGAGATGCAAATCAAAACCACACTGAGATACCACAAAACTCCAGTCAGAATGGCAATCATCAACAACTCAAAAAATAACAGCTGCTGGAGAGGGTGTGGCAAAAAGGGAACACTTCTACACTGTTGGTGGGAGTGTAAACTAGTGCAACCTCTGTGGAAAGCAGTGTGGCGATTCCTAAAAGCTTTAAATATCAACCTCCCATATGACCCCTCAATCCCCCTACTGGGAATATACCCTGAAGAACTCAAATCACTCTGTAAAAAAGATACCTGCACACGTATGTTTATTGCAGCATTGTTCACAGTAGCAAGAACCTGGAAACAACCATGCTGCCCATTAAAAGAGGACTGGATTTAAAAAATGTGATACATATACACGATGGAATACTATGCAGCCATAAAAAAGAACAAAATCATGAATTTCGTAGCAACCTGGATGGAACTAGAGTCGATAATACTGAGTGACCTCTCTCAGAAACAAAGATCCGAGTATCACATGTTCTCACTCATATAATGGACCTTGAACATTCAATGTAATACTGTAAGATAATGACTGATGGTACTGGGAAACTATGGGGGGGGAGGGGGATGGGATTAACAGTAGCAAATATCTGTTTGGGGAAGGGGAAACACCTCTTATCAACAGGGTGCCTGAATGAAACGTAATTGTACACCTAACCCTTAACTGTACCCCACAAAACCATAATAAAAAATATTGATAAAAAAAAAAGTTTGACATGTGATCATGAGTTTTCAGAGTTCCTATAAACAATCCGGGTCCAACATATATTTTAGCTAGTTATTTTGTCAATCAAATAATCAAGAGTTTATTCCTTTCTGAAATCTCCTAAAAAGATATCAAAGAACTGTAGTGAAATGCCATGACTTTAAACCATTTGTTCTCCTGGAAAGGTTAGAAAGAGCTTAGAGTACTTCTCCTCTTTGTAAACAGAATTTGGGTCTGAGCTAAACTGTTTTGTGCCTTAACAACTTCAGCCTTATTGGGGATGGAAGTCCATAATTTCTCTGACTTACCATTAAAGAAATAGATGAGCAGAAGGCTAAAACCAGTTGTGTACTATGTTAATTATGTCAATGTAATTTTAAAATAGGTTTTGTGAAAGTAAAGCATAGAAAAATATAAATAAATAAATAAATAAATGATCATCCATACTAAGTCTCCTACCTCAGTTTGATTACAAGCTCCTAGGAAATAGAAATGTTAAACTCACGGAGAATCAGAATTATCCTGATAAAGATGACTGTTTTCATAAACATAGGGGTCACAATAGGATGAGTTTTCCCAGAGAAATGCTGTCCTTGTAAGCTTGGAAAACTCTTCAAAAGATTGGGACATCACAATTAAAAGTATAAGATAATTTACAATTACTCAAAAAACGAAGTGCTTATTATAAATCTAAAAAATGTTCAGAAGACATTGAAAACTATAAAACAGTAATAAAACAAATAAAAAAGATCTAAACAGTTGGACAGGCATACAATGGATATGGATTGGAAGACAAAACATAGTACACATGTCTATTCTCCCCAAACTGATATATGTAGCAAAATTCCAGCAAACTTTTTGATAACAATAAATAAATAAGATTATTCTAAATTTTATATGGAAAAGTCAAGGTACTAGAATAGCTAAATCAATTTGGAACAATAATAAAGTGGGAAGAATCAGTAATTATGACCGTGCTCAAGATTGTGTGGTAATGGCAGAGAGATAGAAAGCCTAAATGGATGGAGCATAATAGAGAACCCAGAAATAGACCCACACAAATATGCTCAACTAATTTCTGATAGGGAACATAATGGTACAAAAGAATAAAAGCAATTCAATGGAGGAAATATTGTCTTTCAACAAATGGTGCTGGAGCAAGTGGACATCCATAGACCAAAACAAAATAAGACACAAAACAAGACAAATAAACATTAATGTAAGCTTCACACCTTGCACAAAAATTAAGTATACAATTATAAAACTTCAGGAAAAAATAGGATTCTATGTTTGGAATATAGATCTAGGCAAAGTATTCTTAGACTTGACATTAAAACATGTCAAGTTTTTCCTCTTATGAATCATAAGAAAAACTGACAAACTGGACTTTATTGACATTGCAAACTTATCTTATGAATGATCTTATTAAGAGGATGAAAAATCAAACTACAGACAGGGAGAATATATTTGAAAATCTAACAAAGGGATATTACCTGGGATACATAAATCATACTCCAAATACAACATAAAAAGCAAATAATCTGATTAAAAATAAACAAAGTTATGACCAAATGTGTCACCAAAGATAATATACAGGTGATAAATGAGTACACAAAAAGACATTCGATGCCATTTACTGTTGAGGGCATGCAAATTAAAACCACAGTGGGATAGCTCTATGCCCTATCAGAATGGTTTTTAAAAAGTGGCAATACCTAATATTGTTGAGCATGCAGAAAACTTAATTACTCATACATTGGTGGTGGGAGATATGAAATATACAGCCTTCTGTAAAACAATTTAATTCTTTTTTAAAAACTAAACAAGTGCATATTATAATATTTATTGAGTGCTTACCACATGCCAGTTATTGTGAGGGTCCCTGAGGGTCCACATTTGGGGACAAATAGGAATAAGACACAGCTCCTGCAGTAAAGAAATTTACAGTCTGAAGAGCAAGACAGATAAACAGGTAATTTCAGTATAACATGATTGCGACACCCTCAGAAGCTGAGTTAATTGAAAGACAGATACCACGGCTGAAAGTGGTGAAAAAGGAAACAAAAGGGACAATCACCATTAGTATTAAGCTCGTTTGTTTAGAGTTATGAAGTTACAATTGCCCTAGAAAATCAAAACCACAGTTTTGGTATTCAAATAAGTGGAAAATTGATCAATTATATTTTCTTATTCTGAAGTTGCATTTTAATTTATGTGTGCTAAACAATTTCTTATGTCAGCTGAAGCAATATTTCTGGCAAAATGTGAGAAGTTCATAAATAACCTGCAGAAGAGCTTTTTGTAGTTTTCTGCTGCCCGCCATGAAACTGAAAAATAGATAGTGTTGAGAGTTCAGCAGAGATTTCTGGGCAGAAATTCATAGATAGTTCCATTATACAGCACAGTTAGTTTTACTAATCTTACATGCACTATATAGCTAAGACCACCTCCAACCATATAGAGATAGCATCTGCTACAGAATGATAACAGCTAAAGCTTACATCATTGAATAAAGTCCTGTTGGAAGATACTTCAAAAGATAAAACTGAACAGTGATTCATTTAATCCCAATTAGGGCATCAATTATAAATGTGTTTTTGGCATAATATTAAAACGATAAAGCTTGTTAAATTATTGTGTTCCAATATGTATTTATACTAAAAAGTCTTTTTACATTAGGGTTTGAAGTGGTAAAATGTATATACAATTAAAAGTTAAAAAGACAAAATCCCCCCAAACTAAGCATGCAACTATCAGGCCTAGCAATTCTACTCCAGAACATTTTTACAAGAGAAAAATCAATTTATGTTCATGCAAAAACTTGTACGCGTTTATAGCAGTTTCATTCATAGTGGTCAAAGAGTGGACCCTCAGGTATTTTTTAACAAATGAATTTTTTTAACAAATGAATGTTTAAACTAAAGTACATACAGACTTTGGTATACTACTCAGCAATAGAAAGGAGCCCACTATTGATATGTGGAACAATCGGGATGGATCTTAAGGGCATTATGTTAAATGGAAAGAAGCACTCTCAGGAATATACATATTATTTATTACATAATATGTAAGAGTCTTGAAATAACAAAATTATAGAAATGGAGAACAGATTAGTGGTAACCAGAGATGAAGGAGGAGGTAGAATTGGGAGGGAAAAGTGTACGGGTATAAAAGTGTATCATGAGGGATCCTTGTGGTGATGAAAATGTGCTGTATTCTGATGCATCCATATTAATATCATGGTTGTGATTTTGTAAAAGATGTTGCCATTGTGGGATACTGGGTAAAGTCTTCATGGTACCTCTGTATCATTCTGCATGTGAATCTACAATTTTCTCAAAATAAAAAAAGTTGACTTTTAAAAGTAAAGGTGAAATAAAGACTGAGATAGTCTATTGCTTGCAGATCTACCTAACAAGAAATATTAAAAGGAATTTTTTTTTTCTGAGTAGGAGTCTCATTCTGTTGCCAAGGCTGGGAGTGCAGTGGCATGCTCATGGCCACCACAGCCTCGACCTACTGGGCTCAAGCTATCCTTCCACCTTAGCTTTCTAAGTAGCTGAAACTACAGGTATGTGTCATCACAGCTGGCTAATTTTTTTATTTGTTGTAGAGGTGAAATCTCACTAAGTTGCCCAGCCTGGTCTCAAACCCCAGGATTCAGGCCATCTTCTCACCTCTACCTCCCAAAGTGCTGGGTTTACAGGCATGAGCTACCATGCCTGGTTAAAAGGATTTCTTTAGACTGAAAGAAAATAACACCAGATGGTAACTCTAATCTACCTAAAGAAATGAAAAGTAATGGTGAAGGTAATTATGTAGGTAAACATAAAAGACAGTATGCATATACGGGTTCTCTTTTCTTCTCTTAACTGATTTAAAAGATGATTGAATAAAACAATAATTATAAAATTGAATTGTACTGTAAATTGTAAAACTTTATTGTTGGGTTTAAAACATAAAAATATTATAAATAATAATATTAACAAAAAAATGGGGAGGAAATGATGCTACATTAGAGAAAAGTCATACATTTTACTGGAATTAAGTTAGTATTAATTTGAAGTAGATTGTGATAAGTTAAGATGCATATCATAATTCCTAGAGGAAATCTTACAAAAATAATTAAATATATAGTCAGAAAACCAACAAAGGAATTAAAATGGTACAGTGAACAATATCTATGGAATACAAAAGAAGAAAGTAAAGGGGGTACAGAGAAAAAAGATGAGATATAGAAAACAAATAACAAAATACTAAGCATTTATCTAATCATATCACAAATTTCATTAGATGTAAATATAATTTATGTAAAACTTTAGATTCGAATAGATTGAAAGAATAAGGATGGAAAAATAAATCATGCAAACCATAACATGAAAGAACTATATTACTATATTAACATCAGATAATAGGCCTTGAGATAAGAAGTATTACTTTAAATAAAGTCATTCTATAATGAAAAAATGGTCAATGTATTAGGAAGATGCAACAATTATATATGAGATACACCTAGCAACAGCAAAAAGTGATGGAACATAAAGAGGAAATAGGCTATTCAACAGGAACAGACATTTCAATACCTATTCTCAGTAATGGAAAGAAAACTCGACAGAAAATTAGCAAAGATGTGGAAGGCATGATAGCACTATAACCAACTTGACCTATATGACATCTACAGAAGGAGCCGCTCCAACAACAGACAAATTCGTATCTCTTCAAGTGCACATGAAACACCCTCTAGACCATATGCTATTTCATAAAACAAGTCTTGATTAATTTAAAAGAATTGAAAAGAATTACTCAACATACAATAAAAACCCCAAACAGAACAACAAAGAAGCTTCCCTCTCAAAATGAGCCTGTAAATCAAGATTCTAGCATTCATTAAATCATGCAATGCTAAGAAAATAAAAGAAACAACTGGAGCATAAATTTACTCCAGATAAAGTTACTGATAACAAAGAATCAATCCAAGATTTAAAATGTGCTAATAAGAGTAATCAAAGGTAAAAACAATACTATTAAAAGAACAATAAGAACATGAAACAAAACAGACACGGCATTCCAGACCAGGTAGAAATAAAAAACAAGTGATTATAACCATCAAAAAATTATAACCATAGAAATACAAAATAATATATTGTCACAGAGACTTGATAAATTGTAATGAATAATTCACCTAAAACATAGTTGTGTTTCTCTATTTTTTTCTATGCTGATTGAGAATGCTCAAAAATTTCATAAGTTTTGTTCTGCTTCTTGTTCAATCTTTCATTCAACAAATATTAATAAGCATCTACTGTGATAGGCAAATTTTTACATGCTTGAATAAACAGACAGACAAGATAGATAAGCTATCATGCAGCTTACCTTCTAGTGGAAAGAGGCACATATAAATTAAAGAATAAATCATTTCATTGTGTAATAAGTGATGTAAAAGAAATAGCACCTCACTCTCCAGGCTTAATATGACTTTTGACTACAAAGAAAGTATTCTGAGAAGCTTATCTAGAGCAGCAAGTCAGGATTTGTTTAAAGTTTCTCAGCAGGGAAGCTCCAAACAGACTCTTGATAGTGAGTGCAACACAAGACCTGTGCTAGCTATGGGGCTTAAATCATCATGGTAGTTAAAATGCTATTGCTTCAATAAATGTTGCTATTTTAGAAAGTATTAACCAGAATTATAGATATCAAAACCAGTATAACAAATACAAAGATATAGAACCTAGTAGCTGTTTAGTACTGTATCAATAAAAGATTTTCTTTTTTCTTTTTTTTTTTTTTGAGTTGGAGTCTCACTCTGTCGCCCAGACTGGAGTGCAGTGGCCGCTCCCGGCCACCGCAGACTCGACCTGCTGGGCTCCGGCGATCCTTCCGCCTCAGCCTTCCGAGTAGCTGGAATTACAGGCACGTGCTACCATGCCCGGCTGATTTTTTGATTTATTGTAGAGATGAGGTCTCGCTGCCCAGGCGGGTCTCCAACCCGCGGGCTCAGGCAATCTACTCACCTCAGCCTCCCGAAGGCGCGGGATTACAGGCTGAGCCACCGAGCCCGGCAGATTTTCTTAATATCCAGTGGAGATGGAGAATTAATCAAGGAGACAAAAAAACCCTTAGAGAAAGCACAAAAGAGAACAGAGGAAATACAGAGGGTGCTAAAAATCAAAAAGCAAAAACAAAAAACAAAAAAAAGTGTACACATTTTAAGGAAAGAAGAAACTGTATTGAAATAGTAATACTCAATATATACTGATAACAAATGATGAATACAAGTGATAGTTTGATTTCTGAAGTTACAAGAGGTACTCAAAGTGGTAAACATGAGTGTGCCGACACTTCTGATTATGGTGAACTACTACAGGACTTGCTGTGCAAGGCCTCCTAGATCTTCCCTTATGCACATCACACACATTAGGCATGTTGGAGGTTCTGCTGCATATTGATGCCTCCGTTGTCATTGTACTTCCACAACATTTCCTAATTTCACATATCCTTTTGAAATTATTAGGTCAAAACCCCAGCAGGGCCTCCAAAATATTAGGTCAGACCAGGGAGTCAGCCATTGGTGCCGCACAAAAGATGCAAAGAATTGCACAGAAGTCAAATTGGACAATATAGTTTATTTAGAAAGTAAATGAGAGAGACAGAGAGATTCACCTTCCCAAGGCAGGGGAGGGGGCCAAAGCTAGGAAAACATGGCAGTCATAGCTCAAAGAGCCACGTGGCCAGACCAGAGTTTAGCAAAGCAGTGGCCATGGCTTCCAAAACTAAATGAACACATGACCTGACCAGAGTTTAATGAAAGCAATGGCAAATGGTTGCTTGAGGTTGAATGCTTTTAAATCTTCCCTTTGATGGAGCAGGTCATTAAGGTGATTGGGTGGTGGTCTTTTCCACATCGTCATGCAGGGGACAGGTAAGCACAGAGATTGACATCATGATGGTGGGCAGCAGGCAGATGAGTGGGTTAGTTACATGATTGTTGCCATGTTTATGGGATATGTGTCATGAAGGTCGCAAGGGGTTGATTAGGTTAACTTGTTTCTTATGCAAATACTTGGAATAGAAAAGCTAATTAGCACAGAACAAACTGGGAAGGGGTTGTAAAACAATTATCAATAGCTACCTGAGAAACCGATTCTGTCACCTGGCTAGTGATTAGAGGGCAAGTTGAAGTGAACTGCTAGAAAAACATGAAAAAGCTAAGCAATGTTAAAATGGCTGCTCTTTAGCTATATTGACTCCATCTTATGTCCTTTCAGAAATGGTCTTGCACTCCTCAAATGACAACCATGCTGCTGCCATTTTTTTTTTGACTGTCTTGCCTGTCACATGTTGGCGTAGGCATTTGTTTGATTAATGTCATCTTTTGAGTGAATGCCATACTACACATTGCTACTGTAATTCCATTCAACCTCAAAAAATAATGCATAGATAGCATCTCTTAAAATGAGCATACATGTTTTTGGCATCCCCAATATTTAATTAGGCTAGTTTCATTTTCCTTTTTTTATTTAAACTGGTAATCTAAGATCATATATTTCAAGAATGACTTATATTTCCAAGTTGATTATACTGTATAGTATATGTAAATAACTCTTTTTTTTTTTACCGTGGACTGTCTCTTGTTCAAAAGCCTCATATTCTAACAAGCACATGATCATTATTATCTTTGCAAGCCATAAAGTTTGCTTTGGAAAAAAACAAAACTCTTTGTTTTTAAATATTTATTAGCTGCATTTCCAACCAAACTGCACGACTTCAAAAGATCATTAAAAATAGCTTGTATTACAACTTACCAGCCAAAGTTAATTTGTATAAATTAAATGTAAAACTTCCCAAGATGCAGGTGTAAGACTAACCCAAAGTAAATATTATTGTCCAGTTTAGTCCTGGCGGTAGTAACTTGTACTGCATTTGGTACAGGACATGTTAATTACCTCAATAAATATCCGAATCATGGGCAAAAATACAGATTTTAGGAGAATGGAATTACTTGAGAGAAAACTTCCATGTCTGTTCAAATTATGAGTCAGCTCCTAAGTGACAGATCAAGAGCACATTTTTTTCTTTATTACATGTTTGGTAGGTTTGGGAGGAGCTGGGAAAATACCTATACATAATAACTAATGCTTAACCCAAAGCACAGTCACATTTATTCAATGATCTTCATTGGCTCTTTAAAGAAATTCTAATATTGTTGAAAATCTTGCAAGGAAATGATTTGCTGGAAAGAACATGATTCAAATGGTTTAAGCATCTTACAAACCTGATACATACAGGAGTAGGATGACATAACTTCAATTCAAAGTCAGAGACTAAAGGAATAACGTTAGTTTTAGTCCTGTTTGGAAAGGCATCAATTTTAAGGTTAGACCAACAGACAGAGAAAAGAGCGTAGAGGTAGGTCTGTGGTGTAAACTATTCACACATTAGCTATAAGAAATCAAATGCAGCTTGCCACCTCATGAAGGAGAAAAGACAGAATTAGGATTAAAAGGCTTGCATAGCCGGGCTCGGTGGCTCAGCCTGTAATCCCGCGCCTTCGGAAGGCTGAGGTGAGTAGATTGCCTGAGCCCGCGGGTTGGAGACCCGCCTGGGCAGCGAGACCTCATCTCTACAATAAATCAAAAAATCAGCTGGGTGTGGTAGCGCATGCCTGTAATTCCAGCTACTCGGAAGGCTGAGGCGGAAGGATCGCCGGAGCCCAGCAGGTCGAGGTTGCGGTGGCTGGAAGCGGCCACTGCACTCCAGTCTGGGTGACAGAGTGAGACTCCAACTCAAAAACAAAACACACAAAAAAGGCTTGCATTATTTATCTGGCTGTATTGTTGTGCGGCTTCAGAGAAGTCACTTAACATCTTGGCTCCAGCTTACCAAGCCCACTAAATAGAAGGCTATAACACCTTCCCTTCTGAACTCACTGCATTGTGAGGAAGATGAAGTAATAGGGATAAAACCCAGGACAAACGTAAAATTTCTACAGAAATGTGATCTAACTACCCAAACAGGTGAGCTCAATACAGTTTTTACAGAAATCAGTAAAGAATCTTTCCAACTTAGTATTTGCCATCTGCAGATGATGTTGTTTGCAAGTCCCTTTCCTGTTACATCATTAGCTATCAGTACAGCTCTAAAAAAGAATTGTGTCTCTAGTAAGAAGTAAGTTAGCCAGTCTCAGGGAAAAGAATGACTATTAGTAGACATAAAATTTGAGAGATATACACTCTAGTGTGATAAATTTGGCACATAGAGACACCAGTGTCTCTGCCACAAACTCATCCTACTCCCAAGACCTTCGGAATGGGGGAGTTGCACACCTGAAAGTCCTTAGCCGTGCCATCTCCAGATCCCATTCTGAGCTGCCTCCACCACTGCCAACTGGTGTGTGTGCCCCAGGTATGCCTGCTCTGTTGTTTACATGGAAAAGAGTCATGAATCAGCTCTTGCCTGCTTGCCATGCAAGAGATGGCAATGGCATCATTTTATTTTAATGAAATATCCACAGTCTGCTGGGTCTAGTATTTGGCTGAATATCTCAATTTTGAAGTCTATCAATTTCCCCTTACCTCCCATTCTTAACTCCCATACTCCACTGATGATTTTCCATACGAATGGTGACTTCATGAAAATTATACTTAAGGGCTAGACCCCCAAGCCTTCCAAAATTCAGCACGTTTTTAGCACAGGAAACTCTTGCCAGAAAATACTCATGTATGTAGTTTTTTGCTAGGTGACATTTTAAGAAAAGATTAGAAATTAAAGGTACTCATTTCAAAGACTATGCTGTAAAAAACATCAGTGATAGCCTTTGAGAATTGTTTGCTTATTCTTTAGAGAAATCACTCAGAAGAATCTAAACTTTAATTTATGCAAACATAAAGAGAATATATTTTCTTAAGTCTTCGCCATAATATCTGTTATTTTCCTATTTCATAAAAGTTGCATTGACCTGTATTTATATCCCTGCTTTGATATCAAACTATTATCGTGTTCAAAACTGTGCTACACTCCCAGTGGCTTGCAGAATGAAATTCAAACTGCCAGATATTCAAGGTGTGTCTAGATCTGACCTAAGCTATTTCTCTGGTCTTAAAGTTCCCTTCCTTTTGCTTCCTCTGCCTCCCACTGAACAGTACATTGTTACTCCTAATGTCATTGAGACATTCTGACTCAAAATACCCAAGAGTAGATTTATTCACACATTTTTATCTAATGTCCTTTCCATTCTTTCTGCTTAAAATCCCCCAGCTCTTCAAAGCTCATCTGGAGGTGATTTTCTCCACGAAATGCATCCCAACTTCTCCTGTTGAGAATAATCTCACTTTCCTCTCTGTTCTAAGGATGTTTTTGTGTGCGTTTCCCATGGCGTTGATTTGTATTTAGATAACTACATGCCTGATGGTCTAACCCAATAAATTACATGGTTCTTAAAGCAAGAGTTCCTGATTTGTTCATCTCTGTCACATTCACACCTAACAACGTCTTGAATTGTTATGCAGCACAAATTACCCAAAGGAGACCACTTCATAGATAAAGAGTGACTTCAAGACAGAAGTTCTAAAGAGCAATCATTCTGTGATTATCTAATTATCAACAGAATATCTTGCTCTATCTCATCCATTCATACTTCAACTTTTTGCTTAACTAAAGTTGGAAAACCTGTGAAGCGCAGACAGTCAGAGAAGCATATGCAGTCAAAAAGTATTATAATTAACTTTTTGATCATAGTTATTCAGAGGCCATTTGTCCACAGATGTATCCTCAGAAAAGAAGCATGCATCAATAGTGCTTGAGGTCATTGTTTCCCTCGTAGAGGCATTTTTGAACATTACTACCATCAGTTAATTTTGGTAGTTTCAGCCTGTGATTTTCTTGCCTTTATTCTCCTGTTTCTAAACTGGCACTTGAAATTCAGATCAGACCAAACATCTCAGAGCACACAAAATGAACCAAGGTCAGAGCTGCCGTGCAGGGATATTTCCACAAAGATCACCTCTGTCACCAATGCATTATGGCTGGTATTGAGTGACCACTTCACAGCAGGGTGGCTGCTTCCTGCTCTAAGACGCCATGTGAAGTTGCTTGGAGAAAACAGTGAGATGGTATGAGAAAAAAGAACAGATGGGAAGAGCGTCATGGGAGGCTCTTTTTACTATTTCTTTCTCCAAATGCTTCTGTCTAATTCATATCTGGGAATACAGAAGGAATTATCTCTTAGGCTGTCCCTCACCTTTGCGTATCTAAAAAGTGACCTATCAAATGTAGTCATAGAATGATGTGGCAGAAGCAAGGTCAATGTTTTATGTTTTGAGTAGTCCTTGGGTCCTATGCATCTTGTAGGAACTCAGGAGTTTCTATTAGGACTTTAATGTATCACACAGCTAACTGGAAAGTCAGTGGTCCCACTTTGGAGACTGTTTGGTGAGAGAACTGATCTGACAGCGTAGTTGTGAACTCAGTGGAAGACATTGCACCTATGAGTCAAGGTGCAGCCAAGCAACCAAGGAGCACCTCCTGGCCAGAGAGAAGGGTATAGAGGGAGAAAGACAGAAATGGAGAGAGAACAAAAGAGAGAAAAATAGAAACAGAGAGAGAGATTAAAATGCTTTTTTTCTATCCAAAGATAAGAGCTCTTCATAATGATAATGATGTTATTTAAGAGACTAAAGAATTTGCATTTGTTATGTTTCTTTTGAAGGTATTTGAAATAAATTGGTATACCAGCACGTGAAGAAATGGCTTTGGACATTTATTTTTTAGTTTAAATATGGACCTTTTTTTTGATGTAAATATTGATTATTAGAGTTGACTGGTCTGAATTCCCGGGTGGATGCTTCCTGTTTCTAATACCTCCAGTACCCTGAAGCTAGGTGATAGGCCCAAGAAGACCACATTCTCAAGCCCCACAAAGATGCTCACCTATACATGGGATATTTTTTGCTGAAACTTGGAGAAAAATTCTAAAAAGCACTAGTAAGAGTCTTGGGCAAGACTCTTATGGAATGGAAAGAAAGATATACCCCATTTTATCTCCTTTCTTTTTAATTCTCAGGTTTTTTTTTTTGAATTGGAGTCTCACTCCGTCATCCAGGCTGGAGTACAGTGGCACACTCAGTCATCCCACCGTCAACCTTCTGGCTCTGTGATCCTTCTGCCTCAGCCTTCCAAGTAGCTGGAACTACAGACACATGCTACCATGCCTGGCTAATTTTTGATTTATTGTAGAGATGAGATCTTACCAAGTGGCCCGGACTGGTCTCAAGCCCGCGGGCTTAGGCAATCCACTCGCTTCAGCCTCCCAAGGGGTTGGGATTATAGGCTGAACCACTGAGCCCGCTTTAATTCTCAGTTCTATTATTTATGTTCTTCTTTTATCATTTCTCTTATTTCTCATTGTTCTTGTTCTTCTTAGAGATATTTCATGCCATTACAGCTTTCATTTCAGAAATCTGCTAGTCAATGACAAGTGAAAAAGAGCAGTACTTGTTTTAATATTATCAAGAATGCTATACTTTCTGTCGTATTTTAACACATGAAAGTAAATGCATATACAAAGTCAGAATTTGTATGATGCAAATACAATTTAATTGTGTGATTTGCTTGCACATTAGAAAGTCATTTCACTGAATTTTAACTCATACAATAACATCATTTTTAGTTCATAATGCATCTGTTCTATGTAGTTATTGGCCAAATAAAGTTCTCTGAAATCTAAATTACCTTAGGAAGGTTTCACTTTTTTAGTTTAAGTATTGAAAAACTCAATAGTTTATGGGAAAATGTTAACAAATGACTGAAATAAAATACTGCACAATGTTCATTTTGTCATGCATGATCTATCGTGTGTGGCTATGATTTTGCCTAACAGTCCTTTAAGATGGTCCTCCAGAAGCATATTTTATCCAACAGCAAGGTTTGCATTTGTGAAAAATATTGAGGATCAGTGCTTTGGGCTATCAACGCAGGAGCTGCAGCCATCACCTGAGGCCTGATTGAGCCATTACAGAAATAAAAGTTTGCGGTCTTCCTTTCCTTTTGGAATCTTTGCAAGTGATATTTTCTTTGCCTGGAAGTGGTTCATATACTTTTATTTCTTCAGTTGATTTTATCAGCATTTATTCTATCTATACTTCTCATTTTGGGTATTTTGACTGGCTGTGGCTCAACAGCATTAGGTTATGCAAAACCTTATATATATATTATATTATATATAAACACACACTTTTTCACATTTTTAAAAGAGAATAAATTAATATAAAACAAAATTTTAAATGTTTATATTGTATATGCTTTTTATATGCTTAACATAAAACAATCTAACCAGAAGGGCAATCAGGGATATTAATTGTATAATAAAAATAACAGATATTCCAGTGGTACACAATTTTACAAGTCTAAATGAAATTATCAAAAACAATGACTAACATAATATAAAATTGATGAGACAACACAAAAAAGAAAGAAAACATACAATGATCAGACTAAGTTCTTTGCTTAGGATATGACATGTGATGGTCCTTGGTCTAGGTGTCTAGAAGCTTTGAGCTCCTATACTGACCAAATTTCTATTAATCCTAGAATCTTTCACCATAATTTTTAAATCTCTTAGACAGGGATCATTAAAGTCAATTCAAATCCAAGTCTCTATTGCCTAACTCCCAAACATGCCTACATATACACCCTTAGACATCAGTTGGGATGGTGCTATTGTTATTATTCATGGTTGGGGAAACATCTGAGATAAGCAAGCAAAAAAAAAAAAGGATAAAGTGCCCTACTTTATCACACAGAATTCTTTTAAACATAGAATTCTTGTTTGAGTTCAGCTTTGGAAAAATTTTCTTATAATTGCTAAATTGTGGTTCTGGGACTATTTTGTAATTTATATATTTTTTCCTTCATCTGGCTAGATAACCTGGAGTCACTGTCTATATTTCTAAAGTATAAGTACACATTTGACTAGTTCCACAAGAATGTTAACTACTTTTAAAAATTAATTTATTTTTTTAATATTTAGTTTAAAGATGTGGGGTTCAATTCAGGGTGTGGCTAACTACTTATTTTATCTTTATCCAAATGCTCTATTCTGCACTTCCACCTTCAAGTTCAGTAACGTTCACACAGACGTATATCTACTTGATATATGACCCTGCTCATCTCACTTATGGGTTTGATTTTGTATTAAGGGATGCTTGACTCAAAGCTGTGTTTATAAGCGGGATCCTGCCCAGCTAAGAGCATTCCACCTAAAACACACTGACTAATTGAGAGACACGTACTCAGAGAAAACATTCCAGGAGTAAAGAGGAAGGGGGAAGAAGTGGAGAATTAAATCAATTCTCAGTTTTGTAGTATTTTCACTTTTAAAATACCGTAAAATTTGAGCTGGCACAATACAATACTTATCTATACTGAACCTTATAGTCCATTAAAAGTTACTTACCTGTTTATTAGCATAAAACAGAAAAGTCATTGGGAGAAAAGGTGCCATTTTCCAGTAATCCTCAAATTGTTCACAACATTTAAAAAATATAAAGGTACTTAATATTTACAAAAAGTTTGTTTTCAAATTATTTCAATGTAAGTAATTTGCCAAACATCCCATAAGAGTAGAATAAGAACAAATCCTCTTTCACATGCATGAAAAAATAAAATGAAGAGAATGTGATAATTCTGTAAGTAGTAGAGTTATAATTTACTCAAAGATTTTAACCCAGTGCTAGGGGTTTAATCGTTTAATGTTATGATACCTAAATTTGTTTACTATAATTTCATCTCTGTAATTCAAATGTATTTTCTCCTCCTAGTTTTCTCCACTGGACTATTTGTTAAATAAGTATTTGATTTACACCTAGCATGTATATGACACAGATTCTTCCTAAATTATGGACATATCAATGTGCACAGTGCAGAGTTTTCCATCTATTCTCATTGTTTCCCCCTCTGTTCAGTGCCCCCATTAGAATGGAAAACGATGATTGCCACATCCCATGGTTCTTTCTGCTCACGCTTCCAGATCCTAGTCTCCTCATATATCTTATTATAATTACTTCCTCACAATACTCTTAGGTTCATTCATGTACAGCACAATAATATTCTCTAAAACAAAGTCCAAAGACTATTAGTATCTTATGAAATGCTAATAAAAGTTTTATAAAATTTTCAAAAAATAATTCTGTGGGTAAATCATTTTGCAAGGTAGGAATTTAACCAAAATTTCTGATTCAGCGTTACTTGGAGTCTTTAATGTGGTAACGTACTTTGTGACTCTCCAGGACGTATATTAATATATACAGTGTTCCCCAAATTATTTGAGAGAAGAATGTTTTTGCTTAAGGAATGTATAAGAGCCCTAGAGTTCTACAGTCTACATTTTAGAGAAAGTTGCTTATGGTGGTTAATCTACTTATTAGTTTGATAATTCTCTCTTCTCTAGGAGACAACTATGTTTTACAGTACTATGTCCTAAAAACACATGATTTCAGTGATCATTATATTATTTAAACTCAGTTTTGAAGCCCTTTGTGGGCTCCTTTTCTATGTTCTTTAAGCACAAAAAAGGTATATATTTAGAAAGAAAATATTTCATATAAATTCAGGGACCACACCAGAATTTCATTGATATAATAATATTTAAAGCCGGGCTCGGTGGCTCAGCCTATAATCTTGCACTTTGGAAGGCCAAGGTGAGTGAATTGCCTGAGCCCGCAGGTTCGAGACCCACCTGGGCAACTTGGGGAGACCTCATCTCTACAATAAATAAAAAAAAATCAGCCAGGCATGGTAGCGCTCGCCTGTAGTTCCAGCTACTTGGAAGGCTGAGGCAGAAGGATCGCCGGAGCCCAGCAAGTCGAGGCTGCGGTGGCCGGGAGTGGCCACTGCACTCCAGTCTAGGTGATAGAGTGAGACTACAACTCAAAAGTAATAATAATAATAATAATGATATTTAATTTTTATAAAACAATCTGTTAGAATGACTAAATGTTTCAGGGAATGAACTTTGAAGTCATAAACAGACCTGAGTTTGACTCTCATATCTAGCACTTAATAGATACGCAATTTTTCTGATTCTCAATTTCATCATCTGTCAAATGAGAATAATGATATCTCCTTCACTAATTTTTTGTAAGGGTTAAAGAAAATAATAATATATAACTTGTGTAGCCTAGTGCCTAGCACTGAATCAGCAAATGTGGTTCAGAAATACCTTTATTTTTTCTATTTTTAAAAATTATACAGCAGTAAAATGTTTCTCTTTCTTTTTGTCTAGCAATGTTATTTCTTTTTTAAGATGCCTTCCAAGCTAGTGCCTAGAATATCTCATCTACCTTAGCAGTAGTTGCTGTTGGGGCACTTTACTAGGCTGGTGCACCTATGCCTCAGCTTCTGTGAGTGCTGGCTGCTCATAGTGCATATCCATATCCTTTTTCCACATTGTTCTCCGAGGACAGAGAAACCTGGAGATGCCTACAAGACTGTGAGAAGCTTCTTCCCCAAGAGCCAGCCATGGATAATGCTTGACTGATATGATAGATAAAAGCCCACCTCCTTGCTTCTGGTGGAACCATCTCTGTGCTAAAATCTATCCACCAGAGCTCCCAATGGAAATGAGCTGAAGTTAGACTTTTCTTGAAACCAGTTTTGCCTCCCTTTTCCTCTGCCCTATTCTGCTTTCCTTACTCCCTTGGAAATTTCTCCTGAGAGCGTGTCTCTCACCTCAGCCCTTCCTTTCTCTCAAACAGACCCTGGAATTGTATCTTCTCTTCTCCAACTGATTATCATAATCAGTTTTATTACAAAAAAGTAATTATTTAATAGCTTACAATACCCAAGACTTCATACCAGGTTTTAGGATTTCTGAGAATCAGAAAACTATATGTCAACTTCAAAAAGCATATGGTGTTAACTGCCTTTACTGTCAGTCAAATCCGTAATTCTCTTCTCTTGATCATCAAAATCCCCTCTATATAAAAAATGCAGATTCTTGTTTCTATAATTACTTTAAAATTGGGTAATCTACACAGGGCCAGGTTGTTCAGGATACAGCTTAATTTCTGAGTGATTCTGACATGGGCTACTTGTTGTAGGGCTGGCTCAGATAATCTTTATCAATTAAACTAGAGGACAGATACTTAGTTCTAGAGGCCTGGGAAGACATCCATAACTTGGAAAAGTTCAAATACAAAACTCCTTATTTGACAGTGAAATAAAGATAAAAGCAAAACTCACTTATCAGATGTGTAGAATTTCTCAACATCTGAAAGCTTTCTCAAAGGAGGATATTTGAAGATTAAAGAAAAGTTTACTAAGTCTGTTGTTTTCTAAATGTACTTTGCCTCCAATCCATTGCACATCATTAGGCAAAGGCAGGATGAGGTGAAAATGATCCACTACAAATTCATTCACTCATTCAGCAATATGATTATTAGATACCTTTTATGTATTAAGTATGATTTTGGGTATTTGTAGTTGAGCTTCTAATTCTAACAGGGAATACATTAGATGTATCCCTACTTAACTTACCCTTAGCCGAATACCAACACTTCCAGACACTACTGCAAAGTCACTCAACACTGTGAGGGACAGAGAAGTGAAAAAATTCTGATACCTTAACTTATTAGAGAGACCTGGTCAATGGGAAATCTTAAAGCCAAAGACTTATTCACATCGTTTTGAATTTCCCTCTTTATTATTCCTGTAATGAGCTATTGTCTCTTGGGTTGCTGAAGTCAGTTTTCCCATCCAGTAGCACTCCTGGACAATTGCTGAGGCCTCAGCATTGCAGTGGCCACAAACAGGCTAAAAGACATGTTTGGGGGCCAAGCATCTGAACCTCAGACTGAGAATCCTTTGTTTCTCTTGCTTCTTCTTGGTATATTTCCAGATATATTCCAAATTTCCGTAGAGGGCTGCATTCTCAAAACCCACATGTTGTTACTTCCATATGGCCCACTATACAGAACTGTTATGACTCATCAGAAACAGCCTCTGGGTTTTTAAAACATGTTTTTATTCTTCCCTGATGAAAGGCAGCCTAGTTAAAAAAAAAATTCATTTAGAAAAGATAAATATTTCATTCATGCTTGCTGTTACCCTCTCTCAAAACAGAAGAGTTTCTAGCCAGAATGAGAAAATGAATGAATAAATAAATTTAAGAAATTAGACAAGTCATATTTTTTTCTCAGTAGACTAACTTATCAGCCATGTCTTTGATAGGATACCTAGGCAACAATAATCTTCTATATGCAAATGATAAATTACATTTCATCACAATTCAACAATTCTATTAGATCTGTATAAGGTAAAAATTTTCAACGAGTCTCAGGTACACTAAAGCACAGGTACACTAAGCTCACACGTTTGGTGAGACAAGCAAGACTGTAAGTGTTACCATGTCTTTGGGTTCTAGGTATAATGCTTTATATAGTACACCTGCACTATCTGTGGTATCATTGTCCTGTGTATGAACTCACATAATAATTTATGCCAATACTCTTTCAAATATATGGCTAGTTAATAGTATAATTATCTTTTCTTCCTACCTAAAATACATACTCCTTGGTTCAATAGAACAAGGGCTACATTATCAATTTATTTTTAAAAAATCTTTCATATCGCACAAGGTAAGAGCTTAATAATTGTTCGCCGAAAATTTTGAATGAATTAGGTTCAAGGGTCCCAGACACTGTTCCTTGACCTCAGAACAAATCCAGAAGAAGGCTAAGCAGTAGACCGGGGTATTGTTTGACCTGCCTAATTGTCAGATAAAGAAATCTTAAACTGGACTAGCTGTTATTTTTTACCTAATCACTCTTTCTTTTCGTATATGTATTTCAGTTGGCTCATAAACTCACAAAGGTCAGGTTTGGAGCATAAATAGTTTGGTGAAGACACTAGAAAAGTTCATATTAAGTTCTTGCTAATGTTTCTTCATGATGGTGATGATGATATACAGTTTATCATTCATATGTAACTTCTTGCAAGATGAGATGTTTCATTGTGATAAAACTAGCAATGATGTTAGAGAAACAGAGTCTGTTCTCCCCATCTGCTACTAATCACTATGATGACTAGACACAGGGCTATGACAGTGGCTTGCAGGCAGGAATTAGCATGAGAACAGTCCTTTGTGAACATGCAGAGAGGTCAATAAGTACATGATTATAAATTAGCTTGGTGGACTAGTGTGGTCATTAGCTGGGTCGAGTGTTCCTATTTCATATAATTGTTTGCTGCACCTGAATTAATTTGAGTGTTTAAATCCTGCATATTAATTCTGTGCTGCAGGATGTAAAGCTTTGGACTAATCCCTTTAATACTCTTTAGTATAAACACCTTAATCAAGCAACAGCTTTATAATTAGTTCTACTTACAGGCTGGATATAATTTACTAGTTTTATAGCTCATAAGTTACTGCAACTTTTTAATCATAGTAATTATGCTTTAGAATGTAAGCATAAATGGACTTTTCTAGTTTATTCCAAGAATGAAACCAAGGCAGTCAAAATCAGGAGATTAATAAAATCCAATATATGGATACACTTTGTGTTTTTATGACAGCTAAAGATCACTCATCCTTGGAATTTAATCACCAGATTAAGGTAGGCTACTGAGCTGAGAAGGTGATTTTTTTTTCTTTAAAAGGAAGTACAATTCTATATATATTACATATTTCTTTTGTTGGGTGTAAAAAATGCTGACGTGATTTAATTTTATTACAGCAGTGAGCAGTCTGACAATATCCCTCTCGTGTACTAAACCTAGTAAGTAAATAATGGTTTAGCTACTAAGGATGTGCTGATCCATTTTTCTTTTTATCTATTCTTTTCCCTGAGGATTTTAAAGTACAAATCATCTCTGGCATTAAGAACATTTGTATGGTCAGGCTGCACAATTTAGAGAGCAGCACTTTAAATCAAGTCTTAAATAGGCATTTAAACTTAATTTATTAAGAGTTATTTATATTAATCAAAGTGAAATTAATTATTTAGAAAACTTTATTGAGGTTTAGGAAAATCATAAAAGATAAGGATTTCCTAAATTGTTACTAACTTTCGATGAATATGCACTGTATGCTCTTTAAGAATATAATTACTATCTTTATATATATTACTGAAATATGTATTTCAGATTCTGGTACAAGTTCAATATATAGATATATAGATATTTTTCTGTGAAAATATCATGAAAAATAGGCCAATTTTTTTGGATTTCAATCATAAAGTCTATAATTAAATGAAATAATGTATGTATATGTATAGCTATAAGTATAATTTTATGAAATAATATATATGCATATATATGTAAATATGAATAGTCAGGTATTATTATAGTAAAGCACTGACAAAAACTAAATACTTTATTTTGGCCACTTTAACAAAAGGTATTGATTACTGTGTGGTTAATTTGGTCATAGTGGCTCATATTGATTATAAAGATGGTCAAGATAATTGACAATATTGTAGGTCAGGTGAGAGGTTGCATATACAAAATTAACATGATGATACTGTAAGAATGTTTGTTTACAGTGATTATATAAAATATCTTTTGCTCAGCAAAATGTTATTCTTAGTTTATAATTGATTGGTATTATTCACATTTATTTTGCTAAACAATTATACTATGTAACTCAGAACTCTTTCAGTTAGATACAAATATTTGAGGAAAATTTCAAAAATGAAGACAAATCCTTTAGGACAGTAAACAGACTGAAATGTAACCAAATACTGGGATAAATAGCCTGGGCAGAGATAAACTGAAACTAATTGGAATCTTAGAGATTACAGAAAGAAGAAATGACCTGCAAGAACAGAGACATATCCAACTCATTAAAGAAATTTTGGGTGAACAATTCCTGACCGTAAGAAGTGGGATTCTTGGAGAATCCTTGAAATCACCCAGGAAGGCCTTAAGCCTGTGACAGGCTCAACAAGCACTAAACCAGTTTCCTTACCCTAACATCAAAAACATTTGTTATCCTATGGGATAGACAGACAGGGAAAAACAACATGGCCTCTTGCCTTGCAATTTTCCTCAGTGGTAGGCTATAGTTGGGGGAGGGCTAGAAATCTCACCTTTGAATGAAGACTGAAAAGGTAATTATTATAAAGATCATAAACTAAAATATATGCAATACTTCTTAAAGTGAGGTCTGAAGACTCCTGGGGATTTCCCCATTTCTCTTCAAAGGAATCTGAAAGATCAAAGATATTTTCATAATAATCTATGGCATTATTTGTCTTTTTCACTATGTTGACATTTCATTTGTACCACTGTTACGAAAGTAATTATGGCCATAACTACTGACTCATTAGCTTGAATCAAGATGGTAGCAACAAATTTTTCCGATAGTCACTGCATTCATCACCATCACCCACTGGCAGCTAAAAAAACAAAAATAAAAAAAGCTAGTGTCCAATCATCTTACCTTTCACTGTTATTATGGGTGATACATTTCTCATAGCCAGATTTAGCATTTGTTTTCTCTTGTCTTTAAATATTTCTTTTCTCTCTTTCTCACTACCAAGCTGTCTCTTCATGCAAATATTCCATGTTATAGCTCCCTTCACTCCTCAGACATCCCTCTTCAGCTTCCCTCTATATCTCTTGGAAAGATTTTGCCAAGTCTTGACCTCATTGGACAAATGTCTGGGATTTTGGCCCATACTCCAACTTCTCTCAAATTAATCTGAGCAGTGTCCAATTGCTTCTGGATATTGTTTTCCAATTTCTGAAATAATATCTAAGTATTTTGATAAGTTTACCCTTAAAGTATTAGTGGTTGCAAAATATCCTTATTGATCCTTATTGGATAAAAGAGATCTCAGTTCTTTAAAGAATTCTTAGGACAGGATGTAGCTGAATTATATTTTCATGGATTTTTAGATATTATAAATAAAAGAGTGGTATCTAGGATAAAAATTTTCATGGGCTTAATATACTCTTATTTTGATAGATAACATTCAGGAGTTCAAAATGGTGAATCACCTAAAATTATTTTATCAGAGAAACAGACTTGCTTAGTCCAGCAAAAAGAATGTACATGAGGTCCTATTAGCTGAATAGAGTTAAAGGGTAGTCTTGTGATAGGCAAATTAAATTTAGTCTACTCAGTTCTATTGTAGCCCTAGAGAACCATTGTGTTTCAGGAAGTCAAGATTCATTATTAGTTGAAAAAATTTTTTGAAAAAAAAAGAATGCATTTCCCTTGAGTGAAGAAAATAAGAATATGCTACCCCCCAAATACCAAATTAAACATATGGATTATTCTGAGCTGAAGCTAATTGAGAATCAACAGTTGTAGTCAGTGCATTTCTTATCTGACTAAAAGCAGAGGCTTTTAGAAGATGAGGACTACCATAAATCCCCTCTCTGGGGGAAATTTTATGGCTTTGAAGAAGACAGAAAATTGGCACCAAGATGAGTTTGCACAACCAAACTTTACAGAAATAATCTGCATCTTCCATTAGTTTTCCATGTATTTATTTTCTCAACATGTTCTTTCGTAGAAGCCCAACCCCCTTTTCTTTTGCCTAGTCACTTAATGATGTATCAGTTTTTGTTTAAATAGTATATAAGCGAATGAATCTAACTACTTCTCTAGGTTTTCGCTTTTTTCTTGGATGTCCCTGTACCTGAATAAAGTTTGTATACCTTTACTCCTGTTGGTCTGTCTTGTGTCATTTAATTCACAGGCCTCAGCCACTAAATTCAAAAAGATAGAGGAAAAGTTGTATCCTCCCCTACATGAGGAAGCAGAAATGCAACTTCATAAACTAAACTCTCTGTGGATTAGAACCAAAGTTTTCAATCTGTGCTTTGAGGAAATAATCTAGTGCCACTGGAAGGAGGGGCCCTGAGCAAGCTGAGCTTGGTAGCCCTCATTTCAGGAAGAATTACTGTTAGTATGTTCTAAATTTCTTCCTGAGGGCCCTGGAGAAGGTCATGCCCATGAGCCAGAGCTTAACATTAGTTTCTGCTGACCCTCAAGTTTTTAGGAAAAGCTTTACTTCCTTGACCCATCACAAGTCAGAAAGTCTTTGAATCTACCTATGACCTGTAAGCCGCCAGCCCCGCTTCAAGATATCCTGTCTTTTTAGGCCAAATCAATGTATAACTTTCATGTATTAATTTACAAGTTTACCAGTAACTTCTGCTTTTTCTGAAATTTACTCCTACCTTAAAAAAACCCTTGCTAGTAAACCATCAAAAGTTTGGGTCTTTACTATGAGCTACCTGATTCTTCTTGCTTGGCATTCTGAAACAAATACTCTCCTTTCTTTTGCTGTAAAACCTCAGCAAAGATGTTTGGCTTTACTGCACCAGGAAAGCAATTCCAAGTTTGGTTTGGTAATAAATAGACTCTTTTTCATCTCTCCTTATTTACTAAACCCAGCTTTTATGGCTTCTAAAACTCACGATGGGCTGTCATTAGAAAAATCTTCCATGTGCACAAACTTTCAGTGTTATATTTACCATCGTTATTTAAGTGAAATTTTGAAACCTGGCTCTCCATGACAACACTGCCTCCTCTGCAAATCTCTTAAATTATGTCTCTTTCTTTTGAAAAGTCCTTAAACTTCATATGCTTTCAGTTGGCCTAGGTGCTCCCTTCCTTCCTCTGTGCTATTTAGGCTATCACCACCTAGGCCAACTGAAAGCATATGAAGTTTAAGGACTTTTCAAAAGAAAGAGACATAATTTAAGAGATTTGCAGAGGAAGCAGTGTTGTCATGGAGAGCCAGGTTTCAAAATTTCACTTAAAGAATTCATTCAGCCAGGCTCGGTGGCTCAGCCTGTAATCCCGCGCCTTTGGGAGGCTGAGGTGAGTGGATTGCCTGAGCCCACGGGTTCGAGACCCGCCTGGGCAGCAAGACCTCATCTCTACAATAAATCAAAAAATCAGCCGGGCGTGGTAGCGCATGCCTGTAATTCCAGCTACTCAGAAGGCTGAGGCGGAAGGATCGCCGGAGCCCAGCAGGTCGAGGCTGCGGTGGCCAGGAGCGGCCACTGCACTCCAGTCTGGGCGACAGAGTGAGACTCCAACTCAAAAAAAAAAAAAAAAAGAATTCATTCAATAGGTGATCCATTCAATAGTTCGGCTTTTCAATTCCTTCACCTCTTTTCCTCCAAATCTTGTCATTTTCCCTTTCTCAGTCACTCATTCCCATGGTGATATCCTAGGCCTCATAATTATTATTAACTACACCCCACTCATAATCCTAATTTCCATTTCTCTACTTTATGGCCCCTAAATCCTGCCCTTTAACTACTCTGTCTCTCCATCCCGACGCTGAAAATGTTTTAACCCATTGTGTCTATAATCCATTAATCTTGTAATATTTTTAGTATCTCATTTTCTCATGTTATCACTTTTTTCCTAACCCAACAGATCCCATGCCACATCAAGCTTATCATCCCCTGCATTTATCTTTTATTTCTGTGTCTCTATCTTGTTTCTTTGCCACACATCAAATATGCCCCAGCTTCAGGGCCGTTTCATTTACTCTGACATGAATGCTTATCTCTCGAATAGCCGTATTTTACTCTTTTACTGTCCTTAGGTATCTGCTCAAATGTCATCTTTTCCTAGAGTTCTTCCCTGACCACCGTATATAGTATATCACACTTTTTACAGTACCTATATACTTTATTCTGGTTTTCAATTTCTCCATAGAAAAACCCTTATCACCAATTGACATATTATACATGTATTATCATCTTTTATGCTTGAATATTGTTTTAGTAACTGGGTAAGCAAATGCTACTCTTGCCCACAAATCTACTGACAACTATCATGTCCTTCATTGGATGGGTGAAGACTTTGTCTTCTCACTGACTGCCCAGATCTAGGATTCCCAATTGGTGTATTCAATCCCATTTTAAAGTCCTAATTTTATAAATATTTTTGTACCTAGTCTGAAACAGAATACTGAGACTACAAAAATATGATGTGACTTTATTATAGATTTTGCGATAATCTAAAGCTGGAAGTAAAGCAGGGGAAGCTAGTTGAGCTTGGTATAATCCTTAGTTTTGATAAACAAACTTAAAACTATATATATATTTAATACAATGGTATTTTTTAAAATTTTAGATTCAGAGGGTATACACGCATGTTGGTTACATGGATATATTGTGTAGTGGTAGGATTGAGTGTCAGGTGGCCCATTCTCCAGAATGGTGAACATTGTGTTCTGTAGGTAGTTTCTGAACCCTAGTTCCCCTCCCCCTAATTGGTGTCCCCAGTGTCTATTATTTTCATCTTTGTGAATGTTTAGCTTCCACATATGAGTGAGAAAATGCAGTGTTTGGTTTTCCGTTTCTGAGTCAGTTCACTTAGGATGATGATCTCCAGCTCTATCCATGTTGCTGCAAAGGAAAAAAAAAAGTTTGTAGTTTTGAATGTTACCTTTTTCTACTATTGTCTCTTTTTGTTCCCAACTATATGTGAACTATGAATGGTAAATGAAGTAAATGGGGACAAGCTCCTGAAATTCCACTTTTATCTCTTTTGATTTTCTTATTGGCAAAGCATTATCTGGTCAAGAAAGACATTCTTCAGCAGTCTTTTGGGTGGTGCTCTTTGTTACAGGAAATCTTTTATTTCATTCTGGCAAAGAAATGAACCAATTTGATATGATTCTTTTATCCCACAGAAAGGGCACAACTTCTTTATTTTCAAGGTTGTGCATTTTTTTTTTCAACTGTAAAACATACTCGACTATTGAAGCCGTAATTATATGCACTTGTCAATCAATCTTAACCTAGTACACTATGGTTATGGCATTTTATCTAAAAAGAGAAGGATTAAAGGCTTTTTGTGAAATGAAAGGTACACACAGTCAAGGAAATATAATGCATGTCATTAGCTATCTGGGAAGAGAGAAATGGACAGAGACAGATTACCAATATTTTATTTCTTGCAGGCATTAAAGAAGTATTTAAGGCTACCTACAAAATAATGTTAGGGGATTTGACACTTTGATTCCTATTTTGTTCTCTTGGCAATTATTTAAAATAGCTCCTCCATTCAGCAGCTACATAAATCAAATTTGAAAAGGATAGCATTTTAAAGTGAGATTAAGAAAAAAAAAATCCTGTTTTAACAAGTGTGCCATGTCACAATTTTGAGAGAATTTAAAATGTTACTTTCTTCAATGCATTTTATTTATTTGCATACAATTTTTATGATGGCTGGGGATATCTGGAATTATGTTAAAATACATTAGCTGTCCTTTGGGTCTCTGATCAGTACTGTGACAGTAGAGGTGGAAAAGCACCTTCATGAAAAGTCAGCAGAAGGGAAACCAAGACTAAAGTAAATATGTTCTGAAAAAGATCGGTACAACACGAAGCACAAGCTATGTTCAACATTAAAAATATCTGGAAGATTCTGGTCATAAGGACTCAATTACTAAAATTGTATCTGATGATCTCAAGAATTATATGTTCAAAGTGAGTCTTGTTGATCTGTAGAACAATGAAATTACATTCAGAAAATTAAAAATAATTACTAGAATATTCTGAGCCCAAACTGCCTGTGCAATGCTCATGAAATAAATCTTGCGACTGGGTTCGGTGGTTCAGCCTGTAATCTAAGCTAGCACTTTGGGAGGTTGAGGAGAGTGGATTGCCGGAGCCCCCAGGGTTGAGACCAACCCGGTCAAGTTGGCGAGACCTTGTCTCTACGATAAATCAAAAATTGGCCATGCGTGGTAGCGCGTGCCTGTAGTTCCAGCTACTTGGAAGGCTGAGGTGGAAGGATCGCCGGAGCCCAGTAGGTCGAGGCTGCGGTAGCTGGGAGCATACCACTGCCATCCAGCCTGGGTGACGGAGTGAGACTCCAACTCCAAAAAAAAAAAAAAAAAGAAAAAGAAAAGAAAAGAAATCTTGCTGTTGACAGAAAGTGTTTCACATTCAAAAAAATTGAAGAGCATATTTGAAATTTCTATTGTCAAAATGACTAACAGTTACTTGCTTTGTCTTTTCTCTGTGTGTGTGGTTTTTTGTTGTTGTTAATTTTAATTTTAAAGATGTTTTAAAGATGTAGGGTTTATGGTTAGGGATACTATGTTCTTTGTGTTTTTATAAAAAATTTCAAGAACCTGATCCAGAAAACCAGTTGTGCTTCAAAAGGTTTGCCAAATCCAGAAGAAGAGGACAGATCTCACGGTTTGAGAGAACAGAAAAAGAAGTGGTCAGTAAGCTAATTCCAAACACCATTGAGGGTAACATAGAAAAGACTAATCTATTTACCGCTCCGCATGATATGTTGGTTATAAAAGGAAACTGTGAAATGGTAAAACTTAAATGCAAAGCTTCTGTTTTATTAAAAATAGCCCTGGAATTAATTTACTGTTTCACATTGAACATAAGGTGGAGATGGCTGATATGAAACCCTATTGCTATTAATAATTTTTAAAAATCTTAAAATAACATCTTTATTCATCAAATACATTATATTTCAATCCTTACACAGAATGTAGAGAGCTGTGTCAGTTTTGGCTCAATAATGAATTAATCTGGTCTATGTACACCATAGGAAATATAGTCAGAATTTCATATTTTAGATGCAATATTCTTATTCCTACTATCTAGTTTATAATTCCAGATGCTACACAAAACTTATGATAAAAGGAAATTATTTTAGCTCCTCTATCAGATCTATTTCATTCAGCAAAGGTTTTCAGATCTTTTTAATAGATAACATTCAGCAAATTATGGCAGCACACATTTTCAAATTGTTTTATCATATACTCTTAGTATTATAAAATTACCATGGTACTTAAAAAATATTGTAGGAATAGAGTGCCAACTAGATAAGAATCTGCATTAAATGTTGACTAATGTATTTCAGAAATCATTTTAAAAATTGCAATAGAGGAAATACAAATTTGGAAAGTGATTTTTTTATCTTGTACAAATTCAGGAGGTATGATCACCTGATGTGTCTGTTTATTTTTAGAATATCTAATGCTCACCTTACACTTTGCTTATTATATTATTATATACCACATTCAGAAATAATCAAGAAGCAATAGTAAAAAGAATGATCCTAATAATTGGAACTAGATGGACTAATGTCCTATTTTAGTCTGTCTTAGATACAAAAACAAAACACAACAAAACAATAAACCTTTGAATTAGGTGTTGAGTTAATTATTCTCTCGGAACTTCCATTGCTTAACCAGAATAAAAGGTGTATTTTTAAAAAATTATTTAAGTAAAGATAAAATGTACTTGCAATAAAATCAGTAATTTTAATAAGACTATTTGATAAGTTTTAGCAAATGTACACATTACATAACATTGAAGGAAGAAATTCAGACAGACTCCATCTCCCCCACAGTGGAAAGAGGTAACATATTCATAAAATGAATGACTCGATATTGTTAAAATGTCAATTCTCCACAAGTGGATCTTTTTATTTAGTGAAATCGCAACCATTTTAACATAATTTTTAATAAAAAATGACAAGCTGTTAAAATATTTATGTGAAGAGTTTTACATGCTGTATGGAGGAAATGCAGAAAATCTAGAAAAATATTTGGTGGAATTTATCATTTATGGTAAAAACAAACAAAAACAACTATGCAAACTAAAATATAGAAAAAAGTATTTAATGAAACCTATTGTTAGCATTATACTTAACTAGGAAATGTTGAATGCTTTCCTTCAAAGATGGGAAACAAGATAAGGACACCTACTCTTACCACTACAATTCAGTGGTCATAATCATTGCAATAAGGTTAGTTAAAAAAAAGAACTGAAAGGACAAAGCCCAAAATGGAGTTTCTCTGACCTCCTTGAACCAGACAATAATCCCTTCCCAGAACCCTGGGCGAATCACAGGACGTTGAGACTAACATTTCCTAAGAATTTTTCTTTCAGCCTTAAGTTCTGCCCTTCCCCCGTATGTGACTGACCCATCCATCTGCCTTCCTTACTAAAGGTAAGGAAGAAGAAAAACTGTCTTTATTTGAAGGTGACTTGATGACACCTGATCTCAAACCAGGTGAGGCGGGGACCATAGAGAGGCCCAAACTTTACCTGTACGATGACCACTTATCTACCTAATCCTAAATTGTACCTCGTGTCTTAAATAAAATAAAATAAAAATGGGCAGAATTTTTTAGGAAGAAAATAAACAAATGGTTAATTCACATAAGATGCTTAAGTAAAAACAAATTAAAATCACAGTTAATTATTATTATACACCAATGAGAATGGATAATATTTTTTAAATTGACCATAGCAAGTGTTGGTGAAGATATGGAGTAACACGTATACATTACTAATGTAGAACTCGTATACATTACTAATGGAGATTAAAGTGCTTCAATCACTTCATAAAAGTGTGATTTCTTAATAAGCTAAACATATATCTAGTACATACTGGCCTATTCAACTCAGGCATTTACCAAAGTCCACACAAATACCTGTGTACAAATGTTTATAACAACTTTGTTTACAATAGCATCAAACTGGAAACAACCCAATTTTTTTTTCATTAACATCTAGTTAAAAACTATTTTGTAGTCTTCTTTGTAATTTGTTCTTTTTCTTATGGGTTTTTAAATGTTTAAGTGATTTTCAGGTATCTTTATTGTTTACAATTCTTCAAACTTGTTCTATCTTGGCAGTTGTTATATGTATAATTATAAAAAGGTGATTTATAAGATTTTTGTGTCAGTATTCTATAAATGTTATATAGTCCAAGTTTTTTGATAGTTTGTTTAAATCTTTTGATCTTAACTTTTTCCCACTTGTTCTATCAATTATTGATAGGAGGCTGCTAAAATCTCATACAATGATTGTAGATTTGTCTATTTCTCCCTTTAATTCAGTCAAGTTTACTACATATATTTTAGAGTTCTGTTGCTATATGACTGTCATTTAGTATTTTGTCTTTCTTATTAATATTTCAAAATAAAAGTATTTTGTTTGTGGCACTACTTTTTGTCCTGAAGTTTACTTTTGTGAAATTAATGAAGCTTCACAAGCTTACTTTTGCTTACTGTTGGCATGGTGTACTTTTTTCCCCATACTTTTCTTTCAATCTGTCTGTGTGCTTATATTTATTTAAAAACTGCATTTAGTTGGGTATTGATTTTTTAAAATCAATTCTACCTCTTAATTGGAGTGTTTATTATTTTCACATAAATAAATAAATTCACAATTTATATAATTGGCTTAATTCACCATCTTACTGTTTGTGCCTTTGTTCCTTGCTCTATTCTTTTTCTTCTTTTCTTTTCTTCCTTATGTAGGTATCCAACAATGTGTCTATCTATACCTATACATATATTTTAGTATTTCATTCTCTCTTCTCTAATAGCTTTTTAAGCTATAGCTCTTTATATTCTCTTTTATGATTGCTGTATTGATTATAATTTATCTTTAATTTTTCATGGTCTGCTTTGAATTAATATTTTACCACATTATTCACAATGCAAGACTATTGCAATAGAATAGTTTACTTACTCCCACCTATCCATGAGATATTGTTGTCATATACTTTACTTATACATATAACATGAAAATTACAATATTTTATTTTTGTTTAACAGTAAATTATCTTTATAAATGTATGAAAAGTAGTTTTTCAAATTTGCTCATATATTCACAATTTATTGGGCATTTTATCCTTTCTTGCTGAAATACATTCTTATCTGATATGATTTCTCCTCATCATAAAAACTTTCTGTAACATCTTTTATAAGTCTACTGGTGATATGTGTTAGCTCTATGTTATCTGATAAATGACTTAACTTTGCCTCCATTTTGTCAAAGATATTTTCACTGTACATAGGAGTACTGTTGACAGTTTATTTTTCTTTCAGCACTTTGAAGATCATTCTATTGTTCTCTGACTACCATTGTTTCTCATGTCAATCATCATCGTGTTTTCCTTGAATATAATGTTTCTCTTCTGTAGGGCTTTTATGTTTTTCTGTTTTGCTTTGGTTTCACTGGTTAGGCTTTGGAAATCTTCGTTGTGAATTTCTTTGTGTTTTTATATTTTGGGGTTTACTGAACTTCCTCAAATCTGTGAATAGCTGCTTTAGCCATATATAAAAAAAATATTGGCCAGTGTTTCTTCAAATATATGTTTCTATTTTATTTTCTCTTTCTTTCTGACACTTCAGTTACATATACAATGGATTATAATGCTATCTCTAAGTCTCTGAGGTTTATTTCTTTTCAATCCTTTTGTATTCTCTACGCTTTAGTTTGTATAACTACTACTGTTTATCTTTATGTTCACTGTTCCTTGTGTTTGTATTCAATTTGTTGTTGAGTTCATCCAATACATTTTTAATTTCAAAAGTTATAATTTTCAAGAAGTTCTATTGAATTCTCTTTTTCTTATTTTTCTAATATCACTCCTAAAATTTCTAACTTCTGTACTCACTATATGTAAATTTTCATTTGCTTTCTTTAGCATATATATCTTAATAATTGTAACATTCTTGTCTGATAACTTCAAAATAAGGGTTATCTCTAAATTTGTTTCTGGCATATATTTCTTCTTTTAGCTATTGGTAATATTTTCCTGTTTCTTTGCATGTCTAGTGATAGTTGCTTAATAGATATTGTAAAAAATACATTGCAGAGACCTGATATTTTTTTAAAAGCTTTCTCTGAAGAATATTGCATTTTATATATGGAAGCAATGAAATTATTGGTTACTTGATCAAAGAGAGGTTTGATTATAGGCTTTGTTGGATGAATCAATTTCAGTTTTGCCCTTAGTAGTAGGATATATCCCTTAGTTCTGGGACATTGACCTTTAACTCCTTAGTTGTAATCTTACTAGAATTTCAATGTATAACTCAAGGTGTTTATCAAGCCTCTAGGACTCTGAATAATTGAACTCCAACTCTGCATCTCCCATGCCAGGTAGCTTCATTGATCAGCTCCTTTAAATGTTCACCCATTATTTTTCCTGGATTTCTCGGAATTTCTTTTCAGTTTTGTACAGTTGAAGAGTCAGCAAAGTATTTCAGCTGTATATATCCAGGTTTTGGGCCTTCTCCCTGGTGTATTCCTTTCTTTATTGAATTTTCCCCTCTATTTCTTACTGCTCCAGTAAAATTCAATCCCAACCTCTAATTTTCTTAATAAATCTATTGTATCCTGATTAAGTTCTGTCACCTAGCTCAGCAAATTTGAGGAATTTGCTGTCAAGGGGAAAAATAAACAGATAAACGTAAATCTCATTCTGTATAGTTCTCTTTTTTAAGTGTACTAATTGCCTAAGTACACTAATACTGCTAGTCTGTAGCACTCTTGAATAGTAGTTATGTAATATTTTGTATAGCATTTTAAATTGCTATTGGAAGGAGGGTATTCTGATACAATTTTCTCTGCTATTGTTTGAAAATGAAATAATTTTTAATATTTCTGTTATGGAGCTTTGAATGGAATTTTTAACCTCAGAATTGTGGTTAAAACCCAAAGCTAGCCGGGCTCTGTGGCTCAGCCTGTAATCCTGCGCCTTGGGAGGCTAAGGTGAGTGGATTGCCTGAGCCCGCATGTTCGAGACTCGCCTGAGCAACTTGGCGAGACCTCATCTCTACAATAATCAAAAAATTAGCCAGGTGTGATAGCGCACGCCTGTAGTTCCAGCTACTTGGAAGGCTGAGGCAGAAGGATCGCCGGAGCCCAGCAGGTCGAGGCTGCGGTGGCCAGGGCGGCCACTACACTCCAGCAGTCTGGGCGACAGAGTGAGACTCCAACTCAAAAAAAAAAAAAAAAAAGAAAACCCCAAACTGAGGACAGTATATGCTAAATAATCTCCATATGTCCCATCAGCCTAATATGGATAGCACAATTCCCAAATCAAAGAAGAAAATTTCAAATTTCAAGAGACTCATTCAGAGATTGGGAGTGACTGCAAGCAGGAAAAAAGCTGATAAACTATTATTTGATTAGATATTGCCTTGGGAAATACAATTGCTGATATATCTCTGGGCTGTTTATAATGAAAAAAATTGAACTGAAAAATTATCAATTGGAGAAAAATATTTAACAAATTCAAATTTGTGCACTGATGAATTCTGACTATTTAATATAACGGGTGTATCATCTTCATTAAATATTAGGATCTAAGGTAATACATGTGAAAATAAAATATGCAGTGGTTGCAAACAAAAATGGGCTTGGTTAAAACAAAATTCTATAATGTACTGCATTTGTACTGCAATCTGGTAGTTCCTACTGTAAGCCCATTCAATCGAACTATAAATGTATGCATGTTAGATGTTTATTTGTAATGTGTCAAAATACTTACTTTTTAGCAACTGATTTCTCTAGACAACATTACTTGTTGCCAGTTTGTCATCGAATTGTTAGATGCCTACTCCATATGGAAAAATCTAATCCTTTCACCTCTTTCTTCCCTTTGGTCTTTCCTATAGTCACCCCTTATAAGGAAGGAGTTATTTAATTTAACCATATGTTGAAGTTATGATTAAACATACAGTTAAATTAAATTTACTATAAGCAAAAAAGCAATGCTCTGCTCTAAAAAACAAAAAAGAGAACACCGGGCAAAAGATTATCTTACCTTTCATTGTAAGGGGGTCATGGAGTCCTCTGGTCTTAAACAACAGGTTAAAATTAAGGCTCTGGTTAGGGTAAGTTAAGAATAAAAAAGAAGAGAAGGAGATCACACTTAGACTTTGCAGACCCTGATCTTAGGTAAACTTTATACAAACTGAAAGGTGAACCAACACTTCAATAAAGACATATTTAACACAACCATTTGAATTTAAGCAAGTTGAAGAAAATATAGGAGCCTGTCTCAGAATTGACTGAATATCTTTCTAGATTTTGGGGGGCATAACTACTATTTACATGAATAGTATAGCAGCCAAGTCCAGAAGCTTTGTCTCAGATGGTACTGTGTTCAAATTTAAGCTCTGCCATTAAGCAGCTATATGAGACTAGAAATTCATTCTCAATTTTTCTCAAGTGTAAAAGGAACTAATAATGGTATTTGGGTCATAAAAAATGTTATCAAGATAAATGAGGTGAAAAATGTGTAAAAATTTTAGCACAATGCATAATTGAGTATTGAATGATCAATACTTGTAACCTATAGTTAGTCATTCTCAGTATTATAAACAAAATCCACATGACATTCTCCCCCACTTTTTTATATCTTTGTTTAAACATCTCTATTTTAAGTAAGACCTTTTTCTGGTTGCCTATTTAAAACTGTAATACTTACATTTTCTATTTCCCTTCTCTGCTTTGTTTTTCTTCATAACATTGAACATTATTTTGCTACACTTTACTATGTAGCTTAATTTTTCTCTCTCTCTTCCCACTGGTATGTAAACTGTATTAGGGCAGGGATTATTTAGTCTATTTATACACTGTTGTATCCCCAGAGCCTGTGACTTGGTATATAATAGGTGTTCAGGTGCTCAATAAGTATTTGTTGAATGAATGAATAATTAAATGAATGACAAAATTTGATCTTTAGTGATGTAGCCCTCTATCTCTCTAATCTGAGCATACTCTTGATTCTCATTGTTAGCTAAGTTTTCTTGTATTATGACAACAGAAGAGGCCCTTTAATTTCCATGTGGTAGAAAGATTCCATTACATTCTTATGTGGTAATGTTTTTGAAACAGTAACTAGTGGCATATCCTTTTGTATTTCCTGTAAACTTGACCTGTTTTCATTTGTTCTGGACCCAGAACTTGCCACATTCAGGTCTTAGGAGACAATTCTTACAACTGAAAAGAGGAGTAAGGGTTTTAGGTTTCAAAATCATAGGACCCAAGGGAACCAAAAGCTATGAAAATTCCTGGAAAATTAGAGTGGGGTTTCCTTTCCTTATAACTAAAATAAATTCCCTGGGCTGTGGGGAGTAGGAGATTTAGATGTGGAATCTGCAATGAATAGATAAAGGGGTTCTTGAGAAGGGAGTCCTCATTCAGATGTTTACTCAGGCTTCACCTGAACACTGGGATTTGCATAAATGCTAGACAGATTTAGTAATTGAAGTGTTTTGGTTTCTGAGTAGTGATCAAGGAAGCAGAAAGGCTCTAGAGTAGACAGAGGAAGATAGAGTTGAAACATCCTAATCCCATCATAATATGAATTGTGATCTTGGAAACTTTTGCCCTTCACCCCAACACACCCTTGAGACTGCTTTCATGATGGCCACCTTTCTGCCTTAGCATGACTACTAAGGTCTTGTGGGCTGCTACTCACCCAGGGCTGCCCAGAGATACCTCCTCTCCTCTATAGGTAGAGAAAATTGTCCACATATCTTTAATATGGATAAATCCCAATCATTGACACTAACTCTTATTTCTAGATGGCACTTCCATTTTATGTAAATCTCTCACTAAAATCTATTCGGTCTTTACTTTTTACTCTTACCCAATAATTACTCCCTGACAGGCAGAGAGCAACCTTTAAACAAAGTCAATATGTTTACGACTAATACACTAATATATACTAGTATACTTTTACTAATATACTTTACTAGTCTTGGGCTTTTTTACAAGGCTTTATCTTCTGACACTCCAGAGGTGGTATGAACTAGTACATATTTTTGCATTCTATCTTCTGGAAATTTCTTTTACTTTCAACCAGAACTCTTTTGGGGGTGTAAAGCTTTTCATATTCTTGCATTGTTCATATCTATCTTTAACTGAATATTATCTGGTGATTCATGTTCCAGTCCCTCTCCAAAGCCTCATTGGATTTATTGGCAGGTAAAATGGGTTTCAGATCTTAAGAAGTGGGAGAAATGAATGGTATCCCTGTCTGCTGTGTCAACTTGTCCCTTCTTCATTTTTTGGTTCATTGCCATTCATTGCCTTGTTGCCTTTCAATTGGCCTCAAGGGTATGAAGACAACCACTTATTTCAGTGTTCTGCTGTGGCTAGATATACTACACTTCTGCCAGAATGCTGCATATGGTCTATGTTTCTAGTCATTGCATTTCTGAGTGGAGGTTGATTTCCACTTGTTGGTGAACTGTGCATACTGAGAAGACCAAAATCATTTCATGTTCAAACTTCCACATCCGAGTGGTAACATCAGAACTTCTCAGATGTCAAAATGACAGCATCAAAGGAGTCAGGCTCAGAACAGCTGTGTCACAATCATGTAATTTCATGGTGACAGTCCAGGCAAATGTGAACCAAAATATTTTCAAAAAGCAATGGCATTGTGAATTGAATATGGAGCACATGAATAGAAACAATATCGGAGGTAAAATGAAAAGGATTTTGATTGGGTAGGAATAGTGAGATATAAACCTTCCAAAAATGTTTATGTATTTATTATTTTAGCCTTAGTGATGAGATGTAAATTAGTATTATTATTTAAAAATAAAAAGCAAGAGACAGAATAGACACATGTCAGGCTAGTGATGCAATGTTCTTAAGTTCTGGACCAAATCATATATACATAGCAGCAATGACCAAATTAGAATGATTCTATCTCCACGGTGTAATGAAATAAATGAATAGAATTATTACTAAAAGCACAGATGTCTGGAAATTGTCTTAGTGTAGTTAAAAGCAGATTACTTGACTTAGCAGTGGTAAGGTCAGGAGTCATATATAAGCACACATATTGTGACATTGAATAAGGCAGAGTAAGTTAGATATAGTAGATTGGACCTCTGTATATCCCTGCTCTACTTTCAGCCTTTACACTATTGATATAATATGAATAAGATTAACAACTTTAAAATATGCTTTCTATGAACATATAAAATCAATAGACCAAGACAAGTGAATAGTTTCCTATTTGATTTGGGCTTTCAATTCACATTTCCTCTTTTGAAATTCTATAGAACTGCTTAGCTAAACCCTTACACACAAAAAGATAATTTAAAGCCATGAAAAGTTTAAAGCATCTGCTTTCCTTGGGCCAAGTCTTCAATGGTCTTTCTGGGTAGTAGCATTTATTGATAATTCACTAGAAAGAGTACAGAACTTACTGGAAGCTATTATGCTTATGGTTATAGTTTATTACAGTGAAAAATACAGATTAAAATCAATGAAAAAAACAGATGCATACAACAGAGTCTAAGAATGTTGTAACTGTGGAGCTTCCAGCTATTTCATCCTAGTGGAATCATGGACAAGATTAACTCCTCTGGGCAGTCATGTGTAATAATAAGCACAGAGTAATGCCACCAGGGAAGCTCTCCTGAGTCTTGGTGTCCAGAGTTTTTACTGAGGCCCCATTCCATAGACATGGTCAACTACCCACTTCAGCTTTCAGTCCTTATTGAGGTAGAGCTGATACTGTGTGATTCAGAGCTTCTACCATAAATCACATTGTTAGACTTAAGGACCATCTGTCTGGTTTGCATGATAACAAATCCATTTTTTTTCCCATAATCAAGGAGATTCAGGCACAGGAAAATCACAAAGATGTCATAGTGGGATTTGACCAAGAAGAGTCAGCAGGTGACCCAAAGGAATTTAATGCTCTGAAATCTAGAGTAAAGCAAGTCAAAAACCAGAAAGAGCAGACAGGTATCAAATGGGTGGATGACATGGGCTAGTTTATACAAATTTCAGACAATGTTGTGCCATTTATGTTGGGATTTGCCCACACATCCACTCAGCCACATATGACCACCTGTATAAGAAGAATCCTACTTGTCCTTAACCCTTTTCCTAAAGTGTCCTACTCTCTCCCTTTATTTTGGAGAACTCATATTTTTCTAACAAGAGTCAGTTCACACTTCTTCTCTGATTATTCCCTTTTCCGTTCTTCCTTAGCATTTTGAACTTCTGTAGCACTTAAAACATTGCATTATGGTATTTTACAGGTTTTTTCAATGGTTAAACTGTGAGCTAATAATCAGTAGGGACCATATTTTATTTGTATTTCTATACCTAGCACATGTTACTCAGGAGGTGTTCCATGAATGTGTGTGGATTTTTGTCGAATTTCCTCTTTTCAGTCTTCTGAGATCAAGTAATAATATTTTGATACAATGACTTATTTATTCATATAATTCTTCCCCCGACCCCCTGCAAATCAGGCATTCTGTTAAGGGGTTAAAAGCATAAACAAGACAGAGGAAAGCCTTTTTGAAGAGCATAATTTGAGTTTCAAATTTTAAGGGAGGGCAAGTGACATGATGCCAAGCATAATATAATATGATATGTACAAATTCAGATAGGAATAGAGTAGTAATAATTAAATGTCATTTCACTCTGGGTTTTTCTTTCAGTATATATATAAAACTATTGAACAGTCACATCTAGCCACATATAAAACAGTACCTCTGGGAGCCTAGAAAAGAAACATTCTAATTTCCTAGTCTGACTCCTTTCATCCAATTAAATTCAAATAAACTGATTTGGGGTGTGATTGTGGACAAGGATTCCGAGCTATGGGTTTCCCATTTATGAAATGAAGATAATAATGTCTACCTGAACGAAACTTTGGGAAGAATTATTTTGAAGACATATATGTAAAGCTTCTAAGATATATCTAACATAGTCCAAATCAGGTGATGTTTATTATACTTCATACCATAAATTTAGGATTTGCAGACTAGGAATGATTGTAAAAAATGTATTTCATTTTTATGATGCCCAAATTCTTCAAAGTTCTACTCCACAAGAAAGTGGGCATACTTTAAATGACTAGGAAGATTAGGATTCTTGTGTTAAAAGTAAATGCAATTATGTAGTTCAATTCCTGACCAGTTTCCCTCTCTAATAGTTTGCTCCATGGTTCTGGCTATGTTTAAAATAATATTTTGGCTTTTCTGCCATCAGAACACATTCTACAAGAAGATGTTACTTACTAGGAATGCTCTCTATATTTCAGTCTCTCTCTCTATATGACAAACTTGTCATATTCTGCATCTTCTTTCAGTTAAGACACATACACCTTACTGTATGACTGAATTTATGTATTAAAAAAGTGGTCCCATTTAATTGATAAATTAAAAGAAAATAGCAATGTAGTACATAGGAAAAGTCAATTTTCTAGGGGTTCAAAAAAACTAGAAAAGCGCCAATGTAATGATAGACCAGTGAAAATGTATTTTTGATGCTCCATGTTATATATTTTAGTGCCAATAAAATTTATCTAAGTAATAAATACTTAAAGCAAGCTGAATTGTACATCCTTACACTACAACAAGACTGTCTTATGAAAAGCTTCTGTCCCTGGCTTTTAATACAGTAAAATCTTCAAAATATGAAGGGTACCCCCCAAAAATCTGAAATTTATTTATACATAATTGTGCATTGAGTCTTACATGTTTAAACTTCAGTCACCTTCAAAGTACTCCCCATTTAAGGCAATACACCTATCAAGACATTTTTTCCACTGCTCAAAAACAGTTTTTGAATTTGTCAATTTTGATGCCTTTTAGTGCTCCCACTTTTTTGTTTGTTTGTTTCACCTCTTTCACATCTGCAAAACATTTCCCTTTGAGGACTTTTTTAATGGAGGAAACAAACAAGTAAAAAAGTCTCTCTGGGGGAGAATCAGGTGAATAGGGAGGGTGGGGCACATGGGTCATGCCATTTTTGGTTAGAAATTGCTGAACACTCAGCGGTGTGAGCAGGTGCACTTGTAAATGGGCACATGCATTGAAAGAACCACCAAAAAAAAAAAAAAATTACTGAAGCTGAATGCAGCCTCTCACAACACCACTAGCTGGTACACTGATACTGATGAATACCTGGGACACTTAGTTAGTAGAGGAAGCATGTACTACAAGCGTTCTGCCCTCCAAAAAGTAATCCCAGTTTTTGAGGGTCCCCCCCATATTACCTTTTTCAAGCTCAAGGTCACAATGTTTGAGCAATAATTATACACCTATTCACATTTATATATTCACGTTCATGAATATAATAACTTAATTTATATATTGCCTTTAAAAGATATCATGTTCTCTTTATGAAAGCCAAAAATAAAACATTAAGTTTCAATTAAACAGAACCATTAAGTTTCACAAAAAGATTAAGTTTTTTGGGAAGGTTTGAAAATTTTCCAAATAAATTTATTATTTTTGTTAAAATGTTCCTGTTGTACTTCTTATGAGTGTTAAACATATCTTTTTGATGTTCTCTGGGGTTAGTGATGTGTGTCATAAATAGCATCATTTTTCAATGTCTGTTGCATTACAAAAAGCTCTAGTTGATCTTTGCGTGCAATGTGGTTTGTCTCTTTTGAGTTCCTTGGCAACAATAACCGCTCATCATGATTACAGAGTCTCTTGCAGAAAGATGAGCCTAATCCCTGTGCTCCATCAGCTCAGTAATCTATTCTAATCTGTTTTTGATGGATTTAACAGGCCATCTCTAGCTGAGTGAGACAGATTCAGGCAGGTCAAGCATCTTAGTGGTCTGTTGCAAAATATTGGGGAAAGTCTTTGTGCTACATAAAAAATTATGGACACTAAAATTGCTTCTGGTTTATTCTCTGATAATAGAGAAAGAATGTAAAACATTTCCAGATCTATAGTTCAAAATATGCCTTTTATTTTAGTTATTGCACAAATTAATTCAATATTAAAAATTAAAGAAATATAACCTATTATATTTTCCCAACAGCAATTATTCAAGGTATTAAATATCAGTTGTTTTAATAAATAAATTTTGCTTAATATTTTTAGTTTTTCTTACAAAGACATAAACAAATACCTGGTTTCGCAAAATTATGAATGAATTTTCACCATTCAATTTTAAAAGGTATATATATATATATATATATATATATTTGAATTGGAGTATCACTCTGTCTCCCCAGCTGGAGTGCATCGGCACGCTCATGGCCACCCCAGCGTCGACCTGGGGGGCTCCGGCGATCCTTCCACCTCAACCTTCCAAGTAGCTGGAACTATAAGCGCACTCTACCATGCCAGGCTAATTTTTTTGATTTATTGTAGAGATGAGGTTTTGCCAAGTTGCCCAGGCTGTTCTCGAATCAGTGGGCTCAGGCAATCCCCTCACCTTGGCCTCCCAAAGTGCTGCGATTACAGGCTTGAGCCACCACGCCCACAGGTATTTTTAAAAGATACAATATAATCTAAAATGACAAGTATCATCCTCCTTTAAAAGTAATGAGGAAAAGGGAGTCATTTAAAGAAGGAATTCTAGTTTACATCCAATCAGCTCTTCCACTAAGTCTTCTCCAATTCTGAAGATGGGGGGAACATGAAAAGGAGTTCTCTATGTAATATGAAAGAGCTGACCATCATTTAACTAGGAAAGATTAGGCTTTCTTAGATATTGTGTCCATTCTACATTAGTACTTACAAGAATAGAATTTAGAAAACTGTAATTTGTTAACATACATGTATGTTAAGCTGACAATAAAAAAGTACACATTTTGTTCTAGAAGATACAGAATCAAAACTTAAAATTCACAGGTAATAAACAGTGTTTTATGTTTTTGTCCTAGGGACAAAATTGAGCATGAATTTAAAGTACTTCTTAAGATAAAAGAGGTAAGTGATGTATAATAGTGAAACATTTCTTATCCTATTTCAGAAGGCTTTATTTTTATTTTTATTGTATGCCCTGGCAACTTCCTTTAAGTATGTTTGAGTCAACCACTATTTGAAAGATTTCAATGTACTTCAAATAGTAGAGCAAAAACAACTTACTAAATGTACTTCAACTACATTTTAATGTCTGGTAAAAAACAGATTTAGGGAAATGTATAAAGAGATATCAATTTAAAGCGCTTACTTTTCTCTCTCTCCTATTTCCTGATTTTTTCCTCCAAGAGCTCAGCTGGCTCCTGTGAGCTAATAGCAAGATTTAAATAAAAAAAAGAAATCCTAATCTTTCCATTCTTCTTTGCCTTAAGGCTAAAACTGTACACAGTACTGTTAATCTAAAAGTTTTATCGAAGATTTTAAAAAGCATCTTCCCCTGCTAATATGAAAACAGCATAATCTCAAAGCACTAAATGTGATTCTCATTTTTTCTTTATGAGACTATTACCCACAGAAGCAGAATTCTTGTATAAATATATCTCAAGTCTTCGGTAGCTACATAAGTATGCATGCATCTTAATATGAAACTGTTCTTATTACGTTCTCTGGCACAAAAGGGGTGGATTTGCTTGAAGTAGTTTGGGGCTGGTGGAAGGGAATTTGGTTAACAAACACACTTGAAACACACTTTTGTAGTAGTATTGAACTGGATCTTCTATTGTCATACTTCTTATCAAACTTTTTTTTTTTTTTTAGTTGGAGTCTCACTCTGTCGCCCAGACTGGAGTGCAGTGACCGCTCCCGGCCACCGCAGCCTCGACCTGCTGGGCTCCGGCGATCCTTCTGCCTCAGCCTTCCAAGTAACTGGAACTACATGTGCGCACTACCACACCCGGCTAATTTTTTTGTTTATTGTAGAGATGAGGTCTCACCAAGTTGCCCAGGCGGGTCTCGAACCCGCGGGCTCAGGCAATCCACTTCCCTCAGCCTCCCAAAGCGCGGGATTACAGGCTGAACCACTGAACCCAGCTCACAAACTTTTTTTTAATATGCTAAAGTTCTGTGCAACATATAACCTTATTGGACTTTACCCAATACTCATTTTTAGCCATTAGTAATTGGAGACTGCTCTTTGGATTGCATTGGGTTTGGCAAATTAATCACTGGACTGCATAGCCAAATTCCCTGCTGCCTATAATAAAGGAAGCAACTGATTTCAAATGAAAGAAACTTTTATAAGGAAGATATAGTAATAGGTCTTGTTTGGTAAACACAAAATAGATTTTTCTTTTTGCTAGGATTAAGATAATAATAATATGTTTAAAAGCTATTTAGTAAGCTGAATCTGAGGCAAGAAGGAAAAACAGAGGAAAATGTAACAGAACTGTCAAAAATGTTATGGCACATCCTTGCTCTCTTCTTCCAGAAAAGAAGGGAGCATGACTTTAAAAGAAATATTTTTTAAAATTAAATTTGCTTAAAAAAATTAAAATTGTTTAAAAAAACAAACAAATTATTTCCTGGACATACACCTATTATTCTTGTGTTCATTAATTTTTATTGTTTCACAGTCAATTGGAGAATTGTCAGTGGAACATTCGTATTGGGTGAGTTAATGCTAGAGGTAGCTTTTCACTTGAAATTAACCACCTAACAGATTTCTTCCAGACTGTAAAGACACAAAGAGGCAAACAGGTACAGCAAAGAAGCTGGCTAAGTTCTCTGAGCTGTGTAATTCTGCCCTTGACCACCCCACAGAACCTTGAACTGTACTTGCCAGAAATCTTCACTGAGGCATTGAGCTGACTCCCACGGCTTTCAAGAGACTCTATGGGGGGAGCAAAATCGAGATTAATATGCATTGAGAAATAAAATGCCCTTACAACATTTTTGTCTGACCTTTGCACAGCTAAATGAAAATATCTCCTCACTGGGAGTTTTTGGCTTCATGTCAGTTTTGCAGAAAGAGTGGGGGGAAAAGTTCTTGCAGCATAAGGAAGAAGGGATACTTGCAAGCAAACCTTGATAGCTATTAGCATAGAAGAGATTCCAAGCAGGCTTCTCTCCCCTTTTTCTTCTCTGTACTTTATGTTCTACCCGGGGGCAGAATAAGTAATGGAAAATTACAACTATGGGAAAGTTGAATATTGCTTTAAAATGCCAGTAAGACAAGCTTGGGAGCAGACAGTAGAGGCTTTATTTTATCTCATTTTATTTTGCTCAGGAATGCATTGCATGCCAAAAGTTCTGTGGCAGAAAAGGGGGAAAACAGACTTGTACAACATTAACCTTGAGCAAAGAAAACACCAAAAGCTTCATGTTGCACGTTGTCTGCTACACTGAAAGTTTTTTTCAGGGACAAAGCCAAATCAATTGCCATGAAGCACAAATGCAAAAGGCTTTTCTCACTTCTTCCCCCAACAAAGGTTTTTCATAGTTTATTCATTGTCTTTATTTACTTATTTATTTTTTGGTCTAAGTACCCAAGGGAAGCAATGTCTGCTAGTATCAAGAAACTTGCATTCCCTTTGTTTTGTGAATTCTACCCCGGCATTAAGGGCTAAGCTGGATCTACCCGGTGGTCATTTTCTTCTGTCCAATCTTTCATCTATGGAACTTGGGAGACTCTATTGTCACTTTCTTCTGAGGGTGGGTTTAGAAAATAATAGGAATAGATGAAGGTCAGCATGTGTGAAAGCTGAGAGAAGAGAGGGTTAAGTATTTACAAATTTAAAAGTCCTGGAGACAAATTATGCTGATATGAGAGAGTGTAACCATGAAAGGGGCCAGCTAGGCTGGGCAGGGGCCACATGAAACCCTGAGGAATCCCATCACGTGGATGGAGTAGAAATTTAGCCTCTGTCCTGCCTGGTGGCCTAACCTTGGATTTGTGTAGTTCATTGCCTGAGCATAGCAAGCAAAAGTTGGGAAGTCCCCCAGAGTCAATGTACTGAAAAGAGATGAGGAAAAACAAAAAAGGAAAAGAAAATGAAAGAAAGAAAGATAGTGATCGGTATTAGCAAAAACAATAGCATTTTAAATAGAAATTATTTTTCTTCCTTCCTTCCTTCCTTCTTTCCCTTCTATTTCTTTTGTTCTTTTCCACTCTTCCCTATCTTTTATTTTTAACAACTAAAGTGAGGCATTCTTTTCTTGGCAAAGAAGGAAGTTGAACATATTTGACCTTCAGAAATCTCTTTCACTTTTCATTTTTAATGGGAACCTACTCTCTCAAAACATGAAATTTTTTGGTGGTTCAATTTAGCTGGTTATCTGATGTTTTTGTGTGCATGTGGCTTTGTCTCCTGCTATAGTTTGATGTATTTCCCTTCAAATTTCAGGTGTTGATACTTAAGGACCAATGTGATGGTATTAAGAAGTAAGGCCTTTAAGAAATGATTACACTATAAGGGCTTCTCCACTCATGAATGGGATTAGGTGCCATGAAAGGGCTTGACAAAGAAAATGTGTCACTCTTTCTCTTCTACCTTCCTCCGTGTGAGGACACAGTGTTCTTCCCCTCCCAGAGGATGCAGCTTTCACTAGACAGCTGAGCCTTGATCTTGGAGTTTACAGACTCCAGAACAGGACTAGTACCTTAATCTTGGACTTTACAGCCTCCAGAACCGAGACAATAAATTTCTGTTCTGTATCAGCTATCTAGTCTGGGTATTCTGTTACAGCAGCACAAAACAGACTGAGGCATCTACCAAGTTGGATTCATCACAGGATGTTTCAGCTGAAATTTTTTTGTGAGATATCCCTGGGTCTAGGGGGAGAGACCTGAGAATAAAAGGTAAAGTGGTAAGATAAGCACTTTAGTGGCATGAAACTACTGACAAATTATCTATCTTTTCAAGAAAAAATGGAAACTCTAGCCACAAAATATTATTCTAGCAACAGCCTGAAGTGTCTTTTGAACCACTGAGTGTTAATAATGAGATCTCCAAGCATTGCCATTTGGGTTGTTAGGTAATATGAGGATTACTTGACTTGATAAAAGCTTTTTTCCTGTGAATGGTTGTTTACTGACTTAAAAATGGTTTGGTAGAATTTCCCTTTATCATTAAAATAATTCACATTGCCAAGCATCTTTGAAAGATTAAGTTGAGCCAGGCTCAGTGGCTCAGCCTGTAATCCTGCGCCTTTGGGAGGCTGAGGTGAGTGGATTGCCTGAGCCCACGGGTTCGAGACCTGCCTGGGCAGCGAGACCTCATCTCTACAATAAATCAAAAAATCAGCGGGGCATGGTAGTGCATGCCTGTAATTCCGGTTACTTGGAAGGCTGAGGCGGAAGGATTGCCGGAGCCCAGCAGGTGAGGCTGGGTGCGGAAGTGGCCACTGCACTTTTCCGTATGGGCGACAGAGTGAGACTCCTACTCAAAAAAAAAAAAAAAGATAAAGCCGGCTCGTGGCTCAGCCTGTAATCCGCGCCTTTGGGAGGCTGAGGTGAGTGGATTGCCTGAGCCCGCGGGTTCGAGACCGCCTGGGCAGCGAGACCTCACCTCTACAAAAAATCAGCCGGGCTGGTAGCGCATGCCTGTAATTCCGGTTACTCGGAAGGCGGAGGCGGAAGGATTGCCGGAGCCCAGCAGGCGAGGCTGCGGTGGCCGGAAGCGGCCACTTGCACTCCAGTCTGGGCGACAGAGTGAGACTCCAACTCAAAAAAAAAAAAAAAAGAAAGAAAGAAAGATTAAGTTGAACATACTTTGGGCTATTTAACAGACAGAAATTGCTTCATAAACTAGAAATAGAGATTCTGATGTTTGTTTTATTTTCAAGCCTTAGTGTCTTTTTGAAGAGAAACAATTCTGCCAGTGTTGGTCAGCATGCTCTTCTTATTTTTTCCCATGAGGAAACATTAATCAGATTCTGATTAGTCTTCAATCTGTCGTGAGGTGAATGGTAGTTTTAAGAAAAGTCAAGGAAAATTTGTAGTCTCTAGCTTGGGGAATTGAGTAAACACATTAAATCTGGAAAGTTAGTCACCAGGGTAATGTGTTAGGAAAGGTTACATTCTGCTAAAAGTAACACTTTTTTGGAGCTCAAGGAAACATGATAGTAATTTAGTCAAACTACCTGCATTTTTCTTTCTCTAAAAATTTGGGCTTTGAGATACATAGGGACTACCAGTTTTACTAAAGTTCAGAGAAAAACAAAGGCTTTATAAATTTTTTTAAAAATTTAAAAAGTACACAATTATTAAGAAGGATGAAATGATCTGCACACTTTCACTGTGTATCTATTTCTGCTCAGTGATTTCTATCTCGAGTCAGCCCCAAATCTAGATACTATGTTATTTCTTTCTTATGAGTTTTAGTTAGAAAATTATAGTTCATTTTTATATATCATGAAGAATGCCAGCAAAGCATTATGACTCTGTAAGGCAGTTCTTCATATTTTTAGATCAAACATTAACCTAAAATTGTAAAGTGGTTCTCAATGAAGATATAAGTCAACATTCATACCAAATTAAACAAAAAAAAAAAAAAAAGGAAGGTTGAATGTTATTGACTTTTGAAATGGCAGCAAATGGGTCTTCAATTTACTCCCTGGTTATAGGTAACTTGGAAACCTATTTCTTGATGTGTTACATGTAGTTTGTCTGTTATTCAAAACTATTACTGATTTCTTTCACTAATAGGTAGAGAGTATAATAAATACCAGGAGTCAAAACCTAGGTGACTGAAGCATTTGTATTATATCTCAGTCTTTTTAAGAAACCTTATTATATTACATATCAAACCTTTGCTACTTTGCCCTAAATTTATACGTTTAAGTATGCAAGATATTAATATATTGCTGAGGCACATCCCTAAATCAAGCCAACTGAAATTGTGGAATGATACTTACCAGAAGTATCATCATCATAAAGAAATATTTTCACCATTTACCACTCATTTAAATACTCTTGTGAGAGCCATCTTGATTGGCTGTTTCCATACTTCAGGAATGATGCACAGTCTTTGCTGATGTTTCGCATGGTCTTTAAAAGGGATATATTAAATGACTTTGGTTTTATCCTCTTCTTAATTTCACCATTTGAGCCAGGCTCGGTGGCTCAGCCTGTAATCCCGCGCCTTGGGAGGCTGAGGTGAGTGGATCGCCTGAGCCCGCGGGTTCGAGACCCGCCTGGGCAACTTGGTGAGACCTCATCTCTACAATAAATCAAAAAATTAGCCGGGCGTGGTAGCGCGTGCCTGTAGTTCCAGCTACTTGGAAGGCTGAGGCGGAAGGATTGCCAGAGCCCAGCGGGTCGAGGCTGCAGTGGCCAGGAGCGGCCACTGCACTCCAGTCTGGGGACAGAGTGAGATTCCAACTCAGAAAAAAAAAAATTCACCATTTGTTTAACACTAAAAGAACATCAGAAGCCTTATATTGTTTAGTAAAACAAATAAAACATGGCAAGGACTGATGTTCAGACACAGTATTATTCATTGGGTAATGCCTGACTTTGTAAGCACATAACTGTTTCATCAGTACAGATCTCAATGAACATTTCATATTTTAACTTATAACAAAGTTGTTAGTTTTTTAAAAAAGTTTTCTTCTATAGTATGTGCTCCTAGAGATAACTAAAAGGAAGTTTGCTAAGTATTTTTTCCCCATATGTACCACATATTACCAAGAGCTAGTGTATAATATAAATATTGATGGTTCTATCTAAATGTGAAGTGAGGTATGTAGTTGTATGATTTTCAATTTTCAAAAACAGTGATATTATGTGATATCCCACAATCATTTAATGTAGTAGCCTTGCCAATATTCCAATCCACTCTCTGGCAGAAAAGGGCATGTTTTATTTAATTAATTGATGACTTTTCCTTTTTATATTTCTATGAGTGGTGCAACTTTGGATGATGTTCTGTAGTTTTGATTTTTTTTTTTTTTTTTTTGAGTCAGAGTTCCACTCTGTCACCCAGCCTGGAGTGCCACGGCATGCTCATGGCTACCGCAGACTCGACCTGCTGGGCTCAGGTGATCCTTCTCCCTCAGCCTTCCAAGTAGCTGGAACTACAGTCGTGTGCCACCATGCCCACCTAATTTTTCTTGATTTATTGTAGATTTGCCCAGGCTCGTCTTGAACCCCTGAGCTCAGGCAATCTTCTCATCTCGGCCACCCAAAGTGTTCGGATTATAGGCGTGAGCCACCACACCTAGCCTGTAGTTTTGATTTTATTCCTATCATTAGTGGCAAAAGTCATAAATTTCACATTAGAAAGCCATATTTAGGATTGTTATGTGAAAAATCAGTTGTTTCCAAGAAAGATTACTGTGTTCTGGAGTATTTGGAGGAAAATCATCAAGATTTCATTCTTTTGGATGGATCTTAAGCACCAAGTAGATGCTAAGCACTAGCATGAGAACAATAAGAACAGTAAGTGATATAGACATAGTTTCTGTTCTTGGGGAAGATGAACATGAACCAAAAGTCACAACAAAGAGTAAAAAGTATGCTGGAGGAAGTAACAGTACCTTTCCTCGCCTGGGAAGATCAAGGAGAAACTTTTAGAGACACATTTCTTTCACTAAAACTAGGAAAAAAATAGAAAAAGAGAAGATGCAAATGTTTTAAAGGTTTGAAGAAGCAAAGTTGCATCCTAATACCTTCTGGTTTCTGCATGAAGCGGGTTCTAGCACATCTGCCAAGGGGTTTGGGGAATAGAAGCTGGCTAAAGTAAGAAACATTTAAAATGGTTTTGTTAAGAATGAGAAACAATTATGTTCATTTTCAGAAAAACAGGGAGTATATTTATTTTGTTCATCTATGAAGCCCAAATTCACATAGAAAGCATTTCCTAAGTTTATATGAAATATATCATTGAGTGAATGATTACCATGCAGTGTTGGAGTTGACTGTTAGTTGTATACGATAAAATTATGGTGGTACAGTATACTCAATTATGTGATCTTATCTCATAGTCTCAGCCAATTAACAGAAAGCCAGTCTGGAAAAAGCAGAGAGTTGGGATTTTGCCAGGTTGAAAAGATGAAAGTAGAATGAAACAAGTGTATTTTAGATGCTATTTAAGTGATGAACTATTAAGTCTATCACGGAGAAAGAGGAATGAAGGCCAGCTGAAGATGGACAGGACCAGAAGTTCTGAAGTACTGACATTTGAAAGGCACAAACTCAAAGGAGTAGAGATTGTGGTCAGAGGCAGAGATGCCAGAGTTCAGAGTTCAGAGTAGCTCCTGGCGATATGGCCCATGGTGTGACTACCTGAACTGAAATATCTGAATTGTATCTTCTGTCATTTTCCTCCAAATGTTCCTTCACATTACAAGAGGCTTTCTATCCATGGTTCCTTCTATGCTAACCTACCAAATATATATTAGCTCCTTTGTGCCTCAGTGTCTCCTCCTGAAAAAAAGGTAAACAATATTCATTTCAAAGAGTTGTAAAGTTAAAACGGGATAACCAACATCAAAGCATAAATTTATCCATAACATTGCAGTGTAAGAAATGTTACATTATTTAATTTTTTAGAAATTCCTGTCTTGCATGATGGCAGCTTACTAAGTATGAACAATTAAGGGGCTCTTTTTCTCCATAGAGCAATGTAAGTACTGTCAAAAATACTTAGAAAATATCCTCTGGCCTTCAATCCATCGAGGTTGTGACTGAGAGGCTCACTCTATGATCCATTCTGAAGCAAGTGGCTCCGTGGCATCTCCACCAGATGGGGGCACTGGCATCCTTTGCTGCAGAACTCAAGTCTGTGATGCTTGAAGCTTAACTCCCTCAGCATACACATTGGCTCACTCATCAGAAATCCTGTGGTCAAATGTGGTACATATACATGATGGAATATTACACAGCCATAAAGAAGAATAAAATCATGGACTTGGAAGCAACTTGGATGGATTTTGACACTATAATACTCAGTGATTTATCAAAGAAACAAAGAACTGAGTACCACGTGTTCTCACTCATAAGTGGATCCTGAACATTTATCATGATACTATAAGAAAGGGATTGGCAGTAGCCAGAAACTTCCAGGGGAGGGAGAGCAGGACACATAATGTCAACAAGGGTAACTGATCTCAAACCATGTGAAGTGGGGACCAAAGGGAGGCCCAAACCTGCATGATGACCACTTGTGTATCTAATCCTGAATTGTACCCCATATCTTTAAAATAAAATAAATTTTTAAAAAGTCCTGCTGCCTCCTAGGACACTCCCACTCAGGAGACTGACATTAAAGAATATATCACCCCAGAGATATTGCTATCCTAATGATTATCCCCCAGATTCCTTCTCCTCCCTCTCCAGAGCACATAGCTATATTCCCCTAACATATAAGAACTTAGAGATGTATAAAATGTGCCTAACAACTTCCGTCTAGGGCCATGTATTAGTCCATTTTTTGTTGCTTTAGAGGAATACCTGAGGCTGAGCAATTTACAAGAGTTTTATTTTGGCTTTGGTTCTATGGATGGTACGAGAAGTATAGTGCTATCATCTGCTTCTGGTGATGGTCTCAGGAAGATTGCAGTCATGGTAGGAGATATAGGGGACCAGGAGTGTCACATGGTGAGTGTAGAAGCAAGAGAGAAGGGAGGTGCCAGATTCTTGAAGCAACCAGTTCTTGTGTGAGCTAATATAGTGAGAACTCATTCATAACCAAGGAGATGGCACCAAGTCATTCGTGAGGGATCTGTCTCCATGACCCAAACATCTCCCACCAGACTCCACCTTCAATATTGAGGATTACACTTCAGTGTGAGATTTGGAGGGGACAAAGATCAAACTGTATCAGACCATGAAATGCAAAAAGGTTTTTAAAAAACTCTGAGGCCTAAAGCCTAGAACTTTTGGGAAGAGAGGAGGGCAAAGTGACCTTTTCATCCTTTGAGTTTCTGTTACAGCAGGGAGTAGGCATAGCAATTAATAACTTGGAAAATTATTCTGTCCTGGAGGTAAATTACAGAGCAAGCAGGTAGATCAGGAATTGTTCCAAAGAGAAATTATCCCTCCAAATGTCATTGTTATCCTAAATTCCCTCCCACACTGAAATCTGGACCAACTCCCTAAAAATGGCATGGCAATTACCGACATTTTGCCAGGACCCCAATAGAAGCAGATCCTAAGTCTCAGAAGAGGTGGGAAGAGGAAAATTCTACAAGTCCCTTAACTGACACTGGCCTCTCTTAATGAATTCAGCCTATCTTTGATACCCCAGTCAATGAACAGGGTAATTTAGGCTGGAGCTTGCAGAGCTAATGACATTTTTAGACAAAAGGTCTCAAAAGACAGAGCCCTTCTACTAGCCAGCGCCCTGCACTAAACTTGCATACTTGGATTCAGTTATCTATGTTAATTCCTTCCATGGGGCTGCCTCCAGGAATCTAAACTCTCTAGATGATAGCCGGGTCCTGGGAGAAATTTTCGACATCCACAGCAGCCTTCTGGAAACAGTGTCCACTCCACACTAAGTGCCAACCCAGTTACACACTTTGTTTACTTCAATATTGAGTGTAAGGTAGAAGACTTGGGGATGGATAACTGTGGGAAGCCACACGCCTGTTGTGTTCTGTAACCATGGCTCCTCCTAGAACACAACTCTGCAAAATGTGATTGGCTCCCCCTGGATTTGATCCTTCTGCTCCCACACTTAAGCCTGGAGAAAATGTTCTCTTAAAATGGGTCCTCACCTCCCCATCTTAATTCAGCTAATAGACTTTCCTGATTTTGGAGACCTTCTGTATTTCCTACATGGATAAGAGTTAAGAAAAGGGAAGGAGAAACAGGGCTAGAAGCTGAGCTAGAGTAAGAAATCCTTCCTGTAGTGTACCCAACCCATTTTGGACAGGTTCTTTAGCAGACTCCTTGTGTATACACATCTGTCTGACTGTCTCATCTCATGTGTGTCCTTGGAGACAAGCAAAGATCCAGGAGTGACGTATAACTTGTTACGTGCCAGTCCATCGCACTTCTAAGGCATTACCACACACACACTTTTTATTATATCAAGTCCTTGGTCACGGGATCAAGGTTGGAGTAACTAGACTGGGAGCCACCTCCTCTTAGGTCTCTAGTCCTGGATTTTCCATCTAGTGGGTTACTCAGCTTCTCCAAACTTCAAGTTTGGAAACCAAATAAGATGTATGTGTAATATTATTAAATATGTAACAAAGATAGATACATATGTAATAGACTGTAGACATTAATCTTCCCAGTTTTTGTATAAGTCTGAATCTCTCTGTGGGAGGTAAATGCTGCTTCTCTAGTCCCTGAACCGGGGAGCTGATGCAGGAAGAAGAAACTGGAGTGGAGGTAGGATAAGGTTTACTGTCCCTCACCTCTCCTCCTCTGTGTGTAAAGGGTACATCAGGTGGCTCCACTGGTTCTTTTCCTCACTTTTTAAAAAATGGGAATTCCAGGCCACTGCTGTTTCTTTTTTGATAGATCGCTGCTTTGTGGCTCTTTTTCTCCATTACCTGTTCCACTCAGCACTTCAATGGTATTGACTCAGTCAAAATGGGGAAAGTTTGGACCTATATATAATGCCTGTATAATCCCACCCACTCCATCTGTGGTTATTATAAAGTTCAAGGTCATGAGAGAACCGGGGAAGGACTGAGTGGTCCAGGTCCTAGCGACTATTCTTTTTCTTAGATTTTCCAATTTAAGTCCTGAATGTTTGTGGAATGTGTTGTTTTATTTATTTTTGCATTTGTTTTTATTATATCAGAACTCCTTATAATGGAATATCAACACAGGTACAAATAAAGGACCCTGAGCTGGTGGTGGGTGTGAAGTGCCACCATCAACCTTCATTCCTAACCCTTAACCCTGGCCACCTTGGAGGAGCCAAAATGGCTATCAAGAATAGCTTCAGCCAACTCCTTCATTTGTGTAAGTACAAACTCATGGAATACACCAAACATTTTTTCTCAAACATGGTAGAAACAGAAGTTCTCTCTCTCTTTAGAAGAAATGAATATATTTAGGATAAAAAACATCCCTGGTTGTGAAGAATAGATAATTTCCTCTTTGGAGGTGGTGGTAAAATGAGAACCAATTATTTTTTCCTAATTGGACTGTGGCGTGTGTATGTGCATGTGCACACACACACAACACCTTTGATTCTCTTTCTCTGGCGAACCCTCACCAATACGGCCTCTTCTTCCTAGACTGCTTAAGGAGCTTTATCTCAAGGAGCTTCACAGCCTCAGTTGCCATGTGAGTCCTTGAAACATGAGTAGCTAAGTAAGGAAAAGTGGGGAAGAGGCCTGGTTCACTTTAAAGAGTGTTTTGGATTCAATAATCTCAAACAGTTGACATCACCTCTGATGTACTCCAAACTGAACACTGTGGGCATCTAGAAATCGTTGAGGATACAAATCAAGAAATAAAAGCTCCAGAGGTGTATTCTTGTAACATTATTGATGCAATGAGGGTGCTAAATTTATGGAAGCTGAGTGGAAGAAGGTCTTCCTGGATGGCACAATATAGAGTGAGCAGCAATCCATGAAGGATGCATGTCCACAGGAACCCTACCCTGATTATATGCACCATGTCATTTCTCAAGTAACTGTTTTGGATGTTTTCGTTATCCCTCTAGTATGGATTCTTTCGTGGGTATTTTGATTAATCATGCTGTGAGTGTCTCACAGAATGTATTTATTGTCCTGTTCTCAGCCCCTTTACTGGACTCCTCTTGAAACTCTGCAGAAGGCCCTTGTCCAGGCCTTTCTCTAGCTGGAACTTTGCTGAGTTCTTCATATGAAACCATGGATGTGGGGAGATAGCCTGGTGCATCACTGGAATTCTTGCAGGGTTGGATGAATCAATTTTGGTGAGAGAGAGTGTGATCCTAAGAGATTGTGGGATCAATCAGGGAAGGACGGAAGGCCCAAAGACAAAGTAAGGTGTGGTTAGGGAAGAGGGTCTGGTATCTGAGTGCGCTCTGGGGGCAGAGGAGAAAAGGCAAGTGGTGCAGATGAAAGAGGTTACATGGACAATGTGGAATCCAGTTTCATGCAGAGCTCTGGTGAAAGCTCAGATACCTTGTAGTGATAGTGAAACAAAAAGAATGAAGGAATGGGAAGGTTCAGTAGGAGGAAACCAGAGGGAATGATACTCACTGATCCCAAAGGTAACAGAAAGAACACCATCTTTTCCTGCCTCCTCATGAGGGTCAATGATATCTATACACAGGTTCACATACATACAGTGCTGTGTGTCATTTCCAAAGTACTTTCACATGCATTATTCCAGGTGGTCATCACAGCAACCCCATGAGATTTGCAGGCAGGATGCTCTTTCAAAGGAGGAGTCTAAGATTTAATGAAATTAGATATTTGTTCAAAGCTTGGACTGGGAAATGCTCCCCCTAGACCCAACTAGTTTTCTTTCCACTATATCTCACATCAACACTTAGTGGGAAAGACTTACTGTCCAGCTCTACTATTATTTAATTCCCATGGAGGGGCAGAGCATTGCTTAGGAGAAGTGTCCTAATTTCTGACATCTTTCTTTAGGCCTTTCTTCTGAGAGCTGTTTTCTGAGAACTGCCTCTAAAAACTGACATCCTCAGTAATTGTGGACCTGAGACCTCATGGAAAAAAAGAGATTAAGGTTAACCCTGGGAGGGCTGGCATTGAATAGCAGAACTTTACCTTTCAAAGCTACCTTTTTGTTCTTCTCTCTGTCTCTGTGCTGATGCTCAAGGCAAGAAAAAATTAGAGGGTGGAACCCATTTCTCACTCTCCTCTTTCTAAGCAAGAAGCAGACATTCATTATAAATGAACAAAGTGACTTTCTACATGGAAGTAAATATCTCTATTCTTCTATTTCTAAAGTAGATACAAATATTTTCTACTAATACTTTTCAGAAAAACTCAAGTAAAGATGGTTTTTCTGTATATGGTCTTAAACTGATATTTTAATCTGTAGTCCTCTGCTGAACAAAGACATAGAATCTTGAGTCTTATGTATGCTCTTTTCCATAGAATTCTACTTCTTTCCATGGGATTCTGCTCCCTGGGGACAGATAGCAGTATCTGATAAAGAAACTTTCAGAGGTTTAGCATTTCTCTCCAGTTCAACCCTAATGCAAGGGACAGACAGGCTCGATTAAGAGACCCCTGAGATGGAAAGGGAAATGATGAATAAGTGTCGAGAGACTTTTCTCTATGATTACATTGTCTAGAGCCCCTAAGGTGAGTAGAGTCACAGTGTTTGGGATTTTTTTTACCCTGGAGTTCTCTACCACACCCAGGTGGGTAGTCCAAGAGTTTTGATAGAAGCTGGTCTCCTCTCTGTCCTCTGCCCTGGTCAACCTGTTACCATAGCTTGCTGATGCTCTCATCTTTCCTGAGAGCTACAATTTCTAATGCATCTCTGTTCTAATAGAATGTGCATAAAAATAAATATGAATGTAGAAATGTTTAGAGACATGGAAAAGAAAAAGGAAAAATAAGGGCCAACCTAATTTGTGAGCTAGGCCTATGATTTCCTTGCCTGACTAATGTCTTTGACTTTTTCAAATACTGATAAATGTGGATTCCACTGAATGTAATAACATGACCAAAAGGAGATAACAAAACCCATACAAAAAATAAAATATGGAAGTCACTAAACCACGGAAGAAATCAGCTAATGTTTCCCATTATCTTGAGCACACTGCTGCCTCAGGAAATGGAGCACAGAAAAGGTGAGTTCCAGTCTGGCACTCCAGATCAGCAACACAGGGCTAAGGAAGAGTCACCCAGAGTTCTGGAGCACAAGGGAGGAAACAAAAAGTTTCCATAAAACCATGGCCCCTTTGTAACTACAGAGCTAAGCAGATCTCACCACTGCACCTGGCTTCTAGATCCCTCCACTCTTATCTTGTCTTCCTATTTTCCACCTCTAACTCTTCTACACATTTCATTCAAGTTCTAGTTTTATCGCGTACCCTGGAATGGTCACTTCATCTTCCAGAGCTTTGCTTTTTCCTTTTATCAAATGGGATTGATAGCATTATACTTGTGCCAACTTGAGGGGTAGCTTAAATAAGTGATACATTATGTACTTTGTAGATGATAGGTACATAAGGGAGCTCAAATACATTTTGGAGATTATTTTTTCAATATTCTTCTCTTCACTTCGCTCTTTTCTCCTTGACACTGATCTAGAGTAAGTACTGATGAAACTTCCTTCGTTGCAAGAAAGAAATGTAAGAATTGTATCTTCTCTTAATGCCTTCTTAGTGCCCACTGCTTTTGATGACAGTCTTGCATGACTAACCACAAGGAATAACTTGGGTCAACACATAGCAAAGATCCCTGGAGACACAGCCTGAGCTGGCTGTGCCTCTATATCTGCCACTAACCACTGACTGGCTGTGTGATCTTGACCTCACCACCTCCCATTCTGACCAGCAGACTGTGTCTCACGTCATCTCCCAGTAGACGCTGGGTGAGAGAGACCTCTGTAAACTGTTGCCCAAGGATGTGCTGGCCTTCTAACTAGGCAGCAGAAAAAAGGAAAATCAGTGAGCTGAGAAATTCACACCATGGTGGTTTGTTGGCATTCTCTCTGTAGCAACATAATACAGTTTCTCAGAAGTGTCCCCATGTGGGCAAGGTATATCACAGCTGCCCTTTACTGAGATGGCCATCTTTTTCTAGCCTCCACAAAGTTATAGTACCTGTAGAGCTTGCATCTCCGAGTTCACAGTGAGAGAGTGTGCTGAATGAATTCCCTGTCCATTTGCCTACACTCCCACCAAAAAGCATTTATATACATTTAAATATTTTTCCATAGCATGATCAAGCTTTTCAGATAAGATTTTATCATGGAGGGAGCCAAGGAATGATGACGCTAACATTTCCAGCTTGGAAATTTGTGGGATGATGATGCCTTTGATTACTTAGGGACTCTGTGGACAGAAACATGATTAGACTTTTATTTTGTCAGACCTTAAATTTATCACAATTGCTGATAAGGTGAAAGAATATGGCTCAATAACACTGATATCAAGGATATTAAGCAGTTCTAAGTTTTGTATCTAGGGCATGACCCTGGGAAAATTACAACCTAAATCAGAATTTTTTTCATCAATAAAACTTTCTATTCAGATTTCCAGTAAAATCTTGTATATGCCGGGACACAGTAGTATCTTCTATGGGGTCGTGGACAGGTCCATGAGTTCTAGAAGTGGAAGACCATAGAATAGGAATAAATTCAGCAGTATCTATCACCTTATTCAGTTCTCAACAATTCCATTCTATAAAGACGGGCCAGGAACACCAGTATCACCAATGTTGCAGAGTCCATCAAAGGAAGTAAAGTTGTATTTTTAGTTTACATCTACTTTTAACTTTATCTCATCATAAAATGTGTGACATACACACTCTATAAAGTAGATTTATAATTATTATTTTTCACACTTTCCAATAATGCCAATAAGCTTTAGAAATGTCAAGCAATGTACACAACTTACCTAGCAGCGAAGAAGATTCAGACTCAGGACAGTTAGCTACAAGTTCCAATCTCCTCTAATTGTATAATGCTACATTTTTTTGATACTACAATCATTTGATCAAATGCTCCTCTAATTGTATAAGGCTACATTTTTTTGATACTGAAATCAAAATAAACAGGAATAGCAGACATCGTTACCACTTCTCTTTGCAGTTACTCCCACACAGCAGTTTTCTTAGGTTCTTCTGAGTGAGAGACCAATAGCAGTAACCTGGCCCAACTTTTCCTAGACTAGTTGAGGGGAGCTCCAAATTCTCTGTTTTATTTAAAATGAAACAGTAGTATTGTTGTTCCATATTGACCTCAACTTAATTACAGGAAGGTTGTGTATAAAAATGTTGAGGACTTAGGTTGGTTCAAAACCCAGTTTCATTACTCACTAACTTGAGTAAGTTTCATCTCATTGTTTTTAGATTGAGTACAACTATACTATCCCAACTATCTAATAGTTGTAAGTATCAGTGACTAAAAAGTATACATTTCATCCCATCTCTGCTACACACATGTTTGAAGAGGCTTAGTTTGCTAACAAGAGGTAAGGTGACTTGGACTTGTAATTCAGCCTATGAATATACATATTTGTCTTTATTTTACCAAGAATTTCATCAGAAAGCTTCAAAAATGCATATTCCATAACATTTAATTTAGATTTATGACATAATGTTACCAATGAAAAGATGTGATGGTTTAAGTAAATTTAAGTTACAATGAAAGTAAAGCTGTCAGCTGACAGGAACATAGTGATTTAAGAAGACAGCTCCTTTTCTTCTGGATAGGACATTAGGAAGTACAGTATTCAACTCACTTATTTTGCAAATAAGGAAACTGAGTCCAGAGATGTTTATTGACATATTTTGGCGACAGACTGCAAATTAGTGAGAGGCAGGTTATAGAGCAGTCTCTCTCTGGTGCCAGTTTATCTCAGTGTTCTTCAATCGTAGCTGCTATGGACAGTTGGTCTAGGGAAAAATTTAAAGAGATTTTGTAACTTGTACTCTCTTTGAAAGACTAGATAAATCAAAATTACCAAGTGAACTCATGAAATAGACATCTGATTTGAGTAAAATCCATTGATTTTGTTTTCTTTTAGTTATCACTTTTTGTGGGAGAGACATTTAATCTTCATCACATAGACATGTATCTCTATTCCTCTGCCCCTTTCCAGCCCTCCTGCACATGGTAAGGGTCAAATGACTGGTTCTACCTATGGAGTAGGAGTGGAAGGGACATATATTACCTCTGGGTAGAGGCAGTGAAAAGACCCCAGAGAACTCTGCAGCTCATTTCTCCTGCTATGGAGATCGAGAAGGCTCATGTTCTAGATATTGCTGTTTTATGATGCAAACAGACTCACATCACTGACAAGTGCCTCCCTGGAGAGCCACTGGACCCATAGAGACTTTGCAGCGATGAGAAATAAGACATTGAAATAAGACATTGATATTATTACTGAAGTTTCTAGCCTAACCTGACATATACAAGTTTTGTTTTGTCCCTGTTATAAAGTTGTATGCACTCACTAAAGAAAAATCCAGGCATATATAGAGTAACCATTCACAACTCCACCACTGAGAAACTGTCTCTTTAAAATTTGGGTAAATGTTTGATCATAAACATATATTTAATACAACATATAAATATTATATACATATAATAAAGTAGGTATAAAATATGACACAGATATACAACATGAGACAAAACATTTTATTTAATAAGAATTATGATAATTAACATATATTGAATACTTATTATATTACTGCATTAAACTAAGAGTCATACATGAATTACTTCAAAGATTCTTACAAAAGCTCTGAAAATTTGGAATTATCTTAATCTTAAATTTATAGATTAGGAAACCGAATTTCAGAAAGGCTAAGGTAACATCCTAAAGGTCACACAGTCAACAAATGATGCACCCTAAACTGGAATTCATTTGTTTGGTTCCAAACTGGAGTGAGTCTTGAGCTACAAAACTATACTGCCTCCAAACTGAGATAGTGTCACACGTATAATTTCAATACACATAACTTCAACCTTCTTCTTTTTTCCTTCACTACATTTTCAATGGCATAGTTTATTCTCCTACAATATTATTTTTAATGTCTGCAATGCTATATTATTAAATACTTAATTAGCTAATTTTGGACTCTTGGATGGTTTCTTTTCTTCCTTTTCCTGGTGCTGTGTCATTAACAACAAAGCTAAATACATATTTGAACTTAAGTCTTTGCATACAGTTATGATTATTTTCTTAGAATAAGTTCTGATATGTTGAAAATCTGAATTTAAAAGGAGTATATGTTTCTATCAATTTCTTTAAATTATTGTCAAATTGCCCTCTATTGAGCTTCTTATCAATTAAAATTCCATCTGTCTGCTACAGGAGTGTGTGCTTCTACCAAAACCTTACAACACTTTGAAAATTTATTAAATTTGCATTTCTTTCGTTATTTTGTATAGTTAGATATTTTTCCAACAGAGTATTTTGCTAATAGACTATTTATAATTCTCTATTGACTTCTTATATGCATTTTTACATTTTTTTTAGTCTAAAGACTAAGATATATTTTAAAAATAATTATTTGTATGTCATGCTGCTCTTCCAGGAAAAAATAGATTTTGAAACTACAATAAATATCAAGCTTTGTATAATTTCACCACTTAGTTTTTTAATGTATAGGATTATGATTTTTAAATTCATTTTAGTGAAAACCACAAAAAGACCAAGTTATGTTTGACGAAGCTTATGTTAGAGTCTTTTCTCATTATATGACCTTGACCCCCAAAAAAGTCTGATTTAATTCACTTTTTTCTTAGATTATAAAATACAAGTGGTACCACTGTGAAATACATTGAAGAGCTATTTCGAGCAATGGAAGAAATAATACCTCTAAAGCAGTTTACAATTTGGTCAGTAGTAGAAAGTTTAAGCTATGCTTCTCATGTACCATATATATAGAAAGGTGAAGTGAAATTCAGCAATTTGAGATGGATAAAAGGTAAAAAACCCAAAAAAGAAAACACCCAACTTTTGGGTAAAACATTGGGTGGACAAGTAATATACATAGTACAAGTATATGCGTAGAACATCAGGAGAAAGATAAAATATTGAATTTCATCTTTCCCCCATTACATTGCCATATTTATTACATTATCCATGCTATATGTAAGTGATGTATTTATGCACACACACAAACAATAAAACTGTTGTAATTTATTCAATAGTAACAAGAATCATCTCTCTTTGTTTAACATGACAAAATACCTTTTTGTTATGATTATGCAAGAAAGCAAGAGTCTTAAAATCAGACATGCCATTTTAAAGTCACTGTAAATATGTTAAAGTATATAGGCAGCGAGACTTATAATTTCAGAAATGATAACAATTTGCCCTGATTAGCTGTAAATCTCAGGTATTAACATGGCCTCACATAAAGAACAAAACATGTATTTTTTACAGTATTGGCACTTGGCTTTTAGAACACATTCATCTACACAAAATGCATGCTATTTTAATATTTCAAGGTGAAAGTTGTTCTTAATTATAATCTCAGTTGAAGGAATGATCCTGAAACTCAGTTTTGTGTGGAAAAAAATTTGTCGGTGGCAACTGAGCTCAAAATTCTGTTGCACTCAACACGTAATTAATGTATCTACACTGTGGCTAAAATATACTGGGGAAATCTCAAGGTATATCAGGTCTAATCATTTTATAGACTCTTTAATTCTCATTCCAAACAAAGAATAACAAAGGGTGACATCTTGAGATTGTAATTTAGACAAAGCTTTGAAGCCATACAGTTTAAAAATATTTTCTTTATCAATGCCTTAAAGTAATATTTTTTAAAACATAAAAATAGTCCCATTGACAATTAGAATGAGGCTTTTATGATATCACCTTCTTTAAAATGTTTACATTAAATTTATAACTGTTAATTTTATGTTTTGTGGTATATTTTCACTTAGAATTGTTCTTTCTTGTAAGTATAAAGTGTATTTTTTATTTTTTTAAATGATCTGGCTACCATTAAAGCATTCTTCTTTCTAAATAGTTACTATAGATTCAGGCATAACATTTAGATGGAAAAGAAATTGATATTATAAAATATGAATGTTAGGCCTTAGTTATAATGTATGTTTTAAGAAAAATTGATGTTATCATTTCCCTAGACAATATATCAAACCAATGTAACTTGCGATAGGTATTTAAATTAGTACCATCTTGAGAGAGGTGTAGTGAACTTTATTTTAGATGAAAGGAGTCTCCAGGTAGAGATAGTTTGTTACTGATGTACTAATGCTTTGAAGAGCTAAGAAGCTGTAATTAGTGAACTATGGGTTCAGTGAAAAATAAAAATAAGAACTCACTGAAAGACCAAGATTTCGAGAATGGATATATTGAAGTAAATAACTTTGAAAACCTTGAAAAGTAAGAGGAAAAAAATTTTTTTTTCTTTTGAGTTGGAGTCTCACTCTGTCACTCAGACTGGAGTGCAGTGGCTGCTCCCAGCCACTGCAGCCTCAACCTGCTGGGCTCCGGCGATCCTTCCGCCTCAGCCTTCCGAGTACCTGGAACTACAGGCATGCGCCACCACGCCCGGCTGATTTTTTTTTTTTTGTAGAGATGAGGTCTTGCCAAATTGCCCAGGCAGGTCTCACACCCGCAGGCTCAGGCAATTCACTCACCTCAGCTTCCCAAAGCGTGGGATTACAGGCTGAACCACCGAGCCCAGGGGCAAAAAAATTTTTTAAAGCAAAGATGAAAAGAGCCCAGTATACACAAATCAACAAGATGATTCTATGAAAAAACTGAGAGAAGATGATGTCAGAAATAAAAAACCACTGCCCTGCCCTGCCACAAGCCAACATCACCCTCCCTGGCTGCACCGTCTTGCCTTGCCCCAAGCTGCTGCTGCCCAGGGAGGACCTTGGCTGCCACCCTGTAGAGCTCCTGGCTCCCTCGCCAGCTGCACCACCCTGCCCGGTGCCCAAGCTGACGTTACCTGAGGAGGCCCTTGGTTCCCACCCCGTAGAGCTCCAGACTACGTCGCCGGCTACACCTCCTGGCCCCCAGCCACCTTGCGCTACGTGACCTGCAAACCCAACCTTCTAACACTTCACCTCTCCAGACTCGCCCCCAGCCACAGCAGGACCAGAGAACACCTGGAGTTCCGAGACCAGGCAGACACCTGCATTGCCCCACCCAGCTCTACCCAGCTCTGCCTCAGCCTCCAGCCTGAGACCTAAGAACAATGAAAGAAAAAGAGGCCCAAGCCACACTGTGGCACGCCGACCAGCAGTGCCTGGCTGTCTCACGACCCTGCCTCCCCCAGCTGGACCCAGCTGCAGTAGACTCAGAGATCAGCTGGAGCCCTGAGACCAGGCAGAGACATGCATTGCCCCACCCTGCTCTGCCCAGCTCTGTTCAGCCTCCAACTTGGGCTCTAAGACCTCATGTTTGTGTAGGGGAATAGTACATCATAAGGAGGTTGGTTAGCTTGTGTGTCTGTATGGTTGAATGTTCTAGTTTTTGTTGTTGTTGTTTGTTTGTTTTTGTTTTTTTCTCTTACTCTTATCTGTCTTTGTGTCTATTTTCATTTGTTAGTTGGCACTTTTGTCTGTTTTCCCTCTTATTCTTCCCTCTCTCCACCTTCCTCTTCCCTCCCATTCCATTTCTTTCCTTTTTCTCACCTCATTTTGCTTTCAGGGAGCACATCTATACCCCCACTGCATGGACAGATTGCAAGGCAGTGGGAAGTGGGTTCCAGGGCATCCATACACTGGTCAGTGGATACTGGAATCTGCAGATAGATTTTGAATCACAGTTCCCCCCTCAATTAAATCTTAAAACTGCAAAAAGTATAGTCCCCAACCTACAGTACAGCTTTAGAATTGAACAAAGCCAGAAGATTCACACAAGGAAGAATAGGAGATTGAGCAAACAGAAGTAAAAACAACCCCGCCACTCCAGAACAACAGATTGAAAGAAGAAGGGGAAAAAAGGAAAAAGTGGGGAGGAAAATCTACACAAATGAAGAAAAACTAAAATAAGAATATGGTCACACAGACCCCTGGGAGGTCAGATGCTGAGAAAACAGACTTTGGAATGCAAACAATGAAGAGCCCCCAGAATGACTGGTCACATATGACAAACCCAGACATCAGGATATTAATAGAGAATAAAAAGAATTGAGGAGAGACAACAGGAAAATAGGAAGGAGTTGATAACTGAAATAACAGCAGTAAAGAATATTGTGACTGAAATAAATAACAAACTAATAAACATGGAAAGTAGAATTAGCCAAGCAGAAGAAAGAATCTCAGAGCTTGAAGACCAAAATATAAAACTAAACCAAACTGTCAAAAATATAGAAAAGAAGCTTAAAAAGACAGAGCAAAACCTTCAAGAGATGAGCGATTACTTCAAGAGAATGAACCTAAGAGTAATTGGACTTCCTGAGGGAGAAAGAGAGACAGAGACCACCATGGAACACACATTCCATGAAATTATTCAAGAAAACTTCCCTAATCTCATCAGTGATGTGAAAATTCAAACACAAGAGATTTAGAAAACCCCTGCAAGATAACAAATGAGAAGACCAACTCCCAGGCACATAATAATTTGCTTGAACAAAGTAGGTATAAAAGAGAAAATCCTAAAAGCAGTAAGAGAAAAAGGTCAGACTACCTACCAAGGAAGACCAATTAGAATAGCAACAGATTCATCTATAGAAGCATTTTAGGCTAGGAGAGCTTGGAGCCCAATCTTCAAAGTCCTTAAAGATAAACAATTTCAACCAAGAAAAACCTACCCAGCCAAGCTAAGCTTTATCAGTGAGGGAGAATTAAAATCTTTCCCAGACACCAATTCCTAAGAACTTACACTGCCTCCAAACCACCTCTATAAGAAACACTTAAGAAAGTAGTAAACACAGAAGAAAAAGAAAAAAGAACCACAACGTTCTTTGCAAGAGTACAGGAAAAAGAATGAAACCACACATGAATCAACCCAAAAGTCAAAAGAAACACAACAAAAAAACAGGAACAACAGCACGTTTATAAGAGCTTCATGACAGGGATAATAAACCCTCACATTTCAAAGTAACCTGAATGTGAATGGCCTAAATGCACCACTGAAAAGACATAATATGGCAAAAAGGATAAACTATCATTAGGCAACAATATATTGTCTCCAATAGACTCATCTCACCAGAAAGGACACTCACAGACTCAAAGTAAGATGATGGGTAGCAAAATTTCAGGCAAATGGAACACAAAAGAAAGCTGGCGTTGCAATCTTAATCTCAGACAAAATACCATTTTTGCTACCAAACATTAAAAAAATATGAAACAGTAACTATATAATGATAAAATGTTCAATCCATCAACAAGTAATATCCATCCTAAACATATATGCACCCAACATAGGAGCACCAATGTTCATAAAGCAGCTTCTAGGCAAACTTAAAAAAGAGATTGACTCTAATAGTATCATAGCTGGTGAGCTCTAATACCCCACTCACAACCCTGGACAGATCATCAAGGCAAAAAATCAGCAAGAAGATCCAGAACTTCAATGAGACTCTTGAACAAATGGACTTAATTGATACCTACAGAACACTCCACCCAATGACCACAGCATATACATTCTACTCATCACCACATGGAATGTACTCCAAGAAAGACCACATCATTGGCCATAAATCAAACATAAACAAATTTCATAAGAATGAAATTTTGCCATGCACCTTCTCACACCACAGTGGAATAAAAATAAACATCAACACCAATAAAGTTCCTCCCAAATCCACAAAGACATGGACACTAAAATGTTTGATGCTAAGCAACTCCTGGGTCAACAATGAAACCAAAACAGAGATTAAAATGTACCTGGAAACAAATGAAAATGAAGAAGCATCTTGCCACAATCTCTGGGATGCCATGAAAGCAGTAGCACAATCTCTGGGATGCCATGAAAGAGGGGAATTCATATCTTGGTTTTTTTTGTGTTTTTTTTGAGTTGGAGTCTCACTCTGTCACCCAGACTGGAGTGCAGTGGCATGCTCCTGGCCACCGCAGCCTTGACCTGCTGGGCTCCGGCGATCCTTCCACCTCCACCTTCCAAGTAGTTGGAACTGCAGGCGCACGCTACCAGACCTGGCTAATTATTTATTTATTTATTTATTTATTGTAGAGATGAGGTCTCGCCAAGTTGCCCAGGTGGGTCTCGAAAACCCACGGGCTCAGGCAATCCACTCACCTCAGCCTCCCAAGTGTGGGATTACAGGCTGAGCCACTGAGCCCAGTGGAATTCATATCTTTACAAACACACATGAAGAAAATGGAAAGATCACAAGTTAACAGCTTAAGAAGTCACCAAAGGAAGCTAGAAAAGCAAGACCATCAAAACTTTAACTTCAGAAGAAGAATCCAGATCACCAAAGTAAAAGCCCAAATCCAGGACATAGAAGACAAAAAGATAATGCAAAAAATCAATGAAACAAGAAGCTGGTTCTTTGAAAGAATAAACAAGATCGATGGTCCCCTAGCCAGGCTGACCAAGACAAAGAGAGAAAATTCCAAATAAATTCAATCAGAAACACAAAAGATGAAGTCACAACTGACCCTGAAGAAATACGAAAGATTATCAGAGACTACTATGTACAATTGTATGGAAACAAACTTGAAAACCTAAAGGAAATGGAAGACTTTCTGACATCACACAATCTCCCTAGGTTGAAACACAAAGAAACTGAGACCCTAAATAGACCAATAACAATCATGGAAATTGATTATGTCAAGAGAAAACTACCTACAAAAAAAGCCCTGGACCAAATGGCTTTCCAGCAGACTTCAACAAAACATATAAAAAGGAACTGATACCAATCCTATTGAAAGCATTCCAGGTGATCGAGAAAGGTGGAACTTTTCCCAAATCATTTTATGAAGTTAACATCACATTGACACCCAAGCCAGGTAAAGACCCAACAAAGAAAGAGAACTACAGGCCAATATCTTTGGTGAACATAGATGCTAAAATTCTCAATAAGATCTTAGCAAACCAGATTCAACAACACATCTCAAAAATCATTCATCACGACCAAGAAGGCTTCATTCCCGGGATGCAAGTCTGATTCAACATTCGTGAGACCATAAACATAATTAAATACATCAACATACATAAAAACAAAAACCACATGATTATATTATTAGATGCAGAAAAAGCTACTAATAAAATCTAGCAACTCTTCTTGTTAAAAATCCTCAAACATCTAGGCATAGGTGGAACATACCTCAAAATAGTAAAAGCCATCTATAAGAAACCCATAGCCAGCGTACTCCTAAACAGACAAAAATTGGAACTATTTCCCTTGAAAACTGGAACAAGACAAGGATGCCCACTCTCACCCCTCCTGTTCAACGTAATTTTGGAAGTCCTAGCTAGAGCAATCAGAGAAGAGAAGGCAATCAGGGATATCCAATTAGGAAAAGAGGAAGTCAAGTTATCTCTCATTGCAGTTGATATGATTGTATGCCTTGAAAACCCAAGAGAATCCACCAAAAACCTCCTTGCACTGATAAAGGACTTTGGCAAAGTCTAAGGGTATAAAATAAATGTAGAAAATACAATAGCATTTCTATACACCAATAATAAACAAACAGAAACCCAAATAAAAGCACAATTCCATTCACAATAGCCACACAAAAAAATTAAATACCTTGGCATCTTCCTAACCAAAGACATAAAAGACCTTTACAATGAAAACTACAAAACACTGCTCAAAGAAATCAAAGATGACAAAACAAGTGGAAAAACATTCCATGCTCACGAATTGGAAGAATCAGCATTGTTAAGATGTCCATTTTACCTAAGGCAATCTACAGATTTAATGCAATAATCATCAAATTACTAGCAAAATTCTTCTCAGACCTAGAAAAAACAATACAGGAATTCCTATGGAAACACAAACAACCAAGAATAGCCAAAACAATCCTCAACAACAACAACAAAAAACAATAAGGAGGTATCATGCTCTCAGACTTTAAACTTTATTATAAAGCTGCAGTAATCAAAACAGCCTGGTATTGGTTCAAGAACAGGCATATAGACCAATGGAATAGAATTGAGATTCCAAAAACAAACCTCAATTTCTCAATCAACTCATCTTCGACAAAGTCTCCACCACCCACCACTGGGGAGAGGAGAACTTATTCAGTAAATGGTGCTGGGAAAACTGGCTGACCACATGCAGAAGATTGAAACAGGACCCCTACCTATCCCCATGCACAAAAATTAACTCTAAATGGATCACAGACCTAAATGTAAAACCTGTAACTGTAAGAACCTTAGAAAATGCAGGAGACATTCTTTTTGTTTTTTTGTTTTTTTGAGTTGGAGTCTCACTCAGTTGCCCAGACTGGAGTGCAGTGGCCGCTCCTGGCCACAGCAACCTCGACCTGCTGTGCTCCAACGACCCTTCCACCTCAGCCTTCCAAGTAGCTGGAACTACAGGCATGAGCTACCACGCCTGGCTAATTTTTTTGATTTATTGTAGAGATGAGGTCTCACCAAGTTGCCCAGGTGGGTCTCAAACCCGCGGGTTCAGGTAATTCACTCACCTTGGCCTCCCAAAGTGCGGGATTACAGGCTGAACCACCGAGCCTGGCCAAGGAAACACTCTTAAGGAAGTTGGAAGTGCAACCAATTCCTGATCAAAATCCGAAATGCCCAGGCCATAAGAGATAAGATAGACAAGTGGGACCTCATTAAACTGACAAGCGCCTGCAAAGCCAAAGAAACCATCAAGAGAGCAAGAAGACAGCCCACAGACTGGGAAAATATATTTACCAAATCCATGTCTGACAAAGGCCTAACATCAAGGATCTACAAGGAACTCAAATGTACTGAAAAGAAAAAAACAAACAGCCCCATTACAAAGTGGGCTAAAGATATGAATAGACACTTCTCAAAAGAAGACATATGAGCAGCCAACAGATATATGAAAAAATGTTCAGCCTTACTGGTCATCAAGGAGATGCAAATTAAAACTACACTGAGATACCACCTAACTCCAGTCAGAATGGCCACCATCAATAACTCAAAAAATAACATGGTGGAGAGAATGTGGTAAAAAGGAAACACTTCTACACTGTTGGTGGGAGTGTAAACTAGTGCAGCCTCTGTGGAAATCAGTGTGGTAATTCCTAAAAGTTTTAAAAATCGACCTTCCATATGACCCCGCAATCCCCCTACTGGGAATATACCCGGCAGAACTCAGGTAACTCTATGAAAAAGATACCTGCACATGTATGTTTATCACAGCATTGTCCACAATAGCAAGAACATGGAACCAATCGTGCTGCCCATCAAAAGAGGACTGGATGTAAAAAATGTGGTACATATACACAATGGAATATTACACAGCCATAAAGAGGAGCAAAATCATGAACTTCACAGCAACCTGGATGGAATTAGAGTTTATAATACTGAGTGATCTCTTACAGAAACAAAGAGCTGAGTATCACATGTTCTCACTCATAAGTGGACCTTGAACAACTACCATATTACTATAAGAGGAGGATTGACAGTAGCAGGAAGCTGTGGGGGGGCATTGAAGGTAGTCAATATCTGCCTGGGGAAGGGAGGGCACACTTCATCAATAAGGGTACTTGCACAATGAATATTTGTAAACCTAACCCTGAATTGTACCCCACAATTTTAAAATAAAAATTAAAAGAGTTTTAAAAAAAAGAAATCAAAAACCACAACTGGAGCTGGCTATTTATTATTTTAATGAACATTTATAGAAAGCCAAGTGTGTATCAGGTAAGGCAATTTGTACAGTAGGTGAGGTGAACTTCATGTTTTTCTTCTTGGAGAGTTTCATAGTCTAGTGAGTAAGACACAAATAAGCAGGTGAAATGCAGAATGACAGTTACAATAGCAATTTGTATATTGTAACAGAAGCAAAGAGAAGAGACACCCAACTCTGGCAGGAGGTAGGCTCCTTAGAGAAAGGGAAAGTTGAGATGAATGTTGTAGGTCTAAAAGGATGTGATTAACTGAACAAGAATGTGAAAGATATTTTAGACAAATTGAAAAGATATGAGCAGAGTTAAGAAGTGAATATGTACAGAATATTTAAGGGAAGCCGGGCTCGGTGGCTCAGCCTGTAATCCCGTGCTTTGGGAGGCTGAGGTGAGTGGATTGCCTGAGCCCGCGGGTTCGAGACCCGCCTGGGCAGCGAGACCTCATCTCTACAATAAATCAAAAAATCAGCCGGGCTTGGTAGCGCATGCCTGTAATTCCAGCTACTTGGAAGGCTGAGGTGGAAGGATCGCCGAAGCCCAGCAGGCGAGGCTGCGGTGGCCGGGAGCGGCCACTGCACTCCAGTCTGGGCGACAGAGTGAGACTCCAACTCAAAAAAAAAAAAAAAAAAGAATATTTAAGGGTATATAAATATTTCGTCCTGCTGCTATCACAAAATATATGCAGACATTCCCTAACTTACAATAGTTAGATTTATGATTTTTGACTTTAGCATGGTGCAAAAGCAATACACATTCTGTAGAAACTGTACTTTGAATTTTGATCTTTTCTTGGGCTAGTAATATTGCAACACTATAGTCTCTCATAAAGTTATACAGTGGCAATGAGCCACAATTCAATCCCAGTCAGCCATCTAATCATTAGGGTGACAGCCATGAGATATTCAACATGGTTATAAGCTTTGTGTTAGATGATTTTGTTCAACTGTGGACTACTGTAAATGTTCTGAGCATGTTTAAGGTAGGCTATACTAAGCTATGAAATTTGGCAAGTTAGGTGTATTAAATGCATTTTTGACTTTTTAACTTACCATGGGTTTCTTAGATCATAACTCCATCTTAAGCCAAGGAGCATCTGTACAGGAAAGTGACTGGAGAAGAATACAATGAAAGGTGTATTCCATGGTGGATTTTACTCTGAAGGTTACAGAGATTTATGAGAATGATGCAATCAATTTATACTTCAGAAAAATCATTTTATGAAGTGTGGCTAATAGGTTGGGGAAAGGAAGACTTAAAGGAGAAAAGACTTTAAAAATCCAGGTAAGAAAAGATGAGGATCTAATGTAAAGCAAAGGAAAAGATAGTAGAGAAGGAAAATAAGTTGTTAAGTATTACAAATATAAGATTGACAACATGTTGAAATGACATTAGGAGAAAGTGAGAAATATAAAACGACCTTTTACATCTAGAAAACAGGAAATATGTTAGTCATGGATTGTGTGTGTATCCTCAATTTTTATTTTATTTTAAAGATGTGGGGTATAAGTCAGGATTAGTTACATAAGTGATCATTATACAGGCAAAGTTTGGGATTCCCCTTGGTCCCCAGTTCCCCTGGTCTAAAGTTGGGTACCCTCATTGATGTTATGTGCCCCCTCTCCTCTGGCAGTAATTTATATGTCAAAATCCTAACCCCCAGTGTGATATTATGAGGCAGGGCCTTTTGGAGGTGATTAGGTCATGATAGTAGTCCCCTCATGAGTGGCATTAGTGCCATTTTAAAAGAGATTCCAGAGCTCACTAGCCCCTCCCACCATGTGAAGACACAACCACTAGAAGAGGACGCTAACCATAACCTGACTATGCTGGTACTTTGATCTCAGACCTCCAGTTTCCAAAACAGTGAGAAATAAATGTTATTGATAAGTTACCCAGATTGGCATTCTGTTACAGTAGCCCAAGGTGACTAAGACAGAATGTGATGCTAGAAGTCACCAAAGTAGAGAATTGAGTGAGTTATAGAGAGCTCATGTTATGTTGTTCAGGACAAGTTATATTTTAAATGTTTAAGCAGTGTTTATCAGGTAGTGATTGTATGGGCTGATACATTGAGTAAAATGCTGAGCTGGAGACATAAAATTGAGAATTATTCACCAACCAGTGTACTTTCCTTGAATAAAAGAGAACTAAAGAAGCATAATTACAATGCAGAAGCAGGTAGAAAAAAAAGATTACATGGTTCTAACAGTAAAACCACGTACTCTGGAGAGATAGGAGGAGAACCAGAGAGAGTGATGCTATCAGAAAATCACAGAAGGAGAACTTTCAGATGGGGGGTGCTCAACTTTTCTTTTTTCTTTTTAGCACATTATTTTATTTTATTTTTTCATATGAGAGATGGATTTTATTATTATTTTTTATTTTTTATTTGAAGATGTGGGGTACAATTCAGGATTAGTTATAAAAGTGGTCATCATACAGGTAAAGTTTGGACCTCCCTTTGGTTCCCACTTCACCAGGTTTGAGAGATCGGATACCTTCATGGGTGTTATGTGCTCCCCCTCCCTCCCCTGGCAGTGTCCCCCTACTGCTAATTTCTTTCTTATAGTATTATTTTTAATGTTCAAGATCGAGTGAGAACATGAGATACTTGGTTCTTTGTTACTGATAGATCACTGAGTATTATAGACTCTACATTCATATAAATTGCTGCAAAGTCCACAATTTTGCCCTAATTTATGGCTGCATAATACCTCAACATTTATATGTACCACATTTTAATATCCAGTCCAGTTTCAATGGGCAGTGCAGCTGGTTCCTTGTTTTTGCTATTGTGAATAGTGCTGCAATAAACATGCAAGTACAGGTATATATTTTTTAGAATGATTTGAGTTCCTCTGGGTATATTCCTAGGAGGGGGATTGCTGAGTCATATGAAAAGTTAATTTCTAGTTCTTTTAGAAATCACCACACTGTTTTCAAATAGTGGTTGAAGTAGTTTGCATTCCCACCAACAGAGTAGAAGCATTCCCTTTTCTCTGCATCCTCGTGAGCATCTGTTGTTTTTTGTTATAAATTAATGATGGCCATTATAACTGGAGTTAGGTAGTATCTCAGTGTGGTTTTGCTTTGCATTTCTCTGATGATTAGTGAAGCTGAGCACTGTTTCATGTGTCTGTTGACTGCCTATATATATTCTGTGAGAAGTGTCTATTCATGTATTTTGCCCACTTTTGATGGGACTTTTTTTTTTTCTTCTTTCAGTACATTTGAGTTCATTGTAGAACCTCAATTTTAGGGCTTTGTCAGATATATAATTGGCCAAATTATTTTCCAGTTCTGTGGGCTGTCTCCCCATTCTCTTGATGGTTTCTTTTTCTTTGCAGAAACTTTTCAGTTGAATGAGGTCCCACTTGTCTAACTTATCTCTTATGGCATGGAATCCTGGGGTTTTGATCAGGAATAGGTTGCTCTGATTTCTGTAAGAGTGTCTCCTGAATTTTCTAATATTCTTACAGTTTGAGGCTTTATGTTTAAGCCTTTGATCCAATTAGAGCTGATTTTTGTGTATGATAATAGGTAGGGGTCCTGTTTCATTCTTCTGCATGTGGTCAGTCAGTTTTCCCAGCACCATTTATTTCATAAGTTCTCTTCTACCCAATGGCTGTTGGTGGAGTGTTGGGAGCCAGCCGTGGAGCCCTGCCTGAGCGTTAGGGATCCAGGCAGGCTGTGGATCCTGAGACCGCTAGGACGAGTTCAGGAGGTGAAGGTCCATTCCTTCTTCCCTTCTTTGCTGTTTTGGCACGTTCCACTAGCAGGAACTTTGATGATCCAAGCGTGAAGTTCTGAGAGTATGACAGGCATGGCTTACTTTAGGAGTTCATTGTTCCCGTTTCTCACAGACTGCGGTTTTGGCTTTAAACTTAACATAATTCAAACTCAGGTCACATTTGGGAGCCTTTAATACAGTACAAGCTTCTTTTAAGATTTAATAGTATATTTGTAGAATTAGTATATATATACAAAGTGCTGTTTCAACCTTAATAATATAGATAAATATCTAGAGCTACCAGAAACGGCCCAGCACAAACTTTGGTCTGGGCCACATTCCTAAAGGCCCAGCATGAACTTTGGGCTGGGCTACATTCCTAAGGGCCCGGTGTGTACTTTGCACTAGGCTGCTTTCATTTAAACCAGGTTTTAGCTACAGTTAGTATAGGGTTTTTTCTACTTATTATAGAAATTGAATTTATTTTATTCATAGAAAGTATTGTAGAGTAGGTTATGCTACGTCAGTGAATTATGTCAGTTCAAGCATGATCAAACATGATATTTTGGGGTTTAATAAGAATACAGCTAACTTTAGAAATTACATTGTTTCCATCTTCTACATTCGCGGTTTTGGCTTTAATACAATTCACAGTTTATACTTGGGTTTTAATTTTTAGAAGCTTTATTGCTGATGATCAGGATTAGAAATTAGAAACTTTTATAAAAGTTAAAATAGATTTATAGGATTTTGGAACAGTCATTTTGTTAAGAGATTGTAATCAATTGTTCCCAGAAACAGCCCAGCATGATCTTTTGACTGAGCCATATTCCTTAGGAATTGGTTGGGCTATAATTAAGAGTTTCTATAGTGTAGGTAGAATTTGTGTAAAATAGAGAGGAATTGGGATCTAGGTTGGTTATTAGGTGTTGCGTATGCATAGGTTTTAAAAGTTATTGATTATTAGAATACTTTGATATTAGAATTGTTATATTGCTTTTGAGAAATATTAACCAAGCATGAGGAACAGTGAGATAGTTTTGGGATCCTCATTCCTTAAGCTTGGGAAACACCTGGTGGGTGGGGGATGCCCCTCATCCACCTGGCTCTATGTTTATGTAAATGTCTTGTGATTTAATTGGGATTGCCCTTCTTCTTACTCCAGGAAACACCTGGTGGGTGAGGGATGCCCCTCATTCATCTGGCTTTGTGTTCATGTAAAAGTTTTGTGATTTAATTGAGATTATTCTTCCTCATGCCTGAGGAAACACCTGGTGGGTGGGGGGACGCCCTTCCTGCACCTGGCTTGTGTTCATGTGGAAGACTTGTAAGACTGCCTGTGTAAAATTTGGGATAAATACCCGCTGTAAGTTTCAATAAACAGATTCTGCTCAATCCGTTGAACAGATGGATGTCTAATTTCTTTCTTTCTCTTTATATCTATCCCTCCATCTTTCTTTCTTTTAATAACTATCCCTCCAGAATAATCACCAATGCCATCACACCTTCCAAGGGACCTCCTAAATCTCTTTTTGGGGGCTGGCCCCCCCGAAGTGGAGGCTTTGTTGATGAGTTAGTTGAGAAACTGAGCTTTTTTTCCCAGAATTTCTATCCTGTTGCATTGGTCCATATGCCTGTTCTTGTACCAATACCAGTCTGTTTTTAATAATGTAAGCTTATAGTAAAGTTTGGAGTCTCGAAGTGTGATACCTCCTGCTTTGTTTCTTTTGCTGAGGATTGTTTTGCCTGTTCATGGTTATTTATGTTTCCATATGGATTTCTGTATTGCCATTTCCAAATCTAAGAAGAATGATGCTGGTAATTTAATGGGTATTGAGTTGAATCTGCAGATGACCTTGACGGAATGGATATCTTAACAATGTTGAGTCTTCCTATCATGAGCATGGAATATTTTTCCATTTATTTTTGTCTTCTTGGATTTCTTTGAGAAGTGTTTTGTGGTTTTTGTTGTAAAGGTCTTTCACTTCTCTGGTTGGGAAGATGCTGAGGTATTTAATTTCTTTTGTGGCTATTGTGAGTGGGATTTGCTTTCTATTTGTTTCTCTGTCCATTTGTTCTTGGTGCATAAGAATATGACTGTCTTTTGCACATTTATTTTGTAACCCGAGATTTTGCCAAGACCTCTATCAGTGCAAGGAAGTTTTTGATAGATTTTCTTGGATTTTCAAGGCATAGGATCATATGCTCAGCAAAGAAGGATAACTTAACTTTCTTCTTTCCTATTCGGATACCCCTGATTACCTTCTCTTGTCTGAGGACTTCCAAAACAATGTTGAACAAAAGGAGTAAGAGTGGGCGGCCTTGTCTTGTTCAAATTTTTAGGGAAAATGCTTCCAATTACTGTTCATTTAGCAATATGCTGGCCGTGGATTTATCATAGGTGTCACTACTTTTAGGTATGTTCCTGCTATGCCTAGGTATTCAAGGGTTTTTATCTAGAAGGGATGATGGATTTTATCAAAAGCTATACCTGCATCTAATGATATAGTTATGTAGTTCTTGTTTTTACATCTGTTGAGGTATTTAATTATATTTATGGTCTTGTGGATGTTGAACCAGCCCTGCATCCAAGGGATGAAGCCTACTTGGTTATGGTGGATGTTTTTTGAGATGTGTTGTTGGATCCAATCTGCTAGAATCATGTTGAGAATTTTGGCATCTATGCTCATTAGGGATATTGACTTGTAGTTCTCTGTCTTTGTTGAATCTTTACCTGGTTTGGGTATCAGTGTGGTGTTAGCTTCATAAAATGATTTGGGGAGAGTTCTGTCTTTCTCAATTTCCTGGAATACTTTCAATAGCATTGGTCAACTCCTCCCTGTATGTTTTGTAGAATTCTGCTGGAAAGTTATCTGGTCCAGGACTTTTATTTGTAGGTAGGTTTCTTATGACAGAGTAAATATCCTGGGTTGTTATTGGTCTATTTAGTGTCTCAGTGTCTTCCTGATTCAACCTTGGGAGGTTATATGATGTCAGAAAGTTCTCCATTTTATTTAGGTTATCAAGTTTGTTTCCATACAGGTGTGCATAGTAATCTATGATAATCATTTGTATTTCTTCAGGGTCAGTTGTGCCTTAATCTTTTGCATTTTTGATTGTGTTTATTTGGGCTTTTTCTTCTCTTTTTCTTGGTTATTCTGGCTAGAGGTTCATCAGTCTTGTTCATCCTTTCAAAGAACCAGCTTTTTGTTTTGTTGGGGTTTTTTCGTATGTTTTTTTTTTCCTCCTGTGTCCCCTATTTGGGTTTTTATTTGGTGGTCTGGATTCTTCTGCTGCAGTAAGGATTTTGGTGATCTTGCCTTTCCAGCTACATTAGGTGGTTTGCTAGGCTGTTAACTTGTGCTCTTTCCATTTTCTTGATGTGTGTTCAAATAGAGATATAAATTCCCCTCTTAGAATTGATTTCATGGCATTGCAGAGGTTTTTGGTAAGATGTGTCTCCATTTTTATTTGTTTCCAGAAATCTTTTAATTTCTGCTTTGATTTCCATATTGACCCAGGAGTCATTCAGCATCATGTTATTTAGTGTCCATATCTTTGTGGGTTTGGGGAGGATTTTGTTCATTGTGATATTTATTTTTATTCTACTGTGGACTGAGAAGGTACATGTCAATATTTCAATCTTATGAAATTTGTTTATGCTTGATTTAAGGCTGAGGAAGTGATCAATCTTGGAGTACATTTCATATGGTGATGAGTAGAATGTATATTCTGTGGTTGCTGGGTGGAATGTTCTTTAGGTATCAACTAAGTTCATTTCATCAAGCATAAAGTTGAGGTTCCAGATCTCTTTGTGGATTTTTTTGTCTCAATGATCTATCTAGGAATGTTAGTGGGCTATTTAAGGCCCCAGTTCTGATAGTGTTAGAGTCAATATCATTTTTAGTCTATTTAGTAGTTGCTTTTATAAATTCTGGTGCTCTTGTGCTGGGTGATATATGTTTAGGATGAATATTTCTTGTTGATGGATTACATCTTTTATTATTATGTGGTGTCCTTTGGTATCTTTTTATATTTTTTGATAGCTTAAAAGTTGTTTTATCTGAAATTAAAATCATGACTCCTGACCTCCTTTATGACCCATTCACTGAGAAATTCACTTTCCATCCTCTAACTTTGAGTCTGTGTGCATCCCTTGTGGTGAGATGAGTTTCCTGGATGCAGCAAATTATTGGGTCAGTGTTTTTTAATAGAGTTTGCTATTCTATGTTTTTTCAGTGGTGTATTTTTCAATTCACATTCAGGCTGATTATTGAAATGTGAGTGTTTATTCCTTTTATAAGGTTCTTATAAAGTTTTTCTTTGTTTGTTTTCATTGAACTTTGGGGTTGTTGTATGTGTGTGTGTTTTCAAGGGTGTAATCATGAGGTACTCTCTGTTGATTGTGTTCTCCTGAACTCTTGGGAAGTGCATGGCCATTCTTTTTCTTTTTCTTTTTTTTTTTCTTTCTTTCTTCTGTACTTAATACATTCTAAAACATCTCCTGTAGAGCTTTCTGGGAGCTATTTAATTTCTTAGAGTTGGATCTTTGGGTAGGATTTTAATTCTCCATTGCCGATGAAGCTGAGCTTGACTGGGTCAAAAATTCTTGGTTGAAATTGCTTATCTTGGAGGACTTTGAAAATTGGACTCCAGTCCCTTCTAGCTTGTAGTGTTTCTGCTGATTGGTCAGCTGCTCTTCTGTTTGTCTTTCCTGGTAGGTAGTCTGACCTGTTTCTTTCACTGCCTTTAGGATTTTTTCTTTTGTGCCTACTTTGTGTAGATGAATTACTATGTGTCTAGGAGTTGGTCTTCTCACTTAATGTCTTGTGGGGGTTCTCTGTATCTCTTGCTTTTGGATGGTCACATCTCTGGGGAAACAGGAAAGTTTTCTTGGATAATCCCCTGGCATAATTGCTCCAAGGTATTCTCCATTTCCTATTCTTCTTCTGGCACACCAATCAGGTATAGGTTTGTCCTCTTGATATAATCACACATCTCTTGGAGGCTTTGTTCTTTCAGAGTTTTCTTTCTATGTTTTTAACAGATCAGGTTAATTCTGTGTTTTTGTCTGTATGCTCTGAGATTCTTTCTTCTGCTTGATTAATTCTGCTTTCTATGCTTGCTATCTTGTTATTTATTTCCTAGATGAAGTTTTTATGGTTAAACATCTCTTTTACACATTCTTTCAGTGTTGCTTCTTGTCTTTCTTGATTTTTATTCACTCTTTCCATCCATTTCCCAACCCCTGTTATATTCTGGGACCAGTTGTTGGTGTCTTCCATTGTTTGGACTGTAAGGTCTAATTTTTCAGGCATTGTTTCTTTGGTACACTGGGTAGTACCTGTGGTCTTCTTTTGATTTTTCCTCATTTGTATCAAATCTCTTTCTTTTCTCTTTAGTTCCATCATTCAGTGGCAGTGGGAGGGGCTTTGACTTCTGACAGTTGCTTGACCCTCTATTCTTTCCTGATCAGGGCTCTGAATTTGTTCTATTTTCAAACAGGATTGGGGGTGGGAAGCTTTGCTGTCTCTTGTAGTTTTGGGAGCTGAATTAGGTGGAGGATGGGAGCTAGGATTTAGAAACTACTTGTAAATCAATGTTCACTTACTGGGGTTTGAGTTCCCTGAGACCCACTCTCCACCACTACTCTACAGGACAATTAAATAGGTATATGTATGTGCCCCCTGAGTCCAAGATAAAGTAACAGCAATGAGGATAACAGAGAAAAGTATAATGAAATAGGGAGGACAAAAAATAATAAGAAAAAACAAACAATACAAAACCCACAGAAAATCAAAAGCAAAAACAATAATGCACACACACATACACACACACACACTAAAACAAACAGGAAAACAAAACAACAAAAACCAAAAAACAGGAAAAGTGAACCCCCCCCACACACACCCAACACAAAACAAAAGGAGAAGATAAAAAAGAGAGAATGCAAATTGAATCCTCACACATACATTCATGCACACATAACTAAAAAAAGAGAAAAACAACAGCAACAAAAAAGAAAGATGATCACTCAATCATTCATGCACACATGTAAACAGAAATAAAAAATTAAAAAAGAAAGAAAGAAAAAAGAAAAAGAGAAAGAAAAGGGATGAATGCAAATTGAGCCCTCACATACACATTCACTTACAAAGAAAAAAGAAAAAAAATTCTGGGCACTAAGCATCCTCTTGTGGCAGATTCTGTGTTTGTTCCTCCCAGCTACTCATAGGCAAACCCCTCTGCTGTCACCCGCAAAACTGCAACCTCATTCACAATCTCCCCAGTACTTGACCTAGGGAAGTTGGAGGCGGTGATGTGTGTGGGTGGGGCTTCAATCCTCTCCTCTCACTCTCATATGGTCAGGGGGATCCCTTCTGGTAGGGAGGTATGGGATTGTCTGCTCCCCACTACTGGCAGGGGGTGCCCCAGGCAGGATTATCCGGGAGTAGAGTCCTCCTATCACGGCTGATGTCCAAGCTCCACATGGGTTCATCCTTCTCAGTTGTGCCCCAGCAGTGTGGGTCTGATGTTCAGAGAATTGCTGGGGAGGAGGGGGTTTAGTCAGCTCCAGACTTGCTGCTGTTCTCTTCAGGGGTCTTCCTCATCCTTTTCTGGTCACATCCTTTGTCTCCAAGCTGAATATGGGTGGGGGTGGAGTGCCTGAGATTCAGCACTTGTCCTGTCCCTCTGAAGTTTGTGTTTTCAGAATATTCTTTCTGCGTTATGATCAGTTCCTGAGTAGTTAGCCTACTAGTCACAGAGATTGGATCTGTTGCTCCATGGTGAGCAAGCTGGAGTATTTCCCTGCCCAGTTTTCAAAATGATGACAGGGTGCCTGTTTCATCTTCTCCAGTGGGACTCTGCCTCTGGGATCCCTCACTGTGCTTCCTTCTTGACCCTTTGCTGTCAGTGTGTGACCAGGCTCTGCGGTGGTAAGGCAGAGCCTAGAGCTGGCAGCTACTCCCAGCACCTTCTTCCTGGGAATGTCTTTACTGATTTCAAAAATCTGTGCTCTGGGAAGTGCTAGGGCTCAAGCAGAGCAGCTGTGGCACCACCCACTTCACCAGGAGAGCCCTGGTCACTAGCTCCTGAGTCCCCATTTAGCCACTTATACATGCATTTACTCACAGACATGTAGGTAAAATTACCCAAATTCTCATTCACTCACACAGGGAATTGCATACTGGTCCACCACCATCTTCCCGTCCTCCTCAACTTTTCAAATGCTGCAAATAAGAATTGAAAAATATACATTGGGTTTCACAAATAAGAGATCATTAGTGACCATGGGAATAATGTTTTTAATGGAGAGATGGGGTCAACAGCAAGATCTGAGTACTTAATGAATGAATAAGAGTGAGTAAATAGGAGCAGTGGTGTGGGGAGTAGAGAGTGCAGAGAGAGGAAGGAGGTTTAAGTCGTATTTTTTCAGGTGATTGAAAAAAATGCAGTTTTAAGTTGTTGCCAAAGAGAAGTATTTTTTTCTAGGTAGAAAGAAGTCCCTATTTCTTATCACGAGGAGATGAATAGAAGATGGCCTGAATCTAGTTGATAAAAATAGAGAGAGTGAATAAGAACAATTGTCCCCAAGATTAGAACCTAGGGGCTTACCTGAAGATTCACAATGGAGGTGATAGAGTGTATCGTTGTATAACTATAACAGATGCCACTTATTAAACACTTCTAATGTGTCACCCACTCTACTAGATGCTTTACCAAATGGGCTTTGTTTTCATCTTCTCAACAATCATATTTAATAGGTATTGTTATCTATTTTTCTGATAAGAAAATTAAATCTTATAAATGTGAAATGTCTTGCCCCAATTCACAAGTCTATGAAGTATCATAATCAACATTCCAAAAAGCCTCTATATCCCCAAAGTCTATCCTTTTGTACAATATTTTATTTTATCTGGAAAGGACCTTCAAGTACTAAAAGCTTTGGACAAGCTAATTTGCTAATACAATAGTATCTATTTTTACTTCAAGTTCATATAATTCTAACTTCTAAGATTGTGTCATACTTTAATAAAGATCACCTCTGATCTTGAGTATGACAAACAGATTGGGGAGAAAAGAGCTCAGTGCAGCTAAAATAAATGTGAAAGAAAGCTGTAAACCTAAAAATACAAACTTTAATAAAGACGTGTATCTTTTTAAAACCTGCAGAAAGTCGGTGGAATCTATGCTAAGATAAGTGGGCATTCTTTTTCAATATTACCCTTGCAGATTGCTTCCATTAAGTGCTGAGTCTCTTTACTTAGAAGCTTCACAATTCTAAATTCTTTTTCCAGCAATATTCTCCTTATAATCTCAAAATCACCTTATTTACTTTAACATTTAGCTATGATTTTTCCATTCTGGTTTTCTTTGAAAATAAACAATGATAGTCTCCAGTTAGTTGTCAAGAGGACCTTTTGCAGTGACATGTGTGCATAAAATACCAGGGCTGCCAAAAATATATACACATTTTAAGTGATGTTAGCAGATGTTTGCCATAATCAGAAGTGTCTGGATGCTGATAATAACCACTTTGAGCACCTCTTATAATTGTAAACATCAAATGTGACTTGTATTCATCTTATTGAGAATACAATTTTAATAATTTTTTTCCTTCTTAAAATGTGTATACATTTTTTTGGTAACCTCTGTATATGCTAGATTAAAAATAAAAGCACAAAGAAATCTACACCCACATACACATAGATTTGCTACAGCAGCTGCACAGGAGGCTAACGGCAGTTTTCGAGTAAATTTTAATCTGTATAAAATTAGATCATCAAATTGCTCTAGAATTAGAAATCCTAAACTATCTTCATTGCATTTAGATCTGGTTAACATTTTCTCTTAATGGAGGAAGAAATTAATAAGTAGATGATGATTAATAAACTTTTGAATAGAAATGTTTCTGATATTAATTCTCCTTAAGAAAGTTAGCCTCAAGAAGAGACCTCAAACCCAGATGATTTTAAAAGGTAAAACACTTGGAAGGTTGAATCAATATCAGAACTATTACAGAGTCCCTAATTTTTCTTCCTTTCCATGACACAACAACAAATAAGGTCAGGTCACAGCATCTCACCTTCCAATCTCTCAGGTCCATAGTCAACAAGATTATTTTAACCACAGTCTTAAGAACCAACAATCAAAATGACAAATTCTCACATTATTTGACCATGTTTACAAGTGATTCAGACATTTCTTGTTAACAGTGGGAGGCCACCATGTGTTCTAGGCACTGTTTGTGAATCTGTCCACCTGATTAGTTTGTGTTCTCTATAATAACCCTGATAGCACCGAACATATGTTGTGGGCAAAAGCTGTCAAGCAAAAAAACAGAGTTAATGCCATCTATCTCTGTCACCATTAATATGCACACTTATTCAGTTACTGAATAAGGCAGTGAAAGATTTGGATTGTTATACTTTTAGTATTTTCAAACGCAATAAAAATAGTCTGATGAATTTGAAATGACTAGAATGGAATCATAAAAAATGACCACTCATTTTACCCAATTTAAATTCATAGCCTAGAACACTATGGCTAATAATTAGCTGTAGCTAATGAAACAAGGCACATGTAATTGACAAGACTGTACCAGAGAGGCATACTCTATCATTTTCAGATACAGTACATTGCATATGCCAGAATTTTACAGAAAGGAGAAAGCTTGAACTAGGCAGAATCTACAAAAGGAAAGGGCAGAAAATTTATTTATTTTTAGGCACACATGGTAGCTTCTATAGATTATATAGTTTTTAAGTGTGTCTGACATTTTTATTAGTGTGTTTAAATGACTGTTTACCTAAGCAAAATCATTCTCTAGTAGTTTTTGCTAAAAGTTCTCCATTAACCATGTGTTTTATCTTTGGATTTTATAATCTGACAAATAAAATATTCCAGAATAGTATGTTGTGTGCACAAGTTTACTCAAGCACAACTGCTATAGTCACCTGGGATTGCTGAGTTCTCGGTACAGCTGGTTTGTTGTAAATCAATTACAGTCATTTCCCAAGGATTATGAATCACACATTAAGAATGTGCTCTTATGTGTCTTAATTTGACTTTGGTAAAGTTCCACTAGACTATAGAAGCAGTGTAGGGCTTTATTGTGAGCATGAGATGAGTCTTTTTAAAGGGTTAGAATATTTATTATTCAAGTCATGTTCACACTTCATTAGAAGCTGTATAATGAATAACTTACTCACACTCAACACTGATTTTATAACATCTGAAACCAAACATCAATACCATGCACAAATTGGAGGAATACATTTTTCCAATCCCTGAGTCATTCTGCAGAAATAAAACTATGTGAAAAGTAGATGAGTTATTTTTTTTTTAATGATTTTGGATAATGCCATAACACCCAGCCTCCCAAAACATGACTCTATATTAATTGTATTGATTTTCTTAAAGACATATTTAAATATCAAATCTGTCTTGAATACGGTATACTAAAAAAATTAAGATAATAATAAAGGGCAACCTTTTTGGGTCCCCTCCCACTGTGGGAGTTTTTCTGTCCTCTCAATAAATTCTGCTTTCCAAAATAAAAAAAAATTAAAAAGATAATAATAAAATAGTCTTGTAATATTTCAGAAAGTGTGAAAATGATAGCATAGATTTTTTTTATTCCAACCTATAGTGAAGCACTTTAAGTAAACAGAAAAAAAGATAACCTAAAACAGATATATTAAAAAGAAATGCTGGTACAATATGTACAGAAAAACACAGACATTTAGGTTCAGAGCAACCCTAGAGAAACTTTTGGTCTTACAACCAGACAGGGGTATAAGAGGCAGTATGTTGAACAAAGAAATTACAGAGTACTCAGGGTCAGTAGTCATCTGCCACACAGAGTTAAGCACCAATATTTACAAAGAATTTCTGTTCCCTTCCTTTCCTTTCATCTATTGTCTTTTTGTAGCAAGCGATGTCTGAAAAGATGCTAGCTAAAGCAAACGGAATGTTCTTTGCTAGCATTCTTGACCTGAATTTCGTATCAAAACACCTTTTAAAGATGCTGCTGTTTAGTGGTAATTTTAAATGTACATCTTGTTCTAAGACAAGATACAAGCAAATTAATTCTCTCTCAGTTTTTTTGTTTTGTTTTTTGTTTTATCGTGTCTTTTAAAAACAGCTCCAGAACAGATTATTTACTATAGACTTAATAATTGCAGTTAGTGAATGCCATGAGAATTTCATAGTTCAACACATCTAAGAAATCATCCTGAGATTACATTTATAAACATAAAAATAAAATACTGAAATAGGCAATTATATTTACATATTAAGCATAAAAATAATACATTTAAATCAAATATTGCATCTTTAAGTGATTTTAAAGCATTTTAAAAATTACAAATTTGTAGATACATTTATTTTTTTCTTTATCTGAGCTAAACTCTGTTCATATTTGGAATATGTTTCAATCTCAACAATGAACAAGTGATAATGACCTTATGAGACTTTTCAATCTCCTTTGACCCAAAGATAAAGGGCTTGGAAAACTTGAATTCATGATTTTTCGTGATCCATGGGAAGCTAAGGATAGCAGTTGAGTAATTTCATCATCTTTAAAAGCAAGATATACCCATGGAAGCGATTCTCTAAGAGTAATTTAGGGACCTTTGCTAGGTCCATTTATTCTTTGGGGTTATTAAGAAATCAATTGGTAAGTAGCCACTATAGTACAATAAAATTTTCCTTTACAACATTTTGTTAAATGTCAACATTTATATTAGTCTTCATCATTATGATCTTTCTATTTCAGTATAAAACTGTCAGAGAATTAATTATCATAGAGCTCAATTTCACTCTTGGACCGCAAATTCAAAAATCAGATCACACTAACACTGGAGACAGAAACACTTAAAAATAGGATTATTTTCTACATATTTCAGTAATGCTAAGACATTTAAAGCTTGCCCTAAATCTTTAGTGTTTGTAGTCCTGTATGTTGAAAAGTGTAATAAACACATTATAAATATAAAGGGATTATATGGAATATTAAGACGTTTTTTAAAAGGAAATGTTATCTTTTCACAATCAGGTTTGAGATTGTCCACATGGAATTAAAATTATTAATGTATGTAAAAATATAAACTGGATAAACAATATTGAAGTTTGTTTAATGTCACCAGTAATTCCTCAGCTTGCATTAGTGCCTATAATCATCTATTTTGTGTTGCTGAAAAGGAATACCTGAGGCTAGGTAATTTATAAAGAAAAGGAGTTATTTTTGACTCATGTTCTGCAGACTGTACAAAAAGCATAGTGCTGATATCTCTTCTTGCTGATGTCCTCAGGAAACTTACATTCATAGAGAAAGAGGAATGGGAACCCTGTGTCACAAGGTGAGAAAGAGAAAGCAAGAGAGAGAAGGGAGTTGCCAGACTCTTTAAACAACCAGCTCTTCCATGAACTAATAGAGCCAGAACTTATGCATTACTTTGAGGACAGCACCAAGCCATTCATGAGGGATCTGTCACCATGACCCGAACAACTTTCACCAGTTCCCACCTCCAAAAATGGGATCATAATTCAAGATGAGACTTGTAGGGGACATACATCCATACTATGTCAGCATCTTTTTTATTTCTTTAGAAATCTACCCAAACCTGTTCTTGGCATCAGAACATATATCTTTCCATAGCTATTGTTTCCTCACCCCTAAGTCCACATTTTCCCTCTTCATCATATTAACTTTTATTTGTAAATTTTAATCTTCACTTATATGTCAACATTTATTGCTGCTTTTGGTGTATTTTCTTCTGCAACTCTGTATGCTGACTTTATAAATCATGCTCATTTGTTGGTCTATTACTTCATCACTTTGTATCACTATTTGTCTTAAATGTTTTGTCTAGTTTTACTCTCACTTGTCTTTACTTTTGTTATCTCGGAAGATAATTACTCCATTAATCTCTTTTAATTTGTATACTAATTTTTATCAAGTCTTTTATGTATATTTTTGTTTGCCTCTTGTTTTTATGAATCTGAAAGGCTGAATGCTTATTATACTTTGGTGCTGGACTTATGAAGCTTCCAGAAGTCTGTGAGTTTCTGTTTTGCTTCTCAGTCTTCCTGTAGAACCAAATACATTTTTTTTTTAAATCAGTAATTAGCCTCAGTGGCACACAGAAAGGAAGAAAATAAGGGCTGTAAAGTTTCACTTCAAACAAAATATAAGGTTTAAAAAACATAAACTAAAGGACATTTATAAAATATTTTTAACCATGTCTCCCTGAATTACCCTGTTATTTTTTAAATATAAAAATACGATGCACATAGGAAAAAGAAAACCAAAATAAATGTTGCTGCATAATATGTATCAGCTTCAGAAATAACGTTGCTTCCAATTACTGAAAAAGTTGGCTACCTAGGGATACTCACCATCTGCTTTTATTTACTCTGCTGCCTATATATGGCAAAATAGATGGTGACTCCATTAATGGGACTCTGTTCAGGCAAAGCAGAGCTAGAGTTTTTCCTTCTCCAAAATACATACTTCACTGATTTGTTTCTAATTCTATAAAATGATATGCATGATAAAAATGTACTTCAAAATGACAAAACAAAATAAAAAATAGTAATCTTTCTATGGCTAACTTCCATTCCCTTGAAGCAAACACTATTGCTACAGCTTCTCTTTTAGTTTCCTGTACATATCATTACACCCCCAGAATATATATATGTGTGTGTTTAGTTTTCATACATATATATATACACACACATACATATGTGTGTGTGTGTCTATATATGTCTGTGTGTGTATACGTCACATACACACACACACACACATGTATACACAGAAAAACACACATATGTCTGGGGGTGACAAAAAATGTATTCACATTTTAAGACGTATTTGCCATAATCAGAAGTGTCTGGACACTGATGATAACCACTCTGAGTCCCTCTTGTAATTGCAGAAGTGAAATGTGATTTACATTCATCCTATTGAGTATTACAATTTTAATACCATCTTTTTCCTTTCTTAAAATGTGTATACATTTTTTGACTGACTCTCTCTCTCACCCCACCCCACACACCCTTTGGAAAATGTAAGAAATTTATTTCATACAACTTCCATATTTTCTTCATTTTTCAACCTCTGACTTGTTTATTTGTATAACTTTTACTTTCTTCTAGTGGTTTGCTTTATATTAAGTCATAGGACTTTTCTGCTATGAAACATCAGAGACTTAAAATACCTATCCATTATTGAACAACTTTGTCTACTACTTTTTAAATTTTTATTGTCATTTTAAAAATCATCAAGCCATCTAATACTGAATTCTGCTTATGAATAATATGAATTTTCAAATTCTAATTAGCAATTTTTTAAAAAGTTGAAAACCAATATGTTATATTTATATTATATATAAATATTATTAATTGTTCTTTAAGTTAAGCAGAAGCTGGAATAATTCTATGTTAGTTAAATGTTGCCAAGGGTACTCATTCAAGTTCATTAGGTATTACTTTAGTTAATTCTGGCTTCCTTCACATTTTCTGAATTTTCATTTGATATTCATAATTTGTATTCCATGTTATCCTCTTTTTATATTAATTTATTTTCATATGCAGGAATATCTTACTCAGGAATTACTCAGGAATACATTTAACAGCAAATAAGAAAAAAATTTCTAATTATAACCACATAAGGATATATCTATCTTTTGGATTAAAAATTTAGATCTGTAGAGAGTCTATCTAGGAGTGAAATTACTGGATTGTGGTAGTTTCATGTTTAGTTTTCTGAGAATGTGTCCTATTTTCCATAGTGGCTGTACCATTTTACACTTCCACCAGCAGTGCCTAAGGGTTCTAATTTCTCCACAATCTTGCTAATACTTGTTAGGTTTTTTAAAATCATGGCCATCCTAGTGGGTATGAACTGATATCTCATTGTGGTTTGACTTCCATGTGCTTGTTTGTCATTAGTGTCTTATTTGGATAAATATTTATTCAAATTTTTTGCTCATTTTTAAGCTTGGTTGGTTAATGTTTGTTGTTGTTTAGTGGGTTCTGTAATTCTGTTACTTTTAGGTCTATAATCCACATTGAATTAATTTTTGCGTATGGTGTGGGGTAGGAGTAGGTCATTCTTTTGTATGTAGATATTCAGCATCATTGATTGTGGGAAAAAAACCTTTCCTCCTTTGAATTGTCTTGGCACTCTACTTTAAAATCAATGATTTCCCGCGCCTTTGGGAGGCTGAGGTGAGTGGATTGCCTGAGCCCGCGGGTTCAAGACCTGCCTGGGCAACTTGGCGAGACCTCATCTCCACAATAAATCATAAATTAGCCGGGCGTCGTAGTGTGTGCCTGTAGTTCCAGCTCCTTGGAAGGCTGAGGCGGAACGATCACCGGAGCCCAGCAGGTTGAGGCTGCGGTGACCGGGAGCGGCCACTGCACTCCAGCCTGGGCGACAGAGTGAGACTCCGACTCAAAAAAAAAAAAAAAAAAATCAATGATTATAGATAATAGGGTTTATATTTGAAATTTCAGTTCTAATCCATTGATCTATATGTCTATCCATATACCAGTACCACACTCTCTTGATTAGTGTGGCTTTGCAGTAAGTTTTGAAATCAGAAAAGGTGAACACACAAAATTTGATTTTCTTTTTTCAAGATTTTCTGTGCCCCTTAAATTTCCAAATAAATTTCATGATCAGTCTGTCAGTTTTAAAATGTTATTTGACCATGATTTTTCTTTTATAAAAAAATTAATTTTTTCCTTTATTTTTCTTTCTCTTTCTGAGATCTTTATTAAATAGATTCTGTATTTCAAATGAATCAAGGTTCAATATCTGCTGATGTTTTACCCTTTCATTTGCTCTATAGTTTTGCTTTTTTTCTGTGTTTTGGGAAAATTTCTTCCATCTGTTCCAGGTTTCTCGTTCACCTCTCAGTTATTTCTATTGCACTATTAAATCACATACTAATTTTAAATGTATTGCTGTGAAAATTTTAATGTACAAAATGATAATAGGTTTTTTGGTTTTAAACATATAGATTTTATATTCTCTATCAATTGACTCCTCAACTAGAATTTTTTTATTAGTTTAACTTAGTGACTTCCTTTTGTAGTTTTTTTTTTAACTTTTCTCCAAAAGTTTGGTGATTATTTTTGGGGAGTCGAGGGTCTCATTTTATTTATTTGTTTGTTTGTTTGTTTGTTTATTTGACTCAGCGTCTCACTGTCACCCAGGCTGCAGTGCAGTGGCACACTCACGGTCACCGCAGCCTTGACCTGCTGGGTTCAGGGGATCCTTCCGCTTCAGTCTTCTAAACAGCTGGAAATACAGACACACACCACCACACCTGACTAATTTCTTTGTTTACTGTAGAGTCGCAGTTATCCAGGCTGGTTGTCTAGGCTGGTCTTGAAACCCCTAGGCTCAGGCAGTACTCTTGCCACCACCTCTCCAAATGCTGGGAATACAGGTATGAGCCACCATGCCTGACTGAGTGTCTCGTATTTTTAACACTCTGTGAATATAGTTTATAGGGACAGCATCTAGAGTCTGCTAATTTTTGTGGAAAAGTATTTGGTTGTTTGTACCATTATTTTTTTCTTGTCTTTAGTCTTTTGGCATATCCTTGGGTGGAAGGTTTTGTTCAGTAAACTTCTAGAAAAATGCTCAGTGTCAAGATTTCCTCACTGTCATATTTAGTCTTTGATAACTAATATTGTGGTCCACTTCACAGCTCAACTAGCACAGAAATGGGAAGTCTAATCCAGTGGCTCTGTCTATAGGCTGTCAATTGTCAAATATTTTTCTTAGTGACCATTTATTTCTTATCCATTTCTTGTGATCCTAGATTGCTTCCATGGCTGAAATAGTCTTCTGAACCCATGTATCAATCAGATGCATTTGTTTTCTAGTTCTCAGGAATTTCTCATGATTTCTGGTCCATCGGTGGCTATTTTCCTTTTATTGCCAACTTTGTTATGTATTAAAGACTTTTTATTAGGTTTTATTTTAGGAGTTATAGAAATAGGAAGTCTTCTCAGTTTACTATTTTGATACAAATTTTTATACAAACATTTAAAAACATATTAGACCCTGATAATTTTTTTAAGAGTAATCTTAGAAATTGTGTTCCTATGGACTTATATGAAGATTGTATTTTTTGTGTGTATGAATTCCTGTATCTCCCTACCTATCACCATACACAAAAATTAACTCTGAATGGATCAAAGGCCTAAGTGTAAAACCTCAAACTATAAGAATCTTAGAAAATGCAGGAGGCACCCTTATGGAAATTGGAACTGGCAACCAAAACCCCAAGTCTTGATCAAAACCCCAAGTGCCCATACCATAAGAGATAAAATAGATAAGTAGGACCTCATCAAACTGACAAGCTTCTGCAAAGCAAAAGAAGCCATCAAGAGAGCAAAGAGATAGCCCACAGAATGGGAAAAAAATATTTGCCAACTGTGTATCTGACAAAAGTCTAACTTCTAGGATCTACAAGAAACTCAAACGTGCCAAAAGGAAAAAGACAAACAGCCCCATTAAAAAGTGGGCAAAAGATATGAATAGATACTTCTTAAAAGAAGATATATGAGCAACCAATAGACACATGAAAAAAATGCTCAGCCTCACTCATCATCAGAGAAATGCAAATCAAAACCACGTTGAGATATCACCCAACCCCAGTAAGAATGGCCATCATTAATAAAACAAACAACAAATGTTGGCGAGGATACAGAGAAAAAGGAAAGGTTCTACACTGCTGGTGGGAATGCAAACCAATGCAACCTCTTTGGAAGACAGTGTGGCGATTTCTGAAAGAACTACAAATTGACCTTCCATATGACCCAGCAATCCCTCTCTTGGAATATACCAGAGGAACTCAAGTGATTCTATCAAAAAGATACCTGCACATGCATGTTTGTTGCAATTGTATTCACAATAGCAAAACCATGGAACCAACTGTGCTGTCCATCGAAGCTGGACTGGATTTAAAAAATTGTGGTATATATATACAATGGAATATTGTGCAGCCATAAAGCAGGACAAGCACACAGACTTTGTAGCAGCTTGGATGGATTTAGAATCTACCATATTCAGTGATCTATCACAGAAGCAAAGAATAGAGTACCACATGTTCTCACTCATAAGCAGACCTTGAACAATTATCGTAATACTGTAAGAAAGGGATTGGCAGTAGTGGGAAACTTCCAGGGGAAGGGAAGTGGGATTGGCAGTTGAGGGAAACTGCCAGGGGAGGGAGGGGCACACTTCATCAACAAGGTACCTTCATAGTTAACATTTGTATACCTAACCCTGAAATGTACATCACATCTTTAAAAAAAAGAAAAAAGAAAGAAAATTCCTGTATCTTACAATATGAATTAATATTGTTTATATGTGTAAATGTGTATTTATGTGTTTGTGCCTATGTGTGTGTGAGAGACAGAGAGGAAAAACAGATTTGCATCTTAGTTGTCATGCTTAAACTATCATGCCTGGATGTAAGTATTATATTTAAGATATTTATATTTAAATATCTTGTATTTAAAGTATTTGTGTTAAATTATGTGTAAGATAGTCTAAGTAAGAAAAGAGCAAAATAGGCCAGTTATAGAGGCTCACACTTGTAATCCCAGCACTTTGGGAGGCTGAGACAGGAGAACTGCTTGAGGCCAAGAATTCAAAACCAACCTAGACAACCTAGGGACCTTGTCTCTACAAAAAGATAGAAAAATTAGTCAGGTGTGGTGGTACATGCCTGTAGTCCCAATAACTCAGGAAGCTAAGTCAGAAGAATCACTTGAGCCCAGGAGACTGAGGTTGCATTGAGCTATGATAGCATAGCTGCTCTCCAGCCTGATGACAGAGTGAAATCCCATCTCTGAATAAATAAATACATAAATAAACAGAGAAAAAGAACAAAATAAAAGCTGAAAAACAGAATTCTCAAGACACACATTGACTTCAGAGTAGAAGAGAAAAGGTAAAACTAATGAGAAAACATATAGAAGCACATCTTCCTAGCTCTCATTCATTTCAAACAGTATTCAGATTAAATATCAATGTTTAGATATGACAGTGTTTTCATATTTTTTCATGCATGTAGATTGTTCACTTACTATATCTATGTGGCTATATGTTTATGAGTTTGCACTTTCTGTTCATCTGAGTTGCAAATTTTGAAAACTTGTGCTTTCTTTCTCAGAATTATTTTCACCTTCAATTTTCTGAAGCTCTTTTTATGGAAAGATGATCTTGACCAAGAAACTTCGTTCTTGTATGATAACTAACATATAACTACATTCTAAAAACTTGTATTAAAATTTGCTTAAAATATCTTTAAACCATCTCCCCCCTCCCATTTACTTTCTAAATAAACTTTGCTTGAAAACAAAAATAAAAAATAAAACAAAAAAAATCTTTAAACCATTGATGGAGAAAATAATATTTTAAAGACATCTTTTACAGATGGTCAAGTTACAAACAAACACTGCTAAGGGGCTTATTCCTGTGAGGTTATTTCTATCTAAATAATACAGTGATTGAAGAGGGAACTATAAGGTAGAGTGAAATAATATTAAGTTTAGTTGCTACAAAAATCATTTTTTTATTGGATAGATATTATCATCAGACTTGATAAAAACTTCATTGATCACCCTCTGGCACATTTTCTCTTTTATTTCCCATGAAAGGAAGAGAAAATGAGAAAAACTAAAAGGGCATTTCAGAAGTGAGTTACACAATTCATAGAAATCCACGTCAAGAAAGCCAGTAGACCCTCTGGAGACAAATGGTTAGGAGGCTCAGCAACAATTGTGAGTTGCATTGATAGAGTTCTCCAGAGATAAGCCCTTCCTTTATGAATAAAAGACAGAGAGTTACCCTTTTCGTTCTGTTCTACAGGCACTAAGAGGCCAGAACATACCATATATCTATGGGTCAAGAAAAGTGGAAACAGACCCAAGACTTGTGATATCTGGGCACTAAAGCTTAAAAGATAGAAATCTAATGAGACTAGTGCAGAGCAAAATATTTAAAACTAGACTATAATAAATAAAACTTAATATAAAACCTGTCATTATAATTGTATAGATTTAAAAAATGATTTTACCCTTGCTATGCTTTAGTGTCTGTATTATACGTGTGTGTGTGTGTGTGTGTGTGTGTGTGTGTGTGTGTGTGTGTGTGTGTGTGTGAGAGAGAGAGACTAGAGAAAGAGAGAGAAATTAATTGAAATTTATACTGGTCATATAAGTTTAGATCATGTACCTGGCAGGTACTATAATAAATATGAAGAACAGATATGATTTCTATATCCATGGAATTAACAGTTGAGACCAGAGTATTAAACAATCAATTAAAAATAGACTCATACATGCCACAATAAGGAAAGCACAATGTATAATTGAAACAGAGACCAGGGACATCTCACTGAGTCTAGGAGTGGGGTGAGGTTCAGAAACTCCTATTGAAAAAAAAGGAGTTTGCCAGAAAGAGAGAAAAGTTGGGAAAGAAAGTGAAGGTACCATTGTTTTAAATAAGGAAACCAGCATGTGCAAATTCTGTAACAACAGTTTTACACATTCAAAAGACTGTAAGTAGTTAGCTATGAATGGAGGAAAGGGAGTGAGCCAGGGAAGAGCAGTAGCCAAAGCTGATGATCCTCAAGGCCAGGTAATATAGGGCTTCACGGCCATCCTAAGGTACTTAAACTTGACCCTAAGGGAAATGGAGACACTAAACTTATTTTAATGACGGGACTGTCATTACTAGGTTTATGTTTCAGAAAGATCCCTTTGCTATGTGGAAAACATGCTAGGGAAAAGCAAGACTGCAGGAAATGAGAGCAGTCAACATACTCTTGCTGTAATCCAAGTGAGACATGATAATATGATGTCTTAGACTGCAGTAGTAGCATTATGAATCAAATTATTCACACAGATTCAGACAATTAGAAGGTAAAACTCCAGAGGATTTAATAAATAATTGTATGTGAAAAAGCTGAACAAAGAAAAAGCAGTCAACCATGACACCTAGCTTCCTGGTTAGGGCAACTAGGAGAATGTTAATACAATTCACTAAGTTTGAACCCATTCGGTACCATCAGATCAAGTTTCATTGTTACCATTGAAAAGTTTATCGCCTCCATTCCAAAAAGATGGGCGTAAACTCTTAGAGAGTTTGAATGATTTGCACGACATTCCTAGTTACTAAGTGTTATGTTAAATCTCAATCTTAGCTCTCTAACGTGCAGGTACGTCTCTGACAAGTATGACATTTTTACTTTACATTATTTGGATTTCAGGTTATCCTACCCATTTGATTTATTCATTCAATTGTCAATACTCATTCTTTGCATTTACAATGGATAAACACTGAAAACTAAAGTCAACAAAATCCATTCCATGTCCTTAAGAAGCTTTCAGTCTAAATTCCTGTGTTTGCACTGCAAGTAGTGACTAGAAAGAAAGCAACCATATGATGGATACACGCCGTATAACCACAAAGCTATTTAGTGGCAAACATTAAGTTACAATGCATTGTCTAGGAAGCAATATTGAATTTCAGTCTCCATCTGTTTTCCTTTTTCTACCTTACTGTAAAGTTCTTTTTTAATAAAGGAAAAATTGGTATTGTCGCCCAGTGAACTTACTGCCTTTTCTTTTGTATAAAACTATATAATTTTTTATTTTATATTTTCATAAAAACCAATGATTTTTACATTTACTGGGACAAATACAATGTTTTAAGTTAATGTATTACCTTTCAATATCTATTTTCTCCCACCAGAAGACCAACATTTAGCAAGATCCATTGTCATATCATTTTAAAACTTCTTTCTTAGCCCCATTTTTCAGCTAGATATGACCATGCAAATAATTCTGAATAATGGAAAACAATGACAGCTGTCCTGTGGGACTTGCAAAATGTCTCCTGAAAGACGGGTGCTGGGCATTTCTCCACCCTTTGCTTTATTCTGCTGTCTGGAATGTAGATGTAGGAACTGGAGATGAAGCAGTCATTTTGAACTTCATAGGTAGGAGTGACGCTCCAGCGGTGGCATGGCAGTAAGCTGGTAGCCTCCTATGTGCGTGATGATATCATGGAGCTCCCATAGAAGTCCAGGATCAGAAATACCAGACTTTTGTTATATGAGAGAGAAATAAATTCATATTTGTTTATATATGTGTGCATACATACATATGTGTACATGTGCTGTATATATGCATATATATTTATGAACTAAGTAGCCAAATCTATTTTTAACATTCCTCGCCAAACAATAAACCAGAGAATTTGCAAGTGTTTGTTTAGGATAACTCCAGGATAAATGTTAAGAACTCTTGGACTGTTGTTATTCAAGTGGAGAACCAGGAAAGGAAAATTACTTTCCAATTTAAAAATCTGCAGGCAGTGGAAAGGTTGCATGATTTTAACTCTCTGTATAGTCAGAAAAGCTGGTTGCTAATCAGGTGATAAGCTCATACATTGGTACACTGAGAAAGAGAGCAGTGGTGATGTGCTCCAAGGACAGTAAATCCCAGCACACATATAACAAATGCTCTTCACAGGTCTCTCTCCATTAACTGAAGATAAACCACTATTAGTCCAAAGCTAGGCACTGATCAGCTAGCTCCAGTAATCCCAGTATGTGCTCTATATAGCATGTCCCATCTATCTCTTTATCAGCTAATTTAAATAGAATGAATTTGTTAATTTACCATGTAGGTATTTTTGCCTTGGTTTTGTCATCTCAGGTACTGTATTCAGTTCTAATCTCTATTTCTTCATTATGTCTTAATATCTATTTCAAATGGTTTATAATTCAACGTTTTAGTTAATTTCTGTTTTCAAAAATGCTATGAATTTATTTAAAAACAAAACTGCTGTTATAGAATGAGAGAAAATAAGCAAACATATAATGGTTACCTCAAATCATTCCATATTTTAACATTCCAAATTTAATAATAACACATGGTAATATATCTACACCTTTCGTGTTGAAGATACATTACAAATACTGTTTTATACTTCACTATATATTGTAGAAGAGTGAATACAAAAATTGATTTATAATTACCATCATAAGTTCTTTATCAATTGCAATCACATGTGTATAGCATAAGAATTAACATTACACTGCTACTGAGGGGAAAATAAATTGTTTATAAAACAGGCAATCACTGAATACTCAGGATAACCAAAAGGTAATTGATTTGCAGCTGTATGTTCTTCATTCTTATGAGAATAATTGTCCAGAAATGACAAATGTTGCCAACCTTTTTCTTTTTTCTAGACGATGTAATTGTGAAATAGTCAATTAGACTTGGAGTTTCAGATCAATATTTTGATAGCTCTTTAAGATAAAGCATTCTTTTGAGGGTGGCCAAAATTAAGGGCTACATTAGGAGGAAGATTTTCAATAAGTGATTTAGTGCTGCGTCTAGCACAGTGTAATTAATGATATGTCTATAACACTGCCAGAGCATTAAATGGAATTTACCAACAAATGCAGCTACATTTTCACTTCTACTTTGATGATTTACTTTACATTAATATAAATGATGTAAAATTGACACAAACTCACAGTATAGCAGCCCATTTAATTTGGTTGAATATTCTTCAACTGCTTTCAAGTGATACATTTAGTTTCAATAAAAATAAAATGAGATCATTTATAATTCTTATCTTTAAAGTAAATAATTTTACATACTTTTAGATATCTAATCAGTTCCTGCTATTCTTTCAGATGCAAGACAAAGCATCCTAAAATATTTTAAAATTTAGTTTTAGTCAAAACTTTGTCTTGTACAATAAAAGAAAAAAGTCCTAAAGAAATATTTATTTTCTAGGACAGCTATCTAGAAATAAAAAGTTGATTCCAGCCGAGCTCGGTGGCTCAGCCTGTAATCCCGCGCCTTTGGGAGGCTGAGGTGAGTGGATTGCCTGAGCCCGGGGTTCGAGACCCGCCTGGGCAGCGAGACCTCATCTCTACAATAAATCAAAAAATCAGCCGAGTGTGGTAGCGTGCGCCTGTAGTTCCAGCTACCCGGAAAGCTGAGGCGGAAGGATCGCTGGAGCCCAGCAGGTGGAGGCTGCGGTGGCCGGGAGCGGCCACTGCACTCCAGTCTGGGCGACAGAGTGAGACTCCAACACACACAAAAAAAAGTTGATTCCACCCATTTCTATTGTAACTGAGTATGTCACTGCATTCATCATTAAACATTTTTTACTTGCTTTATATGAGAAAAATAGAGTTCATTTTTAATGTGCTGAGAGAAGATTATATTTACTATAAATGGAGCTTGTAATGAAACATCAGGAGTCACTCAAAAGAAAGACAATATGTTTCTAAAATCTCCTAAAGAGGGGCTGAGCACAAAATATCTATCCTCCCCAAAAGGCAAAACCAAACATCACTGAGATAGCTATTTTAAAGCAATGGTTTAGGAAGTAGAAAATATAGTTAAATTTTTGAGAAAGAATTACATGTGATATTATCATTTAAAGGAGTGAAAAGTGTGGCTAAAGGTGTTTAGGAATTTTGTGGAGAGGTGAGTTTTGCAATAATGATCACATGGTCTGCTCTTAGTCACAGAAGTATTCAAAGTATCATTGTAGGACAAAGGGCCAGAGGCAAATCATTCCAAAGCACACTCTCGTGCTTTAATATTAAACGTGTTTCTAACTTACAAAAAGAGAGAGAGAGAGAGAGAGAGAGAGAGAGAGAAAATTAAAGGCATATGCTGCATTTCTTTGGGGGAGTTAGAATTGTGTAGCTTCATACAATTAGATATGAAAATGTACAGTGGCTTTTTTTTTGTCTGAACTTTGCTTTTTGTATTTCTATAACAATTTATATCTAAACATTCTACAAAGAATTGATCCATATTGATTTTGATTCACAATTTTGAAAGGAAGAATGAAGGAGAAATTGTTGATACCAAAGCGGGCAATCTCTTTGGAGGCATGCATTTGCATTTTTCTAGCAAAAGGTCCAGGTGAAGGTGTTTGGTTTGAAGGTTTGTTTTATGCAACAAAGAAAGGAGAAGGCAGGCATTGCTCTCTGGAGGGAAGGAGAATGTATGACATGGATAACAGGAAGATGAAAAATGGAAGATTTGCACTGTCTTCTCCTGGGTTGTACTTTTGTCATTTAGAGGTATTCTCAGCTCTTCCTTGTGCTGTGTAGAGAAGTGTATGTGCATTGTGCCTGGCTTATATTTCCTTCTGTCAGAGAACCAAAGGCAGTTTCAAAGGATAGGAAAAGAAAATGACTTGTGGGGAACTTCTTTGCTTCTCTTTGATTAACTCTGGAACCTGTGACTTTTGGCTGCAGCCCTAAGACTGTGATTCTAGACTGGCTTGTGCATATCAGACTGCTGGCAATGAGAAACACTGCTTTATCTAATCCCCAAATAATATGAAAGGTTCCAATGTTCTCACCTGTGTGTGACATTGAAGGTGTGTTAAAATATTTTTAACAGCTCTCTGCTGAATGTTGGAATCTGTAACTTAAATTTTGTTTTGTTTCCATTAAATGGAAAAAAGGATTAGACTAGCTTTCATATATGGAAATTTAGACTTAATTTCACGATGAAGCCCCTTATATGTGGAAGTGATTACATATGATATAATTCAAAAATCCCATACTGTATTTCAAAGCCATGGCAAAAACACTTTTTACAAAATTTACCATAGCATTTTTTTTTTAAAAAAAGCAACATCTTTCTCACAAAAGGCTTAACTTGCTTTTCTCTATTTCTCCCCATTCTCATAACCTTTAAGATCCGAGGAAACTGATAGGAAAGTAATTCCTGGCTCACTAAACGCTGCCTAGATGCTAGGCCTTACATTTGTTTTTTAACCCTCTCTGGAACACTGACCCTGACTGATGCTCTGATACCTTCATTCCTATGTCAAAGAGTGAGATTAATGGCAGTGCACTATTATAATAATACTGGTATTAGGATGATAAGGACATTGACTACAGTACTGTGAGTAGAAATGAGGCAGGATTTAAAGGTTTTTTTCATGAAAAGGGACTGACAAATCCTGATCATCCTCATTGCATGGAAAGGATGACTCAAGTTTTTCAAGCATGCCTTCCTTAGAAAAAAAAATATTACTGGTAACAATAAAGAAGTCAAAAGGGGAGCCAAATTGAAGAGAGAAATAATGAACTTTTTTAAAAATAAATTTTAAAAAAGTTTTTATTTATAGTAATTAATTTATTTTTCAGTTGGAGTCTCATTCGGTCAACCAGGCAGGAGTGCAGTGGCATGATCACAGCCAGTGCAGCCTCGACCTGCAGGGCTCAGGCAATCCCTCCAGCTCAGCCTCCAAATATCTGGGACCACAAGTATGCTCTACCATACCTGGCTAATTTTATTTATTAATTTATTGTAGAGATGAAGTCTTGCCATGATACCCAGGCTTATTTTGAACTCCTGGGCTCAGGCAATCCTTCGCCTTGGTTTCCCAAAGTGCTGGGGATTACAGGCATGAACCACCATGCCCAGCTCTTTAAAAAAGTTTTAACACAATTAGTTAAAATTGTGTTAACATATTTTAAGTCAGGATTTCTAGGTCAGTTGGACTATAACTTAAGATTGGGGTTGTAGAAAACAATATATGAGAAATGACTGCATGGTGCAATTGTGGATGTTATGAGAGTTCATTAAAGAGATGGTGAAAGAGAAAAGCAGAAGGCTGGCATCTACACATTTGCAGGGAAGGAGAGGAACTAGAGGAGGGAGCAAAAGAATCATGTGAGAAACAGGAAGAGATCAGGGTGGTGTCTCCTTGCCTTCTGAAAGATGACAGCAAGCTAAAAGTAGAAGCACAAAAACAGACATCCTTTTCTCCTAGTTTTCCTACCTTATTTATAATGTAAGATCTATTCCCATGGATGTTGTTTCTCTTTATAATGTAACTTGTCATGATGAAGTTGTGGCAAGGAAGCGAATTTCTTTAAGATATTTTCCTGGGTTGCATCATATGCTGCACAAATATATTCATAAAAATGTGCCACTCAGATCTCCTTTATGAGAAACCACTTTAAGTGGCAGCCCTAGCTACTGCCCTTCTGGATCCACCAAGGCATTAAGGCCATTCTCCCCTGGGAGGTTCCTAGTCAGTGACTACAGTGTGGGTGCTACTGCAGACCATTCCTGCTCAACATTGTCTACCAGGAAAATTTTGTTTGGAACCTTCCTTTGGCTTCACTGAGATTTTTTTTCAGAACAGCATTCCTGTCGGAGTCTCTTCCAAGCCTATCCCTCCAGTCTTACTTCTTAAGCACACATTAAACCTGCCTTTGATGAATACTCTTGTTTGCTTTGCCTCTATCCTCCACAGATATTTTCCCCAATATACTACGTGGTGTCTGCTTCTCAGAAGACTCAAACTGACACATATGTCAAGTTAGGTTTAATAGTTAATGTAGGCAGCTCTGATAACCTCCATCTCACAGAAATAAGAGCCAAACCCATAAAATGTTAATTTGTGATTAATTTGTTTTTTCTTAATATTTTAATCCTTAATTATGTATTATAGAATTATTTTGAGAATGAAATAAAATGATGATTTGTATGTATCATTCTTTCCAATTTCACTTGAAGAAACTCAAAGGGGTTAATTGCTTGCCCCAAATTACCCTGATATTAAGAAGCAAAGTCAGAATTAAAACTCAGTGTGTTTGATTGGTGAAAAAGTTCAGAGTTTTCACCAAAACAGAGAGCCACATGCCTATCCCAGCTTACAAGTCACCCAGTAAATCTCTCAGCCTGGTTTCATTCGTTTATCATTCAATGAGGTGCTCTGTCCATGGTGCTGAAATGCAAAAAATCAAGAAAGCTTGTTCATCTTTTTGTGGAGTTTATAGTCTAGTGTGGTAAATAGTAAATGAGAAGATTTCAGCTACTTTCGTTTACTTAAAGCAAAACTGTAAGTAATATTTAGGATATCACTGAATCCCAGTAACTAAAAATAGTTTTCATTAACTTAAAGTTCTGGAGAATTTTATTTGGAGTGGATACCCTCAAAGCCTATAGTAAACATCACAACTAATGGTAAAAATACTGAAATAATTTCATTAACTATTAGACTAGCATAAGCATAAAATAAGATCTGAATAAATGAAAATGCATACTGTAAGATAACAGCCTGTTTCATGGCAAGAATGATGCCATCTTGAAGTGAAACTGCCATGACAATCGATGTTTGACTCTTGCATATTAAGGTGTTTTCCATCAGGCTCTTAAAACTATGCTGGTAGCATAAATAGAACTTCATAAAGGTATTTATTTAACTTACTCAGCGGTCATGAGTTTCAGGAAAAAAAAATCTGAGATGTAACTAGCTGCACATTTTATACTAAATGCTTGCTATGTAAAGGATATTTTCTGCCAGGCTTGGTGGCTTAGCCTGTAATCCCAGCCCTTTGGGAAGCTGAGGTGAATGGATTGCCTGAGCCTGCAGGTTCAAGACCCACCTGGGCAACTTGGTGAGACCTCATCTCTACAACAAATTTTTAAAAATTAGCTGGGCTTGGTAGTGCGTGCCTGTAGTTCCAGCTACTTGGAAGGCTGAGGTGGAAGGATCGCCGGAGCCCAGCAGGTCGAGGTGGCACTGGCCAGGAGCAGCCACTGCACTCCAGTCTGGGTGACAGAGTGAGACTCCAACTCAAAAAAAAAAAGATATTTTCTGGAGGTTGGGTACAGGAATCCACTGTTTCACCATTGCCTGCACTATTACTTCTGTTTCTAAGTCCCTAATAATTTCTTTCTGAGAAACTGGATTTTGTCACCCTCTTTCTTTGACCTTTCAGCTCCCTTGGTCTTTGAGGTAGGTTTGCATGTACTTGTTCACACAGGAATATTGGTGAACTAGATAGGAGATGAGAGAGTAAGATGGATAAGGGGAATTGAACATCTGTGAGCAAATCCCAGGATGGCCAGCTAGGTCTATGTGGGTTGACATGTCTGTTAGATGCTTGTGGATCACCACATGAGTATAGGTCTCAGGGAATGCCCTGAAAATACCAGAGCAGTTATTAACTGAAAGCTGAATAGTGTACTGTGATAAGGAAGAACTCTGGATGGCCACCTAGGTGGATTGCTTGTTTCTGTTGGTTGGTTGTTTGACAATGGAGGCCCAATTAGCAGCAGAAGCAAACATTAAATGCCTAGAGGAGAAATTGCAACTAGAAAATAATATGCACTTTTCCAGTTCTCTCTGTGACTCCAACTTAATGGACAAAATTGAAGACCAAGAGATATTAGCATGTAGGTGTGTCTGCCTGGGAGGAAAGAAATGGAAACAACCAAAAATCAGAGCTATTAAAATTAAGTTCAATTGGGATGTGAAAATTTGGAATCCCTGTGAATTTTATCGAGAGGAGGACTAATGCCATAGAAGTCATAGATGAGGAGGGTATGAGAATCAGTAACAAATTTGCCCCCTAATACAAAAGAAAGTGAAAGTTCAACAACTGCAGCAATATGAGGGTCAATGATACAGCAGACTGTTACTATCAAGGAATCTCCTGCTGCAGGACTCTTAGAAATTGCAAGGACCTTTAAATGACTACCTGAGGAACCCTGATAACTTGAATGGTCTCATTGTGAGACACAGGGGGTTGAATAATGGTATTTTCTTAGCTGAGAATGAAGCAGGAAAAAAAATGAGTGACATCACCATCCACCTAGTCCCAAGGCAACATCCTTCATAACACAAGACAAACATGAAGGAACCACAGCCATATGAACTGGATTATTGTACAATGAAAGAATCTTGGCCTAAGGAAGGATATTTGCCAGGAAGGATGGCCTCTCCTTGTGGTCAACAAACACACTCAGGGACTTCTCCAAGAATTAGGAATGAGGCAATCCATCTATGCTTATGATTCAGTGGAAACTGGTAGGGCGGTTTTTACCGCTAGAATGAAAAATACATTGTTACAGCATGTGCCAAGGGAATGACACAGTTCTTTGGCTCTCTTTGCTGTGTCCTCTAGTGGGACAAGATATACATGATGTGGGAGAAGCCATTGCAAATTTGGGAAAAACTGGGAAATCCAGCGACAGGGTATGCTTTGTAAACTGACAAGGGCTAACAAAGGGGAACAACGAAAACCCCACAGAAAGGAGTAAAAGGAGAAAGGGACTGATAAAAGTAAGCAAATGTGGCATGATTTATTGGGAACAGAAACATCCTGAGAAGAAAATAGAACAACAGCCTTATGCTGTATTCATAACTTTATAGAGGTAACTATAGCTTGAACAGTAGTTTCATTCCCTTTCCTTCTGCCCTTCCAAATAGGAAGTCAACCTGACCCCTTGCTTATTCAAATGCCCTGGCCTATAAGAGGTGGATCTCATTCTTGCCTGACATTAGCCAAGGACAATGCCATGTTCAGGAAACAGGTGGTGCTTAGAGGACCCATACTGAGATCACCATTTACTGGTCCCTGAAAAATAAAGAGAAAATAAGATATTGCTTTAGTAGATAGTAGGGCATAATGAACTTTAATCCATGGAAACTCAGAAAGACAACCTGGTTAGTGGGCTGCCATTGATGACTATGGGGGATAAACAATCTAGGTAAAACAGACTTTAATACATCAAGATATTGGAAAACATTTCCTAGTCCCATATATGGTGTTTATTTCCCTTATTTCAGAAAATATTTTAGGCGGGGATATTCTATTAGAAAATACTTCGTGAATTTTGGTGGAAGAGTTCATACTGAAGGTGCTTACTAATAGCTATTCTCAGGAGAAAGGCAAAATGGGAACCCGTACATCAACGCCCTGCCCCTAGGTGGGTTATCAATGTCAAACAGCACAATTTTTCTGAAGACCATGCTGAAATAAATGCAACCATCGAAGAATGGGCAACAGTGCATATTATCTGACCAGCTCAAAGCCCATTGAAAAGCCCCATCTGGCTTGCACAGATGCTACCTGGCTGATGACTGTGGATTTTGTGGAATTGAACAAAGCACCCCCAACCATATATGCTTCAGTTCCTAATATTACTCAGGTAGTCAATCGCATAGCTATATGGTGTCCACACTGGAACATATTTTCAACATTTCTCTCTGAACAACCAAAAAACCAATTTACCTCTACCTGGCAAGGTTGCCAGTGGTCCTTTCAAGTGTTTCCCCAGGGATGTCTTCATAGACCTATGATTTGCCATGGAATGGTGACTAGAGACTTGTCTTTGTTCTTATTCCCATCATTTCTTTCTTGGTTTCATTATATTGATGACATTATGTTTATCTCTGAAGAGTTTAATGTGTCACAGGTAGGTCTTACAGCATTTTGTGCATCTACAGGAATGGCAATGGACAATCAAGCCTCAGAAGACCCAGTGCCAAGGGCCTGCAGTGAAATTTTTAGGTGCCATGTGTTCCAGCAAGACTCATTTGATACCAGGTACAGTAATTGACAAAGTTCAATAATTTCCAACTACAAAAACAGTAAAAGAAGTTTAAACATCTGTGGGTCTTTGGGGCTATCAGAGGGCATTTATCCCACTCTTAGCCCAATGTTTAAGACCATCTTATAGACTTAGAAAAAGAGTACACTGTGACTGGATTACACCTTGGCAGAAAGATTTTGAAGAGACAAAAGTGCTAGTATGGCAGGCACAAGCCTTAGGCACCCTCTTAGAGGGTATGGTTATGACTTTAGATGTTATTGCTACTTTTGAGGGATTGAGTTGAACCTTATGGAAAGCACAGTATGGTAAATTGAACACAACTGTAGAAAGGAGGTGAAACCAGATACTATGCCATTGAACAACAAGTGCTAGCAGTACATAATGCTCTACAGAAAGTGGAACTTTTCACAAAGACCCTTCCTGTGACTGAGAATGGGTCTACCAGTCAAGGGATGGATAGAAGGATTGTTTTAAAACCCGCTTCTACTGTAGCTCAAACACCTGCTTTGATCATAGCATGGTTATTTGCAAAACCAAAGCTGTTTAGAGGATTAGAGGCTCTCTGTACAATGTATGAATGTCTCCAGTGTATTGCTATTCTGGTAGCTAGTCTCTTAAGCTCAAAATGACATGCTGTATTAGGTGTGTTGCATATGAGCTACCAAAGGATACCCCTTTATCCTCTCTACTCCAGTTCTTGACCCAATAAGAGAAGGAGTATTATCCATATTACTGGAACTGCTGTTGCTATACAATTACAAACTGATACAATCTGGCTCGATACAGGTATCAAAGTAGTTAGTAGTCTGAAGTTTGAGCTACTTGGCTAGTAATCACACATGAGCCCTGGCCCCTGGTTCTTTGCACTGATAGCTGGGTTGTTTTCAAAGCCCTAATTATGCAGTTAGTCCAATGGGAACAAGAAAAGTAAATTGTTATGCACAAACCTTTATGGAGCATAAACATTCAGCAAGGCATATGGAAGAAACAGCTACACCATGCAGCTGATCTAACTGTATTTTATAAGGCTGCAGACAAAAAAAGAGACTAATTTCCAGGAAATATAGAAGCTGACAACCTAATAAAAAAATCAGAGCATTGCATTGACCTAGGTCGCTGAACTAGTGACATGGATACATAACAAAAGTTTTCACAGAAGTGCAAAAGTAGTCTTGGAGATAGCTAAGGGGACAGGATTGCCCTTAAAATACAGTGACCTCCAAACAGGTGTTATAAACTTTTTACCACATTCTCAATTGAATTCATGGGTTTACCATATCAAGCAGGAAACATTCATAGGGCTGTCCACCCTATAACAGATTGGAAAGTGGATTATATAGGATCTCTCCCTGGAAGCCAAAGAAAAAAATATGTGTTAACCAATGTAGGCACTGCTACTGGACTGCTGCAAGGGTTTCCTTGTAAGCAAGCTAACCAAGCTAGAGCTAATTAAAGGTTTAAAGGTTCTCGATACAGTGTATGAATATCACCAGTGCATTGACAGTGATCTAGGGACCCATGTTGCTGAACATAATGTGCAGGTCTGGGTCAGGGAACACAATATAGTATGGCACTTTCAACTCCCATATAATCTCCAAGCATCAGGGTTAATTGAAAGGAAAATGGTCTGTTGAAAACACAAATTCCATCGTTACTGGGGAAACCTACCTTGCATGGGCAGATGAATGTGTGATCTGCAGCCTTGATACCAATGAACATACTACCAGGAAAGAGGATGCTCCACTGGGGCTTGGAATGGTGAATAGCCTCAGGGTTGACAGAGTGGCTGATTCTATTGAATTCTGGACCCATGATCATCCCCTTTAAATGATGGAGAGAAATATGTATACCCTGTGGAATGGTGGTGGGCTCTCTAATATGGTATATTTTCAACCAAATTACTTTGACAACTGCTGCTGACACTTCATCCCCTAGGCAACATTGATGGTATATGGCCCTCTTAGAAAAGCCAAGAGCTGCATGTTTGCTAACTACCCTCAATGAAGCAAATAGTATAATCCTAATAGACAAAGAAAACCTTTTCTTTCAAGTATTCCCTAAGTTTCTGTCTTTTGTTCTTCCTTGTTATGTTCTATCAGTACTATTGCCAGCTGTCACCAATGAAGCAATTTTTTTTCCTGCAGTGGGCCTAAGACTATGTTGATGGCTTACAGAAAGGTATGCTTGGCCTTATGCCACTCTCTGGTGCTTCTGTTCTGCCATGGTGGGTATCTCCCTTCCAAGGACAAGATTGGATAGACTATCAGGAATATACTACCACTTCCCAAAATTACATAATGGTATTGAATAAAAGTATGACGAGAGAGAAAATAACCCAATGGCCCATTAACATGACTCTTTCTGAAAAGGGACATGGAAAGAGTTTTTCTGCCAATGAAACAAAACTCACTCATTCTCCAACTGGCAACACCCCAATTAAAGAACAAAGCAACTCGATACTGTAATGGTATGATCCAAATATGGGAGGGGTTTATTTGGTTAACTCTATCTTTGGCCATCTTATTAAACTTGTCACACCCCCCCACCAACCCCATGTTGGAGACCAAAGAATTATCCTAAAGATACCTAGTCAAATAGTACAAGGAATATGGGATGGATACCAAGAGACTGATGTACTCATATATTTACTATCTTACAGAGTACTGATTGGTATGTTTGTTATGTTCTATCTGATTGGCTGATTAGAATGGGCCCTGCATCCAGGAATCTATTGTTTGTCCCCAAATGGAACTTCCTGTATGTGGCACCAAATTATGATCTTGGTTACCCCCCTGAATGATTAGAAAGTCGTTCTTAGAGTTTGTGGACTATGGGCACAAAGCCAGAGTGTTCACACTTTTGCAAAGTCTGCGAATCTCCCTCATTTGAAATCCTGCTGTGCTTGATCTGTTTTTGATCGATATGATCATTTGGCCTCTGTTTTTCCTCTTCAACTGGGCATCAAAGATGTTATTCGGCATGAGGAAGCTCTAGCACATTATACAAAGAATGCTTTGAACGATAGCCACTTGGGAATCTCTTTTTTAAACACAGAAATTACTCTCATGAGAAAGGCTGCCCTCCAAATCACAGGGCTTTAGGTATACTCACTGCTGCACAAGGGGGGAGGAGGACTTGTGCTACCACGAAAACGGAATGTTTTGGTTATATTCCCGATGAATCAGATATCACTAAGTTAGTGACTGAAATCGAAACCCAAATAAACCCTCTCCAACATCAAACCCCAACTTTGAATAATTAGTTTCAAAGCTGGTTTGGATCCTCTAGTATCTGGTAGCAGACGCTGCTTCCTGGTTTAGGTATTATATTCATACGTTGTTTAAGGCCCTGGTTTTTCCTTTACTGTTGCTACAGCATGCGCCTCCAATGTAATCAATGTACTGCTGCTAAAGCTATATAATATCATATGTCTACCTCTAGGTTCAAAGACTAGGACCACAGAAGAGGTGAATGTGTGAGAATTTAAGAGCTGGTTTTGAGGGCTGGAGTGCAGGAAAATAGCCAGTGGCATGGCAAGAGTAGCGCCATCTCGAGGCAAAACTGCCATAATGTTCAGTGTTTGACTCCTGTGTATCACAGTGCTCTTGCAGCAAGGCCTTAAAACAATGACTGTAGTATAAATAGCTTCTTATAAAGACGCTTATCTAATCTCCCCAGTGGTCATGAGTTTCAACAAGTAAGTCTGAGATATAAGCAGTTGCACATTTTACCCAAATCTTTCTATGTTAAGGGCATTTTCTGGATGGTGGTTGCTGGAATCCACCATCTTTCAGCTATCTAAGATATTGTTTCTATTGTAAGTCCTTATTCAATATTTTCTTTGTGAAAAACTGGATTTGTCAACTTCATTCTTTGACTTCTCAGCTCTCTTAGTCTTTGGGGGTAGGGTGTCATATAATTGCTGACTGCAGAGCACATACTGTATTTTTAATTGTTAATAGAAAAAATATCTTGTAAAGATGCCAGTCATCTAAAATTTAATTTATAGATTGAATAATACCCAATGCGAATCCCAATGGGACATTATAGAAGTTAGCATCTGAAAAGAAACAAATAAAGAATAGCCAATTACCTTTTAGAAAAAGGAAAAAAGTATGACAGGTCTTGCTGCACCAGATATAAAGTAAATTACAAAACTTCACTACTTAAAAGAAGTAGTTCATTCAGGTTGCTATAACCAACCAATCAAACAACCAAACAAAATGATATGGCTTATAAAGAACAAAAATGTATTTATTACTGTCCTGGAGACTGGCAGATTTGGTGTATGATAAGGATTTTTCCCCTAGTTCATAGACATTGTCTTGTTCCTGTGTCCCCACATGGCAGAAGGGGAAGGGAGGTCTCTAGTGCCTCTTTTTAAGAACATGAATACCGCTTATGAGGGGTCTACCTTTATGACCTACCTACCTTCCAGTGACCCCTCCAAATACTATCATACTGGGTAATACGTTTAAACATACACATTTATGGGAGAGGCAAACATTTAGTCTGTAGCAAACATGGTATTAGTACAGAAACATATCTTTTGAACATAAGACCCTGGGAAACAGTACCATAAATATGTGGTGATTTTATTTGCAATCAAGATGGCATTTACATTTAATGAAAAGCAATATACTGCTTAAACAGACTGTGTTTGGAAAACTGAAAATAAAGCAAGAAAAAGATAATTGAGACGTAGATTTTATCCTATAAACAGACACATATCCCATACCGCATCTATTCTATCAAACAAACTTCAGGTTGTTTTAAGAGTTAAACAAGTAACTAAACTTATTAAGATTATGAAAGAAAATATGAGGCAGTGATTTAATAATCTTGATGCTTTATAATTTTCATCTGAAATGTGTGTGTGTATATAGGATGAAATGTATATCTAGGTCCAACAGTTGTAAAGACTGACAGATATGACTAGGGAGAAATCTAAATCTTCCACAGGGTAAAAAATATAATCACCATCAGAAAAACTAAAAGACTGATGACAGGTAAGTATGAAATATTTGCATTAACAACATGAGGCAAAGGTTAAGTTTTAAAAAAATACATGCACATATTAATCAGTTTTTTAAAAATTCCCTATTTGGAAAAAAAATAACAAAGGCCATAAGGATGTGAGTCACAAAAATAAAAAATATATAAAAATATATCCAACCAGCCAGGCTCAGTGGCTCAGCCTGTAATCCCGCGCCTTTGGGAGACTGAGGTGAGTGGATTGCCCGAGCCCACAGGTTCGAGACCCACCTGGGCAGCGAGACTCCATCTCTACAATAAATCAAAAAAATCAGTTGGGCGTGGTAGCGCATGCCTGTAATTCCGGTTACTCAGAAGGTTGAGGCAGAAGGATCGCCAGAGCCCAGCAGGTGGAGACTGCGCAGTAGCCAGGAGCGGCCACTGCACTCCAGTCTGGGCGACAGAGTGAGACTCCAACTCAATATATATATATATATATATCCAACCTCACCAGTGGTTAGAAAAATACACATCAAAATAAGATCCCTCTTTTTTCCATGCATAAACAAAAGATTTAAAAATTAGAAACTGTATTTAATTTAATTTTATATTATAATGTCAAATACTGGCAAAATAAAAAGAAAACATATTCTCATAAACTGTTGACAAGAGTGCAATTTTGTAAAGATGTTTTGATATTTGTAAATATCTTTCAAGGCTTAAAATGTTCTCAGTGTTTGAGTCAGTGATTTCATTTTTATTAATTTATATTGTAAACGTTACTGTTTGCTTATTAGTGGTCAGTGCAGTCATGTAACTGCATTCAGCTTAACTGTAAGGTACCTGGAGGGACAATTGATACTGTTTCCTAGATAGGAACTCAGATCCCTGGAAGCCCAACGCTGGATTAATACCAAAGGATCCCAATTGCCTGAGAATAACTATCCAATAAATATCAACTTCACGTGAATCCATTTTAAAAGAGGGTAGAATTTCATTAATGTGGTGAAATGCAATATAATAAGAAAATTCTTTTAGAAATAAAGGTATATATTATAAAAATAAATTTACTTTATATAGAATAAAATTAGATTGTAATGTCTTCTGTGGGCTATTTCTTATCACAAGGTGTAAATCAAGCCTCAACATTTTTGGCATAGCATTTCCAGCAACATTTTATGGTTGCATGATGGTGAATCCTTCATTAATGACTTTTTCAACAAAATCAGTAAAAGAACCTTATTTATTTTAAAGCTTCTTAGCCCCTTAATGACAAAATGCCTATCCTGAAATATCTATTATACCATCATAGTTATCAGTCTTCTCTTCTGTCCACGATAACTGGTTTAACTATGCCATATTGCCACTGTAATCATTTTTGTAATTTTAGCTTCTGTAAAATCATTGCATAAAACACACTTCATTTTGTGAAACTTGTGTTATATTAAAATCAATTGCATTAATATTGCATACTATTTCAAAACAACAGATACAAGTACATCCTCTAATAATGAACACGAGATAGACAACAAAGATGTGGTAGTAAGGAAAAAACGTCACTGCTGCACAGTGAGGAAAATTTAAGAAAGGACTACTTTTCAAAGTTATCATTTTATTATTAGATATTTTTGCATCTTGAATTTTTCATCCTTACACAACTGAACTACGGATTGCTGAATATTAGAAAAATCCATTCAAACATATGTGTTTTTATGTTTATTGTGATTGTGCATAACTTGATGTTACCTTAATGTGCCTTGATTAGACAAGGATTAAATACAGTATGGTGTAAAACATGAAATATTTTAGATTTGTTCATTTGTTTACTCATTCATTTGACAAATATGTATTGAAGTCTTATTAGGTACTAAGTTCAAAACAGACTAATTCTCAGCTCTGGTGGAGTTTGAGTCTGTTGGGAGAAGACTGAGGCTAAACAAATTTTTAAAATACATATTTCAGATGTTAATAAGTGCTAATAAGAAGAATAATACTGGAAAGGAAACAGAAAATGGTGAAATAAAGAACTATATTTTATGTGGGGTGGCCAAGTATGAACTCAGGAAAAAAAGGAGCAATGGAGTAAAAGAATAGCACATTTATATCTGGGAAGCATTTTCTAGGCAGAGAAAGAAAAAGTATAAACATCTTTAGGCAGGAGAGTTCTTATTATGTTTAAGGTAAAGCAAAATGACCAGAAGACTGGAGTATGAGAAGCAGGGACAAGATAAATAACAGATGTGATCAGATGTGTAGTCTCTGATCAGAAAGCCCCATGAGTTAGGTACTTGTATATAATAAAAATAAACTTTGGGTTTATTCTGAGTATGAAAAAAACTGGAAGATTTTGAGAAAAGAAGTGTCATGACCTGAACAACAGGTGTGTGTGTTTTCCTAGTCTTTCTTTTTAAATTCATTCTACTTTTCATTATAAAACAAAACACCTTAGAATTGTCATTCCCATCCCAACAACAACAAAAAAAGCAGAACAAACTGAACATTAAACAGGTGTTCTCAAATCTATCAGAGAATTGAGGTCTCAGAACAAACCCCTGCCCTACAAACTAGAGAGACAGTTAAGCAAATATAAAAGAACTCAGCACACTGGGCACAGAAGCCACTGGAGTCACTGAAAATGGTAATAGTACTTAAACTATAAAGGATTAACTGCTAGAAACTAAGTGTGGGTTAGCTTGAATGTCAAAGACTCCAGTGTGCCTAGTCTTAAAAAACCCCTCACCTTTTGTGAGTTTAACCTGCAAGATACTCAATAGGTTCTCTTGGTGAAGATCAGAGATATACCCTCAAGCTCTCATCAGGGGAAGGAGAAGTGTAACCACTCTGAAATATTTCCAGAGCATTCTATTCTTCACTTGCCTTCAAGGGAATCTACTTTACCAGAGCTTAACAACGTGGAAGAAGGGAATACCCAACTTTAGCCATCACTGATCTTCTTGTCTCACCTAAGTGCTAGTGGCGGGGAACTGAGAAGCACTTGTAAAGAACACAGTCCAGAGGCACAGCCTCACTAGAAAACTAATATCTGATTACAGAATTGCAGAATGCATGACTCCTCCAGTCTTACTGCCACATCAGTAGAGTTGCTGTATCATAACAGAGGATTACAGATGAAAGAACTACAAAGTAGTCAGACTCTATTTAAGGAGGAGTTTCCAGGGAAACCTAGAATAACAGGAGAGAAGAAAAAGAAAGATGAAAGAGGAAATTGACACCTTATACTGAATAGCCACAGCAAATAATAAACACATTCTTACTTTTAGACATAAAAGCATAAAACCTAACACTAAAATCCTATTTACTCAGCTTCTATTACCTAATACACTATATTCAGCTGTCAACAAAAAATTATAAGGCATAAAAAATACTAGTAAAAACACAGTTTGAAGAGATAAAGCAAGCAACAGGATTAGATCAGATAAGGTAGAAATTTTTGAATTATTAGATGGGCAATTTTAAATAACTATAATTAATATGCTAATGATGCTAACAAAAAAAGTGAACAACATTTAAGAACAAATGGGCCATGTAAGCAGAGATTAAGATCTTAAGAAAGATACAAAATAAAATGTTAGACAACAAAGATTTTTTTAAAATAAGAAGATTGAGCAGAATATTCACAAACTGAGAGATAATCACAAAAGGTATAAAATGTGCAATGGATACTAGGAAGAGAAAGAGGAACAGAAGAAATATTTGAAGTAATAACGTTTTGAATTTTCAAAAATTATGACAAACATCAAACTAAAGATCCAGAAATCTCAGAGACATAAATCAGGGTAAATACTAAAATACATACATTTAGGTATATCATATTCAAGCTGCAGACATAAAAGACAGAGAAACACTTAGAAAAAGAGAGAGAGAGAGAGAGACCTTACTAATAGAAGAACAAGAATAATAATTTCATTAGATGTCTCAACAAGTAGACAAGCAAAAAAAGAGTAGGGTGAAATATTTAACATTTTGAAAGAAAAAACAACAACAACATAGAATTCTATATCCAGTAAATTTATCTTTCAAAAGTGAAGGACAAATAAAGTTTTTCTCAAAGAAACAAAAACCAAGGGAACTTGTTACCAGTACACCTGCCTTGCAAAAATTATTAAAAGAAATACCTCAGAGAGAAGGAAAACAATATAAATCAGAAACTCAGACTTACATAAGTAAAGGAAGAGCATTAAAGAAGGAATACATTATGTAAAATATGATGATATACTGTTCTTGCTAATTGATTGAATAGATTACTGTTCAAAATAATAAAAACAATATATTGAGTGATTATAGTTTATGGACAAGAAAAATAAATGACAACAATGTTATCATTCAATCAAAAAACTGGAAGGAGAAATTGAGAATACTCTGCTAAGGTAGATGTATTACCTGTGAAACAGTCCAGTGTTATTTGAAAGCGATCTTACATTAGAAGTAAATGTTTATTTCAAATTCTAGAGCTTTCATTAAGAACAATTTTAAAAGAAGCATAATTCATATACTTAGAAAATAGTCGAGAAAATAATTAAATTGGGGGGGCAGGAAGAGGGAAAGAGGAAAGAAACATAGAACAAGTACACAAATAGAAAATAATTATACAAATGATAGGTATTCATCCAACTATATTAATAATCACTTTAAATATGATTGTCAAAATACAATTAATAGATAGACTGACTAGATAGGGGAAAAAGACTCAACAACAATTTCTCTGTAAGAAACTCACTTTAAGTACAAAGACACAGAGTAAATATAAAAGGATAGAAAAAGATAATACCATGCTAACACTAACCAACAGAACGTCGAAATAGCTATATTAATTTCAGAAAAAGGAGACTTCAGAACAAAGGAAATTATGAATGATTAAAAGGGACTTTAAATAAAGAAAATTGTCAATTCTCCAAGAAGCCAGAACAATCCTATTGTGTATGTGCCTAATAACAGATTGTCAAAATATATGAGGCAATAACTGATTAAATTGAAAGCAGAAAAGTGCAAATCCACTTTTATAGTTTGAGATTTTATTTTATCTTATTTTTTTATAGTAATGTGGGGTAAAAGTCAGGATTAGCTACACAAGTAGACTGCATGTAGGTGAAGTTGGGGCCTCCAATTGGTACTTACCCTCTTTGTTTAGGACCAGAAGCCTTTTGTGTTATTATGTTCCCCACTTCCTCCTCCTTCTTGCAGCAGTTTCCAGAGACTAGTGATCCTTCCCCTGTGCTAATGTGACTAATGTTCAGGACCCACTTATAAGTGAGAATATGTGGCATTTGGTTTTTTATTTATGTGATAAACCACAAATTATTATAGTCTCCAATCCATCTAATTTGCTACAAACTCCTTGATTTTGTTCTTTGGGCTATGTAATACTCCATTGTGTATATGTACCACATTTTCTTTATCCACTTTTGATAGGCAGTTGGGTTGTTTCTATATTTTTGCTATTGTGAATAGTGCAGCAATAAACATGCATATGCAGATGTCTTTTTGATAAAATGATTTATGTTCCACTGGGTATATTCTCAACAAAGGGATTTCTGAAACATATGGAGGGTCAATTTTTAGTTCTTTTAGGAATCACCACACCATCTTTCATAGAGGTTGAACTAGCTTGCATTTCCACCAACAGTGTAGAAGCATCCTCATTTCTTTTTCTATTTTATTTTTTTATAATCAATATTTTTTTATTATGATATTGTGGGGTACAGTTAAGGGTTAGGTATACAAATATTCTCCGTTCAGGCACCCTTGTTGATAAAAGGTGTCTCCCCATCCCCAGACAGACGTTTACTACCATTAATCCCATCTTTCTTCCCCTCCCTTCCCCCCATAGCTTCCCACCACTATCAGTCATTTTCTTAAGGTAATATGTTGGGTGATCAAGGTCCACTATATGAGTGAGAACATGTGATACTCAGATCTTTGTTTCTGTGAGAGGTCACTCAGTATTATAGATTCTAGTTCCATCCAGGTTGCTGCGAAATTCATGATTTTGTTCTTTTTTATGGCTGCATAGTATTCTATCATGTATGTGTACCACATTTTTTTAATCCAGTCCTCTTTTGATGGGCAGAATGGTTGCTTCCAGATTCTTGCTATTGTGAACAATGCTGTGATAAACATTCATGTGCAGGTATCTTTTTGACAGAGTGATTTGAGTTCTTCCGGGTATATTACCAGCAGGGGGATTGCAGGGTAGCATCCTCTTTTCTCTGCACCCACACCAGCATCTGTTTATTTATTTGTTTATTTATGATGGCCATCCTTATGGGAGTTAGGTGGTATCTCCTTGTAGTTTTGATTTGCATTTCTCTGATGATTAATGAGGCTGAGCGTTTTTTCATGTATTTGTTGGCTGCTTGTATGTCTTCTTTTGAAAAGTGTCTATTCATATGCTTTGCCCACTTTTTTTTTTTTTTTTTTTTGAGTTGGAGTCTCACTCTGTCGCCCAGAGTGTGGCCCGCTCCCGGCCACCACAGTCTCAACCTGCTGGGCTCCAGCGATCCTTCCACCTCAGTGCCCACTTTTTAATGGGGTTGTTTGTGTTTTTCCTTTCAGTTCATTTGAGTTCCATGTAGATCCTGGATGTCAGAACTTTGTCAGTTACATAATTTGCAATTCCCCCCCCCCATTCTATGGGTTATCTTCTCATTCTCTTGATGGATTCTTTTCTCTGCAAAAGTTTTTAAGTTTGATAAGGTTCCACTTGTCTATCTTAGTTTTATTTTTTGGCATTTGTTTCTGTGGACTTAGTCAAGAATTGGTTGCCTATTTCAAAGTGCATAAGAGTGTTTCTTACATTTTCTTCTAGGATTCTTATAGTTTGAAGTTGTATGTTTAGGTCTTTGATTCATTTACAGTTGATTTTTGTATATGGTCCAGATCATTCTTCTTCATGGTCAGTCAGTCTTCCCAGCACCATATGCTAAATATGATCTTCTCTCCCCAGTGTTTGTTATTGGTTGCTTTGCTGAAGATGAGTTGGTTGAGAGATTGAGCTTTTGCTTCCAGAATCTCTGTCCTGTTCCATTGGTCTATGTGCCTGTTCTTGTACCAGTACCAAGCCATTTGGTTACTGTAGTCTTATAGTAAAGTTTAAAGTCTAGAGTATGATACCTCCCACTTTGTTCCTTTTGCTGAGAATTGTTTAGTACAATCCCTTTCACAATAGCCTCTCTCTCTCTCTCTTTCTCTCTCTCTCTCTCTCTCTCTCTCTCTCACACACACACACACACACACACACACACACACACAAAGTAATACCTTGGCATCCACCTAAACAGGGAAAGAAATATCTTTACAATGAGAACTACAAAATGCTGCTTAAAAAAATCAAACATGACACAAACAAGTGGAAAAACATTCCATGCTTATGAATTGAAAGAATCAATATCATTAAGATGTTCATTCTACATTCTGCCCAGGACAATCTACAGATTCAATGTATTATCCATCAAATTGCCAACATTATTTTTCTCAGATCTGGAAATGACAATACAGAAATTCATATGAAAACAAAAAAGAGCATATATACTTGGAAATTTCAACACACATCTATCACTAATGAACAGATTCAACATACAGAAAAACGGTAAGTCTATTGTTACACAGAACAGTATCATCAATCAATTGGATCTAATTGACATTTATAGAATATTCCAACTAGCAACAACAAAATATGAGTATTTTCAAGCTCACAAGGGACAAATTCTGGTATATAAAATACACCTCAACATAAAGCTAAAAGAATAAAATTATGCAAATTATATTCTCAGATCACAATGGAATTAAGCTAGAAATTGATATAAAAACAGCTGGAAAAAAACTTAAAATATTTGGAGATTAAACAGCATACTTCTAAAAACACATGGGCCTAGAAAAAGTCTCAAGAGAAACTAAGAATATTTTTAACAAAATGAAAACAAGATACACCTTAACATAATTTGTGAAATGCAGTCTAAGCAGTTATTAGAGGCAAATATATAGCACTAAGTTTACATACAGATATACTTAGAAGAAATTGCAGGTTTTGTTCTAGACCACTGCAATACAGTGAATATCACAATAAAGCAAGTCACATAGTTTTTTTTTTATGGTTTCCCAGTTCATTTAAAAGCTAGGTTTACTCTCTATTATAGTGTATTAGATATGCAATAGCATTAAGTCTAAAGAAATGTGTATAATTTAATTTAAAAATACTTTATTGCTAAAAAATGCTAACAATCATCTGAACCTTCAGTGAGTTGTTATCTTTTTGCTGATGGAAGGTCTTTCCTCAATGTTAATGGCTGTTGACTGATCAGGATGGTGGCTGTTGAAGACTGGGGTGGCTGAGACAACTTCTGAAAATAAGACAACAATAAACTTTGCCATATCAACTGACTCTTCCTTTTATGAAACATGACTTTGTAACATAAGATGCTGTTTGATGACCACCCACAGTAAACTAGCTTTCAAAAACTGGAATCAATCTTCTTTAACTGGCTACTGTTTCATCAACTACAGGGATATAATATTCTAAATCCTTTGTTGTCTTTCAACAATTTTATAGCATCTTCACCAGGAGTAGATTTCATCTCAAGGAAAACTTTTCTTGCCCATCCATAAAAAACAATTTCTTATCAAGATTTATTATGAGATAGCAGCAATTCAGCCACATCTTCAGACTTCATTTTAAATTTTAGTTTTCTTGCTATTTCTACCATGTTTATGACTACTTCCTCTATTGAGGTATTGAACGCCTCAAAGTCATCCATAAGGGTTGAAATCAACTTCTAAAATCCTATTAACATTGATGTTTTGACCTTCCTCCAGGAACATCAAATATTCTTAATGGCATCTAGAATCATGAATCTGTTTCAGAATATTTTTAACTTACTTTGGACAGACCCATCAGAGGAATCATGGTTGATAGCTGTTATAGTCTTACAAAATGCATTTCTTAAATAATAAGAGTTAAAAGTCAAAATTACTCCTTTGTCCATATGCTGCAGAATGAATGTTTTGTTAGCAGGCATGAAAACAACATTAATCTCCTTGTATATCTCCATCAAAGCTCTTGTGTAAACTAGGTGCTTTGTCAGTGAGCAGCAATATTTTGAAAGGAAGCTTTTTTTCTGAGCCACAGGTCTCAACAGTGAGTTTAAAATAGTAAATAAACCATAAACCATCCTGTAAACAGATGTGCTGTCACACAGGCTTTGTTTCTCCATCTCTAGAGTACAGACAGAGTGAATTTAGTATAGTTCTTAAGGTCCTAGAATTTTCAGAAAGATAAATGAGTATTGGCTTCAACTTCAACTCATCAACTACATTAGCCCCTAACAGAGAGTTAGTCTATCTTTGAAGCTGTGAAAACAAGTATTGACTTCTCCTCTCTAGCTATGAAAGTCCTAGATGGCATCTTCTTCTAATAGAAGACTGCTTTGTCTATATTGAAAGTCTGCTGCTTAATGTAACCATGTTCATCAATTATTTTAGCTAGATGTTCTGGATAATTTTCTGCAGCTTCTACATCAGCACATGCTGCTTTACCTTGTACTTTTATGATATGGAAGAGGCTTCTTTCCTTCAATTTCATGAACTAACTTCTGCAATTAATACTTTGCGCACTCACAGGTAACATAATTGTCCATACATAAAGAATAAACCAAAAAACATCTGAAACTAATAAAAGGGTATAGTAAAGTTCTAGAATACAATGTCAATATACAAAAATAACCTCTCTACATATAAAGCATGGACTGTTAAAATTTGAAATGAAAGATAAAATACCATTTACATTAGCTTCCAAAGTTGACATACTTAACATATATCTTAAATATATGTACAAGAGTTATATGAAGAAAACTTCAAAATTTGAATAAAGGAAATCTAAAAATATCTAAAGTAAATGTACAGATATTTCATGTTCATGTATAGGAAAACACAATGTTATTAAGATGCCAGTTTCTTCCACCTTGATTTATAAAAGATGCAAGCCAATAACAATCCCTGAAAGTTACTGTGTGGATATCGACAAACCCCTTTGAAAGTTACATGGCAAGACAATAAAGGTATGATAAATAAGTAAATAATTATGAGCATCCATAATATTGAAAGGGAAGAACAAACTCAGAAGACTGAAACCACATGACTTCAGGATTTACTATAAGCTACAAAAATCAAGATGGTGTGGTGTTGACAAAAGAATAGATGAATAGATCAGTGGAACAGAATAGAGTATCCAGAAGTAGAACTACTAAACTCTAGTAAAATTATCTATGACAAAAGAGCAAAGGAAAATTAATACACAAAGGATAATCTTCAACAGATAATGCTAGAATAACTGAATATTCACAAGCCAAAAACAGTAGGTAGATGCTGACCCTACATCTTTTACCAAAATTAGCTCAAAATGGATCATAGGCCTAAATGCAAAATGCAAAACTAAAAGTTACAAACTATTTCATAGAAGAAAGTCCAAGAGACCTTATGTTTGACAATTGATGGCTTATTAGACAAATACCAAAAGCATAATTCACAGAAGAAAACATTGGTAAGTTAGACTTCATTAAAATAAAATATTTTGGACTGCGAACAACATGGCTGGGAAAACGAAAAGACAAAGCACATAGTGGGAGAAAATATTTATGAAAATCATATCTGATAAAGGATTCTTATACAAAATAATATATAAAGAACTCTTAAAACAGCAATTCAAAAACAAACAACCTATTAAAAATGGGCAAAGATCTGAACAGATACCTCACCGAGTTTGATATTAATTTTTATTGGGTTCTTTTTGCAGTGATTTATAAAATATGCTTGATTCTATTTCAAAGGATGATGTCAATTTTATTTGGGCAAATATTAAACTAAGAATTCTCTGTGTTTTCAAGGAAATTAACGTTTATGCAAGTCCTGGTTAACTAAAAACTACTATTAATTTTAAGTTCATTAATGTTGATATATTTACATTTCAGTGTAAAATCAGTATGTTTATAATATGCAAGAAGAAAATCTCACAAACTTCTCTTCTTTGTATGTATCAATACACCAAAGATATTCATTAATATTTTCTGGTCATCAGGCATTATACATACACAAACACCCAGATAATGAAAAAAAAAAACAAACATTTGTTATATTATCGATGGGGAAAACTCACAGGGGAAACGATGAAAATACATCGAAAAACATGCTCCAAGGTATGTTTGCTTTGCAATCTATGAGACTGACTTTTAAATCATGACTACAGAAAATAGGAAATAATTGCATTCAGTCATTTACAAATCTATATGCTGGTGTTGCATAGACTGATGGGTTGGGAGAAGCATTAGTACGGGGGGTCCATTTAGATGGATTCTTCTTTCCCTTTGAAATAGCGTAAGTCAGCTGCATTTTCAGATCTATTGTCTACAGCCTAAGCCTAGGGCAAGATCCTACTGTGGTGCAATGATCTTTTTTATTTCTTTCTTACATTTCCATTAGTCTTTTAAATCTGTCTAATGCGACAAGTTTATGTCAGCTAGCATTGTCTTAAACTAACATTACTTTGCCAGAATTTTCTAAACAGTTTAACAATTTTCCAGCTGTTGCTTTTCATAAAAAATGAAAGGGTATATGTATTATTCAGCTGACTGTGGTACAGGAAAAATAAGAAAAGTATGGGATGGAAATTGTACCTTTTCAGCGCCCTAGCCATTTAACTTTGCCTATGCTTTAAGGGTATGGACACAGGGCAAAATAACCAAAGCAAAACTAGAGTGCAAGAAAGTGGTAGTTTGGGGGTATTTTCGAGGTTATTTAGCAATCAATTTCTTATTAGAATGCTTTATATTCTTTTGTTTTGTTTTGTTTTTTTGAGTTGGAGTCTCACTGAGTCGCCCAGAGTAGAGTACAGTGGCCGCTCCCGGGCACCGCAGCCTCGACCTGCTGGGCTCCAGCGATCCTTCCGCCTCAGCCTTCCGAGGAGCCGGAATTACAGGCGCGCGCTACCACGCCCAGCTAATGTTTTGATTTTATTGTAGAGATGAGGGCTCTTCAAGTTGCCCAGGCGGGCCTCGAACCCGCGGGCTCAGGCAATCCACTCACCTCAGCCTCCCAAAGGCGCGGGATTACAGGCTGAGCCACCGAGCCCGGCAGAATGCTTTATATTCTATAACTTGTAATCAATTAACTTTCGGATAGAAAAGAATTCTTCCAAACTTTTATACATATACACACACACATTCACACACATATTCACATGTACAAGCTCGTATTTATGTGCATGCATACACACACACACACACACACACACACACACACACACACACACACACACTCATGTCCCCCTAGCCCTGTACAACGAAGCTTGACTTGAGTTCTTATACTCTGCTGACCTCAAACACTCAAATTCTTTCAAGAACAAGATTAAAAGCAATAAAGCTATCATGGTGAAAGGTAGCTGCAATGATTAATGAAAATAATCTATTAACTCAGGTAATGACTGGTTCTATATTGACTAATTCTAATGGAGTCACAAAATTATATTATAATATAATTACATAACAATATAATAGAATATATAATAGATAAGATGATGTTCCAAATTCTATGTTTACTTATTTGTAGATGTTACTATCCACAAAACTATTTAGGTATGTGCTTTTGGAATTTGAGAAAAAGTAGCAAAGTGTCTATTTTGTATGAAAAAAAAACTTTTCATCAGTTTGAAGTTTTTATGACCCACACATAAAGACTGTACTCTCTTTACAAGACAGATGCTAAATGTTCGCATAAAGATAGTAAATACCTGTTCTGAGAAGCAATATGGCTTATCTGTGTTCATATATGGAAAGACAAGATGGAAAGCTCATAAAGTACTAAGAATTCATGTCAAATAAGAATCAGTGAGATATAATGCAAGGATCAAAATCTCTTCAAAGGCAAAGAGATAGAGAAGGGACTATACATTTTTATCAAGTTGTAAATAGAATCTTGCTTGGAGATTATTAGACCAAGTGAGTAGTGCTTCCTATAAGTCTGTAAAAAGAAATAGAACATCACTAAGTCAAGAAGAAAGAGATAATTTGAGTAACTTTAGAGTATTTTGAAAAGGAACATTGATAGATCTTTGATATTCTAGAAGTTTATCTATCCTTGGGTCAGTATAGGATTTTTTTGTATTGTTCTTAATTTTTCACCCTGCAATCTCCATTTCAACTGTATTGACCCAGAAGTCACCTCCATTGTTTCTAGGATTTACATCCTCCCATTGGGAAAGGAATGAGAAGATTGCCTAATATAGAAATTTCCTCTCTTTCAAGGTCTTGTTTCTGGTTCATTGTGCCTGAAATTCTGACTTCTTTCCTTTCTCACGCTTTAGGCTTCTTGCTATTTTAGGGTCCTGATTACTGATGTAGTCTCACACCAGGCTGCATTTGTCTACTTTCTGCATGCTTCCTTGGTTTGGTTTATTCGCTCTTTGCATTCTTCATCCTCACTTGCTCTTGGCATTCTTTTTGTCTGAGCAACCTCAAGGGATAACTATTTAAAAGTAAAAATATTAGAATGAAAATTAATTGGAGTCAAAGGTCATCTTGTTCTTAGGTTTTTATAAGCAACTAGAATAATACTTAGTGTGGTAGGCAGAACAGCGGCCCCCAAATGTGAACATGCTGTATTCCCTGGAACCTGTGACTATTTTATCTTATATGGCAAAGGGACTTTATATGATTGGTTAAGGATCATGAGATTGGGATTCTCCTGGATTATCTAAGTAAGCCTTGTGATATTGTGATATAATAAGAAATTAGATAGTATCAAAATGGTACCAATTATAGGTCACCCAGCTACTGTCCATTGAAGAACTGATTAGTTGCTGGTAGGGAGAAATATCCACACATTTTGGTGACCAGAGGTAAAATATTTTGTGTTTGGTGTGTGAGAGTAGAAAAAACACTTTAGTTTGCTTTATCTCTTTAGAGGCGCAAAACATAATCACAAGTATTCATATAAGCCTGAAGCAGAAATATTCTGGTAAAGGAGAAGGCAATATGACCAAGAAAGCACAGATTGCCATACCACCAGGAGCCAAAGAATATTATCAACCTCTGTAAACAGAAAAGGCAGCAAACAGATTTTTCCCTGAAGCCATAAAAAGGAATCAACTTGCCAACTCCTTGATTTTTGCCTCTGAAGACTCATTTTAGACTTTTGATCTGCAGAACTGTAAGAGAATACAGACACTCTTTGACTTAGCATGGGATTATATCCCAATAAAGTCATTGTAAGTTAAAAATTTCATAATTGGAAATGTATTTGTCACATCTAACCTACCCAGCATCATAGCTTGGACTACCCCACCTTACCTTGCAACTGGGCAAAATCATCTAACACAAAGCCTGGTTTACTATGAAGTGTTGAAAATTTCATGTAATTTTTTGAATAGTGTACTGAATGTGGAAAACAGAATGGTTGGATAGATACTCAAAATATGCTTTCTACTGAATGTGCCTTGCTTTTGCACCATTGTAGTTGAAATATTGTAAGCCAAACCATGAAAAATCAGGAACCATCTGTACATTTATGTTGTTATTTTACAGTGACAGTAGGAAACAAATACACCTGATATAAATCATATACCATATGTGTGTGTATATGCATATGTGTATATGTATGCATTCAATGAGTATATGTTGAATGAATGAATAATAAATGAAAAAATTTTGCCAATATAAGCCTATGTAAATTCCAACAAAAAAAAATTATAGGATCTGAAATCAACTCCAAACCTAACTGTAAAGAATATATATTAATAAAAATCTATTTTGGCAAAAAAAATTATTTTAATGAACATTTCAAATTGATACAAAGGTATACTTAATATTGATGTTGGAAACTTAACTAGAATTTTTGGGGATCTTTGGGACTAATTTCATGCACTGATATAAAAATTAGTTACTTGCCATTACATTTGCCCTCAATTAATTATGATGCTTAGTTTTTTAACCTTATCATTGAGCTATGGTGTTATAGAATTAGATTTTGATGGAAAAAATGCTTCCAACAGATAGAATGTGTGTGTAAAATTTAACCATAGACAATAGGAGACTTTTACTCCCACTGATGAATGGGGGATGGTGAGCAATAAACTTTAACAATGACTTGATACTTGTTGCTAGGGCTTTAATAGCATGAAACTCAAGTTTGTATCAAGTCCAGTAACACTGACGAAAGAATGAAAGCATCAAACAAAAAACACCCAACAAACACATCTGGATACAGCACCAGTTGTTGATCTACGACCAATCATAGTGTTTTGGGAATAAGAAACAAGACTAATTTCGTATGTCAAGTTACTTTACCAACAATTTACTTCAAGTCCATTGACATAGACTGAATGATGAAGAAGCTGTCAAAAGGAAAAAAATCAACATGAAAGTAGAGATTTTCTTGGACATACCTCTATCAGTGCCAAGGTAACACACCACACTTCCTCCTATCATTATGCTAGAGAAATCAGGCTATTTTTAGTTTTTTCTAAATGACTTGTGCCTTTGTTTAAATCTTATTTTTATTTTTGGGTACATAATCTAGAAATACTAACCAATATGCCTACATAGGTACCGTCAAGCAGCTGGGAAGAGCTTTTACTCATTAAGGAGTGTTGAATCCTTCTGCTATACCTGTTATTTTATAAACCTGTCATAAAAATTTTATCATGTTATTTTTGCTTTTATTTTTTATTACCCTCAGAATTCACTGCTTTCATTTAATTTGGTTTTAATATGTGCCTTATTAATAATGAAATTAAGAATAGCCATAATCCTGCCATGAAAATGCTCTTCTGAATTTGATGACTACAAATGTCTTACACATTGAGGAACATACATATTCAAGCTCGTTCAATATTTTATACACATTTTTGGCCATACTACTTTTCTAATGTTGCTGCCATGGCTGTTGTAACCTGAAATAGATGAAAATGTAAGCAATAATTACATATTGAAAACCTTTTAAGAAAGTCATCTAACTTTGAAATTCTTAGTTGAAGGCAGAAGTTGTGAGCTCATGGTGACATTAAATCAAAATTCTTTTACTAACTTAGAGACAGAGAGTCCTTTTTTTAAATAAAATATAAAAAGCACATGAGCATGATTTGTAAGGCAAAAGAGACCTAAATTAAATATTTTACAGATGGACTACTGCCTTAACCTTTATTAAGGGGGAAGAATTTCTGCCGGGCTCGGTGGCTCAGCCTGTAATCCCACACCTTTGGGAGGCTGAGGTGAGTGGATTGCCTGAGCCAGCGGGTTCAAGACCCGCCTGGGCAACTTGGCGAGACTTCATCTCTACAATAAATCAAAAACTAGCCGGGCGTGGTAGCGCGTGCCTGTAGTTCCAGCTACTTGGAAGGCTGAGGTGGAAGGATCGCCGGAGTCCAGCAGGTCGAGGCTGCAGTGGCCGGGAGCGGCCACTGCACTCCAGTCTGGGTGACAGAGTGAGACTTCAACTCAAAAAAAACAAACAAAAAGAATTTCTATCCACAAACACACACTCACAGAGCATGTTATTAAGCTACTTTCAAACTCTTTATTATCAGAGAAAACAAGACAGAGGAAATGCAGAGATAACACAAGAATGGGAAAGAATATTTTTTTATAACTATAATACTGTTAATCGGTTGATTTACACTTTCCACCATTTACATTCATAACCACAAAATGATGCAAACTGTATGTGGACTTATATCTAAACATAAGTTAGACATGGTAAATCACTGTTTATAGATGAGAAATATGTGCTTGTTAATTTTTAAATGTTCTAATGTCAGTTTCAAGAACCCTAAACCTTCCAGAAGAAGATAGCTATCCCGATTGACAACCATAATCAAACATTCAGCTCCAGTAGTATGTACTTTGTTTCTGTATATTATCCATAATTACCTTTAAGTTAGCCTTTTCCATTCCTCAGTTTGGAAAGAAAATATTTCTCCTTTTGGTGATGTTGTAAAACATCTCAAGAAGATGTATAATTCATGTTGCATGTTTGTAAATACATGAAAAGGGTTTGACAATAGTTTTCATGTTCTTGTACCTACAGTTCTGTGAATTACTGCCCTTGTCCAAGCTACCATCACTTGTGCTTATTCTTACATCCTCAGATCATTTTTACAAATAACTACTAGGCTGTTTAGTAAGCTGAAACTTTCTTACTTGGTTTGAACCCTGTTATTTGAAGCTGTCACCCCAAGTTTTACTTGGTGGAGAATGAACTAATTCTCTTTTATAGTTGCAGCTAAAATTAGCCCCTTAATAATAGTTACTATGTTTTGAGCACTTATGGGTAAGATTCCTAGACATGTCACATATAGCTTTTAATTTTTTCTAGTAGACATTACTCACATTTTATATATAAGACTCAGACAAGTTAAGTTACTTTCCCAATGGCAACATATATGTAACCAAGTCTCCAAATCCTATGTTTTTTCCATTAAACCAAGCTGCAAATATCTCAATGCTCATAGAATAATACCGTTGAGTCAGTAGCAGCACCTTCACATGTGAATTGTATATGCCACAAATTCATGTTTAAGTAAATGTTTATTGAATAAATAAATGACATGAGTATGAAAACAGCAGTATAAATGTAGCTTCAATACTTGGTCTATTTATTCTTCAGGATATATACTCAGAAAGAGGGAAGGACATATGGAGTCATTTGATTTGAGTCTTTTGATTTAACCTTAAAAGGTGGGAGAGTTTGGCAATAAAAGGATTAGAAAGACCATTCCAATCAACTAAGATATTTTTTTAAAAATTAGTGAAATAATGATTGAGCATGACTGTGATATATTTTATGATTGTTGGGAAATATTCCTCTTCCATCCTCTTGTAGTAGGTAGGGTTATACTCTTCCACCCCACCAATGGTAGGCTTGGCTGATGTGACTTATTTTGGCTAATGAAACATGACAGATGTGACATCTCCCACCTGAGAAAAAGTTTTACATGTAATTTTGTAGTAAAGACTGACCTTTGACTTTTCTCCAAAAAGAACAGGTATATTACATACCTGATCCCTGGCCTGGAACAGAGCCACAGTCAAATGTCAGTTTATATGAAACTCAAGCAAAAAATAAATGTGTTGTTTTAAGCCAATGAGATTTGGAGATTGGTCCTTATGCAGCACAGTCTAGTGAAAGTTGAAAAATATGACAGCATTTGAGGATATCCTATAAAGAGTCTTGACTAGAGAAAAGGTTTTATATTGCATTCTAAAGTTAAATAAGACAATGAATACTTTAATTTTAAAATTTGGGCTTTATTCTATAGAACCTGGAATTTGTTGTCAATCTTGATATCCATTTCTATGATTGAAAAATAAAGTGTTGATTCTATTGCAACAGCGTTATCAACAAGAGCCATTTTTTTCTGACAGTGATCAAATGTGAGTGCTTTAAAAATATTTTTGGTGACTAAAACCAGAATTAACATAAATAAATAGATTCTATGACTTAACTTACTTTGCTGTGAAACATACATCCTCCCTCATCAATCACTTCTTAACTGAGATGTCACTGTGGATGGCATGGTGTTAAAATTCTACCATCAAGACAAGATAAAATTGGACTGCCATAATACTGGGCTGGCATTTTCATAACTTTTGTCTGCTTCCCCATTAAATGACTGGTAGAACTTGGCAGACAAGTTCAAACTTTACAAATTTCTTATTTTGATTTAAAAATTGTTTCTTTGAAAAGCCATTCAGAGTCTTTAGGCAGTAAAGTGAATGAATGTCACAATCTATCTAGTCTTGTTAATCAACTTATCATGGAGTGACTATGTAAATTTTTGTCCAAATAAGGACACTTGGTGAACAAAATGGAATATTATTATAATTGTCCTGGGATGATAAATATATAGTGAAACTGTTTAGGACAAACCTAGACATATGGTTTTCCAGTATATGAAAGAACTGAACTATCACACTAATCACTTGCTTTCTACTTCATGGAAAAAATAAAAAGATGAGGACTTCGACAGTGACATAATCCCTTTTCTATCAATCATCTGTCATGTACACAGGTCCAGCCTTTGTCTGTCTTACCCTGCACTCACTCAACTAGCTTTTGAGAGAAGTGAGAAAAGGGTCAACTACTGCTGTACTCTGAATTCAATAGTTAAAAATCCCATCGCAGTAAAACTTCACTGACTATATGAGAACTTTCAATTATCTTCAGTATAATAAGAGGAAAGAATATGAATATTGATTTGTTTTCAAAAAAGCGTGAGAGCTGCATATTTTTTATTTTACATAATTTTAGTTTTTCTGCAATGTTTCCTCCCCATTTTCTCTAGTGTGAAATGTATCAAAAGCAGCTTAGTAGTGCTAAGAAAACTGTCAGTGTTAAAATATTTTAACTGTTTTTAACTTGACAGACTTTCCAAAATAGGATATATGCAGTGGAATTAAAATTATTTAATAAATTCTACTTGGTATGAACTTTTCAAAGTCAGTAACAATGTAACATTTTATTGTGTTATCTTCAGGTCTCAACACAATTCCATCACAGATAAAAGCATGTGTTGACTCCATGAAGAAATTTTTAAAAATAAATCTTGCACTATGTGTAATATAACAATATAGATTGAGAAATCAAGACTATTTTGAAGACTTTTTAGCAGAGTAATAAAAAGATTTCCAGACATAAAGAGATGTGACCTTGAGTTTGAAAATTTGGAACAATTTTAATATCCATAGAAAGTTGGAAAAGGCATGGAAATAAAGTGAATTAAACTTAGATAAGTTTTTAAAAGTAAGCATATTTTTTTTTTTTTTTGAGTTGGAGTCTCACTCTGTCGCCCAGACTGGAGTGCAGTGGCCGCTCCCGGCCACCGCAGCCTCGACCTGCTGGGCTCCGGCGATCCTTCCGCCTCAGCCTTCCAAGTAGCTGGAATTACAGGCATGCGCTATCACGCCCGGCTGATTTTTTGATTTATTGTAGAGATGAGGTCTCGCTGCCCAGGCGGGTCTCGAACCCGCGGGCTCAGGCAATCCACTCACCTCAGCCTCCCAAAGGCGCGGGATTACAGGCTGAGCCACCGAGCCCGGCTCAAAAGTAAGCATATTTTTACTGTACATCGAAGAGAAGGTTATTTAGAGCAGACAATTTGTTTTTCTGGAATGACAATGATCTAGTGCTTCATAAACTGAAATATCTACAGGTCATATTAAGTATACTTACATTTATGTTTGTATATTCATGAGTTTATATTATCATCAGTGATTTCTACTTTAGAAATACTTTTGTAGCCGGGCTCGGTGGCTCAGCCTGTAATCCCGCGCCTTTGGGAGGCTGAGGTGAGTGAATTGCCTGAGCCCGCGGGTTCGAGACCCGCCTGGGCAGCGAGACCTCATCTCTACAATAAATCAAAAAATCAGCCGAGAGTGGTAGCGCATGCCTGTAATTCCGGCTACTTGGAAGGCTGAGGTGGAAGGATCGCCGAGCCCAGCAGGTCGAGGTTGCGGTGGCCGGAAGCGGCCACTGCACTCCAGTCTGGGTGACAGAGTGAGACTCCAACTCAAAAAAAAAAAAAGAAATACTTTTGTAATTTACTTGCATTATATAATCCTTTTTTTGCCACAAAGAATTATATTTGGTTAGATAAGAGATGGATATCAGAATTATTAAAGTCAGCAAGATAGCTGACTACAACTGCTTGGCACTTATTCCCTTTCCAAGAAAAGAACGAAATGAATAACAAATAACAAAATATGACTGGAGTGTCAGAGGAAGAATGTTTTGGTACAACAAGGGAGTGGCTAGTTCCCTATGGTTCTCAGAAGTCCAAGATAGCAGCATAAGGAGGAGAATGAGACACTCTGCCTCTGCCACCCTGCTTCCTCCACCAAGATTAACTTAGAGTCAGGAGAAATTTCCTCTTGTGGGGAAAAAGTAAGCAAAAAACTCCCACCAGTTCCCATTGCCACCATAGACTCTGGCAGTTCTTTTTTTTTTTTTAATAATTTTTTTATTTTAAATACGTAGGGTACAATTCAGGGTTAGGTATACAAATGCTCATTATGCAGGTACCCTTGTTTATGAGGTATGCCCCAACCCACCCCAGCAGTTTCCCACTATTGCCAGTCCCTTTCTTATAGTATTAACAATAGTTCAAGGTCCACTTATGAGTGAGAACATGCGATACTCAGTTCTTTGCTTCTGTGACAGATCACTCAGTATTATAGACTCTAAGTCCACCCAAGAAGTTCATAATTTTGTCCTTCTTTATGGCTTGCTACATAATATCCCATCATGTGTATGTACCACATTTTTTTTAATCCATTCCTCTTTCAATGGGCAGCACAGTTGGTTCCATGTTTTTGCTATTGTAAACAATGCTGCAATAAACATGTGCGTGCAGGCATCTTTTTCATAGAGTGATTTGAGTTCCTCCGAGTATATATCCAGTAGGGAGATTGCAGGGTCATGTGGGAGGTCGACTTTTAGATCTTATATGAATTACCACACTGTTTTCCACAGAGGCTGTTCTAGGTCACACTCCCACTAACAGTGTAGAAGTGATCCTTTTCCGCCGCATCCTCTCTAGCATCTGTTGTTTTTTGAATTACTGATGATGGAGATCCTGCCTGCAGTTAAGTGATATCTCAGTGTGGTTTTTATTTGCTTTCTTTGATGGCTAGTGAGGTTGAGCATTTTTTCATGCATCTGTTGGCTGCTTGTATGTCTTCTTTGAGAAGTGTCTATTCCTATCTTTTACCCACTTTGTCATGGGACTGTTTGTTTTTTCTTTTTGGCACGTTTGAGTTCCTTGTAGATCCTAGGTGTTAGGCCTTTGTCAGATAGATACACAGATGGCAAATATTTTTTCCCATTCTGTGGGCTGCCTCCTCACTCTCTCAATGGTTTCTTTGGTTTTGCAGAAGCTTATCAGTTTGTTGAGGTTCCACTTGTCTATCTTATATTTTATAACTTGAGCACTTGCAGTTTTGATCAGGAATTGCTTGCCAGGTTCAATCTATAAGGGTGTATGCTGTGTTTTCTAAGGTTCTTATACTTTGAGGTTTTATGTTTAGGTCTTTGATCCATTTAGAGTTGATTTTTGTGTATGGTGATAGGTAGGGGTCTTGTTTTAATCTTCTGCATGTGGTCAGCCAGTTTTCCCAGCATCATTTACTGGATAGGTTCTCCCCTCCCCAATGGTTGATGGTAGATCAAACAAGATGAGTTGGTTGAGAAATTGAGGTTTGCTTCTGCAATCTGCTGTTCTTATTATAGGAGAATCCTAACGTTCTCACAAACCCTGAGTCCAGTTTGGGTGGTGCCTGGTATTCATGTGGCTACATTTCTCTAGATTAAGAGTTGTGTACTCCCACCTCACCTTATGACCAGGCTGCTGCTGCATGAAACCATCTTGAAACTGGAGACACTGCTAGAATGTGACCTGCTCTAGGAACTAGTAGTCACTTCACTTCTGCAGCTTGAGGCATTGCCATCACCACACCAAGCTCACATGAGTGGTTACAATGAAAAGATCCTGACTGTTCAGAGTCTGGCACCAGAAATGGCTGTGATTTGGGTCCTGCATAAGGGGGAAAACAACCAAGACCCAAATGAACCATTGTGTGCCTGAGTTCCCAACTGGAGAAAAAACCTGGTAGAATCACTTCAGGCAGATCCACCCTTGAGCTGACTGAGTAGCTCTGTCTTGTGCTCCCAGCTAGAATAACAGCCCAGCAGCCCTAATTCTAGTGAGTCAGTCTCAAGCTAACAGATCCACTATAGGTCCACATGTGCCTGCAGCCTGAGACACAGCCTAGGAAGCCCACCCCTGGCAATGTCACACCACTACCACCAAAACTCCTATAGTCTAGACCACCAAGGTACTTGCAAACATCATTAACATGGATTTTAATGGAAGAAACTGCACATGGAATATACTACTGTATTCACCTAAATCAAAGCCAATACATCCTAATTAACTGGTACCACAGAATCCACCTACAGGGATGAGAATTTCCGTTTAACCTACAGCATAAATTGGAAGTGGCAACTGTTACATCAGATGCACGGGTATCAACATGAAACACAATAAATATGAAAAAGCAAGAAAACATGATAAACATGATGCCTCCAAAGGACACAAAAAGTCTCCAGTAAAAGATCTCTCAAAAAGAAATATATATTATGTCAGAAAATAAATTCTGCATAATAATCTTAAGTAACTCTACCAAATACAGAAGAATACAGTTAGAGAAGTCAATGGAATCAGAAAAACAATTCATAATCTGAGTGAGAATTCCAACAAAGAGATAGATATTATTTTTTTAAAAAATAGAAATCTCAGAACTGAAGAATTCATGGAATAAAATAAAAAATACCATCAAGAGCTTCAACAACAAACTAGACCAAGCATAAGAAGAAATTTCTGAATGTGAAGAAAGAATTTATTTTTTTGCCTACTTGGTAAAAAGAAGAAAAAGAATGAAAACACCTATAGAACTTATAACATCATTAAATGAACATATTCACATTATAAAGATACTAAAAGAAGAAAAGGGAAAAAATTTAGAAAATCTATTTAATGAAATAGCTGCTAAAAAATTCCCATGTCTTGGAACAGAGTTAGACATCCATATCCAGGAAGTTCAAGAACCTCAAATAGATTCATCCCAAAAAGATCTCTGAGGCAAATGACAGTAAAATTGTCAAAAGTCAAAGATACAGGAAGATAAAAGTATCAAGTCATAAATAAGGGAATTTATGACTTGAATTTATGACATTTCTCAAAAGAAATCTTATAGACCAAGAGAGAATGGGATGATATATTCAAAGTACTGTAAGAAAAAAAATTCCACTAAGAATACTACATACAAGCCGGGCTCGGTGGCTCAGTCTGTAATTCCCGCTTTGGGAGGCCGAGGCGAGTGAATTGCCTGAGCCCGTGGATTCAAGACCCGCCTAGGCAACTTGGCGAGACCTCATCTCTACAATAAATCAAAAAATTAGCTGGGCGTGGTAGCGCGCGCCTATAGTTCTAGCTACTTGGAAGGCTGAGGTGGAAGGATCGCCGGAGCCCAGCAGATCGGGGCTGCGGTGGCCGGGAGCGGCCACTGCACTCCAGTCTGGGCGACAGAGTGAGACTCCAACTCAAAAAAACCCAAAAAAACCATATAAGAATACTACATACAGAAAAGCCATTCTTCAGAAATAAAGGAGAAATAAATTCTTTCCCAGACAAGAAAAACAGGAAATTTGTCACCACTACAGCAGCCCTACAGAAAGTACTTAAAGGAGTACTACACCTAGAGGTGAAAAATACAATAATTACCATCAGGAAAGCATACAAAATTATAAAACTCACTGGTAGAACAAATGAGAAAGATATAGATTCAAACCTTATCACCATAAAAAAGAAGAAACAAAGGATATGCAAAATAATCAGAAAAAATTAATAAAATGACAGCAGTAAATCTTCATCTATAAATAATAACATTGAATATAGACATATTAAATTATTCAATTAAAAAGATGCAGACTAGCCAAATAAGTAAAAAAAAAAAATAAGACCCAACTTTATGCTGTCTACAAGAAACTGAATTCATCTGTAAACACATGCATAGACGAAAAGTGAAAAGAATGAAAAATATATTTCATGCAAGCAGAAACCATAAGGAAGCAGGAGTAGTTATATTTACAGAGAAGGACCCCTAAAACCCCAGAATTTATTTATAAAAATGGTGTGTTTATTCTTGCATGTTTAAACTTCAGTCACCTGCAAAGTACTCTGTTTGATGCGGTACACCTTTCCAGATGCTTTTTTCACTGCTCTAAATGAATTTTGACCTCATCAATTTTGATGCCTTTTAGAGATTCTGCCATTTTTTGTTTTACTTCTTCCACATTGGCAAAATGTTTCCCTTTGAGGACTTTTTTCATTTGGGGATAAAAAATGTGACTCATGGTTAAGATTGGCTGACTAAGAAATGTGGGGCTTGGTGGTCAGTTATTTTTGGTCTAAAGCTGCCTATCATGAAATGGGCAAATGCATTGAAAGAATCTTAAAAAACAAAAGAAAAGAAAGAAAGAAAACTTGGCTGGGTTCGGTGGTTCAGCCTGTAATCCCAGCATTTTGGGAAGCCGAGGCAAGTGGATTGCCCAAGCCCGCAGGTTCAAGACCAGCCCAGGCAACTTGGCAACACCTCATCTCTACAATAAATAAGAAATTATCCTGGCATGGTAGTGCGCCTGTACCTCTTGCTACTTGGAAGGCTGAGGCAGAAGGATTGCTGGAGCCCAGCAGCTTGACCCTAGGGTGTCCATGAGTGTGCCACTACACTCCAACCTGAGTGACAGAGTAAGACTTCAACTCAAAAAAAAAAAGCACCTGAAGCTGAACACAGCCTCTTACAACAACACTAGTTGGTACACTGATGCTGATGAATTCCTAGAACATACACCTATTTGGGAAAGCCTGTGCCACAAGGGCCTGCCCTCCAAAAAATAAGTCCATGTTTTTTGGGGGGGGTCTTTCCTCATATATCAGATAAAACAGATTTTAAGTCAAAAACTGTAAAAAGAAACAAAAAAGAACATTGTATAACAATAAAGGGATTATTCACTAAAAGAATACAAATGTAAATACGTATGCAGTCAAAACCAGAACACCTGGATATACAAAGCAAATATTAGATATAAATGGAAAGAAAGCTCAGTGAAATAATAGTTGGTGACTTTGACATTCCACTTTCAGCACTGGACAGATTATTTAGAAAATCAACAAAGAAATATTGAATTTTAACTTCACCATTGTCCTAACAGACCTAACATCTATAGAATATTTCACCCAACAGGAGTAAAATACACATTCTTTTCATCAGCATATGGAACATTTTTTTAGGGTTGATCATATGTTAGGTATAAAACAAGCCTGAAAAGTTTTTAAAAATCAAAATTATATCAAGTATTTTTCCTGATCACAATGCAATAAAACTAGAACTCAATAACAAAAGGAACATTCAAAACTGTACAAACACATGGAAATAAAGAAACTTTCTCCTAGATCAAGAAAGAAATTAAGAAGAAAATGTTAAAATGTCTTGTAACAAATGAAAATAGAAACACAACACACCAAAACGTTCTATGGGATACAGCAAAAGCAGTTTTAAGAAGGTTATAAGAATAAATTTCTACTTCTTGAAATAGAAAGATAACCTAATGATACACTTTAAGGAAGTAGAAAAGCAGTGCAAGCAAAACTCAAAATTAGTAGACATAAAGAATAAAGATTAGAGCAGATATAAACAAAATTGAGACAAAAAATAAAAAAGATCGACAAAACAAAAATTTAATTATTTGAAAAGCTAAACAAAATTGATAAATCATTATCTAGCTTTAAAAAAAAGAAAGAGAAGATGCAAATAAACAAAATTGGAAACATAAAAGAAGACACAAAAACAGCTATCACAAATAACAATAATTGATAGAGATTATTATGAAGAACTATACACAAATAAAAATTCTGGATGCACACAACATATTGAGATTGAACTAAGAAGATACAGAAAACATGAACAGACCAATAATAAGTAACAAGAATATATCAGTAATAAAAAGACTTTCAATGAAGAAAAGCTGAGGGCTAGATGACTTTACCACTTATTTCTACCAAACTTTTAAAAAACTAATACCAACACTTCTCAAACAATTCCAAATAAATAGAAAGAGTGAGTACTCTTCCAACTCATTTGACTGATACCAAAATCACGTAAGGACACAACCAAAACAAAACAAAGCAAAACAAAAATGAACAAACAAAAAGCAACAGGTCAATATAGGTGACTAAAAATAGATGCAAAAATTCTTAAGAAAATACTCACAAACTGATTCCAACAGCATGTCAAAAGATTATATACCATAATCTAGTGGGATATATTCCAGGAATGTAAGAATGGTTCATCATACACAAATCAATAAGCGTGATACATGACATCAATATTATTAAGGACAAAAACTATATATCATTTCAATAGACAGAAAAAGGATCCAAAAAATTAATATTCCTTTGTGATTAAACAAAAACTTAAAAAAAAATTAAATATAGAAGGAATGTATCTTAGCACATTAAAGGTCATATATGATAAACACACAGCTAACATCATACTGAATAGAAAAACTTGAATCTTTCCTCTAAGAATAAGACAAGAATGCCAACTCACTATTCATATTCAACATAGCACTGGAAGTCCTGGCCAAAACAATTAGGCAAGAGAAATAAATAAAAAACATCTAAATTGGAAAAAAAAGTTTAATCTTCTCTTTTTTGCATATGACTTGATCTTACGTACATAAAAACTTGAAGACACTACCAAAACCCCTCAGAACTGATACATAAATTCACTAGAATTGCAGGTTACAAAATCAATATACAAAAACCAGTAGTATTTCTGTATAACTATAAATTAGATGAAAAATAAATAAAGAAAGCAAACCTATTTACAATAGCTACAAACATTAAAATATCTAAGAGATAAATTTAATCAAGGAGTTGAGATGTCTCTTCAAGGAAAAGTATAAAACACTGGTGAAAAAATTGAAGGAAACACACACAGAAATGGAAAGACATCCTGTGTTTATGAACTGGAAGAATTAATATTGTTAAATGACCATACTACCCAAAGTAATCTATAGATTAAATGCCATATCTTTCAAAATACCAATGACATTATCTACAGAAATAGAAAAAATAATCCTAAAATTATTATAAAACTACAAATGATCCTGGATAGTTCTAGCAATCTTGAGCAAAAAGAATAAAGCTGAGGGCATCATACTACCAGATTTCAAAATAAAGTTATCTTAACAAAAGCAACACGGAACAGGTATAATAACAGACACATAGACCTATGAAAGAGAATAGAAAACACAAAATTATATCCTTTCATTTGCAGCCAACTGATTTTTGACAAAGTGCCAAGAAGTTTCATTGGGTAAAGGACAGTCTTTTTCAATAAATATTGCTTGGAAAATTGCATACTTAGATTGAAACTAGTTCCCTATCTCTCACCTTACACAAATGTCAACTCAAAATTGATTAAAGATTTTAATATAAATCAGAAACTATAAACTTCTATAAGAAAATGTAAGACATTGGTCTGGAAAAATAATTTATAAATAGCACCTGAAAAACATAGGAAGCAAAACCAAAAATAGACAAATAAGGTGATATAAAACAAAAAATCTTTTGCATCACAAAGTAAACAATCAACAGAGTAAAAAGACAGCCTTCAGAATTGAAGAAAATATTTGCAAACTATTCATCTGACAAGGAATTAACATCCAGAATGTAATTAACTCAAACAATGGCAAAACAAAAAGCAAGTGATTCAACATTTAAGCATGGTCAGGATGAGCACAGTAGTTCATGCCTGTAACATGAGTACTTTGGGAGGGCAAGGCAGGAGGTTCACTTGAGGCCAGTAGTTTGAGACTAGCCTGGGCAACATAGTGAGATACCATCACTACAAAAATTTTAAAAAATAACCAGGAGTATTGTCACCTGACTGTAGTGCTAGCTATTTAGGAGGCCAAGGCAAGAGGATCACTTGGGTTCAGGGGTTTGAAGTTATATTGGGCAATGATTGTGTCACTGTACTTCAGTCTAGGCAACAAAGAGAGATCCTGTCTCTAAAAAAGAAAATCCAAAAATAAAATACATAAAATGAAAAATAGTCAAGTGACCTGAATAGATATTTTACAAAGGAAGACATACAAATGGTCAGCAATTATAGGGAAAAAAAAAAAACCTAACATTACTAATCACCAGGGAAATGCACACCAGAACTGCAATGAGATATCATCTCATCCTAGTTAAAATAAATATCAAAAAGACAAAAGAAATGCTGGTGAAGAATGAAAGTAAAGGGAACTCATACACTGTTGGTGGGAATATAAACTAATACATAATAATATAAACATTATGGGAAACAGTACAGATGTTTCTCAAAAAATGACAAATAGATCTACTACATGATTCAGCAATCCCACTCCTGGGTATATCCTCAAAGAAATTCTTATATTGAAGAAATATCTGCACTCGTATGTTTATGGCAGCATAATAAAAGAGATATGGGATCAATTTAAGTCTCTATCAACAAATGAATGGATTAAAAATGTGGTATATATACACAATGGAATACTATTCAGCCGTAAAACAGGATGAAATCCTGTCATTCACAGCAAAAGAAACAGCCTAAAGGACATTATGTTAAGTAAAATATGCCAGGAACAGAAAGGAAAATACCTTTTTCTGCATGATCTCACTCATGTGCAGAGCCTAAAATTGGTGATTTCATGGAAGGGAACAGTAGAATAATGGCTACTATAGGCTAGGAAGAATAAGAGGGAAAAGGAGATAGGAAGGAAATGGTTAAAGGATACAAAATTACAGTTAAGTAGGAGAAATAAATTCTAGTGTTCTTTAGCACTGTAGGGTGACCATAGTTAATATTAATTTGCTATAAACTTAAAAATAGTGAGAAAAGAGGATTGTGAATGCTCCCAAAACAGATGATAAATATTTGAGATGATAGGTATACTAATTACTCTGATTGGATCTTTATGTATTGTAATCAAAACTCACCATGCAATGCATAAATGTGTGCATAAATATGCACAATTATTATATGTCAATTAAAATAAAAAACATAAAAGAACAACATATTATTTAAAATATACATTCTAAGTGTATCCTTTAAAGAATAAAATACCAAAAAACACATACAATGAAATTCATATAGCAATGAATGTCATTAAAAAGAGTTATATAATATAGCATTTTGACATTTCCAAAATTAGACCCACTTTCTATATCAGTTAAGTACAAAGAATCAAATGACTCTTTAAAAAATATTGGTTGAAAAAGTAAGACACATATATGTAGATACATTCACACATGCATGCATACATATGTTATTCATCTCAAAAAGTAACTCAGAAAGACAAAAATAAAAATAGGTGCAGAGACAATCTAGGCATATTTAAAATAAAAAGGCAGAAATCTCATTCAAACTAGACATCAAAGTTGGAAAGCCAGAGCATATAACATTAAGCTAAAAAAGGAAACTTCGTAGTGACACAAGTCAGACAAAATAATGCCATTCAGTTATAGATATGTGTGTGCCAAATAACAATACATGAAAATTCATAAATCAAAATGAACAAGAAACAGAAACCCATAAGGAGTAGCAAAATTTAATTTACCCCCTGCAATCCAATAAACTATAATAACAAAAGACATGTAAATATAGATAAAACAGTAATAAAACAATAAATATAGTCAATTTAAATGGCATACCTGAGCTCTGCATCTTAAAAGCATTATTTTCAAATGTTCAAAGAACATTTTTAAAAAATGACCATTTTGTTCTGGGCATTTACCAAGGCACAAAGAAAACACAAGTTAGTACACAAGCTGTAGTAAGAGGGGAATTCATATCCTACAAACGCACATGAAGAAAATGGAAGGATCACAAATCAACAGCCTAACAAGTCACCTTAGGAAGCTGGAAAAGCAAGACCACCAAAACCCTAACTGGAGCAGAAGAATCCAGATTACCAAAATAAAAGCCCAAATCTAAGACATAGAAGACAGAAAGATAACATAAAAAATCAATGAAACAAAAAGCTGGTTCTTTGAAAGGATAAACAAGATCAATGGTCCCCTGGCTAGACTGACCAAGAAAAAGAGAGAAAACACCCAAATAAATACAATCAGAAACACAAAAGATGAAGTCGCATCTGACCCTGAAGAAATACAAAAGATCATTAGAGACTAGTATGTACACTTATATGGAAACAAACTGGAAAACCTTAAGGAAATGGAAGACTTTCTGATGTCACACAACATACCTAGGTTGAACCAAGAAGAAATTGAGACCCTAAATAGAACAACAATAATCAAGGAAATTGACTACATAATAAGAAAACTACCTACAAAATAAAGCCCTAGACCAGATTGCTTTCCAGCAGAATTCTTTAAGACATTTAAGGAGGAGTTGATATCAATCCTACTGAAAGTACTCCAGGTGATTGAGAAAGATGAAACCCTCCCCAAATCATTTTATGAAGCTAACATCACATTGATACCCAAGCCAGGTAAAGATCCAACAAAGAAAGAGAACTACAGGCCAATATCTTTGATGAGCATAGATGCTAAAATTCTCAACAAGATCTTAGCAAACCGGATTCAACAACACATTGTTGGGAGCCAGCCTTGGAGTCCCGCCTGATTGACAAAGTCCAGGTGCACTGAGGACTCCCGCTGCAAAGCGAGTCCGGGCAGCTGAGGCCCTTCTGTCTTCTGCTTTGCTATTGGTACAGCTGAAGAAATTCTGTGCAGTCGTGGAAGAAGAAGATGGCATGTTTATGCGAAGTACTCACAGCTAACCTGGAGATGTCATGGCTCATTTTCCCATTTTCCCACTATACTGCTTGGCCTTTTCTAACATATGCAAGGGTTAAACTCTGAAGCACATCAAGAATACTTTCTTTCACTTGGTTACAAGTTACTAGATATTGCTTAAGTAATAAATGATATAAGTATATTCACTCCTTATTTGATTTAGGATTATGCAGTTTAGTGTTTAGACATAAGGTTCTTTAGAAGCACAAGTTTATAGTAAGTTCATTATGAATTCATTATAAGTTCTAACACTTATCCAGGAGTTATGTAGTTGATTTATAACACTGTTTTCACTGACTTAGGATAAAGATTATCTTTAAGGTTTTTACTTAATTCAATAGTAAAAAACTCTAAGTTAACATTTATAAAGTGGGTTTTCACTGAACTCATAATATACTAATCAGACACTTTTATGACAACTTAGCTAAAGACAGAAAACAACCTTGGGGGTCTGGGAAACATTACTAAAAGCTTCTTTTGAGTTTTCTTTAGAATCAAGCACTGCAGGATAAGAGAAAAGTAACAAAGACACCTGCACAAGAAAGGCGATTACAGAACTCTGAAGGCCATAAAGCCCCAGAGGGAAGACTACTGCTAAACTTTCTGGAGACAGTTCAAGGACTGTAATTCGGGACTTTGGACTAAAACTATCATCTTTGGCCTTATAAATAAGACTCATTGTCTGAATGTTTACAGGGTTCTTGGCTTGTTTATTGCTAAGACCACTAGATGGTGGTAACTTGTAGAGGATATGTACGTGAAGGAATTTTCTTTGTCTTGCCCCTTTACAAATGGTATAAAAACTCTGTGTTAGCTAACATTAAATTGTCATCTGTTCAAGAAGCAGGTGTCCGGGTATATTATCTTCATCTTTTGCCTATCCATCTCTCCTTCAGGAAATCTCACGACCTGGCAAGGGGCTGGTCCCCTTCAACACATCTCAAAAATCATCCATCACAACCAAGTAGGCTTCATCCCTGGGATGCAAGTCTGGTTCAACATTCGCAAGACAATAAATGTAATTAAATACTTCAACAGACGTCAGAACAAAAACCACATGATTATATCATTAGATGCAAAAAAAGTTTTTGATAAAATCCAGCACCCCTTCCTGATAACAACCCTTGAACAACTAGGCATACATGGAACATACCTCAAAATAGAAAAAGCAATCTACGAGAAACCCATAGCTAGCATACTCCTAAACAGACAAAAATTGGAACTATTTCCCCTGAAAACTGGAACAAGACAAGGATGCCCACTCTCTCCCCTCCTGTTCAATATAGTTGGAAGTCCTAGCTAGAGTAATCAGAAAAGAGAAGGCAATCAGGGGTATCCAAATAGGAAAAGAGGAAGTCAAGTTATCCCTCTTTTGGGATGACATGACTGTGTACCTTGAAAACCCAAGAGAATCTGTCAAAAGCCTCCTTGCACTGATAAAGGACTTTTGCAAAGTCTCAGGGTATAAAATAAATGTACAAAAGACAATCGCATTTCTTTACACTAATAAAAAACACAATCTCATTCACAATAGCCACAGAAAAAATGAAATACCTTGGCATCTTCCTAACCACAGATGTGAAAGACCTTTACAATGAAAACTATAAAACACTGCTCAAAGAAACCAAAGATGACACAAACAAGGGAATAATATCCCATGCTCATGGACTGGAAGAATCACATTGTGAAGATGTCCATCTTACCTAAGGCAATACAGATTTAATGTAATACTGATCAAATTACCAGCAACATTCTTCTCAGAGCTAGAAAAAACAATACAGGAATGCATATGGAAACACAAACGACCAAGAATAGCCAGAACAATCCTCAGCAAAAAAAAAAAAAAAGGCAGGAGGTATCACACTACCAGACTTCAAACTTTACTATAAAGCAACAATAATCAAAACAGCTTGGTATTGGTACAGGAACAGGCATATAGACCAATGGAATAGAATTGAGATTCCAGAAGCAAAACCTCAATTTCTCAACCAACTCATCTTCGACAAAGTCTCCACCACCTACCACTGGGGAGAGGAGAACCTATTCAGTAAATGGTGCTGGGAAAACTGGCTGACCACATGCAGAAGACTCAAACAAGACCCCTATCTATCCCCAAACACAAAAATTAACACTAAATGGATCAGAGACCTAAATGTAAAACCTCAAACCACAAGAACCTTAGAAAATGCAGGACACACCCTCATGGAAATTGGAACTGGCATTCAATTACTGAACAAAACCCAAAACACACAGGCCATAAGAGAGAAGATAGACAAGTGGGACCTCATTAAACTGACAAGCTTCTGCAAAACCAAAGAAACCATCAAGAGAGCAGGGAGACAGCTCACAGATTGGGAAAAAGTATTTGCCAACTCCATGTCTGACAAAGGCTTAACATCTTGAATCTACAAGGAACTCAAACATGCTGAAGAGAAAAAACAAACAACCCCATTATAAAGTGGGCAAAAGATATGAACAGACACTTCTCAAAGGAAGACATCCAAGCGGCCAACAGACACATGAAGAAATGTTCAACCTCACTAATCATCAGGGAGATGCAAATCAAAACCACACTGAGATACCACAAAACTCCAGTCAGAATGGCAATTATCAATAACTCAAAAAATAACAGTTGCTGGAGAGGGTGTGGTGAAAAGGGAACACTTCTACACTGCTGGTGGGAGTACAAACTAGTGCAACCTCTGTGGAAAACAGTGTGACGATTCCTAAAAGCTCTAAATATCTACCTCCCATATGACCCCGCAATCCCCCTACTGGGAATATACCCTGAAGAACTCAAATCACTCTATAAAAAAGATACCTGCACACGTATGTTTATCGCAACATTGTTCACAATAGCAAGAACCTGGAACCAACCTTGCTGACCATCAAAAGAGGATTGGATTAAAAAAAATGTGGTACATATACGTGATGGAATACTATGCAGACATAAAAAACAAAATCATGAATTCCGCAGCAACCTGGTTGGAACTAGAGCCTATAATACTGAGTGATCTCTCACAGAAACAAAGATCTGAGTATCATATGTTCTCACTCATATAGTGGACCTTGAAAATCTATTGCATTACTACAAGAAAAGGATTTACAGTGGTTGGAAACTATGGGGGTGGGGGAAAGGAGGTGGGATTAGCGGTAGTCAATATATCTGTCTGGGAATGGGGAGACACCCCTTATCAACAAGGGTGCCTGAACGATGCATATTTGTATACCTAACCTTTAACTGTACCCCACAATTTTAAAATAAAAAATAGTGATTTTAAAAAAAAGTTTTATAGCAAAAGGATAAATAAATAAATAAAATCTATAATTAGACAATGCAGGGTGTATCTATTTCACAATGAAATTAAACTATAAATTAATAATCATATTAGGTATATCTTGCTGCATAACAATATCCCACAAATGTACTTTCTTAAAGCATGCAGATTTATTACCTCACAGTTTCAGTTGCTTCTTCTGCAAGACTGCAATGTCATTTGAGGCTTGGCAGGAGGGATCTGTTTCCACGTTCATATGGTTGTTGGCAGAATTCAAGTACTTATGACTTAGCCTAAGAACCTTAGTTTCTTGCTGGTTGTTGACCTGAGGCCAGCTCTGATTTATTTTCAGGTGTATCTTCCCCAAATGGCTACTTACTTTTTGTCAAAGCCAGTAAAGATGTGAATCTTTTGCAAAATGGATTTTACATGTTTATGTAGTAGAGAATCCCATCACTGATTTCATATTCTATTTATTAAAAGTAGGAGTTTACCTTACAAATAAACTCATGCCCCTGTGAAATTGAAATGTACGCAAATCTTAATGTTGACCATGATAGTACTAGCAAATTACTAGAAATAACCTAAATGAACAACAATGAAGGACTAATTATATAAATCACAATACATACATACAATATGAGGGGCTACGGAGAAACCCGGAATTTTATTTTGTAGGGCAGGTCCCTTGTAGTACACTCAGAGTTTGTTCCTCCAAATCAAGTTGTCAGCCAGTTCTTATTTGGAAGTTTTGAGAAAGTTGCCTCACAATTTGTGGAAAAAAACATCCCAAGTTGTGGTAAATAAGTGACTGGTTATTCCACCCTAACAACACATCTCCCCACACCACGCTGTGTTCAGCAGTTTTTGAACAAAAATAGCATGACCCCCATTCATACCCTTCCTATCCATCCAACTTCTCCCCTAGCAACTTTAATTTGTCTCCCTAGATGAAAATTTTCCTCAAAGGGAAACATTTTGCCAATGTGGAAGAGATGAAAAAAAAAAAAAATAGCAGGATCACTAAAAGGCAGCAAAATTGATGAGTTCAAAAACTGTCTTGAACAATGGAAAAAAGCATCTCAATAGGTGTATTTACATCAAATGGAGAATACTTTGAAGGTAACTGAAGTTTAAATATGTAAGAATAAATAATAATTTTTTAAATAAATAAATTCTGTTTTTTGGGGGGGTCCTCTCGTATAATACTTTGCAGCTATTCAGCAGAACAAGGCATCCTTATTTGTTCTGGAGTAATTGTTGATGTATGTTGTGAAATAAAAAAACGAAAGTTAAGAAGAATGTATACAGATTGCTATGGTTTGTTTAAATAGAAGTGTGAGTGTGTGAGTGTGTGTGTAGTTTATATGCATAACTCACCTCTGTGAGTTTAGAAGCCTGTGAGATTAGAGACAATGAGCTGTCTCTAGGTAGAGAAACAGAATGACCGGGAAGTTGAAAAATGATTCTCTTTTGCTTCTTTCCAAATTTTGTACCTGTGCTTGCATTATTTACTCAAATCTAAAATATTTTAAAAATTAGTCTTAACTTATACAGAAAGTCTGCTTGAGCATGCCAGCTATCAGAGGGGGCTATATTATAATAATTATATTATAATAATTAGTAAATAGACATGATTTTCTAATATTCGTAATTTATATACTTTAGAAATTTATTCTTCACCACAAAACTTTCAACTTTTTATGAAAAAAATTCCTTTATTTCAAAAATAATCTTGGAAACCATTTGAAGTTAAAAGCAATCTTTGAATTACAACTGAAACAGAAAAGAATACTAGTACATCAAAATGATTAAAAGAAGTGTGATAATGGATCTCCTGGAGCTCACAGGTGTATGTGCCTGGTTTGATGATTTTAGCTAAAAATGAAGCAGAAAAAGATGTCATTCTACAAGTTGGTATTCATTCTCACTTTCTTTCACCAAGCCAGAAACCCATGGATTTGCTGCAATATCCCCAGCAGGGAATGGCAAAACAAACTTCTACCTGGTAAATATTTTAGTTATAAAGTTCTTTTTTATTATTATAAAGATGTGGGGTACAATTTCAAGGTTAGGTATACAAACGTTGATTATGCAGGTACCCTTGTTGATGAGGTATGCCCCTTTCTCCCCTAGCAATTTCCCTCAATTGCCAATCCCACCCTTCTTCCCCTGACAGTTTCCCACTACTGTCAATTCCTTTCTTATAGTGTTATAATTGTTTAAGGTCCACTTATGAGAGAACATATGGCACTCTGTTCTTTGTTTCTGTGATAGATCACTGAGTATGATCGACTTTAAATCCATCCAAGTTGCTGTGAAGTCCATATGTTTGTCCTTCTTTATGGCTGCATAATATTCCATTGTGTTCGTAATTGTTCTCTAGAATGTAAATATTTTAATTACAAAACTCTGAGTTGTTTTCTATAGTGCAGATTGGTCTAAAATTTCATATTTCTCTAATTATTCTATTTTTCTTCTCATTAGGTTGTGTTTAGAGTCAAAACAGTCTGATAATTTTTACAATAAAGAAGATCTGGTGGTGGTCGGTATTTTCCATGTGTTCATTTTCTGAGAGGATGGTAAATATATCAGTTTAAAATTACATATTAGAGTAAATGATATGACAATAAAATTTGCTCTCAGAACTATTTATATTAATTGTATTTGCTAATGTGGCATTATATCAATATGTTCTCAAAAATCCTTTGTTATGTCAATTCACTTTTAAAAATTTTACATCTCTTAATTCTTCAGTTTTAATGCCACATTTATGCCTTCAAAATAAACAAATCATGCTATTCTTATAAGAATGTTCTCCATGAAGTTTTTTTAAAGCATAATTTGAAATAGAAGAAATATCCAAGTTTAAAATGGTTTATTGTTCTTGACAATTATCTGAATCACAGGGAGAACAAAAAGCAGAAACCTGAACTCTATTTTCAGTAAAATCAGATCTAAGTAACGTCAGACCACAAGATACAAGGACAAGTTGCTAAATACAGAGAAGATCAAATACAAATTAGTGGTCATGTTGATGCTGGGTTCTCCTGACTATAGAATGTAGACAATGTCTACATGGCTGAGTTTTATAAAGTAGCACTTTATGTCGCAAGAGCAACCTTCATTTATTAAAATTAACAGCAATGTTTTTGTGGGCTGATGGTGGAAGCTTTTTTCAACAAGTTTGGTTACAAAAGCTTGAAAAGCAGGAGAGAGTTAATGAAGGAAGAAACACTCTAAGCCATATTTGCAGGAAGCAAACTGTCAGTGACGAAGTACAGAGGAGGCAGAAAGAGTCAGTTATCTGTGCAAAACAAGATATCAAAGCACAGAAACAATAGTTGGAGGAAAATAGAAAGACAATGAAGGAAATGAAATCTGAATACATAGAAATTAGATTTTTTAAATGACAGAATTAAGGCTAATATGAAAACAGCTCAAAGGATACAAACTATAAGAAGAAAGAAGGAAAAATTAAAATGAAACTAAAAATCAATAGTTTTAAAATAGTTATAAGTCATATCATCTCTCTCATTCTGGATACTGGTAAGTAATGTCTTTTATTTTTCCCTGACCAATCAGGCAAGGGATTTATCAGTTGTTTTTGTAACAGTGAAACAAACAAACAAAAAGACCTAACACAGCTAACTCTATTTTAGATCAGGGGTGGGGTGGGATCTGGCTTCTGTTCTTCCTTGCATGTAGACTAGAATAATTTTGAAACATTGGAAAGATAATGTAGGAACAAGAAGTATGTTGAGAATAACTCTGGGAAAGGGAAGTATGTACACCAACTATGTTTTGTTAAAGATTTAAAGAAATATTTTGACTTGAGCAAGGTCAAGGAAACTTCCCAACCTGCTCTTCTTTCCCCTGTCCTTAACATAAAAAGTGCCTGAAATTTGTACTGACTTGAGATAGTCTTTGAGACATTGGCCCACCATCTCCTGCTGGCTTTTGTTAAACCTGTTTTCCTTATACCAGTCTATTATATCTTGAGTTTGACTACTGAACAATGAGCAGCCACATCTAGGTTCAGTTACTTATTGATAGTCTCAATGAACCGGCTTTTGTTTTTTGTTTTTTTCTGAGTTGGAGTCTCACTCTGGTGCCCAGACTGGAGTGCAGTGGCCGCTCCCGGTCACCGCAGTCTCGACCTGCTGGGCTCCGGCGATCCTTCCGCCTCAGCCTTCCAAGTATCCTGAACTACAGGCGCGCGCTACCACGCCCGGCTGATTTTTTTTTTTGGTATATTGTAGAGATGAGGTCTCGCTGCCCAGGCGGGTCTCGAACCGTCGGGCTCAGGCAATCCACTCACCTCAGCCTCCCAAAGGCGCGGGATTACAGGCTGAGCCACCGAGCCCGGCTTGTTTTTTATTTTCTCTACTGTTTTTCTGTTTTCTACTTCATTAATTTCTACCCTGATCTTTATAATTTTCTTTCTTCTGCTTATTTTGGGATTAATTTTGTCTGTTTAGTTTGTTTCTTAAGGTAAAAGTTGAGGCTATTAATATGAAAACTTTTTTTTCTCACATGAACATTTAGGGCTCTAAATTTCCCTTTAATTGATGCTTTAGGGTGAAATATACAGCCAAGTTTTTATCTTAGGAAAAAAGCACCATTCTACGAGTGTTTTTATATTTATTCAGTTCAAAATATTTCTTAATTTCTCATTTGATTTCTTCTTTTCACTATGGATTATTTATGAATATGCTACAGATTGAGTATCCCATATCCAAAATGCTTGGCACCAGAAGTGTTTTTGATTTTGGATTTTTTTTGAACTTCAGATTACAGTCATGCATCACTTAATGATGAAGATACGTTCTGAAAAATGCATTTTTAGGCAATTTTATAATTGTGCAAACATCATTAAGTGTACTTATACAAACCTAGGATATATGTTACAGCCTTTTGCTCTTAGACATGTACAGTATGTGACTATAATGAATACTGTAGGCAAATGCAACACAATGGTATTTGTGTATCTAAATATAGACATGGTACAGTAAAAATACAGCATTATTATCATTGTGTTTGTGATTCGTCATTGACCAAAATATTATTAGGCAGTGCATGACTGCATTACATATACATAATAAGGTAACTTAGGGATGGTAACCAAGGATAAACAAAAAATTCATTTATGATTCACATATGCTTTATTCTTATCCTGAAGATAATTTTATATAATATTTTACATAATTTGTGCATAAAACAAAGTTTTGATTATGGCTCATCACATGAAGTCCAGTGTGAAATTTCGCACTTGTTATGTTGGTGCTCAAAATATTTCAGATTTTTGAGCATTTTGATTTTGTATTTTCAAATTAGAAATGCTCAACCTGTATTTCATTTCCAAATATTTGGGAATTTTCCAGAGGTCTTTCTTTATGTTATAGATTTTTATTTAATTCTATTGAATTTGGAGAACATAGATTGTATGACCTGACTTCTTTTCAATTTATTAAGACTTGATTTCAGGTCCACAATATCATCTATCTTGGTAAGTTATGTACTTGAATAGAATGTGTATTCTGCTTGTGTTGGATAGAGTGTTTTGTAAATGTCAACTAGGCCAAGTTGGTTGTGTGCCTGCTCTATCTTTACTGATTTTCTGTTTACTTGTTTCGCCAATTGAGCAAGACTGCTTAAATTTCTGAAAATATTCATTAATTTTTTTTAAATTTCAAAATTCATTCTTACCAGTGGAAAACAATGTTGAAAGACAAGATCATGTTGACACCAGAAATGTTTTTAAAAAAACTATAATTACTTCTTTTAAAATTCAATATTCCATACATATGTGTGTATGTATTTGTCTTTCATCCTTGTAGTTTTCTAGATGATATATCAAAAGAACATATCAGTTCTTATTTTCATGCTGAGGTAAAAACGCATATAATTCAAATGACTAAAAATTGCTTATGAATCCATATCCATTACAATCAGCAGTCTGGTTGCCATGCAAACCATTTGTTTTATCTGGTCAAGGGATAGTTTTAAAACTGATTGACATAGTGATAATATTTCTTTTATGCATTGACATGTTATCTAAAACTAGATTACAGTGAATAAAGCTTTTAAACATCGCTGTTTAATGGTCTTTCCACTGAATGATCAAAATACATTTGCATTTGCCTATTTCTCATTCTATCTAGTAATAACTATAAGGGGCCGGGCTCAGTGGCTCAGCCTGTAATCCCGGCACTTTGGGAGACCGAGGTGAGTGGATTGTCTGAGGTCATGGGTTCGAGATCCACCTGGGCAACTTGGCGAGACCTTGTCTGTCCAATACATCAAAAATTAGTTCGGCCACTTGGAAGGCTGAGGCAGAAGGATTGCCGGAGTCCAGCAGTTAGAGGCTGCGGTGGCTGGGAGCATGCCACTGCACTCCAGTCTGGGCGACAGAGTGAGACTCCAACTCAAAATAAATAGATAAATAAATAAATAACTATAAGGAGGAAATTCATAGGGACTTATTGTCTCAGACTAAGATATACTGTTGATACTATTACCTCTGTAACTATTGGGAGGTTAACTATGAAATTGAAGAAGAGAATACTCCCTTTTTGTTAAATAGAAGCAGATCTATAACTGAAAATGAGATATTATGTTTTTAACCTAGAAGGCTGCTAAAGACTTCCAAAAAATTAACACTAGATACTCAGGTTAAAAGAATAAAGATTTACCAAAGCATTTTTGGCAGGGGTAATGATATACAGAGTTAGAATTGAACTTTCTAAATTATAATTATCAGTAAGGGGATTATACTGTAACTATGAAACATAGATTTTTCAATAAATGCAGTTGAAAGTACAATAATTATTTTCTTACCTATTAATTTATGAATAACAATCTTTATTTATGATAAGTAATGACATGATAAATTATATAGAAGTCTTTAGTTTTAAAAACTTTTGTCTATTATTCTTATATAAGTAAAACAAAAAAATCACAATTTGCAGAAATAATTCTAAAGTAAATACCTAAGAATCTAAAAAACCAGGAAATAAAAAACCTTCCATGAGACTAAATAGACAATTCATTTTATGAGATTATAGCGACTTTTCTGGTTAAAATTTAGCATATTTCAGTACACATGAAACACTTTGAGTAAAGTCTCATAGTATGACCATAACACTGAAATCATAATAGAAGCAACAATGACCAAATGTTTCCATTTGCTATATTGAACTGTGATAGCCACTTCAGAGTCGAATTCATCATTCAATTAGAAGCATAAGGTATTGGCGATTCCTTGTCTAAATGGTGTATCTTATCCACAAAGTGTTTATATATTTGAAGCTTCTATCTTCCTGTGTAATTCTTGCCCAAACCACAGATACAACGCTGTTTTTCTGAATTCAATGTTGTCATTTAAAGGATCATTTTGAATACCTGACTTTTTGTTCATGAAATCTCTGTGGAGATTTCAGGAAGTAAATCCGATAAAAGAAAACAAAGCATAAAGCACGCTTAAATGTAACGTAATTAATTTCATCAAAATATTACTTTAAACATAGTATACTACCCCAATACATTTTAAATATTGAATGACTCATGACAGAGTCAGAATTTCAACTAAGTTTATTAGCAATATGCTATTAAACGATGCTTATAAAGTGAATCTTGAAATATAGTGAATACATACTTGTTGGGCTCTCAGCGTACCACTTTTCCCCTCCAGGGCTTTGAACAATCTGAGAAATGAACAAAGCAAAGGAGCACCACACTGAGCCAAAATAATACCATGGAGAGAGGATCAGTTGGAGAATGTGGCACAAACTCAGCCAATGCGGGCTTATGAGCACTGCTCATCAAAGTTGGTCAGCAGTGCAGGGCCGGGCAGGCATTTCTATAGTCTCACTCCCCACCCACAGAAGTAGGAATTCCCACCTGCTCTGACAACTTACTTTCAAGAGGAAGAAAGGGCTGGGCTTGGTGGCTCAGCCTGTAATCCCAGCACTTTAGGAGGCCGAGGTGAATGGATTGTCTGAGCCCACGGGTTCGAGACAAGCCTAGGGAACTTGGCGAGATCTTGGTTCTATAATAAATTTAAAAATTAGCCAGACACCGTAGCATGCACCTGTAGTTCCGGCTGCTTGGAAGGCTGAGGTGGAAGGATCGCTGGAGCCCAGAAAGTCAGCGCTGGGGTGGCTGTGAGTGTGACACTGCACTCCAGCCTGGGCATCTGAGTGAGACTCCAACTAAAAAAAAAAAAAAAAAAAAGAGGAAAAAAGAAAGCTGAACCCATCATGCCGAATTTTTCTCTCCTAGTTCACCAACGGGTGATGGAATGATGAGTCGTCCCACTTCTAAAAAGGGAGCATTTATTTCATTCACTGCATATTACTCAGCCATAAAGAAGGACAAAATCATGAACTTCACAGCAACCTGGATGAACTTAGAGTCTATAATATTGAGTGATGTATCACATGTTCTCACTCATAAACAGACCTTGAAAAATTATCATAAGATTATAAGAAAAGGATTGGCAGTAGTGAGAACCTGCCGGGGTGAGTGGGATTGGCAATAGTGGGAATCTGCCAGGGCACACTTCATCAACAAGGGTACCTGGATAATGAACATTTGTATATCTAGCCCTGAATTGTACTCTATATCTTTAAAATTAAAAAATAATAAAAAATAAAAAGGGAGTGTGCTGAGAGGAGGTCTTTCTCAGGGAAATTGGGAGTGGACTCTCTAAGAATGTCATTTTAAAACATTCTAAAAGAACTTAAACACAAGCAGGTAGTATATTCAAAGAGCTATCTAAAAGGAGAATGATGGTTTCTTTTTCTCACTTGGTGGGTAACTTTGTAGATGAAATGGCCCAGATTATTCCTAGCTAAAGTATAAGAAAAAAAGCAATGGATATAGGGTACGACTGTACCTTAAAAAAAACTTTAAATTTACTTAAATAAAAAGAAAAAATGGCCAAGATTAATTACAGTGTCTAGGGTGTAAGGTACATATTTGACAAAATTATAAAGAAAAGCAAGAAAACAATTCTATAAAGGTTTGGAATGTGATTTTAGTTTTATGGTGAGACAAGTGGTTACGACTAGATGGATATTTTGGGGTAGCTACAAAGCTTTTATCTTCACTCTTTTCAAAGCCAGGTTCCTTACCAGTATTTAAATTTAGCCTGTCACCTTCCCAGAGAAGTCCATTCTGATCATTCTATTTAAAATAAGTATTGTTAATTTCAATCTCAACCCTTTCCATCATAATGTCCATTATAACTTACAGTTCTTTTTTACACATCTTCTTTTTTGTCACACTTGTCTTCTAGAATGAATGCATCATAAAGACAAATATTGCTGTTGTATCACTAATGTCCTTCTTAGAGCCAGACAAATAAATGGAAATTGGCAATTAGTAATTCAGTGAGTGATGGACATCCGGATCCCTATAACTCATACTCCTTGTTTTTAACCACTACCTTGTGCCGTTACATTCAGCTTCATTGTCACTTCTTGCCCTGCTTCATACACTCATAATTTTAATGCACATGCCTTGCTATATTTATTTGTCTGTTTGCCTATCTTTTCTTTATGTTCTCACCTTACCTCCTTTTTTCCAACTGGCTAGCCCTAAAAAATCATTCATGATTCAACTCAGGCATTACTTTTCCAGAGAACTTTTCCTGATATTTCCTTTTCCTCCAGGGTAGATTAGGCAGTATCTGTCTTTCATGTTTCCAGAATATCCTGAGCATAGTCTCTATCACTGCACTTGCCACAGTTTTAAGTGCCCACCTCACTATGCACTGAGTATATGTTGAAAGTACATACATAAAGACAACTATTGCTCAGGACCAACTGATTAATAGAAAAAATTATTTAAACTTATCTCAACACTTGTAAACCTTTCAGAGATAAAAATAGGTTTAGTAGAAACAAATTCACACATCAGGACTACTATCATTTATCTGAACTACAATGGATTCAGTTATTTATGTTCAGGCTCATTAGCCATTTTAATCCTTGTTGATAAGACAGTTGTACGCTGTAGTCTCTCTACATCAAAGAAGAATATGAAAATAGGAAAGATAATTAATCTTCTGTTAATTTCTGATGTAATGGATAGCATTAGTTAGTATACTTTTTGGCTGCAACATAGCAAGAATTACATCTCAAACTGGCTTAAAATAAGATGTTTATCCTAAATAAAAGTAACTCAAAAGTTAGGTGATCTCCAGGCTTATCTGAAGAGCATTTTATGAAGGAATTGAATTTTTCATTTCTCAGCTCTGCATCCTCTCCAAGTCATCAAGGCTGACTTCCCTTAGGGCTGCAAGATGGCTCAAGTAGTTCTCTGAATTACGAGATAAAATGACATCATCTCTTCTAGTTCTTCTTTTTAAGGAGAAAGAGTCCTTTTTCAAAAGCCCCTTACAAACTTCCCCTTTAATATCACTAGTCATCGGTGGGTGACTTATCCATTTCTAAACCACTAATCACCAAGGATAATGGGATAGCAGTATTTGGTCTACTCTGATTGTTAGGAATGAAAAGGATTAGAGAAATTGAACAATGTGGTCAACAAAAACCATGCTGCATTAAAAAAAAGTAGGAAACAGTAAATTAATATAATAAATGGAAATGCACTTGCTGGTCATTTCATAATGCTATAAATCCATAAAAGCCAAAGTTGAGAAGTATGATTATTACTTATAGCATAGTACTTAGATTTCACAAAAACTATCACATTTACAGAAAATAGGGAAAGCATCTTCCGCTACCTGGTCCTTAGTCACTGCACATTACAAAATATGATTAATTCACTTTACTGTTAATTAGTTTAAATTAATTTTTTCTTCTAACACTAATTTTAGAATATTTCTACTACTAGGACTAAAGGATAAATAAAAAGTCTTTCTGTGCTCGGAAGGTTTTCATTTATGATTGTGGATGAAAGATACATTATGAATAGTATTGATTTCCTTGACCTCAGTCAAGTGACATGAAAGCTTAACCCAGATTCATCTTCTCCTCACATTTGTCATAAATCTCCGACATGCCAATATTCTATATCTGAATGCTTTGTGCACATTAGCAATATTGTAAAATCATATTGTATTGTGACAAGGCACTAAATTTATTTCAGAGAGGGTCCATTTTAGCACTATATGCACTATGAATAATAAAGCAGTTATTGATTCTAATGACAGATTATTGCAACATTAATAATTTAGTCAAAGCGAGACCCTTTTTTCATTTGGAATTGAAAACGAGTTGCTAAAGAAAAGAAAGGTGGTGCCTCAATTGGCCTTCCTTATGATGATGTTGTTCATCATAATTACTATATCAGTATCATATATGTCTGTGTGTATGTGTGTGTGTGTGTCATACTGAGTTCAGAAACATAGGGATATAGTCTGCACTTTAGTCATGACTATTAAAATCTTTAATTCTCATTAATGATAATAGGAGTAAAGCTTGCATATTATCTATGCCCAGATAAAAATAGTTATGTGTTCCTTTTCATATCTGGTGAGACATGCTATCACAAATGATAACAATGATATCACAGCAAAAACAAAATCAAATGACTTCTCTAAAGAATCAGATATATTTAAATGAAATGGAAATGTAGTTTAAGGCAGCTGCTTATCCTTAATTGAATTTATTTGAAGCCCTAAGTAGCTGTGAAATATTGACCATGAGACTGCATGTATGAATAGCTGTGTAACTAAATGATCTTTGGAGTATTAGGGTATGATACAAGATGTATGCTATAGTTTCAATTGTACTAAAATTCTTCACATAAAGAAAAAAGCCATCTGTTCTCTATGATGGGCTGTTTGTCATTTTTTTAAAACCAAGTTTAGTCAATATTTATCTTCAAACAAACATGCCATGCCCCTTTTTTCATTTACTTTGTGATATATCTATATCCTTTTAAGTGAATAATATGCTCACTGCCAGAAAGAAACAGGACTCCTCCATTTTTACTCTCAGTTAGTAGGCTCCAGTTAAGAATATTCAAGTCTTCTATTCTAAGATGACTGAGTAAAATTATCTTTGATTCAGTCACTCCTCTCTCGGTAGCCAATCCCAGTGATAAGAGATTGAGAAACAGAAAATCAACATCAAAGAAAAGCAGGAACCATCTATAAACCCAAACAACAATAAAGGAAAAGAGTGCATCAGGAATTGGTCTAGACACAGACAACACTGAGACACAGACAGCACTATTCAGCTGTTTCTACAGACTTTGTACAGAAGGAAGAGCTCCCCACATTTGGAGGGGCACCCTATGAGGATAAACCCACAACTCAATGCTGAGGACAATAGTGTTTAGGTATAATGAATAGACCCAGGAAGCTCCCTAAGCTCTGATGAACAAAATGGAAGGATCAGGAAATTGGGACTAAGTAAAGCAGCATGCAAATGCCATAGAACAAAGAACCACTGCAGGTGTTAGAAAAAAGAAAGTGATGACAAGTAGCCCTGAGGCTACTGATCTTGATCTGTTTGAAGGATGATAATGACTAAATCAAGATGCCCAAACTTGTACACATGCAAACTCAACACACTCTTTTATATTACAAGCAGCTTTACTTTGAGCTGTATAACTCTCTTCTTAGTGAAAGAAATTTATAATCTTGAGCAAAATGCTGAGATAATTTCTGAAAACAACAAAAGTTAGCTTCTCGCTGAGCCCAGTCACTCTACCCCTACTTAGCAACATACTGCTGAAAATAGTTGTGCCAGAAAGAACTCTTCTCACTAAAAAATGATTGGACACCAAGCAAAGGTACTGCAAGAAAAGATGAGGAAAAAACATGGGTTTCAAATGGCAGAATAAGAATAGGATTAGGTCATTAGCCAGGTAAATACTAGGAATAAAAACTTCTTCATGGAATAAAATAAATTTTAAAAAAACATGCCCTTTGGAACCCAAAAGTGAGCAAATAAATAATACAGAATTTATTTCTTTTTTAAAAATTAATTTATATATTTATTATAAAGATGTCAGGTACAATTCAGGGCTAGGTATACAAACATTGATCCTGCAGGTACCCTTGCTGATGAGGCATGACCCTCCCTGCCCTAGCAGCTTCCCCCAACTGCCAGTCCCACTCCCCCATCCCCTGACAGTTTTCCACTACTGCCAATCACCTTCCCACAGCCCTATAATTGTTCAAGGTCACCTTATGAGTGAGAACATATGGAACTTAGTTCTTTGTTTCTGTGATAAATCACTGAGCATGATCGACTCCAAATCGATGCAATTTGCTGCAAAGTTCAAATATTTGTCCTTCTTAATGGTTGCATAATATTCCATTGTGTATATGTACCACATTTTTTAATCCAGTCCAGCTTCGATGAGCAACACAGTTGGTTCCATGTTTTTGCTATTGTGAATAGAGCTGCGCAAACATATGTGTGCAGGTATCTTTTTTGCAGATGATTTGAGTTCCTCCGGTTATATTTCCAATAGGGGAGTTGCTGGGTCATACGGAAGGTCAATTTCTAGTTCCTTCAGAAATCGCCACACTGTCTTGCAAAGAAGTTGTATTAGTCTGCATTCCCACCAGCAGTGTAGAAGTGTTCCTTTTTCTCACATCCTTGCCAGTATCTGTGGTTGTTTGTTTTATTAATGATGACCATTCTTACAGGGGTTAGGTGGTATCTCAATGAGGTTTTTATTTGCATTTCTCTAATGATGAGTGAGGCTGAGCACTTTTTCATGTGTCTGTTGGCCACCTGTATATCTTCTTTTGAGAATTATCTATTCATGTCTTTTGCTCACTTTTTAAAGGGACCATTTGTTTTTTATCTTTTGGCGCATTTGAGTTCCTTATAGATCCTAGATGTTAGGCCTGTGTCAGATATACAGTTGGCAAATGTTTTTTCCCATTCTGTGGGTTGTCTCCTTGCTCTCTTGATGGTTTCTTTGGCTTTGTAGAAGCTTGTCAGTTTAATGAGGTCCCGCTTGTCTATCTTATCTCTTGTGGCCTGGGCACTTCGGGTTTTGGTCAGGAATTAGTGGCCAGTTCCAACTTCCATAAGAGTGTTTTCTGCATTTTCTAAAGTTCTTACAGTTTGAGGTTTTATGTTTAGGTTTTTGATCCATTCAGAGTTAATTTTTGTGTTTGGTGATAGGTAAGGGTCCTGTTTCAATCTTCTGCAGTTTTCCCAGCACCATTTATGAATAGATTCTCCTCTCCCCAGTGTTTGCTATTGGAGGCTTTGTCAAAGATGAGTTGGTTGAGGAATTGAGGCTTTGCTTCTGGAATCTCTATCCTGTTCCATTGGTCTATGTGCCTGTTCTTGTACCAATACCAGGCTGTTTTGATTACTATAGGCTTATAGTAAAGTTTGAAGTCTGGAAGTGTGATACCTACCACTTTGTTTCTTTTGCTAAGGATTGTTTTGGCTATTCGTGGTCATTTATGTTTCCATATAAATTTCTGTATTGTCATTTCCAGGACTGAGAAGAATAATGTTGGTAACTTAATGGGTATTGCGTTGAATCTGTAGATTGCCTTTGGTAGGATGGACATCTTAACAATGTTGATTCTTCCTATCCATGAGCATGGGATATTTTTCCATTTGTTTGTGTCTTCTTGGATTTCTTTGAGCAGTGTTTTGTAGTTTTCATTGTAAAGGTCTTTCACTTCTCTGGTTAGGAAGATGCCAAGGTATTTCATTTTTTTGGTAGCTATTGGGAATGGGATTGTGCTTTTTATTTGGGTCTCTGCCTGCTTGTTGTTGGTGCAGAAAAATGCAACTGTCTTTTGCATTTTTATTTTGTACACTGAGACCTTCCCAATGTCCTTTATCAATGCAAGCAGGGTTGACAGATTCTCTTGGATTTTCAAGGTATAAGATCATATCATCAGCAGAGAGATAACTTGACTTCCTCTTTTCCTATTTGGATACCCCTGATTTCCTTCTCTTGTCAAATTGCCTGAGCTAGGACTTCCAACAAAATATTGAGCAAGAAGGGTGAGAGTGGACAACCTTGTCTTGTTCCAGTTTTCAGGGAAAATGATTCTAGTTTCTGATCATTTAGCAATATGCTAGCTGTGGGTTTGTCGTGATACAGATTTTAAAGAAGATCAGATGAAACCTAAGATGGAAAAGAAAATTGAGCTAGTATAGTTTGTAATAATAATAATAATAATAATGTAATAAACATTAAATGATTGAAAGTAACTAATTATATTAGAAAATTAGGGATATACAAGATAGGAAATAATATAATTTAGAAGTTGGTTCAAATTGATATGCTTGCAATATTGTCCCCAAAATAGATAAAATATGGTTATTCAAGTGCTTTGTAACATTTAAAAAATGACAATGTGCTGGGCTCGGTGGCTCAGCCTGTAATCCTGCGCCTTTGGGAGGCTGAGGTGAGTGGATTGCCTGAGCCCGAGGGTTCGAGACCCACCTGGGCAGCGAGACCTCATCTCTACAATAAATCAAAAAATCAGCCAGGCGTGGTAGCGCATGCCTGTAATTCCGGCTACTTGGAAGGCTGAGGTGGAAGGATCGCCGGAGCCCAGTAGGTCGAGGCTGCAGTGGTCGGGAGCGGCCACTGCACTCCAGTCTGGGCGATCGAGTGAGACTCCGACTCAAAAAAAACAAACAAACAAACAAAAAAAATGACAATGTTTTAGGTCATAAATAAAACCATAATCAAATTTTAAAGCCACACATATTTATTTTTTCATTAATAAAAAACTTCTGGTTAAAGGAAAAATCATGTAGAAATTCTGATCTGGAAAATAATGATTATGAAATTTTTACATATATTTGCAAGGCATTCTGTTAATTCAGTGCTAGAGGAAAATTCATAACTCAAATTCTTATATTATTAAATTTAAAAGAATGACAATTAATGAATTAGGCACTTAATACAAAATGGGAAAAAGTAATCAAAGATAAGTGACAAGGAAAAATGCTAATAAAGTTAGAAACGGAGGTAAGAGAAGGCTTATGTTTGAGGAGGTGGTAATAAGAAAGTTAACCAGTAGTGCATGCCTGTAATTCCGGCTACTGGGAAGGCTGAGGCGGAAGGATCATGGAGCCCAGCAGGTCGAGGCTGTGGTGTCCGGGAGCGGCTACTGTACTCCAGTCTGGGCGACAGAGTGAGACTCCAACTCAAAAAAAAAAAGAAATTGGTGCTAGCAACTATATTGGTTCATAAGGACAAAAGCCATGCCAAGGAATGACAAAATTATGTGCTGGGCAAGTTTTGTCCATCAAAAATTGTGGAGTTGTTACAAAAACCTCAGGCTGCACCCCATGCACTTTGTTTAACTAAGAAAATAATAAAAACTACCTAGATGGAGTATGTTTATAATCTTTTAGTCTGAAGTTTTCTATCTTCCTTATGCTAATATTATCTGTATTCTTTTGCATAGACACAAACTTAATTTTAACTGATTCAATAAATGAATAAATATTTTGCTCTATTTTGTGCAAACAAAACTGATCTAGAAAATTAAATGAATAACTTTGTAAGAACAGAAGATCGATGAAAATTTAAACTTATCAATCATCACATTAAATAAAGGTTTTGAAAGAGCTAAACTCTCATGGTTTTTGTGATAATTTGAATTATTGTCCCCAATTATTCTGTCACCTTCTCCAATACTATTGACATAAGGCTTGACAATGTGACTTGCTTAAGTCTATGAAATCAGAATAGAAGTGAAATACACCCTTTTTGAGTAGAAACTTCAAGCAACTTAAGAAACTTTAATTTTCCATAGTATAATTTTGTTAATCTTCTTTTCTCATACCATAAAAATTTGGCAGTCTGGATTCAGGGATGTAGAAGACACATAGAAGAGTTCCAGGTATTATCAGCAACACATAGCCAATATGAACTGTGAAGGAGATATAAAACTCTGTTTTTGTAAGCTATTGATATTTGGGTTTTTTTTTTTACTGCAACATGATCTAGCTTAATAGTTCTCAAAGTGTGATCCCAAGATCAATAGCATCAGCTTGTTAGAAATGCAAATTCTTGGGTCCTAACCTAGCCTTCCTGAAACAGAAACTCTGTTTAACGTCTTATTTTTAATAAGATACTGCAATATTGTTATTAAATTAAAAAGTAAAAAGGTTAAAGAAAATTCCATACTAAATTCATCTCAGGTACAATAAGTAAGATATAAACAAATAGAATTTAGCAGCGCATTAATATCTCCCCATTTCTCCTTGGCAAAATGAAGTCAATGCCAGAGAATGATGGCTGAATACTCCAAATTATATTAATCAATCACTACGTTAATAGAAAGCAAAGAAACATATATAAATTTTCCATAGATAAACATCATCAAAAATAAAAATTCCTTGATTAAAATACCTCTCAATAAAACAGAAATAGCTAGACGCTTTAAAAAAGAAGATAAAAAGAATGTCTCTCAAGTACAAAACCAGCATAATGCCTGTTTTTTAGGAAACATGGTTCTGCATCCAAATCAGTGAGAAAAAGATGTTTGTTTTTTTAAAATATAAGTTCTTAAAACATTTTTGTTTGAAATAATAGAATATTTTAAAAATTAATTTCTTACCTTTTTCAGCAAATTAAAACAAATTCCAGACTACTAAAGATTTAAACATAAAAGTTAACCTTAAAAAAGTAGGGCACAATTTTTGACTCAGAGCTCAGAAGCCACAAAACTTCGACATTATAAGGGAAAAGTTAGTAAGTTTGAATACATAATAACTTGAAGTTTTTGCACTAATTAACTGATAATCAAATAACAAATAGGAATAATAATCTTATGCTACATATGACATTGAAATTGCTAGTTTCTTCCACACAAAAATAAAAAACAATAATTTATTTAAAAATTAACAGAGCACATGGAAAGGCAATTGACAGCAAAAACATAAACTTATTTTAATGGTATGAAAAAGTTTGCCTTTACTCTTAATTAAATAAATTTAAAATGAAGTCATTGTTTTTCACCTGTCAGATTTACAAAAATAAAAATGTCTGATGTCTTGTCCATTTTCTCTTGCTATAGCAGAATATCTGAGTCTAAATAATTTCTAAAGAAAGGAATTTATTTATAATAGCTCTGTAGGCTGGGAAGCCCAAGAACATGACTTCAGCATCTGGCAAGGTTTGTCCCCTGGTAATGGGCAGAAGGACAGAAGCAAGGATGAGTTATAGAGGAAGGCACTGGGACCCAACTTACGTTAAACAATCTACCCTCATGATAACCAATCTGTTCCCACAATGATGACATTAATTCATTCATGAGGGCATGATCCAATCCTCTTTCATTAGACTCCCATTTTCAACCCTTGCATTGGGGATTAAGTTTCCAGCTTTTAGGGGGAACATTCAAACCATAGCATCTAATAATGGTCTTCTCTCACTTTGAAGATTTAAACATCCCCATAGCCTATAAGGTGCTATCTGATTGGCTACTCACTGCATCTAGAAAACTCTCTCCTCTCATCCCCAACTCCTCATTTCTTCTTAGTTCTTGTTCTCCCTTGAACATATCCAGTAGGAAAACTCCAGGTGTTTTTTGTTTTTTGTTTTTTTTTTTGTCTGGACCAGGAGGGCCCTTTCTCAGACCTTTGTATCTCCTCATTTCAAAGAGCCTCTGCTCAAGTGTCAATGTCTCAGAAAGACCTTCCTTGACCACCCTTTCTATGTTCATCCCTAACTCTATCTTTTTTTCCCCCTTGCTTTATTTTGATAGCAGTGTTAATACTCACAAGAACCTAAAAATATTTTATCAATTTATTTTTGGATTTTTTTTACATAAATAAAAATAAACACCATGGTGTTAAGGACATTGTTTCTCTCATTTCTTTAATGGCTACAGAACCTAGCCAGGGACCTAACATAGAGCAGACACTCAATAGTCCTTAAATAATTGTGTAATGAATGTGCAGGACTAGTGAGGCTGGGGCAAATAGGCTGTCTCATTTATGGTTGGAAGGAGTATAAATTGGGGCAAATTTATTATGTAGTAAATTGTCAATATTTGCTAAATATTTCTCATCAGAGGGGAAATTTTCAATTGCAATAAAAATAAATAATATTCATAAACTCTTTATTCTGTAATTCTACAGCTAAGATTTTTATCATTTGGGCTTATTTCTACATATAGATTTGACATAGTGACATGGATTTATTGCACTGTTATTTGTAAGGATAATATATTGAAAACAAATTCCTGTCAGAAGACTAGCCAATTAACAATACACTTACGGAGAAGATATTAAAAATGAAATACATTTATTTAGCTCTCTCTATATATATTTGTATATATCCCCATGTATGCATGCCATGCATATATGTACTGCATTAGGACAATCTATATTGTTCAGTAAAAAAATTAAAGTGTGAACAGTTGTATATTTTTCTTTAACTTGGGAATACACACATATATGTTTTTATATGTGAATAATTACATATATTTGGAAATATAAAAATAACTAGTGACACTAGCTGATTACTGTGAGGTGGACTGAGTACCTAGGGGTCAGGTATGAGAGGAAGAGTTACTTATCACTGTAAGCTTTTCTGTACCATAACTTTTTAAGTTACATTGACATTATTTATTTAGTAAATTTTAAAAATTACTTAAGTAAAATATAAGTTTTTCTTTATTTTAAATATATTAAAGGATTTTTTAAAAATGATTTTCTGGCCAGGCTCAGTGTCTCAGTCTATAATCCCAGCACTTTGGGAAGCTGAGGTGAGTGGATTGCCTGAACCCGCAGGTTCGGACCAGCCCAGGCAACTTGGTGAGACCTTGTCTCTACAATAAATCAAAAATTATCCGGCGTGATAGCACGCGCCTGTAGTTCCGGTAACTTGGAAGGCTGAGGCTGAAGGATCGCCAGAGCTCAGCAGGTCGATGCTGTAGTGGCCGTGAGTGTGCCACTGCACTCCAGCCTGGGCAACAGAGTGAGACTTCAACTCAAAAAAATTTTTTTCTTATTTTTCTTGTATATACAAATGCTATTTTGACTACTTTAATTATATTTTCCCTATAATTAAAGTTGAGCAAGATTATTTTATTCATATGATTTATTAAAGCTTCCTTTTAAAAATGTTTACCCTAAGTTGTAAATTTCTCACAAAGAAGCAATGCTGAAAAAAATCTACCTTGACATAATATAATGTATTTCCCTTTCTGTAGTCTAAAAGTATGTAGAATCAATGTAAAATAGCTTTACATTTATCCCATTGATAATAGAAATGCATGCTTTTTAAACCATGAAACTGTCTTTACAATGCTTTGAAATAGTCAATTAACTTATACTCCATTTTGACTTAAGTGAATTGATAAAACACAGAATCACTCCATCAATCCTTAGTCAAGAACCCTTGCTCTCTAAAGGTTAAGGCTCCATTCTACTTCATTGAATTGAATGGTTTTGTCTGTTTACATATTAAAGCAAAATATATATTTTAACTAGCATTTTATTTAGTTCTCATTTATATAAAAAGAGATGAGAACAAGGATGCTATGAAAACAGAATGGTGTAATAAATAGTTTCATTATGGGATTACTCTGCCCTTTCTCCCTAAAATGATAAGACAGTATTCTATGAAAGGAAATTGTAGATATAAAATACAGCATTCTCTTTCCATTACTTTATTTCTAATTTACAGCAAGATTTAATATGTAATATTTTAAAACTCTCAGCCAAGCTTTGTAAGTCAGAGAACAAACACTACAGGGAAGAGATGGCAAGAACATTAATTTCTTTCTCTCGGCTATTATAATGGAGCCCTATGTGTCTACAGGAACTATTCTTATTTTTTAAATCTTATTTCAATGTGGACTAGAATTTTCTTCTTAAGCATATTTAATAGAACTAGTGTTTCAGTTATTGGAAGTAATAGTCTTAGAGAGATATTATGCACATGAATTTCATCTTCAAAACTACTATCCCACTCAGCTGCTGCTGGAGATGGACACATGAGATTGGTCAAATGCCCAGAAACCTTGGTGCCAGGCAGGAATGCTTCTGCACAGTTTGCATAATACAGCCACTGTCATCTCATTAGCATGCAAGAGCATTTTTGCCACATGCTTATTAATACAGTTACACCTGCTCTCACCATGTCGTACTAAAGATTCGAGTTGGACTTACTTTGTATTCCTCCAGGCTGCTGGCCATTTAATTTTATGACGTAACAGGACAACAAAGTCAACTCAAGAAGTCACCTGGCTCAGTCTCCTGCTTCCAAGCATACCAGTAGTTAGCTACTAAAAACCAAAGTGTTTCTGTTACATTTAACAATATCTAGTGGGATGGTAAAAGGAAATTATATCTTTTTTTTATTATTTAAAGGCAAAAAATCTGTCTTTCCAGAGTTGCCAGTCTTGTCTACTTTTAACGTCAGCGACAATACAGATGGTTTTGGAGGATTTCCTGGTACCAGGAAGAATAACTTGAATGGGTCCTTCACTTATATAAATGTAAACACCATTTGTCCTGGAGCCTTCACACTTGTTTTCCAGGTTATTGGGAAAGCACTGGAAAAATATGCAAGTCACCAGTCAAAAAGGGAACTACATTTTTATTTTTTTGGTAGTGATTAGAAGATTCAAGGTCAACTGGCAAGAATAAACTGCCCTCCCACCTAATCCCAGAAATTACTATGGACAGAGAGCCTGTTATGGGCTGAGTTATGTGCCCTCAAAATTCATATGTTGACAACCTAAGCTACAGTACCTCAGAATGTGACCATACTTGCAGACAGGGTTTTTAAAGAGGTAATTAAGTTAAAATGAGGTCACTGGGGTGGACTTAATCCAACAGGACTACTGAATTTATTTATTTATTTATTTATTTTTTGAGTTGGTGTCTCACTCTGTCACCCAGCTGCAGCCTCGACCTGCTGGGCTCCGGCGGTCCTTTCGCCTCAGCCTTCCAAGTAGCTGGAACCACAGGTGTGCCCTACTGCACCCTGCTAATTTTTGATTTATTGTAGAGATGAGGTCTCGCCAAGTTGCCCAGGCGGGTCTCGAACCCGCGGGCTCAGGCAATCTGCTCACATCAGCCTCCCAAAGCGCGGGATTAGGATGAACCACCAAGCCTGGCTTGACTATGGAATTTATAGGAGGAATTTGGACACAGTTATAAAGGGGAGAACATTTAAAGACACAAGGAGGATGCCTTCAACAAGCTGAGGAGAGAAGTCTCAGAAGAAACCAACCTTGCTGACTCCCTTGGACTTCTAGTCTCCCAAACTGTGAGAAAGTAAATTTTTTTCTGTTTGAACCATCCAGTATTTGTTACAACAGCTGTAGGAAGAGAATGCAGTCTAACTGATGGTCTGGGATCAATGCAACTAGCTAGACATGACACTGAGTTGTTTGAAGACACAACATACAGCTGACACTGGAAGCCTCCTCTAACGCAGGTGCACTAGCCTGGTGGGCATCTTTGGAAGGAATCACTGTACTTAAGGATGAAAATAAGGACCTACGTTGGCATTAAGCAGTCATGACTGAGCATAATACTGAGGATACTACCTCTCTTCCTCTCTTATTATATCAAGATAAACAATTTCAGACTTGCAGTGAAGTTATGGCTCTGCCTCAAAGGAATAGAATCAGCCTGGGAAGGATTGTCTGTTTTAAGAGCAGCAGGAATATAAGGATAGATGAAGGTGAAGGGGACTGTTTAATTTTGCTCCACTGCATTCACTAAAACTCTGAGCATTTACTTCCCACCCAACGCTGTTCTAAGCACTTTGTGTACTAACATATCTAATATTTGTATGTCGGAGTAAAAAATTGTTTTCATATTAAGAAATGAGACATGGTATGCTCACATTGGGATGATTTTAGTGTGTTCTTTCTCTTTGTTTATTTGCACAAAAATCTATTTACAGAGGTGTGGATAGGGATTAGGAAAACTACAGAGGATAATGCAGTGGTCTGGAGTTAAAATTTGGAGGAAATGTTACCAAACAAAAAGAGACCAATATACAGAAGGTGTCTTGAGAATAATTTCTACAGAAAGGCAGTCAGTTAAGCAATCTCATTGTAAGAAGGTAGAAAAAGAATAAATATCTTGACCTTACTCTCCTCTCACTTTCTTGCTAACTCTTCCCACTTGTCAATTTGATAGGAAGTCACGGATACATTTTACGTAACGGTCAGTTTCCCAGAACAGAGAATTGAGGGGAAAATGGTGGAGTGTCAAACAGAAAGGTTAAGATAGTACCCACGGTCACAAGCTAGTAAGAGAAAGAGATGGAATTTGAACCCAGTAGCTAGACTACAAAATCAGTGCTCTGATTTTGTCACATGTTGCTTAGAACCAAGAGTGGCTATTCTCCTGCAGACAATGTAGTATACTCTGACTCCAATGCAATACACTCTTGAGTCTGTGTGAGACCCCGATTTTCAGGCTATTGACTAGAACTTTAGCTCCAATCAGATCTTACTGGTACAATAAACACTCTGGGAATTCTGAATTGCAGAATGGGGAATTCTAGAAGAGAAAATTACATTTTGTAATCAGCCCAATGGATAGAACATGTTTTATATCTGAAGATAAAAACGACACTTTGCATGTACATAACATGTAATTCCAGGTATATGAGGTTTAAGAGCAAGCAAAACTAATCTGTGGCTTTTGAGGATTCCTTGGCAAAAGATATGAGGGAAATTTTTAGAATGTTGAAATGGTCCCTATCTTGATCTGGGTGGTTCATGTATAGAATTAATTAAGTGATAGATACACGTGTTTACTGTACTTTATGAGTCCTATTGAATGCATATTATATCTCAACAATAACAATAACAACAAAATAACATTTTATTTCATGTTCCTAGCTGGCAAAGTTGTAAGAACTACATGATTAAAAGATTTATCTTTAAATTAGGGGTCATAGCTTTACATACCATTTTGGAAGTTATGTAAGACAGAATTCTTCTTTTTGTTTACATCATAAAACAATAGGTAATTTGAGAGTGCTGATAAAAAAAAACTTTGAAGTTACAGATTAACATTAGAGAAATGCAAATCAAAACCTCATTGAGATACCACCTAACCCCAGTAAGAACAGCCATCATTAGTAAAACAGATACTGGTAAGGAAAAAGGAACACTTCTGCACTGCTGGTGGGAATGCAAACTAAAGCAACCTCTTTGAAAGAGAGTGTGGTGATTTCTGAAAGATCTAGAAATGGACCTTCCATATGACCCAGCATTCCCCCTACTGGGAACATGCCCAGAGGAATGCAAATCATTCTGCGAAAAAGATACCTGCACACGCATGTTTGTTGCAGCTCTATTCACAATAGCAAAAACATGGAACCAACAATGCTGCCCATCGAGGCTGGACTGCATTTAAAAATGTGGTACATATACACAATGGAATATTATGCAGCCATAAAGAAGGACAAATATATGGACTTCGCAGCAACTTGGATGGATTTAGAGTTGATCATACTCAGTGATCTATCACAGAAGCAAAGGCAGAGTACTGTATGTTCTCACTCATAAGCAGACCTTGAACAATTATCATAATACTATAAGAAAGGATTGGCAGTAGTGGGAAACCACTAGGGAAGCAGGGGGTAGGATTGGCACTTGAAGGAAATTGCCAGGGGAGGGAGGAGCACACCTCATCAACAAGGGTACCTGCATAATGAACATTTGTTTACCTAACCCTGAGTTGTAACACACATCTTTAAAATAAAATAAAGAAATTACAGATTAAGACTATTGAATAAGCATAGCCCAAAGTGTTAACTAATGTAGTGAAGAGTTAATGACTCATTAATGCTTCTTTTCTGTGTCTTGCAACACTACTTGATTTTCAAACGATTAAATCTTTTGGGAAAACAACGCTATGCATAATCTTGATTGTATGATGAGTTAATTACCTCAGTTTCAAACAAGGCATCTGAAAGAAACTGAGATTAATAAGAGGATGTGATCCAGAGGTTGCCGTCAGAAGTAGGACATAAAGATTTCCTTTGGAGAAAGGAAAGAGCCATAGAACCTTTCCCCACTGTGGCAAGTGCAGCAAAGACTGTGTGAGGAGCAAGGTGTCACATCAGTGGCGGTGGAAGAAGTAATGCCAACATGGGCAGTAACAACAAAAATTACATTTGCAGAAGCACCATCCACCCCCAATCCTGAAGCAGGACGTGCAACCATAGGTTAAGACCTCCAGGTATGTGGAATGGAGACTAATGTAGAGATTTTAAAAGCTTACGTTAATCTTTGAATTCTGCCAAGTAAGGGTAAAGGCCTGGGGACTGGGTACCAGTGAGCATGAAGGCCAGCAGTGATTGCAGATATCCTTGCTGTTGCATGCTTCCCTTTAGCTTGGGGAAGAGGGTTGACTTTTGTCAGTAGCCAGGTGCTCACCTGCTGCCATTCACAACTATGTTGCCTTGATGGGAGCTCCAAAGAGACCAATGCCTACTGCTTAATAAAGGTTTCTTTATTTGAAGTTACTCACTGAGCCATTCCATAGTTGACTTTTATCTTGAACAGACAACTTCCTCTCCTCTGAAGAATTTTTCAAATTTGAATCATCTCTAGTATCTTCTTCTAGATGCCTGTGTTTCCAAATCCTTTCAAGTATAGAGAAATTAAATCTTGATATAAATCAATTAATCTTGATCTATAAATTAGGGTAGGTTATTACTTCCCAGTCCTTAGCTTTTTATTTCTGTTAACATCACCCCAAATCATTAAATAAAATATAATCTTGCTTTTATTTACTTTTCAGTCGACTTTAAACTCCAAGGCCTCTTCTGCCACATTTGCCCAATAGTTAATTTTACTTTGTGTATAATTTTAATATTTACTACTTTACAATTTGTTTAGTCTAATGACTCTAAAGTCATAATTATTTGTGCTCTAGTACATTACAGCACTCAATTATTTTCTTATCAGAAACTGTGATTGAGGACTGGGCTAGGTGCTAGAGAAACTAATAAATAGAAATAACAACTGTAAACATATATAATTAATTTGAACACTAAAATGACAAAAACAGTTATCTTCTTCCAGCAAGTCATTCATTACTTTCTCTTCTATGTATACGGCATTGTTCTAGGAGAAGAATATGGCCCTGGTCCTCTCAGCTTTCTTTTCATGTTATTAAGAGGCTTTAGTGAAAGGAATGCCAGTTTTGCCTCCACCAATCTAGGGAGATGACGTGGTAGAAGAGAATGGATCAAGATAGATTCATTTTCAAATTCTGGCTCAATAGACTTCTAAGAATATAGCCTTGGGTAAGTTCCTCTGCTTCCCTGAAACTATTTCTTCAATAGTAAAATGTTAATAATTCCCATTTGCAGGGCTACTGTGAGATCTGAGATAATATATGTCAAGTACTCTCATGGTATGTCCCTAAATTGGCAGTCATTATCTAAGGATTCTATCACTGGACAAAATTAGTGCTACATATTTTAAATCATGAATGATTCTGAATTGAAAGTTAGCATCTGAACTCATAAGACAAAAAATGCTATTTTACTGGCCCTTTATTCCATAGGTTTCTTTTCCCTTGGCACCATTTGCAGGTCTTTTCTGCCTAAGCTAGAAAAAGAAAGAATGGTACATATCTGTCGTTAGATAATATGCAATAATGGCTCAAAATTTTCCGCACTGGGAACTACAGAACACAAGAGGGATTTATTTCTCAGACACAATCATATCAATTGTTTTCTCCAAAGAAACCAACATATGTTGCAAAACATAATTTTAGGGAATTAAAAAAGGCTTCTTTTAAGATCATTGTATTTAGCTTTATTATATATACCTGAACAATTAAAGATCTATTTAAGAATAAAGTATATGCAGTCTGCACTTTATATCCTGTTTCTCTTGTTAAAAGGGAAACGGACATCCATATCATTTATTCAATAAACATTGAACAACTATTGTATAACAGGCGATGTGGTTACTTAGCAAATAAAAAAAGACAATTTAAGTAGTGACTTCATAAATTTGACATAAATATCCCTAAATTATGGCCATAACATTTATACATCAGTCAGGGTTCTTAACTGCAAGCAATGGAATCCAACTATTAAGCAAAAATTGAGGTTTTTAAAAGGCTTTATGAAGCTCACCAAAACCTTGGTGGAACCAAAGAATAAGCATGGAGATTGAATATGTGGGAACAATTTCCTGAATACCACAGAAGTGGATTGGTGAGCTAGCCACTGCCCTGAATTAGGACAGGGCTAGATGCTTTACTTAACACTTTGCTGCACTTCAATCCCATTGTCCTGACTCTCTGGCAGCCACCGCTGCCAGAGAGAAGTTACTCCTAAACAAGCTTCCAAATCAATGTCCCAAGTGTGTGGCTCGGATCTGTGGCTCCTGGGTCACTTGTCAGGAACTACAAAGGTTACTGAGAAATTGGATTTCTGACAATTTTCAGGTTCTATATTGGGTGGCAGCCACTGTCAAGTTTCATAAAAAGTAAAGTTACTCAAACATTGAAATTAGTAGATAAATTAATATCCAGGTCATCTAAAATAATGACAAGTAACCGCTACATTTTGTAAATAGTATAGTCACCCTACTGTTACCATGCTATTAACTTTCCACACATTCTATTAACTTACTAATAGTAGTGATGAAACTCCTCTTCTATAGTCATGCATCACTGAATGACAGGGAGACATCCTGAGAAGTGTGTCGTTAAGTGATTTCATAGTTATGTAAACATAATAGAGTATCCTTACACAAACCTAGTAATGATATAGTTTGTTGCTCCTAGGCTACACCCTGTGCAGCATGTTACTGTACTGAATACTGTGGGCAATTGCAACACCATGTATTTGTGTATCTCAACATAGAAAAGGTACAGTGAAAATATGGTATAAAAGATTAAAAATGGCACATCTGTGTAGGACATTTACCATGAGTGGAGCTTGCAGGACTGGAAGTTGTGCTGGGTGAGTCACTGAGTGAGTGGCAGGTGAATGTGAAGGTCTAGGACATTAGTGTATACCTCTGTAGACTTTATAAACACTGTGCACTTAGATTACACTAAATTTATACAAATATTTTTCTCTCTTTAATAATAAATTGACCTTAGCATACTATAACTTTTTTTTACTTTATAACTTTTTTAAACTTTTGATTCTTTTGTAATCATACTTAGCTTAAAACACAAACACATTGTACAACTGTACAAAATATTTTGTTTCTTTATATTCTTATTCTATAAGCTTTCTCTGCAAATTTTTTGTTTTTTACTTTTTAAATTTTTACTAAAAACTAAGACATACACGCACCTATTAGCTTAAGTCTAAAAAGGGTCAAGATCTTCAAGTTGTCACTAGGTGATAGGAATTTTTTAGCTCCACTATAATCTTACACGACCACTGTGGGATGTGCAGTCTGTTGTTGATTGACACAGTATTACGTGGCATATGTACATTGAGAAATGGCAACGTATATATGAGTGTACATAATACAAGCAAATCTTGACTAGAACCCTGTGATAATCTGAAGATTCAACAGTTCCACTGAGTCTCCCTTTTCTCTTTTTCCCTTTTCCAAGAGAAGGAATTGTGTGGATCTCTTACTGATTTTCTTGCGTGGTCTCTCCATGGAGGATTTTTGCTGAGTATAATTCATCTCCTTTGAATAGTTCAGTTGTGACTAATCTCCCTTATGATTAAGCCATCTTGGCCTTTAGTTAGGTTACACCCAAATATACATTTAGTGTGATTCTATCTCCTCTCGGATCTATCCTTTGATGGCTTATAACTGTCGGAAGGCAAATTTATTTAATTCAAAATAATAATACCCATTTATTTTTTTCAACTATTTGGTGATAGAAACATTGCACACATTGTGTCAATTCCTTATAACCAAACAGCAAAATAGTTACGTACCTTAGTTATCCTTAGGTGTGAGGAAACAATTCGGGGAGGTTAACTAACTTACCTAAGATTTCAAAGCTGGAAAGGGGCAGAGCTGGGAGATTTTGCCACACTCTGAATCCTCTCCATTCCTGAGAGCCAGGAGAGAGTGGGTCTGGTGTGGAGAGGGGGGCACTGAAGAGAACTCTTCCCCACATCACCTCACACTGGCATCCATGTTATTATCTAAATGTAAGGTGTATTTCATACCAGTTTTTACCAAAATACTATTTCTGCCATTGCAGAATACAGATTTTAGTTATGTGATGACAGCTAAACAAGATTGCATATTATTTCTTTCTTTGGTCCATATTTTTACTACCTCTTGATTCAATGCAGGCATTATGTAACTATTATTTGCCAACAGAGTTGTTGATTATTTAGTGTGCATATCTTCAGGGTGCTCCTCAGAGATCCATTTTGCTTAGGCCTAGAAAACAAGAACTATGAGATGGAAATATTGGTTATAGACAATTTTTAAAAGCATCACCAAGAAAGTTCTTCATTTACTTTGAAAAGTATGTTCATTCTGCCATCTGGATACATGATTCTTTTATTTGATTTTTTTTTAGCTTTAAAAATGTGGGATACAATTCAGTGTTAGGTAAATATGTAGTCATCGTACAGGTAAAGTATGGACACCCTTATAGATGTCATGTGCCCCATCCCCCTGGCAGTGTCCCACTACTGCAAATCCCTTTCTTACAGTATTATGATAAATGTCCACTTATGAGTGAGTACATGTGGTACTTGGATCTTTGTTTCTGTGATATATCACTAAGTAGTACAGACTAATTCCATCCAGGTTGCTGTGAAGTTCATAATTTTAATTTTATTTATGGCTGCATAATATTCCATCGTGTAAATGTACCACATTTTCTTTACCCAGTCCACTTTTGATGGGCAGCATAGTTGGTTTCATGTTTTTGCTATTGTGAATAATGCTGCAATAAACATGCATGTGCAGGTATCTTTTTTAAGGAGTGATTTGAGTTCCTCCAGGTATATTCCCAGAAGGGGGATTGCTAGTTCATATGGAAGGTCAATTTTTTGATCTTTTAGAAATTGCCACACTATTTTCCACAGAGGTTGTACTAGTTTACATTCCCACCAATGGTGTAGATGTGTTTCCTTTGCCCCACATCCTCTCCAGCATCTGTTGTTTTTTGAGTTATCGATGATGGCCGTCCTGACTGGAGTTAGATGGTATCTCAGTGTGGTTTTAATTTGCATTTCTTTGATGATTAGTGAGGATGGGCATTTTTTCATGTCTCTATTGGCTGCTATGTGTCTTCTTCTGAGAAGTGTCTAGTCATATCTTTTGCCCATTTTTAAATAGGGTTGTTTTTTTTCCTTTTGGCATGTTTGAGTTCCTTATAGACCCTGCATGTTAGGCCTTTGTCAGATTTACAGTAGGCAAATATTTTCCCCCCATTCTGTGGGCCATCTTCCCTCTCTTGATGGTTTCTTTTGCTTTGCAGCAGCTTTTCAGTTTGATGAGATCCCACCTGTCTATCTTATCTCTTATGGTACGGGCACTTGGAATTTTGATCAGGAATTGGTTGCCGGTTCCAATTTTCATAAGGGTGTCTCCTGCATTTTCTGAGGGCTTACATTTAGGTCTTTGATCCATTTAGGGTTGATTTTTGTGTATGGTGATAGGTAGGGATCCTGTTTTAATCTTCTGCATGTGGTCAGTCAGTTTTCCCAGCACCATTTACTGAATAGGGTCAGTGGTGGGTGGTGGAGGCTTTGTTGAAGATGAGTTGGTTGAGAAATTGAGGTTTTGTTTTCAGAGTCTCTATGCTGTTCCCTGTGTCTGTATGCCTGTTCTTATACCAATACCAGGCTGTCTTGGTTATTGTAGCTTTATAGTAGAGTTTGAAGCCTGGAAGTATGCTATCTCTTGCTTTGTTTCTTTTGCTAAGGATTGTTTTGGCTATTCGTGATCATTAATGTTTCCATATGAATTTCTGTACTGTCATTTCCAGGTCTGAGAAGAATGATGTTGGTAATTTAATAGGTATTATGTTAAATCTGTAGATTGCCTTTGGTAAGACGAATTTTTAAAATTGTATTTATTTATTTTTAGAGTCAGATTTTTCTTCATTCTACTAAGTATTTGGTATTATTAAACTTTGAAATACATGAGATAGTTTGAAAAGGTTTACACGATTTTATATTTTCAGCCATCTATCATAAAGATATGAGATTGTAATTTAAAATGTTTTTTAAGTGATGGACATTAAAATACTACAATTATATTTTCCTGTGATATATTAAAGGTATAAAAACAATTCTCTGTTGAGTAGACTAATAAATTAAGCCATGAATTGACAGCATTGGTACTATGGAGTTGTATTGAGTATGTCAGCTACTTTTGAAGACATATTTCAAATAGTAACTTTTTTTTTTTTTGGTCCTTTTAATTTTAGTTTCAGAAGGCATATGTACTTGTTTCTTATATGGACATCCTGTGTAGTGATGTGAATTGGGTCTCAGGTGGCCCATTTTCTAGATGGTGAACATTGTACAATATGTACTTTCTGAATCCTGACCTTCCTTCCCACCTCTCCCCTTATTGATGTCCCCGTGTCCATTATTTCCATTTTTGTGGTCATTTAGCTCCCACATGAGAGTGAGAACATGTGGTGTTTGGTTTTCTGTTTTTGAGTCATTTCACTTAAGACGATATTCTCCAGGTTCATCAATGTTGCTGTAAAAGAGACATGATCTTTTTCTTTTTTATGATGTAGTATTCTATGGTGTATATATACTACATTTTCTTTATCCAGTCAATTGATGATGGGCACTTATGTTGATTCCATGATTTTGCCATTCTGAATAGTGCTGCAATGAACATATGAGCACAGGATTCTTTTTTATATAATGATTTATTTTTCTTTGGGTAGATTCCTAGTAGTGGGATTGCTGGGTCAGATGATAATTAAATTTTTAGTTTTTTGAGAACTCTCCATACTGTTTTCCATAGAGGTTGAACTAGTTTATAATCCCATCAACAGTTAAGAGCCTTTCCTTTTCTCTGCAAACACACCAACATCTGTTGTGCTTTGACTTTCCATTAATAGCCATTCTGACTGGTAAGAGGTGATATCTCATTGTGGTTTTAATTTGCATTTCTCTGATGATTAGTGATGTTCAGCATTTTTTCATATTGTTTGTTATGAATAAATAATTTTTAACTAAAATTGTGAATGGGGACTGTACCTTTATACAGCTACTTTTCACATTATTAACTCAGCAATTTTTCAAATCCTGTAAAATGCATTCTTTTATTTGTGTTAAACTGAATACAAAGTAATAACATATATACCCATATATTGTGCTTAGGCAACAAATAATTTTGTTCATTTCCCCTTAAAGGAGATGTTTAAAATCCAACATTGAAGAAAAACCTTTTTTGCGCTAAAGTTCCAATCACTTTCTGAAATTAAGATAAATGGCTTTAAATAGACCATAAGTCTTCTTTTCTTGCATGTCATGACTTTTGTTTACAAAGCACTTCCTAATAAGGCTAATATAAATAAAATTAGAACAAGTGAACTGAATAATCTTTGAATACCCAACTTAAAATGTAATGGAAGAAGTGTTTGGTATAAATGTTTTAAATTTTTCTGAACCTCAAATATTTAGATAATAATATAATGGTGAATGTCCAAACCAAAACACACAATTTCACACACACCCTTTAATACCAACTTAAAATTATTGATGAAACATATATAATAAATACATCTTTAGTGTTTAAATATTCTTAGTTATGTTGTAAGACCAAGTTACATTTAAAGTTAAAAAATCTGAATAAATAAAATGTATCTTAATTCCCTCAGCATGTATAATGTGAACCTCATTGTTCCAGTGAGAACCCACACTATTTATAGTTAGCTTGATGGTTGGGTTTGACAGGCAGCCATCTGGGGCACTGCAAGAGGCCATTTTGAAAACACAAACCTTCAATAAGATCAAAGTGTACAGAAATATTAAATTATTGCCAGATAGAAAACTATGTGTCCTCAGTCTTTTATGTGAAATTTAACATTGATACATGCTCTATGTATTTTCAGTTTCATGCATACACACAAAATCCATGCCACTGAAATGCCTAAAGAGATGACTGGGAAAAAAAGAATCTAAACTAGGATCACATGTCCTTTCCGGCCTCTAACTGTGGCATTCATCTGACATAATAGAGACTCAGAAGCACAGTGCGCCTTCACTCTGCGGGGGTTACAAAGCTGTTCAGTGTAGGAAATCAGCACGTGAATATCTCTTCCCCTAGCTAGAAAATGAAAAACACCTGACACTTGAGAACTGTTAGTACATGATTTGAATGCCATTAGGGGCTGCTCCTACACATTTCGTATTACAGCTGTGGAGTGTGTAACCCATGAATAGCACTTGTGTTATGTTTGCTTTAGAAAACTGTGTTGATCCCTCCAGGCGCTCTATTTGCAAGTACTCCCACGTGAGGCATAGAGCAGGGGGAAAGTGGAGCAAACAGATCTGTCTTACAGAGAGACTGTTCTACAAGGAAATATTTTTAGAGGCTGAAGGAATGGGTAGAGCGCCTCCCACTCGGGTTGTAACTTTTAAAAGACCATGGCCTAGGAGATCTTTTTATTGATTTAACTGAAGCTATTTGTACAATGTGCAGAGCTCAAGATCTAAGATCTAAGCAACCATCTCCATGTGGCTGAGAGTTTTAATAAAGTTTGACCCAGCCTTTTTGGATTTAGTTTGTGGAAGGAGAGTTATAACGTGAGTGCTTTTCTTTGGAAAAAGTTACTTTTTAGGGTTTTTTGAACTCCATTTCAAGTTGTGAAAATCAGTTCAAAGATAATCTTTCAAGACGTTTTATGGCTTATGTTTCTCTTGGATTTCTTTCAGGGAGGCTTCATATTAGAATTTCAGGATTGGAATAGAATCTCTTAATTTCTTTTGGGAAAAAATGTTTAATATGTTTTCTTTATACATTATTCAGTCTAGACCAAAGTGGCGTACTTTAAGAATATGTAAGCTATTCTCATGAAAGTGATAACTTGATTTCTGTTGTAATTTTCTGTTCTGATCACAAATTTTACTTCTTGGTTCTGTTTATAAGCTACTTTGCTTATTTTAGGATTTTTGTTTGTTGTCAGGATTACATAGGTATAACTGTAAAGAAACTTGGTTTGGAACCAGTTGCATCTGAAAAATATGTCTGTCAGTTATTAAACAGTGGTGATATGATGGGTAATTTATATACATCACTCTCTAACACTAACATCCAACGTCATAGATATTCCCAAGGTAAATATTGTCATATCCATTGATGCAGATGAGAATATTTTCCCAAACTACACAGGCAGTACATAGCAAAGATAAAACTCAGTCAAGTCATACTAATTCCAAAGTTCATACGCTTAAACATTATCATCTATTGCCTTTGACAAATCATTGTGAAACTTTCTCAGAATTCCTGTCTTGAAAAAATTTTTTAAACCTTGACATAACTCTTGCTTACTAAACTACTCAGTCTTTTTCTTTGCCTTTTAAATAAATGCCTGAAAAAAGGTCTAATAACCTTGTTAGAATCCCATTCCTGTATATAGTTGTTTGCAATCTGAATGTTATTAAAATCATCTTGAATGCTTTTTTAAAAATGCCAGTGGCTTATTCTACGTCAGGCCATTCACATCAGAATCTCTGGAGGTAAAGTCAGGACACGGGCATTTTTAAAGACTCTGATTCTAATATGCACCCAAGGTTCAAAACGTGTGCTATATATTGACAAAAAAATGCATAAATTCTAGTTCTCCACATTTATTTCTCAGCTATACTAAAAATCATAAAGATTTTCTGTCTAACAGGAAAAGCAAATCAGTGGTACCTTTATGTATTTCCAGGTGGGCCTATCAGCACACCATTCTTTCTAATTGGTATGCTCAGAGGATGCGTTGGAGTCTGCTAGGCAACAGAGGATAAAAGAAAATAAGGCCAATACCACTTTGTCTTAAAATTTTCTGTCTTTCCTTCTCAGCAATCTAAAGGACTTGTTTTATCATTTAAGGGGCTTCATCTACTTACCTCAGCATCTATAACCACTTTTTATTGGGGTATGAGGAAAGGTACACAAACCTGTTCAAAGACTCTTCATTCCATATTTATTCATTTCTGCAATAGTATGCTGGCACTGAGTCTCTTCCAACCATTGTTATCTATTTGTGATCGAGTTATTTTTGCCTAACTAAACTTCCAGCTTGGCTTATGTCTTTCAGCTTACCAACTCAAATCAGCGAGCCAGTTTTATACAGATCCAGTTTCTCTGCTGGTTACCAACAAATTCTCTTCTTGATATTGGCAAAATGAGGAGTGGATGGCACATTTGCCTTTCTTCTGCAATTATATTAATTGGCAAACACCACCCCCTACCACTGAAAATGGCAACATTATCAAGTGTAAAATGTTCCATATAAAAGTGAGATTATTCTCAAGAGGCAATGCTATGAAATCAAGGTAGATGTTACATGAGAGGAAGTCTTTGTTCTCAAAATAAATATTTTGGATATCTGTGTGATATTCAATTCTCACACCAGATGATCTATACTGAGCTTGGACAGCAGGTGAAGGGAGTACCCCACTATTTGGTGAAATGAGGTATAGCTAAAATTTACAAGCTGTGCATATCTTCTGATTACACATCCTGAGCCATTGGTCACTATATTTCCACCACATTTTTTGCTTTGGAAGGCTAAACTGTACAGGCTATATCATCAGGCTCTCTTGTCCTCTGGCTAACAGTTGGCCAGTGAGACTATTGTCTGGTGATTGACTTGTAAGAAGAAAATGAAGCTAGGGTATTTATTCTTCCAGTCTTCTCTTTGCTGGGTCACTGGAAGTTGACAGCATTCCTTTACCAAACATCATGGTTTTCATCAGGTAGTCTTCTCTGTACAGCTATTCACTCCAGGTTTGTTTAGCCATTCCCTGTTCTTGCTCATTCCTGCCTAAGAAAGCTAATTGACTCTCCACTCTTGCTGACCTCAGGAATCTACTAATTCTTTGTTGTTGTTGTTTTCCAAAACCTGCCCATACCCCATACCTTAAACTGTCTCCAAGTATCCAGCTTGAGTATGCCATCTCCAAGAGACAATCTTACAAAGAAAGTGGAGTTATCATTTCCTTGGAAAAAATCCTAATTGCCATGATATCTTTAAACTACGATGTCCCTGATAGTTTTCTTGGGAAGTGCTCATGTTAAACTTTAGGTCAGACTGTTGATAACATCTTAAGGCTACTTTTGTGGATTGCTTTTTCCTCCCTCCTTCTCTCCCTCTCTCCCTCCCTCCTTCCCTTCCTTCCTTCCTTCCTTCCTTCCTTCCTTCCTTCCTTCCTTCCTTCATCCCTTCCTTTTTCCTTTCTGTCTGCCTGCTATTTGCTATTTTGCTCAGATAGATTTGGTATTCATAGACAGGTTTGCGATATAAACTAAGGGAGGGGGAAAATATACAGCATTTTTGGTACTAAGAGAGGAGAATTGGTTATCTAATATATGTTGAACTGTGACAGAGATTTTAATAATATTTAATAATCA